>CM053785.1:1094451009-1097061009 GCA_028749045.1 Cupressus sempervirens
AACTATAACTCTAATTGTAACCCTAGCCCTAACTCTAACCCTACCCAAATTCTAACCCTAATACTATTTATAACTCTAGATCTAACCCTAGCCCTAACCATAATTCTAATTCTAACCCTAACTCTAAGTTTGAACCCTAACCCTAACCCCAACTCCATCTCTAACTTTAACTCTAACTCTAACTTGAACTCTAACTCTAATTATGACCCTAACTCTAACTCTAACTCTAACTCTAAATCTAACTCTAACACTAACACTAACACTAACTCTAACTCTAACTCTAACTCTAACTCTACTTGTAACCCTAAACCTAATGCTAACCCTAACTCTAATCATAACCCTAACTCTAAACCTAATTCTAACCCTTATCCTAACTACAACCCTAACTTTAACTCTAACTCTAACCCTTATTCTAACTCCAATTCTAACCCTAACCCTAACTATATTTATAACCCTAATTCTAACCCTAACACTAATTCTTACCCTAACCCTTACCCTAATTCTTACCCTTACCCTAACCCTAACCCTAACTATATTTGTAACCCAAATTATAACCCTAACCCTCACCTTAACTCTAACTCTAATTCTAATCCTAACCCTAACCCTAACTCTAACCCTAACCCTAATCCTAACCCTAACTCTAACCTAACAATGGCCCTAACCCTAACTCTAACACTAATTCTAACCCTAACTCTTACTGTAACTCTAATCCTGACCCTAACTCTAGCTCTAATTGTAACCCTAACCCTAATTTTAATCTTAATGTTAGTTCTAACTCTAGTTCTAACCCTAACCCTAAAATAAAAATGAATTAAAGTGATGCAAATAAACACCATATATAGACTTTGAAAATAAAATGTTGAAATATATATATATATATATATATTACAATTACAATTTTATATAGTAACTTTATACAACATATTTATAAATAAATAAATAATTCAATACTAATCTTATCAAAAGTAGAAAAATTTAAAAATATCTTTCCTAGCTTACATATACTATATATATTAGGCCAAAAATTTGTTATAGGTATATATAAGCTAATTAATATTCACATACATGCAATGTATATTTTTTGAAATAAGTATTATAACTTATATTTATTTACTTAATTTAATATTTACATCATTACAACTAATATTAATTTTCAAGAAGTTTGAAACCAAGAATTGTTTTACACTCAAAATAGTTTGAAAAATAAATAAAATAAAATAGTAACAAAAAAATTAAATTAAAGGAAGGACAAAATCTTTGGAATGAGTAGCTTTATTAGAAATATATATATATATATATACAAAATTTAGAAGTAGTGGCTTGTCTGGACAGGAACCATGCTTGAAGAGGATCTGCGACTGAATTTTCAACCAAAAGGGGAGTTGCATCTCGGCAACGCTGGAGAACTGGAGAATGGAGTTCTAACTGCAAAGGTACTAATATAAAGATATTTCAAAGAATCTTGAGGGTTTGCGCTCAAGATTACTGAATATCATGTTTCTTTCAGTTCTTTCATCTTGATGATGGATCACAGAATGTAATTTGAAATGTTGATGTAAAAATTATAACACAATCTAATCATAAAATACAACAAAGAATGATATATCATGTCAACAAATAGTTTTTAATTGTCCAATTTTAATGTTTTTGAAATAAAGAATGGACCCTTGGATCCGGCGAGAGGACTGGTACATGTTCGGAAGGGTAGAAATTCATATATAATTTGGCTGATTCCATCTGCTCGCGCGATGAATTCAAACGTAGATCTGTAATAAATGGGTGTGTTGTACGTATGAAGAAGTTTTAACGGAGTCTGAGCGTGCACACCACCCAAAATTTAATATTATTTCTTCTTTTATGTATGCTATATTTTATCTATTCGTTTTTGCCTAAAAACAATACCCAAATAAAGACACACAATATGGTATTTACAGTTGTTCACCACAATAAACTACATCTAGGTTGTGAAGACCTAAAAATGCCACTGGAAAATAAAAGATCAAATGACTGTTAAACTAGTTGGTATAACTAGAAACTTTCATAAATTTACATATAAAAAAATGTTCTCAACATCAGTAATCCTCATCAGAATAATCAAAACCATTAAAACCATTTGAATTTCGTTCTATTGGTCAGTGCTGTCAATTTATAGGTCATCTGAAATAACAGCTATGAATGAGTCTAACTGAACAAATAAGATAAGAATGAATAGATTGTTATTTTTAAGCTTATCTGAGGACCGAAAAATAGGATGTCCCCAATCAACAAAATATCACCTTATATTGAATGCTTAGTTCGGACTTTGATTTGCGTACTCGTTTAATGAATCCTTTCAGAAACTAGCTATCATATGCATTCAACCATCTACGAGTAATTGTCACTACTGTAGTCAATCTCGTTCGCTTCCCATGGTCCTAACATTTGATTTGACCTATAAGCTTCTTTCATGATAAAGTTTGGTTCAGAAAAAAATTTCCTTTTTCAACAACCTTGGATCTAAAATAAGGTTGACTTGACCTGAAATTGTTCGAATATAGAGTTCAGTAACTAGTTTCAAAGATCGTGGAATTTGGCTCTACACCTGATAATGTAACAAATTTATTTTGTACATATCCTGCAATCGTTCAGTGAATGAAAAAGGCAGTCAAGAAGAAAATGCCTATGACCTATTTTCAGCTACCAGAGATGGTTGCATAAAAGTCATGCTGAGTATGTGTTTCTTTACATTCCTGTGAAAGAGGTGTTATACAGAAATGCTGAGTGTGTGTCGTTACATTCCTGTGGAGATAATTGTGGAGATAATGTGGATGGTGGAGAATTGTTGCAAAATTAGACTATTTAGAAAATTTGGAATAATGTGGATGGTGAAAATTCTTGCAAAATGTAGATGGTGAAGAATTCTAAACTATTTAGAAATTGCAAGACTAGTAAACACAGAAATCTGGAAACTTTTATTTGTTAAGTTTGGAGACAATTTTCTGTATTAACATAGAAGAGAGTAGCAGTAAAGAACTTGCACCTAAAAGAGCTAAAGTTCCATACATGCCTAGTAAAGCAACTGATTGCTGTCAAACCATGGCCAATGTTATTTCAACTGAGATAATATGAAAATATTAAGAAAGTATAATTTTATAATATGTATAAATCTCTATAAACACTGAGAAATTGGGATATACCAATGAACAACCATGCATCAGAAATGGCACATATATTTTAACTTAGATTGAAAATTTCAAGAAAGTGAAACTGGTCTCCAGAATCCAAATAAGAAGCTATTTTTTTTAATTGGCAGGAACTTAACCAGCATAAGCAACTTTTAGCATACAAAGTAAAAAGTAATATGAAATGAAATGTCAGAAAAAGGACACTCAGAGGGAAAAAGCACAGTCAGAGGCCATATTTCTCCAGCCTACTACTGGGATAGGCTTGGAGTAGGTATAGAGCCTAGTACATGGATAGGGTGAGAGTTTTTATCCAGTACAATAATCCTTGCAAGTAAGGATGCCCGCTTAAGAAATCTAATATTTTCTAAGAACATCAAACATTGATCTTCATCATATTCTTCATCATCTTCATAGGGTTGCTGAATCTCCAAGATTTCAAGAGAGGGCGTACTCTGAAGCAAGCAACTTATTATTTCAACCTCTTTGTGGCCAAACTCAAAAATGTCTATGCTAATCTTCTTGAGATTAAGATGTGGAGGGGTAAAGAAAACAGGTATAGCCATCTCCTGCATTGCAATCAATAATTTAAGACTAGTTCTAATAAAGATCAATCATTCGAATTCAACACATATGACATAAAAAGATCGATATTTGATTATTTTCTAGGTAGATTGTGTAGCAGTTCTTCATCAATGTTTTGGATCACACACTATGATCCATCATCATGATGATAAAGAGAACATAATGAAATCCTAAGGTATTTTTCTGATCTAGTTATGCTCTCTTTCTCAGATCCTAATTATGGATCATGGACTGTGATGGAAAAACTTGATAAAAAAACTCCTACAAAATCTATAGAAAAACTGTCAAATATTAACTATGGATTTTGAAAATCTATCTCTTCAACTAAAACTATCAAACTTATACAAATGATCCAGAATTTTTATAGTTTTTGTACATACCTGAACAGATAAGCCCAGCATAGAGAACATCTGAAGATTTGGAAGCCTGTGGAACAGTTCGAATAGAGGAAAATGCATATTTTCTTCCCTTACCAAGGCTATGGTAAGCTTCTGGAGCGATTGAAAAATTCCAAGGATGTCAAGAAACCTTGCTGGAAATATTCTATGGTAAGCAAGTTCAGGTAGGGATTCCAATTGCACTTCCCTCAAAGTATCTCCACCGTACATTTCAAGATAAGTGACTGCATAAGAAAGCTCATAGAAAAGAGCGCCATTCACTCTTAAATCCTCAATCATGAACGCCTTCATAATCTTGAGTTTTGGGCAGTCAACTAACACAGACTGGACTCCATCCCGAGAATCTATATTCAAATGTTCAATGTGGATGAAGAGATCACCGCATGAGTTAGCCCAAAACAATCTGTCATTTCAAGAATCTGCAGAAGGGGACAGAGTTTTAACAAAGAGATTAAGGATTCATCTGTCATTTGAACAATAGAGAGGTAACAACTAATGAGGTGGGTGAATCCCTTAAAACCAGTTGGGAAGCTGGTGGGAATGTAATAACGGAGACGGAGTGTAAGTAGAGACGAAGAACATGAAAAGAGAGAAGAGAGTGGGATTTCTTCTAAATATCTTGCAAAAAATGATGCGCGATCAGAGAGAGTGAGATGCTTGACACTGTGTTCAGATGCGTATTGTACCCATTTACACACATCATCGGGAGAGTAACCCTGCCAGAAGGTGTCTATGTGAAAGCCATCGAGATCTCCAGAGTGCTGAAGCAACAATTTTGAAATTATATCGCTGGAAGTGGTTAAAGGGAAGGTAAATACGGGCATTTGAGTGTAGAGAGCCCTCCACCTCTTGGAAAGAACACAAGATCTGACGGCTTCTTTCAGTGGCAATTTTGATAGTATGAAGGAAATGAGAGGATCAGGAAGTGCGGCAAATGCATCATGACCAGATCTCACACTGCCTGTCATTGACATTGTTGATAACATGAAAGAAAGAACAGATTCGGAAGATGCATTGTGCCAGACATGATCTTATCAGGAGATGCAGAGAATGATGAAATGGAAGACAATAAATAAGAGCAATGAGAAAAGTAAAATAAATAAAACAAGGCATGCACAGTATGACTGTTCAGATTGATTGAGATTAAAATGTACCCAAACGCAACTCAGCCAAATAAAAGAACAAAAGCATGCACCAACTACAGGAATTTCAAAGTAACTTTGGCAAGATTAAAAGCTCACAGTGCCAAACTAACACACAAGAGCATACAACAAAAAGGTTCACAGTGCCAAACTAACACACAAGAGCATACAATAAGACAATGATAAATGAGGAACACATACAGAAGTGATAAATGAGGAACACATACAGAAGATGATGGTCTTGATCTATAGATTCTTGGTGAAATGAATTGAAACTCTAACCGTAATATAAAGTTTCAGGTTCCAATTCCTCTGATATTCTAGAGCCCCGTCTAATTAGAGTCCCATTTAGCTAGATAGTATGGTTGGCCACATTGTTCCATTCACACGGATATATAAAAAGGTGACAAAAAATCAAAAAACTAGTCAATCTCAAAATTTGAGTAATCAAGGACGAAATATCAATGGGTTCTCTCCACCGACCTTTTATTAGGGAGGAAGGGTTTGATTGGCTTTCTTGAAAATGAAAGATTTACTTTTGCAGGAATTGGAAATTTAAACACTTGAATGTTTTTGAAATGTTAGATGAACATTGAATTTTATCGAAATGGCCAGGGAGGTCACCATCCACCTACCTCTAATTACCGTGGAAGGGTTTGATTGGCTTTCTTGAAAATGTAAGATTTACTTTCACAAGAACTGGAAATTTAAACATTTGAATTTTTCAGGATGTTAGATGAACATTGATTTTTTTTGAAATGGGGAGGTCACCTTAAATAAAGTCAAATGGAAAGGTGGCATTTGTCTTTGTTGGGGAAAAATGATTGAAACAAGAGAATTTTAAGAGATGAAATGACTAAGTGATGGAAGGAGGAATGATCTGATTATATTTCCAAAAAATGAAGGATTTACATATGGAAGTCTTAGAAATTTCAATACTGATTGATATTGAAATAGGGAGGTGATCTTATGCAAGTTCAACTAAAATGTGATATTTATCATTACTTAGTTTATGAAGAATGAGGTTTATTTTTACAAATTAAAATCTCTCTCTCTTTCATTTTCATAGTTAAAATAAAATATATATTTATTTTTCTTCTTATTCTACTTCTTTGTAAAATATTAAAATTTGAAGTTTTATTTTATGAAGGGATATGAGAAATATTTCTGAAATAATTAAATTATTTAGATAGACATTGATATTTCTATTAATGAATGTTAAGCCATAACAAAATATTAAAATTATGATTTAATATTTTTAAAATATGTAGTTCTAATATTATAAATAGTTAATGTAATTTAAAATAAATCTTTTAAAATCTTTTAAAGATGAATTGAATAACTGAATAATAATATTTTAGAACTTATTCAATACTAAAAATAACTAGTATTAATTAAATTATTTAGAGTTCAATAAAGTATTAAAAATAAAGATTTAATATTTATAAAGTAAAAATAATTTAAAATTTATAAATAATGAGTATAATCTTAGATAAAATTTAACATAAATAATTAAGAAATTAATTAGCAATTTTGATAGTATGAAGGAATGCACAGTATGCCAAACTAACACACAAGAGAACACAACAAGATAGTGATAAATGAGGAATGCATGCAGAAGATGATGGTCTTGATTTATAGATTCTTGGTGAAATCAATGGAACCTCAACTCTAATATAGAGTTTCACATCACAATCCCTTTAATATTCTAGAGCCCCATCTAATTAAAGACCCATTTAGCCCGATAGTATTGTTGGCCACTTTGTTCCATTCTCGCGGATATGTAAAAAGGTGATTAATTTTTTTTTTAAACTAGTCAATCTCAAATTTTGAGCAATCAATGACCAAATATCAATGAGTTCTCTCCACCGACCTTTTATTACTAAGGAAGGGTTTGGTTGCCTTTCTTGAAAATGTAAGATTTACTTTTGTACGAATTGGAAATTTAAACATCTGAATGCTTTTGAAACATTAGATGAACATTGAATTTTATTAAAATGGAGAGGTCACCCTCCACCGACCTCTTATTACCGTGTAAGGGTTTGATTGGCTTTCTTGGAAATGTAAAATTTACTTTTATAAGAGTTGGAAATTTAAACATTTGAATTTTTCAAGAAGGTTTGATGAGCATTGATTTTTTTTTTGAAATGGGGAGGTCACCTTAAATAAAGTCAAATGGAAAGGTGGCATTTGTCTTTGGTGGGAAAAATGATTGGAACAATAAAATTTAATGAGATAAATGGCTAGGTGATGGAGATTGAGAATAATGGAGGAAGGATCTGATTATATTTCCAAAAAAATGCAGGATTTACTTATGGAGGTTTGAGAAATTTCAATATTGATTTGTATTGAAATAGGGAAGTGATCTTAGGCAACCTCAACTAAAATGCAACATTTATAATATTTATATTATGAGTTTTATTATTATCAGAATCATCAAATCTATGCATTTGACATTATGTTAATTGATTTCCTTATTACTTTACGTTCATGCATGGTAGTAGATTAGATAACCTAAAGCAATAATCCAAGTGAGAAAAGTTTTACTAGTTCCTGATTCACTCCCCTCCCTCTAAAATTCGAGGTGTTTGGATAAATGCAACATAATTTCTAACTGTCCAATCATTGTTGTGATGAGTTATTTTTTTTCAAGTTGGAAATTCTTCATATCATTTCTATTATTTTTCACATTTGAGGTTTGGCTCTAATAGCATGTTGAGTAACATGGATCGTTTTTTGCAAATGTACTAACATGACCATTGTAATTGACGTCTTCCAGATGCATATTTGAAGACTCGTGAATATGAGCCCCCCCAACCCCCGCGCCCTCTCTCTCTCTCTCTCTATATATATATATAAGAATATTGTGTTTAAGAAAATGTAAGAGTATATTAAGAAAAAATACTTTTTTTTAATTATAATTTGTTTTATTAAAGAAATATTTTGACAAATATTCTTAATCAATGAGATCACAAACTTAGAACCTCGCAATCAAATCTCTCTATCTGAATTTGTACATGTCTTTCTCGACATAAATTTGTATGTACATGTTTGCAGCAATCATGTAAGTATACCATCTTCAAAAAATGAGTAGTTAAAAAATATATGTAAAAAGAAGGATAGCTTAAACATCACACAATAAACTTTTTATTTTATGACTTGTGATGTTTAAAAATGGTCGTCAAATGGGCGAGACAGGGTACCCAATACCATGGCGAGTAGTGGGAAACACAACGAAGAGCAAGCTGCAAATGACAGCAATACCAACTGGAACAACATCCAACAACTCGGCTGTTTCCTCTGGAGGCGAAGGATACAAACAACTCACCACCTTATCATCCAGAAGTGCAAAAGCAAAGAACACCAAAGCAGAGAGCACCGCATGGATGAAATCAAGGAAACGAAGCCGATATTTACCGTCTTCTTCCTCCGCTCAATCATCACGGTTGCTCACATACTCAAACGTCCATAGCCCTTTGGGAGTGGCAACGCCATAGTGTATCTTTCCATCAGAGCCCCTAAAGCTGTCGGTGAAACAGGCAAGGAAGCAAGAGATGCCACAGAGAAAAACCAGACATTCCGTCATGAAACGGCTGATCATATCACATTGGCCATCATTGGAGAAAATGGGGACGAGAACTTGAAAGGCCAGTAGAGTTCCTGTTGGAAGGAGGTTTGCAAGATGTCCAGTGCTTGCAAATGTCTGCTTCAGAAGCTTCTCAATCACGCTCTTCCTCCCCTCTTCCGGAATCCCCTGTTCCAGAAGACCCATTTTCTCTGCCCCCAATTCATGGCTTTCCATTATCTTCTCTCAATGATTTGATCTCCTTGGATAAAATTTATCTAAATCGATCCTTAACACCCTCTAAGAATGAAATGGGATCCAAATGTGATTGCAAAACCACCAAAGATTAGACCTTTGATAAGATCCAGGAAAACCCCACTTCACTTCTCTGCGTCCAATTGGGTTTCCATATCTTCTCTTGATGAATTGGTCTCTGCAACTCGATCCTTACATAAAATTAGCCTGAAACAACCATTCACACCGTCTGGATTGTAGAAACACGATAAAATTAGTGACACACACTCCTCCACGCCTATAAATTGAAATGGGCTCCAACTATGATTCAAGAAACACCATAAAATTTAGATCTTTGATTCTCCAAATGTGATTGCAGAAACACCATAAAAAATACGGTCTTTGATCCTCCAACTGCTATCGGAAAAATACAAAAAATTGGATCTTTGATAAGACCCAACTAAACTAGCTTCGCTTAATTTCAATACTGATTGATATTGAAATAGGGAGGTGATCTTATGCAAGTTCAACTAAAATGTGATATTTATCATTACTTAGTTTATGAAGAATGAGATTTATTTTTACAAATTAAAATCTCTCTCTTTCATTTATTTTTCTTCTTATTCTACTTTTTTGTAAAATATTAAAATTTGAAGTTTTATTTTATGAAGGGATATAAGAAATATTTCTGAAATAATTAAATTATTTAGATAGACATTGATATTTCTATTAATGAATGTTAAGCCATAACAAAATATTAAAATTATGATTTAATATTTTTAAAATATGTAGTTCTAATATTATAAATAGTTAATGTAATTTAAAATAAATCTTTTAAAATCTTTTAAAGATAAATTGAATAACTGAATAATAATATTTTAGAACTTATTCAATACTAAAAATAACTAGTATTAATTAAATTATTTAGAGTTCAATAAAGTATTAAAAATAAAGATTTAATATTTATAAAGTAAAAATAATTGAAAATTTATAAATAATGAGTATAATCTTAGATAAAATTTAAAATAAATAATTAAGAAATTAATTAGCAATTTTGATAGTATGAAGGAATGCACAGTATGCCAAACTAACACACAAGAGAACACAACAAGATAGTGATAAATGAGGAACACATACAGAAGATGATGGTCTTGATTTATAGATTCTTGGTGAAATCAATGGAACCTCAACTCTAATATAGAGTTTCACATCGCAATCCCTTTAATATTCTAGAGCCCCATCTAATTAAAGACCCATTTAGCCCAATAGTATTGTTGGCCACTTTGTTCCATTCTCGCGGATATGTAAAAAGGTGATTAATTTTTTTAAAAAACTAGTCAATCTCAAATTTTGAGCAATCAAGGATCAAATATCAATGAGTTCTCTCCACCGACCTTTTATTACTAAGGAAGGGTTTGGTTTCCTTTCCTGAAAATGTAAGATTTACTTTTCTAGGAATTGGAAATTTAAACATCTGAATGTTTTTGAAACATTAGATGAACAATGAATTTAATTAAAATGGAGAGGTCACCCTCCACGGCCTCTTATTACCATGTAAGGGTTTGATTGGATTTCTTGAAAATGTAAAATTTACTTTTATAAGAGTTGGAAATTTAAACATTTAAATTTTTTAGGAAGGTTTGATGAACATTGATTTTTTTTTGAAATGGGGAGGTCACCTTAAATAAAGTCAAATGGAAAGGTGGCATTTGTCTTTGTTGGGAAAGATGATTGGAACAATAAAATTTAATGAGATAAATGGCTAAGTGATGGAGATTGAGAATAATGGAGGAAGGATCTGATTATATTTCCAAAAAAATGCAGGATTTACCTATGGAGGTCTGAGAAATTTCAATATTGATTTGTATTGAAATAGGGAAGTGATCTTAGGCAAGCTCAACTAAAATGGGGCATTTATCATTACTTAGTTTATGAAGAATGAGGTTTATTTTTATTTTGTTTTAAATTATAATATTTATATTATGAGTTTTATTATTATTAGAATCATCAAATCTATGCATTTGACATTATGTTAATTGATTACCAACATTATGCCCACCCCTTGTGGAATCCAAGAAAAATAATTGTTATGTTTTTTTTTCAAATATAAAAATTATTATGATTTCTTTTAACATCAATTATTATGATTTTTTTTAAAGAAAACACAATAATGTATATGTACTAAATGATTGTGACACATATCAAATAAATCAATTAATCAAATACATGTATACTAGTTTATCTTTATCATTTTCTAAAAATAACAAATTAAAATCTCTTTCTCTTTCATTTTCATGTTTAAAATAATTTATTTTATTCTTCTTCTACTTCTTTGCAAAATATTAAATTTTGAAGTTTTATTTTATGAAGGGATATGAGAAATATTTATGAAATAATTAGATTAATTACATAAACATTGATATTTCTATTAATGAATGTTAAGACTTATAAAATATTAAAAATATGATTTAATATTTTTAATATGTAAATTTCATATTATAAATGGTTAATATAATTTAAAATAAATATTTTAAAATATTTTAAAGATAAATTTTATAATTGAATAATAATATTTTTGAACTAGGCAAGAGCCTACAACACAATGGTGAATTGTGAGCCTCTTACCCAAGAGATCTTGGGTTTGAATCTACTCGACTACTTTAAAAAAAAAAAAATTAATCTTCGGCCTCTTACCAATCAACAAAAGAAAATAAAAATGAACTTATTTAATACTAAAAATAACTAGTGTTAACAATAATTGATATTTATGAAATAATCCAATTATTGAGAGGGATGTTTTTTTTAATGGTTTATTTAGAGGGATGTTATAAATTTTATTGATGAATATTTAAATTTAATAAAATATTAAAAATAAAGATTTAATATTTTAAAAGTAAAATAATTATAAAATTATAAATAATGAGCTTAGATAAAATTTAAAATAAATAATTAATGAATGAATTGGTAAATTTTTGTGGCTTGGGGAGAACTTTTAATAAATATATTTATGTGTTGGTGAATTACTTAAATGTTCTAGAGTTGTATTTTTTTACTTAATAAATATGCATATACATACATAAAATTTAAAAGTTATTTTATCTTATTTATATTGCTTTGAAGAAACTATAATGACTATATTATCCATCTAAATTAAATTAAAAAATAGAAATTAACTTTAAAAATATTAATAATAGAAATAGAACTTAATCTGTTTAAACTCCAATTAGGTCATTTCAATGATGGCAAGCTTGTGTCTTATAAGACCTAATGTATTTGTTGGTTGGGATAAAAAATACTTCACATTAAAAAGTTTACGTAGGTCTATATGAAAAAAAATTCTAATAAAAAGTGATTATTTTGAAAATCATTTCCTCATATCTTTCTTACTAAACACTAAAATAGAAGATTTTATCCTAAGATAATTTTATTTTTTTTTGTTGATGAAAGACCTTATCCTTACATATAAAAAATTGTTGATGCATAAATGGAATCTTATAACTAAGCAATGAGGGGCCTATTACGCATTTGAGAATTTTTCAAAACTATTAAAAAAAGAAGCAAAAATGTGAACCTCAATAGTTTATCTTGAGCAATATCCATGGTCAAGCATGAGTGAGAATAGATTTGTTCAAGAGTTTTCCCTTATGGATATTGATCTCGAAAAATGTAATGTTTCACAAATGAATTATTTTAAATACTATAGTCACTTAGATAATATTTAATGTGAGTTCAACTTATTCCATAAAATAGATCAATGATCATTCTAGTGTCATCAACATTGTGGTAGCATCCTGGAAACACCATGTTGAATTAACACAACCTTTGGAAATATAGGAATTTTTATGGTGTATTACTCTTAATTTACATTTCCAATGCCAAAAAAATTATATCCTCCTTTTTTATTTGTGGGTTCCTTACAAGATATTGTCCAACTTCTGATAGATACTTGGAATTGACTAGAATATTTGTCTCAAAAAATTTCCTAAATTTTGTAAATACATGATGAATCTCATTAATTTGGAGAGTAACATCACTTGTTAGAAGATCACTTTCATCTGCCCTTCTTGTGAAATAATATCCTAGTCTTGTGATTGCATAATTCATCCTATTGAAAGATTCTATCTTAGAGTTACAACACAAAAACCTCACTACCAATAGAAAGAAAGGATTATAATTAGCCCAATTTTACATATGTTAAAGAAATCAACTAAACAGAGATCTTAAACTCCTCCTACACATTGATTTTTCTAAAAGGATTCGACTAAAATTTATAGAGTTAAAAAGCACAACTTCTCTAGTGCCTTATATTAGGAAATTTGTGGAAATAGAAGAAAGTTAAATTGTGAGTACCAATCACATGATCTATCCCATTCTTAAGTGTCATTAAAATCACTAAGGGCTCGTTTGTTTCGTGGAATTAGCAAAACTAGGTTTTGAAAAAAAGAATTATCATATTTGTTTATCCCAAAAGATGAGTGGGAAGATACATCTTCAGCGTTTGGTTCATAAAATTAGAATGGAAATTTAAAAATATTATTTGGATCTGCAAATAGAGAAATGCCAAGAGCTTCATCCATTCGAAGAGAAAACTTATATTTCACAGTTGTGTTGGGGTCTGGAGAAGCCCATCCAAAGAGGGTATGGCTTAGTTTAAACTTTTGTCTAGGAAGAAGAGTATTTTTTGGATGATCAAATGACTCCCAAAGATGATCTCCATTTGTGGCAAGCATGACAGATTGTCTTCATCTGTGATTATGGTCATGTGTGCATATTGCTTTCCCTTTGTGTCACTTGTCCAATTGTTTCCCTAAATGGCCAATCTATTTTGATGATAGAGGATCAACTTACAAGTTTTTTTTGGGCATGGATTCAACACATCCCACATTATAGAGTCAGTCTCCCTAATGTTGATGCTCAATGATGTTGTCTAGTAATGGTCAAAAGATCCATCTCTATTCCAAATGGCCACTTCATACTTGCCACTATCATAAACCAGAGTTTAATTGAAACCCATTGTTCCATTGACGTAAAATTCACTCCTTTGATTTAGGGAGCCACTCCCCTCTACAAGTGCAAGTAGACATGATATAATAATGCAAACGATTTGCATAATTATGATGAATGATTCAGTGTTACATGCTTCTCTATAAAATGAAGAATGTGTTATATGATGAATAATTCACATCAGGGATTACAAAGAATAGTTCAATAGAAATGAGTTGGTTTCCCTCGCTTATATTGCAGAAACAACATTTTGAAATTGATCATCTAAATGAGAGAAGAAAAATCTTTAGAGTTGAATGAAACCTGAAGCCTATAAAAATGGTGAAAAAATGTTTGCAGCATGGTAAAACATATTTTTGTTACATATTTTAGGTTAACAAAAGTAGCGGACATCAAAAACATTTTCATTTTACTTTTATTCTAATCCTCAAAAATCCAAACCTTGGATTGAATTCTCAATTCCACCTATCTGAGTGGAAGTGTGGTAACCTCATTTTGGGGTAAAATTAGAATACTACAATTCTAATTCCACTTTATTATTTTTGACCCAAACAACGAATTTAACAAAACTAGGTTATCACAATTCTAATTCTGGTCCAATTCCAGCAACCAAACGGGCCCTAATTTTCCCATATGGATGAAGTAGGTTTTCAAGAGACTAGAAACCCTTTACAAAATGCTACTAAAAATATATAAACAACCGACCATGAGCTAGAAAATGACATCAATAAAAGGAGACAACTAAAATGGAGAAAATAAAAAATACTATAGAATTTGAGGTTATTCATGTCCTTTAGATCACCTTTGGCCTCCTCAATAAATTTTCTAATTTTTCTCCATGTGCACATGTGGATTATGTTCTCAATAGTCCTTATTTATACACTTGGTTATATTTGCATCCAAAAATTCCATGTCATAGACAGTAACAATATAGATTTATTGTCACTCATACATATATTTTATGCTATTGAAATTTTATATATGATAGTGTAACACATTTTTTCCTAAAGTTGATATGCTTCCTCATTTTCACTTTGATGTGAACCATACCAAGTTCAACATTCACAAACTCTAGTGATATTATTGTTGAACACACCAAAATATAGAAAGGTGGGGGAATAAATAAAATATTTCCCTAAATAAAATTAATGTAATTAGAAAATTAAATTTTAATTTATAATTAGATTTTTCAAATATAATTTTAAAAAGATAGAAACTTAACAAGAAAAAATACACTAGTCCTGCTTGTGCATGTGATGGGTTGTTTGTATCTCAAGATTCTAAAAGTTATAATCCTGATGCAGATGTGTGTCTAAAAGATAGGGACCTATTGGACTGCCCAAATATTTTGTGTAAGGAAAAATAATAGAATCTACATGCTCTGGAATCTTCTTGCTAAGAAAGTGTTGTCATGCCCTAATCAGGGGACCCAAATAATATGGCTTAAGGTGGTTAAGTCTTATAAAAATATTAATAAACATATTTAGAACACATTGGTCATATAATGTCATTCTTTAAAGTTCCTTCAGGTTCCCTAATGTTAACTTGGTTTCTTGTTGAATTTACTAATAATCTAGATGAATTTTAAGCTTCAACAAAAAATTCAAATTCCTAATATTTTACAACTCACAATTATTTTTTTTTATGCTTAAATCCTTGGTTGCCTATGTAAAGATACTCTACAAAATTGAATCATATCACATCTTTCTTTAAATATTTTACTTTCCCTTTTCTATGTTGTTTACTATGTAATTTCCATGAGAGAATGGGAAAGACATTCATGACATATACAACACTAAGAAATATAACTTATTATTTTTCTTATTCATATCAAGTAATAATTATTTTTATATCACTTATACTTGTATGCCTAAAATGTGAGCACACTTCTATGAGTCATTATATCCAAGATTGCCCAAGAATGAGGCCTCAAATGGCAACTCATAGCTCTCTATTCATGGAGTGCAAGGGTTTTTGATGAAGGCCCTCAATTTGACCTAGTTTGTGCTTGTACAAGTACACCATAAAATGAGAGATTCAAGGATCAAAATATGAATGCAAATGAAGATGCAAACTAATCTAAATGATGACAATGCAAAGCAATGCAAGAAAGGAAATCTAATCTATGAAAGGAATTAGTAATGCAATATTAATCTATGGAAACAAATATGGATCTAAGCTAATATGAAAATGCAAGGATGGATCATGATGATGGAAGCCATGGATGCGTGAGAGAAGAAGAAAAGAAGATAGAAGTTCTTCACAAAAAGCTTTAATGTTCAAACTCCTCCAAAAATTGCTCTCAAAACCTGCAGCATAATAATAGCATAATCATGGATGTCAAAAATAAGGAGAGGGCTCTCCTTATAAACATTAAGAAGCAATAAGATTTAATCAAGGGTGGAGAAAGAATGATCCGTGTGAGACAAAATTCCACCAATGAAAAAAGAGGAGGAAAATTAAATGGAATCCCACTTAGAAATATGTGCATTTAAGTGTAAAGAAAATAAAAAAAGATTATTTAATTTTTATTTAATTTAATTCCTTTATTTCAAGTGGGATTTTATTTATTTAATTAAAAGAGGGATTTTCTTTTAATTCAAAGGGGATTTGATTTAATTAAAAGGGAGCAAGTTCTTTTAATTAAATAGGAAACATTTAATTAAATTAAAAGAGGGTTTTTTCTCTTAATTAATTATATGTGGTATAATTATTTAATTAAAAGAGATGTTTTCTTTTAATTAAATAAGACTTAGAATAAAATGATCAAACCTTTAGGAAATATTGAAATAAGTAAATTAATTATAATTTGGTTAAAGAAATTGATTTGAATTTATAAATAATAAAATAGTACAAACCATTGATTCAAGAAATTTGATAAATTGAATAATGGGGATAGTCTAGGCGACCATTTTAGGGTGCATACAATACTCACTACAATAATCTACTTATTCAATTTTTAATAAGAGGAAAATATAGGTGAGATTCCATTACATGATGCATCTTGCCTACATAACACAACAAATATAGTAAACTCTGATCACAATAATTTTTTATTTTCACTTTTCTTAGTCAAAGGATAAAGATAAAGTACACTTCCCACATAACTTTTTTTATCACCACTTTAATATAAGTATGCCAACTCCAATTTTATCCTTAAGTTTTTCCAACTCAAAATGAGTGATATGTTTCCATAAATGATAAACATATCAACTACCCTTAGCCAAATTTCCAAAAATCTCCCCCTTTGACATTGATGAAAACATGTAGAAAAAAATGGCTAAGTATGATAAAAACCCAAAACAATCACCCTTGTAAAAATTTACAAATTTGTGGATCATTCATCATTCATTCTATATTGTTCTCCTCCTATGTGTATCCTCTTATATCTAATATCCCCCTTATAATATCTTCATTATGCATATGTAGTGTATGCTTACAATTTTTCTACTCATCCACTACCCCTTTGACATCAATAAAAAAAAGTGAGTCAAAATCTATGTACATGAAAAACATGTGGTGCCTTCTTCTTCTACTTCAAGCTGAATGAGTGTCCAAAATAGTTATACAATCAGAAAAATTATCCTTTAAGCTTGAAATATTTGTGTCCCATGAAATTCTAATTGCATCTATAATGTTAACTAATCTGCAAAGTGCATAACGTGCTACTTTTGCTACACTAAGATCAGTATAGGAAAATTTGTCATATGAAGACTTAGCCTCAAGAAGTGTGTCTAGACCTCTTTGTATTAAGTCAACTTTTTTATTTAATTAGTATCTCAATAGATTGAATCTTTTTAGGATTCTCTCTTTATCATTCTATAATATTCTTAACTCATCATGTGTCTTGTTGATGTTTTGATCAATTTCAATAACTTTGGCATCATTCTTCTTTAAGTCTTCAGCCAACTTCTCAAGTTTTTCTTCTTTCCTCTTAATGGATTTCCAAATAGCATGGGTGTAGTTATGTACTAAGGCACACTCAACATACAAGTCTTCTTTCCCTCATAAACACATTTTTTAAGTTCTTTCATGCAGACATCCAAAATTGTCAATTCATTTGTGATATTTTCATATACCATTCTAAACAGTTTTTCATCATGCTTTGTTTGCACTTTAACATTCATTGCTTCCTCAAAGGTGGAAAGGTGATTGTAAAATTCCTTAATCACTCTTTCTACCTTTTTTTCAATGGCTTTCACTTTTAGTTGAAGAGATAATGGTAGTACACTTTGTAGCCTTGCATTTTCTCTCTCTAGAACACTTTGAGCATTCTCTATTAATTTATTGGATTTCTCTACTATCTTAGAGAGTGAGAATCTAGTAATCTAAATAAACTTATCAACATCCACATCTTCTAGAATTAAGTTTGTGGTGTCACTTCCCAAAATAGAAAATAATGCATCAAATGGTGATCTTGAAGTGCTTTGGGTATCCTTGCCAATTTATTTTAAAGGAGTCTACAAGATCTCTTGTGGTTTGTTCCAGTTTTCCTCCTCTATTCATTGCTATGTTCCTTGACTTTTTGTTGCCTCTATATGTGATGTATGCTCATCCATTTCATCATTTATGTTGGTGTAATTAAATAGTCTCTAATTACACTTACTTAAGCTTACTTAGGATAATGCATTGCATAGTAGTTTGTGATTGAGACACTTAGGAGTTTGCACCTCAATTAAACACATGGTGTAGGAGAATTCCACTCTAGGTGCTCATAGTTGTTATCTCATTCCACCTTTAGCGTTTTAGAGTAAATAATTATTATGTACACTTTACTTAAGTTTACTTAGGTTAAATGGATTTTTCACCTAGGAGTTAGCATACCTTTACATGTTGACTTGTTGACAACACAAAAGTGTGTGTATGTGCTATCAACCCCTTGTCATACTTATCCTCTCACCTACTTGGAGGGTAATCCACTTTTTGTAGACGTATGCTTAGTTATCATACTTATCTCCTAGTACCTTCTAGCTTGTTCTAGAAGCTTCCTAGACACCTTTATATTCGGGCTCTCCTATTGTAATATCATATCATATCATATTGTATAGCAATTTAATTTTTCATTGTTGGAATATATTTTCTCTCACTTTATTGAGTTTCTCTTAGCCCTATCTTTCCTCCTTTGGTTTCTCTTCAGCAGGTTATTTGCATGTAGGTGATTTTGGCAAGATGTGAAATTGGCTTTCATCAACTTCTACTTGGTATCAAAGCCTCCCTGTTGCTTCTTGGTTTGAAGGATTTTTGAAGCCGCGATTCGAAGACACAAACCCTAGTTTATTTGTGATTTTTTTCTTCAATCAAGAGGAAGAGAATTTTTCAAGGCACTTTGGCCTAAATGGACGATGTCATTGCACTCAGAAGGCAATTACAATCAGAATCCATATAAAATTTTCATTTTTTGGCTACTCTAGCTTCAAGCAAAAATAATTTCCCCTTGGAAGGTCATATGAACGCATTTATTACAAAAAATAAAAATAAAATTAGCAGAGCAACCGCCGCCCAGTGGCCAATGTGACACCACCACCACATAGCTAGCGCGTGGCCTAGGCATTACCTTTGTGGGTAGAGCAGTCAGAGTGTGGCCACCGCTCCGTAGCCAGTACTGCCCGACCGATCCACCAACCTCCACAGTGGTGTCGCCTGATCCTGTCACCCCTGTGACCACCGCCACTGGCTATGGCCTCCCATTTACTGCCCCTATGGCCTCCCTACCACCATATGCATTCTACCCACATGGTGACCTCTACGCATGCCACGTGGCATAGGTGCAATATCAGCACCTGCCACATGACCATGCCATGTCACTGTACTGCCATGTGGTAGTCTTTTTTTGCCTCAATGGCCTCCAAGCCGTCAAATTTAAGGTTGTGAAATGCTGACATCATCATGACATTAGCGCTGCATCAACACTCTTGCATCCCCTTCAGGTCCTCTTTTTCCCTACCAGTGGTTTTTTAGCCATAACTTGAGCATACGGAAGTCTTTTTTTGATATGAAAGAAGTGTCAAAAAGTTGGTTACAAGATAGATACATTAGTATAGGTATTTTTTGGTTTCAATGCAGTTTGGTTGCTTTTTTTAGTCAAAGTTGGATGTTCTATTTTCACTCCAGCAAGCATATCTTGTGTGCCCCATCTCCATTTTTTGAAAGCATTATATCTTTAAAAAGTGGGTTCTGTCATCTTTTCAAAAATGTTGTCATTTTCTTCAGATTCTAACCCATGCTCTTTCTATCATGCTTTTTGTGTTTTGGCACTATGGTGGATATCTTGGGTGTTCTAGGTTTGAGGATCATTTTCATGGCGTAGGATCTTTTATTTTGGGTTGTACTAACTATTGTATTAGCTTATTTCCCTTTTCTTATCAATGTTGATATCATTTGTAAGCATCTTTATGCAAATGCACTGAAATAAAGTGCCACTCTTGCATTTCAAGATCCTAAATGTTGTTTTGAGACAGTTGTACTCGCACTATATTATAAAGTTCCATAGTGGGGTTAGTTGTTGCCATTTTTGTGCACTCTTACTTTTTCAAGTGAGTATCCCTTCCACAACATTATCCCCATGATGTGTCAGTGATACGTGCCTTTATAGGTGTTTTTACCTCTTCCTCACTCTCGTTGTTCTTGGTTCTTTCTACAGAGGTCCTTTGGGCCACTTTCTCAATTGCCTATCACCTCACCCTGTCTACATTAAGGGGGGTTCTTCTTTTGTTTATAATGCTTCTTTGGTTTGATGGTTCAATGGAGTGAGCTATGTATTCAGTATTTAATCCTATATACTAGGGGATTGTAGTGGTTGGCTACCTATGCATTTTGGTGAGATGGATCATTTACCATATAGACATTCTTCTTGTTCCTAGCCTTCTATTTCCATGGAGGTTCTTCAGATCAACAGTTTCCTTTTGATAGAGTTTGTAGCTTCTTCATCTTCAGTGGTGTTCTTTATTATCTTCTCTTATTCCTATTTTCTAAGACATTCCTCTAGTTGGAGGCTTCTTTAGCCCTTTAGTAGGTTTCTTGCTATCTCTTTTTGGAGAGGAGTTTTTCCTATTGGGTTTTCTCCTTTGTCTCTGATTTACAGAGATTGCATTGCATTTCTTATGCATTTGTACATGGGTACCTAACTTGGCTTTATTGTCAGGACCCATTATGCATTTCATCTTAGTTGTTGTGAGCTTAAGTGTGTTCCCCTAAGTTGCACTTAAGGGGGGGTGTTAGAGTATATTATTATTATTTATGCTTTACTTAAGTTTACTTAGGTCAAATTCATTTGTCACCTAGGAGTTAGCATATCTTTACGTGTTGAATTGGTGACAACACAAAAGTTTGTGTACATGTTGTCAACACCTTGTCATACTTTTCTCTCACCTACTTGGAGGGTAATCCACTTTTCATGGACATATGCTTAGTTGTCATACTTATCTCCTAGTGTCTTCTAGCTTGTTCTAGAAGCTTCCTAGAGGCCTTTATATTCGATCTCTCCTATTGTAATATCATATCATATCATATTGTATAGTAATTTTATTTTTTATTGTTGGAATATATTTTCTCTCACTTTGTTGAGTTTCCCCAAGCCCTACTTTTCCTCCTTTGGTTTCTCTTTAGTAGGTTATTTGCATGCAGGTGATCTTGGCAAGTTGTGAAGTTGGCTTTCTTCAACTTCTACATAGTGTACTTATCACATTATCATCCTTGTTGGTGTAAATACGTACTTTACTATTTACACTTACTTAAGTTTACTTAGGTTAATGCATTATTTAATTATTTTGCATTATTTAATTATTTTTATTTGTGAGACACTTAGGAGTTTGCACACCTTTTGAGTTTTCATGTTGACAACACAAGAGTACGCAACTCTATTTGAGACAATGGTGTCTACAACACTGTTTTGTGTGTCCCACCCTTGTAGGCTTATCCTCTCATCACCACACTTACTTCCATGCTTAATGGAGGATAACCCATATCTGGTGGACATGTGCTGGGTTGTATGACACATCATGATGCTAACTTCTATGCATTCTAGAAGCTCTCCTGAGGCCTTTATATTCAACCGCTCCTAGTGTACTCTCATGGTGAACCAGTTATTGAATACATTGTTATTCTGATCATACTCTCTCCATTTTTGGTCTACAGTTGTGCTTGTGTTTGAGTTCTTATTTCTTGGGTGAATTTTTCCCTTAGGCAAATTCTTACATGGTATCAAATCTTGGAGACATTCTCATCACAAGCCATTCGAGACCTCTTGCTTGCTTCATCACCTCAGCCTGAATTCAGAGTACTGCAAAAATTGGGACCATCCAACATCAGATTTGACCTCGCCATTGCATCCGAAATATTAAACTAATGAAAATTGACCATAAGCACGCCTACCTTGGCCCATAGTCAATCGTGAGGAAAAAAAATTTTGCAAATCAAAACCTGGAGGCCCCAATTTGTGATATGAGTATGGTTTTTTATCAGATCTAATTAATTCGATTTTTGAATCTGAATTTTTTTTTCCTCTGCTATTATTTTTGAAAATATTTTTCCAGGGTAGAGAAAAAAAATTTGCAGTAACGGACTGTCAGATCTCGTACTGCATTTTTATTTATCGCAGGGCAAATCACAGCGATTACATCCTCATCATAAAGGATATTCTGATTAAAACTTGACGTGAATCCTTGGTTTTCCCAGTCTGGCCCAGCGCAGACTCATCCCGTAGGCCTTCACCATTTGCTATGAAAGCTATGGCATTTCCTATTTAAAGAGTTTGTAGACTCATCTCGCATAGAATGTGGGACTAACCATTCCACATTCTAGTAGTCACGAGCCATTATTTGTTGTTTTTCGACACCACTACTCATCAAAACCCGGCGATGTGATTCAATTTTTTGGCATCTGCTTGTCATATTCTGGCATTTGCAGCATTCACGTTCTCTACAGTCTTCTTCTCCCACTCGCATACTAGTTACCCGATTCCTGCAGAGTGTCTTCCAGTGATTGCAGCTGCATTTTCGGCGCTAGTTAAAATCCTTCGACGGCGATCATGGGTGAGGATTTTGGCCAAGTTTAAAACCCTGCAACTGTTCAATTTTTTGACACAAAGATCTATGCTATTTTTTGGCATTTGTGACTGAACTCCACAAAGGGTTTCAACTTCCCGCCCATGTTGACTTCTCGAAACTTCCGATTTGAGCGGCGATTACATTTTCCTATCTGCAATTTTTAAAAACCCTTTCCCACTTCCACATCAATTTCAAACTCATTGCCACATGAATCTACTACATCCTATTTAGTATCGATGCCACAGAAGCTGACATGTCATCACTGCGCTGTCAACAGTCATACACGACTCGGCAGGAACCTGTAGCCATGTTGTAGCACAGTCACCATCCGATAGCTACCCAGTTGTCACATCCCAAACTACCACATCACCTATGGAATCGAATGATTTGACACTTCAGATCCATACATTCTGTATAGTACAGACAACACATCATCTTGCCACATCAGCATTGGGTGCATTTTTTGTTGATGTCATCATTTCACGGTGTTAAATTCGATGCGTGTCTGGACATCATTCCAAGATATTTTAGTACTACTTTAACGGTCATTTGACCATCAAATTTAGACTCATATTTTCTCCTTCAGACACCTCTCTAGATTGCTTTTTAGTTTGGTAGCCTGACCTTGTGAGCTCATATCTCAGACATCCAGACTCCAATTCAAGAGCAATTTTTTTTGAAATCAGGTAAAATTTCTTGAATTTTCTAGTGGTGGTGTTGTTTTCTAGTTTTGGTTCATAGGTTTTCCAAAATTTGTGTTTTTTGGTGACTGTACCTACATAATCCTGCATTTTACAACTTTAGAAGCTCCGTAAGGGCACATCTGATCACTTTTTCAGGTTCCATTTTTTTTTTGAAAGTGTGTATTTTTTTGTCTACTTTCTAGATCTAAAGTCAGATTCTAGGGTTGTGTGGACCAATTTCTCACTTTTAGAATTAGGCCTTCTTTGGCATTGTAAAGCTTTGACTCTTTTTCAGAATTGTTGTAAATCTAAGCTACAGTGCTTAAGTGATAGATTTCAGCCTTATAAGGCAGTTGTAAAAGAAAAATCAGAAAGTCCACTTTGTTCATTTTGACAAGTAGCCCATTATAAATGCACTACTTATAAAGTGCTAAAGCATCTCTTTTGGGGGGGTCTTTTGATTGAGTGAAAAGGGGGGGGGTGTATACTATGTTTTTTGTGTCTCTCTATTGTGCTCTTTACATTTCTACATCATGGGTTTTAAATGTCCTCCTCTAACTTCACGCAACTATTCTACATGGAAAGATATTGCATGGAGTAGATTAATGGAAAAAGGATGTAGTCTTTATGTTGATGGTACAATTACCAAACCTACTGATGCTAAAGAACTCATTGATTGAAAAAGACAAGACCAACAAGCTTTAGGTGTTATCAAAAGTTGTGTACATAGCAATCTTCTCTTCCACATTAAAAATTGTTCAGACTCTACAGAAGCTTGGGATAAACTTGAACGGTTGTATGGTAAAGTGGATGAAGATAAGGGATTTTAGATTGAGGATGATCTACTTCTCTTGAATCCTAAGAATTATGACACGATTTAGGATTATATCATTAAAGTCAATGAATATAGGGCACTTCTAAAAGATTGTGGAAATCCCATAAAGGATGATAGGTTGATTCATCATATCCTGAAGAGGCTACCTTCTGAGTATGCTAACTTTGTTTCGAGTTTTAATACTCACAAGTTGACGATGGGATCTGCTTACCAGAAGTCTTCCTTTGATGGATTTGCAGACATGTTGATTGTTGAACAATCTCACTTGGTGGATTTTGGACTTCTCAAGTCATCTAATATGAAAGCCTTAGTGGCTAGTGATGATTCCAAATCAAGTCAAGGGGGAAAAAGCAACAAGAAGAAGAAGAAGAAGTAGTGGAAGTAGAAAACACAATCTGAGACACAACATGACTCCTCTCAACAAGGTAGTTCTTCTTCAAACAAGAAGGGAAGTAATGAAAAGAAGGAAAAACTCTTTTGTGCATACTGCAAAAAGCCAAATCATGATGAGCATCATTGGAAGACAAAAAGAATCGATGAGTTAGAAAATCTACTCAAGAAGAATAAGATTCAAGTGCCAGGTACTTCCAAGGATTCTACTCCTACCTCTTCAAAAGGTAAAGGTCAAGCACTTATGGCAAACAAAAATTCTTCTTTGGAATGGATACTTGACTCAGGTGCCTCTTACCATATGGGTTCTTCAAAGCAAGACTTTTCTTCATTGAAGTAGTCAAAGTTACCACACATCTTCGTGGGAGATGATGCTAAGATGGAAGTTGAAGGGAAAGGACATGTTAAAATGGAAGATGGGGAATTCAAAGATTTTCTCTACATTCCAAATCTAAGCTCCAATCTCCTATCAGTTTACCAAATCACTCACTTTGGAGATGGTCATAAGGTTGAGTTCCTTCTAGATTTAGTGATGGTGAGAAGTCTAAAAGATGATTCATTGGTAGCAGTGGGGAAAGTCAATGATGACAAGAGGTTATACTCCTTCTCCCACTTTTTTCCCAAGAGTCCTTCTCAAGCCTTGTTCACTCACTCTACTTCAAACATCAACTTATGGCATGAGCGGTTTGGTCACCTTGACTTCGGCTCTCTTCAGCAACTTTGCTCAAAACACATGGTCAAAGGTCTACCCAATATCAACTTTTATAAGGGGGAGTGTTCATCTTGTTCAATGGATATGCATCTCAAGGAGAAGTATGATAAAGGGAAGTCTTCTCAAGCTCCAGTTGTTCTTCAGCTTGTTCACATGGTATTAGCAGGACTGTTTGCAGTGACTTCAGTCAGTCAAGGCCACTACATACTCATATTTGTTGATGAATTTTTGAGATTCACTTGGGTTTTTTTCCTTCATCATAAGAATGAAGTGGTTCATAAACTTCAAGACTTCAAGGCTTATGTTGAACACAAGTCAAGGAAAGCCATCAAAGTATTAAGGGTGGACAACAAGAACAGATATGTTGACAGAAGACTTAAGAACTTTTGTAGAATTGAGGGGATTGATCTTCAGAACTCACCAGCATTCAGTCTGCACAAGACAGATGTTGCAGCTATGAGGATTAGGACTCTCAAGACCATGGCAAGTTGCATGATTAAGGCCAAGTCTCTTGATCATACACTTGAAGTTGAAGCCATTAGCCATGCTACTCACATACTTAATAGGTCTCCTCATCCAACCTTAGATGGCAAGACTCCTTTTGAGGCATGGTGTGGCAGAAAATTTGTTGTGAGTCACCTTAGAGTCTTTGGTTGTCTAGCATGGGCTAACCTTTCTTCCAGGAGTTGCAAGGCACCGACACCTAGGCCTTGTACCTTTATTGGTTATGAAGACAGTATGAAGCCTTATAGACTTATGGATCCAGAGAATCATGAGATTTTTGTGGAGAAGGATGTTCACTTTGAGGAAAGTTCACCGAGCTTGTCCTCTACTCCTCTCCACGCATCATACACAGTGGAAACTGATAGTGACATCAGCAATAGTGCTTCAATAGGTTCAGACACGTGGGGTTCTATCAACAGTTGTAGTGAGAGGTCACATCAGTCCAGTCCACGTGCTTACATTGCCACAGTGAAAGGTCCATCATAGCATGTTACATCTCATCTTCCATCTCCAGCTTCACTTGACTTGGGAGACAAACTTGAGGACTTACATCTTCTCATTGATGATGATTCTTCTATAGTTTTTACGAGGGCTCACTCTGACCCTCATGTCCATTCTCTACATGATCAATCTGAATAGGTTGGCATGATTGTGGATCTAATGAACAGCAATTAGTGGAGGCCTCTTTGTCAGTAGAGAAGACAAATGGTTTAGTGGAATAGGTTCAACAGAAATCTTGCCAGATCTGCATTCATTCTTTTCAGCACAGTTGGAAGGGGTGAACTTGAGCATCAGCACAGGGATACTTGAGCAGCTTTCAGGGCCACCATACATCTTCAGAACTGTACCTTGGGCATTTTTTCTTCCTAAGGGGAGGAACACCATTCTGCATTCATGGACCTGCTTCTTCATTGGAGCAATTTTCACTTGTTGGCATTCTTCTTTTGGGGGGGGAGCCTATTCTATCTCTCTTCCTTCACTTATTCTCTTTTTTATATACTAGATGTATGTCATAATGGCGGGGTCTTGATTACTCCATCCATTGATGCATCCTCTTTTATCTCTCTTTTTGGAGAAGGGTTTTTCCCATGATGTTTTCCCTCTTTCCCCGCTTTATGGGAGATTGCATTTCATTATGTACTTGGGTACCTAACATGGCCTAGTAGTCAGGACCCATTATGCATCTTCATCCTAGTTTGTAAGCTTAAGGGCATTCCTCTTAGTTGCAATTAAGGGGGGGTGTTGGTGTAAATACGTACTTTACTATTTACACTTACTTAAGTTTACTTAGGTTAATGTATTATTTAATTATTTTGCATTATTTTATTATTTTTATTTGTGAGACACTTAGGAGTTTTCACACCTTTTGAGTTGTCATGTTGACAACACAAGAGTACGCAACTCTATTTGAGCACATGGTGTCTACAACACTATTTTGTGTGTCCCACCCTTGTAGGCTTATCCTCTCTTCACCGCACTTACTTTCGTGCTTAATGGAGGATAACCCATATCTGGTGGAGATGTGCTTGGTTGTATGACACATCATGATGCTAACTTCTATGCATTCTAGAAGCTCTCCTAAGGCCTTTATATTCAGGCACTCCTAGTGTACTCTCATGGTGAATCAGTTATTGAATACATTGTTATTCTAATCATACTGTCTCCATTTTTGGTCTACAGTTGTGCTTTTGTTTGAGTTCTTAGTTCTTGGGTGAATTTTTCCCTTAGGAAAATTCTTACAACCTCATCATTCCACATGCTTCATTGTATAATGGAGGATGATCCACCTTTGGTTGACATGTGATTCCACCTTCTGTAGGTGATAGCTTATATTCTCCTTTTCATTATCTCTTATCGTCTCTCCTATATAAGGAGGCCTATTATATACATTTTAAATCAATCCATTGGATGTCAATCAAGTCCATTATCAATAATAGCATTCTTGCATCTTCATGCAATTGTCTTTTCAATCTCTTGTGGAAGTTTTCTTAGTCTTTCATTTGATCCTGGGGGTGTTGTAGAGTCACCTAAAACTCTAACATGGTATCTGATCTCTCATGATGGGAAGAACTCTTCTCAAGAAGTGCAATCTTGGCTTGACTTATTGTTGGTGCAGCATTGGCAATTTGGACATCACAATTTGGAGGAGAATTTGGGATTCATATTTTATGACCTTCTATTGCAGGAAAAAATTGGAGCTTGCTGGTACAAATTAGAGGTTGGTATCATATAGAGGAGGTCTAAATACCCCTAAATCAAAATTTGTTTCATCCAAATTGGACATCTGAGGCCAAATCTAGAACCATTTTATTTTTGAAGGTGTGACAACAGTGATTCTGAAATATAATTTCAAAGGCAATTTTTAAACTGTGATATCTCCCTCATATGGACTCCTTTTTCTGAGAAATTTATTTTTTGTTTTGGGGTAGAATTAAACGATCTACACAATGGTGCAGGTGATTTTGGATCTCTATCTCTGAGTATTTCTAAAAATTGCAAATATCATTTTTTTGCAACTTTCAAAGCTTTGTTTGGGCACATCTGATAACATTTTTAGGTGCAATAATTTTTGAAAGCGCATGATTTTTCCTCTACTTTCCAGATGTGTAATCAGATTTTAGTGATTTCGAGTAGACATATCACTTTTAGAAAGAGGTCTTTTTTGGCTATATTTGCACTTGGTGAATACTTGGGTTCAATTTTTTTAATTGAATCAATAATTTGGAGTTATCAGTTAATTTCAGTCATTCTTTGGGTTCATTATGGATTTTTCAAAAGTTCAATTACTCACTCCATATAACTATCATGAATGGAAAAAAGTAGTTTCTAATCAATTGATGAGTATTGGATTACTTAGAATGATTCTTGAACAGGATCTAGAACCAACTACAGGTGCCACAGAATGAAGGAAATGGTTTGATAGAATGGATAAAGCACTTGGCTCTTTTAGATATACCATCTCTCATGATTTTCTATATCATATTGCATCCTGCATACATCCTAATGATGCCTAGACTACATTGGAAGGAATCTTTGGTAAACTTGATAGAATAAGAAAGTTCAAATTGGAGAATGAGATTATAGGTCTAATTCCATGTGATTTTAACAATATTCAAGAATTTTCTCTACGTTCAATTCCATTAGATTGGAGCTTTCTAAGTGAGGTATTACTAAAAATGATGAGCAATTTATATTATCTATTCCAAGCTAGGTCCTAAATATTCAATCTTTGTTTCCACATTCTACACTACTATGGATGCTCTTGGTAGTGCATACAAGATGTCTTCTCTTGATGAATTTGCAGCTCATCTCATAGGGGAACAAGAAAATTTAGCACACATGGGTCAATTGAAGCCTTCCAAGTATCAAGTGTTGGTTGCAAATGACTCCTCTTCAAAGGCTCCCAAAGGAAAGGGAAACAAACAACACAAGGATCCTAAGCAACATGAGAAATGTGATGACTCACCTTCACAATATAATATTGAATCCAAGTCCTCTTCAAGAGAGGAAACATCTAGAAGAAAGAGAGATAAATGTGCTTATTGCAAAAAGCTATGAAATGATGAGCATAAATGTTTCCATAAGAAGATTGATGAGCAAACTCATATTCTTCAAAAGAAAAATATCTAGTTTCTCTCATCAGTGTCTTCTCCTTTTTCTCAATATCAGGCATCTTCTTCATCTACATCATCATCTAGAGGAAAAGGACAAGTACTCATTGCTTCCACACATCTTGAGCAAGGTACATGGCTTCTTGATTTAGGTGCATCACATCATATGGCATCTTCTATGTATATATTTTCTTTTATTGAGTCTTGTACTTCTCTAGCTATATTGATGGGTAATAATACATACATGAAGGTTTGTGAGAAAGGTTCTATTCCTATGGAAGAGGTTATATATAATTATTTTCTTTGTGTACCATCCTTGACTACTAATCTCCTTTCCATTTACCAAATTACTCATTGGGAACAAGGTAAAATTGTCCAGTTCACTCCTGATTATATCTATATTAGGGACATGGAGACTAGAGATGTCATAGCTATAGGAGTTGTTGATCATACATCACACTTGTATTCTTTTGCATATTTTGTTGATAATGATGATGATATTCATGATGTACCTAACCCTTTATCAAGGGTGAATAATGCATGTGAGGAGAACATTGGACACTTGAATCATTTTTTTCTTGAGACAAGTGTTGAACTTCCTACTCCTCCACCTCCTTGTTTAGACATGAGTTCTACTATTCAGTGAGATGATCTTTATGCTTCAGATCTTGCAGTGTGGGATGAATTCATGGGTGCTCTTTCAAATGAGTCTCATAACGTATATTTGGTTAATACATTTGAGGAGGTTTCTCTTTGAGATACTTCTTCAACTTCTTTAGAGAGTGTATTTCCCAACTCTTCATGTTCTCTTTGTTTTTCTCATCTCATAGGTTAACTTGATGGTGTGACAAAATCTTTCAACTTGGAGACACCTATTCAATGTTCAAAGATGCATACATGGAGACCTTTTGCATACATGGAGACCTTCTTCCTCCTTCCTCATTTTTTACATGGAATGGCTTCTTCATCTTTTGATGTATTTATCTCTTCCTAAGGAGAGACATGTTTCTTGCAGGCATTGGATTATCTCTTGTTTGCAGGTACTCTTCATCTACATTGGATCTTCTTCATTATGGGGAGATATCATGTCTCCTTATTTCCTTCCTATGGGGAGATCATTCTTTGTATATACATGATATATGAAATTTTTGGGGGGTCTTGAGTACTCCATCCATCCATGCATCTTATTTTAATCTCTCTTTTTTTAGGTGGGTTTTTCCCATGAGGTTTTCCTTTTTTCTCCACTTTATGAGAGTTTACATTTCATGTATTACATTGCATATTGTACATGGGTACCTAAAATATCCTAGTAGTTGGGACCTATCTCGCATTGTGAGTTTAAGTGCATTCCCTAAGTTGCACTTAAGGGGGGGGTGGGGTGTTGTGGCTGGGGTGGGTGTTGGTGTAATTAAATATTCACTAATTACACTTACTTAAGCTTACTTAGGATAATGCATTGCATAGTAGTTTGTGATTGATACACTTAGGAGTTTGCACCTCAATTAAAGACATAGTGTAGGATAATTCCACTCTAGGTGGTCATAGTTGTTATCTCATTACACCTTTAGTGTACTTATCACATTATCATCCTCTTCATTGCACATACTTCATTGCATAATGGAGGATGATCCACCTTTGGTGGACATGTGATTCCACCTTGTGAAGGTGATAGCTTATCTTCTCCTTATCATTGTCTCTTATTGCCTCTCCTATATAAGGAGGCCTATTATATACATAGATTAAATCAGTCCATTGGATGTCAATCAAGTCCACTATCAATAATAGCATTCTTGCATCTTCATGCAATTGTCTTTCCAATCTCATGTGGAATTTTTCTTGGTCTTTCATTTGATCTTGGGGGTGTTGTAGAGTCACCTAAAACTCTAACAATTTACTTCCTTTTCCTCTTCTAGTTGATCTAGTAGTTGTGAAAACTATACTAATAAAACAATGATTGTGATATCTTGTTGTATATCCCCTTGTCTCTATCCATTCAAACTAGAGTATGCACTTTCAAATTTGGGGTCCAATGTGGATATAATATCTTGGGTAATGCCAAGTCAAAATAACTCTTTTAGGTATTTCCTAAATCTGCAAAATGTCTAGGTCTTGATGATCTTCCCTTTTCTTGTCTTCCTCCTCACCACTAGTAAATATTCAACATTGTCACTTACCAAATTGCCAACATTGAATTTTGATTGATCTTTGAAGGAGTCCTCAGTAGTGTAAATTATAATCTAATCTCATCAATAGTCATTCTTCCATCATGTTGATCAATTATGTTCTCGGCAGGTAAAGTGGTGTCTACAATTTGTGTCTTATCTATTGTGGTGGTCTACAAAATACTTGCTTCACTAAGTAATTGATGCACTATTGTCTCAGTCAAGCAACTTTAAGTACATTAGCATAGTGACCTCTCATAATCAAAATTCGTCTTATTTTCTTCTTTAGAAGTGCCTCTAGTGTCTTAAGAATATATGGTTCATCTACTCCTAGTTTTCAATATCACAATTTTTATGAATGGTGGCCTCTCTTAACTTCTTATCTTCTTCAACTTCTCTAAGTCTAGATGTATTCAAAAAAATTTAGATCCCTTTTAGTAAATTTTCATGAATATTAATGAGATGTTTATTGAATTTAATCATATACCCAAGAACACATATATCAAGGTTCCTCTTTTGATTAGGATCATAATTATCATAGTACTTCTTAAATTTTATTTGAATTTCCATCATCCAAAAACATTTGATTTATTTTTCCAATATTTGGTTTCCAATTTCACTTTATATTTCTAGGCTTAGGTTGATCATGTGGCTTAGATATCTACCCTCTTGTTGGTGAATAGATTGTCCTTTCAATGATTTTAATAAATTCTCTCTATGCCCAAGGTTCAGAAATTACAAAATGTCCACAACAATTGAAAAAATCTCATATTATTAACTTTCTCTTTGAATTTTCTAAAGGTACAGCTCCCTTATTAGATGTGCAATGAATTCAAATTATCTTTTGCACTTTTACCTGAAAGCGCATAAGGATCTCTTGACTACTCTTAGGTAGTGAGGTAAAAATCAATTCAAAAATCTCAAAGAAATAGCCATTTTAATATACCTATACAAAAATCTACTTCAGAAGAATGAATAACACCATGAACATATATTAATCATCCAAACTCCTTAATCAAAATGAACTTACAGTAGGAACAACAATCAAAAATCTCGAACCAATAAACTAGAGTTCTCAAAGTAATAGCGGTTTATATAATTTGAACACAAAGTTTTGAAGCTGAATTCAAGATGATATATATAGTGATATTGTTATAATGATATATATATATTAAACCTTTCACATGCACATAGTCATTCAAAAGCAAAACATCCATATACTATCCTTTGATTACTGTATAAAAGTATTTACTTAGTAGAATTTCTAGTTGTCTATCTTCTAACTATCTATTGCTAACTCTAAACCAGTTCAATGCCCTAGCATTTATAGTTTTTCCATACAAATTTGAAAGGCCTCCACCAAAACCCAACCATTTTGGTTAAAACAAGAAATAGTTACAAAACAAGGAAGCAGTTTAAAAATGAGTGCCAAAATGTAATTGAAAGCAACCATTCAGTTCAAGTGTCATCACTAGTTTTCTCCTCCTTGCCAATGGTCTGATGTACCAACTTCCAGCTTTAGAAAGTATTCATAAACTCCTACATCATGTGGGAGTGTAGATTTTTTAGGCTCAACAATCAGGCTCTAAACACATCCTTTTTCCATTTGAATTCCTTTATCTTTAAACTTTGATAGGCATCATGTTCTTGTTGAGACACAACATTGATTTGATACTTTCCAACGTAGTGAAATCATTGGCACTTGGTGATTCACCATCCCTGATTTGTTCCATGGCTTCATTGAAGCTCCTCATTGATGTCTTGGCATCCATGTTCCTATCGTCAAATTGTAGGATCCCTGTAGGATTAACTACCTTCATATCCTTGAGGAGTTCTTTGTGCATTTCAGTGATTTTATTTCCTATGCCCTACACTTCTTTAATTGTTTCCTTGTAAATTGACTCCTTCCAGCCCCTATTGTTCTTCATAATGAACAACACGCAGGGATCCACATTCTTCATTGGGTTCTCATTCAAGAACTTGATGACCCTGAACCTCTCAACTTCAGCCACTTGAAAAACAACTGCTTTCCATCGGCCTAACTCTATCTCCCAAACTGGAACTAAAGTTTAGATTTCTCCTAGCATTGATTCTCCCTCAGCATAAACATTGATAAATTTGAAAATAAATTTATTACCTTCTTTCATGATAGTGTCCACCCAGTCCTTCATGGTATCAGCTAACAACCTACCCTTTTGCATTTTCTTCATTAATTGTTGACTTCCTACATAATTAGGATAAAAGGGTTATGGGGCTTGAACAATTGGCAATGCACAAAGATTCATCAGAGAATCAATATATGTAGCCATTGTAGTGACCATGCCTTTGAGCTCTCTTTTTTCTTTACTATCCTTTTTAGATTGTGTCAAGTAGAGAGTTTAAAGAAATGGTTACTGGTGCTTCTGTTAATAGTTCCCAATTCAACAAAGGTAACCTTGAAGCCTTTGTCATTAGTATCCCTTGACTCCTTTTTCTATTTGTAGGTAGCTATCTCAGTAGTGATCTTTCTAGTTACCGGGTCCTTGGTGAGGTGAGCATCTATCTTCAACTTCTTTACCTTTGAACCTCTAGCTGCATATTTATTGATGATGTCTTTCACCGGTGTGGACGCTATTTGTAAATTCCTTTTCTTGCTGATTGTATTAGATAGCCAACAAGGAATAGCAAGGCTCATGGACATTTCCTGGGCATCTCTATTAGGAGTTAGGAATGTGGGTTGATCTACCTTAGGAGCTTCAATGAATTAAACATCACCATCTGCACCATCTAAGTAATTGAGGCCATCATTTGAATCTTGCCCCTAAGTCAACATTCTCTCCTTCTAAACTTTATGTTTCTTCAGGGCTTCAAATTTAGATTGAGATATAGTCCTTGGAGCCATAGTTTGTGAATGAAGGGGCATCTTTTTCTATTTATCCTGAGCCAATATACTACCTACAACAAGAGAAAGTGGGACGTCAGATGGAGGTGGTTCAGAAAAAGAAACCACCTCTGAAGAGGGTTCATTGATAATTCCTTTGCTCTTTTTCATTAACCAATCATCTGTGAAGGTAAGTATAAATCTAGCCCTTAGGTTGATATCATCTTCCTCATCTTTATTCCAGTCAATTGTCAAAGACTTCAATTTACTAGGTTCTTCCCAGCTAGGTTCAATTATATCTGAGCCATCCTCAACCACTCTCTCTATTTTAAACTTCAATCTAAAGGAATTAATTTGCTGCAAAGTCAACCTTGAATGATCTTTTCTCAAAACTTCTCCTTCATCCTTACAATCTTGTCATAGGTCTTCCAACTATGAAGTTGCCAGTGGGTGAATTTCAAGGTCGAGAATCTGGACTGCATACCCTTTACTGTCGAAGTTCCTTTTGCTATTGTAAGAGCCAAAATTCAACCCGAGCAAATTACTTCCAATAATAGAAGCATTGGTCATGCTACTGCAAACCAATGAACCCAACTTGATAGGAAAAGTTGTTTCCCAATCCTCTTGCGATAAATTATCTTTTATAATAGAGAAAAGTTGCCTACATGTCTCGGCCAATACAAAACAGTCCAAAGCATACCATGGCAACTTTGTAGGCTCTTCTTCAAATCTGCCTATCCTTAAGTAGGTGAACCTAGAGAACTGTATGAAGTGACTTCCATACTGCTGAATTAATCTTTGGGCTTTAGGAGACAACTGAGGCATCGGCACTTCCTTTAGAAACATATAAACATTATCCATTAGCATGTCATGAACTTTCCTGAAATCTTCCAAGACTCTATCTTTCTATAGCAAAGGGCAATTATACTGAAAAAATTTTATTTCCTCACTCCATACTCCATGAGGGAGAGGGGTAAGGTCACAAGTACAAGCAACATAGTAAGTTAAATAGGAAGCCATATAAAAATCCTCCCAAAATTCCTTAGCACGTTTGATTTGAGACCTCAATGAACTAGCAATAATCTCTGCCCAATCCATCCATTGTTCACCATTCAAGATGATTTCTATGTACCTATACATCCATTCTTCAAAAAGAAGCACATCAGTTGAACCTTTTACCCTATGTAACAACACCACTAGGTCATGAATATGGGGCTTTGGGTGGTCTTTAGTGATGACCTCGGGTAGCCTAGAACCTCCACCATACATGGTCTTGGTCCATTTCCTAGCCATGGTATTGTGAAATTGGTTTGGGGTTTCTTGATATTTGGCCTAGACTTGAACAAGGGAAAATGAAGCAAAGGTATTCTCTGACAAATGTAGTATAGAGGTGATAGTGTCTCTTGAAATTAAGAGTATCATGTTGCCATTTTTACTTACAATACTCTTTCTTTTAACATCATAGTGATCAATACAAACTTGAAGAAATTTAGGACTCACAAAGGCTGGGGGAAAAGAAGCAGCCTCAATTAACCCATTGGTTAGGACTTCCATACACCCATTCACCTCATGTAATGGGCAACCCTGGATGTCCCAAAAAAACTAAACCAAATTGCTGAAAGGAATTATGTCAAACAGTTTGCATTCAACTTCTTATTTCTCCGTTTAATATTTTAAACCCCATATAACTCCGAAAATCAAACGTTTATTTGTTTGTTGTTTTTCGTGCATGGAATTGGTATCATACAACATAAACAAGAAAGAAACTACAATAGTATGCAAAGTGGAAATGAACTGTTGCTAATAAAATGTTATTTTCAGAATTCATAAAATCAAATACATGGCAGATTTATCAACTCACTAATTACTTCAGCAGTATTGACATAATACTCCAGCCCATGCTTTCGAACTTGTTGCTACAATACTTTGTCCTTCAATCAGTCCACTACCTTCATAATACCATTCCCTCAAAGCAGCATAAGCGTTGGACAAGTAGTGAAGAAGATATGAGCAAAATACCAAATCTGCCTGTAGTCGGAAATGCAACTAAACTGCCTGATAATGAAGCCAATAACAAAGAATTCCAAAGGCCAAACCCCAAGGGAATGACATCTAGAATGTTACAAGAGAGGATAGACGTCCTCAAATGCCAAGAACGGAGCTAAAACTCACACACCAATTTCTTCTCATATTCAACCTGCCTAATGAAGCCACAAATGCTTCCTTTTATTCTATTTCCAAGGGTCCGCTCAACTCATATGGGCAATGTGGGTTAAAAGATGTGTAATATATAAAAAATATATTAAAATACCCCTTATGTCTCCCTTGGGTACACATCACCATAAAATAAATATTAAAGTAACACTTTAATATTTTACAATTAAATTAGATGTTACTTTAATAAAACTTCAGGCATTAAAATGTGTTAGCAATCAAACTCCGAATAATGCGAGTGATAGCTAATCGGAAAGCTCTCACCGAGGAGTATCAAATTCAATCACCAAAATTGACCTGCACTGTGTCTTGCCGACTTACTAAAAATAGTAAGTATGTCTGAAACTGAGTCAATCAACTTCGTTTTGGCCCAAATTGGAAATGACTGGGCAAAAACACTCTAGGATCCCATTAAACCCTTCGTTAGCCCTCAGGACCAGGTAGAACAAGGCTAACACACACACACTTGGTCAACTACTAAAATGGGGACATTACAGTCTGGTATCAAAGCTTGCCTACAAAGTGTTTGATGAAATGTCAAACAACTAAAGTATAAATAATTTTGGTGTTTGAAGGAGTTATAACTTGTTGGGTTTATGTGGTTTTTATAGGAGATTTGTTAAGGGATTCTCAGAGATTGCTACACCCTTGACAAATCTCACCAGGAAAGGAGCCCTCGTATGGATAGGGGCAGCACAGAGGTGTTTTGAGTATTTCAAGCAGGTAATTTCTTCATGTCCAGTTCTAGCTCTACTGGATTTCACGAAGCCTTTTGAGCTTCATTTTGATGCATCAAGTGATGGGATTGGAGCAGTATTGATGCAGGAGAAGCATCCCATTGCATTCGAGAGTAGGAAGATCTGGGGAGTTGAGAAAATTTATTATGTCTATGACCAAGAGATGTTGGCCATAATGCATGCATTGGCCAAATTTCGATCATATTTGGTAGGTGGATGTTTTGTGATCAAGACTGATCACAACAGTATTAAATACTTCATGATCCAGCATGATCTTAATGACCGGCAATTAAATTGGGTGACTAAATTGCAAGCTTATGACTTTGATATAGAGTTTTTCAAAGGTAAGAAAAATGTGGTGGCATCTGCGCCCCTTGAAATTGCTTGTCCTCAAGCAATCTCAGTCCAGCCTGCTGAATAACCTGCTCACTCTCCCATGTAGAATCTCCTCCAGCAGGTCTTTCCATCTGACCAAATACTCCTTCACTATCCTGTTTCTAAGCTTCCTCTCTCTGGTGTCTAGAATAGCCTCGAGTACTAACACAAGCTTCCCCTCCTCATCCAAAGGGGGTAAATCTGCAGAAGGCACTACACTCTGACCAATGGCTTTCTTAAGCCTAGACACATGAAACACATTGTGCACTCAATTGCCCTCTGGAAGCTCAAGCTCATAGGTGACTTTTCCCACTTTGCAAATCACCTTGTAGGGACCATAAAATATAGGTTTCAACTTTTCAGCTCCACTCTTCTTGAGCGATGACTGTCTATATGGTTGTAGCCTCAAGTAAACCATATCCCCTACCTCGAAGCTACGCTCTATTCGGTGCTGATTAGCATACAATTTTTGTTGATTCTGGGCCTGTTGTATATTCTCTTTGAGCACTTTCAAGATGTCCTGACTATCCTGCAATAAGTTTTTGGCTTTGGGCACTCTACTGTCCCCCAAAACTAAATCCATGAAGCTAGGTGCTTCATAACCATAGAGTGCCATGAAAGGAGTCATCTTGATTGACATATGATAAGTGGTGTTATAACAATACTCTCCCATATGCAACCATCTGATCCAAGCCTTTTGTTGTGTAGTTACATAGTTCCTCAAATATCCTTCCACCCATTTATTCACAATCTCTGTTTGCCCATCTGTTTGCGGATGATAACTAGTGCTAGGTGTAAGATCTGTACCACACAACCTAAACAACTCTTGCCAAAAAACACTCATAAACCTACTATCCCAGTCGCTGACAATGAATCTGAGCAGCCCATGTAACCTGAATATCTCTCTAAAGAAAAGATCTGCCACCTGCGCTACTATGTAAGTGGACAAAATAGCAAAGAATTGAGAAAACTTCATCAAGCGGTCCACCACCACATAGATGCAATCCCTTCCCTGCACTCGTGGTAAACCAGTGATGAAGTCCATCGAAATACTTTCCCATTTCCTATCAGGAATGGGCAAGGGTTGTAATAAACCTGTAGAAAATGTGTGCTCTCCCTTATTCTGTTGACAAACCACACACTCCCTAACATACCTTTGAACATCATCCTTGAGCCCTTTCCATGAAAATTGCTCTCGGATTTGCCTGTAGGTCTTGAAGACCCCCGGATGTCCAGCTGTGGGTGCATCATGAAATGCCTTCAGTATCACCTCTCTCAAATGTGATGACGGAATCAAATAAACCCTTTCCTGAACTCTGATCAATCCATCTATCACCTCATAGCGATCATCCTGTATGGTACCTAAAATCAATCCAGAAGCCCAAGCATCTCTGACATACTCTGTTATAATCCGATCTCTCCAATCTCCTAAAATCTCTGCCAGAGCACATAAGTGAGGTCTCTGAGATAAGGCATCCGCCACTACATTTTTCTTACCTTTGACAAACTCTATGTCAAAGTCATAAGCCTGCAATTTAGTCACCCATTTTTGTTGTCGATCATTAAGATCACGTTGGCTCATGAAGTATTTAATACTGTTGTGATCAATCTTGATCACAAAATGTCCACCTACCAAATATGATCAAAATTTGGCCAATGCATGCATTATGGCCAACATCTCTCGATCATAGACAGAATAACTTTTCTCAACTTCTCGGAGCTTCCTACTCTCAAATGCAATGGGATGCTTCTCCTACATCAATACTGCTCCAATCCCATCACCTCATGCATCACAATGAAGCTCAAAAGGCTTCATGAAATCCAGTAAAGCTAGAACTGGACATGAAGACATTACCTGCTTGACATGCTCAAAACACCTCTGTGCTGCCCCTGTCCACACGAAGGCTCCTTTCCTAGTTAGATCTGTCAAGGGTGTAGCAATCTGTGAGAATCCCTTAACAAACCTCCTATAAAAACCACATAAACCAAAAAATCCCTTAAGCTATGTAAGGTTTGTGGGAGTAGGCCGCTCTGCAATAGCTCTAATCTTTTCAGGATCAACCTGAATGCCATCTGCACTAATGATATGCCCAAGGTAAAGGAGCTCAGTCATGCCAAACTCACATTTAGATTCCTTGGCATACAATGACTCTCTCTCCAGAATAGATAACACCTCCTCCAAATGATGTAAGTGCTCCTCCCAGGTCTTACTGAAGACCAAGATGTCATCAAAGAAGATCAAGACAAATCTCCTCAACTACTTCTTGAATACCTGGTTCATACAACTTTGAAATGTAGCAGGTGCATTGGTTAGACCAAATGGCATAACCATGAACTCAAAGTGGCCATAGTGACATCGGAAGGTTGTTTTCTCAATGTCCTTTGCTCTCATCCTAATATGATGGTATCCAGATCGCAAATCAATTTTGGTGAAGAAGCATGCCCCGTGCAACTCATCAATCAGCTCATCAATCCTAGGAATGGGATACCTATTTTTAATTGTTTTCTTATTCAGTGCCCTGTAATCGATGCACATGTGCAACATCCCATCCTTCTTCTTTACCAATACTACTGCTAAAGCAAAGGGGCTCTTACTGGGCTTGATATGCCCCATCTCCAACAAATCCTTAATTGCCTTCTCTATCTCATCCTTGTGTTTCTTAGGATGACGATAGGGAGTAATCATAACTGGTTTGGATCCCTCCTCAAGCTCAATAACATGTTCCATCCCCCTGTCAGGAGGAACCCCATGAGGAATATCGCTAAATACTTTAGTGTGTCTATCAAGTATCTTCTGGATATCTGGTGGATGACTCTTTTCTTATGGCTCTGGTGAAGTTGGCATAATGTAGCACTCTGTCACCCACTCTATGTCATCATGACAAAAAAGTCTCTGCATTCTCCTCAAGGACACTACTCTGCAACCTCCATCTGAAAGTCCTCTAAGTACCACAGTTCTGCCCTCATGTTGGAATCTCATCTCCAATTTTGCTAGATTGAGTGTGAACTCAACTAGTGAAGCCATCCATATCATGCCGAGGATGACATCATAATCTCCCATGTCCACAACATAGAACTCATCCTCCAACTCGTAGCCATCTCCAAACCTGATGCGAAGATTAGATATCTTTCGAGTGCATAATAACTTATCACTGTTAGCCACCATGACTCTAAACCCATCATGCTCCTCTATCTGTAACCCTCTCCTAGCTACCAACTGTGTGTCTATGAAGTTATGTGTAGCCCCAGTGTCAATAAGAGATATCACTTTCTGCCCCTGGATAGTACCCCTGACCTTAAATGTGATTTCCTTTTGGGCCCCTGTCAAGCATGCCAATGATCTATCATCTTTAGGAATGTTGCTCTCCTCTATAGTGTTACCCTCATCTGAATCGAAGTGTTGATCCTCCCCTTCTGACTCTGACTCTTCTGCTGAAAAATACTCCATTTGATTTGCCTTAGCCTTGAGAGAACATTTATGAGATAAGTCCCAAGGCTCTCCACAATGGAAGCACAGCTTCTTCTTTTGAATTTTATTCAAGGTTTCATTGTGTATTCCTTTTGATCCTTCTTTGGGTTTGCTATACTCTTTCTGAAATGGTTTTTTGTCTTTGTCCTTGCGGTAGGAAGAATCTGTTGAATGGTTTTTTCCTTTGTATACCGAAGGGGCTAAATCTTGTGCCTTTTTAGTTGCTTCAGCTAAGGTGAGTGGATCATGTCCCTTCACCCAACCTCATAATGGATCAGCAAGACCATCACAAAATAACACCACCAATCTCCTAGGAGAGATATCAGTAACAAGTACAGACAAGCGCTAAAAATCGGCAATGTAAGCATCGACAGAACCTGACTGTTTTAACTGTGCTAGCTCCTTGAAATGTAACTCGGGATCCTTAGTGTCAAATCTCTCAATCAATGTTTCGGTGAATTCCTCATAGGATGTAATCTGATTATGCCTCAAAGTCACCATGCCATGATGCCACCATTCATGTGCAATGCCATCCAAGTGCATAGCCGCATACTTGATAGCCTCCTCCTCAGGCATAGGATTTAGCTGCAAGTATGTATCTACCTTCTGCACCCAAGCTCGTGGAGTCATCTTCCCTGAAGCATCATAATAAGGTAAAGAAAGTTTTCCAACTTTCTTCCTTAGCTCAAAGGTTTGATTCCTTCCTCCTGCTTTAGACATGTGTCTCATCCTCAAGTCCATATAATCTCTAAGGGAAATATCTACCTGAAACTCCGGTCCACTAGCCTCCCAGTCCCTCCTGAACTGATCCTATAACTCAGTAATGTGCGGTTCGTTTACTCGTTGAACCGGATCTCTGGGTGGGAAAGTGGGTAGAAGAGGTCTCAAGCTCGTAGTCTGTGTTGGGCGTGTAATGTGTCTAAAGTTATCAGCCTCATTCCCATTGTTGTCGTGTCCATTATTACCATTAATGTTATTCTCAAGACCATTGTTGTTGCCTTGGCCTCAATGGTTATTGTTTCCCCTATTGTTATTGTTTCCCTCGTTGTTATTGTTTCTATTGTTGGCATCACCTAGATTAATATTGACACCCATCTATCTAGCCATGAGCTGCAACATCATGTCCATTCGCCTATTCTGCTCCTACTGCATACGCTGCCCCTGCTCTAATGTATTCAGTAATTGTCTGAACAGTACCTCCCCCTGATCTGGACCAGCATTTCTGCCTCCGCCTAATCTTGTATTCCTATCATCTCAATCACCCATATTATTGTCCTGATCAAAGAATATATCCTCTGTGTCTGTATGGTTGGATTCAATGTCCACTTGCACGAATGTACTAGACTGTTTGCTTTACAAGTCTGAAATCCTATTTTGTCTTGCTTTGGTATCACGGAAATTATAAGACCCCTGTCACATGCTCAAACATAAATGCTTAGCCTATTTTTTTTACTTATTTCTGATTTTAGTGTTTTGACATTTCGTCAAACACTTTTTCCCTCTATCCGGCTATTCCAAATTCCCTATAAGACCTCCACAGGATGGCAGGACTTATAGCTCTGATACCACTGTAATAACCCCAAAAGGTTATAACTCCTTCAAACACCAAAATTCTTTATACTTTAGTTGTTTGACATTTCATCAAACACTTTGTAGGCAAGCTCTGATACCACTGTAATGGGCACCCCTGGATGTCCCAAAAAAACTAAACCAAATTGTTGAAAGGAATTATGTCAAACAGTTTGCATTCAACTTCTTATTTCTCTGTTTAATGTTTTAAACCCCTTATAACTCTAGAAATCAAACGTTTATTTGTTTTTTGTGTTTCATGCATGGAATTGGTATCATACAACATAAACAAGAAAGAAACTACAATAGTATGCAAAGTGGAAATGAACTGCTGCTAATAAAATGTTATTTTCAGAATTCATAAAACCAAATACATGGCAGATTTATCAACTCACTAATTACTTCAGCAGTATTAACATAATACTCCAGCCCATGCTTTTGAACTTTCTGCTACAATATTTTTTCCTTCAATCAGTCCACTACCTTCATAATACCATTTCGTCAAAGCGGCATAAGCGTCGGACAAGTAGTGAAGAAGATATGAGCAAAATACTAAATCTACCTATAGCCGAAAATGCAACTAAACTGCCTGATAATGAAGCCAATAACAAAGAATTCCAAAGGCCAAACCCCAAGGGAATGACATCTAGAATGCTACAAGAGAGGATAGACATCCTCAAATGCCAAGAACGGAGTTGCAACTCACACACCAATTTCTTCTCATATTCAACCTACCTAATGAAGCCACGAATGCTTCCTTTTATTCTATTTCCAAGCGTCTGCTCAACTCATATGGGCAATGTGGGATAAAAGATGTGTAATATATAAAACATATATTAAAATACCCCTTATGTCTCCCTTGGGTACACATCACCATAAAATAAATATTAAAGTAACACTTTAATATTTTACAATTAAATTAGATGTTAGTTTAATAAAACTTCAGGCATTAAAATGTGTTAGCAATCAGACTCTGAATAATGCGAGTGATAGCTCATCGAAAAGGTCTCACCGAGGAGTATCAAATTCAATCACCAAAATTGACCTGCACTGTGTCTTGCCGACTTACTAAAAATAGTAAGTATGCTTGAAACTGAGTAAATCAACTTCGTTTTGGCCCAAACTAGAAATGACTAGGCCAAAACACTCCAGGATCCCATTAAACCCTTCATTATCCCTCAGGACCATGTAGAACAAGGCTAATGTACACATACTTGGTCAACTGCTAAAATGGGGACATTACACCTCATTAGCATATTCAAGAAAATTTTCTTGTAAATTCTCCAACTTCACCCCTTGCAAATTCATATCACAAATGACTAGTTTTCTACATTCTAAACTTGCGACATTACTAAAAAAATGTAGTACAGACCTCATTCTTAATCAAACAACAAGGCTTCAAAAATACAGAGATTGTAGAACAGAACAAGAATTGCCAAGTTCTCACCTGTATTCTACTGAAAAATCAATGGTTTTCTTTGTCTTCCTTAACAACTTCTTCTCCATGCTCTCAGTTCTTCGTATGATAAACAAAAAAGAAAGCCGAGCTAGTTTTAAAAAGAAAGTACTTGTAGAAGTACAGGCTCATAATATGGCATCAATGAAACATCACCCCTTGTTAACATTTGCACATTCGAAAGCCTTGTTGTATAAACTTTCCATTTAATGATTTCCTTTTTGGATGCATTGGTAATGATTAGTTTTAATGCGACATTTGATTCTTTTTCTGGCTGAAGATTTCCCATTTTACCTACAATGATGACTTTCCATGTTGGGAATAGAAGTGTCCTTTTACTCATTGTTCTCTGACATGACCATCAATTTCCTTGTGGGATGACAGCACTTCATACACTAGACTTTAATATTTCCAACACACCTCCACTGTTGAACAACTTTAAACTACTTTGAACCGAGGTTCAAAGCAGTTCAAAGTGATTCAAAAGAAAACTCCACCGAGTTGATGCATATCACCTGCCAGAAAAACTTTTAGTACAAAATCCTTGGTTGAACTACTTTGAACTAAGGTTCAAAGTGATCCAAAGTGGTTTGAGGGAAGAGATATCGACTGGGGTCAAAAGGGACTTCAAATAATCACTTCAAGAGATGGAGAATACGCGAAGCGACAAGGGAAAGACTTCAACAAAGGGATAGGCAAAAGTTGAAGGAAAGAGCTTTGAAAAATGGTGACTCAAAAAACTACTAACATCTCTCATCTTAGGTCTCTTTGTGGGTGCAGCTTTAGACTCATCATGACCCTTCTTTCCCTTATAAACAATTTGAATCTTAGGCTTTTAAGGGTATGTTCTTGCTTCCATTTATTTTACTCTTTTAGTCCTCTTAAGTGTATAATGTAGTTTCTCTTGCATTACCTTGCATATCAAAGGTCCTTAAAGGCCTCATTGTAGGGGATAAAGGAATAGTTTTACTCTTGTTAATTTCACTTCCTCTTAAAATAGTGATTTCCTTATTGTTATTGTGGGTACTAGTGGTTCTTGGGTTGTTTGTGTCTTGGTTGTTGTAGGGCTATTAGGAGTGTGTTAATAGAAAATGGTTTGACCAAAATAATATTTGATCATCCACTAGCCTTCATCTAAACTACTATATGTTTGGCTTCTTCAAATTCTTCTCTAGTCATTCTAGACTCCTTAAGCATTTGATCAATTTTATTGTACACTTTCTTCTTGATATCCTTGCTATAGATTTGATCTATTACCTCACTACGTTTTTCTTTATAAGTCCCCCATCTATGCCACTTCTCATCTTTATCTAATTCAAGAATTACTTTTGTAGCTCAATATATTTCACTCTAGGATCTACATCCTCCATACATGTATAATTTGTTTCAACCATAAAGAAAATATCATCCTTGTTCTTATCTACATTTGATTCATAATCATAACTCTCTTCATCATCTAAGACTAGAAGGATTTCATCATCTTGGTTCTGTCATTTGCTATTTTTTCAATAGGTTTCTTTCTAAAATAATATGCAATCAATTCCACTATATGCTTATCAAAGTTCCATTCATAATTTGGTATAGCAGGGAATCTTCACATGACTTGAAAGAATAAGTGTATTATCAATGACTCAAATCTGAAAGGTGTGTATTTATTCTTCTTTATCCTCTCAATGTTATCAAACAATTGGTGTCTCATAATTTTAAATATATTCACTTTCTCCTTTTCAAAAGTCATCTGATATAGAGCAAGGATGAATCCAATTAATACAAAATCAGGCCTAGAATTGTAGTTCATCTTATACCCATTTATCTTTCTACTCAATCCTATATTTTTCTTCCTAAATTGGACTAATCTTGTTTCTGTTCCATTAGAAGTAGATTTAGAGTTAACTTAAACTAAATTCTTGACCTTCTTATCATAAATAGGTATGTTTCCTTCATTTCATAAACCAGTCAACTTGTGAATTAAGTCATTGGTGATCATAATTGGTATATCTCATATCCAAAACATTATATCATGAATTCTTATAAGAATAACCCTAATCCATTTGTCAATAGTGGCATGTTGTTATGGTTAAGTTATTGAGTTTTTATCCTTTTCATCGAGGTTCAAATATAATGGGGATGTGGTCCCTCATTTGTGGCCTCACTAGTTCATAGTTCCAGGTCAAATCGTTTAACCCTCTTTAAATTTTGTTTAAAAAAATCCTAGTCCATTTAGGTTGTTCAAATTCTTCATACAACATGTGCTTTTCTATGTTAAATTGGCCTAAATGTCCATACCCTTGCTTAAATGTCAAATTATTGTTGCGAACCTTACGCATATCTTCATGAATGTTATTATCCTAGATTGACTCAAACTTGCAATGAATATGTACACACTATCTTCCATATGCAAAACCCTATCTAGAATTTGAGAAAATTCTCCCACATGATCATCTCTCATAAATGGATACCTAGGTCTCTCTCTATCATCACAAACAACTAGATTTTACATTGTTGTAGTTTAATTCCAAATAAAAAGAAATTAACTTAAAAAATGATTAAATACCTTTACTTCGTAAATTAGGGCTTCTCAAAAAAATCCTTCAAATCACTTTCCAAATGCTCCAAATCTCCTTTAAATATTCTTGCCAAGTCTCTCCTCTCCTTAATCGATCAAATGTTGATCAAATGACTTGATTTCAACCTTTAAATCCTTCCATATCAAATCTTCATTAAATATGTAAGAGAATACATTCAAAAAAATTGTCTTCAATCCATTATACTTTATTTCTTAAGTGACCTCATATATGTACATAACTTTTTCTGTGGTCTTAATTATAGACCCAAGACATCCATTCCAATCTATTACTAACTGTATGGAACTTATTTTAACCATCCAAGGGTCTAATGAATATTGGATGCAATATCCCCGATTTAGGTTTGTAAAAGTGATCCTTCATGTTGATGAAGGGGGTTCAATACTTGGTATTATTCTTATGTTGTTCTCAAATACATCCTTTAGCTTTTCAATCCATACTTTATTGTTTATTGGTTTCCCTATATAAAAAATGGCTTATCAATGCTTTCTACTTACTTTCCCTTTACATTCTCATTCTTTTTTGCACTATTGTTCATGTTACTTATATAATTAGGTGTTCTTGTTTTCGGTGATCTCATATTCCTTGTGTTGTTAAAACTATTAATCTAAAAAATCTTGATGATTGTCCCAAGTTGTTGCAAATTTGTTAGTTATTACTTTGTTTCCATATCTTGATCCAAACTAATTATTCTATAGCCTACAATCTCTAGCAATATGTCCAAAATTTTGCTCTTACAACACATAACTCCATTTTTTTATAATACCGGTTGCTCTAAAAAATTTACTTGATACAAGGTTAGTCCTTTCATACATTTAACTATCAAATCTAGGTTTCCTACATTTATTAGATCTATGACCATAAAAAAAAACTATAACAATAACCTAAAGAGGGTTTGAAATACTTACTTCTATAGTCCTTCATGTGTCTGGGTTCATTACATGCAAAACATCTTCCATTGAATTGTCTCCTTAAATCTTTGTGTTGTTCAAGTTGATTTGGTACTTGATTGGTCTGATAATCTAAAATATGATTAGGAACTTGTTGCTTATTATTCTCTAAAGTGATTTATGATTTCTTGGATGCTTCTCTTTCAACATATTTGATTCCCACTTTGTCTCCAACATGTCCTTGTGCCATGATTTTCTCATCAATTTTCTAAGTGCTTGTGTATAGCTTCTCAACACATTGCTTGGTTTGTGTAAGTTCTTCTTTAATAATAATATTTTATTTCTTAAGTTTTATAAACAATATTTTTTTAGATACAAGTTTAGATTCCACTTAAGTAAGATGAGATTTAAGATTTTCTTTCTTAGATCTCAAATTTGATGGTCTCTTCTTCTCAATTGCAAGGATGTAATTCCAAGTTCATGTTTCAGAATCTCATTCTCCTTCATAAGTTTTGTAGCTAACTCATGATACCTTATTTTTTTAGGTTATTTCTTAGATCTTGTGCTCTCAATCTATTCTTTTAACTTTTGGATAAATTATTGTGCATCCTTAAGCTTGATGTTCAATGTGTTTCTCTCATCAGTAATTGTGTCTAGTTTATCAAGAGATTCTTCTATTAGTTTACTAAATCCATGGAAATCTTACTCAAGTTGATATTCCTTCCCTGAGTAATCGATATCTAATACTAATAAAACAATAATTAGTTAACTAGAGAAACCATAGCCAAGGGAAAACCCTGGTGAGGATGGTACCCACAAAATGATCCATTAATCAAAAGTATCTTATGAAAGATATTAACACTATTAAGAGTCTATCACATCCATATAGTGCATTTGTCCTTATTATAGGAGTAGACCTTATTATAATCCACATTCCTATTAGGATTAGTGATTATAATATGAAATTGGAGCCCACTTCTCATATAAAGAATATAAAACTTTATAAGATGTATAGAGTAATACAAAATTTGACTACTATTGATATCTTCAATATCTAATCAATCCTTCTTGTTCCTCTTCACAAAACAATCATAATTTTGTATTGCTCTGATTTATACATCAAATTCACATCTATACTAGGCATACAAAGTGTTCATATAAACTTGATATCAATACAATACAATTTCACACTTCACTAAACAAAAAAGATTAGTTTTTTATACCAAAATCTTTAGTCTATTAACCTTGCAATGTTTGCACATTACCCGGGATTGAAAACTAATTTCTGCCACATGTTGGTTATCATCAGGGATTTCATCCCAATATTTTCAATCAATTATTTTGGCAAGCCAAAATAGTTCCTTAACCAAAATGTCAATACTCTTTTGTTTTCCCTATTTTTTCTTATCAAACCTATCTCTAGTAAATTTCCCATAACTTATCCAAAAACAATTATAGCCTTGCATGTGTATACTATGGTGTTTTAACTACCTTCACATAAGCTCACATAAATTCAAGTATATTCCAATGAAGCCATGTTCCTTTGAATTATACTTAGATAATATTTCTAAGTATATTAACTCCAAACTTATCCTTAATTTGTGTCAACTCAAAAAGAATGATATGTTGCCATAAATAAAAAACCTATCAAATTCCCTTATCCAATTACAAAAATATCTCTCATAGGAGTGACTATTAAAACTTCCCCTTATCTCTCAAACACATTAGTTAGTGAATTAGAAAGAATAAACAGGTTAGTATTTTTAGCTCATAAAATTATAATCATAATCATAACATCGTAACATTATCATGTACAAGAATTAAATAACTCATGCAATCATAAAACTAATTTATTAGCCATGCCTTAGCACAATGATCATCCAAATCATGATATGAGTAAAGATGTCTACTACAAGGCCACAACGTGAAAATGCAAGATATAAGTAGATTAAAACTTAATAGTATTGCTAGGGTGGATATCACAATAGGCACCACCAAAACATAAATCATCATGCAGATAGGTAGTCATAAAAATCATCATAGATCACAAAAAATGATGTGTAATATGTAATATTTAGGATTAGAAAACATATTCTCACACACAATCTTACCATATCTCATTTTTTTATAAGGGATCCTAAAAGAATATATACACCATTGTCAAGCTGGATTATAGGATATAACAAATAGACTTGATCCTTTAGATGAAAATATACCTTTAATTAACCATATTATTCTACATACATTTCCTAATAGCCAAATTACATGTTAGGATTAGAGAGGCATTACATCCTCCCTCCCTACAATTTGACTTACTCCTAGAATTACCCATATTCCTATTATTGTTCTTATTAATTATTAACACAAGTAATCACAATAATTTCTTTTATGAATTAAGCATAGAATTTTTTTCAAAGAGGTACTTTCAACTATAATGGTTGAAGTTTATTTAATAAATAATAGATTAATTAAATATCCTTAAATAATAAATTATACCTTTGTGTTTGTTTATTTAAGTTATTTTAAAATATTACTTTCTACAACTTAACTTCCATTTTCAAGAGTAATAAGGTTTTGCATTTTAATTCTATTGATATTAAATACTAACTTATTTTTATTAAATATATCTATACATGGTGGAATCATGTATTCATGAAACTTGGTGTAAAGTGCAATCAAAATAATAATGGACTAAGCTAGACCCAAGAAACAACTACTAAATAATGCCTCTACTAATATCTTATGTTTCCCTCACTACAACTCCTAAAATTACTCTTAGACCAGCATCTTAGTGATAGTTCTAAAATGGAATTATACTAGTGCAAATCTATGGAAGTCTATATGAGATCTGTATGAAATGCAAGTTATATGAAGATAAGAACATGAAAATGCTAAAATTTGTGTACGCATGAGACTAAATAATGCTAAATAATGCGAAGTAACACTAAAAATATATTAGAATGATGTTAAAATCTCTATAACAATGATTTTAAATGATCAAAATGATAGCTCTAATATGCCTATAGTAAGGATGCATAAAATTGGGTCCTTTTGCTCTTGATTTTCTCTTATATTTATTAAAATTCAGAAGTGGATTGGGGTAAAGACTTGGGATTTACCATTTACTAGTGTAAAGATGAAACTAAAAATATCTCATAAAACCCCAAGAAGAACATTAAGAATTTTCCTCAGGGAAAAATGACACCAAGATCAAGAAGCTCAAGAACTTAGCACAATATGGACGAATAATATATGATCATAATAACAATATGAGAATGAATATCTAATGCGAATTAGGAGTTAGCAAAGTGATAAGCATGAAAACTAAGCACACGTCCACCAGAAGTGGATTATTTTCCATTGAGCATAGAAGTTTGTGTGATGATGAGAGGATAAGCCTACATAGGTGTATCTTGTGAAGAGATGTTATAGACACCATGTGCATAATTAAGTTGCTAACTCCTATGTTGTCAACAAGGCAACTCATATGACGATACATACTCCTAGATGTCTAGATAATGCATTAACCTAAGTAAACTTAAGTAAAGTATAAATAGTAATTAATTATTTACACTAACAGAACAATCCAAAAAAATTGGTTTGTGAGGATAAATAGGGATTTTTAATTCATTTTAATTCTAAAAAGAGTGGATTTTACTTTTGAGAAGATAGATGATTTTAGTTGATTTATTAAATGTTGCATTTATTTTCAACTTTTGTCTTTACCTTTTTCCTTTTTATTTTATTTTATTGATTTTATGATTTGAATTTACTCATTTGAAAGTTATTTTGGTCTTTTTGAATTTGACCAAGGGTTTAGGTAGTTAATTAATTAACCACTCAAACAACTTGACATTGTAATTGATTTGAAAGTCTGTTATTTTCCTCATTTTTATGATTTTGTTCTTAATTTTTGTTGTTTGATCAAAATTCACGTTGTTTTAGTTCTTTGCCAATTTTAGGGTGTCTACAAATACCCCTCTTTGACCTAGTATGTGAAGCATATTAGTTCAAAGAATGTCTCAATTCTCTGATTTTTAGCCAAATTTTGATGATTGAGTGTCTTATTACTGATGTTATGTTGGTAACTACAGACCTAAATTTTACTAACATAGAATATGCTACATGTCCCAAAAAAGTAAAGAGTTTCTACAAATGGTGTACAATTGCTCACTCAAGGGTGAATACTTGCTCCAGTGGTAGAAGAAACTTGTGTAACTAGGATTTTTTTCATGAAAAATGTACGATACATGTGAATACCTTTGGCCTATGATCATTAGATATAAATCCATATAAATTGTCTAGAAAACATCACAATAATTTTATTTAAATCTCATCTTAGGCTTTTATCTCCTCTTGAAGAAATTTGCAGAATAAGGGCATAGAGATCACAAGGGTATGACAATGAAATGTAGTGGTCACAATGGCACGATAACAAAATCCTAGATCTCCATTGATCTCCACCAAGGGCATGGAAATGAAATGCAGAGATCATAAGGGAACGACAATGAAATGTAGTGATCACAAGGGCATGAAAATGAAAAATCCACCAATGATTAGAGCTCAAAGCTCTCCATCAATGTTCAAAGCTCTCCACCCTCTTTTGCACATAGCTCTCCACAATAAAAAAGAATGGGGAATGATTTATGTTGGATTTTTTTTTTTTTTTTTAATATCTAAAATCAACTTCACATTGTGGTATGACTCTAGTGTAGGTGTTTGATCCTTAATAGCTTTCATTTTAGCATTTTAGCATTCAAGTTTTCAAGTTTCCTCTTCATTATATGTTTGGTTTATCAATGATTTCCTCTAGTTTGATTATAGTGCATCTCAACTAGCTGCTCCAATAATGTAATCACACATCTATCTCCTAATTATGCAACCACTTATTGTTTTACAAAATCTAGATGGATACCAAGAGTTCCAAAGCCATAAACCTGAAGACCATCATGTATGCATCCCACTTTAGGGGAAAATTGTATGTTATGCTCTTGTGCATATATTTCAATCACTTCCTTCAAAATCAACTGAGGTGCACCCATGGAATTATTCAGGTGAGTCCCACTACCCATGGAATCTAAGGCTTGTTGTTAAGCATATGTTGTTGCTGCTTATTTCTATTGAAGTACCTCAAATTGGCACTTCTCTATCACCATAAGATATCTTACATTATCTCTAGCTCCAGGTTGTTCTATAGTTGTACCCCCTACAACTTGATTTATCATTTCAAGGGCTACATTTAGATAACTTATTATCCTCTCATTAGCAAGAATCTTAGGGGAAAATAGTCCTTTTTTCCCTAAAAACCACTTTTTTACTTAATTAAAATCAGGACTTGAATAAAGCCAATGATCAAATACAACTTTCCAAGGTGATAAAATTGCATATGTAGATGCATCACTTGCATGCCAGGAATAAAGCACATTCCCCAATTTATAATGAATGGTTGGATACAAAGGCTCCATACACTAGCCCAACAATGGAATCCAAGGATGTAACCATGCTTGTATTGGCACAGTCTCCATGTGAGGATCCCAAGTATCTACTATTGATGTTAATTTGGGCATCACTATATGATCGAAAATGTTATGAAGTACTGAAGTTGGTAGTAACTTCTCCCATGTCTCCAAAAATGTAGCATAGGTTCAGGGTCCCTTAGCTCCCAAGAATTTGTAGCAGCTATTCTCACTACTAGAAAAATAACTTCATTGAAGAGTTGAGTGTAAGGAGTTGAAGAAGCAAGTTCTTCTTCTGTAAATACCATAATCACAAGGCTCATTCCCTTGTAGAAACCTCTACCACAATGACATTACCTCTAAACCATGCAAAGGATGTAGATGTGTGTGTGTCATTATGTATGTGTGTGTGTGTGTGTGTGTGTGTGTGTGTGTGTGTGTGTGTGTGTGTGTGTGTGTGTGTGTGTGTATGTGTGTGTGTGTGTGTGTGTGTGTGTGTGTGTGTGTGTGTGTGTGTAAATGTATGTATGTATAAATGTATGTATGTATGTATATACATATATAGACCATGAAAAATGGGCAGAGTTAATGTCATTGTTAATCGGAATTATATTTCACCTACATACATGCATACATATATACATACATATTGTCCATTAACTGTGCATTATTTGTGTGCAAGATTTTGAGGTAAGTCGCTTAGCACAATTTGAGTGAGTTTTATTGTTTTATTATTTGAATTTTGGAATATGTGCAGCTAGAACAATTTTTCTATTGTGCTAAGATGTAATAAGCACCTTAAAAAAGGTCTGTTTGTATTCATACATACATACATGCATGTATGTATGTATGTATATGTGTGTGTGTATACATAAATATACATATATATGTATATGAGTATATATATGTATATGTATATATAGATATATATGTATATATATGTAAATAGAGAGATCTTGGCACAACATAAAAATAATAAAACTCACTCAACACATAGCATTGCCATAGATGCGATGGCAATGCCTATTGGTAACTAGATTACTTGTTTTCTCTCTCATTTTTCATGTGTTTATTTCACTTGAACTATTATTTCTTAGGGAAAATTTTGTAATATTGGATTCATTTTATGCAAGACACGATGAGGATATTTCTAGATGTACCCATGTTAGATGTACGGGAATCACCAAAGAATTGTGATGAGTTGCTCATGAGCACTAAAGATGGACTTTCTCTAAGAGTAGCAGGAGTTGATGAGGAAATCCCAAGTACTTTCAAGATTGATCCTTTCTTAAAGATTTTAGATGTTAATGCTTTACGTGGTTGGCCCTAATTAGTAGATAATATTAAACTATTCTCAAAACCAAGTGAAGCTCAACATTAACCTATGATTGCATGACAACTAACTACTTGAATCTCTTGGTCTTAGGGAATGAAAATGGATGCCATAGTTCAATATGAAATCTCAATTCATATGCATATGACAGTAGGTGGAGCTGAAAAAACTTAACAAGTTTACATTTTTGTTAGAGGTTTGCATAGACCTATTAAATAAATGTAAGCGTAGTGGTTTTTTTAGCTTTGCCTATTGTCCATGCATATAGAACATAGCTACACATGCATTCTCGATTCAAAGTGGCATTCTCAAGTTCATCAAATCAATGGCATGATGTTAATGGGGAATTTATTAATAAAATGAATTATAGATGTTAATAGGGAATGGAACGATTTTCCACCTTCACATGGTTGGCCCTGATTAGTAGACAATATTAAACTATTCTTGAAACCAAGAAGTAAAGATCAACATTAACCTATGATCACATGACAACTAACTGTGTGAATCTATTTTTATTCATCAGACTTGTACTACTTCCTGAATTATCAAAGTGAACATAAGAAATATATTAGAGCTCCTTATAACTAGAGAAGTTGGGTGCCCTATCCATGATAATTAAAGCCATAAAAAGAAAGCATTGACTTAACCTATTGAGGAGGAGTATCTTAAGACCAAAGGAGAAACCATGCCATGACTAATAAATCCATATAAGAAGGCATTGACTCCACCTTGATAACCTACTATGGAAACTAAAGGTGGTATGGTGGTTGTCCATTTGCAATGTCCCTCCCCATGTCCCTCAAGTTAGCATGCATTCGTATCCAACCATCTTAGTCCTCCTCAACAAGACATATGTCGAAAAGAGTTCCCCAACCAAGTGTTCCATAAAACTCAATTTCACATGTTGCAATGGCCTCATTTCTTCTTTCTCTAATAAAGGAACATGTTTCATCCAAGAACATCTCCTTATCTTTCTTCCCTAGAACATCATACCTAACTTTGAGCGTCTTTTTGATGTCTTTGTGTAGAATTTAGGAATAATTATTCAACATTTTTTGGAATTTCTTTTTAATAATTCAACATGTCATCACAATTACGACAGATTTTTCTGATGGGTAGTCATTGTTCCTATAATATTGTTGTAACATACCCATCATAATTGTGACAGACAATTTAGAAAGATAGTCATCGCTCCCATAGCACCATTGTCACACAACCCTCATAATTGGGATGGTAGAATAAAGGCCTAAGACATCATCTTTGTGGCTATTGACTATCACAATTGTGATAGCGTGAAGATGAACTCTTTCCCTCACCTTATTCCAAGTTACAACATCTTTATCCATCGTAATTGCAATGGACACCCTTTTTTGTCTCAATTTGTGACAACAAAAGTCTGATGCCCATCTGACAGGATCCAATTCATGGTACTGTCACTCAGGCAATGGGTGGTCATCGCAATTTAGGTTCAAATGTAGTAGTGTGCATACCAAGTTCTGGGTGCCTTCTTTAGACCATATAATGCTTTCTTCAATCTGAATACCATGTCTTTTTCTTTTATCAAAGGGAATCCTTCAGGCTACTCAATTAGACTTCTTCAAGTTCACCATTCAAAAATGTTGACTTAACATCTTTTTGATACACTTTAAACTTCTTACTTTTTGCATAACCTAAGAACATTCTTACTGCTTCAAGTTTGGAAATAGAGGAAAATGTCTCTACATAATCTATGCCTTCTTGTTGTGAATATCCTTTGCATACCAATCTTTCTTTATTCCTCACATGTTGGACTAATAACCAATGTTCCCCTTCAGGATTTGTGACATGGCTTAACCACCTCCTATGTTCTATAAGTCTAGTGGTTGTATTGGGCATTGACCGTTTGATCATTTAGTGCAACGACAACTCTAGCTTGTAACAAGTGGTATTAGAGCTTGGTCACATGTTCAAATCTCCTTAAGTAACACTGAGGGGGGAATTGTTGGACTAATAGCCAACATTTTTCTTTAGGATTTGTGACATAGCTTAACCACCTCCTATTTTTTATAATTCTAGTGGTTATATTAGGCATTGATAGCTTGATCATTTGGTGCAACAACAACTCTAGCTTGTAACATCACAACCTCACCTTGTCCATTTGTCTGATCTCTAAATACTCATTTAGTTCCTATAACATTATTTTCTTTAGGTCTAGGAACCAATTCCCATGTATCATTCTTCACAACATGATCTAGTTCTTCCTTCATTTCTTGAATCCAATAATCATCTTTGCATGCCTCATCTTCACTCTTTAATTCAAATTGAGAAATCAGACACAATTCTTCATGTACTATGTTTCCTGTCATAACTCCTTTATCTTTGGTTCCAATAATCTAATCAGTGGAATGATTCTTTGTCGAATTCATGTTCAATGTAGGTGTCATTGTTACAAGTCTTACTTCTTCTCTAGGTTCAAACCTTTTTTCTTCTCTTTTTTCAACAATTTGAATATTATTCTTCAAATCATTGTTAGTCTCAAAGAACACTTCAACATTCTCATGTTTAGCCTTTGGATCAACAAATGTCACTAAAGTTGTCTCTTCAATTACTTCCTCTTCCTTAACTAATCCAAGTTCACCAACTTCATAATTGCTAGCATTCAAGAATCTTTTCATATTTTCTTTAAGTTATTCATCGTCATTAAAAAGTGAATCATTTCTAGTTTTCCTAACTCTCTCAAGACATTCGGGTGAAAAATGATTGAATTCTTTACATGTCCAAAAAAAAAAAAAAAAATCATGCCCTCTTACTCTCTTTTCATAAGTAGACCAATTCCTTCTTCAATTTTTTGTCTTCTTTAGATTTGGATCTAGATCTTTATTTGTGCTTATGTCCCTTTGTATGCAAAAAAAATATTCTGGATCAGGAAACTCAATCTCCAATTCTATACATAATTATGATATCTCACCAAGGAACTTTGTCTTCTAAATATCAAAAATAATTTTATCATAATTTGGACTTTCTTTTATAAAGTGACCCGCCATTGATCTCCTTAAGTTGTTAATCTTTTTCTTCAAGGACCCAATGCTATAGTACTAATTATTAGAAAGTAAAGTCCACCAAGATAACTGAGATGCGGGGGGTGAATCATTTATCCAACTATTACAATGATTATCAACCTTATTAATTCTTAACCATTTGAAAAATATAATCAAAAACCATAAGAAGATATACGTACATAATAGCACTAGATATGTTAACTAGGGAAATCCTTGATTAGAGGGAAAACCCCGATGGGGATGATACCCATAAAATGATGTACTAATATAAAAGTTATGTGTAAAAGGATGGACTTTGTTAGGAGCCAATGAAATAGATTTATTATATATCAATTCCTGTTAGGAGACTTTGAATCCCTATTAGGAGTTGTGTCAAACCTAGTAGGAGTTGTAGAAGGTACCTGGACCCATTGTCCAAATAGATTTAGGGGAAAGACCACTGAACTCATTTTCCAACTGATCTCTACATATTATCCCTTACAAAATAATACAAATGAAATAACCTCAAATTGTTCTCTTTCCTCTTGACTAGACCAAACCTCTTCTGATCTCAATACCGGATCACCAAATTTGCATCCAAATAATCCCTTGGATCGCTTACTTGCATATTATCAACTTCACATATCACTTGCACTCCAGAAATGAATCACATACATCACCACAAGGATAATAACCTTCCTTTATACCATATCTTCAAAATAAGTCCTTAATTAATTATAATAGGACCTCATTAAGATATTACAATTATTTTACAATTACTCAATAGTATTGGCTCGCAATCTTTACAAATTCTCACACGTGTGACTTATGACCTTGCGCACTTGCTGACATCATCATCAAGCTATCTATCTAACTTCTCTCATCATGATTCTATCCAAGTTAAGAGATAAAAATCAATCATTAGAAACCACTTCTTAAGTACTCTACATGTTCACTGTCTTTTGTAATTCATGGATAACTTACGCATGTCTTGGACTCTTTGTACACACACTTGTCCACTTCATGAGGACACAATGTAGAATACATTCTTAAATATGATTGATCTTGTCATCAATATACTATCTGTATGACCTTGTTCTCTGTCTTCTACTAGACCAATCTTCATAGAAACAATACTATGTTGACATCAATGACAAACACAATCATGAATGCAACATCTCAATCATGTTATCCATCTATCTGATTCTTAGGATACTCCCCCAAAGGAATAGCATCAATATTCATGCTAACAAAAAGTTCTTCTTTAAGTTTACAAATTTTATTTCCATGAACTTCTAATTACATCTACAATGCTAACTACTCTACAAAGTGCATAAGATACTACTTCTGCTCCATTACGATTAGTATAGGCAAATTTTTCATATCAAGACTTAGCCTCAAGAAGTGTGTCTAGCTCTCTTTGTACAAAATCAAATTTTGGAGTTAAGTGATCTCTCGGTAGATTGAATCTTTTTAGGATTCTCTCTTTATCATTCTATAATATTCTTAACTCATCATCTACCTTGCTAAGGTTTTGATCAATTTCAATAACTTTGGCATCATTCTTCTTAAAGTCTTCTACCAACTTCTCAAGTTCTTCTTTTCTCTTAATAGATTTCTCTATGGCATGGGTTTACATATGTACAAAGACACATTCAACAAACAAATGATTTCCATTAGAATCACATTTCCTTAGTTCTTTGATGCAAACATCCAATATTGTCAATTCATTTTTTATACTCTCACGTACTATTCTAAACAATTTCGCATCATGCTTTGTTTGCACTTTAATATTTATTTCTTCCTCAAGGGTGGAAAAGTTATTGTCAAATTCCTCAATCACTCTTTCTACCTTTTTTAATGTCTTTCTCTTTTAGTTGAATGGAGAATGGTAGTACACTTCATAGCCTTGCATTTTCTCTCTCTAGAACACTTTGAACATTTTTTCTTAACTTATTGGATTTCTCTACTATCAATTATTTCTTCAATTTGTGTGTTATATGTTGTGGTGGTTTGCAAAATACTTGCTACACTAATTAATCGATGTATTATTACCCTAGTTTCATCTCTAACCTCATCATAGTGACTTCCCATAATCAAAACTAGTCTCCTTTTCTTCTTTAGAAGTGTCTCTAGCCTCTTAATAATGTGGTCCATCTTCTCCTGGTTTTCAAGATGACAATATTTATGAATGTTGGCCTCTCTTAACTTCTTATCTTCTTCAACTTCTCTAAGTGGTGTTCAACTTTTTGTACATCTCTTTAGGTAAAGTGCCATAAGATTAATGAGATGTTGCTTCAATTTAATCATATACTTGAGAAATTTTATGAAGATATATTAGCTATTTAAACATTGATCAGCCACAATAAAGCCCCATAATCTTAAATAAATAACTTATTATTGTTTTTTCTTATAATCAATCTCAACAACTTGTAAGACAAATTTTCTTCATATTACATTCTCTTGCCATCTCCCTACACAAGATGACGCATCATGCATATTTTCTTATTTTTCAACTAAAATAGAATTATCAAATTCAAACAAGAACTTTGTGGGAGCAAGAGTACCTGCCTATTGCGATAAAAAGAAGAAGAAGATAAATTATTATACTAACTTAATTGGTGAATATAATTTAATTTTGTGAATTTCTAGGTGCACTATATCTCCATACATTTGCATTCTTCATAATCTCAAACACCACAAATTTGGTTCAATGCATTTGAAGAGTTATTTATAAAAGTTATTACAGGAACCAAATATATGTATTTTTTTTTCTATTAGATATAGAGAGATCAAAAATATAATTACACAGTTCTCCAAGTATCACAAAGAAGCATAGCCTCAAACCGGAACCATAGTAGCAAAAGAATAGCTAAAAGCCATCAAATACAACTAAGATCGAATAGCACAAGGCTAGTACAAGATATCACAGTATAGATCTACCCAAGCGGTCCAACCGATTCGACGTTCCATCCAAACAATACTCTTCTGCTCCTGAATCTGGGACAGCATAAAGATTTCCTCCTTCCTGGTGTTATGGTTCTTCTTAATAGCTCGGTTCAGCTTCCAACACATGTGCTCAAATAACCACAGATTATCCATAGTCCTTTGCCACTGATAGCCATATTTAATTTCGTGAACAAAGAAAGTAGCCTACCCATCTTTAAGGAATCTTCTTAGTTTTTCCTTTTCAATTATCATGGTGATTTGCACCTATAAGAAGATTTTAAAACATGTGAGTTTTCAAAAAAACTCAATAAGAACCCTTGGCTTACCTTGGTACTTTTCCTCATTCCTGCATTTCCAAATCTACCAAAGAATGTTAGAGGACAGCATATTCCAGTAAAAATTAACATCCTTACTAAGCCCATTAATGTGACCAGTAACATAATCAATGATGCTCACACTAATGGGATAGTAAATACCAAATAAATTTCAAATTTCTTTAGCAAAAAGGAAATCAAAAAAGATATGTCTACCTATTTCGGGTAACCTGCAGATATTACACAAATCAGCATGTTGAATATCTCTTTTAATAGGAAGTCTATCAATTAACAACAGCCATTTAAAACATTGAATTTTTGGCTCAAAAGGACCTTTCCAGATAGAGTTCAGCAACTTATTCCAAACTTTAATATCAAAAAAACAATACCAAATTTTATTAATATGGGTAATAATATCCTCATTATGAGCAATAACCTTGTAAATATTCTTAGCTTTAAGCTTATCTAAGACAATTCCATCTAGCCATTTGCATTTAATGTATCTATAAGAGTCCACATGGCAAAGAGATGGAATATCCTTAGTAGCTTGAGAAATTAAATTATAAGTTTTCTTCTGAGACTAAGGTAAATTAAACTTGTTCTTGAGATCTTCCCAAGGAATAAGAAAGTCATGTTCAAAGATATCAGCAAATTGGGTAGTACCAGCTTTAGCCCAGGACTTGGCAGAACACCCTTGGTAGAGGGCTAGGGGTTTATTATTCAGGCTCAGATTCCAACAGATGGATCTCTCTCCATGAAGGTGACTATCATTATAAAATTCCTTATTGGTGATAAATTTTTGAACATGCTCCCAAGCTCACCAGATGGATCTGAAAATGGGCGATCCTTGGACCACAATAGGGAACTTACCAACAATATGGTCACATAAAGGGAGATTTTTCCAAGACCTAGCCTACTTGCGAAAAACTCTCTCAATGTTTTTTCTAACAAGAACTTTCCAAGGACTATCACCCACCATGGATTGAAAGATCCATTTGGCGGAAAGAGCTATACTTTGTAACCTGAGATCAATTAATCCTAGCCCTCCCAAGGTCTTATCACCATGACACTAGTTCCATTTAACTGCATGAAATTTTCTTTTACCCTTGCCATTAGACCATAGAAACATCCTAATAGCTTTTTGAATTTCAAAAATTTGATAATTACTGAACATCGAACCAGAGGAGTAATAAATACTATAAGAAGACAAAAGTTTTTGAAAAACTTGAATTCTCCCAGCTAGAGATAAAGATCTATTGTGCCATTTGTTAAGCTTGTTCACAATCTTAGCCTTAACCCAAGCCCACATGTCCTTAAGAGAGGAGTCAACAGAGTAGGGAATACCAAGATACTTGACAACTTTATTAGGGCCTCCCCATTGATACTAATATTGAGAGAACCAATCAGGTGGTTGATCATCCCAACCTAGGCAAATAGACTTGGACTGAGAGATACGAGCACTAGATATAGTACAAAATAGATTCAACTTGATTTGAAGATGCCTAAAATTATTATCATAGAGCTCAAAAAATAGCGTTGTATCATCAGCAAAATGACTATTAATAAGCTCATCATTATTAGGAAGGTATAAACCTCTAACTTATGGGGAAAGGATGTTATCTCTAAGAATGTAGTATGAAGCTTCAGCAGCAATGACAAATAGAGCAGGAGCCAGGGGACAACCCTATCTGATGGAGCAACTGAGGGGGAAAGGATCAAAGAGAGAGTCATTGATCTCAATTTGAGCACAAGCATTTTGAAGCAAAGTTTGAATAGCATTATAGAAATAGGGAGGAAAGCCAAAAGATTACAGCACCATAATGATAAATTTCCATTCAATTCTATCATAAGCTTTCTCAAAGTCTAGGAGGAGTAGAGCAGAGTTCTGATGAGAACACTTGGCATGATCCATGGCCTCCCAAGCTGTAAGCAGATTCTCGAGGATGTATCTACGTTTAATAAAACCAATTTGAGAATTACTAATAAGCTTAGGGAGAATGTGAATCAATCTAATGGCTAAGACTTTTGCTAAAATTTTATAAGAAACATTGAGGAGAGTTATAGGTCTCCAATTTTTTATAAGAGATTTATCCCCTTCTTTGGGAAGGAGTTTAATAATAACCCTGTTCATATCAGGACTAAGGGAGCCAGCACCAAGGGCCTCATTATACAGATCATACAAATCTTTACTGATCTAGTTAATGTTAACTTTATAAAATTTGATAGGAAGCCCATCAGGCCTAGGAGCCTTGTCATCTTTAAGAGCTCTAATAGCATCTTTCATCATCAATAGAAATAGGTTCAGCGAGAGCAGTAATATCATTAAACTCTAACTTAATAGGGATAAGAGATCTGCATTTAGATCTCAGAGCATCCGCCTCCATAGAATCTTTAGAGGAAATTTTATTATTATAATAATCAGCAAAGGCCATCGCAATGCTAGCAGGATCAAAAACTTCCTGATTGTTAACCACAAGTTTATCAATAGACTCTTTGATATGCTTATGCTTAAGAAGGTTAAAGAAAAACTTAGACCCACGATCCCCTTGCTAGAACCAATTAACCCTAGATCTAATTTTGGCTCCTTGAATTTTGGTTTGTTGGTGCTTACTCAAGGCATCTTTGACCACAAACACCTGATTTAGAAGAACAAGGTTGGAGGGATCAGTCTACACCTCATTCTCAGTGATTTGAAGAATAGTTTGGAGACGTTTTTCAGTGAACCTATAATTTTTAGCATACTTTTGTCCAATAGTTTGAAGAAAGTTTTTCCAGGCCAACAAATTAGTATTCCACTTATCAACCATAGAAAACTCTTTGAGATTAAAAAATTTGATATTTCTAATGATTTGAACGGCACATAGAATATCATCATTCTGAAGAAGCTTAGTATTTAACAAGAATTTGGAAGAGGTAGGCTTTTGTCGGTATTTTTTTTTTAAATAGAGATAATATTAGACACTTAATATTATCAATTAATAATGTATATGTATATGGATTTGTAATATAGATCAATATTAAATATTCCATTGCCAAGGTCCTTTGGGGGGACTTTGCTAAGCTTGATGGGATTGCACCTCAAATAGATAGTTGTAAAAAAGTTTGATCTCTACTATTCTTCACAAATTAATTTAGCAATAGTTTTTTAAACAATTTTATGCATCATAAAAAAATATGATTTTAAAAAAAAATCTGTTTAAATTTGAAGAAATATATCTTATTAAATATAAAAATATTAAGCTATTTTTAATTATAATGTATTGTCTAAGTAAAATTGAAGTATGAATTTTCTTATTTTACATATTAAAATATATTTTATAAATATCCTGTATATTTAATATTCACATACATGCAATGTATATTTTTAAAAATGAGTGAATATTATAACTTATATTTATTTACTTATTCTTTAATTTAATATTTACATCAATACAACTAATATTAATTTTGCAGAAGTTTGAAACCAATAATTTTATTTATTTATTCATTCTTTAATTTAATATTTACATCGTTACAACTAATATTAATTTTGAAGAAGTTTGAAACGAAGAATTATTTTACATTAAAAAAAGTTTAAAAAATAAATTAAATTAAATAGTAACAAAAAGAAAAAATAAAGGAAAGGACTTTGGCACGAGTAGCTTAATTGGAAATATATCTATACACAAAATTTAGAACATTAATCCACAAATTTTAAGAACTAATAATATAAAGATGTTGTACAACAGAAATTGCATCTCGGCAAAGCTGAAGAACTGGAGAATGGAGTTCTGAATACCATGTTTCTTTCAGTTCTCTCATGTTTCTTTCAGTTCTCTCATCCTAATGATGGATGAGAAATTTATAACACAACCTACTCAAAAATACAGCAAAGAATAATAGTCTCTGCAAATAGTTTTTGATTGTCTCATTTTAATGACCCTTGCATCCGGGGAGAGGACTGGTACATGTTGGGAAGGGTGGAAATTCATATATAATTTGGCTGAAAAGGCCACTGGAAAAGAAAAGATCACCACAAAAAATTACGGTTGTTCACCACAATAAATTACTACTGGAAAAGAAAAGATCAAATGACTGTTAAACTAGTTGGTATAACTAGAAGCTTTTATAAATTTACATAGAAAAATGTGTTACATCTCAACATTTAAATGCGTAAATCCTGGAGTACCCCTCATCAGAAATTTCAAAACATTTAAAACCATCTGAAATAACAGCTATGAATGAATCTAACTGAAAAAGTAAGATACGAATGAATAGATTGTTATTTTTAAGCTTGAGGACGAAAAAATAGGATGTCCCCAAGCAACAAAATATCAACTTATATTCACCTGCTTAGTTCGGACTTTGATTTGCATACTTGTTTAATGAATCCTGTCAGAAACTAGCTATCATATGCATTCAACCATCTAGGAGTAATTGTCACTAGTGTAGTCAATTTCGTACAATCAGTTTCATGAGGAGAAAAAATAAAGTAATTTATTTGGTCCATTGTAATTGTTACTGGAAGGAATGTACTGAAATTTGATTCCAAACATGCGCCAGAAATCAGCAGAAATCAACTAAAGTTTGATCAAATCGTGTAGAAACAGACATTTTTCCTTCATCATGTTGCATTTGATTTCTCTTGGCTGATGTAACTAGTTTCAAAGGTCATGGAATTCGGGTCTACACCTGACAATGTAACAAATCCATTTTGTACATATCCTGCATTCGTTCAGTGAATGAGAAAGGCAGTCAAGAAGAAAATGCCTATGACCTATTTTCAACTATCATGAGAAGGTTGCATAAAAGTCATGCTGAGTGTGGATCTCTTTACATTCCTGTGAGAGAGGTGTTATACAGAAATGCTGAGTGTGTGTCATTACATTCCTGTGGAGATAATGTGGATGGTTAAGAATTATTGCAAAATTAGACTATCTAGAAAAATTGGAATAATATGGATGGTGAAAATTCTTGCAAAATGTAGATGGTGAAGAATTCTAAACTATTTAGGAATTGCAAGAACTTTTAGTAAACACAGAAAACACAAATCTGGAAACTTTTTATTTGTTAAGTTTGGAGACAATTTTCTCTATTCACATAGAAGAGACCAGCAGTAAAGAACGTGCACCTAAAAGAGCTAAGGTTCCATACATGCCTAGTAAAGCAACTGATTGCTGTTAATGTGTCAAACCATGCCCAATATTTTTTCAACTGAGATAATATGAAAATATTAAGAAAGTATAATTTTATAATATGTATAAATCTCTATAAACACTGTAAGAAAGTGGGATATACCAATGAACAACCATGCACCAGAAATGGCACAAATATTTTAACTTAGATTGAAAATTTCAAGAAAGTGAAACTGGTCTCCAGAATCCAAATAAGAAGCCATTTTTTTTAATTGGCAGGAGCTTAACCAGCATAAGAAACTTTTAGCATACAAAGTAAAAAGTAATATGGAATAAAATGTCAGAAAAAAACACTCAGAGGGAAAAGGCACAGTCAGGGGCCATATTTTTCCAGCCTACTACTGGGATAGGCTTGGAGTGGGTATAGAGCCTAGTGCATGGATAGGGTGAGAGTTTGTATCCAGTACAATAATCCGTGCAAGTAAGGATGCTCACTTAAGAAATCTAATATTTTCTAAGATCACATCAAACATTGATCTTCATCATATTCTTCATCGTCTTCATAGGGTTGCTGAATCTCCAAGATTTCAAGAGAGGGCGTACTCTGAAGCAAGCAACTTATTATTTCAACCTCTTTGTGGCCAAACTCAAAAATGCCTATGCTAATCTTCTTGAGATTAAGATGTGGAGGGGTAAAGAAAACAGGTATAGTCATCTCCTGCATTGCAATCAATAATTTAAGACTAGTTCTAATAAATATTAACCATTCAAATTCAACACATATGACATAAAATGATCAATATTTGAAAATTTTCATCAATGTTTTGGACCACGTACTATGATCTATCATCATATGATAAAGAGAACATAATGAGATCCTAAGGTGTTTTTCTGATCTTTTAGTTATGCTCTCTTTATCAGATCCTGATTATGGATCATAGACTGTGATGGAAAAACTTGATTAAAAACTCTTACAAAATCTATAGAAAAACTGTCAAATATTATCTATGAATCTATTCTCTTCAACTAAAACTATCAAACTTATACAAATGATCGAGAATTTATGTAGTTTTTGTACATACCTGAATAGATAAGCCCAGCATAGAGAACATCTGAAGATTTGGAAGTCTGTGGAACAGTTCGAATAGAGGAAAATGCATATTTTCTTCCCTTACCAAGACTATGGTAAGTTTCTGGAGCGATTGAAAAATTCCCAGGATGTCAAGAAACCTTGTTAAAGTAGGGATTCCAATTGCACTTCCCTCAAAGTTTCTCCACCGTACATTTCAAGATGAGTGACTGCATAAGAAAGCTCATAGAAAAGAGCGCCATTCACTCTTAAATCCTCAATCATGAACGCCTTCATAATCTTGAGCTTTGGGCAGTCAACTAACACAGACTGGACTCCATCCCGAGAATTTATATTCAAATGTTCAATAGTGGATGAAGAGATCACCGCATGAGTTAGCCCAAAACAATCTGTCATTTCAAGAATCTGTCATTTGAACAATAGAGAGGTAACAACTAATGAGGTGGGTGAATCCTTTAAAACCAGTTGGGAAGCTGGTGACAATGTAATAACGGAGACGGAGTGTAAGCAGAGATGAAGAACATTCAAATAGAGAAGAGCGTGGGATTTCTTCTAAATATCTTGCAAAAAATGATGCGCGATCAGAGAGAGTGAGATGCTTGACATTTTGTTCATATGCATATTGTACCCATTTACGCACATCATCGGCAGAGTAACCCTGCCAGAAGGTGTCTATGTGAAAGCCCTCGAGATCTCCAGAGTGCTGAAGCAACATTTGTGAAATTATACCGCTGGAAGTGGTTGGAGGGAAGGTGAATGCGGGCATTTGAGTGTAGAGAGCCCTCCACCTTTTGGAAAGAACACAAGATCTGACGGCTTCTTTCAGTGGCAATTTTGATAGTATGAAGGAAATGAGAGGATCGGGAAGTGCGGCGAATGCATCATGACCAGATCTCACACTGTCTGTCATTGACATTGTTGATAACATGAAAGAAAGAACAGATTTGAAAGATGCATTGTAGCCAGACATGATCTTATCAGGAGGCAGAGAATGATGAAAGGGAAGACAATAAATAAGAGCAATGAGAAAAGTAAAATAAATAAAACAAGCATGCACAGTATGACTGTTCAGATTGATTGAGATTACAATGTACCCAAATGCAACTCACGCAAATAAAAGAACAAAAGCATGCACCAACTACAGGAATTTCAAAGTAAGTTTGGCAAGATTAAAAGCTCACAGTGCCAAACTAACACACAAGAGCATACAACAAGAAGGCTCACAATGTCAAACTAACACACAAGAGCACACAACAAGACAGTGATAAATGAGGAACACATACAGAAGATGATGGTCTTGATTAATAGATTCTTGATGAAATGAATGTAAACTCAACCCTAATAGAGTTTCACATTCCAATCCCTCTAATATTCTAGAGTCCCCTCTAATTAGAGGCCCATTTAGCTAGATAGTATGGTTGGCCACTTTGTTCCATTCACGCTGATATATAAAAAGGTGACAAAAAATTAAAAAACTAGTCAATCTCAAAATTTGAGTAATCAAGGACCAAATATCAATGGGTTCTCTCCACCGATCTTTTATTTTTATTACGGAGGAAGGGTTTGATTGGCTTTCTTGAAAATGAAAGATTTACTTTTGCAGGAATTGGAAATTTAAACACTCATATGCTTTTGAAACATTAGATGAACATTGAATTTTATTGAAATGGCAGGAGGTCACTGTCCACCTACTTCTAATTACCACCTACCTCTAATTACCATGGAAGGCTTTGATTTGCTTTCTTGAAAATGTAAGATTTACTTTCACAAGAACTGGAAATTTAAACATTTGAATTTTTCAGGAAGGTTAGATGAACATGATTTTTTTTGAAATGGGGAGGTCACCTTAAATAAATTCAAATGGAAAGGTGGCATTTGTCTTTGTTCGAGAAAAATGATTGGACCAATAGAATTTTAAGAGATGAAATGACTAAGTCATGGAGTTTGAGAATAAAGGAGGAATGATCTGATTATATTTCAAAAAAATGAAGGATTTACATATGGAGGTCTTACAAATTTCAATATTGATTGATACTGAAATAAGGAGGTGATCTTATGCAAGTTCAACTAAAATGTGATATTTATAATTACTTAGTTTATGAAGAATGAGGTTTATTTTTACAATTAAAATCTCTTTCTCTTTCATTTTCATAGTTAAAATAAAATATTTATTTATTTTTCTTCTTACTCTATTTCTTTGCAAAATATTAAAATTTGAAGTTTTATTTTATGAAGGGATATGAGAAATATTTTTGAAATAATTAAATTATTTAGATAGACATTGATATTTCTATTAATGAATGTTAAGACATAATAAAATATTAAAACTATGATTTAATATTTTAAAATTATGTAGTTCTAATATTATAAATAGTTAATGTAATTTAAAATAAATCTTTTAAAATCTTTTAAAGATAAATTGAATAACTGAATAATAATATTTAGAACTTATTCAATACTAAAAATAACTAGTATTAATTAAATTATTTAGAGGGATATTTTTTTATCCGTTTATTTAGAGGGATGTTATAGATTTGTATTAATAAATATTTAAGTTCAATAAAGTATTAAAAATGAAGATTTAACATTTCTAAATTAATAATAATTTAAAATTTATAAATAATGAGTATAATATTAGATAAAATTTAAAATAAATAATTATGAAATTAATTAGCAATTTTTTGTGGGTTGAGGATGTTAGAATCTGATAAGATTAATAACCCAGAAAACTATTGCAAAGAGTAAATATCTAAACTATGAATGCAAATGATACAAAATCAGAATAGCATCATAGAGTTTGTCTTCAAGAGAGTAATGCAAATGCTGGAAGCAAAATAGCATTAAGAGGATGCAAAAATAAGAGATCCAAATACAAGCCAGGTAGCATGCTTATATAGGCTAGAAAGAGGGACGAGGTGGCAACACCAACCAATGAGGAGCAACCATCTATCGGACTAAAGATAGCAAAGTATCTTCCCAAGATAGCTAATGGATGCTCACATGTAGGAAGGTGACACCTCACAACCATTCACCTAATAAGACATGCTTTATTAACCTAAGCGAGATTATTAAAAGTGTAGGAAAAATTTAGCAAAATAAAAAAAATAAAAAACTACACTAACACCCCCCCATAAGCGAAGCTTAGGTGGATGCTAACCTAGCAAAGCTATGAAAGCAGGAAAATGGGTCCCGGCAACAAGGCCTGATCAGGTACCCAATACAAGAAAAAGAATTAGATGAAGGAAACTAAGCCTCCAATCTAGGAAATGTCCCAAAGAGAGGAACAAAAAAGAGCATGAAGCTGCAAACACTATCAGAAGAAACTGTTGGAACCCCCATTGAAATAGTGCATGACCAGGTAGAGAAGACAAAGTCTGAAGAGCTGATCAATCGAAGAGGTGACCTCCAAAGGTAGGAATGAATGAGTGTCTATATAGTAGATGAACCATCTCACCGAAATGCATAGGTGCCTAGCCACTACATCCGCCTAGTACATAGGAACAAAAACTGAATACGTAGATCACTCAACCAAACCAAAGAAGCAATAGAGCCAACAGGTAAACCCCCCATAATGCTGAACAGGGAGAGGGGTGATAGGAACACTGAAATGCAATGCCAAAAATATCTGCAAGAAGAAGAATCAGGAACACCAACAGTGCAATAGAAGTACAAGCACAGGATAAAGGGCGATTTCACCGACACACTACATGGGCTAATGCCATGGAAGAAAAATTCACTTGACAAAGGTGGATGAGCACAAAATGGCAAAACATCATGACCCCCCATGGCACTTTATAACTGAGTGCAAGTACAAACAAACACAAGGTGTACAAGATACCAGATATGCAAAAGCAGGCACTTTATCTCAGTGCGTTTACAGAAAAAGGAATGCAACAGAATAGAAGCATACAATGCTCAGAAGTCGAAAAGAAGAGTGAGCCAAAAGAATAGAAGAAGAGATTCCAAGACCTGTAGAATCCAAGTAATCCGCCAGAGTGTGAAAGTGCAAGACTCGAAGAAGAAAGAACTTGGAGCAGAATCTAGATAAAAGACCTCTGCAATTGAATAACTCACAGAACCATCTTTCCAACGATATCTAGCGAGCCCAGAAAAGAGTCCGAATGAGCGAGATATGGCTCGTGGAAGACAAAATAGAACATCTTGCTTTGACTGCCAAAATAGGCAACCAGATTGTAACAAAAATTAAAAAAACCTATACCAACATCTTTGTCTCAGAAACAGCTTTCCAACACATTTTTTGGATCAAAAAAATACGTCTATATTCTCAAGTTACGGAAGAAAAACTGACAGGGCCTCCTCATGAAGAGCATATGCTAAAAGTGAAACTTGGGCACAATAATCAAGGAAAAAAATAGCACCACTGCAATCTACTCGAAAAATCATGCACTTTCAAAAAAAGAATCGCCTCGATACGAGGTCGTATGAGAAAGTTATGATCCTCCGAAGTTTCCAAAATGAGAACTGTGCACAGTCACGACTGAGAATCTGTAATTTCTGAAGAATTCATGGATGAAAATCAAAAAAAAACTCCACTAATGGATAGAGCACAAAAAAATAGCCAAGTTCATAACAAGAATCATCAAAATTGGAGTATGTATGAGCAAGAATGAGACATTTGAAAACTGCGTTCAAATCTGCGACTGCCAACGGAGAGGGGTATGACTATAGCTTTGCATGCTCGATTCTGCAAAATATACAGCTTGCATGCAAAATCTAAAAGATACCCAGATGGTTTTTCGGGGCTACAAACAAAACACAGAAAGCATTTTTTTTGCTGATGTACAGAAGATGTTGTTGTAGTGTAAATCAGATGCCTTTAATAGTAAAAAACGGCTCCAAAAATTAAAAAATGACCCTAGCAACCAGAATATGACATGTAAATACTGGATCAGCTTCCTAAGTCCATCAATGGCATGCTGAAACCTACAAAACTGATTGAAAACTCCAAATATGCAAGTTGGTTGTCAGATTTGAGATTGAAACCCCAGAGAAAAACCGTTTTTGTCAAAACTTTTCTGATTCTTAGGATCATCCAAAGATGCAAGAGAAGAGCATACTTCTTTTTTCAAAAAACTACAATAAAGTTTATTTGCCCCCCCCGAATCTTTCAAATAAGGAAACGAAAATCTACTCTTGCACATAGAAAAGCTCTGATACCATGTTAGAATTTGATAAGATTAATAACCCAAAAAACTAGTGCAAAGAGTAAATATCTAAACTATGAATGCAAATGATACAAAATCAGAATAGCATCATAGAGTTAGTCTCCAAGAGAGTAATGCAAATGCTGGAAGCAAAATAGCATTAAGAGGATGCAAAAACAAGAGATCCAAATACAAGCCAGGTAGCATGCTTATATAGGCTAGGAAGAGGGAGGAGGTGGCAACACCAACCAATGAGGAGCAACCATCTATCAGACTAAAGATAGCAAAGTATCTTCCCAAGATAGCTAATGGATGCTCACATGTAAGAAGGTGACACCTCACAACCATTCACCTAATAAGACATGCTTTATTAACCTAAGCGAGATTATTAAAATTGTAGGAAAAACTTAGCAAAATAGAAAAAATAAAAAACTACACTAACAGAGGAGAGCTTTTGAATAAATATATTTATGTGTTGGTGAATTACTTAGATGTTCTAGAATTGCATTTTTACATAATACACATGCATGTACATACTAAAATTTAAAAGTTATTTTATCTTATTTATATTGCTTTGAAGATACTATAATTACTATATTATTCATCTAAATTAAATAAAAAATGGAAATTAACTAAAATAATAATATTAAAAATGGAAATAGAACTTAATTTAAAAAAGGTTTAAGCTCTCATTAGGTCATTTTGATGGCAAGCTTGTGTCTTATAAGACCTAATGTATTGTTGCTTGGGATAGAAAATGTTTCACAATAAAAAGTTTACCTAGGTTTATATGAAAAAAAATCTAATGAAAAGTGAATTTTTTTTAAATCATTTCCTCCTATCTTTCTTACTAAACACTAAAATAGAAGATTTTATCCTAGCATAATAATTATTTTTTGTTGAATGAATGAATTTTAATGATGTCTACGAGGCCATAAGCGTAAGGGACCCACATAAAACCCCTAGTCAAACTGACATGATTTCTCCAACCTATCTCTTTTGTTATGAATCTGCATAAGTAAAATGGCCCCCTTGAGGAGTCTTGGTCCTTCAAAAAGGTCTTTTATGTTGTCCATTTTTAACGTTTCTTTATGTTGGTTGTGAATATCTTTGTATGTTGTACAATCCTTCAAATAGTGCCACTTTGTTTCCACCACACCCTCGTTGCAAAATCTACAAATTTTGTCTTCCCACTCTTTGTTAGGGACCTTCCATCTGCTAGTTTCACATCTCAAATGGTGGGAACCAGATCTCAATTGAGCGATTAGGATTTTTGCCTTTCCTTTTATCTTGGCTCCTAAATATTCTCTGTCATCATGTTCATATGTGGGATTAAATTCTTTGACATAATAGGCTATTTTTTCTACCTAGCTAGTTTGTCCACATGACAAATCTAATTTTTCCTACCATCCAATTTTTTATTTCAGAATCATTTTCTGGGCATTCTAAGTAGTCAATGTTCCACTTATTGAACCATTTATCATTTTGTTTCTTCCATGTCTTCTTCCGACGAGTCAGTTCTCCGTCAACCACCCTACTAGGTCAGCGATGTACATCCATTTTACTCACCTTTTTTTATGAAAGACCTTATCCTTGATTTTTTTTGTTGATGCATAAATGGAATCTTACAATTAAGAAATGAAAGACCTATTACTCATTTGAAAAAAATTCAAAACTATTAAAAAAAGAAGCAAAAATGTGAACCTCGATACTAAAATGTGAACCTAAATACTTTATCTTGAGCAATATTCATGGTTAAGCTTGAGTGAGAATAGATTTATTCAAGAGTGTGCCCTTATGGGTATTGATCTAGACAAATATAATATTTCACAAATGAATTATTATAAATATTATAGTCACTTAGAGAATATTTAATATGAGTTCCACTTATTCCATAAAATAGATCAATGATCATTCTAGGAGTCATCAACATTGTGGTGGCCTCCTTGAAACACCATGTTCAATTAACATAGCCTTTGGAAATATAGGAATTTGCATGGTGCATTACTCTTAATTTACATTTCCAATGCCAACAAAATTATATCCTCCTTTTTTATTTGTGGGTTCCTTACAAGATATTGTCCAACTTCTAATAGATACTTAGAAAGAGAATCAACTAGAATATGTGTCTCACAATTTTTCCTAAATTTTGTAAATATGTGATAAATCTCATTAATTTGGAAAGTAACATCAGTTGTTAGAAGATCAAGTTCATCTGCCCTCCTTGTGAAATAATATCCTTTAATGAAAGAATACCTTAGTCCTGTGATTGAATGATTCATCCTATTGAAAGATTATATTATCTAGAGTTACAACACAAAATACTCACTACTAATAGAAAGAAAGAATTATAATTAGCCCAATTTTACATATGTTAAAGAAATCAACTAAACAGAGATCTTCAACTCCTCCTAGACATTCATTTTTCAAAGGGATTCGACTAAAATTTATAGAGTTAAAAAGAACAACTTCTCTAGTGCCTTATATTAATAAATTTGTGTAAATTGAAGAAAGTTAAATTGTAAGTACCACTAACATGCCCTATCCCTTTCTTAAGTGCCATTAAAATCACCAATTTTGCATTAAGGATGAAGTAGGTTTTCAAGAGACTAGAAACCCTTTACAAAATGCTACTAAAACTATATAAACAACCAACCATGAGCCTAAAAATGACATCAATAAAAGGAGACAAATAAAATGGAGAAAATATTAAAAAAAATTAGAATTTGAGGTTATTCATGTCCTTTAGATCACCTTTGGCCTCCTCAATAGATTTTCTCATTTTTCTCCATGTGCACATGTGCATTCTGTTCTCAATAATCCTTGTTTGTATACTTGGTTGTATTTGCATCCAAAAATTTCATGTCATAGAAGGTAACATATATAGTTATTGCCACTCATACATATATTTTATGCTATTGAACACTTATATATGATAGTGTAACACATTTTTTCCTAAAGTTGATGTGCTTCCTCATTTTCACTTTGGTGTGAACCATACCAAGTTCAACATTCACTAAATTTAGTGATATTATTGTTGAACACACCAAAATATAGAAAAGAGACTTAAATTTTAACTTATAATTAGATTTTTCAAATATAATTTTAGAAAGATTCAACTTAACAAGAAAAAAATCCACCAGGCCTGTTGGTGCATGCAATGGGTTGTTTGCATCTCAATATTCTAAAAGTTATAACCCTGATACACATGTGAGTCTAAAATATAGGGACCTCTTGGACTCCCCAAAGATTATGAGTAAGGAGAAACAATAGAATGTATAAGCTTTGGACTCTTCTTGCCAAGAAAGTGTTTTCATGCCCCAATTAGGGGACCCAAAAGAATATGGTGTAAGGTGGTTAAGTCTTATATACAATTTTTCTTAAACATATTTAGAACACATTGTTTATATAATGTCATTCTTTAAAGTTCCTTCAAGTTCCCTAATGTCAATTTGGTCACTTGCAGAGTTTACTAATAATTCAAATGAATTTCAAGCTTGAATAGAAAAGATAAAATTCCTAATATTTTATAACTCATTGCTATTTATTTTTATGATTAGCTCCTTGATTGTCTATGTAAAGAAAAATTGAATCATATCACATCTTTCTTTAAATACTTTGTGTTCCCTTTTCTATCTTGTTTACTATTTAACTTCCATGAGAGAATGGGGAAAGAGATTCATGATATACACAACACTAAGAAATATTTTTTAAAAAAATCTTCTCCATATCAATTAATAATTGTTTCTATATCAATTATACTCACTACATTAATCTACTTATTCAAATATCAATAAGAGGAAAATATAGGTGAGATTCCATTACATGATGCATCTTGCCTACATGACACAACAAGTATCGTAAACCATAATCACAATAAAATTTTACTTTCACTTGTCTTAGACAAAAGACAGGGATAGAGTAGACTTCCAACATAAGTTTTTCATCACCACTTTAATATTTACATATCTAAGGTTAAGTTTCACCCTTCCCATTTAAATAATCACAACATAGAAGAATATACATTCACACAGGAAAACCAAAGGCATTAATGACAAGAGTGGGAGATTCTAAGGTACTAATTGAGTGAGTGTCATCGAATAACCCTCAAATTTTGGGATCACTATTTTGAACCATTTCCACCCTACCACACCCAAGCCTTCTAAAAAATGGCATATGGTCCTAGTACTCAACCAAGGCACATGTGGCATATTAACTATCTTTATCTCTATTAACATGTTAACCCAAAACCCCCCCAATGCCTAGTTTATTTTATTAATGTTTTCACTTTTTTACAATACTTGCACATAGAAGTCAACCTACATAGGAGCCTAGTCCCCTACTACATAGGATCTCTGGTAACCACTTATGGTTCCTAGCACATATGGTGATGCATTCACCTATGGTGCCTAAAAATCCTACTTATTAAAAAACAAAATAAAAACTCAATCATGAGGTTTAGGAATCACTCCTCGGTCTCATACTCATATGAGAGTCCCAAACCCTAACCCTACCATCTAGGGATTCCAAAATATATTAAGAAATATTTGACATAGCAAAAAAAATAGTTAAAATTAAATAATGAACAGCATGAATGACCATTTAATACCTAGGAGCCTTTGGTGACCTTAGGGAAATTGTGTGAGGTATAGGAATATCAAATATTAAATATTAATATAACAATATCATTTTATAAATTAAAAATGTTAATTATTAGTTATTAATTTTAATACTTAATAGTAATTAAATATTATTATTTTCTAATATAAAAATTTAACTTTCACTAAATATGGTTGAGTTTAATTTAGAAAAGTGTATTAAGTTAAAGCGGGAAAAAAACTTATTGCCTAGTACTTCTACTTATTCTCGCCTAGTCATCTTTCTAATTTTTGTTGGGGAGTGGAATGGTACTGAAGACCTCTTACTTATGAGGGGTCCCAAGTTACCAATGAGGTAAGTAACTTCATTGAAAACCTTACCCCATTATTTTGTAATTAAATAATTACTAATTACCAATATAATATAAGTATGCCAACTCCAAGTTTATCCTTAAGTTTTTCAAACTCAAAATGAGTGATATGTTTCCATAAATGATAATCCCATCAAATACTCTTAGCCAAATTTCCAACAATCTCCCCCTTTTGCATTGATAGAAGCATGTAGAAAAAAATTTGTAAGTATGATAAAAACTCAAAATAATCGCCCTTGTGTAAATTTACAAATTTGTGGATCATTCGTCATTTGTTCTATACTGCTTTCCTCCTATGTACATGCTCGTATATCTAGTATCCCCCTTATAATATCATCATTATGTGTATGTATTTTATGCTTACAATTTTTCTGCCATCCACTCTCCCTTTGATATCAATAAAAAAAGTGATTCAAAATCTATGTACATGAAAAACATGTGATGTCTTCTTCTTCTATTTCAATTTGAATGAGTGCCCAAAAGAGTCATACAATCAGAAAATTTCTTCTTTAAGATTGGAAACTTTGTGTTCCATGAAAATCTAAATGCATCTGCAATGCTAACTACTTTTATATATGATCGCGTAGCACATTTATTTCCTAAAGTTGTTGTGCTTCTCATTTTCATTTTGGTGTGGACCATTCCAAGTCCAACATTCACCAACTCTAGTGATATTGTTGTTGAACTCACCAAAATATAGAAAGGTGGGGGAATAAGTAAAATATTTACCTAAAGTAAATCAATGTAATTAGAAACTTAAATTTTAATTTTTAATTAAAAAAATTAAATATAATTTCAAAAAGATAAAAAATCAACAAGCGGGAAATCCAATGGGCTTGTTGGTGTATGCAATGGGTTGTCTGCATCTCAATATTCTACAAGTTATAACCCTGATGTAGATGTGAATCTAAAAGATAGGGACCTAATGGACTTCCTAGAGATTTTTTGTAAGGAGAAACAACAGAATTTGAAGGCTTTGGACTCTTCTCGCCAAGAAAGTGTTGTCATGCCCCAATCATGGAACCTAAAAGAATATGGCATAAGTTGGTTAAGTCTTGTACAAAAAAAAATTTAACATATATAGAACACATTGTTCATATATAATGATATGCTTTAAAGTTCCTTCAGGTTCCCTAATGTTAACTTGGTTACGACTAAGTTTATTAATAATTCAAAAGAATTAAAAAAGATGAAATGCTTAATTCCTTGGCTATGTGAGGATAATCTACAAAAATTGAATCATATCACATCTTTATTTTAATACTTTAATAATTTTCCTTTTCTATCTTGTTTACTATTTAACTTCCATGAGAGAGTAGGGAAAGATATTCATGACATACAACATTAAGAAATATAACATTTTTTTCCCTTATCCATATCAAGTAATATCTTTTTTATATCAGTTATACTCACTACATTACTTTACTTATTCAAATTTCAATAAGAGGAGGATAGATGTGAGATTCCATTACATGATGCATCTTGCCTACAATAACACATCAAGTGCATTAAACCATGCTCACAATAAATTTGTATTTTCACCAGTCTTAGACAAAGTATAGGGATAGAGTAGAGACTTCCAATAAAGTCTTTTCATCACCACTTTAATATTTACATAATGTAATTTCCCTTTTAAACTTTTATTTATTTATTTTTCTTTCTAAACTACCCTTCCCATTTGCATTAATTTTAAGTGAAATACACATCCATAAAAAATACCCCATTACTGTTTACACGATTATTTTATATTGTTTTCCACAATATACAAGAAGGAAGATAGTCAACTTCATCTAGCATGTTTAACTTAACCTACAAACACTACCTCATAATATTTTATTACTTGACCACGTGAAACCATAAATGGTCCACTCCTCCAAGCCTAGAGATAAGACCATGACCCACATAGGTTCTAAGAAAATATAAGGTTAAGTTTCACCTTTCCCATTCAAATAATCACAACACAAAAGAATAAACAATCACACAAGAAAACCAAAGGCATTAAAAACAAGAGTGGGAGATTATAAGGTACCAACTAAGTAAGTCTCATCATATACCCATCAAATTTTGGGATCAACACCCTAAAAAAAATTTATCTTGCCAAAACAAGGCCTTCTAAAAAGTGGCATATCATCTTAGTACTCCAACAGGGCATATCTGGCTTCTTGACTATCTTTATCTCTATTAACATGTTAACCCAAAAACCCCCAATGCCCAAATTATTTTATTAATGTTTTTACTTGTTTACAATACTCACACATAGAAGTCAACCTACATATAGGCACCTAGTCTCCTACTGCGTAGGATCATTCGACAACCACTTATGAGTCCTAGAACCTATGGTGAGCCAGGGAATCCAAAACAAATTGAGAAATATTTGGCATAACAAAACAATAGTTAAAATTATATAATGAACAACATAAATGACCACTTTAATACCTAGGAGCCTTTGGTGACCTTAGGGAAATTGGGTGAGGTCTAGGAATATCAAATATTAAATATTAATATCACATTATCATTTTATTAATTAAAAATAATAATTTGTGATGGCCTTTTCCTGTTGACATCTCTTGGTAATTGAGATTAGCTTATTATGTCACCCTAGTAGGCTAATATGGTGGTTAGAGGGTTTTATTAGGGATTGGCACTTTATGATAGGGCATAATTTAATATCATAATATTATAATAAAGTAAAAATATTATAATTTCAATAAAGTAAAAATATAAGAATATCTTTTATCCCATAGTAGGGAGAAAAGTAAGTGAGCTCCTGCAAGGAAAGAAAAAGGGGGATACGAGAGGTTCTTTTCTTATCATCTGATTATTGTCATTTGCATTTGATGAGTTTTATGGAGCCAAGGATTTCAGCATTTTCCACTGGAGAATAGAGTTCTTTTGTGTGCCTCCATCTAAGCTAGTGAAATACCCAGTGAATTTGGTATTGGGAGGACATCATAAAGGTGTTATGTTTGAGCATATTAGTGAAAGATACATCTATGGATTGTAGCTATTGGAGAAGACAAATCGGTCTTTTAATTGTACCAAATTTTTGGCCTAGAGCCTGATTGTGGCCCTATTAAATGCCTACAAGAGACTATTAAGTCCCACCCTATTAAAGGATTTCACACCCTACTAGAAATGTACCTATTTAAAGGATTTTGAACATCCACTTGGAATGTCAACCTATAATCAATTCCACTATACACGTATCAAAGTTCCACTCATAGTTTGGTATACTAGGGAATCTTCACATGACTTGAAATAATAAGTGTATTATCAATTACTCAAATTTAAAAGGTGTGGATTTCTTCTTTATCCTCTCAATGTTATTAATTAATTATTGTCTCATAATTCCACACATATTCACTTTCTCCTTTTCAAAGGTCATCTTATATAGAGCATAGATGAATCCAATTGATAACAAATTAGGCCTAAAAGTGTAGTTCATCTTATAGCCATTGCTAATCAATCTTATATATGTCTGCCTAATTTGGACTAATCTCATGATTCTTCCATCCAAAGTAGATTTAATGTTAACTTCAACTAAATTCTTGACATTCTTATCATGAATAGATATGTTTCCTTCATTTCTCAATCCATTTATCTTGTGAATTAGGTCATTGGTGATCATAGTTGGTATATTGCCTATCCAAAACATTCCATCTTGAATTTTGCTACAAATAACCCTAGTCCATTTAGGTTATTCAAATTCTTCATAAAACATGTGTTTTTCTATGTTCAATTGACCTAAATGTTTATACCCTCTCTTAAATGTCAAATCATTGTTGCAAATCACACTCATATCTTCATGAATGTTATTATCCCAAATTGAATCAAACTTGCAATAATATATACTCAATATCTTCCATATGCAAAACCTTATCCATAATTTGAGAAAATTCTCCCACGTGATCATCTCCCAAAGAAATGTAAGGACATTTCTTAAACTGATACCTAGGTATCTCTCTAACATCATAAATGATTGGAGTTTCCATTTCTATATTTTAATTCCAAATGTAAAGCAATTAACAACCTTACAAAATGATTAAATACCTTTACTTCATAAATTAGGACTTCCTAACAAATCTCCTTCAAATCACTTTCTGAATGCTCCAAATCTCCTTTAAATATCCTTGATAAGTCTCTTCTCTCCTTAAATGATCAAATGACTTGATTCCAACCATTAAATCCTTCCAAATTGAATCTTCATCAAATGTGTAAGAAAATACGTCCTCTAGTATGCTTTATTTCTTCAACAACCTCACATATGTACATTAATGTTTCTATGGTCTTAACCACAAACTCAAGACATCCATTCCAATCTATTACTACCTTCATAGAACTTATTTCCACCACCCAGGGGTCTAAGGAATATTTGATGCAATATCCCCTATTTAGGTTTGTAAAGTTGATTCTTCATGTTGATGTAGGGGGTTCAATACTTGGCAATATTCCCATGTTGTTCTCATATGTATCCTTTATCTTTTCAATCCATACTTTGGTATTTGCTAGTGTTCCTTGTCTAAAAAATGTCTTATCAATGCTTTCTACTTTCTTTCCCTTTACATTCTCATTGTTTTTTGTATTGTTGTTCATGTTACTTTTGTAATTAGGTGTTCTCATATTATGTAATCTCATATTCCTTGAATTGTTAAAACTATTCAATCTGAAAAATCTTGATGTATATCCCAAGTTGTTAATTATTTTACATGTCATTACTTTGTTTAAATATCTTGGTTCAAACCTATTACTCTGTAGCCTACAATCTCTAGAAATATGTCCAAAGATTTTGTACTTCAATACGTAACTCTATTTTTTTATAATATTGGTTTCTCCAAAAACATTACTAGCTACAAGGTTACTTTGTTCATGCATTCTATTATCAAATCTAGGTTTCCTACATTTATTAGATCTAGGACCATAAATAAAGAAACTATAACAATAACCAAAATATTGAATACTTAGATGTGTAGTCCTTCATGTGTCCAAGTTCAATACATGAACACATCTTCCAATGAATTTGTATCCTTAAATCTTCAAATTGATTTGGTATTTGATTTTTCTAATATAAAATTGGATTAGGATCTTGTTGCTCATTATTGTCTTAAGTGATTTATGATTTCTTGGATGATTATCCTTCAACATGTTTGATTCCCACTTTGTCTCCAATATGTCTTTGTGCCATTATTTGTTGATCAATTTTCTAAGTGCTTATGTATAGCTTCTTAATATGTTGCTATGTTTGTGTAAGTTCTTCTTTAGTAATAATGTTGTTTGTCTCATGTTCTATAAACTATAATTTTGTAAACTCAAGCTTAGATGTCAAGTAATTTGATATTTCAGATATGCATTCTTAGATCTCAAATCTGGTTGACTCTTGTTCTCATCTACAAGGTTGAATTTCCCATTTTATGTTTCAAAATCTCATGCTTCTTCCTAAATTTTGTAGCTTACTCATGTTTGTTTAGGTATTTTCTTAAATCTTGTCCTCTCAAACTATTCTTTTAAATTATGAATAAATTATTGTGTATCCTTAAGCTTGATCTTCAATGTGTTCCTCTCATCAATAATTATATCTAGTTCATCAAGAGATTCTTCAATATTATTTAGTAAGTGTATTAAATCCATGGAAATCTTACTCAAGTTGTTACGTCTTCCCTAATTAACTAATCTCTAATACTAGTTGTTAGAAATAGGGAATACTAAGGGGGAATGGGGTATTCCACAAGCTTTAAGAAAATTATCAACCATGGATATCATTAACAATCTTTAAACTTGCATAGATAATCAAACTAAAAAACAAACATAAGCATAACACAATGTAACTCATAAAACCATTGTTTTTAAACTAGGGAAACCTTGGCCAAGGGAAAATTATGGTGGGGATGGTACCCACAAAATGATTCATTAATCAAAAAAATCTTATGAAAGATATTGACACTATTAGGAGTCTATCACATCTGTATAGTGTATTTGTCCTTATTAGAAGAGTAGGCCTCATTTTGAGCCTCAAACTTGTTAGGAGCTATGATTACAATACAAAATTGGAGCTTATTGCTCATACAAGATATACAACTTTATAAAATGTGTAGAGTGGTACGAAACTTGACTATTTCTTATATCTTCAATATGTGATTAGACCTTCTTGTTCCTCTTCACAAAATAATCATAATGATGTTATGCTCTTCTTTATACGTCAAATTCAAATCTATACTAAGCATACAAAGTTTTCATATAAACATTATGTCATTAAAATACAATTCCACACTTCACTAAAAAAAAAGATTAGTCTTTTATAAAAAAATCTTTAGTCTATTGGACTTGAAATTCTTGGACATTACCCAAAATTCAAAAAAAACTTCTTCCATGTATTGATTAACATCTAGGATGTCATCCCAACATTTTCAAGTAATTATTTCGGCAAGCCAAAATTATTCCTTAACCAAAATGTCAATACACTTTTGTTTACCTAGTTTTGTCTTGTCAAACATGTCTCTAGTAAATTGTCCATAACTTATCCAAAACTTTTTGTGGCCTTGCACATGTATACTATGGTGTTTTAACTACCTTCCTCTAAGCTCACTCAAATTCAAGTGCTTCTAGTGAAGCCTTGTTTATCTAAATGATACTTAGTCGATTTTCTAAGTATATCAACTCCAAACTTATCCTTAAGTTTTGTGAACTCAAAATGAATGATATGTTTCCATAAATAAGAACCCTATCAATTTCCCTTATCCAAATTACAAAAATATCTCTCATAGGAGTGACTATGACAAACTCCCCTTATCTCAAAAACACATTAGGTAGCGAATCAGAAAGAATAAAAAGGTTAGTATTTTTAGCTCATAAAACTATAATCATAATCATAACATCATAACATCGTCATGTACAAGAACTAAATAACTCATGCAATTATAAAACCAATTTATAAACTAAGTCTTAGCCTAATGACCATCCAAAGCATGATATGAGTAATGATGTCTACTACAAGGTCACAACGTGAAAATACAAGATATAATTAGATTACAACTTAATAGTATCACTAGAGTGGGTATCACAATATGTATTACTAAAAGATAATCATAAAAATCTTTATAGATCACAAAAATATATGGGTAATATATAATATTTAGGATTAAAAAATATATTATCACACATGATCTTATCATATCTTATATGTTTAGTCAAGGGATCCTACAAGAATATACATACCATTGTCAAGCTAGATTATAGGATATAGCACAAAGACTTGATTATTCAGATGAAAATATATGTTTAATTAACCCTAGTGTTCGACATACATTTCCTAACTACTCAAATTACATGTTAGGATTAGAGGGGCATTACATCCTCCATCCTTAGAATTGACTTATTCCTAAAATTCCCCATATTCCAATTATCATTCTTATTCATTATTAACACAAGTAATCACAATAATTTCTTTTATGAATCAAGCATAATAGTTTTTGCAAAGAGATACTTTCAATTATAATAGTTGAATTTTAGGAAAGAGCCTACAACAAAAACGATAAATTGTAAACCTCTTATCGAAGAGGTCTTGGGTTCAAATCTACCCCTGCTTAATAAACTAATAATTAATAATAATACATAATAATTAATCTTGACTTCAGCCTCTTACCGATCAAAAAAAAGGTTGAAGTTTATTTAATAAATAATAGATTAATTAAATATCCTTAAATAATAAATTATACCTTATTGTTTGTTTGTTTATTAAGTTATTTTGAAATATTACTTTCTACAACTTACCTTTGAATCATATTTCAAGGGTGATAAGGTTTTCCTTTTTAATTTTATTGATATTAAATACTACCTTATTTGTATTAAATATATCATTTTATGGTAGGGTTTCCAAGGAATCCTCATAGTACATTGATAAATAATAAGCCTTGCTTCTAGAAAATCTTAGGTTTGAATCACCCTAGAATTAGACTATTTACTTTTTGTTAAAAAAATAACTATTTAAAATATGAAATTTTGTTATTAAATTAAATTTAATACATAATCTTATTCAAAATCCCAAAATAGATAATAACTCTAAATAATCAGACAATAGTAAATTATAGGGAATAAAATAAAATTTCTAGCAATAGAAAATTGTCATTGGCTAAACCCAACAAGTTCATGTGTGCAATAGTTTAAAGTGATTTCAAAGAAGATCAATTTTGCACATACCTATTTTTATTTGGAAAACAATAATTAGCATATTAAAAATAGTGAAAATGTGATTTCCAAAGTTTTCTACCCCCAATTTTTACACTCAAAATCATCTAACTATGAAAAAAATATTTGGGGAAATTATTACACTCTATGAAATAGAGGGAAAACATAACCTACCACTAACAAATCCTCTAAAAAGAGCCCATCCACACTTAGATAGCAATCATAGATCATTATAGAGAGGGGCTTGAAAGGATCTTAACCACCACTATGAGAAGCCAAGAAGAGTGAGTAGAATGTGGATTGTTCCTCTCTCAGTTTTCATGCCTCACTTTTCCATAGGAGAATATTGCGTGAAGTTGGGATGAAAAGAATCTCCACAAAAATATCAATAAAAAGAAGATCCCATGAAGAATTGAGATACCAAAACTATCAATGAAAGAAATTTTTTCCAAAGAAACCATCACATAAAAAACCCTTCAGTAAGTTAGAAATGAAATAAGAAATTTTACAAGGTTCATAGAATAGTTCAAAGCAACTAATCTATTATTCTGGAATAGGTTTTGTTGGATGCAATTGTTCAATTGTGTGTTGTCTTTGATGTCACACAAATGTCATATCAGTTATCATTTAGAGTCTATTGAGCTCAGTTGGTTAGCAAGGAAAAAGAAAGAAAGAGTCTACCAAGCTCAGAAGGTTAGCAAAGAAGGTTTACAGTGTCTACTAAGTGTTCTCAGACTTTACCTTGTGTAGATAGTTGTTACCGAGATTTCATGGTTAGCAAAGGAAATTCAGTGTCTATCGAGCTTACTCAGTCATCAAAGGAAAATATGGCAAAAATCAGTGTCTATCAAGCTCTCATGATCAGCGAAGGAAGTTCAATCCTTACCAAGTTCACTCAGCAGCCAAAGGATTTCACAAAATTTGCATTGTTAACCAAGTTGAGATGGTTAACTTAGGAAATTATTTCTAGAGCAGTGTTTACCGAGCAATTTCAACCAATGAAGGATTTCATTATTTTGTGAAATAAAGTTTATTCATTTAATGTAATATTTGTAGCCGACTGATGTATGGTTTATTGGTAAATGTAACTTGTGAATGAGCCAACTTGATAATCTAAATGGTATATATAAGAGGTCAAGTTGTGAATTCTAAGTGTGTATGATGGATTTGATGTGATGCAAATGTGGAGAAGGACTAATTATTGGGAGAGTGCATTTTGAAGGATGATTAACAATCATTGAGGAGCAGCAAAGCTATATTTGATCAAGGAGGATCTAATGGTATAGAATAGAGATCTGTAATTAGCAAATTCATTTGCATCTTATTCAAGTCAATTCATTGTTGATTTCTAACCATTGTAGTAGTGATTTCAAAATCTCTTAACAGAGTTAGTTTAGCAGCCATTTTGTAAATCCTCTAACAAGGTGACAGTTTAGTTGAATTTTTCTAAAGACCTCTAGTAAGGCCACTCTTAACAGGGTGATTAAATCCTCTAATAGTGTGTTTTGTAACCTTTAACAAGGTTGGCTCCTAACAGGGCTCACTTCAGAAGAATGAAAATTGGTAGCTAGTTACTTCGTAGTTTTTCCCATATTGGGTTTCCAGGTTAAATCAGGTGTCTCTTGTGTTCATGTTATTTACTTTTGTATGCATGTTAATAATTATGAATGCTTAAAGATTAGTAACAAGTTAATCTACCGAGTTATAGCATTTTTTTGAAGTATTTACTAAGCATCAGCAATAACTAGTTATTTAAGACATCTAAGGGATCTGGATTTGTTTTTGTGGTAATTGATTCACCCCCTGCTCTTAGTTACTCCATCTATAATTCCAACAATTGGTATCAGATCTTTTGGTGCTTGCAAGAAAAGATTTCAATGATCTAAGCCAAAGATTAGGATGTCTTACAAGAGAGAAATTCAAAGACTTAACAGGGACAACTTCTCAGCATGGCAAGGATTGATGAGACTTCATCTTGCTTCTATTGGTGATACAGGGCTAAAGTACCTTGATGAAAAATATGCAGAACCTAATGGCACATTATCTATCAATGATATTGCTGAAAAGAAGACTCACAAAAACATGATGATAGATATTGTATCTTCCCTAAGTTATGAAGAATTTGATGATATCAAAGATTGCAAAACTACCTTTGAAATGTGGAACAAGTTGAAAGAGATCTATGGAGGTGATGATAATGTGAGAAGATCCAAAGCAGAAAGTTTGAGAGGTCAATTTGTTCAGATGAGGATGAGAGAGGATGAAAACATAGCAAAATATGTTGAAAGAGTTAAAGCAAGTGTCAGTTCAATCAAAGCATCTGGAGGAGATATCAAGGAGGAAACAGTTATAAGTAAAGTTCTTAGAACACTACTTCCCATTTATGCAATCAGAGTTTCTACAATTCAAGAAAGAAGATGTGAAGCAAATCATAAGATAAATTTAGAGGTCATAACATTAGAAGATTGACTGCATTCGAGCTAGATAACTATGATAATTATGTTCCAGCTACAAAGAACATTGAATCAACATTTGAGGCCAAGCTTTCACTCAAAGAGAAAGGCAAGAAGATAAAGGATTCTCAATCAGACAGTGATGAAGAATTATAACAGAGTTCAAATAGTGATCTTGAGGTGGTTGAAGCTCTGCTAGCAAGGAAATATTCAAGAGGCAAAGGGAAATACAAAGGTAAGGTTCCTCTAATCTATTTTTCTTGTGAAGAAATTAGACATATTGCTACTAAGTGTCCAAATAAGCAGAACAAGGATGAGAAGAAAAGTCACAAATGCAATGGCAAGAAAGAATTCAAATCATTCAAGGACAAAGGTAAGAAAACATGTTTCATGGCTAAAGATTCTAATGATTCTGATGATGAAGAAGAAGATGAAATTGTTTACATTGATGTAAAGGATGAGTCTGATAATGATGAGGAAATGGCACTTATTTCTCATGTGAGAAAAAATGATACATGGATTATAGATAGTGGTTTTTCTCATCACATGATTGGTGATAAAACTAAGTTTGAATATTTTGAAAACTATGATGGTGGCAGTGTGAGGTTTGGTAATAATGAACCTTGTTGCATAAAAGGAAAAGGAAGAATCTCTCTAACCAAAGGACTTGTATGTGATAATTCATATTGGATAGAAGGACTAAAACACAATATGTTGAGTGTGGCACAACTACTCAATAATGGATTCAAAGTGGAATTCATGCATGGAAAAGCAAAACAGCTGGATGGCAAAGGAAAGGTGATTGGATCAGGCACTCAAAAAAAGGTAACTTGTTTTATCTTGAACTTGGTGAATGTTCGTGTTTTATTGCTCAAGTTGAAGAAAGTTGGTTATGACATAGGAGGTTGTGTCATGTGAACTTTGATAACTTGGTGAAAATAAGTAAATTTAGAAAAGTAAGAGACATTCCTAACATAAAGATACCTAAGGTTGGTTTGTGCATGAATTGTCAAATTGGCAAGATGGGAAAAACTAGCTTCAAAAGTAAGAACTATCAGTCTAAAGAAGTTTTAGAAATTGTGCATACTAATTTGTGTGGACCTATTGGAATTGAAAGCTATACTAGTGAAAAGTTCTTCATTCTTTTTATTGATGATTACTCAAGAATGATGACTGCCATGTATCTAAGAGAGAAAGTAGAAGCATTTGAGAAGTTTAAATGGTATTTGGCTAGAGTAGAGAAGGAAATAGGCAAAAGACTGAAATGCTTGAGGTCAGAAAGAGGAGGTGAATTCATTTCACATGAGTTCAATAACTTTTGCATTGAAAGGGGAATCAAAAGGTGGATTTCAGCACTTGGAACTCCTAAACAAAATGGAATAGCTGAAAGAAGGAACAGATCTATCATGGATTGTGTAAGAACCTTAATGATTGAAAAGAGTATTGCTATCAAATACTGGAAGGAAGATATTAGCACTATACTTCATACCTTGAAGCGAGTACAACTGAAGAATGACTCATTCAAAACCCCCTATGAGTTATGGTATGGCTACAAATCCAATGTAAGTTACCTAAAAGTATTTGGAAGCAAATATTACATTTTGAAAGAGTCTAAAAAAGGTAAATTTGATGTGAAGGGTGATGAAGAAATATTTTTGGGATATTCTTGCAAGAGTAAAGCATATAGATGTTTGAATTTGTCTACTCACAAAGTCATAGAAAGTGCACATGTGAAAGTTGATGAGTTTGCAGAAAGAATTGAAGAAGAAAGAAAAAAGAAACTAGAAGACTATAGGAGATTTGTTTTCATTGAACCTGATATAGTGCCAAGTACACTTGTCAATCAAAAATCTTCTACTCCAGAGTCTTTAGTAACTGAGCTGCAGGAAGTTCAAATCGAGCTAATACCTACTACGTCTAAAGGACCCGAGCTACAAACAGAAGCTACCGAATCAATAGCTGCTAAGCCCGAGCAACCAGAACAAAAAATTGAAACACAAGAAGATAACAATGCAATTCATTCAAAAGGCAAGGAACCTATGCTAGCCAAGTATATCAGGAGACATCATGCACCAGATCAGATCATTGGAGATAAATCTAAAGGAACTATGAAAAAAAATAAGTTAAAAGGTACTTGTTTACTTGCTGATTTTAAAACTAGATATGTCAAAGATGCATTAGAAAATGAAAGCTGGATTGAGGCTATGAATGAAGAGATAGAGCAGATAGAGAAAAAAAAACATGGACTCTTATACCTAGGCCTAAAGGCAAAAATGTGATTGGAACTAAGTGGGTATTCAAAAACAAGTTAAATAAAAATGGTAAGGTGTCAAGAAATAAAGCTAGACTGGTATGCAAAGGATACTCTCAAGAAGAAGGTGTAGACTATGGAGAGACTTTTGCTCCTTTTGCAAGATTGGAAGGCGTTAGGACCTTACTTGCATATGTTGTATACAAAGGATTCAAAGTTTATTAGATGGATGTCAAGTCAGCATTTCTCAATGGTATACTGGATGAAAAGGTTTATATTGAACAACCTAAAGGTTTTGTTGATCCAAACAAGAAGGACATGGTCTGCAAATTACATAAATCATTGTATGGTCTGAAACAAGCCCCTAGAGCATGGTATGAGAGATTGCATAACTATTTTATTCAGATTGGTTTTCAAAGAACTAATGATAATAGTAGCTTGTACATCAAGGAAGGACCAAATAATAAGATTGTTTTGGCAGAAATATTTGTAGATGATACTTTGTTCATAGGAAATGATGATATTTTCAAAGAATTTTTTTTAAAAATGAACAAAGAATTTGAAATGTCAATGTTTGGTGACATCAAATTCTTTGTTGGTCTTCAAATTCGGCAGAATAAGAATGGCATCTACATCACTCAATCTAAATACATCAAGGAGATACTAAAAAAGTTTGGTATGGAAGACTACAAACCAATTGGGACTCCTATGTGTACCGGATTGAAATTTACCAAGGATGATGAATCAAAAGAAGTGGATCAGACATTGTATAGATCTATCATTGGAAAGTTGCAGTATGTAGTGCACACAAGACCAGACATTGCCCTTGTAGTTGGTATTGTAGAAATATTCTCAGCAAAACCAAAAGAAAATCACATGATGGCAATCAAAAGCATCATGAGATATCTAAAAGGAATTGAAGATTATGGATTATGGTATAAACTTGGAGGAAATATAGATTTAAAAGTTTTTACTAATGCAGATTGGGCAGGAAACGTTGATGACAGAAAGAGTACAAGTGGAGGAGCTTTCTTTCTTAGAAAAAGGTCAATTTTTTGGACAAGTAAAAAGCAAAATTGTACATCCCAGTCCATAGTAGAAGCAGAATAAGTTGCAGCAGCAATAAACTGTTCAAAAATTGTTTGGTTCAAACAGTTATTGGAAGGTATGAAGGAAGAAATCAAAGAACCTGTTGTTATGTTTTGTGACAATACAAGTGCAATTAACATATCCAAGAATCCAATGATGCATTCAAAAACCAAACATATTGTTATAAAGTATAACTTTGTCAGAGAATTGGTGCAAGATAAAGAGATTAGATTGGAATATGTCCATACAAAGGAACAAATTGCTGACATATTCACAAAGCCTTTATCTAAGGATGCATTCTTGTATCTAAGAGGTAAGTTAGGGGTCATTCCCCTATTAGAAGCTCACTAAAATATAGTTTTAGTGATGCATCAACATGAACATAATTGAAGATCTATCAGTTGATGTAACAAAGTAATGAAGACATTGCATTGAATTAGTACTTAAGGTACAGTGAAATTCATTTTGAGTTGTGTTTTCTTTGGCATGTGTTTTCAAAGAGGGAGAGTTTACTGTTATATCTTTTTGAAATTTGCAAGAAAAAGAGAGTTTATGCAAGAGGGAGAGATTACCATGAAAGAGGGAGATTATTGTATTTGAGGAGTTTTTGGAATGAAATGTAAGAGGGAGAAGCATTCTATCATAAAAGACTTGTTCTCAAAATTTCATTCTACTATGACATGTTGTGTTGACATCAATGCCAAAGAGGGAGATTGTTGGATACAATTGTTCAATTGTGTGTTATCTTTGATGAAACAAAAATGTCATATTAGTTATCAATCAAATTCTACTAAGCTCAGTTGGTCAGCAAGGTAAAAGACAGAGTCTACCGAGCTCAAAAGGTTAGCAAAGAAGGTTTACAGTGTCTACCGAGTGTTCTCAAACTTTACCTTGTGTAGACAATTGTTAGCGAGCTTTCATGGTTAGCAAAGGAAATTCAATATCTACCAAGCTTACTTGGTAATCAAAGGAAAATATGGTAGAAATTAGTGTCTACCAAGCTCTCATGATCAATGAAGGAAGTTCAATTCTTACCGAGTTCACTCGGTAGCCAAAGAATTTTACGGAATTTGCAGTGTTAACCAAGTTGAGATGGTTAACTTAGGAAATTGTTTCTGGAATAGTGTTTACTGAGCAGGGTTGGCCAATGAAGGATTTCATTATTTTGTGAAATAAATTTTATTTTTTTAATATAATATTTGTAGCTGACTGATGTATGGTTTATTGGTAAATGTAACTTGTGAATGAGCCAACTTGATAATTGGTATATATAAGAGGTCAAGTTGTGAATTTTAATTGTGTGTGTGATGGATCTGATGTGATGTGAATGTGGCGAAGGATTGATTATTGGGAGAGTGAATTTTGAAGGATGATCAAAAATCATTGAGGAGCAGCAAAGCTATATTTGATCAAGGAGGATCTAATGGTACAGAATAGAGATCTGTAATTAGCAAATTTAGTTGCATCTTATTAAGGTCAATTCATTGTTGTTTTCTAACCGTTGTAGCAGTGATTTCAAAATCTCTTAACAGAGTTGGTTTAGTAGTCATTTTGTAAATCCTTTAACAAGGTAACAGTTTAGTTGAATTGTTCTAAAGACCTCTAGCAAGGCCACTCTTAATAGGGTGATTAAATCCTCTAACAAAGTCACACCTAACAGTTTGTTTTGTAACCTTAATAGGGTTGGCTCCTAACAGGGCTTACTTCAGAAGAGTGAAAATTGGTAGCTAGTTACTTGGTGGTTTTTCCCATATTGGGTTTCCACATTAAATCTAGTGTCTCTTGTGTTCATGTTATTTATGTTTGCATGCATGTTAATAATTATGAATTCCTAAAGATCAGTACCAAGTTAATCTACCGAGTTACTGCATTTTTGTGAAGTATTTACCGAGCATCAGCAGTAACTAGTTATTTAAGACATCTAAGGGATCTAGATTTGTTTTTGTGGTAACTGATTCACCCCCCCCCCCCTCTCAGTTACTCCATCTATAATTCAAATAGGTTTTTCCTACAATAGATAAATTAGAGATGGACACAATTTTCTCTCTAATGTAAAAAATCTAAGGTTAATGATGATGTGGAACGGACCCATTTCTAATAGGGATGGCATGTAAACTTGGAAGAAGAAGGCCCTAAGGGATCAGGCAAGTATCACCCATACTGTAAACAATTCCTTAATGTTGAAATGTAAATCTATATAATTGAAGATTTTTTCTATTTCATATTAAATTAATATCTAAAGGATATTCATTCCTACTCTTTGACTGGTAGCCCAATTTTGATGCATTCAAATTATCTCCTTCTAAAAACTCTCAATGGTTTAGCTTAGGCTAAATTCCACTAGAGTTGGTAAATTGGGAAACTCTAGTTGCAATAAGTAGTTCCATGTGTTCACTCCTAGGGTTTGATAATCCTAGTTATGATAAAGGAGAAGTCAATATTAGTAGATATTAATATTTTATGAAAAAATAAGATGGTGAAATTTTCAACTAAGTTGGTAAATTAGGAAAGCCACCTTAGGAAATAGTTATGCCCTATTGAGGAAAATAGAGTGGTTCTATCTGAAAAAATTGTAACCTTGAGAAAGTTACTAGAATGTTTGGATCTTTGTCCATGTAAGCCAAATCCTCTTCCCAAACCTAGTCTTCAAATAAAAATAAGAAATTGTGTTCACCAAATAGTAACCTGACTAGAAAAGGGATACAAAATGCCTGTAATAAGCAATAAGTATGGGGCACATGAAGAGAAACCCATGGGTTCTATCCAATCAAATCTTAATCAAGAAATGATAGTGAAAAATGTTGAAGCAAACTTTTAAAAATTAGTAGTCCTAATGAAGGAGGTACTTGAAGTTCATGATGAAGTAAGAGAGCATCTTAATAATTGGTACAAACTTGAATAACAAAATAATTAAGTAGGAACAATAGAGTAAGATAAAATAAATTTCAATAACATAACCCACAAAGAAAAATGAAATCAAGAGGATATTTCTAGTATGGATTTTTCAGAATAAAACTCAAATCCCTATGGAGCTAGAAATAGTTTATGCTATAACGGGAATTGATGAATGATGAGCCTATAAAATGTCATATCTATATCTATTTTTTATAACACTTTACCCCATGGTTTTAATATATTTCCAAGACATTCTATACATTAACTTGATTTATGAAGCATTAACTTTGATAAATGATTTATTGATTAACATTTGTATGTGTAGCTAGTTGATGCTAAATTGTGATGATTTGTTATGATAAATGGTTATTATTAAATAATAATTATCTTGAGATGATTAACATGTTTTTTATGAGGTATTTGAGTTGTTCGTGTAGCTGGGAAGAAGGAGAAGCAAGTTGACACTTGTCAATATTCAGTAATTGCAGGAAATGAAGAAAAAGTCAAAAGTCAGTTTCAGAAAAATAGGCATATCTTACTCAATTCTTAATGAAATTAAGAATGGCTTACAATTTTGGAAATCTAAAAACAAGAATCACAAACCCTTTTGAGTCTTTGAGTTGGTTCAAAATAGTTAATGAGACCACAGATCAAAAGTTGACTGAGTAAAAGGTGGCACGTTTTCAAGCAGCAGAAAACCACTTTCAATAAAATGATAACTTTAATGTTTCTTCATGAAATTAATATTTTCAAAATGATTTGGAAAGGTGAGAAGGAGAATCATAACCTAATAAAATGGTTTGATCTAATTCGAAATAATAAAGGAGAACCATGTGCTTGAGTAGACTGCTGAAAAGGTGGAACAGAAAATCAGCACACATAGTCATTAGTTTTGTAATAAGTCTCTTCCTTGTTTAAAGGAATGATGAGACACTTGTTAGATGTTTTTTAGAGATTCAATAAGTTTATATATTTGAAATTGTAATCAAGCATTTGATATGCAGACATATATGAAAAGTTGTAGTTTGTAGTATACAGTTCCTGCAACCATTACTGTGTAGTTTCCTACAGCCATTACTGTGTATTTAGATTTATTTCCAGCATTGTTATAGTTTATATTTTTCAATGATAGAATAGCTTAGAGAGTTGCATGGTGCATATAATTTGCAGGCTTGTTTCAAGTATACATCTTCGGGTTGAAAATTTAAATGAACCTTCTCTATTAGAAAGATAACTGGTCATTTTGGATGTCCAATCCATGAGTTGTGTTTCTAAAACCAAGTTATTGATCTAATTGGGAAGCCAGCATTTTTTGCACCATTTTCGGGGACAAGTCAAGCTATGAGACTTCCTGAATTTTTAGCAGCTCTTTGTCATTTTTCTAGATTCTTAGTTTCTATTCAAATCACTTAGAATTAGAGAAGTTTGCAAAAACACAAAATGGATTTTAGATCCATGGAGAATGAGAATGAAGAGCCACCATAATTTGTAACAACTTTGGAAATCAATGAAGACATGTTCTCTAGTATCATAGAGGAATTTTGTTCACATATTAATGACAAAATGTTGGTTTTTAAAGAGTCAAATGAAGACAGCCTTGTTTTGCAAAATGATGAAATCACCATACAAAAGGTTGTTGGTAATGATGGATGTGATGTCAATTAGAACTTCTACGTCAAGAAGAGATCTACAATAAAGAAGCACCTCATCTACATAAAGCTGACAAGGAGGGTTCAAAATTTGTTCTTTCACGAGGGTTTCCAATTAGACATCTCATTCATATGGCGGAAAAGATGCTATCACAAGCTATGATTGTAGCAAAGAAAGAACTTACAATTGAAGATGAAGCTAGATATGCAACTGCACCAAAAGGGGACACATTTCAGCTTACTTATGCACTTCAATATAGCAATTTATATTGTCAACATGAAGTCATAAGTGAATTTATTGATGTATTTCCAAAAGTATTTTTGTTTGTGAAGTTTCTATTGATGTTGCAACTATTTCCAATTGCTCATAAATGTGTGAACCATTGGAAGATTTTGAGAAGAGGAAGATACTTCAATGAACCAGTGAATGGTTTTGTTTGAGTGGGTCATGCAATCTAGTTAGTGTAGGATAGGATAGGTTAGGGCAGGTTTTTCATTCAATAAGTGTTCTAACATAGTGTCTTAGAGTTAGTAATTGTCTAGTTTAGTTTGTTTCCTAGTTCTTCTTGTCTCAATGACTATTCTAGAGGAGTTTATAGCTAGTTGGTTGGTCATATTTCAAATCATTTTTCCAAGGGTGTGAGTGAGCCAAATTTCTAATTGTGTAAGAGAGTATTTGCATATATTTCCAAAAGTTTCATTGAGTAGTTGAGTCTTCATGATGTCAAGAATTTTCTATTCAATGATGGTGTCTAGTTGGTCTTATATGTAGGTTTCATGTTGTAACAGTCAGTCCTACAACAACTACTGTCTGGTTTTAACAATTAGTGTTGCAGCTACTACTCGTTGATTTAATAGACAGTCCTGCACCATCTATTGTGTGACTGAACAACTATTTTACAGCAACTACTACACTCTTGTAGGGACTTGAGTAGCATTTACTATAATGATGTTCATCTTAGTCAATCTCAATAATCATCACATTTTCATCAAAAGATACTATCGCACTTATTTAATCAAATTGGCCAATCATTTACTAATTTTCTCTATAAGATTAAATAACCCATAATTTAATCCTATTTCTTTTTACTAATTATTCTTCCTAATTATAATCCTTAATTACTTAATTTTATTAATTAATTGATTCATCATTCACAAACCATGAAAATTCACAATTTCCTAAGTCATATTTTCCACCATTAATTCCATTTTTACTAATTTCTATTTGTGTGAAATAATGGATTCTTAATTCAAATATTCCAAATAATATTGACATCATTATGACACATGGGCATGACACATCATGGATTCTCCATTTACACTTAGCTAAGATATGTCATAATCCATATACTCTTATTCCTTATGCATGTCCATATTTGGCTTCCATTTTCATAGATTCTTGGCTTTAAGTGGGTTTGAGGTGTCACATGTCGCGTCATAAATCCTCTTCCATTTTTAGCCATGTTTGAATTGCAAGCATCATAGAATCCTACATTTGGCATTTTGTGTCATATGTATCATGTATCCTCAAAGGAATTTCTTGCCAAGTCACATACCCAAGGTGACAAATCCAATGCTCTCATCTTGTGTGTTGATTATAAATTGAGCATTCTTCCTCTAAGTTCTGGTCCTAAGTCCTTCAAGTCCTAAGTCCCTAGGTAATATTCATTTTCTCTCTCAAGCTAAAATCACTTCTTCTAGTACTCTCATATCATTATTGTAAGAATTTTGCTTCCTAATTGTGTGCATTGTAGGAAATTGGAGTACATCATATGGAGAAGAAAGAAGGAAATGGGAGCTACAAATGAAAGAGGGGGTTTCTTACTTTTGTTTATTTCTCTTTCATGGTAGACTAGAGGGTGTCAATGTATTTTTATTGAGTTTTTGATTTTCTCATATTATGTTAGACATTAGCCCATTTCTAGTCCTACACATAGCATCATGAACATGACGTTAACCATAATCAAGAGCTCACTAACATTATTTCAACTTCACTAATAAGATACAACCAATTTTCTATCAATTGTCTCTAATTATGTTTCTTGGATATTGGTTTGATACCAATCTTCACCAAATAAATTGTAACTCTATCAGTACTCAACATAAACTCCAATGAACATAGATATGATATCTACACTCATCTATCAACAAAACCCTAAGCTTGCATAGCTTAACATGTTATATGCTAAATTTTTTGTATCAATAATATTACTATGATATAAAAAAATGTCTATCATGATCACATAAGCACATGTTTTCATCAATGGAAAAACATGTCATCAATACAACACACAATGCCAACTAAACCTATATTCCTAAAAGATTCTCCTAGCTGACTTCTTCCAAGTGTCTTTTGGGGCTATCTCTTACAGTTTCTCCTATAAAGGATGGAGAATAATATAAACAAGGCTATGGATGGTCCCTTTCAAATCTTACTCCTATTCCTATTTATTTATGTGGTAGAAATGATGATCGCAATACTCCCTCAACTAGTATTTCTTTGGCCTCATTGAGAAAATTTCATTCTAGTCTATTCCCATATTTTTTGATGAATAGTAGATAGTATTGTTGTCTGAGTTTAATCCTATGTGAACTCTCTTGTGGTGATCTTGTATCCCCCGTCTTTTTTGTGAATATATACTTGTTGATATATTTTCTATTGAGGTCATCCTGGAAATAACTTTTATCAATGATACCATACACTAGTCCAATAAAGAACTAAAAACATGGGCTATTTGTACCCATTTGATAGAGTACCACATGTCAAAACTATAAAGATTTGAAATGTCTAATGGCTCATCATATGTCCAATCTACGATCTCACCATTTTTAAATCTGATAGAACCTAATATTCATGTAATGTTCTATGTTGTTTGATCATCTAGAGGAAATATCAAGATACTCCCTAAGGAAAAGGACATCTTTTCATTTTGGTGGTAGGAGTTTCAATTAATGTGCAAGTGTCACACATCTTGCACACAAAAAAAGGACAATGATTACAAAGCCATAACAACCACCATGATTATCCTTCTAGATGGTGTAATTGCAAGATCTTCTAGAAATATTTTCAAATTTTAGATTGAGGGTCTTTTCTATAAAAGAATACAAGCATATTGTAAGGTTGGGAGGCTTTTGGAGAGTTTAATTAGATGTAGAATTTATATTCATTTTAGGGGTATAATGAGAATGTCTTCCTTGCAAACCAAAATGGGTAGTTCTCAAGGGGAGATAAAAATACGTTGTTCTTTGTTTGCAATCTTTTCATTGCATAAACTTCCTAAAAATTAAGAGTTTGTATCGGTATGTGTTCATTTATGCAGCAGAATGTTCTAATTATTATTAACAAGAACTTAAAGGGTTTCAAAACATCTAGCCTATATCCCCACAATCTATAACTGCTCTCCCAACTATGCCCCCTTTTGGGCCCCAAGTTCACCATGGGAACAATTATCACTATCTGTGCACACTTGGGGGCATCGTGGGTCATTCTGGCCTTCTGGAGTACAGTTTTCTTTGTCAGAGCATAGTTGGTTCACAAAAAGCACATACTACACTCAAAATTTGCATCTAGGGTTTGTATTTCTTTCTAGGACCTATATTAGATGTTTTTCTATTACTAATGGTTTTTTTGCAACATGTGGCAACCATTGGATGAAGAAATAATCATTAAAAACTACTAATGCTTGTTTGCAAGATGTTGTTGAAGACCCTATGTGCTTGTCTAAACTATGTGTGTGGATTTCCTAGATTAAATAACACTTGATTTGGTGCTTTAAAATGAACTTTTTCTGTTCTACTTGGTGTGTCTACAGTGTTTGAACCCTAGGAGTTACATGGATGTATCCTCTCCCCTCACCATTCATCAATCTTGGGTGCAAGAGAAATCTGTGCGACTTCTATAGAGAAGCCTACTTTAGACCAATTTATTTGATATTAGATATGTTAGGGGATGACTTCAAAGTGGTAATGGGCCAAAGCTAGGTCAACATTCTAGTTGCTATATAAAATTCAATATGGTTAATGCCATGTCGGTGGTATTTTTGTGTGATAGCTCTCCTTCATTACCCTTGTGGTGCGTCAAACTGTGGTTCTCAGGGCTAGGAGACCTTCTAAGGAAGTTTAGCATTCACTTGCCAAACAAAATGCCATTACTAAAAACCTTGTTTTAGTGGCCAAAAACCTTCCTATCCACTAGCTTAGTGGGTCACCCATGTTTGTGAAGACATCCCACGTTCTCATGGTCCTTAGTAGAGACAACAGTCCCTTGGGAAGTTATCCCTCTTGGGAAGCAGATCTTAGTAGCCTTGAGAAGTGAATGTGTTGTATGGGGGAGCCTGTAGTGCCAAGATTCTAAGGTGTCCACTCTGGATAAGCACGGATGAACTTCATTTCAAGTGGGAATTCAGTGGATACAGTCCTAAATCCTAGGTTGTGGTGTATCTTTTCACTTTAACAACAATTATTCTTGTCTTATTGTGTCATGCATGTGTAAAACATTAATCAAGATAAAAGACAACTTTCAAATTTACACCTTGGATATTATTTGAACCTTATCAAAACATTAAACATTGTCAAAACATTACAACCTTTGTCAAAATTTTGCAAACTTTGGCCCAAAACCTTCAAAACTTTGAAAACATGGAAGACAGCATCCCTAGAAGTGCTTGGCATAAATTAGACTTCATCTTTGCATAACATCCACTTGCATTCACCATAGTTTGAGTCTTATACTTGCATCATCTAGGTTTAATTTAGTCCTCATTTACTATCTCTCATCATTCATATTGCATTCATTAGGGTTTACTTTGCATCCCTTAGTCTTCGAATTTCAACCCCAAAATTTGTATCTTGCATCTTTGCATACCCAACCTTCATTTTGCACACTTTAACCCTCATTTCATGTGTCCTAACCATCATTTTTTGACTTCATCCTAGTCTTAGAATTATCCTCTACCCTTCGGCTCTCTATAACATCAATCTGGAAGCCAAAGAACCCCAAAATCACCTTAGTTTCAGCCTAGCTTACCAACCATGCTCTTAAACTACCAATTGTGCTTTAATTGGCCCCAACTCCACCATGGTATAGTTGGTACTATTTGAGTGCACTTGGTAGTTTGAGAACCTATTTTGGACTTCCAAATAGCATTTTTAGACTTCAATAGTGTCCTTAGGTACCTAGATAAGCCCCCTATCTCAAAATGTTTAATATGCATTCTACATCTCCTAACCTTCATTGTCTTCATCTATGGCTTCATTCTTGAGGTTGTAACCTTCATTTTGCATCCCCTATCTAATGTTAACATCAAGCCTAGCATTTTAGCTCTCTGGTATAGCAACTTAGCAATCAACTAGCTCAGAATCAGCAAACACTCAACCTAGCTTCCCAATTGTGCCATGAAACTAGCAACTACACCCAAACTACCTGAAGTGCACCATAGGCATAGTTGGTACTTTTGGAGTGCACTTGGTGCTATCAAAGCGTAGTTGGGTACCTACATGACCATTTTGGGCCTCCAAACTACATTTTGGGACCCTAAAACTGCATTTAGAAACCTTTGTAGGTCCTCATTCTGCATATGACCCAAAACCTCATTTTGCATCTTAGGACCTATGCACATATCCAATCAACACAACCATCATTCTAAGCCACCTAAGTGTCATTTTGAACCTAAAACCTTTGAAATTAGTCCAAAATCTGAACAAAAGTATGAACCCTAGAGTATTTCATTGTGTCAATGGATAATGGATCTTGAATGTGGTCATTTTTTCATTTTCTTTTATCATTTTCTTTCGTCAAACTCTATCTATGTCAAGATGGATTTGACCTTGTCATTTTTATCTTTTCACTTTTATCTCTTTTTGGTCAAGATCCAAAGTTTATTGTCATAACGTTAAACTCTTAGGTTAATACCTTTCAAAGATTTCACCTAAGTTCAAAACATTGCATATACCCTTACAATAGCATTATCATATTCCTAGTTTCCCTAAACATCATTTTGACTTACCCTAGTAGTATATTCCCCTTATCTTGCATGGTTCAAAACCCTAACATCATTTCCACTATCAAACCATATCAACTTGACTATCAACCAACTTGTCCCCTTGATCACTTATCCTCATTTTGCATATCCCAAACGTCATTATGAACCTTAGCACACCATCCCTTGCATAGTTCACCTTGCATACACCAACCTATAGCATCATTACCAAGTCCAAATTCTAACCCTAATCTTCACTTTGCATCCCATAGAGTCATTTTCATCTCCTTTAGTCAAATTCCAAAATGTCACTTTACATTTGCATTTGTATAGTTTTCCTACGACATTTTCACTTTGCATATCAAAACCCTAGTTCATTTGGAATGTCCTCACATTACATAACATCCTAAACACCTAAAATCCAAAAAAAACTCATATGTTGCATACCCACTTCCAAATTTCCAAGTTTTGCCTTATTTTACCAATAGCACCCTTATTTTACCAATTGCACACTTCAGGTGCACAGTTGGTAGTTTTAGTGAATAGTTGGTAGTTTTAGAGTGCACTTGATAATTAGGGACCTCATCTTAGGTTTCAAAACCCTAATCTACATTTTGATAGCTTGCATTTCATCCCTCAACCTTGGAAAACATTCAAAAACACTCAAATCATTCACATTTTGCATGTTAGTCACCCTAACACCTTTGTTTACCAATTGCTTACTGTAATCACCTAAAAATGGTCATCTAGACTATTAGCCCCCTTTTCAACATTTTGGCTAAATTAATTTAATCATTTACCTAGACCAAATTGCTAATAATCAATTTATTTGATTATAACCTATAGTTTGACTATGCTATCCTAAGTTCATTATTTGATTAGAAGAACATGTCCTCTTTTAATTAAATAAAAGACCCCATTCTTCTAACCCACTTCAAGTGCACACATAAAGTCCTTTTTCTATTTTACAATTAAAAGAAAAAGCTTGTGAGACTTTTTGTCTTATGTGACAAGTCAACTTATATTCTATTGGTTGACTTGTGTGTGCACATGGATCACTCCTATTTTCAAATTCAACCGTTGATCATCCACCATCTTCATCTTGATCTCTACCGTTCATACATCTTTAAAAGGGAGAGAGCTTTCCCCCTCAATCCATCCATCTTTTGAACATTGTTATGCTGCAGGTTTTCTAACAGGTTTCTTTGGAGCTTTGTGGAGAACTTCTATTTCTTGTCTACATTCTCTCATCCATGGCATCATGGCATTCTAGCTTAGCTTAGCTTTCATTTTTACATGTAGCTTAAATCATATAGTCTAATAGTTGGATTGCAACACTCTCATGCATGATTAGCATAGCTACACTTTACATTTCATTCTAGCTTAATCTTCATTTACATTTCATTCTTGAGGAACTCTTTGAGACATTTGCATTCTTGCATCTTGTCTTTGGAACCTCCCATTGCATGGTTTATTAGAAAGAAGAGTATCTTTAAGGCTCATCTGAGAGTCTTCTTATTCTTGAAATATACTCTCTTGCACTCCATGGATAGGGAGCTCTAAGCCGGCATCCAAGCATTCCAAACTCATGGAATCGTTTGGATAGAAGGGTTTAGAGTGTGACACTTTCGAGTGTACATTTTTGGCGCCCACCGTGGGGCTTGAATCAAGTTTTTAGCTCTATTTACTTTTATTTTTCATCTCTATTTTTTTACAGCAACATATTGAATCTAATCAAATGCTTTTGTAGAATTATCACTTTGGTTTTAAGGCCAACCCATAAGTAGATTGGTTTGAAAGCCAAAAACTTAGTTTCTTTAAAGATTTGATTATATCTTTTAAACCTCTTGGAGTTTGGTTCTGAAATTTTTTTTACAAGTTTGGTATGTGCTCAAAATGTCTCAGTCCGATTTTCAGAGCATTTTGATGTGATTTTCGAGAGTTATGAGTTTTTCTTTATTTTTCATAAAAAGCTATTTTTGATCGCAAATCAGCGTATTTTTTGGAAAAACTTACATTTTTAGAAATTTTTTTGAATTATAATGGGGGTTCTTTCTTTGTGTTTTGAATTTTGAGGTCATATTAAGTATCAAAAACTCGATTTGATAAATTTGGCCTGTTTTGACAAAATCAATCTCTAGGGAGAAAATGAAGAGATTTTTTTGAATTTCTTACATTTTTCGAAAGCTCTCTGATTTTTAGTAGGGGTCTCTTCTTTTCATTTCTGTTTTTGGATTCGAAATGATAGCAAACAAGTCCAATCTTGTTGACTAGGTCAAAATCAAAGAGTAAAAATGAGAGCATTTGTGATTAATTTGCACTTTCTTTGCATGCACTTGGTTGGAAGATAAATTGGATTTTTGAGTCAACTAACCACTTTTTATTGTAGATTTTTATGTTATTTTACACTAACTTGTGGTACTAACAAGTTGTGATTGCAGGTTGCCATCCTTGTGAAAAAAATTGAAACATTGCATAAAAAGAACGCATGTCAAAGCTTCAAATGCACAATGGCTACTAATGATTGTTTGCAGGGTTTCCCAACGCATAAAAATCCAATTTTTCTTGTTCTTTACTTTTACATGTGCGTCATATACTAGTTGTTTATCTTTAGGCACATTAAAACTTACAATTGGGATCTTTTGGTGATAGGAGAGTATGCTCTTCACCCTTGTGGTGAATCATAAATCTTGACTTACCATTTGGTTTCAAGAGTAAGAGGAAATAAATCTTCTTGGCGTGTTTTGGAAAAAATTATTGGAATAGGAGAGTATGCTCTTCACCCTTATGGTGAACCAGAAATATTGACTTCCAAAAGTTGATCCACTTTGTGTAGTTAGAATCCTTTAGAGGGCCTTCTCTCGGACAACCTGAGAGGAACGACCCAAGTGGGGACAAGCCGATTACCTATCTCTTCCAACTCACTATAAACTCAAGGCTACCAAAGACACAAAACTTTGGTAGACATAGTGTTTGTCTTCGCCTAGTGTGATCGCTTATGGGATTTCGACCATAGGGAGATCACTAGGCAAGAATGCTTAAGGTACTCTTGTGATCACGAGATCGGTTACTCATCACAAGGTGAGGTGTCCCATAATTGGGAGCAAGAGGAACACTATGAACGGAAGTCCTATCTAAACACCCTAAGTTAGTAACTACCATTTTTTAGCCACTCAACTTCTTGGTGCAAGGATCGATCCTAGTGGACTACCCGGATCACCCCAAGATTTTACACTCACCATATGTGTTCCCTTGGTTATGCTTATGGAATTTTCATGACAAAGCCAATATCTCTTGTGGGAAACCACTTGGTGTGAGGTAAAGGAGCATCAAGCGTGGGCCAAGTTGTTGAGTAATGAACCATGTCCTTTAGGTAGATATTGCTTGATGTGTTCTCAAATGTGGTATACCAGTGAAAATCTTTGGAACATACACATGATGATAGTTATACAACTTTCTTTTGAGACCTCACATATGCTTGTATCATGCAAGGTTGCTTTGTCCCTTGCTTGATTTTTTGAAGACTACTCCATATGTCACTATCTTGCTTGGAAAGAAATTGCTTTTGAACATCAAATTTGCTATGCTATCAATTATTGTCAAACTTTGTCAACCAAGTCAAAATGTCAAGTGCAAATATTTTCTTGTGTTACTTACTAAGGGGGGTTTCATCATTTGGCTATGATTTTTTATGTCTCTAGTTCTTGAACATGCTTAAAGTGGCTCTTTGGTCTTAGTTCTCTTGGTCTTTTTGTCTTCATGGTCTATGCATGCTTGCTAGTTATCCTTTTGCTAAAATGGTTACCTTGATTTCTTGACTAACTCTTGAGTTGGAGAATTGTTCACTTGTCAACCCGCTTGCTCTATCTATTTGGCTATTTGGGCATCTTGCCTAGCTATTGACTTGGGTCATTCATGTTGTAAGTTTCTTGGACATATTGTTTGACAAGTCGCTTTAATCTCTCTTTACTATCTTGGTAAGTGAACACTCTACCTCCTATAGTTTCAACATCAAGTTATCTTCTAGGCTCTTTTATGCTTGGCTTTGCATCTAAAACTATGACATTCAAAGCTTGTGCTACCAAACCTCAACCAAATCTAGATGATCATGATATCCTCCATGTCACTAAAGAGTTTCAAGATCTATATGCACAATACAAAGAACTAGAAGAGACAAATGATCTTTCTTACCTTCATCTCTCTAAGCGCATGATAGAAATGAAGTCTAAAATTGAGAAAAGGTTAGAGGAGAAGATTGCATCATTACATGAATCTTCCTTAAGGTCTTTACATGCATGTGAGCCACCTTCTTTGAGGTCATCCTCTTCTTCTAGGTCTACATGCTCTACTTCAAGCCATCAAATGTCTTCATCTTCTAGATCTAAAGACCTACTTAGAGAGAAAGAAAGTGATACCTCCTTTGGTCCTATGCCAAGTTTTCATGAAAAAACTATCTTTGACCAATATGATGAAGAAATGGACGCATGCTATTCACTTGAGAAACAAAAAAGGGACTCTAGACATACTTCTAATAGAACTTTTGCTCCCTTGGAAGATTCTTATGATGACACTTTGCAAAAACTTCTTGGTAATAAGATCATCATGTTACCTAAGTCTAGCTCATATGGAAACCCATTCTTGGATATCTATTGTGCTTATCATCAACATAATGAGCATATTACTTCATATTGCATTGAGCTAAAACATAAAATCCAAGATCTTATTGATAATGGAATTATTGGAACCTCTAGTGACTCATGTGTTGAGGATACTTTTCTTGAGAAAGATCATATTAATGAACCTATGTCTAGTGATGGTTTCCTTGATACCTCCACTTCTTCCAACACTCATGCATCTCCCAACACTTCAAATCTTTCCAACATGCCTCCATCAAATAAAGAACCTAATGCTTTGCACATTGACTACATGTATCCTCAAAGGCTACCTCTAAAAGAAACTCAAGCTAACCTTCACTTGGCTACAAACCTTTTCCATGCTACTAATCCTAAACATCCTCAACCTTCATGCACTACTATGCCTAATCCAAGCACTACTCCATTCAATATTCATTCTCCCTTGTCCTTAGAAGTGGCTCCATGTCAAGAGGACTCTCGAAAAGGAAAAGCTATAAATGTCAAGAAAGATCAAGATCAAGCACCCGTTCATCTCTTTCAAGATTTTTCCATTTCATATCCTATATCTTTTCCACCTCCTAAGTATGGTGAAGATACCACTTCCATTATCTCCCTTGAGCTTACTTAAAATTATGAGAAAAGTTCTCTTCATATGCTATCCAAAGCTACTTGTCAAGATCAAAGCATCCCCTCATGTTCTACTTCTCCATATCCACTTCAAAATTGTGCTCAAGCTTCAAGTGCTTCTATTAAAAATGTTGTTCCTATCAAAGGTACTTATGAGTCTATTGATAGCTTTGACCATGTTGCCCATTCTAAAGATGTTGATATCCCTTTGCATCTTCTAAATCTATCCTTGGTCCTTATCCATCTAAGCTAAATCATTCAAACCTTCCATCCATATTGGGGCCTTATGTTCCTACATCTCCTACATTCAATCCTAGCTCATTCCCTAGCTCTCCTATAATACCTCAAGATCAACAAAGACACTCATCATTGATGACTTTTCACCCATCTATACATCTAAACCAGTCATATCATCCTTATTCACCCACAAGTCCCAAGTCCTTTCGAAGTGAGAATAAACATAAGAATCCATTGAAAAAGAAAGATCACTATGTCCCATCTAATCGACATGTGAATGCTAAGAAGGAGAATGCACAAAAGAGATCACAAAGGTCCACTACTCAAAGAGCTAAACCAAAGAAAATATTGGTTCCTAAGTCCATCATTATACAAAGGCACTCTCAAGCACCCAAAGAACGAGGAAAATCTAAAGCTATGTGGATTCCCAAGTCTCTTTTAAAAGACTTGAATATTGAAAATATTTCAAAGTTGACATTCAAGCTTCCAAAGGCTTCCATTCCATCTTCTTCCAAAAATCTTCCTAAAAATATTCCAAAGCCTTCCACTCCACTTTCTTCCAAATCTCTTCTACCACCTCATACATCTAAATCTCAAGCTATTTCATCCATGATTCCTCCATTGTTCCAATACTCTTCAAGGTGTGTGTCAATGTTGATCTTGTCCAATATTTTAGCTACCCACATGAAATCCTCTAAAGCTTACACCTCCTTTCTACACATGAACTCTTATCCTCCATATATTCTTCCTACTACCATTTCCCTTTCATCGCCCTATCAACATCTTTGAGCATACCTTTCTATGGTCTTGGCTTATCATGACTTATCTTTTCTATAGGAGCACCATCTACATTCAAACAGCTTGAGCTCTTTCTGAAAAATTCAAAAAAAGAAAAAAGAAAAAAAAAGCAAAAAATAAATAAAAAAGAAAATGTGTCTTGGTGAAAACCACTTCTTGTGGCACCTTGGTAGCAAAAGTAAAGAGAAATAAATTTATTCTATGGTGAAAACTACTTCTTGTGGCACCTTAGATAAGTACCATGATGAAAACCTGGCAAACAGGCATCATGCATAATTCTTCCATCATCCATCCATCCCCTCTTCTATCTTTGATCTTGACAATGTTGAGCTATCTTTGCATATTGGCAATCTTATCCACGAGATTCTCTATTTGTGCTTTCTCATTCCCTCATAACCTCCATCTTAAGCTTTATTTTTATTGCTCTATCCCATCACTATACTATCTAGTTGACCCCTTGGTCTTGATCATAATAAATGAAACATGGTTCTCATAGGTCTCTTGACATGGCTACTCTTTTGGACTACACGCTTTTATGCTATCTTACTCATTAGCTTCCATCGCTTATCTTATATGCTATCACACTTATTGGCTTCACCACTTATCCTACATGCTATCTTTCTCATTACTTCCATTGCTTATCCAAAATATGCTTCATATGACTATTTCACCTCTTTCCCTAGCTTAGGTACTCTTGAGGAGTCAGTCCTTGAGGATCACTTTTACTTGCTTCATGCTTCTTTTTCATCCATCTTTGCTTATCCATTGGCTCGTTGCTCCATCATATCTTATACCTTGCTAGACATTGGGAGAAAATGATGTGATCTTGCTTGAGAACTAGTGATATCTAAAACCTTCTAAAAATTTCCAAAAAAAATCATATATGATCCTGAAAAAAATTCTAAAAATCAGAAAATGTCCTGAAAAAATTATCATCTTAGTGAGAACCTAGCAATAGGTGCTTTGATGTATCACCAAAAAAAAATTCCAAAAAAATTCAAAAATTGAAAAATACAAAAAAATTGAAAAAAGTCTTGAAAAAATCTATCAAGTGGTGAAAACCTAGAAACAAGCACTACTTGAAACCCTCTCACCTATGTCTATCAGTCTCAATCATCCACTTTGCTACACATTTTCTAGCTTGGAATTTTTTCTTGTCCGGGGGCATAACTGCTTAGCCTTTTGAGGTATTCTTGTGCATTAGGGTTTGTTTGACAACTCACAAAACAGTGTTTCTCAACACTTCCCCCACCTTGACATCTAGTGTTTTTCAACACTTTTCAAATAGTTTACCTATGGTCTCCGATGTCGCGATATTTCTCACTATCAGAACAAGTCTTGAAGAAATGGCCAAGTGACTTGCACACATGCACTTTAACACTTAAACGACTGAGCTATGCTAATCTTTATCTACTTTGTGTGCTATCTATGATGATTTCTTTGCCATGTGTTCCCTCCCTAATAGTCTTTCAAGGATGTCATTGACTAGAAGATTGGGGGCATGGGACATATTTTCTTGATTTCTACTTGTGGGTATACTTTTGTTTTTCTATAGTGTTATAAGCATTTATGTTGATCCTATTCAACACGTTGACTTACAAATGTATCATCCTTGACTGTTTTGCAAGATCGCACTCAGGGTTTATCTTGGCGCTTATGCCTTGATACAGGTGTAATCTTGCTAAATTAAACTTAGGGAATCTAATCATGTAGTTATCTTGACTTACATGTCTCTGATGCTTAGATTGGATTTCCACATACCTATCTAATATTGATCATATTCATATCCTCATAGTTATACTAGTGATGGTTGTATGATCTCATGATGTCCCTAATAAATGCTAAATGATGAAATTAAGAGTTTAAATGTTATGCACTTCTTGCTGGTAAACCACTTTTCATATTAGCTTGCATTTTAGGTTCATTTTCTAGCTTAGTCTTGCATTCTTGCATATGGGGAGAGCTCTCTCTTCATCTTTTTTGTGGACATATCAGCTAACTCCTTTCATGTATTTCTTTACTTTCTTCTTGTTCATGTCTTTTCACCTTCTTAATCTTTCACTTCATCTCTTTTTCTATCTTATCATCACATTATATAAAGTTTTGACCTCTTAAATAATTCAATGTACTAGATTCATTTTTGGGATCGAAATCCAAATTTGAGTTCATCTTGATGGTCAAAATTGTCTTTTAAAATTCTACTTTCTTCTAAGCAGTTAGCTGACCTTTTGAGGTCTAATCTTTGAATCATCACTGGGGCATCTTCATTTCTTCATGTCTTCATCATTTCCATACTTCATATCTACTTCAATTCACTATTTCATGTCTAAATCATCTTTCTACTAGATTTGACCTAATTTTTATGCTATATCCTTCAAGGTCAACTCTAGTCAAACTGGGGCATTTTATCAGTTTCTTATAGTCATTCTTGGGTTCTAATCATTTATCTGTCATATTAGACATTGCTATATCTCAATTTTCTCATGTCTAGCTAGTTTTTGCTTCTTCTTACCTCATTTCGATTTCGATCCCGAGGGGGCAAAAATACTCTATTGCTGATTGTTACAGCTATCTATTTCTTAGGAGCATTTGTTTGACCTTATCACTTTCTCTTGATCTATTCCCTTTGCTAGGTGTTAGAATTCTTTTCAGATCCTAACATCATCTTCCTAGTGTTCAGTACTACCGCTATCAGGCTGTGCATTTAGGACTTGCTATCTGTTTCTACATTTCGTTCTTCAAAATTAGATATCTAGATCTATCATCGCCTACTTGGCTTTGATTTTCTTTGACATAATGTGTTCCCAGATCGATCACGCATTAGTCAAAGAGGGGCAAATGTAATCACCTAAAAATGGTCATCTAGACTATTAGCCCCCTTCTCAGCATTTTGGCTAAATTAATTTAATCATTTATCTAGACCAAATTGCTAATAATCAATTTATTTGATTATAACCTATAGTTTGACTATGCTATCCTAAGTTCATTATTTGATTAAAAGAACATGTCCCCTTTTAATTAAAGAAAACACCCCATTCTTCTAACCCACTTGAAGTGCACACATAAAGTCCTTTTTCTATTTTGCATTTAAAAGAAAAGGCTTTGTGACTTTTGTCTTATATGACAAGTCAACTTATATTCTATTGGTTGACTCCTGTGTGCACATGGATCACTCCTCTTTTCAAATTCCACCGTTGATCATCCACCATCTTCATCTTGATCTCTACCGTCCATACGACTTTAAAAGGGAGAGAGCTTTCCCCCTCAAAGGATCCATCCTCATTTTGAATATTGTTATGCTGTAGGTTTTCTAACAGGTTTCTTTGGAGTTTTGTGGAGAACTTCTATTTCTTGTCTACATTCTCTCATCCATGGCATCATGGCATTCTAGCTTAGCTTAGCTTTCATTTTTACATGTAGCTTAATCTCACATAGCTTAATAATGGTATTGTAACACTCTCATGCATGCTTAGCATAGCTACACTTTACATTTCATTCTAGCTTAATCTTCATTTACATTGCATTCTTGAGGAACTCCTTGAGACATTTGCATTCTTGCATCTTGTCTTTGGAACCTCCCATTGCATGGTTTATTAGAAAGAAGAGTATCTTTAAGGCTCATCTGAGAGCCTTCTTATTCTTGAAATATACTCTCTTGCACTCCATGGATAGGGAGCTCTAAGCTGGCATCCAAGCATTCCAAACTCATGGAATCGTTTGGATAGAAGGGTTTAGAGTGTGACACTTTCGAGTGTACATTTTTGGAGCTAGAAACTTGATTCAAGCTCCACGGTGGGTGCCAAAAATGTACACTTGATTTGTGTCCCACTCTAAACCCTTCTATCCAAACGATTCCATGAGTTAGAATGTTCGGATGCCGGCTTAGAGCTCCCTATTCACGGAGTGCAAGAGAGTGTATTTCAAGTTCAAAGGCTCTCAGATGAGCCTTAGAGATACTCTTCTTGCTAGTAAACCATGCAATGGGAGGTTCCAAAGACAAGATGCAAGAATGCAAATGTCTCAAGGAGTTCCTCAAGAATGCAATGCAACTAAAGATTAAATTAGAATGAATATGAAAATTGCAGCTATTCTAAGCATGGATGAGAGTGTTACAATACCATTATTAAGCTATGTGAGATTAAGCTACATGTAAAAATGAAAGCTAAGCTAAGCTAGAATGCCATGATGCCATGGATGAGAGAATGTAGACAAGAAATAGAAGTTCTCCACAAAGCTCCAAAGAAACCTGTTAGAAAACCTATAGCATAACAATATTCAAAATGAGGATGGATCCTTTGAGGGGGAAAGCTCTCTCCCTTTTAAAGTCATATGGACGGTAGAGATCAAGATGAAGATGGTGGATGATCAACGGTGGAATTTGAAAAGAGGATTGATCCATGTGCACACACGAGTCAACCAATAGAATATAAGTTGACTTGTCATATAAGACAAAAGTCACAAAGCCTTTTCTTCTAAATGCAAAATAGAAAAAGGACTTTATGTGTGCACTTCAAGTGGGTTAGAAGAATGAGGTGTTTTATTTAATTAAAAGGGGACATGTTCTTTTAATCAAATAATGAACTTAGGATAGCATAATCAAACTATAGGGAATAATCAAATAAATTGATTATTAGCAATTTGGTCTAGATAAATGATTAAATTAATTTAGCCAAAATGCTAAGAAGGGGGCTAATAGTCTAGATGACCATTTTTAGGTGATTACACATACCTTTTGCTTACCAACTCCTTTCCTTCAAGGCACCAAGTCTACCAAGGGTGCACTTGGTACTATCTAAGCACAATTGGTATTTTAGGTGTGCACTTGGGAGGCAGAGTCCATTTAGGTTTTCCTCCATTGCATCTACATCCTTAGGTATTATGCCAGCACTTACAAGGACACAATTAGCTCAAAGACCCAAAGAACTATACCAACCCTTGTTTTTTGAGGCACAAACATAACCAAAACCTCATCCAAGACCAAGGAAGAGAAAGAAAACCCAACAAATATTTGACAAAGACCAAATCAAAGCATCACAATGTTTACTTGTCGACCCCTTAAATATGTATCTGCAAGAATACAGTAATCAAGGGATGACACAAAAAACCCTTAGCAACACATCTACCATGAGGCTTCCTTCCTACACTTCTCCTACACATGGAATGATTCAATGGAGTCCTAACTTTGAACCTATATTTGTATCAATATCACCTGGAGGTGGAAGTGTGCCAACCACACCTGAAGATGAACAAACACACTCCTTCAAATTTAGCAAACCCAACACAAGTACCTTCAACCCTAACTCATCAAGCACACAACAAGGTACTATACTCCTAAGTGATGACTCTAACATGGATTACAGCATCACTAATGAAGAAATGGCTAGGGCATGTCAAGATAAAACCTTCCAAAAGAACTTTAAACTTTGGCAGCCCAAGAAATTGTCAAATTCAACCCAAGCTTGGAAGGTCTTAAGTCCAAACATCAAGCCAACTCAACACTCAAAACCATACACCCTATGATCGATTTGGACTTAGATAAGGGCAAAAAACCTTTGGAATTTTTAAACACAATGATGGCACCTATAAGGTCCCACCAAGAATCATCCATCGAAATCCTCCAAAGTACATTTGAACACATCAACATTAATCCCTTGTTTGACAAACCACCATCAATAACAGGAAACAAGACTCTTCCTAAATATCCAAAAAGGATGTTAAGGCTTGATCTCAATCACATAATGCAACAAAAAGATGTTCCTAAAGGGACTTGTACTCTAGGGATGCCAAACATACCTCCTTTGGAGGAAAATCAACAAAGCGCACCCTTGCTCCTAACTTTACCAAATGTTATGACGTCAAATATTATGGAGCCTCCCATGAGTTCACCATGTGAAACATCAATTGCAACAATACCTAGTGACATACAAAGGAAACATCTTATTGACATTTCACCCATTCCCAAAAGGAACATGTCTCATTGTCAAATCAATATGATGTCCCAAGGAGAAACATCTAACACACAAAAGTACCAAAACAACAACCCAAACATGATGTTCAATTCTTAAGGACATAACCAACTCCCCCAACAACATCAACCTACAGTGGTACAAGGACTTAACATTTCCAATGCACAACCAAGTTCAAATCCACTTAACAAACATTCGACATATCAACATCAGCATCAACCACAAGAACAACCTCAAGTGGTGCAGGGATCCAACATCCCTAGCACACACTCCAATGTAAATCCACTTGACTTACACATAATGTATCAACAACAATTCCAACAACAACAAGCCATATTTTCTAAACAACAAGAACATCTAAAGCAATAGCTGGAATACCAAAGATGCCTTGAGCAACAAATTACATATCAACAACACTTGTTGCAACAACAACATATTCCACAAAAACCTCATTAGATACCTCTACAACAATAGTCACATACATGGTCTCACATGCAACCAATAGAGGTATCTCAATAGCAACCACAAAAAATGGCACAACAACTACTACAACAAGTGATGCAACAACAACACATGGTACAACAATCACAGTCAATACCACAACATGTACAACAACAATTACCACAACAAGTACCCCAACATCTATCACAATAGGGCCCCTTTTTTCTTTAAGGTATTAATGTACCTCCACCACCTAGTGACACATCACCTAACTCATCAAACACAAAAATGTCAGAATTGAGTAGACATAGTTGTTGCCATAGCAAATGATCTACTCATAGACACAAAAGACTTGAAGAGAAACTACTATTGAAAACCTTAATGAGGATTTACTACAACAATTCAGACAAATTTCCAAACAAGTCAAGGCTTTGGGAATCCAAAAGAAATAGGCTATATATATAGAAAGGGACTTACATCCTAATCCATTTGATAAAAGTTTGTATATGCTTCCATTCCCAAAACACTTTGAGGTTCCAAGATTCAAAAAATATCGAGGAAAAGGCAACCATGTTGATCACATCAGAGAATTTTAGGCCTCTTGTACTGAACTCAGTGATGATCCATCTTTGCAACATGCACCATCAAAAAATATAGTCCACAGATCACCCTTGTCTATTTTTTTGTTAGCTTCCATTTCTATCTGAGACTTATACTTAGGTTTCTTCAACGTCAAAACCTCAACTCAGAATGCATTAATGTCTGTATCCACAAAATTTGTCATGTTGTCATCTTCCTCTATCATGTATATACTCTTAGGTTCCCTATTGACTTTTATCAAATTTCCCTCAATATTGAAAGTAGAAAATGACAAATCACACTGTAAACTCCCACCCATAGCAGCACTCCACTTTCTTGATAATAACATGCCATACTAAGGTAGAATGTCAAAAACCAATACACTCATAGTAAGTTCTTTGTCAAGGCAGGCTGTTAATCTATATGGCAAAGAGTTTATAGTGCCTATGACTGTCACTTCTCTTTTATCCATAGGACAACATCTTCCTTGAGTAGTATCCACCTTTAAGCCTAATTCTTTCATTATTTCAAAAGGCATCACAGTGTTGGAAGCACCAGAATCAATCATGCAATTTTTTAATGTTTTACCATTTACTAAAATGCTCAAGAAAAATGGTTCAACATTTCCCAAAAACTGATTTACAGAATTATCCAAAAACATTTGAGGAATTTGAGAGAAAACTCCTTCAGCTTCATTATCCTTTACTTCTTCTTTAGTTCTTTCTTTGGAACTGTGATTTTCATTACAATCCTGACTTACCTTTACATCAATATTTCCCAACCATGCTATAGCTTTATTTCGGTGTTCAGGGATTCTTAGCAATTTAGAAAATGGAACCTTAACAGTAATCTAAGACAAAATAGCAAGCATATCTATGGAAGAACCAAGAGGATCATCATTAGTCACATTCCTTTTCTCATCTTGTTTATCCAAAATATTCATAGCATTTTGATTATTCTTATCATGTTTTGTGATGATCTTTGACACCTTCTCATCTATTTTTTTGGGTATATTATTTGAGAACTCCACATCTTTAGGATTTCCTCCTTTATTTTATTCCCACCTTCTATTCGTAATTTTAATCTTCACAGCAGGAGCTTCTTTAGGTTTCACAATTTCCCCCTTCTTAGGATCAGCACCTTTTATGAAGATACTAGCTACCTTATTACTTTCATTTCTCTGAGTCATGTTTCTAGTCTGAACCTGAGCTATCATATTGGCAGTAATTTGATCAATTTCTTCCCTAGAAGGTTTTCTAAGTGTTATTTCTTCCTTTGCATTTACCATGTTACACACATTGTCCTCCAAATCACTCTCATCAGAAAATACTTGTTGTTGTATGACATTCTGACACTATCTTTGGTCATACACATCTCTTCCATAATCTTCACAGTCAAAATAATGTGATTCAAACATATTGCATCCTACATCATCATTATTTTATTCCGGCTCATGACACTTTTCTAATGCAGTTTGATTTCCTAGGAATGACAATGCAACTACACAAGATTCAGGGGAATGGGGTAATTGACATGCAAAACACCAAGTAGGTTTAGGAACAAATTTAGGATCATCTACCAAATTTATAGAATTTTTTGACAAAGGATCAGGGGTCACCTTGTTGTTGTTGTTCTTGGGAGGAGGGATACTAGGCTAACCATCCTTCTAGGTAGTATTGTAAGGGAAATTTTGTAGCCTATTTTGTCTATTGAAATTTGATTGATAAGGGACCCTATTATCAGTGGGGTTCCTATCATTCCTCGTCTGAGGAAGATTCGGACCTTTTATAGCATTTAGAATCTGACTCATTTCACTAGGCTCTTTCCTTTTTCCTCCTATGGCTTTATTTTCTTCCTTTCTATTTCCCTTATTCCCAAATAACCTAGGATCATCTATTTTTCTTTCTAATCTCCCTAAAATCCTCAAATTATTTTCTATATTAATGGCAATCCTGAAAGCATCTCTTAAGGTCCTAGGCTCTTTATCCCTAAGCTGGTATGCAATTTTACCATCAAAAGCATTCAGATAAGTGATCAGACATACCTTGTCATCAATTTGCATGGCTTGCATTAGCTTGTACATCCTTTTCTAAAATCTAGTGTTAAATTCAGTAATAGATTCATTAGGCAACCTCTTGATATTATTGAATTCACTCAAAATACAGCTCTGATTTTTCTTGTCACCATATTGTTCTTTGAAACAATACTCAATATATTTCCAATCAATAATAGACAATTCAGGAAGTCTCTTGAACCATTCTCTAGCATCTTCAGTTAAAGATTGAATAAACAACTTCATAATGACATCTTCAACTTCAACCTCATAATCACTCATCATATCAAGAAAACTCCTTAAATGGTCCTCACAAGAGATAGCATTATTTCCATCAAATTTAGGCAATCTTTTCCTCATTTCTTGTGGGATAGGATTTGGAAAACCAGGGATTCCATCAAAATGTATTTTCCTATAGCCTTCTAATTGAATAGGTCTTCTTTGTAAATCAATCTTGGGGTGATTAGCATTGTCTTTCTTAGTATTATTCATAGTATTACTAGTGCTATCATCACCAACAGATTTGTTAAGATCTACTTTCTATGAAGATGAAGATAAGAAAGAAATAGGTACCTTCGTAGTATTTTGATTTGCATCATTAGATCCATCATCATCTTTAGGCATAGCTGTCGACTGCTTCTTGGTAATTTCCAAGAATTTGATCTTATTGTTCATCTCAGCTATAGCAGCCTCACTTTCTGCAATCTCCAATCTCTTGGCTAAAGCATCCCTTTCTTTTCTTCTCTTTTCCAATTCAATATCAAAAAGTGACATGGAATCATGGATCTAAACTATCTTCACTGGCTCATTGATCTTAATGCCAATCTCCTTTTTTTTTCCTTTGTCCTTAGCACCTGCAATAGGTTCCACATTTTTTATTCTATTGTTATCAACTTCTAGAGTAGTATAGTTCCTAATTTTCTATATTACAGGTCCCTCTAGATTCATTCTCTGAGTTTCCAACAAATTCTTCTCTTGCCTCTTAAGTTGTTCAACTTGTCCCACGATCTCAGGCTACCAAGCACTGGTTGCTATCTCATTTTTCTTCTTCATAGCAGCGATTCACCTAAGTAATTCTTTCTTTTCCTCATAAGCCTTTGTGATATTTTCTTCCCTTTCCTTTTGAAATCTCCTATTTATAGCTTCTTTCTCAGCAAGCTATGCTTTCAAAATTTCATTCTCATCAGGATCAGGGATAGTGAATTCAAACCCAGATGTTTTCTCATCATTGAAACTTTCAGGTTCTAAGTGTCTAGGTCTCAACTTTTCAGGAGAATAATCTGACATGAAAGGATTTGTGCTACATTGGAAAAGATTGTTACTAGTCCTATCCTCAAGACTAAATACATGTGGTTGTACAACCTTTTCTTGACATATCATTTCAGGGGTATTATAGAAATTATCATCAAAAAAAACTGGATGAGATCTCGAGCCCTTGGAGAAAGGCACCTTTTCAACAGTAGAATGGTGAATGTTATCTTTCCCTACTATTTGCTCTTGTGAATAGCTTCCTTTCTGCATCTGATTTCCCTTCACAGCCTAGTTCTGTCTTCCTCTAGGAGGGAGATCAATTTGTAACTTGATTCCTAAGTTTTTCCTCACATTTGCCCGTGTATTTTTCTTTTCCATATTTTGAAATAATAAATTCCTTGAATCTTGACACTGGTTAAAACCTTTTGAGTTGCCACCCACTCTACCAAAATGGGAATAATTTCTAGATAGATCACAACCACTTCACTAATAATCTAGGAAAAGTGAAAATATCTTTCCAAAACCATGGGAAACTTTAGCATGAAATGCTTACTTCAAACTCTACCAAAGGTAAACACAGATCTTAAATGATATACAGTTTATGACAACATAGAATGTATTCTCCAGTAGAGTCGCCATCTTGTTGGCTCCTGATTTAACAGTTTTACAAACAACCAAGAAACCAAACAAATGCATCTAAGGCTAGCAAATTCCTATGATGAATGCACCTGAGTGCAGTCTTGGGGCAACTATAAGGATAAATCCTTCTTCTTCTTCAGGCTCTGTTAGACCTAGGCGGGTGGACCTCAAACTCTTTATATGGTACCAGTGCAAAGGCATACAACTGAATCTGGAAAATAGATAAAATCCCTTAATCTTCTATGTTTATGCAAGCATTCATGGGTGAAATAGCTAATAATAGAGCACATGAATCTGATAAACTAAGTGAGGGAAAACTCTTTTAACTCTTAAACACAAAAGAAAAGATATTCGATTAAGATTTGTATCTCAACATAACATGGGTATGCAACAACAGAGAACATGCATCCTTCAAGTTGACCAGTCCCTTATCCATTGGGCATCAACTAAACCTTAACATGCAGATGGATACCTGAAGTATACTCATATATTTAGGCATATGATCTATCTATTTGACTTGCAAATAGACATCAATCTTCATAACAACTCTCGTACTTATGATGAAATCCTTCTGGTGTAACCTGTAACCCTATCAGTATAAACAAGCATTTATTTGCCTTCTTTGTTCCAACAGCAAACTCATATTGATATACAACCTTAAGGGGTTGCAACTGAGTCCAAGCTCTTTGTTCTCAAACACAAAACATTATAGATAACGAAAGAAGGAGATGAGAATTAGAATGAAACTAAGAAGGTTAAACTCTTTGCATTAATTTCCTTGAAACCAATACATCATCTGCATATCAAAACTCAGAAAATACACAAAGAATGACTATGTAATATAACAAAATGCCTCAAAAGGAATACAATATGATGTTCATAACAGAAGAGCATTGAGAAAATGGTATCACAACTATGAGAAAATCTCAGGAAATTGGGACCAGACTGGTCTCACAATCCTCCTAAAATCTTCAAAGAATTGGAACCCTTAAAATTAGCAGAAAAGGAAGATATATAGGAGAGAAGATATTTTTGGAAATATAATCTGGAATTGACATATGTCCCATTGAAAGAGTCTTCAATCTGGAGTTGCTGAAACTGAACTTCCTCATCTACCTGCAATTGAAAACCATAAATAAAGCCCAAAATATCTGATATATCTCACCCATATAATCTATAAAATATCTCATGGAGAAATATCAAGAAATCATCACAATTTGTACTAAGGCTCCAAAAATATGATCTCAACATGTCACTTATGCCCTTTGTCATGAAATTCACTTGTGTTGTTGACAAAAACACTTGAAACCTATCAATCTATCAAACCTTTCAATCTAACCTTAGTACTATCTTGGCTCTCAATGCTAGGTCAAACCATCATTCTTGTCATTCAATCATGAACATTGTCAAGTCCCTCAATGTCAGGTCATGACATCATCAAACCATCTTAACAACATTGATAGCATCCATTGATGTTATTATGGTCAACCATATTGATCAATCTCGATCTTGTAGCATTTACGATATTGGTTAAGTGTTACATGTCCTTAATTCATGTCATGTGTCCTTGGCATGTTATCAATTTTAATAAATCAATCAATTTGATGATGGCTTTGGTCTACCCATCATCATCCTAGTCAATCTTGATAATCGTCACATTTTCATCAAAGGATATTGTCGCACTTATTTAATCAAATTGGCCAATCATTTACTAATTTTCTCTATAGGATTAAATAACCCATAATTTAATCCTATGTCTTTGTACTAATTATTCTTCCTAATTATCATCCTCAATTAATTAATTTTATTAATTAATTGATTCATCATTCACAAACCATGAAAATTCACAATTTCCTAAGTCATATTTTCCACCATTAGTTCTATTTTTACTAATTTCTATTTGTGTGGAATAATAGATTCTTAATTCAAATATTCCACATAATATTAACATCATCGTGACACATGGGCATGACACATCATGGATTCTCCATTTATACTTGGCTAAGATATGTCACAATCAATATATTCTTATTCCTTATGCATGTCTATTTTTGGCTTCCATTGCCATAGATTCTTGGCTTTAAGTGGGTTTGAGGTGTCAGTTGATGCGTCATAGATCCTCTTCCATTTTTAGCCATATTTGACTTCCAGGCATCATAAAATCCTACATTTGGCATCTCGTGTCATATGTGTCATGGATTCTCAAAGGAATCTCTTTCCAAGTCACGTATCCAAGGTGACAAATCCAATGCTCTCATCTTGTCTGTTGATTATAAATTAAGCATTCTTCCTCTCATTTCTAAGCCTAAGTCCTTCAAGTCCTTAGTATTTTGCTCTCTCAAGATAAAATCACTTCTTCTAGTTCTTTCATATCATTATTATGGGCTTTTTCTTACTAATTGTGTACATTATAGGCAACTGGAGCCACATCATATGGAGAAGAAAGAAGGACATGGGAGCTACAAATGAAAGCGGAGGTTTCTAACTTTATGTTACTTCCTTTTGTTTATTTGGATTTCATGGTATACTAGAGGGTGTCAATGTATGTTTATTGAGTTTGTGATTTGCTCATAGTATGTTAGACATTAGCCCATTTTCTGGTCCTACACATATCATCATGAACATGTTGTTAACCATAATCAGGAGCTTGCTAGCATTATTTCAACTTCAGCAATAAGATACAACCAATTTTCTATCAACCATCTCTAATTATATTTCTTGGATACTGGTTTGGTACCAATGTTCACCAAATAAATTGTAACTCTGTTAATACTCAACATAAACTCCAATGAACATAGATATGATATCTACACTCGTCTGTGAACAAAACCCTAAGCTCGCATAGCTTAACATGTTATACGCCAACTTTATTGTATGAATAATATTCTTGTGATATGCAAAATATGTCTATCATGATCACATAAGCACATATTGTCATCAATGGAAAAAAATGTCATCAATAAAATACATAGTGCCAAGTAAACCTGTATTCCTAAAAGATTCTCCCCAACTGACTTGTTCCAAGTGGCTTTTGTGACTCTCTCTTGCAGTTTCTCCTATAAGGGATGGAGAAGAATATAAAAAGGGATATGGATGGTCCCTTTCAAATCTTACTCCTATCCTTATTTATCTATGTGGTAGAAATGATGATCGCAATACTCCCTCAACTAGTATTTCTTTGGCCTCACTGAGAAAATTTCATTAGTCTATTCCCATATTTTTTGGATGAATAGTAGATATTGTTGTTGTTGTCTGAGTTTAATCCTATGTGAACTCTCTTGGGGTGATCTTGTATCCCCCATCTTTTTTTGTGAATATATACTTGTTGATATATTTTCTATTAAGGTCATCCTACAAATCACCTTTATCAATGACACCATACAGTAGTCCAATAAAGCCCTAAAAACATGAGCTTTTTGTACCCATTGGATAGAGTTCCACATGTCAAAACTACAGAGATTTGAGGGAAAATGGAAGTTGGCTCCATAGAAATGTCTAATAGCTCATCATATGTCAAATCTACGATCTCACCTTTTTGAAATCTGATAGGACCTAATATTCATGTAATGTGTTATTTGTTTGATCATCTAGAGACAATATCAAGATACTCCCTAAGTAAAAGGACATCTTTTTATTTTGGTGGTAGGAGTTTCAATTAATGCACAAGTGTCACACATCTTGCACACAAAAAGAGGACAATGATTAGAAAGCTAACATGCTTGAAACGGCCATAACAACCACCATGATTATCCTCCTAGATGGTTGTTAGTGAATAGATTGTCCTTCGAGAAAGTACGTTCAAATCTGACCCTGAATGCCCAAATGAAAGAACAAATCGACACCAACAGTTGGATAGGTTATTATTGGATTAATAACCTTCCTCTGAATTTTATCGGGTACAGCTCCCCGTGCAAGATTTACAATGAATTAATTATAGGTACTTTTGACTAGAAAGCACGAAAGGATAACAAGCATCTATCCGTAAACACAGAATAGATGCAAAATCTAAGAACTAAAAAGAAAGGAAACAGAATAAAACAGATTACACAAAGTTAATCTGATGTACACTGCATTACATAATGTAAACAAAAATGTATCTTCCATCCTCTTGAGAGAATTTTAAAAAAATCAGAGCTTTAAAAGACGTTTTGAAAAGATGATGCAACAAGAAAACAACAATATTGAAAAGTAATTCAGAGAAAACTGAAAATGACGCAAAGTTCATGATCAGTGGAAGAGAAATACACCATAATCAAAGTTCTGATGTAATTAACCTCTAGCCTCCCTTCCCTGACTGCAAAAGATCGCAAAGTATCTTGTACACATTACAACCAAATCACTATTTCAAGAAAGACAAAAACTTCTTTCACAATGTTACATCAACCATTAAAATCCTATCTCTAAATCAGACACACAGTTCTGGAAAAGAGAAATAACCCATGCTTTGCCTCTCACAGCCTCTCAAGAAAAATGAAATAATTTGCAGAATCTCCTTCCCTTCTAGAGCACAAAGTCTGCAGGAAGAATGGAACCCCCTGTATTCACAGCCTCTATTCTGTTGTAGCCCAAAGTCTCTCAGCCAAAACTCAGAAAATTGGAACCCCTGATCTCTCTGCCACTGGCTTATTTAAACTTTCTCCTTCTCGTGACTTTTCAGTTTCATAACTGATTCTTGCAACTATCCCCTCTTCGGTTGCTTCTATTCCCATCTTTTCAGTCCTTACGTTCCCTTAAAATTCTCCCTCTCTTTACCGTGTATCTTATTTTAATTAAGGATTACAAAAGATATACACTACTCCTTGGCAAGTCACATATGGCTGATGACTCATCAAATCTTTTCTTTAAGATTATCAATTCTCTGAGTTAATAATCACTTCCTAAGGTAAAGTGACTTTTGGTTTATTTAAACTGATAATCTGCCCACTGTCTGTTGCCACGTGTTTTGTATTTTGCATTAATTTGGAAGCTTGAATTGACTCAGCCATCATGATCTTGGGTATCAAATACTGTGGATGTGTTTTATCATTTGTATTTGAGAAAGACGCAACCTCCTCTTATAGAAGATTCAAACTATCTGCACCAGCTATTATAATGATTGTGTTTGGGCTCGAGGAGGAATATTGTATGCTTTGTATTGACCATTGTGTCAAACAGTTCGCCTACATCCTTTGAGCATTTGATCAAAATGATTGCAAGGGATTTCAAACATCATTAGTTCACCCTTCTTATTTTTGTCCACTACTCAATTAGTTTTTCACTTCGTGATGTGCTTAGGCGCCACAAGCTCTGAAAAGAAGCTGCCTTGTCCATTCCATGTTCACGCAGGCTCGAAGTCTTTATGTGTTTGGTTTGCAGGTTCCGCTATCTCTATTGGCTATTTGAGTAAAGAAGTGCAGATAAAAACTCTTTTTCACCACCTTTCATGACAATTGCCTCCCGATATGTGTCGATATCCTGATATATTTTGATAAAGAGCTTCTATTGTAACAGAAAGGTCGCGACTTCATGAACACCAGAAAGCAACAGCGAGCCTCCAGGTCATGAACCTGACATCACCATCAACTTCTAAAATGTTTATATTTTCCATCATAACAATTGTACTTCTCAGCTCACCATCAGGCTTTCGAATCTCCTTTGTCAAAATATTATACGTATCCTTCATGATATAAAAGCCATAATCAATGGCCATCCATCCCTTTCAAAAAAGGAGAGGTTCGAGCTCACAAATTGATTTATCAATGCCCAAACTGATGTTTATTTATAATCTACATTAATATTCCCTAACGATGAGTTTATACTGTGGAGGAACCCGCGGCTTCTAATACCTCTGTCACTCCTTATATTCGAATGTGCAGTCAGAGACTACGCTCACATTCGAAACTCATTTCATGTCTCCTACATGACCAAATAGCTTTGCATCAAACCATTGACATTTGATTCACAAACTATCGAGGCACCCTGTCAAATGGTCTGTATGTTTCCATTGCATTTACCACTGAAAAGTTGTTTAGATCAATTTCTCCAATCTAAAACCTTTGCATTCGGTGTTGAGACACATGATTTATATATAAAGAACAATCTTTATAATAATATCACCTTGAATCATTAAATAATTAAAAGCCGACTCATTATCTTTCCCAATGCATTATGGATGATTGACTCTTCTTATCAATTCAAGTCATTATGATTGTCTTCTGATTTTATATTAGCACTTTCCATGCCTCTGAATTGCAAATGTTGAATTATGAGTCCATATACCTGCGAGCTAGAAGGAATGAATGTTGATTTGTTTCATGTTAAACCACTGCTTTCAATGAACTTCTTCATGAAGAGATCCCAATTGCTTCGAATATAATCACAGTGCCCCATTGAACATGTTCTTCCACAGGTGAGTGATCTTGCAGGACTTTAACCTGAGCTCTATATTTTATTATTAGGTGCTCAAAATTCATCGGTCCTTCATGATTTGAATTGAATCCCAAAATAAAACCCGATTGCCTTTGATCCTCTTCTTTTTGATGGATGGTTCTTCTTTAATTAAATACCACCATATTTATAATCTGACAATAGTAACACCAAACACCCGAACTGAATTCTAAACCTTTGTAAACTAACCAATATGCATTTTGAAATACCTTGAACCACTGAAAAGAACCTTGAAGGTTTTCTATGATGGTATTTCACTTTTGGGCTGAGGGGCATCTCCAAACTATGACCTCTGAATGTTCTGTCCTTGCATCTTGAATCATGGACTAGGGTCAAGCTTTGAACTTTTTTGAATTAATGAATCTACATTTTCAACCCAAGGTCTGAATTTAGCTTGCATTGAACCTACAACCCGAGTCAACTGAACAATGGAACCACTTTGAACTACTTTGAACTTCAGTTCGAAGTGGTTCAAAGAGGTTCAACATCTAAAACTGAAAGCTTTAAAATTGTGACCATATTGAATACTAACAATGGCATAATTGCAAGATATTCTAGAAATATTTTCAAATTTTAGTTTGAGGGCCTTTTCTATAAAAGACTACAAGCATATTGCAAGGTTGGGAGGCTTTTGGAGAGTTTAACTAGATCTAGAATTTATATTCATTTTAGGGGTATAATGAGAATGTCTTCCTTGCAAACCTTAATGGATACTTCTCAAGGGGAGATAAAAATACTTTGGTCTTTTCTTGCAATCTTTTCATTGCATAATCATCCTTACAATGAAGAGTTTGTGTCAGTATGTGTTCATTTATGTGGTAGAATGTTCTAATTATCATTATCAAGAACTTAAAGGGTTTCAAAATATCTAGTGTGTCACTTTTATTTTTGTTTAACTTCCTTCCCCTTTCCCAAATCCACTGAGAGAAGAGTCAAATTCTATAAAATCATGAAGGTTGGTTTGCAGGTATTCTACCCTTACAAAGCTTCTAGATTACCCTCATCTATGCAGGAGCCTAGGTCTAAGATCAACAATACTTTTAACTGTACTTTAATGGAAAAGACTATTCACAAACAAACAAAAATTATGTAGTATATTATTTTTTGTTGGAAGAGTTTTCATCTACAAATTTCTTTAAATAGAATCAACGATTGGTTAAAAGATGTGCACTCAACAAGATTTGATTCATTGTGGGATCAACTTCACCAACATACCAAGAGGCCACATTGGAGTATATTTTTTGAATAAGATTTCATAATTACATTTCCTCATAATTTTTGCCACTAGAATTATTTTCCATAAATAATAAAATTTACTAATTAATAAAATTCTGAATAATAATTTTATACTTAATTAAAAATCCAAATGAAGCCATACAATTGATTAAGGTCATTAAAATATTCAGAGCTAAATATTTAAAATTGCAATCATTGTATTAAACATTAGACTGAGACTAGATTCAGAGTAGGGCAGTCAAGGAATGGTGAACAGCAAGATTGAAGCCATTTTTGGGCCACAAAATATGCAGTGAAGACAATAAATTCTCTCAGTGACTTGTATGGCAGAAGTATAGGATGTCCTCTAAATAATCATGCAAGCACTAAAGCCAATCTCGAAGTTTAGAACAAATAGCTTTGCACAAAGTCCTAATATCTTACCTTGTAGAAGGAACTCTGACAATATAAGGACTCAAAAAAAATTTGGAAGCTTGGGCCTATCAAGAATTCATTTTCATAAAAGGGCACAAAGAAGACCTAAATTTTAACAAGAATATGATGAAGAATGAAGAAGGATAATATCTTATAATAAACAACCCAATGACTAAAAGACTATGGGAAGAATCTCATAAACTTGGTCTCATTGCATTTTGGGAAGGTGGTGTAGTTTTTAACTTCAACTATACAAAATGGCTTACCTCTAAATTTACAAGAGAGGTATGTATAACTAAACTTGAGAATGGATTTATTTTTATTGAATGCTTGAATCAAGTATCAAAAAACAAACTTATTTCTAATTCAAAGTTCAATTTTAAAGATTTTCCAATTACTTTTTTTGAATGGATTACAATATAGATCTTTAATATTTACCCATCCCCTTTGTGTTTAGATGGATAGAACTATAAACCTTTCTAGTAGAAATAATGAATATCAAAATTTTGTAAGAAATCAGTAACAAATTAGGCAATTTCAAAGGAATCCACAAAAAATTCCTTTCTTCTAGTTCTATTAAATTCTTAGTGGATTTTGCTTCAAAATAAAACCTGGAACAAATCAAAATTATCACCAATAACTCCATTTATAATATGTCCCCAACATATTTTAGTGGCAATAAGTTTTAAGATAATATTCACTGATCTAGATGTAACGAGTAAATTTTATGAACTTTACCATTTCTAGTTAGGATTGGCTTCTGATTTTTATTTCTTAGAACAGGAGAGGTTTGGATTTGGTGAACCCTTCAAACATAATGAAGCAAGAATCAGTTCTTCGGATACTTCCATAGTTGATGGTACTCGATCTCCTTCTCCGACATCTCCTCTTGTTAAATTTCAATCTCAGCTTGATCATGTCGTGTCAGATAGTAAGAAAGAGGATGGTTAGCAATTTACATCTTTAGAATTCCCAAAAAGATGTTCCCCATTAATAAAGGACAATATGATCATTGGTAATAGTCCACAGTTAGATAATAATAAAATTAATCCTAACAATAAACTTACTAACATGGAAGAAGTGGACAATTTAACTAAAAATGTAGAAAACAATATGCCAACATTTAAAAAAATCTAATGCAGGGCATTATGGATAGTCATTTTGAAATTAGTGAAGAAATTATCTCGTGGAAAAAGAAGTGTTCTCAGCTAGAGGTAAGGGAGTCATCTCCCCTCAATAAAATGGCTAAAGAAATCAATAATGCTTTGTAAAATATTATTGTCATACGGCCAGAAAAAGTTGTCTTAGATCCGCAAATCGGATTAAATCTCATTAAGGAAAGTTTCCCTGCAATCCTCAAAATGATATTCCTAATCCAAGTTCACTGGAAAATGACCTAAAATTTAATATAAGTGAGGTGAATGATACATTTCTAAAATTTGAGGGAGTCCTAACAATGACCATATCCAAAGAGATTGATTCAAAGCTTTCTTCACCTAAGTCTAATACAGACTTGAACTTTGAAGAGAAACTATGTCCAGCCTCTACTATGGAGGGTCTTGATCATTCAAAGATAGAAAAGAAATAAAAGAAGAAAATAGGTAGAAAATCACTTTCCAAACTTAGGAAGAAAGATGCAATAGTTGTTAATCAATCAAAAATAAAAATCTCCTTCATGTTGGAAGGGGGGAAAGTCCCTTCCACCCCCAAAAATGTCAATCAACCTTTGGGGGAATGAGCGATCGGAGTGACTTCTAGATATGGGGATAGGTTCACGTAGGAAGGGAATGTACTGGCAAGGTCTGCCTTAGAATAGTAGGGTGATTCAATCAATGATTGGGTAACCCCAATCATAGTTCAAATTGTGCATGAAGGTGGCCCATATGTCCCCAACCAAGTAGGGTAAACATATCAGCCGAGGCAGGTAGTCAATCAATAACTATCTGCATGCAAAGGCACTTTGATGATAGCTATCATTAGGGTGAGGGGAGGGAATGGGTGGTCCCCCCCCCCACATTTTTTTTTGTTCTCACCCGAACTATTATTTTCCTCGCTATAGAGAGAAGATAACCACATGGAATGTTAGGGGGTTAAATGCCCCTAACAAACAAAGACTCCTAAAATGGAGTTTGAAAAATCTTGACCCAAATATTATCTTAGTTCAAGAAACTAAATTAAACAAATAGGAATTTAATAATTTAATAAAAATATTATTCTATGGAATACAACTTGGGTAGAATCCAGTGGTGCTTCAGGTGGCTTAGCTTGTTTCTAGGATCCTGGGAAGCTTAAATTAACTAATATTAGTATTGAAAGGAATTGGATTTGTGTGAAAGTTAAGAGTATGCTTACCAATCTTTCATTTACTATTATCAATATATATATATATGGACCAATCAGTACAAGAGACAAGATTGAGGTTTGGAATCAACTTAGAAATTTAACGTATAAAGACCTAGGCGAGACTTTTCTTCTAGGTGGAGACTTTGACACTACTCTTGATTCCTCTAAAAAAAGAGGAGATTAAGTTATGCAAAAAAAAATGATCCTACCTAGATGAAAGGCCTTCATCATTCTTAGAAAGGTCAACGTTGTCATTCCACTAAAAGGTTGACCTTGTCAATAGCCGATACAACCAATAGTCGTATAAAACCATGGGAGGCGGTTAAGCCATGTCGTGAATCTTGCAAGGGACGTTGGCCCACTGCTAATAATCCCCCTCCCAATGTCACTCATCGTGGCATATGAGATTTGAACCTGTGACCAAGCTTTGATACCAATTGTTAGAAAGAACATGATTATCGTAGCACCAAAAGATTCATCTGTCAATGCTTGATAGAAACACTTAACTTATAGTACACAAGAGGCAGTCAAGCCCTTATCATGAATCTTGAGGGGAGCTTTGAACATATTTCCAACAATCTCCCCCTCAGCATTACCCAAGGGTCTGAGGATTTGAACCTATGACCAAGCTCTAATACCAATTATTAGAAAGGTCAGGGTTGTCGTTGCACCAAAAGATTGACCTGTCGATGCTCGATACAACTAATAGTCTAATAGAACCACATGAGGCAATTAAGCCATGCTATGAATCCTGTGAAGGATGTTGGCCCACTGCCAACAATCCCCCTCCCAACATCACTCATCATGACCTGCGAGATTTGAACCTGTGACTAACTTATGATAGAAAATGTTAGAAAGAACAAGGTTTTCGTTGCACTAAAAGATCGATCTGTCGATGCCCAATAAAAACCACTCAACCTATAGTACATAGGAGGCAGTTAAGCCCTTGTCACAAATCTCAAGGGGAGAGTTGAACAAATTTCTAACCGTGTGCTTTTAACATCAACTATAAAATGGAGATTCCATATCCTAAGGAGTACAGGATCCAATAGGAAGTTTAAAATGGGCAACAGTCCCTAAACGATCAATCATATCAATGATGAATTAGGTAGTTTTTGATAGGGCATGGCCTGAAATGAAAGTCAACATTCACTTCTCTTGCATTGGTGCAATGTAATTAAGGAAAGAAATAATCAATGGCTATTCCCACTTTTCAAGAAAGCAAAAAGTGATCCTCCTCCAACGTCAAGTGAAGAAGACCACAATAATTTTAATTTCATTCTTCCAAGACTAAAGAAAATCTAGTAACCCTAAAAAGGTCAAGGAATCTTCAGCAACTAGCCTTGAAACCATGGTGGATGGAGAGGATATCGATAATGAGCTTATCATTTTTTTGTCTAGAAATGTGAAGAATACTTTAGCATTAAGCTAGATTGTTAATAGTTTGCAGGGTATGGTTTTGTTAAAAATATCTTAATAGCTATTTCATTGTAGGCTTTTGAAGCATGTCTATATTATGTATATAGATGGAAAGTTTGAGCTTGGTTTGTTTAAATCCTCACAATGTAATCAGTAAGGGTAATTAGATATAATCTTCAAGAGGGTTTTTTATCTAATACTTTGTGAAGCATAAAACAATCTAAGAATGCCAAAGATTCTTCAAAGGCAAGCCTAGGTATCTCGGAAGATGTAGAGGACACTAATGAAGAACTAATAGTCATTTGTTGTCAAGTTTTTGAGAATCATTCCAAAGATAAGTTAGATTAAACAATTTTTAGAGCTTTTGGTTTTAGCTTAGTCTATAATAAGTTTACTCTGTTTTGGAGCTATGTTTCAAATTTGCAGATAATTGTAAAGTTTGTATCAGTCTATATAAACTTAATCTGATACTCTGATCAAGTTATATAAATATAAGACATATTTGAAGTCTAATTTGTGCTCAATCTCTTACATTATTAATGTATCTAGCATTCTCAAAATTTAAAATAAGGACTCCAGTATATGGAATTATATAGATTGAAATCAAGGCTATTTGAAACCCTAAAGTTTAAGAACACATGGGCTAATGTGTGTAATGGGAAACTAAATCTTTGTTTCATGATTTATAATATAACATAAATTCATAGGAACAAGATAGATTCACAGATTAATACTAGTATGAGCATTATGTTTCTATATTTGGTTGGAAATTTGTCTTAATAGTTACTTATAATTTGGTTACATTTTTTTTTGTAAATATTAATAAATAGATAGTCATCTAATTTCATAAATGGAAATATTAAGTTCACTTCACATTTAGGATAAATTAAAATATATTAAGGAATTATTTTCAAAGAACTTCGTTAATATTTGATGAGTTGAAAGCTTCGTAAATAAATTATCAAATTTTTTAAATAACTAAATCTTAATATATAAAGCCGAATTTTAGGTGATAATAATTTCATACAATAAATTAGATATTTGTAAATTATATTCTAGCAATATATGTAATAATCTTGGAAGGTGATTTTGATAGATTCAGCACAGGTATAAAAGCATTCGATAAGTATTCAATTCCCAAATTTTTCTCAAACTTTAAGGATCACACAATTATTGATACAAAATTTTATTGTTTATTCATAATAGTATTTCATTAGATATATGTGTCGATTAATATATTTCTCTCTTTAATACCAATCTTAATTCAAATTCTTTCTAATTTTGGGGATTGACCGAGTCTGTAGGATTTAGTCCTAATTCAGATTACATTGCTATCAAAAGCTTCCCTTTCTTGAGGCTTTATAGTGGTTTCCATTTTTTCACTTATTGCTCATCCTTATTAACATTTAAAAAATTGCTCTAATAGCGCAAGTCTGCAAGATTCTAGTCAGTAAATTAATGAAATTCATTATTCCCTGCAACTCTCAGAATCCAAATGGAGGAGGTTGTCAGAGGGTGGTTTATCCTCTATTTATAAGAACTCAGCTTGAAATATGGTCACCATCGAAAGGGGAATGGTTTCGAGAGACATTGCATATTTGAAAGGCATACTCTCAAACATAACAATGTCCCCATAAATGAATTCTCCTTTTCTTTTCTTCCATATTACTCTCTGTCTTTCTTGGAAGGATTAATTTGGTATACTTAAAAACTCAACTTCGTTTTTAGTCTCCTAGTATACCTGGACTTTGCATTAAGTTTCAAGGCAAGTTTAGACAGAGCCCTCTTGTCGTGGATTGTATCATCTAGGCCATGCAAATCATTGATGCCATATAATTATGATAACAAAAATAAATTATTTTCCTATCTAAAATCTTATTTAGGAAACTTTCCTCTTCTATTGGTTTATCCTGAGAGTATTTACTCTCAGTATACACTGTAAAGGGAAAGCCTCCTTAATCTAACTCTGACATTCTTGTTTTCGCAAGTGTACAAAAGTATTATTTGTCAAATCCTTTAAAGTAACTAAGATGTCTTTTAGTTTTTGGTTAACGCTTCAGTTCCTTTCTTATGATAAATTTATGCATCATAATTAATCCCTTATATTTGTCCTTTCAATTTAATCACGTATTGTTTCATCATCTTCTTAAAGCTTTCCTTCAATCTTCATATAATACACAGGAATGATTAGCTAAGTAAAGGTTCAATTTATCAAAGTTTCAAGCATGGGAGCAATAATTAAGCTTTGCGGACCCACAATTCAATCAACCTTCGATGGACCTCTACCTGGAACATTAATTAAAGACATGTTGATGTCTACGCATTTTCTGGTCACTAGAGTCGAATACAAGATATAGGGAAAGGTCTATATTTTCAATCAAGACCGTGATAAGGTGCGATTGGAAATTGCATCAATGTCTGTTGCAATGGTCCATATGGTTGAGGCTGAAAAATATGGAATATAGCTTCTTTGTAGGAGATTTTTAAAGAACATTTATCTAAGAGATTTGGAGAAGGCATTGGTAAACATCAAGGAGAATTGAATGATCCATCGACCCTACAATTATGATCTGAATATTATGAGGGAAAATAATTTTTCTCCTTTTTCTATTGTATTCATCGAGGATGGTAAAAGATTTAGAAAGTGGAAACCTGTCACAAAGAAGAAATGTAGAGTTTCTTATGGACTTCTTCCATGTTAGATATCTTTCAAGTTTTAATTGGATTGAACAATTCATGAATGAAGACCAAGTTGGATTATGGGAGGATAGTGACAACATTAATCTTCAGTTTATTAAACGTAATGATCCTTATGATGAATTGTCTAATTATGTTACTCTATCTTGATAATAAGGTCTTTAAGCCTCCATTTCTATAGTTGAAGAATGGGCAGTCTTCCATGTAGTTCATTCTTTCTACATTATAAAGTAGAATTATTTGTTTGCCTCAACAAATACTTTTGTTTAATAGAATCCAATATCATTTATATCATAGAATTATCAAAGATAAATCTTCCTAGGTAATATTGTATTAATGTTTCTTCAAAGTTGATTATATAACTATGAATCTTGATTAGTAAATGTTGAATTGTTCAACAAATAATTTTATTTTAGAATACATGTAAAGTTGGACAATACACTCTAACAACTCCATCTTAGCAAGATTCCAAAAAATTTAGGTTTGCTATAAATGGACGTCTTAAGGAAGATGGGTACACACAGCTTCTATTATTGGTAAAAATAAAGAAGGAAATTTATGTAACAACTAAACCCAAGGTACCTACCCATCTCTTATTCTTGGTATCCTATTGAGACAAGTCGTTCAATATTCTTTCAGTGTTGGCTATCAAAACTAATACTAAAATAAAATTACAAATTTATCAAATGGTCATATAAAGACACAATATTCTATAATTCTTTCCATAGACAAATTAATAAAATTACCACATAGGTTAGTAGAAAAGTTGGCCCATTGATCAACATATGAGATATTTAGACCTCCAAATCATTAGAGAATTATTATAGATAAATAGATAAGGGTAAAAATTCCCTCCCAAACCCTCTAGCATGTGATAACTTCCTTACTTACAAAAATGGAGAAATGGTTTTGTAATCAAAATTTAGTCTTAAACCATCTATAAACAACGCATGCCCACATTTTATTACCTATATTCTTAATGGAATAAACTAAGTGCTCTCATTTGTATATTTAAAGCTAATGTCCAAGTCTAATTGAAAGCTTAGAAAATTTTGCATGTTAAACTTCTCATTGTTTGGTCTCTATGTTTTTCTCTTGTTCTTTCTATATATATATATATAGCTTTCTCATTGTGTTTAACTCTTCTCCAAGTTTCTTACTCTTGAACTTAGAAATCTGCTCTTTTTTAGTTCTTATTCGTCTCTTTTTGGCTTGTCCTTTTTAACCCAAAAAAAATAGATGAATAAACATACATTTTGATGCAGAGCCACACCTTGGAAAACTCAGGAGGAAAAAACTCACTCAACTGAGTTGCTTCAAAGGGCATCTACAACCTTCAAGATCACACACTAACATCCAACATCACAATGTATTAATTGAGTTTCTTCATACACATTAAAAATGCATATACTCTCTAAATCCATTCTATATACTTTTCCATCCACTTAATCCATTAAACAAAAGTTTTAAAACAAATTGCCCAGAAAATACATTCTTGCTGCCTCCTGGATAGACCTGCACTCAGACATGAATAACTTTCGAACTAAAAAAAATTTACTCAATCCAACCGTTGAGATTTGGCATAACTAAGTTTCAAACAACATATAAAAATTTGAAAGAAATCTAACGATTCAAACTTGAGATATTGACCACGCATCAGAGTACATTTTTCTGCAAAATATTGCTTCTTGCTGTCTCTAGATAGACCTGAACTCAGACATGAATAACTTTTGAACCAGATCAAAAATCTTCAATCGCCTTGGTGAAGATGGGCATAATTAGGCCTATAACAACATATCCAAAGCTCATCAAAATCCAACAGTGCATTTGAGAAATATTACAAACACACTGAGACTGATTTCTACAAACATACTGAATTCAACCCAAAAATAAAAACTTGTCTTCTTCCTCTCTTCCTCTCTAAAAACTGACTCCCTAAATAAAGAATATGAAACGTCCCTATCCAAGAATAGGAGACTGTTTCAAAAATTATGAATATTCTTGCTGCCAACTATCTGTCCTTTTTTAGGATATGATTAGATTCTTCCACTAAAACAAACACACATGGTCCTAAGTGGCTATATTTGGAGAGTTTATCATTTCACTCCTGCATTTATGCCACCACATCATAGGACATTATTTTTAAACATAAAACTCTAAACTCACACACACAAACATTTCAAAATTTAGATTTTAAAATCAAAACTTTCTGATATTTGCTTTGTACCCTGCATTTTAGTCATATTGCAAGTTGTCTTCCTGTCGCCACCAAACTTCCTATCGCAGACGTGCTCTTGCACCACATTTTAGATTTGCACTCATGCACAACACCTATAGAATCATCCCTTCTTCAATCTTCTAACTCTTTGCCAACATGTTTGGACTTTCCCCACACTAAGTTCCCTATGCCAGCACTATCTACAGGACAACATATATGCACCATTATTCAATGGAAGTATAAAAGACTTCCACTATTTAACACTTGGGAGGGGTGTATATATGTTGCCCCATATCCACTGACCCCTATGTCTATCCTTCATCTCTCTCTTCTTATGTTGGTCCTTTGAATGATATATATATATATATATATGAGATCTCTGATTTTTCTAGACATGCAATTATCTTTTCTCAAATCTATAACCCTTTGCCAACAGGTGTCGACTTAAAAGTTGCTCTTCTTGCTTACCCTCTCTGCACATCACAATGTTTTTTCAGGCCTTCGGGCAGGTTATCTCCATTTTTTATGCTTCTACAGTCTTGTACCCAAACAATCTAAATCTCCAAACCTTCTTGACTAAGCTGCAAATTTAATACAATAAAATGCACTTCAGGGGAAAAAAAAAACTTTCTATGAATGCAGAATTGCTGAATAGACTAATAGATCAGAAAGGTTCTGTTTAGTTCTGAAGGCATGCATGTTTGAGAAATATGAAGGTCTCTAATGATCTTCTGGTGGATTATTTAATCTTATCTTCTCACAAGAACTTACAGAAAGAAAAATCTATTGAAAATAAATTATGCTTCACAAAGCGTATTTTTATTATTCCTCACTCCTCTTTCAGACCTGAGACATCTATCTACACCTTAAGTTCCATGGAACAGATTGTGGAATCAGAAAATAGCAGCAGATTATAAAATGAATCCTTAGAAGAAGAAAACCATAAACTCTAAATAAGAATTAAGATCCCCAAAGTAATGAGAGTTTCAAGTTGATTATAAAATGAATCCTTAGAAGAAGAAAACCATAAACTCTAAATAAGAATTAAGATCCCCAAAGTACTGAGAGTTTCAAGTTGATACATTTGCACAATATTGCAGTTGCCTTAATAACTAACAAAGGGTATTTCTATTATCCCTCACTCCTCTTTCGGACCTGAGACAGCTATATACACTTCAAGCTCCATGAAACAGATTGTGGAATTAGGAAATAGCAGCAAATTGCAAAATGAATTCTTAAAAATAAAAATAAAAACTCTGGATAAGCATTAAGATCCCAACATAATGAGGGTTTCTAGTTAATACATTTGCGCAATATTGTGGTTGCCTTAAAAACTAATAATAAATCTGAAAGGAAATCCACACATTCCAAAATTACACTGCATCAAACAAAGTATTTGATAAGGCTCATTTACAGAATAATTTGAGTTACTATTGACAACAAATGACAGAGTAGAAATAAGGTATCGTACTCACAATAATCAAACAGGCTAGAAAGGTTCTATACTTGGACATAAACACTTGCGTTCGTACACATCACATGATCTGACGGGCGAAGACTGTGCGCATGCAAAGAAGGGCAAAATGAAATAAATAAATAAATCTAAAAGCCTAATTCTATTCACCTTTTTGCTGTACAGAAAAGAAGTAACTAATGAACACTCAATAGATCCAAAGCCAAGGTATCCAACAATGGAGAGCTAGAGAGAGTATTAAGATCCTCTGCTCCAGGTGCCATTGGAGTTGCAACGGTTTCTTGTGTAGGCGTCATATTTTCAGTGATTTCTTCTGTGTGGAGTGTGCTTACATTCATTTCTTGCTGCGAGACAGGGACAAGGAGGAAATCTTTCTGTGCTACCAATTTTTTTCTCTGGGGAAAGGCAGGGCCAAACGTCCTGCTGCTGAAGCAGGGCATCTTTTCTACTTCTTGTGGACCGGCTTCAGTTGAGTTGTTTAGATCTCGTGTTCGAGTCTCATGGGCTGCGGCAAAACAAGAAGATCTGGTGCTGCGCCTCGCATCTCGCAATTGCGCCAGAGCTCCAGGCTTGAGGTATTTCCTGGCCTCAAATTTTCCCTTCGATCTGCGGGAGGGCTTCATGACCTTCATGCAGTCGGAATCGCAAATTCTTTAACGGAATTCGGGGATTGAAAGCTCTGGGAATGGTGGAAAATTCAAAGATTGGAAGCTCTGAAAATGGTAGAAAATGGTTGTTAGCTCTGAAAATGGGGGAAAATTCGGTGTTTGAATGGGACGAAAAATAGGAGGGAGGAATGAATTCAAATCATTTTAAAGGGCAATTTGAATTTTCCCCCCTTTGCTCTCTCGGCTTTTTCTATGGTTTCCTTTATTGGGATTAATTTTCATTTCGTTACGTTTAATAGTAGTAAAGGGAGTCATAATTAGTTTAGCATCATTTTTATTTTTTATTCCCACTAATTTAGAAGTGTTCATATTTAATTTTTTTAATTAAAAAGTTTATATTTTAAAATTTTGTTTTTATTAATTTAGTTAAATGTATAGGGTATAATTGATTTCATTAATTAATTTGTTGAAATTGTTTTCCTATATAGGTAAAGATTATAGTCAAATATCTTTAGTAATATGATCTTCTTCAAGTCAAAAACTACTCGAGAGACAAGTGCATTAATGGCTTCCTCATCATCTTGGCGGGAGTAAAAAGTGATTAAATCAAAATCTTTTTCGCTCATAAAATACCTCATATCTCAAGTGTGGTGACTTTTCTTTCTACTCTTTTGAAAACCCTTATTTACCATTCTCCTACGAAGGCGTCGAACCCTCTATCAGTGGTTGTGTCCAGCGACAATGGAAAAAGCAAAACAGAAAGACATGAACCCACCACGTTCAAATAGGTCATTCAAAACCAACGTGCCCTATTGAACGGTGTCAAGTTCATCTGCGATAGCCCTGCTAAAATAAGATTTAATAATTATCATTATAAAATGATAAGTAATATATAATAATTATATTATAAATAAATAATAATAGTTAATATAAGTTAAGGAAAGATAGGCAAGAGCCTCCAACGCATCAGTAAATTGTGATTTTAATATGATTATATAGTATTCTATGTCAATTGCTAAATAATAATAAAATAGACACTAAAAAAAGAGGAAGAGTCATGATCTTGGGACATCTCTCTTCCCTCACCCATACAGGTACAAAAGGGAGGAAGATGAGAAAAATATAAGAGGAGCATACATATATTCATATCACTAATGGAATCAGAGATTACATATTGCATACTCACACTATTCATAGACATTACTAAATCTTATTTGATATTTTTCTCATTATTGGAGAGATTGTAAATGGGGTCATTACAATTGGTATCGAAGCATGTTCCTGTCATTCTGATAGGAATAACATCAATAGACTAAATTAAGAAGAAGAATATTTTAAATGATCATAACAGACATACAAAAAAGATTGAATGATGAAGCTAGTACAAACTTGGAAGATTATTATGTTAAGTTGAAGGAATCAGATAACATAAAGTTGGTTGTGAAGATCCAAGGGAACAAGGAAAGACACAAGCCATTAAAAGACCAAAATCATTCATGTATAAAGGCACGTAGTCTTTATACGAGTCGAGCTTACTTGTCTGTTAAAAAATATTTTGGCACATGGATCATACTTTGCTATAAAGCATAGTACACGTAAGCCACCTAAACTATAGGATATTAAGCCAACTTCCTTGCTAGTCGAGCAAACCAGGAATAAGATTGATTACAAGCATGAGATTCCATCATTGCCAATGTTGAGTGACATCATTGATGAATAAGGAATGAAGTACAGAATAAATATCTCAAATCTTAATCAACGAATTGAACAATTACCTTTATCTCTAGGTGACGTGAAAGAAGGAAGAGGACGTATTTGTTATAATTGACAAGGATTGTGAGTGACATCCAATTATAATATTTAAGCTATTAATTGTTGAGAAATTTAGCCTCATAGTGAATTGAAGTCAATTCCATATGTAATATATGTTAGTATATATATGTGTATGTTGTTGGATTTATGTTGATATCCTTAAATATGTCATTCCAAGTGTTGGCCTAAATTCTCACTTGCCTAAAATCTTGTTAAAATCTGTGAAAATCAACAAAAAGTTGTGTTTATCCTTGTTGAGGGTTTCTGAAGTTTATGCAACCCTCATAGAAAAAAACCCTAAGGGTAAAGTCTTGTCCTTTGTTTCAATGGAGTTCATTCGAAATCAATTCGTAATTCAAAAAGGGATATGTGAAGCCTTTTATGTTATATCTTTATATCCTTAAGTTTTGAGCTAATATTGATTATATGATCTCTTGTGTCTTTTAAGTCGTGATGTAGCGAAGTCTCTATGATTGCAACATCGCTCTGTTATGCTCACAAACCTTTTTTAAGGTTGCAAAGAGGTGAAATGGTCTATCTTTCAGCTCAACGCGACTTTGCAACAAATAATGATAACATCAATATCAGAGGTCCGATTGAGTGAAACAAGGAAGAGCGCATCATCGTAGGTCATTTTTGACATAAAGAAATTCAAGTGGCAATGTTGCAATAAACATAAAAGAGTAAGTTTAAACAGCCATCGCAAGGTCATAGGTCCTAAAGCATTAAGGATATCCTAAGTTGTGACCATGTGAATAGGAGACAATTAGCAAAAATGTCAATGCAAGATCGCAGAGGATCAGATAAACTGTAAAGATTAAGCTGTGAGGATGTGAAAAGGTAGTGATGGTTACAAGTTAACAACAAGCGCATCTTCAGATTGTGGAATCAGAAAATAGCAGCAGATTATAAAATGAATCCTTAGAAGAAGAAAACCATAAACTCTAAATAAGAATTAAGATCCCCAAAGTAATGAGAGTTTCAAGTTGATACATTTGCACAATATTGCAATTGCCTTAATAACTAACAAAGGGTATTTCTATTATCCCTCACTCCTCTTTCGGACCTGAGACAGCTATATACACTTCAAGTTCCATGAAACAGATTATGGAATTAGGAAATAGCAACAAATTGCAAAATGAATTCTTAAAAATAAAAATAAAAACTCTGTATAAGCATTAAGATCCCAACATAATGAGGGTTTCTAGTTAATACATTTTCGCAATATTGTGGTTGCCTTAAAAACTAATAATAAATCTAAAAGGAAATCCAAACTACTATAGAGATCCATGATAGAGGTGTGCAAACAGAAGGCCAAACACCTGAAACAAGGGAGGCATCAGGACATTCAATGGAGATCAATGAGGGAGATTTGGAAGCAAGAAAGGATCCAAAAATCAAAACAATAAAAAACTTGTTGATTCACAAAATAGATGCATTGAAAATAGTCTCTTAGAATGTGCATAGCAGTTATATTGCATTGTAGAGAGCAAAATATAGATGTTCATATGATATTTCTCTATTATCTCTACTTTTTACTACATGGGGTCCATATACTACATTTTTTTATAACTTGGTACACATGCTAGCACAAAAGAAAGATTTTCCAAAGGTAAACATTGTAAACATCGAAAAAATGATCAATAAAGTAAAAGATCTAAATGGTTTCTTTGGTGGAAAAATGCAATCGATCTAAAATAAGACGAAGATAATTGTTGTAGATACACCCAATTTTGTGCCTACAATTTTGGATAGCGATGGCAAGATTAAAGGCTAGGTAGAGTGGTCATCTTCTCTTGATAATATTCTTGATTGTCTCAAGTTTTTAACTTATTGCAATAATGAGGCAAGTGTTACAATAGTTTATGATATGATTCATGTGCTTTACAAAATAGAGGAAGAGATGTTTAAAGTAATTGTTGCGGTTAAGGCAATAAAAGATGCCAAGTGGATCAAATGCCTAGATGAGTTGGATGTAGTTAGAAATGCCACCTGGCCAGATGTAGATACAAATATTGCTATATGGGAAGTCATTGTAGACATCAAAGCTCTATCATACGATGATAGTGACTAGTATAGAAAAAAGGTGTAGTTAGGATGCAGTTAAAGGCACAATGAATAGAGAAAAGGCATGGATGGTGAGAGGTGTTGAAGACAAACAAAATTTTCTAAGATATACCTCCTGACAATGCCACCTGCCAAATTTGTAACTACAATCCAAAATTATGATCAAGTATAGAGAATGTTTTGTATTGCAATCAAATGAAAAATATCTTTGTATTTACTTTCCAATTGAATTTTGACAAGTGTCTAACCATCTGAAGCTTGTTGCAATACTTCTTATAAAAGGATTTCCAAGATGTGGAGTTGAGGTCCTAAATCCATCTAATTTTTAGTGTTATGCTATTTGCATTCAGTCTAGTCAGTCTTTTTGTCAAATTTTGCGATGTATTCATCTGCAAATCTAAGAATACAAGTGAAAATTGAATGACAAGTTGTTATGTATTGAAGTATTCTGAGTTTATACCAGTATTATATGATTTTTAAGGAGAATTAATACAAAAGGAATGTTCTGCCATATCTGTTTTCTCTAAATTTTGTCTCCATTGTTATGTTTTGGTTATGTTGGGATTGGATGAGCAAAGTTCATGTAATTTAATGCAACTTTTTGTTGCTTTTAATTCAAAGAATTAAGTAAATGCTTCAATAAATTGTTCGAGTTTCTAGTCATATAAGAAGGATATTCATGAGAATGGGGTTTAGGGTTATTTGTTGATATAATTAATTGTAAGGTAATTAATTAGGTCAAATTTTGCTAAGTAGACTCTGAATACCAATGGATAGGCTATTGATCATTTATTCAACTTCATATTGAAGAAATCATGGGGTTGCATGAAGCATAAATTTAAAATCAAATCAACTTTTATTTTACTATTTGAAGATTAAAATTGTTGGTCAACACTTATTTGGAATAGTTTTTTGTGTGTCATAGTTAGCTATTGTAGTCAAGAAGAATTGTGACCATTTCTACTATAAGGGATAGAACTTTATAAGAAAAGAATATCAATTAGTGAATTGTGAAAAGAATATTAAGCACCTGGTCATTTCATCCCAAAGGTGTAACCGTCTAAGCCCTGCAACACTTGAAGTGTAGAGAATCCATGTGATTATGTTAATGTTGGGTCCAGATTTAAAGAATTCTTAGTTGAATATAGGAAGTAGCTGACCCTTAGATTAAGTTTTGTCCTCTGCATCCTGGTGTCAGATATTTTGTTGCTTGGTAGTTTTAAAACCCCAACACCAGGAATATCACATTGAGATGATATATCTCCATATGCTTGAGAGAATAATGTGTTACATAAAAAATCCTCCCTAGCTAAGAGTGAGTGTTAATATTATAGCTACAGTCAGATTAATTTAATTGTAAGATACAATGTTGACAATCTGACTGTAGTTATAATCTTAACACTCCCTCTTAGATAGGGAGGATTTGTTATGGAACATATTATGCTCTCAAGCATATGGAGATATATCATCTCAATGTGATATTCCTGGAATAGAATATTTAAGGACATCAACATAAATCCATCAACACACACATATATATACTAACATATATTACATATGGAATTGGCTTAAATTCACTCTGAGGCTAAATTTCTCAACATTCCCTCTTTAGAAAAAAGACAGAATTAAAGAAATTATATACAAGATTTGAACACCACCTTAAGTGTGGTCTATGATAGATTTATGTTATGGTGTGTGACAAGATCAGGCTAGAAGAACAATAACAAATTGATTTTCATGGTGTCCAACAAAATTTGGCCCAAAGAACCATGATGAGTTGGTTATCAAGGTGTCTAGCAAATTTTGGCCTAAAGAACCATGATAACACTTTCTCCTAGACATCCAACACATATAGGTGCTACAAGTTAATGTAGCATATCTAGGAGATAGGTCAAACTATTGATAAGGTCATCACCTTACAATGGTTGCCTTCTGGTTGATACATTCATTATCATGACTTCTAGCACTCTAGGACAACAACTTAATGAAGTCTACCATGATAATAGTTCTACCATTTATAAGATCATCACCTTACAGTGGTTACCTTTTGTTTATATATGTCAATGAAAGATCATCAACTTCATTACATATCATATGTGAAATAGTAACTACCATGAACCCAGTCAGAGCATGCTACAAATGCTTTCACCTTAATTTTCTCTCACAAAGAAGAATGCATTACAAGGAGTTTCACTTAGAACTTCTCCTCATAGAGAAGATATCATTCACAAAGGATTGCACCTCAAAAATTCTCCCTTCAAACAATGATCTTGGGAAGTTAGGTCCAATAGTTACTACCTTAGAGGCTCTCTTCCCCAAGGATTTTTGTCAAACTCACTCTACATCTAATATCTAATTTTATGGTGATAAGTCATCTCTTCCTCATGATATACATAGGAGTGGGCCCATTAAAATTATGCAATCACACACATGTATTTCTAAACTCCCTCTAAGTATCAATCTTCTAAGCTCCTATATTTCTTTAAAAGAATTGTCATACTCCCTCTTAATGTAGAAGAATCTCATAATCTCAATCATCAAATATTGTAAGCAAATTTAGGTGCAGAAACAACTTCCTACACTAATGCCTTATGGAAAGTATTGTGAAAATTCCTATTAAATCTTGACAATTTCAAATTTAGTATTATATAAACAATAATATTATAGTCAACCATGAATACATAAAATAGATAGAAAAAGAAAACACATAAACACAAAGATATGTTGATGGTGAAAAAGCTTTCAATAAAAAAACCCCACCCCTCCAAAACTTGCACAATGTATTATCTTCAACACAGAAGGTTACAACACACTTGCAATGCAAGTTCTTTCATGATAACAATGACACTGAAGACCAATCCAATAGAAACATACCAGACCAACAATAAACTTTCTCTCTCACGTATTTGCATCCCTAAAAATGCTTATAACATGTGCTTTCCCTTTTAGGGAAACTTCCAAAAAACAACCATATTAGGGCAACTTCCAAAGAACAACCGTATGCACATGAGTTGAAAACTCGAGTATACAGTACTCAATGATCAATTGCCACATGTCTTCACTTCTTCACCCATCATCAAATCTTCCAGAGACAACTCTTACACATCATAGGAATCTATCATAACTATTTCAGCCATGATCTCCTTACACACAATTCAAGATGCTAACATATACAAGTGAAGTGACACATCAACATGCCAACTAGACATGCACACTCACACTCAATTACATTATTTGCAAAAAATACATTTACAAAACAAATAATAAGAACAAGAATTATCTAAGGTTGAGACACCTTATTCCTAAAAAATATGTTTACTTGAAAAGTCTCATTATATCCATCTTGATCATCAGGGTCTTTGGAGCTACTATTATTAGATTGAGTCTACACAATATTAGGTAGCATTTTTAAAGTACCAACATTCTTTTCCTGTAAGAATATCCTCAAACATAAAGGAAAAGATCAAGGCAAATAGCCCTTATAGTATGTATGAAATTAAAAATAAGAGAGAGACTATAAAGAGTAGATAAATGTAAAAGATAAGAATACTTATCTGCACATGAAGATTCAGAAATTGACACAGGGAGGTACAAAGAACTAGGGCCAAAGGCACACCGAACTATTCAAATTGCCTGCATAGAGTTAATACAATGGAAATAACAACAAAAATAAGCAACTTAAGAGATAGAGGAAGCAACAAGCTTTCATTCATATACTTAGCCCAAGTTCAATTACATGCTTAGTTGTAAGATCTTCTAGGTTATGGCTATATATCAATTTCAATAACAATCTTCGATGATCCAAATTTGCATTATGCTCCTTCTCTATAAGTTACCCCTATAAGACTCTAACAAAGGTCTCCTAAATACACGCATGGCCACAAGTTGGCCTGTTGCAAATACAACTAAATAAACTCTCATATTAAATGCTAGGCTAAGCCACATATTGGCTTGCAACAAATATCTAACACAAAATTCAATGCAAAGGTTGGCCTCAATAGGAAATTGCACACAAACAACTTGGCAATTGAAGGCTCCACAAAATACTGACATTCGACACCTAAACAAAGTTGGCATCCACACAAATTCGACATCCAAACAAACTCAACAACCACACGAACTTGGCATCCAAAGAATGACTCAGGAACCAAAGAATACTTGGCAACAACTATGAACTTGGCATCAACTAGGAAGCTTGGCATCCACTAAATTCTCGACACCCACTGAGAACTTGACAAGGCAAAATTGCAACTCTATAGAAACTAGGAAAACTAAAAACATGCAAGATAGCAATGCAACCTAGGATGATCTTGCATCAAACAACCGGGGTAGAAAGAAATGAATCTCCTGAATCATGCAAGTGTCACAACCTGAGCTAAATCCAAATCAAATTGAGAAATCCATGTAGCATGTTCACTAGGTCCATTTTTTCCATTTTACGAAATACTCGTAGTAGTCTTTTCCTCTTGTGCTCTTACCAACTCTCTGCTCCAATATCTGTTCAACTTCTTCAATCTTCTTCTTAGGATAATCATCTGACACATCTACTTCATCTTCTTACTCATGTTATTTGTATAAATCAGCAACATTGAATATAGAGGATATATCCATGTCATCAGGTAACTCAACTTCATATGCATTACCACTATCAAACATCTGTAGGGTCTTACAAGATCCAAACTTCTTCATTTTTAGCTTATTTTATGTTCCAACAAGAAATATTTTATTCTTCAAATGAACCATCACCTCATGAACAATGTCAAAAAAATGATGTCTTCTAGACTTATCAGCAATTCTCCTTATACTTATGATTACATTGTTTCATTCTCAATTTTACTTCCTTATGCAAAGACTCCATAAAATCAGCAAATTATTCCCCTATAGCTCTTCTCTTCTCTTCATCAGCAACATCCCTCAAATTTGATACTCCTCTAGGTTTCATTCCTATAACAATCTTGAAAGGTGTCTTTCCTATACTCCTATTCACAAAATTATTATATGCAAACTCAGATTGTGCCAGCACTACTTCCCAATTACTTGGCTTATCTCCAACTAAACATCTTAATAAGTTACCCAAGCTTCTATTCACAACCTTTGTCTGTCCATCTATCTATGGATGGAATGTAGAACTAAACTTCAACTCAGTACCCATCTTCTTCCACAAAGTCTTCCAAAAATAACCAAAAAACTTACTGTCTCTATCAGAAATAATACTTCTTGGTAATCCATGCAATCTTACAATTTCTTTGAAGAAAAGTTTAGCAACGTGCTCAACATTTGATCTCTTCTTAGAAGGTATAAAATGAGCCATCTTATAAAATCTATCCATAAAAATAAATATAGAATCACACCCTTTCACTGTTTTAGGCAATCTAAGAATAAAACCCATACTAATATCACTCCAAGGTTTCTAAGGAACAATAATAGGTGTATACAAACTAGTATTCTGACTTACTCCTTTTGCAACTTGACAAACTCCACAAGTCCTTACAAATTTATGAACATCCTTTTACATTTTTGTCCAGTATTACTTATCCTTTAACAAACTCAATGTCTTATCAATTCCAAAATGTCCAACCAATCCACCACTATGATTTTCCTTAAACAAATTAACTCTCATAGAACTTCTAGGGATACACAACTGAATTTCTTTGAATAGCATACCTTCTTGAATAATTATTCATCATACTTACTTATGTGATCTATTGGATTTGGTGCTCTATACTCTCTCCACACCTCGGAAAAATTAGGGTCAGTATCATACAACTCTTTCATGTCATCAAAACCAAGAACTTCAACCTTCATTTTAGTCAACAAAGAACATCTTATACTCAATGCATCGACAACTTTGTTAGTAACTCCACTCTTATGCTTAATCACAAATGTAAAACTCTACAAATACTCAACCCACTTTATATGTCTTTGATTCAATTTATGTTGACTTCCCAAGTACTATAAATATTTATGATTAGTTTATAACACAAAATCCTTAGGAATTGAATAATGTCTCCATTTCTTCAAGGATTGAACAATAGCTTAAAATTCTTGATCATATACAAAATATTTCCTTTTTGCATCATTCATCTTTTCACTAAAGAAAGCAACAGGTTTACCTTCTTGACTCAATACAACTCCTATTGCACTACCAATTGCATCACATTCAACTTGAAATACCTTATTGAAATTAGGTAAAGCCAATATAGGCAATTTAGTAACCTTTTGTTTCAAAGTCTCAAAACTCTTATCAGCTCCATGTGTCCACTTGAATTCCTTTTTATCTCCTCTCGTTATCTCAATCATAGCATTACAAATAGAACTAAATTTTCTTATAAACTTCTTGTAAAAACTAGCCAAACCATGAAATGATCTAACCTCACCCACATTCTTAGGTGTAGGTGATTCCAAAATTTCTTTTACCTTCTTAGGTTCCATCTTCAAACCATCAACTAAAATAACAAATCCCAAATACACAATCTCTTCGTGCATAAAAGAACACTTTTTTTCAGACTAATCATCAACTTCTCCTCTTTCAATCTCTGCAATACTTGTGTAACATGCTGAAGATTTTCCTCTTTAGTCTTACTAAATATCAAAATGTCATCCAAATAAAAAATCACAAACTTACCGAAGAATATTTTCAGAACTTTATTCGTCAACCTCATGAAAGTACTAGGTGCATCAGTCAAACCAAAAGGCATAACCAACCATTCATACAAACCATCTTTTTTCTTAAAAGCAATCTTCCACTCATCACCTTCTCTAATTCTGATATGATGATATCCACTCTTTAAATCAGTCTTGGTAAAATACCTTTCTCCACTCAACCAATCCATTATGTCATCCATCCTCGACATAGGAAACATATATTTCACTGTGATCTTGTTAATAGCTCTAGAATCAGTACACATTCTCCATTCTCCATTCTTTTTAGGTGTTAATATGATAGGTATAACACATGGACTCAAACTCTCTCTAATCAAAACTTTGTGTAACAACTCATGCACTTGTTTGTTAAGTTCATTCTTTGTAGGTGTTAATCTATATGGTGTTGTATTCAACAAACTAGCTCTAGGAATTAGATCCATACAATGATTTATACTTCTCATTGGAGGTAAACCATTAGGTATATCTTCTGTAATAATATCCTTGTATTTAGTTAGAATTTTTTTAATTTCTACTGGTACTTGGCTTCCATCAGTTTCTACTACTTGGTCACCATTTTTTTTATTACTTAGCCACTACTGGCACAACTCGGCTTCTTAGGAATTATAGCAAAACATACTTGATTATTTTTCATTTCCTTTTCAATTTTTTTCCATTAACCATAAATTCTCATAGTAGCAAAATTAACCTCATCTACACTTTCAATCAAAAGCAACAATATTTGCTTCTTTCCATTTAGCCAAAGTGTGTATTGATTCAATCTTTCATCATGTATAGCATATCTATCATATTGCCAAGGTCTACCCAATAGAATATGACAATAATCCATAGGCATAATATTACACAAAACTTCATCAAAATAATGTCCAATCTTGAACTTCACAATACATTACTCACTTTCCAATATCTGGTGCACTTGATCCATTAAAAGCACATTAGGATTTAGGATACTTCAACCTTTGCAATTACAACTTTGTGACCAACTCTTCTGATGCCAAATTTGTAGAACTTCCACCATTAATGATTACCTTGCAACATTTTCCAGCCATCTTACATCTAGTTTTGAAAAGGCTTCTCCTTAGGACAACTTCCTCATCACTTCTCTTATTACATAAGGTTCTTCTTACCATCAAATTTTCACCAGCCTCAGGTCCACTTGGTGAACTCGTAGTGTCTCCTTGAATCACAACATTTATGTTACCTTTCCCACTTTCATAAGATCTACATTCAAAGGATCTATGCCCTTCTTTACCACATCTAAAATAATTACCATGAAAACTACCTTTAGAATAAGAATTACCTCTTCCTCAGTAAGAACTAGGAATCAACTAAGGTGAATCAAACATTGTACATGTCTATGATTGGTAAATTGCAATATGTAGTACATAGCATACTTGATATTGCATTATCTATGAGGATAGTTGTAAGATTCTCTGCTAATCCCAAGGAGAATCATTTGATGGCTAATAAGAGAATAATGAGATATCTAAAAGGAATAGAAGACTATGGTCTATACTACAAGAAAAATTGAGAAATTTGAATTGAGAGCCTACACTGATGTTGACTAGATTGGAAATATTGATGACAGAAAGAGCACTAGTGGAGGAGCATTTTTCTCAGGAAAAAGGCTAGTTACATGGATTAGTAAGAAGCAAATTTGTATATCTCAATCTATTGTTGAAGCTGAATATGTTGTTGTCATAGTAAATTGTACAAATATTGTATGGATCAAACAACTACTCAAAGGTTTGAAGGAGGAAGTCACTGAACATGTGATACTTTATTGTGATAATACAAATGTTATAAATATATCAAAGAACCCTATGATGCATACAAAGACTAAACACATTGCAATCACATATCATTACTTGAGAGAGCTAGTTCAAGATAAAGAGGTGAAGATGGAATATGTAAATAAAAAAGAGAAAATAACTGATATTTTCACAAAAGCATTACCTAAAGATTCTCATGAGTATCTAAGAGGTAAACTTGGGGTGATACCCCTATCCAAGACTATTTAAGAAGCATGAAAAGTGCCCAGCATCAACTAAGATGATTGACATATGTTACACATTGATGTAGTGGATCTTAGTTTAGGAGGTGCCTAAAGTAATCAAAGAACTAGAGCTACAAATCAACCACAAGTTAGGTGATAGAGGGAGAAATAAAAAATGTTCATATCTGCATATTAATATGACAAGTCTTGGCATTGTTGTCAAAGAAGGAGATAGAAGATATATAGAAAGAAAGACAAAGAAAAAGGGATAAATATACAAAGGAAGAAACATGGGATATCTACTCAGAGGGAGATAGTGTACATGATGATTACTATAGAAAAATGGTTAAAAGATTACATTTACCTAGTAAGAGGTAGCAAGTGTTGAGGGAGATATAAGAAGTGATCAAAAGGGAGTCATAAGGATGAGTTGACTATCTGTTGATCAGAACAAAAATTTACAACCTATACAAAAGATGAAAGCTAATGATAGAGGGATATATTTAAATACAAGGAATTATTTTCATTTTGGTATTATTGTTGATTTTGTTGGTTAGACTAGTTTTCCATCAATGCCAAAGAGGGATATTGTTGAAAAAAATTGATACAAGTATGAGAATGTGTTTCAATCATTGTTTTGTCACTAATATCAAACTCGTTACTTGCTAGTAAGACAACTACCTAGTTGATTTAAGTACTATCATTTTTTTGATTGATGAGGAGGTTTTGATCAAATGAGATTACAATATCACCTAGAGAAAAGGTTGAGTTATGGTATGAAAAAGGAGTACAAAGATTAGTTAAGATAGTGATGATATAATGTATTAATTATCTGCTTAAGGTTTCAAATGATGGATACATTGATTAAGTCTAGAAGAACAAGTAAAAAGAATTGAGTCCACCAAGCTTGACCAAGTGGATAGTAGGTGCTGAGAAAAGTTAGTGCAAGTCAAGTAGAAAATTAGTTGAAGATGAGAAAAGTCAAAGTTTAGTATACCGAGTGATACAATGTAATCCAAGTAAAGTTTAGTTGGTGCCGAGCACCAATAAACTTTAGTGTTTGCCAAGTTATCTAGTTGATGCCAAGTGGAAGAACAATATGGAAGCCAAGTGACAACATATTGATGTTGAGTACTAGTATTCATGTTAAATCATGGATTTAATGAATTTGAGCTGACTATTTTATTTTCTTGAATTTTGTGAAGCATTTGGAAGATAACTATGATGAGTTAGTGGCACAGAATTCATGGTAAAGCATTTTAAGGTGAATTCAAAAAGGATGGAAGGAGAAGTTTCTAGAAGGGACTAAAATGAAAAGATGGGTAGATTCATTGAATCCTACCTAATCTTACCTAACACTAAAATGGATGATAGAGGATGAATGAAAAAAAATCTTAATTTTCTCTTTATAGAGATGACTGTTTAGAAGCAAAGGTTTTCATGTGCGAGAACCTAAGGAAGACTAGGAGTCTAGGGTATTGCTTTATTCAGAGACCGAACATAAGAGACTACTATTGGCAAGAAAAGAAAGAAGGCTTAAGGGTATGGATGCTTGAAGGGTGAAAAAGCTATCAAAGATGAAGTGTGTAAAAGTGAAGTAGAATGGAGGACTAAAATAGAGATCTATAATATACAAGTGAGCTGTAAGTTGTTATCGGATCAAGCTTTACTATTACTTTCTAATCATTGTACCAGTCTAGGATAAATCCTTTGGATTAAAGTTGACCTAATAGTCATTTGTAAATCCTTTAATTGAGTGACATTCCATGTGAATGATCTAAAGTCCTCTAACAAGGCTCACTCCTAATAGGGTGATTGAAATCCTCTAGCCAGGTCACATTTAATAATGTGCATTATAACCTTTAACAATGTTGGCATTTCACAAGGCATCACTTTAGAAGAGTAAGAATGAGTATCATGTTATTGGTGGTTTTTCCCAAATTGGGTTTCCATGTAAAATCATTGTGTCAAATGTATTATTGAATCTGTCATGTTTCATGTTTACATTTATGCAAAGTTGATTTGACAGTAACCTACAAAGTTTAAGTGATTTTATGATATAATGGATGCATGCATATTAATGTTATATGGATATGGGTTCCTTAAGTTGTGAAAAGTTTTATTTGTACATCTGGACCTCAGATAACTGATTCACCCCCCTCTTAGTTATTCTACAAAATTCCAACACAATCTTTCTCTCAAAACCCTACGCTCTCTAGGGTCTTCTTAGGTCATTCACTTGACCAAATAAGGTTTCTACATACTCGATGCCTTTGAGGATTCTAATCAATAGATCCTACTCGTTCAACTCGTGCACATCAACTAGGCAGTACAAACTTTTTCATGAACTCACTTCAAAATGCATAACCCCAATGCTCATTAGATCTTTTCATATGATCAAGTGGATACCTAGGCATGCCCTAGGTCACTCTCCAAGATTCCAATCCCAAAAAAATATGAAAACCCTAATCGAATTGCAATCCACAAGTGAAATTACACTCAAATGCTTGGAATAAGGCTATGAGGATTGGCCCTCCAAATGCATAAAAACCTCAATATCTTGAAAAATTTGTTAAAAATGGCCAAAAAAAAGTAATCAATCTAGATACCCTTTTCAGAGTTCTTAGAGATTTTGAGAGTCTAGGGTCTCCATAGTGTTCATACAGTATGAGCACAAATTTATCCTTGAATTAAGGGTTTTAAGGGCTTGAGTGATGTTTGATGCAAAAAACTCTTTAGGGTTCTTACCAAGGCCTCTCCTCAGGATTGAGGATATACTACTCCTTCTTACTCACCATGTGCTTGGATTGATGTCTCAATACTCTCAATCCTTTCCATACTCCTTTTCTGCTCTGTGATCCCTAACCAAGTTGGAATGGTTTGTCTAGGGTAGCACCTTAAAAGGAAAAACTATGATCTCCATGGGCCCTCCATTACTATATATGGAGTACATGGAGTCTATTTACATACCTCAAAAAATCATACAATGCCTATGGTAGGAAATGGCCCTAGAACACCATTTGTGCCAATGGCTTTGTTTAGAACAACAGACTGCTAGAACACAAAATAATTAATATAAACATACAAAACTTGAAAAAAACAACTAAATTGAACTATAAAAAATCTTTAAATAGTCCCTAACTATTCCAACACAAAAATAGGTAGAGTTTATCCACTTTCATGCTAATAACACTGAAAACACAAAACTGTGATTCAAATGTTGTTTGCACAGTCTATACACAAAAAAATCTAGTTTCTCCAACCCTTGGAATAGGTTGACATTGGCCTTATAAAGGCTTCCAAAGAGTGCTCCAAACTAAATTTGGTGGTTGAAGAGCTCTCACAAAGAAATTTCTCACTTTGCAAGAAATATGCAAAAGTTGTCAAAGACAACTTTGTAAGAATGAATAATTTTTGTATTTTTGCATAGTTGCTTCTCAAACTTACTGTATTTATTAAAAAATAATGAAAAATGCCTTAGATAGATACAAAACACCTAATAAGGTCCTCCAGACACCTAATTGACCTATTTAGCTCTCAAAACCCAAAATTATCTATTAAGCCAAATGAGCAATTTTGAGCAACTTGGGGCATCATTGCCATTTTGAACTCTTCCAACCTATCTATCCGCACCCTAGGACCAAGTTAGTCATCTTATTGAACTAGTGATGTGGCTAGCATCACTACAAGACAAAACATCAAAGAAGCCCTAGGTCTACCTTTAGCCTACCTAGGTGCTCCTACACAAGACCAACTATAGATGCACCAGATTGACTATAGATGCACTTAAAATGGAGATCTAGGCATGTGTAAGGGACACCATCAATGCTTAAGGTAAGATCAAATGTATTTGGACCTATAATCAATGAAAAGTATAAAGTAAATATGGATAATTAATAATTTCTAGGACATATCAAGACTATCACTAACATTAATAGCCACCCATTACCAAGTCTACAACCAAATTTATGCAAAGGACAAGAATGCTATCGGGTTATATGTGGGATGTTTGTAAAACAGATATCGCACATATAAGGCCAACCACATAGTCTATTATTTCTTATGTAGATGTTACAAAACTAAATTGATGAAGTGAAAAAGCTATTATGTTGAAATGCTACATGGGAGTTAGGGTAAGATTCACTACTTAAACGATTGACTTGGAGAAATCAAAAAAATTATTTTTCAACATAGGTGACTATGGGTGGGATTTGAAATGTGGGAGCCATCATCATTGATATATTAATAATAAAAAATGGCATGAGTACCTTGGCCAATTTTTGATCTAAAATACTGATGGACTCATTTTGAATGTTAAGGGGATAGATGAATTTGTTGTTCTGATCCATGCGAGCTTGAGGGATTCAAAAGAAATAAACAAACTTGTAAGAGAGTTTGATTAAAAATTTTCATCATGTTAAGGCAGTGCATTCATGAATAATAGGATATGCATTTTCTTGTTGAAGAGACTCACATGAAAGCCTCACTAGAGATATATTCACATAAAGAGGTACAAGAACTTCATTTCATGATCAAGTGGACCAACTTGATCATGCCTGAGCTACAACTGTGTTCTTTCATTTCAAAATTTGGAGCAATGGTAGAATAGGATTTGGTGCAAAAAATCATCAAACCTTTATCCCATATTTGTTATGAAATGGGGTTTTAAGTGTTTTTATACTTGAACATCAAGATAAAGAGTATCTAAAAGAATTTGGCCTTTTGAGACACAAAGTTTAAATAGATGGGACCCAAGTTAGCTCATGAGTGGATGGAAGGTAAATTTTGATCAACATGAAAGCTGATGTAAATGACCAAGTGGAAAAATTAGGACATACCATCTGGCCCAGATTTAGATAGACAAGTTAATAAGTGGACCAATTAGTGATCAACATGTGGCATCCTAAGAGTGAATAGGTGACCAAAACATGGCACAAATTCTGAGGTGGTTGAGTCAACAAAAAGGACACATGGCAAAGTGTTGCATTCTTGTGATTACATGGTGACATGCTAACTCAACATGCAAAAATGTGACATCATGACATGTGGTAAGATTACTGATGTGACACTGATGATGTCGCACATAGATTCAAGTGTTGATGTGGACAAGGTGGACATGTGTCAAGTTCTCACTATATCGCAATGATGTGGTAGGTTGCTGATGTAGGAGCATCCTGGGTTGCCTTGTTATCCTGCTCAATTTTTTTCATTTTGTAAGTTGGTGCCTAGCAATTCCTTTATGTGCCTAGTAATTCCTTTATGTGCCTAGCAGATCCTTCATGTGCCTATCAATTCCTTCATGTGCCTAGCAATTCCTTCATGTGCCTAGCAGTTCCTTCATGTGCCAAGTTACTGTAGAAATTCCTTTATGTGCCGAGTTACCCAATGTATGTCGAGTAACTCTTCATGTGTTGAGTTACCCAGTGTATGTTGAGTGACTCTTCATGTGCTAAGTTACCTAGTGTATGTTGAGTGTCAGCATTTGAACGTAATTTTTATGAGTTGACTTGTGGGGTTTATTTTAATCACAACATTTATGTTAAGATATTTTCTTGGGATGTGTCTAGACTATTGTTGGGTTGACCCTCCTCTTATGTAATGTTCTAGAATAATCTTTAAGTCATTTTGGAAAGTATATATAAAGTGTTTAGGCTTAGAGTTAGGCAAGTTTTTTTGGGAAGCAAATTGTAGAGTAGAACTAAAAGTGTGAATTTATAGTTGGATCTTTGAATGTGAATGTATTTGTAATTAGTCATAACCAATAGGGCCTTACGGTTGGGCATGTATGAAGATATTTTGAGGAATCAATAAAAGTATTTCACTCTTCTTCCTCCTTGGGTTGTTGTTCCTTATCTTTGCTTCCATTGTGTTAACTCTTGCAGGGTGGTTTTGATAGCTGGGTGAGCCTTTAGCCCTAGTTGTTCATTCCTTTGCCTATGTTAGTTGGTATCAAAGCTCCAGGTTCATCCTTGTGGAGATTGGATCATGTAGAACCTTGACTTGGATTTGTTTGTAGGGTGGCAGATTTGCAGATTTGACCTATAACTTGTAGAGGGTTACAATCTTGCATGAACCTAATTTGTAAAGATGGTTTGTGGTAGAAGAAATGTTGATGATGCTATATTGGATTAGTGGAGACAAATTGCAGCCAGATTAGATGCTATGGAGATAGCCTAGAGGAGAGGAGCACATCTTGATGATGTAAGTGATGATGAAGTAGTAGCACCAAACCATAACCCAGAATTTGAAGAAGATCAAGATGAGGAAATATTGTTGCGAGTGTTGTCTAGGGAAAATTCAAAGCCTGTTGTGGAAGTTGTTCCTTATGATGAAAAATTGGATACTAATGTTATGTTAGATTGGATCTCTAATATGGAGAAGTTCTTTGAGGTAGAAAACACTCCTAATAATAGAAAGAATAAGATTGCAGTCAATAGGCTAACAGGTCATGAATCAATATGGTGGGAGCACTTGCAAACTGATAGACAAAGGAGAGGAAAAGAGAAGATCATAACTTGGCCAAAGATGGTGAACAAGGTAAAGAAAAAATTCCTTCCTGCTGATTACCAAGTTAGCTTGTTGAGAAAGATGCAAAATTTGAAACAAAAAGACATGGCTATGAAAGAATATACTAAGGAATTCTATAGATTGGACATCAGATCTAGACATGTAGATGATGATGTTGAAAAAATTGCAAGGTACATCAATGGATTGAGATCTAAGATTCAAGATGAAATTAGTTTTGTGAAGCTGGAAAGTGTAGAAGAAGCATATCAATGTGTCTTGAAAGCTGAGGAGATCTTGACAAAGAAGCATGAACAAAGACAATGAGGTAGAGATGGTAGATTCCAAAGAGGCAAAGGTAGATCTTATAGAGAAAGTGGTAGATCTGATAGTTCTATGCATGATAAAGGTAAATCTTGATGGAAGAATGATGACAAAGGAAAGACTGAATGGAAAAGAAGTAATTCTTACCAAGGAAGAGGTAATTCCTATTCTAGAGGTGGATTTCATGGTAATTGTTCTAGATGTGGTAAAGAGGGACATAGATCTTTTGAATGTAGATCCTCTAAAAGTAGGCAAGGTAATATAAATGTTGTGATTCAAGAAGATGATGAGGGTTCACCAAGTGGACCTAGGGTTGGAGAAAATATGGTGGTGAAAAAAACCTTATGTAATAAGGGAAGTGATGAGGAACCTATTTTAAGGAGAAGTCATTTCAAGACAAGATGTAAGATGGCTGGAAAATGCTGCAAAGTGATCATTGACAGTGGAAGTTCACAAATTTAGTATCAAAAGAGCTAGTTGCCAAGTTGCAATTGCAGGGGTTGAAACATCCCAAACCTTGTCACATTTCATGGATCAAAGATGAGGATAAGATATTGGTAAGTGAGCAATGCCTTGTGAAGTTCAAAATTGGACATTATTGTGATGAAGTTTTGTGTGATATTATGCTCATGGATTATTGTCATATTTTGTTGGGTAGACCTTGGCAATATGATAGATATGTTGTACATAATGGAAGATTGAATCAATATACTCTTTGGGTGAATGGGAAGAAACAAATATTGCTACCTTTAATTGAAAGTCCAAATGAGGTTAATTGTACTGTTGTAAAAATTTGCATGGTTAATGGGAAACAATTTGAAAAGGAAATGAAAAAGAATCAAGTATGTTTTGCCATAGTCCCTAGAGGATCGAGTGTTAGTAGTAATAATCAAGTAGTAGAAGCTAGTAGTAACTGAGTAACAACAGATAGTGATAGCCGAGTACAAGTAGAAATTACAAAATTGTTGAATGAGTATAAAAACATTATTTCTAATGATATTATTGATGGTTTACCTCTAGTAAGAAGTATAAATCATTGTATGGATTTGATTCATGGAGCTAGTTTGCCAAACAAAGCACCATATAGATTGACACCTACAGAGAATGAAGAACTTAACAAACAAGTGCATGAGTTGTTGCAGAAAGGTTTGATCAGAGAAAGCTTGAGTCCATGTGCTATACCTATTGAATTGGCACCCAAAAAGAATGAAGAATGGAGAATGTGTATTGATTCTAGAGCCATTAACAAGATAATAGTGAAATATAGGTTTCCTATGCAGAGGATGGATGACATAATGGATTATTTGAGTGGAGCAAAGTATTTTACCACGATTGATTTGAAGAGTGGCTATCATCAAATAAGAATTAGAGAAGATGATGAATGGAAGACTACTTTCAAGATAAAGGATGGTTTGTATGAATGGTTGGTTATGCCTTTTGGTTTGACTAATGCACCTAGTACTTTCATGAGGTTGATGAATGAAGTTCTGAAAAGATTTTTGGGTAAGTTTGTGATTGTTTATTTGGATAATATTCTGATATTCAGTAAGACTAAGGAAGAACATCTTGAGCATATTAGACAAGTATTGCAGAAGTTGAAAGAGGAAAAGTTGCTAATTAATCTTAAAAAGTATTCTTTTATGCAAGAGGAAATTGTGTATTTGGGATTTGTGATTTCAGCTAATGGATTGAAGATGGATCCTGAGAAGGTTAAAGTAGTTTTGGAATGGCCTACACCTAAGAATGTGGGTGAGGTGAGATCATTTCATGGTTTGGCTAGTTTTTATAGAAAGTTTATAAAGAATTTTAATGTTGTTTATAATGTTATAATTGAGATAATGAGGGGAGATAAAAAGGAATTCAAGTGGACACATGGAGTTGATAAGAGTTTTGAGACTTTGAAACAAAAGGTTTCTAAATTACCTATATTAGGTTTACCTGATCTTAACAAAGTATTTCAAGTTGAATGTGATGCAAGTGGTAATGCAATAGGAGCTGTATTAAGTCAAGAAAGTAAGCTTGTTGATTTCTTTAGTGAAAAGTTGAAAGATGCTAAAAAGAAGTATTCTGTGTATGATCAAGAATTTTATGCCAATGTTCAAGCATTGAAGAAGTGGAGACATTATTTGATTCCTAAGGAGTTTGTGTTGTATACTAATCATAAAGTTTTACAATACTTTGGAAATTAACATAAATTGAATCAGAGACATTTGAAGTGGGTTGAGTATTTGCAGAGTTTTACATTTTTCACTAAGCATAAGAGTGGAGTTACTAACAGAGTTGCTGAGTAGGAGACATTCCTTGCTAATAGAAATGAAGGTTGAAGTTCTTGGTTTCGATGAAATGAAAGAGTTGTATGATGTTGATCCTGATTTTTCTAAGGCATGGAGAGAGCACAAAGCACCAAATCTAACAGATCATATAAGTAAATATGATGAGTATTTCATTCAAGAAGGTATGTTGTTCAAAGGTATTCAATTGTGTATTCCTAGAAGTTCTATGAGGTTGAATCTGATTAAGGAAAAGCATAGTGGTGGATTGGCTAGACATTTTGGAATTGATAAGACATTGAATTTGCTGAAAGAGAAGTATTATTAGCCACAAATGTATAAGGATGTTTAGAAATTTGTAAAGAGTAGTGGAGCTTTTCAAGTTGCAAAGGGTGTGAGTCAAAATATTGGTTTATATACACCTATTTCTATTCTTGAGAAACCTTGGATTGACATTAGTATGGATCTTGTTCTTGGATCACCTAAAACAGTGAAAGGGTATGATTCCATATTTGTTGAAGTGGATAGATTTTCTAAGATGGCTCATTTCATACCATGTAAGAAGACATCAAATTTTGAGCATGTTGTTGAACTTTTCTTTAAAGAGATTGTGAGATTGCATGGATTACCAAGAAGTATTATTTTTGATAGAGACAGTAAGTTTGTTGGTTATTTTTGGAGGACTTTGTGGAAGAAGATGGGTACTGAATTGAAGTTTAGCTCTACATTCCATCCACAAACAGATGGATAGATAGATTTTGTGACTAGAAGCTAGGGCAATTTGCTAAGATGTTTAGTTGGGAATAAGCCAAGTAATTGGGAGATGGTATTAGCACAAGCTGAATTTGCATATAATAATTTTGTGAATAAAAGTATAGGAAAAATACCTTTTGAGATTGTTACTAGAATGCATCCTAGAGGTATATCATATTTGAGAGATGTTGCTGGTGAAGAAAAGAGAAGAATTGTAGGAGAAGAATTTGTTGATTTTATGGAGTCTTTGCATAAGAAAGTGAAGTTGAGGTCAGAACAAAGTAATCATAGGTATAAGGAGAATGCTGATCAGCCTAGAAGACACCATGATTTTCAAGTTGGTGATGAGGTGATGGTTCATCTAAAGAAAGGAAGATTCCTAGTTGGAACATACAGTAAGTTGAAGATGAAGAAATTTAGACCTTGTAAGATCTTGAAGAAGTTTGACAGTGGTAATGCTTATGAAGTTGAGTTACCTGATGACATGGATATATCTCCTATATTCAATATTTTTGATTTGTATAAGTATCATGAGTCAGATGATGAAGTTGTTGTATCAGATGATTATCCTAAGAAGTAGATTGAAATAGTTGAATAGATATTGGATCAGAGAGTTGGCAAGAGCACAAGAGGAAAATATTACTATGAATATTTGGTGAAATGGAAGAACAAAAGATGCTTCATGGATTTCTCAAATTCAGTTGGATTCAGCTCAAGTTGTGACATCTCAATGATTCATGAGAATCATTTCTTTCAACCCCAGTTGTCTAATGCAAGAGCATCCTGGGTTGCCTTGTTATTGTGCTCATTTTTGTTCATTCTGCAAGTTGGTGCCTAACAATTCCTTCATGTGCCTAGCGGTTCCTTCATGTGCTTAGCAGATCTTTCATGTGCCTAGAAATTCCTTCATGTGCCAAACAATTCCTTCATGTGCCTAACAAATCCTTCATGTGCCTAGTAGTTCCTTCATGTGTTCAGTTACTGTAACAATTCCTTCATGTGCTAAGTTACCTAGTGTATGTCGAGTGACTCTTCATGTTCTGAGTTACCCAGTGTATGCCGAGTGACTCTTCATGTGCCGAGTTACCTAGTGTATGCTGAGTGTCAGCATTTGAACATGAATTCTATGAGCTAATTTGCGAGATTTATTTTGATTGCGACATTTATGTTAAGATCTTTACTTGGGATGTGTCCAAACCGTTGTTGGGTTGGCCCTCCTCTTATGTATTGTTCTAGAATAATCTGTATGCCATTTTGGCAAGTATATATAGAGTGTTTAGGCTTAGAGTAAGGCAAGTTTTTTGGGAAGTAGATTATAGAGCAGAATTAAAAGTATGAATTTAAAGTTGGATCTTTGAATGTGAATGTATTTGTAATTGGTATTAACCTAGAAGGCCTTACAGCTAGGCATGTATGAAGATATTTTAAGGAATCAATAAAAATATTTCACTCTTCTTCCTCCTTTGGTTGTTGTTCCTTGTGTTTGCTTCCATTTTGTTAACTCTTGCAGGGTGGTTTGGATAGTTGGGTGAGCCTTTAGCCCTAGTTATTCATTCCTTTGCCTACATCAGTTGCTGACTAGACACGTGACAAAGAGATGTTGCAGCAGATTCAAATCCAAGCATCAAAATTTAACCATGTGGCATGAGATTGATGGTTGTCACTTAGCGGCCATGGAAAGATGCACATAAGTTAACCATAGAAACATAGTGACCCAATCAGAGACCACCGCGTGACAACCTGTGAGAGGTAAGGTGGCAGTCTGTGGATGAACCAGAAGGTTCCAAGTGTCACCTAGGTGGTAGAGGTGCCTAATATGTTGATGAAGTAGGATGATTGTGTAGGGACCAACAAATAGGATGGTGCCACATGTCATATGGATGGTCAACCCAAGTTTGACCTAGATTCAAAAGGGAGGGAAAAATAAAAAATTTCCAAATTTCCAATTTTTTTATTTTTTATTTTTTTAATTTGCACATCAAGTTATTTAAATGAAACAAGATTTATATTATAAACTTCAACAATATAATAAAGTGATTTTTTTGCAAAAAATCATGGGGTATGTTCATCCATTCAACCTGCAAGTTTCAAATGGATGTGTTGGGCATATCTTTTAGGCCAACATAGGACTATTATTTATCATCAAAAATCTCTTGGAGTCTACTTTCTAGATTTTCCATTAGTTTTTGTACAAGTAATATTATGTAGCAAATATTCCCAATTTTGTTCGAGGTGCTCTATATTCAACTACATTCTAGTATAGGTAGTTCATAATCAGTTTGGGAAAAAATGGTAAAATTTGTATGCACCAAATTTGGAGAGGGTCTTACTAGTAGTATTAGTTTGTCTCCAAAGTAGTTTGATGAAGGTTTTGGAAACATTTTGGTAGAAAATTTGATACTTTATAAAAAAGGGGTTTTCTCATCATTCTTGAAAGATATTTGTGAGTTTGCTATGCACAATGATGAGATTTGATCTAGATTTCAGTTTTAGAGAGAAGAAAGAGGCTTTGCAACAAAATGCATGGAGATTCAGGTGGACAAGTGTTGATTCCAGATCAAATTCAAGATTCATTTCTCTTCTATATCTTTCTTCTTTCTCTATTTGTATAAGGTTGGTTCTAGAATTTTGGACAAGATTCTATAGTTGTGATACCACTATTCTTAGCATTTTCTCTGTTGTATGAACAAAAAATAATGGATTTATAATGTGTATTTATGATCTATAGTGTATAGTTTTGATCTACTATGTGTTTTATGAGTTATTTTCATACATTTTGAATGTATTTATTTCAAAGAAATGAATACAAAAAGAAGTAAATGAACTTAATTTCATTCTGATTCTTGTCTCCTATCTTTATTGTTTATAGCCTTTTGTGGTTTATGATCAAAGATTATAGATCTAATTGCAATTTAGTTTGGGTTGTATGTTATGATGTGTTTTTCCATTGATTCAAGGAATCATGTAAATGCTTGATATATCTTAACAGGTTTGCAGATTTTATGAAAGGATTTGATTAGTATGAGTTTTAGTTTGAACATAGATGTTTGATTTACAAAGTAAAAGGGTAGATCACTAATAACCTAATGTATGTAATAATTTTTAGAATACCCAACATATAGGGCACTGATCAATCATACGACCTACAAGTATAGTGTTGTATCATATGTGGGCTATGTTGATATTAGTAGGAAATAATTTCCACAACAGGTCAAATTGTGTTATTGCTATCAGGATTTAATTGTGTGATTTTGAGTCAAACTAATTGATCCATGTTTCATGAGTAGTGATTCAACATGAATCCATCTCTCATGAGAATAAATGGAACACTTAGAATTCAGTGGATCTAGGTGATGCTCATAGGGTGAAGCACTGAGACTTTTGGGGAGGTCACCCATCCCAGTACTACTCTAGCCTGAGCGCACTTAACTACGAAGTTTCCTCCATGGTTAAACCCAAAGTTTGCAACCCCATTTGTAAAACCTTCACCAAGTGTTGAATTCATTTTGAATCAATGCTCATGAAACATGGGTCAATGAGTTTGACTCAAAATCATACAGTTAAATCCTGATAGCAATATCATAATTTGACTTGTTGTGGAAATTATCTCCTACTTATCAATTGATGAGCTTAAGGGGATTTCCAATGAATTTTTCATAAGGCATGACACTTGATGAAGGTTTTTCAAATGGGTTTGCAAGCTTTGGGTTTAACCATGGAGGAAACTCTATAGTTAAGCGTGCTTGATTGGAGTAGTACTAGGATGGGTGAGCTCCCGAGAAGTCTTGGTGCTTCACCCCTATGAGCATCACCTAGATCTAATGAGTGCTAAGTGTTACATTTATTCTCATGAGAGATGGATTAATGTTGTATCACTACTCATGAAATATGTGTCAATGAGTTTGACTCAAAATCACACAATTAAATCCTGATAGCAATATCACAATATGTTGGTATCAATCAATTAATCAAAATCATTTTCCTTTTCATGCTGTAGAGCTGAAAAAAATACCCACACTTAGCTTGTGAATCTCATAGATCATGGCATTAGCTATTTCATGCATCTATTTTTACATGAGCATAGAAGATTTTGGGGTTTTCATCTGCTTAATATAGGTTCAGATTTATGTTTTAGGAATTGGTACCATATAGATGAATATGAGGTCTACCCACCTTTTTTTTGTAGAGCCTGAAGTGGAGAAGGAGTTTAGCCTTGTAGTTGGCCCATGTTCTAAAAAAATTATGTCCATAATAGGAGTTAGCTTCCCTTATATGCAACTTTGTATTGGCTACCTATTAGTTTAAAACATTGTTAAATCAAGAGCCAATGGAGACCATAGATGGGAAGGAAACTATTTTTGGGAATGATATAATTCAACTTAAGACAAAAAAGTGCCCAAAGGTATGGTTGTATTAGAAGGTATTTTTGAAAATTAGGATAGGATGCAACCATATTTAAGAGATAAGAAACCAAAAGAGTTGGAGGAGACAAATCTAGGTAGCAATGAGGCCCCTAAAAAGGTATATATAGGTAAGAAGATATCTTTTGTAGTGAGAAAGGCTTTAACTCAACTATTAAGGAAATAAATGCATGATTTTTCATGATCATATGATGATTTATAGGCATATAGGGAGGATATTTTCAAACATGTTACCCCATTAAAGGAAAATGCTAAATCATTTCGAAAAAGAGAAAATTCCAATCAACCCAAATCTTGCTCCATAAATATAGGAGCTGATGAAACTTAGAGATGCTGGCATTATAAAGCCAATTCAACATTCTTCATGGGTTTCTAATCTAGTGCTTGTTAGGAAGAAAACGGGAGACATCAAGCTTTGTGTTGACTTTAGAAATTTGAACATCTCATCAGTAAAGGGTAACTATGGCTTGCCCAACATGGAGGCCGGTTGCAAAGGGTAACATGTTCTAAATTAATGTCTATGATGGATGGGTTCTCAGGTTATAATCAAGTGTTAGCTAAAGAATCATAGAAATACAAGACTACATTCACAACACCCTGGGGTACCTATGTCTATGTAAGAATGCCATTTGGCCTTACTAATACTGGGGAAAATTTCCAAAGAAATATGGATGCGGCTTTTGCATATTTCATATATAAATTTATGGTGGTATATCAAGATAACATTATTGCCTATTGCAAGAAGGAAGAAGATGACTATAAACACCTTAAGAAAACATTTGTAAGATATTTAGATTATGGTGTTTCATTGAACCCAAGGAAATGTACATTTGGAGTGCCAAAAGGTAAATTCTTGGGTCATTTGGTATCCAAAGAGGGGGTTAGAATAGACCTTGAAAGGGTTTCTGCAATAGACAAGATTCCTAAGCCTAACATTGTGAAGGGAATCCAATCATTCTTTGGACAAGCCAATTTTTTAAGAAGGTTTGTGACCAATTTTGCAGAAACAAGTAGACCTATTTCAAAGATGCTAAAAAAGGCAGCAAAGATCATATGGGATGTTGAGCCATCAGTTTGATTTTAGAGTATCAAGGAAGCAATCACGAATGTATTATTATTTAGAACTCCTAATTATAGTAAGCCTATTGGCTCCTGATTTAACAGATTTGAAAATAACCAAGAAACCAGACCAATACATCTAAGGTTAGCAAATTCCTATAATGGATGCACTTTACTGTAGTCTTGGGCCAACTATAAGGATAATTCCTTCTTCTTCTTCAGGCTCTGTAAGACCTAGGTGGGTGGACCTCAGATTCTTTATATGGCACTAGTGTAAAGGCATATAACTGAATCTGGAAAATAGATAAAATCCCTTAATCTTCTATATTTATGCAATCATTCATGGGTGAAATAGCTAATAATAAAGCACATGAACCTGATAAACCAAGAGAGGGAAAACTCTTTTAGCTCTTACACATAAAGGGAAAGATATTCGATTGATAATTTGGATCTCAATATAACTCGGGTATGCAACAACAGAGGACATGTAATCCTTAAGCTAAGTAGTCCCTTATCCATTGGGCATCAACTAAACCTTAATATACAGATGGATATCCTAATATACTCATATATCTAGACATCTGATCTATCTATTTGACTTGAAAATAGACATCAGTGTTCACAAAGACCTCATACTTATTATAATATCCTCTTCAAATAACCAACAACCCTATCATATGTATGAAGCATTTACTTGGCTCTTTGTTCCAATAGCAAAATGCATAAGACATACATCTTTAAAAGGCTACAAAATGGGTTAAGTACTTTGTCCCTAAACCACAAAATATTGCAAATTACAGAGACAGGAGATGAGAGTCAGAATGAAACTAAAAGAAATGAAAATTTTGCATTAATTTCTTTAAAACCAATACATCATCTGCATGTTAACACTTAGAAAATATACAAAGGATGACTGTATAATATGAATTGCTTCAAAAGAAATACAATATGCTATTCTTAATAGAGGAATATTGAGGAAAATTGGTATCACAGTAATGGGAAAGGATTTCAACTAGACTAGAACCATAAAGTAGTTACACTATAATGAAAAATATCCAAAAACTAGAACCCTTACAAAGAGTAGAGAGGAAGAATATATAGAAGAGAAGATATTTCTGGATCTGTAATTTGAAATTGACGTGTGTCCCATTGAAATGTCTTCAATTTGAAGTTGTTGAAACTGATCTTCTTCATCTACCTATAACCAAAAACCATAAATGAAGCAAAAAATATCTGATATATCTCATTATAACAATTAGCAAAATATCTTATGGAGAACATATCAGGTATAAATCAAATCTACTACTAGAGGCTCAAAATTTGATTTAGTTGGTCACATCTGCTTTTGCCGTAAAGTTCAACTTATGCTATTTCCAAAAACATCATTGCTTCCAACTACATTTAAAACCATCAAATCTCCCTTTATAACTGATGATGAAATCATATTTGATAAAAATCTAATTATATCTTATTGCAAATCAAGCTAGAAACATAATTCTACATTTTTCACTAAGAACCCCCCAAAATTATAAATCCTCCTATAGTCATTTCTAGTTAACACCTGTGCAAAAATTGATAGCAAAGATGGAAAATTCATTCTTTCCTAGTTCCATCAGTATATTATATTGTATGTATTGCACAAAAATTGTACCCTTGAGGTTGATTTGAATTTCTGGCTCCCTGGCCATGCATAGAGCATAAAATGAAAAATATAACTATATAGTCAAAATTATATAATTTTATTCAATTTATAATCCTTTCAACATCTGCACATTGAATATCTCTGAACTTTTAATTTTTAATATCACTTTCCATTTTCAAATCCATGGATGCCAAGTGTTAAGATCTCATTTGCCAATATTACTCAACAAGTCCTGCATCTAACTTTACACTTTAAATCCATCATTTTAATGTCATAGCCCCATATTTTTACTCCCTTGACCTTAGGAAAAGTTCACAAACTCATAATTTTCATGATATCTTATGCCATGAATTTGACTTTCCAATGTCTTGACCATCTCGGTCTTACAATGAAATTGTAACATCGAGGAACCTTTAAAATTGTGCCATGATCCCACGATAATCATGGCATCGTGTATCTTTAAAAATTGACTCTTGATCTTAAAGTGAAATCATGATATTGCACGCCTTATTTTTGACCTTCCTAACCTTATGATGGGCACCCAATCATAACATCATAGCACTTCTTTCTGCATCTCCCAATCACACGACAAGAGACTCGTCACGACATCGTATCTATTCAAAATGAACCTCACGACCTCCTAACTAATCATAAGATCCCAAATCTTGTAACATCGCAAGCCTCTAATTTTTGCACCTTGATCTCATGATGAGGGGCCCATCGTAGCATCACAACATCATTTTTGATCTCTCTCATTCTCACGATGTGATCTTAAGATCAAGCCTCTTCGTAATGAGTCTTCTGAGCTCCCGACCTCGATGTAATATCATGCTAAGCTATCATTATGCATGATGCTAAATGGTAGGAATTCTTGCCTCTCTTAAAAAGCTGATTTTATGAATCATCCCCAAGGTTCCAAGTTGATCTCATGATCTACTAGAATCCATTTAGTTGAAGATAAATGTGATTGTTCATGAGGAGGCCTTTGCTAGTTCATTTTGATTTTGGATGAGATAAAGAATCTACATGCTGCTTCAAAATAACACACAAAAGAACTACGTTTTTGTATTTTTTATATTTTTATGAATGCAATCTAATAATGCAGCTAGAATGAATTCCTATTCTAACAGGGGGTTAGCTAAGCAAATAATGAAACTATTAAACCAAATAACATGAAATGAAAATCCTAATGGACATAAGCTATAGAAAACAACACATTGCGAGTTAAGCTTTCAAAGAAATTAATGGGTAACCAATGAAAATAGGAGCAGTGCTTCCTAGATTCCATTGATGCAATTGTCGATGGGAAATTTTAATAACTAAATGATGTTTCACTCTTCATCAAATCAAAAGGCCACAGAAAGTGCACTCATGTGAGACAAAGAATTATGTAGACACAATTTGGTGATTTCTTCTTGAGCTATATATGTCAATAGAATTCATAAAACTATAGCAAACACCAAAATTAATAGATCACACAACCAAAAACAACACTAAACCTTTGGCTCAATCACAATATCATGAACAAAATCCGCAAAACAATGACACATTCAGGCAAGAATCATTACACTCCAAATGCAAGCACCAAAAGCATAATTTTATTGCATAATAATAGTGGCCCTAATTACATATTACAATGGGATAGTTATAAGAAATTGTCTCCTCAATTTGTGTTGAGAGTGAGAGATATTCTTCATGTAATAAAATTCTTTTTAATTAACAAAATAAACTAATTATATACAAACTACAATCTAACTGGTGCTTAAAGTGACTCCATCCATTCTATATTCATTAATTGGATGCATGAGCCTTTTACACATTTAAAACAAATAAATATGAGAGAAGAGAGAAAGAGAAAGCTTCGAGTCAAAGTGGAAGTGTCTGGAAGTGTCAAAAATAAAAGTTGATCCTTCACAGGGCATTTGTAGGAGTTAAACTGCAATCATAATGCATGGAAAGCTCTATTTTTGAAATTGATAGTTAACTGTCGATAGAACTTTTCCAAAAATGCACACCTATGGAGCTGTAGACCTGCGGACCTACAGAGATGTGCACCTCAAAATGGTCCAAAATCTCAAAATTTTACTGTGTCAAAATTGAAATTCTGGCATCTGGGTTTTTTTCTTCTTCATCCCAAAGCTATAATTGGATGTTCGCCCTTGAATTTCTCTATAATTTTAGTAATTTTGGCTGAATCTAGTAAATCCAAAGCCTTGCATTTTTCCTTGACCTTTTGTCTATAATTGTCTACCTCAATTTGGATGTTAGCAAAATCCTTGAATTTGGTATCCAATTCTAACAATGCATCTTTAGTCCTGAAGGCTTGTTGGATATCCTCATCATCAGTAACTTCCACAAAAATCTTCCTAAAATTGTCTACTACTGTCTCTACAAGTAATAACTTTTCTCATTCCTCATCTTCAAAAATATCCAAGCATGCATCACTGTAGAGTTTCTCTACTTCCAAAATTTTCTCTTGGGCTTGGTCCTTAAGTTGATGAATCTCCTCATGTAATGTTTCCATTACTTTGTTACTATCTGCTATTTACTGTATCCAATTATTAATCATATCTAATTCTTCTCTTGTATACACATCGATCAAAACCTAGTACCTTTTCCCCTTTATGGCTTGCAAAGTTTGTAAATCTTTACTCCAGGCCCATACTTCATCCAAAATACTGAAGTACTACTTCAAAATTGCTACAATTTTATTTACGTTCTCTTACATAGCATGCAGTAACCTCAAATTTCCCATGATGATTAGAACACCTCTCTCCTCAAAAATTTCTCGCCACTGCTGATAGGCTTTCAAAAATGGGTCAAGATATACACCTCCCCCTTCTCTAAGTATGGTATTCAAAGTTTGCTTGGGGTGCTTAGAATCTAGAGGACCAACCACTTCAGCCAAATATCCCTTCAGGATCTCAATCTGCCTTCAAAGTGTTCAGAGTTTGATCTCATCCTACCCCATGCTCCTCAAGACTTCCTTGAATCCCATGGTAACCATCAATCAGACTATATCTCATGTGGGTCTTCCCAACATAACCTCTTTCAATTGATAACTCTTGGGTCCAAGGCTTTCTACATCTCTATCTTTAGGAGGAACGACCACTTGTGCAAACAATTCCTGGCCTTGTGTACTAGTGACAAATGCCAATGATGTTGTCTCATGTAATAGGGACTCAGGTTTATTCAAAATCTTAGTAATCTCATAAATGTCCTCCTTAGTAGCACAAAATTGAGGTCTTGTACTCCTCATTATTTCTTTTTGGAGCCACCTTGGGATGTGCTCAGCTGAAGACCTTCTTCTCGAGGATGAAGGAATGTGTTTCACTACCTCCTTCCCCTTATCATTCCTCCTTAGAGTTATTTCCCTCTATGAAGGCTCTTCTTCTATGGCCTCTATTTGAGCATACCCTATATATTGCTCCTTACTATCTTGGGAAGGCGGTTGAGAATATTCCACCATTTGTGTCTCCTTTGACACTTCATCGATCACCATTTGTTTCAGTCCCTCATCTTGTGATGTTCCTTTTGAACCTACTCTTCTTCTAAACTCTGAGGTGGAGGAGTCATCGAGCTACTATCTACCACCATGATTTGTGGTGGAGACAGGGGAGTAAGATCAACACCCTGCATATCTAGCAACATTTGTGTCCAGTCTTCTTATTGAGGTTCACTTGTAGGGGTATCCCTGATCTTATCCCTGACCAACTCTGTACCTATGAGCATAAAATCAAAATCTAACATTATGAAAATGTCATCATCCTCTTCACTTTTGTCATCCACCCACTATTGAACTTCATCTTCCAAATAAGAGAGTTCTAAGGGTTCTACTTAGGTGGATAGCGAGGTACCCATGGCACTCTTTCTCCTTTCTAGCTCAACAACTCTAGCTTGCCGAGTCCTTCCCTGTAAGGGTAGTTGTTCCTCTTCTACTACTACTACTACTACTTCTTCTTCTTCTTCTTCCTCCTCCTCTTTGTCTCCTTTTGAAATGGTTTTGGGGACCGATGGGAAAGACACCAATCTTTTTGTGATCCTTTGCCTCTTTTTCATTTGGATCTTAGTCTTTTTCTTTTGTTTCTTGGGGAAAAAAGGAGATGCTAGATCTTCTTGCAAAGGAGGAATGGACACCTATGGAGTCTCTCCCTCTTTTGATTGGCTGGGCACAATGAGAGACAATCGAGGTTCATCTTGAACTTGTGGAGCTCCAATATCCTTGGACCCTTGTACATTCTCTTCTTGCTACTAGGGAGGTACTTGCACTTCACCCTATTTTTCTTGAATCCTCTAAGGGGAGGTAATCTTTCTCTTGTTCTTTCCTTTCCTCTCTAGAGGATGGTAGTATCCAACTAGGCAGTCAAGTTGGTAAACTATCTCTGACCTGATGGGAGATTGGGCTACAAAGGTAGGAATTGTAACTTTTCTCCCTCTACCTTTCTCATGGCGGGCTTGAGTGTGGAAGATAACTGTGTCAAGTATTGGATCAAGTTGAAAAGGCTTCTTGATCCAATCCTTGGTCAATCTAACTACATGCTTTGCTCGATGATTAATATCATCGCCCTCTTACTTATTAACCTCAACATTCATTATGGGCCTCTCTCCTATTTTGTTTGAGTTGAATAGGGGGTGTAGCTCCCGTGAATCCTATTTCCTTACTCCCTCTGGAATGTTGAGCTTGAGAGCCTTCTCTGCTAGATACAAAGTCATCCTACAATAGTCCCTTATGCAGACATCATAGTCATTTATGGCATTCATCCAATGATATTCTATGGCATCCTTGTGATGGAACTCCTTGTCAACCAAACTCTCCACTCTCTCGATATTGTCAAAATAGAGCCAAGGGGAGTTTACTCCTCGAGGGGATAATTCTCCCATTCCCACTCAAAAGATGCAATATCTTGCTTCTGTTTAACTTGATATGGTCCAATGACTATGGGCCATGTCCAATAGGGTCTTCTTTGTTTCTTCACCCTCTCATATGCAAATTCAATCTATCGAGAAATCTCCAATAGCACCAATTTGTCACTAAGATATTTAGGGAGCTTCTTGGGATTGATAGTGGCACCAACTACTTGTAGATATGTGAATGTCTTGAATTGGATGAAGTAGGCCCTGATAGCTGTTATCTATGCTTTTACCTCATTGGATAGCCTTTTTGTGTAATCTCCTTCAATGAATCAGATGACCATGAAGATGAATGTGTCATTCATGATTTTGTACTCCTTGCTCTGCATAGGGAGCTTCTTCCTTACCAACTGAGGGTAAACAATATAGGGCCAGGTGTTAGGATCCTGCATACTGCCTCTCTTGTACAAACTAGGTTAGTTTTTTTCCCTTGTTGCAAGTATATATATCATATAAGAATTCATATAGAACTTCTTCTCCTTAACTACACCCAACTGCTTAGACAAGTTCTCACTTAGTGTAGTGCCCCAGTCTAGAGGCATCTTTGCCATCTTGATTGTCTCAATAAAATTGACCATGAAGGCATTGATGTGGCCAGCTACCGGTAAGCTTATGACTCTACTCAAAAGGATAATAGAGTATCCAATGTAATCCTTCATGTATCCCCTGGTCATGTCCACTTTTCCTATGTTCTTGCCTCGAGGAGGCATCTCAATGAGGTAAGATGATTATTTGATTTTCATCGCCTCTTTTTGGTATTCCTTGTACCATCTCTCAGCCGCTTCATAGGAGAGTCTAATGAATTGATCCGCCCTTGGGAGATGGAAGACCCTCTCAATGTTGTTAGGTCATAGGTCCAACACAAATTCTCCAATGACACTCTTAACCACTCTCTCCTCAGAAACAAAATGTTGTGCTAGAGCCATGATCAATTCCTCTGACTGTATTGATATGGGATGCAAAGCTGTGCTCACCAACCCAAAATGTATCAAGGTAGATATTAGTGTAGATCTCTTAGTGGGTTTATTGCATATTCTGAGGAAGTCACCTAGGTTTGTATGTCCCAGGTCGGTATCTCTGATTTTTGCATGATCATTGTGGAACCTTTATATTGATGGTACACCTTGAAACTTGAATATGATGAGCTTGGGTGCCATTCCAAATGTGGATTCCATTTAATCTCTACATGTCACAAGAAAAGGAACATTTATCATCTCAAAAGACCAAAAAAATTGGAAATAAAAAATGCCAATGCCTTGAATTTCATTAAAAATAAATATAAAAACAAAATGAAATGCCTAATTTGGGTGCTTTTATTTTTTAAATCCATTGTTTCATCTTATTACTATATATTTTTAAAATTTTATTTATTTTTTATTCTTTTAAATAAATAAATAAATAAATATATATATAATTTTTTAATTAGTTTTTTAGGGGGAAGGAAGTGTGTGGGTGCAGGACACAAGAGAGCACACACGTGGGCATAGTTAGGGTTTACACAGTGATGGGGAGAGGTGAGCAGGCATGCCTCATTACGAGTGGACGTGGTGGAATGTGCGATTGCATAGTTAGGGTTTTGGTAGATGGGCATGATGTGTGGAAACATGGCACCACACACGTGGGCATGACACACAAAAGTCTGATACAACATGTGTGGGCATGACTGCTTGCTCGTAGAGGAGTTTAGGCGGAAGCAATGGGCTTGAGTTTATACCGCATGAGTGTGTTGCAAGTGCACGAGCGAGCATAGTACAAGGTGCGTGCATGGGCATGTAAAAAAACTACATGCATACCTCTTGTTGGATCATCGTTGATTAGCAATGTGAGTGGAAAGAATACAAAAAACATTGGAGTGTTTGGGGCTTTATAGCTGAACCCACTCGCGTGGGGCACAACGCATGCCTAGCACAAGCACGCAAGTGCACGTCGCACACCACATGGGTAGGGCACAACACGTGCCCAACACAAGCGCGAGTTTCACTATTATTATTTTTTTGAATTTTATAATTTTTTATATTTTTTGATTTTTCCCATTTTTTGAAATTTGATTTTTTTAATTTTTTTTATTATTTCAACTTTTCAATTTTTTTTCTTTTATGAATTTTTGACTATAACATTTTCTTGAATCTTGAACTATGAGTTTAGGAGTCTAAAAAAAGTAGGGTTCCCCATTCCTAATGAGGAATGGGGCGTGCATTGTGGGACCACAACAAATAGCCTCGAAAAAAGAAAGAAATGATGATAACATTTCTTTATAAGAAAATATCCTTAGACCATGTATTAAACACCAACCAAACTTTGAATGCCTCAAGCGTATTTCAAATGACTTTGAAATAAGAATTCCAGAATTCAAAACCTTCAAGCTCAATGTGTGATTAGTGGATTCATTCCCTTTGACTTCTCAAGATGCAATCTATCAAAGTTTATGGACAACTTAGAAACAATCTTCCACTCCTTCTGGCCCATCCATTTAGAATCTTCACGAAGGTTGTTTATCAATCATCGCGTGACTAGATGAGAGAATGAATTCGAGGGCTCTATGTAGGTTGTCACCTTCTTTTATGCTTTTTGGCAAATTTTGAATAATTTGTTCCATGTAGTTCACAATTTTGCTTTTTCATGAAGCAATGTTTTCGATACAAGATACTTTATTTTGAAAAAATATCTTTTTCCATTTCAGATCTTTAGAATCCTTCAGTCTTAACACTGCCTTTTTTTCTTCTGTATCCTAACTACACTTAGACTATGTAGCCAAGACATCAGTGCCATTTCTTGGATTCGAACTTTTGTGAACATCCCTAACGTTCCTCTTTTAGAACTTTTAGAAAACTCTCATGCCCAACAATGATCTTAGCAATCCTTCGAGGAGATCCCTCCTGTTTGAATCAATCAGAGTTTAAATCATCCCTTGTTTCCTTTGACCTTAATTTGATAACACCTAAGATGGTCAATTCTTAAGTTTGCAAAGTGTTGAGAGCTCATTGGTTCAGAACCCTGAACTTAGGACAGAAAGTCTCCCTATTTCTGCAAGTAACATCCATTGTTTAGTTTATATAAAACACATAGTTGTCCAAATATTTTGACAAAGAAATACCTTTTCCTAAAATTAGAATCAAATAGTGGTTAATGAAATATCTCAAGTACACCTTACCTCCAGGGACTGACATAACTTTGAAAATTAAAACACGACTGAAAGCAAACATACAACATGAAAGTGAAACACACTTGCAAAAAATAAACACACTTGTAGAAATAAAAATCTAAGCTAAATGCAGAAATAAAATCTAACTAATAAATTTTTTTTTTGTCTTTTAGGCTTCAAAATAATGCTTCAGAAATTGCCCATTTATGGGTAAGGGAAGAAATTCCCCCTGTAAGGAACTAAGCCTAAAAGTGTTCTCTCCAAGGATATCCACAATCTGATAAGGACTTGTCCATAAGTGTTGGAACTTGGTATGACTGCCCAATTTTTCTTTCACCTTATCCTATAGTAGAACAAGGTCAAAAATCCTAAATGACTTTATTGTGGCCCTCTTGTCAAACCAACTCTTCATGAAAGCTTGATGTTTAGCCATGTGCTCTAATGTAGCTATCAATTTTTCATCCATTTCTAAAAGATTCATCAATCTAATTTGTACTTTGTTAGCATCTTCAACATATCCACTCCTGAACTTCAAAACAAGAATTCTGAGGCTAAGTGGGAATAGTGGTTCTTGTCCATAAACAAGCATGGAGAAGTCCCTAAAGCATTTTTAAATCTTACTCAATCTGTCCATAGGGCATATTTGAGTTACGTATGCCAATCCATAGGATTCTCCTTCAACAATCACCTTATTACCATGATCAAGTTCTTTTTTGTGGATTCTACTACTCCATTTCCTCATGGGTAATAATTTGAAGAGAATTAGATGATAACTTTATTCTCAAATGCCCATTGAGTTAGAAATATTGATGTGAAAGAAGATCCATTTTTGCACACAAGGGTGAATGACATACCAAATCTAGTAACAATATGTTCCTCCAAGAAATTTGTGACTACTTTGGCAGTGCAATTTTTGTAAGTTTCTGCTTCTATCCATCTTGTGCAATAATTAAAGGCCATGAGAATGTAGGTGTGTCTAGTTGATGATGGTGGGTTAATTGGACCAATGAAATCTAGCCCCCACTTTGTGAAATGAAGTATTCATATACTAGTTGTAATGGCATTGCTGGGTTCCTTTCTTTGTTAGCACTTTTTTTATGGACATGGCAAGAGCAAACGTGCTCAAAAGTGTGTTTGAATATTGAGAGCCAAAAATAACACGATCTTAAAATCATGTGAGCCATTGCTTCTGCTGAACCATGTCCTATGCCATACTTGTCATGAAAATGTTCTAAGACTTCTTTCACTTCTTCACATCCTAGGCATTTTAAGTAGATCCCTTCATAGTTCCTTTTGTACAACTTGTTTTTTTGCAACATATAAGATTCACACTTCATTTTAAGTCCTCTGCATTGTGAACTATTCATCAAGCCGGGGCATCAATTCTGTAGGAGGTAATACACAATATCCTGGTACCAAATGTCTATCACCACACCTTGGCCAATATCAACTTGAGATACTACCATTTTTGTATGGTGTTCATCATCTATTTCCTTCTCAAACTCAAATTTATTTTCATCACCAACCTAGTTATCTATTATCATCCTTGACAATCCTTGCCCTCTGACTAACTTCATGGGTTGGATCTCAAGGTCAAACTCTTGAACTATCACCATCCATTTACCTCGCCTTTCACCAAGTTCATTTTTCATCAACAATGTCTTTACTACTGGGTCAAGTACAATAGCATACACTTTACTTCTCACTATGTAATGGTAGAAATTCTTCACCGCTTTAACCAAAGAGAAAGACTATTTGTTGAGGTTAGAATAATTCAACTTGATATTTCTTAGCAGACAACTCATAGAAGCAATAGGTCTTTCATCTTCTTTCTCCTTCTTTTGAGTCAAGACCCTACACACAAATGCTCTGAAGCAAAGAAATATATCTTGAATGGAAGGTTGTAATCTAGACTTACCACTACTAGAACCACGAAAATGGCTACCTTGATATCCTTGAATGATTTCTTAACTTCAGGAACCCATTCTATCTTAGCTCTCTTCTTGAGCAAATGGATGTACAATCTCTGCAAATCCACTTATAAACTTTCAAATGAAATTTATCTTCCGAAAGAAAGACTTGAGTTCCTTTCAACTATTTGGGGGTGACATCTTTAAAATGGCCTCAACTCTATCAGGATCAATGGAGATGCCAGCTTGAGAAATGATATGTCCTAGGAGTTTTCCCTTAGTGACCCCAAATGAACACTTCTTGGGGTTGAGAGATATGCCATATTTATGACACCTATTGAACACCTATCTCAGGTCAGCAATGTGAGTGGCTTGATCTTTTGAAAAGACAATCAAATCATCTGTATAAATAACTATACATCTATTAATCAATCTCATAAATGCTTCATCCATGGCTCACTGAAATGTAGCCCCTACATTGATCAATCCAAATGGCATCTTCCTGTAGGTGAAGGTTCCCCATTAGTTGTAAATGCCCTCTTTAGTCGGTCTTCCTCTTCTACATTACTTGATTGTAACTAGAATATCCATCCAAGAAAGAAATCATTTTTGAGCCATTCACAATTTGTAAGACTTCATCCAGTGAGGGCAATGGGTAATTGTTCTTCTGGGATGCCAAGTTCAAATTGTGAAAATCTACGCAAAGTCAAATCTCTTTAGTCTTCTTTCATACAAGAACTAGATTAGCTACCCATGTAGAGTGATACATAGGGAAGATAATCTTCACATCCAACAATTTCTTGACTTCTTTCATTATCAGAGGCTCAAGGATGGGATTGATAGGTCTCTACGTTTTTCGAAAAGGTTTAGTGTCTGGTTTGAGGGGGATATCATGTGTAATAATCTGAGGATCATACATCTTCAAATCTTCATAGCTCCAGGCAATGCCATTCTTGTATTCTATGAGTAATTTGAGCATGTCTTCTCTTTTTTGTATGAACTACACACTTTCCCAATCTTTACCTTCTTAGGATCATCTTTTGTTCCTAAATTCTATGAATCGCATTCGTCAGTCCCCTTTTCTTCAAGAATTCTTTTGTTGAGTGCTCACTCATCATGATCAAAGATACGTTCTAATTCAACCATCCCCTTTGGAATAGTATTGGTTTTTAGGTTCAAGATTCCATCTTCATCTTGAATTGCAGTATCATCAAGTTCATCATATGGGGTGTCATCTATTTATTGCCCCTTAAAATGACCACTACACATGATAAACTCTAGTATATGTTGATCATCCTGAAAAACTTGGAAGTTCGTGATATTGTTTGGAATAGATGGAGCGGTGACCAACTCAACTAAATTTTTTTTTAACTTCATTCCATCAATGGGTTGCAATGTGCTTGCTGAAATAGCAAGGGCATTAGCTACCATGTTCTTTCTTCTTGGAACAAACTTTATATTCAAAGCTTGGAAATCATCTAACAAGTCCCATACCCTCTTTTTTTAGGCAATCAACCTCTTATCATTGCAAGAGTACAACAATTTTACTTGTTGTATAACCAATTGAGAGTCCCCTTTAATGATGAGAGTTGTAACTCCTTTCTCAAGTGCAAAGATAACTCCTCAAATTAGGGCTTTGTATTCTGCAACATTGTTAGTGCACCTAAATTGTAATCCGTATGCCACGTAAAAAGATTTACCCTTTGGAGGAACTAACTCAATACCTACATCAGCTCCTGATTTACACTTGGAACTATCAAATCAAAGAGTTCAAATTGGATTTTCTTTGGGTTTTCTGACCTTGTGCTTATTTGTTCTCAATTTTTCTTTTATCTGAGCTTTAAAGGATTATTTCTTAAGAACCCATTCTGATTTTCTTGGGGGTGGGCCTAAAGATTCTCCGTTGTGAATACAAGACAAAGGAAGTGTGTGCTTTTCCTATTTCTCTTGAATTTCCCCTATCAGTTCTTGAATTTCTTCAACTTTAGGCAGAGGACTAATGACCACTAAAGTCCATCCTTATCATTATATGATGCATTCAAGTCTTTAGTTTCCCCTTCAATCTCTTTAGAAGCATTAGATGCATTTGTAAGACTTTGGTTTTCTGTAGATCCATTTCATGAGTCATCAACTTTCTTTACTTCGACCATTTGTATCAACACCTTGGCAATTTCTTCTTGGTTGAATGAAAATTTGAATTTTGAATGACTAACTTTATGCAGTCAACAAAATCCCAGATGGAGGAGAATATTGGGATTAGCCTCTTCTCTTAGACATTGTAGATTAGCCATCATATGGTCTATGAATTGTGTTACAACCTCATCTTTTGGGGCTAAAGTCATGGAGTCCTTATTTTGATCATCTATTTTTTGGATTGACATGGTATCAAAAGCCATCATCTTGTACAAGTCTAAGTCTGTTTGCAAGAAGGCTAGTTCATTAGGAGCATTGTAATCTGTGATCATCTTGGCCAACTTGGACTTGACATCTATATTAATTTGATTGTTGAGACCTTTCCATGGCAACCAAAGCTGAGTGAAATCTATGGAAAACCATCCCCTTAGACATTTCATCCATTCACTACTGAGGAGCAATCTGTATGTCTCTGGAATATCAACCACATGTATAACAATGATGTCTTGAATACGGGGGTCAACTGTCAACTGTATCTACATGTCTTTTAATACACCTATGACTTTCACTTTTTTTTTAATCCAATTGTATCACTACCAAATTAGTAGGTTGAGGGGTGACCCCTAGCTTTTGTGTTATGGAAAAAGGCATGAAATTTCTTGAAGCTCCTAAATCAATAAGATAGTTGTGAAGATTTTTCCTGTATATCTTGATACTAATAAAAAATGGGGGCACCTCTACTTTGTCTTTAAACATGGTGGGTAATGCCTCCACGACATTAACTTGTTGCAACACCATCTTTTGAGGGGTAGTATTGTGGGAATTCTTTGTATGGTCCAGAGTCTTCATGAGCACCTCTCGTTGTTGTGGGTAGTTTTTTAACATGTCAAACATCAACATATTATCTTTTGTTCATTTCAAGTTTTCAATTGCACTGTATCTTTCAGATGACCAAGCATGACTTTTCAATATTTTTGGTACATTCACTTGGCTTTGATTTTTTTGTCCTCCAAGTGGTGGTTTGACTAGCACTGGATTATTACTCACCCTTGAATCGGGGGGAGTTGGTTGCAGCACTAGAGGAATTCCATCTATTAAGGATTCCTTTCTATTTCTCAAGTTATATATATTTTGATTGTCATTGCAAAAGGAAAACATCTCTTCATGCTGAAGGTCAAGCTCTTGGTTGAAAGGAAATGAGAACTCTTCCTTGATCGATTGTTCTACCTATGGCTTCTATGTGGGGTCATAGGATTCCAAAAATATAGTGTTAAATTACATAGGAGTTGAAGTATCATTGGCTTGAGAGCCTTGAGCCATCTCTTGATTCCCATTGTAGTATGAGCCATCATTGTTGGGTGCAGCATGACCATCATCATACTAATTGATATTTGCATACTGAATGTTGTTGTTGTCAATAAGAATACTTCCATTATTCAGAAATTTATTCCATTGTCGATTCTATCTCTGGAAGCCATTATTTTGGTTAGGAGGATTGAAGTTGTTTCCCCCATTACTATTCCCTGCATTGTTGTTATTTCCATTGAAGTTTCGATTGTAATTTTGACCATAACCGTTGTTGTAAGGATCAATATTGTTTCTTTGGAAGTTGTTGCTTTGTCCTTGTCATAATCTAAGATGATTCAATTCATTGTTCATTTGTGACATAGTCTTTTTTATCTGATCAAATTCTGAAATAAAGTTCTCTATTTCCATAGGAACTGTTGCCTTCTTTTCGAAGAAAGCAATCTTAGGACGCTCATACCTTGGGTAAGTCAACATGAGGTTCTGTAGAGTGGGTGCCTACTATAATGGAATTGGATTCAATGGTATAAACTGGCTTGGCATAGTGGGTACTCTAATTGAGTATGTTGGTTTTTCCACGATAGCTTGAGGTGGAAGCATCAATCCTCCTCTATTAGGATTGGCTTGCTTGGTAAAAGTTATTGCTTCTACGAAGACCATTTCTAATGTATCGATATCTGTTGCATGAAGTCTTCTTAGAAAGATAGCTGTAAGAGGGTCTATGGCTTCAACTAGTATAGTGTATGCATCTCTAGCTTGTGATATGCCATGTGGAAGCAGTGGTTGAAGCAAGAAACTATCTTAGCTGGGTCCTTTTTGATTGATATGAATTGTTGATGTATCACAACTGAGTTGATAAATGTTTTGAATTACTCCAAGAACAATTTTTTGAAAGTATTCCAATCTTTGATACATCTAGGTGGAAAATTGATGTACCAATTGTAAGCAACTTCCCCCAAAGAGTAGGGGAATAAATGAAGGACCATATCCTCATTGGCAATCTACTTTTGGTTGCAAATTTCTTTGAATAATTTAATGTGATCTTTAGCAGTTCATGTTTCTCCATAGATGAATCTTGGACAAAACTTTTTAGGATTCTTGGGAAGGTCATGAAGTGCACCTCTCAAGTTTATTGGTGAGTCTACAACATTTGGAAAAAGGGCGTTGGAAGATTTGGAGGACCTAAAGGTGGTTTTTGTGGAGGTGGAACAATTGGAGTATGTGGTAGTCCACCAGGTGGTTGGAGTGGAGGTGGAGTTGAAGAAGATGATGGAAGTTTGAATGGAAGTGGTTGAATTTAGGGTACTCCCCTATCACTACATGGTTTATGGAAGTGGGTGAGCTCAAGAAACTCATGTGCTCTTGGTGAAGATCTTAATGCTCACTGGAATGGGGATTTTGAATTGGAACCCTCCAGTTTGCATCAATTCTGGAAAAAGCACACCTCTGTAGAAGTACACTTTCTCACACTCCTAAATTTTGTGCACTATAGAGTTTTATGGACATGCACACCTGCATAGCTATGGATTTATGGACTTGCAGAGCTATGCACTTGAATTTTCCAAAAACTCAAAAAAAATTCCGAACTTGTGGCAAATGCAGAATTTTGCAAAAAAGTCAAGAATTTCTAAACTTTGAAAAATTTTCCTTCCTTTTCCAAGAACCAAAAGTGCAACCCTCATTCTAGTGCCACTTCTATTGGGCTGTCATTATGCATGATGCTAAATGACACAAATTCTTGCGAATTCCTCTCTTGAAAAGCTGATTTTGTGAATCAACCCCAAAGTTTTGGGTTGATCTCGCGATCTACTAGAATCCATTTAGTTGAAGATAAATGTGATTGTTCATGAGGAGACATTTGCTGGTTTGTTTTTATTTTAGATGAGATGAAGAATCTGCATGTTGCTTCAAAATAACATACAACAGAAATAAGTTTTTATATTTTTTATATTTTTATGAATGCAATCTAACAATGTAACTAGTATGAATTCCTATTCTAACAAGGGGTTAGAAAAGAAAATAACAAAACTATTAAAGCTAATAACATGAAATGAAAATCCTAATGGACATAAGCTATAGAAAACAACACACTGTGAGTTAAGCTTTCAAAGAAATCGATGGGTAACCAATGAAAACAAGAGCAGTGCTTCCTAGATTCCACTGATGTAATCATTGATGGGAAATTTCAATAATCAAATGATGTTTCACTCTTCATCAAATCGCAAGGCCATGAAAAGTGCACTTATGCAAGACAAAGAATTATGTAGACACAATTTGGTGATTTCTTCTCAAGCTAGATACATCAGCAAAATTCATAAAACTATAGAAAACACCAAAATTAATAGATTGCACAACCAAAAACAACACAATAAACCTTTGGCTCAATCACAATCTCATGAACAAAATCCACAAAACAATGACACATTCAAACAAGGATCACTACACTCCAAATGTAAGCACCAAAAACATAATTTTATTGCATAATAATAGTAGCCATGATTACATATTACAATAGGGTATTTATAAGAAATCATCTCCTTAATATGTGTTGAGAGTGAGAGATATTCTTCATGTTACAAAATTCTTTTTAATTAGAAAAATAAACTAATTATATACAAACTATAATCTAATTGGTTCTTAGTAGGACTCCATCCATTTTATATTCATTAATTAGATGCATGAGCTTTTTACATCTTTTAAACAAAGAAATATGAGAGAAGAGAGAAAGAGAAAGCTCCAAGTCGAAGTGGAAGTGTCTAGAAGTGTTGAAAATAGAAGTTGATCCTTCATAGGGTGTTTGTAGGAGTCAAACTACCGTCAGAATGCATTTTTGATGCATGGAAAGCTCTATTTTTGAAATTGACAATTAACTGTCGGTAGAAATTTTTCGAAAATGCGCATCTACAAAGCTGTAGAGCTGCGTACCTATGGACCTGTGCACCTCAAAATGGTCCAAAATCTCAAAATTTTACTAAGTGTCAAAATTGAACTTTTGGCATCTAGGTTTTGTTCTTCTTCATCTCAAAGCTATATTTGGATGTTTGCCCTTGAATTTCTCTATAATCTCAATAATTTTGGCTACATTTGGTAAATCCAAAGCCTTGTATTTGTCCTTGACCTTTTGTTTGTAATTTTCTATCTCAATTTAGGTGTTAGAAAAATCCCTCAGTTTGGTATCCAATTCTAACAATGCTTCTTTAGTCTTGAAGGTTTGTCAGATATCCTCATCATCAACAACTTCCACAAAAATCTTCTTGAAATTCTCTACTACTATTTATAAAGGTAACAAATTTTCTTATTCCTCATCTTCAAAAATATCCAAGCACGCATCCCTGTAGTGTTTCTCTGCTTCTAAAATTCACTCTTGGGCTTAGTCCTTGAGCCGATGAATCTCCTCATGTAATGTTTCCATTACTTTATTGCTATTTTCTATTTTCTTTATCTAGTCATCAATCATATATAATTCTTCTCTTGTATATACATCGATCAAAACCCGATACTTTTGCCCCTTTATGGCTTGCAAAGTTTGTGAATCTTTACTCTAGGACCATACTTCATCCAAAATAGTAAAGTCTTGCTTCAAAATTGCAATGATTTTATTCACATTCTCCTGGGCAACATGTAGTAACTTTAAATTTCTCATGATAATCAGAACACTTTCTCCTCAAAACTTTCCCACCATTATTGACAGGATTTTTAAAAAATGGGTCAAGTTGTACACCTCCCCTTCTCTAAGTATGGTATTCAAAATTTGCTCAGGGTGCTTATAATCCAAAGGACCAATCACTTCAGCTAAATATCCCTTCAGGATCTCAATCTGCCTTCGAAGTGTTTGGAGTTCATTTTCATCCTATCTCATGCTCCGTAAGACTTCCTTGACTCCCATGGTCACCATCAATTAGGCTATATCTTGTGTGGGTTTTCCCAACATTAACCCTTTCAATTGATAATCCTTGGGACCAAGACTTTCTATATTTGTGTCTTCAGGAGGAATGACCACTTGTGCAAACAATTCCTAGCCTCGTGTATTGGTGACAAATGCCAATGGTGTTGCCTCATGTGATAGGGACTCAGGTTTATTCAAAATTTTAGCAATCTCATAAATGCATTCCTTAGTAGCATGGAATTGAGGTCTTGTACTACTCATTATTTCTTTTTGGAGCCACCTTGGGATGTGCTCAGCTAAAGACCTTCTTCTTGAGGATGAAGGGGCATGTTCCACTACCTTTGTCACCTTATCGCTCCTCCTTGGAGTTGTTTCCCTCAGCAAGGGCTCTTTTTCTATGACCTCTATTTGAGTAGATCCTATATCTTGCTTCTCAGTGTCTTGGGAAGGTGGTTGAGAATATTCCACCATTTGTCTCTCCTTTGACACTTCATCAATTTCCATTTGTTTTGGTCCCTCCTCTTGTGATGGTTCCTTCTGAACCTGCTCTTCTTCCAAAATCTAATGTGGAGGAGTCACTGAGCCGCTATCTACCACCATGATTTATGGTGGAGATAGGGGAGTAAGATTAGGACCATGTGTATCTAGTGACATTTGCATCTAGTCTTCTTGTTGAGGTTCACTTGTAGGGGTGTCCCTGATCTTATCCTTGATGAACTCTGTACCTACAACCATAAAATTGAAATCTGACATTGTGAAAATGTCATCACCCTCTTCACTCTGCTCATCCACCCACTACTATACTTCATCTTCTAAAGAAGAGAGTTCTAAGGGTTATGTTTGGGTGGATGGTGAGGTACTTGTGGTAATCTTTCTCCTTTCTAGCTCAATGACTCTAGCTTGTTGAGTTCTTCCCTATAAGGGCACTTGTTCCTCTTCTACTACTACTACTTCTTCTTCTTCCTCCTCTTTGTCTCCCTCTGGAATGGTTTTAGGGATCGATGGGAAAGGCACCAATCTTCTGGTGATCCTTTGCCTCTTTTTCATCCAGATCTTAGTCTTCTTCTTTTGTTTCTTGGGGATAGAAGGAGATGCTATCTCTTCTTGAGAAGGAGGAATGGACACATATGGAATCTCTCCCTCTTCTGATTGGCTGGGCACAATAGGAGGCAATTGGGGTTCATCCTAAACTTGTGGTGCTCTAGTATCCTCGAACCCTTGTACATTCTTTTCTTTCTATTGGGGAGGTAATTCCACTCTGCCCTATTATGCTTGAATCCTATGAGGGGAGGTCCTCTTCCTATTGTTATTTCCTTTCCTCTCTAGAGGATGGTAGTATCCAACTAGGCAGTCAAGTTGGTATACTATCTTTGGCCTGATGGGAGACTGGGATGCAAAGGTAGGAATTGTAACTTTTCTCCCTCTACCTTTCTTAGGGCTAGCTTGAGCATGGAAGATAATTGTGTTAGGTATTGGATCAAGTTGAAAAAGATTCTTGATCCAATCCTTGGTCATTTTCACTACATGCCTTGCCTAATGATTAATATCTTTGCCCTCTTCCCTATCAACCTTGACTTCATGATGGGTCTCTCTCCTATTTTTTTTGAGTTGAACGGGGGTGAAACAACTCTAGTGAATCCTGTTGCCTTACTCCCTTTGGAATGTTGAGCTTGAGAGCCTTCTCTAATAGATACAAAGTCATCCTACAATAGTCCCTTATGTGGACATCGTAGTTCTTTCTAGTGTTCATCCAATGATCTTCTATGGCATCCTCATGATGTAACTTCTTGCCAAAAAAATTCTCCACTCTCTTGATATTGTCAAAATAGAGTCGAAGGGAGTTGTAATCCTTGAGGGGATAATTCTCCCATTCCCACTCGAAAGACAAAATATCTTGCTTTTGTTTGACTTGATATGGTCCAATGACTAGGGCCATGTCCAATAGGGTCTTCTCTATCTCTTCACCCTCTCATATACAAATTCAATTGATAGGGAAATCTCCAATAGCACTAGTTTGTCACTAGGATATCTGGGGAGATTTTTGGGGTTGATAGTGGCACCAACTATCTACAGATATGTGAATGTCTTGAATTGGATGAAGTAGGCCTCGAGAGTTGTTATCAGTGCTTTTGCCTCATCGGATAACCTTTTTCCATAATCTCCTTCAATGAATTGGATGACCACGAAGATGAATGCATCAGTCACAATTCTGTACTGCTTGCTCTACACCAAGAGCTTCTTCCTTACCAGTTGAGGGTAAACAATATAGGGCCAGGCATTAGGATCCTGCATACTACCTCTCCTGTACAAATAGGGCTAGTTTTTCCCCCTTGTTGTAAGTATATATATCATGTAAGAAGTCATATAGAACTTCTTATTCTCCTTAACTGCACCCAACTGCTCACACAAATTCTCACTTAGTGTAGTGGCCCAGTCTAGAGACATCCTTGCCATCTTGATTGTCTCAATGAAATTGACCACGAAGGCACTGAGATGGCTAGCTACCAGTAAGCCCATGACTCTACTCAAAAGAATAATGGAGTATCCAATGTCATCCTTCATGTATCCCTTAGTCATGTCCACCTTTCTTGTTATCCTGACCCAAGGAGGTGTCTCAATGAGGTAAGATGATTGGATGATTTCCATCACCTCTTTTTGGTGTTCCCTATACCATCTCTCTACCACTTCATAGGAGAGTCTAATGAATTGATCTTCCCTTGGGAGATGGAAGACCCTCTCAATGTTGTTAGGTCATAGGTCTAACACATCTTCTCTAGTGATACTTTTAACCACTCTCTCCTCAGAAACAAAATGTTGTGCCAGAGCCATGATCAATTCTATTGACTGTATTGATATAGGATGCGAAGCTGCGCTCACCAACCCAAAATGTATCAAGGCAGATATCATTGTAGATCTCTCAGTGAGTTTATTGCATATTCTAAGGAAGTCACCCAGGTTTGTATGTCCCAGGTTGATATCTCTGATTTTTTCATGATCGTCCTGGAACCTTGATTTCAATGGTACACCTTGAAACTTGAATACGACAGGCTTGGGTGCCACTTCGGATGTGGATACAATTTAATCTCTACATGTCACAAGAAAATGAATGTTTATTAGCTCAAAAGACAAAAAAACTTGGAAATAAAAAATGCAAATGCCTTGAATTTCATTAAAATAAATATAAAAACAAAATGAAATGCCCAATTTGGGCGCTTTTATTTTTTAAATCCATTGTTTCATCTTATTACTATATATTTTTAAAATTTTATTTTTATTTTTAAAATTTTAATTTTAATTTATTCATATGTATATATTTTAATTTTTTAAATTATTTTTATTATTTTTTTAGGGGGAAGGAAGCGTGCGGGTGTGCGACACAAGAGAGCACAAGCATGGGTGCGGTGCGCGACCATGGTTAGGGTTTGTGCGATGATGGGGAGAGGTGAGCAGGTGCACCACTTTGCGAGCATATATGGTGGAATGTGCTTATGCATGGTTAGGGTTTTGACAGATAGGCATTGTGTGTGAAAGTGCGATACAGTGTGCATGGGTGGGACTACTTGCACACAGAGGAGTTTGGGTGGACACAATGGGCTTGAGTTTGTGCCATGCGAGTGTGATGCAAAGTGCACGAGTGGGTGTGACGCAAGGCATGTGCATAGTCATAGTGCAAGATGCACATGCAGGTGCAGTGCTAAGCACTTGCAAGCATGTAAAAAAAATTGCGCACATACCTCTTGTTAGATCATCATTGATTAGCAATGTGAGTAGAAAGAATACAAAAAATAGCAAAGGGTTTGGGGCTTTATAGCTGTCATGACACACACCTAGCATAAGTGTGCAAGTGCGTGTCATGCATAATGTGGGTAGGGCATGACGCGCGCTTAGTGCAAGCAAGAGTTTTATTATTATTATTATTTTCTTTTGAATTTTATAAAATTTTATATTTTTTGAATTTTCCAGTTTTTGAATTTTGAATTTTTTTGGTTTTTTTGACTTTTCAATTTTTTTTCTTTTATGATTTTTTGACTCTAACATTTTCCTGAATCTCGAATTATGAGTTCGAGAGTCTGAAAAAAGTAAGGGGTCCCCATTCCTAATGAGGAATGGGGTGTGCATTGTGGGACCACAATATATAGCAACTCTCCAAATTTTGCTTGGCTATCCTACAGAACCATCATATGATCGCACAACTTCCTTATTGGTTTTATGACCTCATGATGACCTAGAGATGCCACATGGCATATTCTATGACCTGCATCTTCCTTTAAAATATGTTGACTTTTATGCCAATTGGCCACACACATGGACCCCTCCATGGTTGAGCAATGACTGTCCAAGGGCTGGGTGTCTTTCAAGACATTTGGCATTCTAAGAGCTTAGGTTTATGAATAATCTAAAGTTTTCCTGTGCCTCCAATGTGGGATATAATACCTACATCCCCTTCACATCGTCTTTGCCATGGAACTCTACACCTACAAATTCTTTCATTCATGCCCCTTCTCTGATATGCCTAAAAACTTGATGGAGTGCTCTCCTCTTGCTACATGGATGTGGCATGAAGCTTGAAGTGGATGTGCTATTTTTACTAGTATGAAGTGCCTTCTCTCATAATTCTACCCTCCTATCACTTTTTGACACTTAGGCAAAATTATGAAGCATGACACTAGCTCAAAATGGGGCTTTGCAGAATGGCTCAGAATGTCAATTTATCAATATAGAACACATATGCAAGCTAAATGCAAGGTATTAGAAACATGAAAAACCTCTTAGACCTTAAAAAAATAGCTAGATACATATGCATGAAAAGCATTAAGGGGGCTCAAAGTGACTCAAAAGTTGGAATGAACACTCAAAATGGGAATGCAATTTTGAGTGCCATTAGTGGCTCTGTCTAGGGATGCATGCCCGTTGCGGGCATGGAAAGAATTTAGATCTCTGAAGGAAACAGACCACTCAAAATTTTCTCTAAACAATTTTTTTCAAAATAAAGAAACTATTCTAATTGTACAAGATGGTGACCTCGGGCCACCGAAACTTCTCAAACCTTCCTACCTATATCATATACTTGATTCTCATTAACATCTTCTTGAGGTAAATTGCAAATTTTATTTTCCTTTGTTTCACCCAACACATCAGATCTTCTCATCAGCAGATTAGGTGAAAAAAAATCATTCTCATAGTGCATATAAAAACTTGAATTACTTTCTTCATCTTGCTCACTATGAAAATATAAATCAGCATGATCATAACAACTGACATCAAACTAAAACTGATCATCACTAACTGAATCATGGACATCTTCAACTGAAAACACAAAAGTTTGGTACTCTACTCCATTCAACAAGCTACATGAATCAAATTGTAACTCACCTTGCACCTCTAGATGTGAAGAATTTGATTTTTCCTATTTTGTAACATCAGTAATCCATAAATTAGACTAAACATTTGCTGCAACCTCTTCACACTCAAACAATTGATTAGATACCAAATCACAAGAATCATCATGAAATTGCATGTTCACAATATGCTGATCCATATCAATGCTATCTTCAAATAACTCATTAGAGTAAACCACTTCATTACTATTACTTTCCTCATCACATGAACAATCTAAATGTATCTCAACCTCATGAAAACAAGAAGAAAATCAACTAGCAAAAAACCTTATCTCTATATCTTTTTTTTCAACATAGAAGTCATCATGTGTATTGATGTACAGACTACCATCACATACACCTCCAAAACTTGACATAGCATATTCAGAAACTATATCTTCTTCAACATCAAATTTGGGGGAAATGACTTCATCAGATGAAAAGACAAAACATGGCAAAACACAAACATCCTTGGATAAATTTGCATACCTTTCAAAATCATGAGCCAACAAATATGAAATCTCATCAACACTTAACAAGACTTCATTACGAGTTTCTTTTCCTTGGCTGTGATTATTATCTGGATAACTTGACACATTTATAATAATAGACTCATTAGTAACACATTCTAAAAAATAAGAACTTTGATCATCACATACATCTTCTTCTTTAAACAATACCTCAACAATCAGTATCTTGATATATTCACATTTATCATTAGAAGAAAAACTCTTACTATTGTTATACTTTTCCTCTTCTTTACAATCATCATCATAACAAGATGAATTCACATTATGCCTATCATCAAATTTTTGATTACTATGCTCTGATTTATAAAAATGAGACTCTTCATCTTCAACATCATTTTCAATAGATTCATTAACATTAGATTCATTAGCATTCAAAGCACTTTCAATCTCCATGAAAAAATCTTGGATTTCAATAATCTTTTCTAACCTTGACTTTGTTGACCAATCAATTTAATGTGGCATAAAAAATTCTAAGAGTACCATTGGCCATGAAGACTCCTTACGTCTAAAGGACTCATCATGATTCATAACTACTGATTTAAATTTCATGTAAATTTTAAATCCATCAGGACCCTTAATATCACCAATTGTATTTCTTATCATTATAATAGTCTTATCATGAATCTTTCTTTTCAGCTTAACAATATTTGCACAAACACTTTCAAGAGTTGGCACATCACTTTCAAACCTAGATTCTGAATCCATCTTATAAACTATTGAACATCTACCTCTATTTTCTTAGTGCTGAAACCACTAGATGGAGCCAACCATTTTATTAATTCAATTTTCATAAGAGACAAATACATGAAAATTGAAAATACCTTTATGTGTTTCTGTTTGAAACCTCTAATTTGTTGATTGGCATAGGTGCAAGACTGAAATTCCTTGACACCACTGGTCAAAAATTTGTAGGGCCGCCATCTCCTTGCTAGAGGATAAAGAAATCACTATCGTGATTCACTTTTTTACACTTATATGTTTTATAACAACAAATTGCAAACATCACTTTAAAGCTTATCAAGAATTTAAACTTCCTTTTCAAGAGACTATCAAAGGTTTATGATCTACCCACACAACTAAAAATCCTTCAATATATTGCAACGGAATCAATTAGGAACAAACTGGTATAGAGATTTGAGAGTTGCCACTCACACTTTGTGAGAAATAAAAGATAATTCATCACTTGAAAAATTTGAACCAGATCTTCTGATGTAGGAGAAATGAAAACCATCGAATCACTTTTGTAGATTTACAAACTTGGAAAAGGGGATACAAATTTATGTTGATTCTTGACTCCGATTTTACAACAACACTTTGAAAGATAAAATTTGACTGAATTGACTAAAGATAAACACTCCTAACAAGACGATTTACATTCAAAGCTACTATTGCAAATGGATAAAACCTCACTAGGATGAATGATTTGGAGTAAGAAAATTGGAAAGAACATTAGAGAACTTACTGTTGCAACATTTTTATGCACTTCTTCTGCTTTATTGAATCTCTTCTTTTAAATTCTCAAGGTTTGTCTACCATTTAGATTCAATACAATCCTCAATAGAGTCACCATTTTGTTGGCTCCTGATTTAATAGATTTGAAAATAACCAAGAAACCAGACCAACACATCTAAGGTTAGAAAATTCCTATAATGGATGCAATTGATTGTAGTCTTGGGCCAACTATAAGGATAACTCCTTCTTCTTCTTCAGGCTCTATAAGACCTAGGCGGGTGGGCCTCAGATTCTTTATATGGTACCAGTGTAAAGGCATATAACTGAATTTGGAAAATAGATAAAATCCCTTAATCTTCTATATTTATGCAAGCATTCATGGGTGAAATAGCTAATAATAGAGCACATGAACCTGATAAACCAAGTGAGGGAAAACTCCTTTAGCTCTTAAACATAAAGGGAAAGATATTCAATTGATAATGTGGATCTCAACATAACCTAGGTATGCAACAACAGAGGACATGCAATCCCTAAGCTAACCAGTCCCTTATCCATTTGGCATTAACTAAACCTTACCATACAGATGGATATCCTAATATACTCATATATCCAGACACTTGATCTATCTATCTAACTTGCAAATAGACATCAATGTTCATAAAGACCTCATACTTATTATAATATCCTCCTTAAATAACCAACAACCCTGTCAAATGTATTAACCATTTACTTGGCTCTTTGTTCCAATAGCAAAAAACATAAGACATACAACTTTAAAGGGCTGCAAAAGGGGTTAAGTACTTTGTCCCTAAATCACAAAACATTGCGAATTACAGAGAGAGGAGATGACAATTAGAATGAAACTAAAAGAAATGAAACTCTTGCATTAATTTCTTTGAAACCAATATGTCATCTGCATGCTAACACTTAGAAAATACATAAAGGATGACTGTATAATATGAATTGCTTCAAAAGAAATATAATATGCTGTTCATAACAGAGGAATACTGAGAAAAATTGGTATCACAGTAATGGGAAAGGATTTCAACTAGATTGGAACCACATTATAGTTAAACTATAATGAAAAATATCCAAAAATTGGAACCCTTACAAAAAGTAGAGAGGAAGAATATATAGAAGAGAAGATATTTTTGGGTCTATAATATGAAATTGACATGTGTTCCACTGAAATGTCTTCAATCTAAAGTTGTTGAAAGTGATCTTCTTCATCTGCCTATAACCAAAAACCATAAATGAAGTAGAAAATATCTAATATATCTCATTATAGCAATTAGAAAAATATCTTATGGAGAACATATCAGGTACAAATCAAATCTGCTGCTGGAGGCTCAAAATTTGATTTAGCTAGTCACATCTGCTTTTGCCGTGAAGTTCAACTTGTGCTATTGCCAAAAACATCATTGCTTCCAATTGCATTTAAAACCATCAAATCTATCTTTATAAATAATGATGAAATCATAAAAATCTGATTATATTTGATTGCAAATCAAGCTGGAAACATAATTCTATATTTTTCACTAAGAACTGCCCAAAATTATAAATCCTCTTGTAGCTACTTTCGGTTAACATATGTGCAAAAATTGATAGCAAAAATGGAAAATTCATTCTTTCCCAGTTCCATTGGTATATTATATTGTATGTTTTGCACAAAAATTGTGCCCCTAAGGTTGATTTGAATTTTTGGCTCCCAAGCCATGAACAAAGCATAAAATGAAAAATAAAACTATATAGTCGAAACTATATAATTTTATTCAATTTATAATCCTTTCAACATCTGCATGTTGAATATCTCTGAACTTTTAATTTTTAATATCACTTTCCATTTTCCAATCCATGGATGCCAAGTATTAGGATCTCATTTTCCAATATTACTCAGTAGGTCCCGCATCCAATTTTACACTTTAAATCATCCTTCCTAATGTCATAGCCCCATATTTTTCTTCCCCTAACCTTATGAAAAGTCCACAAAATCATCATTTTTGTGATATCTTATCCCATGAATTTGACTTTCCTGATGTCCAAACCATCTCAATATTATGATGAAATTGTAACATCGGGGAACCTTAAAAATTGTGCCATGATCCCATGATAATCATAGCATTGTGCATCTTTAAAAATTGACTCTTGATCTTACGAAAAAATTGTGATATCACGCACCTCATTTTTGATCTTCCCGACCTTACGATGGGCACCCAATTGTAACATCGTAGCACTTCCTACTACATCTCCCAATCATAGAATGAGGGGCCCATCATATGTAGCATCATTTTTTATCTCTCCCAATCTCACGATGTGATCATAACATCAGGCCTCTTCACAATGTGCCTTCTGATCTGCTAACCTTGATGTAATATCGCAACTCTCCAAATTTTTCTTGGTGATCCTACAAAACCATTGTATGATCACACAACTTCCTCGTTGGTTTTATGACCTCATGATGGGGTGCCCAAAGATGCCACATGGCATATACTATGACCTGCATCTTCCTTCAAAATATGTTGACTTTTATGCCAATTGGCCGCACACACAGGCCCCTCCATGGTCGAGCAACAACTATCCAAGAGTTAGGTGTTTCTCAAGACATTTGGCATTCTGAGAGCTTGGGTTTATGAATAATCTAAAGTTCTCCCATGCCTCCAATGTGGGATATAATACCTACATCCCTTGTACATCATCTTTTCCATGGAACTCTGCACCTGCAAATTTTTCCATTCATGCCCCTTCTCTAATATGCCTAAAAAATTGATGGAGAGCTCTTCTCTTGCTACATGGATGTGGCATGAAGCTTGAAGGGGATGCATTTTTTTTATTGGTATGAAGTGGCTTCTCTCATAATGTCACCCTCTTATCACTTTTTAACACTTAGGCAGAATTGTGAAACATGACACTAGCTCAAAATGGGGCTAAATGTAGGCTAAATGCAAGGTGTTAGAAACATGAAACACCTCTTAGACCTTAAAATGATAGCCAGGTATTTATGCATGAAAAAAATTCATAGGGGGCTCAAAGTGACTCAAAAATTGGAATGAACACTCAAAACGAGAATGCAATTTTGAGTGCCATCAAAGCCAATGCACATATTTTATTTTTCCTTGTTCCATAAAATTGTAATAGTTTTTCTCCAAAATAATGAGGAGGGTTTTGAAAAACCTATTGCCTTCTTTAGTAAGTCCCTTTAAGCTGTAGAGTTGAAGTATGACATAAAAAAAAGGACCATGCATAGGTGAAAGATGTAAAGGCGTTGAGATGCTATTTGATGGGAGTAACAATGATAGCATTTCTCATTAGTGCTATTGTTAAGGAATTTTTCACTTAGAAATAATTCTTAAGGAGAAGATTTATATGGATTAATAGGATTCAAGAATTCAATGTAGATGTCTAAATCACCAAATTGGTCATAGGCCAAGGTTTGGAAAAATTGATGACACAAGAAAAATGAGAAGAAAACAAGACAAACCAACTAGATGATGTCCATAGGTCCTATTTATGTGATATGGACTCATGTGTGTGGCATAAGGATGCTATCCATTATTTTCAATATATGCAATTTTCTCTTAAGATAAATGAAAATGGAAAAAGAGCTTTAAAGTTGTAGTCCATCAAGCATGTAATTATTACCTAAAAAATATGGTGGAGAAGCACAGAAGTTGTCTTATTAAAATATATGGATCAAAAGGAATTAGTTAAGATATTAAATGAGATGCATAGTGAGGTCTCTGGTGGTCATTACATGGAAAAGACTACAACACATAAGGTGACTAGGTCTCAATTTTGGTGGCCTACATTATTCAAGGATGCTCATGAATTGGTAAGAAGGTGTGATTCCTACCAAATTTTTTTAGGTAAGCTAATTTTTTTTGGAAATGTGCCATTCAAACTAGTAGAGGTGCAAGCACCATTTCAACAATGGGGAATAGACTTTATAGGTGAAATTGTAAACAAATCTAGTGGGTGATATTCTTGCATCTTGGTGGAAACTAACCATTTCGTATAATGGGTGGAAGTAATCCCTACAAGAAGATCAACTAGAAAGGTGGTGACTGATTTCATCTTGAATAATATCATTATTATATTTGGTTCTCCTGAAAATATTGTAATACACAATGCTATGTATTTTAGATCTGATGAGTATATGTAATTATGTGTTAACTATGGGATTACTAGATCCACATCTTCCCCATATCACCTCGAAGAGAATGGAAAAACAAAATCCAACAGTTCAAGTCTCTTGAAAATCATCAAAAGGATCTTGGATGAAAATAAAAGGATTTGGGATTCTAATTTTCCATTAGCATTGTGGGTAGACTGAGTAACAATAAGTACGGCAAGGCAATTAGTTCCACACCTTTTGATTTGGTATATGGTATACATGTTAGGCTACCTTAGAATAACTTGATTGGAATGTACAAGTTCATCCAAAAATATTATGAAGATTTAATTGATGAAATATATCCAAGATTGGATTACATCCTTGAATTAGATGAAGCTAGAAGATAAGCATCTATCAGGAATGAAAAATTACAATTGCAGACAAAACATCTAAATGAAAAAAAGTCCACAACTAGAAATTTTGAGTGTGATGACTTGATGCTTCTTTGGAATTCCATATTGGAGGATAAGGGTAAGCGTAAAAGATTTGAACCCATTTTTCTAGGACCATATTTGATTCACAATAAATGGGAGATGATTCATACATCATGAGAGAACTAATTAGGAACCTTCTAGAATTTTTGGTTCATGGATAATTCCCGAAGAAGTACTTCTACTGAAGATATTTTCTCCTCCATGAATAGTAGATAGGTGTATATCCTATAATTTTTTTGCATAGGTGTGTTTTTTTCTAGACTTCTTTCTCATTGTATATATGTTTGGTTTTGGTTTTTGCTTGGTTTGTTGTTGTGTGTCTTGTTTTTCCTAGTGCCTTTTAAAAGTTGTCAAGTTTGTGGTCTGCTCATCTAGTGATTCTAGTATTCTTGCATGGACACAAGTGGTCCATTATTCCTAGAAAGAGCCACTATTATCCATATTTTTAGTAAGTTGTAAAGTCCTAAGTGGTGTCAAACAAATTTTCTCATTTTGTTGATTGTTTCCTTTGCATGAGGTTTCTAACTCAAGAATTACCTTGTAATATCTAAAACCCTTGAAGAAACCTAAAAACCTTGATTGTCTCAAAATCTTAAGTTACTTTTTAAGTAACTTAGTGAAAGGTCTTTATACCATGAAGAAGGGGGTCTTTAGTCTTTCTTAGTGTTGTGACTTTAACTATGTACCTCGTCAAATAATCGCTTAATTATATTTTCATATAACTTAAGTTATGGGTTTAAGTATTGTGTTTGGGGTACCCTTGTATTTTTCTAGCAATTGTAATGTTCTAAATGTTTCATCTCATGGTCAGAAAATGTTTTTTAAATTTAAAATTTTGGTTTATCATTTGTTGAGTATCATATATATAAGTCATGGTGGACCCCAAGATCAATGGTCCACATATTTTTGCATAGCCTAAAATCCCCAAATGCAAAAAAAATGAGATTCATACACATGGCATGTAATGGGCACCCTAGAAATGCCCAATAACTAAACCAATGTCTGAAAGAGAGTGTAATGTCTTTGCATAGATTTAAACCACATAACATGAACAAAAACAAAGGAATTCATGCGAACTAAAACTTGAACTATTGCTGAAATAATATCAGTTTTCAAACTAATAAAATTAAATACATAACAACTCACTAATTACTCCAACATCATCAAATATATAACAAACTGTTCAATTCACTAATTACCCAATCTGCCTGTGTCTAGAAATGCTTAGCTGCCTATTAATGAGTTGATAGAAATGAATTCCAAAGGCCAATCCCCAAGGGAATGATGTCTAGAATGTCACAAGAGAGGATGAACATCCTTTAATGCCAAGAACAAAACTATACATCCAAGTTCCTATCAAATTCAATTCACCATGATCCCATGCTAAACAATGAAGCTCCCACCTCTATTTATACTTTCCATACACCCTTCTAGAAGGAAATAAAATATTAATTAATTACATTTACTAGAAGCTTCCCCCTTCCAATAATTAATGCACTCTCTAGAAACTCCTCCCTTGCAATACAATAATTAGTTTTGCTTCTAGAAAACTAAATTACTAGAGGCTTCCCCCTCAATAATTAATGCACTCTCTAGAAGCTTCTCCCTTGTAATACAATAATTAATTAAATTAATTAAATATAAAGTCACCTTTTAATTTTAATTTATTTAATGACTTCATAAGAAATTATTTTAATCAATTTCTCCTTATTTCTCCACTTAGCCTTTGGAGAATGTGAAGGCTATGAACTCCACTTAGTTGCTAAAATATGGGGACATTACAATCCACCCTCCTTGAAATTGCTTGTCCTCAAGCAATCTCAATCCTATTTGTTGTAGCACTTGCTCACTCTCCCAAGTAGCATCTTCCTCTAGCAGGTATCTCCATTTGACTAAATATTCTTTAATCAACCTATTTCATAGAGTCCTTTCCCTAGTATCTAGAATATCCTCATGAATCAATACGAGCTTTCCCTCCTCATCTAATGGTGTCAATTCTATAGAAGGCACAACTCTCTGATTGATGGCTTTCTTAAGCCTCGACACATGAAACACATTATGCACCCGACTACCCTCTGGAAGCTCAATCTCATAAGAAACCTTGCCCACCTTGTGAATCACTCTGTAGGGGCCATAAAACCTAGGCTTCAACTTCTCTACTATTCTCTTCTTGAGTGATTATTTTCTATATGGTTGTAGCCTTAAGTAAACCATATCCCCAACCTCAAAGCTATGCTCTATTTAGTGCTGGTTAGCATACAAGTTTTGTTAATTTTGGGCTTGTTGTATATTCTCCTTGAGCACCCTCAAAATATCCTTACTATCTTGCAAGAAGTGTTTTGCTTTGGGCACTCTACTATCCCCCAAAACTAGATCCATGAAACTAGGTGCTTCATAACCATACAGTGTCAAGAATGGAGTCATCTTGATGAATATATGATAAGTGGTATTATAACAATACTCTCCCATATGTAGCCATTTGAACCAAGCCCTCTATTGTATAGTCACATAGTTCCTCAGATATCCATCCATCCATTTATTCACAATCTCTGTCTACCCATCTATTTGTGGATGATAACTAGTGCTAGGTATAAGATCTGTACCATAGAACCTAAATAATTCCTGCCAAAAAGTACTCATAAATTTACTATCCTAATCACTGACAATAAAATTAGGTATCCCATGTAACCTGAATATATCTATGAAGAAACAATCAGCCACTTGTGCTACTATGTAAGTGGATGCAATAGCAAAGAAGTGAGCAAACTTCATCGACCTGTCAACTATCACATAGATGCAATCTTTCTGGTATACTTGTGGTAACTTGGTGATGACATCCATAGAAATACTTTCCTGTTTCCTATCTAAAATGGGAAAAATTTGTAACAACCCTACATATATGTGTGTTCTCCCTTATTCTGTTGACAATCTACACAATCCCTGACATGCTTTTGAACATCATCCTTGAGCCCTTTCCATGTGAACCACTCATGGATTTGCCTATAGGTCTTAAAGACCCCTAGATGTCTAGCTATAGGTGCATTCTGAAATGCTTTTAATATTACCTTCCTAAACTATGATAAGGGAATCAAATATATCCTACCCTAGAACTTAATCAATCCATCCATCACCACATAATGATCATCTTGTATAGTGCCTATAATCACTTTGAAAGCCCAAGTGTCCCTCATATACTTTGCTGGAATCTTATTTCTCCAATCTCCTATAATCTCAACTAGAGAACAAATATGATGTCTCCTAGATAAAGCATTTGCTACCACATTCTTCTTACCTTTGAAAAACTCAATGTCAAAGTCATAAGCCTGTAGCTTTCTAATCCACTTTTTTTTGTCTATCATTCAAATCACACTAGCTCATGAAGTATTTGATGCTGTTGTGATTAGTTTGATAACAAACTTTTCCCCAATTAGGTAGGGCTAAAACTTAGCCAATGCATGCATAATAGCCAACATCTTCCAATCATAGATGGAATAGCTCCTCTCCACTCCATTGATCTTCCTGCTCTCAAAAAATATGGGATGCTTCTCCTAAACCAAGACTGCCCAATCCCATCTCCTGACACATCACAATGAAGCTCAAATGGCTTTGTGAAATCTAGTAGAGCTAGTACTAGACATGATGACATCACCTTCTTGAAATGATCAAAGCTTCTTTGAGCTACCTTTGTGCATGTGAAGGCCCCTTTCCTGGTAAGGTTTATCAAGGGTGCAACAATTTGTGAAAATCCCTTAACAAATCTCCTATAATACCAGTAGAGACCAAGGAACCCCTTAAGCTATGTAAGATTCATTGGAGTAGGCCAATCAACAATAGCCCTAATCTTTTTAGGATCTACCCAAACTCCATCTACTTTTATGATATGCCCAAGATATAACAGCTCAGTCAACCCAAACTCACACTTAGATTCTTTGGGATATAGTGACTTATTCTCCAAAGTGGACAACACCATCTCAAGATGTTGTAAATTCTCCTCCCAAGTCTTACTAAAGACTAAAATGTCATCAAAGAAAATCAAGGCAAATCTCCTAAGCTACTCCTTGAATACTTGATTCATGCAACTCTGGAATGTAGCAGGGGCATTGGTTAGCCCAAATGGCATAACCAAAAACTCAAAGTAGCCTTAGTGACATCAAAAAGCTATCTTCTCAATGTCCTCCTCCCTCATCCTAATTTGATGATACCCTAACCATAGATGAATCTTTGTAAAAAAAATGCACCATGTAACTCAACAAATAAGCTCATCTATTTGTGGGATGGGATATCTATTCTTAATGGTCTTCTTATTTAATGCCCTGTAATCGATGCACATGCGCATCATTCCATCCTTCTTCTTTACCAACACTATTGTTGAAGCAAAGGGGCTCTTACTAGGCCTGATATGCCCCATCTCCAACAACTCCTTAATTTCCTTCTCTATCTCATCCTTGTGTTTCTTAGAATGATGATAGGGAGCAATCATAACTAGTTTTGCTCCCTCCTTGAGGTCAATAACATGCTCTATCCCTTTGTCAGGAGGAACTCCATGTAGAATCTCACTAAATACATCAACTATCTCCTGGATATCTAGTGGATGACTCTTCACCTATGGCTCTTGTGAAGCTAGCATAGTCAAACATTTTGCTTCCTACTCTATGTCATTATGCCAAAAAAGTCTCTGCATTCCTTAGGGAAACTACTCTACAACTCCCATCTGAAAGTCCTCTAAGTACAATAGTTCTCCCCTCATGCTGAAACCTCATCTCCAATTTTGCTAAGTTGAGTGCGAACTCAACTAGTGAGGCCATCCATGTCATACCAAGGATAACATCATAGTCTCTCATGTCTACCATATAGAAATCATCCTCCAACTCATAGCCATCTCCAAACTTGATGTGAAGATTAGATATCTTCCAAGTGCATAATAGTTTTTCACCATTAGTTACCATGACTCTAAACCTAACATACTCCTTGGTCTATATACCTCTCTTGGCCACTAATTGTGCATCTATGAAATTATGTGTAGCCCCAGTGTCAATGAGTGAGATCAATTTTTGTCCTTGGATAGTACCCTTGACCTTAAATGTAATTTCCTTCCATGCCCCCATTAATCATGCTAATGACTTCTCATCCTTAGGAATGCTATTCTCCTCTGTAGTGCTATCCTCATTTGAATTAGAGTGCTAGTCCTCCCTCTCTGATTTTGACTCCTCTTCTAAGAAATACTCCATTTGATTTGCCTTAGCCTTGAGAGGAAACTTATGAAGTAAATCCCAAGGCTCTCTACAATGAAAACATAACTTCTTCTTTCTCAAATCATTTAGGGTGTCATTATCCAACTTATCTCTTTTTGGTTGAGCATCCTTGTGAAAAGTTTTTTTGTCCTTCTCCTTGTCTTTTTTCATATAACAATCCATATGCTGAAATCTAATCCTAGAAGAAGGTGCTAAGTCACGAGCCTTTTTAGTGGCCTCCTATAACATAGCTGGGTCATGCCCCTTGACCCAACCTCAGAAGGGATCTAAGAGTCCATCCATAAACAACACTACTAACCTCCTTTCTGAAATATCTATGACCAATGCAACTAACCTCTAAAACTCACTAATATACATCTCAACTGATCCCCACTACTTGAGTTGTGCTAACTCCTTAAACTATAATTTAGGATCCCTGGTATCAAATCTCTCTATGAGCTTCTTAGTGAACTCCTTGTAAGATGTAATATGATTATGTCCCGAGGTTACCATGCCATGGTGCCACCACTCATGCACTGGTCCATCCAAGTGAATAGCTACATGCTTTATAGCCTCCTCCTCAAGCATATGATTCAGCTACAAGAATGTATCTATCTTTAGCACCCAAATTCGTGTGGTCATCTTCCCTAAAGCATCATAATAAGGTAAAAAAAGTTTCCCAACTTTCTTTCTTAGGTTTTGACTTCTTCCTCCTAATCTAGGCATATGTCTCATCCTCAAGTCCATCTAATCTCTAAGGGAAATATCCACTTGAAACTCTAGTCCACTAGCCTCCCAATCCCTCCTAAATTGATCCTATAACTCCGTAATCCATAGTTCATTAACTAGTTGAATTGGATCTCTAGGTGGGAAGGTGGGTAGAAGAGGTCTCGAGCTTGCTATTCGAGCTGGGTGTGCAACATGTCTAAAATTATCAGCCTCATTCTCATTGTTTCCATGTCCATTATTAATGTTATTCTTAGGACCATTATTGTCGCCTCAGCCTCCATTATCATTACCCCTACTATTGTCATTTCCCCCATTGTTATTATTTCCATTATTGGCATCACTTGGATTAATATGGATGCCCATCTGTCTAGCCATGAGCTGTAACATCATATCCACTCACCTATTATACTCCTGTTACATATGCTGCCCCTCCTCTAATGTACCTAGTAACCTGAATATTACATTTTCTTGATCTGGACTGATATTCTTGCCTCCATCTAATCCTGTATTCTTGTCATCTTGGTCACCCATACTATTGTCTTGTTTAAAGAATATCTCTTCTATGTCTGTATGATTGGATTGTATGCCCTCCTACGTGGATGAACTAGCCTATTTTCTTTGCAAATTTGAACTCCTACTTTGTCTTGCTGTAGTATTGCAAAAATTATAAAACCCTTGTTGCATGCTCAAACATAAATGCTATTTCAAACTCTCTATAATACCTCCACAAGATGGTAGGACTTATAGATCTAATACCACTATAATGGGCACCCTAGAAATGCCCAAGAATTAAACCAATTGCTGAAAAAGATTGTCATGTCTTTGCATATATTTAAACCACATAACATGAACAAAAACAAAGGAATTCATGTAAACTAAAAATTGAACTACTGTTGAGATAATATTAGTTTTCAAACTAAGAAAATTAAATACATAGCAACTCACTAATTAATCCAACACCATCAAATATATAACAAACTATTCAACTCACTAATTAGACACAATCTGCCTGTGGTTGGAAATGCATCCAAGTTGCTTGTTAATGAGTTGATAGCAATGAATTCGAAAGGCCAATCCCCAAGGGAATGATGTCTAGAATGTCACAAGAGAGGATGAATGTCCTCTAATTCCAGGAATAGAATTGTACATCCAAGTTCCTATCAAATGCAATTCAGTATCATCCCATGCTAAACAATGAATCTCCCACCTCTATTTATACTTTCCCTACACCCTTCTAGAAGGAAATAAAATATTAATTAATTGCATTTACTAAAAGCTTCCCCCTTCCAATAATTAATGCACTCTCTAGAAACTCCTCCCTTGCAATAAAATAATTAATTGTGCTTCTAGAAAATAAAATTACTAGAGGCTTCCCCCTAAATAATTAATGTACTCTCTAGAAACTTTTCCCTTGTAATACAATAATTAATTAAATATAAAGTCACCTTTTAATTTCAATTTATTTAATGACTTTATAAGAAATTAATTTAATCAATTTTGCCTTATTTCTCCACTTAGCCTTTGGAGAACATAAAGGATAAGAACTCCACTTAGTTGCTAAAAGATGGGGATATTACATGGCATATAGTGGGCCCAAGGTTTCCAAACAATATGTTACTTCGATGAAGATCATACAGTCATCATATTTTTACAGCTCTAACATCTTATCTCCTAAGATTATGAGATTGTGCCACCTATCCTTCTTGGGCCATAGCTTGAATACTATTGAAGAAAATGAAGAAAGATCCAATGTTTCTCATATTTTTGCATCTTTAAAAAGAGGTCTCACAAAAATATGAGATCATTCAATGTGTCTTAGGAACTAAGTACATACAATTATGGTGGGACATGGTGAGTCAACAAGTTGTGTTATTTCATTGGCCCTTGTGGATCTAGATTAGACATAAGCTAGCAGGCCTAAAATTCTATGAGAAAAGTTAGGCTTGAAACATGTTTTTGTGAGCTCTAACATTCTTCTCTTAAAAGCATGAGATGAATATGTGTGTCCATTATAGACCCAGGGCTATATTTTCCATGTCACAAAAAATGACGGGTGAACCCAGAGAAATCAATGGTTCTCATATTTTTGCGAGCCTAACAAAGGATTTTACAAAAAAAATGATATTTTGAGGAATGACATGGGACCAAACAAAGCTAAAGGAAAATAAGGTCCAAGCAATCAAAAAAACTTGGAGTATGATATGTTTATGTGGATTTATGGTAGTGGACCTAGAGGTTTCTAACAAAATGTAAAATTAAGGAGTAAAGATTGATGGCTCTCATATCTTCATGAGATTTGACATCTCCCTTGCAAAAATATGATTTTCCTCCATGTATCTCAATGATGATCGCAATAGAAGGCAGTCACTATAGAGAATATTCTACAGGTGTTTATAATCAACGACTATTTTTAATCAAGTGATAAAGGAGATTTAATTATTTCAAAATCTTAAGGAAGGAAGATCGATGACCCTTATATTTTCATGGAGAATGACCTCCCTCTCACAAAAAATTCAAGATTCTTCCATGTGGCCTTTCTTCCTAACAATCATTGAAGCATCAAAGGGGTCCACTCAGTGATGATCCTCACTTCCTATTGATCAAGAGATGGGGCCCAGTTGCTGAAAAAATATTTTCAACAAGGGTCAGACACTTTATAAGCTTTGGGATGTTGGGAGGAATGAGATCAACAATTCAAATTCAAAGTTGCACTATTATAGAGAAAAATGATTTCTCATTGATGACTGGAGTTATATTGCATCTTTCACAGTTTCAAAATTTTCTTGAGAGATCTAAAGTTGTCATTTCTCTCTATCATTACCATCTTTCTACATTTTTGGTCCTCACAAATATTAAATCCATCTATAACTAGAGATTTTGAGAAAATTTAAGAAAATATTCATGGCAAAGAAACAAGAAAGTAAAAAATCTTGATCCTTAATATTCAAAGTGCTTGATTTCTAAAAAAAATGAATTATAGAAAATCTTTGGTGTCAAATTGAATACTTTGTTAGTTTTTGAAGCATTAGGTTTATTTTAAAAATACCATGAAACCCTAGCTCTTGTATTTACCCAATTCTATGAGAATGCCACCCAAGAAGAGTTCAAGAATGTTAAACTATGTAGAGACATGTCTACAAGATGATTTTATTGACTAGTTGCTAGGATCCAAAGAAGGAAGGGATGCCCTTGAAGAATGGGAAAAGATGTGGGTAGAGGTAAGCATGGGCCTGAGAGACAAGTAAAGTGCTATCCATGATGTGTACATGCCTAATTTAGGTTTGCAAGTTTTAGAAGATGGTATAGATAGGATAATGTAGGAAGCTCATTGTACAATGTATGACAATACGACCTAGGCAAGCTAGTCATCCCCACTATGTTTATGGATGCACATATATTATTGGAATTAGCAAAAAGGTAGGACCCTATCCACAATTGATTAGAGATATAAATGGAGAGGTTTTTTTGAAGGTTGATGCATAATTTATTAGAAAGGCATTCAAACTCCACCCAACCCTAGATGTTACATATGAGATCGAATTTCAGTGGTTTTAAGAGGCTTACAATAGAGTTGGGATAGAGGTATTGAAGAAGCTAATAAAACCATATTTAAAAACTATAAATGAAATCAATCTCACCTATGATACTATGTCAATAAGTTTGGGCAATTTGGAGAATTATGATGACTCCATGGTAGACACACAAATTGCCCTACATCAAGTGCTATGGTTAGATAACAAAGAAAAATTTAAAAAGGAAATAATGGAGATGTGTCTAGGAATTAAAAGTATGGTGACACAATCAGCAATGATTTCCATTAATATGGAAACAAGGATTAAGGAAGGATTGACAACCCTACACAATGTAGAAACATTAGATTTCGGATGATATTCACTACTAATGCACATGATCCTTTTTCACATAAGGAACATTTTTACTAGGATATGGGATTGGAAGTGGAAAGAGATGGTGAAGTGCTACCAGTTCAATTATGGTCAAAAATTTTGTTCATTAACTAGAGCAATCCCAGTTAAAAACTATTTGAAAATAAATTTGGTGTGTCACTAAGGAAAATACTATTTCCAGCTGGTGTAGAGTTTCCATGTCCCTTGTTATTATTCTTGAGTCATATTTATTTCCAATTTTTTCCAAGGTTATGTCATCATGGGGTGATATTTACATCTACTCTCACACAACTACTATTAGGTTTTATGGTTTTCTAGGGAGACCTTTTGTATTGCCAAGATATGTTCCATTAAGGGTTGGATTTGTGGAGGTTATAAGATAGAAGAACATGTTTCAAGATAATAATTTCCCAAAGAAGCCAGTTAAATTAACTTTCTTTCTAGATCTTACTATTTATGATCATTTTTCAATAATTAAAGAGGGACATAAGGACATTGTTTAATCACCCAGACCTTATAAAATGGATGCTAGTACCAAGAAGCTAAATGAAATAGAAGGCTTTTACCAAATGTTAATGATTATAATAAATTTAAATCCTAAAGGGGACCATGAATTTGATTTCCTTGAGGATAACATCAGAAATGAAGATGATAAAGCTTAAAATAGAAAGAAGAGATGTTGGTATGATCATAAATACATGTCAGATGAAATCCACAAAAATGATCCAAAATATGATCCATTTTTAGATGCCAAGACTATAGCCCAAAACATTAGGGTTAATCTTGACAATTTCTTAGAAATATATAAGACCATGAATGAAAAACTTGGCAAGGCTAAAAAGACAAAGATCACATTTGTGGAAGGGGAAGAAGGGTTGAATTTGTTATTGAAAGCAATAGATATGATTCCCCAAGAGGGAAGAGGAAAAAAGAGACTAAGAGAGGAGTTATGACCTCAAAGTGATGGGATAGCCAAGAAGAAAATAGTTGAGAGTGGTTTGAAGGTCTATTAGAGAAAGAAGTCTATAAGGGGATCAACAACACCAATAGCCTTCCAAGGTCAAGAAGTAGAGCATGTAAGTAGGATAAATACATCCCTATAATCTCCAAGACCACCTAGTCCATCCTCACCATCTAGTAGGCACCATGATCTATTACTTGAAAATGAGGGAGTTTCAAAGAGTATTATGCAAACTAAAACTACAGACCAACCAAAAGAAGAGAGAATTCATGAGGAAGAAAAAGAGCAAGATTTCATCTATCTGTCTGATGAGTTTTTGATAAGGGGGACTCCACATATGCCTAAAGAACCTATTTCAGATATAACTACCCAAGAAATAAAGGTATTTTTCTCTAAAAATGTGAGAAAAGAAAATTGTAGAGATTTTGTAGCTGATTATGAATTTGTTTAAACAATATCTTTTAAGAAATAGTTATGGTTCAACATTACATGCTATAATTCCATCAAAAAATGGAAGATAAGAAAGAACAAAAGGTTTAAATTTGATGATGATGAACTCATATAGAAAATATATGGTGAAATGATAACCAAAATTAAAGCTATCACTCCATAATAGTAGGGGAGGGATTGTGGGAAAAAAAGGTGAATTATTGTTGCCAAAATTGGATCTAGTGAATGAAGTAGCCTTTGACTCAATTATACAGAGCATGAGGCCATGTAGACCTAATGTCAAGAAAATAGATAGGCCTATGAGGGGCATGTATTATAGTGAAGATCTTGTTGCCTTGGTAACATGGTCCTTCTCTCCTTCTAGCTCTGAAAAAAAATTGTTGATGAAGGTGTTAGTATTAGAGCTAATGTAGTTTTGCAAAGAGAGGAGATGAAAAACCCTCATATTCAACTAGTGAGTTAAAGTAGCATATATCATATGTTGATAAAGTAGCCAAATAGTGTGACAAAGATCACGAGGAGTTGCAAAAAAGTTTAAACATATTTTCAGCACTTATGAAGATTGATATAAGTTGAATGCTAACTTGCAAACTCAAGTAAGCTTGTCGAATCAAACACTAGGTGAGTTGTGTTAAGAAGGAGATTGCTGAAAACATATTGTTACAAGTATGATAATAGTGTTTCAATCATTGTTTTTCACTGATGTCAAACCTACTTTTTGCTGGTAAGACAATTTTTTATATGATTTAAGTACTATCACCTATTTGATTGATGAAAAGGATTTGATCAAAAGATGTAACAATAACACCAAGAGGAAAGGTTGAGTTATGATATAAAAAGGAGTACAAGAATTAGCTAAGACAATGATATCATAGTGCATTGATAATCTACTTAAGGTTGAAAAGGTTGGTTGCACTAAGCAAGTTTAGAAAAACAAGTTAAACAAAGTTTGTCTGCCAAGCTTGACTGAAGGGATAGTAGGGACTGAGAAAAGTTAGTGCAAGTCAAGTAGAAAATCAGTAAGAGCTAAGTAAAAGTATATTTTAGTGTATGTCGAGAAAAATAGTGGATGTCAAGTAAATTTTAGTTGATGTCAAGCACCAATAGACTTTAGTTTATGCTAAGTGATTATACAGAGGATGCCGAGCAACACAATATGTGTCAAGCATTAGAAGAAAGTTAATGTCGAGTGATAACATTATTAGAAAGATCATGAATTTGATGGATCTAAGGTGACAAGTTTGTTTTCTTGGATTGTGTGAACTAGGTGGAAGATTAGATTGATGAGCTAGTGGTATAGAATTCATGGTAAACCCTTTTGAGTCAAATTCAAAGAGGATTGAAGGAGAAGTTTCTAGAAGTGATATGAAATGAGGGGTAGATTCATTGAATCCTACCTAATCTATCCTAACCCTGAATTGGAAGATGGAAAATGAATGGAAAAAGATCTTAATTTTGTATCTATAGGGATGGCTAGTGAGAAGCAAGGGTTGTCATGTGTGAGGACCTAAGAATGATAAGGAGTCAAGTGTATTTCTTTATTAAATGACTTGATTGAGAGCCTCCACTGGCATGTTAAGAAAAAAGGATCAGGGGTATGGATGCTTGAAGGGTGAACAAGCTATCAAAACTGAAATGTATGAAAGCCAAGTAGAATGGAGAAATGAAATAGAGATCTATAATCTACAAATGGAGTTTTAAGTTGTTATTAGATCAAGCCTTACTGTTACTCTCTAATAATTATATTAGTCTAGGGTAAATACTTTAGCTGGGTGACATTCCAAGTGAATGGCCTAAAGTCCTCTAACAAGGCTCACTCCTAACAATGTGATTGAAGTCCTTTAATAGGGTCACATTTAATAGTGTGTACTATAAATTTTAACAAGGTTGGCCTTTCACAAGGCATCACTTCAAAAGAGTGAAAAAGAGTAGCATGTTACTGGTGTTTTTTCTCGAATTGAGTTTTCATGTAAATCATTGTGTCAATTGTGTTGTTGAATCTATTATGTTTCATGTTTACATTTTTGCAAATTGATTTGATAGTAACTTAAAAGTTTTAAGTGATTGCATAATCTTATGGATGCATGCATAAAGATAAATATTTTATGGGTTCACTAAGCTGTGAAAAGTTATATTTATACTTTTGAACATTGGATAACTAATTCACCCCCCAGTTATTCTAAAGAATTTCAACAATTGGTATGAGAGCCATCTACTTAAGAGGACTAGTTTGAAGGTACTAGAAGCACAAAGATCAAGATGTAAAAAAGAGATGTACCCAAGCTTAATAGAGATAACTTTCCAGCATGGAAAAGTTTGATGAAGCTACACCTTGGAGGACTTCAAGATCATGCACAATCTACCATTACTACTGAGCATGTTGATCTTGTTGGAGTCATAACTACCAAGGATCTAAAAAAGAAGAAAGAACACAACTAAGCAATGTTGGAGATTGCCTCTACCTAAGCTATGCTGAATTTGATGATATCAAAATCCTGATAGTGCAAAGAAAATGTGGGATGATTTACACACCATTTGTGGAGGAGACAAGAATGTTCTAAGAGGCAAATCTGAGAGTCTCAGAGGCAAGTTTGATGATATGAAAATGCAAGAAGTGAAAATATTGCTTAATATTGCTCAAGGATAAGAGACGTTGTTAATGCAATAAAAGGAGCTACTAGTACAATAGATGTTGATACTATACTAAGAAAAGTTCTAAGAACACTACTACCTATATATGCAATTAGAGTTTCTACAATACAAGAACTAACATGTATACTAGGGAATACTCTATCCCTTGAAGGTCTGGTCGGTAGACTCACTACTTTTGAGCTATCTAACTTTGATAATTACAAACCTAAAAACATTGAAATTGCTTTCAAAGGTAAGCTATCTTTAAAAGAACCTAATGTAAAGAAGAAAAGGACAAAGTATGTGTCCAACGACAGTAATATAGTTGAGGAGGATGTAGATCAATTTGAAGTACTACTGACAAGGATATTTCATAGAGCTAAAGGAAAGTTTAAAGGTAAATTACCTATCATTTGTTTCAATTGCAATGAGGTTGGTCATATTGCTACTAGATGTCCAGAGAAGAAGAACTATAGAAGTGGTAAAAAGTATAAAAGTAGAAGAGATGAAGACAACAAAGATTAGAAAGACAAAGACAAGAAGTCTTGCTACATTGCTGAAGAGGAAACAAAAGATGAATTTGATGAACATGATGATGAACTGGTGTATGTTGCAATGAAGGATGAATCTAATGAAGATGAGGCAACTACATTTGTGTCTTGTGTGAACAAGTATGATAGATGGATCATTGATAGTGGGTGTTCACATCACATGAATAGAGATAAAAGTAAGTTCATTACCTTGAATTGTTATGATGGAAATAGTGTAAGATTTGGTAATGATGCACCATGTTTGATGAAGGGAAAAGGTTCTATCAAACTCACAGAAAATATTTTATGTGAAAATGCATACTATGTTTAGGACTTAACTATAATCTATTGAGTGTGTTACAATTGAATAATTCAAGATGTAAGGTTGAGTTTGAAAATAATATTGCTAAGATATATGATACTGATGGAAAACTGATTGGAAAGGGTGATCAAACTAGGAGTAATATATTCTACCTTGATATAGTGGATGCTACTTGTCTAATTGTAAAACTTCATGATGTGTGGCTATGACACAAGAGGTTTTTTTATGTTAACTTTGATAACTTGGTTAGTATGAGTAACATGAGAAAAGTTAGAGGTTTTCCTAAGTTGAAGAAACTTGATAATATAATGTGTAAACAATGTCAGTTAGGCAAAATGACAAAGTCAAGTTTTAAGTGTAAAACTCATAGCTCTAAAGAAATACTAGATATTATTCATACTAACTTGTATAGACTAACTAAAGTGCAAAGCTACAAAGGAGATGAGTACAAAATGCTAATTGTTGATGATTATTCTAGAATGATGACAATTATGTTTCTAAAACAAAAATGTGATGCCTTCCAAATGTTTAAGTGGTACTTAGGAAGAGTTGAGAAGGAAATAGGTAAAATTTTGAAATGTTTGAGATCTAGCAAAGGAGGATAATTTACATCAAATGAATTTGAGATGTTCTGTAATAATAGAGGAATAAAAAGACAACATATGCTCCTAGAACCCTTCCACAAAATGGAATTTCTGAAAGGAGAAATAGGTCTATAATGGACTATACTAGGACACTCATGATGGAGAAAAATGTTGCTTTGAAATACTAGAGAGAAGCTATAAGTACAACTGTCTATACCCTAAACCATGTACAAGTAAAAAAAAGTACTCATTCAACACCCTTTGAACTGTGGTATGGATACTCACCCAATGTAAAATATTTTAAGGTATTTTGAAGCAAATGCTTTATTCTCAAAGATTTCAAGATTCGTAAACTAAACATAAAAAGTGAAGAAGGTATATTCCTAGGCCATTCCACAAGAAGTAAAGCTTATAAGTGTTTAAACACTAACACTAACAAAGTTGTGGAAAGTGCAAATGTGAAATTTGGTGAATATACAAAAGTATACGAGGCTAAACCTATGAAGGATTAATTAGAAGAATAAAAATCATTTGTACATTTTTATGAAGGTCTGCCTGCTAAAGAAGATGTTGTAAATCAAGCTACAAACCAACAACAAGTTTCAGTGACTGTCAAGTCACATACTATGAATGTCAAGTTGCATTTAGGAACCAAGCTAAATTCAAATGTTGAGTTATAGAATGAATTCGAGGCACATTCTGATTCTGAGATTAGTGTACATTAGAGAGATGCTGAACTAACTTGATAAAGATGTACATAGTGACTCTGAAGTAGATAGACCAAATGATGAAACTAGAGCTGAACCAAGATTGTCTAAATATATATATCAAGAGACATCATCTTGCTACACAAATCGTTGGAGATACAGATGCTAGACCAATGAAAAGGAACATATTGAGAAATGATACATGTTTGCTAAGCATGAAACAACCCAAAATAGTAAAAGATGCCTTAGAAGATGTGGACTAGAGTAAAGCCATTAAAGAAGAGATTGAACAAATTGAGAAAAATAAGACGTGGACTCTAGTTCCTAAACCAAAAGACAAAAATGTGATCAGCACCAAATGGTGAAGTCACGAGAAACAAGGTAAGATTAGTTTGCAAAGGATATGCACAAGAAGAAAGAATTGACCATGGATAATTTTTTTCTCTTATTGCTAGAATGGAAGGAGTAAGAACTCTGCTTGCTTATTCTGCATACAAATTATGTTTCAAATTTTATCAAATGGATGTTAAATCTACATTTTTGAATGGCATGTTAGAGAAAGAAGTTTACATAGAACAACCCAAAGGACTTGTTGATGTTAACAATAAGAACATGGTATGCAGATTACATAAAGCTTTGTATGGTTTGAAACAAGCACCATGAGCACAGTATGAAAGACTTCATAATTATCTTGTAAAGATTGGACTTGAAAGGACTAATGATAATAATAATCTATACCTAAAGACAAAGAAAGGCAAAGGTATTTTATTATCTAAATTTTTTGTTGATGATATCATATTTAGAGGTCAAGATGCTTTATGCAAAGCTTTTTCAAATGAAATAAAGTAAGAATTTGAGGTGTCTATTTTAGAGAGACCAAGTTCTTTGTGAGTTTGCAAGTACAACAGATGAAATATGGTATATACATCACTCAACCAAAGTATGTCAAGGAGATACTAAAAACTTTTCAACTGGAGGATTCCAAAATAGTAAGTACACCTATGGTGAAAGGACATAAATTTTCAAAGAATGATGATTCAATTGAGATGAATCAAACATTATACAAGTCTATGATTGGAAAATTATAATATGTAGTACATAGAATACCTGATATTGCATTATCTGTAAGGATAGTTGCTAGATTCTTTACTAATCCCAGAGAGAATCATTTGATGGCTATAAAGAGAATAATGAGGTATCTAAAAAGAACATACGAATATGATCTATACAACAAGAAAAATGAGAAATTTGAATTAAGAGCCTATATTGATGTTGATTGGGTTGGAAACATTGATGAAAGAAAAAGCACTAGTGGAGGATCATTTTTCTAAGGCAAGAGGCTGGTTACATGGACTAGCAAGAAACACAATTACACTTCACAATCTACTGCTAAAGTTGAATGTGTTGTTGTTGCTGTAAATTGTACAAGCATTATATGTATCAAATAGCTACTCAAAGGTATGAAGGAAGAGATCACTAAACTACTGATACTTTAATGTGATAATACCAGTGCTATAAATATATCAAAGAATCTTGTGATGCACACAAAGACTAAGCACATTACAATCAAATATCATTACTTGAGAGAATTAGTTCAAGATAAGGAGGTGAAGATGGAATATATTAACACAAAAGAGCGAATTGCTAATATATTCACAAAAGCATTAGCTAAGGATGCTCATGAGTATCTAAGAGGTAAACTAGGGGTGATACCCCTATCAAAGGCTATCTAAGAAACAAAAGGTGTGCCCTGCATCAAAAAAGTTGATTGATATATGTCATATATTGATGCAATGGATCTTACTTTAGGAGTTTCCTAAAGTAATCATAGTGTTGAAACTACAAATCAATCACAAGCAAGGTGACTAAAGAGAAACTAAAGAAGTTCATATTTGCATATTAAGATGACAAGTCATTGCATTGCTGTCAAAGAGGGAGAATGTAATGTCCCGTTTGAGGACATTCTCTTCTATCTCTTCTATTTGTATCTATTTTTTTAATACATTCTTATCTAATAGTCTTTTCATTGTTCGGTATCCTATATTTATATGCATATCTCCAAGAGTCATGCCCCTTCATTAATATTAATTACATTAATAAGATAATTATATTAATAAGATAATCATATTATATATTAATTATGATTATATTATATTTAAGCATATTCCTTGTTATATTTAATCATATATTATATTTAATCATATATATCAATTAATATAGTATTTTAATATCTAATATATATAAGTATATATATATATATATATATTGTATACACATATAGTTATAGGATAATATATAATAATATATATATTCTTAATTTATATACATGATTAATCATTTTAATATAAGTATAATAATTATATTATACTTATCTATTATTAGATTATATATGTAAAGATGAGGATATCACAGTCCTCCCCTCTCAAATTTGCTTGTCCTCAAGAAAAATTATTCCTAGACAAACTCCTTCATAGATACAAAATATATTTTCATACCAAAATCCTAAAAGATTTATGGAATATACATCTTTAATGAATGAAAACACGAAGCAAACATGGTGCAGATAGATGAAGACACGAAGCAAACACGATACAGACACATCATACATTCTTTATAATTTTTCACAATGAAGTAGAGTAAAGGGTATGATTTATAACATATAGTTCCCCAGTACACCTTTTGATTGTGGATCCTGCACACACAAATAGTTATTAGCATGTACATATATATAATAGCTTCAAAGAAAAGATTAGTCATGATAAATTAGTTTTGAACCAATTTCCTACCAAGCCCAACAGTGAAACTTTGGCCCTCTTGGCCTTGATGGTAGCCTTTAACATCCATAAAGGTGGTCTACTTTGCAGATTCTTAACTGAATTAAGTTGACATGATTTCAAATCTTAACTTAACCAATCTAAGCCCAGGAGTGAAACTTTGGCCCTCCTAGCCTTGATGGTAGCCTTTGACATCCATCAAGGTGTTCTACTTAGATGGTAATCTTATTCTTCCTACCTAAGCCCAAGAGAAAAACTTTAGCCCTCTTGTCCTTGATGGAAACCTTTGACACCCATCAAGGTGGTCTACTTAGAAGGTAATCTTATTCTTCTTAAATATCCTACCTAATCCCAAGAGTAGAACTTTGGCCGTCTTGGCCTTGATGGCAGCCTTTGACATCCATCAAGGTGGTCTACTTAGGCGGTAATTTGATGTATTAATTATTAACATTTTACCATCATTAAATTTGTAGCTTATCTAGTTCTTGTCAATCCTTTGTATCTTCATTACTTTCTTGATTATGCTTAGGATTATGCTTATATCTCTTTGTTCATCCTTCCTTTAGCTCCCTTATCAAGTGTAGCATCCATTCTTCAACTTGGCTTCTTTTCCCACATATATGTCCTGGTTCCCAACTTTCCTTGCAATAAAAGCATATAGCTTTTGAGCTCTCTTGTGCATTTATGGCGATGTTCCCATGGTTCCTTTCCTTACACTTCTCTTATTTATTTCAACCTCATTTCTCCTTAAAGAGACTCACATGTCTTCTTCACCAACATCCATTTTGAATAAGGGTATCCATGTATTATATGTAAATAAAGTCACAAAAAATTGTAAAGATTGAGATGATGATGGCTCCACTTTCTTCTCATAGAATTTACTAATAGAGAATGAGAGTGATCTATTATAGAGTCATGAATATTATTGTATTCCAATCCACAATTTACTATATAATACAAACTTTACTTTTTCATCATTTCCATTAATAATTTCTAATTCTGAATTCACAAAATCTATATATACTATATATGCGAAGTAACTTCTACTAGCATTAGATATAATATCTTATAGATTCTTATTTACTAATTCTATTCAATATTTATGATCATACCAAATATTATTTCATTTATGTTCTAATTAGAATATTAGGATTTCTTTGTATCACTAAATTAAATAAACATTTATATAATTCCATGTACCTTGATGATGGGCCTACCGTCTCTCAATTCCACATCTAAACTGAATCAACTAAACAGAATAAGACAACAAAACCCTAAAAAATAACCCGTCCTCTCTATTCCACTGCTGAATCAAATTTGATGAACACACCTACCTTAATGCAAATATACCTTAATACACCAATAATGCATGTATTCCTTAATATCAAATTGGATCTTGGTCTGCACGTGGATGATGTCTATGTCCTTCCCCTTTAATTATAATGGGTCGTATGATGACTTAGCCTCCTATCCAATTATTTATGAGATAATTGAACTATGTATGTTATGTCTTCATGAGTTCATTACACATTTGACTCGACCCACTCATCTTCCTTCAATGCTTGGTGTTGATTGTTATCTGGCTCGGTGTCTTCTTGGAAATGATGTAAGGTAAGACCTTTGTAGTAATTATGTTTTTTCCTTCCTTAATTGTTCATCTCCTTCTCTATCCACTCTCCTTTTGTTATTATTTATCCTTCCTTCAAAACTTCAACACAACCTTATTTACAAATTTACTATATAATACAAACTTTAGCACAATGGGTTGGATTGCATGGTCGAGTAGTCTCACAAGCCACTATTTGTGACTGGTGTATAGGTGGTGGATTGCTTTAGAGGCCTCATTGAGCTTTGCTGCACTTCTCTAACCCTCTTATTTAGTTACATTTGTATACTTGCAATCATGACATGTATTTTGATGTATATTGTAATGGACATTGTAATTATGTTATTGTATTGAGGTATCCATACTGGATAGGCATTCAACCAAAGAGGTCTAACATCCATCTATCAATGCAATGGACATCCATCCTTCAAATATGATAGGCAACATATTGCTTTGACTAGAGACTTGAACATAGGGACAATTTGTCACCCTAGGCTCTTAGAAACTACACTCTCCTAATGGAAGTGCATTGAAGTCACAACCTTTAGGAGTATTTATATGAAAGTTGCAAAAAATGTTTGTCGCCTCTTGTCTATCAATATTCTTGCACTCTATGCACTTCTAATTTAGTGGAACATATATAACTTTCCTATGACAGTCATGGAGTGTTTCAGTGTGCTCTCATATTGTTTGTTTTGGCTATGGTCGATAAATTGCTACGAAGTGGATGGATAAATTTTTCCTCCTAAATGTTTAGGGCATTAAGTTAATATTGAATTTAAAATATTGAACTGGGGCCTACTAATATCTAGGATTTCTCCCATTTAACATTAGGTGACCAAAAACTCGCATGAATGGTTATCATATTCATGCCATCTAATCAATGATCAACAATTTTTAGAAACAAGGCCTTATTACATTTGGTGATATCACCATTCATCACTTTCATGTTGATCACAATCCAGTATTGTCAACATCCAGTACCAATTTCTAAAGGCTCGTCATCATGGGAACCACAATATAACTTCATTGCACAAGTTTTCCTTTTCATCCATCACATTGTGTAGAGATTGCACATGGAATAGATCACAGGAAGATTGCATTTCAAATCATAGGTAAGGGAAATAATTACAAAGATCAGTAATATGAAAAGAATCAATTGCCGACTTTGTACAACCCACATTCACAACGTATTTTCATTGCCTTCATATCTTCGGTAAATCTTGGAGGGAAACAAATTTTAATGAAATATTTTTGTATGAATTTCATAGGATGGCAAGATCGATGCTCTAATACCACTTGTAATGTCTTGTTTGAGGACATTCTCTTCTATCTCTCCTATTTGTATCTATTTTTAAAATATATTCTTATCTAATAATCTTTTCATTGTTTGGTATCCTATATTTATATGCATATCTCCAAAAGTCATGCCGCTTCATTAATATTAATTACATTAATAAGATAATTATATTAATAAGATAATCATATTATATATTAATTATGATTATATATTATATTTAAGCATATTCTTTGTTATATTTAATCATATATATCAATTAACATAGTATTTTAATATCTAATATATATAAGTATATATATATATTGTATACACATATAGTTATAGGATAATATATAATAATATATATATTCTTAATTTATATACATGATTAATCATTTTAATATAAGTATAATACTTATATTATACTTATCTATTATTATATTATATATGTCAAGATGGGGATATCACAGAGAAATACAAGAGATTAAATTGATCTTGAAGGGAGAAATACAAGAGACTGAACAAAGAGGGAGAAATCCTAACACACAGTATGAGGGAGAAATGCTAACTGCTGAGAAAGAAAGTGAATATGCTGATACCATATTTCTACTTAATTTCTCTATTCTCTTGCACTCTTCATCCTGATGATGGATCATTGTGTGTGATCCAAAACATTGATGCTAAAAAATTCAAACACAATCAAATTCCAATTTTTTTACTGATGTATCTATCTACCTAGTAAGAGGGACATACTATAGAAGGGAGAAATAAGAAATAATTTAGAGGAAGTCATAACGATGAATTGATTTTTGATTGTCTATTGATTAGAACAGAACAAAAATTTTGTAACCTATACAAAAGATGAAAGTTGCTGATAGAGGAAGAGATTTCAATACAAGGAATTATTTTCTTTTTGGTATTTTGTTGGTCTTACTATTTTAACTGAGTTAGTTTCGTTGATCAATTTGGTTTTCTATCAATGCCAAAGAGGGAGATTGTTAAGAAGGAGATTGTTGAAAAGAAACTGTTACAAGTATGATAAATGTGTTCCAATCATTATTTTGTCATTGATGTCAAACCTTCTTTTTTCTGGTAAGAAAATTGCTTATATGATTTAAGTATTATCCCCTATTTGATTGATGAAGAGTATTTGATCAATAAATGTAACAATAGCACCTAGAGGAAAGGTTGAGTTCTGATATAAAAAGGAGTACAAGAATCAACTAAGATAGTGATATCATAGTGCATTGATAATTTACTTAAGGTTGCAAAGGTTGGTTACACTAAGTAAGTTTAGAAGAACAAGTTAAACAAAGTTTGTCTGCCAAGTTTGACCGAATGGATACTAGGTGCTGAGGAAAGTTAGTGCAAACTGAGCAAAAAATAAGTTGGAGCCAAGTAAAAGTCTATTTTAGTATATGCCAAAAAAAATAATAGATGCCAAGTAAATTTTAGTTGATGCCAAGCACCAGTAAACTTTAGTACATCTTGAGTGATTTTATAGAGGATGTTGAGCAACATAGTATGTGTCGAGCATCAAAAGAAAGTTAATGCCAAGTGACAAAATTATTAGAAAGTTCGTTAATTCAATGGATATAAGATGACAAGTTTGTTTTCTTGGATTGTGTGAACCAAGTGGAAGATAAGATTGATGAGTTGATGGCACACAATTTATAGTAAACCATTTTGAGGCAAATTCAAAGAGGATTGAAAGAGAAGTTTCTAGAAGTGATATAAAATGAGGGTTAGATTCATTGAATCCTACCTAATCTGTCCTAACCCTAAATTAGACAATTGAAAATAAATAAATAAATCTTAATTCTCTATTTATAGGGATGGATGGTCAAAAGCAAGGGTTCCATGTACAAGAACCTGAGGAAGATAAGGAGTCAAGGGCATTGCTTCATTTAGTGACCTAATTGAGAGTTTGCATTAGCATGCTAAGCAATAAGGCTCAAGGGTATGGATGCTTGAAGGGTGAACAAGCTATCAGAGCTGAAATGTATGAAAGCCAAGCAAAATGGAGGACTGAAATAGAGATCTATAATCTACAAATGGAGTTGTAAGTTGTTATTAGATCAAGCCTTACTCTTACTCTCTAATAATTGTATTAGTTTAGGGTAAATCCTTTGGATTAATGTTGACCTTACAATCATTTGTAAATCCTTTAACCGGGTGACGTTCCAAGTGAATGGTCTAAAGTCCTCAAACAAGGCTCACTCCTAATAGGAAGATTGAAATCCTTTAACATGGTCACATTTAATAGTGTGTATTGTAACCTTTAATAGAGTTGGCCTTTCATAGGGCATCACTTCAAAAGGGTGAAAAAGAGTAGCATGTTACTAGTGGTTTTTCCCAAAGTTGGTTTCCACATAAATCATTGTGTCAAAAGTGTTGTTGAATCTATTATGTTTCATGTTAACATTTCTGCAAATTGATTTGATAGTAACCTATAAGTTTTAAGTGATTGCATAATCGTATGGATGCTTGCATAAATATAAATGTTTTATGGGTTCACTAAGCTGTGAAATTTTTTATTTATATATCTAGACCTTGGATAATTGATTCAAACCCCCTAGTTATTCTAAATAATTCTAACAAGTTGGAGCTAGCTAAACCAATAAGTACAGATGAGGCAAGACCTTCCCATAAATGTAGCACTATGTCAGTTACACAAGGAACTACATAGTGCCAATTCAACAAAACCCACCTAGTGAAAGTAGAGATGTTGATACTTTGATCAAAGAGGCAGTGGATTTGAGAAATGAGGGTTGAAAATGATAAAAGAAATTTTGAGTTAAAAAAAGGGATTATTGTTCAAACTACATTTATGTATTTACATGAGAAAATAAATGTTAGGATGTTTAGAATTTATTAGGTATGCTCTCTACTCTATTTGGTTGTTAGAAAATTTGAAGAAGATAGATCATTAGTTAAGACAATCTATCAAAAGTGGGTGAAGATATTTGACAAGATAAAAAAAATTGAGTTGTGTTTAGGAGTAGATCAAAATGCTCCTCCAAAATCCCTACCCAATGTTACAATTGTCAAATAAGTCACAATTTTCTATGTTTTACTAGAACATATTGAAACCAAAATGGTGGACTTAAAGAATAATTTAGAAGGACATGCATAAACATACACTTTTGCCACTTATTTTGAGTGAAGACAAGAAAGAAAAGCAATTTGTAGACTGGAGAGCTAAGTCAATAAACAAGATACATGAGATGGCAAAGGAAATAAATCGAGATATGAATTTGACAGTTTTTAAAGAGTGTATTAAAAAGTTGGTAAATTCTTGGGTGTTTTATGAGAATTTTGAAAAGAAAATTACCTAGGCAACAATTAAATATAATCCTTATAGACATGTGGTTGATCAGATCCTTGCACACTCTTGGCCAAGTGATGATGAGTATGAGTAGTGGGTAAAGAAATATATTAGGGTTGATGACTCCAACGTCGAGGGACCGCCTAAAAAAAAAAAAATTGCATGAATATTTACTTTTGATGGTGACATGTGGTTAAAAGGAAGAAAAGAAAGGTCGCGTGATCCCAGATATATCACATTAAGCTTTGGAGATATTAACTGCATGTATTTTCTAATCAAAATTTGATGTTTTATTCTTATCAAATATTATTTCCAAGTGAAAATGTGACATGTTTCATTTTCCCTCCATTCTAAATCTTGTTGCAATCCATTCCTATAAGTGGATTCCCAAGACTTGGAGAAGGGTCTGAATTTTGATTTTTTGAATGTAATACTTTCATTTTTTATTGTTCTAGTATTGTATTACCGAGTTTTGATTTTCTTGTGAATGGAGAAAATATATATAACTACAATAGTTTGAGCCTATTTTTTGGATTTCTTTAAGTCAGAGATCTAATACTTTAAATGTGAAATTTCAAGAAATTCAATACAATTAAGGAATTAATGGAGTTATACATTTTTCTTTTATCTTGTCTCTTTTTGTTATTTTCTTTAATTTTTTGTGATTCAGTGACAAGTGAATTGAATCTCAATTGTAATTAAATTATAATTATATACTAGTTTATGTTTTGCTATTAAAACAATGGATTAAGTAAATACTTGACATGATATGAGAGAATCATATGATTGTATAAAGAAATTTTGATAAGCATTAGACACTAAATGTGTATTGATCTCATTTACAAAGTAAAGGAGCATATCTTAGATTCTAGAGTCAGATTAGTGAATGAAGTCACAATAGCTAAATGCATTGATCATAGTATCATTTTGAGCATATGTTGAAGCTTGCATAGTTATAAGTATTTAATCAAAATAAATTTACTTCATAATATATTGTGAATTTGAAAGACCTCTGCCCACACTTGGCTTAGAGACCATTGGAGATGGATTACTAGTTATCTTTCATTCCTTTGTTTTATTTAAGTTAGAAGAATTAGGAGCTATTATTATCTTTATTTAGGATTAAGAGTCAGTGTGTTATTGTATAGAAAGTAAGATTAGTCCTAGGTACACCCACCTGAACCTTGCAGAGTTCAAACATGATAAAGTTGAGTTGTCTTTGTTAGTTGGTCTTTAGGTCTGTTAATGTGTACTTGTCATGGTAATTATCTATCCCCTAGGTATATTTTTTCATTCTATAAGCTAGTTAAAATCCTATCAAATTAGGAGCCAATAGGTACCATCCCCATCATAGTTTTTCCCTTTAACTAAGGGTTTCTGTAAGATCAAAAATATATGTGTTGCGGGTCTGTGAATAATTTTATGAGATACTATTATTTTCTTTGTGTCTTAGTTATATCATATCGGTAATCAAGTAGACACTATTAGTGAACTATGAGTGAAGTTATATGATTAAAAGTTTGGATTGCTATAAATTTGGAAGTACTAATTCACCCCCTACCTTCCTTAGTCCCTAAATTTTCCAATTAACATGGTCCTTTTAGGATCTTGAAGAAGTTTTATTTAGGTAAAGTATATGAAGTTGAGTTACTCGATATTATGGATATACCACTTATATTAAACATTGTGGATCTATATTTGTATCATGAAGTAGAATTTAGTGATGATAGTGGGCCATATTTACATAAATTTTTTTCTAAGAATAAATTAGATGATATTGGAGATATTTTGGATTGATGAGTTGGTGGATGCACCCGTGAAAATAGTTTATTGAATACCATATGAAATGGAAGAACTAACATGTGAGGATTATTCTTGGATATTTCAACTGAGGTAGTTCATATTTTTTTTTCATCTATCCCCATCAAAGAGATAATCAATTTTCTAATAACCTTGGGTGACTAATCTAGGAGCATCCTTGGTTTTAGGTGATCCTACATCAACCAAAACATTTTTTTAGTTTTATTCTTGTTCAATTCACTTTTGTGTTTCTTTCAACATGTGTTTTCTCATTTCTCTTCAAAACTTTATTATCACATTCATGTTCTCTTGTTCAACATTAATTTGGGTTCACAACTTGATTTTATTCTTTACAATGGAGCTCTCTATGGTTTTTGGTTTGGCCTATTTGTTCTTTATGTTTTTGGCTAAGTTGGAGTTTCCTCATCTTCTAGAGTATTTTCTCGGCTTGTGAGTATCATTGGTTCATCTCATGATGTTCATATTATCCCTTAAAACCTCCCAATGGGTTTTTACTTCAATCTAGATCTTTGTGGCAAAGTTATTTATAATTTGGGCCTAACCTATATTTTGTATACTACATTTTTCCACCTTGGGAATTGTGATGTTTGTTGGTCGACTTGATGCATTAAAAATACTATATATATTAATATATATTAATGTAATGGATCCTTATAGAGATAAATTAATGAATGAATAATTCTAAAAGGTCTAAAATAAGGTTCATCTATATTCTAATATGTAATAAGGCATGTATGCCTACATTATAAGCTTGCATGTTACTAGCTAGTTGTAAATTAATTCAAGAACTTGTGGATATCCGATATTGCACTCTCTCAAATCAATATTATTGTTTCTATTATATGAATATTGATACACAATATAAATAATTATCCTTAAGTACCTTCTTACCATGGCTATTTCATATATGGCATGTGGCCAAATCAATAATTACACAACTAAATTAGAATACAAGGCAGCTCAAAATGATAGCTCAAACCAATAGTGACCAATAAACTTATATTGGGGAACATATGTATTACCTAAAGAAGGAAACTTTGCATATTCAACCTTACACAATAAAACTTCAACATGTAAAAGACTTTAGAAATTGGAATAATAGGACTGCATATGTGCCCACTTTGCAATGAGGAAAAATAAGTAATAAACCACCTACTTGTGACATGTAAAGTAGCACAATAATGCTAGTATCATTTATACAATAAATCAGGATAGAATATATCATTACAAGGTATGGTAAAGGAAATTTTCATAGAAGTACAACATACATAGAGGAAGAATTTAAAAAGCTTTATGACAAGAAGGTCGTACTCAAATAATCTAGAACATATGGAAATAAGACACCAATAAAATCTTAAAACAAAAGAAATTACCATAGATAAATTAATAAGTAATTTTTTTTTTTTGAATAAGTCAAGGCCTAAACACTAAATTAGAAAATAAGAAATTCAAACCATACTCTTAATGGGACAACCAAATGCACCTAATATTTCCAATGCAAGGTTCAACTACAAAGGTTACCACACAAGATCTAGAGACCACATAGAAAGGACAATAATAAATTAAATTATATAGAGTCAACTTGAATCATATTGAATATTGGATTATCAATACATAGGACACCCCCTTCTTATCTAGCCAAGGTGAATACAAAGGATCAAATGGCATAATGACAAGTGTCATTGTCTCGTTACATGATAATCAAGAGATAAAGCATCACCCATTTAAGGTGGAATAATATTTCCACTAGATGTGGATCATCCTGCAATGTGTAACAAAGTATGTGCAACAAGTGCAACAAAGGTGGAGAGTGGTAAAGTGATAAGTTCAATAAAAGGTGGAGTTAACAAATAAGATAGAATGCGATAACATGATAACACCACCTAAAGTGGAATTTGATAACATGAAAAAATCATTAAAAGGGGAAATGATATGTGGTTCCTAAGTAATCTTAAGTAAAGTGTTGTTACTACTTGGATGAGAAATAACCAAAGTAAAATGTCTTAATTACACCAACACCTCCTCTTAAGTGCAACTTAGGAAGAATGCACAAAAGATAAGAATGATAGATAGGTTTCTCTACTAGGCCATGTAAGGTATCCATGTATGAGTGCAAGGAAATATCTTATAAATGGAGAAAGAGGAGAAAACCACATGGGAGAAAACTACCCCCAAAAGAGAGATGAAAAAACACAACTCTCTCAATGATGTATGAGAAGAAAAAAACCTCATATAAGTAAAAAGTCCACCCCTTGCTATAAAAGATATGAAGAAATATAATAAATCCCCCTTTAATATCACATATCCTATAAATATGGTCCAAGGTGACAACCAATACTCCTTCACATGAAGAGAATAGAGCCAATGCTACACAAAGAATGTCAAATTGTGAGAAAACTAAGTCCTAAGGTCTATGAAGAATATCTTATGGATCAACTATTACAGTATGATGAAGATGAGAACTAGAGATGCCTACTTGAGCAACAATTGGATGATTTCCAATTATAATGAGTTACATTCTAAATCTTAGCTAGAGCCATGCAACATCTATCACAAGATACTTTAAAATTACCCATTGGCATTATTAATGAAATGAAATGGAAAAAATATATAATTACCTATTGCTACAAGCAAGGAAGCTACATATAAAAATTTAAAATTTGGAATACAAAATTGTGTAGAAAAATCAACAAAATATCTAGACATAGAAGATGACTCAAGAATAGTTATAAGTCCCATCTTTAAATAATACTCATCCAGTTGAAAAACCACTAAATGGATTAAATGCATAACAAAAATCCTAAAATAAAATTAGATAATACCTTGATAAATATTTTCAGATAAGCAAGTGGGGTTGATGAATTAATGGAAAGTGAATCTATTGATGAGGAACCCCAATCAATCATCTCAAACAATCTAAAATAATGACTGTACTTAGATGATGTAATAAAAAAATAATATTGAAGGACATACTTTCTAATCAATAAAATACCAAGAAACGAAAAATTAGAATGTGTGATATCATGGTGAGAGTAAGAAAAACCTCTAACATAAAAAATACTCTAATACAGGGAGCTACACCATTAGGTGCACTTTACCAAAAAAATCACAAATATATAATTAAAGAAGAACAATCCAAATAAATATCATGTACCTCATCATTTCTTGGACTAAAAATAGTAACAATTTTCGTTCACCTAAAATTTTAAAAAAAAAAAAACATTTTTTCTTTGTAGGAGTGAGTTTACGGATGGAAAGAAAGTCAACAACCATATATCTATCCTACACATAAAACTTGCACTATGAAGTATGCAAACTTATTTTCTTCACTTTAGATGATTCACTTTAGCTTTTTTTTCTTAGTCTAATATCTATGATTTGTGATATTTATGAATAAGTTTGTAGGAACAATGTTATGTCACTTAGGTCAAATTCCAAAATATGTACAAAATTCAAAAAAAAAAAAAACTTTTTAACTATGCAATTGATTCTAGGAATGATTTTGTGGATCTAGATTTCTTTTAGCGCTACAATTGAAGTGTGTAGTATGAATGATATTCCTTAGAATGCTAAAATATTTTGAATGATTAAACAAGTGCATCAATACAAGGACATAATAATGCATTGCACAAAATTGTCTTAGTTTCCCCCAAGAAAGCGATATATATATATATATATATATATATGACTCAACTAAATGTGAATCTTAAATTTGGGAAGGATTTGTGCTTTCAAAGACGTCCCCTTAACTAAAAAATTATCACAAGATAAAAGGAGCAAAACCAAAGCGCGTTACATGGGTATGGACACATGTAACATGCATTATGTAATAAATAAAAAATAGTGCAAATATAAAAGAATGAAAATATCTGATATATTTTTAAAAATTGAAAAGGTATAATTTGCAAAATAATTTCTTGGATTTTGATTGTGTATATATTTTTATCAACATTTTGGATCACACACTGTGATCCATCATCAAGATGAACTTATTATTATTTGACTCTAGCAATCTCCTTCATCGTGATGGTGGATCACTATGTGATCCTTAACATTGATGATAAAAATATCTACACAATCAAACTCCGATTTTTTAATTTTTATTTTGCATTTCTAATGGATTGTAAAAATATGATTACATTAAAGCATAATTTCTTCTTCCTTAATTCATCTTATTCTTTCATATCATATAATAGAACTGAAGATTAATTAGATATGTGAAGTTAATTAAAAAATTACATACGAGAAGCTATGATAATTTAGAGAGATCCAAATAAGTTATAGAATGCTCTTTTATTAAATTATGTGAAGAAGAAGCCATTTCAAATAATAAATAAATCATAGAAACAAGTTTTGGTCATTAAAATTTAGTTACTATGGATGGACAATAACATGATCATACTAGTGCCAAAGTTAACATGATCATAATAGTGCCAAAGTTAACATGATCATACTAGTGCCAAAGTTAATGGCATGACCATTTTAATTAATAGATGGGAACAACTATTTCAAATGTTAAAAAGGACAAAAAATAGATAAAGAGTGTACACTTTCTTGAAATAACATCTTGAACAATAGTTTTAGGCCCATAACTAGGTTGAATAGTTCCTAAAGCATATCTAGTAGAATGAATGCTAAAATGTATGTGGTATATAGTGAAGATTGTAAATTATGCAATTGTGGACTCTACAACACCTACTAATGATCTAAACAATTCTTATGGAAATCATTTCATCTTACATTTTTTCATGCTTGTATTGGAATAGACATAAAGTGCTTTTGTGACTCTCCTTCACCTAGTATGATTTTTCCATTCAATCCATTTATCAAGAGACCTAAATTAAATTAAAAAAGTGAACTACATCTTTCCTACTCCTTGCCTACCAATGATAAATGTTTAACTTCTTTTTATTATCATTTCATTTTTTTCTTGCATTCATTTCCAATGAGTGAATGATGAAAAATACACCTTTAATGGTGCATGTCAATGAGAAGCCATGAAAGATATATTTGGCTTCATAATATCTTTGTTCTTTACAATTTTATTTGTATTTTTATCTCTAGGTTTGGGTTTTGGAAAGTTTAAAGTATCCTCACACACTTCATGATGTTGACCAAAAAGATAGTTAACTTTATTAATTAATTTAATATTTACCCTTTTGACGAAGCCATGTTTGTTGTAATTATCCTTATAAATATAGACTTCAAATTACAAGTGTATGATATAGTAAGGCACATCTCTTTAAATTTCTTATTTAAACTTTTTCTTATGTCGTTGTTCAAATTCTTCCATTTTACTTTTAGACCTCTTTTGATCTCTTCAACATTCATGACAAATAGAGTTTTCCCATGCCACTTCAAGGAATTTATTGGTAGTGTCTCTCAAGCCAAGTTTTTTTGTCAAATAATCCTTTGGGGAAGAAATATATTAGTCATGTTATTTCATACCATAAATTTATATAATCATATTTGTAGGGAGTTGAGCTGGCCATTTCTCTAAAAATGTGCATATACTTAGGGAACTATTATCGTCCTAGTTAAGGATCTCACAAGAGGTGTTTAAAATGATGGACACTTACCAAAAATATCCCACTCAATGTTACTAAAGGGGATTCAAACCTATGACCCTGCTCTAATACCGCAAAGTTGAGATGGCCCTTTCTCCCAAAATATGCATCTAGATAGGGAAATGATACTATCCTAGTAAGGATATTAGATGAGGTTTGTTAAAAAATGTCACAAATAAGGTGATATGTTGTACACTTACCAACAATATTATGCGTGCCATTGTATTTATTAGTGAAAATTTTTTATACTATTTTCATTTTGATATTATTATGATGTTATGTTACATCACACATATACCAATCCTATATGCCCATATTTGATGCAGGAGCATCCAGTGGTGTAAGGGCAATCCTATATCACCCAAAAATATGCTTAATTTTAGTTTCTGTTTAATGCTTTTTCATTTTTTGATACCCATTTGGACCAAATTAAGATTCCAACTCTCATAGCTCCACTATTGATTTTGTGGGTTAGAGTTTTTGAGCACCTTGGGATACATGCCAATGCAAAAAATAGGTTATTTTGTAATTGAGCCATAATTATGATGAGTTAGAGGGTGTAAGTGGGAGGGATGATTATAATTATAATTTAAAGCACTCTAAAAAAAAAACAAGTCAAAAAGCTTTGTTTTTTGAAAGTTATTATAGTTTTAAGTTGCCTAGAGACCTCTTAAGAGCACTTCAGAGTCATATTTGAGGCACTAAATGGCCTCGTACGGGCCCAAAAAAGGGGAGGTATAGAGTGCTTGGAGAGATTTTTGGAAATATAAATGGTTTTTCAATCAAAGTTCCAGATCAAAAGTTATGCCTCCTGAAAGTTGGACTACCATTTCTGGATTCTTCTAATTTTACACCAACTTCTGACGTGATTTCTAGAACCTTTTGTTTTGGTAGTGGATGCAAAATGGCATATTCTAAAATTTATTCCTAACCATAAACCTAATTTTGGTTACGTAAGGACATTTATAGCATTATAAAGACAATTTTTGGAGTTTGGGAGAGGGTACTATGAGAAGGGTTTTCTCCAAAATCTGATAATATTGTAAGCCCATAGGGTATGTCATGGAGCCTATTTTTTTTGTACTAAATTTAATAGCATATCATTTGTAATAATAATATTCCCCCTTTCCTATTATGTTCATTTTTTGTCTTTGATTGTGCCCTCATCAAGTGGTATCAGAGCAGGTTTTCCTAAGTGTGTAGACAGAGCACTGACTATTAGGTAGTTTGCACCAGGACTATGTGGTTGTGGGTTTTGATACAAGAAGATGCCTCCATGAAGGGAGCATGGTGGAAGGGTTGGAGTTGTTATTGTTGAGGTTAGAGCCCTCCAAAGATAAGTCTAGGCATTATAGGAGGAGATCCATAGAGGGATGAATGTTGCCATAGGCGATGAAAGTGAGGAAGAAAATGAAGAAGGAAATATTGGGTAGGAAGGAAAAGAAAATGAAGAATTCCTAAACTAGACAAAGGAGAGACTTTTTAGGGCCATTTTCAGCTTGAAAAAAGACCTAAAATTGATGTCAGCATGCTTTCAAGAAATCTAAACTCCGATGAGTTGATTGACTGGATCAATGAGCTGGAGGAATATTTTGAGTATAAGGATATCAGGCACCCTAATGGGGTTAAGTTTGTGAAGGTAAAAATAAAAGGACATGCCAAAATCTAGTAAAAAGAGATTCAAATGGAAGGAAATAGGAGAGGAAAGGAGAAAATCACAAGATGGGATTGCATGGTGGACAAACTAAAGAAACAATTCATTCTTGTTGATTATGGACTTCATTTGTTCAAGAAGATGCAAGGGTTAAAGCAAGCAGGAACATCTATCTAGGAATAAATAGAGGAATTTTACCAACTCCTTATTAGGGTAGGGCATGCAAAATAAAAAAGAGAGAAGGTTGTTTGTTACCTTTGTGGGTTAAGACCTAGCATTCAAGAGGAGTTAAGTCTGGTTAGAATGACTAGCATTGAAGAGTCATACCAATTTTCCTTTACTGTTGAGGAGAAGCTAAAAAAAAAAAAAATTATGGAAGGAAAAGAGGGCATAGTCAAGGAGGAAGGGGTAGTGGTAGGTCATTTGAAAGCTGAAATGAGAACCTAAAGAAAAATGGAGATGTGGGTACTAGCCAAAATTAGAGGAACGAGGGTTTTAACCGCTCCCATGATCAAAACATTGGAGATTAGAGAGGAAGAGGTAGAGGTTGTGGACAAGGTTTAGGAAGAGGAGGATATTATGGTACCTATTTTCATTGTAATGAAGAAGGTAATCATGCCTTAGAATGCCCTCAGCACCAAGGAAGGATAGATAGGAGAGCTAATGGTCAAGTAAGGGTTGCTCATGTGGATTATGATGGACAGTCATCAAATTCATAGGATGTAGAAAAAGGAGAGGTTCTAGTTAATGAAAGGGTCTTACTAAGAATTGAGACTAAACCTAGACAAAGGAGAAGTTTGTTTCATATCAGGTTCAAGTGCGAGGGTAAATGTTGTGATGTGATTGTTGATGGTGGAAGCACTGACAACTTGGTGTTAGAGGAGATTGTCTCAAAGATAAAGCTCAATAGGGAGATACACCCCCAACCCTATTGGATTGTTTGGGTGTAGGATAATAATAAGGTCCTAGTTAGTGAGCAATTTTTGGTAATTTTCAAGATTGGGAGTTACCATGACGAGGCTCTATGTGACATTGTTCCAATGGATATATGCCATTTATTGTTGGGAAGGTCATGGAAGTTTGATAGGCATGCTATAGATTATGGTCATGAAAATATATACTCTATGACAAAGGATGGAGTTTTCCACAAATTGAAGCCTTTGATAGGAGAGTGAAAAGGTATGCAATAGTGCTAGGGTATGTCTTGTTGATGGGAGAAAATTTCTAGATGGCATGAAACATCAACATATATATTATGCTTTAATTACTACAAAAGATAAGTAAGGTAGTAATGAAATTCCACTTAAAGTTTTAGGTTTATTAAGTGAGCATGGAGATGTCATCTTTGATAATGTTCCCAAAAGGTTGCCACTAGTAAGCCAAATCAGTCGTCAAAAATATTTAGTCCCTAGAGCTAGTTTGCCTAACAAGGATGCTCATAGGATGACTCCTAATGAGACTGAGGATCTAAATAGACAAGTTTAGGAGTTGAGGAAAGGTTCAATTTGAGAGAGCCTGAGTCCATGTGCAGTACCTACAGTGCTACCACCAAAGAAGGATGGAGAATGGAGAATGTGCATAACTCTCAAGATATAAATATAATATACATCAAGTGTGAGTTTCCTTTTCCAAGAATGGATGATCTTATGGACTATTTGAGTGGAGCTCAATAATTTACAAAGATAGATCTCAAGAGTGGCTATCACTAGATATAGACACGAGGAGAAGATGAGTGGAAGAATACATTCAAGACCAAGTAGGGTCTATATGGGTGGTTAGTCATGCCCTTTGGACTGACCAATGTGCCAAGCACCTTCATGCGGCTTATGAATGAGGTACTAAATGTTTTTTTGAAAAAAATTGTTATTGTCTATCTGGATGATATTTTGATTTTTAGTACGTCTTTGGATGAGCATTTATTGCACATTTGTAGTATCCTTGAAAGGTTTAAGGAAGAGAAATTGTTGATTAATTTGAAGAGTTAGTCTATTTGGGGTTTGTTGTATCAACTGATGGTCTCAAAATAGACCCAGAGAAGGTGTAGGTCATCTTGGACTGGCCTACACCAAGGTTTGTCACTGAGTTAAGATCATTCCATGGTCTAGCTAGTTTTTATAGGAAGTTCATTAAGAATTTTAGTAGTATATGTGCACCCCCAACTAAAAAAATAAGGGGGGATAGAAAAGAGTTCAAGTGGACTACAAGAACTGCACGAAGTTTTGAATTGGTGAAAAAGAAGGTGACAGAGCAACCTGTGTTGGCACATCCTGATTTCAACAAAGTGTTCCAGGTGGATTGTGATGCTAGTGACAGTGCTATTGGGGCTGTGTTGAGCCAATAAGGTAAAGCTATTGCCTATTTTAGTGAAAAATTGAATGATGCAAAGAAGAAGTATTCTGTTTATGATAACGAGTTCTATGCAATAGTTTAGGCCTTAAAGACATGGAGGCATTATTTCTTGCCAAAAGAACTTTTTTGTATATTGATCACCAGGCATTGCAATAACTAAATAGCTAAGATAAATTGAATTAGAGACATTAAAAATGGGTAGAGTTCATGCAAAGATGTACATTTGTATTAAAACATAGAAGTGAAAGGTCTAATAGGGTTACATATGCATTAAGTAGGAGACAATTGTTACTGACACTAATGTGGGTTGAAGTCATTGGGTTTGATGAACTAAAGAATCCATACCCTAGGGATCCTGACTCTACAAAGGCTTGGAAGGCTTACAAATAACCTGCTACTCTAAATAGGACCAGGTGACTAGATTACATGATTTAGGATGGTATGTTGTTCAAGGGAAGTTAATTGTGTATTCCAAGGAGTTCCATGAGGGAATACCTGATCAAGGAGAAGCACAGTGGAGGGATGAAAGGACACTTTGGTCAAGATAAGACCATTGCCATTATTAGAGAGCATTATTTTTTGCCTCAATTGTCATAGGATGTGAAGATGTTTGTGTAGAGTTGTCAAGTATGTCAAATAGCCAAAGGATTTAGTCAAAATGTTGGACTCTATCAGCCATTGCCTGTTCCATCGAAGCCTTGGGAGAACATAAGTATGGATTTGGTTCTTGGATTTCCAAGGACACAAAGGGGTAATGACAATATTTTTGGTGGTTGATAGGTTCTCCAAGATGGCACATTTCATTCACTAATACAAAAGGCAGTGTTTTGCGACGTCAATGTGTATTTGGCATTTTTTTTTTGTTTTATATCCCGACGACGTCGCAATTGCGATGGTAATGTCGCAATTGTGATGTCATCGGGATATAAGACAAAAAAAAAGGGCGCGTTGCTCACATTGTTTGTGCCCAATGAATCAGATCTCCCAACAGAGCGAAAAAATACCTCTGAGCACAACGAATCAGCGAATCTGCCCCCGATCGAGCACAGAGAAATGCATTTATTTGGAGTAAATTTTGAATCCAAAGACTACATGAATTGTATGCAAGATGAAGGAAACAAACAAATATTCATTGGACTTCAGGTCTAAGGTAAAATATCTCATTCTCTGAGACATCCTCCTCTTGAAGATGAAGGAAAGAAACAAATCTTGATTGGACTCCAAGTTTGATGTGAAGAGGTAAAATATCTCTTTCTCTGAGACATCCTCCTCTTTGATCTCACCTTATTTGATTCATTATCTGGTCGATATAACGTTTAAATAGAACAAATTTTGTGAAATCTTTCAATGGTACAAGGTGTTTTAGTGGACAGTTAGTTTGAGTATTATTTTTGGGGCTAGATGTGAACGAGAATATGAATTTTTGATTTTTTGATTTGGTCCATACCCCCACCATAATGCTCAGTTCCATATCCTGGAATGGCTTAGTCCCCGAAACTTGGCCCATTCCTAAATAGCTGTGTCTAAAGAGGAAATGGATATCTATGAGATGGAAATGGAGTTTATTGGCTGGCTGGTTAGATATCGAAAAAAATCCAGTCGCCCTGATGCCCTACTATTCGACGGTGCATGAACTTGCAGGGTGTGCATGCATGCATGAGGGCCGGGTATTGTTTCTTGTATAACCCCCTCAATCCTAACAATAACATAAATAATTAATCCCTTGTTTCCTATAGGAATGCCTCTTTCCTAACTTGGTCTAGGTTTCTGATAATCCTAAGAAGGAAATAAGAATACTTTCCCCATGTCTCAATTTTTTTTCAAATAGCAAGGATTGGGGTTCAAGGATACATGCTAATAGAGGGAGTAGGGATCATGATTTAGGGATACTTGATGTTGGAGAGAGTAGGGTTGAGGGGGCATGCAGAATGAAACAAAGGCATGACATTATGAGAAAGCATAGAATGCCATTGAAGGCTGTAATCACACTTTCATATAGAGGATTAGGGACAGTACATGTCATACTACATATCAATTCAATTTTGTAGGATGAACAAGATTCAATGAGGACTCTATTATCCTTAGAGACTGGTCAATCAACAACATTGAATGGAACAAATTGAAAGTCATTAGACTTGCCATAACAAACTCCACAACCTACGAAAGCCTGCATGTCTCAAATTTGTTTCTGAGTTCTTGGAGATAAATCTTTGGACTATTTATGGAGGCATGAACCTGCAGATGATAATATGGAAAAAATAGTCTTTGTGGCTGCAAAATATTAAGCTACCTTCCAGCTTCTTCAACCGTGAGTAGAAGAAGAATTATAAGAGGCTCTCGAAGAATTGGGAGGTTAGAGATAAGTTTAAATCAATTGTAGGTATCTCTTTTGTTTACTTACTCTAGTTCACTTTAATACTCTTACCGACCTCCAAAACTAGTAGAGTATCAAACAATTTTAAGAACAACCTCTCACTCCATCATTATTGGGCTCAGCCTCACATGCACCACTATGTCTCCCTTCCAAGTCGGGCTTTCACTTTTTTGCTATCCTGACATTTCTCAACCATTTTTCACAGTGATAGGATGAAAATTGATTGTAAATCAGAGTAGATACAATTCAGACATGTCCTTCAGAATTACATAATTATGAACGTTGGCAATTAGTGATTAATCAAAAAGTCACATTTTTTGGCTTCATCAACACATTCCTCACAGCATCATATGAAGTTCCTTACACAATTGGAAAATGTGGGCTTAGCAAAAACTTTGGTAAATTAAAAATTGCTTAAGTTTATTTAAAAACAACTTTCTGTTATACATAAAATTTTTTTTGCTATCCAATATTTTACTTGATGTTGTTTCTAGAAGAGATTGTATATGTTTTTTGAATCACAATGTTTCAGATCTCACTCTATGATCTATCATCTAGATGTTAGAGAGCAAAAGGTTGCTATGCTTGATGGCATGTTTTGGCATGAGGGAGCAAGTACCAAAGTGTTGGGCCTATCATTCTTGCAGAGGGTGCTCCTGAGCTTCCCATTTCTACAAATGGTGTAACACTTGTTTAATTGCATGTTTAGTTTGGCATGCAGATGAGCATGTGTAATATTTTTCTTGTAGATCTATTTATTTTTCTTGCAGGGAGACATAGCATAATAAAAGGAAATATGGTTAAAAGTATTTGTTCAGAGCTCATTTTCAAATTGTTTGAAAGATCACTCAAGTCATTCTTTAAATGTATGGATTTGTGGTTTTTTCTGTCAATGCAAATCATGCTGTTGTTTGTAGGATTAATTCCTTTTGATTACTATCTATGGCATTTTTTCATCTTCTTCATAGGGGCAGGAAAAGCCATACAAAAAGTTTCAACTAGTCAGCGTAGCTTCTATTATTGCTCAACTAGTTAACAATATACCAAACAAATGCATCATTTATCCATCTGTATATTTTTACTATTTTTCTTAAGTTGACAATGCTTCCTTTTGAATCTATTTATGTTAAAGCAGGATGTATCAACATTGACTGTAGTAGAAAAACAAGTTACACAGATTGAAACTTGCATTGTTGCACTTACAGCTGACATTTGACACTTGGAGTTGATACACACATTTACATGAAATGCTGAAGTAAGATGCATATCAAATATACTGTCTTGAGTATTTCATGCCAAATTATGGGCTCTCTTGTTAAATGAGCATACATAGTTTAAATGGTATACTCTTACAAACTATTAGCTCTTTTGTTGCTCGCTTACCTAATTTCCCTACAACTACGAGCAGAAATTAACAATAAATATTTGACATATTATTAGTGTTGATCTTCTTAAGTTGGGCACTGATTTCAACCCATTCTGATTGATTTGTACAGATTCTTATAACCAGTTCCATATATTTAATTACATTTAGACACTATCTTTTAATGCTTTATTTCAGTGTGCTACATATTCTATTTCATATTTGTGATATATGATGAAAGTATTATAACATATGGAGGAACAGTCCATGAGTGGCGTGGCCAATTGAAATGGTTTTAGTTTCAATTTTACACCATTTGATTCAAATAATCAGTTTACCAATCCACCCCTAGGTTCATTCCATTTGCAGTAAAATCTTCATTACATAGAAAATGTTCACAAAATCTATGTCAATGCTCACACATCTTCTTGGACTTACGCATATCTATGTCAATCCTCACACATTTTCTTGGACTTACGCAGGAACTATGCTGCCCTACAGCTCTTGTTAAATATGTTATCAACTTGACTTTTCTATTAAAGGCTCTCATACTGAATTGAAAGTCAGGTAAAGAAAAAGATATTATACACTATTTTTTTGGTACCCTATGCAGCACAACAAACTTGTTCTTACTATAAGAAAATTTTCTTTTCTTTTGTTTCATTGCAGATCTTCTGCTTGCACGGAGGTCTCTCCCCATAATTGGACACACTTGATAACATTCGAGCTTTGGATCGCATACAGGAAGTGTGTCTATACACATAAGTATAAAATTCTTCTTTTCCCGCAACACATATAACAGCAATTTTAAGTGCTTGCAAGGTATATACTTATGAATAAATATTACATCCTGATTTAAATGTATGAAAATAATTTTCATTCCTTTTAAGCTTCATTCATCTTGAGGTGCAATTCACAAACTCAAGAATAGTGGCTTTTGTTCTTCAGAATACCTTTAGGGGAAGAGTATGTGAATGCCCCCTCGTGTTTGGAGTCCAGTTTAGAGGAGATGGCTATTTACGCTACTAAGGTTTGTTGAATCTAATTCTAAATAACATTTCTTGCTATTGTTGAATCTAATCTAATGTATATTTTAACTAGACTTGTAGCTTATATGTTTTGAAATTTTTGTTAGGCCTTGTAGTTTGTATAATTTGATTGCTGGAGAGCTTCTACAACTAATTAAGAAGGCCGTTGCACGAGTTATAGCCGAGCGCTTGGGTATGAAAATTGTTTTTTTAAAATTCTAATGTATATTTTAACTAGACTTTTAGCTTATATGTTTTGAAATTGCTTTTAGTGGCTTAATGTTGTAAGGTCTCTTGAAATAAGACCTTCAGGCAGTTGGTCAAAGTTTTACAAATAATCTTAGGAATAAAGTCAAAGAAAGTATTTTTAAAATATTAAAGTATTTAGCTAGGTCTAAGAAGATTTGTGTACTTTCGACAGTTTTGCTTAGTTTTTGAAAGTTCCAGTAGACCGAAGTTTTCATAGCCCGATTTTTGCTTCCTACAAAGAACGATCATGTCAGATAATATAAGTGAAGAACAAAACAGGGAGACAATCGCTAGATTGTGTTCTAACTTGAAAAGAAAAGGTGATGGAAAATGTTATTGTCCTTGCAATATTTGTAAGGACTTAAACCGTAGAAGACTGCTAATCAAAACAATTAAGAGACATTGTAGGGAGAATGGTCACATTGAAGGGGGGCATGACTATCATCCACTGGTAAGTCGTTCATTATATCATTTTAACAATTTATATACATATGAAATCACTTGATGATGAGTTGATGATCATGGTTTATTTATGTTAATTAATTTTATATAGGTTGATCTTCCCAGGGAAGTACATGATATGAACCACAACAATCCGAAGAATATGGTTTTTGAAGTGGAGGAACATGGAGGTGCAAATATCCAAGGTGAAGATAATGATCCCATGGAAGATGACGATCATGTGCCGGAATACACAATTGAAGAGGATGGTATAAATACATTGATCCATGACACATCTAGTCCAAGCGTATTTGATCATGATGATGATGATAGCCTCGATGTACCTCTACTTTAGAAGGCATACGAGCCCCTATACAAAGACTCCCAAACAACTCTTCTCTTTGTTGTATTGTTGTTGTTGAACTTGAAGGTTATGAATGGTTTATCCAACATAACAATGTCACGTATGTTAAGGTATGTCATATATGTCTTTATAGTTAACAAAGGGTGAATAATGTACCACTAATATTGTTTATATTAAAAACTTATATTTTTTGTTGTAGATTGATAGGCGAGTTTCTATTACCATCATCAAATATTCTACCTCGCTCATATCGAGAATTAACTGCTGTTATGAAAGATATTGGAATGGAGTATGAAGCAATACATGCTTGTCCCAATGATCATATTATATATTATAAAGAACATGAATTTGCAACACAATGCCCTGTATGTCATACGAGTAGATATCGAACAGATTGACTACCAAAAAAGGTGCCTCAAAAGGTTCTTCGTTGCATCCCCATTATTCTATGAATGCGACAATTATTCAGGTGTAGTAGCTTGGCTCAATTTATGGATTATCATGCACGCAATAGAAGTCGAGATGACATTATTCGAATCCCTACGGATGGTTTGACATTTATGCACATAGAGGAAAAGTGGCAACACTTCAAAGAAGAACCTCGTAATCTCAGGCTTTCATCGGCAGCGAACGGTATCAATCCATTTGGAGAGATGAGATCTGTTTACTCGGTGTGGCCTATTTTTGTTATCAACAATAACATTCCTCTGTGGATGTCAATAAAAAGGGAGCACATTATGTTGGCAATGATTGTTCCAGGTATCTTATCATTTGATAGTTATTAATTTACACGTACTTACAAATCTTGCAGTAAAACGGTCACAATAACTATGTAATGTTACTATTAATTCAAGTAGGTAAATATCAAGTAAAAGATATGAATGTATATATTGAGCCTCTTATTGACGAGTTGGTGGAGTAATGGAATGGTGTCACTATGTATGACATGTCTAGACCAATACGACAAAGACAATTTCAATTCCATGCAATACTTGCATGGACAATACATGATGCCCCAGGGCTAACACATTTTTGTGGTATGTTATAGTGAATTCAAGTTGCGCACAATAATTCTAATTATAAAAATCAACATATTTAATAATCCAATTACATCATTATCTTGTAGGTCTTCAAACAAAGGGAAAATTTGCATGTCCAGTTTGTGGTCCAAAGATGAAATCTTGTCATTAAAAAAGTTTAGGAAAGCAGGTGTTTGATGAGTTTAGACACTTCCTCCATAGGAATCATAAGTATCGAAGTACGGAAAAACATCTTTTCAATGGGAAAGAAGAGACTACATCAAAGCTACAAAGAATGACACCTCGCCTATGGAAGTTGGAATATAATAGAATTAATCGTCGAGGTAATGCCGTTCCACCTAATGGTTTATGTTTGTAATTTATATATTTCTATTGTGATTTTTGTTGACTAATTGTGTAATTGATGATCGTGAAGGTCGTCAAGGCAATATTGACAACCTTCCAAAGGGACTAAAAAGCTATCCCAGACAATTTAGTAGGTTGCCCTACTACGAGCACTTACAAATTGTGCATTTGTTTGATACTATGCATATTGGAAAGAATATAATAGAGACATTGTGGAAAATATTGGATGGAAGGCGTGACAAAGAAAAAATTGTCAAAATTTGTAATAACATACATGAATCCAATCATGCATTGAAAAATTTCATTCACTCAAATAGCAACAGAGATCAGATTAATATAAGTGCCCTTCCATGGTTATTAACGGAGCAGCAAAGTGATGCCATAAAAGAAGTCATATGAAAAATTTGATTTCCCACAGGATTTGCTGCGAACATAAACAATCTCATATAAAAAAAAAGTGAATTTGGGCCAGGGCTCAAAATGCATGATTGGCATACTTTCGTCAAGGTAAGTTATGTTCTTCTGTATTTACAATATATTCATAAACTACGTGAATTTTTCATTATGTTATGTTAGAAAACAATGAAATGATTGGTTTATAATTACTGCAGTACGTGCTTCCTCTATCTCTCCCAGAGCACTTCAACAATAACATCAAACAAGTGATATACGATCTTGGAAAATATATGAGGTAAGTAGTAATATCTGTTCAATTTGTTATATATATTTATTATATTCGTGATTTTTTTTTCTTGCTATGCAATCTATTGTATATTATTTTGTAAAGTCTCATATCTATATATTTTTTGTGACTTGAATCTCTTAATGTAGGTGGTTGTCATCTAAAGAAATCCATAAAGAAGATATAAACTATTGGAAGAGAAGAATTCCTCATTTACTGTGTGAAATGCAAAAGTGTCTACCTCCAACTTTTTTCAATGCACAGGAACACTACCTCATACACCTAGTTGAGGAGATTGAATTGTGTGGACCTGTACACACTAGGTCAATGTGGATGGTTGAGAGGCATTTGAAATCTTTGAAGGCTTTGGTTCGACAAAGAGCACATCCTAAGGGTTCTATGGTAGAGGGATATATGGTATACCAGACTATGGTGTACATTACTAAATATCTTCCTAAGTTTGCATCAAATATCCATGTAGATCGCATTTGGGATCTCGAGCCTTTTAAAAAATTAGAAGGGGAGTACTTGATGGGGAAAGGTACATTGAGGAAAGTGAGAGGTAATAAATTCTAAGATGTTATTGTAATAAATTATTTCTTAATCTTCAAAATAAATCGGTTGTAAGTTGTCTATTTTTTTTTTGTACAGGTGCTCGAGAGTGGGATGCACTACATTTGTATATTGCAAACAATCTTGATTGGATGACGGTATGGATTGAACGATGTCAACATTTTGGTCGCACATTAACATGGGAAGGTGTATCTTCATTGGTTAAAGAAGCTCATCCTAATGGAGATTCCAATGTTACGCAAAGGGAAATAGATTTAGCACGTGGTTCAAGAGATTTCCAGGTACGTACAAATTTATTAATCACCTGTATGTTTATCAACTCACGATACAATAATTTTGATATGTTTCACATATTATTGCAGGTTAAACACCACAAGGCTATGTTCTGTAATGGTCAAAATTTTTGCGTCAAAGTGTTGGATGACACGAAGAAAACTTGTGATTCAGGAATAACTGCAATCTTTCAAGTGACTAATATTTCATCTAGAAATGACTTACATCCTCAAGAGTCTGAAAATCGATACTATGGCATTTTGGATGAGATAATTGAGTGTGACTTTAGTTCCTTCAAATTAGTACTCTTCGTTGTCAAATGGTACAGGCTACGACTTAATCCAAATGATCCTGATAGAAATGTTATTGAACATGATAATGGATTTACAATGGTTAATACAAGGTCGTTTGAGCCAGTTGGGGATGAGCCTTATGTTCTTCCAAGCCAATGTGAGTAGGTATTTTACTCAGAGGTTCCACATAAACCGGGTTGGTCATTTGTTGTTAGACATGAACCAAGAGGAAGGCCAATAAAGTATAATGTGATGGAAGAAGAAGATACTGAAGAAGTAGAAGATGATGTAGATGGTGATCACGATCGACAATTATTGGATGATGTTCCTGACACAAATTTTCATGAAGAAGAAGAAGAAGATGATGACGATGATGCTGCTACTGATGATGATGATGAAGATGATGTTGATGTTGATGATGATGTTGATGATGACGACGACGATGACAACAACGACGACGACGATGGCGAGGAGGATGATGATGACGACGATGATGATGATGACGAGGATGACGACGACGACGATGATGACGACGATGATGATGAGGATGATGATGATGGAATTTAGAGGTATGCCATCAATCCTTAATCTATTTAATATTCATTTCTTGATAGAAATATATTTGTCTTATATATATGGTTACATAGTTTATTCATTATCTATTTAAAAGCTACAAGTTTCAACTACAAATAGAATACTACTAATCTAAATTAACTATTAATCTAAATTAATTAAATAAAACTATTTAAAATACATATTGATGCGTGAATGTATTGAGCCTTATTTTCTTTCAGGTCAAAAGCATTTGTAAGTGTTTAGTTTAGAAAAGGGAATTCATTAAATATCTATAAAAGGGAGTTGTACCTAGAATAAAATTCATAGGGAAAACATAATATAAGTGCTTACCCAATTTTTTGGTTAATAATTCAAGTATCTCTAACATTTCATTTTAGAATAGGAATAAAATTGTATCAGTATGTTGATTTACAAACTAAAACTAGAAAACTTATTTCAGTACATGTATTTGGATCTATGGGATTTACACGGTAAGTAAAAAGAAACCAGTAATCCATTTTAAAATTATTATAATGGGTTTTGGAAGAAATTACAGTTATCTTAATTAATATAAAATATCTAACTGAATTTCAAAATGTTATGCAAGTGGCTTTAGTCTAGGTGTTTCCTCCACCTCCACACACATCAAACAACTTCAAATAGCATGTCCCCAAGGTAACTAAGCCCTCAACTCATCAGCTGATACAAAAACCCAGTTTTAGCCCTTCACTAGGCCTACTTCCCTAGTAGGCTTATAATGTGAGCCTGATTTAAGTGTTTTATTGTGTACCTTATAATGTTTTTAATTTTTATGTGATGCTATTGATGGATGTGATTATGATTATGATGTGATTATGCTCACGATAATTGAATTACATTTGCAGGAAATTGAACCCCTTTCAGGAGCATCCCGCACAGTCTCATGGATCGACAGGTATAAGTCAATACTCCTTATAGATAGTCTATTTAATACACTTATCAATAGTAAGATTGATTTCTTCTAAGATCTCTCCCATTTGCCAGTACCAATGAATAGGTATTTGTCAGAAGTGTCTTCCTCGAGTGAGGGAAATATAGGAATAGAAGAGGAAAGCGAGACATGCAGTTTATCTAGAACAGGGAGATTAACTAGAGGTCAAAGGACTAGAAGGACATTCGATAAACGCATGAAATTTTTCCTTTCTCAAGGGGGGTCATGTTCTTATGATGATGAGACAAAAGGCGACATCGAGGTGCCCTTGAGGTACCAACATCTACAGAAACATTGGGTACCCAAGGAACTTCCTCCAATAAACACTGATTTTTGTGTTAACGAGAGGATATATCGCATAGCACCATCATCACTACATGGTTTGGGCCTATTTTCTATGGAAGGCATAAAGGTGTCTTACAACAAAGTTTCTGAATTGATGGAGTATGTTGGACCATGTTACGATTACAAAAGTTGGATGCATATTGTTAAATATAAAAAAAGTATGCGTAGGTATGCCCTCTCCGCAAATTATATACAACAGCAAGACAATAATCAAAGTAAAAGTGTGGCTGTATACATTGATGGAAGGCCAAAAGCAACAGGGAATATCGTGGGTTTTATAAATAGTACACGACCTGGTTCAACTATAAAGCAACCCAATTGCATATTTGAGGCGTGCGAGGGAAATCGTGTATTCATCTGTGCGATAAAATCAATACGTGCAGGGGAAGAGCTTCTTATTGATTACAATTTGAACCGCATAGATACAAACGAGGCTACTATCATGGGAGTGGTACATACTATTAAACCAACTTCTAATCAATGACTCCAACATACCATTTAGTCAATAAATTTTTGGCTAACATTTTTATACTTCATCTTTGACACAGGGGCACAATATGGAGCAACCGCCCGGAGGGGATGCTGACGATGCTCTCGGCTCATCTACACATGAGCAGGTAAAACTCATTTGTAATTGTGCAAACTAGATAGAAGCAAAATGTTATTTTTTTAATGTTGTTTTCTTTATTGTTTTGGAGTAATTTTGATAATACTAATACTATTGTTGTCACAGAGGGCTAGTGGTCGGAGGGAGGGAAAGGAACCTGCAGTCCCTCAACAGGCCCCCCTGAGGAGGACCCTTTCTATATCGATTTAGTAGAGACCGATGACCTCATCGGTTCGATTAAAATTAATTTAAAGAAAATTAGCAAAGAAATTCTACGTTTGGCAACCATAAAGCCTATGACTCAACAAATAAAAGATAGGGCATCTGAATTGTTGCACACCTCTAAGTCCTTAAAAGTAAGTATTAATGAAATTTTTAATTATAACAAGAGTTCAATAATGGTTTTTATGTTATGCTCTTTTATGGCATTAATTAAAATATGGATGCGTTATCTTTACAAAGTTTTTTGCTTGATTTCGAGCCTCGTTCCCATGATGAGGGTGCTGCAGGTGGTTCAGGTAGATCGCATGTTCCATTCCCCACTTCTGTTTTCCACTGAATATATATAGGAATGATCATAATCATTGACAATACATGCTCGAACAATCTTGTCCATGCTAGTCCACGCGTTCTATATTTATGCATGCTCTAACAATTTTATTCTTTAGCTTCACATCAATTGAATCCTACGATGACACCGCCTCCATCCAGGACAACCAAAAAACTCTTTCCGACTGCTGAGTCAGCAACACGCAGCTTACATGCATCGACTGTTGCACCATCTGCTGGTACACAAATCCCTCTTTTTCTCTCTTATGACAGCAACAAACAGTTTCTTTTTTACAACTTTATAACATCAATTATCATTTGTTCTTTTATACTTCGATCGTGACAAAGACTTATGAAACTTATGAAACTTTTTGCAATAGGACCTACAACATCATTTCCTGGATGTTCCTATGTTCCTAGTACGAGAACGGTGAAGGATGTCACATTGATCGTCAGTAACGATGAAGGCATTCCATTAAAAGTAGCCAAAGTTCCAGGTACTTTAAAGTTATTATTATTCTATAGTGATATAATAGTAATTTAGTTTTTGATCACTCTTCATTGACTAATGATCCCATGATTGTTTTGCAGGGAACGATCTTTTTTGGAGAAAACTTGGTGATGAGTGTTTGCGAATATTTGGGCCCACCATGCGTACCTAGTGGAACATCATATCCTAACTAAAACCCCAAACCACTATTTTGATTTCATATCATTGCTATAATAGTTTTCCTTTTCGTCCATTTCTTGAACTATATTAAAGGTAGCTTCACTTCATTTATGAGTCTAACATGTTTTTTTTTACTTAAAAGGTGGAATCACCAACGCAAACCGTTGAAGGATGATCTTATAGAGAGCATGACCCAACTCTTTGGACCTCGTGCATTCGAGAGAAACAAGCTCATTGAAAAAGCTGGTTTATGTTTGAAGTATATTAGGGACCAGTATAGAAAAAATTTACGGGATAACCCCAGGTACAAGCGTCCGCCCTATGTTCCTGAGGCTGAGTGGCAGGCTCTGATTTTGGATGGAAAGTATAAAGCTGACAAGAAAAATAATATTACACCAGTGGAGAGTACAACAAGGTATGTGATACTATTGAGAATCTAATTATGTACTAATTAACATCCATATTTATACTATCTAACATATTTCAAACTTTTCATAGATTGCCTGACACATCAAAGGCAACAAAGGCAAGACTAGAAAAGCACGGGACACACAAGCTTGGCTCTGGTGGTTTTTCAAAACTTCAAGCAAGAGTTGTAAGTATTAGTAAATGAAAAATTGTATCAATTTTTTTATATAATGTGAAGGGAAATTCTAGGACTCCCTTATTTAGCTCATCAATTATAAATAGGTCAATAGAATATAATAACAGTAGTGGATTTTCATATTCAATATAAACAATTCAACAATTGAAGTCAAGACTCTGCAATCTAGATTAGTGAAGAAAACTTGTGATTCACTAATATGACATTATTTAAAATCTCACCCTTGACTGAATTTTCCTCCAATAGTTGAGAATAAAGGCAGTGATTGAAAGAATGAGGGAATGCAGCAGCACTTGCAACCATTTTTATTTCCAAAGAGCTGAACTAACTCTTACCCAACTTAAGAATTTGGAGAAAATATGTTGGTACAAGCAAAGCATACAAACACGCAACATTTATATAGTAGATTGCTCCATCAAAACTGCTCGATTTTTCTCCTATTATTTTGTGATGGATATAGATGATTTGCTGTTGATATTTTAACTACCCTCCATTGGTTGATGAAACAATGCAAGTAAAATTCACCAGACCACGCAAAAATGCAAGGCTCAGAGTTCAAGAGATGCCTCATAGAAGATGATAAGAGAATTGGCTTCCAACAAGGCTATAGAGCCGTGGCTGAACGACTACGAGCTGAAATTAGTGTGGAAGGTTCTAATACTGATGCATCTCAGCCATAGGTAAATAAGCTAAATGAAATTTATTTCAAATTGAATACTTTACCAATTAGTCTATTTGATGTTAAGTTCCAATATAAAGTGAGTATATCTGTTTTAAGCAAGCAATGATAACAATGCGTAGGATGTTGGAATGTAGCCTGACAATCCTTCTACACAATCTGTGGATGTCGAAGGTTTGCATGATGTGCATCCTAGTGGTGGAGGTATACATTTGCTATTAAATTTTTTATATGTAATTGCAATTGGTGTTTGGATTAACGTAACATTTTTTATAGTAGCTGTAGAGGATCGAGGGGTCGATGTTCATGACCGTGTTGACGTTGAGTCCAGACAAAATGATGTGGTCAGATCAGGTAAAGAGACACAGTTATGTTATTTAAAATAATTAAATACTTGTAACAATTATAATAAATTATTTTTAGTTTAACTCTTTTATTTATTATTGCAGAGGACCCCCCTTTGCAACAGCATAGGAATTTGAGATCATCAAGAACAGAGAACAGAACAACTGATGAGGGGGGAATTGATGATGACACTGATGCTCCTCTTAGAGCTTACATAGAAAAAAGAAATAGAAAGAAAAAAAAAAATGATTGTCACTACATACCTTAATTGATAATGACTGTATTTTATGTCTCAATGAATTTAATTATGTGCTAATGAATGTTCATGAATTATGTGTTAATGTAGAATATTGATGAATGTTGCATGTTAACGAATCTAATGTGTTAATGAATGTTATCATGTGATATTGATTGAATGTTACATTTTATTAATGGTTGAAAGAATGAATGAATGTTAGATGTTAACGAGGAATGTAGAGTGATGTTAGGGGGAGGGGGGTGGGGCCAAATGAGCTTCCACCTTCACGTGGTTGGCCCTGTTTAGTAGAGAATATTAAACTATTCTCGAAACAAAGTGAAGCTCAATAAGATACTCAAATAACCACTCTACCCCAAAACACACGAATGTGTGTTAATTCTCCATATAGGTTGTGATACACTCATAAAATCCAACGCTTCATAAGAGATCACCACTCTTAGATCAATTCATAGTACAACATTTGAACTCCAATGGCTATGCAAGGACTTCATAAGTACAAGGGTTACACATATCAAGAAAGGTTAATGTCGTAGTATGTAGAATGAGAGACTAGCCATATTGATAGTTTGATAAGATGGTTTGGCTCTTCCTAATGGGTTTTACAAATACCACATAATCAAATCATCTTGGATTAGCCATATTATCCGTTATTGTTGTAGTATTCTATTTTATATCACATACACTCTCTTTCACGAAAATATTTATGCATGCCCTTAATCTCCAATCGATGCATCCCATCTCTTGGTAACATTCCCTTAAGCCAATTTGTCCAAAAATTTGGATATACTATCTGTACTCCCATATTATGTTGCGATTCTAGCATGTGTTGTGCTCCATTGGTCTTCTTTTTTATTTCACACACACTATGCACTCTTACTCATTCACACATATCCACACCTTATATTTTTCCAAGATAGAGCCTTTAAAATTTATATTTGAAATCTAAAATTATTTCCATCCCATTGATATTGATATGGGAAACCTAGAGTACTTGTATGATGGATGTGTATTTTCATTCCCAACTCCTTGTAAATGCAAAGATGTCAGCAGTTCAGTCAACAATATAATATTGCTTTATCAATCTTATGCAATCCCTTGCAAGCAGATTAGAAGCTCCCCAAAGGACAGTAATTGCTCCCCCTGCATATTCACTACTGCTATGTCAAGGTAACTTTAAGGATTTTATAAATGAGAATTTGTGTCAATGATTAGCAATTTTATCCATTGTGTTGGCACATCATAGCCACGGTCCTCTTAATTGAATGAGGTCTTATTTGAGGCATTTGTCCCACCACACAGCTCCTTTATTTGGTTCACCTAGCAGATGGGTCACCCAAAATAATTAACTTTTCAATCTCAGAGCCTTATTAGTATCACACTTCATTATACTTCTACCTTTGTGAGATATATAATTGTTGTTTTATTCATATAAGTCATTGGATATATAAAAGTCGATATGTCCTCCAGAAATTACGACTTGAGATGAGGAGCTAAGAACAAAATAAATCCAGAATATTTCATTATGTGCCATCCCAATATACAGTTTTGTGGCTGTTATTGTTTTAAGTATGAGGTCGATCATCTGGTACCAGCAATGCTTGAATATTGTCTTTGTCTTCACCAAAATAAAATTCTCCATCAACATAGACAAATTGCAATTATGATCTATAATCATAGAGTGCTCTAAGAGGCCCTATGCAGATCATTTCCACTGCATACTCCCACCGCATACTTTAGATCTTAATCTTTTCATTGCCTTTGCAGGTGACATGGTAAGTAGTTTTGGTAACAATACTTGCTTTGCATAGAAGAGAACTACTCACTAAAACTACTATGAAATCTTCCTTCATCCTCATAGTTGTATAACACGTTATGTATATCATGATTCACTACGTACACAATGTTCTTCATTCCTTTCTATTGATACATATCAAGTTCTAACCCAATAATCTTCCATCGTTGGTTCCTATTACAAAGTTGATGTCGCACAAGGTGAGTCAGAGATATAGTTATTCCAGTGGTTCAGAAGTTCTCCATCATTATTTCAGGCATGTGATTCTATTATTCCTGGGAAATGATCTGTTGTGATACTAGATCTCTGATTTGCTGTCTTGATCAAGATATTTTCCCAAAAAAAGGTTGATAAGGATTTTCCCAAATTTTTCCAGAATTTTGGCCCACATTTTGTCAATAATTTTTTTCCCCTTAGCATTAGCTAGTAAGGAGGAAAATCAAACTTGTTGACTTCTTGCCTCCAAATCTGACAAGAACTCCACAAGCTCTTCATCTAAAAACACAATGATTCTTTTCAAACACAAATACATCACTAGCAATTCATTTTGTTTGGCCCGTCACAATAAGCACACCATTTCTCCTTTCCATGTCACTGTTTGTGATTGCTATTACATCACCATTGCCTATATAAGCTGAGTAGAAATGGATCAATCGAGAGCACTTTATTATGAATTTAGCTTTCAAATTGCACAACACTGGTTCTTCTAAATCGTAAAAGATGGTAAACAAAACTTGTGAAGCCTAATGAGCATTTTGTGCCTCCTTGAGGTACTCAAATATATGAGCAAAATTACCACAAATTGTCAAAAAGCTATGCAGATCTTTCACACACAATTTTCATTTCAAAAATAGAAGTAACATCATTTTTGTAGCTTCCTGTGTCATTTGTAGGCAAATCATCTTAGTGAATACTGTAAAAAACAAACAAAAACAAGTTTTTATACCCCTATGCAGAAATTGCAACTACTTAGGGTATAGTCCCATGAAGAGAGGGGAGCCACTTAAATTGCTAAGAAGTTCAGGAGATTCATAAATCAGCTGGTCCCATGGCTTTTAAAGGGCAAATTGTACTAAAAAAAAATTGGTTGAATTTTTTTGGGACATTAGCAGTCTCATAATTCTATGGCACCAATTAATGCTAAAATAATTAATTGAGAGTCTTTGTAATGGCTGATGTATTTGATGCGGAACAAATGAACCAAATTAGGAGTTAAAACAAAGCTAGACTTTTTCATTAAGAACTACAACCCCCTCATGGATCGTACATCATAGCAGCCAGCCTTACTGGCTCATCTGACAAGTGTTTCTTTGTTGCTTGACATTTACCTTTTGTAGTTTTTGATTGATTTTGAGGGTTTGACTTAGAAGTTAAATACATTCTAGTTCTGAGCTAATGCAATGTATTTCTTTGCCCTTATGCATAATTTTGAAATACTGCATATCATAAATACATGTTTGATATTTTTTTGTGAAAACACACCCATCCTCCAAAAAAAATATCATCGTAACACCATCATAACTTTCACACATGACAATTTTTTTCCCATTATTTACAAACATTTCAATGTAGTAAACATATAATTATTGCACTATATCTTGCACACTTTTCTTGTAGAATATATAACTATTGTAGGTTACATAAAAAGACTTTATCAAGATAAATCTGGTTGAGATCCCGCGCAACCCTTCTAGAAAAATATTTGAAGTATAGTTCATTAAACCCATCTTTTTATTAGAGTTCACATTTGAAGAAGGGAGCATGATAGATTGGCCTGAAACAATCCTCGCACTAAGACCAAGCGTAGACCCTCGCACTCTTGGCCCCAACTAGCAAGCACATAGGACATCAAGCAAGAGGCAACCTACCTAGTGGAGTGTTGGTATCTACCCTCCCTATTTATGCCACATCTAAATTTATTTCACAACATCCAATCACCATACAATTGGAATCAGGGAGCTTGTGGTGGGGCTGCTGTGGCAGCGACAGCAGTTGGCGTCGCCGCCATAATGGCCCCGCCATATTGCTAACCATAGACATCGCAATTGCGACATACACACGTGCATTGCGACAAAATAAGCGTCGCGTGCATAGCGATGCTATCTCAATTGATGATTTTGCGTCACAATTGCGACACATTCACAAACATTGCGACGACCAGTGGCGTCGACAACACCGTCACAAGTTTCCATGGACGTCGCAAGTGCGACGCCCACAGATGAACTGTAAAGGCTCCCGCCTCAACAAACCCGTAGGAAGATGCTGACGCCACCTCGTCACAATGCATGGTGAAGACGTTGAAATTGCGATGGGAACCACATCCATTGCGATGGGAGTAATGATGGGATAAAATGTTGAGCTTGCGATGGATAGGCGTCGCAATTGCGACGTCCAAGAGTAGACGTCATAATTTGTGACTAAAAAACAATGACGTCTGCTGCCGTCGTAGTGGCGACACATTTGCGTCACAATTCCGACACTTGGCTGTTGCAAATCGATGCCAAATGTATTAGTGATTCCATGCCACAAGACTCATGATGTAGTGAATATTGTAGATTTATTTTTCAGAGAGGTGGTGAGACTATATGGTCTCCCAAAAAGTATTGTTTCTAACATAGATACTAAATTTGTGGGGTATTTCTGGAGAACTTTATGGAAGATGTTGAAGACAAAATTGAAGTTTAATTCTACCCATCATCCATAGACTGACAGACAAACAAAAGTAGTGAATAGAAGTCTGGGAAATTTTTTGAGGTATTTAGTAGGAGATAAACCCAAGGGATGGGATTTGATTCTACCACAAGCAAAATTTTCTTACAATAATTCTTTAAATAGGAGTACTGGTAGATCACCATTCCAAATTGGGTATGGGAGTAGTCCAAAGATAGCACCAAAGCTGAGGAAGATGGAGCAAGGAGAGAGGACAAGTGCTAACATAGAAGACTTTGTTGAACATGTCAAGAACCTACATGAGGAAGTGAGAGCGCATATTACCAAGATAAACCTATAGTATAAGGCTAGGGACAATCAAAAGAGGAGAAATAAGGAGTTCCAAGTTGGAGATTAGGTTATGGTATATTTGAGGAAGGGACAATTTCTAGTGGGTACCTACAACAAGCTGAAGATGAAGAAATTTGACCCCTACAAAATTTTGAAGAAACATAATTCAGGGAATGCATATGAGGTGGAGTTGTCAGATGGGATTCACATTTCTCCTAATTTCAATATTGCAGACTTAATAAAATATCATGATGATGGTGCAGATGGGGAGTTGATCCTGTAGCCATGTCTAATTCCTACTTTTGCAAAGGAAGAGATTGAAGAAATTTTGGATAGTCGTGTGGGTCAAAGTACCAAAAATAGTCAATATGAAGAATACTTGGTGAAGTGGAAAGGATGACCAATAGAAGACTCAACTTGGATATCCGTAATAGAGGTTGCCCATTTGGGTTTTCGTCTACCAGCTATAAAGTAACATAGTCACTTTTCAATCTACCCTGGGTGTCTGATGTAGGAGCATCTAGTGGTGTAAAAGCAATCCTATATCACCATAAAATATGCTTAATGTTAGTTTCTATTAATGTTTTTTTATTTTTGAATACCCATTTTGGTCAAATGAAGATTCCAACTCTCATAGCTTTACTATTGGTTTTTTTGGGTTAGAGTTTTTGAGTACCTTGGGATACATGCCAATGTGTAAAATAGGTTATTTTTTAATCAAGCCATAATTATGATGAGTTAGAGGATGTAGATTGGAGGGATGATTATAATTGTAATTTAAAGCACTCTAGAAAAAGAATTAGGTTAAAAGGCTTTGTGGTTTGAAAGTTATTACAGTTTTAAGTTGCCTAAAGACCTCCTAAGAGCACTTCAAAGCTAGATTTGAGGCACTAAACAGCCTCATAGAGGCCTAAAAAGGGAAACTATAGAGAACTTTGAGATCTTTCTAGAAACATAAACATTTCGTCAATCAGAGTCCTAGATCAAAAGTTATGCCTCCTGGAAGTTGGACTATTATTTCTGGATTCTTCTAATTTTAAACCGACTTCTAACGTGTTTTTTATAACCTTCTGTTTTGGTAGTGGATTCCAAATGACATATTCTAAAATGTATTCCTAACCATAAACCTAATTTGGGTTACTTAAGGATATTTCTGGCATTGCAAAGGTAGTTTTTGGTTCAGTTTGGGAGAGGGTACTGTGAGAAGGGTTTTCTCTAGAATTTGATAATATTATAATCCCATAGGGCATGTCATGTAGTCTATTTTTGTTTTACTCAATTTAATATCATATCATTTCTAATAATAATATTCCCCTTTCCTATTGTGTTCATTTTTTGTCTTGGATTGTGCCCTCATCAAGTGGTATCAGAGCAAGTTTTCTTGAGTGTGTAGATAGAGCACCAACTATGAGGTAGTTTGTACCAAGACTATATGGTTGTGGGTTTTAATACAAGAAGATGCCTCCATGAAGGGAGCATGGTGGAAGGGCTAGAGTTGTTACTCTTGAGGTTAGAGCCCTCCAAAGATAAGTCTAGGTATTACAAGAGGAGATTAGTAGAGAGATGAATATTGCCATAGGTGATGAAAGTGAGGAAGAAAATAAAGAAGAAGGAAATATTGGGTAGGAAGGGGAGGGATATGGAGAAGTCCTAAACCAAATAGAGGAGAGGCTTTTTAGGGCCATTTCCAAGCTTTCAAAAAGACCTAAAATTGATGTCAACGTGCTTTTGAGAAATCTAAACCCATATGAGTTGATTGATTGGATCAATGAACTGGAGGAATATTTTGAGTATGAGGATATCGGGGACCCTGATAGGGTTAAGCTTTGTGAAGGCCAAAATGAAAGGCCATGCCAAAATCTAGTGGCAAAGGATTCAAATGAAAAGAAATAGGAGAGGAAAGGAGAAAATCACAAGATGGGATTGCATGGTGGACAAACTAAAGAAGCAGTTCATTCCTATTGATTACGAACTTGATTTGTTCAAGAAGATGCAAGGGTTAAAGCAAGCAGGAACATCTATCTAGGAATACATAGAGGAATTTTACTGAGTCCTTATAAGGGTGGGGCATGCAAAATAAAACAAAGAGAAGGTTGTCTATTACCTTTGTAGGTTAAGACCTAGCATTTAGGATGAGTTTAGTTTGGTTAGAATGACTAGCATTGAAGAGCCATACTAGTTTGCCTTGCAAGTTGAGGAGAAGCTAAACAAAAAATTTGGTGGAAGGAAAAGAGGTCACATTCAAGGAGGAAGGGGCAGTGGTAGGTTATTTGGAAGCTAAAATGAGAACCAAAAGAAAAATGGAGATGTGGGTACTAGCCGAAATCAAAGGAACGAGGGTTTCAACCGCTCTTGTGATCAAAACTTTGGAGATCAGAGAGGAAGAGGTAGAGGATGTGGACAAGGTTTAGGAAGATGAGGCTTCTATGGTACCTATTTTCATTTTAATGAAGAAGGTCATCATGCCTTTGAATGCCCTCAGTGCTAAGGAAGGACAAATAGGATAGTTGATGGTCAAGCAAGGGTTGCTTATGTGGATGATGATGCACATTCATCACATTCATAGGATGTAGAAAGAGGAGAGGTTCTAGTTAATGAAAGGGTCTTACTGAGTGGTGAGACTGAACCTAGACAAAGGAGGAGTTTGTTTCATATCGGGTGCAAGTGCGAGGGTAAATGTTGTCATGTGATTATTGATGGTGGAAGCACTAACAACTTGGTGTCAAAGGAGATGGTCTCAAAGCTAAAGCTCAATAGGAAGAAACACCCCCCAACCCTATTAGATTGCTTAGGTGTAGGATGATCATAAGGTCATGGTTAGTGAGCAATGTTTGGTAAAGTTCAAGATTGGGAGTTACCATGATGAGGCTCTTTGTGACATTGTTCCAATGGATGTCTACCATTTATTATTTGGAAGGTCATTGAAGTTTGATAGGCATGCTATACATGATGGTCATGCAAATACATACTCTCTAACAATGAATGAAGTTTGCCACAAATTGAAGCCCTTGATAAAGGAGAGTGAAAAGGTATGCAATAGTGCTAGGGTATGTCTTGTTGATGGGAGAAAATATTTAGATGGCATGAAACATCAACATAAATATTATGCTTTAATTCCTAGAAAAGATAAAGAAGGTAGTAATGAAATTCCACTTAAATTTTCAGGTCTATTAAGTGAGTATGGAGATGTCATCTCTGATAATGTTCCAGAAGGGTTGCCACTAGTAAAGCAAATAAATCATTAAAAAGATTTAGTCCTTGGAGCTAGTTTTCCTAACAAGGCTACTCATAGGATGACTCCTAATGAGATTCAGGATCTAAATAGACAAGTTTAGGAGCTATTGAGGAAAGGTTTAATTCAAGAGAGCTTGAGTCCATGTGCAGTACCTACAGTGATAGCACCAAAGAAGGATGGAGAATGGAGAATGTGTATAGACTCTCAGGCTATAAATAGAATAACTATCAAGTATCAGTTTCCTTTGCCAAGAATGGATGATCTTATGGATTGTTTGAGTGGAGCTCATTACTTCACAATGATAGATCTCAAAAGTGGCTATCACCAAATACAGATACGAGAGGGAAATGAGTTGAAGAATACATTAAAGACCAAGGTAGGTCTATATGAGTGGTTAGTCATGCCCTTTGGATTGACCAATGCGCCAAACACCTTCATGCGGCTTATGAATGAGGTACTAAAGAAAATTTTGGAAAAATTTGTTATTGTCTATCAAGATAATATTTTGATTTTTAGTAAGTCTTTGGATGAACAATTATTGCACATTCATAGTGTCCTTAAAAGGTTCAAGGAAGAGAAATTGTTGATTAATTTGAAGAATTGTAGCTTTGTCAAAAAGGAGTTAGTTTATTTGGGATTTGTTGTATTAGTTGAGAGTCTCAAAATGGACCCACAAAAGGTGAAGATCATCTTGGAATGGCCTACTCCAAGGCTTGCCACTAAGGTAAGATCATTCCATGGTCTAGCTAGTTTTAACAAGAAGTTCATTATGAATTTTCGAAACGTTGATGCAAAAATTGTAACACAATCTACCCAAAAAACACAACTATGAATTAATAATATATCCATAATAGGTTGATTTGATATGTTAATAAGAAGAGAGCTATAGATAGATATATGGCCTTATAGTTTCTAAATTCAACGAGGGTGAGGAAAGGTAAAAGGTAAAAATAAACTAAAAATTAAGAATTTATTGTCTAGGTTTCTAATATGTCACTATAAGGAAGAGATTAAAATATGATGAAATAAAAAGAATTTACAACTTATTATCTTATCAATCTAGTGGTTGTATCAAGCATTAACATGTCTATCTTTTGATGCAACATCAACTCTAGATTGTAACGATTTTTGTAAGATAAGATAATAAGTTGTAAATTCTTTTTATTTCATCATATTTTAATCTCTTCCTTATAGTGACATATTAGAAACCTAGACAATAAATCTTAATTTTTAGTTTATTTTTACCTTTTACCTTTCCTCACCCTCATTGAATTTAGAAACTAAATCCATATATCTATCTATAGCTCTCTTCTCTTCTTATTACCATATCAAATCAACCTATTATGGATATATTATTAATTCTAGCTCTCTCATCCTGATGATGGATCACAGAGTGTGATCCAAAACGTTGATGCAACAATTGTAACACAATCTACCTAGAAAACATAGCTAAGAATTCTAATGGATTGTGGAAAACTACTATCTATATTATTAATGGTTTTTTTTTTCAATTCGTCTTGCATAATTTCCTTTAATTTTTTTATTATATATAATTCTATTCTTTGCCAGAGATTCTAGGTTAGACATCTATTTGCAAATCTATTAGGTAATCAAAATAATGACTTCTATAATATATATTTATAGGTCTCAGAATTAAGAACCTCAAGGGGGCTAATAAGTTTTACTTGTATGAGTTTTTAAGATCATGGGATGCTCTTCTCTTGCGTCTACAAGTGATTTGGAGAAGCACAAAAGATTAATTAAAACAATTAAATTCTGGGGTTTTCCATATTTTCTTATCTAATTTGGTGGTTCATTTTTCTCATATATTATGTTAGTGGAATCTTGAAAAAGTGAAAAAATGTCCACTTTATTTCACTCAATTGAGAGATAATTTGACACTGTGGTAAAGAAGAGCTTGAATTGCAAATCAAGTGAATTATTAATTTTTAAGGCATTTTGAATCCAAAAAACCTAAGACCTCCAATTTCCCCAATTTTTTATTTTATTTTAAATTTATATTTTTAGAGGAGAATGATATTTTTAGCTTGTCCCACTTGTGCATAGGTTTTTTTTTCTTTCTATTGAACATCATTGACTCCATTAGTGGATTCTTTATATCATCGCTTCAAAAAGGAAGTCCTCTTGATTAGTTGTTTTGGCTTTGAAACCTAACTTTGGAAGACCATAACTTGGTCACTTCAAAATTTGGCATACTTCGAAATGATGATGATGGTTTTCATTAGAGATATTTTTTCTGAAGTTATATTTTTTGAAATTTAACTAATAATAAATTTTTAAAAAAGCTCCTTTTGAGGTGGCTATTTCTTTTGATATTTTTTGAGACTTACATGGTAGAATAGTATTTTAGTTTCTATTTTATAATGATACAAATTTCAACATTTTGACCATTTTTGGGTCTTATAATCTTTTTTTGATGAATAGTCCTTTTCTATTAATAAATAACATACTAAGATTACAATTCACAAAAAATGGTCAGGGGATACAAGATCGCCCCACAAGAGTTTACACGGCCAAAGCCAGAATCATAAACTATTCATTAAAAAAAATTTATAAAGCAACCCTCAAGCGGGTAAAGCAATGCCTATTGAGGGAGGTGGCTCATAGCGATCATGGAATCCCCAATCAACTTTGGGATTGAGAGATGGACTGGGAATAGTCCAGCCATCAGTAGTAGCATCAACAACATTAGTGGTCTAGTCAGCATCCTTCATATCTGGCCATGGAGGTGAAATAGCCAATTCTAGGCAACAAGGCCATTTTCCAAAGACAACTCACCAAGTGCCAGGAGGAGGAGCCAAGGACCAGCCAATACCACCACCAGGTAAAGAAACTGAGTGATGCATCCATCCATCATTACCACCACTAAGAGACTAGTGGCAAGAAGCCTGGAAACATGGAGTATGTGAGTGGCAGCCTGAAGAGTTACACCTTTGATGGTGACCTCTAGGTGTCGAGGTATCAATTGAGACATCTAAAGGAACGCTAGCAAGAGTACAATGGACATTGCCCCAGTTATTAAGAAACTATTGTAGGTGGGCCACCTTATTTTTTGTACTTGAATATGCATCATAACATTATTACAAATACACACCTTAGTGTACATAGTAATATTAATATTATGAAAATTGTGTGTGAAAAGAACAACATTTCTATCTTTCCACAAAGTGAAAAAAATATCTATCCTAAAGGTATGCCAAATATGGGTAAAATTTTGAGGGATCCTAGGGGAATCACCCAAAATAACCATGTGCCAAGAAAAGGGTTCAGGCCAAAATGGCTTAAAGAAATCATGAATCCAGTGCCAATAATTTTGAGCATGTCTACAAAACCAAAAAATATGTAGGAATGACTATGGTTGTCCACATAATGGATATCTAAGATCTGAAACCCCAATATGCTTGAACCGATGCCCAAGGGGAAGGCCTTGAAAAGCTAGGCACAAAGCAAAATGGGCAATCTTGGGTTCTATAATAGCACTCCAAATAGTGTCAAAGCACCTTCTCCATTGAGAAAGTCTAAAGAAAGGATTGCAAATTCCATCTCTGATTGAGCATATCCACCATTGACAAATGGGAGAAAGCCATCTATAACCCATACTTGGTTTGTAATTGGTGAAAGGAGTGGCAAGATACCACTTCCAATCAGTCCAACAAGGTCTAACAGACTAAATACTCACTTTATGAATTAAGTGCACTGGAATTGTAGAAAGTAATATGTCAAAAGTTTTCCAATTTGACTGGGAAAGATGGTACTAGACTTTTATATCTTCTCAAGATCTAAAACTCACGGAAACCCTAGAGAAAAGATCTTTAGGAGTCTTGATGCCTCGTTTGAAAAAAATGTAGAGCACTAGCACTTTGAGTCTTGGTAAGGGCAATACCTTGGATGGAAAATAGGGGAGACCACCAAATGTTCTACTGATTCAAAGAGAGCCCATCATGGAACTCATTACCTTACTAGCAAAGCCAAGGCTTGATAGCTCCCCAAACTTTCCATATGCTCTTGATAACAAAAGAGCCCTGTATGAGCACAAGCTCTCACATGATGTGAAGGGTGTGAAAGCCAATCCCCTTCCATGTAGGCTTGTTGATGGGAAATTCGAAAGAAATGCAATGTCGCACCAAAATCTTCCAGGATTCATCTCCAGTGATGGCACATATATTCCATTTGGCACATAGATCAAGGCCTTGCTTCTATGTGGAAAGTAATCCAAGGCCTCCAAACTCTTTTGGGAGACAAAAAAAATCCCAAGAAACTCTGTGAAAGCCATGATGATTGAAACTAGAGGCCCAAAGAAAATCATGGAGCAATCGCTCTAATTTTTTATGGGAGGCTTTAGAAGGCATCCAATAAGAAGAATAATAGACATGCATTGCTTCAAGAACATTCGAGAAAATTTGGAATTTTCTCACAAGAGAAAGCAGTTTCGTAAGCCAAAAATTTAGTTTCTTAGTAATCTTGGCAAGCACTATATTCCACAGATCCACGGGCGATGCTTGAAAAGAAAAAGGAATTCCTAGAAAACGGAAGATCTCCTTGTGAGCAACCCATTTCCATTCAAACTGGCTAAGCCAAGGTGGCGCTGGCAAAAAAGACTCGCAATAACAGAGCATTTTATGCCATTGAGTAGTGCTAGAGGCTTGACAAAAAGTGTCAAGGCAATTTAAGGCATTTTTGATGTTTTCTTCATCCTCCAAAAGAGTGAGAAAGGACTCATTAGAAAAATGACCATTGACCAACTGGGAAGAGGATTCTAGCAAAGAAATGCCACAAACCAAATCTGAAGACACAGAGTGGGCTAGGAAATAGCCAAACCCTTCAACAACAAGAATATAAAGCGCTAGAGCTAGAGGGTAACCTTGCTTGATGGAATGGAAAAGCTTAAAGGCATCAAATTGGGAGTTATTGATGCTAATGTAAGCATTAGCATCTTGAAAGAGAATTTCCACGGACTAAAAAAAATTGGGACCAAAACCAATAGCCCGAAGCATAGCCAATAAAATTACATTCAATTCGGTCATAGGCTTTAGCAAAATCTATTTTCAAAAAAATAGCCGGCCACTTGGACTTGCGAGCCCACTTGATTCTTTTCCAGACATCAATAATGTTGTCAAGAATATCTCTGGAATTGATTAAGCCAATTTGTTCAGGCCACACAATTAAAGGTAGGAGGTGTCAAATTTTGAGAGAAATTGCCTTGGCAATAATCTTATGAGACACATTCAGAAGGGTAATGGGCCACCAATTGCAAATATCCTCAGGATCTCCAACTTTAGGTATGAATTTAATGTTTCCTTTGTTGATAATAGATCCTAAACTTTTAGAGTGATAGGCTTCAAGATAAAATTTTTGCAAATCATGACTAATATGCTCCCAGAGGTGTTTGTAAAATTCATAAGGAAACACATCACACTTGGGGGATTTATCATCTGCCATGGAGAAAACTACCTCTTTAAGGTCTCGGAGGGTAAGAAGTTGCTCACAAAAAGCACATTGCTCAACTACTAGGAGGTTTGAAGTAACATAAATACACTTTCTGAGAGCTTCCTCCTGAGCAATCAAATTTCCCTATGAAGCATAAACATTTTCATAGTGATGAACAGATGCTTGCAAAATGTTAGGGAGAATGGAGAGAATAGAACTGCCTTGTTTGATTTTTTTAAATCCCAAAATTGGTATGGGGGGCTTGAAGAGCCTGGAAGAACTCCTTCAAAGCTTTATCGCCAACCTCCAATCAATGGAGGTGAGCTTTGATTTGGGCTCCTCAAGCGGCATAATTATCTGCAACTTGTTTATCATGGAAAAGTTTGGCAAGATGTATTTGCAAATCAACATCAAAAGGATTAAGGGTGAGAGCCTCATAAGCTTTTTTGAGTGTAGAAGTAGTGGATTCATAAGACCACCTTCTGAAAACTACCTTATAAACTTGATTAATGATCTTGCATTGTAATCAGAGTACAATAAAATGCCAAATTTAGCAATTAAGGGTGTAAAAATGAAATAATATAGTAATGGCACAATCAAATTATGAAGTGCCAATTTTCTTGGGGTCTTATACACTAGAAATATAAAATCTTGGACTGATATGTAATTCTAAGTTTGTGAATAACTATTAAATTCCATATATTCACTATAAAGAGAACTTTGTCAAACTATTTGTCTCGAAAAAAAGGTATACATATACATTGACTTGTGTATGATCTATTGTTCTATCTAATTCAACTTATTTTTAAGCCAATCAACTATGATTAAAAGAATGAATGGTTTAACAATAAAGACATGGTTGATGGACTAATATTTCCTATTTTAAGGATATTATACATCACGTACAAAATAACAAGTTCAATTTCGCTACTTTAGCCATCATCCAATTGATGTATGAAGACTTTTGATCTTTGTTGGTAATAAATTTTCCTTGGTTGACTAAGCACAAATGAATGATATTATTACCCTATTTTGTGCAACCACATTCTCATGGGATGATTAGTTTATTTGGTTGACATAAACTGATTGCCCTTCTATATCAGCAAAAATTCCACATCTTCTACATATTGTTGTAGAAGTTGATGAAAGCCAATTTTGCAGCTCGCCAAGATCACCTGCATGCAAATAACCTGTTGAAGGGAAACCAAAGAAAAAAGAGGTGGAACTTGGAAAAACTAAATGGATTGAGAGAGAAGATATTGCAAACAAAGAAAAATGTATTACTATACAATATGATATGAAAATGAGTTGAGAAATACAATGAGAGAGCCCAAATATAAAGGCCTCAAGGAGACTTCTAGAACAAGCTAGAAGATGCTAGGAGATAAGAATGACAACTAAGCATACATCCACAAAAGGTGGGATATCCTTGATCAAGGTGAGAAGATAAGTATGACTTAGATAGGAACAAACTCCCGTGTTGTCAACAAATCCTAAACTACAACTATTAAATAAATGCATTAACCTAAGTAAACTTAAGTAAAAGAGTAAATAATAATAATTTACTATAGCACCCACCCTTAAGTGCAACTTAGGGGAATGCATTTAAGCTTACACAAAGCTAAGATGAAATGCAGAATGGGTCCCAGTAACTAGGCCATGTTAGGTACCCATGTACAAATGCAAAGAAATCCAACCTCTAAAAATGGGGAAAGAGAGAAAACCACATGGGAAAAACCCTCTCCCAAAAAGAGGTAAAAGAAAACATAGTGGACTGAAGAAGCCTCCAACTAAAGGAATGTCCCATAAAATAAGAATAAAGAAGATCATGAAGAACATCATTGAAGCATGAAGAAGCCACAAACTCTGTCAAAAAGAAACTGCTGATCTAAAGAACCTCCATGAAAATAGAAGGCACAAATCGAGAGTGTCTATATGGTAGATGATCCATCTCACCGAAATGCATAGATAGCCAACCACTGCAATTGCCTAGTATATAGGATCAAATATTGAATACATAGCTCACACTATCGAACCATCGAACCAAGGAAGCATTAGAACAACAGAATAACCCATCCTTAATGAAAATGGGGTGAGATGACAGACAACTGAGAAAGTGGGCCAAAATCCTCTATAGAAGGAACCAAGAACATTGAGAGAGAGGAAGAGGTACAAACACTTATAAAAGCATGTGTCACCGACACATCATGGTGCTAATTTTGTAGAAGGGACACTCACTTGACAAAGGAAAAGGGCACAAAAACAACAACTAACCCCCCATGGTGCTTTATAAAATAGTGCAAGTACAACTATCTTAAAACAACGTTTTTGAACCCAAAATGCAAGAGTGGCACTTTATCTCAATGTGTTTACATAAAGATGCTTACAAATGATATAAAAAATGATCAGAAAGGGGAAAAAGCTAATATAAAAGATAATACAACCCAAAAAAAAAGATCCCATGCCATGAAAATGATCCTCAGACTTGGAACACCCAAGATATCCACCATAGAGCAAAATTGCCAAAAACATGATAGAAAGAGCATGGAGTAGAATCTGAAGGAAATTAGAACATTTTTAAAAAGTAGACAGAACCAACTTTCCAAAAATATAACATTTTCAAAAATCAGAAATGGGATGCACAAGATAAGCTCATCGAAGTGAAAAATAGAACATCTGACTTTGACTACAAAAAGGGCAACAAAATTGTATCAAAACCACAAAATACCTACACTAATGTCTCTGTCTTAGAACCATCTTTTTGGAACCTCTTTCAGATTTGAAAAATACCTCTATATGCTCAAGTTATGGCCAAAAAATCGTGAGTAGGTCAAAAAGGGACCTAAAGAGGATGCAAGGTGTACTGATGCAGTGATGACATCATGCTGATGTCAACATTCCCTGAGCTTAAAATTGATGGCTAGATAGCCATTGCGTTAAAAAAAGATTGCCACATGGTAGGTATGCTAATTGGGCACTGACATGGCACATGCCACGTGGCACCCATGCCACGTGACACACATAGAATTTGCTAACTGTGCAAAAGATCCATGGGGGTTGCAGAAGTGGTAGGGAGCCATAGGTGAGTAGCACAACTCGATAGAGGCAGCGGTGGAGCCATGGAATAGGGTGATGCTGCGGGCCGCGATGGGTAGTGGGAGGCTTGCTGGCAGTGCGACAGTGGTCTGCTGGCCGCGCGCAGTGGTGGCATCACTGTGGCACGATGGTGATGCTCAAAATTATTTTTTTTTGCAAAAATTGCAATAAATGCATCCATACGGCCTCCCAGACAATTTTTTTAACCTCCTGGAGCAATTATGTCCAAAATGGATAAATTTTATATGGATCCTAACTATAACAAGCCTTTTGAACTCAATGGTAGCATCCATTTAGACCCAAAGTGCTTTGAAAAAATGCTCTTCCTCCCGATTGAAGAAAAAAATCACAAACAAACTAGGGTTTGTGTCTCCAAATAGCAAATTCAAAAATTCTTCAGCCAAGAAACAACAAGGAGGCTCTGATACCATGTAGAAGTTGATTAAAGTCAACTTCACAACTCACCAAGATCACCTGCATGAAAATAACATGTTGAAGGGAAACCAAAGAAGGAAGAGGTGGAGCTTGGAAAAACTAAATGGATAGAGAGAGAAGATATTGCAAACAAACTAAAATGTATTGCTATACAATATGATATGAAAATGAGTTGATAAATACAATGAGAGAGCCCAAATATAAAGGCCTCAAGGAGACTTCTAGAACAAGCTAAAAGATGCTAGGAGATAAGAATGACAACTAAGCATACATCCATAAAAGGTGGGATATCCTCGATCAAGGTGAGAAGATAAGTATGATTTAGATAGGAACAAACTCATGTGTTGTCAACAACCCCTAAACTACAACTATTAAATAAATGCATTAACCTAAGTAAACTTAAGTAAAAGAGTAAACAATAATTATTTACTATAACAATAGTTACTACAAAGTTTAGAGTCACTTCTTCAAGAGATTTGGATGTTTCTTCATAATAAATTATCATTAAAATTCACTTTATTGGGACTAATTTCAACAACACGTCTTTATTATTCATAAATTCCTACAATTTTGATTTAGATGATATGCTTTAGAATATTCAATTTATCTTTAATGTATTATTAGTTTATTTTCTAGATTTGATTGTGTAAACGAATTTTATCATCAACATTCCAAATCAGACAATGTGATCCATCATCAAGATGCAAATGCAAAAGAAGAGGAGAAAGAAGGAAATTTGATGGATTGTGAAATTCTGACAACTCTAATTCTCTTTAATGATTAAAAAAATAACATCATTGTTCTATCTTACTTGTCTTTCTATCTTGTACCTCCTAATTCTACATATGAATTTTGATTGCTTTTTCCTTTTTGTATTGAGGCATCTGTCAGTTTTAACATGTGGCCACCTTTTAAGAGTTCTAAGCTAGGATGTATAATGGGATTTCTTACTTCACATTGTTTCTTTGATTTTTTCCACAACCAAATCCTTTTGAACCTTCACATTTCTAAACAATCTTCTGAAATTGGGGCTACTTTGTAGGGAGAGACGGGTGATGGCTGTAATGTTTTCTTCTTTCCTACACAGAGTACTTGTGGCATCAATAATTTGGTCACTTTAACTACCACAAGTTGTACAACTCAATTTGCATGACATGGTTGACATTTTTTAGCTTTTGGCTTAAAACATTTGTGATAGTTAGTTAGTTAGTTAGCTTACTCTTGTGTGTAACCTTTTTGGTAATCATCTAGTTCTCTTGATCATTTTCCCCAAATAATTCCTTTTCAACCTTCACATTTCTAAATAATATTTTGAAATAGGGGCTACTTTGTGGGGAGAGATGGGTGATGGTCGTAATGTTTTCTTCTTTCCTATAAAGAGTACTCGTGGCATCAATAACTTGGTCACTTTAAGTACCACAAGTTGTACAAGCTCAATTTGCATGACATGGTTCACATTTTTTTTAGCTTTTGGCTTATTTAACATTTGTGATAGTTAGTTAGTTAGTTAGCTTACTCTTGTGTGTAACCTTGTTGATAATCATCTAGTTGTCTTGGATCTTAGCTTCTCCAACAATTTCAACACCCAAAATAAACATTCTTTTGTCTTATTATTGTTTTCAAGGTTGGTAATGCATTTTGATTCACAAGGAATTAATTATGTGGCAATTTTCATGTTCATTTTGCATCTTTCGATAAAACAAAGTAGTTCATAATATTTCATATTGCAAGTTCATTGATTCAACATAAAAAACAAGGGCTTGAAAAGAAAACACAAAGAAGTTGTTATTGCTTCTAGTCTTCATTTTGAAGTGCTTCAAGGTTATCAAAACATAAATTTTAATAAAATAAATGATTAAATTATGACATATTTAGAAGATTTGTTTCGAGGGTTCATCATAGTTTGTGTATTGCATCAAATTAGCTAGTTTATAATGTTAGTTTTGATATGACTATTTTTAAAATGATACTTTGTCTATTTAAAGGTACCTTATTTCAATATTTCTTATCTTAGATTATCTATTTTGAGAGAAGTTTGTATTTAAAGTAAGTTTGATTATATGGAACTATTCTTGATATATAAAACATAATTGATTTTTATTTGTATATCATACAAGATCATTAGAAGCACTTATTTATAAGTACTCTCACCTTGATTTTGATAATAGTAATTTAATGAACTTACATGTTGATTTTATTGTTTGAAGGAACCCTTGTATTACACAAATTATATTGAACAACTTTGTTGAAGATTGCAAGCTTTGAATTATATTTTAAATTAAAGTACATGGTTAGACCTTTATATGCAATTCTCTTTATTTTGTCTAAATTAAAGTACATAGTTACATGCAAGAGCCTACAACACAACCTCTCATCTGTGAGATCTTGGGTTCAAATCTACTTGAGTTAAATAAATAAATAATAATATTTAATCAAAACACATAGTAATTAATCTTGACTTTGACCTATTACCCATAAAAAAAAAGTACATAGTTACAACTTTATATGCAATTCTCTTTATTTGATTTTCTAAATTTGAGCATTGTTTTAATTCCAAATTTTATTTATGCTCATCTTCTTTTAATTAGAAAATGTAAATATGCTTTCACTAAATAAATTAAATTAAAAATAACTTAAATTTATCTTTTAATTAACTATATATATATATATATATATATATATATATATATATATATATATATATATATATATATATATATATACCCCTTGGGTTTATTAGTTACATCCCAAAAAACTCCTAATTCTAAATTTATTATTTACAAACTAAATTCTCCTCCTTATTAATTTAAAAATAAAATCTACCTAAATAGATAATTTAACTACAAAATACCAAGACTATAAATTTAAAACTACCATAGATCATTGTGCACACCTTTTGCATGCACCTGCTTTTAGGTGGAAATGATCTTGAATAATTGGAAACACTATAATAGTTGAGATATTGTTAATCATATAATAATCATACTATGCTTGTAGCCATTACAAATAGATAGTTAATGGAATCATGTAATGAACCAACCCTAAGTATATGTTCACATCAACACTAATGATGGTAAGTGTTATGCATTCAAGCCTCAAAATAAGTAAAAAAACACAATAGGGTAAGAACACCAACCACTTACAGTCCAATAGGCACACACTCCACACACATCTACTCTCTTGAATACTAACTTTAAACAAGCAAAAAAATTGATAACTAAAAGCCTATTAATAAATATATCGTATACCAATACTCACCCATTTGTACTCCATAGTAATGGATTTTTTTTAATGACTTCGAGAACATTTGTGCATAAGTAAATTAGAAAATTTTGAAAAATTACTAGGACATTTGTGCGAGAGTACTAACAACCTTTGAAGAGGTTGTATCATGAGACACTTTGAAATAACTAATTTTTGACCCTGGCACACATTACATATTCCACAACATTTTATATTACTACCTACATGCTAGAACAATAGCAACAAGTACTTAAGTCACATACAAATAGGAAAATAATGTTGAATTCCAATTTATCATTTACAATCTATAGATGCGAGTGTTGGTAATTTGGTGAAGGTAATGTATTAGGGTTGTCATTTATGACAACATATAGTCTATTTTGAGATGACAAATGATAAGAATATGTTTGAAGTACATAAATCTAGAAAATAGTCTAAGTATGATGAAGGAAAATAATTAACAATCAAACATTGTGATTCAACACACTTCACATAAGATACTTGAGCTTATGTGCACTACAGGAAGGTAAAAACTAGTTGTATACAACACGAGGGTAATGGTGCTAAAGATTTTGTTAAGTAAAATGTGATTTATTACAGATCTGTCAAGTACGAGTTGCTAGGAAAAAACAAAGTTAAAGGCAGCATACTGACATTTGGTTAAGGAATATTTTGGTTTACCAAAATAATTACTTATCAATGTCGGGACAACGTCCTAGAAGGAGAATATTGGAGGAGAGGGTGGAGAAGTGATTATTAAGGATAGGTGAAATGCATGGAGAAATTTTAATGTCAGAAAATCTAAGATGGGGATTGTCAAGGAGACAATGAATCTCCAAATTCTAGAAGAAAAATAGGGCCAACTCTAGTTTGAAGAACTTATCGATCCAGCTATGGTGGCAATAACGGATAATGCTAGAGAAATGGGCATGAATTTGTTGAGTAATGCTCGTAATAGCATGATCAACAACTTTAGGTCAATCAAATAGCTTTATCACGAATTGGAAGAGGTCAGGGAAAAATTGGCCAAAAGGAAAACAAAAGGATGGAGCTAGGTTCGGGAAATCAAAAGAATAAGGAGGATAGAATCAAACTATAATCACATTCTAGAAAACCAGATGATCTCCATCCTCAATTCTACCAATGATAACATTCTGTCCCTTACTGGACTATTAAAAGCCAGAGGCCTACTGGACGAGAGTGAGGATAAGGATAGGGAAAGAGCCACGGGGGAAGTGGATGCGGCGATCGAAATTACTTTCAGTAGCCTGGACTAGGAAGCCCATAAGACTCATGGGCTGATTGCTGAGGAGACTCACAAAGTCTATGAAGTAGCTTAGACGATGCAGGAGCTGGAGCGAAAGACAGAAGAGTAAATATGTTTTATTTATTCATGTCTTTAGCTATTAGGTTACTATTTTTTTTTGTCAATTTGGCTTTTTCATGTTCTGGCTTTTTGATGTAAGTTGAATTGGCATTTTTTGTGGCCTTTGTGTTGGCTGGGCTTTCATGCTTATTATCAGCTGTGTGACTTGTCTTTGTTTGGCTTAGATTTATATGCTTATTATCAACCTTGGTTTTTGTTTTAACATTTGGGTTTCAGGATCCTTGAAAAACTTGTTTTCCTTATCAAGAACGTCCTAGATTTTAACCCATATGTGGCAAAGTATTATTCAACAGATTTAACAAAGTATCAAGCAACAAGACAAACATAACTAAGACATTTAGTAGAAAGGAAAGGAATTTTGTTAAGCGAAGTGTGGCATTGTATTGTAATATATATTGTTTATATGCAAACTTTATATGATCGTTATAGATGCAAAATTGATTCTAGTATAGAGAAGACTTGTTGTATGAATAGTCTCAAAGAAGGAACAACAAAGAAAAATCAAATATTGAATATATCAACACTATAAAAGATTTTTGTATCCATCTCTATTGATAGCATTGTGCAGTTGTATATGCAAGTTTGAGTAGTGGGCTCATCTTGCACTCTTTTATAAACAACTCCTAATAGGTATAAGGCTTCTAACAAGGCCTGATCCTCTAACAAGAACATATACACTATACGAAAGTACTAGAGTCCTGATAGGGTCAATATCTTTCATAAGATACTTTTGATTAGTGGATCATTTTGTGGGTACCATCCCCAACAGGGTTCCCTAGTTAACAACTAATGGTATTATGAGTTGCATTGTGTTATGATTATGTTTAGTTTTTAGTTTGATCATTTATGCAAGCTTAAATATTGTTAATAATATCTATAGTTTGCCAAATGTTTGTGGAACACTAACTCAACACCCCCACCCCCCCACCCCCCCTCCTCAGTATTCCCTATTCTAACAATTGGTAACCCTTACAAAGGATATCAACAAAGATATTGCAAGTTCGTCACCATTCGATATTTTGTTGGCTAGCATGTCTGACAATACATCCATGACATATGATATGGATATTGAGAAATTACTATGTCAAATTGCAACATTTTCTATGAGCAAGATTGCAAAGAAATTCAACAAGTTGAGTAAAAGTGCACAAGGCACCCTAGAAAAAATGGTTGACAGGCTTTTGAGTACTATATCGTGAAAGGTTACTGAGAAAGATCTAGAAAAGAGAGTAGAAAGAGTAGTGGAAGCCTTTGATAGCCACTTTTCTACACTTGAGGATGCAACCACTTTGAAGGCTCAAGCATAACATGATGCAAATTTGTTCAACATAGTGTGTGAAAATATCATGAATGATCTAACAACTTTGGACATTTGCATTAAGGAGTTGAGGTGTTGTACCTCTAAGAAAGAGTATTTGTATGGAAAATGTGCCTTAGCACAAAAGTTTACTCAAGAAATCTCCACATCAATCAAGAATAAACATGAATTGGAAAGAATGGTAGATGAATTGAAGAATCCAAAGGTCAAAATTATAGAGATTGAGTAGAGAATCAGTACAATCTTAAGTTAGAATGCTCTTGCATTACATGCACTCAATTAGGTAAAGGGAAGGTTTAAGTGGAAATATGGGTGAATCACAACCATTGATTCATATCTAACCCTAAGTCACCTAGGTCTTCTTAAGGAAAACAAACCCTAAACTTTCTATGAGTGAAAAGGGAATTAATGAATGAAAAAGTAGAGTTTTTGCATGGGCAAACTAGGACATTCATGGTGACCAAGGTATCATGATCAGAATTGTATTGCAGAATCAGTTAAAGGAGAACAAAGGAAGGAAATAGTGAACAACAGAGAGACATTTGATCAAGAATGATCAAGTACACAACAAGATAGAGGTGATCTATTATCAAGCATAAGAGTGCTAATCACAGGATCAATGTTGAGACATTCTAATAGGTGAATTAGTTAAATCTCTTAACAAAGTAGTACTAACAAGCTATATTGAAATCCTCTAACAAGGTGCTTACTTAATTGTGACTTAAAGTCCTTTAATCAGGAACAATTTTAACAGGGTGTTGAAATCCTTTAATAGGGTGAGACCTAACAGTCTTTGTGAGCTTTTAACAGGGCCGACCTTTGACAGGGTAGATCATATTTCATTATCAAACATTGTAGCCTTCATTGGATACACATTATTTCTGCAGTAGTGAAGATTTTTGGGTGTCATACCCACCCCAGTTTTACCTTCTCATTGGAGGGTTTCTGGGTAATCATATCTTGTGTCATATATGTGTGAATGCTTACTTATTTGCATGCTTTAGATGTATATGTTTTGCATGGTATTTGAGTTTTATTATTGAATACTTGAGATGGATATGTGGTGAATATTTTATAGGTCTAAGTTTAAAGCACTGATTCACCCCCCCCTCCCCCCCACTCTCAAAAGTTTACCTTTCCTATTGTAATTCCAACAATTGGTAACAGAGCATTGTTCTCTAAAAGAAAAGCTTTGAAACTTTGAGGAAAGATCTTGGAAATGGAAGTTTACAAGTTGAGAAAGATCATTGAGAATCAAGGAATTGAAATACAACTCATCCTACATCAACTGAGTGAAGCAAGAGAAGATCTAAAGAAATAATTGAAGAGAAGGAAGGAAATTGCTATTGAGGAGAATGCCACACAATACCAAGAGATGGACACTGCTAAGCTATTTGCAAATGGAGACTCCAATGAATTTGATGCAACAATCACAAATTTAATGGAAAAGAACACAATTCAAGTTGAAGAAATCAGAAATCTTATGTTAGAGCAAGAATCACAAGCCATATTACTATGTGAGGTGACTGAATAGGAAAAGAAAGCAGAGAAAGACAAGCCATGATTGAAGATGACACAAGAGTTTTGATCAGAAGATTGGAAGAGAGATCATCAAAGGTAACTGAGATTGCTAATATGCACTTAAAAACTTTGGGTCAACTGATGAATGCAAATCATGAATTGAATACCAATGAAATTGAAATAACAACACTAAAGTTGTAGAATGAATAGTTGAGAAATGATCTGAAAAGGGAAAATGAGTTTACTAAAAGTTTCAATAAACCTAGTGAAGCCATCAAGTACTTTGAACAATTGATGAGATCCCCTAGATCTAACAATGAAACATTTAGACTAGGATACAAAAGTATTGAAGAAGGAGAATCATCCAAAAGTGTTGAAGAAAGAAGTAACAAAGGTAAGAATTCCAAACCTACTTGTCATAATTGTGGTAAGAAAGGACATACTGCTAACATGTGCAAGAGCAAGACTATAAATCAAAATGTTAAGCTGAAGAACATGGGTCACTACCATATGTGCAACAAACAAGGTCATCAGGCACATGAATGCAGAACCAAGACCTTGCACACTCAAATATTTGAAGGATATTGTTATAACTGTCAGAAGTATGAACATAGAGCTTTTGAGTGCAGATCCGACCCAATGTGGTCATCAAAGAAGCAAACAAAGGTAAAGAACAATGACAACTTTTATAACTGGGACTATAATACAAGGTATAGTTGTCACTATTGTCAAGAGTATGGACATGTTCCTGAAAATTATATTAGAACACACTTCAAAAGTGACTACAAAAGGTGGTTGAGTCAAACCACATGTTTTAGTTGTTTGAAGATTGGTCACATCAGTTGATATTGTCCAACAAGGTCAAAGGCACTAAGTTGTTAGTTCAACAAAGGTAAGGTAGATACTAATTTTTTTTGAAATAAGATGAATAAGACATGGAAGAGAAAGGAGGATTGCAACACATCAAGTGGAGAAGGGATTACTTCACTCAATGGGCCTGGTGATCACAACTCATCAAACTAAGTAATCAAGAGGTATGTGGGACTGATATTTAAAAGGGATGCATCATACATCAATTCCAAGGATTTAGTTATGAAAAGTTTACATAAGCATGAATAAAGATGCAAAGTGCTACTAGAAATCAAAGAAAAATCTTTAAGTTTTGTCAGTTTTTTAGGTTTCTTTTGAGCACGAAAAGTTTCCTATGGTTGCCGAGTGAAATGCTAGTGGATGCCGAGCTAACAGATTGGCTACTTGATGTCGAGATCGTATTGGTTTCCAAGAAAATGGAAAGGCAAGTGGATGCCGAGTGAGCCAAAAATCAGTTGATGCCGAGCTTACAACTTTGTAAGCACTTAACATTAATTGCAATGTTTTAAAGGGCTATTCGATCGATTTCTACTCATTTGACATCATTCAAATTCGAGAGAAAGCAAGAAGAGCTAAAGGCAATCTAGAAATTTCATCTGAAGCATTTGTAGGAGATTTGAGTAGTTGTTTGACATCATTTCATTAGGATTTACAAGGTATTTATTGTGTGCTGAGACACGTTGTTTCAAATTGCATAAACCCTAGATTTATATAATGGTATCTAGTTCTTCCAAAACGAAAGTGTAGAGCGAAAAGTGATTTTAAATGTTTAGTTAGTTAGCAATGATATAAAACCACCTATTTTCAAGACTCTTCCAGACATAACATACAAACAAGATCCCTCTGGTGCGTTATCCATGATAACACTGCAAGTTTTAACGATTCAAGATGTCAGAAAGTGTTATAATTGTAAGATTGGTAGCATTGTGACATGGAAATTAGAGAAGCATATGGAAAATTATGTGAAAATGATGTGTTGAGGGAAGAATTCAAGATTTTTGAAAAGAAAGGGTTAACTTGTGCCCTAGACTTCCCTAACATTTTCAAAATTGAGTGGATCAGGATTGTTTTGAGCAGAATTCATGATAGCTTAGTGTGGTTAGATAATGGACCAATCAAAATCACAAAGATGTTAATTCATAGGGTAACAGGGCATCCAACCCTAGATCGACCAAAGACTATGAGAAGTGAGTCTAAAGAAGTTACTGAAAAAAACACAGGGGTTGTATGGAACAAAAGAGGTATGACCATAAAAAAAATCACAAATCCCCTAATAGCTTTTGCAATGAGAGTAATAGCACATAAGTTTTACCAATCAAGTAGATTAAACAGTGTACCCTACATTGTAGTGGATATAGGCTACAAGATTGTGAAGAAGGATCATGCATATGATCTTGCCGAGCTACAACTACAACAATTGATTGAAAATTTGGAGCAATAAGGAAAACAAAGAGTGCTCAATGTAAATTCAAATCTATTTTGATAAGTATCTTCTTTTATGTACATAACACATTTCCTATATTTGGTACTATTGCATGGAAGACAAATAGGTCTGTTGCAGTTCAAATAGGCAAGTTCATTGAACAGTTAGGTGATAAATTTGAGTTAGTAATGACTAGTTATTTTGAGGATTTCAAATAATCCATGAAGAAGAGATTAATGATTCCAGTTTCATTAGTGGAAAAATATTATGATGATGTTTGTTTCCTAGTTGATGCTAATCACACATTTGTTCAAGCAACAATTCCTAGAGTGAGATGGCTAAGGCCATTAGGTTATGAGATTAATGTTGATGAGGCCTCTGCAACAATCACAACATTGCTTGTAGAAGAAGTGGACAAAGATGCCAAAGCTTTTGGTAACTATGAGTTGGCCAAATCAAAGATTACTATGGAGTTGAACTACTTTAGTAATTAGGAAGAAGGATAAATTGGTGAAGAAACTAAACGAAAAATTTGGTGAAGGTGTCAAGGAGGAAGATGAAGAGGAAGAGGATGAAGAGGTAGACAAAACTCAGATTCAAGCACCACTAGCATTGACACAAGGTCAGGGCGAGGATCAACAAGAGGAAGAAACAAAGACTGTAGAAGGTGTCAAGGAAAAAGAAGCCAAGGAAGCACCTATTTCTACTAATCAGAAGAAGAGAAAGGCCAAGGCACAAGCAGTGGAAAGACCTAAAAAGGTTGCTAAACCAAGCCAAACCAAACCAATAGCACCTACCACAAGGGCCAATACATGAGTCATTGCACAAAAGCCTAAAGAAGTGGCCAAGTCTACAGAGCAGGAAGGTGGAGCATAGAAAAGGCCAAAAAGAAAATATGTTGCTCAGGGTGAATCTGATGAGGAAAGAAGTGAATATGATGAGAACAACCAATTCCAAGTGGTGAGTCATAATCCATCTTCAAATTTGAATAACTTATGTGAGAATGTTAGAAACAATGTTGATTTATCAGGTTTCTCTCACATTGATTTTGAAAATCTTGGTAAAGTTGAGAAGAATCAAGTAGAGGATGCAATATATGTCATGATGGCTACTTTTAAGAAGGCTCCTCTAGAAATTTCCAACTCCATACCTAAAAGTCTATATGAAAGAGTTGAGCAAAAATGGCAATATTGTTTAGATACAAAGAGACAAATTAGGGAGACAGTCCTCACTCAAGTTATGCCGGAACTTAGCAAGGCACAAATATCTAAAGTCATAAAGAAATATGTTGTTAGATGTATTCCTAAGTATAGGGCATTTAGCATACTACAAAACAACATAGAGGATACTATAAATAAGTCAAAACAAATATGGAAGATCACATATGGACTAGCCACAGTCAAAGAAGGTAAGCAAGAACCTATTGAGGTTAAAGATGATGACAATGAATAAGGCACAGTTGAGGAAGGCACTGATATGAAAATAGATGACCAAGAAACAACTAAGGAAGAGCAACAACAAGAACAGACTGTACAAGATACACAAATGTCGAGTGTCATCCCTCCATAGATAATAAGTGTAAGTACTGAAACTATTATAGTAAAAGATGTTTCTAATCCTACTGCTCAGAACATCAATCCCTTAATAGAGGAAGATCTGAGAAAGATACTCGACCAATCTATACTACAGACCAAATTATGTTACAACCATGTATTGGTGAGTGTAGATGAAATTCAGAAAATAAATTACTATAATTATAAGGGAGGCGGTGAAAACACAAGAACTACCTACAATCATTCCACAAGTCACTAGTAAGACACAGAGTCAAACATGTCAAGTAGATTCACCTACACCTCCAACACAAGAACACGGTGCAATTCAAATCAATGAGGCAAAAAAGGACAAGCCTAAAGAGACTAATTTGACACCCAAGTTGAAGGAGCTAGCAGTAATTCAAGCACTGGTAACATTACCAGAATCTGGCACTCCTTCTAGTCAAACTCTTCAGAGGCAAAGCATGGATGCAACACCTTTACATTTCTCAATGTCAAGTCCTAGTTCATCAAAATCAGAAAAGGTAATAACCTACGAAGATGTTATATTAGATGAAGAAATTATAATGCCCAAGTTTGATCTTGTAGCAATAACAATTGAGCATATGGGTATACTTCAAGAAGCCCTAGCAAGAAATAAACATCAAGAACTGCTCCAAAGGGATCATATGCAGAAGCAAACTTTGATTGAGATCAAAGAAATTTTCTTAGATGCATTCAATCTACCTACTCTGGATGAAACTAAGCCACTCATTGAACAATTGACCAACATAGTACAAAAAGTAAGTGATACTGACCTTTATACTAATGCCAAATTATTAGAATGGTCTAAGAAGAAGTTTCAACATAAAGTGAATGAGAAGATATCTAGTGATGTAGCACTTACACAAGTTGCATTAGGAACTAAGAAAGTGCAAAGAAGGTACTATAAAACATTTTCTCTCTGTACACCAAACTGTGTAATCCTACACTCTTCACACAGAAAATAAGGAATCACATCTTCAGCTTGAAAAGTCAAATGCAGTCATTCGGAGCTAAATTGCCCATGACCCCAGCTCAAAGTGAGAAATATTTCATAACACTCTTGCAAACCCAAAGTCAGTTAGCAACACTATCTGCAGATGAAGCCAACACAAGGGCTAAATTGATAAGCATCCATACTAAATTAACTCCTCACATGGAGATTTTACACAAGGAGCTAGGTTATGCCGAAACACTTATGTAGAAAGATCCAAATCTTTCTACATTAGATGACCTAGTACACCTTGCTGCCAAGCTAGCCATTCAAATTAAGTCTGTGGAGGTAGCTTGTGACAATTGGGATGCCACTGTTAAAATTATTCTTGAGGTCCATAAATCCTTTTTGGACAAATACAATATCAGTGTATGACCCATTGACATTAGTGTCAAAAAGGGGGAGTAAGAGCTATAGGGGAGCAGAGAGAGCAAGAATGAGAGAGTAAGAGAAAATAGGGAGTAGAGAGTAGAAAGCAAGTGAAAGAGTATCAGTTAAGGCAAATCTATTGAGTAGGAGAGATGATTTTGATAAAGAACAAAAAAATCAAACAACTTAGGGGGAGTTATGAGAATTTTTGAGGTATAAGTTGAAATTTTGTATAGAAGTCGAATAGTCAGTTACGTTATGCTTGTAAGAATAAGAGTTTTAATACATGACCAAGTGTTTTTGACACTCATGTCAAAAGGGGAGATTGTTGATCTTAGAATGGTTTTGATCAATGAGTGTCTATACACTTTAGTCATTTACTTAGTTCATGCTGAACAGGTAACATATGTCGAGCACAACATATAAGTTAGAGCATGCCGAGTAAACAGTGAGTGCCAAGTCACTCAGGTACCGAGCAAACAGTATGTGCTGAGTGATTTAGGAGCAAAGCAAGCAATGCATGCTGAGTCATTCAGATGCCGAGTGACAGTATTGAAGTTAGTATGTACCGAGCACCAGGGACTTCAGTCACTGAGTAACACAGTTTTGTCATAGTTGTTTGTATTGGCACAAACTACTATGTAATCCATTTTTTGAGTCAATTTAAAGATTGAATTACGATATTTTGGTGATAAGAATGAATCTTAAGTTGGAATAATTATGCATTACATGCACCCAATTAGGTAAAGGGAAGGTTTATGTAGCAATACAGGTGAAGCACAATCGTTGATTCATATCTAACCCTAAGTTGCCTAGGTCTTCTCAAGGAAGACAAACCCTAAACTTTTTATGAGTTAAAAAGGAATGCATGAATGAAAAAGGAGAGTTTTTGCATGTGCAAACTAGGAAATTCATGGTGACCAAAGGTAACATGATCTAAATTGTATTGCAAAATTAGTTAAAAGAGAATAGAGGAAGGAAATAGTGAACAACAGAGAGACATTTGATCAAGAAGGATCAAGTACACAACAAGATAGAGGTGATTTGTTATCAAGCATAAGAGTGCTAACCGCAGGAACAATGTTGAGACATTCTAACAGGTGAATTAGTTAAATCTCTTGACAGAGTAGTTCTAACAGGCTATATTGAAATCCTCTAATAAGGGGTTTGCTTAATTGTGAGTTAAAGTCCTTTAATCAGGCACATTTTTAACAAGGTGTTGAAATCCTTTAACAGGGTGAGACCTAACAGTCTTTGTAAGCCTTTAACAAGGCAAACCTTTCATAGGGTAGATCATATTTCATGATCAAACATTGTAACCTTCATTGGATACACTTTATTATTGCAGTAGTGAAGATTTCTGGGTGTCATCCCCACCCTAGTTTTGTTTCTGGGTAATCATATCTTGTGTCATATATGTGTGAATGTTTACTTGTTTACATGCTTTAGATGTCTATGTTTTGCATGGTATTTCAATTTTCTTATTGAATACTTGAGATGGATATGTGGTGAATATTTTATGGGTCAAAGTTTAAAGCACTAATTCACCCCCCTCCTCTCATAAGTTTACCTTTTCTATTGTAATTCCAACAAACACTTCTCAACACACATGCAACATGATGACTACAAGGTAGAACTACAATTTTGACCTATATGTACATTTTTGACTCACCTTTGTGATCAATGTCAAAGGAGAGTGATAGTGTGAAAAATTGTAAGTACTATATATATTGTAAAAGGAGATAATTAAGTTAGAGCAGTCTCAAGGGTAGTAGAATGTGTGTGTGTGTGTGTGTGTGTGTGTGTGTGTGTGTGTGTGTGTGTAGAAGATGGTATGATAAATAGAGATGATCCACATCAATCAAGAATAAACATGATGAATTGGACAGAATGGTAGATGGATTGAAGAATCCAAAGGCCAAAATTATAGACATTGAGCATAGAATAAATACAATCTATGATGAGTTACGATCTCTTGAACTGAATAGGGAAAGAATCTTTAAGAGATTCCCAATACTTAAGAGCACCTAACTGTAAAGATTGATATTGTCTAAAGGCAACTAGATACATGTTTAGAGGCAAATGAATCATATGCAAAATTTGCTATATTCCAATCTCAATGCAACAAGATTTGTAGCTTATTGTTTGTGTGCTTTAACCAGCGTAGCAGATGCAATGAATATCTCGTAGGATAAAGAGTTTGACACCTTGAAGAAGCAATTTGGTGACTGCATGACACTTCTCAACACCCATACAACATGATGACTACAACGTCGAACTACAATCTTGACCTGTATATACATTTTTGACTCACCTTTATGATTAATACCAAAGGAGAATGATAGTGTGAAAAATTGCAAGTACTATAGATATATTATAAAATGAGATATAAGTTAAAGCATAGTCTCAGGGGTAGTACAATATATATAAGGGAAGGGGAAGGCATGCATCTGCATGCACACACCACTGCATCAATTTGGGCCATATGCATATTCGAAAACTCTTTATTTAGAGCTATGCATGGTTCCTTGGTAACCTTGAGTTTGATTAGGGAAACTACCATACTCAATATTTTTGAAAAAGAAAGAAAGGAGACATCAGAAGATGATAACACTAAACAACTAATATTGAAGAATGAGTCCCCATTCCTTCATCTTCTCACATTTGTTTTAGATCTATATCAATATAGATCTCTAGATTCATCCATTGCCCCCTCTTTTGTTGCGACACTAGACCCTGTTGGATAACTAGTTAGGATGGAAAGTTAGGATAGCATGGCCTGTAGGGGCCTACCTTGGCAATTCTCTATCAAAGGTGGAAGTTGTAAGGAGGATGCTCAAATCACTCTAGTTGTTGAACCATGCTTTGTCCTACGTCCTTGACTATCCCAAGCTTCATAATAGCGCTTTACAAAGGGCTAGGGATGAGGCAAAGTGGTTTAGGTTGGTTCAAAGGATTAGTGTTTCGCCTCGCCACAAATAGGCCAGTGGTGAGTTAGGCTTACCTTGTAGTCGAAGAGTCCTAAAGTGAGGATACAGTGGGAGGGCCCTTACCATTCTATGCCCTGTCCTCTATAGTCCCTTGCACCTACCATTTCTATAGACAAATTATGAATGTTATGTATGGGATCTGGTATGATAGATAGAGATGATCCACAAATGTTGAAATTTTGATGGCCATGCGAAATGCTTCACATATTTTGCAATTTTTGGAATTTTGACACTTAGCCAAGTTTTCTTTTATGTTTCCATCAATGCCAAAGGGGGAATTTTTGGCAATTAGACTAAGGTAATATGTTAGGGTTGTCATTTATGGCAACATGTAAAAGATAAGAATATGCTTGAAGTACAAAAATCTAGAAAAGTGTCTAATTATGACGAAGGAAAACAATTAACAACCAAGCATTTTGATTCAACACACTTCACAAAAGATACTTGAGGTTATGCCACTTACAAGAAGGTAAAACAAGTTGTATACAACACATTAGTAATTACACTAGAGATTTTGTCAAGTACAATGTGAGTTATTACAAATTTACCAAGTACGAGTTACTAGGATAGAACAAAGGTAAAGGTAGTATAATTACTTAACAATGTTGGGACAATATCCTAGATGCTAATCCACATATGGAAAAAGATTACTCAAAAGATTTAACAAAGTATCAAACACCAAGACTTCAAGGACTAAGAAGTTTGGTATAAAAGAAATGAATTTTGTTAAGCGAAGTGTGGCATTGTATTGTAATGATATAATGTTTATATGCACAATTTATATGATTGGTATAGATGTGAAATTAAAGCTAGTATATAACAAACCTATTGTATGAACATTCTTGAAGAAGGATCTACAAAAACATATCATATATTGAATCTATCAACACATTAAAAGGTTTTATTTTATTTTTCTCTATTGATAGCATTGTACAATTGTATATGCATGTTTGAGTAGTGGGCTCATCTTGCATTCTTTTGTATTGCAATAGCAACTCCAAATAGGGTTGAGGCTTCTAACAAGGCCTAGTCCTGTAACAAGAACATATTGTTACAAGCTAGAGTTGTCATTGCACCAAAAGATTGACTTGTCAATGCCCAATACAACCACTAGACTTATAGAAGACAGGAGGCGGTTAAGCCATGTCACGAATCCTGAAGGGAAATGTTGGTGGTTAGTCCAACAATCCCCCCCTCAATGTTACCCGAGGAGATTCAAACATGTGACCAAGCTCTGATACCACTTGTTACAAGCTAGAGTTGTCGTTGTACCAAAAGATCGACCTATCAATGCCCAGTACAACCACTAGACTTATAGAGCATAGGAGGTAGTTAAGCCATGTCACGAATCCCAAAGGGGAATGTTGGCAGTTAGTCCAACACATATACACTATATGAAATTCCTGTACTCCTAACATGGTCAATATCTTTCACAAGATACTTTTGATTAGTGGATCATTCTATGGGTACTATCCTAGTGTAAGGACAAGTCTTGCTCTCTAACCCTACCTTCTCTTAGGGTCTTCTCTAGGCCACTTCTCTAGCCTATTAGGGTTCATCCACTAACCCTAACTCAAAAGGATCCTATTCCCAATCCTCCACCTCTTCAACTTATCCACACCAATAACAAAGTCAATTCAACCCAAAACATGCTCCACGAGTGTCTTCTTAGGTCCTCCACAACAAGTGCTCAAATAAGGCCAAAACTAATCAACAATGGAGAGGAAGGTTTGTTTCTAGGGAATTGGATCCATTCCAATGCTCACCAACTTAAAATGCAAATAAATCCCTATCAATTTCAAGAAATTGTTCCAAACTAGGCCTAATAGGGCTACAAGGAATTAGGCCTCAAGACACACCTTTTGGCACATAACTCCAAAACTCCACTAACAAGGTGCCAAAAAACTTTAGTTCTAGATAACCTTTTAGAAGACCCTTCAAATTTATTTGGTCTCACTTCCCCAACCCGTCCATACATTGGGTTGCTAGAATTAAGCCTAAAAATAAGGGTTTTGCACAATGTTGTCTGGCCACCACAAGGGTTTGATCAAGTAAATAGAAAAACCTATTACCAAGACTTCTCCTTTGGCATGAGGCTTCTTCACACACATGACCACCTCTCCACATGCTCAGATTGAAGCAATGAATGCACTCAATCCCTCAAATTGCTCTTGCAACCTTTGTGATCCCTAACAATGTTGCTCTGGCTTGCCTAGGGCATCACTGCAAAAATAACAAGCTTGCTTTCTTGGGCCCAAGCTTCTGTACACTTAATGTACAAGGAGTTATCTCACAAATCCAAAGAAATCATACAAATGCCACGATGGGAATGTGAGTTATGACCCTATGAGTTAAGACTGCTTGGTTTAGACTAGTGATAGTGCTAAAACCAAAATATTTACTAAATGCAATGAAAAGAATCTAAACAACCTATCTAATCATACAGAAAATAAAGAAATTACATCTACTAAACTCATGCACAAGCTACAATGTAGAGTTCAATCCATTAAAATGACAACTACAAGCTATAATGCCTTAATTGTGCTCAAATTGCTTAATAACCACACTTGCTCTTCAATCAAACTTTCTTCAAATGTCAACCAACCCTTCTCACAGGCTGAGGGAGGTCTTAAATAGGTCCAACATCCATATCCCAACCGTTCTAGGTAGTTATTCAACCCCTTTCTTAAAGATGGACACAAACAACAAAAAATGTCATGACAATTTTTGCAATTTTTGCAATTTTTGCAAAGTTGTCATGCAACTTGACAATATTTTTGCATAGTTAGACCAATCTTGGTCAAAACCTCATGAAACTCTACCAAGTGCTTAAATATGAATCTTAGGACATGAAACCACTATTCCACCTTTTCTTTGTCCAATCTAGCCCTCTAAATACACAAATGTCATATTTGACAATAAAAACAACAATTGCACAATACCTGATAACTTTGGACAAACAAGTAACATTGAATATTTTCGTTGACCTAATTAGACCTCCTAATGATTAAGTTATACACTAGGACTAACTAGCCCCTTTATTGCACTAGTGGCTTGGCTAAGACCACTACAAGCCAAAACTTGACTAGGAACCCTAAGTTATAATGTAGCCTTACCTAGGTGCTCCTGCACCACATCCCCTCCAAGTTTTCTCTTGGCCAAAATTTCCCTAGTTAACAAATAATGTTGTTATGAGTTGCATTTGGTTATTTTTATGTTTTCTTTTTAGTTTGATTATCTATGCAAGTTTAAAGCTTGTTAATAATATCCATAGTTGGACAAAAGTTTGTGCAACACTAATTCACCCCCAATATTCCCTATTTTTACTAGCATGAGGCTAGCTATAAAAACTATAGACATGTTTCCTATTGGACGTTGCTATAGCTGGTCGGCTTGCCTTTCACGTGGCTCTAATTCATGCTCTAGTTGATCGCTGCTATTTGCTGAGTCTCTAGTTCGTGATCATGTTGCTGGTTGCTGGTGCTTTCATGTATTGTTGGTCCAGGGTGTAGGAGTGGTGCCATTATGCCTTTTGTCGTTGTTCCAGTTGGATCTGGGTCGATGCATTCAGGTGATAGGGCTGTCTCTTATGCCGACGTGGCTATATTTGAGGCAACTCTTCATGGTGTTGTTCGAGTTGCTCATTCTGGGCCTTCTCATCCCCATGAAGTCTTCGCTGTAAGTGTATCAAACCCTATAAGGGTTCCTTTAGACCCAGATATAGTCCTTGATATTTTCAATATGGCAGAAGAGCTTTCTACCTTTGCTGCTATTTTTCGCTTTCAGAGTTTTTTGTCCTCTCTTGCCAATCTTCATGCTTGGATCTCCAAGAATTGGGAACCAATTTTAGAGCGGGATGCCCACATCTTTTCGATGGCTAAAGGATTTTTCATAGTAAAGTTTAAAACTGTTAAAGACAAGAAGACTATTTTGTGCGATAACAGTTTTTCATGGGAAGATACATTTCCTCTTATGGCCAAACCATGGCATATGGATTTCGATCCGCTTATTGAATCCTTTAATAGGGTTCCTATTTGGGTCGGGATTCCAAACCTCCCAATGTATCTCTGGCTAGATTCTGTTTATGAAGCTATTGGGGATGCCATTGGTGATTTTTTATATGTGGATTCAAACACTTCGGATATTCTTCATTAGCCGTGTGCACAAATTCTTGTAGAGATGGATATTTCAAAGGGCCTCCCTGAGAAGGTTTGTTTGATTTCTCCGAGGGGCACTTGGACCCAAATATTGGATTATGAAGGTATCCCTTTTCACTGTAGATAATGTCATATGACAAGTCACATTGTTGCTTGTTGTGTTGCTATGAAGAAGACTAAATCAAGACAATCACCTTCCTAGTAATCAAGGGTCTCTTCTGAACACTATACGATGGTTAAGTCCATGGATGCACCTCGGGACCCTATGGATGACTTTGTGGATGATTCCCCTACTGATGATCTTTCGGTTACGAAGGTAGTGGAGATTGTCCGAACTCCTGGTCAGGACCCTATTCTTTCTCCTGCCCCTACCTTTGTGTTGGATGTTCCTCCTAGCCCTACTGGGGGCCAGGGTCTTGTACTCTCTCCTGCCCTTGCCCCTATATCAGATGCTTCTCTTGGTCTTGTGGGGGGCCAACTGCCTAAGGGCTCTTCTAGGGAGATTGTTGTTGCTTCTGATTCCCCTGGGCTCCATTGTTCAGTTTCTTCTGGGGATTGGCTTGTTGAGGCAGCTAAGGTTGAGGATGGTTGGATTGCGGTAAAAAGAAAGAAAACTAAGCCATCTTCTACTCCTTTAGAAATGAACCTCTGATTGTGCAAGGGAGCCTCAAAATCAAAGGGAAAATAGTGAGCTTCATTGTAGTATTTGGCTCTCATTTGTCTTCTAGCTAGTTTTTCAGTTTTGGCTTGTGATAGGCTTTCTGTCACCTTGGTTACCTTTTGTTTGGGGGGCGACCAATTTTGCTTTTGTTGCTTCTAAACTTATTGAAAATCTTTAGACTCATACAGTGTTTCAGGCACCCTTCGAAACCTGTTTTCCTTAATCAAAAACAACTATAGACATGTTGCTACTACTTAAAATACAAAAATTGGAGAGTGAAACATAAAATAATTGTGCCCTTATAGAGGACTTTGAATGGACAATCAAATGCCACAAAATCCATTTCCACAAAATGTGGAAAATCTCATACATTATGCACAATTGTATTATAATAGTATATTTTAAACTCATCCCTTTAACTAACTACCTTAAGATGGAGACTAGATAACAAAGCACACACACTTAACAAGAACACACCTCTTTTTAAAAATATATTATTGGCTAAAATAATGTAATATATAGAAAATTAAACAAAATCAATTTGTTCATCTTATAGAATCTTGGTAGCACAACAATTTGGATTTAAAATTTAACTCCTTAGTTACAAATTTCTATACACTATATGACATATAATGCTTACCAATATTCTTTCAAGAAGAATTATTCATAATTTAATTAAATATTAGTTTCTATTAGTTTTGTTGTGAAATAGATTGAAAATTTCTAAAAGGAAATAAAAATAGAAAGTTTGCCTCTTTTATATAGTGGAGAAAATAAAAACAGAAAAACACATCAGTTTGAAATATGAAGTAGACAAATGACTAAATAATAATCTTTCTAATATCTATTTATGAAAAAAAAAAAAAATTACCAAATCAAATTACAATAGAAAAACAAAAATAGGATCCCATAAATCTATTGTTTGCTTATGTCAATATACAATTATAATTAACTCTAGCACTTAAAAAAAGTAAAAACTTTGTAAAATTCTTATTGCCGTTTCACACGAGCCGAAACAAAAACAGAACCTTTGTCACCACGACCAATACGTAAATCTTCATCCAAATATGTTGTATCAACCCACCTGTAAATGAACAACATTTATAGTCAATATGCATTTCATATACAACCAAGACTAGTTCAATGAGGAAAAGTTTTTATAGAAATAATAATATATAAATCTTGACTTTTCTCTTCAATCATAGATATGAGGTTAAACAGTTGTAAATTATATATCCTAATAATCCCTTAAGTTTTATTGAATACAATTAGATTTTAAAAATACATAGAAATAACTAGCTTCTGCACTGTTAGTTTATTTTGAAGGTGCATCGCTTCATAGAATATACTTTTCTCTCTTTCTTTTCTATCAATTAATTTTATGATCTTTTGTTTAAGAATGCATATTCATATTGTCATGAATCTTTTGCAAATTAGATGTTTTCTTGAGAAAAAATGCAAGTGCCACTTAACTGAGCCATTCAAAATCATATATCAATCCAGCTAACTATGAACCTACAACATATCTAAAATTTCAGAAATCAATTGTTGAAGAAAAAGCTTATTTTACTGTAGCCTATCCCATTGTGTTAGGAGAAAATGAATTAAATGTCTCACCCCTTCGGATTTAGCCAATCTAAAGGTATCACTGGAGATTGCCATTTGCCAATGCTAACGAAGAAGCTTTCAAATGTTACATCGATTCTGCTGGACTCCTTCCCAGGTGTAGATGACTTGACAGCCGTTCCCTTGATAACCAAACGTCCTACATTAAATAACAAACCGTTTCTAATTAATCATAGCGGCTCCTGTATCAATAGAGATCATTACTTCCTATTATTCTCGTCAGAATTATCGTTCTCACCTTTTGTGCCAAAGAAGACAAAATCAGCAATATTTTGTACACTTCCTCCTTGTAAGTCAATAACCTGCATGACAACATATCATATGATAACTATTTTTATGATATAACATGGTTCCCTTGCTCTGCAACTAGGAAACATCATATGGTTGTTTGATTTAATGTATATTATTGCTAAACTTCAAAGATTTGTATCTTTCCTCTCGAAATCCTTTATGTTTGTGAAATTGAACATATTTATTAAAATAAATCAATAGCAGATTTATGGATATCAAGCAACATATAACAAAGATTTATAAGGTTCACCATAAAAGCTACATCCACCCTCAAGCAAATTATTGATCAACGGTTTACAGATACAATTCTCATGTTACTTGCACACAACATCAGTATCCCATTTTATAACCCCATGTACCCATGCAGCTGCTTAAGGGCAATTTGTGCTTAAAATTTAAGCAACAGCAGTGTCCCCATGTCATTTTTAAATCACGGGAAAGGGATAATCTAGAATCAATTCCTATTTTTTTGGTGCAGCCAGTCCTTAAATAAACGGGGTTTAGAATAAGCAGTCGCTGCTTATTGAGAAAAAAGCCACATGGCTGGACACAAATTTTTTTCCTATTTTTTATTGTCTCCTATTTTTTCTCAAGAAATTTATCTACAAAATTTATTATTAATTTTTTTATTCAAACACTCTATTTTAGATGTCTGCTAAGAAATAAGCAGCAAACATCAGTAACCATGGGGCCACCAGTTCCACATATTGTTGCTAAAATAGTTGGGCAGCAGCTACTAGCCAAAATAAGCTTAGCAGCTGCATTGGGACCTGCAAGCAAATACATCAACAATACACATAATGCAAAGAGCAAAAGGATTTGGAGGGAAACATAAGTGACTATTGGGTTTCACATGCAATAATCTCCCACTTGAAACACAAACACTGTTGCTGCAAACCGTCAATATCAAATAACATCAAACCAATCTTGGAGAGAATTATGCCATGTTACCAGATTCGCCTCTTGCACTAGCATAGTCTAGTTTGACTCATTGCATATGCAAATTTGTGTCAAATTTGGGCAAAATTCAGTTGTAAGCTTCCAACTTTGGCCCAAAATCTATCAGACGGACCCGATCCAAATTTTGGGGAATTTCCAACGAATTTCATTCCCAATAGCTAAACTTGGGTCGACTTTGGGCTATAAACATATTTTTTTGAATTTTATAAAGTTAATTTTTTTCGCCTACTTTGATCTATTTGAATTTCAACCCTCCAACCCAAACAAAGACCACCAAAAAGACCAAAAGCTATGTTTTCTGTCATTTGTGCATTTATGTTGAAAGGTGATTGTTGCATGCTCTAAGCTTTGTTTGCGGGCTATTACTACATGGTTGCAGGTGTGGAAAACTCCTCAAAGACATTGAAGAGGAATAATTTTAACAAAACAGGTAGAGTTTTGTTGCTTTTGTTTGTTTTTTAAACTCTGTTTTTGCATCATGTTTCACAAAATGAATTGGGCTTCTCGAGAAGCATTTTCTTTTTTCCATTTTGGTTTGTAGCTTTGTGTGTTGTTTGTAGATTTATAAAAGGACAAGTGTTTCTAGCACTGGGAACTTCTGATTCTAAATAGACCTATGCTCTGCACTATGGAAATAAGTGGAAATGGTTCAAAAAATGCCATGTGGAGGTTATGCTTGGATTTGCAGCCATTGCAAAGATAAATATAGTAGATCTTATAGTAGAGTGAAAGCACATTTGTGCCTTATCCTCAAAAGGACATTAATTTTTGTACACATCAGCCAAGAGTTGATGGGAAACTACCTAAAACTCTTCTTGCAAACTATATTGTGAACATATATATTTAAGAGCAAAAACAAGCAGATGAAGCATTTGGGAATGCAAATGTTCATCATTTGCGAAAGTCTAGAAGTAAAACTTAAAAAAAATCTATAGCTTCAGTACCACTTTCAGCAAACAACCCAAAGAGGGCCATCCATTCTTGCATGTTCCTCAAGAGCTGGTGACAAATAGGAGAGAGAAGGGGCCCCTAGAAATGTCATTTCAGAATGAGGCTCAAGACATTACCAAACAAGACATAGGGAGAGGCATCTATGCAAATGGGTTGACATTTAATGTTGTTTTCTCACCATATTGGTGAAAATGACGACACCAATTCATGAGGCTCCAAGGGGGTTTAAGGGTCTGGATCAAAAGAAGGTGCGCACCTCTTGATTGGGCAAAAAGGTGAAACATGTAGAGGATTCCTTGCAACTCATCAAGAATTCATGGATTGAAACATGTGTGTCCATAATATCTCATGGATGGAAAGATGCAAGTAATCGTCCTTTGGTCAATGTTATTGCAATGTCCACAAGAGTTGCATTATTTTTGAGTTATGGATTATGAAGGACAGTTGGAGGATGATCCATTCACTGTAAACATTGTCATCCACGACATTGAGAAAATTAACCCTCAAAATGTTGTTAAGATAATAACAACCAATGCCAAAATTGTAGGGTTGTCACGTTATTGGTTGAGAAGCACTTTAAACACATTTTTTGGACACCTTGTGTTGTCCACTCATTCAACCTAATGCTGCAAAAAATTGACAATAAAATTGAGTGGATCAAAATAATGTATGAAGATGTAATGTTCCCATTATAAAATAAATAATAAATCAAACTTTGGTTATAGGCCGATTGATTTAATGTATCTCGGACCCATTTTTATTTTGTTTTCGTATTTTGTGTCGCCGTTGGCTATCTTTGTACACCCTCGGAAAGTTTCCTAACGGGTATTTAAGCACAGCTTGTAGGTAGTTTGTAGGCATGCTTTGGATTATTTTGTCTCTGTACTGCAAATTCCTGTTGGAGTTCTCTGTAATTCGCCATTTCGGAAGTGAAAGATCTTCCCTATTTGGCTTGTGCGATTTCGGTGGGATTCAACCCTCACCCTATTCCATCGGTGTTCAACTCGATCTATATCCGGCAAATTGGAGTGCCATCATTATTTGCAAATACTTACATGTATATCAATTTGTGAATGTTCTTCCATACTTGTATTGGTGTTATTAGGTAACTCTGGCAAATGCAATCATAAGCAACATCTTCTGTACGGCCATTGCCTGGCACCCTCGTTTGTATGGTTTCCACACACCCGTACGACCCCATCACCTTGCCATAACATCTCCGTATGGCCTCTAAACATTCACCGTATGGAAACCATATTCTCCCTTCCAAACGACTACTTGCTCATCGTATGGCCACCCCCTGCCCACTGTATGACATCACCACACTGCTCTCGTACGGCTCACTACTAACCCTGTACGACCATCATTCCTTGCCTACCGTACGGCCTTGGGAAGTCTGTACGGATAGCTTGTCCCACCAACAACATTGATTTTTAACACATACCTCCCTCCTACACACTGTACGGCTCAAGAACTTGGCCAAATTTTCCGTACAGGCTTCCACAGCTATATTTTGGTGGTATATATCTGGACCGGACCATTACAGTGGTATCAGAGCTTTTGATCTTGCCTACTTGTGGAAGTGAATTCAAGTTTATACTCGGAGGAGAAGACAAAATAACCCTATTGATAGAATGGCAGATCATCAGGATCCTATGACAGAACTCATGAATCTTTTAAGAGAGCTGAACAAAAATCAAATGCAAATCAACGAAACCCAAAGGCTTATGCAGGAAACACTACAAAAATTGGCCAAGGGAAAGATAACAGGAGAACAAAATGGGCATAGCAACGATTCTGTTTCTGGAAGGACAAACTTTCAACCCTCTCGCTCTTGACCCTCGATACCCATCTTCCTTCCAAGGACGAAAGCACCACACAAAAGAAGAGAGGCCACTTTTGAGGAAATGCAAGAAAAACTTCGGGAAGATTGGCGGAACGCAAATATGGAAGGAGATATATCTTACAGAGACTGTTGATCTAAGAATGAGGTATTCTGGCAGAGGAAATTGCAGTTATTTTAATGATGATCTCAGGAGAAAGATCGGAAAGGTGAACTTATCGCCATTTGATGGATCTAGAGTCGTTACTACACAGTCATGGGTCCTATAGGCAGATACCTATTTCCAATTCAATCCAATGCCCGAAGAGGAAGCAATCAAGTTCGCAACACTTCATTTGGAAGGAGTGGTGGCATCATGGACTGGTCACTCTCGGTCACAACCAAGTGACCTCTTATGTTGAGTTTACTGAGAGACTCATTGATCATTTTGATGGGAAGGATCCTGAGCTAAACTTCAAAGATCTAGCTCAGCTAAAGAAAATAGGCACGGTAGACAACTATGTCACTGAGTTCCAAAGGCTATCAATATTAGTCATAGACATCTTTGAAAGACGTCAAATTGTGTTATTCATGGATGGCTGAGAGAGCCTTTGAAAGGCTGGATCAAAGGGTTCAACCCAGTACACTCAACGAAGCTATTAAGAAGGTGCGTGACATGGCCGCATCTTCCTCCAAAACTCGAGCAGTTACACCAACACCATTCCCACAAGAAGGCAAAGACAAGGAGCCAATTCAGAAAAAACCTCAATTTGACGAAGATTCTCGGCAAGAATTCCGGAGGAAAAAGCTTTGTTTCATGTGCAAAGAACCATGGGGTCCTGGTCATTGCTGCCTTGGGAAGGGAAAGATTCACTACATTGAGGTGATGCCTAATGACGATGAAGAATAAACACTTGTAGCGACTGACAAAGAAATTACCCAGCAGGAGAGGATAAATGCCCTGATACAAAAAGGGGGTTCCATTATGACCCTCACTACATCGACTGGAGGTGGTATCTTCAGAGTTCGCGGTACACTTCACGGAAAATGAGTCCCAATCATGATTGATAGTGGCGCCACACTCAATTTCATCAATTCATTTTTGGTCACTAGTAAAGGCCTACACGCAATTGAGTGTGGAGGATTTGAGGTTAAGGTTGCAGGAGGAACCTTGTTACCTTGCACTCATGTGATCCTACGGCTACAAATTTCCATGGGAAACTATACCCTGGCAGATGATTTCTTTGTCATAGATTTGGTTGATACTGATATCATTTTGGGCATCCAATGGTTGGAAACTCTTGACTAGTACACTCAAAGTTTCAAAAGGATGAAATTTTCATTCGAGATGGATGGCAAGGTGGTGTTGCTAAGAGGAATGTCAAATAAAGGATCAAGGGAAGTCACAATCGAGAAAATCGAGGCAATTTTTAAACAGGATTTGGCCCCAGATGTAGCAGTTAAAAACAAGATAGTCAACACCTCACGACATTCCTTGGATAAGTGGCGGGCTCATCTATTGGTTGAGTATTCCAAGAACACTTTTGCATGTGAGTTGATGGATGGTTATGTACATGATGGAAGATACAAGGTTATTAATGACATCATTTACTTCGACGGGAAGATCTACTTAGTGCCTGAATCGGAACTGAACGAGCTGATTATGGAAGGTTTCTTAGAACCAGGTTTGCATTTGCTTGAGGACAAGCAAATTTTGGGACAGGAGGACTGTAATGTTCCCGTTATAAAATTAATAATAAATCAAACTTTGGTAATGAGCCGATTGATTTAATGTATCTCGGACCCATTTTTATTTTGTTTCCATAGTTTGTGTCACCGCCGGCTATCTTTGTACACCCTCAGCAAGTTTTCCGACAGGTATTTAAGCACGGGTTCTAGGTAGTCTGTAGGCATGCTTTGGATTATTTTGTCTCTGTACTGCGAATTCCTGTTGGAGTTCTCTGTAATTCGCCATTTCGGAAGTGAAAGATCTTCCCTATTTGGCTTGTGTGGTTTCGGTGGGATTCAACCCTCACCCTGCTCCGTCGATGTTCAACTCGGTCTATATCTGGCAAATTAGAGTGCCATCATTATTTGCAAATACTTACATCTATATCAATTTGTGAATGTTCTTCCATACTTGTATTGGCGTTATTAGGTAACTCTAGCAAATGCAATCATAAGCAACATCTTCCGTACGGCCATTGCCTAGCACCCTCGCTTGTACGGTTTCCACATACCTGTACGACCCCATCACCTTGCCATAACATCTCTGTACGGCCTCTAAACACTCACCGTACGGCAACCATAGTCTCGCTTCCACACGACTACTTGCTCATTGTATGACCAGCACACCGTACGACATCACCACACTGCTCTCGTACGGCTCACTACTAGCCCCGTACGACCATCATTCCTTGTCCACCATACGGCCTTGGGAAGTCCGTGACAGCCTATCCCACCGACAACATTGATTTTTAACACATACCTCCCTCTTGCACACCATATGACTCAAGAACTTGGCCAAATCTGCCGTATAGGCTTCCACAGTTGTATTTCGGCGGTATATATCTGGACCGGAACATTACAAGAGATGCCCATAAGATCCAAATGTTTGTCACAAACTGCCATATCACGTAGACCATATTGAGACAATTCTCGAGATTGGAGTTCTTGAAGATAAGTTAAATTATTTAAAATTTAAACATGTTTTAGACATTAGTTTAGTAATATTTCTATGTTATTAAGTTTAAAATTTGATATCCTAATAGACTGTTGAGACTAGTTGTGCCTCCAACACTATTGTTTTGAGACATCTTGAGAAGGTTAAAGAGGCATTATGTAGAATGGTAATCAATGTTAATTGGAGACAAGAGCAAATGCCATTAAGGCAATGATACTAGATGACTCTTGGTGGCATCATGTTGAGTACCTCTGAAGATTCACTGAGCCTATATTGAGCGTGATATACACCGACTTAAATAGACCTTTCTTAGGTGAGGTATATGATGCCATAGACTCCATGATTGAGGATATTAAAAAAATCATAAATGAGAAAGAGCAAGATCCTAAAGAACTATTCTTCAAAGAACTACGGAAAATCATGGTGGAAAGATGGAACAAACTAACTACCCCTTTGCATCTCCTTGCCTTTGCATTGAGCCCCAAGCATTAGAGTTAGTCAATCCTCAAGGAGATTACTACTAGTGTTGCACTATACAAAGATCTTAAAGTTGGTCACAAGAACAAGGCAGCCCTTCATAGACTCTATATTGATTACATATGACCTATGATGATGGCTAAATTCACGAGTTTTGCAAGCATTGATGATTGTGGTCACGAGGATCTTGAAAACAAAAATAATGCTAATGCTCATAAATGGTGGTACTTCCATGGATAAATTAACCGATACCTACAACCCATTGCCATCAAAATTTTATCAAAAGTAATTAACTCTTAATATTCTAATATCTAAATTCTTGTTGATGAATATTAAATTTATATTTTTAACTTTTTAATTGAAAACACTTAAACTCTCTAATTTCTAAATTGAAGATCTTGATAGTGTTGGTAGTGGGCTAGCGTTCCTCATGGGGTTCGCAACATGGCTTAACCACCACCTATCTCTTCTATAAGCCTAATGGTTGTAGTGGGCATTTATAGGTCAATCTTTTGTTGCAACCAGAACCCTAAATGTTAACAAGCGGTATCAGAGCTTGGTCACAAGTTCGAATCCACATAGGCTGTGGCAAGTGACGCAGGGAGGGGGATTGTTGGCAATGAGCCAACGCCCCTTGCGAGGTTTGCGACATGACTTAACCGCCCCATGTGTCTTCTATAAGTCTAGTGGTTATATTGGGCATTGATAGGTTGATCTTTTGGTGCAACAACAACCCCAATGGTTTATAAATAGGTTGCTAGCTCTTCATCATCCAAGAAGAACTAGAGAACATACTCCATCCACTCAATAAAACATAATGGGCCACATTCCAAGAAGGTAGAAGACTTGGTCTATGTGGAGTCAACTGTGAGGCTCATAACACACGAAGAAAATACCTAAAAAAGGGGAGGCAAAGCACTGTGATGTTGAACTAAAGTGTGCAGAGTCAGAAGGTTTGATTGCCTTCCTTGACGCACTTGCAACTAATGATGATGATCATGAGCTACCTAGTGATATTGAGACTAACTGCGAGGTTCACATTGCTAGTACCAATGCCAGTGACAATGTATGTGATTCTAATTTTCCACGCCTATGATCATGATATGTCTAATGATTCTTTATGATTTTTTATCAATGATGGTTGATTGATAACGTTGACATTATTATTTTTGAATTGAAACATTTGATATGGTGGTGTATTTGGCATTTTGTTATGTCATTTGGACTTAAACATTAATTAAATGGTGGTGTATTTCTGTATGTTGCTTTAATGTCAGCGTAGCGATGCATGAACTTATTTGCTAGTGCATATACATACATATCTATTTTAAAAAACACATGTATTTTTGTACAAACGAACCCAAACAAATTCAAACCTACCCCCAAAAAATTTTGAGCAAATTTCGAACTCGAATCCAAACCTGTAACTTAGAAAATATGCATGACGTTAATTTTGTAAACCCCTGTTCGCAAAAACTTCAAATTTGTCTTCTCTGTACTAAGTCACAGTGAATAAAACAAACTCCATTAGCATCTTCATGAACTTTGTGAATCTCCTCCAACTGCATTTCATCTAGTGATTACATCAAACAAGGCCTTATAATTCTCACAACAATAAAATGGAACAAGCCCTTCTTTTGTCATCAGACATTGTTTACAACCCCTATAATTATAATCAGAATTTAGGCCACTCCCTACCATTTGACCCTAGAAACCATTTGTCACAACATAAGGCTTCTGAGGAAGATTCAAATCTCTACCAACAAAGGACTTATTCTACATCATATTTTAAATCCTAAACAACCTTGGTGAAACAACTGAAGAAGATACCCTACAAGTTTTCAAGAGAACTATCAGACATAAAGAGATTACCTTGAGGATACTATGCTAGGACAACCTCATTAGCAAATCCGCAAATGAAATACAAACTCAAGTTGGTTTCATCCAACACCACTTTGACATTTTCCTCTGTAAGTGCTAGACCCTTTGTGTAAGGTGGACTAAAAATTCTTTGAACATCTCTCCAAACATATTAAAATATGTATTTATATCATTGAACACTTTCTCACTTGTTTTTAATCTTAACCCGTGCAAAGCACTTTCTGCTCCAAATTTTTGTTTGGCAAGTAATTCCTTACTAAGAGAAGCTTGACGAGACTTTTTTTCCATGCGCTTACTTCCTTGTGGTCAAACATTTGAGGAGGGTCACAGTTTTTTGGTGCCCCAACAAGATTACCTTTTTTTTGTGTCACTGCGGCTTTTGTGCATATGTCTCTTTTTGGCATCTCTACATCTATATATTTCTTTGGTGGTGTAGGCTCGTCTTTAGTAGCCATGCCTACAACTCTTTTGTATAAGTTATTACTAAGAACTGGTGTAATTCTTTCTCTAAGAATATCTCCTCTGCAAATCCACATAATCCTTGAAGGGTAGTTACGCTCCAAACCCGATATCAAGCCACTCTTGCATAAACTCATCTTGCATTTCCAAGAAAGTAGGCTCTTGTTCTCTGCATTGTTCAGGTCTTTGGGAAAATGTCGACATCATTGGCCATGGGTAGGATCACTCTGTGTGAGGCCTCTCATTGACAAAATTATCACTATGCTCATTGCATCCTCCATTGGTCTTTCTTTTGGCTAAAATTCAAAGGGTTTTGCCAATTTGTTGTTTTCTCTTCACCAATGTCTCACTAAGTTGTTTTTGTTAGAAACTACAATTGGAACAATTGTTATGTTGTCATTGATGTCAAACCTTATTGGTGAGACAGTTGCTACCTGAGTAAAGTGTCATATCAAGATGATTGACGAAGAGGATTTGAGAAGAAGACGTAACTAGAGGACCTAGTGGAAAGGTTGGGTTATGTGGAATTACAATGGGCACTTGATCAATTGGACTTTGACAAGATAATGTTTTGTTTAATCATAACACTAAGTGGAGAAGATAATTTTGTTGAAGCCTAGAAGAGATGATCAATGAAGGACCAAATGCATAGGCTAAACTAAGCTACAAAGCAGAAGATTAAGGAACTTATAGTTGTTGTGTTGGTGTCGACTGAGTGAACAGTAGAAACCGAGAAAATATAGTGTTGATCAAGCACCAATAAAGCTAATGACGGGCCCGCTCTGATACCACTAACGAAGGTATGCTCTGATACCACTGATGAAGTACTGCTCTAATACCACTGATGAAGGTACGCTTTGATACCACTGACAAAGGGCCACACCACCCTTACCAACTCATGACAAAGAATGCAACAAGATCTCTCAAGATCCAATCCAAACCCAAGCTAGCCCAGATCCACACTTTGGTAGAAACCTCTGAGATCTCAACTTGTGCTCGCAAGCCACCAAGCAACCTCCTTGTTTCTAAACCGCAGTCACTAGCTCTTCTCCAACCTAATCCAAGATCCAAGTGTAAACTGCCTCACATTCGGCGCTCTGTCTACACACTCACAAGTCCATCACAATCCTGCTGTAAACTGCCTCACATTCGGCGCTCTATTCACAGACTCAGGAAAACTCACTCTTCACTTCCTCCTTCTCTTTCACACCTTGAAGCCTTCACACTTTTCCCAAGCTTCCACTTCTTGAGCTACTCCTCCTCAAGCTACTCCTTCAGCTTCTCCTTGAGCTTCTACTTCTTGAGCTCCTTCTTGAGCTTCTCCTTGAGCTTGATTTAGAAATGCTCATATGCCTTGCTTAAATAGGCACTTACCACCCTATGCATGACTTATCCACAACCTTCTAGAATTCCTCCACAACCTTCTACAACTTCCATAACCTTCTACAATATCCACAACTTTCTACAATATTCATAACTTTCTAGAATTCTACCCACACACCTCGATAAATGGAATGACAACCATTTATTTTTTATTTTTTCTATTATGCCACCTATGCACCTCGAAAATAGAAATTCTCTTTTCCTTTCTTTTCTCCTTTTTCCCCTTTTTAAATTTTTTTATTATTTCTCCTCTAATTTTCGTCACTCTCTCTCCTCCACAATTTTATTTTTTTATTTTTTTTCAATAATTTTCCCATGCAAGATGCTCCTGCATCAGACTCCCCCGATAGATAGAAAAGTGTGTCCCACACTTTGATGCCAAAAGAAAGGTCTACCACCATCTTCATCTTCACCAAAGGTTTCCACCTCGACGGGGACAAGAAAATCACCATGCACATCTTCCACATTTGCATTACTCTATCAAACACCCGAATCTCAACCATCCAATTAGCATGCTCACTCCCAGGAACAAACTGAACATAATGCTTCATTAGCAAACTCTCATTCACATCAACAACTAGTGAATCCACACCAGTAGCAACAAACCCTCCAACAACAACCGGATCATCCACGACCAAGTGCTCTGCAACATACAAGTCACCACCAACATCAACTAGATCATCCACGATCAAATGCTCTGTAGTCTCCATGTCAAACTCAACCAACTGATCATGAAAACCAATCTCCATCCCAACATCAGCAAGGTTAAGAATATCCTCAGCAATGTTAGCCGACTGGATGGCTCCGGCAGTGTTTTTGTAGCCGACGGTCCGGCGGTAAATAGTTTGTAGCGGATAGAATAATGGTGGCCGACGAACTCCTTCGGGAAAGTTCGGCGGTAGTATTTATACCCCCTCCAGGATCATTGTAAATCATCATTCATCTACTATTGCGAATATTATTCTGCTATTCTGCTATTATTGTCGGTATGTGTTGACTTCTTTACCTGTACGGTAAACATTTGGCGCCGTTGCCTTATGAATCTGGAAGGTGGGAGGAATGAAGATTAATGCCAAATCAGCTTAACAAGGATCGGAATAAGGCGAAGGGGAAAGATGGAATCCGTATTGCGCAAGAGAATTTAATTCTAGCACAGCAAGCCGAACGCCGACGAAGATTTCAGAGGATTGCCGACGGAAACCGAAGTGCGGAGGAATTGTTGGAGGAGACTCGGCAGCGGGTGGAATTGGTGGAAGAAGCATGGGAGGAGTTCTTGAATTTGTGTTCGCTGAGGGAAGAAACTTCAGACGGGAGAGCATCAACTCGCACGGCTCGCAGTGCCGACGGAGCACGAGCGTGGAGTGACCTCTTCGTCCAGGATAGACTTCCGCGGGAAACAATTTCGGAGGATCCTTCGTCTTCACCAAGGTTTGCAGTTGTTGACACCTTCGGTGTGGGAGACCAGTCCGCCGGTGTGGGAGTACAGACTGTCGGTGTGGGAGTTCAGATTGCCGGTTTGGGAGTGCCGACTGCCGGTGTGGGAGTGCCGACCACTGTAGGAGTGCAGGCCTCCAGAGTTATGGCGGGACCCAAAGAAAAATTACCAAAATTTGAAGGCGATGGTACAGTCGACCCCCTTCGACATTGTAAGACATGTGAGACGATCTAGCAGGCAAATGGAATCACAGACGCTGACGAATGGGCCAGGCAATTTCCGGCAACCCTACGGGGTGTCGCGATTGATTGGTTTTCGGATATGGATCCGCAGAAGCTGGATACATGGGATAACATTAAAAAGGAGTTCTTGGCGGAATTTAAACTCTTGCGAGATGATAATGAAATTGTAGCGGAAATTTTCAATACCAAGCAAGGGAAGCACGAATCTGTTCGTGTCTACGCTAGGAGATTGAAAGACTTAATAAACAAAATGGAAAGCAAGCCAGCGGATGGATTGCAAAAAAGGTGGTTTGTGAACAGCCTACGCTCGAAGTTGCGGAGGAAAATGAAAATTGTGCCACCGTCATCATATGCCGATGCTTACAACAAAGCACTCGACCTTGAAAGTGCGCAGAAGACAAAGAAGAAGAAAACCAGCTCCTCTGACTTTGATGATGATGAATCCGTTGAGGATGATAGCAACGACGACGAAGGTAGTAACAAAAAGGTTCGTGCCTTACAGAAGGATATGGTTCGAATGATGAAGGAGTTTAAAAATATGCAAAAAGAGCCAAAAGGTAATGAATTGTGGTGCACGGAATGTAAGACCGACGGTCATACTAAAGGATCGTGTCCGAAGAACCAATTCTGTGACATCTGTCAGATCATGGGACATTCGACAAAGGACTGCCCCTTTAACATGAAAACAAGAGGATCTTCGCAGGTGCTTCTCACACAGGAGGCCTCCCCGTCAGGTAGTAACGGAAACACGAATGCCGTCGGTGCTACATCTGGAGGCTACAGGAATAATCGGTGTGGACAAAATAACAACAATAATAATACCAATACAAGCAAAAGCCGGATTCAGTATGATGCAAACGGACGACCAATTATTCAGTGCAGAGCATGTAACTTGTGGGGACATTTTGCGCGGGAATGTCCAACAGCAAATACACCTCAACTATTGTGCCGATGGTGCGGACCCGGCGATCACGATGACTCAAAATGTCCAAAATCCGGAGTGAACTTGATCACGGTTGGAGCCGAGGAGGAAGAAGTTCTGGCAATTACGCGGCAACAAGAAAAAGAATACCCGGACCCCGCCAAAGAAAAGGAGAAATTTGCGGCAGCACGGGCGGAGGTTGGAAAAGTATCTCAAGCAGTAACTCCTCTGGACACCGCCGCCACTTCAGCAAGAAATTCCGCAGAACAAAACATAGTACAACAAATTTTGCAAACGGAGGTGCAAGTAAAGGTAAGTGATTTGCTTCTCACCATGCCCCAACTTCGTTCTGCTCTCTCAAATATGGCAGGGGAATCGAGCCTGCAGAAGGGAAAGTTACCGAGAGAATCCAGTCAACGGAAAGAAAAGGAAATTGTTGCCGGAGGTGAAGATCAGATGTTGTTGGCGCTGACATCCGGACGGCACCCTGTGGTTGTCGAGATGGGGATACTTGGACATGTTCTCACAGACACCATAGTGGACGGAGGGTCCGGCGTAAATGTATTGCCAGAAGAAACTTGGAGGAAACTTGGACAACCGACACTGTGGCCTCCAAGGTTTCAGCTACTAACCGCCGATCAACATGGAATTAAACCACTAGGTATCCTCATGGCACAGCCGGTAACCATTGGCACCCAGCCATTCCTCATGGATTTTGTGGTGATTCCATTGAAAAGGAAAGGATATGATGCCATCCTGGGCCGCGGGTGGCTTATCGAAGCAAGAGCTCGACACGACTGGAAGAAGAACACTTTATCCCTAGAAAGTAAAGGCCGCCGATTCGTCATTGATCTGCATACCCAAATGGTAGGGGAAGAGGCTCTGTCATCAGATTTTGACGGAGAGGATGATGAAGGTAGACGACGGATGGAACCGGATCAGGAGGGTGTCCTCCGATTGGACGGAGGAACAACGGATGATGACTTGGATTTCGTCAACGGTCTCTATCACTGGCAAATGGGGGACTATGAATTATTTCACAGCTGTAATGTTCTGTCAATTGAGAACGACTATCCAAAAGAGTTTACTGAAGTAAAGGAGGGGGAGGCACCGTTGGATGTTACACCCGCCCATGCATTCAGTAAAGGTCAGACAATTAAGTACAACGAAGCTCCACTGCAAACAATGAATTTGGGGGACGAGGCAGAGCCGAAGAACATACTAGTCGGAGATAACTGGGATCCAGTACTGAAGGTTGCGGCATTCAAGATATTTAAGGACTACAAGGATGTGTTTGCATGGACATACAAGGACCTCAAAGGAGTACCGCCGGAATTGTGTGTGCACCGCATTCTGCTGGTGGACGGAGCTATACTTGTACGGAAGCGACCCTACAGGATGAATAAGAACTATGCCGCACGCGTTACGGAGGAAATCAACTGGATGTTGGCATTATCTTCAAAGCACAGACCAGCAAATGGGTGTCACCAATAGTCATTTCCTTAAAGAAGGATACTATTCAAATCCGGATATGCGTTGATTTCAGATGCCTGAATGCAGTAACAATCAAAGATCCTTTTCCGATTCCATTCACAGATAGCATTCTGGAGGAGGTAGCGGGACATGAAATCTACTCTTTTATGGACGGGTTCTCCGGATATAATCAGATCTCTATAGCGGAGGAAGATAAGTTGAAGATGACGTTTGTTGTTGAAGATGGGGTCTACGCGTACAATCAGATGCCTTTTGGGTTGTGTAATGCACCGGCCACATTCCAGCGGATTATACTGCATATCTTCGACAAGATGTCTGTGGGAAATTTCAAGGCCTTCTTGGATGATTGGTCAATATTTAGCATAGAGGACGGACACCTGGAAGCACTTGGTGAGTGTATGGAGAGATGTCGCAGGGCCCGGCTAGCATTGAACCCCAAGAAGTGCCGATTCATGGTTCCACACGGCAGACTGCTCGGACACATTGTCTGTAAGGAAGGATTAAAGACGGATCCCGACAAGGTGAGAGTCATTCTAGAAATGCAGCCATCTACTAATGTCACGGAGGTAAAATCTTGTCTCGGACACAGGTTATTATCGGAGATTTATTAAAATTTTTGCCAAGGTGTCCCAGCTGTTAGATAAGCTAACGTGCAAGGAAGAAGCATTTAGATGGGAGAAAGAGCAGGATGAGGCATTTGAAGGGCTAAGGGTACGGCTGGCTACGACACCCATCCCGGCATATCCGGATTGGAATAAAGAATTTCATGTTCATGTGGATGCCTCCAATTATGCGATCGGCGCAACCCTGGCACAGACTGGTAATCACGGATTGGATCATCCAATATACTTTGCCAGCCGATTGCTATCAAAGGCCGAGCAGAACTACAGCACGACTGAAAGAGAAGCTTTGGGAATGGTTTATGCTGTGCAAAAATTTCGCCATTATTTGCTTGCTACACCGTTTGTGTTTTATGTTGATCACCAGGCCCTATTGTACATGATTAACAAACCCGTCATCCAAGGGAGGATCAGCCGATGGTTGCTACTATTGCAGGAATTTACTTTCAAAATCATTGTCCGGCCAGGAAAGAAACACGTCAGTGCCAACCACCTGTCATGGATCAAAACAGGGGAACCAGCGGATGGTGTAAATGACGACTTCCCTGACGCACAACTATTTCAGATTGGGGTGCTGCCGGAGTGGTAGAGGAATATTGGTGAATACCTCTCAACAGGATAGTTCCCCACGAGGATGTCACCAAATGATAGGCGCAAGTTGATAATCAGGAGTCGTACATTTCAATTAATCAATGGGTTTCTCTACAAAATGGGGCCGGATCATATTCTTCGACGGTGTGTGTTGGAAGAAGAGATACCGCAAGTTTTAAAAGCACATGAGGGTCCCGCAGGAGGACACATGGGGCCGGACACCACTGCGCAGAAGATATTGCTCCTAGGACTCTGATGGCCGATGGTGTACAATGATGCATGGGAATGGGTCGTCGGATGTGACACTTGCCAACGGACTGGGAAGCCGCTGAAGAGAGATTTCATGCCACTTCAACCCTCTCATGCGCAGGAACTTTTTGAGCGATGGGGACTAGATTTCATTGGACCACTGAGGGTGAGCAAGACTCGACGGTGTCGCTACATCATTGTTGCAACGGAGTACCTGACCAAGTGGGTGGAGGCTCGTGCGCTACCAGATAACTAGGCCGTCAGTACCGCGAAATTTATTTATGAACAGATCATCACAAGGTATGGAATCCCATTACAATTAACAAGTGATAGGGGAGGTCATTTTGTTAATCATGTTATTTGACTGCTCACCACTCAGTTCAAGATTTATCATTCACTATCAAGTCCGTACTATCCAAGAGCAAACGGGCAGGCAGAGGCCACCAATAAAATTTTGGTATCCATCATCTACAAATCCTGCGCGGTGGAAGGTGCGGATTGGGAAGAGAACTTACCTGCTGCCCTCTGGGCGTACCGCACGGCATACAAAGTGACAATCGGGCACACACCATTCCATTTAATGTTTGGACAGGAAGCAGTGGTCCCCGCAGAATTTGTGATTCCAAGTCTCCGAATCGCGTTGGAAAACAAACTGTATGATGACGGAAGCCTCCAAGAGCGATTGAATAATTTGAATAAACTGGAGGAGAAACAGTTGCTGGCACAGTGGGCAACAGAAGTGGCGCAAAACAGGCGCAAACTCTGGCATGATAAGCATTTGAAACGTAGCAGATTTCAGCCGGGACAGTTAGTACTGAAGTATGACGGCCGTAATGAAATCAAGCCGGGCAAATTCAAAGTGCGATGGGTTGGACCGTATCAGATCCGAGAAATTGGCGACACTGGGGCAATGAAATTGGCAATCTTGGACGGACAGGAGATAGCTCAGCCAGTTAATGGGTCCAATTTGAAACCATATCGGGTAAGGAAGTTCTCGCCGTCGTTGAATCCTTCCTTGTCGTCAACACAGCACTCTCTGGCGGCGGCGGCGTCCAAAGATGCCCCAGGTACCCCTGTTATTTCAGGAATTGAATAAAAAAATTAAAAAAAAAAAAAAAAATTTGAAGAAAAAAAAAAGAAAAAAAAAAAAGAGAGCCGCAGAAAGGCCCCGCGGGCAGCACCTGCCGGAGGCCCTGCGGACAAGTAGGACCCCGCGGGCAACACCTGCCGGAGGCCCCGCAGGCAACACCTACCGGAGGTCTTGCGGACAACACCAAACGGAGGCCCCGCGGGCAACAGCTTCCGCGAAGAAAATAAAGCCCCGCGGGTGTCAGAGAAGACTAAAAAGATTCCGCTGAAGAAACGCAACAAACAAGCCAATGGTACATTCAGAGCTATGAAATAGGGTATGGAAATTCATTGATGCGCAGTTGGTAGATAAAGGCGTCTTCATTCAACTCTCCCAGGACCATGGCAACCATGATGATGGTCTGAATTCCCTGACGACGGACAAGAAGAAAAACTTAGTCGTGCTCCGTCGCGTTTTCAAGAGCCGTCGCATTTTCAGGAGAAAACTTATTTTGCAGAATGGTGGGAATAATTTGCTTTGCAGTCCAAATGCAGATTGTTAGAAATCCGATGAAGCCCGTTGTTTGAAAGCAATCGCCCATTTCTTACTTAACGATGAAATCTCATATGAGACGATGAATTCTGAAACTGTTGTTTCGAGGAATGATCGAAAAAATCATTACAGGGGAGTGAGGTTTGTTAGGGCTCGTGGAAAATCTACTATAGAGATACGAAACCCTTCAGTTCTTCTTACAAAAGTACACAGAAGTTTATGAGTGTGTAGTGGCGGTCAGCGCAAAAGAAATTGAAGCTAATGGTCCGCGGGAGAAGATAAAGTCCCGCGGGCCCTCAAGCCATTACGTCTCCACCACAGGGGCCGCGGATAGAAAAGAGAATAGCCGCGGGTTAAGACACTTCAACCTCCTCCCTCTCAGACTTTCTCTGTGGGAAATTTAAATAGCCAGTGCATGGTGTGAAGCTCTTCTGCGGCTCGTTTTTTCCCTTCCACGGATGGTACTGCGCGGATGGTTATCTAGCTAGCACTTCTTTGGTTCGGCTTGCATGCAATAGGAGGAATAAACCATTTTTCTGCATGGAGTCAGCAGGCAAGCGGAAGCCGTGGAAGAGTCGGTAGCAAATATGGAGAAGAATTCAAGAGTTTTGGTGTCGGGAATTCAAGTTGCAGGCCCCTCCGGTTCCAGTAGCAAGAAACAGAAGACCAAGGAGGAACTCACTTACATCACCGTCCAGTTTGAGAGTCTTAGTGGAAGCGAATGCTGGAAGTGGTGGCAGGAGATCCTGGAGGCAGACCAGATTAAACAAATTTTGATACGGGCACAGGTACATTGGGCTATTCAGCTTCCCATCTTTTCCATTCGGATGTTCGAATCAGTATTACGCACCATGATAGAGATATAGTGTCCAGAGCAGAACAAGTACATTCTTGTACAAAAAGCAGCGGATGACGGTGTCCTTTAAACCAAGAGATTTCACCAGGGTCTTCGGCATTCTTGGCCCTGGCGGGAAGAAAGTGGAAATAAAGAATCACAAACTGTCACAGGAACGAAAGGAGCATTGGATAGCTCTAGTATGCAGGGACCTTACACCCATGGAGAGGGAGGCAACAGTCCAGGGGACAAGGTGTAGAGGGCTTCGCAGGGACTTTATTCGAGAGGGTCATTGGCGTTGTATCATGGACGTCATCAAGAGCAGGTTGACAGGTGCCACCCGAGCTTCAGATATCACATTGCCACAGATTGTGTTTATGAATGGTATCATGCAAGGAGTGGTATATGATTGGGCCTCAGTGCTTGCCGACAGGATGGAAGAATTCATGACGCTCCAGCACCGAACATTTTTCATGTCGCACCATGCCATCGGATTGTTTCTAGAGGCAACAGCTCACCAGATCCCAATGGATGGCTTTGAGGCTCCTCCACGGGGCAAGTTGGCAGACAGGGAGCCTCCCATATTCTACTGGCGACACCTAGATACAGGAGGGTCAGCAGCTGGCCACAAGAAAGTACTCCGCGAATTGGCCCCTCCCAGAGAGACAGATAGCAGACAGGAGGGCACTTCAATGAGTGACGGGGCTGAATCTGTGGAAGAAGAGGAGAGCACATCGGCTGAAGTTGATGGTGAGACAGCAGGTAGTGGGCCCACATTCTTTACCCCGCCTTAGCTGTCAACTTCAGCGCACTTGACTATCTCTTCGACAGTCATTCCGGCCTTTGGTCAGCGCCATGCCTCGGTTCTTATGACTCCTCCAGCGGAAGCAGATGTCCCATGGACAGTGACGGAGGTGGTTCCACAGACAGTGACAGATGCCGTCCCACGGATAGTTGCCGAGCCATTGCCGATGGCTGTAGCGGAGGTGATTCCAGTTGCACCAGCGGATGCCACTATCGCACAGTCACCACTACCACAATCTGAGCCGCAGGTTCAGTTGGAGGTCATTGATTGTGATGCAGTGGTCACCGTTTCATCATCTTTTTTAGCAGAGGCCGAGTCAGCCCAGCCCGTACCGGAGATGAACACGGAGCTTGCGCGGGTCGACCAACAGGAGGTGATGGATAGAGCTAGTGAGTTTCTGAGGCAGCAGTTCCGACTCACTCCGACGAAGCGGGGTCCCTCCATTCAGTCTCCTAGGCGTTCAGAAACATGGCCAGCGGAACTCCAGCCTCAGCTTCAGAACAAGGGAATGCCACATGCCGTGGTTGCGCCAACAACACAGACGGCGGCACCGGATGTGGGCATGGCTCCCGCTGACGAGGAGGGAAACAGTGATGCAGAATGGTCATTGGAGGCCTTCGCCAAGGACTATGGGTCAGATGAGGACAGGTGCCGGGATTACCTCAAGACTATGAAATCTGCATTGAAGAAGGGCCACGATGTGGCAATTCAGGCCCTAACTTGGCGGAGGGAGTGGCACTTGATCAGAGCATATATCCGTGGGATTTGTCCTCGGCGATTCGAGACTTGCTTTATAGACAGGGGCTGGCCGGCAACGGAGACAGCTGAGATGCTGGCAGATTGGGCCACGGAGCCGGAATTGGGACCCATTGACACTCCTATGATGAAGCTGGCACATGAGGTTGTGGGATTGTACAAAGATGTTTACTACGGTTGTCAGCGTGCGGAGGCGAACAGGGTTGCAGCAGAGCGATCATTGGCAGCTGAGACTAAGGCTAGATAGAAGCTAGCCGCCGACTTGGCCGACCAACAGGCAGCATGGGCCACAGAACGGGCAGCACTACTGGCAGATTTGGCACCCGTGGTGCAGGAGAAGGACTTGGCTAAGCAAAGTACAGAGGCAGTGGTTCGAGATAAGGATGCGACTGAGCATGAGATGCAGTTAGCCAGGACGCAGGCCATGGACGCGACACTTCTTCTAAAGGAGGCCGTCGAAGTCAACTCTCAGATCCAGACAGATCTCCGCATCAGGATAGAACAGGTGTATGAGTTACGTCGCCAGCACCACACTTTTGGGACGCCCCCTTCTCTCTAGATTTTCTGTAGTCTGTAAGTTGTCTCCTAATTTTATGAGTCGTCGGGAGACGACTGTTTTTTTGGGGGGGATGGTGTTAGCCGACTGGATGGCTCCGACAGTGTTTTTGTAGCCGACGGTCCGGCGGTAAATAGTTTGTAGCGGATAGAATAATGGTGGCCGACGGACTCCTTCGGGAAAGTTCGGCGGTAGTATTTATACCCTGTTCGGGATCATTGTAAATCATCATTCATCTACTATTGCAAATATTATTCTGCTATTATTGTTGGTATGTGTTGACTTCTTTACCTGTACAGTAAACAAGCAACAACCTCTATTTTCTCTATAGGTTCTGCATCAGGCTCCACAAACTGATCAGCAAAACCATCCTCTTCCACCTTGACCTTCTTAGCTTGATCAACCAATCTAGCATCCAACCGAGCAAACATCTTAGAAAAATTCCTCTCCACTATATCATGGATTTTTGCAATCATCTTAGGGTCCAATCCTCTTGGAGCCATCTCCCAAGATCTTTGTAAACCCTCTGCAACAAATCCTTCCCACGCTCCTTGTCACAACCTTGAATTGTTTGCAAGTCAGATCGCAACCTGCCACCTCGCACGAACAATCAGGAACCACATCACAAGTCTAGGACCACGGATTTGCAATCCACAAGCTCTCTACGATCATGCCTCAACAAGTTTAGTCTTCCATCTACGCATCCATCGAATCAATCTACATGTCCTCCCAAGGTCCTGGTGCAAACTACCTCAGCTTCGGCAATCTGTTTACACGCTCAGGAACTCCCACACTAATAAACTTCACCCAACCAAGATCCTGGTACAAACTGCCTCAGGAACTCCTGCTCTGATACCACTAATGAAGGTACGGCTCTGATACCATTGACGAAGGTATGCTCTGATACCACTGATGAAGTACTGCTCTAATACCACAGACGAAGGTACGCTCTGATACCACTGACAAAGCGCCACACCACTCTTACCAACTCATGACAAAGAATGCAACAAGATCTCTCAAGATCCAATCCAAACCCAAGCTAGCCCAGATCCACACTCTGGTAGAAACCTCTGAGATCTCAACTTGTGCTCGCAAGCCACCAAGCAACCTCCTTGTTTCTAAACCGCAGTCACTAGCTCTTCTCCAACCTAATCCAAAATCCAAGTGTAAACTGCCTCACATTCGGCGCTCTGTCTACACACTCACAAGTCCATCACAATCCTGTTGTAAACTGCCTCACATTCGGCGCTTTGTTCACAGACTCAGGAAAACTCACTCTTCACTTCCTCCTCTTTCACACCTTGAAGCCTTCACACTTTTCCCAAGCTTCCACTTCTCGAGCTACTCCTTGAGCTTCTACTTCTTGAGCTCCTTCTTGAGCTTCTCTTTGAGCTTGATTTAGAAATGCTCATATGCCTTGCTTAAATAGGCACTTACCACCCTATGCATGACTTATCCACAACCTTCTAGAATTCCTCCACAACCTTCTACAACTTCCATAACCTTCTACAATATCCACAACTTTCTACAATATTCATAACTTTCTAGAATTCTACCCACACACCTCGATAAATGGAATGACAACCATTTATTTTTTTATTTTTTCTATTATGCCACCTATGCACCTCGAAAATAGAAATTCTCTTTTCCTTTCTTTTCTCCTTTTTCCCCTTTTTAAATTTTTTTATTATTTCTCCTCTAATTTTCGTCACTTTCTCTTTCCTCAACAATTTTTTTTTTTTTTTCAATTTTTTTTTTTTCAATAATTTTTCCATGCAAGATGCTCCTGCATCAAAAGCTTAAGTATCAAAAAAGTTGGACCGAGCGAAGACATTGTAAGTCAAGCAAGACAATTAGTGATGACCAGTTATCTAATGATGACCGAGACCAAAGAACACAGTATTGATCAATTGTCAACATTTGTTATTTTGTGAAGGAATTGAGATTCCCAGCAACATAGTTGAATTTTTGGATTGGTCAAAGCACATGAAGGATAAGTATTGATGAACTGGAGCATTTAATGTTTGAGAAACCGTGTTTGAGCATTTCTAGACATGAATTCAAAGAGAAGTCTTGAGAAGTTTCTAGAAGGAGAAGGAAGAAATGAAAAGATTGAAGGATTCGATGAATTTGACCTAACCCTAAGATCAACGGTGATGCTTAAGTGACAAAAGATCAAAACTACCTTTTTAAGGAGGCATAATGATTAACCTAGAGAGGTAAGTAATTGCTAGTTTTGTTGACTAGTGAACTTGAGTAGAAGGCTGTGAAGGAGAAGAGCTAAGGTGAAGAGAAATTGCTTGAAGGATTTTCCAAGCAGATCAGAGACAATGATGGAGACATGAATGGAGTTTAATCAGTGAGTTAGCAGATGCGCTAAATTGCAATCTGTATTTACAAAGTGATTTGTATTTATCAGATCAACCTACTGTTTCTTTCTAACCTTTGTATCGGTTAAAATCCTTAAGGTTGACCTAATAGTCATTTGTAAATCCTTTAATCAAGGTGGCATTCTAATGGGATGTTCTTAAGTCCTCTAACAAGGCCACTCCTAATAGGATGATTAAATCCTTTAACAGGGTCACACCTAACAGTGTATATTGTCACCTTTAACAGGGTTGGCTCCTAACAGAGCTCACTTCAAAAGAGTGAAAAATTGGTGACATGTTACTGGTGGGTTTTCCCAATTGGGTTTCCACATTAAATCCTGTTGTCTAACTTGTGTGGATGTTATTTTAGATGTTTTACTGTTTAATGTTTTACATTTTGCGAGTTAGTTATTATTGGAATAGTGGAATGCAAGTTTGTGTTAGTGATAAGTTGCCATAGAGTTCGAGCTACTTAATGAATAGATCTAAATTGTTTGAAGTATTCAAAAGTTTAATTGGTACTTCTAGACCTAGGGATAACTGATTCACCCCTCCCCCCTCTCTGTTATTCTAAATCATTCTAACACTTTTTGTCCTTTCACCAAAGTTTCAATGAGTTGTTGTTGTCCTCTTATTAGCTCCTGTAGCAATGTCATGATTCTTGTGCTTGATTCGCCCATCTTATCTACTAATTGGGATCTTGTCCGCATCCAACATTACCCAACAAGTTGGCAAGATCAGCATCTTTTATGCCAATGTAATGTTTCGTAGGCCTTTAATGCACGACAAAGACTGAAGATGGGAATAACGATTAAACCAACACTATATGTGTCAGCAACATTATTTCCTGAAAAACAGTGGTCATACAAAATTGCCTAGAACTCCTTCGATGACATACAAATTGTTGTTGTACCGTATAGTGAGCCTCACTGCCCTCACCGTCAATCGGTCAACTCAATGGCCAAACAAATAGTTGTACGGTGTCGTCCCACAATCTTCCACGTATGAAATCCTAGTCCATTGCCGCACAATAAGTAGGAAGTTGTACATATATACAAGTGTAGCCATATGGTTTACACTTCCAAGAGATTGTCGTATAGTAGGAAGTGTCATACAATCTGGCCTACCACAAGAACTGATGGTAGATACTTGCTTCCAAGTTTGGATTTATAGGCAATAGAACTGGTAATACGATGGATTAAGGAAGTCCTATTGTATGAGAGAATTAATGTTTAATAATAGTAGCACTCGAGACTTTAAACTTTGGCACAGATGAACACTGAGTTGATTGTGGCCTAAAACACCAACAACACAAATGGAAAGCACTTTAGATTACAATAATGTCGGAACAAAGATAGAATAGAGCGAGGAGTTACTCCCACCGAAAATGCGGATGCCAAGTAGAGAGGATTTCACACCTCCAAAATGGCAAACAAGATGAACCACCAACTCAAAACTACGACTATTTGATGCAGGAGCATCCTTGGGTCATTGGCAATCTTGCATCACCCAAAAATATTTCCTTTTTGTTTATTTGTTTAACTGTTCACGGGGATAGTTTTCTATTGTTTTCGCTTGTTTTAGTGTCAATTAAACTTATGATCAGACTGTAGTGGCAATGGTTATTTGCAGATTTAGGGAATACTGATCTATATTTATCTTCCACGTGATAATTAGAACATAATAGATATGAATCAAATCAATACTGAAATCTGTGAGTTAAGTTTGAATACGATTCAGTCACTGGTCTTGATGTCTCGATCTGCAGAGATATAATCATTTATCAATTTCGATGTCTTTCCTCTTACAATCGGTTGGCATAAATATAGTATTCAAGGGGCTTAATCACGAACATACATGACAATTTGAGTGAAGAGTCTCATCAAAGAGACACGATGTCTAAACTTAACTAATTCAAATGACCCGATTATGATCAGGTGTGGTCATACATCAAGTGAACTAGTAAGCCCTGTGATTATCGAGCATGTTAATGTGCAATAAGATAATCATTTAGCCCTCCAATATGATGAGTAAATAGGATCATTTGCTCAATCCATATAAATGTATTTAAGATCGAAATAGTCGGGAATTTGAAACCTGATTTTAGGAGAAAGATAATCAAATATTCATACTTGATTCGATCAGATTAATTTCAAGGAAAAATATCAGAGTTTTATAATAGAGTAGATCATATCAATTTGTATGTGTGTGAAGGCATATCAATGCACATGGTGAACTGATATACATGCACACACATACACATATATTCTGCTAATTGATATTTCTTTGAATTCTGACCGATGCTATAATTTCTCAACACTTCCTCTTAACTAGGGAATAGGTTTAGATATCACCTAACACGTGATATCAAGGAGTATACAAAATATCAAATCAGCATGATATATGCATATCCTAGTTATGGTATGTGTACTAACACCACGTGGAATGATGTCTACCATAACATGTCATGGCATGTCCATGGACATTACGTCACGTAATGTCCACCATGATTATCTCATTAAGACCATATTGCTCTACAAAAGATATCAAGTCAGCATGATATCGATCAATTAGTTCAAGAGATATTAACTATCAAGACATTTCCATGAATATCAACTCAGTATAATACTCGTCATGATAGTGAACATTGTAAAGTCGTCACCTTACAATGTTTAATACAAGTGTATATTATCAGAAAGATTGTCACCTTTCAATAATGTACACAAGGGGGCCCATAAAGTGATGGAGTCACTCACATGACATCAAAAGTTTGCATGAAGTCACCACAAATTCGCTCACGTGGTGTTGTCACGGTGTCACACACATGACATCCACCATGAGCCATATCAAAGGGTGGATCTACCATAGCTACTCCCAAAGGGTGGAATAAGGATTTTCACCTCAAACTTCTTTCTCGCATAGAAGAGTGTAAAGCAAGAGTTGATACCTCAAATTTTTCTCAGAGAAGAATGCATTAAGGTATATCTCAAGAAATCACTGATGTTGAGACTCCCTCTCAGTAAGGACTACATTTTCCACAATTCCAAGCTTGTCTCAAAGAACTGCACAAACTTCACTCTAGCTTGATGAGAATATCAGTTGCCCATGCTTCAGTTTTAAGGAATAGCATTCCAGATGTTCATTTATGGTTTATGCATTCGCATAAAGGCCTTTCACTACATACCATGAATCATAGTCCTTTGACTGCTACAATTTAAACTTATGATTAGACTGTGATGGCAATGGTTATTTGCAGATTTAGGGAATACTAATCTATATTTATCTTGCAGGTGATAATCAAAACATAATGGATATGAATCAAATCAACACTGAAATCTGTGAGTTAAGTCCGACTACAATTCGATCACTGGTCTTGATGTCCCGATCTGCAGAGACATAATCATTTATCAATTTCAATGTCTTTCCTCTTACAATCGGTCAACATAAATATAGTACTCAAGGGGCTTAATCATGAACAAACATGACAATTAAGTGAAGAGTCTCATTGAAGAGACACGATGTCTAAACTTAATTAATTCAAATGACCTGATTATGATCAGGTGTGATCATACATCAAGTTAACTAGTATGCCTTATGATTATCGAGCATGTTAATGTGCAATAAGATAATCATTTAGCCCCTTGATCTGATGAGTAAATAAGATCATTTGCTCGATCCATATAAATGCATTCAAGATCGAAATAATCAGGAATTTGCAACCTGATTTTAAGAGAAATATAATCAAATTTCATACTTGATTTGATCAGATTAATTTCAAGGAAAAATCTCAAAGAGTTTTATAACAGAGTAGTTCATATCAATGTGTGTGTGTGGATGTATATCAATGCACATGGTGAACTGATAGTTTGATATACATGCACACACATACACATATATTCTGCTAATTGATATTTCATTGAATTCTGACCGACGCTATAGTTTCTCAACAACTTGCAATCGATCCAGTTGATTAGTTTTCTTATGCTATCCTTATGGCATGATCTAGGCATTGTGGACTTCCTATGTCTAGGTTTGTATCATGTTTAGATGTTTCCTGATACTGTTATCTTAATATTGCTGCGGTCCTATTCTGACTTCGCTGTTCTAACAACTAGGTTGGCAAGATTTGGTTTGTGGTGGAGATTCACGGCTTGCGATGCATGTTGGCACATTGTTTTATGTTGCAAGTAAGTTTGCAAGGTGCGATGTATTCATAAGGGGGCTATTCATGTGATTTAGGTCCTGACCTATTGGTTTGGAATATGTTTCCTTTCTCTTGAAGATTGTTGATCGGATAAGCCGATGTGTGACTAGTGATCTTGTATATAAGTAGGGTAGGGGTTCAAGATTAGTAGTGCAAGTTAGACTGTGGAAGTGCATGGCTGTGGCATAAAGTGTGGCAAAAGTAGAAGTTTGTCAAAGCTAGTTTAGAAGCAATTGAAAAGGTTATGTTTTTAGTTTTCAGAGATAATCAATACTAGGCTGAATCAGTTTTTTGTCTGCTTGAAGCATTTCTTTTTGACATCAAGACCAATTTGTCCAACAAGTATATATGTTAAATTTCTTAGATTTTCTTTTTAAAGGACTTAAATATGAACGAGATCCAAAGTGTCTACTTCAACCTAAGATAGTCTTGATTTCCCTGAGTCATATAGTATGATTTTAACCTGAAAACTTGCAGTCTGCCTTACTGTACCAAGGGACAAAGGTTTCAACCTTGCAAGAAAGGGGCCTTCCTCAGTTCCTGCATACTTGTCCACCTTTTCTTCTGTGCAGTGCATCAATAAACATATGTAAGATCATGCTCCAAAAATAAATCAAATGATAAGAAATGGAAAGAAAATTAAGTGGATGCTAAAAAAAGCATGATTACCATCTGTAGGAGCAGTGTAAAGAAGCGACCAAAAGCCAGATAGAAAGGGTGAATCAACAGGTTTGGTTGTGGGATTGCATGCCTCTAATGCCTGGAGATACACAATCCAAATACTAAATTGAATAGGATTTTGAATAAAATTAAACATGCATGTGGGACATACCACTTATTGAAATAAGTATAAGAACTACGATAACTGCCATACTCATAATCATAGGTATAGTCAAGTATTCAGTACTCACTGCAAAATAATACCTGAAGCTATTAAATACAAATAAAATTTTCCATTATTAATTATTATGACAACACAAATTAATATTGAATTTTTTCATGTTTTAAAAATTCAGGCAAACGATAGCAGTTCAACCAGTAGAAAATGATAAAATATAGGGTCAATACTACATAAAAGTTTCCCGCTGCTTGGATATATAACATTTTTCATATTAATATGCTACCTCAATCAATCCCAAGATCTGCTGCTTCTTGTTAGCTGTAGCATCCTGTGGATAGCCAAATCCCAATAAAGTCCCATTAGAATAAAGTGTGATAAAAAGCATTTGTAACAATTTCAAGATATCCTATGGTGTCTACTGAAGCATACCCATTGTAAGTGTTCTGAGTAATTTTCCATGGACAAACTCTGATTTTCTTTAGAACCTCTTATTTCTTCAATAACATGTTCCCAGACAAAGAACCAATATCCTTCATTAATTAAACGTGATGCCTTTTTTCATGTTAGATAAATTTATTGTTCTATATCTGCTCTATGTTATGATAACTGAGAAAAGAAAGAAAAAACACAAAGTTTACTGCTTAAACAAATTTTATTTTATCCACAAGATAGTAGCTAAAGTCAATCAATGAGAGCAGAGACATGCTAAGCATAACAGATATTAGAAGAGTTAAATCTTTACAATTCATTCATATAATAGAGAGAGAAAATTTCTCAAAACCTAATAAAAAAATGAATATCCAAGATATAAAAAAGTGATCTCACAATATTATCTGTGGTGTGCATGAAAGACCTGACGTGAATGTTTTTGCATTTCCTAAACAATGGTAAGATGTTGGAAATATTTTATCACATAGATCTAATTTTTTATATTAGCAACATCCTTTGTTATATTCAAAACACATATGAGTTTTAACTTATCTAAAGAAAGTAGAAATAATATTGCTTGGTGTTCCATCCACAAGCTTTCCTTCCCATTCAGTAAATACATTTTACAAATTTCCAAACATGTGTTTGTTTTCTCCTCTTTTCAGGATATTCATTGTTTAAATTGTTTCAGAAGAGTTTGGCATATAATTATTAGTTTATAAGAATCTTTTTCTATTCACTACTTTACAAATACACAGAAGAGCAATGGAAGATCAAGAGTCAATCCAACCCAATCCAACCGACTAGGGAATGTGATGATTAAGCTACCATACACCTTCGTTTCAGAACAACTCAAAATGGGATACTTCCAAGAGCATTCGATTTTTTCATTCTCAAAATGTGGTATAAGCTTATGAGATTTATTTTTAAATGCATACACTGGGCATTCTTTTTTAACTCTACCATACTTTGACACTAGAACTGAGATCTTCCTTATAAAACACAAACAAATTTATAAAAATAGACTACCAAAGGGAGAATACGCTAACCCATTAAAACAACAATAAACATTGTCTTTGATTTTACTTTAATTTACAAATCAAAAAATTTGGAGGAATGTTTAAGAAAACTTTAAGGTTTTGGAGGCCTGTGTATGAGATCAAGCACAACTTTGTACATGCCCTGTAAACAGAAACTGTCTAGATTGCATATTTGGTTATTGATTACTAATTAAGGAATGATTCCTTAGCTTCGACAAGGCAACATTTCACAATTTGAATTTATCGACATAATAAAAATATGATAATGTCAAGATATCTTCAATGAATTCAGCATTACCATTGATGACACTAATTTGCTGGGAATCAGGATTTCTTTCGTCAGATTCCATGCAAAGAATGGCTGATGCATTTCTGTAATATGTCAGTTGTTTATATTTATGGGCATGTGATTGCTGGACTCATGATTTCTGCATAACATTAAAAAGTTAAAAAACTGTTCTATGTAAGGACACTTCAGCTCTTAAATGATATAGAATTTGTTGTTTACGTGGTTTCATACAAATTTTCCCAGATTTGATACCAATTGGTTAATCATATCCATTTGTTGATATAATCTCATTTAGTTGAAGTTTTTTGAAAGGTTTCCTAATATGATGTTCCTATCAGCATTCAACAGTGTAGTTTTGAGTCAAACTCATTGACCCAAGTTCCATGAGTAGTGGTTTGAAAAAACCCATCTCTCATGAGAATGAGTGGTCCACTTAGCACTCATTGGTTTCTTACCACTTTTATAGTATTTAATACATGTGTTTTCATGTATCACATGCACTATGCTGTTCACTCTAGTTTCTCTGTTGTCGAATTGATCTTCGAAGTTTCATTGTTGCTGACATTTTCTGAGATGAAATCTCATTAGAAGTTTTGAAGTCTATCGTCTTAAATTCTTAATTGCTGAAAGGAATCTTTTCCTCCCAACTCTGCACAATTAAAAAAAGATAGTCCATTCAGATGATCTCCTAGTTTTTGAATGGGCGCCTGAAGGTTTTACTGTTAAAAATTACCTTCACAGATGATGATTCAGTCAAACTGCCCATTCTGATACGAAGTGACGGAAAAAATATGAAGTTGCTTAAGGTTATGAATGCTGTAAGGTTATTTGCATATTTGTCAGTGCATGCTTTCCCTCTTCCATAAACTAGAGTTGTCAACAAAGTCCACACCTTTTCAATTTGAATGGATACTGCGCTCTTGATCAAGTACTTGCAACCAAATGTTCTGCGTGAGTGAAACCCTCTCAATGGTATGGAGATTTTATATTTTTGTAGAGTGATCTAGCAGCAACAAATTTTTGCAAGCTTGAAAGATGGACTTTAAAAGAGACTATCAAATCTTGCCCTATCCTTGGTGAGCATTATCTTTCTATCAGCAGTTTGCTTATTCCAATGCAGATAATTAGAGGCTGCACATGGATGAAGATCTCAACAATAAATGGATGTATGGCACACATTGGCTACAATGGTTGCAATGACTTGGGTGTGTATGTTTTTGCTTGACTGCCCATATGATTGCACATATCTTATGTTGAACCCATCAATTACTTGTACAAAGAAGATGATATCAATACTCCTCTAGTAATAAATTGATGTTGAATTTAACAAACAGATCAGTTTGAGGATGAAGGTTGCAGTCATCAGCTTTACTTGAATTGGAATTTTCAATTGCTTGTATGTATATTGTGTTGATAAGTTCCTACATTTTAAGACCAATATTAATAATGAATGACAGCAAGACAAACATTGGATATAGAGCAAAAGTAATGATGTTTTTACCTTCAATATGTATTGATATTGGACAGAGTTTGATATTGCTGTATGAAAAGTTCGCAAACATATTTGATTCTGCATAGTATTTGATCTGATTTATATTGTGTACATCTGTGCATTGTAGTGTGGAGACAATCTCTGTAATCCACTATCATGTTCAGATCGAACTATTTATGAATCACATGTGTAAGGAGTAAATGAAGTGTTGGTTGGATTAGTTTTGTTTTCAGTTCCAACTGATTGCCACCTGTATAGCAGTTAATAACTGCAAACCTTCTTGTTGATCACCACTGGAAACAAGATTAGATGTATCCTTATTCAGCGATGCAGAAAAAGGTTGGATACATTCTTCTTCTGCGATAAGGCTTCGCTAGATCTTTTTGTTAAAGGTTTGGTTGTAACTGCCAACCAATTGTCAACTGTTTCAGTTGTAACTTGTAACTATTTTGAAAACAGTTTCTGACTTGCAAACTAGTCATTCAAAGGAAAGTAAGATTTGATGACAGGAACTGAAGGTAGTGTGTGTGTGTGTGTGTCATATCGAACTGTGATGAAAAGCAGGTGGTGATTATGAGACTGCAGGTATAAAGAATTTTAGAAAATTATCAAGTATAGTTCATTCAGTTTTTAAGATCTGAGAGTAGTTTTGAAGGAGGATCTTGGGTTCTTGGCAATCTTGCATCAACCAAAAACATGTTTGTTTTTTGGTTTATTGTTTGTTCCTGTTTAGTGATTCAGGAGTCAATCCTTTAGTTCTTAGTGCTTTGGATTGCACAGCTCGGGATGTGTTCTAGTCTGAGTGTCAGATCTTTTCCCAGGTTCCCACATCATTTGGTCATGATTTGTTCGACTTATTTCAGATTCTTCTTGGGTTGCTGTTGTTCTTGACAGTTTTTTGACTTGTGCATGATCTGTGATCTTGCAATCCTATTTCCCAATTGGTGATGTTGGTTGGCACATATCTCGATGTGTTTGGATCACTTGTGGACATATATTGGACCACAACAGTTTTCATAGCTTATGTGGAGAGTTATAAGTAATTTGGGTCCACTCCTATATTTGTAATATGTTTTCCTGTTCTTGGAGAATGTAATCCTTCTTGGGCTGACCTGTGAGTCGCGAAGTCTTTATAAGGAATTGTGATGGATCTCTCTTGTAGCTAGTAAGTTGTTGGTAATTAGAAATTGTATAGCTTTGGATTTAAGGTTTTTTAATGTAATCAGGCCTGCTTACCTGACATGTATGACTGCAAGTCTGCAGACTGGTTGTAATTGATTTCCAGATAATTAAAGGCTGATCTTGATTGGTTCTATCATTTTCCTTGTTGCTTCTGTTGTGTAATTCTAGCTATGTGTTTAAACAGATCTCTTTAAGGTCTCTCTGACTGTGACTGCATCAAGTTTTGACTCTTGAGTGGTATTGAAAAATTAGAAAATATCATTATAAAATCTGAGATTGATTTTATTTTATCTAATTTTTAACAGTCATCAAGATTGAGTGAAAAGTGTTGTAAAAAGTCTGGAAATTAGAGAAGTCTCGGTGAGCAAAAAGATTTGTAAAAGGAAGTTGTAACATTTAGAAGGTTGGTGAAGTTGTAATATTCAGAACGTTGGTGCCTCAAAGATGTTGTGTAGTACCTCCCCTGTTTGCATTCCGTATCATGGTCCATTTTTTTTGGTGACACTTCACAATATTCATGTTTATGTGCATTTGAGATGCTTCGATGATTTGACATTGTTTTGATAGCGAGTATCATAGCTGATAGATGTTAGATGCTGCAGTGTTCAATTTGATCATATTTGCATGATGATGCTAGTGATGTGACATGATGCTTTATGATAATATCTGGTTGTTTTGTATTTGGTTTTAAACTTTGTTTATGGTTACATGATGAACCTTATTGGATTATGGTTAATGTGCTTGTGCTACAAATATTTATATCGTTATTGCAGTAAACTTTTATTATGGTGCAAATGAATGATTTAAATAGGTTATTTTAATGAAATTAATTAAATGATTATTTCTACAATTTTGCATACTGTTGCTTTGGCTATATTATAATCGTGCATCTACACTTGATTGGGTTATTTATTGTGCAAGACTTATAAACCTGGAAGTGGCACATGGAGTTCGTGATTCGGCTATTCATACTAAGCCAATGTTGTCCCTGTGTGGGCAACGTATCTTGTTTAATTAAATAACTAAACCCTCCGGTAATTTGGTAAATCCGGATTCATTATGCATTTGTGACTAGACTAGAGAAGTGTCAGTGCATTTAAAGTCCGCAATGGTCGCGAAAATTATTAAGTTGTTGCATTTTCATGTTTAGGGGATTTTATATTTGATTTAAATTTATTGTATATTACCGGCAAATTTGTTGTAGTTGAATTCCATATAATTGGCATTACCTGATTTAGCTGGGTTAAAAATGGATTTAGTTATTTATGTTATTCCTTTTTCCTTTTATATGTCACTTTGTTTAAAAGTTCATATATGGCCCAAAAAGTCAAATAATTCGCATTTCTCACATTTGAATTGAGAATTTTGGAGCAAATCCTCCAAAACCCTTTGTGACCAATTTAGAGATTTGTTAGTTGTGAGAGCTATGCTCGTGTGATTGATGAGAGATTAGGCACGTTGCATTTGGAGCGGGAAACTCCTCCTTTGTCGAACGTTTTATCACTATTGGCATCTTCATTATTTTGTGGTGCCTGTTCTTGTCTTAATCCATTTGGCTGTGAGGTAGGGCCTTTCCATTCTAATAGTTTTGGATCGTTTTTATTTCTGTTTTTGATTGCTTTATAGTTGGAGGATGAGAACTAGTGTTCCCCTTCATTTTCATAAGTTAATTTGGCCTGGTTGGGCGGGAATGAGTAATTAAGGCTTTTTATGTGTTTTAATTTGGAAGTTCATACTGTTATGCTGGCTGTTTTTGCCTACAAACTTGGAATTTTATTTTTATTGGATTTTTGGATGCTTTACCCCCATTTGAAAAAGAAGTTTTAATTTCATCGATTTTCAAAAACCTTCATTTTTGAGCGATTTTTGCATCGCCTCATTTTGTGTGCTGCCCAGTTTTCTTGGGTATTTTTTCGCATTGATTTTGGTTGAAGATTTGGAATGTATGCTAGGTTTCCAATCTGACAATGTTTTCAATTTATTTTCATTGGGGTTCGTGTTGAATCCATACTCCAAACAATAAGCTCAGTTGAGTGTGTTTTTGCACTTGGTGTTTGTTGTTTTGTCATCCAACCCTTGTTTAGCATTAATTTAGTGTGGATGGTTACGCACACATACGAACACGTGCATGTGCATGTGTGTATGATGGGATCTTGCGAGACCCAAACTCCCAGATTTAAGCCAGTTGAGAGATTATCCATTTGAGGTTGGGTTGGGAAAATGCATTGCCTACAGGCACTCATCATTGGATGAGCATGGGTATGTAGGGTAGACACGTGGAGTGGCTTCTCTCATGTACCTCGGCTGAAAGTGGCCGACAAGGTAATGTGAAGAGGTTTTAATAAGTGAAAACCAAACTAACAGGTAAATAAACTTAATGATAAGTGAAAACCAGTACATCTATAATGCGTTAGTGCAAGGGCGTGGTGTTTGTACGTTTGTAGTCTTCTGTGGAAGCTGTTGCGAGGGCACATTGTGACAACTTCCCGAGGGAGTTGAGTTCCACACCATATATAGCTTGGGCTTTTTGATGCCAAACGACCTACTCTCCACTAGAGTCCCTGCATAGTTATCCCATAGAGTGTCTAACCAAGACCTATTTTATTGCATTGTCTCATTATCTTGGTTTCAATCCTTTGGTTTGTTTGGCGTGAGTGTTAGCCTTGGATGAGTGTACTTTGTCTTTGGGGTCAGATCACTATCTCCTTCAACACAACAAAAGTGGGGCTGCAGGTTCCATATGGTTGGGAGGTGTAGCTACCTATACCACTATTGGGGAATGGTGTACAGAGCTAGCCTTCTTCCAATTAGTTCTGGAGCTTGATGCTTCACTTGGATTCTTTGTGGTTTCCAGAGTATGTTTCTTCATAATTTATGTCCTTTTGATGTCATGTTATGGGATAGTTATTTTCTTATGGTTCCTCATTCCTATTCATTGCGATGTTGCTTATGTTCATGTTTTGCACCGCCAAGACCAAATCAGCACTCCGAAACCCACACAAAACTGCATGGAACACACTATTTTTGTGATTTTCTACTGATCCGACACTATTTTTGGCAATCGCTAATGTTTTCCCTTCCCTTTGGCATCATGCGTTACTCATTTTGAATATTTTTTATTTGTCATCATCTCCTTTTTTTTTTCAATTTTTTTAGAAAACCTCCTGTCACCCTTCTTCTGTATCTATTCCTGGACGCTGTACAGATGTGCTTCCTCTACTTGCCTTCCTGATTGCATCAATTCACAACTTCCAGTCTGGGCGTTCTTAATCCAAATATGCTTATTGTAGAGCTCAACTTGTACTCATACTGCAAGATCTGTGTTGCATGCTATGAACCAGAAAACACTGTTATGTTTTTATATTTGTTTCCTGTTTTCTTTGCCGCCGTATAGAACTCACATGTATATTACCGTACGCATACCTAGTCTGCTCGTGCATTCAGTTTAGTTCCCATACTGTACACGGTGAGTGCGAGCGAACTTGTACGGTCATATTTGTTGCTTCTCTGCCTTACGTACGGCCTTATACCTCTGTCGTGCCTCTTCTCTTTTGTTGTACTTACGCCCTACGGAATTACCCAATCACTACTTTCCGTATGGACATGGGGGTCTATAGTATATACTATCAAAGCAAATGACATACGGCAACGACAATATGAATTCTTCAGACAATATCCGTATGGTGCCAATACTATGTAGGGAGGCCGTACAAAGTTAAAACATAATCTCTGAGCCGTACGGTACTTACAACCTATTCCCCTGAGAAGTTAGCGTACAATGTCAAAAGAGGACTGTACGTTGAATCCATTGTCCATACACCGTACAGAATTGTGAACTCCTTGATATATTTTCCATACGGTCCTCAAATCTTTGAATATTAATATATTTTTTCCTTGACCATACCCTCCTCCTGATATGAGTACCTTATGGTCACTTTTAGAACTCTTAAAAGGCCGTACAGTGTCTTCTATGCATAATTGTTTTTTCTTTTTTCTTTCTTTCTTTCTTTTTTCTTTTTCTTTTTTTTAAATTTCTTACTTCAATTGTTCGTCGATAGGGGACTATTCCCTTCATGATAGATTTTTTACTTTGACCAATTCATCGTGCCCGGTACTTCCTTCCCGTCGAGCGTCCATAACTTGATCGCCCCGTTATCACCAACTTCTCGTATCTTGTATGGTCCTACCCATTTGACTTTGAACTTTCCAGGTTTGATTTCATTCCGTCCATCATACTTCAACACTAGCTGCCCCGGTTGGAATTTGTTCAGTTGCAGCCTGCAGGTGTCTATAATGCCATACTTTGCGCTTGTTCTGAGTCACCTCCGTGGCCCATTGTGTCTGCAATCGTCGCTCATCAAGTTTATTTAACTTACACGATCTCTCCCTCCGGTTTTCCATATCGCCTAGTTCGTTCTCGACACTCAGTACCATGATTTCCGTCAGCTGCCACTCCTTGCCGTCAATAATTGTATTCTTTCTTTTAGAACCTTTATTTCATAATGCTAAAGCTTTTATTAAACCCTTCCTCATTCTTTCCTATGCAGACCATATGATGTGTTTTCCTTGTTGCCGACACCTTTCTACTATATCCTTGGTTCGACGTAATATTTTCTTTCTACGTGGTCGTACGGTGGAATCATTCCTTTTCTGGGTTCGTACTATATGTTCTTCCCTTCAGCTTCAGTCCCAACCGCCTTTCCTTCTTCTGCTTCTTTGTATTCCTTCGGATATTCATTTCTCTTCTTTCTCACTTTCGTCAACCCTTAACATATTACAACTCGGAAAGAACTCGTAATCCTCCATTTGCTAGTGGTAAAAGGCCATTCAACAAGTCTAGGTCGTGCTCATCCGACCCTCCTTCCAGTCTCAATACTCCCTCTTCATTAGGTTCCATTCTCTTCTTCCCCTCGTCATCATTCTCGCTTTCACCTTCTGAGTCTAATGATGCTGCCTCCTCACCTACCATTTGTGTGTGCAGGTTAATTATGAATGCTTTGCCTCTGCGCTCCATTGATAGAGTATTCTTCTTCCAATCATGCTTAACCTTTGCTTGTATGAGCCATCCTCGGCCCAAAATGGCATCATATCCTCATGACGACGAAGTCGAGCAAGAACGGTTGTGTTTTGATAGTCACCGGCTGTGCCATCAGGACTCCCAACGGTTTGATCTCGTGTTGGTCCGTCATTAATAATTGGAATGTAGGTGGCCACAATGTCGGCTGTCCCAACCTCTTCCAAGTATCCTCTGGTAACACATTCACACCAAACCCTCCGTCCACAATCGTGTCTACCAGAATAGTTCCCAGAATTCTCACCTCGATGACCACCGGATGCCGTCCGACTGTGAGGGCTAGTAGCATTGGATTGTTTGCACTTGTGCCACTTTCCTTCTCCCTTCTGTCCGCTATACTTGCTCCACTTTCCTGCTCCCTTCCGTGTTCTCTTGGTAGTTTAGCAGTTGGAGTGATGTTTGTGAGTGCCGATCAGATTTGAGGCATTGAGAGCAGCAGGTCACTTAATTTGAAAGGTACTTCAGTTTGCAATATTTTTCGTACTATATTCTGTTTTGCGTAGTTCCTTGCTGAGGTACCAGTAGTGTCCTTTAGATGTGTTTTCTCCGCCTGCATTGCTTTCTTGATTTCTGCTCGTGCTTCCTCTAGTCTCTTCTTTTCTTTCGTTGGGTCAGGGTATAGTTTTGCTTGCTTCCGAGTGATTGTCAAAACCTCCTCTTCATCCGTCTTGATGGTGATCAAATTTACTCTAGATTTTGGGCACTTGGCATCTTCGTGATTGTCGGGTCCACACCATCTGCATAATAATTTTGGTCTGCTTGCCATTGTATAGTCTCGAGCAAAGTGGCCCCACAAATTACATGCTTGGCATTGAACCATCGGTCGACCGTTTGCATCGTATTGAATTCGACTTCGGCTACCATTGTTATTGTTATTGTTATTGTTTGCATTGTTCTTGTTTTGTCCTCGCCGATTATTTCTGTACCCTCCTGATGTGGCACCTTCCGTACTAGTGTTTCCACTCCCTCTTGACGCGGAAGCCTCCTGTGTTAGAAACACTTGCTGAGGACCTCGTGTTTTCAGATTGAAAGGGCATTCCTTTGTGGAATGTCTCATGATCTGGAAAATCTCACAAAATTGGTCCTTCGGACAGGATCCCTTTGTATGGCCTTCTTTCTTGCACTTGGTGCACCATAGCTCATGTCCCTTGGTCTCCTTCTGCATGTTCTTGAATTCTTTCATCATCCGAATCATATCATTTTGGAGGGCGTGGACCTTCTTGCTATCCTTTTCGTCATCACTGCTCTCCTCTTCTGAAGATGCATCGTCATTTGAATCAGACGAACTACTCTTCTTCTTCTTTTTTGTCTTCTACTCATTTTCTAGGTTCATTGCTCGATTGTACGCTTCAGTGTATGACGATGGCGGCACAATCTTCATCTTCTTCCACAACTTTGGGTGTAGGCCTTCAATGAACCATCTTTTTTATAGCCAATCAGCTGGTTTATTCTCCATTTTATTGATTAAGTCTTTTAATATCCTGGCGTAGACTCGGACTGTCTCATTCTTCCCTTATTTTGTGTTGTATATCTCAACTACAATCTCATTGTCATCATGTAGCAATTGAAATTCAGTGGTAAATTACTTTTTAACATCGTCCCAACTGGTTAATTTTTGCAGATCCGTATCAGCAAACCAATCAATTGCGACACCCCTTAGTGTTATTGAAAATTGTCGAACCCATTCATTTGTATCTGTTACGCCATTCACCCTCCAAATCGTTTTGCATGTTTTACAATGTCGGATTGGATTGGCTGCTTCATCAACATCAAATTTCGGCAACTTTTCCTTTGGGCCAACCATTACTATTCGAAGTTGAGGGGTTTGTTGTGTACTTGCACTATTTTGTACCCCGCACTGTTCTGTACTTCTGCATTGTTCTGTACTTCCGCGTTGTTCTACACACCTGCACTGTTTTCGACAGTCGTGCTATTTGGTGAAGAAGGGTTTTCGTCAACTGCAGCTGTCCATTCCGAAAGTGTATCTTGGACAAAGAGTTCACTCCATGCTCGTGCTCCCTTGGCACTCCGAGCTGTGCAAGTCAATCCTCTTCCATCTAGATTCTCTTCCCTTGGCGTATGCAGGTTTAGAAACTCCTCCCTTGCTTCTTCCACCAATTCCAGCCGCTGTCGAGTCTCCTCCAACAATTCTTCAGTGCTATGGTGTCCGTTAGTAATTTGCTGAAACCTCCGTCTACGTTCGGCCTGTTGTGCTAAAATTAAATTTTTCTGTGCTATGCATATTTCGTCCTTATCCTTCAACTTATTCTTATTCTTGTTCAGCTGATTTGGCATTAGTCTTCATTCCTCCGCCTTTGTACCAGGTCCATCGAGCAACGATGCCAAATGTTTACTGTATGGGGTAAATAGATTAATGCATACAGACAATAGATAAGAACAACAAAACTCTTTGTATTATGCGCATATGCCAAAGATATTACATTATGCTTCAATGATGATTTACAATGATCCGAAGGGTGAATATATACTTTCCGAAAAACCTTCCCTAAGGGGTTTGTCAACTACATGACAAGTACTGAAGGGCCCATCGGCTATATAAAAGGAACCTTCCCGAAGGGACCTATCAGCTACATAAAAAGAACCTTCCCGAAGGGACCCATCGGCTACACAATATCTACCCACGACATACATCCTGTCAGCTACACAATATTTACCTACGACAATAGGTATGACTCCTATTTCAGATGACATTTAAATGATGATTATTTTGGAAGTAATTTTATTTTTAGTGGCCAAATTATTATTAATTATTAAATGACTTATTATAAAGTTATAATTTAACTTTATAATTCCACTTGAGTTGAGAGTTGAGTTATCATTGGAAAGTGTCATTTATTAATTAGTTAAGCCAAGTCAAGTGAGAGAATCTAGTGGAAGCTTCTAATTAATGTTGTGTGGTGAAGCTTCTTGAGTGAAGTTGCATTTTGGCAACAAAAGGGAATCTGTAGGTTATAAATACAAGTTCATTTCATTGGAAAAAGCATGCTTGGATATTTTTTTGCTTTCATTGCCTTTGTGGCTTTTTCTGAGGTTCTGAATTTGTCACCCTTGTTGAAGTAAAAGGGTTCTCTGAGAAGTGCTTGGCAATCTACAGCTATGGTATTTTGGATTGCATATCTGGGAATTATTGCAAGTGTTTTCCCTACTGTACTTACTGTGTCAAGGGATTGACCTGATGTTTTTCTCTATTGCTGAAGTATGGTGGAGATTGGTTTCTTGTGTATTATGAGATTTTCATGGTGGCTTCTCATACTGTATTTCCTGTAGCTGAGAAGCAAAGTGTTGCTAAGGAATTTGGTATTGGGAGTTTGAAAATTGAGCATCATTCCTGTTGTATTTTCTACGACTAGGTGAGTGAATTGACGTGGAGAAGTACATGTTCATGGGCCCTATTTGGAGTGCCATTTATATTTGCCAATTGATAGGGTCCACCTTTTCTATTTAGGTTGTTCAAAATTCATTTTATATAACATTATTTCTGAATCTGAATTGCCATAAAATCTCTGTTCTGAAGCTGTGCATTGTGGCTGAGCCATTTGAAAATACAATTCAGTCAAAGAAACATGTTCCTCATATGCCATTTGAATTTGTTTGTATTTACTTTCAGGCACTAATTTACATTAATCAATCTAATTTGCAAGTATTAGCTGTGTTGGACAGAGAATTAGAACTGACATTATTAAATATTTGCAAATAAACTCAGAGATTGTTTGTGATCAGAAATTCAGTATCTCTTTGTTGGGTGGTGTAGTAAATAATTTGCAAATCCTACCTTGCAAATTGGTCATCAGAATTATTCAAAAAAATTGCCTGACTTTTTGATATTATCTAAGTGTGTAAATTAGGAATTGTGGAAATTAACTCTTAGAGTAATTAATGTTGCTTGTCAAGTGTTTGATAAAATGCCAAGGCATTGTTCGCATGGAGATTCAATGGCAGGGCTGTGTCGACTCAAATGGAATGACGTGTTAGTATTCATGATGAATGCAAAATGAAAAAAGTCTACATCAGAAAAATTCGATATCTCCCACAAATACTAGGATTTGTTGCGATTAATGGTGAAGGCAAATATATCCAAAGCAACATGTAATAGGAGGAATGTGCACAATGAAAGTTACAAATATAAAACATCGGTTATATTTCATTAAGTATTTAAAATTGGTTAGTTGTATTATGAAGAGGTGCAAGGTTTGGTTTTGTAACCAATGACTTTTCAGTCTCTATAAATATATGGTATGAAAAATCAAAAAAATTACCACTGATTCATTACAAAAATATTATCTACATTCCTGAGGCATATAGATTATTGTAATTTCTTTGCTAGAAGAGATCGAATTTGAACTAAGCTCCCGGATGTTGAAACATTGAGCATACATTGCAATGTTCTATAAGAAGTTTTGTTGAGTGCAACATCAACATGTGGGTGTCTTCAACACAAAAACTTTCTGCAGTATTAATTAGTGAGATTTCTATTTCATTTTGAATTAAATATTATATAGTTCATCCTTTATGATCTATTTGTTTTCTATCAATAATTTATTATTGAGATAAATGGATTAAATAATTTGTTGTTGTTTAAACTTGATAAATACAAATATTGTGGAATATTATAAGTGTTTCCTTGTCTGTATCTATTTTGTCCTTTTAAAGGTTAAAACATTATAGATTGGTTCTAATATGCATAAAACGAAACAATTTGACACATCCCAATAATTGAATTGTTTATAAATTAAATATCATAATATCATAAAGTTGTATGTGAAAACTTATAATATTGACTCTATTGTCCATTTGAATTTCAGCATCGATCTTTAAATCGCTCATTTTTCTCTATCTATTTGCTGGCAATATTTTGATGTTTTCCTGTTAAGGGTTTAGTATCTATTTGTTTTAGTGATTATTTTTTATCTTATTTCAGCATTCCCAAACTTATTAAAGTAATCATAATTCGAAGATTAATACTCTGTTACCAATCCAACAATTTCCTTAAAATCTTGTCGTATCGGAAAATTGTCTTTGCATTGAATTTATTCTACTATAAATGTCTTGGATTCAAGTTTGTTGTCCAGGATCAGGTGTACAGGCCTTGGTTTTGTAGAACCAGAAGCGCAGAGGATCTAAATCAAATTGGTTGATCTTGTCAAGTTGGCCAAAATCGATTAGATATCCCAGCATCAAGCAGGCAAGGCTCGTAGGATTCTAATCAACGGTTTTGATAACCAATAGCTAGTACCTTCTCATCACATATTTCAATGCTTAACAGGTTCACCTCTTGCTTCAAGCATTTTGAATCCTCATGGTCTCCTGGACCACACCATCTACATAACAGCTATGGTGTTTCCTTTGTGGTACAGTCTCTGGCAAAGTGCCTATAGAGGTTGCACGCACAGCATTGTATCATCGGTTGTCCACTCAAGTCGTACTATATCCAACTTTAGCCTCCATTGTTATTATTATTATTACCACCTCGTCCGCACCGGTTATTATTACAGTATCCTCTTGAGGTTGCATCATTGTTTGTGTTTGTTCCGGTGGACACTTCCTACATTAGTAACACTTGCCGGTATCCCTTTGACTTCATATTGAACAGGCATTCCTTGGTAGAATGTCCTGCAATCTGACAGATATCGCAAAATTGTTTTTTCGGGCAGGAGCCCATTGCGTGGCCCTCCTCCTTATAGTCTGTACACCACAATTCCCCTTTCACTAAGTCAGGATTCTTTTTCAAATTTTTAAATTCCTTCATCATCCGTAACATATCCTTTTGCAACACTCGAACTTTCTTACTTGACTCCTCGTCGCTGCTACTGCTTCCGGAAGACGAATCGTCTGAGTCCAATGATTTGTTTTTCTTCTTCTTGCTTGTTTTTTGCTCTCTCCAAATCCATCGCCCGATTATATGCATCTATGTATGATGGTGGAAGTACAATCTTCATTTTCTTCTTTAGTGTCGGTCGTAGCCCTTCGAAAAACCATCGTTTCTTTAATCCGTCCACCAACTCTTTTAGCCTTCTTGCATACACACAAATCCTTTCATTCTTTCCCTGCTTCATACTGTATATTTTTGCCACAATTTCATTATCGTCCCTTAGTAGTTGGAACTCTGCTATGAATTACTTCCTGACTTCTGTCCATGTAGTTAATTCTTGTGGATTGACATCTGAAAACCAATTAATCGCAACACCCTGTAGGGTGGCCGAGAACTGTCAGACTCAGTCATCCTGGTCCATTACACCTTTCGCCGTCCATATTGTTTTGCATGTTTTGCAGTGTCTGATTGGATCTATCATCCCATCACTGTTGAACTTCGGCAATTTTTTCCTTTGGTCCTACCATTGCTACTTTCTTCTGATTCTGTGGTACTTGTTGTGTAGCCATGCTGTTCTGTACAACTACGCTACTTCAGACAACCTCCCTACTTTGGACAGCTGTGTTACTCGGTGAGAAAAAATCTTCCTCAAACGAAGTTGTTCGATTCTTCGCCTGTATCCATTCGTTGGGTTTATCGGGAACGAAGAGTTCACTCCATGCTCGTGCTCCTTCGGCACTTCAAGCCGTGCGAGTTACTTCCCTTCTGTTCAGATTCTCTACCCTCGGCGTATACAAGTTAAGGAACTACTCCCTTGTCTCTTCCACCAAATTCAATCGCTGTCGAGTTTCTTCTAACAATTCCTCGGCACTCCTCAGTCTCCTAGGTGAATGCACTCCCTCCGCCTGTGCTCCTTCACCCCTTCGCTGTCTGTCGGTAATTTGTTGAAGCTTCCGTCTACACTCCACCTGTTGTGCTAAAATGAATACTTCCTATGTCGTGTGTGTATCTCATCCTTATCTTTTATCTTAATCCTATCTTTATTAAGCAGAGTAGGCATTAATCTTCATAACACTTCCCTTGTTATAGGTTCAACTAGCAATGATGCCAAATGTTTACCGTACAGGGTAATGTAATGTTCTCGTCATAAAATAAATGTACTTATTTAATCTTTGTAATGAGTGATTGATTTATTTTATCTCGGACCCATTTTTATTTAGTTTTCATAGTTTGTATTGCCGTCGACTAACTTTGTACACCCTCGGAAAGCTTATCCTGATGGGTATTTAAACACGACTCGTAGGTAGTCTGTAGGCATGCTTTTAGATTATATCTCTCTGTATTGTAGATTCCTATTGGAGTTTGGCATTGTTCACCATTTCGGAAGTGAAAGACCTTCCCTATTTGGCTTGCATGATTTCGGTGGGATTTAGCCCTCATCCTATTCCGTCGATGTTCACCTGGTCTGTATCCGGCAAATTGGAGTGCTCTAATTATTTGCATATACTTATCAATCTGTGAATGTTCATCCAAACTGGTGTGAGCATTCTATGGTGTTTACATTGTTGTTTGCCATTAATAATAATAGTTGATGTTTATGGTGTTCAACTATTTTCCTCTCCATCTTGCATTCGCCTTGCAACCCGTATGGATACACCTTTTCAATGTACGACCTCATATTCTAATTTCGTCACATAGTATAGACGCCACTGTCGTACTCCCCTGCAAGACCTCCTGCACATTCTTCATTCCGTACGGTGTCTTTGACACTATTCATCATCCGTACGCCCTTCATTGTCTGTAGTGGTCACCGTACGACAACTTCTTCACCGTATGGCCAATTCAACTTCACCATATGGCGAACTCCCTTGCACCCCCCTTTACTTCTGTTACCTATACAACATTACCGACCCTACCACCGTACGGCTAATATTATTTCTGTATAGCTGTTCCTGGCCACCATACGGGCCATACTATCACCGTACGGCCTTGAAAAAACACCGCACACACAGCCCATAAGTCGTCCGTATGGCCAAGCATACTAACTCCATCCTTCCGCACGGCTTATGTATGATCTTCCTGTCCGAACATTCATGGTTCTATTTGTATGGACTGTGTAGGGGACATTACAGTGGTATAAGAGCCCTCTGATCTTGCCAACTTATGGACGGTGAATGAGAGTTTATAACCGGAAGAGAAGGACACAATCTGTTGATCGAATGGCTGACGAACGGGAACCCACCGGCGCCAAACTTGTGGCACTTCTGAGGGAACTTGCCCAGAATCAGGCACAGATCATGGATACACAACAACTCATGGAGGAAACCCTCAAGAAGCTGTTGGAGAACAAAATATCAGGAGAACAAAATGGACACAGCGCGGACTTAGTATCGGGTAAGCCACACCCTCAGCCAGCACGCTCTCGACCTTCCATGCCCACTTTCCCACCACGGACAAAAGCACATCACAGAGAGAGACTACCAACTTTCGAAGAAATAAGAGAGGAGTGGAGGAATACATACCTTGAAGAGGACATTTCCTACAAAGATTATGCAGATCTAAGGATGAGATATTCGGGAGGCGGAAACAGAGGAGGATACTTTAATGATGATCTCAAGAGAAAATTGAGTAAAGTGAATCTGTCTCCGTTTGACGGATCGAGCTCCATTTCAACATAGGCGTGGGTGATGAAAGCCGATACCTATTTCTAGCTAAATCCGATGCCAGAAGAAGCTATCAAATTTGCCGCCTTGCACTTGGAAGGGGTTACGCACGAATGGTGGCACCACGACATTATCACACTAGGGCATGATCAAATAAAGACCTATGTGGAGTTTACAGAGAAATTGATAGAATGATTTGATGGGAAAGACCCTGAGCTGAATTTCAAAGATCTGACACAGCTAAGGCAAATTGGATCGGTAGATCAGTTCATTGCAGAATTTTAGAGACTTTCCGTGTTGGTCACAGACATCTCCGAAAGAAGGCGGGTCGTGCTCTTTATGGACGGGCTGGCAGAACCACTAAAGGATTGGGTGAAGGGGTTTAATCCCTCAACCCTATCAGAAGCAATCAGTAAGGCACGAAGTATGGTGTTAGCATCATCCTCATCCTCTCGGAGTCACTCACATTCGAAACTGCCGATGTTTCTGAGGGACAAACCTCCGTCCAAGAAGCCGTCATTGGATGAAGCATCCCGACAAGAACTCCAAAGGAAGAAATTGTGTTTCAATTGCAAGGGGCCTTGGGAGCCTGGCCACTGATGCCTTGGGAAGGAGAAGATCCATTACATCAAGGTAGTGTCCGATGAAGAGGATGAATACGAAAAAGAGGAAATGCCAGTGGAAGATATCCAACCTAGCAGTGACACCAATATGGCCAGTTTAAACCGTACGGAGAGGATTGCCGCCTTGGTACAGCGTGGGGGATCCATTGCATTGGCTAGCAGTCTGAGGTGCACCGTTTTCCGTGTATGGGGTACCCTTCAAGGACAAAGGGTCACGGTGATGTTGGATAGTGGAGCTACTTTGAATTTCATAAACTCATCCTTGGTAAAGCGAAGAAGTCTCCCTATGGAAGCACATGCAGGCTTTCAAGTCGAGGTTGCCGGAGGGACTTTCCTGCCCTGTACGCACCTTGTTCCTCAACTAAGCATCACAATGGCGAATCATACGGTGACAAAGGACTTTTTCATAGTGGATCTTGCCGACATGGAAGTCATTCTTGGCATACAGTGGATGGAGGCGCTTGATGAGAACACTTAGAGTTTCAGGCGAATGGACTTCACTTTTGTGGTTGACGGAAAGAAGGTTGTCCTCCGAGGGATGGCAAATGAAGGTTTGAAGGAAGTTTCTACACATCAGATGGAGGCAGTTTTGCGGCACAATGATGTTGAGTGGGCTGCGCATTGTTTTATCTCGGTAGAACCTATGAAGGGGCACCAAACACCTACACAGGATGATGAGCTTCAGGATATTTTAAGTAGGCATGAAAAAGTTTTCATGGATATTCCACCAGGCATACCACCGCATCGGGGGTTTGAACACACAATAGAGTTGGAATCAGGGGCAAAACCAGTCATAACCACTCCGTATTGCCACCCCAATAAATTCAAGGATGAAATCGAACGGATGATTCAGGAGTTTCTTGAGAAAGGATGGATCTGTCCCAGTTCTAGCCCGTTTGCATCATCCGTGGTGTTGGTCAAAAAGGACGGAATGATGCGCATGTGTGTGGACTATTGCGCGCTGAACAAAAGGACAATAAAGAACAGGTACCCCATCCCGAGGATAGATGAGCTGTTGGATGAACTACATGGCGCGGTCTTTTTTTGAAAAATAGATCTCTGTTCTGGATACCATGAGATCCGAATGAGGGAAGAAGATGTGGAGAAAACGGCCTTCCGCTACCACTATAGACACTATGAGTTCCTGGTTATGCCGTTTGGTTTGACCAACGCACCTGCCACATTCCAGTCGTGCATGAACCACATCTTCAACAGCAATTGCATAAGTATCTATTGGTATTCTTTGATGATCTTATTTATAGTAGGACATGGGAGGAGCATCTGAAGCATCTGAATGAAGTCCTGAGTATCATGGAGGAATAGTCCCTGTTCGCCAAACAGTCCAAATGTGAGTTTGGTATGACAGAGATATTGTACTTGGGGCATGTCGTCAGTCAATACAGGGTTCAAGTGCATCAGGAGAAGATTCAGGCTATCCTTGACTGGCCTCCCACAAAATCACTCACGGATCTGCGAGGGTTCTTCGGATTATGCAGTTACTACAGAAGATTTGTCAAAGGTTTTTCTTAGCTCAGCGCGCCTTTAATGGATTTGACGAAGAAAGGGGCTTTCCAATGGATGTTTACTGTACGGGTAAATTAAAACAATGCATACAGACAATGAACATGAACACGAACAGCAGAATTATATTCGCATATGCCAGACATACATTACGCTTCATAAGATCAATGATAGTAGAAGATGATTTACAATGATTCCAGACGGGATATAAATACTATCTGCCGAACCTTCCCGAAGGAGTCCGTCGGCCAAAAACATTATGTCCGCTACAAACTATTTACCCGTCGGCTACAAAATACAAAACACCGACGACAATCATTCCATCAGCTACAGAAACACTGTCGGGACCATCCAGTTAGTTGACAGTGGAACGCAGAAGCACAACTCACATTTGATACACTAAAAGAGGCCATGAGCACCTGCCCGGTTCTGGCACTGCCTGACTTCACCAGACCATTCATTTTGAAATGCGACGCATCCAGGGAGGGCATTGGAGCGGTTCTGATGCAGAACAAACACCCCATCGCCTATGAGAGCAGGAAGCTTACACCAACAGAACGCTTGTATTCTATTTACGATAAGGAAACGTTGGCCATCGTACATGCACTAACCAAGTTCTAATAGTATCTGGTTGGTGCCAAGTTTATTGTTCGTATGGATCACAACAATCTGAGATATTTCCTGGAGCAGCAGGACTTGAACAAACAACAACAAAAATGGGTAAGCAAGGTTCAATCTTTTGATTTCGACATTGAATATGTAAAAGGGAAAAACAATATTGTTGCAGATGCCTTGTCCAAAAAACCCACCATCTGCTCACTAGACCGGGTTTCGGCTGACTGGAAGGCACAACTGTTAGTAGAATATTCGAAGAATACATTTGCCTATGAGATAATGGATGGCCATATCCATGATGATCGATACAGAGTGGTGGATGATATCATCTACTATAAAGACCGGATATACCTGGTGCTAGAATCCAAACTGAAGCAGAAGATTCTAAAGGAAGTGCACAACTCCCCTCTGGCTGGACATCCTGGCTTCCTTAAAACCTATAGAAGTATTCGGGAGAGATTTTCATGGAAGGGACTGAAAGGGGACATGTTGCAGCATGCAGAGAATGTACGATTTGCCAACAAAACAAGTCCGAACACACTCTTCCTGTCGGGCTGCTATAGCCTTTGCCTATTCCTGAACATAAATGGGAAAGTATGTCCATGGACTTCATAACAAGTCTTCCCAAGGTGAACAAAAGGGATTGCATCTTCATGGTGGTTGACAGATTGACAAATATGCTCACTTCTTCACCATTCCCTCGAACCTTCAGGCTGCCCAAGTCCCAGATCTGTTTTTCAGAGAAGTCTTTCGCCTGCAAGGGCCGAAACATTGTCAGTGATCAGGATGGATGATTCATCAGTATTTTCTGGACAGAATTGTTTCAGATGGTAGGGACAGAGTTATCTCCGAGCACGAGTTACCACCCGTAGACAGACGACCAAACTGAGATTGTGAACAAATGTCTTGAAGGCTACCTTCGGAACTACGTCTCGGCACAACAATGCGCGTGGGTCAAATGGATCCATCTCAGGGATTATTTCTACAATACCACGTATCATATATCGATTGGGATGGCGCCGTTCAAAGCTTTATACGGGCACGAACCACTCCCCTTCATCGACACAGTTCTGGGCGATAGTTGCGCTCAAAGGGTGAAGGATTGGCTTCAAGAAGGACAGGACATTCTAAAGAGCTTGAAAGAAAACCTACAGCAGGCACAAAATCGACAGGTGTATGCCGATAGACATCGAATAGAGAGGAGTTTTGAAGTGGGAGATTTGGTCTACCTCTAGCTTCAACGATATCGACAATCTTCATTAAAGGGAACAGGAAAGGAGAAACTGAAGCTGCGTTTTTATGGTCCCTATCGTGTGATTTGTCACATTGGTGAGGTAGTGTACAAACTGGAACTTCTGAAGGGTAGCCGCATTCACAATGGCTTCCATGTTTCTTGTTTGAAGAAGGCTATCGGGCAGAACGTCACAGTCACTACTGACCTTTCGCCACTCAATGAGGAAGGAAAGCTCATTCTGGAACTTGTTGAGATTCTTGAAGTGCGTGAAAAGGTCCTGCAGAACCGCACCGTGAGGGAGTACTTGGTACGTTGGCAATATCTACTGTTGGATGACTCAACATGGGAAGGCGAACACATCCTCTCGCACTCGGCATTGCACTTGCTTGAGGACAAGCAAATTTTGAGATGGGAGGACTGTAATGTTCCCGTCATAAAATAAATGTACTTATTTAATCTTTGTAACAGGTGATTGATTTTTTATTATCTTGGACCCATTTTTATTTAGTTTTTGTAGTTTGTGTCGCTGTCGGCTAACTTTGTACACCCTCAGAAAGCTTATCCTGATGGGTATTTAAGCGCGGCTCGTAGGTAGTCTGTACGCATGCTTTTGGATTATATCTCTCTATATTGCGGATTCTTGTTGGAGTTCGGCATTGTTCGCCATTTCAAAAGCGAAAGACCTTCCCTATTTGGCTTGCACGGTTTCGATGGGATTCAGCCCTCACACTATTCCGTCCGTGTTCAACTGGTTTGTATCCGCCAAATTTGAGTGCTCTCATTATTTGCATATACTTATCAATTTGTGAATGTTCATCCAAACTGGTGTGAGCATTCTATGGTGTTTACATTGTTGTTTGCCATTAATAATAATAGTTGATGTTTATGGTGTTCAGCTCTTTTCCCCTCCATCTTGCATTCGCCTTACAACCTATACGGATACATGCTTTTCAACGTACGGCCTCATATTCTAATTTCGTCACACAGTACAGACCCCATTATTGTACTCCCCTGCAAGACCACCATACTGCACATCCTGTACAGCATACCTCCTGCACATTCTTCATTCTGTACGGCGTCTTTGACACTATTCAGCATCCGTACGCCCTTCATTGTCTATAATGGTCATTGTAGGGAAGCAACTTCATCGTACAGCTAGTTCAACTTCACCGTATGACAAACTCCCTTGCACCCCCCTTTACTTTCATACAGCATTACCGACCCTACCACCATACGGGTAATATTATGCTAATATTATTTCCATATGGCTATTCTTGCCCATCGTACGGGCCATACTATCACCGTACGGCCTGAAAAAACACCGTACACACCACATAAGTCATCCGTATGGCCAAGCATACTAACTCCATTCTATATGGCTTCTGTATGATCTTCCTGTCCGAACACTCGTGATTCTATTCGTACGGACTGTGCAAGGGACATTACAGGTAAAAGGATACTTATCGCATGTAGTACAACAAGATATAACACAGAATAGATACTTTATTCATATACACAATATGCACTCCAATGCTTACAATATGATTATGATGATCGCCCAAAGTCCCTTCCCGACGGTGTACATATAATTTTCTGAAGGAGTGACTCAACCGTCACACACCCTTTTGGATACAATTCTACCCGTCGGCTACAATATAGATTTTACCAACAACACTGAGTTTGAAAGCAATTGATCTCATCCTTTTATGATTTTTCTTAATCTTCTCCAAGTTTTTAATTATGCCATCTGAATGCTTCCTGCAAATAATCATGCTATTTAAATAATTTTCCCATTTAATTGATTTTCTGGATTTTTCCATGATTTTAACAATTGCAAGAGTGTTGGTCACTCAAAATCAAACGTCTACACTCAAAGATTTCCACCTCAACAAGATAGAACGAAACCACATTGATACCATTGTAAAAACCCTTACTGGTTCTAACTATGACAAATGCCAAATTGTCTTACTTTTTAGATGTTTGACATTTTGTCAAACACTTTCATGAAAGCTTTACCATGGTGTCTTTTATTTTCCAGATTGTTTTTGCTTGCTTGAAATGTTTTCAAATGAAGTCTAAACTCTATCAAATGATTATCAAGAAATCTAGGCAAAGAACTGAAATACAAATGCAATCCTTTTTGATCATTTGAAAGCATACATATGATCTCTAAGCGTAAAATTTGCATCTACAGCCAATAGACATTTCCGAAAACACTTGGCATGAAAGCTATTATGCTGATTATGAACAGTCAGGATATGTGACATTACATCAAACTTGTGGCATGCAATTAAATACTCCTTATTTCTTGCAAACTCTAGGACAATACTGATATGAATTTGGCCAAAACTCTTGGCTCTCAATAATTTTCCAGACAATGCCAGTCTGATATAAATGAACACCTACAACAGTACCTAGAATGATAACGCAGATATAATGGAGCCCAAAAACGGATAGCAGATCTCAGAAATTTAATATATTCTACTGTCAATGCAAGTAATCACTAAACGTACACTTCCAAGCCAGGCGGGCCTCTTTGCTCCCTGACGTTGCCCTCTAAATGAATGTCATTGCCCTAAATGACCTGCAGCTCTCTCAAAATACCAATCACAGTCCATACATTGGCTGCAATCTGCAATATATAAATTCTTCAACCTTTGCAAACTGTTCTGAAAATAAATGAAGTGTCCAAACCCTCAATTCAGCAACAATAAATTCATTCTTGGCCTCTGGATGAAGCCAACGCCTGGTATAATTCGTTGGGTATTTCACCAGTTCACTATGCTTAACAACTTAAGAGAATTATCAATTCTTCAAACTTGAAATCAGAAACTCTTCATCTACACTGGAGCTTCTTCGTTATGAGGGGGATATCATGTCTCCTTATTTCCTTCCTATGGGGGGATCATTCTTTGTATATACATGATGTATACAATTTTTGGGGGTTCTTGAGTACTCCATCCATCCATGCATCTTGTTTTCATATCTCTTTTTGGAGGAGGGTTTTTCCCATGAGGTTTTCTCTCTTTATCCACTTTATGAGAGATTACATTTCATGTATTGCATTGCATATTGTCCATGGGTACCTAAAATGGCCTAGTAGCCGGGACCCATCTTGCATTGTGAGTTTAAGTGCATTCCCCTAAGTTGCACTTAAGTGGGGGTGTTGTTGTAATTAAATATTCACTAATTATGCTTACTTAAGCTTACTTAGGATAATGCATTTTACAATAGTTTGTGATTGAGACACTTAGGAGTTTGCACGTTGTTATCTCATTCCACCTTTAGTGCACTTATCACATTATCATCCTTATCATTGCACATTCTTCATTGTATAATGGAGGATGTTCCACCTTTGGTGGACATGTGATTCCACCTTCTGGGGGTGATAGATTATCTTTTCCTTATCATTGTCTCTTATCACCTCTCCTATCTAAGGAGGCCTATTATGTACATTTCAAATCAATTCATTGGATGTCAATCAAGTCCATTATCAATAATAGCATTCTTGCATCTTCATGCAATTGTCTTTCCATTCTCTTGTGGAAGTTATCTTGGTCTTTCATTTGATCCTAGGGGTGTTGTAGAGTCACCTAAAACTCTAACACAAGCCTCTACCTCAAAAGACCCTCTGTCCACAATAATTAGCCTACGAGGGTCACAATAATAGGCTAATTTCTCAAATTTTGATGCTCATGAAAATGGGGACATTACAAAGGATCATTTCTCCACCAAGTTGACACTTGGAAAATTTTCAAGAGTGGAATTGGAAAGTCCTTATGGACATGGGATTTCCACTAGTCCCTTTGACCATAAAATCTCCATTTTGTCGCCATTAAGCAAAATCTTCTACTTGAAGAGTAAAGGGACTCAAGTTGGCCTTGCGGACAAGGATTTTCCACGTGTCCTTGTCCCAATAGGATTCTCACTTGCCCTTGTAGGGGTTGATTATCTCCTTTCAGTATTGAGATGAGTGAACGAAAAGATGGGGTGCTGGGATCAAGATTGTCCATATAGGGATCAATTTCCCCCTTGGAATTCAAATGAGCAAGTAAAGAGTCATCCATATATGGATCAAAAGTCCCCTTTGGGGAGCGAATGAGAAAATGAAGTGGAATTTTAAAGGGATTTGTTTGCCACTATGAGGGTCAAATCTCATCTAGAGGAGATAAGAAAATTTCAACAAGGATTAGTCCTCAAGGACTTCAAATTTCCACCCTAAAGACTTATGCAAGGCTGAAGATAGAATTTAAAAAGCGACTACGATTGTCCCTATGAACATCAATTTTCCCCTTGAAGACTTGTTAAATTTATGAAGATGAAATTAAATTCAAATTAAATGAAAGTCAATTTGCACTTCTTCCCAAGCTTTAAGAGGCAATAATCTTAAATCCCACATTTATTGTGGGGATGTAAATCAAAGCCAACACCTTATAAAAAGCCATCAAACAGACTAAAGGAAAAACAATGCATGAGGTTGAATTAAGTCTGAAAGTCAAAAGGTGGCAAAGAAGATTAATCTATCAAGAAGAAGCCATAAAGTATCAGCAAGTTCAGGAGAGGAAGTTCAAATCTGAGCAATAGTGTACGAAAAAATCAGAAAATGAAGAAAATTGCAATTACTTTGAGGAAGTGCGAATTGAATTGAAAACTGAAGATTTAATCTCCATCAAGACATATTGTGAAAGAAAATCAGGAACAAGGATCAAAACTCCAAGAGCTTTTAGATGTCATACTTCAAACTAAAGTCTGAAAGAATCTCTCCAAGGAATCGGCGATTTTTCAAGAAAAAAATCAGAAAAGGCCAAAAATCAAAGGGGACTTCAAGGAATGCAACTGTTGTTGAAAACTTAGGATCAAATCCTCAGATCGCAAGGATCCAATGGTCTGTGAATTTTATGTCCTCGGATTAAGGTTTTAAAGTATCTTGACGAATGATGGTGATTCTGAAAATGTGAAGGGGAAAATTAATGTAGTGTCAATATCAACATATTGTGCAAAGGTAAAGAGTTGACATGGCCACAAATACAGAAGTCTCAGACCTAGGTCTAAGAATTCCTTTAAAGTCTACAGTTTTCAAGGAGAGATATTAAGGCTTAATTTGACCCAAATCCCAGCCTATGACACAAAGATAGGCACTTATGGCAAGGAAAGTCAATCGATACGGGAAAAGGCTATCTAGGTGAGCATGATTCAGACTTTATCCTCAGATTATCAGACCCATATTTTTTGGTGGAAAGTTTGGCTTTCATTTCTAAGTCTTCAATAACTATAATCAAGACATTCTTTTACAAGTTTGTGATCTGATTTTCTGAGTTAAAGTGGTTGAATTTGGACTGTGCAAGATGTCTCCATACTTGTCCTCAGAATTTGGTATAAGAAACAGTCAAGCTTCAAAGTATTCTCTTCATTATCAGACCTTAGAGCTAGCACTCGGGTTGTATTTTGCAAAGTTTAGGCCTGAATTCCTCAGTTTCTAAGACATGTCTTCAAATATGTCTGAAGACATGATTTTCAGACTTTTGTCTTCAGATTGTAAAATTCATTTACAACTCTAAAACCTTGATTTTCTATATCATAAAACTTCACATCAGTAGAAAAAACAGGAGTAGTAAGGTCTGAAGTTAGTCTTACAATCAGATTTCTTAGTCTTACAATCAGATTTCTTTATAAAGTGCTAACTTTGAGCTTCATACAGGACAATGGTTGAGACTAAGGGAGGGACGGCAGCTAGGAAAGTGCAGATAGAAGGCTCATGGAGGGCTATTATCCTGAGTCTCAAATGCCTACCAAGTGAAAGGTCAATGATACCAACCTTGAAAACCTGAACACGAAGAGGATGAAATAGAGGATTTTTGGAACCAAAGATCAATTAGCTTCCCCAATGGCTATGAACATCATGAAGAGTGGAATTTACCATGCACCATGATTCCCACCAGCTATCTGGTGCAATGAGCTCATGGAAGTGTGTGCAAGGTACTATGATCCACAATCGAGGACAGTGCTAGGTGTGCTTGCATTTCTAGGAGAGGAAGCAGTGACAGAGACTTCTAAAATTCCTTATGATCCAAGGATGCAAGTAAGGACAAAGGAGACAATCCATGTTTGAGAAGAGACCAGAGGCACAATATCACAAACATGTATCTTATGAATAGGTTCAGAAGCCACAAAGAAACATATTCAATAAAAAAAAATGTGAACGAATCCAAACTAATATTCACCTTCCCCCGGTTTGTATTTGCTACAGATTTAATAATATCCATCTTGAATGCTCCCAAGTCTTGGTCCTGTTGGATAGATTCTGTAGGTTTGTCTTTATTCTCAAGAGCATGTGGTTGAAAATGGCTACTTTTAGCTCCCATCCTTCCCTGTCATTAACAAATAAGAATTGTGTTATTTGATTTATTATTTAATGCCAAATAAATAATAATGAGATCAGAGATAATATTCTCAGATATAGATGCCTAATGCTACATCAAATCAATGAATTTTTAAAACAGATTATCAATATTCTTATAAACTCGTCACAAAATCAAAGCATTACAAGATATGGATTTCAAGAGAAGAGGAGATAATATAAGTATCATATGCTTAGTTCACTGTCATTATATTAATTTATTTGTATTCTAGAATCATATCTGTTCGACTTCTATTATAGCCTTGTATATATATCAAGCATGATAGAAAAAGGTACCATTTTTGAAGGTATGTGCATGAGTATATATTTTTAAAAATTGCCATTAATCACCTAAAGTACATTGTTGATAGCCGACCTCCTGTTCATGGGATTGCATGAATATGAAATATATATATATATAGTAGAGAAATTAGCAGTAATGCAGCCTTGATTTAACCTATGGGAACATGAACTTAGGTAACACATTTAGACTCGTCCTCCTCACAACATCAGTTAGATAATAATTCTAAATATCATACCTTGATCTGGAAAACATCTTGGCCCATCCAAGTGGGATGTCTGGGCAGAATTCTGAAAATCTATTTCATTGGTGTTTTTCTATGTTTTTGTATTTTGAATTTTTGAAGCCCTTTGGATCAGAATTTGACAAGACAATAGTGGACTTTGCTTTTCTATAGCCTAACATATATTGATCATTGCATAACCTAAGTGTTCCAGCACATGCATAAACTTTAAATTTTCAATTTCAAGAAACAAACTAAGAGTTATGACCTCGACTTATTGAGTTACCCAAAATAGATAGCTCCAAGAAGCAATTTCAGTTGGCTAATATGTTTGTCCTTGTATGACTGTTCATTTAAACTTCCAATAATGTAGGCTAATGCTAAGTGTAGCAATTGATTGATTCTCACCAAGAACCCTATTTTACTATTTTTAGTAAGTTTTCAATTTATTGTATTGTAAATCTATTTAGTGTCTAGAGCCAAATTATGTAATCAAAGTATAAGGCATACACCTCCCTTATAGATTTTCTTCATTTTCTATAAGGTCCTAGTTGAAATAAGAATAAATTTGTTCAATTATTTTTGTAATGTCCCCATTTTTGGGTCCTCTAGCACTGCAGTTGTTGCTGACAATTTTAGTTTGTGTCAACATGATTCAAGGGGTGTTTTGATATTTTTAATGAGCTCGTATGGTTTAGAGGAGTTAAATGACACTTTGAGATGTTATTTACAACTACTAGTTTGGGCCCCATGATTCTTGGAGGGAGCATCTATTTTTGGTAAGTCACCCAATTGTGCTCATTTATCATCTTTCATCATTGGGATCACTCCTCTATTGTCAGATTTTGATTTTGATGCTTGTAATGTTCCTTTTGCTCTCAAAACTACCTACGTAGAAATTACCCCTACCATCTCCAAAATGATTATATTTCAAAGCTTTTTGTATGAAAATTCCAGCCAACTGTACATACGGTAATCATTGTCAACTTCAGTGTATGGTCGACAATTACACTCACCCTCCACCATATGGTCAAATGGTCACCTCTCTTTGTTGTACATCACACATCCCCTCACCCGTACATAAGATTCACATCTGTACAGTTGGTCTACAATGCATTTGTGCATCTACCTTTGTGCGAACATGCAATCCCCTCAACTGTACGATAACGCTCACACTCGTATGGTCAATATAGTCTCCTTCGTATGGTCATCTGGCATAACCCTCCATGGGGGCACTTGAAATGTATGGAAATGATTTAGTGACGTGACTCCCTTGATTTGTTATGGAAATATTGCCTTTGGAGAATGCCAAAAATCTAAACAAATTATTCCCAGATGATGCTCCAAGGAATAGTGAAATACACAAATATACAAGAGGAAATATAATACTTCAGATTAATCAAATAGATCTTCAATAATGATAGCACTTTGGATTACACAGGAAGATATCATTGTCAAATGCAAATTTTTCTTCAAAGGAAGACTTCACAAATTTGAAGCACATAGTGAAATATTGGAATGATATTTCCAATAGCAGACTAGGGTGGTTATGAACCACCGATACTGCGAATGTCAACTAGGGGGGATCATCCACCTCCGAAATTATGCATGAATTACCTTTAGTCTCCAAAAATACAAAGAAGAGTCAAATCCATTCCATGATGATTTACAATGCCTAACCATCTCCTTATAAAGGGCTCCAAGAAGCATCTAGAGATTTAAAATAGGACAACATTATTAATTTGTTTTATCATTCTATAATTTGGGCCCCTTTATTTAATGATTAAATTAAATTAAATAAGTCCTTAAGATATTATTTTAATTTTTGGACCACTTAATTTATTAACCTAATTAAGACACTTATGAAAATTGGGGACATTACAAATCCTTGCCACCCAAAGATTGTGTGCCCCCAACTAATCCATCATCAAATAGTTTGTCAATGAAGCTCAAAGATCCCAAACGAAGTGCGGATGTTGGTAGTAGTGTCTATTGAAATCTCCATGTTGCTTTAGGATCACTTTTACAAATAAACTACTACCAAGCTTCTGTTGCACCACTCTTATATTTACCATGTCCAAAGCCACCAAGATCCCAATGAAGCTAATCATAAAACACATTGATGCTCTGATCCAAGGCCTTCATGCCATCATGCTCATCAATTTCCTTTGGAATCTCATAAGTCATGTAAATCTTGTTGTTTCCATGAGGAAGCCCTTCACATAAAGAATTTTCAATCATGCACATCTCGTGACCAACCAAAGGGTAAAATTTGTAATCGTCTAATTGTAGAAATTGCCTACAAATGATCCTTGATTGAGTCCACATCATCAAAAGGCTAACAACCACTAGTAGAGCCTAGTCTTGAGGAGGATCACTAATAGAACTCACATCTTCATCAAGTTGATCGGCGAGTATTAGATTAATAGAATTTGTGTAATCATCTTCTTCACCTTTGCACTTGTGATAAAGGTTTAGGTGTTCTCCACTTGAAGGAACAGTTATTATTTGTTGCTTTTCCGAATTTCCAAGCATGTCCTTATCCTCTTTAGATATAAAGTGGCATGTAGCTGCATCTCTCACTTTAGATTACTGTTGTAGAATATTTTACCCTTGAAGTATGAATACTTCATTCACAATTCTAAATAGTCTTTAAGAGATGTGTTCGTCTGCCATCTACCATCAATCCAATCTTGCTTGATTTGCTTTAGCGAGTCAATCAAAGTGAGTGAGTGCATTTTGTGTTGCTCGACCCTAGAAAGGAAGGTCAGTATCACTAGCTTTATGTTGAAGTGTTGTGAATCTCCTTTCCCACTTCTCTCAAGAGGTTGAGTGTCTCCTCCACCCATTGGTACCTTATTGCAAGGGTCTAGCAAAGCTTTTGCTGAGTTCTTCTCAGCTCCCCCAATACATCTTCTAATCCATCATTTGGTGCCATGATTTGATCTCAATTACTTGAAAGACTAGTAAGGCCACCAACTCTGATACCACTGTAATGTGCCTACCAAGGCAGAACACAAATCGATGAAGCATACGAGATGATTGATGTTCGTATGGAACTTAAGTCCAGTGTACAATCAAAAGCGTATCATATGGTTCCTTTCTCATACTTGCACAATGCGTACGACCCACACCAAATTTGGCATGCAGTTAGCCCACGACACTCCTCGACACAATCATATAGTATGTCAGACTCCTCTATATGGTGTTGTCACCATATGGTCAATAGTGACTCCCTTATGTACAACAAACACTGTACAACTATTGCTTCCTATGGTAGATGTACCTTCGCACTACAATTCAATACACTTTCTCTGAATGCCTTGTCTTTGAAGTATGACTGCTATAGGTTTGGACAAATAATTGAATTCGACATGTTGATAATGCCAATAATACAAGTGCTAGGAAATAAGATCAACACCACAAAATTAACTAGAATGCACATGTAAGAGAAATTCATAATAATGATAGTAATTTACATAGACCCACGATCTCAGACAAATATCAAGCTATGGATTAAAAATTTGTCTTTTGCATAAGACTTCACAAATTTATAGCACAAAGTAAAATATTGGAATGGTATTTCCAGTTGGAAGAATAAGGTGTTTGTGAACCACTGAAACTGTGAATGCAGACAAGGGAGGATCTTCCACCTCCAAAACTGCATAAACCAGCTTCAGCTTTCACTACCCAAAAATATAAAGAAGAGTCGAATAAAATACCTAATGATTTACAATGCTCATCTATCACCTTATAATGGCCTCCAAGCATCTCAAAAGTTATAATATGCATAATTGACAATATTTTATTATAATTCTATTAATTAGGCCCCTTTACAATACCTAGCCATCTTCTTATAAAGGCCTCCGAGAAGCATCTAAAGATTTCAAATAGGCTGACATTTTTATGTAATAATTTAGGCCCCTTTATTTAATGATTAAATTAATTAGTGAAATAAGTACTTATGATATTATTTTTATTTTTCGACCACTTAATTAATTAACCTAATTAAGACACTTGTGAAAAATTAGGGACATTACAATGCTTTTGGGTCATTTTTGCAAGTTGGGTGTATGTACTATTGGCTATAATTTAATTAAATTTATTAAGATTTCTATTCCAATAAAAAATTTATAATAAGAACCTTAGTGTTAGATCTCTCTAGAACCAAAATGAGAAGTTTTAAATCTTGGGCACATAAAATAGGGGTCTTGTGTGTCAGATTGTTATTATATCAATGAAAAAGTCATTTTTGGAGCAATGGGTGTATAAATATTAATAAAGTAACTTTATTATAATGTCAACTCTAAATTATAACACAGAGTTTCTTTTACAGAGAATAAAGTAGAAGAAACCAGTGTTTCATTGGGACACATCCCCTGCCCAATTTCCCCTGCTATCATCCCAAGGATGCAAGGATAGGAATTTCCTATTACTAACGTCATTCAAAAAATGAAAAAAAAGAAGACCAATTGGAAACGACATTTCATGTGAAATAGGGGACTCGAGGACGTTAGTATCGAGATGGCCTAGCCATCCACTGACCGTCCCTAGTATCTAATGGCGCACCCTTTTTTCCAGCCAAAACAATATCTGCCATTTTGCAAAAAGTCACTTTTTAAAAAAAAAAATTGTTGGGCAGGCCCCATGTGGGTAGAAATAGTAATTATGGAACTCCATTTGGTGTCTAAAAGGTAAAGTCTTCTTCATTTCTTCATTTCAACCATTCTTGCTGAGAAGAAAAAGAAAGACCAGCAAGAAAGTTTTAATTTTTGAGTTGCAAGAGGAGAGTTTTCAAGTTTATTAATTTGCTATGTATTTAGCTTCTGAAATGTCTACGGTGAATGGTCTATCAATGTTATGATATACATATTTAAATTCTCTCTCTATATAAAAAATCCCCAATTTTTGAATAGTCATCCCCTAAAAATTGGCTCTAAATCGTACCTATACCGGAAAGTTGGAAACACGTTTCTGTCCCCTAAAACATCCCCAATGCACAAACTCATTGAGCATAGAAAGTAAGTTATATCCTACACTGCTTCCAGATACGTTTCAACCACCCAAAGAGGCATTATAATCGGGATGTACTCTTATTTGGAGCATGTTATGTGATTTTATAATTGAAGTTATTTCTCCACTGTTGCTAAAGATTCAGTGACTAGTTTGGCAAGACAAAACCTCAACTTTCCAAGAGAGGTGAACTTATCTCAAAGTTTTCTATTGAGTCTAATGGCAGAAGTTATCGTTTGAACAAGAAACTGTGTTGCAGATGGAAGGTGACATAAACAAATGCCGTGAATAGTGTCAGCTGCAGTAGTCATGAACAAAGTCACAGCTACAATATGTGTGAACAATGTCACAACTGCAGGGATCGTGAGCAGTAAGGCAGATACAATATTTGGTTTCAGTTTAGGGGTTATTGCCTTCATCTTGGTCATAATCAACCTTCTAGAAGACAACTTTCTGAGAATGAAAGAGAGCCAGCATTTCCAGATTTTGCATTCTTTTCCAGCTTTTATCATTTCAGTCTCCTACCTCATATCATCCACTCCCTGCAACACTGGACAGTACTCTCAGTTTGTTCAAGGTTGGCTAATAATCAGGTATGGAAGGCCATGTTTATAACAACATAATTCCATGTTTTACAAAGTTATCTGTCTGGAATGAGGACTGTAACTAGTTGTCTCAGACTTGATTACATGCAATACAATGGTCATTTATTGAGCTTTATAGTTTTTCAATTTCATGCTTTGCAGTTCTTGCATTTCTTCATGGTATATTGCCATCCATTTTTATAATCAAGCATTTAAACTTCAAACAAGAACTCAGAAAATTCAAATCAGACTTTGCACACCAATTGTTTGATCAAATGTCATTGCGCCAAAAACTGAAAAAATCTAAGGCCGAACTAGCTGGGGATCTAAAAATTTAGCAATTTTCAATCTTGTTTTGTTTGAGTTTTTTTCAAATCCCACTCAAAGAAGATTAAATTACCCAATTAGTGATTCATAAACAAGGAGGCTACTCACTTTGCTATTAGCAAATAGATATGTAATGGAAAGAACTCAACCAACAATTTGGATCTATACTCTAAACAACTCAAAATGAATGTTCACAAGAACAATGTATATCAAGGTAAACATAGAGAGTTTATCGTGTAGAAAGGATAGATATGATATACACAGAATGATAGGAAAACACAATTTCTCATAGGGAAAACCCTACTTGGATGAAAAACTCCAGATCTAGAGAGGAAACATTCCCTATTCCACTATCCAAAGGTTTGATATAGATGTTGACAATACCAACATGGCATCCATGAGCTCACACGGTGATTTTGCAGCTCCTAGTGCACCTGGCAATACTCTCACCATGAACAAAGTTAATTGCAATGCCTTGTTATCAAAGTATAAATTGCCACCACCTTCAAATGAAAGCTACCATAAAACTAATGTCAAAAGGCAACATATGCCATTCTTTGAATCTCCATTCTCATGCCCTCTTTTCAGAAATAGTGCAATGTCCCTGTTTTGACATATAATTTAAATAATAAATAAGTATTATATATAAAGTAATATTAATAATAATATTAAAATGATAATATTTTATAGGTAATATTATGTTATAATCATATAATAATATCATATATATATATATATATATATATATATCGCATTATTATAGCAATATGAAAGTGAAATGAATAAAATACTAATCTAATATAATATATACTAATATTATTATATAGATATATTTTAATATAAAATGGCTATACTAATAAATGTATTATAATATAATATTTGATATATTATTAAATAATATACTTAATAATATAATTATTAATATAATACACCTTATGATATTAATTAATATAAGTAACCTTATTAATATATAATTAATGTAATTATTATGAAAGGAGGCGACCCTTTGGAAAATACGTATATATATCAAATATCAAACAATGAAAAGGATATCAGATGAAAATAATATAAAATTTATACAAATTAGAATCAGATCAGAAAATGCCCTGAAAGGGGACATTACAAGTGGTATCAGAGCTTCGATCTTGCCATCTTGTACAGTTTGTGCAAATCATCTATTCAAGTTTGAGAATGATTATGAGGTTGAGCAATCATGTTCTGAGAAGGAGTCGTCTCATGTTGCCATGAACCTTTTTCTCGTGTCGTTTCATCAACTAGAGTGTCAGATTGGAGTTTTTGTGGACCAATTATCATCGAATCAGTTTCTATCAGATTGCACTAGTTTTAAGCAATTGACCTAATGTCAAACCCAGTTGCATATAAGAAAAGTTTGATATCAGGAAGATGAGGTATAGGTAAAAAGATTATAACTAAAGTCATGTCAAAAGGGAGGAGGTGAATTTAGTCGGCACCTAATAACTAGAGAAGACAAAGGCAAAGAACAAATACGTACCATAGTTCAACGGACTCAGTAACCATGTCGGAGTTATTCAGAAATCCATCCATTACTAAAAACATTATAAAATGAGAACACCGACATTTGAAATACTATGAGAAAACTATAAGTTACACAAAAACATTCATACTGTGAAGGACAATAAGCTAAGAAGCATTGGTAGCTAATCTGCATCAGACATTGAGGAGTCAAACCAAGAACATGAAGAGGAGACGATGGTGTTTTAACCAGTTTGGCATTGTTATATTTGACAAGACATCAATTTTACATATCTGTATCCACCATTACAGATTAAGAGGGGATACATCCCAGTAAAATACAGTAAACATCAGTGGTGACATATAAGAAATGACAGGAAGACCAATCAGCAAGCCATGTCAATGGATATTTGGGAAATAACAGACAATACACAGGAAGGAAGAAAACGAAAGGAGCAGAGACAAGAGACGTAATAAACAACCAATATATAGATCAAAAATAAGATAAAGAAATAAGTTGATAAACTGCAGTTGGTATGGGCATGGGAATACATACTGTGAATTCATATGTTCCACCTCAATATAATATTTAACAAAGATTTCCAATCTTTCACCAAAGTCTCATTTATATGAAACAGAGAGACTACGAAGAGGAGGATATAGTAGAGCATCGGATTTGCTTGAACAGAAGTCTTCTTTGGCATCAGACACATTTATCTCTTATTCATACCCATATTTGGATGTATTATCCCACATATTTGCCTTTTGCATAATGATTGCAATCTATATACAAGAAATTGGAGATGACAACAAGGACAGACGTCAAATCAGAACATGAGTCTACATTGATAATTATACTTGTAGTGAGATATCTTCTAAATGACAGATCGCTTGTTAGATATAGATGTATCATCAACTGCAGTGCAAATGATGAGTTAATATTTGAAGAGGGAAATTGAAACTTACTGAGTTGGAACAATCAATCTAAATAGGGGCAACTTGAAAACGAGATAAAGAGGGAACCAGGCAAATTGAAAGTGAACAACTATGCAAATGATGATATAGTTTCGTTAGTAAATATTAAAATATCAAAAACCTTCATTAGCGATTATATTCAAATACCAAATGACAAAGAGTGCCAAAATGAAAGCAACAGCAAATAAGTTGGAAATAGAAACAGAATTGTTCAATCTAAATGAACTATTTAAAATTGAAACTGAAAGCTCAATCTAAATAAACTATTACAGAAGGTAGATTGCTTTTTGAAGAGACATAGCAACACCAAATGAGTTGGAAAAATCAATTTAAATGAATTTGAAGACACCTTGTGTCAAACAAAAAATGGCTGGGTTGAAACTAAAAGACCTGGAGGAAATAAAAAGGAAACCGGTGAAGGAATACCTTAAATATTACACATCCAATAAAAAAAAAGAATTTGGATAAGAGGATCCAAAGAGAGTTTATATATTTAGAAAAAAAAAAAAAACACAAAATTAGCAATCGAAGTGGGACATGGAGCTATAGTCTCCAAACCACCATGCACACCGAACAATTAGAGAGTATCGGGTAGACAAGATGAAAATAATATAAAATTTATACAAATTAGAATCAGATCAGAAAATGTCCTGAAAGGGGAGAAGACCTCTATCCTATTCCCATTTCTACTCCTGAATCTGCTCAATGGTCAATCTTGACCAGGACCTCTCTCTCAAATCGAAATCATCAGCACAATTAGCCCATTTAATCCTCTAAGGTGGGGTACATGATGATAAGCTGAACCTAGTTATAAGTCATCCTTCAGAAAATTGCAAGTATCAAAATGAGGCCTTAGAACTTCATATGTTTCAAAAGAATACTTGGAACCCGCTTTGTTAATATTAATAGCATTTCAGAAAACCTTTTATTAACCTCTACAATTTTCCAACACAATTCAATCATAATGATTTTATTGTCAGCATACCTGGTCAATTTTTAGCAGTATCATCAAATGCACCTATTCTGATGTAGGTGAAAGTCGGAGATTGAGTGAAGTAGTTCCCATGATCCATTATCACTGCAGTCACTTCAAGGGGAATTCTCTGCTCAAGCATCCTTGTAGCTCCCTTGTCAATTTCATTGTGTGACTCTTCAAAAATCAGCATAGCTTTTATGCAACTACAGACTGGGATAGAAAACAAATATCTAAATGTTTTCATCAAATTCCTCCACATTTTTTGGACTGGGCCAGTACTGAGTGCAGGTTAGGGCATAAATGATGTATGAAGACATATAAAAGAATTGATTTAATGGGAAAGAGCTGATCAGCTGATGTATTTGATCACTGATGATTTCTGCCCAATCAATGTAACCTACTCCAGAATAAACTGTCTACACAAAGAAGAAGATCCACTCGTCTAGGTTTATAGCTTCTCCAACTCCTCTCGACCTGTGCAACAAGATGATGATGTTTTCAATCTCTCCGTTCAAGTTCATGCCAGTAATTGTTTTTGGGAGTTTGGACTGGCCTCCTCTTCTCAGTTGGAATCATTCTCCGGCCATGACACCTCTAGAGTAGGTTTTCTTCTTACTGAAAGTAGACTATGACAAGGCAAAATCTCAGTCAGTGTATACTTCTCTCACAGGCAACTGCAAAGAGGTTATGGATGGTCTCCCTGTCAAGAGTGAGCACCTCTTCATTTTGCTGCTTTATCTGCCTGGTTTCTAGATTATATTGATTGATACATTCTGTAATTACTTCAGCACATTGTACTGCAACAGGAAAGTTGGTTGCTTGCAACAAACCACTCTCCACTAGCTTTTTTGTAACTGGGTGCATATCAAGATTATTTACCCTTCTCCAAAATTCATCCAAAACAACTTAACCCAACTTTGTATTCCCAATTTCGTGCAAAGTACTTTCCAGTCCATTCAAATGATCATATCCGAGATGCTTAAACCTCATTCTGCCTTTCACTGTGAAATGCAATTCAGTTCTGAACTTGCAGGAGACATGGCAAAGTAGAGGCATTTCATTCATTGAATTTTGTGGTCTGCCATCATAGAAATGATGCCCTAGATTTAGCTTCTTCTTCACACTTCTAATCACACAAAACAATCTTCAAAGTGTTCTTACATGGTGCAAAATTCATTATTTTAGTGATGGGCAAGATGTGCCACTAAAACCAGTCTTGTCAACATTTGATGCTTTGCAGCTTTTGAAAACTGGGACATGTCACCAAATTTGAAATTCTAATTCTGTTGCTTTTACAAGAGGCACTTTCCCTTTTGTCGGTTTTCTACAAGCCTTTTGGAAGCTTTCTGTTTTCCTCCTTTCTTCGTTTTAGTTTGCTTTCTAAGGTTCAAGATCCAAACCTCTTCAGGAACTACCTACTTTCTTCACCGTTTTGATCTTAGTTTGTTGAGAAAGGTTTTTATGACTTTATAATTTATTCTGCATTAGGCGTCAGTTACGACCATATTTCCAGCACGTATATTCCATCCCAATAATTTGGCTTCTTCCTTTTGATAGTGATGCAGGAGCATCTTGCATAGGAAATTAAAAAAAAAAATTTAAAATTTAAAAAAAAAATTGTGGAGGAGAGAGAAAGTGACGAAAATATAAGGAAAAATAATAATAAAATAAAAATAAGGGAAAAAGGAGAAAAGAAAAAAAAAAAAATTCTATTTTAGAGGTGCATAGGTGGCGTAAATAGAAAAATAAAATAAAAATGGTTGTCATTCCATTTATCGAGGTGTGTAGGTGGAATTCTAGAAGGTTGTGGATATTGTGGAATCCTAGAAGGTTGTGGATATTGTGTAGGTGGAATTCTAGAAGGTTGTGGATAAATCATGCATTGGGTGGTAAGTGCCTATTTAAGCAAGGCATATGAGCATTTCTAATCAAGCTTTGGAAGGTCAAGCTTCAAGGTGAAAGCTGGAAGGTGTGAAGGCTTCAAGGTGTAGCTCTTCAAGTAGAAGTGCTTGGGTGGAAGCTTTGGAGATGAAGGCTCTTAGTTGGGAAGTTCTTCTTGGTGAAGCTCTTGGTGTGAAGACTCTTCTTGTGGAAATTCTTATTTGGGGAGTTCTCTTATGTTGAAGAATTTGTGAACTTCTTTTTGAAGAAGAAGTCATATCTATGATATCATCTTGTGGATGTTGTAAGGATTTTCAAGTATAATAAAATTGCTTGGAAAACATTTTGTCTCTCTTTGTCTCCATATTGTTGCATTTTTGGTTTTGAGTTGGTAGGGTGGTGTGGCCCTTCATCAGATAGTGTTGTGCTATTTTACACCATCACCCCTTTAAATGGAGGGCCCTTCATTTTCTTTGTCCAGTCATGATAAATCCTCGAAATCACTCAATTTCGTGCAATATATGATCATGCTTTCCCATTCACACCATGATAACATTTCAGTGGAGGAGTCATTGCAGAGAAGTCCAAAGGCGAATTGAATGGATGAAGGTTGGCTCAAATGATGCCGAAAGAATGTAAGTTTGGTATTTAAATTTATCCTCTATGGAAGAAGGATTTTGCCCTTCCCAGAGGATTTTATCCTTCCTTTGACCAAAATTCTGCCACAACTATTTTAAGTGCAGATAACAATAGATCTTAATAGAGATTTCTAATGACTCAAAAGTGGGAATAAGGCCGGGTCAAAAGAGTGAGGACAAGGGTGATCACAAATGAAAGCAATGATAACTAATTAAGAATCAATTTGATTAGACAAAAAACTATTCACAACGTGGCAAGAATCCTTTGTGGAGGATGGGTTCCACACTCCCTCAAGCATTTTATCTTATGATATGTTATATTTCCACCATAATGTAACTAGCGTCACATTTTTCCCCTAGTGGGATACAAAATCCTCTCACCTTGTCGGATTCCACCAGGTGGGGAGGATTCTATCCTCTCAACAACACCTTGTCGGATCCCACTCATTGAGAGGATTCTATCCTCATGGCATAGTGATTTTTGCCAGTGCTCAATGTAAAAGATTTGGGACTATAAAAGCTAAGTCATCTAGTCTAGTCAGCTGAGAGGATGTGAAAGAAATTAAATAAAAAACAAATTTTATCGGTTGAATAGTGTTGAGTTGGACTTCAGGGATGGAATGTATATGAAAATAAAAATTAAAGCCAAGGTCAGCCTCTACACAGTAACATGCTCCTGTAAACCACCTATGCCTATAAATAAAGGGGGAGGTAGCTTTATTTCAATATTTTCAAAGACAGAATTTCCTTTGAAATAAGCAGCGAACTATTCCCTATTAGCAGCGACTTATAGGCGTCGACAGTCTCGTGGATTGGTGAATTTATTGGGAAGGTAATGGGTTGTCTAAAGAGAAGGACCCGTTGGAGGGAAGATAAAAGGCTTGAAATCTGAAAGTGCTATGGTGTAAAACATTTATCCTTTCCTTATTTTATTTTGTTCAAATTTGTAATTGTAGATTTGAATAAGGCAAGCTAAAACGACGAGTGTTTTGGAGGAAATCTTTTCTGATTTTGATGCTTATGCAGTCATCATGATAACTTTCTGATTTTTTTATTTTTTTTATTTTTTTCAAGGCTTAATGATCTTTTCTCTTGTCTCGCAATGTGGAAGGCTTGAAAGATGGAAATGATGGCACCAAGATACTCGAGACTCCAAGTTGATGCTTCAAGGTCAAGGCTTGAATCTCAAGGATTCAAAGTGAGGAGGAGGATTTCACACCAAGACCATCAAAGTTAAAATACAAATCCAGCCCACCTGCATGAAGACATCAAGAAATTCTATCGAGACTGCAATTCAGATAAAGATCAAGTTCACAATGTGTAGGTGCAAATTGAAGTCAAGACCATGAAGAAAATACCCAAGAGATGGAGAAGATGCAAAGGGTGAAGCGATTTGGGAAAATGAAACATCAGTCATCCTCAAGAAATTAATGTTTGGAAGAGTTAATCAAATTTAGAAAGTTAGAAATGTTGAGTATTAAGAGATACTTTCTCTTCATCAAAGGATTAAATAACAGGATAAAAATGATGAGGTGGCACTAAGTCTTCTCCAATCATGTAATGAGCCTTGCTCAAACTGACCACAATTTGCCCTAATTTGCTGCTTGTAATTTTGTCAAACAAATCATGTGCAACCCTATAACTTGCTGGTTTGAATGCATAAATGTTTTCCCAATGATATCCAAGGTATTTACTATTTGCAAAGAAGTCCTATGATGTTTAGACAAGGTCTTAGATGCAATGCAGATTTCTTTTTGTATTTTGAAATGCAATAGATGTAGTATCATGACCTAAATGTGCAACTACAGCTTATAGTCATTATATCAAATAGTTGACATACATCCTCATATTTAACATTCAATGCTCAAAACAACAAGTGATAATTTCCAACTATTGATATGGTATTGAGAATGCAATTTTCTAACAATGATGTCAATGCCAATGCCAAGACTCTTGGCTTACAACTCATATAATAATTACAAACAGATTTGATACAAATGTTCACCTACAGCAGCTACCATGAAATGCATCTAAATTATCATTAAGCTTGTATAAATCAAAAGGAACCTGGAACATGAAGTTGCCTTGAAACTGTGATGAATTAGCAAGCAATATCTTGAATGATAATGACCTCTTGATGCCGAAACAATCCTCAGACCTAGCCGCCCCTGTTCTGATATAAATTAATTTCTATTAAATAATACTCAGCTTTTATGCCCTCCAAAATGCACCCAACTTCATCTTCTAACCCTCTTATGAAGTGCGCCCAGGGTAGAAGAGAGAATCGAACCAAGTTGAGGGAGTTACAAGAAAATCATGGCCTCCATTATGATTGTAATTTACTGATGTTTGAATTATCAGACTTTCCCTTATGCATTCTACCCTTTATGACCTGGAATCAAGAAGAATTTTCTGCCAAATGAGGAGCTAACGATATACCCTTCAAAGAATCATCGTCTCGACATTGTCCCGTGCAAAATTAAATAAATGTGTTGCTCCTGTATGCCAAATCAAATCTCCTATATGCTGGCCCTAATGACTATAATAAAATCAGACCGATATCAGATTATAATGAAATCTCCAGTTCCAAGCTTCATCAATGGAAGCTCAAGCTTCTCCAATTAATGGCTCCAATTGAAACTAAAAACCAACAAAAGAACTTGGCCCTTGGCCACCAATTAAGCACAAGTGAAAGGATTGAAATATCCTTCCCACAGCTGCAATAATTTAGGTGATATTTCACACCCTCAAAATTGCTATCAATGGGAGTTTTCTTTCCCAAAGACAAATTGATTATCTACAGACCACTTGGCTCCACAAATACTCAAGAAAAAATCATCAATCATCAACATCCAATCTGCCTGGTGAGAATGAAGCCCAAGATGCCTATTTATTCTTTTTTCTCCACTTTCTCCAGAAACTTCTAGAACATAATTTTATTTTATTTATTGACTTTATAAAATATTTTATAATTCAAGTCATTTTATTAAATTAATTAAATATAAAGTTATGTTTTTAATATTTATTTATTTGATAACTTTATAAATAATTAATTTAATACCACTTATTTATTTAATTAAAATAATTAATTAGTCATCCTCATAAAATACTCATTATTTTGGACAACTTAATTAAATTAATTAGATCAAATTACCTCCAAAACGGGGACATTACAGTCCGCCCCTCTTGAAATTGCTTGTCCTCAAGCAATTCACCACCTGGATCCAACAAGAAGAACTGCATAATGTCCCTGTCATCACCAAACAACTCCTGAAACATTTGCTCAAACCATCTGTCATTCTATCATACCAACTCAATACCATCACCAAGTGTCGCAAAAGTATAGGCCTCAAGTGGAAGCAAGCCAAGAGACTGATCATCCTTGCCTCCAAACTTCACGCAAGATAAACGATCATCCCAACTTTTCAACACATGCGCTCTTGAATTGTGCATCATGAATAGGTCATGTACATGAGAATCAAAAATGAAGTTGTAAGCATTCCTCACCATGTATACCTCTGAAATCTCCCTTATGAGCCTCATTTGCAATCCCGATGCACTAGTAGGATCACAAATACTATCAACAATGCTCATCTCAAGACTAGAATCAAGAGAGCTATCATCATCTAAGCCATAGAGTGGATTATCATATGACCAAGCGGCTTCCACTTCGAACAATGGATTGAGAATCATCTCAAGTTTCTCTTGATCATTTTCTTCTTTCTCTTACTATCCAGCCCTCTAATAGAATGCGAGCCTCCATCTGTAATACCCCTCAATACATGCCTCCTACCATCAACCTCAAAAGACATTTCCATCTTAGGTACATTGAGGGTAAACACTCTCAAGTCTTGGAGCCACTTCATTCCCAAAACTATGTCCATCTCTCCCATGTTGATCACATAAAAATCTGGATGTGACTCATAGTTATTCAATCTCAAGGTTAGATTAGCAACCTTTCTGGTGCATGCGAGAGTATATCCATCTGCTACCCAAACTCTGAATTCATCAAAATCCTTAACCTAAAGTCTGCACCGAGCTACAAAATCTCCATTAATAAAGTTGTGTGTCACACCAGTATCAAGCATAGTGATGCAATGTTGTCCATCAACTGCCCCCCTGAACCTGAATGTAGTTTCATCTTGAACATTGGCAATATATGCCATGGGAGCAAAAGTCTCCTCACCCTGATTAAGTTTTGAAGCAACCTGCTGATCAACTTCATCAGAATCAGAGTCCTCAAAATTTGCCCACATGAAACGGTTCACCTTGCCCTTAGGCTACAAAGGGCAATCATGATCCTTGTTGTAAGGTTGCTTGCACCAATAGCATAATTTCTTCTTCCTCAACTCTTCTCATGTCTCCTCATCCATCATAGGTGCTGATTTATTTTTCTTGTCTGATTGTTGGGGAGTCGCATTGCTTGTTGAAGGGATTTCCTTATGCAAGCTCTTGCTCTTTGGTGTTGCAAACTCCATGATCCTAGCCTTCTTCATCGCCTCCTAAAGAGTAGGAGGATCAAAGGCTTTTATCCATCCTCTCATAGGCTCCAATAAGCCCTCCATGAATAACACTACAAGCCATCTCTCTGAGATGTTGGAAACCGTCACTGATAATCTCTGAAATTCTCCAATGTAACTCTCCAAACTCCCAACATGCTTGAGTTGAGCCAACTCTCTGAAGTATGATTTTGGGTCTTTCTTGTCAAAGCGTTCCACCAATCTATCCACAAACTCCTGATAAGATGTGATCTGATTATGTTGCAAAGTAACTAACCCATGATACCACCATTCGTGTGCTGCACCCTCCAAATGCAAAGTAGCATACTTGATGGCTTCCTCTTCTGTCATGGGTCGAAGAGCCAAGAAAGTATCCAACTTATAAATCCATGACTGTGCAGTAGTTTTGCCACTTCCATCAAACATAGGTAATGTAAGCTTATTAGTAGCCTACTTGAGATCCTTATTCTGATTCCGATGTCTCCTCTCCTGTCGAGACCTGTAGTAGTCCTTCCTCGTTTGTACAAAATGATCAAAATGCATGAGCTTTCAAGCTGCTGGTGTCAATCGTTGCCATTCATCATGAGCAGCCATATATACATCAGCAAAAGTAGGCTCCTCAACATCTTCAACATTCTCTTCTATTGCACGTTCTTCCCTCAAGAAGGTGGGTTGTGTAGGTCTATCTGTTGTTCTATAAAGAGTTCTATGAACTCTAGGTGATCCCACTGCACTCTTGTTATCCCCTTGCTCCTGATTCCGTCTGTCCTGATGCACTCAACCACAATGGTGAGTGCCTGCAAAGCCTCAGCCATCCGCTCTTGTCCTGTAACCATTGCTCTGAAAAATTCTCTTGTTTCCTGATCCTCATTCCTATTGTCTCTTGGTGGGCTACGCTCTTGCCTGTCACTCATGGTGTTTGGCTTCCTGTCAAAATCTTGTTCCCTGTCAAACCCAGCTCGCCTGCGAGTGTAAAATCTGTGAGGGCCAACACCAGGTGTCTGCATGTGATTGATAAACCCTCAGGATGACAGGATTTATCTTTGATACCACTATAATGAGCCTTGCTCAAATAGACCACAATTTGCCCTAATTTGCTGCTTGTAATTTTGTCAAACAAATCATGTGCAACCTTGTAACTTGCTGGTCTGAGTGCATAAATGTTTTCCCAATGATATCCAAGGTATTTACTATTTGTAAAGTAGTCCTATGATGTTTAGACAAGGTCCTAGATGCAATGCAGATTTCTTTTTGTATTTTGAAATGAAATAGATGTAGTATCATGACCTAAATGTGTAGCTACAGCTTATAGTCATTATATCAAACAGTTGACATACATCCTCAGATTTAACATTCAATGCTCAAAACAACAAGTGATAACTTCCAACTATTGATATGGTATTGAGAATGCAATCTTCTAACAATGATGTCAATGCCAATGCCAAGACTCTTGGCTTACAACTCATATAATAATTACAAACAGATCTGATACAAATGTTCACCTACAACAGCTACCATGAAATGCATCTAAATTATCATTAAGCTTGTATAAATCAAAAGGAACCTGGAACATGAAGTTGCCTTGAAACTGTGATGAATTAGCAAGCAATATCTTGAATGATAATGACCTCTTGATGCCGAAACAATCCTCAGACCCAGCCGCCCCTGTTCTGATATAAATTAATTTCTATGAAATAATTCTCAGCTTCTATGCCCTCCAAAATGCATCCAACTTCATCTTCTAACCCTCTTATGAAGTGCGCCCAGGGTAGAAGAGAGAATCGAACCAAGTTGAGGGAGTTACAAGCAAATCGTGGCCTCCATTATGACCGTAATTTTCTGATGTTTGAATTATCAGACTTTCCCTTATGCATTCTGCCCTTTATGACCTAGAATCAAGAAGAATTTGCTGCCAAATGAGGAGCTAATAATATACCCTTCAAAGAATTATCATCTCCACATTGTCCCGTGCAAAATTAAATGAATATGTCGCTCCTCTATGCCAAATCGAATCTCCTATATGCTGGCCCTAATGACTGTAATAAAATCAGACCGATATCAGATTATAATGAAATCTCCAGTTCCAAGCTTCATCAATGGAAGCTCAAGCTTCTCCAATTAATAGCTCCAATTGAAACTCCAAACCAACAAAAGAACTTGGCCCTTGGCCACCAATTAAGCACAAGTGAAAGGACTGAAATATCCTTCCCACAGCTGCAATAATTCAGGTGATATTTCACACCCTCAAAATTGCCATCAATGGGAGTTTTTGTTCCCAAAGACAAATTGATTATCTGCAGACCACTTGGCTCCACAAATACTCAAGAAGAAATCATCAATCATCAACATCCAATCTCCCTGGTGAAAATGAAGCCCACGATGCCTATTTATTCTTTTTTCTCCACTTTCTCCAGAAACTTCTAGAACATTATTTTATTTTATTTATTAAGTGACTTTATAAAATATTTTATAATTCAAGTCACTTTATTAAATTAATTAAATATAAAGTTACCTTTTTAATATTTATTTATTTGATAACTTTATAAATAATTAATTTAATACCACTTATTTATTTAATTAAAATAATTAATTAGTCATCTTCATAAAATATTCATTATTTTGGACAACTTAATTAATTAAATTAATTAAATCAAATTACCTCTAAAACGGGGACATTACAAATCAGAAAATTCCAATTCCAAGTGTAGTCAATTACAACATGCCAAGCGTCCAATTTTCTCATTGGCCCACAATGTGGTGCCCTAGTGTAATTGCTTGAACATTTGGCAACCCTAATTAGGGTTTGTGGGAAGAAATCTCAACCCTTGATCTTCAAATGATCTTGGCTCTTCATTGTATGGGCATCCAAAAAATAAAGGGGCCTTCTCATTTGTAATTCATTAGCTTAGGATATTGGAGTTAGTAGAGAGCTAGAAGAGTAGAGTAGGCTAGCTAAGGGAGAGACTTGGTCAATTGTTGCTTTGATACCCTCTAAGTAATGAATAGCTCATTGTTGGTTGTTCATGATGAATTACTTAATATTGCTTTCAAGTGTTGCGTGGCTTGCTCAATTTTTCACTTGTGTTGGAGTAGTTTGATTGAATGGAAGTTGTTGTGGATGTTTACTTGCTTGACTCGAACAAATCTAGGCCAATAGCCTCTTGTTGATGGTAGGAGTGCCTTGTGTGGTAATTTGACGATTAAATGAAATTAACTTCAATTGGTGTTGAATCTTTAGTTTGCATTCATTTGATGGATCAAAGAGCATATATCAATTTGAAAACCATTTGATTGTTCCTTAGACGCTTGCACTAGATTGGTGGAGTTGTTGGTAAGATTACATCTATAGAGTCCAAGTCATCTATGATTCCTTTCATTCCTAGCTATAGATAGAAGTAGCAGAAAGTTTAAGTTGAAGTGGATATTTGAATACCAAAATCATATCTTTCATTGCACATTGTGAAGCCAAATCTTTGGAATTGCAAGAATTGTCATCCCTTGAATGAATAGTATAAGTCCCTTTGTGATAACCAGCACATCACATCATAAAACTGAGTGAAGCCCACAATTAAGAAGGAACCTTTAAGTCATCTCACGATCTTACATTGCAAGCTTAGCATGCAAGATGACCTTATATCAAGAGGATTATATGTTTGGTGTTTCATCTTGGAACATCAAGTTTTTGATTATGCATGTTGTAGTTGAACAAAACTCATCAAAAGTAATTGGCGCTAGAAGTAGGGCTGGAATAAAGTTCATTCATGGAATTGTCAAGTGAGCTTTCAAGTTGTATTTGAGATAGATCTCTAAAAAAGTGAAAAATTCAAAAAAAGGTGATTTATTTTTTAAATAGTCAATAAAATAAATAAATAAAGAAAAGGTTTCTCAAATGGATAGGTGGGTGGATATTCTTCCTATTTGGTTTTTGCATCCATGAGATTTGACTCAACTTGCAGCAACAGGGCAGTGTAGGATACATGGAACCACTAAACATGAGGAGATGCATTGTTTCATATTTCTCTCGAGGGTGGGCTTGGTATTACAAGGTAGAATTTCTTTTTCACAAGTATATGATCCTATGGCACTAATCAATTTAGGAGCAGAGTTCCTCGATTTCAAAGAAGATATTAATAGAAAACAAAAGATTAAAAGTGGAGGAAATACTTGGTCTAGTTTATATAGCCTCTCACATTTAGAATCTACTTGCCCATCTTGTCAAGACAATATTGACTTGATCAAGTTTCAAATGGGTAGGTATGAGGAAATATCTACGGGGGGCAGCAAGGATTTCTTCCACCTTCCACGTTGGATGTTGGATAATGGTAGTAGCCATCACTCAAGTTGGGAACCAAAGGTTGAAGAAAGAAATCAATTGCATCAAGGAAGCATGATCGAGTATAATGACAATGATAATCAAGAGGAGAAAATTTCATGCATCACATCACAAGGTGTCGAAAAGAAAATACAGGACACAATCAATTTCATCCAAGGAAAAGGAGACATAGAAGACAAAGACCAACATCATAAAAATTAGGAGGAAATGACTACAAGTTTAAGGAAGTGGTCATTTGTGAACTTTACCTCACGCTACAAAGCAAATTCTTGAGGATGAATTGCAAGCAATTTCACATACCTTTGGAAAGGAAGATAGTCAAGTGGACAAGTTGAATGAGAAATTAAAAGTTATCACAAATGAATCAAGGTATGAAGAGAAAGTTGATAAGGCATTACAAGACATCACCACTAACATGTTCTTTGGAGGGGTGCTAAAGGATATCATGAAGGAAGTTGATTCATTGCCAAATGTATTTCAAGATAATCAAGTTACTGCTAGTTATATGGTTCACCATCAACTTCGACCTCTAGAGACCTCATTACTTGAGATTAAATTTGATGAACTCATGAGGATGTTTGATGATGAGCTTCCTTCCATTTTCGAAGACAGTAAGATGATGAGATTCTACATAAAGAATTGCAAGATGTTCGTAAAGAAAATTCTACATGCAACCCCCTGAGAGAAGAAGATGAAGAACAACTCGAGTTGGTTATAGTGGGACTTTACATTTGATCAGCTTGGGAAGATATTTGAAGGAGAGATTATCAAGGAATCCTTGACTTTTGAGGATGCACTTAGCAATGTTCATAAGGATGCATGATTCATGTTGTACAAGGACTAGCCTTTTAATGCAATATTTCATGGGTTTGACTGTGTTTACCATACAGGTAAAATAAATGAACACATACAAACAAGGGAACATGAACAGAAAAATTCCTTAGATTATTCGCATATGCCAGAACATTACAGTATGCTTAAATAGATGAATGATAAAGGATGCTTTACAATGATCCCAGACGGGATATAAATACTATCTGCCGAACCTTCTTGAAGGAGTCCATCGGCCACAACCATTATGTCTGCTACAAACTATTTACCCATCGGCTATAGAATACAGAAACACCGACAACAATCATCCCGTCGGCTACAGAAACACCGACGACAACCCAGTCGGCTGACACCAACGACGCCAAATGTTTACTGTACGGGTAAAACAAATGAACGCATACAGACAATGGAACAAAATAGCAGAATTATATTCGCATACATTATGCTTCATAAGATGAATAATACTAGAAGATGCTTTACAATGATCCCAGATGGGATATAAATACTATCCGCCGAACCTTCCCGAAGGAGTTCGTCGGCCACAAACATTATGTCCGCTACAAACTATTTACCCGTCAGCTACAAAATACAAAACACCGACAACAGTCATTCCGTCGGCTACAGAAACACCACCAGGACCATCCAGTCGGCTGACACCATCCCCGCCAAAAAGAAAAGTCGTCTCCTGATGACTAACAAAATATCTGAGACAAATTAACAAACAAAATACATTAACCGACTAATTACAACAAGATAAATCTGCTTCTGACACATCACTGTCACCTTCGTCCCGTGCCTGTAACCTCTGCTAACACAACACTGTCTCCTCAATGAAGCTGACTTTGATAGCCACTTGTGTTGTTTTCTCTGTTTTCAATTTCTCGGTACCCTGAGCCAAGTATCGCTACACTGCCTCCAACTGGATGATTAGCTCCTCCCGAGCTCTCTACGCATCCACTAAGACAGCCTCCCGGCCAACACCTACTCCCAGTGCCTCTGGTACATAGAAAGTCCATGCCTGCAGCAACTTCAACTCTTCTCAACTAGTCAAACTCCCACGACTGATATCCACAATGACTGGGGATCCAGGGGGCAACGCCCCCGACGGGGTCGAGGGGTAGCGCCCCCGCGGGGGTCCTGGGGCAGCGCCTAGACCAAATCTGCACTTCGAACCTCATACAAAAATGCACATAACACACTATTTCTGTCATTCTCTGCCGATTCTACACTCTTTCTGGCAATCACTGAGACTTTATGTCCGCTACAAACTATTTACCCGTCGGCTACAGAATACAGAAACACCGATGACAATCATCCTGTTGGCTACAGAAACACCGACGACAATCCAATCGGCTGACACCATCCCCCCCCCCAAAAGAAAAGTCGTCTCCTAATGACTAACAAAATATCTGAGACAAATTAACAAACAAAATACATTAACCGACTAATTACAACAAGATAAATCTGCTTCTGACACATCACTGTCACCTTCGTCCCGTGCCTGTAGCCTCTGCTAACACAACGCTGCCTCCTCAATGAAGCTGACCTTGATAGCCACCTGTGCTGCTTTCTCTGTTTTCAATTTTTCGGTACCCTGAGCCAAGTGTCGCTACACTGCCTCCAACTGGATGATTAGCTCCTCCCGAGCTCTCTACGCATCCACTAAGACAGCCTCCCGGCCAACACCTACTCCCAGTGCCTCTAGTACATAAAAAGTCCATGCTTGCAGCAACTTCAACTCTTCTCAACTAGTCAAACTCCCACGACTGATATCTGCAACAACTAGGGGTTCAGGGGGCAACGCCCTCGGTGCGGTCGAGGGGCAGCGCCCCCGTAGGGTCCTAGGGCAGCGCCTAGACCAAATCCGCACTCCGAACCTCATACAAAATTGCACAGAACACACTATTTCTGTCATTTTCTACCGATTCTACACTCTTTCTGGCAATCACTGAGACTTCCCCTTCCCTTTGGCATTATCCATCACTCATTCTGAACAACTTGAATCTGTCGTCGTCTTCTTTTTTTTGTAACCACCGGCGCATCACTCTGAGCCCAAATACCACCATCATGGCCGATAATCGCAGCTGCAGTCAGGCGATTACCCCGCCCCAGATTGCACATCAAGTGGTCATCTATATACATCGGTCAGGACATTCTGACGGATTGACATGAACAAGAGATTCATTTCCGCGAGCCTCCATGAGGGCATCTCCAGTATTTTCCATGGGCATGTTACATCTTCCGGCAAAAAGAATCCCGCGGCTTTTAGAACCACCTGGCGGACAGAGGGAATCAAAATCAACACTTCCGAGGATTCAATCTTCGGATTGGTTTACAATTGAACAAAAAAATCGCCGCGGGAATATTGTTTTACACCCACGGGTGACTTCCTAACTCACAGAAACTTATCATTGTGTTGTAGATGGGGATTTTGACATTCGCGGAGTCGGTTTTATGCTGGCTGTGGTATTGCTGCATTGAAAAGAATCTCCACTTGACTAGGAAAACCCCGCGAACGAGCTGCCGCGGACAGGTGCCCGCGGAGCACCTCCCGCAGGCACCTTTTCAAAAAAAGAAGATTTTTTTTTTTTTGTTTTTTTTTTTTTCAAAAATAAAAATACAGAGGTACCTCAATTTTGCCTCCAGGTGTCGCCATTCTGCAATGACGATGGCGAAGGAGCCCTCAAAGCATTTGGCAACAACTTCTTCAGCGACGGCAATAGTGTTAGATCATTCTGCAACGATTTCTTCGACAATGACAATGACAGTGATGAAATCTTCCGGGCGCGGTATGTTTTCAATTTGGACCCGTTGACCGCCTGAGGGATCTCTTCCTCGTCCAAGGTTGACAATTTAATTGCTCCATTGTCGCCGACTTCTCAGATCTGGTATGGTCCAACCCATCTGACTTTGAACTTCCCCGACTTGATTTCATTTCGCCCGTCATACTTGAGTACCAACTAGCCCTGCTGAAACCTGTTGAGTTTGTCATGCCATGCCTTATGTCTGTTTTGTGTCACCTCCGTCACCCACTGTGCCTGCGGTCGTCGCGCATCTAGCTTATTTCCTTGTTGTCGGTACCCTTCAAGTAATTTTATGGTGCAATGCATTCTTTTCTTCCTGTGCAGTCCGTTCATCATGTACCGAATGGTGGGATCTTTCTTTTTTCTAGGTTTGGACTGTATGTTCTTCCCCTTAGCTTTAGGCGTAACCGCCTTACCTTCTTCCGCTTCTCTGTATTCCTTCAGACACTTATTTTCCTCTTTTTTCTCACCTTTGTCGACCCTTAGCATATTACAACTCAGAAAGAGTTTGTAGTCTTCTATTTGCCAGTGGTAAAGGCCATTCACCGAGTCTAGGTCGTCATCATTCGATCCTCCTTCTAGTGTCAATACTCCTTTGTCATTCGGTTCCATTCTCCACTTTCCTTCATTGTTATCTCTTTCATCGACACTGTCGTCTTCAGCTTCTAAGTCTAACAATGTTGCCTCCTCACCTACCATTTGTGTGTGTAGGTTAATTATGAATCTTTTGCCTCCGCGCTCCATTGATAGAGTATTTCGTTTCCAATCATGTTTTACTTTTGCTTGCACCAACCAATTCCGTCCCAATATAGCATCATATCCTTTTCTTTTCAATGGAATGACTACGAAATCCAATAAAAATGGTTGCGTTCCAATAGTTACCGGTTGCACTTTCAAGATTCCCAACGGTTTGATTCCATGTTGGTCTGCCGTGAGCAACTGAAATGCAGGTGGCCACAGCATTAGCTTTCCCAACTTCTTTCAAGTATCCTCTAGCAAGACATTCACGCCGGACCCTCCGTCAACAATTGTGTCTGTCAAAACATTTCCCAAGATCCCCATCTTGACGATCACCGTATGTCTTCCCGTCGTGAGTGCCAGAAGCATTGGGTCTGTTGCTGTCACTTCCCTACTGTCCCTTCCTGTCTCCTCCATTGTTTTCGAAAACGGTGTATGATTCAGAATGGCCATCCGTAACCGGGGCATTATGAGGAGGTCACTTATCTTGACCGGTATCTCCGTTTGTAAGATCTACCGTATAATGTTTTGTTCTGCGAAGTTCCTTGCCAAGGTGCCAGTGATGTCCTTCAACTAAGATGTCCCTGCTGACGATGCCTTTCCAATTTCCGCCTGCACTTCTCCCAATTTTCTTTTTTCCTCCGTCGACAGTTTCGCTTGCCTCCGCGTAATTGCCAAAACCTCCTCTTCATCCATGTCGACAGTGATCAAGTTTACTCCAGACTTTGGGCACTTGGCATCTTCATGGTCGCCGGGTCCGCACCATCTGCATAATAATTTCGGTGTGTGCCGCTGTACAATCCCGCGCAAAATGACCCCACAAATTACATGCTCGACATTGAACGATCGACCGTCCGTTTGCATCATACTGGGTTCGACTTCGGCTCCCATTATTATTGTTATTGTTCGCATTGTTGTTATTTTGCCCTCTTTTATTATTCTTGTACCCTCCGGATGTGGCACCTGCGCTATTTGTATTTCCGCTACTACCCAACGGGGAAGCCTCCAGTGTAAGAAGCACCTGCGGAGATCCTCTTGTCTTCATGTTAAAGGGGCACTCTTTTGTCGAATGGCCCATGATTTGACAAATGTCACAGAATTGGTTCTTTGGACACGATCCTTTAGTATGACCGTCGGTCTTACACTCTGTGCACCACAGCTCACTACCTTTTGGCTCCTTCTGCATGTTTTTAAACTCCTTCATCATGCGGATCATGTCCTTCTATAGGGCACGGACTTTCTTGCTACTACCTTCATCGTCGCTGTTATCTTCTCCGGCAGGCTCGTCGTCATCAGAATCAGATGAGCTAGTGTTCTTCTTTGTCTTCAGCTCACTTTCGAGGTCCATGCTCCGTTATAAGCTTCTGTATATGACGACGGTGGCACAATTTTCATTTTCCTCCGCAACTTCGAGCGTAGGCCTTCCACGAACCATCTTTTCTGAAGTCCGTCTACCGGCTTACTTTCCATTTTGTTTATCAAGTCTTTTAATTTCCTGGCGTAAATGCAGATGGTTTCGTTCTTCCCCTGCTTAGTATTGAAGATCTCTGCTACAATTTCATTATCATCCCGCAACAGTTTAAATTCTGCCAGAAACTCCTTTTTAATGTTATCCCAACTGTTTAGCTTTTGTGGATCTGTATCAGTGAACCAATCAATTGCTACGCCTCGTAGGGTGGCCGAAAATTGCCTCATCTAGTCGTCTTCATCAGTTATCCCATTTGCCTTCCAGATCATTTCACATGTTTTGCAATGTCGAATAGGATCGGCCGTACCATCGCCATCAAACTTCGGCAGTTTCTCTTTCGGTCCCACCATTGCAATTGGTTTCTGTAAACAGGCGTTGCTCGGTCCTGCAATACTGGCGCTGTTCAATCCCACACCGGCGGTTTGCACTCCCACACCGGCAGTCTGCACTCGCACACCGGCGATCTGTACTCCCACACCGGCGGACTGCACTCCCACACCAACGGACTGCACTCCCTCACCGGCAGACTGGTCTCCCACACCGACAGACTGCACTCCCACACCGTCGGACTGTTTTCCCACACTGTTAGACTGCACTTCAACACCGGCGATCTCAACAGCTGCGAACCTTGGTGAAGAAAAAGGATCTTCTGAAGTTGTCTCCTACGGAAGTGTATCCTGGACGAAGAGTTCACTCCACGCTCTTGCTCCGTCGGCACTCCAAGCCGTGCGAATCGATGCTCTTCCGTCTGGATTCTCTCCCCTCGGCGAACACAAATTCAAAAACTCCTCCCGTGCTTCTTCCACCAATTCCACCCGTTGCTGAGTTTCCTCCAACAAATCTTCTGTGCTCCAGTTTCCGTCGGCACTCTTCTGAAATCTCCGTCGGCGTTCGGCTTGCTGTGCCAGAATTAAATTCTGTTGCGCAGTACGGATTCCATCTTTTCCCTTGACCTTATTTCGATCCTTGTTAAGCTGATTTGGCATTAATCTTCATTCCTCCCACCTTCCAGGTTCATAAGGCAATAGCGCCAAATGTTTACTGTATAGGTAAAATAAATGAACGCATACAGACAAGGGAACATGAACAGCAGAATTCCTTAGATTATTCGCATATGCCAGAACATTACATTATGCTTAAATAGATGAATGATAGAGGATGCTTTACAATGATCCCAAACGGGATATAAATACTATCCGCCGAACCTTTGCGAAGGAGTCCGTCGGTCACAACCATTATGTCCACTACAAACTATTTACCCGTCGGCCACAGAATACAGAAACACCGACGATAATCATCCCGTCGGCTACAGAAACACCGACGACAATTCAGTCGGCTGACAGACTACAACATTGATCCTTCCTTGGCCACCCAAAAGTTTGATGTTGATTTTCATTGGATTATCAAATGTAACCCCCTTGAAGCCTTGGATGATCAAGAAGGATTTCAACATAAATTGCCACTTGAGACATGACAAGTTGATCCTTTCCTTGCTTCAAATGTTGGAAAATTTGAAAGTTATTATTTTGATTACGAAGGTTTGGGAAAGACAACTTGCTTGTGGATTGATCATGATCCTAATGAATTTCCCAACTATTGATTTTACATGATGATTTTCTTGAACTTGAAAATGAGGTAGTAAATATTTTTTTAGAGCATAAGGACAAATTAACAAAATTGAGAACCATCACCCAAGCCATGTGGCTCTTGAACATCTTGAGAAACCATGTCAGATCAAATGTGTATGTTAGTTTGGTCTATGGCATTCCTTCAAGATTCTTTTACATAGTTAGAGTAGGTTTGCATTGGACCACTTGGTTCAAGAGGGTTAGGGCAGGTTTCATTTTCATTGGTTAGAATAGCTGTTTCCTTGTCAAGCTAGGAAGTTAATTTTCTCCAAGTCATTTGACTTGGATTTCATTGAGTGGCTTGGTTAGTTTCTTGGCTTAGTTTTCTTTAAAGTGTAAGTTTGTAGGTTTGTCTTGAGCTATTTGGCCCAAGATATTTGGTGGTGGTTTCTTAGTTTTCTTATGTTTACGAATTTTCTTTTGGTAGTCTAGTTTAGAGGGATTCCAATTTGTGAGAAAGGCAATGTGTTCTACTCAGCTTATTACTGCTTCTTTTACACCATTATCCCCTTTGCATGGTGTGAAGAGGCCTTCTAGCTCTATTCGACCTGTTGGACTTTCCAGATGTGTCAGATCCCGTTCTGGCTATTTGCACCAGCGACACTCATCTGTGAGTGGCCGGAGACAGTGCAGTACCTCTACACATCGGCATGTGTATCATTCAGTGACTGATTTATTTTCGCCCAAGAAAGACTCCTAGTGCTTTCTCTGTCTCTGCTCTTTGTTGCTATTTCTTTGGTTGTATTTGTTTAATTTCAAGCACCTTTGTGTGTTCCTGTTGGTGTTAGTCTTGCTGTTGTAATCTTTTTGTCCCACAGACCTCTTTTTGGTCTCTTGGACATTAATATGATTATCTTATCTTATCTTATCTTATCTCCCACACACTTTGGTGTTCTCCCAGTACATTTATTCAGTTGATTTCTTGAATACCTCTTGCAAGGATACCTTAAACTGGAAACTGTTCCTAATAGCTAATCATTTGAAAAGGTTTTGTATTAATTTTGGATTAAATTCGTTCATTGTGTCTAAGAAACATGAGTCTTTCAATTACATCATTTTACTCATACTTAGCGGCTCTAAGTTCTTAGGGAGTTTTCAATGTGAAGTTGGAATTAGTAAAAATCATACACTTGCTTCAATGCCATTGTGGTTTTCCAAACTCTCTACAAGCTTTACTGCTTGTAAGCCAAAAATAAAAGATTGAGAAGAAACAAAAAGGCAATATCAAAAGAAAAGAGAAGCAAAATAGAAAAAATAGGAAAGAAATGAAAATAAAGCAATTTGGCTTTGGGTATGCAAATATCTCTATTAGTGCTACTAAATAAAAATCACTAAAGGTAGAGCAATGTTTGTGGCTGACTGCACTGCTAACCTCGTCAGGGCTATGGATGCTTGACTAACAACGAGGCCCTATCTAGGATACTTTTGAAGTAAGAATATTAATATAGTTGAGAACATTGGATTTGAGAATCTTTATAGGTTCTTGTCAAGCAGAGAATAAATCACTTACACACGCATGAGTAACTGGGCATTAAGGTTCTTATCTCATTTTTTGGTTTTGCCCATTTTGAGTACAATTTCTATTAATTGAATAGATAAACAGTGATTAACCGAAGGTTCTTGATTCTAAGTAAGTTATATTCTTGAGATGTTCAAGAACATTTCTTTGGGGCGGTGCTAGATGTGTGGACCCCTCCATGTTCTTTGTACTCCAGTCATGATAAATCCTCAAAATTACTCAATTTCGTGCAATATATAATTGTGCTTTTCCATTCACACCATGATAAATTTTGATGGAGGAGTTCTTGCAAGGAAACCCAAAGCTGAATTGAGTGGATGAAAGATGATTTGAATGATGTAAAAAGAAAATAAGTTTGGTATTTAAATTTATCCTCTGTGGAAGGAGGATTCCGCTCTCCCCAAAGGATTTTATCCTCGTTATATGGTTCACCATCAACTTCGACCTCTAGAAACCTCACTACTTGAGATTAAATTTGATGAACTCATGAGGATGTTTGATGATAAGCTGCCTTCCATTTTTGAAGATAGTAAGATGATGAGATTCTACATAAAGAATTGCAAGATGTTTGTAAAGAAAATTCTACATGCAACCCCCTAAGAGAAGAAGATGAACAACAACTCGGGTTGGTTATAGTGGGACTTTGCATTTGATCAGCTTGGGGAGATATTTGAAGGAGAGATTATATAGGAATCCTTGACTTTTGAGGATACACTTAGCAATGTTCATAAGGATGAATGGTTCATGTTGTACAAGGACTAGCCTTCTAATGCAATATTTCATGGGTTTGACTGCAACATTGAACCTTCCTTGGCCACCCAAGAGTTTGATGTTGATTTTCATGGGATTATCAAATATAACCTCCTGAAGTCTTGGATGATCAAGAAGGATTTCAACATGAATTGCCACTTGAGACATGACAAGTTGATCCTTTCCTTGCTTCAAATGTTGGAAAATTTGAAGGTTATTATTTTGATTACGAAGGTTTAGGAAAGACAACTTGCTTGTGGATTGATCATGGTCCTAATGAATTTCCCAACTATTGATTTTACATGATTTTCTTGAATTTGAAAATTAGGTAGTAAATATTTTTTGGTTTCACCCATTTTGAGTACAATTTCTATTAATTGGATGGGTAAACGGGGACTAACCAAAGGTTCTTGATTCTAAGTAAGTTAAATTCTTGAGATGTTCAGGAACATTTCTTTGGGGGGGTGCTAGATGTTGTGCCATTTTACACCATCACCCCTTTAAATGGGGACCCCTCCATTTTCTTTGTACTCCAGTAATGATAAATCCTCAAAATTACTCAATTTCGTGCAATATATAATCGTGCTTTTCCATTCACACCATGATAAATTTTGACAAAGGAGTTCTTGCAAAGAAACCCAAAGGCAAATTGAGTGGATGAAAGATGATTCAAATGATGTCAAAAGAAAATAAGTTTGGTATTTAAATTTATCCTCCATGGAAGGACGATTCCGCTCTCCCTAGAGGATTCTATCCTCCCTTTGGCCACAATTCTGCCACAATTATTTTAAGTACAAATAACAATAAATCTTAACAGATCTTTCTAATGACTCAAAAGTGGGAATAAGTCTAAGTCAAAAGAGTGAGGACGAGGATGATCACAAAGGAGGGTGATGGTAACTAATTAAGAATCAATTTGAATAGATGAGGAACTATTCGCAAAGTGGTAAAAATTCTTTGTAGAGGGCGGATTCCTCCCTCCCCCATGGTTTTTATCCTCTAATATGTTATAGTGCTATCTTAAAAATTGATAATCCTCTTGGACCATTGGATCCCACTCATTGAGAGGATTCTATCCTCACGACATAGTGATTTCTGCCAACACTTGATGTAAAAATATTGGAATTTTAAAAGCCAAGTCATCCAATCTAGTCAGTTGAGAGGGTGTGAAAGCGATTAAACTAAAAACAAATTTTATCGGTTGAATAATGTTGAGTTGGACTTTGCGAATGCAATTGGGATGAAAACAAATATTAAAGCCAAGGTCAGCCTCCATATGGGAACATGCTCATTCACACCACCTATGCCTATAAATAAAGCGGAAGGTAACTTTATTTCAATATTTTTCAAAGACAAAATTGCGTTTGAAATAAGCCATGAACTATTCCCTATTAGCAGTGATTTATAGGCAGTCAATTGTCTCATGGATTGGTGAATTTATTGAGAAGGATCTGTTGGAAGGAAGATAAAAGGTTTGAAATCTGAAAGTTCTATGGTGTAAAACATTTATCCTTTCCATATTTTATTTTATTCAAATTGTAATTGTAGATTTGAATAAGGCAAGCCAAAATGATAAGTGTTTTGGGGGAAATCTTTTCTGATTTTGATGCTAATTCAGTTGTTATGATAACTTTCAGATTTATTTTTATTTTTATTTTTGCAAGGCTTAACGATCTTTTCTCTTGTCTTGCAAGGTGGGAGGCTTGGAAGATGGAGATGATAGGAACAAGATACTCGAGACTCCAGGCTGATGCTTCAAGATCAAGGCTTCAATCGCAAGGATTCAAAGTGAGCAGGAGGATTCCACACCAAGACCATCAAAGTTAATATACAAATCCAACCCAACTTCATGAAGACATCAAGAGTTCTATCGAGACTACACTTCGATGATGAAGATCAAGTTCACAATGGTGTAGGTGCAAATTCATGTCAAGACCAGAAAGAAGTTTTTTTGGAAGAGTTATCAAATTTAGAAAGTTAGAAATGTTGTGCATTAAGAGATATTTTCTCTTCATCAAAGGATTAAGTAACAAGATAAGAGTGATGAGGTGGCACTAAGTCTTCTCCTCCAATCAAAAAGTTCCAATTCCAGGCATAGTCAATCACAACATGCCAAGTGTCCAATTTCCTTACTGGTTAGAAAAATTGTTGTAATTTTCTTACTGGCCCACAATGTGGTCTCTAATGTAATTGCTTGAAAATTTGGCAACCCTAATTAAGGTTTGTGGGAAGAAATCTCAACCTTGATCTTGAAATGATCTTAGCCCTTCATTAATTGGACATCTAAAAAAGGATGGGGCCTTCTCATTTGTTATTCATTAGCTTAGGACATTGGAGTTAGTAGAGAGATAGAAGAGTAGAGTAGGCTAGCTAATGGAGAGACTTGATCAAATTGTTTCTATGATGCTTTCAAAGTAATGGATAGTTCATTGTTGGTTCTTCATGATGAATTAATTAATACTGCTTTCAAGTGTTTCATGGTTTCCTCAATCTTTCACTTGGAGTAGATTTTTTTTTATGTTGAAGTTGTTTAGTTGCATGGAAGTTGTTGTGGATGTTTACTTGCTTGACTCAAACAAATTTGGGCCACTAGCTTCTTGCTGATGGTATGAGTGCCTTGTGTGGTAAGTTGATGATTAAATGCACTTAACTTCAATTAGTGTTAAATCTTTAGTTTGCATTCATTTAATGGGATCAGAGCGGAGATATCAGTTTGAAAACCATTTGACTGTTTGTTAGAAGCTTGTACTAGATGGGTGGAGTCATTGGCTAGATTACATCTAGTAGAGTCAAGGTCATCGATGATTCCTTTCATTCCTAGTTAGAGGTAGAAGTAGCAATAAATTTAAGTTGAAGTTGAAATGGATATTTGAATATCAAAATCATATTTTTATTGCACATTGTGAAGCCAAGTCTTTGGAATTGCAAGAGTTGATATCCCTTGAATGAATAGGGTAAATCCCTTTGTGATAACCAACATATTGCATCATAAAATTGAGTTAATTCTACAATGAAGAAGGAACCTTGAAGTCGTCTCATGATCTTACTTTGTAAGCTTAGTATGAGAGACGACCTTATATGAAGAGAGGATTAAATGTTTGGTGTTTCATTTTGAAACATCGAGTATTTGATTATGCATGTTGTAGGGAACAATACTCACATCAACAGATAGAGGATTAAATGGTTGGTGTTTCATTTTCAAACATTGAGTATTTGATTCTGCATGTTGTAGAAAACAAAACTCACATCAACATATAGCTTATTTTCTATTATTTTCATTGGTTCGAAATCCAACTATGGTTCACAAACTAAAGCCATTATCTGCACCTCTTTCATTCTGGTAATGTTCACTAACATACATCATTCTTATTTGTTAGATGGATTCCGATAGCTCTTCTGACACACATATCTTTTCCCAAATAGGTGTCTTTTTCCGAATAAACTTTGTTGACCTCTTCACTATCTTCCTTTGACATTCCTTTAAGTTCTTTGTTTTCTTTAGGTCCCGATGACACTTTCGACATCTACCATCTTTTCCTCTAAAAAAATTGATGATATACTCTCCTTCCCTCACATTACTGTAATTTCTTCTTCAGCTTTCAGACTCTAATGAAGTTCTGGAAATATCTAACAGGCCCGGAGGTCACCTTGTAAAGAATGTTAAGGGACTTTTGACTTGACAACTGGATGCCCAAAGGTGGACATGACACAGACTGACCGAAGAATGATGCTTCCAACTAAGTGTTTAGGGGAAAAGAGATACACTTTAATAGGATTCTAGGTCTCCCCATCATAAAATTGAGTTAATTCTACAATAAAGAAGGAACCTTGTAGTCATCTCATGATCTTACTTTGTAAGCTTAGCATGAGAGACGACCTTATATGAAGAGAGGATTAAATGTTTGGTGTTTCATTTTGAAACATTGAGTATTTGATTATGCATGTTGTAGGGAACAATACTCACATCAACAGATAGAGGATTAAATGGTTGGTGTTTCATTTTCAAACATTGAGTATTTGATTCTGCATGTTGTAGAAAACAAAACTCATATCAACATATAGCTTATTTTCTATTATTTTCATTGGTTCGAAATCCAACTATGGTTCACAAACTAGAGCCATTATCTGCACCTCTTTCATTCTGGGAATGTTCACTAACATACATCATTCTTATTTGTTAGATGGATTCTGATAGCTCTTCTGACACACATATCTTTTCCCAAATAGGTGTCTTTTTCCAAATAAACTTTGTTGACCTCTTCACTATCTTCCTTTGACATTCCTTTAAGTTCTTTGTTTTCTTTAGGTCCCGATGACACTTTCGACATCTACCATCTTTTCCTAAAAAAAATTGATGATATACTCTCCTTCCCTTGCATTACTGTAATTTCTTCTTCAGCTTTCAGACTCTAATGAAGTTCTGGAAATATCTAACAGGCCCGAAGGTCACTTTGTAAAGAATGTTAAGGGACTTTTGACTTGACAACTGGATGCCCAAAGGTGGACATGACACAGACTGACCAAAGAACGATGCTTCCAACTAAGTGTTTAGGGGAAAAGAGATACACTTTAGTAGGATTCTAGGTCTCCCCTTATCTAGGCCACTAAGCCATTCAAATATGTATGTAAGGGAAAAAGGGAAATTTCCAAATACAATTCCGCTATAATTCAAATTAGATTAGCTAGAACCCAAGGGTAGAAGGGCACCAAGACCAAATTCGAATTATAAAGAAAAATGCAATAGAATGAAATGTACCATATAGGATAAAAATTCAACCAATTTCTTGAAAAATGTAATTCTAAAATACTATGTATATAATTAGTACAATTAAGATACAGAACTAAGGTAAAGATATGAAAAAGAAATAAAATAAAGAAGAATCACCTTGAAATACGTAGAGCAAGATGTATTTTGCATTCAATAACTGACTTGGTTATGCTGTTAGAGATTTTGTATTTGGTAGCCGACGGGTAGATTAGGATTGTTTTGTAGCCGACGAACCCCTTCGGGAAGGTTTGGCGGAAAGTATTTATGCCCCGTCTGGGATCATTGTAAATCATCTTATCTTATCCTATCTTCTACGCTGTATGTGATCTTTTGGCATATGCGAATAATAAAAGGAGTATTGTTATTGTTGTTCTTGTTCATTGTCTGTGCGCATTAATCCATTGATCTATGCGGTAAACATTTGGCACTGTTGCCCTATGAACCTAGAAGGAGTGAGGAATGAAGCTTAATGCCAAATCAGCTTAACAAGGATCAAAATAAGATAAAAGGAAAAGATGGAATATGTACTGCGCAAGAAAATTTAATTTTGGCACAGCAAGCCGAACGCAGGAGGAGGTTCCAGAAGATTGTCGACGGACACAGAAGCGCGGAAAAATTGTTGGAGGAGACTTGACAGCAGCTGGAGTTGGTGGAAGAAGCAAGGGAGGAGTTTTTGAATTTGTATTCGCCGAGGGAAGAGAATCCCGACGGAAGAGAATCGACTCGCACGGCTCAGAGTGCCAAGGGAGCACAAGCATGGAGTGAACTCTTCGTCCGGGATACACTTCCGGAAGGGACAACTTTAGAAGATCCTTCTTCACCAAGGTTTGTAGCTATCGAGACCACCGGTGTGGGAGAGCAGACTACCAGTGTGGGAGAGCAGACCGTCGGTGTGGGAGTGAACAGTGCCAGTGTTGCAGGATCGAACAACACTCGTGCACAAAACCCAGTAGTGATGGCAGGACCAAAGGAAAAGTTACCGAAGTTTGATGGCGATGGTACGGCCGATCCAATCCAACACTGTAAAACATGTGAAACGATTTGGAGGGAAAATGGCATAATCAATACAACGACAATTTTCGGCAACCCTACGGGGTGCTGCAATCGACTAGTTCGCCGATGCAGATCTCCAAAATTTAACCACTTGGGACAACCTTAAGGAGTTTACTGCTGAATTTCAACCGTTGCATGACGACAATGAAATTGTCGCAGAGATATACAATACAAAACAGGGGAAGAATGAAACAGTTCAAGTTTATGCCAGGACGCTGAAGGACTTGATCAATAAAATGGAGAATAAGTCAGCTGATGGGCTACAGAAAAGGTGGTTTATTGAAGGCCTTCATCTAAAGCTGCGAAAGAAGATGAAGATCGTGTTGCCATCGTCATACACTAAAGCGTACAATCGAGCAATGAACCTAGAAAGCGAGCAGAAGACGAAAAAGAAAAAGAAAAGTAGCTCGTCGGATTCAGATGATGACACATCTTCAACAAAAGATAGCAGCGATGATGAAAGCAGCAGCAAGAAGGTCCGAGCCCTCCAGAAGGACATGATTCATATGATGAAGGAATTTAAGAACATGCAGAAAGAAACAAATGGCAGTGAGCTATGGTGTACGGAATGTAAGGCAGACGGTCACACAAAGGGCTCCTGTCCAAAGAACCAGTTCTGCGACATTTGTCAGATCATGGAACATTCCACAAAATAAAAACCTTTAACATGAAAACTAGAGGACCTCAATAGGTGTTCTTGGCACATGAGGCTTCCGCATCCGAAGGGAGCGGAAACACAAGCACAGAGGGTGCCACGTTGGGAAGATACAGAAATAATCGGCACAGTCCAAACAACAACAGCAGCAGCAGCGGCAACACCAATAATGGGGGGAGGAGTCGAATTCAGTATGATGCGAACGAGCAACCGATAGTGCAATGCCGCGCATGCAATTTGTGGGGCCACTTCACTCGAGATTGTACAACGGCGAACACATCGAAATTGTTATGCAGATGGTGCGGACCCAGCGATCATTAAGATGCTAAGTGCTCGAAGTCTGGAGTAAATCTAATCACCGTTGGGACGGACGAAGAGGAGGTATTGGCAATCACACGAAAACAAGCAAAACTATACCCCAACCCTGCCGAAGAAAAGAAGAGGCTAGAAGTACGGAAGGAAATCGAGAAAGCAACATATGCGGAGACATCTCAGTTGAAAGACACCACGGGCGCCTCACCAAGGAACTGCGCCAAGCAGGACATTGTACGGCAGATATTACAAATGGAGGTACTTATCAAAATCAACGATCTGTTGATCACAATGCCTCAGCTCCGGTCCACACTCACAAATATCACACCAACTACCAAGTTACCAGGAGAACCAGGAAGAGGGAAGGAAGGCTAGAAGTACGGAAGGAAATCGAGAAAGCAACATATGCGGAGACATCTCAGTTGAAAGACACCACGGGCGCCTCACCAAGGAACTGCGCCAAGCAGGACATTGTACGGCAGATATTACAAATGGAGGTACTTATCAAAATCAACGATCTGTTGATCACAATGCCTCAGCTCCGGTCCACACTCACAAATATCACACCAACTACCAAGTTACCAGGAGAACCAGGAAGAGGGAAGGAAATTGCCAGGGTCCGACGTGAACGTCTTGCTCGAGGATACCTGGAGGAGGTTGGGACAACCGACACTGTGGCCACCTACATTTCAGTTGTTGACAGAAGACCAACATGGCATAAAACCTCTTGGCATTTTGATGGCGCAACCGGTGACAATTGACACACAGTCGTTCCTGCTTGACTTTGTCGTAATTCCGCTGAAGAGAAAAGGATATGATGCCATTTTGGGCCGCGGATGACTTATTCAAGCCAGAGTTAAACACGACTAGAAGAGAAATAATTTATCGCTTGAAAGCAAAGGGAGAAAATTCGTCATTGATTTGCACACTCAAATGGTGGGAGAAGAAGCTTTGTCATCAGATTTTGAAGAGGAAGATAAAGGGAGGCAATGTATGGAACCAGATGAGGAGGGAGTCTTGCGGTTGGAAGGAGGATCAACAGACAACAATTTGGATTCTTTCAACGGTCTCTACCATTGGCATATAGAGGACTACGAACTGTTCCAGAGCTGCAATGTACTAACAGTAGAGGAAGGCCACAACAGAGATGAGTTTCCAAGAGAATTCAGAGAAATGAAAGAGGGGGATGTGTCGCTGGATGAGACACCCGCCCATGAATTCACTGAGGGGGAGCCCATCAAATACAACAAAGCCACACTGCAAACTATGAATTTGGGAGATGAAGCTGAACCAAGAAACATATTGGTGGGGGATAGCTGGGATCCAGTATTGAAAGCAGCAGCATTCAAGATATTCTTGGAATATAAGGATGTATTCGCATGGACGTACAAGGATCTAAAGGGAGTACCTCTGGAGTTGTGTGTGCACCGCAACCTGCTGGTCAAAGGAGTAGTGTCGGTATGGAAGCGACCCTATAGGACGAATAAGAACTATGCGACACGAGTTACAGACGAAATCAACCGGATGCTGGAAGTCGGTATCATTTTCAAGGTGCAGACTAGTGAATGGGTGTCACCCATAGTAATCTCACTAAAGAAAGACACCAACCAGATCCGGATATGCGTTGATTTCAAATACCTGAATGCAGTCACAATCAAGGATCCCTTTTCGATTCCATTTACGGATAGTATATTGGCAGAAGTTGCAAGACACGAAATCTATTCCTTCGTGGACAGATTTTTCGGATGCAATTAGATTTCAATCGCAGAGGAGGATAAACTAAAGACAACATTTGTCGTAGAAGATGAGTGTACGCATATAACTGGATGCCGTTTGGTCTGTGCAATGCGCCTGCTACAATCTAGCGTATCATACTGCATATCTTTGACAAAATGTCCGTGGGAAACTTCAAAGCATTCCTCGATGATTGGTTGGTATTCAGCTCTGAGGACAAACACCTGGCAGCACTGGGCGACTGTATGGAAAGATGCCAACGGGCGCGCCTAGCCCTGAATTTGAAGAAGTGCAAATTTATGGTTCCACAAGAAAGGTTGCTCGGACACATAGTCTGTAAAGAGGGACTAAAGACGGATCCAGACAAGGTTAGAGTAATATTGGAAATGCAGTCGTCCACCAATGTAACGGAGGTAAAATCTTTCTTGGGACACATAGGTTATTACAAAAGGTTCATTAAATTTTCTGCCAAAGTATCATATCCGCTAGACAGATTAACGTGCAAAAGAGAAGCATTCAGATGGGAGAAGGAACATGATGAGGCATTTGAAGCACTGAAGGTATGATTGGCTATGGCACCCATCTTGGCATATCCGGATTGGGATAAGGAATTCCATGTTCATGTCGACGCATCCGACTATGTGATCGGAGAAACCTTGGCACAGACAGGCAACCACGGCTTGGATCACCCAATATACTTTGCCAACCGACTATTATCAAGGGCGAAACAAAACTACAGCACAATGGAACGGGAAGCATTGGGCATGGTGTATGCAATATAGAAGTTCCAACACTATTTGTTGGCGACACCGTTTCTATTCTATGTGGACCATCAAGCTTTACTGTACCTCTTAAATAAACAAGTCATTCAGAGAAGAATCAGTCGGTGGCTCCTTTTGCTACAAGAATTCACCTTCAAAATCGTTGTACGAGCCGGGACGAAGCATGTCAGTGTGGACCATCTATTGCGGATTAAAACAGGGGAACCAGTGGATGGAGGCATGAATGATGACTTCCCTGATGCACAGCTATTCCAAATTGTAGTACTACCAAAATGGTATACCAGTATTGGGGAGTACTTGTCCACGGGACAGCCACCGAGGGAGATGTCAAAGAATGAAAGGCGAAAATTGGTATTAAGGAGCCGCACATTTCAGTTGATTAATGGACTGCTATACAAAATGGGGCCGGATCACATTCTCAGACGGTGTGTATTGGAGGAGGAAATACCGAAAGTACTGAAGGAAGCACATGAGGGACCAACAGGTGGACATATAGGACTCGACACCACGGCGAGGAAGATACTACTGGCGGGATTGTGGTGGCCGACGGTGTACAATGATGCGCAGGAATGGGTCGTCGCTTGGGACACTTGCCAACACGTCGGGAAGCCGCTAAAGAGAGACTTTATGCCGCTCAATCCCTCACACACGCTAAAGCTCTTCGAACGGTGGGGATTGGATTTCATCGGACCTCTGAAGGTGAGCAAGACCAGACGGTGCCGATACATTGTTGTTGCAACGGAGTACCTGACCAAGTGGGTGGAGGCACCCGCGCTACTAGATAACTCAGCCTTCAGCACAACAAGATTTATTTATGAGCAGATCATTACCAGGTACGAAATTCCGTTACGATTAACAAGTGACAAGGGTGGACACTTTGTTAATCATGTTATCAGACTGCTCACCATTGAATTCAAGATCTACCATTCATTATTGAGCCCATACTATCTGAGAGAAAACAGACAGGCCGAAGCTACAAACAAGATTCTAGTATCAATTATCTATAAGTCATGGGTGGTCGAAGGTGAAGATTGGGAGGCAAAACTACCTTTTTCTCTATAGGCATACCGCACAGCGTACAAGGTGATAATAGGGCACACACCGTTCCAATTAATGTTCAGACAGGAAGCAGTGGTACCAGCGGAGTTCATGCTACTGAGCTTGAGAATAGCACTGGAAAATAAGATAGGTGACATGGAAAGCTTAAGGGAGCAGCTGCATAATTTGAATAAGCTCGAAGAAAAGCGATTATTGGCACAGTGGGCAACAGAGGTAACACAGAACAAACGTAAGGCGTGGCACGATAAACACCTGAAACTAAACAAGTTCCAACCAAGTCAATGGGTGTTGAAGTATGATGGAAGGAACGAAGTCAAATCCGACAATTCAAAGTCAGATGGGTCGGGCCATACCAGATCCGAGAGGTAGGTGACAATGGAGCCATAAAATTGTGGACCTTGGATGGACAAGAGGTGCCTCAGGCAGTGAATCGGTCAAAGTTGAAGATATATCATGCCAAAAACATATCTTTGGCGTCACAGAATGACAAAGTTTGAGCCCTTTCTTCGTCACAAAACGGTGAAGTCTAGAGAGATAACTAGGTATGTGTTTTTTTAAAAAAAAAGAGGAAATTTTTTTTTTTTGAAAAAAATAAAATTTAAATTTAAATTTTAAAAAAAATGAAAAAAAGAAGAAGAAAAAAGCCTATCCATGAATGCCCCGCAAGCAGTAACTGTTGTGGGCAGGCCCGCAGGCTACTTAGCCCCTGCGAGAAGTCCCTTTTTCTCCATGGCCTAAACATACTCCCGTGGAAGTTTCTCGGTGTATTTCTCGTCTCCCCGTGGACGGAGGGGGTGTTTCCCGCTGGCGTTCTTACTTTCTGTGGGTATTTTGTGCTTCACTGCGGACTGGCTTCCGTGGTCATTTTCTAACCGCAGCTTCTTCTCTTGCAAACCCTTTATCTTCCGAGGTGTCAATTTTTTACCCCACGGATTTATTTATTTCCTGAGTTGGCTTCAAATTTGTGTCTCCATCGCTCAATACTCTGTTCCGCGATTGCTAAAAGGGGGCACCTTTATAGGTTTGGTGGTGGTGGTAGGGATTATTCTACTCTCATGGCCGCGGATCCATACTCTGCTTTACAGGGTCTAGATGCATATGCTTCAAATGATCATAAACAACTACAAGGAGATCAGCTCCCTGCTAGTGTTGGCTTATTACCCGAGTACCAAAACAAGTTAGATCCAAATATTGATTCTATTTATTGTTAGGGACTAGATATTGACTACCGAAAGAGGTTAGTTGATGTTCCTGCTAAAAGCTATTATGATCCACTACGCCGATCTAGCATAGGCCCATCTGTTTCTAGAGTTGTCGTGCCTCTGCGGTTTGTGGGATTTGCTAGTGGCAATGGGAGCTGCATTTGCGAAGATCTCTTTCCAGTCTACGGGTGGGTGAATGTTCACAATTTTACTTGTTGAAAGCTTCCGTGGGAGAAAAAGAAATATTAAGCCAGAGGTATTGTCGAGTTCTACACTAAACCTTTCCGCGGAAAACAAAAGTAACAGAAGGAGGTACTATATAAAAAGAGGAAAGAAGTCGTTATTACATGGAATCAACAGGAAAACGAAAATAGTGGAAGAACCAGCTGAAGACAAGTATGGAGAAGAATGCAAGGGTTTTAGCTTCTGGAATCCGAGTTGCACGGCCATCCACTTCCAACAGTAAGAATGAAATCAAGAATCACAAGCTCTCTCAAGAATAGAAGGAACACTGGATTTGATTAGTAGGTCGTGATCTTACACCGGAGGAGATGGAGTCAGTAATAAAGGGGTCTAAACGCAGAAGGCTTCAGCGGGATCTTATTCGGGAAGGCCACTAGAGGTGCATTATGGACGTTATCAAGAGTAAGCTGACAAGGGCAACTCGGGCTTCAGATATAGCATTGCCACAAATAGTCTTCATGAATGGCATCATGAACGGTGCGGTGTATGATTGGGCTACAGTTCTTGCTGACAGGATGGAGGATTTCATGACACTCCAAGACTGCACATTCTTTATGCCGCACCATGCAATTGGCTTGTTTTTGGAGGGAGCGGTTAATCAGATACCAATGGATGATTTTGAGGCACCACCTCGGGGGAAGTTGGCACAGGGAGAGCCTCCGATATTTTATTGGAGACATCTGGACACAGGCGGACTAGCAGCGGGACAAAAGAAGGTATTTCAGGGATTGCAGGCAGCTCACGGGGACACCGACAGCGGACGGGAGGAGACTTCAAAGAGCAGTGGGGCGGAGTATGAGGAAGAGAGTACTTCCGCAAAAGTTGGCAGCGAACCAGCAAATAGTGAGCCCACATTTTTCACGCCGCCACAGTTGTCAACTTCGGTGCACTTGTCCGCTCCCACTTCACACATTCCTCCTTTTGATCAACGTCATGCACCGGTCATGATGACCCCACCGGCAGTAGCAGATGTCCCACGGGCAATGGCTGAGGGTGTCCCACCGACGATAGATGTTGCACTAACGACCACTCCAAGTGTTACTTTCTCCACAGCCGTAGCGGATGTTCTAGTTGCACCAGTGGAGCCAGTCTCGCGGAGGGTAGAGTTGCCAGCACTGGAACCTGAGCCCCAAATTCGTTTGGATGTGATCGACTGTGATGCGGTGGTGACCATTTCGTCCTCCTTGTTAACAGAAGCCGAGCCAGCACAGCAAGAGGAGAGCATGGAGGCCGCACAGTCAGAGCAGCTGGAGGTGATGGATAAAGCGAGTGCTTTCCTTAGGCAGCAGTTCCGACTCATACCTGCCAAAGTTGGTTCGTCCATTCAGTCCCCGAGGCATCTAGGGGTATCAGCTACAGTACCAGAGCCTCAGGAGGTGGGGGTGCCACAGGCCGAGGATACGTTGAAAGCAGAAGAGGCCACACCGGATGTGGGCATGGCCACCGTAGACGAGGCAGAAAATAGTGATGAGGAATGGATGATGGAGGGTGTGGCCAAGGAGGATTATGGGTCTGATGAGGACAGGTGCAGGGACTACCTCAGGGCTATGAAGGTTGCACTAAAGAAGGGACATAATGTGGCATTGCAGGCTATGACTTGGCGGAGAGAGTGGCATTTGGTTCGAGCTTACATTAGGGGGATTTGTCCACAGTGGTTTCGTTCATGTTTTGAGGAGAGAGGTTCACCAATAGTTGAGACATTGGAGATGTTGGCGGATTGGGCCACCGAGCCCGAGTTGGGTCCGTGCAACACTTCCATGGAGAAGTTGGCACACGAGATAGTAGGACTGTACAAAGAAGTCTACTATGCTCGCAGGCATGCAGAGGTGGACAGTGCAACAGATAGGGTCACAGCGGAGAGATCTCTAGTAGTTGAGAGGGAGGTTAGAGACAAGATAGCCACCGACTTGGCCAGCCAGCAGGCTGCGTGGGCAGCTGAGTGTGCAGCACTATTGCGGGATAAGGAAGTGGCAGAGCAGGAATTACAGTTGGTAAAGACCCAGGCTATGGATGTAGTGCTTCTCTTGAAGGAAGCCATAGAGGTTAACACACGAATTCAGAAGGATTTGAGCATCCGGATAGAGCAGGTCTATGAGTTGCGTCAGCAGTAGCATTCTTCAGGAGCACCGCCTTCTCTCTAGTATTTTTTGTTTGTTGTATGTGGGTTGTCTCCTATTTTGTTAGTCGTCAGGAGACAACTTTTCTTTTTGGGGGGGATGATGTCGTCGGTAGATTTTGCATTCTGTAGCCGACTTGGTTATGCCGTTGGAGATTTTGTATTTGCTAGCCGATGGGTAGATTAGGATTGTTTTGTAGCCAATGGACCCCTTTGGGAAGGTTCGGCGGAAAGTATTTATGCCCCGTCTGGGATCATTGTAAATCATCTTATCTTATCCTATCTTTTGCACTGTATGTGATCTTTTGGCATATGCAAATAATAAAAGGAGTATTGTTGTTGTTGTTCTTGTTCATTGTTTGTGTGCATTAATCCATTGAACTATGCAGTAAACAAAGAAGAATCACCTTGAAATACATAGAGGAAGATGTATTTTAGCTCCAAAAGTCGCATAACTGAACTTTTCTCAAAATATCCGATCGTGGATCTCGAAATGAAATGACAAAAGGAACAAACCCCAAAAATCATTCGACAAGAAGGCAGGAAGGACTAGGTTGAACTGTTGGAAGGACGTCTTACGAAATGGTTGACGTAGTCCGGCGAACACTACAACAAAATTCTCCAGAAAGTTCCAGCAAAATTATTTCCAGATCTGCATGCAAATCCTAATATCCTGTTTCTACACACAGAAAAGAACGGTTTTTGTGGTTGGGTTGGATGATGTTGATGTTTGGTAGCTTCAGTCGGATAAACCTATATATAGTTATATATGAGATATAATTTATAAGTGTGTTCATCATACATGAGATATAAGTTATTGTTATATGAGAGAGAATAATATAATAATATATATAACTATGATTAAATTTGTTATTTTTTTAATTATCTAATGAATGAATAGGCATGTCCCATGAAAGGACATGTCCTTATCATGGCTTATTCTCAATATAAATAAGAGATCGTTGTCATTTAGAGAACACATACCAAAAACATGGCAGTGCTATTACATTTGTAGCAATCCATCAAAAACATGATGGTATCAAAGCCAAATTGCAAATGTGAGAAAAGGAGTCTTCTATGGAACAATGTGTTGCTTCCCAAACCCACGGATTGGAACCCTACGAGTGTTGTCAGCTCGATGCTGGGATATCCAATCGGCTATTGCCAACTTGATGGGACTGATCAATGCAATCTAAGTCCCCTACACTTCTACCTCTACAAAACCAAGGCGAGTGCACCTAATCTCGGGCAAAAAGCTAAAATCCAAGGATGTTTGTAGCAAATAACTTGATTATAAATGTAATGAAAAATCTTCCGGAATGGCAAGAAATTTAGAGGACCTTCAGCTTGGATAATATTTTTGTGAAAAGTGCCAAAATTACATTACTTCACAACTATGATAACTTCAGAATGTAAGTACTCCAAAATTGCAAATTTCTGAATTGAAAACAAATTAAATAATTATATAAAATTATAAATGTAAGAGTATTTGAAATAAAAAGTGATTATGAATTACTGAAACAAATGAATATATAATTTTTAGAGGAAAGATATGAAATAATTGCCAGCATATAGATTATGAATCACGAACAACATAAAGACCAGTGCCTTAAATTGAATGGGCAATAGAGTCAGTATTACAAGTTTATAATGTACAACTTTATAAAATTTGACACACTCCAACTGTAAGCAATTTAATTATCGAGATGTGATGGATCAAATATATTTATGCAATTTCAAACTAGTCTAGATGACACTTTAACTCCTAAGGAGACAAACTAGACACAGATACAGAACAAATAAATATTTCACTATATCTATGATAATCGAGTTCAAAATGCTCTGAATGATCCAATCCACTTACCTGATATTAAAATTGTTTACAGAATTTCAAAAATATTTATAAAGGACTAAATTATATAATAGTTTGGCTCTAAAGCTTTGACAAACAAATAAAATAGATATCCTTACTGTTTATGTGAGAAATGGGAATACAACGAAGACACTCATTACCGATGCTCAATCCGTTGCAGTCCAATTCTAGAATCACATATATATAAAAATGTACTCAATGATCCAGTATTCCACGAGCTTTGTTCAATATCCAATCTTTGCCAATGAAAAATTAGTATATCAAGACTCTGTATATAGTCTTTGGTATGCAGAAAATATGTAAAAAATATATCCTTTGTTTGATTTTACATCTGGTATTTACAGAGAAACAAGGGGTAACAGTTGCCTTTTCAATCGCCGAACCTCTTCATAACAAGTAACCAACCAGAAACTAAACACAACCCAGCAGTTTAACAGTCTTATTTTCCTTTGTCTTCAGCAATAATTAAGATTGGTTTTAAAAAACTCTTTTAAATATATAAATATACTTGAGCCTCTGCATTCCAAATTAGCATGGGCTTCTCCTCCAGTATGCGCCTTCATTAGAACTCCCAACTGTCCACACAGGCTGCTGCTTCTTCAAGGTGTCAGCTTTATACAAACTTGATGACTTCATTATTTGAGAGACACTCCTCGAATGCCTGTGAATGCTGGACATGCATATATATATCCTTGCACATCCTCACCGGTTTGATGCCTTGGTTTGAATCCTTTGCTTACAATGCAGCAGATGGAACTCCATGTTCCAGATCCATGTGCAGGTCTTTCCTCATCCGCTTGAGCACCTTCAGATTTTGTTAAAGGCAGAACAATCACTTTGCCACAATAACCATCTTCAGAATTTTGTCTCCTCCCTCAACATATTGCACTTGGTGACTCCTGTTTTGACTGGCGCCTCATATTTATTCCAGAATTTCCTTAAAGCCATTACTGCTGACCCTCATGATATCTGACTGGAAATCCTTCATTGAAGCTGGTAACATTTTAAAACTTCATTTCCAAAAACGAACATAAGCACATCCACTGAGTATCTTGATCCATTTTTTAAGGCGTGTATCTTTACATCTGCAAAAGACATGAAGCACCATTAGATATTTGCCTCCAAATAAAATTAATCAATATGCCATTCCGATTTGAATCTCTGCAACTTTAACCAAATAAGGAACAGTCTCCATGATTTTCTGAACACGGAGGTGTATAAGCGGCGTGACTTTATATGCGAGATGCCTCATCTTGAACGAATAACGTAATTGCCATCTTTTATAAGGAGGAAACTGGTTTCGTTTTTCATCTGAATGTCTTTAAAAATCCTCAAACCATGATTATATACTGCAGACCATCATGATCTTGGAACACCAGAAAGCTATCCTTACCCCTGTTCTGAATTTGGAAGTTTGTGGTCTTTGATTTGTTGTGTGTATGTCACATCATAAATATCAATTTCACATTAAAGATGATGTTGCCTGCAGCAATAGCTATTTTTCCGTGTTGGAGAACTGATATCAGTTTCAACGTATTCATCCTCAGCAATATATTTGATATGCCGGTAAGATTCAGAACATGGACTTCTTTTGATATCTTCAGTGACGACAATATATGAACTGGATTTGATTGCAAAGCATATCAATATTAGAACTCTATGTCGAAACTTCCATTTTGCTGGTGCGACTTGCATTACTTTTAATGGCAACCTTTATCTGTACAAACATCATGTTATATTCACATTAGCATTATAAAACCTTTACCCGTGTTATGGATTTCTTGGTGGGTTGCAAATGTACTTGAATGTTGTTTGTTTCAATGGCAATTTTTCTTATACTTGTGTACTGCTGTATGAATATTTTACACTTGATCGTTTTACTGAATTTTATCAAATTGTACTACATGTTGCTAGCATTATACTGTATTTTTCTGGTCTATACCCTTTAAGTTCATAATACTTCTGGCAACTTCACCCTCATATATCTAATAGGGTGAATGACAATACTTCCATCAGCCAATCTCCAACATGACTTCATAAATAGAGACCCCAAGAATTGTAAAAACTTGGCCTCCATCACAATGAGAAACTAAGAATCATATGAGGATTCATTCGAGATTACATATGGCACATACGTGTTGCAGAACGACTTCAAATACACATTGCAGAGAATCTGATCAAAATAGAGGCGGGCTTCTCATCACAAGCATTAGCGTCATTGACACCCCATTTGTGCAGATCGCAAGCAGCTACCATAGAGTTTGGTGGCAAGACATTTCTGCTCACACGGCCAATGCAAGTCCAATGCTCATCGCTGCAGAGATGATCACCATATTTGAAGATTCCACTCACACCATCCACTAATCAACGCAGATCTCTGATTATGCAGACAAAGGCTTCAACAGGAACTTTGTCTAGGATTTGATGTCCCATGTGGTTCATCGTTTGGTGTCAACACAGGCCTCAAGTCGTCGCCACTGCCATATAAATGTCAGCATAAAAAGGAGGCAGTCGTCACGACAGAGATCATATTTTCATCAAAGCCAGACAAGGTATGGTGGAAGAAGAGCGTAAAATATTTACTAAATAAATAATGAGTATTTACAGTGGTTATTATAGAAGTGGTAATATTCAGAAGGCAGGCAGATTGATTAAACTATTCATAATATATTTGATAATCCCAACTGCCACCCGATAGCGAAATAAACAAAGATATTAAATGAAATCGAAGAGAAGGGATCAATTAACAAAGGTGATCCATGTAAATACAAGAGAGGGAACAAAGGACATTAGGGCATTTTTGAAAGTTCGAAGTAGCAGAGCCATCATTTCGTACTCTTCCCAAGGGTGATCGACAAGCTTTGTAAGGACAGCGACTTACGTGCGACTATCTTTCTGTAATAACCCGACTGGCTCTCAAACAATCTATGCTGAAGAATTGATTTACTTTTTTTTTGTTCTTAAGGGTTTGCAATTTTGATACAACAATATAGCAGCAAACTGGAATATTTTACAATAATAATTTCAACTCAAATATTTACATATTACATAGGGAATATTCAATATAGAGCTGAAAAATTCCAGATTTCAATATCAACTTATATACTGAATATTTTCACAAAATACCAACAACCCAATTGATAAAATATCCCCTATTATCTAAATCAACAATACCCAAAAAAATTAGAAGTTACAATCCATGAACTTCCATGTAAGACGACTTGAAACCCTCTGAAATGAAGACTAGCAACAACAAAGAACTCTTTGACAAACAAATGCAACTACAGATTTGGAAAATGTTGCTCCCAAAGTGCAAATAGAAAATAACACCCAGCAACAGATATAAATTGGCGCTCAACCAACTCCAAACTAACCAGCACACAATTTGATATAACAATTCCAGTGAATCCCTTCACAAATTCCTGAACAACCTCCAACAGCAAGAAAAATTAAACTTCTCCTTAGCATTAATACATTAGGAGAAATGACAAATCGTATACCTCAGCACAATTTGCCAAGCAATCTCAGAATTGAATCTACAAATACTTCAGCTGTAGATCCCAAACCCTTATACTTCAACAAGGGCACAAAATTTCATAACTTCAAAAGTGTCACAAAGACAACAAAGAAAGATAAGATAATCAAATAATTGGATGCTTTTCTTAGCAAATGTTCTCATATTTATAATCCTCAAATGGCACTAGTTTCCCAAAAGAACTCCACTTAAGAAGCTTCCTCTACACAACATTAAAATATAATAAAGTGTCATTAATATAATTTATTAATTGCTTTTGCCTTCAAAAAATGACCTTTTCCACCATAACTTAATATTCTGACACACAAGGCCATTGTTTCTTGTTCCCACAATAAAAAAAATTTCATCCCGGTTCCAACGAACTATGATACTGAGGTGACCAACAAACAACACCAACAAAAATAGCAACCTTGGCATATTTAGATGAATAATAATAATTCACCTGTCTTGCGAAAATAATGAAGAAGCATTAGAATTGAAATCTGACAACACCAAAGTGACCTTGATGATGAAAGATGATGAATGAACCCGACGGGGTGATTTACTATAAATAGACACTCCCTCCAAGATTCTTAGAGCTCAAATTAGAAGCCCGAAATAAAAACTGAGAGCATCACTCAACTCCTCTAACTCAGCTAAGCTCATCGGAACCAACAAATTGACCTAATATAAATAGTAAGGCCCTCAAATAGAGCCAAAACACACCATAGGCTATTGGGAAGCCTATAATAACATAAATGAGACCCTCAAATCCCACTGTCAACTCACGAGGGTCGCGATGGTAGACTAACCTAGCCAACTACACGAACCTGCTAAAAATGGAAACATTACAGTCCTCCCTCCCTAAGAGTGTTTGTCCCCAACCAATCCCCGAAGCAAGATGAACGTCACAGTCCACCTAGATCCCATAGGTAGAACTGCGTACTATCCCTATTGTGTACAAGCAACTCCTATACACCAACACCCAAATAATAGACATCAACATCAAAATCCTCTAAAAACTAACCCGAGGTGTTAATGAAGGTAACAACTCATCAGAACTCAACCCAACTGAAATACCAACTCTGTCAAATCTTGAGTCCCCATCAAACTAATACTCACACCCAACTGCACTGTGGAGATGGTAACAACCATAGGTACCTAAACACTACCACCAATTCCAACCTCTGCCTAACTGTCTTGGCTATGTAGATACTACAAGAGGTCTAATTTGCAGCTATCAATCCTATCTGGAAAAGATGGTGCTAACCCATCCCATAATGGATGGTATGAAACTGGAGCCAAACTACACCGACTTGAAACCAAATCCTCTCCCTGTGGGTCAAAATAAAAGTGATGAGCACTCCTCATAGCGCAATGTCGATAAAAATTCCCAATCTTTGTCAAGGGCTCATCAGTATCAGTCTGGGAATCATATGATGGCTCCAATCTCTGACTTTGAATTACTGGTCAGGCAAGATCCTGGGCAATCCTCTCAGCAAACCCAAATTCGAAATCCCTATGGAAAAACATAGTAGATAGAACCTCTACAATCTTTCCCAACCTCCGAATAACACGAGAGCCTTGGATGAGAGTACCCTCAAACACTCTGTATGAATCCTCCCTCATATCCGAACTCTCCAATAGATACTCCACGGACTCTATAAAGTAGAAATTATGTGGAAGCATCAACCTGCTCCCCTACAACCCACAGCTAATCCCTATAAAAATGTGGCACTGCCACCTATCCAATGCTATTAGCTGTATGAGATGTAGCAATAGATTTGCTTCTAGCAATAGGAAAAAAATCAACATGAGAGCTCGAGTCTACTAATACTCTTACCTCCTCTGTACCATCTGCAACCATATCCTAGATGGATGTTTCTACTACATCATCACGTTCCTCATCCCCAACCACAGAAGCAAACATCCAATGCTATTAGTTGTATGAGATGTAGCAATAGATTTACTTCTAGCAGTAGGAAAAAAATCAACATGAGAGCTCGAGTCCACTAATACTCTTACCTCATCCGTACCATCTATAACCATATCCTAGATGGATGTTTCTACCACATCATCACGTTCCTCATCCCCAACCACAGGAGCAAACTCATCACTAATTGCAATATGTAACAAAACAGGATTTGGGGCTCATGTTGACTGTACCCGCTCTAACTCCACGGTAGCCTCATCCAACTGTGACTGTAACTGTGACTCTTGAAGAGCCAATAAGTATATTGAAGAGAGTCCACAGTCACCTCAAGCTCTTGGGTAAGCTCAACCACCTCCTCTTTCTCTAACAGTGTCTCATAACAGGTGCTACCCTACTACAGAAGGTAATCCTTGTCAGCAACTAGCCGCGAATAGTTATGTTTCAAGATCCTGGCTGCCTCTCAAAGCACATGAACCTTTGCTAGAAAAAGAGTGCTATCACCGTGCTCATCAGACATAGGAGCACCCCAACCAGATGTAGCCAACATCTGATGGATCGCATCATAATGCTCGAAAGATGAAGAAATGTCACTTTCACTCACCTTCAACTAACTAGTCACATGATACCTCTGTAATACCTACCTTCTATGCAAGCTCTTTGTCTCACTAACTGCATTGTGAGAGGAAAACGAATCAGAACTACCCACCACAAGATCATTCACTACATGTGTCCTATCGACCTCACACAACTTAGCATCCGAGATACAACTACTATATACCTGAATCAACTCCTCATTTGAAGAAATGGAAGCCCTTGCAATATCAATATCCCCGCATGTCTCAGCTTCCACTTCAAAAGATTGATCCTGTAAACGTTGATCCTGGGACCCATCCAAAACCTCCTCAGAGTCATCAGTTGATACCTAGCAAGGGATATCATACCCGGTGTAGCTCACAGCATCATCAAATGTATCATTAGATTTGTCCATATTATCTGCATCCCCACAACCTAACAAAGCCTCAACTGTCGTCACTTGACTCTGCACACGACTCTATGCCAGGTTGTGAATCAATAATGCTAGAGCATGAACCCACATCTACTGACTCCGATGTAACACCCAAATCACCAACATCATAGCCGGGTGACTCCTGTTACATCCCAATTTTTTACCTAATTTAAATATAGCCGTTGAGGTTCACATGAAGTTAGTTAACAGTTAAATTTGTTATAATCCTGCGAAATGGTAAGATAGTCGTTATGATTATTTATCATGATTTTATGGAACTGAATAGGCAGTTAGTCGTTATAATTATTTATGATTAAATAACGTGTTATGATGATATATGATTTAACTATGGAGAATTTCCTTGTAGAAAGCACGTCGAAGGGGTGGAAGAATTGTCAGAAAAGAATTAGGCATAGAAGCATCACCACCACTAGGCAAATGGGTCAAGGATCTAGCAACCTAATCATCAAGATACAATCGATGGAACCGCATAAGCTATTAAATAAACAATTTAAAACATAAAATAATTTAATTGAATTATAATACGTACCTTAAAGGTTTGATTGAACTTTCATCTTATTATTATAATATATATCTATATACATACACAGATATAAAAATGAAGTGACACCATCGTATTATTTTATTATAATAAAATAATGCCAATTCACCAATATATTTACATGTACGTATATAAATTTAAATTATAATAATTTTCGAATTATAATCTTTTCAACTCTTCCTTCCAACCTTTTATTTTATTTTTCTTTTCCTCTCTTTTCTTAATCAATTTAAATACTTGACAATTCGAATTGACACATACTCTTTTAAACTGGCGGAAGCCAAGAAGACACAGTTCTTTCATTTTAACGAAAGCCGTGTTTAGAAGACAGGGGTCCCTATATATCAACCTAACTATCTCGCTGCGGGAGGTACTATTTCAACAATAATCTCTACTATAACCCGATTGCCTTGCTATGTTAGGTACTTTTCCATAATAACCTCTGCTATAACTTGACTCTTCCTCATTCCTCATATAAGTTCCATACTCTTGGCTCGGGTTTCCATTATCATCGAACCTTTGACAAACTCAGAACCTCTGCAGATTAAGTATTGACATTTTGCAAATGCTGCCATATATATTTTCTTTTGAAGTTGAAGCTGCCATAATAATCTGAGAGTTCGATTGAAGAAGGATGAATATCTAGTGTCCAACAAAGCTCAGGCAACTCCAAATAATATACCAGGTCATGTGAATGATCAGTCTTTCCATATTGTTAAACGTATTTACTTCATAATCAATTAAGCTTTCCAATTTCCATAACAATAGAATTGCGAGCTATATTCAATCTTGAATAATCATAGGAAAACCTTGTTATGGTTCATAGTAAAGTACCAAGTCTTGGAATCATAAAGTATTAAACTGATGGAAGCTATAATACAGAAAGTTTTTGTAAGTTCTAAATCACAAAAATGTGAAATGCTAGAAGCAATCATTTGCCATTAATTGATATCTTGTTGAAATTTACGGTTTGAACTTCTTTAATTTAGCCTTGTTCATGGCAAGTGATAACCAAGTAACCAAAGTATGGATCCATAAATCATTATGCCATTGGATAATAGAATTAAACAATCAATTCTAAAATCTTTAAAGAATATAATTTCTCAAAGCACAGATTGTGATAAGCTAGAATATATGTTAATTATGAAACAGTTGAGAATCAACAGAAAGAACTTGTTGTTCTGAGAATTCAAACACCTGGGACTCAGCCGGTTGTATAGCCAAGGAAAAGGGTAAAGAGGTGAGAGAAAGGAATCTGCAATAACATGAAATTGTACTAGTTATGAAATAACAATGTTTATCATTTTTAAAAGGAAACATTTAATAGCTCATACATGATCCTATTTATTGTATTCTCCTGCTGCCAAGTCGAGTGGTGTGTTTAGATACCAGGATGCTCAGTGGATAACAAGATGTTCCATGTCTATTCTGGGTAGGGAGGGCCTTTCTCGTTAGAAATTGTGTGGGGATAAGTTTTGGTCCGAGGTTGGGTGGTTAAGCCCCTGACAATGTTTCCCCTCTCCACAAGATGTCGAATGTGCGTTAAACAAAGATAAGCTATGCATTCAATTGTTTGTTGGAAATAGGTATTTTTACTTTTATGAAGTATATGCAAGAAGAAGGTAAAATTAATTGAGTTGTATCATCGTTGCAGTTATTTTACACTTTGTTGCGAGAGATAGATTTAGCTGATGGATTGTTATTTCAATCTTTCATTTATATGAATATTGAATATGAGCATATCTTCTAATCTTATATTATTGCCACAATTAAGAAATCTGAAAGAAATGAATGATACAGTGGTATCTGAAGCCCTAATTGATTCAGTGGTATCTGGAATGATACAGTGGTACTTGAAGCCCTAATTGATTCAGTGGTATCTGGAGCCCTAAATGATATAGTGGTATCTGAAGCCCTAATTGATTCAGTGGTATCTGGAGCCCTAAATGATACAGTGGTATCTAGAGCCCTAATTACTACAGAGGTATCTAAAGCCCTAATTAATTCAGTGGTATCTGAAGCCCCTATTGATATAGTGGTATCTGATGCCCTAAATGATCCAATGGTAATCGATGCCCTAATTGATACAGTGGTATGTGATGCCCTAATTGACATAGTGGTGTTTAATGGTAATCGTCATTTATTCTGATATAACGGCATTGGATGGTAGTTGTTATTTAATATTGTTATAGTGTTATTTGTGGACTAACCTACTTGTTTGTAGAAGCATCCCAACAATAATTTCTTGGTTCAAATTCCAAGGTATGTGGATTTTAATTTCTATACTAAATTCATTGATGGTGTTTTAAGTTCTTAGTTAAGAAATTTTGTTTAACTGATTTAACTGTTTTCATATGAAAATAAAGTAATAATTGTATTTCTTTGAGTATGTTAGTTGTTAATTAAGACCCAGAAAAAGGGGATGTTACAACTCCATACATGCATCGGTCCCACTTGAGGAAGCAATTGCCTCCTGCATTAGAGCAACACTATGATAACTCACATACAAATCTCCAATAATAATCCCCTCCTCGAGAGAGCCTGAAGTATCTTTAGTAACAATTGCATCAGCTGTCTCTACACCAACTGCAACAACTCTAGGAGCCTCAACCTATTGAAGCTCAGTGCCACTATCCTATGCTACTAACACAACTACATGTCCCTGTGAAATAAGTTCATCATCAACACTGTGGATGGGACTAGCAAGTGTCGTACTAAATATAGGTACATTTGCATCATGGACACATGTCGAAGAAAACTCAAAACTTTTTTCTGCTGACCTTCTAAAGGCAGAAACCATATATCTCGCTGCCCTCTCAACCGTATCTGGATTCGACAAGCTCTCTACCATCTTTTACTAATGAAGCTAAGTTTTTCTATACTCTCTCTCAAGGAATTTAATTTAAAAAAATAGGAGAACAAAGTCTCAATTAAAAAAAGATAGCAGCGATTATCCAATAGGAGGACAGAGTCTCAATTAAAAAAAATGCAACTGTAGATGTGTAACGTCCCCACTTTAGCAGTTGTCTAGTTGTGTGACCATTAGCCTTTTTCTTTTATTTTATTTTATTTTATTTATCCTACATTGCTTGTGAAAAGTAGTCAACCCTATGAAGTAGGAATAAAAAGAAAGCTTATGGTTATTGTTAGGCAAATTGAATATGAGAAGAAAATAGATGTGTGAGTTTCAGACCTGACATCTATCTTCTCTTGTGACATTCTAGGCGTCATTCCCTTGGGGTTTGGCCTTTGGAATTCATTGCAATTAGCTTCATTAACAAGCAGATTGGGCGCATTTCCAGCTATAGACGGATTGGGTGTTTGCTCATATCATTCTCACTTCTTATCCAATACTTATGCCATTGTGAAGGGATGATTTTGAGAGTCTTGGATTGTGATTGAAAGTAATTTTTACTGTAGCAACACTGTCGCGCGACACTATTCATATTATTGTAGCAGCAAGATGGGAAGTCAATACTGGAATATCATGCTATAATTAATGAGTTGAGAAGTTTGCTATGTATTTGATTTTATTAGTTTGAAAACTAATATTATTTCAACAGTAGTTTAATCTTCAGTTTTGCATAAATTCCTTCTTGTTCATGTTATGTGGTTTCAAATCTATGCAAAGACATTAAAATCACTATCAGCAGTTGGTTCAATTTTTGGGAATTTTTGGGGTGCCCATTATAGTGGTATCAGAGCTATAAGTCCTACCATCTTGTGGAGGTCTTATAGGGAATTTGGAACAGTCGGATAGATTATCCACGTAAAGTACAATAGGAGGATAAAGTCTCAATTAAAAAAAATGCAACCGTAGGTGCCTAAAGAGGAGTATCGACAACACCTATTGTGCAAATATAAAACATTCATTTTGGCTATTGTCATTGTGCATCACCATCCGATTCAGAATTTCTACGAACCTGTTGCCCAAAATAATAGAAATCATTTATACATTGACGTCAGCCACCCAAAATGTGAAAGGATTACAATAAAAGAAAAATATGTGGTATTGTGTTGGGTACCAAGGACCCACCAAAAATTGAAGAGTTTAAAGGGAGAAGATTTAATACAAGAAGTCGTTCGTAATATGTAGAGATATACAAGGTAAAATCAAGTTATACATCGAATTTATTATTGTTTTGTTTGAAAATTATTGTATTACATTATAAATATATAAGGTAGGAAATTTTCTTATATAAATGTAAAGTGTCATTATATATACCACAAGATGTAAATTTATATATATTCATCTTGAATAGAGTAATTATGTTATTCTAAAGGAATAATATTAAACGATTATGATTATTACTAATACCTGATTATTCCTAATGTTATTGTTATTCTTGAGTATTGTAGTAATCTCTCTCTTATTTTTTAATATGTGCTATAAGAGCTATTTGCCTTGATCTTTTCCTCCAAGAATATTATTGTAGAAAAAGAAAATTTTGATATCAAATTCAAAGGGAGTCTGTCACTTATTCAAATGTAAACAAGTTTAGAAGATTGATGTTCAGAGGGAACCTGACACATTCTTCTGAAGGAGCGGATAAAGGATATGTTTCAATTGATCCTTGAAGATCTTGATCATATCAGATTCGAGAGAATATGACACTTCATCAGAGACAATTTTGGTTTAAGAGCTTAGATGATTGATTTTTAGAGGGAGTTAAAAAGTTCTTGGTCGTGACTATATGACCTTAATGGACCTATCCCCTGTGTACATCATGGGGAAGTGACGTCTTCCAAATGATTCTCACTTGTATTTGTAGCTATTAATGAAAGGTGATGATCTTACAATAACATAATTTTCTATTATGATGGATATCTTACGATGCCGATGCAAATCATGATAGCTTATACTTCGCATGGTGGATGTTTATATGGTATGCATTATGAGAATGTGTGTGCACATACCTTATAAATATTTTGAGTACATGGTGAATGTTATGCAAATTGATGTTCTAGAGGCCATTAGAAAGAGTACTTGGTGACTATCATGTGACTTGATGTTCAGGAGGCCATTACTCTTAGTACTTGGTGAATATCTTGCATCTCGACATTCTAGAGGTCATTATTCAGAGTATTTGGTGAATATCATATGTTGATATTCTAGAGGCCAATACTCATGATATCAAATGTGATATCAAACCTTATTGAGTATATGGCGAATATCATATGTTGATATTTTGGAGGCCAATACTCATGTGATTTTAAAATGGTGAATATCATATGTTGATATTTTGTAGACCATTACTCAAAGTATTTAGTGAATGCTATATGTTAATATTCTAGAGGCCAATACTCATGATATCGAATGTAATGTCAAAATGGTGGATATCTTCTGATAAAAAATATCCTTAAAATTTGTCATTCCTAATATTACAAATGGTGTAATATCTATCTTGTGTTTATCCTCCCTAGCTAACAGGGAGTGTTGATGTTTGGTAGCTTCAGTTGGATAAACCTATATATAATTATATATGAGATATAATTTAGATATATGTGTTCATCATATATGACATATAAGTTATTGTTATATGAGAGCAAATAATATAATAACTTATATAACTATGATTAAATTTGTTATTATTTTAATTATCTAATTAACGAATAGACATGACTTTATCATGGCTTATTCTCAATATAAATAAGAGATCACTGTCATTTGGAGAACACATACCAAAAACATGGCAATGCTATTACATTTGTAGCGATCCATCAAAAACAACAGATGCGAGCTTGTCTTGGTCAAGCCCTAGGTCAAGGAATTAACCGTAAATGAGAAATATAAATGTAAATGACTGAAGAACAAAATAAATGTTAAGATACACCTTGCTTAAAACCCTTGTCAATAAGGATTTTGTATGTAATATGTTGTAAATCTTGAATTAGCTATCAAAATGTAGGGTATCTCCACAGTTTGCAATGGATCTACCATAATCTCATCATGGTGCCATGGATGTAAGTGTGCGTTAATGAAGAAGATGATGAATGCTTCAATGTAGATCTCCTCCCTTGATGGCCAACAATAAGCTAGATCGTGAAGAGGAAGTGCCCACAAAAGATCCTTCAATGCTAGATAGAAATATCCTTGCTTGAATGTTTGATTGTCTTGAAATATTGAACTCCTTAAATGCAAAAGGCAGAAATCTTGACTTGAGAACAAGAGCTTTAGATTTGATCACTCCATTATGTTATGCTATGAAAATGAAGCCTCCAAGTCTCCTTATATATGAGTTTCATGTAGGAAAACAACACAAGTCGACCGGAGAGAGTAATGAAACTACTTAACCCTATGAGGACTTTCGGACCCTCAGCCCCAAAACCACTGGGGACTAGGTCGACCAGGTTGACTTAGTCCAAAACAGGTTGACTTAAGTCAACCTGGTCCCAGAGATCAAGTTTAGGATGCTACAGAAAGAAGAGGCAGATACCAGAAGAAATAGGGTGAAAAGTGGAAGAAGATAGGAGAAAAGGGCATTGAGCACGGGTACATCCATAGTCCAAAGAAGGCATTATGGAAGGGTGCTAAAAGGTCATAAAAGGCAAGTGTGTCCATTTTAAGACGGTACACTAAGTACTTAATTTTTGACATCTGTTCCCAATGGGTACCTAAAACTCAAAATCCCAACTATGACAAAAACGACAAAGGCAATGAACTACTAATAATGACAAAAGTTTAATTTATAGACCATTTAAGAGCGTGTGTACCAAAAATGCGCAACAATATGAAATTGTCAGGTGTATATATTACTTCAACACCACTATTTTTTCGTAATATTTTTGGAACATACAAGTTTTCAGAAGATAAAATATGTATATAAATGTGTGTGTATAAAATGATCCATTTTAGGTTCTTTTCGGAAAATTGGCATATTCTGAACAGATATAAGGCGCCTTCCGTCTAATGCCAGTAATTCAAGCGGTCGGGGCATCAAGGTCTTACAACAGAGCTCTACCTTAATGATGAGGTATTAAAATTAGTTGAGTCAAATAGGCCGTGGGTGGTATATGCGCTCCCAGCTGAAGAGTGACGAAGAGAAAGCATATGAGCTAAATAAGATCCAACTGAAAAACCAAAACAAACACGTATAATCCAGCATAATTCACGCTCTGTCCTCCCTTAATTACAGAGGTTTTGAAGGTGGAAATATAACCACACGTAAAACAAAATAATCGCTTTAGATCAACTTCTTTCGTTGTTTGAGCTTTAATTCAGGGGTGGGACTAAATTAACCAAAAGAAGAAGGGCCAAATATCCATAAATATATGATGCAGGGATTTCTTGCTTCATTGAATAAGTACAAGATGGCCGTAGAATTGACTTCCAGAGATTTTAGTTTTTTCACTCCTATCAAGATTTTTTAAATTTATCATAATTCAGCCATGTTTTATTACATATAGTACGCAATTAAAGAGGATACCAGATGAAAGATCCTAAGAAATATTTGTATTCGTCACTGCTAAGTGAAATTCTACAAGTAATTGTCAGAGAAAAGAAGACTAAACGGAAACATAAAATGTGTACCTCATTCGCTAAAAAACGGCACTGCAATCGTATTATTTTCTCTTTGTGCGGACTGTCTTTGCTTTTCAGAAAAACCGTCTGCAATTACAAGAAAATTTAAGAGTCCTGAAAATTTAGCTAAAATTGCATTAGTCAGAAGAGATTAGTAATATTTAAGGCAGGTCGGCTGTGGACAAACCGAAGCGAGTGGGGAGATGGAAAGAGCTGCCATGATTGATGATAGAAATGCGCTTTCGCGCGGCCTCAGAGTATGTACTCACAAATAATCCAAACATTCGTTTTTAGTTATTAGAAAAACCTCTTAAATTAATCCAAACATGTGTTTTCAGTTAATTTGAAGTGGAGCAAGATTTTGATAGAAAAGAATGAAAATACTTGTAAGACAAGAGACACAATGCCTCAGAGATCCTCCCAAATTGCCAATTGTAAGAAAAGAAGTAGAACACTGATATATGTTTGGAATTAAAATAGAAAAACATAGAACATATGATGAGAGAGTTAAAAAGGAGATAATTATATTGAATAAAATTTATATAATGTAATTGTTGTTTTTTACTATCTAATTAGTTAGGTAGTGTATGAAGATGAGATTATTGTGTCTTGTTATAAAATAAAGTTGTAAATCAGTTATATTTGTTAACTTTATGAAGATAGTTTTTATAATATTAATATTTTTTAAATAAATAACTTTTAATTGTTATTAAATGGAAAGTTTATTTTATAAAATTAATTTCTAATGATTCTTCGTTATGTTTAGATTTTCTTTTTATTATATGCTTTTATTGATTCTATTTCTTGAATCTCCTAATACATTTGTATTATTTGTCTTTTGTTATTTTAAATCTTCTTATATATCATTATTTTTGTAGAATGAGCTCAAAAAATTAGAATTACATTCTCTAAATTTTTATCCCTCCCACAATTGACTTAAAAATTTATAAAGAAACAAATAAAAATAATAATAAGAAAAATGAAAAACTTCATTCTACAAAAATAATATTTTTAACATATAAAAAGACATTTTTAGACTTCTTTTTAATTTATTAAAATATAATATTTTTACTTTAAGTCCTAATAAAAAACTATAAATCTAAAAAAAAAAATTGATTCTCAAATAATAGTACAATGTTGGACTGTGTTGCAGTCATTGAACAACTGTAATGTGGTGAAAATATAATGACTATATGGCCGATGTTTTTTCATGTGACTGTACTTCCTAAGATTATTGAAAGCCATAGAACTTTTCCAGGCAAGTTTAATTAGTTTCTGAGAAAGCCTACAAATAGTTAAGGAATCCCTTCAAAATAAGGAAATGCTTTGTCCATTGAACTATACTTTACTGACTCTTATCCCTAAGAAAGAAGGTGTTGACAATCTTGACTCATTTTGTCCCATTGCTCTTTGTAATGTTGTGTACAAAATTATCACCAAATTGATTGTTGATAGACTCAAGATATGCCTTCTAGTTGTGATTTTAGAGGAACAAGGTGGTTTTGTGATTGGTAAGAAAATTCTTGATGGAATTGTTATTGCTTTTGAAATTATTAATTCTATGCATACATCAAAAGAGCAAGCTGTTGTAAATGTTTGTAGAATAATTGAGGGGTGGCGGGGGGCGGGTGGCGGGCGCGGAAAGGTGAATCATTTATCCAAGGTCTAAATGCCCTAATAATACTTTTCACCAATTATAGTGAGCCCATTAAACTATTTATGCATCCAAGCTTAAAACAACCATCTTAGCAAGTTATAGCAAATCAACATGTAGGAATAAAACATGCAAGATCAACACATGACACATTGATTTACGTGAAAACCCAATTTGGAAAAAACCACCAGTAACATGCTACTCAATTTTCACTCTTCTAAAGTGATGCCCTGTTAAAGGCCTACCATGTTAAAGGCTTACAACACACTGTTAAATGTGACCTTGTTAGAGGATTTCACCACACTATTAGGAGTGGGCCTGGTCAAAGGACTTTGGAACATTCACTTGGAATGTCACCTTGTTAAAGGATTTACAATATGGGTATTAAACCAACCTAAGTCCATAGGATTTATACTAATTGTTACAATTGCTAGAGAGTAACAATAAGGGCTTTTGATCTAATACAACTCACAAATTATCTTGCAGATTTTAGATCATACTTTAGTTCAATCCTTTGCTTGGCTTTAATCACTGTGGCTTTGACAGCTTGTCTTCCTCTCAAGCTTCATTTCCTTGAGTCTTCTTGCTCATCATACCAATGCAATCATCTCTGTGGTCACCTATCGAAACAGAGTTTTTGTGCTCTCTTCCTCCTTAGCACCTTCTTCAGCACTTCATGCTTTCATACTTGACCCACCTTTTGCTTCATGACCTTATGACTCCTTAAATAGAAATCTGGAATAATTTTCCCGCTCGATTCTCCTTCTCCAATTTTAGGGTTTCAATAGATTAGGTAGGATACAATGTATCTATCCCATATCTCATTTTTATCTAGAAACTTCATCTAGAATCTAATTGTATTCGCCCAAAAATGTTTTACATAGAGTTCTGTGCCACCAGCTCATCATTCTTATCTTCTATTTGGTTCACAAAATTCTAGATAACAACCATGTCATCTCAGATCAGGCGAATCTTCAACTTTTCAAATAATGCAGCAGCTCAGCACTTATTGACTTTCTGATGCTCGGCACATGAACATAACTCAGCACTTGATCTTCACTCGACACTTGTTGACAATTTGCTCGGCTTGAACTAGCTTGCTCAGCTCCCTCTGATGAATTTAATCAAGCTTTGCAGATAGTCATATTACGACTTCTTCATCTTCAAGTATATTGCCAATACACCACTTTATCATTGTCTTAACTAATCTTTGCACTTCCTTACAAAACCATAACTCAACCTTTCCCTTAGGTGTTTTTGTTAAATCTTATCGATTCTTCATCAATCAACTAAGTGATAGTGCTTGGATCTTATAAGCAATTGTCATTCTAGCAAATAGCAGGTTTGACATCAGTGACAAAATAATGATTGAACAATATCTTTCATACAATGATCTTTTTCAATCAGATTACAACACAAGCTACATTTATTAAGTTGGATATGACTAATGCTTATGGTAGAGTCAAATGGAGTTTTCTTCAAAAGATCCTCTTGGCCTTTGGTTTATGCCAACAGTGGGTGAATTGGATTATGAGTTGTGTTACTTCGGCTTATTTTTTTGTTATGGTGAATGGTGTTCCTTCAGAGCCCTTTGGTGCCTCTAGAGGACTTTGCCAAGGGAATCTTATTTCACCTTATCTGTTTATCATTCTAGTTGAGGGTTTGGGCCGCTTTCTTAAGCTTCGTGCTCACCAGGGTTTGATTCATGGGTGGAAATGGGGTTTTGGCTTGCCTCCTATTTTGCATCTTCAGTTTGTGGATGATACTTCATTTATGGGACAAGTTTGTCTTCAGGAAGCTACTTATTTTAAGCATGCTTTGGATGTGTATCTTGCAACTTTGGGACAAAAATTTAATGAGAATAAATCCTCCATTTTTTTCTTCAATACTCCCTAGGCTATTCAGAGGCGTATTGCTGCTATATTGAGGTTTTAGATTGGGTTTCTTCCCTTTGCTTATTTGGTTATTCCTCTTACTATTGGTAGACATCCTAGATCTTCCTGGCAAGTTTTTCTTGATAAACTACAACAAAAGCTTAATCATTGGACTCATTGATGGCTATCAACTGCTGCTCACCTAACTCTATTAAAATAAGTTATTCAAGCCCTTCCTATTTATAGGTGTCTCGTTCAAGCTGCTCCAATGTATTTTCTTTAGGAATTTGATGGTTTGTCCCATCAATTCCTTTCGAGTGGGAACCTTTCGACTTCTAAATGGAGTCTAGTTAAATGGGAAATAGTGTGTAGACCTGAGAAGGAGGGTGGCCTTGGCTTACGATCAACTATTTTAAATGGATAAATTCTCACTGCAAAGCTTTATTGGTGTTGGTGTACTAACCAACATAAACTTTAGGCTCATATTCTCACCCATAAGTATTTTCCAGATATTGATGTGGTTGAAGTTCACTGCTTTCCTCTGGAAGAGAGAGGATCTATGATTTGGAATAAGCTAAAGTTTGGAGCTTAGTTGGTTAAAGATGGTCTCTTTTGGATTTGTTATTCGGGATCACAAGCTTTATTTTGGCTTGACTCTTGGGATGAGCACCCTCCTATTCTTTCAACTCATCCTCAACTACATGCCCTCTATCAAAATTTTAGTGCTGTTGGTTAAGACACAGTTAATTCTTATAAGATAGGGTGTGTTAGAGGTTTGGCTCCTTCCTTTCATTGGAAACACCCTTCTGAATGGCCTCTAAGAGGATATGATGAGGATAGGAAGGATTTGTTTTACATTTTGCAATCTCGTGAGTGTACTACTTTGGTTGGTAATGATGTTCTTGCTTGGGATAGCGAAGATTTGTCTAGAAAGTTTTCAATGTCTATAGGGTATGTTGAGCTTCTTCGGCAGACATTGGGGGACATTTAGATGCCTTGGTGGAAGCAAGTATGGTACAAGTTTTCTTGGCCCAAATGTAATATTTTTATGTGGTTGGTAGTCCATAGTCGATGTCTTACATGGGATAATTTATGCAAGTGTGGCTTCCAAGGACCCTCAATGTGTGTTCTATGTCTAACTAGTGAAGAAAATATCTCTCATCTCTTTTTCCAATGCTCTTTTAGTAGACATATTTGGCACTCTTGGTGGATGTGTGGAACCAATCCTGTTGGCATGTTTCCTCATTGGCAAAATTCTTTGCTCATTGGGGTAAGGGTCTTGTCAAGACTTCATTTCTTCAAGTTGCTTGGACTCTTGGACCCTCCTTTATTATTTGGCAGATCTGGTTGGAAAGGAACTGTCGTATCTTTAAGGATGATTTTTTGAGGTTCCTCACTTATGGTGGAAAATTCTCCATTCTTTGGAAGAAACTGTTTCTGTAAAATGTGACACTTCTGAGGCCACAAAACCAAGAGAGGATATTTTCAATAATCATCTGAATATTCCCCCCTCATATGGAAATCTGCTAAGAAAGATGTGTAGACATCCCTTGCCTAAGATAAATAGGGTGGGGAAGTGAAGTGCCCCTCTGTAAGGTATTCTTAAAATCAACATGGATGGGTCTTCCAAGGGAAATCCAGGTCGTCCTGGCACTGGTGGTGTTGGTAGAGATAGGAAGGGGGATGTCCAGTTTGTGTTTTCTATTTATAAAATTCATCACACTAACAACTTGATGGAGGCCATAACTATTTTGTATTTTGTGAAGAATATTTATGACCTTGGTTGGAGAAGGCTTATCTATGAATCTAATTCACAAGTGGTGATACGTCTATTGAATCAGCAACATTCTAAAGTTGTTAGTTGAAAGTTAGCTTTGATTGCAGACCAGATTCATAATTGGTGTACTTCTTTGGAGTCTGTTACTTTCACTCATATTCCCAAGGAATGGAATAGTGTTGCTAATTGTTTGGCGAAGTGGGCTTCTGACCATATGTGTAATTGGAAAATTGTTGATAAGACTCAACTTCTAATGGGTTTGTCGCATCAACTTGATCACTTGGTTGATCTTGACAGGGCTGTCTAATGCCCTTTCTTTGTTTTTACTTGTTTGTCTTTCAGCTTGGATAAATTTTCAAATAGTCATGACAAAACTTGTACTAAAGGTCAAATAAGCAAAAGTGTTATTAAATATTCTCATATCATGGTTGTTTTTTCCTATTTTTTGTTATAGGAAATTAATTTTCACCTCTACAAAAATTGGTTTGGTCCAATCAAATTAAAGATAAGAGATATTTATATAATCATATAAAATTAAAATAAATTTAGACTATATAAATTACATAAGAGATTTTAAATTATGTACCATGATTTGTTGATTTAATTGAAAAAAGAACTGAATGAACACAATAGTATCCTGCAGAAGCTAAAAAAGTAGCGAGTAGCACAACACATTTGAGACATTACAAATCAAATGTAAGATAAAAGATAATATGAATGAAGTCAAAATTGAATTAAAAAAGGAAACCATTTCAATAATAGATATTTTTTGGAATGAAAATATGTTCATTTTTGGGGCAAAATGGGAATACTTATTCTCAATTTCAATTTGTGCAACCAAACGGGCCCTTATAATTGAGTCAATACTATTTTAATTTTATTTCTTTTTATTTTCTTTAAAATTCTTCCTATTCTTATTTATTTGTAGTTTTATATTCTTTAAGATACTTTCACATATTTAAGAAAAATATTAAGTTTGTATTTCTACAAATTAGAATATAATTTGAAAGAATGCAAAATATATATCTTTGAAATATTATCTCTCTTAATATATTTAGTATATCATATTTTTATTAAAATAATATATAGATTAAACATAATAGTTAATATTTAATTTCTTTTCTAAAATATAATTTTTTATTATTATTAAATTAAATAATATAATTTTAAATTTATTATTCTATAAATAAATATTCTAATAAAAAATTGATATAATTTTTTTTAATTTCATATTTTAATAAAATTATTTCTTATACTAGGAGATTATATGTCTTTGTTCTAATATATTTGATGAAACCTAGTTAGAGGGTCTTTATCAGGTTTAGCATTACTCATAATCTTGAAATCTCATATCTGGAAGATTACATGGTTTATCCCCTTGAGAGTTTGCTCCATGCAAGAGTAAATTGAAGTCCTATATTGCATATAAGGGACAAAGCCTAGTTTGGCCTAGTATGGCCAAAAATGGAAGCTAGCATACATATCCTACTTTGGTGGAGGGGAATTGTGAGGGACGATAACCATAGTGGATCTTCAATTACCTGCAGATTTTTGGTTATCAACCTTTTCCATAGGTAGATTATAGTGACCTAGATAAATTGGATTTCATCCTCTCAAATTTGAATAAGTCCAGTAGAAAGAAAGGAGTGCTCGTACATATGCCCGGGCACCTCAACAAGATGAAGAAGAAGCTGAAGAGTACATTCTAGTTTTTGTGCGACCAAAAGCTTAAGATTACACATCTCAAAATTTTCTATGTACAGTTAAGGTTTCATCTTCCTTCTCATCTCTTTGTAAATTTTGTCTCTAGATATCTTAGGATTGCCAAATTATATAGGTTTTATGGTGTATGTTCTCATCATTATGGCTCGAGCTTATGCAGTATAGAAATGCCCTATCTTGCTTTTGAATTTTATACAAGTTAGGATGTGTTAGTCTTTGTTAATAGCTGGTACATTTATATTGGTTGAATACTCCCTGGTTTCTTTTGGTCTTTGTCTATTAAGTAGGAAGATTTTCATATAAAAGATGATGCAAGATTTGACACAAAGCATGGCATACATCACTGTAATATTTTGACAATAGTAATAAAATCTTTTAAACTTGTAGTATTAAACAATGGTGAACATATATGTTGAAAAATGGTAAATCAATTTCCAAAATGAATGACATTTATTAAACATAAATGGTGGACAAGCAATATATCAATCCTTACGATAAATGGCAAATTGATTTTTAGAATGATTAGTGAATGACTGGTTCAATTAAGTTTTATCTTGGGATTGGGAGATTATAGGTTTAGCCCAATAGTTACAAGGTGATCATTGTAATACCCAAAAATTGGCTTATTTCCATGATACCAATTGTGGTCTATTTTTGCTAAAGTCCTATTTCATTAGACACATTCTTGATCTAACTCGCTATTTGACTTAATTGTCAGATGCAGAAGACCCTAATCTGCATTCATCATATTTCTTACTTAATTCCTATAGTATGTACTCATATTAGTCGCATTAAACCTACTTGATTTAATTATAATTTAATTTAAAGTATTTATAATTTATTAAATTAAATTATCTCCTAAGGCTAGTGTACTATGGGATTAAATTTATTTAATTTAATAAATATGCCTATCTTGATTAATTAAATGTAATTATTTAATTAAATAGGAAAGGTATTTCTAATTAATTAAAGAAAATTATTTAATTAAATGGAAGGCTATTCCTTAATTAATTAAACAAAGTTATTTAATTAAATGGGAGTAATTCCTAATTAATTAAATGAAATTATTTAATTAAATAGAAAATATATTTATGAGAGCATATCTCATTTTATTAAATTAAATATCTCTCCAAAATCCTTCTTCAGTTCAAACAGGGAAATTCCCAATTCACTGTTGATCAAAAAGGAATTAAATCAGTTAACTCCTTATTCTACTCAAATTAAATCAGTTAACTCCTTATTCTACTCAAAAGGAATCAGTTAACTCCCTCTAATTTGGGAATCTTCCTTTATGACTGAACTTCATCTTCAATCCTGACCGTTGATTGAAATCAATCTCAACCGTCGGAGGTTTTCAGGAAAATCTATATAAGAGACCCTCCTCTCTTCATTTCAGGGAAAGGATGAATAGAATTTGCATCAAATTTCTGTTGAAATTCATACTCACATTTGCTCACATTTTTTGCATACATCTTGTATTCTTAGTTTAAATTTATTTAGCTTAATATGCATAGGTTAATCTAGTTCTGTTTCAATTGTTCCTAGATTAGAATGCATTTCTCATTCTAGATTAATTTGCACAATCATATAGATTAATTTCATTTCTTAAATCCTTCGTTCTTCGAGGGTCTGGTTGCTTAAAACCTCAAATCTGAGGATATCTAACAAGCAAAATCCCTTTAGATAGAAGGCAACAGGTCGCCTTGCCAGCTGATTTTCGGATGAACAATCCAATGTTCATTCCAAGATGAATTCACAAATAAGGACCATGTTGAAGTGTGTGTGTTAACATAGGCCACATATTCACGCATCCATTTCTGACGCCCACCGTGGGGCCGAAAAAATCAAATTTTTTGGCCCCTTTCTGCATTTCTCTATCCGTATTGTTCCGTACAGATTCGAGAATCTTCGCACAAGACCGTTCATTTTCGTGCGAGGATCCAAAATCTTCACGTGAAGATTCTTTCCGTATCGTGCAAGAAAGTGCTTGAGTGTGCGAAACTTCGCGTGGTACCTATTTTTTCGCACGGGTCGAAAAACTTCTTCGTGTGGGTTGGCAGGAATTTCGTGCGAAACTTTGTAGACAAAGGCTATTTTTGCATTGATTTTCATATTTTCTGGTTTTTTTGCTAACTGCTCACTATTTCTGGTTTTTCTGTGTTTTCTGATTTTTTGGAATAGCATAATAGCAGTTTGTGGGGCAATTGGAAGAGCGTGATAAAGTTGCTAAAAATAGGTAAAACATCTACTAAGCACGTTGCGAGGATTACCAGGTAATTCTCTTTGATTGATAACACTTCATTTGGACCTAAAACGAACATATCTCATGTCAAGCTTGTGTGTGTTTCCTTCCATGTTCTCATTTTACAACACATGCATAATTTGATACTAGGTTGTGATCTCCATTAGTTTTCATCTAGCAGGCTTAGTTACTAGTGATAGATCTAATTAGCTATCTTGGGTTATTGGACTCGCTAATCCATCAACCCCTCGTTTCACCCTATGGTTGCAAGATCAGTACCGCATTAAAGGGGAGGGGTCTATAGGAAAGAAGTGTTAAATGCTCCACTAGGCAACCCTTTTGTGCTTTCTAGAACTCACTAGTTTCTGAGTTGTGGACTCATGTTGGCTTGTGTGAGGGGTTAAATTTTCCACATCTTTGGACTCACCTCAGATTAGTTAAAGCGTTAAGTGTACCACCTTGTGCTCTTTGATTTCTTTTGGATAGATTTGCTTTCAAGAATTAACATCTGTACACACATAGTAATTAGGCCCCATGAACACTATTCATGGATCTTGAGAGAGTGGGTTCCTAGTGAAACTCTTCTCTATGACAGATTCCTTGTAGGTGGGGAGGATACTTCGAGCATCTCGCAGATAGATGAATCTTCAACTTGTTGATTGAGGCATCCTTTCTCTGGAGAGGTTGATAGATCACTGGGAGTTGATATCATAGATCTTTAAGAGATACTCTTAGTTTAACGTGTCAGATTAATCTGTCTGCTTTGATTGGGCTAAAAGTGAAAAGGTGTCAAAACCTTGAATCTGGAAGCTAAGTCCCCTTGTGGTACACTATTGTGAGTCGGTCACCTTTAGAGAGGGTTAACTGTAGCAGACAATCCCTTTATAGGGAAAATTGCATGGACGGAACCTCGAGCGGTAATAGCCATTTTTGACGTGGTAGTGACAACCGCTATATAAATGTCCTTGTGGAAGAAATCTCCATGGGTGTGGTTCATTGTGGGTTGTTAGATCTCCCCAGCAACTCTTGAAGATTAAGTTCTCAGATTGTGTTGAAACCTCGGTGCGCTGGGATTGGAGGTCACCCCTGTGAGTCATAAAAGTTGTAAAGTCAAAACATTACTAAAAACCTTAGAGAGGCCAACTTTTATTTTCTAGGGATGTATGTGTGATTGCAAAACCTTTTGAAAACATACACAATTAGCTCTCTTAGGAATCAGCGCGTACTAAGTCACTTGATTTTTCATGTGCAAGGTTGTTTTTTCCCTTGCTCATTGTTTTCAGACATGCTTGATATCACTTGCTTGCTATTCTAGGTGCCTGTTTATCTGCTTGCTTACTAAAATGATCAAATTTTCCAGAAACATTGTCAAAATCAATTACTGTTGTAAAAATGGTCTGCCTTCTTGCGTGAAATCATTTGGGTCTCGCGTGAAATCATCTGGTCCTCGCACGAAATCATTTTGTTCTCACACGAAATTAAACCTCTGTTGTTAGTCTTCGTACAACACTATGAACTTATTCGCGTGAAATTAAAACATTGTTATTGACCTTCGTGCGATCCACGAAACTTCTTCGCGCAGCTTGTAAAGGTTTCTTGCGTGAGACTTTGTGTCAGCATTACCAATTTGGGTCTGTTTTAGCTATATGTGGCCTGCACGCTATCTTTTTCTACATTCATTTATCGCTCTCTGTTTGCAAACAGTCCTAAAATAGCGACACTTCGCTTAACCAAAGACTTGTGTCTTGTACTTTGACTAGTCTTGTCTCATAAGTAATTTTTGGTCCTTGTCTTAATGCTTGTCATACTTTGTATCGCATTGGTCATAATTTCTAGTTGTTCTAGCCTTTAAATCAGACTATTTGTGCCTTAGTGAACAACATTCTTACTATTATCTTGTCCTTTTTGAGACTCAGTCTTAGTGTAGTCCTTGTCCAAGTTCTAGCTTCTTGTCCTTGTCTATGACTGTCACAACCAAAAGTGGCAACGTGTTTTATCCCTATAACCTTAGATGTGGTCATGCTAGGGTTCGTAATCATGGCAGAGGTCGCTTACCTTTCGTTACGTAATCTATATCCAATTCGGCTAGTGAGGCATCTTAATGATCTCTCTCACCTGCCAGGTCATCTCGAGTTCAGCAAACATTTTCCATAAATTTGCAACAAATTAGGAATCCTTTGTACCAAGAGGATACTAAGACAGGTAGAGGTCTTGCATTCCCAAACACGATGTATGATCCTTTCTCTAGCAAACCTTTTGAAACACAACACACTGAAATTGAACACGTTCCTATAATGACTAATCGTGAACCTGAACATGGTAGTCATAGTCGACATCAAGAACCACCTAGGAATGACAAAGAGAAAGAGAAAGGCTATGACACTAATGAGGAACAAGAAGAAGTAGAAATCCTCCCTGAACACATAGCAAAATGTCGAAGAGACAAAAACTTTTAGAAGGTCATGGGAATCCTACTCAACAAAGAGAAAGAAAAATACTTTCTCAAACTTGCCCAAGAGGGAGCAAAGTTACCTTCTCATTTCAATGTAGAAACCATTGCCAAAACTGAAGAAGAAACTGAGACCTCTAAACTCCAAAAAAAATTGAAAATTATGCAAGACCAATTGGCTTAGATGATGCATGAGAAAGAGAAACCCACAAAGACATACACATTGGACGCTCTTTGTCCATTTCCATTTGACAAAAGCATAAACATTCTGCCTTTCCCACGAGGCGTAGAACTACCCAAATATGACAAGTACTTTGGTACTACTGATCCTCAAGATCACTTGCAGGAATTTGGTGCTTTGTCTATGGAGTTTATACACGATCAAACCTACCTCATGTGTTTATTCCCTAGAAGCCTAGGTGGTCAGGCTTTGGAGTGGTTCTCACATTTACCTCCCTGTATCAAGATGTTTGACGAAATTGCCAATTCATTTGTCCAACAATATTCTCATAACATACAACACCCTATCAATATTCAAAATCTATGCAACCTTAAATAGAAAACTGGAGAACCTTTTCTCATATTCCTCCAATGATGGAAACAACTATACACTAAGTATTCTCGTAAAATTCCAAAAATGGAGAAGCTTGATATTTTCACTAATAACCTCTTACCTGATTTCGGGTATAGAGTCCAACTACAAGGTCCATGTACCTTTAACGACATGATTACACAGGCTATCCATATCGAAGAATTTATGGTCAAGAAAGGTGAACTCACTCTTTAGAGAGACATAAAACAAGGTTCCACTTCCAACAGGGATAAAACCAAACATGTCAACAAGAACCAAGAAGTTGTACATGATGGAGTTGTTGACAATGTCACACCCAAACCAGCTAAAGTGACATTTAATCTCACAGACTACCTCAAAGTGGCCAAAAATGTTGAGAAACCTCCTCCTAACAATAAGACGTCTGGGAACAAACTGAGAAATTCTTGGACAACACGCCCCAAACGAGAGTATACCCCTTTGGGAGAACCTTTGGATGTGGTTTACAAAACATTGCTACAACATAAGCTTATTTCACCAATGGATAACCCTCGTCCCTATGATCCACAACCATGTCCACCATGGTGGAATGAGACCTCATTTTGTGAGTATCACCAAAACAAGGGACATAAAACTAGCAATTGTATAAACTTGCGCCATAAAGTCCAGGACATGATTGATGCTGGTGATCTTGTGGTAGATGGACATAAAAAAAACTCAGACCACAAGGCTTTCAAAGAACCTTTCCCAACTTATGAAAAAGGAGAGACTTCAGAGCCAAAACCCTACAACAAGGTCAACTATACCTATTCCAATGATGAAAATGTCATTCATATGGTTGAACCTGTGGATTTTGAATATTGCAATGTTATTACCATTAAGGGCAAGCAAGATAACAAAAAACCCAAGACACCATTTGTTTTGAGGGGCCCTACTTCCAATGCAATAGATAATGTGCCTTCACAACACTGTGCTAATGCTGTCACTTGTTCTCATGCCAAGTTGGTGCTCAAAGGCCCTGCGCCTCCTACTTCAAATCCTGAACAACACAAAGACAAAGCCCTTGCTGGTCCATCCGATAAAGGTGCAAAACCCATAGCAAACTTAATCACAACCAGTTATAGTGTTCTCGATCAGCTAAAATGAACTAATGCTCAGATTTTTATCTTTGAGCTACTTAAAATCTCGCCTGCTCACAGGCAGATTCTGGACAAAGCCCTCATTGAGGCAAATGTTCCTCAAGATCTTGATCTTGAGTGATTCCAATCCATGGTAGGTCACCTAACCTCACCATATCTTATGACCTTCTCCGAGGAGGATGACAACTCGCTGAATCACCCACACAATCAGCCTCTACACATTGAGGTTATGATCCCCCAGACACATGTTCGTCAGGTACTCATTGATAACGGTGCTGGCCTAAATATTGTCTCTACTACTCTACTTAGACAATCGAATTATTATGAGGACTCTGTTGATCCTCGATGAAAGATCACTATCAAAGCATATGACAAAGTGGAACGAAAGTCTCTAGGCCTTGTGGTTTTACCCATTCATGTTGGTCTTGTAGAGAGGGATGCCACCTGTAAGGTGCTTGACATTCCCTTGGCTTACAACATTTTTTTGGGACGGCCATGGATACATGAGATGCATGCTGTACCATCCACATACCACCAATGCATCAAGTTCCCATTTCATGGCTCTGAAGTTACTATTCCTACCAATACTAGCTACACTTGCAATATGCTTAAAGCTGCTAAAACTTTTGTCCTTGCTAACTGTGAGTCTACTGATAATCACGACAATAAACTGAAACAAATTGAGCAGTCATTCAAACTAAAAGAAACTGGTATGGGAGAGTACCACATTGAACCAGTGTTGTCATTAACATCTCTCCCAAAGTCTCCTCAACATAATGGGAGACCCTTAGAAGCAAAGAAGTCGTTCGTGCTGACACCTCATACCAAGTATAATGGTGCTTTTTTCAAGGCTACAGTTCCCTTAGAAGATGAAAGTGAAAACAGAGCCATTGTTGCATGGCTTTACAAAGAAGAGGCTCCAGTGGACCTAACAGAACAAGTTCAAGAAATTACTCCTAAGAAATATGGGCCTGGTCTTAGGCTTATGAAGCATTTTGGTTACAAGGGAACCGGCCTTATTAGGTGCAATAACAATGGCCTAATTGATCCTATCAAAGCAAAATCTTGAAGCAATAGTGATACAATTGGCCTAGGGTTTAAGAGAGTTCATCTAAAAATGAGTCACAAGCTGAGTCAGATACTCAAGAGGAAGAATCTGATGATGAGGATTCCTATCCTAATCCTATCCCTTATGATCTCGCTAAATTATTTGTTGAGCTAGATGACTTTGTGCCACGTGTTAGCACTGTGGATGATACTAGTGATTCTTTTGAGGACAATACTGAGCAACTCAAATATCATTCTGAAAAGGGAGAATCTAGTCAGTCATGTCGTATTGAGTATTTGTGTAAGAATCCAGAGGATGAAGGTGAGTATGTCCCTATCACTGTTGGGGAGTTTTATAGTCTCTCGCCATGTAGCATCGATTCTAGGGAATATGAGTTTGATTCTCTTTCAGAAGCCACTACTGATAAAGACATTGACCAAGTGCATGTCTATGAAAATCAAATTGAAGTGGATGAAACATCTAGGGTTAGGTCACGGGGGTCTGATCCAACTAGTGTCCTAGAGTCATCAATTCCTAATGTTAGTATTCCAAGGTGTTTGAACACACCTATGGACGAGGTCGTCGTAGGTCTCAAATTGCTGGTCCACACACTTAATGACTATATTGTGAATGCAATTAAACTAGCCACTACTCTCTCACTCACACATCTCAAGCTTATAGACTAGAACCCTAATGCATCTAATGAAGTCCCCACATTCCAGAATGACTATGCTCTTGCCTGTTACCTAAACGCTATCGAACCCGTAACGTCTTCCACCAATGAGTAGAGCGTCAACATGACTAAGGCTGACATCAAATATCTCAGTCACACAATTAAAAAGAAAAAATGCAAGAGGTCCAATGGTGAAAACCACATTGTGGCAGTGTTGAAACCCAAAAAAGTAAAAATAAAAGACGTATCCAAGGGTGAAAACCTCTCTGAGGCACCCGTGGATGAGATATTTGATGTCCTTCCCAGTCACTTTCAGGAGAGATCATCAGTGTTAATAGAGCCAACACAACCAATTAACCTGGGAACAGAAGAACATCCTCATATGATACATCTGGCATAGTCACTATCACCTGAAGAGAAAGGACAATTCATTTCCTTTTTCAAGGAAAAGAAAAGAAATTTTTCCTGGACATACTCTGACATGCCAGGATTGGATCCTGATCTTATCTTGCATCATTTGTCCATAGCACTAGGCATCAAACCAGTTAAATAGAAGCTTCAAAAAATGCACCCTCATGTTGCATTGCTTGTCAAAGTAGAATTGGAGAAACTTCTAAAGGCTAGTTTCATCTGTGTAATGGATTATGCTGAATGGATATCCAATATTGTTCTTGTTTCCAAGCACGATAAATCTATTAGGGTTTGTACAGACTTCCATGATCTTAACTTGGCACGTCCTAAAGATGACTTTTCGCTCCCTAATATTGATATGATCGTGGACATGACGACTGGCTATGAGATGTACTCACTTATGGATGGTTTTTTCTGGATATAATCAGATAAAAATTGCACCAGAAGATTAGGAGAAAATGACTTTCACATGTGCACGGGGAACCTTTTGTTGGAATGTGATGCCATTTGGTTTAAAGAATGCTGGTGCTACATATCAGTGGGTTGTTACTACAATTTTCCATGACATGATGCATAGAACCATGGAGGACTACATTGATGATACCTTGGTCAAAAGTGCTAAATACAATACTCATCTACAAGATTCGGGTCCCATCCTATACCGTATGGAAAAATTCAATCTTCAGCTCAGTCCTAAGAAATGTACATTTGGTGTCACATCAAGGAAGTTGATGGGATACATTGTTTCTGCAAAAGGAATTGAAGTAGATTCGAAGAACGTACAAGCAATAATGGACATGCCACCACCTCGAAACATCAGTTAGATGAGAGGACTACAAGGAAGGCTTCAATCTATTCATAGGTTTATTTCACAATTGGCGGATAGATCACAACCCTTCATAAAGACCTTACATAAGGGTGTGAAATTAAATTGGAGCCAGGATTGTGAGCAAATCTTAACACAGATCAAATAATATCTTGTCAATCCTCCAATCTTTATGCCTCGTATTCATGGGAAGCCTTTGCTTTTATACATTTCAGTCACTAAAACATCTTTGGGAATCCTGTTGGCTCAAGAAGATAAAGACAACAAAGAAAGAGCTATTTACTACTTGAGCCGAACACTAGTTTCTTATGAGAAGAACTATAGCATTATTGAGAAAGCTTGCTTGGCAGTTGTCTTTGCTTCCCAGAAGTTGAGACACTACATGCTTGCTCACACTACACAGCTTGTGGCTAAAATAGATCCACTAAAGTACTTGCTCAATAAGGCAGCTCTCACAGGAAGATTGGCTAAATGGGTCATGATACTCAGTGAGTTTGACATCCAATATGTTGAATGCAAGGCTATAAAGGGATAGGCAATTGCAGACCAGCTAGTTGAGGCACCCATATAGAGTCTTCTACCAATGAACATTGATTTCCCAGATGAGTCAATTCTGACACTCATGCACCATACATGGGTTATGTTCTTCGATGGGTCCTTCACACAATAGGGATTAGGTGTTGGATTACTCTTTATTACACCACAGAGATACTCATTGCCCAAAGCATACAAGATTTTGTTTCCTTGTACAAATAACATTGCTGAATATGAGGCTTTGATCAATGGCATGAAAGTTGCAGCTGAATGGAGAGTGGATCAGTTAGATATCTTTGGTGACTCTCAGCTTGTTATCAACCAAGTAAATGATTTGTATCAAACAAAGTATGAGAAAATAATTCCTTACAAACACATGGTTGATGACTTGAAGAAGTATTTTGCACACATCACCTTCCAGTAAGCTCCACTAGTAGATAATAAAGCGGCTGATGCCATGGCCACTCTGGCTTCCCTACTACAAATGCCAGAAAATGATCTTTGACATGAGTTCTTGGTGGAAGCGTTACACTACCCAGCCTATGACACCCCTGATTCTAGGATGATCTATTCTATTATAGGACAAGAACCATCCTGCTACCATCACATCTATTCCTACCTTCGTAATCAAACCATTTTGGAAGGTCTGACCTGGAATGAGAAACATTACCTAATCCGTAATGCTTCACATTATGTCACTATTGCTAATGATCTGTATAGGAGAGGTCTCAACAAAATACTCCTTAGGTGTTTAGAACTCAACGAGTCCAAATGCGCACTAATTGACGTTCACGAAGGCATTTGCGGATCTCATTCCAATGGCCTGGCACTAGCTTGCAAACTCCTTCATGCTGGTTACTACTGGCCTAAAATGGAGCAAGAAGCTATTAAGTATGCTAGGTCTTGCAAGCAATGTTAGCTACACGAGAATCTCATTCACTCTTCAGCTAGAGAGCTGATTCCCTCTACTACAACATGGCCATTTCAACAATGGGCCTTCGACTTGGTGGGGTAAATTCACCCAACCTCTTCTAATGGACATAATTTCATCATCACAGCTTTAGACTATTTCATGAAATGGGTAGAGGCAGTACCTCTCATAGTTGCTGATGGCAAAACTATAGCACTTTTCATCACAAACTACATCATTTGCAGATATGGTGTACCATCCTCAATCATTATTGACAATGGAGGACAATTCAAGAATAAAGACCTCAAGGAATTGTGCAAGAAATTCGAGATCACACAACATTTGTCTTCCATTTATTACCCCCAGGGTAATGGCCAAGCTGAGGCATCCAATAAGGTGATCCTCAAAATTCTTCATCGTACAGTCATCAAATCAGGGAGAGACTGGCATCTCCAAATCAATCCAGCTCTGTGGGCATATAGGACAAGCATTAGAACTCCAATGAGCACAACTCCCTTTGCGTTGGTGTATGGGGCAGATGTTGTGCTTCCAATTTCCTACCTTGAGAATCTCTATGAAAGGCCTTATCATTGATGATGACTACAAGATAGCTCGGCTCCAAGAGCTTGTGTTACTAGATGAATGACGACAAGTGGCATGTGATCATTTGCGAGCATATCAACAACGAATGGCAAGAAGCTACAATCAGAGGGTCAGGCCATGTGACTTCCAGCTAGGTGACCTCGTCTTGAGAGAGAACCCTAAGAATCAACAATAGTGAGTGCAAAAGGGAAAGTTTGAACCAAACTGGCTAGGTCCTTACATCATTACTGCAGTATATGGATTTGGCGCCTATCAGCTTTCCACAACCGAAGGAGAAATGCTTAAAGAGCCAGTCAACACTCTCCACCTAAAGCAGTTTTATAGTTTATTTAATCTCAGCAAGCTCTCTATACATATCTAAATGTCCTTAAAAAAATCTTTAAAAAATCAAAAAAAGTCCTGAAAAAAAATTGTTACCCTAGTGAAAACCTAGCAATAGGTGCCTTGGTAACACCCAAAAAAAAAAAACAAAAAAATGTGCCTTGGTGAAAACCTAGAAACAAGCATCATGGTACCAAAAAAGAAAAAGAAAAAAAAGAGAGAATCTTGCCAAGAAGGTGAAAACTTGGTAAACATGCGCCTCTTGTTCCCAACGCTCCATCTTGCAGCACATCTTCTGGCTATTCTGTACAATCACTTTTATGCTTTTGCTTTCCATCTTTTCCTACTTTCTACTCATGTATCCATGGATTGAGTCTTGTCATAGCTTGGGGGCATTCCCCTTAGTATCACTCTTTTCGAGATTCTCCTCATAGAATCTCCTTCGTGATAGTCACTAGTGGTCCTCACTGCGTTTGCCTACTGTCACTAGTGTCACTCTTTTCAAGATTCTCCTCATAGAATCTCCTTTGCGACAGTCACCAGTGGTCCTCACTGTGTTTGCCTATTGCCGCTAGTGTCACTCTTTTCGAGATTCTCCTCATAGAATCTCCTTTGCAATAGTCACCAGTTGTTTTAGCTATGTTTACCTACTGTTTCTTGAGTCACGTCTCCAGATTCTTTTATGGAAGATCTCTCTTGCGTTAGTCACTAGTCGTCTTGGCTATGTCTATCTATTGTCACTTAGTCCTTATTAGGTTCTTCATTGTGAAGATTCCTCTTTGACCTCAGTCACCAGTCGTTCTGATTGTGTCTGCCTACTGTCGTTACCCTATTGAAGAGATTTCTTTCAAACATGTTCTGGATACTGACACTTGACATCAATCCCAAAAACATTGAACTTAAAAAGACATATTTGTTTGTATATGCTGAGCATTTTCTTTTTTTGCTTTGTTTTGCTTTATCATATCTCCTCGAGCAACTCGATGATGTCATCTTCAACTAGAGAAGTAATGACTAGGGGCATGATCTTTTCTTTGCTTTCTATTTGTGGTTTAGTTCCAATTTAGTTGACATATTCTTATAAGAGGGGTGTCCACTATAAGAGCCTCCATCTCATATTGGATGGTTGTGTGTACCTCGACTCCTTTTATATGAATACATCAATTATGTTGGTTCTTCTCCTTGTTTGTTGAAGTGAAATCTTCATGCTACGGTAAATACTAATACTCATCTTGCTAAGTGAACATATAGGTCACTGCGAGTATATCTAGCACACTTCTATTTGAGGTTACCAACGCAAGGGTTGTTGCAGACAGAATAAATACTGAATACTTAGCATAAGAGGGATCTCCCGTGTGTCTGGCGTGATTGCATGCAAGAAACATTTAGGTCATCCTAGCGTTTATGCTCAGATGCTTATGTTAACTTGCTACATTAAAAGGGACAAATGTTCTAGTCATTCTGGCTTATTGTACCTCGAATGCTTACATTTAATCCCGACAAATTAATAACGTATGTTATATTCATATTTCCATGATTGCAATGTTAGTGGGAATTGTATAGCTTTCAAGATCTATTCTATATCTGGTGATGATAAATATTGAGGCTTGGTAATCGAACCTAGAGTTGTATTTAGTATAGTTTTGCATTACATACTTCACTTGCATATACAAATGATTTAATTGCAAAACTACTTCCATCCTTCATGATGAGGAATTGTGGATCTCTTCAAAGCATCATGTTCTTCCCGACAGCACAAATGATTAATTAATCACTCTCTTGGCTACTTTAGTTGCTTTGAACCCATTTTCGAGATCAAATTCAAAATATGACACAACTAAGTAGTCTAGAAATGCATTTTAAAATTTTGGGGCCGACGTTATTGGACGTTTGTGCAGTCCAAATTTTTCTGATACTTTTTTATTCTTGGAATCTTTTCAACTCAAACTTGGTCTTTTGGACCTCAAAATCACTTTAGATCAACTCTTCATATTCTTCAGATCATTCTGATCTTTTCTACATTTTTTCAGATCATTTTGATCTCTTCATATTTCTTCAAATCATTTTGATCCCTTCATATTTCTTCTAATCATTCTGATCTCTTTATATTTCTTTTGATCATTTTGATCTCTTCATATTTCTTCAGATCATTATGATCTCTTCATATTTCTTTAGATCGTTCTGAACTCTTTACACTCTACTACATCTTGGATTTCTTCTATATCTCTTTGTATACTACTTTACATCATATTTCTGGTGTGTCATCTTTCGATTTTGCTCCTGAGGGGGTAGAATGATTACATCATTGAACTTGAATTTCAAATCAATTTGAATCTTCATCGCTTGGGGCATCTTGTTCCTATCTTATGTCCTTGTCACTTGGGGCATCTCATCACTTAGGACATCTTGCTCCTTTCTATCTGGCATCTTTGCTATCTATCTTATCTTTTCATCAACTGATCAATCTTATAAAAACTCTTCTCAGAGTTCGATGGATAGGTATTGGGACAATCTAAACCCTGACTCCTGAGGATCAAGCCTTGTTCTAGGGATGATTCTACGACTCATGATTGGACCTTGTTATCTTTTATCAATCTCAAGTATCTAGGTGTTCTATCTAGATCCTTGAAGGTTAAGCTCCATTCTAGAGATAATCTTCTAAATGCTATCAATCTTGGGCATCTAGGTGTTCTATCTAGATCCTTGAAGGTTAAGCTTCGTTCTGAAGATAATCTTCTAAATGCTATCAATCTCGGGCATCTAGGTGTTCTATCTGGATCCTTGAAGGTTAAGCTCCGTTCTAGAGATAATCTTCTAAATGCTCATCAATCTCAGGTATCTAGGTGTTCTATCTAGATCCTTGAAGGTTAAGCTCCATTCTGGAGATAATCTTCTAAATGCTATCAATCTCAAGCATCTAGGTGTTCTATCTAGGTCCTTAAAGGTTAAGCTTCGTTCTGGACATTATCTTCTAAATGCTTATCTATTTCAATTTAGGTCTCTGGGTGTTCTACCTGGATTCCTTAGGATTAAGCTTCGTGCTGGAGATAATCCTTAAAAGCTTGTTTCAACTTAGGTATCTAGGTGTTCTATCTAGATCTCGTAGGATTAAGCTTCATGCTGGAGATAATCTTCTAAATGCTATCAATCTTAGGTATCTAGGTGTTCTACCTGGATCCCTTAGGATTAAGCTTCATGCTGGAGATAATCTTTAAAAGCTTGTTTCAACTTAGGTATCTAGGTGTTCTATCTGGATCCCTTAGGATTAAGCTTCGTGCTGGAGATAATCCTTAAAAGTTTATCTATTTCAATTTAGGTATCTGGGTGTTCTACCTGGATTCCTTAGGATTAAGCTTCGTGCTAGAGACAATCCTTAAAAGCTTGTCTCATCTAGGTATCTAGGTGTTCTATCTGGATCCCTTAGGATTAAGCTTTGTGCTAGAGATAATCCTTAAAAGCTTATCAGTCTCAATTCAGGTATCTAGGTGTTCTATCTGGATCCCTTAGGATTAAGCTTCGTGCTGGAGATAATCCTTAAAAGCTTGTTTCAACTTAGGTATCTAGGTGTTCTACCTAGATTCCTTAGGATTAAACTTCATGCTGGAGATGATCCTTAAAAGCTTATCTGTTTCAATTCAGGTATTTGAGTGTTCTACTTAGATTCCTTAGGATTAAGCTTCATGCTGGAGATAATCCTTAAAAGCTCATCAATTGGTCTTCGTAGAATCAATTTCGGAACCAATCTCATTTTTTGATCTGCACATCAATCATAAGAACAAATGTGTATGAATACAATAATGTAATATAAAAAAAATTCCTCTGACAAGAAACAACAAAATGATTTAGATTCTTATATCATAGTTAGATTTAATTTGTAATAAATGATGATATAAGTAAATGCTTAAGAAGAGCTAACATTATTAATTTAAGGTAAACCCTCTCAAACTATGTAAACAATGTAGAATGTGATATAAGTAAATGCTTAAGAAGAGCAAAAATAATTAATTTAAGGTAAATCCTCTCAAACCATGTAAACAATATAGAATCTCAGAATATTTTTAATTTGATTATTATGTAAGAGGCAGTATGCCCTCTCGAAGACCTTTGATAAAATTATAGGTAAATGTACTCACATGTAGACATGACACTTTCATCATACGCAATACTCGAGGTTTTCCTCCCCATTCTTTTTCCTCTAGTACCCACACTTTGAATGGGGAAAAACAATGTATTTTTTTTAAATCGATAAAATATTGGCATATGTCATTTACTGATAAAAAATAATTATTATTCCTTATTGTTAATTAAATTCTATTTATATTTAATGTTTTAAAATTATTGATAAATGACCGAAGACTTATAGATTATATTAATAAAATAAAATTACAAGTATTTTCGTTCAAGTGGGCACTGGTAGGAAAGAACAAAGAAGAGAACCTCCAATCTAGCATAGGACCAAGGTCCTATACAAAGTACACACTTAAAAGGGGCATACCCCAGTTTTAGATCTTTATGAAGGGCAACCCTTTACCATTTTATGCTTAATTCCATGATGTAAAATCACTAATATAATTATTCAAATTTATATAAATTTTCCCTCATCACATTTGGGGTCTTAGGAAGGCATTCCTTCCTTTACATCTTGATTCTATGATTGAGAGAAGTTCTTTCTTGTATGCTATTATGCTTTTGGTTGTCAAAGTATAGCCATATGTTGTTGGAAATGATTGAAAAGATCATGAATGAAGAATAATGGAACTGGAAAAGAATGTTTTCAATCATTGTTTTGTCATTGATGTAAAACTTGCTACTTTCAGGAATAACAATTGCTTAAGTGATCCAAATACTATCAATTGGTTGATTGACAAGGAGGTGGCAATCAATAAGATGTAACTAGAGCGCCTAGAGAAAGGTTGAAGTTATGATGTTGTAATGAAGTATAAAGATCAGCTAAGCCATTGATGAAATAGTGTATTGATGACATACTCTAAGACACAGAGAATGGACACACTAAGACACATCAAAGATGTAAGGTTTAACTAAGTTCATTTGTGAGTGCCGAGTAAACTAGTTGAAGTTGAGAAAATTCTTAGTTGAAGCCAAGCAAGTTCAACTTCAGTGTGTGTCGAGCAATTCTTCAGGTGCCGAGAAAGATCATTCAAGTGCTGAGTAACATAGGATTGTTCAGGTGCCAAGTAACACATGATTGTTCAAGTGTCAAGTAACTGAGGATTGTTCAAGTGCTGAGTAACACAGGATTGTTCAAGTGTCGAGTAACTTAGGAAATTTCTTCAGGTGCTGAGCATTAGTAAATAGCAATAGAAGCCAAGTAACCCAGTTAATGCTGAGCATTAGTAAACCAATGATGCCGAGTTGTTACATTATTTGTTAAGTCAAAAGATTCGCCAAATTAGTAACGATAAGTTTGTTACATTGAATTTTTTGAATTAATTGGATGATAAGGATGATGAGTAGCTGTCACAAAATTTTATGTAAACCATGCAAACCAATTCAAGGTGAATGCTGATGGACTTATCATGAAGTTTTTAGAAGAAACAATTTGGAGGGAAAATAATATCGTTCTCTCAGATCAAATAAAATTAATGAGCAGGAAGATTTGAGAAAGAAATGTAGAACATAAATTCTTTATAAGGAGTTAGAGGTCAGAAGATAAAAGTGTGGTAGTGGTCATGGTTGTGTGAAGAAGCCAAGAGAAGGCTAGTGTGAAGTGTCAAGAAGAGGACACAGTGAGGAGTAAGCACAGAGCATCAAGACTCTGAGTTGATCAAGTGACCATAGATTGCATTGGCATAACGAGTGGAAGAACTCAAGGAGAAAAATCTTGAAGGGTGGACAAGCTATCAGCACTGCAAGGAAGAAAAGCTAAGAAAAGAAAAGAACTGAAGAGAGATCTGAAATCTGCAAGGTTAGAGTTGCAATCTTTATCAGGTCAAAACCTTTCTAGTACTTTCTTACCATTTTATTAGACATTGAAATCCTACATTGCTACATTAGCCTAATAGCTAGGTGTATAAGCCTCAGGAAAAGGATAGAAGATCCCCAAGAGAAGGATAAGAGATCCTTAGGAGGAGGATAGGAGATCCTTAGAGAGGGATAAAAGATCCTTTTGAGAAGGTGACTGTAAATCCCATTGACTTGGGTGGGCCTAATAGCTCTATGTAAATATTTTAATAGGGTGACATTCTAAGTTGAATGTTCTTAGGTCCTCTAATAGGGCACACTCCTAACAGGGTGTAGAAATCCTTTAACAGGGTCACATCTAACAGTGTGTAAAGCCTTTAACAGGGAAAACCATCATAAGTGGTTGAAATCAATTGTGCAGTTATTTTGTCGGTGTCATCGCCACCCCAAATTTACCTTCTTATTCTTGGAGGGTTTCTGGGTCACCAAAATCCTTTGTGTTATGATGTGATGCATGTTTACTTTTCATGATTGTTTAATGTTTAACTGCATGCATGATAATTTCAATTATATGCCATTAAGGATTTGACAAAAAATTTGTATTGGACATTATTGGACCTTGGATAACTAATTCACCCCCCATCTCAATTATTTTAAAAGAATTCTAACAATTGGTATCAGAGCCCACTGCTGATTTGTTTCAAGGTACTAGTAGCATGAAGATCAAGATGTCCAAGAGAGAAGTTCCCAAGCTAAACAAAGACAATTTTGTTGCATGGAAAAGTTTGATGAAGCTGCACCTTGGATCAATAGGTGACTATGCACAGATCTCAATAACAGTTGATCATGTAGACCCTGGAGGATCCCTCACTGCAAAAGACATGAGCAAGAAGAAGGAGCACAATCAAGCGATGTTAGATATTGCTTCAGCACTAAGCTATGCCAAGTATGATGACATCAAAGAATGTGATACTGCACATCAGATGTGGAAAATATTATCAAACATCTATGGAGGAGATGATAATGTCACGAGAGCCAAAAGAGAGAGCCTAAGAGGAAAGCTTGATGACATGAAAATGGAAGAAGGAGAGAATGCTGCTCAATATGGTGCAAGGATGAAAGAAGTGGTAAGTGCCATAAGAAGCCTAGGAGGACAGTTATCAAAAGAAACAATATGTAGTAAATACTTGAGAACTTTGCTTCCTATCTATGCTATAAGAGTTTTAGACATCCAAGAGTTAAGGTGTGTACTAGGCAACACATTGTCATTTGAAGGAATAATTGGAAGACTCACTACCTTTGAGCTATCCAACTTTGACAACTACAAGCTAGAAAACTTTGAATCTGCATTCAAAGCCAAGATGACAATAAAAGACAATGAGGAGGTGCAAACAAAGAAAAAGAGTGGAAAAAAAAAGTATGTAGCTAGTGACAACAACACTAATGAAGATGATGTAGACCAATTGGAGGCATTACTAGTAAGAAGATTTCATAGAGGAAGAGGCAAATTCAAAGGTAAGATGCCAATCATTTGTTTCAATTGTAATGAAGTTGGTCACATTGCAGCTAGATGCACACAAAATAAAAATTACAAGGATGGAGGCAACTTCAAGAACAAGAGAGAGGACAACAAGGACTATAGAGGTAAAGGAAAAAGATGCTACATTGTTGAAGAAGACTCTGACGAGAATGATGATGAAGTAGTCTATGTGGCTATGAAACATGAATCAAATGAAGATGAAGCAACTGCCCTGGTAACCTACATGAACAAGAATGACAAACGGATCATAGATAGCGGATGCTCTCATCACATGACTGGAGATAAAAGTAAGTTCATTTCCTTTACTCAATATGAAGGAAATAGTGTTAGATTTGGTAACAATGCACCATGTCAGATCAAAGGGAAAGGTAGTATCAAGCTTACTGAAAAGATATCATGTGATAATGCATACTATGTTGAAGGCCTGAATTATAACTTGTTAAGTGTCTCATAGTTAGGCAACATAGGATGTCAAGTTGAATTTGAAAATGGAATTGCCAAGATCTATAATTCTAAAGGAAGTCTAATAGGAAAAGGTGACCAGACTAGGAGTAATCTATTCTACCTAGACATGGAAGATACTTCTTGTCTCATTATTCAAACTGATGATGTATGGTTATGGCACAAGAGGCTATGTCATGTAAATTTTGACAATCTGATAAACATCAACAAAATGAAGAAAGTCAGATGTCTACCAAAATTGAAGAAGCTTGATAACACCATGTGCAAATAATGCCAACTAGGGAAGATGATCAAATTAACTTTCAAAATCAAGGCTTACACTTCTAATGAAGTATTAGATCTAGTTCATACTGACTTGTGTGGTCCTATTGAAGTGCAAAGCTACAAAGGTGATAGATACATAATGCTATTTTTAGATGACTATTCAAGGATGATGACAATCATGTTCCTGAAACAAAAATCAAATGCATTCCAAATGTTCAAATGGTACTTGGCCAAAGTTGAGAAAGAGACTGGGAAGAGCCTAAAATGTCTCAGATCTGATAGAAGAGGTGAGTTCACATCAAGACAATTTGAAGAATTTTGCAATGAAAGAGGAATAAAAAGGCAGACATCAACACCTAGGACTCCACCTCATAATGGTATAGTAGAAAGAAGGAATAGATTAGTCATTGACTGCGCTAGGACCTTAATGATGGAGAAAAATGTTGCAATCAAGTACTGGTGAGAAGCTGTAAGTACTGCAGTCTACACACTCAATAGAGCTCAAGTCAAGAAAGGTACAAATGCAACACCTTTTGAATTATGGTATGGGCATTCTCTTAATGTAAAACATTTCAAAATATTTTGATGCAAATGATATATATATAAAGAGTCTAGAAATGGAAAGTTTCATGCAAAGAGTGAGGAAGGCACATTTCTTGGTTATTCTACTAGAAGCAAAGCTTATAAGTCCTTGAATGTTAACACTAACAAAGTAGTAGAAAGCACAAATGTGAAATTTGATGAGCTTGCAAAGTTCAAAGTGTTGAGGACACCAAGAAAGCAGAAGAATACAAGACCTTTGTATACTTTTATGAAGGTATACTTAATAATGGTGAAGTTGCAACTTAGAATGACAATCAACAACAAAATCCAGTATCTGCCGAGTCACAGACAGTGAATGCCAAGTAGTAGACACATTCAGAAGCCGAGCTGCAAAATACAAAGAATGTTCATTTAGATTTTGAGAACTATCAACATGAAGGAAATGAAGAAATATCTAATGAAAATACACATGAAGATTCAGATTCTGAAAGAGACAACATACAGACAAGGAAAGAACTAGTATTGGCAAAGTATGTAAGAAGACATCGTCATGTAGATCAAATTATTAGAAACAAAGAGGTAGGACCAATGACAAGTAATAGACTTAGAAGTGAGACATGTCTGCTCAGCAAAATGGAACAAAAAATAATAAGTGAAGCCATAAAAGATGATGACTGGTACAATGCTATGAAAGAAGAAATAGAACAAATTGAAAAGAACAAGACATGGACCTTAGTCTCAAGACCAGATGACAAGAATGTGATTGGAACCAAGTGGGTGTTTAGAAACAAGTTAGATGAGAATGGTGAAATCAAAAGGAACAAGGCAAGACTAGTCTGTAAAGGGTATGCACAAGAAGAAGGACTAGACAGTGGAGAAACTTTTTCTCTAGTTGCCAGAATGGAAGGAGTGAGGACCTTGCTAGCATATGCAGCCTTCAAAGGATTTAAAGTCTATCAAATGGATGTTAAGTTCACATTTCTGAATGGTATACTTGAAGAGGAAGTCTACATAGAGAAGCCAAAAGGATTTGTTGATGAAAAGAACAAAAACAAGGTACGCAAATTGCATAAGGCTCTATATGGATTAAAGCAAGCCCCTAGAGCTTGGTATGAGAGACTCCACAAGTATCTAGTGCAAATAGGATTTGATAGAACTGATGATAACAACAACATGTACATCAAATCAGAAGTAGGTAAGGATATCCTTGTATCTTAAATCTTTGTGGATGACATAGTTTTTAGAGGAAAGGAAGCACTTTGCAAAATTTTTACTGACAAAATGAAACTTGAGTTTGAGATGTCTATGTTTGGAGAAATCAACTTTTTTGTTGGATTTCAAGTACATCAAATAAAACATGGTATATTCATGACACAATCAAAGTACATCAAAGAGATACTCAAGATATTTGGATTAGAAGACTCCAAACCTATCAGCACACCAATGGCAACAGGACATAAACTATCCAAAAATGATGAATTAGCTGAAGTCAATCAAACAATGTATAGATCAATGATTGGAAAACTACAATATGTTGTACATAGCAAACTAGACATACCATTAGCAGTTGGAATAGTGGCTAGATTCTCTACTAATCCTAGAGAAAATCATCTCATGGTAGTAAAAAGGATAATGAGGTATCTCAAAGGAACTGATGATTTTGGCCTATACTACAAAAAGAATGAGAAGTTTGAGCTCAATGCATAAACGTAGACAGATTGGGGAGGCAACATTGATGACAGGAAAAAAAAAAAGTGGAGGAGCTTTATTCTTAGGTAAAAGGCTAGTTACTTGGACTAGCAAGAAACAAACATGCACATCTCAATCCATCGCAGAAGCAGAATATGTGGCAGTAGTAGTATGGCTCAACCATCTATTGAAAGGAATAAAAGAAGAGGTAACCAAAGCTGTGATACTGTATTGTGATAATACAAGTGCTATAAACATATCCAAGAATCTAGTAATGCATGCAAAAACCAAGCATATTGCAATCAAGTATCACTATGTGAGAGAATTGGTGGAAGACAAACAATTGAAGATGGAGTACATTCACACAAAGGAACAAATTGTAGATATCTTCACCAAACCATTGCCCAAGGATACTTATGAATATCTTAGAGGAAAGTTGGGGGTAATGCCCCTAACTCAAGCAGTCTAAAGCAACAAAGAAGCTACCCTGCATCAACATGAGTAGATCCTTGCAATATCAGAAGAATGATGCAGAGGATGACAATAGGAACATTAATTCTAGATTAGTCACAAGCATGTTGACATAGGGAGAAAACATGAGATGCAAAGCTTATATTTAGCATGTTGAAGATGCTACACCTTTGGAATTTATGTCAAAGAGGGAGATTTATGAGAAACTGATCAATAAAAGGTAAGAGGGAGATGTATGAGAATGTGTGAGATTAGTAGTAGACAAAAAAAAGAGATATGAAAGAGGGAGATTTAGAAGAGATAAGAAACTAATCAGCAAGCAGCTATGAAGAATAAGGAATACAGAGTAAGGATGCAACAATCAAGAGGTAGAAGCAGAACAAAGGATTTAGTTTGTATCAACAAAAGAGGGAGACATGATACAAAAAGGAAGATATGTAATGACAACAAGTTTTCTATTTGGTATATAATTTTGGTGGTAACTAAGTTGATCAGCTCAATCAATTCATCAGTTTGGTTTGCCATCAATGCCAAAGAGGGAGATTGTTGGAAATGATTGAAAAGATCATGAACGAAGAATAATGGAACTAGAAAAGAATATTTTCAATCATTTTTTTTTCATTGATGTCAAACCTGCTACTTGTAGGAATGACAATTGCTTAAGTGATCCAAATACTATCAATTGGTTGATTGACAAGGAGGTGGAAATCAATAAGATGTAACTAGAGCACCTAGAGAAAGGTTGAAGTTATGATGTTGTAATGAAGTATAAGGATCAGCTAAGCCATTGATGAAATAGTGTATTGATGACATACTCTAAGACACAGAGAATGGACACACTAAGACACATCAAAGATGTAAGGTTTAACTAAGTTCATTTGTGAGTGCCGAGAAAACTAGTTGAAGCTGAGAAAATTCTCAATTGAAGCCAAGCAAGTTCAACTTCAGTGTTTGCTAAGAAATTCTTCAAGTGCCGAGCAAGATCATTCAAGTGCCGAGTAATACAAGATTGTTCAAGTGCTGAGTAACACATGATTGTTCAAGTGCTGAGTAACACAAGATTGTTCAAGTTCCAAGTAACATAGGATTTTTCAAGTGTCGAGTAACTCAAGAAATTTCTTCAGGTGCTGAGCATCAGTAAATAGCAGTAGAAGCCGAGTAACCTAGTTAATGTTGAGCATAAGTAAACCAATGATGCCGAGTTGCTGCATTATTTGTTAAGTCAAAAGATTTTCCAAATCAGTAACGATAAATTTGTTACATTGAATTTTTTGAATTAGTTGGATGATAAGGATGATGAGTAGATGTCACAAAATTTTATGTAAACCATGCAAACCAATTCAAGGAAAATGATGATGGACTTATCATGAAGTTTTTAGAAGAAACAATTTGGAGGGAAAACAATATCATTCTCTCAGATCAAATCAAATTAACGAGCAGGAAGATTTGAGTGGGAAATGTAGAATAGAACTTCTTTATAAGGAGTTAGAGGTCAGAAGATAAAAGTGTGGTAGTGGTCATGGTCATGTGAAGAAGCCAAGAGAAGGCTAGTGTGAAGTGTCAAGAGGAGGACACAGTGAGGAGTAAGCACAGAGTATAAAGACTCTGAGTTGATCAAGTGACCTAGATTGCATTGGCATAACAAGTGGAAGAACTCAAGGAGATAGATCTTGAAGGGTGGACAAGCTGTCAGCACTGCAAGGAAGAAAAGCCAAGAAAAGAAAAGAACTGAAGAGAGATCTGAAATCTGCAAGGTTAGAGTTGCAATCTTTATCAGGTCAAAAACTTTCTAATACTTTCTTACCATTGTATTAGACATTGAAATTCTAGATTGCTAGGTTAGCTTAACAGCTAGGTGGATAAGCCTCAGGAAAAGGATAAAAGATCCCTAGGAGAAGGATAAGAGATCCTTAGGAGGAGGATAGGAGATCCTTATAGAGGGATAAAAGATCCTTTTGAGAAGGTGACTATAAATCCCATGGACTTGGGTGGGCCTAACAACTCTATGTAAATCCTTTAACAGGGTGACATTCTAAGTTGAATGTTCTTAAGTCCTCTAATAGGGAACACTCCTAACAAGGTGTAGAAATCCTTTAACAAGGTCACATCTGATAGTGTGTAAAGCCTTTAACAAGGTAAACCATCAGAAGTGGTTGAAATCAATTGCACAGTTATTTTGTGGGTGTCATCCCCACCCCAGTTTTACCTTCTTATTCCTGGAGGGTTTCTGGGTCACCAAAATCCTTTGTGTTATGATGTGATGCATGTTTACTTTTCATGATTGTTTAATGTATAACTGCATGCATGATAATTTCAATTATATGCCATTAAGGATTTGACAAAAAATTTGTATTGGACATTATTGGACCTTGGATAAATGATTCACCCCCCCCTCTCAGTTATTCTAAAAGAATTCTAACATATGTGTAGTGTCTCGCTCCATTAATTACAAGTTTGGATTTTGATATAAAGTTCCTTCTTGTCTCTTTGCATTATATGAAAACTTCATGCTCGCATTAAATGTTAGTCCTTAGTTACTATTAAATATTCTTAGAATCTTAGAATCTTACCCCTTTTTAAACTTTTGTCTCTTAAGACATATTATTAGAATTTTCCATTTGATTTTCCATTGTATGTGTTCAACTATTTATATTTAATCTAATAACTACAACCAACTAAATATGTTCTATAATCATTGAACTTTTATCATCTAATAAAATCATGTCTTATTATAGATACTATAATTACAATTGTGACAAATACTAACCACTATGTGGCACTTGTTTATTTCTATTCTATTATTTTCCATCTCTTTAAAAAAACTATAGAAATAAATAATAACCATTACTTTTAATGTTCACTCAACCTTTTAAATTAATTTTTCTTTCTGACCGACATTACTATTCTTATTTGATTTTGTCCAATGCATCCTCTTATCTGTCTCTCCTTCCAACTCATTTTCAAATCTATCCCTATCTCTATTTTTTTCAGATGCTTATCTATGTATCCAATATGTGATCCTTTTTCAAGATATTCATCATCATAATATTAAAAATTAATCCTCCTAAAATAAGATATATATGCACGATGGATTAAAATTTCACCATAGGGAAGTGAGGAAGAGGAGATTTGATCAATTTGTAGTAGATATCATAGATTTCACCAAGAAATAAAGAGCTTCATTTTCTACTTTGAATCATTATCATGGTGTGCCTGATGGTGCTTAGTAAAGTAGTAGATATTGGTTTTTCTAACAATAAATAGATAATTGTAAGAAGAGTAAGGAAACTTTGATGAGAAATGGTCAATTTGAGCCTAAAATCTTTGTCACTTGTTTGTGGATGTCAAAATGAAATTAGATAGTTTTACTCAAGGGCATTCCTCCACTATTTGATCTCAACTTGTAGTCGCTCATTGAGCAAGAATTATATTACAATCTTTGTTATTGAGTTTGTAATCAACATTAAGTTTTCCATGAATTAGTCATTTTGGTATTGAACTTGTTATTTCAAGGAGAATTTTTTTTTCAAAAAACTTTTAGATTAGAAATTCAAATAAATTAAATTGCAATATTTTTACTATGAAAGATAGTCAAATTAGAAATATGAAGAATTAACATATTTTACTAGAAGTATACAAGGAATAATAAATAATGGTATTCCTCAAAATTAAAGTCAGAAAACATATCATGAATATCAAATCATGATTTTGTTGGTCCCAACAAGTACTAAGAGGGAAGGTGAATTAGTAACATCCACAAAATTGGTCATCCTTCTAACTACTCTAACTAACATTAATACAACCCACTTTGTAGCTAGTATCAAGATAACTAAAGCAAGATAAAAACTAGTAAGCTCACACACAAAATCATTCATCAAGATGACATAGATATTTTATACATGGAAACCCTCAATGTGATGATGAAAACTACAAGTCTCTTTCTAAGAGACACCTTGTTTAAATATTTTTACAATAAGCTTACTAATGAAGATTGTCATGTTAGGAGCTTAGAAATAGATGCAATCATAAGAAAACATACTAAGCGTTTGACCTTGAATGTGGCACTAGTTTGTCATGGAGATCTCTACTATGTCTTCTTGAAGATGCACTAATCTTTCAGCTTTCTTGGTGAGTGCTTTGTTCACACCTCTCCCTTGGTTACCTATAACAACATGTCACTATTCTCTTCTCACTCTACTACTCTTACTTCTACTAGATTCTTCCTTCCCAACTCTCTACTCTATGTTCTCTTCTTCTTCTAGTGTAGTGATGACTCTCTCTACTTGCAACTCTGATTCTTTAATCTGATTTTAGTTGCTTGTATCCTTTAGTCAATGTCAGGGCACAGTTACCCATGACCAAATTATCCTGCTCATTCTTGAATTCAAATTTGGAATTCCATGCTTTCTTTATTCATAGAAGACCTATGAGCCCTACGCCTAGGATCTAGACCAGTAGCATTTCCAGTCCTTTTGTGAACCAATGGTGGCCTATTGTCATTGCCTGCTTGTGTCATTTTGCTCTCACCTTCTATCATATTATTGGTGACTCATCAAATTGAACACTTGGATCAATTGTTATCCATATCTAACTTCTTATGCAAATGTGGATGTGCCAGAGTTTATGTCGGTGTGTCTCGTGACCAGTAACTCTAGAATTCCTTCTCCTTCTCCTTCCTTTGAATTATTTTCATACATTTTTCTAATCAAATACTTTTTGTCATTAGTGACAACACTTATTATATGTTTCATTCTCTGTGTCAAAGATGCATGGGGGGTTAACATATTTAAGAGAAGTACAAGTTTTTTTGTCAAAGAATAGTAAAAGTTTTATAATACTTCAAATACTTTTAGGATTATGAGGCATTACTTATAATTTAATGAACATCTACTTAAAGTGGGTTTCAAAGATATTAAATAGAAAAAGAGAACAAATCAAAAATTGAAAATGCTTCCAACTTCATGGTGATCATATACAAATTTCTGCACTAAATCAACAATTTTTTTAATAATTATTGCATATGTAGATTATAAAACATGAATAATAAAGTTTCATTATCATTTACAATTCTATTATCTTGTTGCTTAAATATTTCTTTCACTTCAATTGGATCTATTTTGTACTATGTAATTACAAGTGTAATTTTTAAAAATCTACAGAAGCGGTTGTTGAATATGTAAAATTATATATGATTTATATTTTGTTTACATATGGATTCGTGTGTCTTTTCTATTTTGTTTGTTATTAAGTATAATAAGTTTTAACAGGTGGTTGAAACCCCATAGTTAACAAAATAAAATTGAATTAAAGTCTAGAGCATAAAGTAGAACAGAAAAAGGCTACAAGCCATAGAAGGCCACTAGAACCAGTCTTAAGAAAAAATAGCCTCTAAAGGAGTAGGCAAGCCTAGCAAATCAAAAAACCAAGGGAAAAAATAGAAAAGCTAGGAGAACAAATAAGGGCACCATTTCTTTGACTAACTCTATGGTCATGAGAACTTTTCCATGGTCTCTATTGCTTTAGTCATCTGCTAAATGTCATTTGGAGTGTCCTCCTTATCCCTCTTCCTCTTATTCAATCTTGCTTTATTGCTTGGGATCTCTTTCAAGGGGTTGACATCCTCTTTAGAGACCCTATTTTCCTCATTGTCTATGTCAACTTTCCCACCTGTGCTAACCTCCAACATAGTTTACATTTGTTTGATATTATCATTTAAGCCTTTGATAATATTAAGGCTCTAGTTGTGGAGAGATCTCTCCATCTTATCCATCTCAATAACCCTAGTTTCCAGAATGCTAATTCTGTCAGACCTGTCATCCCCTTCCTTCATTTCTAGACCTTGCAACTTGTTCTTTATCTCTTCTGTTTAATGGAAAATCCACTTGATTGACTAGAAGTTATCCACCATGCTATTGTAGGCATTGTTGAGGAGATTCATCCCCACCTCCTTGGCATTCTCACTAAGAACCACCATTACTGGATCAATAAGTTCCTCCAAATGGATTCTACCATCATTTCCCTCTAAGACCTTGGTTTGGATAGTCTCTCTAACAATGCTCATTTTTATAGTCTAAGTTTCAAAGTTCCTCGAAACTATTTTCCTACCCTTGGAGTTGAAAGAAAAGGTAGTTTTCTCCATACCATGATCCTTATTTATGTCCTCTTGGGCATTGAGAATTATCTCTTGACCCTTTCCAAAATCCCAATCAACTTCAATATCAATTCCCCTTCTCCTCTTGGTTGAACTTTCTACCTTCTTGTGAACTGGGATCTTGCTAGTTCCCTCCTCTTTCACATTAATCTCCTCCTCTATATCCATCCCCTCATCCTCTTCATTATAATCCTTAGCAAAATTAACCTTAGACTTGATACTCTTACCCGTCGAGCCTTTCCCAACCTTTTTCTTCTTATTTTTTCTCAAATCTTTCATTATCTTGGTCACCTCCTCTTCATCATCTGAATGAAGCCCAACACTATGCTCAGTATCAAATGGGAGATAGGAGCTATTCGTATCATCTAAGGACTCCACTTTATGGGAGATAGATCAACCATAGGTTTGAGCCTAAAAGTGCTCATAAATTAGTAACAACATGTCCTCATGGAAAGTTGAGTTAGCGTATGATTTCTTCTTATAACCCATGATATTTTTATTAATAGATAAGAGGTAGTAGGGGATGAAGATTTTCGTGCCATACCTGAAGTGGTTAATGATGAAAAAGTGATGGATATAAATTCTATCATACCTAGTGTCTAATGTAATGTCAGAAATAATCACCCTTAGGATAAACCTCCAAAGTTTTTAAATCGAAGTTGGTTCATAGTACGCTCCCATCTTCACCAAATCTTTCATCTCCTTGGCGTTCTTAGAAAATTCTTTAACAACATTGAGGGAAACTTTCTTATCCCAAAGAATTTAATGCCCTCAGAAGGGGATTCAGTGACCTCTATAATAACACCTTCATTAACTCATAAATCAACACTACTAATCTTAACTTTCCCATTTTTCCAAGATGTGACCATAAGTTTAGTAATCTTAGGGTTCCAACCATGAAATTTCTCAATGAAATTCAAAATACCACCTTCCCTCAGCTTCTCCCAAACCTTTGATCACCTTTTCCAATTTTTTGCTTCATCCTCTGACTCTCTGTGATGCCTTTCAACCACCATAATGCAGTTGAGATCATAAAAAAAATATCTACAAACTTTGAGAGCAAAGAGAAAGTCTATGATAAAACTCACCAAAACAAATCTTACCTTTGTTCTCAGGAATGCAATAGTAATTAAGATTACCAATCACTTATAAAGAATTCTAAAAAGCCTCCCATTTAAGATTACTCGTGTTCAACCTATGCTTATCTTTCAATAATATCAATGTGAGCTTGACATCTTTACTTTTCATAATTACTCTTAATATTTCTCATCCTCTCTTGGATTCTCTCAATCTCAATCATGCTTTTAGCTGCTGTTGGAAATGCATCACCATTAATCCACCTATATGACATGTCCCTTTTGACTACCTTGTTAGCCATCTAGTCAGTGACCTAATTTGCCTCTTTATATTCATGTGACATGTCGACCCTCTCAAAACTGAGCAGTATTTGTTTGGTTTCTACTACCAAATTTTTGATAGACTAAGACGGAGGATGATCACCTCTTAGGCATTTTATGATATTATTCAAGTCCCCCTCAAGCCAAAGTCATTTAACAGCAATATCTTTAGCTAGCTTAGTAGTTTTAATGACAACACACACCTCGATAAAGTGATTAGTTTGGTGCCCTAGAGAAAAGGTAATTGTCACTATGTCATAACCATAGCAATTTTGAATCGCCCCACCATTGCCTACTTGTCCCAAATTACCTTTAGCTGCCCCATCAAAATTCACTTTGTGCCATCCAATTGGGGGAAAAGTCAATTAGCATTCCTCTCTACTTTTATGTGTGTCATTACTGCTCTTGGTGGCTCCTGCAAATGGGTTATATCCTTTGTAGAAAAGGTAGTTTTCCAAAAGGGCATTAAGAATTTTACTCGACATAATCTTGGCATAGAGGCTAGCTTCGCTGAAAAAATGATTATTTTGTTCTTGCTAGGATTAATGTTACATCCCAAATTTTGACCTAATTTTAAGTTTATTCATAGTCATTAGACTGAATGGATTTTTCTTTCATAATCATGTGTTAGGTAGTTATTTATATTTTTTGTATTTACTATTAATGGAGATGGTCATTATCCATTATTTGTCATGTGATGTTTAGCAATTGCTTGATTTTGGAATTATGGTTAATAATTAAATTCTTTTAAATGTTTATATGAAAATTATTGTGGAATTTTTTATTATCATAGACATATTGAATGGGTGATTGCAGGAGAAGATGAAGGGGAGAAGCATTGCTAAACGAGATCAATGGAATGGGATACTAGCTTAGTCCAATCGTCAAGTTGATAGGTATGACCTTAAATTGCCTTGGTAAGGACTTAGCGACTTAAACTTTAGGATACAATTGAAGGACCCAAATGAGCTATTAAATAAATAATTTAAAACGTAAATTAACTTAATTAAAATATAATGCGTACCTCAAAGGTTTTGATTGATCTTTCACCATATTATTATAATATATACCTATGTACGTATGACATAGATATAAAATAAAGTGACACCATAATATTATTTTCTTTATAATAAAATGATGGCACCTCACAAATATATCTAAATTCATGTAGATAGATATAAACCATAATTATTTTTGATTTATAACTTTCAAATCTTCTTCCATCTTTTTATTCTTTTTCTTACTTGAAATTGATTGAACACTTGGCACATTTATTTGGCATCCAAGAGCCAAGACATTTCTTTTATGTTATGACTTCTTGGAAGCCAAAGAGACTTATTATCTCTTTATATTATGAAGTTGAGAGGCAGAAGACATCATTTTTCAAGCACCCAACTCTCATGTTTATCACCTGTCTTCTTCCAAAATTCCAACCACATTTATCTTAGCACCGATATCTTTGTAGTTATCATTAGTAACCATTGCATTGTTCCTTCTATGATTTCTTAGTTTGTATTGATGTTCTATTTTAAATCATGAGCAATCATCATATTGGTAGTTGCGTTCAAGACCTCTCCTACAAAGAGTGAGGTGGATTGATTAAGAGTCTAGCAAGACATCATCTTTCCTTCCATATTATATCAGGTTATGTGGTAAACTGAAAACCCAAGTATTGCAACATGTTTTCTTTATTAGTTGTTACTACATTCTAATTATATAGCAGTAAGCTACAATTTATAGCATGATGCAAATCATTATACTTAACATCATAGGATTGACCCTCTCTAAGTTAGTATGTTTATGGAAAATAAAAGCCAAGAAACCATGTTATGAAATCATGATTTATTTATGCCACTAGAATAAGAATCAAATGATATTTTCTGCAAGTCTTGAAGAACACATTTTTCAAATCAAAGATTGTGATAAGCTAGAAATATATAATGTTCATGAATCAACAGATAGAGCCAATTGCTCTAAGATTCGAGCACCTAGGACTCATTGGTTGTATAGCCATGGGAAAGGTGAAGAGGTGATATGGAATCTACATTGACATAAAAATAAAATTTAGAAATGATACAATAAATCTAAAATAATTTCATTTAATAGCTCATGCTTGTCCATTTTATTTTTCCCATATTGTCAAGTCAAACGGTGGTGATTAGGTCATTGAACCCATCAGAAAACCTTGGCCAAGGTCGTTTTAAGGCATATTTTCCATCTATGATCACTTGATGTTGGTGGTGCCAGTTATTCAAACATGTCTGTCCATAGCTGTGTGGACATTCTAAACACCATAATGCTCAGGTGGCTCGACTAAAATATCCCAAGCCATATCTCAAGGTAGGGAGGGCCTTTAAAATTTGATAGATTATGTGGGGATAAGTATGGTCTGAGGTTGGGAGGTTAAGCCTAAGTTAATGCTTCTCCTCTTACCAAAAGTCAAGGCTTGCACAACCAAATAAAGACTCACCGGATATTACTTGTATGTTTTCCTTCTTTTCATGTTAAGCATTTACTTTACTTGTATGAAAGATAGTAAATGGTTATTATAGTTATTTCAGTTGGTCATTGTTACTGTTATTTTAATTAATCATTATTCCAGTTATTCTAGTTGATCATTGATACAATTATTTTAGTTAATCATTATTATAGATATTTCATTTGATCATTGTTACAATTATTTTAGTTAATCATTATTGTAGTTATTACAGTTGATCATAGATACAATTATTTCAGTTAATCATTATTATAATTATTTTAGTTAATGTTCCATGAAAAGAATTTAGTTATTTTGTTGGGGAAAAATCCTTATCGGTCATCTTATTTGTTATGAAAAATGATTTTTTACATATGGTATCAAAGCATTGGGTTCACCATTGAACCCAGGGCACACTACTTTCCATGTAAACTTGAAATTTTTTAGAATAATTGTATAGGGTGTAAGTACGTAAAACACATCACAAGAAGGCATGACATCCCATCTTCTTTTACTTAATTAAAAATATGCCAAACTTCAACTACACTTGTTGCTCCATGACCCAAGACAATGAAACTCTGAAATAGGCTTTGCAACAAATGAAGAAGGAAAGATTCAGGTGGACTCCTATTAGTAAAAGCAACATATAGGAACAAACTAATTCAAAACTAGAACACTCACCAGGGAAACTCTCTCATGCACTTCCACAGATCTTGGATGGTACATGATATGTACAAATGTGAACCAGAACTGAAGGCTAAGAAGCAAATTTAGATTCCATAATGTAAACATCCTTAGTAGAGGAAATTATTTTGTAAATAAGGGCACCATAAATGCAACAATAGAAGTATTAAAGTTAATTGAATAAGTTGGTTTATTCGTGTGTTATGTTCATTTGCAAACTCTTTTAATTTATTGTAGGCACACTTAAAAATACGTATACAATAAATTGACACAAAATTTTGTAAATTTCTAGGTTAAACCGATAAACCAAAAAAAAAGAACAATGATGAGAACATTGTAGGTCATGACATGGTCCATGAAAATACAGAATCATCCACTGATTTATTGCTTCAAATTTTGCAAGAAATGCAACTCAAGTTGGATAATATGGAAAAAAAAATGAATGAGATGGTAGCCCAGATGAGGCAAAACCAAGAGGAAATGCAATCCTTGCCTCTTCTCAGAATAGAGACAGAAGTCTCCAAACACAACAAGAGAACCTTACAAGTTTCACCCACTCAAACTAAAAAACAAAAGAAACAAGAAATAGTGAGTGATCTATTCGCACATATTAAGCATATCAAACCACCCAAATTTGTTGGTTTTGAATCTAGAGAGGATGCAGAGGCCTGATTGACCAAAATGGAACAATAATTTGAAATTATGAACTTACTACTTTACTGGAGAAGCTACTACATGGTGGGGAAACACCAAGGTTGAGAAAAACATTAAAACCACTAAGATTACTTGGGAAAATTTTGTAACCATTTTTAAGAACCGTTGGTTACCCCAAACCTTTTATGACCAAAAATTGCTAGATTTCCAAAACCTGAAGCAAGGAGACATGATTGTACACAAGTACTGAGAGAAATTTAATTGATTATTGAAGTATGTACCACCATATCAACAAGATGAAATTTGAAAGTGAGGAAATTCATCAAGGGTCTGAATAATAGAATAGGAAGAGCAGTTGATGTTCTCACTCCTCGAACCATGGAAGGAGCTTTAGAGAAGGTTGTCCAATAGGAATATAAAATCAAGAGAGATGACTCCATTTGGGATAATTAAAGAAAAACAAATTGGAATAAAAAAAGTACAAATACTGGATCTTAGAAGAAACATTTTAAGGATTTTAAGTTTAGCAAGATAGAATCAAAAGAGAACATAATCAAGGATTTTAAAAGTAATTTTAGTACAAGTAAGAATAATAAGAGCAATGAAAGGAAGGGGCCACCTTCAAGATGTTACAATTATGGGGGAGATCACTATACTAATAAATGACCCATCAAACCCAACACCAATCAGCTGCACCAACCACCCCTTCCACAACAACAACATGTTTATGAACAAAGGATCCACACAGTCCTTGACAATAGATAAGAAAAACAACAGATAGGCCCAATCAAAACTCTAGGTAAGATCTATGGGAACTTTGTCTCTATTTTAATTGATACTGGAACTTTTGAATGTTTTATATCACCTAAACTATTAAGTGGATTTCCAAAGAGATCTAGTTTTATGGAAAAACCATGGATAGTTGAGTATGCAAACTAATCATGGGCTACGGTAGAGCAGTGTTTGTTTGAGGCTTAGGTTGATTTTCCAAAATTTTCCACTAAATTGAATCTATATGTAGCACCTCTTGGGTCTTACGATATTATTATAAGCATTAATTGACTCAGTGAGCATAAGGCCAAGGTCGATTGTCTTGCTAAAACTGTAGATTATTTGGATGACTAATGCAAACCTACAAACATTATAGGGATTAAACATGAGATTAAATCAAAATAGATATCTGCCATGCAACTTAAGAAATGTGGAAGAAAAGGCTATGAGATTTTTGCAGTAAAAGTTGAGGATATGAGAAATCCTATAAACACCACATACGGAGATGACTACATTTTTGAAGATGGGGAAATCAAAGAAAAATTAAAGGAATCTTTTGAAGAAAAGTATGCCTACCTAAAGAATTATCAGGATGTGTTTCTTGGAGAACTTCCTAGTTTACTTCCATCCAGAGTCTTTGACTTTACCATAGATTTACTACCTAGAGTAGAACCCATTTCTTGGGCACCATATCGAATGACCACCACAAAATTAATGGAGTTGCAAATACAATTACAAGATATGTTAAGCAAGAAATTGATTCGGCCTAGTGTTTCACCACGAGTAGCCCCAATATTGGTTGTTAAGAAGAAGAACAAAACTATGAGATTATGCATAGATTATAGAATGCTCAATAAGGTTACTATCAAGAAATGATACCCACTCCCTAGAATTGACAACCTTTTTGATCAAATGAAAGGCACTATAGTATTTTCAAAGATTGAATTGAGGTCAAGATATCACTAGCTTTGTATTAAGGATGAAGATATTCACAAAACTACATTCAGAACTAGGTATGGGCATTATGAATTCATAGTGTTACCTTTTGGGTTAACCAATGCACTAGCAACTTTTATGAACTTAATGAATAGCATATTCCAAGATTGCCTAGATAAGTTTGTACTAGTCTTTATAGATGATATCTTAATCTATTCAAAGAATGAGGAAGAACATCAAGAACATCTGGAAAAAGTCTTACAAAGATTGAAAGAAGATAAATTATATGGAAAATTGTCTAAGTGCACTTTCTATCAAAAATAAATTTAGTATTTAGGACACATTATATCAGCTCAGGGAATAGTTGTAGATCTGTGAAAAATCAAAGCAATTAAGGAATGTCCTACAGCTAAAAATGTGATAGAAGTCAGCAGTTTCATGGGATAAGTAGGGTTTTATAGGAACTTTTTCAAAAATTTCTCCAAGATAGCCTACTCGATTACATCACTTCAAAGAAAGGGAAGGAAGTTTGTATGGACTGAAAAATATTAATCAGCTTTTGAATGCTTGAAGGAAAAGTTAACTACAACACCTATATTAAGAGTACCTGACCCACAAAAGAAATTCATCGTTATAACTAATGCATCAAGAGAAGGAGTAGGAGGTGTGCTAATGCAAGATGAGCAGGTAATTGCATATGAGTCTAAGAAATTGAGAATTATGAGTAGAATTGCACCCCTCATGATCTGGAATTAGCAACTATTGTTCATGCTCTTCAAATGTGGAGACATTACTTGATTGGAAAACCTTTTGATCCACAATCTGATCATCATAGCCTAAAATATATTTTTACTCAACCTAATCTAAATGTTAGACAAAGGAGATGGCTGGAATTTTTAGAAGACTATGAATTTGACATAAATTACTTCAAGGGTAAGGAAAACAAAGTGGTAAATGGCTTAAGTAGGAGGAGACACATTTCTATAATAGCTACTATAAATTTTACATTAAAGGATAAGATCTTACAACATCTAGAGCATGATGAATTTTATGCAAAGATCAACCTAACTCTCATCAGAGACAGGCACAAGATCCCAAGTATTCAGAATTTAGGATAGAAGAGGATGGATTGTTAAGGTATCATGATAGTATTTATATACCCAAAAAAGCTGAACTTTAGAGAACGATTCTAGAAGAATCTTAGTTGGCTCCATATTTAGGACACCCTGGAGTAACTAAAATGTTGTCCAATATAAAACCCCTATATTTTTGGAAAGGAATGAAAAGGGAGATAACATAATTTGTGGCAGGATGCCTAAAATGCCAAAGAGTAAAAGCAGAACATAATTATCCAGCCAATCTTTTGCACCAAAATAATGTACTAGAATGGAAATTGTAGATAATCTCCATGGATATTGTACAAGGGCTACCTATAACATGTGATAGACACAACACCATTTTGGTAGTAGTAGATAGGTTGACAAAGTTGCTCACTTTATACTAAGAAATCTAACCCGTAGAGCACTAGAAATCACTCATAAATTCATAAAGGAGATTTTTAGATTACATGGAGTTCTAGAGAAAATTATCTCAAATAGGGATGCTAGGAGAACTTCTAGATTTGGAAAACATTATTTTCAGCATTAGGGGCTAAACTAAACATCAGTTCAGCTTATCATCTCGAGACTAATGGTCAAATAGAAAGGGTAAACCAAGTATTAGAAGATCTTTTAAGAGTTTATTGTATGGATCAGCAATACCAATGGGAAATGTATTTACCCTTGGTAGAATTTGCTTTTAACAATTCCTATCAATGCACCATTAAAATGGCCCCCTTTGAGGCTCTATATGGACACAAATGTAGAAATCTTGTGAGCTAGAATCAATTAGAGGATAAAATTATTATTGGACCTGAAATGCTTAAGGAAATGGAAAAGAAAATAATCCAAATTCATTAAAAATTGAAGGAAGCCAATGAAAGACAAAAAATTTATGCAGATTGAAAAAGAACACCTATGGAATTCTCAGTGGGAGAAAAGGTGCTATTAAGAGTAAAGCCTCAGAAGAGTACTATCAAGTTTGGTAAGAATTCCAAGTTAGCCCCAAGGTATGTGGGACCCATTGAAATATTGGAAGTTATGCACCTAGCAGCCTACATAATTGCCTTACCACCAGCTCTTGCAAGGATGCATGAAGTCTTCCATGTGTCATACCTTAAGAAATACATTACTCATCATGATCATATAATTTATTGGAACCTATTACATGTGCAAGAACTAGGGGTGATGGTTATAGAACCACTTAGAATACTCAAGGTGCATAAGCTACACTTACAAAATTGAGAGGTGATTCAATGCAAGGTCTAGTGGGATCAATATGTAGAAGATAATGCTACCTAGGAAGATTATCATGAAATCTTTCAAAAATACCCTCATCTTTTCTCTAGGGCTAGAGCCTGACCTTTACTTTCTTGAAATGATTTGGATATATATTGTTTACGTTATGTTGTGATATTCATCAAGGATGAAAGGAATTTTTTTTTGGGGGTGGGGGTATGTCACATCCCAAATTTTGACCTAATTTTAAATTTATTCATAGCTGTTAGACTGAACTAATTTTTCTTTCATAATCATGTGAAGCAGGTAGTTATTTATATCCATTGTATTAACTATTAATGAAGATGGTCATTGTCCATTATTTGTCACATGATGTTTAGCAGTTGCTTGATTTTGGGATTATGGTTAATAATTAAATTCTTTTAATTTTTTATATGAAAATTATTATGGAACTTGTTATTATCGTGGAAGTATTTCACAGGTGATTTCAGGAGAAGATGAAGGGGGGAAGCATTGCTAAACAAGATCAACAGAATGAGATACTAGCTTAGTCTAGTCATCAAGTTGATAGGTATGACCTTAAATTGCCTTGGTAAGGACCTAGTGACTTGAACTTCAGGATACAATTGAAGGATCCGCATGAGCTATTAAATAAACAATTTAAAATATAAATTAACTTAATTAAAATAGGATGCGTACCTCAAAGGTTTTGATTGATCTTTCGCCATATTATTATAATATATACCTATGTACATACACATAGATATTAAATAAAGTGACATTATAATATTATTTTCATTATAATAAAATGATGTCACCTCACAAATATTTCTACGTGCATGTAGATAGATATAAACCGTAATTATGTTTGATTTATAACTTTCAAATCTTCTTCCATCTTTTTATTCTTTTTCTTGCTTGAAACTAATTGAACACTTGGCATATTTATTTGGCATCCAAGAGCCAATAAATTTATTTTATGTTACGGCTTCTTGAAAGCCAAAGAGACTTATTATCTCTTTATATTATGAAGTTGAGAGAGGCAGAAGACATTCATTTTTCTAGCACCCAACTCCCATGTTTATCACCTATCTTCTTCCAAAATTTTGACCATTTTATCTTAGCACCAATATCTCAATAGTTATCATTATAACCATTACATTGTTCCTTCCATAATTTCTTAGTTTATACTGATGTTCTATTTTAAATTGTGAGCAATCTTCATACTGGTATTTGCGCTCAAGGTCTCTCTTGCAAAGAGTGAGGCAGACTAATAAAGCATCCAACAAGACATCATCTTTCCTTCCATATTATATTAGGTTATGTGGTAAACCAAAAACTCAAGTATTGCAATATATTTTCTTTATTAGTTGTTACTACATTCTAATTATAGAACAATAAGCTACAATTTACAACATGATGCAAATAATTTTACTTAACATAATAGGATTGACCTTCTCTAAGTTAGTATGTTTATGGAAAATAAAAGCCAAGAAACCATGTTATGAAATCATGATTTATTTATGCCACTGGAATCATAATCAAATGATATTTTTTGCAATTCTTGAAGAATAAAAAATGCCCCTACATTAGTTGTCCCACTTTAGAGTAATTTAGGCCCCCTCGGCTTGTCCATCCTCATCCTTACCCTATTCGAGGTCTTTAGTGGAACCTTTATGTGTGTCATGAAGGTTACCCCTCTTCAAGGGCACTGTCGACATCCTCATCCTTTTTTGGTGAGATTCTTGAGGGCACTGCCAGCATCCTCATTTAGGAAGGGCCAATAGAGATTTTTGGGTAGGATATATAGAGTTACGGTATTTGAAGGGTAAATATACCCACCCATACCATTTTTCAAACACAGATTGTGATAAGTTAGAAATATATAATGTTCATTAATCAACAGACAGTGATTACTCTGAGATCTGAGCACCTAGGACTCATCGGCTATATAGCCATGGAAAAGGTAAAGAGGTGAGATGGAATCTACATTGACATAAAAATAAAAGTCAAATATGATATAATAAATCTAAAATAATTTCATTTAATAGCTCATGCTTGTCCATTTTATTGTTCCCTTGTTGCCAAGTTGAGTGGTGGTGATCGGGTCATTGAACCCATCAAAAAACTTTGGCAAAGGTCATTTTAAGGCATTTTTGCTATCTATGGTCACTTGATGTGAGTGGTGCTAGTTATTCAGACATGTTTGTCCATAACTGTGCAGATATTCTAAACATTGTAATGCTTAGGTGGCTGGACTAAAAGTATCCTAAGTCCGATCCCATGGTAGGGAGGGCCTTTCTAATTCAATAGATTGTGTGGGGATAAGTATGGTCTAAGGTTGGGAGGTTAGGCCTAATTCAATGCTTCTCCTCTTACCAAAAGTCAAGGCTTGCACAACCAACTAAAGACTCACTAGACATTACTTGTATGTTTCCCTTCTTTTCATGTTAAGCATTTACTTTACTTGTATAAAAGATAGTTAATCATTCTTATAGTTATTTCAGTTGATCATTGTTATAGTTAATTCAATTAATCATTATTCTAGTTATTATAGTTGATCACTAATATAGTTATTTCAGTTAATCATTATTATTATTTCAGTTGATCACTGTTACAATTATTTCAATTAATCATTATTAAAGTTATTACAATTGATCATAGATATAATTATTTCAGTTAATTGTTGGTAGTTAAAAGTAGTTAATGTTCTATGACAAGGAATTTAGTTATTTTGTTCAATAATTTGTTGGGGAAAACTCCTTATCGATCATCTTATTTGTTATGAAAAACCATTTGTTACAATTAAACCTTACACATAAATAACAATTACATCTAAATGCAAACAATATCATAAAATGATAGATCACATAGAAAAGAACATAAGACACCACTATTTAATGTGGTTCAGTCAATCCCTAGGCTGTGTCCATGAAAAAAGTCCAGTATTATTACAATCCAATGATAACAATTTGTAATCCCTTACAGCTGAATATCGCAACAACAACCAATTTTTGCATCACACCTTATGAAACAATCCCTAACTCCAAGCCCTTTTATACAAGTATTTTTTCACTTTAGGGTTAAAATTAGTTACAACATGTCAGCCATAAATTGGCAAATAAATAATAGCCAATTGGCGAATATTAGCCAATTGGAGAATAGTAGCCCAAATAGAATTTATGAAGTATGTACAATACTTCCTTGATCAGTCACCAAAAACTAACAATCTCCCACTTGGGGACTAATCAAAATCCACATTGAACAACAATCTCCCACTTAGAGGCTGATCCTATAGCGATACCACTATCATACGAGGCTCCCACTAGATCAAACTATCCTAGACTCTATTGTTCTTTTGTTCTATTTAGTCTAAAAGATCAACCAAAGTTGAAGAGGAATTCAACTTCTCCCTTGTCACTACCTTTGTAAACATATATGATGGATTGTCATCTGTATGTATCTTGTCTAGCTTTAACTATCCATCATACAAAATTGACCGAATGAAATGGTACTACGATTAAATGTATTTTGTCTTTGAATGGAGAGCTAAATTCTTTGCAAGATGAATGACACTCTAACTATCTGTAAACAAATAATTATCCCTCTGAGGGTGTCCCGATTCTTTGAAGAAGAACTGAAGCCATATCATCTCCTTGGCTATCTTTGTAGTAGCAACATACTCTACCTCTATAGTGGATAAAACATTAACCTTCTATAACCTAGAAACCTAGCTCACGGCTGCCCCATTGATAGTAAATACATAACTTGTAGTGCTCCGCTTGGTATCAATATCCCCTACCAAATCTAAGTCAACATATCCCTATAAATTAGTAGTAGAGCCCCCAAAATGTAAACACTTACTGGATGTTCCTCTCAAATATCTGAGAATCCATTTTATTGCATTCCAATGCTCAATTCCTGGATGACTCATATACCTGCTAACGACTCCCACTACTTGTGCAATATCTAGCCTAGCACATACCATAACATACATCAAGTTCCTACAGCTGAAGCATAGGGTACCTTGGACATCTTATCCTCCTCTTCTTGTGTCTTGGGACACATCTCCTTAGTCAACTTCAAATGACTAGGTAAAGGTGTGTTGACATCTTTAGCATTCTCCATAGAGAAATGTTGCAACACCTTCTCAATATAATCAGCCTAAGATAAAATCAATTTCATTTTCTTCCTATCTCTACAAATCTTCACACCAAGGATTTTTTTACTAACCCCAAATCCTTCATAGCAAATGCATGTGCTAGCTAGTATTTCAACCCCTTAATATGATCCATGTTAGACCCAGTAACAAGCATATCATCAATATATAAACATAAAATAATGTAGATTTTATCATCCAACCTCTTAAAGTAAACACAATGATCTAAATGATGCATATTGTATCCATGCTCATACATAAACCTATAAAATTTCAAATACCATTGTCGAGGTGCTTACTTCAAGCCATATAAACTTTTCTTCAATCTGCACACTAAGTTCTCCTTACCTTTGATCTCAAATGCCTATGGTTGTACCATATATATCTCTTCATCGAAATTACCATGAAGGAAGGTTGTTTTAACATCAAGATGCTCCAACTACAAATCTTTAGTAGCCACAATACCTAAAACAATGTGAATAGAAGTTATTTTAACAACAGGAGAAAATATCTCATTAAAATCAATGCCTTTTTTCTATGTAAATCCTTTTACAACTAACCTAGCTTTGAATCTCCTCCCATTGTTTGGATCGTAGTGGCAATATCATTATTAAAATCTTTGAAGTAATGCAAGAAGGCATTACCAAGGTCAGGTTTTACTAAAGTAGGTATTCTATCCCATGTCTTTTGAAATTTGTAGTTCAAATCAGTCATACATTCATGGGGGGCTCTTTTCATAGTAGTTAGTTATTCTAAAAGTGACAAGTAGTCACTTTTATCCTCAAAATGTTTACATAGTCTTGCTTCTAGTCCATCCTAATCCATTGTAGAACCATGCGATAAGCCTATGTACCATTGCAAGACTTTCCCTTTTAAAGATAAAGCTAAGAGTCTAATGACCACATCATCTTCTATAATACCATGGATATTGTAAACATTCACAACCTCTTGAATGTGTTCTAAGGGGAAAATAGAAGTTTCACCAGTAAATTCAGCTATACTTTTAAGTCCAGCTACTACTATGTTATGTCTTTGGGCTCACAAAAGTAGACTTCCACCATTAAAGGGTGCAAAAGAATGAGCTCTAGCCATATAAGCAAGTGGTCTATTAATATGACCTGATGGCTTTCTAGGTTGAGATCTCACAATAGGAGGAGTGGATATTGATCTTGTAGGGGTATGTATTTCCTCTGTACTCCTAACTGGTGATAGAGATACTCTAGTCTTCCTTCTTCTAGGATTGGAAAATGAAAGCTCTTGATATTGGAAATTAGCTCTAGAAGATGCCCTTGTTTCAGCTTTCAGCATGAATTACAACAACTATGGTCTAAAACCAAATATGAAGGGCATAGAGTCACCAAGTGCTTTGTAGAAATGAGCCTCTTGGAGGCCTAGAATATTGAGAGCAACACTATCTTCTCAGCATAAACTTCAAATTCTTCTCTTTTGGAACTAGTAGACTTGAAATCTTCTTGTTAAAGTGTCCCACCGGGCATGCCAAAAACTGTTCTCACAAAAGTCCCTTGTCCAAAGTTTTTATCTAAGGACAACCTTGTGAAACATGGAAACAACCTCCAAGCTATGGGACTTGAACTATGAGGTTGAGTCTCTAAAGAAGGCTAGATTCCTTTACTATTAGGGTGTACCTAACTACACATGGAGAGGAAAAGGGAGAAGGAGATCCAAGAAAGAAAATCTATCTATTCTAATCTAAGAGGTGATGCATCAAAATAGAGTGTTCAAACCAATCTCTACCTATACATGCAGTTTTTAACCATGATGACACCAAAAGATATGCACATTCAAACTTGTTTTAATCTACCAATCACATGCAAATTAGAGAACCCAAATAAATGACACAAGGGAGATGAGATTCACTTACATATCATTCATAGGTCAAAGAGATACAATCATGCAAAATTGCAAATATCCACAATACACTAATGAGAGACAAATAGGTCTTGCACAATACATCGATGGTTGAAGGAGATAAGGTAGAATGTCATTAGGTATAGAGGCAAAGGAAATTTATAGTGAATTTGCAAAGAAAGATTAGATAAAACATAGAAAAATTCAACCTTAGGAAAGAATTACAGCTTTTCTTTTATAGTTCAAGTATAGCTAAGATATTTCTAACTGAAGTTGCTCCACAACCACTAACATTAAGTGCTTAGAGAACAATCAAGATGATCCCAAAAATAGATTTAATTTGGTACACTTGTAGAGGTATGAAAATCATAAAAACCCTTGACTGGAGTAAACCCTAAAGTGATAGAAACAATGTCAATGAATGCATAGTTGGGTAGATGGATAATTAGGTGACGAGTGCACATTCTTTTTGCATTTACTAAGCATGGGGATGCTAAAAGCAATCTCTAGATGATAAAAAAAATGATCTACTATTAAAGAGTTGTTTCATCTTTGCTACCAACACGCCAAGTTGGATGTATCAACAAGTTAATTATATTCAACGCTCACCCTATACATTTCTTGTAATTTTATTGTTTAGAGACCCTTTTCTTTTCCAGCTTGGACAAGTGAAACATCTTTATCAGGTCAACCTTGGTCTTAAGATCCCACGAGCATCAATGTATCTTATGGTCAAGGATACTCTTAATAATGTCTATGATCTTAGGATCATCAGTTTATCGTGACATCAAGCTCCCTTTAAAGTTTATTTATGATCTTACAATTGCCACGATGATACAAAAAACCTAACCTTCATGCCCTCAAAAGACCTCTGTAGCTACACCTACAATCTTACAACAACAATGTACCATAAGATTGCAACCCTCCTCAATATTTCTTATGACCATACATGGTTACAATGTTAAGATAACTACATATTGTAGCATCAACAGATTCAAGAATTAGCTCATGATCTTATATTGGATCATAAGATTGTAACAAAGGAACCTAGTCATATATTCACTACCCTGACCTTTTGCCTCTAGAATTTGAAGAAAATGGGCCCACCAGGGACACACATCAAGACTTCTCCATTTCACATAGAATAACTCCCTTGCATCACCGCATAGAGACATAACGACAATTGTAGATCTACTTTCATTTGATAGTCTAGGAACATGCAACCAATCACTAACCATGCCAGGATATGAACCAATTAGAACCCATCTCTATGCCAACCTATCTGACAATTTTTTTACTTTTGCAGCTTGCTAAGGGAGTGATGTCACCAGATACATGCGTCACAATGTCACTATGTTGCATGATTTAAAACACTCACAAATTTCTATAATGACATAGTGAGGACTGTTGATCCTGAGAAGATCAATGGATGGAAAGATGTACGATGCACTTCGTTAGAACTGAGGAAGAGGGTCCACCCTACTACGTGTCCACTTGTCACTTTATCACCTTTTATAAAACCTTTGTAACTCCACAAGGTGACAAGGTGATGGTTATAGATCTAGGAAGATCTGAAGGTGGGAAAAATTGTGGCCCTGCAAAATTATTAAACATGAATTAACCTTAGGACTTAGGATATAGCTCATATAACGAAAGTATTTCTGCATGCCCCAATATTTGAATTTTCAAATATATGAATGTTAACTAGGTTTGAATTTAAATATGGCAATTTTGGTGGGAAGGCAAAAATGACCAACAATTCTGGTGACTCAGGGGGGATGCAAGCTAGCTATGACTAGACTAGTAGCCTATACATCCATTGGGTAGAAGGGTCATAGAAATCATGAAGATCCACCCAAAAAAAACCTAAGATTGTAGAAAACATGCTTAGGAACCTCAAAACTGCCTCTCTACAATTGAAACCAGTAAACAAAATCCTCTACAACCTCTGTAAAATTTCAAAGCTTGGCCATCCCACAGAGAGAGAACCTATGCTTGTGTACTTCTTGGAAAATAGGAAACCACAAAAAAAAAACTACTCTAATTATGTATAGGAAACATCATTGTATCTTAGAAACAGGGTTTGAGATATATCACATTAACTGGAATGGGTAAAATTTCACCATTAGGCTTGCTTAACTAGAAGGTGTTGGACTATTTGTAACTAACAACCACATAGGGACCACTCCATAATGTATCAAAATTTGAGTGCCTTCCTAGTTTTGTCATGTCTGCATCCCATTTTAATACAAGATCATCCTCTCTGAAGATTTTGACCCTGGCCTTCCTATCAAAGCTCTTTTTCATTTGCTGCTGATGTGTTTCTAGAATTTGCATGGCCTATTTCCTTTTCTCTTCTAGATCCATTAGCTCTACCATTCTTATTATCATGGCATCACTTTCCATTAGCTCTAACTAATGAGCAAGTTCTAGAGATGGGAATTCTAACGAAATTGGAAGCCTTTCTTCCCTGCCATATACCAACATAAAGGGTGAATTTCCAAATGCCCTCTTAGGTATTATTCTATCAGCCCACAATGTTGTCTTCAATTTGTGATGCCAACACCTTTGGTTATCCTCTATAGTCCCTATCATAATCCTGATTAGGTTCTTGTTAGATGTCTCAGCCAATCCATTGCCCTAAGGATAGTAGTTTGAGGATGTGCTCAAGTAGATATTGTGATCAGCTACCCATGCAAAAATTTGAGCTCCTACAATTTTTTTTTGAATTATTTTAAAAAAATCATTGAAGGGGCACCAACCCTGGTCACAATTCCATCAAGGAATTCAACAACTAAAGATTCTGTGGCATCCTTCAATGCAACTACCTCTACCCATCTATTGAAGTAATCCATAGCTGCTAGAATCCATTTATGACCAAAGCTAGAAGGTGGATTAATAGGGCATATAAAATCCAATCCCCATTGAGCAAAAGGTTGATCTACCTGAATGGGATGAAGAGGAAGGGTTGCAAGCCTTTTCTTACGAGAAAAGAAAGCACATTCCTCACACTTTATTACATAGCTATGACAATCATGGAATGAGGATGGCTATTAGTAACCAACTCTCATGATATTCATTGTAGTTGTCCTTGCTGAAAAGTGGCCACCATCAGGACCATCATGAAGCTCTTTGGTCATTATTTTAGTTTGGTTTGTATCAATGCATCTCAATAGGGCTCCATTGAAATCCCTCCTATAAAGGATACCATCAAGTATGGCATAAGGAATTGAATGAAACCTATACTGTATTGTTTTAGTTCTATCTAGTTGCTAAGGATATCCATTACCTGATAAGGAGGTCATCATGTCATCCATCCAATTCCTTGGATTATCATTTCTTGCCTCTTGCTGATCTATCAATACCATAGAAACTTCCTCATCTAACTCCTAAGATGAGATCATATGTTTGCACAATCCTTTCCCTCTTACCAACTTGGTAATCTAGATGTCCACATAATATTCCAATACCTTAGTGATCCACCCAGCTTTCTTCTCACTAATATCTTTGCTCAAAAGAAAGTCCTTCACACTAGCATGGGTACTAACAAATGGATCTTGTTATGAGAAAAAAGGTGTTTGAATTTCTTCAAAGCTCTTATGATTGCAAGGGCTTTCTTTTCTACATAATTATATTTGTCTTCATATTCCTTAAGCCCTTCACTAAAGAAGGCAATGGATTGTTCTTCATTCTTATCATTTGTTTGAGTTAAGATAACAAAAATGCTTGATTCACCACGTAAGGTATAAATAATGAAATCCCTTTCAAAATTAAGATTGATGAGAGTAGGGGCCAAGGCTATGGCTACTTTGATCTCTTAAAAACTTACCTTCCCTTCCTTCATCCATGAAAAGACCATATTCTTCTTAAGCATGGCTGTAAGAGGTTTCACCATGGTAGCTAGAATAGGGATAAATATCCTTACAAAATTTATTCTACCAAGAAAAATTTGTTGACCTTTCTTATGACTAGGAAGGGAGAGAGCGAGTATGGCTTTACTTCTCTCTGGATCAATGGTTAGACCATCCTTTGATAAAATGTTTCCTAATGATTTTCCTTGATTAGTGGTGAAGACACACTTGCTTGGGTTAAGGGATACCCCAAACTCTCTACATCTTATGAACACTTGTTTGAGATGACCAAAATGATCTATATCCTTTGAGTACACTATGATATCATGAAGTTAAACCAACACAAACCTTTCAATCATGTTCTTGAAGGCCATCTCCATTTCCTTTTGAAATGTGGCACCTGTATTTTTTAGCCCAAAAGGCATTTAACTATAAGCATAGGTACCCACTTTTTTGTGACTGCAATCTTGTATCTGTCAGACTCCTTGACCAGCACTTGATTGTAACCAAAGAATCCATCAAGAAATGAGAACCTCCTTGAACCACTTCCCTTGGATAATATCTGTTGGAAATAATCAAGACTAGCTATTGAGAGGGGAGGGGTGGATCAATAACCTCAAACCTTTTGACAAATTCAACACTTAATAACATAATCCATTTACCATTAATAGATCTAATCTATTTCATGCATGAGAAAATGAAAGCACAAAACACTTTAAAAACAATATTTGGTGACCCAAAAACCTTCCAAATAGAAAGTAAAACTGGGGTGGGGGTGATACCCACAAAACTTCAATATAAAGTTGGCCTGTTAAGGCTTATAATCACCACTTCTAATGATCTTCCCTGTTAGGAGCAATTAGGACTGCTAGGTCCACCTTCTTAGACATTTTACAAACATACAATGAAGTATGCACTCGGTAAAGAGATTTAAAGAAAAGACTGTTAAGTCTACCCTCTTAAAGGATTTGAAGTTGGTTCACCTATTAGGATGAAATAATAGATCTGGCTTACAACTGAATTCCTGATTAAGATCCTTGAAGTACTGGTCACCTCTTTGTGATAGATGTAACTTGACTGCTCCTGATTTGACCTTGCTACACACTTTGCTCTACTACTAAATCACATTCGCATTCACTCTTCTCAAAAAATTACTAATACAATTGGGTATGATAAAATACATTACATACATACCAACCCAATTCTCATAATTACAAGGTCACCCAAAATACTAGATAACACCAATATTACTGAGTCAGTCCAAATGTAGAAACTCGGGTTTCGAAAGCTAACTTAGTGAATTTCTGATACACAGCATCCACTGCATTACTTGGCATTGTCATGCACTTGGTAGAAGTAGAGGCTTGGTCCATACTAATCACTCAACATAGTTTCAAAATTAGTACATACTGGAGACTCAGTAGATACTGTGTCACTCGATAGAAATTGAATTCTGTGTTTCCCATACTTGCACTTGATAAACACTACTCATCCCATCACTCGGTTAACACTTCCTTCACATCACAAGGATTGATGAATTGATAGACACTGCAAAGCTTGGTAACCACTGAACTGCTCGGTAAGAATTGAACTGCTCGGTCTGAACTGCTGGACTTCACTCAGCCTAAATTCATTTGGTAACCACTAGAATTCTTGGTATGAACTGTGAAACTTGGTAACCACTGAATTAATTAGAAAACACTGGAGACTGATTGAAGAGCTTGGTAACCATACATAATCTGAATAAGTGTTGTCACTACTAAAAAACATGACTTAATGCCATCAATCTCCCCCTTTGGCATTAGTGACAAAAACACTTATTTGCCAAAACTTATGTACAATGTCATGCTGATTTTGATTTGTAACTTTTCAAAAAAATTCTTTGTAACTCTATTGTATATACATTTGCATATATCTCCCCATACAATTTACATATCATATTAGGCATAATATTATATTGAGTGTATATACAAATATCTCTCCTCCTTAAATATATACATGCCTCTCTCCCCCTTTTTGACAATAATGCCAATATTTAAAATCTACTTATATAGAGACACCAAAATGTGAGAGAAACTCAGAATGTACCTTAAGAATAAGAGTTAAGGTCTTGTCCTAGTTTTATTGTAAAATTTTGTAGGTTTGAAGTGTAGCTTGGACTTCTATGGAGAGTTCAATCATATGATCTGCAATTGAAAAATTATTGTCATGGATCAATGTTTTAGAATAAGCAATATGCTTTTGCATTATATCCATGATAGGAAGGATATTGTTCTGGATGTCTATAAGTGTAGACCAAATCCTTGCTTCCTCTCTTAATATCTCTGCCTACATATCTGATAGGAATCTGATCCTCATGTGGTGTGCAGAGCTTGAACTAGGGTCAAGCTGCAACTTTTGTGCACTAGCCTTCAAATCCTCGTCAATCTTATTCAATTTTTCCTTTATTTCCTTTGTATGCTCAGTAACATCGCATAACTTAGCAAAAAGAGATGCTACATTTGTGTAAGAATTTTCAAGATTTGCCAAAATTGAAGAAAGTTCTACTTGTCGAATATCTATCTACAGGGCAATATGCTCAAGAACTTTATTGTCAAACTTCTTCTCTACTTTCTCTATCAGCTTTTCCTAGCCAGTGGAATCCTCATTGAATTTATTAACTGCATCTTCTAATTGTAACAAAATGTGTTGAGAAGAATCAACATAAACACCTATAGCCTCTGTCAAAATGTTCTTAGCACTCTCAATGATTATGAATTCTTTGTCTCTCTCTTCTCTTAGCTGCTTCTACTTGGCCTTCTTTTCAAGAGTTGAATGACTAATCTCATTTGGTCTATAGTAGCATTGTCAAAATCTAACTTGGGAATTTCAATCTCCTTATCTAGATCTATGTCTTCCTCTATTTCCTTTCCACTAATCAGAAGTTTTAGTTGTGTCTTTGGTTCAACTTCTAAAATTAATGCTTTAGATTTTGAAATAGAAACAATAGTGGAAACAGTAGGGCTTGCAGTGAAAACTTGTATAGTGCCTACTGATGGAATACTTACTAGAGTACTAAAAGAATCCAAAATTGATGTACTTCCCAAAATTGATGTATTTATAGGTGGAATACTGATAGAAGTATGTACAATTGAAGAACTTACTGGAATATGTACACCTGAAGTAGTCAAAACTGAAGAATCTAAAACTATAGAACTAGAAATTGTACTTATTGCTGATGATCCTAACTTGGGAGCTAAAGAAGAGGAAGATTTCAGCTTAGTAGATGAAGTGGTAGACACTTACATTAGTGATACATTGAGCTAAGAGGGAGCAAAGAGTGATTGGACATTTGATGTGTCTGTTGTGGTCACAATCACACTTGCTGAAGCTATCTCCATGCCTGATGATGATGCTATTTTTACTAGAAAATGAGTAAGGGAGGCTATGAAAGCTACAACTATCATTACTAGATCACTTTCTTCTTCTTCTTCTTGCTTGGCTTCCTCCTTAGCTTCATCCTCTTTATCTTCTTCACCATCCTTCATCAATTCTTGATAACATCATCAATGGTGATACAAGGAGTATTGTCTTCTTCATTTTCTTCATCCTTGTCACTGTCATCATCATCATCTTTGATTTCAATTGGATTCTCACTTGGTTTGTGTAGATGATAGACATTCTTCCACATAGATGTAGCATCCTTGACTACATGCTCTATGCCTTTTACCAAAATTAAACAAGTATGAAATTTGATAGTCATCTTATCTTCATTTTTCTTCATAGCTTCCTTTACCTCAACATTGGTAAGGCTTGGTAACAACTATCTTAGAGATTGTTCATATATGTCCTTGGCTGTTTGCATGGCTAATTCCCATCTTGGCTTTAACCTTACTAATAGCTTATTAGAGATTTGAGGTGCAATTTGATTAGGGGAATATTTCCATTTTCCCATTTTTGTTAGTACCAACTCCTCAATTTGCATCTTTTCTACATCTGTTCTGGTTTCATACTTTAATGCTTTAATTTTTTTTATACTAACACCTTCTTCCAATTGCTTCAGTCTTTCCTGGAAGGTGAGAGAGGGCTTACTAACTGCCACCTTTCTTCTTGGATCTTCTAGAGAATACTGTAGTGGAGGGCTTGGGTGGCTTGGTGATAATCACCTTGCCTTTCTTCTTTGCAGGCTCTTCTTCCTTTTCTGATTCCTCTTGTTTCTCAAATTCTTCTTCATCTTCACCTTTTCCCTTGGTAATCATGAGAGGAGCACTTGCTATTTTCAGTTTTGACATCCTCCTCTTTCCTTTATTCACTACCCATGGAAGCTTGATCTCAAGTTCTATTCTAGCTTTGGCTTCATCATAGGTTCCAAAGATAGGTGCCTTTGGATCTACATGCTCATTCACCAAGGCTTCAATTATTTCTTTTGTCTCATCAATATTAACCTTATATGGAAGAGGTTTTACCCACACTATTCTAGGCCTTACTACTTGGATGTATACTTTATCACTATCAACCATAAAATAGACATTATCCTTATACTCTTCAACCAATTTTTGTGGTATCTGGAACCTATTATTCATCTTTTCCTTGAAAGATTCAAATGAATTATCCATGATGCTATCAAAAATTTCACCCATCTCAGCTATGAACTCATTTATCTAATACAAGACTGGTGTGTCCTTTTTCCATACCATTGTACCTTTAGAAGGGAAAAACTTTTGAACATAAAAGAACAAACATGTCAACAAAGAACCAAACTTGCATGGTTTGTTCTTCAAGGTTCTAATGCTTTCCATATTCTTATTCAACTATTTTAACATCAAGTCTGCTAGGTCATATTCCAAATTCTTCTTAATAATCTTATAAGCTAGGCCCAATACTTCACACAACACATTATTGAGTCGACTAGAGTTATAAATCTTATGAGAAATGATATGAATGCCAAATTTGAGTTCTAGATTAGATACATTGCTAATTTTCATTCCTTTGCCATCCCACTTAGCTAGGGTTTTCTTCTGAAGCTCATCATGAACTAGAGTTTTTGTGACTTTGACCTTGGTAAGCATAGGGAGACCAATAATGCACTGAATCATCTTCTTTGTAATCAAAACTGGCTTCTCTAGCCACAATTGACCATTTTGAACATGGCATAAGATATTGTTAGGATAAACCACAGACAGAAATAAAAACTACATGCAAATATAACCAATAACAGAAAATAATAGATCACACAGAAATGAACACAAGGCACCAAGATTTAACGTGGTTCACCCAATCCCTGGGCCACGTCCACCAAACAGGAAGTCCAATCTTATTACAATCCAGTGATAACAACCTGATTACAATCTGTAATCCCTTACAGCTCAATACCGCCACAAGAATCAATTTCGCATCACAACATAATGAAAAATACACAACCCTAAACCCTTTTATACAAGTATTAAACTGCTTTAGGGTTATAACATGTCAGCCATAATTAGCCATAACTTTAGTGGAAAATCTACGAATGGTGAATAGTACCAAAACGATTGGCGAATAGTACCAAAATTTTATTTTTTGGGGTGATGCCACGAACCCCACTAATTATGAGGTATGTACAGTACTTTCCTGACCAGTCACCACAATCTAATAGATATACCTAATCCATTTAATTTGAAAGTTTTGTGTTAGGTGAGGAATATGGGTTAGGCCTTTCTCCTCTAGGTGTTTATGCTCAGGCTTAAGAGTTCCATCCACACAGAGTTCACCTAGGGAACTATCCATTTCTAGGGTTCCTATCTCTTGAACTACACATTTAAAATGAGTTCAAATGTCATTTATAAGAAGTACCTTTGGTGGAATCTGTGACTGAGCTCCATTTGGGTCAAGGGATTCTGCAATCACTGGCACCAATTTGAAATTCAGAGCTTTCCACTCAACACCTTGCACCAATATTTTAGATCCTTTCTTCACCTTGTTGTTTCTACTACTAGATGCCATTATAACTCAGTAAACTGAGAAAATTCTTTGTAAACCTTTGCTGCAAATTCTACTCAAGATCGTTGGAATGCTCTGCAAATCGCTTTGCTCTGAATATACTAAATTCACAGTAGAAATGAAGTTGAATTCCTACCTTTTGATATAAAAAAAATTCTCATTAATGTTTGGTACAATGAGAGCCATAATGACATAGTGCATGACAATCTATCATCCACTATCTATACAGATCACTCGGTAAAAGCTTGTAACTTGGCAACCAAACAAAACCTTGTTACTCCTGACTTCGCTCAATATGACCCAACCTTACTCAGTGATTATTGATGTTAAGATTTTGTGATCCCTTTGTGTCTAGAATATTGATTTGGATCTTTCGTTCCTTTCAATTGGAACTGCTTAAGATGTGACCTTGAAAATATAGTTCTAGTTCTTCATTAAGAACTTAATTGGAAATGGTGGAGTCACCCACTTCTCGAGTGACTAGACCATCACCACTTGAACTAGCTTGCTTGGTAGATTTAGGAATCCACTATTGTCTCATCTACTTCTTGATGTTATCAAATTTTTCTTTCTTTTCATCTTCAACTCTACCTATATTCATGTAATTCTTAGCTATATGACCAAGTTTAGTACATGTGTAACATCTTATTGTAGTATCCTTTCTTCTCAAGTGATGCCTAACACAGTTTATGCCAATTTGTCCATATTCTCCACAGTAATGACATCTACACCAAGTATTATAGTCCCAACCAAATATTTCCTTTAAAAATTGTTCAGCTAGATTGAATGGTTTAGATTTGCATTCAAATGCCTTGTGACCTTGTTTCTTGCATTTGTGACACTTGCCTTCAAACTTTGGTTTCTCCTTGCATTCATTAGCTTTATGACCATGCTGACTACAATTGTAGCATTTTCCATTGAATTTTTCCTTTCCATTGCTCCAACATTTGTTTGATGTATGACCTATCTTACTATAGTAATTGCAAGTAGGTTTTTGATTCCTTTGAGCACCTTGTTTGGAGGATTCACCTTCTTCTTTGTATCCAAGTCCTGCTTTGCCCTTTTACTTATAAAGATTTTTCTCATTTTTCTGATTCAATTGATCCATGTCTTCTTGGGATTTCATTATTCTTTCATTGAGTTGCTTTTCAAAATTTAGATCAACTTTCAACCTTTCATTGATTTTCTTTTCAGAGTTTAAATCTTTCCTTAACCTTTCATTTTCAAATCTCAAACTCATGATTTCTTCATTTGCATTGGAGAGCTGATCAATGAGATTTTCTTGTTGAAGGGATTGATTTTGCATTTCATTGTTCCTTGCCTCCAAGTCTTATTTTACCTTATTTCTTTGTCCCAAAATTTCATACAATCTTATTGTCTGAATTTCCTATTCTCTTTTCAACTTTCTTACCTCTTCTTGTAGGGAACCATTCTTTTCTAGGAGTTCTTTGATTGCATCATTTGCTTCATCTGAACTACTTGAGGGGGAAAAGTCTTCAATCTTCTCTTCAACATACTGGTGGTTATTCATCTATTTTGCAAGTTCCTTCCTTCTTTTTAGGGATTGGGAAAGATGCTTCTTTGCTTCTTTGAGTTCAGCTATGGCCATTTCTAGATCTAGCTTTTCATTGTCAATAGCTTTGTCAAGTCTGAATATCTCCATTGTCCTTGATCTTTGCTCAAGCTATCAAACTTTATCCTGAGAGCCATAATATTCTGATACCAATTGTTGGAAATAATCAAGACTAGCTCGGTTGCTGAGAGAGGAAGGGTGAATTAGTGACCTCAAATTTTTTGAAAAATTCAACACTTAATAACATAATCCATTTACCATTAATAGATCTAATCTATTACATGCATGAGAAAATAAAAGCACAAAACACTTTAAAGACAATATTTGGTGACCTAGAAACCTTCCAAATAGAAAGTAAAACTGGGGTGGGGATGATACCTACAAAAATTCAATACTGCAGTATAAAGTTGGCCTATTAAGGCTTACAATGGTCACTTCTAATGATCTACCCTGTTAGGAGCAATTAGGATTGCTAGGTCCACCTTGTTAGAGGTTTTACAAACATACAATGAAGTATGCACTCAGTAAAGAGATTTAAAGAAAAGACTATTAAGTTTACCCTGTTAAAGGATTTGAAGTTGGTTCACTTGTTAGGATGAAACAATAGATCTGACTTACAACTAAATTGCTGATTAAGATCCTTGAAGTATTGATCACCTCTTTATGATAGATGTAACTTGACTGCTCTTGATTTGACCTTGCTATACACTTTGCTCTACTACTAAATCACATTCACATTCACTCTTCTCAAAAAATTACTACTACAATTGGGTATGATACAATACATTACACATATACCAATCCAATTCTCATAATTACAAGGTCGGCCAAAACACAAGATAACACCAATATTACTGAGTCGACCCAAATGTAGAAAATCGAGTTCCAAAAACTATCTTGGTAAATTTTTAATACATAGCATCCATTGCATTACTTGACATCAGCATGCACTTGGTAGAAGTAGAGGCTCGGTCCATACTAATCACTCAACATAGTTTCGAACTTGGTACATACTAGAGACTTGATAGATATTGTGTCACTCGGTAGAAACTGAATTCCATGATTATCGTACCTACACTCGGTAAACACTACTCATCCCATCACTCGGTTAACACTTGCTTCACATCAAAAGGACTAATGACTTGGTAGACATTGTGAAGCTTGGTAACCACTGAACTACTCGGTAAGAGTTGAATTGCTCGGTTCGAACTACTAGACTTCACTCTGCCTGAATTCACTTGGTAACCATTGGAATGCTCAATATGAACTATGAAACTTGGTAACCACTGAATTACTCAACAAATAGTGGAGACTAATCAAAGAGGTCAGTAACCATACAAAATCTGAATAAGTATTGTCACTAATAACAAATATGACTTAATGCCAACACTTGTTTGAGATAACTAAATTGATCTACTATATCCTTTGAGTACACTGTGATATCATCAAGGTAAACCAAAAAAAACCTTTCAATCATGTTTTTGAAGGCCATCTCCATTACCTTTTGAAATGTGGCACCTGCATTTGTTAGCCCAAAAGGCATTTTACTATAAGCATAGGTGCCCCACTTCATTGTGACTGCAGTTTTGTATCTATTAGACGCCTTGACCAACACTTAATTGTAACTAGAGAATCCATCAAGAAATGAGAACCTCCTTGAACCACTGACCTTGGACAATATCTAGTCCATAGAAGGAAGGGGATGATGATCTTTAAGGGAAGCTTGATTAAGGTCAGTAAAATCCACATAGTCTTATTTCTCTATTCTTCTTCCTGATAGGGACAAGGTTTGCTACCCATGATGAATGCTTCATAGGGTAAATTATATTAGTCTCAATCAGCTTGGATAGCTCCTTCCTCATTAATGATTCAATCTTAGGATTCACTAGCCTCTGCTTTTGTCTTATAGGTTTGACATTATCAATAAAATCTATGGTATGTTGAAGAAAACTTGGGTCAAAACCCTTCAAATCATCATATGTCCAAGCAAATACATCATTAAATTCTTGAAATAAATGAACAAAATTATCTTTCTTAGTTTTAGAGCATAACTTTCCCATGTTTAAAGTCTTCCCATCAGCAACCACAACTAGTGTGTAATAATCTTTGTCAGCAACTAGGTTCATGATTTTGTTTCTTGCTTGGTCATCAAGGTTGAAGACACTCTCTAAAGTAATTAGGACCTTAGGAAACTTATTAGAACTAAGATTGATGATCTAATTACTGTACTGGTCATGCAACCTTGACTGATTTCTATCTAAGAATTCAGCCTCATTCTGCATGAAACTTGCAATTTGTGCATCACATTCAAACACTTGTCAATTGGTGTTGTTTTCAAGAATTACAGGCCTAACAAGCATTTTAATCTATTGTATCTTTTTAGTCTCCATGATTTTTGGTACATTATAAGATGCACCTATTGGTGCAAGTCTATCATCATGTCTATTCTCTTTTCTAGGGATTCTATGAATATTAAATGCATTGAAACTTTCAAGGAAATCCCATACTCTATGTTTATAAGACTTGAGCAAACCATTCTTAGTGATATTCTAACTTCTCACCTAATTAACTACCAACTCACTATCTCCATATACACTTAATGCTTGGATTCCTCTTTTTTGAGCAAGTAGAAGACCTTGAATCAAGGATTCATACTCAACCACATTATTGGTGCAACTAAATTAGAGCCTAAAGGAGAAGTAGTACCTTAGTTGTGCAATAGAAATCAACATCACACCCGCCCCTGATCCATTGTTATTTCTTGATCCATCAAAACACATACTCCATATCCCACTTATATCTTCTTTGGTCTTCATAAGGTTTGGGAAAGAGCATCCTTTTTTGACACACAATATGTGTCGAGGCCTATCTCAAGGGTTTTTAATATATGATCAAATTGATATGCATTAGCCCATTCATCTAAGAGAAAATTAGGTATCTCTACTAGAGAAGTGCCAAGCTCATTTACTATGTCATTCTAATTTATTTCTAGGATAATACAATTCATATTGATGAGGTGAGGGGTGTAGGGCTCAATATGATGGAGGGCTAGAGGTTTTTCTCTAATTAAAGCCTTGGTTCCATATCTTGTTCTAAAAAACATATATGACCAATTAGAAGATATGTGACCACCTATTTGTGCAGTAAAGTCTCTTGAAAGACAGATGGAAAAGTGTGGCTTGAGCTCAACAACTAATATATCTTGAGTTACAGTACAACTAGGGCATGCATGTAGTCCATTTTAACATTCCTAAGGATCCCTATAGTCTTGATAGTTCTACCATCCAACTGTAGTACATCCTTAACAATGGGCTCATATTTCATTTCTAAAGCATCAACAATAGACTTAGGCATCACTGAAGTACTAGCCCTTGAATCAATCATGCAATTATAGACTAGTTCATCCCCTATAATCAAAGAAATATAAAATAGAGGAGGTCTAATATTTTTATTTGTTTCTATATCCCTTGATGGTTGTGCTAGGCTTGTGGCACTTTCCATGCTAGATGGTTGATTCTTTGGTTCAATATTCTTCAATTCTTACTGCAACAACCTCCTCTACATGGGTATAGTAGCAATAACATCCCACATGAAAATATTCACATTTGTCTTCTTCATTTTCTCTACCACACTGAATGAAGCATTAGGTGCTTTGATGGAAGCCTTGGGAATTGCATGTGCAGGGGGTTGAGTTGGAATAACTTGGGGGTCATTCATATCTCCTCTGCTATTATTCTATCTTTGTTATTGAGGGGCATTGGATTGGTCATTCACTGCTTGTACATGAGGTTTTGCATTTGATGTTGAAGCTTGATTAGGAGGAGGGGTAGCATCTTCAATAGATCTTCTTTTTCTCTTAGTGTTGTGAGCAATGGAATCCTAGTTTACATTACAATATTCTTCCACCTGATGATTCATGAAGGAGCAATCACCCCGTCTTTGCACATGTGAGGCATCCTTTTGTTGGCTTTCATTGTATGACTATCCTGGTGTAGGCTCTTGATTGGTCAGAGCAAAATAAGATCAACCTTTTGACACATGCAATAGGAAAAGGAGTAATTGCAGGAGGGACAAAAATCTCGATCTTGAGCCATATTTCTTTGAGGGACTATGTCCCTACTTTGATTTGAATTCGAGGTTGAAGCGTGACTATTCTACATACTCTGATCAAAAGAAGTATTCCCATAATTATGATTGGGAGGCCTACCATTGTTCAGATTTTGATATTAAAATTGATGAGCCTTATTACCTTGAGCTTGCTATCTCTCCAAATTCACCACTTTACTGCTCACCTTCTACATCATAGAGTGTTAAAGTAACTTAAAATCATTTTTGCAAATATACTAACATGGCCATTGTAATTAATGATTTCTAAATGTAGATCTATATCTCATATAAATATGAGAGGAGACATTTCTCTTCAAGAGGCATGGAGAGACATGTCTCTATAGTTAATCACCATTAACCATATATATAATATCAATATATTAACCATGTATGTAATATAATATAATATTATTATATTATTATATAATAATATATAATGCATAATATATAATATATATTATATAACATATATATTATATATAAGATACTTATCTTAAGGATAATTTGTCAACAATGAGGTAGCTCTAATAAATCAATCTAACAAAGGCTAAAATAAAGTCATGTCCCATAGAGACATGTGGTGGTGAAACAATTACATTCAAGAACTTCATAACACAATAGTCTCTTCTTATCATAAGAGTCCAATTAGTTAAGTAAAGTGATTTATAAATACATATATATACACTTATCAATAATATGAGATGTAAAACAATATTCATATAAACCATGAATACAAATACTAAATGTAATGAGTATATTACTTCAACTGATGCTATACTTCAACACTCCCTCTTAGCAAGGGAGAAGTAACAAAAACATTTTATGAGACATCAGTATCAAGGATATCTCTACACAACATATTATCTAATTTTAACACTTTGAAATAGTGACTAGTCAAATACTTAAAATTACAAAGCTATGAACACCATCATAACATATATAATGATCTCTAACTATCCAATACAATATCTAGAGTAATCGTAATGGATACGTTATCTATGATCTCTAATTGTCTGAAACAATATCTAGAGATGTCCACGATAACATAATGGATTCGTTATCTATGATCTCTAATTGTCCAAAACAATATATAGAGATGTCCATGATAACATGCCTATCATTTTCAAGATCATCACCTTACAAAGATTACCTTCTGTTTGTTCATTACCATGGTGTTCGGCAAAATCTAGCCCAAAGAACCATGATAACAGGTCTACCATTAATAAGATTGTCACCTTAGAATGGTTACCTTCTATTTATCTATGTCAATGAAAGATTGTCACCTTTCATTTCATATCATATGTGAAATAGTGACCACCATGAACCAAATCAGAGGGTGGTACAAAGGGTTTTCACCTCATACTTCTCTCATAGAGGAGAGTGTATTATAAAGGATTTTCCTTAGAACTTCTCCTCATAGAGAAGATATCATCCAAATATAATTGCATCTCAAAATTTCTCCCTTTGAACATCAATCCTAAGAAGTTAGGTCCTCTAGTTACTTCCTCAAAAATTCTCTTCACCCATGGATGCCTAACAAACACACTCTGAGTCAATTGTTTGATTTTCGGGTGATAATTCATCACTTTCTCATGATATAAATAAGAGTAAGCCCATCACATCATGCAGTCATCCGCATGTATTTCTAGACTCCCTCTGAGTATCAATCTTCCAATCTCCTGTATTGCCATCGAAGAAGTGTCATACTCTCTCTTAATGTAGAAGAATCTCATAAACTTAATCATCAAAGATGTTTTCTTCAAGAGCCCCATATTAATCATTAGGTTCTTTGAAACTACTATCATTAGATTTAGTCTGCATAATATTTGGTAGCATATGTAAAGTACCAACCATCTTTTCCTGTAAGAATATCCTCAAGCATAAAGGAAAAGATCAAAGCAACTAACCCTTATAGTATGTATAGAACTACAAATAAATGAATAGATAAATGTAAACGATACAAGTACTTATTTTCCAATAAGGGTCATGTAATATCTCCTTTGCTAAAGTTCCCACTCTTATATCATTGAACACTTTCACATCACATCAAATTTGATTACTTCTTCTAAGTTCCAACTTTCTCTTTTCATCCACTAAAGCTCTAAAGATTCATTAAGATTAATAGTAGAAGCTAACACAAACTGATCACTTTCATATCATGCACACAAAGGGTAGGTCCATTAAGATCACATAGTTGAATGAATTATAGTCCTCTTTACTATTACAATTTATCAATCATTGAAGATTCTATCACAACACATTTTACTCCCTCTGAATCAATATGATTGAGATCACCAGAGATTGATTGAATCATATCATCTAGCTACTCCCTCTCTTTCAAAGTTGCTTGAAATATCAACCTCCCTCTTTTTCCTAAAATAACATTCTTGAAGGAAAAGATCAAGGGAAATAGCTTATATGTATAGAAATATAAGTAAGAAAGATATTTCTCAATATATAATAATTGAAAAATATTTATTTCTTGTAAACAAAGGATAATATCTTAGTGACAATACTTGATCCACTTTCATATGTTTTCTTTATTTCCATATATACATATTTCCTTATCAAAATAAATATGAAATTAAAAGACATATATATCCATTACTAGAGATCACATATTTAGGTTTATATTATCTCACCATACTATACAAATTAAAAATGAATGATTATAATGATAGTAATCAAAATCAATGTTATTATTCTAATAGTAATTATATGCCCTTTTAACTAATTACATATATATAATTCTTCATCATATATGAATTTCATAAAGGAAGATGATAATGCTATGTTTATAAATTAAATTAAATTAAATATAATGATATATACCAAACAAATATAATGATACCTAATTTTACCTTTCTCCATCCACGTGTACCTTGGTGGTTAAACTATATCGACATTATTTACTTCCCACTTCTATGTGCAGTCTACCTTTTTTGATCATAGTTGCCACTCGTTCATATGATTTGTCCTTGTTGGTGGGGTCTGTAAATTCTTTGTTTATTTATGCTTTGATTTGGTCCTTTTTTTTTAATCGCCTTTCGTGTCCTCCTTGGTGGATGCATGGGACCATGGTTGCTATTCTTTTTAAAAATTATGGCCTCCACACATTTTAAGGCATGTCTTCTTTCCTTAGACAATATGTTGATCAACCCCATCTTATGTCTCTTCTCCTCAATCAAAAAAATGTATTTTCCATAAGGATGTTGTTACCCTTTGTTTCCTAACATGTCTCTTAAACATCTATGACACCTCTATGACAACATGACAATAGTCAATGGAACAACTTGCCACTCGAGAATATATGCCTAATGTGCAAACATATATCAGTGTCATCTACACATAGATTGGAGTCATAACATTTATAAAGAAGGCTTATAAAATATCACAGTTCCTCTAACACAATATGTTTCAGTATGCAACAGGCTCTATGCATTTGTCATGCTAGAGTTACATTCGATGCCCATGCATATGGATGTCTTCCTTATTTGACATCACCTTCCAATTCTTAAGACATTCATTGCTTCTATTATGAATATTAACATGATTGTACAGATATCGTGACTCCTGTACACTAATAGACTGAATTCCTTTGTCTATCATCCACACCTCAAATCATCGTGTCATATCTAGAATTTTCTGATAATCACTATCCCATGGGAATATCTAGGAAGATGTTCTCATGAAACATTAGCACAACTAATATGTTTTCCATACACAATGTCTAATATGATCTTAGATTGATTCTTGTGGGTATCAAGCCTTTAATGTTTTCAAAGATCATGATTGAGGAGTTTATATTACCATACCATCATTGTTGTTTTACTAGTCAATGGTATATCTTCTATGTTAATTCGTGGGCTCACTATCTTGAATGTATAGTGTAGTTACTGACCAATACTTATTATTCCTCTAGTATCTAATGCCTTCTTTGATCTCCATGCTTCTAGAGATCTCCCCTAGTTGACTAAGAAATAGAAAATGAAGCCTCCTAGTTTATTACTTTTCTCTCGATGATATCTTACATCGCATATCTTCTACAGCCCAAAGTACACAACACTACTTAATGTTTGAAATATTCAATGATGACTATGACCCATCCACTCTTATTAATTACTTAATTTTCAACTTCTCATGACATCCATTTGTATCTTATATTGTCTCCTACTAGTGTATTCATTTCCTATGCATTGATGGAGAAATGGAATATGCTAGAGTTCTAATTTGGCTTCAATATAGATAGTCTTTATCTTCATACCATAAGTTAGGGTATTCTTTTATTTTCTCACATTTTTAGTTAGGCTCTGATACCATGTTATAGTAACTTAAGATCATTTCTGCAAATGTACTAACATGGCCATTGTAATTGATGATTTCCAAATGTAGATTTGGATCTCATATAAATATGAGAGGAGGAGACATGTCTCTATAGTTAATCACCATTAACCATATATATGATATCAATATATTAACCATGTATGTAATACAATATTATATTACTATATTATTATATAATAATATATAATCCATAATATTATATATATATATATATATATAATATTATATTAACCATATATATGCATAAGATTTATTATATTACATATATAATACATTATATATATAAGATACTTATCTTAAGGATAATTTATCAATGATGAGGTAGCTCTGATCAATCCGATAGAGGCTACAACAAAGTCATGTCCCGTAGAGACATGTGGTGGTGAAACAATTACATTCAAGAACTTCATAACACAATAGTGTCTTCTAATCATAAGAGTCCAATTAGTTAAGTAAATTAATTTATGAATACACACACACACACACACACACACACACACACACACACACATCAATAATATGATATATAAAACAATATTCATATAAACCATGAATACAAATACTAAATGCAATGAGTATATCACTTCAAGTGATGCTATACTTCAACATAGAAGCTATCATCTAATTTCTTTTCCTAACCTTGCAATCTTTTATCTATGTTCAACATCATAGACTACATCATCTCTTTGATTTCATCCATTCCATTTGAAGATATGGAAGTCTGAGCAACTAGAGCAAGGGGTTGTGATGTAGAAGTTGTGGGAATAGGGGCTATGGCTGGTTGGTGATTTGGGATATCAGGGAAGAAGGGCATAGAAGGCCTGGGGGATAACTTTCCTCCTTGTATCAATATGTTTGCCCTTATTGTTATTTCATAAGCATTAGGTAAGGTATCTCCTCCCATGGTTTGGATCATAGTGGAAATATCACTATTAAAAGCTCTGAGCTAATGCAAGAAGGCATTATGAGGGGTAGGTTTCACTGAAGTAGGTATTCTATCCCATTTCTTTTGAAATCTATAGTTCAAATCAGTCATACATTCATGGGGGGCTCTTTTTATAGTAGTTGTTCTAAAAGTGACAAGTAGTTACTTTTGTCATCAAAATGTTACAAAGTCTTTCTCCTAGTCCATCCCAGTCCATTATAGAACCATGTGATAAGCCTCCGTACCATTGTAGGGCTTTCCCTTTTAAAGATGAAGCTAAGAGTCTAATGGCCACATCATCTTCTATAATACCATGGATATTGTAGACATCCACAACCTCTTAAATGTATTCTAAGGGGGAAATAGAAGTTTCACCAGTAAATTCATGTATACTTTTAAGTTTAACTATTGGTGTTTCATGTCTTTGGGCTAGAAAAAGAGGACTTCCACCATTAAAGGTGGAAAAAGCATGAGCTCTGGCCATATAAGCAAGTGGTCTATTAATATGAGTTGATGGCTTTCTAGGTTGAGATCTCACAACAGGAGGAGTGGAGATTGATCTGGCAAGGGTATCTATTTCCTCTGTACTCCTAATTGGTGATAAAGATACTCTAGTCTTCCTTCTTCTAGGATTGGAAAATGAAAGCTCTTGATATTGGAAATTTCCTCTCAAAGATGCCCTTGTTTCATCTTTGGGCATGAATCACAACAACTATGGTCTAAAACTAGATATGAAGGGCATAGAGTCGCCAAGTGCTTTGTAGAAATGAGCCTCTTAAAGGCCCATAATACTGAGAGCAACACTATCTTCTCAGCATCAACTTCAAACTATTCTCTTTTGACACCAATAGACTTGAAATCTTCTTGTTATAGTGTCCCACCAAGCGTGCCAAAAACTATTGTCACAAAATTTTGCACCCTTGTTCAAAGTTTTTACCTAAGAATAGCCTTGTGAAACATGGAAACAACCTCCAAGCTATGGGACTTGAACTATGAGGTTGAGTCTTTGAAGAAGGTTGAATTCCTTTACTATTAGGGTGCACCTTACTACACATGGAGAGGAAAAGGGAGAAGGAGATGCAAGAAAGAAAATCTATCTATTCTAATCTAAGAGGTGATGCATCAAAATAGAGTGTTCAAACCAATCTCTACCTATACATGCAGTTTTGAACCATCATGACACCAAAAGATATACACATTCAAACTTGTTTTAACCTAGCAATCACATTTAGATTAGATAACCCAAATAAATGACAGAAGGAAGATGAGATTCACTTACATATCATTCATAAGTCAAAGAGATACAGTCATGCAAAATTATAGATATCCACAATACACTAATGAGAGGAAAATAGGTCTTGCACAATACATCAATGGCTAAAGGAGATAAGGAAGAATGTCATTAGGTATAGAGGCAAAAGGAATTTATAGTGAACTTGTAGTGCAAGATCAGAGAAAATAAAGAAGAGTTAACCTTAAGAAAGAATTACAACTTTGCTTTTATAGTTCAAGCATAACTGAGATATTTCTTGCCAAAGTTACTCCACAACCATTGCCATTAAGTCCTTAGAGAACAATCAAGATGATCCCAACAATAGATTTGATTCGATACACTTGTAGGGGCATGAAAATCATAAAAAATCCTAATTGGAGTAAACCCTAAAGTGATAGAAATGACACCAATCAATGCATAGTTGGGTAGATGGATAACCAAGTAATGAGCACATGTTCTTTTTGCATTTACTAAGCATGAGGATGTTAAAAGAAATCTGTAGACGATAAAAAATTTGATCTACCATTAAAGAGTTGTTTCGTCTTTGCTACTAGCACACCAAGTCAGATGTATCAGCAAGTTAATTATATTCAACACTCACCCTATACCTTTCTTGCAATTTTATTGGTTAGAGACCCTTTTCTTTTCCAACTCAGACAAGTGAAACATCTTTATCAAGTCAACCCAAGTTTTACGATCCCACGATTGTCAATGTATCTTATGGTTGGGGGAACTGTTAATAATCTCTATGATCTTATGATTGTCAGTTTATCATTACATCGAGCTCCCTTTAAATTTTCTTTATGATCTTATGATTTCCATGATGATATAATAAACCTACCCTTCGTGCCCTTGGAAGACCTCTACAGTTGCACCTATGATCTTACAACAACCATGTACCATAAGATCACAACCCTCCTTAACATTTCTTGTGACCATATGTGGTTATGATGTTAAGATAACTGCATATAATAACATCAACGGATTCAAAAATTAGCTTCATGATCTTACACTAAATCATAAGATCATAACATGGGAACCTACTCATATATTCGTAACCCTGACCTTTCATGTCTACGATCTGAAGAAAGCAGGCCTACAAGGGACATGCATCAAGACCTCACCATGTCACATAGAATAACTCCCTTACATCTATGCATAGCAACATAATGACAATCATAGATTTACTTTCATTTGATGGCCTAGGAACATTCAACCAATCACTAACCATGCCAAGATCTGAACCAATTATAATCCATCCCAATGCCGACCTGTCTAACAACTTTTTTACTTTTTTAGCTTGCTAAGGAGTGACGGTACTAGATACACGCGTCATAATGTCGCTATGTTGCATGAATTAAAACACTCGTAGCTTTCTATAATGACATAGTGAGGATTGTTGATCTTGAGAAGATCAATGGATGGGAATATGTACGATGCACTTCATCAGAATTGAGGAAGAGGGTCCACCCTGCTACGTGTCCACTTGTCACTTTGTCTCCTTCTATAAAATTTTTGTAACTCAACAAGGTGACAAGGCGATGGCGGTAGATCTAGGAAGATCTGACGATGGGAAAAGTTGTGGCCCCACAAAATTATTAAACATGAATTAACCTTGAGACTTATTATATAGCTCGTATAACCAAAGTATTTTTGCATGCCCTAATATTTGAATTTTCAAATATATGAATGTTAACTGGGTTTGAATTTAAATATGACTATTTTGGAAAGAAGACAAAAATGACCAACACAAACTAGTAATAGTATTAAACTCATTTAAATAATTTGCAACAAATCCACCTTCTACCATTTTCATATTAAATAAATGCTTCATGAGAAATACCTTATTTGAAGTGGAGGGTTTTTCATACAATCTCACTAGGGTTTCCATCAACTCTTTCAACATCTTTGATTTTGTAATGTTAAGTGTCACCGATGGTGCGAGACATAACTAAATGCTTCCAAGTGCCTTTTTGTCTAAAATCTCCCATTCCTCATTTGTCATAGTTCCCTGGTTTTTAGTTTTTCCTTCCAATGACTTCCATAAATCCTTCTGATAGAGATAGTCCTCCATTTGAATTTTTCATAATTGAAAGTTTTGCCCATTAAACTTGTCAACCCTCAACTTGCCCTTGTCTGTCATCACTTTCACTCAACTGTGAGACTTTCCTATAGAGGGTAACTTAAAAAAACAACCTTTCTCTAATACCACTTGTTAGGATTAAACCTCAAACATAAATAACAATTATGTGCAAATACAAACAATATCAGAAAATAATAAGATCACATAGAAAAGAACACAAAACACCAAGATTTAATGTGGTTCACCCAATCCATGGGCTACGTCCACCAAACAACAAGTCCAATATTATTATGATCTAGTGATTACAACCTGATTACAATTTGTAATCCCTTATAGCTCAATACCATTGCAACAACCAATCTTCGCATCACACCTTATGAAACAATTCCTAACCCCAACCCCTTTTATAACAAGTATTATTGCTAATTTAGGGTTAAAATTAGTTACAACATGTCAGCCATAAATTGGTGAATAAATAATAGCCAATTGGTGAATAGTAGCCCAAAAATTTATGATGTACAGTACTTCCCTAATCAATCACCACAAACCAACAGTTATTTCCATATTCTCCAACCAAATTGAGGTAGAGCCCATTTACTGATGGCTTGAAGACCACAACCCTTCCAAGAATTGTCCCGTTTCATCTCTCATGAAAAATCAAGTCTTTTCTATTTTATGTGAATTATTTTTTATCAATAAATTTAAGTCTAGTTGACGCTGGTGCTAAATATCTTGATATAGTCAAAATTATTTATATAAACCCTAGAAAATAAAGTTTAATAAAATAAAATATTGAGATTGTTTTTCTCTACTAATAATAGGAGCAATAGAGTAGAGTTATTTCCTTATAATAAATAATATTCATTTATTAACTAGCTTTCTCTAATTTGAAAGCAAAATTCTATTGTTATCAATTATCCCAAAAAAAATAGAGATCTTGAAATTTTATTTTTCTTTGAAATGATATAGAACATAGTTTTAAAGATAATTGTCCCATTAGTTTGTTAGACTAGAATGAATCATAAATCCAACATGTAAATAGGTACAAATTGTCTTAGCTCTTTTAGTAGCATTAGAAAAATGTTTTGTTTTTCTATGTTTTTATGGTTATTTAAAGATTTATTTCTATTTTCTAATATGAATATATTATTTGCATTGACACTAAAAATTTATTTATAATTAAACTAGCACTTGCACCAGAAGGTACAATGTGTATGTCAATAGTAGCATATGTTGTACAATTTCTTCAATGTGATAGAAGGGAAATCCTTTTTGTTGTTACTCTTTCTTTTGGTAATTGTCAAGATGATGTCTTGTTTTATGTGCAATTGGTTTGAACGATTTGTAACAAGTGCACACCATCAATATATAACACTATGTTGAATTTTTTTCCCTATGAAAATCATATCATATCATGTAAAAGAGATATAAATTTAATTTACAATTGAGGGGCAACTTACTTTTTGATTGTTTGGTACCATGAATGTTCATATTAGCATGTCCCTCCTTAAAGTTTTCCAATGAATTGTTCGTACTTGAAGCTTGTTCTTGAACTATTTGTTGACATCATTAAATTCGTGAAAATAAGTATTTTTCATTACATGTACATTAGTTTGATGGCATACATATATGTAGAGAATAAAAAATAAATAGTAGGCTTGCATACCTTCATTGTTGAAAGGGCAAGTTCTTCTACATTTTTGCATATCTTTCAAATGAGAAATGTGGATGAATGTGCAAGACCTTTAATGACTTGAGTCTAGAAATTTTTGTGAATGCCAAACCTTGCTTTTCTATTTTACCAATGTCAATGTTGCTTTCTGTAGTGTAAGCCCCTGAGATTTGTGGATAGTTAAAGTTGAAGCCATTGTTATTCATATTTTTCTTCATGATCCCAATGCCAAAGGAACTATTAGTATGACTTTTGGATAATCTATGTTCCAAGGTGGACCACTATAATTATCAACCCTTGCTATAACATTTAGTGGACATTGAAATAATGGACACTATTTAAACTGTAGCAACCCTCAAAGAAAGTCAATGATTGAGACCAAAAAAAAATTTGGTTAATGATTGAGAAAAAAGAAAGTATAAGATCAAGAGTGAAATGTCGTAAAATTTAAAAGGTATAGACATATATCAAAGTGGCCAGTAAAAGGAAGCATAGTCCTTGTATTAGCTGAGAAAAATGCTTGTGTACATTTGTCCCTGAGAATGAAGATTCCTATCTCCTAAAGAAGCTATAATAGAGACTAGCTCTACTTCTTTGTTTGCAAGTAATCGATGAAGTTTTTCCCTTGCATGACTTGCATGGTCCACCTCTTAGAAATTTTTTCAGCGCTCCCCTCGGGATTCATGACAAGGGCTTAACCACCTCCTATGTACTATAAGTTGAGTGGTTGTATTGGGCATTGAAAGATTGGTCTTTTGGTACAATGGCAACCCCACTCTAACAAGTGGTATTAGAGCTTGGTTACAAGTTCAAATCCTCAGACCCTCAGGTAACACTAAGGGGGAGATTGTTAGAAATTTGTTTAGTGCTCTCCTTAGGATCCATGACAAGGGCTTAATTGCCTCCTATGTGTTATAAGTTGAGTGGTTGTATCAGGCATTGACAGATCGGTCTTTTGGTACAATGACAACCCCACTCTAACACCACCTTCTCACAGTAAACCTCCAAACACTCTTTTTCAAGTTCTAAGAGAATTTTGTCTTGGTTTACTTCATTTCCTCCAGTCTCATCCCAAATGTGTTGACCAAAAATCAATCACATTTATAATATGAGTTGAAATTACTCAGCTAGCAGCAATAAGAAAAGTATTTACACAATCAAATCCCAAAACATGCTTGCCAACAACTTTAAACTAAGACTACTAATGCAAACACTCTGGAATTAGCACAAATATCTCAAATGTGTCTATCTAAAAGATGTAGATGGATGTCAATCTTTAGATATCCATATGGAAACTAATATAGGCACTTCAAAATTAATACTTCTCAGGGTCCTAGTTTAAAATAAAATCTAATGTTTATTATATTAGTTAAATATTTGAATAGTTTATATATATATAAAGAATCTTTAGCAAATTGAATCTACTTTCTAAACTACTAGGAATTATCTCAAAAAAAAAAAAATCGATTGTTCAAAATTTTGAATTTTAATGCAATATTACAAACATTTGAGAACAAAAATAAAAAGTAGACATATGTCTAACCACCGTAATCAAAATCAAATGATAATATTTTTAAATAATATTCTAGATATAAGTAGTAGACTCATGCCTAGATGTGACACATATTTTTGGGTATTTTTATTCTAAACAAATAATTAATAATTAATTTTTAACTTCAGTATTTTTGGAATAAAAAAACTCTCATGTCTGACCACCTTAACTAATTCAAAACTTTGCAAAATTTAAATTTTCAATTTTTTCCCTTATAGTAGAAGAGACATAGAATGTGATGCATCTTTTGGATTTAAAAAATGTTGTACCATTTGAAAGTTATAGTTGTTTTTCAAGTAGTGTATTAGTTAGCACTTTATACGTAACTCCATTAGAAAATAAGTAATAATTACTTACTAAACTCATAATTTGACAAACCTTATATTTATGAAAAGATAAGAACGTTCTTAAGAAATCCTTTTCATTTCATCAAATTTTGGTGAAAAAAAAGTCATCAACTACATGTTTGAAGTAAAAATCACATAAAAATAGGCCAAAAGCACATTTTAAGGATGTTTTTAAAATTGACCATATAGGTTTCGTATCAAAAGATATATTAGACCTTATAAAGATATTAATTATTTTCATTTAGTATTAAGGTGGGTGGGAAAAAAGTTGGAATAGATTTTGAAATCCTTTGAGATATTTCAGAACTACAAATTTTTCAGATCACCACTTTTTGGCACACCATGATCCTGCACATACCCACACACACACACACACACACACACACACACACACACACACACACACACACACGATGCACACACGTATGCATGCACGCGCACACACACACACACATAACTACACCTTTTATTAACTATTAAACTTGGTTTAACATGCAATGACTATCATAACTAGGTTGAAAAATCTTACTAATATAGTCTCCTCATTACAATTTACCCATTTCTACCACTGTGTTTATGCCTCTCAAAAAAATTAGATTAGAGTTCAATTGAAAGAAAGAATGACATAATACTAATGTGCACGTGTATCAAAAATATCTCATTGGCACTCAAAAATTGCATCCACTTACAAAAAATAGTATTTGCGGTGAGAATTATGCTAGGAAAGCAACTTACAACTATAATACGCTAAAATAAATAGGATGAAGTAAACCCATTTTTCGAGTTTACAAATTTTTTTCTTTTGATAAAAAATCCTAGTTTCTTTAACCACAATGCGAGAATGCTCAAACTTGTAATAGGAAAGATACCAATGCAACAAAAGACAAATAATGCAAATTGTAGCTTGACAAGTCACAACGACAAGGATAATTGATCAACACACTCTTTTGTTGGGTAGGTGAGGATGAATTTATTGATATCCCATTGCTAGCAAGGATAAAGAGTAATTCCTCCTATGTTAGGTGAGGTCAATAATTAGTAGCGTTTAAATGATCATTCTTGTGATTTTGTGTACTCTAGGGTAACCAAATTCGCTTATTCCACATTGATTAGTACAAATTAACTGATAAAGAATTACTAATATATGTGTCCCCCATTTTACCACATCCAAATCACCAACATTCTTGACCTCTGCCTCACTCCCCAAAATATGTTTCTGTTCGAGTACCATTTTTAGGATTTTTGAACTACTTCTAGGAGTCTATTTCACTTTGTCACATTTCTATTTAAAAGGGGCTTGGCAGAATATAAAGTCTTCACTCGGCTATGTTGAGTGTAAGTAGCCATGTGTGTAGTTTAAACCCTTATAAAACATCTTAAACTTAGTTGAGTCTTGATAAAACATCATAATCGTGGGCTTTTTCAAACCCTTGGCCTTTTGATAAGCAAGGGGTTTATCAAATGAAGAAAACAAAAGTGCATTGGCATAACAAGGCTCAGAATATACTTATAGCAGTCAGGAGGTAAAAACTATGCCTAATGACAACAATGCTAACTGTAAAAGCCACAATCAAGTCACAAATCAATGCAGACTACTGTGAGGCTCTACCTATCCAACAACATCTAAATTTATAATAAAGTCATGGAAAAGTATCGAATATATTGAAAATCAATTTTAATGTAGCAAGATTTGAACTCATCCTAAAAGCAAACCAAGATCACATAAATTACATGAATGCAGAGGCATAAAGGGAATTTAAAGCATATTGCAATGAGGTTTCAATATGTAGGCAATTTTGAGCAAAAGAAATTTTGTAGAGTTTAAGAATGCACAACAACCATTGTCATTAAATAAAGAAAAAAACCCCAACGGAATAGTGCTACGAAGTCCTCCAGCTAAATAAGAGCATAAAACCTTAAAAGAAAGTACCCAAAAAAATTCTTATGGTAACCTGTAGTTCTCATAGTAAAGAGCCACACATAGTGTCCATGTAGTTTCTCCATGCAAAGAAAAATAAGGGAACCACCTACGCATTGCAAGGGGACGTGGAAAGGAGGGGGGGCTATAATTTCATAAACAACCGTTTATAAAATTATGGGCTAAATAGATTACACTTTGCTTTCACTGATTTCTTAAGAATAGTTTGCTAAAAATATTTTCCAAATCAATGATTGCTTAAAATAGTTTGCTAAAATATTTTTCAAATTGCTGATTTCTGGTTATTGATTTCCGACATCTAACATCTAACTATTTTCATGTGTATGACAAATTTTAGGCCATTTTGTACCACAATAAAAAAGCCTATTAGCTTAACAATTATAGTTTTAAATTTATATTTAAAAAAAAAGAAGAAAGTTTAACTTATATGTTAATAAAAAATATCAAAATGCGTAGTTTGTTTTTACTATTTTACTATATTAGATAAATATTTGTGTTTTTTTAAATTTTTAATAAAATGAGAATATTAAAAAATATAGGAAATGAATGTTTAAAATTTTAAAATAATTTTTATCTTGTTATATATTTCAAATTTTGATGATCATTATTATAAATTATTATATTGTTAATAATATAGTTAGAATATTTAATAATGGTAAGATATGGATTATCTAAATTTGTTAGGTTTAATTTATATAAAAAAAAAGTTTTACTGTATATGATTTGTATTAATTTTATTGTATTTTTTCTTATTTTATTTTTTTCCAATTTTAGTACAACTTAATTATTTTAGTTAGTTTTTAAAATATTTTTAAATTGAATATATTTAATTTTTCTCAATAATAAGGTTTTAATTTTATTTAAAAAGTTAGAATAGAAAAGTAATTTATGATTCCTCATAAATGTCATCAAGGATCATCATTTTGGAAACTTCCATACTTCCTAAATTCTAACATCATGGACAAAAGGAAGATCTATTTCTGGTTTATGTTGATTGCAAACAACCCAAAATCCTTCCAAACCATAAAGTGGCAAACAACCCAAAATCCTCCCAAACCATAGTGCTTCCTTATGTGTAGAAAGAAGAGTCGTCACACAAACCATTAGACCAAAAAAAAATTCTGTAACCTAGATATCCATGTTGATATCTAGCCAGACCACTTACTTGCATGTCTTTGGCTACTAACATTAAACCAAAAACTAGCACTATTTCTACAATTAAAGCTTAACTAGTGTTCTGCCCTACCTCAATGCCAACAACTTGAACCCAAAACCTCAAAAAATTGGATTATGTTCCTCTAATACATCTATTGGCTAAAAAATGTATCAATCTTCCAATGTCAACATAAGAGCATTGGAAAAATATCCTCAAGAGGGTAAAAACCAACCACCCATCATCCACCTCGAACCAAAAACCATAATTTAACTTTTGCTTTGATATTTTACATCAAAATAGTAATAAAAACATGAGAGGACTAGCATCACAATATCCCCTCAAGGACCAATTAGTAGACAACTCTCTCAAGACCTCTCACCTTTAATGGATGGCAACACAAAACCACAAATCCTCTCATCCATCAAGGTATCTACCTTCGATTCTAGGCATTTGTCATCATCCATTTACAATTGTGGGTTTTGAACCTGATTTTGTAAACTCATCACCATTTCAGTGTCATCATCTAGGTTCTAGTATACTCTTAGTTTCATTTCATTGGCATCTTCATCTATAACATGCATCATAACCAATAATTTGAGAAGGTAGCAACCTTTCATGGTTGCTTAAATCTCCATGTTGTTGAACCTCACTGAATCTCCAAATAGAAGGAACAAAGTGTGTTCCTATAATCTTCTCAAGCCCTAAACCTTTCTCTCCCACCCACAAGCCCAACTTTGGAATAGAGAAGTGAAGAATTTCATCCAGGCCAATTCTCGAGTGGGTTGACACCGATTTCTCCATGATATACCTAATTATAGGTTTTTGTTCTTCCAACTGGAGTTGCCACACCATGATCATGGAGAAGGCATCTATGTTGGTTTAGTACATGTTCTTCATTTTCAAAGAATATTTCCCCCAAAAATTGCTCCATCATCTCTGTGAAAAATTTGTGCTTAAATGCAAGCATTCCATCCATACAATGTTTATTTCCTTACAATAGAAAGAACTTTGTTGGTTTAGACATGAAAATGTAAAAGAAGACTTCATTCATTCTTATAGTTGCATACCTACCATTTCCTTATGAAGAGAGCTTCTTAAGGAGATTTAAATGCTTGTAAGAAATGAAGAGATTGTACTTATATGTGAAATGATTATCATTCCTCACCTCATTATATGTGGCACACAACACAAAATATACAATTCATCCCCCATAAAAAATCTCCTTAATTTAAACTCATTTAAAAAAATGCTTGAACTTGTTGTTCTTTAGTACACGTGAGTTCATGCCTAAATAATTTTAACTTTGAGACCAAACTCCTGCTTAAAAGCTCTTGGGATGTTTTGATATGACATGTGATATCATGAGTATTGGCCTCCCAAAAAATCAATGATATTCACCAAGTACCCAAATAAGATTTGATATCACATCTGATATCAAGAGTATTGTCGTCTCAGGATATCAAATGATATTTACCAAATACTCTTTGAGTAATGGTCTTCCAGAAATGTTAAGATGCAAGACATTCACCATTTACTCAAATTTAGATCTCATGATACAAGTTATTGTAAGAGCGCCACCTTACAATAACTTTTGAAAATACAAGTGACATCATTTGAGAGTTGTCACTTCCTTGTGATGTACACAAGGGATAGGCCCATTAAAATCATATAGTCACACATATGGACTTTCAAACTCCCTCTAGATATCAATCTTGAGAGCTCCTTATTCAATGTTGTCTTAGATCTAGTGTCAAACTCCCTCTAAATTTAATAATAGTCATCATTTTCCTGCAATAACATTTTGAGATAAAAAGATCAAGACACATAGCTCTTATAACACACATAGAAATACATATAAGAAATTAACTACAAAAATACGAATAAAGGTAGTTCTCAAAATATAATAATTAGAAAATACCAACATCCTTGATTGTCCTTATTATCACTAATGTGATAACTATGTATATAAAACTGAATTTATTTCATCTTTATTCTTAAGATATCAGGTCAGGTTCATACCTCCTAAATTCATGTGGGATGTCCAAGTACATATAAAAGTTGACTACAATGATGTATGAAAACCTGTCACTGTGACTCCACTTTCCCAATCGCGTGAAAATTTTATCCCATTCGGCACTTAGCATCCTTCTCGGTGGGTTGAATGTGGAAACAATATAATTGGTTCGGATTATAACTCCCACTAAGCGCTCCACATGAGGGAATATTGAATTTGTTCTATTTTTTATAATTTCCTCATTTTCTCTATGTTTCAGTCCATCTTCGTACATCACACACTAAGGAAGAAATTAAACTTGAAAAAGTAAGTCAAACTTTGACTATTTAACACTTTTACACTAGGAATCAAGCCTTAGTGTGTGATGTTTGAGCTGTTCATCTTACATGTGCTCGAATTCCTTTGACTAGAGATGCATGATCTTTTTCAAATGGTTTTGCTACTTCGATCTCCTTCTTCCAGCGAGGACAGTGCCACACAGTGATTATCTCAAAGCATTTTCCTTCCTCAGATAAAATGTGAGTCCACCCTTCCTCGTGGCATGTGAATGGCTACAAAGAGTATTTGTTTTATATTTTCACTTTCTGACGTGTGATGTTTCATTAATGTACACGGTGTCAGATTTGTTTTGCTCATCTTTTATTTATGCTTGAGTTGACATTCTTTTTGGTTTGATCTTCCACCCAATACTATGTCTGTAATCGGTGTTCTCTGCTATAAAGGAAAGTTCACATGGGCGGAATGGGAGTCTGATGTTATCGATGACTGCGTGCCTGCAATCACCGTGGGTCGGGCCCGCGATAAAGGCTTTGAAGATCACAGATGAGCCCGACAAGTAAAGGTGAGTCTCTCTTTAGCACTCTGTACAAAGTGGGATAGAAGATATGTCAACTTATTCTCCAACTCAAACACACTGTCCACATAGCCGTACATTGGTTTCTTACTCTTGCATTTTTATTTTTAACTTTACACAATTTTCTCCACTGCATTTACTCTCCTCTCGTCGATCACATTTTAAAGTATTTGGATCAAACTCCCTCCTCCAAAGACGTTGCGTACAGCTTTAAGAAGCGCTCTGGATTTTCTGATGAAAACTTGGAGCGAACACACTTTTTAATTTATTTTATTTAATTATTGATCTTAAATTCTTCACACAGATATATCGCTCGTATCATTTGTGAGTTTTTGTTCAATAAATCATTCAAAATGGAGAAACCACACAAGAAATTTAATCGTCGTCACACATTTTTAAATGTTACATGCTGGTAAGTAACTAGGTTCTGATACTATATTAAATTTAAGAGGCTCGCTGTCAATGTAATTGAATTGTCTTCTTGGTATATTCTTTTTAAAGACAATGATCTTATATTTATAATAGAGAAATGGTCAAGAGTAGACATGTCCTATGAAGAGACATGTCCATTCATTAACATAATGATAATTATCAATGTATTAAATTTTCTAATATAATAATAATATATAATTTCTCATATTACACACACACACACAAACTCATATCTCATATAAAAAAATATAAAAAATAATATCTCATATATAATTATATATACTCATACACTCATCCAATTGAAGCTACCAAGCATCGATAGAATGAAGGAAGAGATCACTGAACCTGTTGTTATGCTATGTGATAACACAAGTTTTATAAACATATCTAAAAATTATGTGATGCATACTAAGAGCAAGCATATTGCTATCAAGTATCATTACTTGAGAGAGTTGTACAAGACAAAGAAGTGAGATTGGAGTATGTGAATACAAATGAAAAAATAGTTGGTATGTTCAAAAAAGCCTTGCCTAAGTACGCACATGAATATCTAAGAGGTAAACTAGGGGTGATTCCCCTAACTAAGGCTACTTAAGCTGAGATGAGGCTTTGCATCACATGTTTTGATTAGAATATCTTACAAATTGATGCAGAAGGTCACACTTTAGGACTTGCCTAAAGCTATAAGGAGAGAAGCACAAGATATTGAATCAAGCATAAGTAAGATGACAAAAGAAGAACTTAGTTCATAGAACTGGCCAAGGAATATTTACATGTTGAAGATGTATGAGACTAAGTTAGTTGTAAATGTTGAAGTATTTTGCAAGCATCTTTGACATTGTTGTCAAAGAGGGAGAGATTACATTGTTACCATGGAAACATGGAAACATGAGTAAAGAGAGAGAATTTTAAGTCAATTACCATAGGAAGCATAAGCCAAGAGGGAGAAGTATGAAGTAGTTACCTGTGCACTAATCTATAAGAGTGAGGTGTTTCTATCAAGAGAGATAGTGAAGAAGTTCATATGGTGTATATCAAAGAGGAAGATTATTGTTCTAATATGATAAAGGGAGTTGTTAGAAGTGTAACTAGAAGTGTTGCATATTAGAGTTGCATGGATGTGAATCTGAAACAAATTGAAACATGAGAATAAAAAAGATTGTTGGATATTGAGATGAGAATCATAGTGAAACTAAGGATATTAATGAAGATCTATTACTGAACATAGAAGGAGTTGACCGAATCAAGTCAAATATTTTTGGATTGCATGGTAACTAGAGTTGTTTCCATTAATTCCAAAGAGGGATATTGTTGAAAAGTACAATTGGAACAATTGTTATTTTGTCATTGATGTCAAACCTTATTGGTGAGACATTTTCTACCTAAGTAGAGTGCCATATCAAGATGACTGATGAAGAGGATTTGAGAAGAAGAGATAACAAGAGGACCTAGTGGAAAGGTTGAGTTATGAGAAATTATAATGGGCACTTGATCAGTTGGACTTTGACAAGATAACACATTTTTTAATCATAACACTAAGTAGAGAAGATAGTTGTGTTGAAGTTAAAAAGAGATGATCAATGAAGGAACAAATACATATTCTTAACTAAGCTTCAAAGAAGAAGATTAAGGAACTTATAGTTGAAGTTGAGCTATGCTGGTATTGATAGAGTGAATAGTAGAAGCCAAGAGAATCCAATGTCGATTGATCACTACTAAAGACATAGTATTAGAAAAGTTGGAGTGAGCACTAGTAAAAAGGATCAAGCGAAGTCAGTGTAAGCTGTGAAAGATAGTTTAGTGATGATCGTGTGATTTAATGATGACTGGGTGATATAATGATGACCAAGACTAGGAGGAACATAATTTTGGCCTAGTGTCATCATTTCATAGTTTGTGAAGGAACTGAGATTCCTGGTTGACATAGTTGAATTCTTGAAATATGTAAAGTGTGTTGAAGATACAATTTGATGAGCAAGATTATTTAATTCAAGAGAAACCATGTTTGAGCATTTCTAAGTATGGATTCAAAGAGAAGTTTTGAGAAGTTTCTAGAAGAAGGAGGAAATGAAATGATGGAAGGATTCAATGAATATGACCTAAACTAAAGATCAACAGTGGTGTTTAAGTGGGAAAAGATCAAAGATACCTATTTGAGGAGGCATAAAGTCTAACCTAATAGGGTTAGAGTAGTTATAGATTCTGTTGATTAGTGAACTTAAGCAAAAGGCTAAATAGTGAAGTGTTATGGTAAAGAGTGATTGCTTGAAGGGTTACTGTAGTGCCTGCCCCTATATCACATTTTTGTTATCATTATTGAACTCTTTTAGGGCTAGTTTTATGTTGATGGATATCAACATTGTTTTGAGACTATCAAATATTGTGCTATGGATTCAATTGATATGTGATGAGATTACTTAGACTCTACATTTCATGTATGCATGATGATTATTACATTGCTTTCAGTTATTGATGATGATTAGTAAGATGATTTATTATCATATGTGTTTTCTTATGGATACTTACCCCATACTTGCATGTGTATGGTGTGTGTGTTTGTTCTTGGATGGCATTTCTGATGTGGTTATGGAAGGGAGTCATAGTCACCTGCTAGTCAGGATCTACATGATGCACCACTTCCTGCCATTGCCTGTTTAGCTTAGCATATATATATATATATATATATATATACACACACATATATACATATATATATATATATATATATATACATACATATGTACATATATATATATATACATACATATATATACATACATATATATATATACATATACATATATATATATACATATATATATATATATATACATATATATATATATATATATTGTATGTACATGCATGGTTTTTATGTAGGTTGCAGGTACTGAGTATCGACTTCCCTGAATTGTCAGGATGAGCGTACCCTATCACATTATCTCAATGGTAAGAGAGGGGAGATAAATTCTCAAGTCCAAATCCCAGCCTTTTAAGCCATTTGTCCTAATTGAAAATTAGGACAAGTATCTGAGTTGAGTACCTTTTGAATGCGTCGGGTGACGTAATTCGTGATATTAACCCTTGGTTTGATTTTGTATGTATTTTGGCTATGACTAGTTTTTTGTATTTTATTTTATGAGTCTTTAGTGTATTTTCTATTAATTAAGCCTAATTAAAAGATTTAATTAATGTTTTAATTTAATGAAAAATTAATATGATATTTTAATATTTATTTTATTTAATTAATTAAGAAATTAATTAAATAAAATAATTAAATTTGAAGATAAAAGTAATAATTTTAAAGTTGGAATGTGATAATATTTATTTAAGTTAATAAATATTTTAGCAATTAAGTTTTGAAAATGAATTTAAAAGTGGAAAAGATTCTAGATTGCATGATGTGTGCATGTGATTAAAATATAAATATATTAAGATAAAACAAGTGGAGTTATTAAAGTGAGTGCATAAGATTTAAAAATTAATAAATTAAATTGAAAAGAGTAAAGTGAATATTAAATTAATTAATGTGCATTATTTTAATACATAGGAGTTTGTGAATTCTCGGGAGTTGTCATGTAGACAACACAAGAGTTTGCACTCTAATTATGCACGTGTTGTCAACAACACAGGGGTTAGTGCACAAATTAAGCACATGGTGTCTACAACTTTATGACTCATCTAGAAGGTTGAAAAAAGCTCGTGCTTAGTTGTCAACACTTTCTGGTTGTTTCTAGAGACATTCTAGGTGTTTCCTGAGAGTTCTTTATAAGGAGGCACTCCTAGACGCTTAGGGAGAGCGTTTGGAGAGCATTTGGAGTGTGGTTGGAGGACCGAGAACATGGGAGAAGGAAGCTTGCTTTGCGGATTTTGAGGGGAAGAGAATTAGCATCAGTATCCAGGTGCACTCGTGATTTTTGCATATTCCCTTTTTACACACTTTCCTTTCCTGTCTTCATCGTGTCTGCTAGATGACTGCTTGGATAATTCTTGTGATGAATGTTTAATTCAGATTTGCATGTTGATTCTCTCTTTGTGTGAAGGAATCAATAGAGAACTCAATTAGAAAACCCTAGCTTCCATTCATGGAAAGAAATTAGTTCTAAATTGGGTTTGGGTTCGAATTTAAATTGTGAAATTAGATTGACAAGGATTTAAATTTGAAAATAGAAAGAAGGTTGAAAAGGAAATTCTTAATAATTAGAAAGCCCTTGTTATTTAAAAGTTATATATGTATTCTCTTTTTAAATATATGAAATCTGCACGCGCGCACACACACACACACACACACACACACACATGTTTATTAAAAATTTCAATAATGTCTGGGTAGCAAACTGCATATATATATATATATGTGTGTGTGTGTGTGTGTGTGTGTGTGTGTGTGTGTGTGTGTGTGTGTGTGTGTGTATATATATATGTGTATATATATATATGTATATGTGTATATATATATATATATATATATATACATATATGTGTATATATATATATATGTATATATATATATATATACATATACGTATATACATAGATATATACATATATACATATATGTATATATTTATTTAAAATTGCCATAGTAAACATTTACATAAAATTTGAATTGGTTTGGGAAGAACATTTCTTTAAAAAAAACATTATTTGATATCGTTTAAAAAAATAAAATTATATATATATATATATATATATATAAGGGAGGGGTGGGTTACATCCCCTTGTACCCCCCCTCTATTTCATGCGTCGACGAGTACTGTGGTTGTAGGGTACCTACATACCGTAGGGTACCCGTGACAGACCTTTTTAACTGCCGCACGACCCTCTTTAATATAGAGATGGCAGCGATCAGCAGACCCCGTAATGTTGAAGGCCTGCAGTGATATTAAAATCACATTTTAAGTTTGTATTAAAGTTTTGATATTATAAGTTGTAGTAGTAGTTTTATTAAATGTAGAGTTTTAATTGAAGTTTTAATATATGTCTAAATTTGTTAGTAATGATTTTTATTAATACGTTCTTTATTATTATTAATTAAATTTATAAATATATTTTAATTATGTTTAGTGGAATATTAATTAGTGAATGTATGTATCATTTCTGATTTGGTTATTAATAATTTTAATTATTATTATTAATTATTAAAATTATTAATGAGACTATTATCTATTAATAATTGTTAAGTGTAACAAATTATTAATGAACGATAGTATAAATAGTTTGATATAATTATTAATTAATTAATTAAATTTTAATTAATTAATAATTGAAGTATTGTAATAAGTTATAAATCAAATTAAGTAAATGAGATTTAGTCGAGATCGGACTTACGTGGAGTATTTGTTGGGTGATGCGACGCGCTCCCCTGCCCACATGTGGTTAATTATGTGGTGTTCCATGTTCACTAACAGTCATGGCTTTTGGTGCAATGGCAAATGGGCCCTACAATTGGTATCAGAGTCTGGTTTTGGCCTAGTCATGGGTTCAAATCTCCCCGGTGCCTTCCCGACCCGCGTAAGCACCTAGTATGCGCGTCGAGGGGGAGATTGTTGGGTGATGCGACGTGCTCCCCTGCCCACAGGTGGTTAATTATGTGGTGTTCCATGTTCACTAACAGTCATGTCTTTTGGTGTAACGAAAAATGGGCCCTACAATATTTTACGGAAATGAATTTATAATGGCAATGTTTTCAACAAAATTGGAAATTAACTCTTGAGAGATCATCAATTATAATTGTCAAACGTTTACCTTAGTTGATTTTAGAAAAGATGATTTTAGATATTATGGGGGGGGGGGGGGTTGAACTTAATTGATTCAATTGTTTAAATGGGATATCCACAGAGCAGAAGAGAGTCTTCTCGCTTGATATTATTCATTGAGTTATTAATTATGATATTAATAATTAAGTTGTGCGATAGAGTATTAATTGAAATGATTATCAATAATATGGGTTTGTTAAGGAAATGTTAGTATTCATTGAAAAGAATGACAAATGTGGTCATTATAGATTTATTAATAAGATTTTCAAAATGACTTGTTATTAAATATTAACAAGTCATTATTGAACTATTAATATTAGAGAATTGGATTATGGTTGATCTTTAACTTGCAAATTATTGCTAGTTATTAATTTATGTAGTTATTAATTAAATTAATTAATTGGAGTTAATTAGATTTAGTTAAAAATTAAGTTAAGTAATAGAGTTTTAATTGATATGATTCTTTTAACGAAGTTGTAAAGTATCTACATCGAAGTTGATAAGTTTTATTCTAATGACTTGAATAATGACCTTAGGTATTTTAATGGTTGTTAGTGATGATTTAATCAAGAGACTTAAGTTTTAGTGATATTTAATTGAGTTTTAAATAAGAACTATTAGAATGATATAGAGTCATGGATTGTGTACGTTATTAATTAATTTAATTATATAATTTAATTAAGATTAATTAATAAAGCATGGTGTTAAAGTAAGACTAGTTAATTTTGTTGTTATAATCTTCTTACTCGAAGATTGATAACTGGCTTTCTTATAATTTAAAAGAGTATGATCCTTTGGTTTTGTTTGGAGAAGTTGAATTAATGATAAGGAAGAGTTATTCAATTAGTAACATTGATCTTAGCAAAATAAAGCGAATGATTTTATTAAGTGTCAAATGATTTAATGAGTAAATATTTATCCTTCGGTTATTCTTAGAATGCAATTTTAAATAATGAAAGGATAATGCTATCGAGGAAACAAATAGGTTGACTTGTAGGTCAAATGATTAATCTTATATACTTGAAGTATACTTACAAACGAAAACTGAAACCTCCATACTTAATTCAACTATGTGATTTTAGTAAACCAAAACATGTGTTTGCATTGTGTTTTCTCTATGCTTCTTGTTTTGGGTTTGGGTTGACTAGATTGTTGACCAGTCTTAGGTTGTTACTAGAGGCTCAGGGGTTATGATTATGATGGCATGATGATGTCTTTTGATTTCAATCTTTATAAACCCAACCATGTTTATGTGATGGTATGCTCTATAAGATGTTTGTATTTACTGATTGTTATTGCTCATCAGTCTTCTTGAGTGAAGTTGAGTTATATGTATCTAAGACACTTGACTTAACCATTTTTGAGTCATCGATTAGTTATCCTTGGATTACTTTCTAGTTTCCATGATGGGGCTAAAATGTTGATTTATTTCTTGATGATATCATGTTGTGACATGTTTGACTCAACCATTTTGGAGTCTTTGATCAGTATGATTTTGAGATATATTTTGGTTATTGAGAACCAATGGATACTTTTGATTATCAGTGATTGCTTCAGTTGCCAATAGAGAACTGTTGTGGTCATGATTATCTTTGGGTGCTTTTCATGTGCTCGTGGAGATTTGATGCTCTTTTTATGGATTATCTTTTGGTATTTCTTTCCAGTTGTTTGTCTAGGATTGTGGTGATTTTGAGATTCATGATTCCATGAGCTTAGGGTAGGTTATCTACTTGTAGTGTTGGGAAGTGGCTTGCAATGGGGGCCGGGGCCCTAAGTGGCTGCCAGGGTAACTCATTGTAAGTTGTTTTAATAAATGATAACATTTACACTAAATGGGGATTAAATGAACCTAAAAAGATAATTGTTTTGTTCTTGCCCATGCCTTGAGTGCTAGTATAGACTAGGATGGGAGTAGAGAGAACGCTTGGTTGCGACCTTGCATTCCATAGTATGCCTTGTCATTATGAGAGGATACTAGTGGCTGCATAAGGATCAGTAGGGACCCATGGAGTCCTAAGCTAACTGCCAAGGTAACTTCTACATGATATATGCAATGAAACTTGCCTACTTATAGAGTAGGTTTCCTACATGTCATTATGTGCCTCTGGGATTAGATGTCAGTTTTGTGATTGAAACCTTTGAGTTAGTATACTTTTAGGATTCCTGTACTTAGAGGGTATTTATGCTATGTGATTTTGATAACCTATTTGGGACTTGAGATTATCTCCTCAGCACGGTGGGAGTGGACCATTTAGGTTCCACACGGTCGGGTAGTAGTGCTTTTTCACTCTTATCATTTGAGATCTGTTTGAGACAGCGTGGCTGATGCATTCTTTGTTGGCATCTATCTTCATGGATTATGATGGTGGAAATGTATCCTTATATTGATGATTTGCATATGTTAGATGATGTTATCTTATGCTTTACTTTGCATGTTAGATTACTTTCTGCATATGATGTAGCATATTTTTAGGAGTGACATTCCTACTATGTTAATACTGATGATCTTTTCAATGATTTGGGATGTTACGCACAAAGGGATGGCTAGGACCCACGATGGTCTAATGATGCTATTTACAGTTGCGAGGAACCGTGCACTTAGTTAATTTATGTTTGATGATTTAAGGTTAAGATGATGTATCATGTATGGTTTGTGATTTCATTTATGTTATTGCATCATGGATTAGAGTTAGTATGATGATGTAGTTTATTTACATGGATGTATATTCTTTTAAGCCTTTCATACCCTGTGGCATGTACAGTGGATGATTGAGCAATCGAAGATGTAATTTAAGAATGTTGGGTGTATCATTATTATTTCATGAGGATGTGAGGTTAGATGAATAGATAAGTTAGATGTGATTCAACGTTAAGGGATCCTTAAAGAATGTAATCTGTTATGTATGTCATGTTTACCTTCATTTGAATTATTGTTGTTGCTTTTGCTTCTATGTTATGAGTGGTTACTTTCATGTTTAAAAAAAAAAATGCAACCAAAATTAGTGAAACTTTAGGTTAATTCTTTGGATCCCTTGGCGGGGCATTATAGTTACCAAGTGAACCAGTGATATAGATGATAATGGAGGATAGTCAATGAATGAGCTATTAAACTGATTTGTGATCTATACTCACAAAGTGAGTTGTATTTATTCAGATAATTCTACTATTACTTTCTAACCATTGTATCAGTTGAAATCCTTTAGTCAAGATTGATCTAACAGTCATTTGTACATCCTTTAATCAAAGTGACATTATAATGGAATGTTCTTAAGTCCTCTAACAAGGCCACTCCTAATAAGGTGATTAAATTCTTTAACATTGTCACACCTAACAGTGTGTATTATAACCTTTAACAAGGTTGGCTCCTAACATAGCTCACTTCAAAAGTGTGAAAAGATGGTGACATGTTGATGATGCTTTTTCCCAAACTAGGTTTTGACGTTAAATCTTGGTGTCTTACTTATGTGGATGTTATTTGAGATGTTTATTATTAATGTTTTATATTCTACAAGTTTGTTATTATTGGGATAGTGGACTGCAAGTTTATGTATCTAATAAGTTTTTATAGAGACCGAGTGGATTAAAGATTAAATCTAAGTTGTTTGATGAGGTGAAAAGTTTAATTAGTACGTCTAGACCTAAGGATAATTGTTTCACCCCTCCCTCGTAGTTATTCTAAATCATTCTAATAGATGTATCAATTTTTCTTTCCCTTGAATGCAGCTACTTATTTTTCTTGATCTGTCCTCTTATGTTGGCACATCATAGAGCTAGTCTACATTTAGATCATAAGACTATAGTGCAATTTTTTTCTTTGCTAGCTTATTGGTTCCAAGAAAAGCACTAAGAATGTCACAACCATGTATTGTATATTTACTATCTACTCCTTGATTGTTATAGTCTCCTTGTCACTACATAAGTCATCTAGACATGATCTTCTCCCTCTGAACCAATATAATCCATGATAGTCAATTAAAGTAGATCCTCTAGTTCCCCCCTTTGTCACAAAAACATTCCTTGCTTACATGATAGAATTCATTAATGCTGGTATTTCCTTTCAAAAACAAATTGGAATTCTTCCAAATGATTGCATACCCTATCTTTACTTAGGTTCAAGAAATCTTAGACTTTATTATATTACATAAATTCCTTCTCAGTGACAAAAATTAAAAATTCCATCATTTCCATGCTCGTTTCTTGTATATTTAAAAATTAAAAGTTCTATCCTTTGGGCTGAGATTTCCTTCAAACATAAATCGCCCTCGGGCTGAGATCATCTTTAGAATATTATAGAAAAGAGAAAAAAATTACAAATACAAACATGAATTTTCCTACTCCATAAAAGTACTTCTTTTATAGAACTGGGTTGATTGGCTTGCCACCCCAAAATTCAAAATTTTCTATTTTGGTTCTTCCAACCAATTTATAATCACAATTGTACCAATTTACACATCAACTTTTATTTCATCTTTGATCGTAATATTTTTAATATCCTAGTATTCTTTCATGATAAAGGTACTTGATTGAATGGTTAATATTCAATGAAGAGTGCCAAGACAATATCAATGGTTTCTTGTTAGTGTCATTAAATAGAAGCAAAACTAAGGATTAGTATGATTGATGTGGTTCAAACAATAGAAGAGTTACAAGTTACCAAACAATTATATGCATAAAATGGATGAAGAACTGATATGGCAACTTCACAAAACTCCCTAGAAGTAGCAGACATAAATGAACAACACTGAAACTATGGCATGAAATAATTTTAACTCTAAAAAATATTCTCAGAATTTATTCATTTCAAATGATAAATATTTTACTCAATAAATATGTACACATTAATATTTAGAATTATGTTAAAATAAACTATTAATATAAGAACTTTCTTAATTTAACAATTAAGGAGAAAATTTAAGAGAAGTGTAATGAGAAAATACATTTGAAATATTTAACAAGATTTAATTTTATGATTCCTAACCATGCATTGAAAAATAGTATTGATGTGTTTGTTGTGGAATTAGAGCTTGCTTCGACTCTATTGCAATGAAGCTAAAAAAAAATTCAAATATTTTAATGTAATTGAATAGATTGTACAATGGCATTATTTAAACTTTCAAACTCATTTGCAACATGCCAACATTTTGGAAAGAACTTCACTTCTTTGTAGCCTTGTTTTAGTAGGTTAAATTGGTGTTTCTTTAATTTATTTAATTCCTATCTTCAATATTTGTTATCGTAGCCTATACTATTGTAATCCCCATTTTTTTTCACTAGTTATTAATTATTAAAATTTAAACAAATTACAAGTAAGTATTTATATATATATATATATATATATATATATATATATATATATATATATATATATATTTATTTATTTCTGTTTACATTTTTCAAAGTCGACATATAATTTTCTTAATTTCTAAAATATCCAAAATTTATTTTCTTCAGGTTGATTGGCTATTATGCTTGGGTCTTATATAGAGAATTTTCTGGAAGCACTACATGATTATTTAGGATATGCTGGCACTTTTTTTAATATTTAATAATCTTTTATTAGATTTGGCTTGTATGATAGAATAAAAAATTATGAACTACAATATTATCAATTCTAGAATGTGATAAAAGAATACTTTTATCACATTTTAAAAATAAATTGAAATTAAAATACAGTTTACAAAAATAGCACTCATAAGAAATTGCAAATTATGATTCATTAACTAACATTAGAAAAGAATTAAGTTTTATTATTTATATTAGAAGCATTTTACCACTCTAGTGTATTTTAATTTTACCTAGAAGTTTTTAGGTCTTCTCTACTTTCTAATTTTAATATATAAATTAAATAATATGATATGTATAATCGTTGATATTTAATTTATCTTTTATATATCTAATTATAAAAAATTTATTTTTATTCTAATTAAATTATATTCATATTTATTTATTTTTTCAAGAAAGGCAATGAGAATCTATAATTTTATCAATACATAAGAAAAAATCACATCATATTGGATAGCATAACACTATAACCCAAAATATTAACTAAACATAAAATCAAATACTAGAACTATCAAAATCTACCACATGCCCTTTGATATCTCAAAACCCTTCCACAAGTGACCAAGATGCGGAAGAACATAGAAAGACCCATCAAAACTCAAGTTTAAATCCCAATATTCCCATTAACACCCATGGGAACAAGAAAACTCCAACAATGTCTTGATCAATAGCCACCTCCCTTGCCCATGGTACTGTCATATCAACCCCAACATCACCATCCAAACTTAATACTTTAGGAGGTAGAATATTCTTATTGCCATGTTTAAATATCATACTATACATTGCAAAGACCTATGAATGAAGTTGCCTTATCAAAGGTGCACTTAGAGACCTATAGTTCCTTGCAATGAAACCATGAACATGCCCCAAATCTTGAGTCTAAAATGAAAGCTTCATGTTATTGAATGCTGAGACAAATAATGGTTGCTTCAAAAGTAGCTTGTTAGAGAAAATTCCACTCACAAAACCAAAACCATTTCAAAGATTCTATTTTCGTAGCTCAAATCATAACACTTCATCAGAATGCAAACACATCCACCACCTCAATCTTGAACATGGTACCTCTCATCCTTTTGTTGCAACTCAACTGATGAATCAAAAGAACTCATCTTTGATATTGCAAATAAATACCGAGTGAAAGAAAGTAATAATGGGAGCCGAAGAAAAAAATCACTTTAATCATTTTTAAGTGTACCCAAATTAATGTAATCCTCTTTCCAGTCACTTCTACACAAGTTAAAAAGATAAAATGCATCTTTGCAATGGATGCTCGTATAACATTGGGAAAGAGGAATATGAAAGGAGTGAAAATAGTAACCCAAACTATCAAGTCGACCAATATAGAAATTCTTAAAATGTTCTTTTCTAAATACCTCATGTACTTGCTCTAGTCAAGGTGACATTATATTGTATAAAAATAATGTGTGATATAATGAGATCCTCATTCCAATAACATTGTCATATTAATAAAGGAAATATTTGGCATAAGAATCTATCATTCAATAAATTTCCACAATTATATTATGATATATTACAAAATTGTGAAAAGGTGATATTCGTTAATAACACTTCACATGGAAATACTCATACTTGGAATGCAATTACATGCACAAACTAAACTGATGTGGAATGTTTGTAACTTGTATAGTCATGTAGACAAGGTGATATAATAGGATTGCTTCCACTAGCCCTTACCTTCACTAAGGGCCTCCTAGGATTCTCTCCTAGCCTCTTAGGGTTCTCCCTTGTTACCCTATCCTTAGAGGATTGCTTACTTATCCCCTATACCTTCCTATCCAATTACACCAATGAATTTTGTACTTTCATTCTCCTTAAGTCACTTTAGCAAGCCTTCCAATCTCCTATTTTCACCACACTTGATCTTCCCATCTTCTACCAGGACTGAGGGATTCATACTAAAGGTTTTGGACCTCACCAATACCCTTGGTCTCAAAACCCATGATCTTCCTTATCAATTTCACCAAACTGAACCAAACTAGAATAGAAAAGTACTAATAGAATTAGGCCTCCAAAGTTAGTTATAGGGCTACTATTGACACACAAGATTGCACCCTAGCTTGAGGGAATACTTCTCAGGTAGCCTCATGTAACATGGAAAAAATCTTGAAAGTGTGGGACTTCACAACTTGAGATTGAGTCTCTAGAGAAGACCGACTTCCTTTACTATTAGGTTGAACCTAACTACACTTGGAGAGGAAAAGGGAGAAGGAGATGCAAGAAAGTGAATCTACCTATTATAACCTAAGGGGGTGATGCACCAAATAGTATGTGGGTCTACTTCTTTCCCAATGAATGTACTAGAACTTAATAGATTTTTCAAAGTATACCATTATCTACACCTTTTCAATCTCTAAATCATAGATAAGCCAAAAATAACACAATTAGAGAAGGAATACAATGGATTAACTTAATCTAATTGGTCACCAAGTATGAACATGATCGTATGATATTTCAACTATTAAAATACATTCAACACGTGAGGCCATAGGAGTATACACACACTTGGATGCAGAGAATGGATACAACAGAGAAGCTCTCTATTGAGCATAGGAAAAATTATACAAGAACTCTAAAAAATAGAAAAGAGAGAACCATTGAGAAGACAACAAAAAATTTCTTTTATAGTTAAAGCATAACTCTAGATTGCTTCACACTTTCATTCATGTATTTAAGATTTTCAGAGAGCATTTGGGCAAGATTTGGATGATAGATTTGATCTGGTATGCCTTTAGAGTCATGGAAATCATCAACCCTGACTAGAAGAACCCTGATCTTGACATGAAACAATGTCATTAATGCAAAAGTTCCCTCAAATAGATAACCAAGTGGCAAGAAACATGTCTTTCATGTCTTCTAGCATGGCCAAAACTCAGGAGTGGTTGGGATCAATCAAGACGATCGGATCTTATAGAGGAAACCCCACACGTGGAATAATAGCCTATTATCCTTTTTCCACCTCATGAAGTCTTTGAGTGTTCACCATTTTTTATCTTCCTGAACTCATCACCTTCCAACATAATTGTTTGAACCTTTACAATCTTATGATCACCAATTATGTCGTAGCATTGCCAGTTGGAATTCTAGCCCTTATGATTTCACGACACGTGATTTATCTTATGGTCACAAGTACCTCTTGTAACCTCCATGATCTTTTGATCATGGCTAATAGACCATCCTATAACATTGAAAGTTACCCCAACAGCTATCGTTGATTTACGACCACATGACGACAGTTATCTTTCCTTATCGTAGCCTCAGAAGCATCAAAATTTACCTTTATGTTCTCACAATGACCATCACTTCATAACATTAGGTAGGTATCCTTTCTTGTTCACAATCTTATGATCCCCCTTGGTGCTATGACCATATGATGCTATGAACCTACGATGTTACAATAAATTGTTGGTATTGTGGTATCGAAACCTCCATTGCTTGCACTCATGATCTTAGGATCAACTGTGATCATAAGATCAAGAGACCATTCACAACATGCAGAAACCCTTATGCTTTCCTTTGGCCCTACCATGCCACATTTTGATATATTTCTATCTCACCATGGGTATCTTTTGTGTAACTTTCATTAGCAACAAAGAAACAACCACTTGATTATAATTCATCTAACAGTCTTGAAGATGCATCCATTTTGTCAGCACAGAGACCAATAGAAAACACTGCCTTTCGCCAATACATGTGACAACTCATCCACCTCACCTATGGCCCACACTGAGAACTAGACTCACTTTGCACATGCCAATCGCTTGCTTTCATGCATAATTTAAAGTCCTTGCATCTTGAGAAAGTGAGAAAGTGAAAACCCTCGATCCTTTTCGATCTGACGGTGAATGAAACACGTGCCCGCAAAGAAATATTTAAAACATGAAATACTTAGGAAAATGTATAACCTAAGGTCTTGAATGATTTATTTGCATGCTATAATATATTTGAATATTAAAATATATGAACGTTACTAAGTTCAAATTCAAATATCTCCATTTTGGTGGGAGAGAAAAATTAGCCAACAATTCTGGCAACTCAGAGGGGATGTAAGCCTATTATGCATGGACACATAGCCTATGCATCCATTGGGCTATAGAGTCATGAAAATCATGAACATCTACCCACTGTGAGACCCTAAAACTATAGAAAGACATACACAGTGATCCTCAAAAGTACTCTCTTCAACCTATGCAAGACTTTCAAAGAACACCATGTGCTTGACACTTCTTGGAAAGCAAGAAAAAATAAAGAAAACTACTCTACTATGTACATGATTTAAATATATGCAAGGTTAAACAAACCCATTGATTGGTTTGTTCAAGTAGCTCCCTTTCCTCACTAGTTGATTTCTTCTTTCATACAAGAGGGAAACTTAAATGACAACAAGTATGACAAACACATTGCTGCATAAAATACCTTCCTCCCAATACTGAAAATAATGAAGCTTTCTAGAATTGGGGCATTACCTTGTGGAGAAAAACATATTAAATGCTCCTCCTTATATAATTCTTCCTCATACTCTGGAGTGAGCATGATTGGGGGCAACTTGCTAATTTTCTGTAGAGCTAGATGTTTGATGGGGCATCCTCTTGATGGTGTAGGGCTCAAGGAATCATCCTTGACCACTTGATTGTGCTCTACAATGGTAGTTTCCAATTAGATTGGGAGGGGATCCTCTTCTTGTGAAGAAAAAATCTCCACCTTGTCTTCATGTTTCTCATGAGCCACCTCCATGGGAGCTACTAGTATGGTGTGACTTTCCACTTGTTGCTATTGTTGAACATGCTCCTCATATTCAAGAGATGATGATTCAATATCTATGGAAGAGCAGATAGCATAACTCATCCAAAAGATCATCCTAATCATTGATCTCCTCCAATATAGTTGTAAAGACATGCATAGGTTGAGGGGCAATCTCATGCAGGTCAACATGTTCCTCCTTAAGGACAACACTATCCTTGAGGCTCTCTTTTCCATCCTCGATATCATGGAGAATTTCCTGTTACTGCAAATCATCTTCTTCCTTTTCCAATAACATACCCCCATCCTCTTTTAAAGGCTCAAAAGCCATGACTTGTTCTTCAAAAGAAGGAACAACCTTTTCTTCTTCTTCTTCAACAAAAGAAGGAAGCTCTTCAGATAAGAGGAGTGGATCCTCTTCCTTTGGCTCAACAACTACCTCCTTGTTCTCCTTAGTAGGCCACAACTCCTCCCACAGAAGCCTTCTGGGCTTGTTTTCACTCCTCCAAAATTCCATATTTGGACCATCAGGAGTCCATACAATTGGTCCACCCTTAAAGAGTGAAATGGTGACAAGTGTGGAAGGCTCATGAACCAACCAATTTTCTCACACAAGAAGTGGAGGGGCAATAGTAGTAAGCTCTTATAATGGAGGGGGCTTCGTGAAGCTTGGGATGACATATTTGGGAGAAGGGGTTGCTTCTACTTCCTTGGTTTGAAAATGAGTTGATTAGAGCCTCATTTCCTCCTCTTTTGATGTAGCGACTTGCCTAGCAAGTCTCTCCTCAATATGTCTCTGTTTCTCCCTCTCTTTGTTTTGTTTCTTCCCTTCATCTAACTAGAGAAAACTCTCTTAAGACTCACAGAAGATATTATAGATCTCTTGCACCAAGCTATAAACATGAGGATCACTTTCCCATATCTCCAAGTCAATATGCAACATCTCTAGCTGAAAAATCATGAGGTGCCTCACATATTCAAAATACCCCATAAAAAAAAGCCCATAAGAATTAGGAATTTCATCCAAGGTTCTTCCTAGGCTAGAAAAATCATGACCCAGATCAAGGATACGGTCATAGAGCTTAGTGAGCTTGACCCTAAGATCATTAGAGGGTTCTATGAAAGACTGGGAAGGCTACACATAAATAGGTTGTGGCTAGCATAAGGAATGAGAGGGCTGGGGAATAATCTCTTCATGATATGGTGGGGAATAGTAGTTATTTCTCTAAAAGGGATTCATGGTTAAAGCTTCATAAATACCACAATTTCATAGAAAACTTTAAAAAATCACAAAAGACCAGAAATGATCTTTACATACTAGCATTATGTCTATGTGAAACCATAAGACATGCACTAAAGTTTCCATGGTGTTTGATTGAATGTCTCCAAAGTCTGATTTCATTGAGAATAACACCCAAATCCTCAATGTACCAAGATCAATTGGCTAACCAATGGACTTATGTACTTGAATCTTCTTGTCCCATCAGGAGTGCCAAAAACTATTGACACAAAAGCTTACACCCTAACCTAATGGAATACTTCTCATGCAATCTTGTGTAACATGAAAATAATCTCGAAAGTGTGGGACTTTGCAAGTTGAGATTGAGTCTCTAGAGAAGGTTAGCTTCCTTTACTATTAGGGTGCACCTGACTACACTTAGAGAGGAAAAGGGAGAAGGAGATGCAAGAAAGTGAATCTACCTATTCTAACCTAAAGGGGTGATGCACCAAATAGTATGTGGGTCTACTTCTTTTCCAATGAATGCACTATCACTTAATAGATTTCTCAAAGTATATCATTATCTACACCTTTTCAATCTCTATATCATAGATAAGCCAAAAATAACACAATTAGAGAAGGAATACAATGGATTCACTTAATATAATCAATCATCAAGTATGAACATGATAATATGAGATTTCAATTGTCAAAATACATTTAGCAAATGAGGCCACAAGAGTATACATACACTTGGTTGATAGAGAATGGATATAGAAGGGAAGGTCTCTATTAAGCGTAGCCAAAATTATAGAAGAACTCTAAAATTTAGAAAAGAGAGAACCCCTAAGAAGACAACAAAAAATTGCTTTTATAGTTCAAGAATAACTCTAGATTGGTTCACAATTTCATTCATGCATTTAATATTGTCAGAGAGCACTTGGGTGAGATCCAGATGATATATTTGATTTGGTATGCCTTTGGAGTCATCAAAATCATCAACCCTAACTAGAAGAACCCTAATCTTGAGATGAAATGACATTATTAATGCAAAACTTCCCTCAAATGGATAACCAGGTGGTAAGCAGCATGTCTTTCATGTCTTTTTGCATGACCATAACTTGGGTGTGTTTGGGATCAATCCCGAAGATCAAATCCCCTTTTCCTTGCTCCAGGCTTGACAAATCATTAGAATCAATAGGTCAACTAGGTCAATCAACTAGGAAATGACATGTGGACCAATAGCATTTTATCCTTTTGTCACCTCATGAAGTCTTTGAGTGTTGACCATGTTTTGTCTTCTTGATCTCATCACCTTCCAACATAATTGTTTGAACCTTTACGATCTTACGATCACCAATTATGTCATAGCATTGCCAATTAGAATTCTAACCCTTATGATTTCATGGCACCTAGTTTATCTTATGGTCATGAGCACCCCTTGTAACCCCTAGAATCTAATGATCATGGCTAATAGACCATCCTATAACCTCGATAGTTACCCCAACAACTATCATTGATTTGTGACCACACGACAATGATTATCTTTCCTTATCGTAGCCTTAGAAGAATCAAAATTTACCTTTACAATCTCACAATGACCATCAATTTATAACATTGGGTAGGTATCCTTTCTGGTTCACAATCTTACCATCCCCCTTGGTGCTATGACCATACAATGGTACAACCCTACAATGTTACGATGAACTATTGGTATCATATTTTTGGACCCTCCATTGCTTGCACCCGTGCTCTTATGATCAACTATGACTATAAGATTGGGATACAATTCACATCATGCAAAAACCCTTACGCTTTCCTCTAGCCCTACCATGCCACATGTTGATATGTCACTATCTCACCATGAGTATCTTTCATGCAACTTCTATTAGCAACAAAGCAACAACCACTTGATTATAATTCATCTAATAGTCTCGAAGATGCATTAATTTTGTCACCACATAGACCAATAGAAAAGACTACCTTTTGCCAACTCACTTGACAACTTGTCCACCTTGCCTACAACCTACACTCAGAACTAGACCCACTTGCCACATGTATCACTCGCTTTGTCACGTAATTTAAAGTCCTTTCATCTTGAAAAAGTGAGGAAGTGACAACCCTCGATCCTTTTTTATCTGATGATGGATGAAACATGAGCCCGCAAAGGAATATTTAAAATGAAAAATACTTAGGAAAATATATAACCTAAGGTCTTGAAAGATTTATTTGTGTGCCCTAATATGTTTGAATATTTATAATATATGAGCATTACTTTGTTCAAATTCAAATATCTCCATTTATGTGAGAGGTCGAAATTAGCCAACAGCTACCATTCCAAATTTTTCTGAACAAGGTGGAAAAACCAATCTTAGTTATGGATACTATTTTGGAAGTACTAAGAGATTTTGTGGTTCTCAGACTCCCAACCTATCCATACACCCCCTTGCTGTTTGTACGCCTCAAAACAAGGGTATCTAATCTTGTCAAACAAAATTCACTAGGGCCTGTTGAAGAACTTAATAAAATTGGTCATGGAAACTTGTCCTTACACATGGAGCATCCTCACACATCCCTCCTCCTTTCCTAACTCTCAAATTGAACCAACTGATGTATTCAACTTGCTCAAACTCACTTGTTAACTCTATGATAACCTAGCCATGCAGCAAAGGCTCACCTACGCATCAAATTAAAAATAGTTCCCATGTTTTTCCAAGCTTCTCCACTTCTATGTACACTATAGGGATTAATTTAGTGGTGAATCTTCACCTTTTGGTGATCCCGTTTGATGGGTCAATCGTCATTTGGTGAATATTTATCATATTTGGGTCCAACCGCATCATCGAATATTTATCATATTTGGGTCCAATGCCCGGGGTGGTCGCATATTAGTTATCATATGATTGGTCAAAAATATCGATGCAATCGCCAATGCGATATATAGTTTGGATACATTTATTTTAAACAATTTTCCAGCCTTTGCATGTTGTTTCTTATTGGCCGATGTTATTTCGCCATTACTACAACCATATTAATTTTTCCTTGGGTTGGGTGTCGCCAACCATTTTATCGATGTGTGTTGATCACCCACCCCATTTAGCCAACTGTTTCCTACTATAGGCTTGCATCGGAAGGTGCATTTCACCTACATTTGACATTCTCGCTTGTTAATCCCGCCTAATTCGCCAACCTAGATTGGACTATAAGAAATTATTATTCTACACAATTCGTTATTTTCTAGTTTGGAGACTCAAATTTCTTATTGCTGTCGAACTTTCAGAGTGCTGAGTGCATTGGCCATTGACTTGTGGACCTGGTTTTTGTAAAAGGCAAGTGATTTTTAAATTATTTTGTAAGTGGTACTGGTTATTTTTTTAGTTTCACTGTTCAGTGTCCACTGGTGACTAGACATCTCAAATGCTAAGATAACCTATAGGTATTAGGTTTGCAAATTATATTGGGTAGTACCATAGACTATAGTACTATAGTAGTAGTAACCTTTTTTTGAGAATGAATTATATTATTTTTATTATATGTAGTCTAAGTAGTTAAGTCTTTTGGTCAACAACTAAGTTGATATTTTTTTGCAGCCTTTATTGGTTTGCCATGTCAAACAAGAGGGGTCTGATCCTTGAAATCCAAGAGAGGCTACCATTACCAAAATGCAGAACCATAGTGGCATATTTTGGTGGTGGAAATGTTGGCAACCTACAAGATTCACAAGTTAGATCTCCAGTGGTTAATGAAAAACAAGATTCATCACAAGTTGGACCCTCAGACAGTATTGAAGTTCAAGTTGGTGAACCTGATGTCTCAGTCGAGGACAAACTTGAACAAGATCTAGAGGAACTTACCTCAAGTAGGGAGTCACAAATTGAGATTATAGAGTTGGAGTCAGTCCCAGACCAGTCAGTTGAGAAAACCAAAAATGATTCCATAAATCAGGTTCATGCACAAAAGGGGAAAAGAAAACTGGAATCGAAGAAAGATCAATCTCGCTGAGATCTATCCAAAAGGAATTTTCAGTTAGAATGGGTGGAAAAGTACTAGTTCATTGAACCAATGCCCAATCCAAATGATAGTGAGCCTCCTGCAAAATGCAGATGTAAGATTTGAACAGAGATAAAAAAGAAGGAGAAGAGGCTGTAGCTTAAAATTGATACCATAGAAAAGCATGTCGGTAAAGTTTACAAGAAGGAAATTATAGATGGAGTCAAAAAATCCATGCTAACTTGGAAAGCAAAGGAGAACTGTCTACATATTAGGAATGCTGAAATATATGAGTTACACTAGCAAATACGGGAGAAGTGTTTTGCAGTAAAATGTTCCATTGAAGATTTCATTGGGAAAGCAACGGAAGTGCAAGATATGGGAAAAGTAGTTCAATTAGGTGTGGTATTTTATATATTGAGTAGAGGATGCCCTATGATGGACTACCCTACAATGACTGCATTATTGCATTTTTTGAAAACTTGAAACTATCCTAATAGTCACTGGTCAATAAACAGCGGGTGGGAATGGGCTAAATGTCTTGCACAGGTTGAAATAGAAGATATGAAGGAATCTATAAAAAAAATTAGATTTAATTGCATTTTCTCTAGATGAAGTTACAACAATTGATAATACTTCTTGGGTGTGCATGCATGTTTATATTGTAAACAATCTTTGCCGTCAACCATTTCTACTATCTGTTGCTAAATTGAATTGTAGTGTGACAACTGATAACTTATATGAATTATTAAAGACTACTGTAATTGAATTTTGAGGTTTGGATAGCATGGATATTGCCAAAAAGTTGGTGTGTGTTGGAGTAGATGGTGCTTCGGTTATGCAAGGTCATAAAGGTGGTCTTTGCAAAAAGATCAAGAATGATTTGGCACCCTACGCTATTCCCATTCATTGCATGGCCCATCAAATGAATCTAGCTTTTGGAATTGTTAGCAATTTTGGTTGTGTAACTAAAGTGGAATCTCTGATCAAAGAGATTTACCAATACTTCTATCAAAGTCCAAAATGAGTCCAGGAATTTCAATACTTTGCTGTAGGACTTACTGATGGGAGGAAGCTTCTTAAAGACAATGATACCAGATGGATCTCTTTGGATGGACCAGTGCATCGAGTAATGTCTGAATACCCATCATTGCTTGGACTAATCCACTCTATGCAAGATAGATTCCCTCAGCTATATTCAAGCCTAACTAATGTTAAGGTACTCTTAACTTTAGTAGCTATTCTCCGCATGCTACAGGACATGAGAAATATTATAAAAAAGGTTCAACAAAGAGCTATGTACATTGCAAAATATAATAAGCTACATAAAATGACATGTAGTAGCCTGGATACTCTGTACCAATTATTACCATTAGATGAAACAAAGTTTGCAAAGTGGTTAGAAATCTCAGCTTTGAACAATCTTGGGAACTTTTTACATATTGGTGCAAATGATGAAGTATATGTCAGGGTACGTGGAGTTGACATACCAATTTAGTACTATGCCCGCGTCAACCCCAACGAAGCAGGAAGCAAAGTTGAATCAGAACCAGAGAAGGTACTTTCACGTGTTGCAAGTGAAGCCTTCAAGAAGATCAAAAACTTTGTACTTGACTTTGTCAAGTGAGTTTGCTTCAATCTGTCATCAGAAATTAGATTCAAATTCCCTCCAGAGGAACTGCTAGAAGCAATGTCAATTGTTTTTCCACAATATTGGTCTCTAAATAGTCCAACTAATTTTCAAAGAAGGATGACAACTCTGATTTAGCATTTTTGCACACCTAAAGTAATCAATGGAGTCACCATAAATGAAATTTTAGATGAAACTCGACTGAGAGATCAATCATACTCTTTTGCAAATATAATGAGGGAACAATATGCTGTTATGGAGAACCCAAATGAAGAGGGAGCAGTAAAAAAGCTTTGGAAAAACTTTGGTGAGAGCAATTAGTTGAGAGAGGCAATACCAAAATATTTCAAGCTTACCAATTTATGTTTGACAATGATATTGGGTTCAATGGAGAATGAGAGAGTTTTTAGTACTTTGGGCTTCCTTAAGTCGAATGTTAGAAACAAATTAGACAAAAATTTGGATAATTGTTTGAGGCTCTATAATTCTAGGTATGAGGTAGAAAGTTTCCCTTATGACAGAGTTGTCAGCATTTGGAGAAAGCGATGTCAAAGAAGAGGGATTGCCAACATTTCAAACACAAGTGGTAGTGGTAGTGGCGGTGGCAGTGGTTCATATCGTGATATTGAAAGTCAAAGCAATGAAGATGATTTTGAATTTGGCATGCATAGTGAGTCTGACGCTGACAGTGAATCTGAAGAAAACACAACAAACAATGAAACATTATATGCAATAAATGAGGAGGATTTTGATGATAGTGATGCTGAGCCGGTCCAGGTAGAATGGCAACTATAGTAGCTTCTCAACCTTTTGCGTGAGTCAAGTAGTAGGCTAGTAGCTCTGATCTAAGGCTCTACTTACTAATTAATTATGTAACATGTTTGTAGAAGTTAATTTATAGCCTTCATTCACTGTCCCTTTATAGATGTTTAATTTTATTTATTTATTTTTGAACATGTTGATGTTACAAACTTAGTACTTACATGTGGAGATTTTCATTGATTGTATTTTTTTAAAATGTTGAGATTTTCATTGATTCTAGTTTTTTCTTTAAGAAATTGTAATATAATGCATTTAACAGAATAAGCTGCATTTAAAAAAAATTGTATTATAATTTATAATTACAAATCAGCCTATAACATAATACATTTAACGATTGTCAATTACAAACAATTACAACCCTTTACAAATGACTCAATGTCAAATTGCAATGACCGTGAATTCCCTTTTGTAGATACAAGGGAGAAACAATAGCTGTAGGTCAGTTTGTAATTGTATATATGATCAAATATGTTGGCTCTTGATTCCTGATATGCCATAGTATGCTAGTGCCTGGCTGCTCAACTATCCTGATATGCTGGCTCTTGATTCCTGTAACAATTAACATTAAACAATGTTGAAATTAAATCCAAAATTTGAAATTAAAGAGAAACAAGTAACAAAACAATTATAGTTCTATCACTTACTAACTTGTTACAGTGTTACTACTTAGTGATATCAGCTATGACTGCCACTGATAGCAACAATAACAGTTTGAGAAGATGAGCCAGCTTCACTGAATTTCTTTAGGGTGCTCCATTCTACATCATTTGGAAGCCCAATTTTTTTGAGGTTGTAGCTAATTAGTTGTAGTCTTGTCAACAAAAAATACTTCTGGGAGATAGAATCATATGATAAGAGGAATCTATCTATAGCATCACTCATTGTTGACAGTGGTTTGATGCAACTTATAATTCCCTCCAGAGTGAATTCCTCAGGCAATTCCCCTAAATGAGAATTCATCCTGCCCTACAACTTTTTCATGTAATTTTTGTTTCCAATGAATGTGCTTTCTGAGTTAGAAGGATTTAGTAATCCAACATTCAGCAAGTTCACTATGGTGTTATTCATCTTCATCAACTCTTTGGAAGCAGAATTGAGCGATTCACCAATTCGTGTTGCTTCTTCACAATGTTGAGAGACATTAATGGCCATTACATAGGCATCCAAGCGGTTGTTTATTCCATGGTTTGCCAAATCCCTACCACTGGATCTCTTTAGTTTATTGAGAACTTGGTCAGAAAGATCTTTTAAGGAACAAGTGAAGATTTGTCTTTTACCCTGAAAATCAATTTTTACATTTTCAAAGAAAACTCTGAGATTGCTATTCAAATCAAGCCATTCAACCAAACCATCACTAATCGTAATTATTTTGTCCCAAATTTCTTGTTTCATAAGCTTAACTATGTTTATTATAGTATCCTTCACATGATGGTCTTTGAAAGAGGTCGTTCTATTTTCTGCCATTACATTCTCCATCTTTTTCTTCATTTCAACATCTCTTTTTCACTCTTTTTCTGCATTTCCTCTAGTTTCCTTTTCCAATCAGTTGCTCTCTTCCTCTCATCCTCCAATTTATTCTTCAAATCTTGGATTTTATTTGCAGTAGTTACCTTTTTTTCTTGTTTTTCTCGAGTTCCCTTTTCAAATCATGGATTTTCTTTGAAGTGGACTCCTCCTTTTTCTTCGCACTGTCCAATTCCTTCTTCAAATCATGGAGACTTTGAGTAGACTCCTCTTTCTTCATGTTCTCCAATTCCTTTCTCAAATTGAGGTTTTTCTTTGTAGCTGACTCCTCTTTTTTCTTTGCATTCTCCAATTCCCTCCTCAATTTGTGGATTGTGTTAGTGCATGTAGTAACACTAGGCTCCATTTTCTTTGCATTCTCCAATTCCTCCTTCAAATCACTAATAGTTTTTGCAGTTGACAACTCTTTTTGTTTCATTTTCTCCAATTGGTTATTCAAATTGTGGATTTTGTCTGTAGTAGACTCCTCTTTTTTCTTCTTATTCCTGAATTCCTTTTACAAATTAAGAATCATACTTGCCCTAGACTCCACTTTTTTCTTTTCCTTCTCCCATTCATCCTTCAAAATTTTATTTTCCTTGGCAGCAGATTCTAGCTTAGTTTTCAATTGATTCATGACTTGTGCACTACTCTTTATAGACTTGAACAACTATGTAGTAGATGCTTGTTCATTCTTAAGTCTTTTTTGGCACTCATCTAATTCTTTAGTAAATTGTTGCACTTGTTCATTCATCTTTTCTTGCTAGACAATTGCCTCTGTAGGAGAAGATTTCTTTATCCTATTTTTTTAATTCTTTGAACCTATTGTATACTACTTTCTCCTTCGCCTTCACATTATCAAGGTCTACCTATAACTTTTCTATTTTCTTTGTAAGCCTTCTGTTTTCCCTCTCCGCTTTCAGAAGTGTAGAGTAGACCATTTTGTTGCTCTCTTTTGATATATTGATTTTGTCAATATTTTTCACTTTTGACAAATCCATTTGAAGACTGGTAACTTGTATATCATTACAATTTATTACATTTTGTGGTGGATTATTATCTCTACCCAGGGGCATAACAGCCATGAAGTTCATCATTTCATTATTTGGATCATATGTTAGAAATATTCTGTTAGTAGATCCTTGACATTTGACAACTGCATCACTTTTCAAAGTCTTCATAATTTGCCTATTTCTTTTGCTTGTCTATTCAAATTTTGATGCAAACTTGTTCAAACTAAAATCTAGGTTTTCTGACACAATTGAGTGTTTGAAAGGTGAATTATCAACTGTATTGTTGAATGCTGATGCTCCTCCATCTCCAGCTAAACTTACTCCACCTACAACTATATTTTGAGGATTACCAACATACTGAAGATGGCCCATTCCAAATCCTGGCATTTTAGGACTATTTTCAAGGTTTTGTACAGAAGCCACTTGTGCATACATTGCTGAAGTAACTGCTGACATTTCTTGCAGTGTAATTGTCATAAGTTTTTTCTTTTTTGCACAAGGTTCATCCATGCTAGTGCCAGTGTCAGTGCTAGTGCCAATGGGATCAACTACAACTAGATTTGAAGATTTAACAAATAATGTGTTAGGATGACCTTTAGAAGCAGAAGTATAATATTTTTTTTCCCTTTTTAGATGAATCATCTTCAATCTCAGAGCTTCCAATGATTGGTTTACTTCCTATTTTGGGTGGGTCTGGTAGTGGAACTGGATTCCAAATCCCATCACCACTTGCACTAGTGGGCCCTATACCTACATAACCCATTTTTTGTATCATAGTTGCTCCTTTACCATATGTTTGTTTAGTAGAATCACTCATTTGAAGTTTAATAATATCTCTGCCCTTAGTTGACCTAGAATCCTCAATACCTTCAATGTCAGCATCAGACTAGAGGTCCTCCTGTCTTTGAATATCATTGTCACTGCAACTCTCAAGTTGATATGTTATAGTTGGATGCTCTTTATCCCAATAAGTGCTGAAAAGATCATCCTCATCAATTTCCTCAAAATTTTCTGATGTCTTTGGTTCACCCAAATTTTGTCTCATTTTCCAAAACTCAGTTATCTTGGTTTGACACCACATTTCAGATATGCATGCCTCTTTAATTGCTTTCAGCATAGACTTCTTAGAAGGTTTAGGTGTTTCTCGTAGAAATTTAAGTATGTCAAAGGCCCTGATTTGTGTGACTCTGATATGTGCAATGTCGTAATTTGGGATGACAGTTGTTGCATTGAAATATTATTCTCTGCTGCATGTTTCTCCATCTCTTTCTTAACCTCATCCCACGAATCCTTGTTTTTTAACTTTTCTATCAATGGCATCTCCTAGTATTGATATTTGCTCGCAGAGTTCCCATTGGCAATAAGTCTTATTTTTATTATGTTCAGTGGATCATAATTCCAATGACTAACAAAATGAAAGCCAAAAAAAGTTACTAATTCATTTGTCACTTTGAAAGCCTTTCTCTCAAATGTGAGGCCTCCAATTGCGAAAGGCAAGGAAGGAAATATCATTTTCTTTTGTTGTCCACTGAAAAGTTCATCTGTGCTCTCTATTTGCCTTACATATTCTAGTGCAAAAACCCTTTCTGTAACATGCATTGGAAGTTTGCAGGGTTCAACTGCTAAACTGTAAAACCTTAAGACAATGTACTCTTCCATGAAGAACCAGTCAGCCAATTGAATCTAACTTCCCAATTGAATGCAATCTTTACAAGACACAAGCAATCTAGGCATTGTAGTGCAAGTGATTTTTTGGTAAATAGGTGCCAAAAAAGAAGTCTACAAAATGGTTGTAGTTTTTATTGTTAGTAGTCATCCTCATCTTATGTGTCCACTCATATACTAGACTTGGTGTCTCTAATTTCTTTTGGGTTTTCTCATCAAACTTATAGACCTCAATATCAAGCTAGTTGTTCTCTGTCTCAAATATTGGGTGATGCTTTGCTAAAAGAAGGTAGCACAAGTAACTTTTGAACCTAAATGTCTTTGTCTTGCCTGTAGCTATACTTTCTTTAATCATTACTAATTGTTGTTGCAAAGATTCAACAATGTACCTAACAAAATCATATCTTACTGCTACATTGTCAACTGACTGACCTCGACAATGGATATTATAAATCATTTCAAGAACACTGGCCCCCACTTCCTTGTTACTGTCCAATCCCAGGCAAAATGATAACAAAGAAATAGTATTCTGAACCCATGGCACAAAAATATCATACTGATAAGGAGGCTTGTGGTCTTTGTCTAGTGTAACAGTAACACTACTAGTGGATGCTGAGGGTATTAAACCCTTAATATATGAATCTTGAAAAATTCTTTCCAAGTTGTCATAAGCCTGAGCTATTTTATCCAAGTCAATGCACTCATTAGAGCTTTCTGTTCTAAACCCTAACCCTAGGTCTAACAGAGTGAAAAATTCACTCTCAGTGATTGATAAAATTTCCTCTTGAGTGTTTTGGTTTACAATTGCCTTTCTATTTTCATCATAATTTTGAGTGCATAGCATTACAATTTCAGGGCAAGGAAATACTTCAGGTACAACGAGGTTTGCTAATCTAGTAACCAGAGCAGCTAGTTTATTTGTATATGCACCAATACTACTGTTATATTTGTAATAAATTCTCCTCTTCTAGGGATCTTTCCACTTACTAAACAATGAATGTCTAATTGTCATGATTCTAGAATCTCCAAGGATAACAGGATAAAAAATATCATGACATTCATCGGTGAAACCTAGGGTTTGTAGCACTTGTCTGAGTTGTATATTTATATAATATAATAATAATAATAATGACTCGAGTCATCAACGACCCGGGAGGAATTTTGAGCCGATTTGGGAAATCTTTTCACATCTGCTGAGATTCATCCAGAACCGTGTCATGATTCCAGATGAATCTCGGCAGATGGGAAAAGATTCCCCAAATCGGCTCGAAATTCCTTCCGGGCCGTCGATGACTCGATGGTTCTTATTATTATTATTAATATTTATATAATATAATAATAATATTTATTATTGTTCTTCTTTTTATTATTATTATTTATATAATATAATAATAATATTTATTATTATTATAATATTATACCATATAATATTTATATAATGTAATAATAATAATAATAATAATGACTTGAGTCATCAATGAAATTATTATTATTATTAATATTTATATAATATATAAATATTAATAATAATAATAATAATAATAATTCCACATAATATTATACAAATAATAATAATTTCGTTGATGACTCGAGTCATTATTATTATTATTATTATTACATTATATAAATATTATATGGTATAATAATAGTAATAATAATAATAATAATATTATTATAATAATATTATTATATAAATGATAATAATAATAATAATATAATGTTATAATAATAAATATTATTATAATATAAATAATAATAATAATAATTTCGTCGATGACTCGAATCATTATTATTATTACATTATATAAATATTATATGGTATAATATTATATTAATAATAAATATTATTATTATATTATATAAATAATAATAATAAGAACCATCGAGTCATCAACAGTCCAGGAGGAATTTTGGGCCGATTTGGGGAATCTTTTTCCATCTGCCCAGATTCATCTGGAATCGTGACATGTGTCACGGAATCCACGATTATCTTAATCTAAGAAAGTCATACTCATTGTTATTATTATTATATTATATAAATATTATATGGTTATAAATTATAATTATATAATATAATATAATCTAATAATAATAATGACTCGAGTCATCGACGGCCCGAGATGAATTTCAAGCCAATTTGAGGAATCTTTTTCCATCTGCCCAGATCCATCCGAAATCGTGACACGTGTCATGGAATCCACGATTATCTTAATATGCGATGGTCATACTCATTGTTATTATTATTATATTATATAAATATTATATGGTTATAAATTATTATTATATTATATTATATTATAGTATAATTAATTATATTATATGTATATGATATGGTTATAATTACAATTTAAAAATATAATTGCAAATTTTCTATTTTTATTCATATTTATTATTTAGTTTCAAAATTATAATATAATATAATTATAATATCTATAAATTATTAAAATTTAACATATATTGAAAATTCTGATAATTGTTTATAAACTATTCTTCATCATTTAAAAGATTTCATAATGAAAAAAAAGTTAGGAATAGGTGACAAGATAGGTATGAAATAAAAATTTGACACATAAATTTGAAACAAACTTACAAAGTCATAGACTAAGAAGAACAACGATTTGAGAAGCCAAAAATTATTATTTTTATTGATAATATTTTAGACTGTACAATGTACATAATACTGATTCATAGCATACATATTCAAAATAGCTGATTAAATCACTAATCATCCTGATTTTACTATTTCGTAATTTACAAAAAAGGGCAGGGCCCAATCCAAAGAAAAATATAGATATTTTGAAAACATTTTTTTGGCAAACTTTTACCCTAATCAAAACATTTTTTTGCCCTAAAGGGCCAAGGGAACAAGGAACACTGAACAGGGAACTAGGGAACCAGGGAGGCTGGAAGCATGAGCGGGCTGAGTGGTTGAAAGATTGAAGCCTTTAATCAGAAAGGTCTTCAATTCTGTCCGTGAGGAATCTATTGGAGAAGATGATGTCACTGAACTCGTCCAACCATGTGAAGTCCGTCTCACTGACGTCGTCATCCAATAACAAGCATTTCCACAGAAAATCTCTTCTGAGCCACACCCACTTCTGATGGCGAGTTTGTTGTCATTCGTTCATGCCGAGCAAGAAAGGATGCTTATGTATAATGCACTCTATGCCTTCCTCCCAACACTTGTCTACTACATTTGCAAAAGGGATGCCAATACCTGGCCCTGGTACCTGCTCGACCAATACAATAATTTTGACATCATCTTCTAAAAATGTTTCCTTAAAAATGTTACGCAGAAGCATCAGCATGTCTATTTGCCTGCCTCCAAGGTCGAGAAGAGACGCGAGGAAGCGAGAGGTAATATCCATGGACACACGGTACCTCTTATCATTTCTCAAGAATTCATGGCCGAGTACCATGCATATAGCATGGTGGATAAAAGGACTTTGGCCATCTACCTTGCAAACCATGGCAAGGAAATCATCAAGAATTTTGCCCAAAAAGGGCTTTTGCAGAGCCATATTAGTGCATTTCAAGTGAATTGGCGTATCCATGACTACGATTCAAGAAATTGAAAACCCTACAAAGTGAAACTACAAACCAAATTCAGATTGAAAAAATTAGAATATGAAAAATGATATTGAAAAAGGAATTGAAGAGCCTATTTAATGGTAGACTGTAGTTGCATCTAATTCTTTGGCGACGTGGCATTCATAGTCTTTCATATCTTATTTTTTTGTATTTCTATTAATTTTTAAGTGTGTGAAATGTTGAAATGTGTTGACATTAATGTCGGACAGTCAATAGTGCCTGACATGATTAATGATTTCCATGTAAACTTTTCTATGTGTCTCCATTCTGGAAAATTAAGTGCGACTCCAAGTCTTTTCAAGTGAGTGGCCCTGAGATGCATTTACTATTAACGTAACAAAAGTGACGATAGTTGACTTGGTAATTGTGACACTGACATAACGATGTTATGACATTATTAATAACACACCTAAGATAGTACACAAGTTGAAACTTGAAAGTGACTACTCAGTAGTCAGTACAATCACTAACCAATACATGTGCAAATTTCACTTTCAGATTAAACAATTTTTCAATTCACCACTGAAGATTAGCCAAGACCATTATTATTCATTTTCCTGCAAAACAAGTAATTTGCCTCTAACATTATTAATTAATTTTTGGCAAGGGAAAAAATAGCCATCATTTATATATCCGTCAATGAAAAAAAATATTAATTTGCCACATTTAAAATGACTTTTGCTAGGGCAAGAAACAAATCACCAACATATAATATTTTATTTCCCTATATGGAACAAAAAAATTGCCCTCGATATTAAAATTTTCCTGCCCCCAAGATGTTGGATTCGCCAGCATTTTAGGCTCTTTTTTCGAGAGGGGTTTCTTAAAGTTATCCTTGGTACACTATACAAGGGCTCCTCTTCCATGTCCCTAAAAGCCATGATGATTCCATGGTAAGGATTCATGGAGGAGTCATTTCCCCAAAAACTGCCAATGCAAGAATAATAAATAGACTATGTACAAATGATTTATTAAGTACACTCAAATGAACTCTAAATAACTTGCAATCTAAAATGAAAAGAACTGTAATAACATGAAAAATAAGAATCCAACATAAAGATGAGTCTATCAATCTATTAGTCCGTACAAGCAACCAAGAAACTCAAAACTGTCAAAATCTAGATTGTATTTTGTGGATTCACTTGTAAAATTATGCTTGTTTACAAATCCCAACCCTTGGGATGGTTTCATTTCATGGTTTTATAATTTCCTCAAGAGGTTACAGATAGTTAGAATAAACATCAACCTCTTTCTTGTGTTATGTACTTTTCCTGTCAAAAAGTTGTGAAGCAACTTTTCAAAATTGTTGACAACTTTTACAACTTTTCCCAATTTTGAGAAACTTTGACTTCCTTTACTTGGGAACTTCCAAACCTATCCATTATGATCTATTAATGATGCCTAGGTATGCTTTAGCCTTTAGGACATCAATTTGCATGATTTTAGCCATTCTAGCCTATTTGACAACTTTTCACAATTTACTTCTTTTTAACATCTCCCAATTTTTTCCAAATGACTTAAGTACAGCCTCTAACCTATGCACAAGGATGTAAAACCATCACATAGGACAAGATAACTTAAAACCATACCTTTCTTAGGTTTCTAGGGTATAAGATCCATAACCCTAGGTTAAATCCCTAACATCAAAACATAAGGAACCTAAAGCAAGAAAATTCAAGCCAACTAGAGTCGATTGAACCTAGTCAAATCCACCTAGGAATAAACCCAAACACGACACAACTTTTCAAAATTGCTGACAACTTTTAAAACTTTTTCCAATTTTGAGAAACTTTGACTTCCTTTACTTGGGAACTTCCAAATTTGTCCATTATGATCTATTACTGATGCCTAGGCATGATTTAACCTTTAGGACATCAATTTGCATGATTTTAGCCTTTCTAGCCTATTTAACAACTTTTCACAATTTACATCTTTTTGACATCTTCTCCCAATTTTTGCCAAACAACTTAGGTATAGCCTCTAACCTATGCACAATGATGTATAACCATCATAGAGGACATCTTAGAACCATACCTTTCTTAGGTTTCTATGGTATAAGACCCATAACCCTAGGTACAAACTTCCTAACATCAAAACACAAAGAACCTAAAGCAAGAAAACTCAAACCAACTAGAGTAGATTGAACCTAGTCAAATCCACTTAGGAACAAACCCAAACATGACCTTCTAAGGTCCAAACACCCCTAATTGACTTGGCTAGGGTCACTATAAGCCAAAAATAATCAAGGCTAGAAGTTAGCCTAGGTGTGTCTGCACCACAAGAAAGAAACAACATGGAGAGGCATCAGTGTGTCTCCTGTGTGAGTAACCCATGAATATCAATTTATTTTTTCAACATACTAAATGACCTTGTTAAGAATGATACAAACAAGTCCACCTGTGACTACACCCAAACATTATAGGCATAATGCCAATACCAATTTGAGTTGTAGAATAAAACTAAGTCTCCAAATACACATCCTATTTACAAAATAAATATGGAAAGATGAAATTTCATCTTAATCCAAGATATGAAAGAGAGTTGGAAATGAAATTTGAAATTTAGAATTCTAAACAATAATAATTTGACCATTATTACTTTCCATGTTTTCCTTAAAATCAGCTACTTTATTTCCTTCTCTATATGTGTGAGGGATCACATAAGAACAAATCTTGTCCAATAAGACCAAACATTTTTAAGAAAATACCAAAATTTCTAGTTCTAACAAGTTCTCTATTTTATGACAAGAATGATAATTTAGGAATCCCTCTCAAAACGAACCTTTGAAAATACTAGTTGAATTAGAGTTTGAATCCCATAAAGAAAAGAAAGAGCTTTATCTTGATTATTAGTACTTGACCCAAGAGGTATAGCAGTAGCCTTAATTAATTTCCCTTGAAAGTCCCTAATATAGATTTTGGCTCCTGATAGTCTCAGATTGTTCCTCAATTCCCCATCAAAATTTAAATTAACAATAAGAAATGTGGGACAATGCCACCTAACCTTCTTTCTATTCACTTTTACCTTAGAATTAATGATATTAAATGTTGGAATACTTAGACCAGACCAACCTTTAAGGATTTTATTATCCCAAGACATGAAATGAGCATAATCGAAGGAATTGTAGAATAAGAATGCATTTAATGTTTTGACTATTGAAGAAACCATCCCAATTGACCCATCTGGATTGGGGGATAACATGACCAGCTTCTTGAAAAGGAAAGAGGCAGATAAAGGTTAGGTTTTTCCCTCGGGGGCAGACTCTCAAGGTCCTAGCAAGCGTACTCAGGTCAATTCAAAGAAGATGGAGGAAACCACTAAGAAGGATGAGGTGAATTTTTCTGTTGAGACTATGCATTCTCTGGTGGACCAAGTTGTGCATCTAATTAATAGTCCTTAGCTGGTCGGTTGATGTTCCTTTGCTGGTCTTTTGTTGTCTTTTCCAGCAATGTTGTCTGTAACCTCTTTATGTTTTATGAGGTCTGTTTCATGTTGTTTGTTTGTTCTCTTTTCATGATACTTTCTTAATACTCTGCTGATGTAAGGTTTTGGGTCCTTTAAAACCTGTTTTTACTTAATCAAAACAACCTTACAAAATATCTATGTGTTCCTTTCCCACCAAATAGACCATATGACAATAGCATGATAGATGAATCACAATGTAGCAAATAAGGAATTGGTCTATAATGCTGACCAATATTATTACAGATCCCAAAGCTTAGGTGGCATGGCTAAACTGTAGTTTAGTTTATAAAAAATGTAGTACCGATGTTCATATACAAAGGGAAAAAGAAGAAATAGATGATCTACATCCTCAAAAAGAATCACCACAAAGAAAAAACTTAATAGGATCATATATTTTCAACTCACATAATTTATTTCCAGTCAACACATGTTTTTTTAGAGCCAACCAAGTAAAAGTTCCCACCCTTGGTGGAGTACCATTACTCCAAAAAAACTTGGAAACTCTTCGAGGTCCAATTTAAAGATCATGAGCTAGAAGATCCTAATACCCAACCTTAATTTAATACTACCAAGTATTAGATGAAACCCAAACAATTTGATCTAGATTTCATGAAAGGAAAGCATTTCTGCCATCCAAAATGCCTTTTCAAAGAGATTTAGTGACATGATCAATAGAAAGTAGACTAGGGCCTTTCCAAATAACCTTACTAGAGATAATATTTACATGATCAATATAATGAACCAATTCACTTCCTCAAAGTTTAGAAACCATTTCTTAAGTTGCTTCAAAACAAGTTTCATGAATTAATGGAACAAAACTATTCCAAGAATCTAACCAGAATAGTCCATCCTCTTTGTTATGTTCTTCCCATGATATGAAGTCTATAATTAGATGATGGGATGATATCATAAAATTGCACCTCTCTGAACCTTTTGGCAGATTCACAACTGTAAGCACTCTTGTGGGATTCATGGAATCTAAATATTTAGCACACGTCATCCTACATGGAAATTTTGGTTGACTTTATAGTTTTCAAATTGATTTAGCACCAAAAGCCAAGATTCCATTTGCATTATCATTTAGTTATAATCCCCCACAATTTTTATCAGGAGCCAACCCCATAGTGATATTAATGGAATCCTTTTTTTACCATCCAAATTATTATTCCATAAAAAAATTTCTAATCATCATTTGGATTTGTTTTAAAATTGATTTAGGGCCTTCAAGAAAACAAATAAATAATTCAAGATTGATGCAAGAACCAATTTTACCAATTTTAATCTTCCTATAAATGATAACTATCTAATTTTCCAACTAGAAGTTTTTGCTTTCAATCTTGAAATAACTCTAGTCCAATAGCGTTTCTTGTTTGATCCCTAAAAGAGTGGGATACTTGAGTAGGAATTGGCTAATTTAGCTTCATTGAACTCAAGATAATGCAATATTCCTTCCTTTACCTTTGAAATTGTATTAAAGAAAAAGATTGAATACTTATGAGGGTTGAATTGCTGATTTGAGGCAATTTCATATAAAGTAAGTACCCTATTGACTTGAGGAATCTCCACAATTGATGATTTAAAAAATAATAAGGTATTATCATCAAAGAGATAGTGTGTAGATGCTATATTTGTATTTGCAATTTTAATACCTTACCATAACCCACTTTGACTTAATGCAAAAATAGTTCTACTTAGTGTCTCAGCCATGATGACAAATAGAAAACACAAAAGTGGGCCCCCCTTCTTAAAACCTTGAGGTGCATTAAATTTAGCACATGAAGAAACATTGATTAGCATTGAGAAATTGGCCCTCTTAACAGTGATAAAACCCACTTACACAATTTCTTGGAGAAACCAAATTTTGGCATAACATTAGATAAGAAACTCCAACTAACTCTAACATATGCTTTCATCATGTCTAGTTTGATAACATGAGCTGAAATGTTATGAGTTTGAATAGAGTGCAAGATCTCATGAGCTACTAGAGTGCCATACTTTGTTTCTCTTCTAGGATGAAACCCTCCTTGTTGAATTGAAATAATTTTTGGAATGAGTCCTTGAACCCTGAAATGTAAGGCTTTTGAAAATATTTTATAAATCACATTACAAAGAGATATTGGACAAAAAAATGCAAATATCTTTGGATTTTGCAATTAGTGTGATATAAAAATAGATAAGATAGCACCAATCTTTCAAGATTCCTCCATTACTAGTAGAATATCAGGTCTTATGAAATCCAAAGCCCTTTGAAAGAAGCATGTCGTGAAGCCATCAAGATTAGGGGTTTTGTCTACTGATAATAAAAAGACTATATATTTGATTTCATCAAGAGAGAATGTCTTTAATAGATTGAAATTATCTTCTTTTTGGATCAATGAAGGAATGTTGGCCAACAATGGTTCCTTAGCCTCCATTGTACTGCCATCTACAAATTGTTGGGGGGCTAACAAATTCTGAAAAAAATTATATTCCTTCTTGAACAATTTCCTCCTAGATAATAACTGAATACCTAAAGAGGAATGTTGAATTGAAAAAATTTACTATTTTGCTCATTTTAGACTTGTAGATTTAAGGAAGAATTTAGTGTCTTTATCACCTTCTTGCAACCAAATTTCATGAGATAACTGTTGTCAATAGAATTTTTCCCTAAAGCACAATTCTTCACATTGTTCTTGTAACTCTTTTGCCTTAGATATGTAATATGATCTCACCCATGTTTAAATATACCTTATTGGATCTGCTTTAATTCCTCTTCCACTCTGGCCTTTTCTTCATAAAAATGTTTTTGAAAATAGTTTCATTCCAGATCAAAATATTTTTCTTTAGGTATCTTAGTTTTATATGTAGTTGATACATCTTGGAACCCTCAATGAAAGGAGCGATTAACCACTAATGCTTTAATGAATTGAAAAAGTCAGGATGCCTCTACCACATCTTTTCAAACTTGAATGAATAATTTTTATGGTGGTCATTTATAGAAGCATCAATAGAAAGTCAAATGACAAAATGATCTAAAGCTATCAACAACAATATTTCAAATGAGATTTAAAAAAACTAGAAAAAACCAAGTGTGAGATAAAAGAAAATGGTCTAACTATACTACAATCTGCATGAAATATTTTCTTCTATTTGTCCAAGTGAATGTACCATTTGAAAAAGAAACATCAATTAGATCATTTTTGTCACTAAAATTAACAAAATTAACAATTATCTTTGCTAGAGGAGAAATACCCCCAATCTTTTATAATGGAGATGAGATTGTGTTAAAATCCCCAACAATAACATACTTGTCATCTTGAATAGAGGATAATACTTGTGAGATAATATTCCAAAGTGATGTCTTATCACTTGTGGAAGTAGGACCATAAATATTAAAGACCATGAATTGTAAATCATAACATGATATAATTACTTGTTTCCAATTTGAATGACTTTGAATTAGAGTAATGACACACCTACTTGGATTCCATAAAATACACAATCCACATGAAGTACCCTGTGCTTGAGTATGAATGGATTTTGAACAATTCCATTTTGAAAATGAGTTCTCATATAATTAATTTGAAAGCTTTGTCTCTTGAAATAATACCACATCAACACCACTCACATCAATTTTTTTTGATGTGAGCACTTTTGTCAGAAGCATTTAAGCCTCTAAGATTGCATGATGTGATATTCATTGCCCCTAGTCCTCATCCTTTTTTTGAAAGTAATTGTATTATCTAGAGTGGTCTAAATACCATGATTAGTTTGTACTTTGATTTTGACTGAGTTAGGCTTTCTTCCTCTTTTCTTTGGTGTCTTGATTTGATCTTTCTCAATAATAGGGGTTTGATTCAAGGAATATACTTGAGAGTGTAGACACCTAAATTTGATTACACTACTTTGGTAATCTAATTTAGCCATCTCTAAAGGCATTATTAATTAAATTTCTATTTAATTAATCCTTTGTCATCCCCTAGTTGATTAATCATCTATAGTCCTAATTGATAAATCAAATAATCTATTATTTATCAATTAAATCCTATTCTTCTATCTAATTCCAAAAATCCCCATTTATTAAATAAATCTATTTGATAAATGAAATCCTCAAATTCAAAAAAACCCTAACCTATCTCTAATCCTCCATTTAGCCTAATCCACCCCATCCACCCATACTAACCAAGCTTAGCCACTAACTCACCCACCCTCATTAATGCCATCCACTTGCACATTTCTAACATCCCTAATCTAATCCTAAACCCAAGCCTAATCCACCCCCTAATGTTGTCACATTCCTTAAACAAGTTTAAGACTTTCCTAATCCAAACCAAAGTCTCCCCTCAAAAAAACCCAACCACTAAGTCATGAGTGCTCTTACAAAACATAAAGACTCTTACAAGCCCACTCATGACTCTTACACCCATCTTCCACACTCTTCCCTCTTCCACACTCATTCCTCTTACATCCCTCTTACATACTCAACCCCACTCATCATGCCCTTAACCAAACCTTAACCCTACCCTCTCACACTCATCCTCCTTGTGACAAGTGTCACCTTCCCATTGGTGCTAAACAAGCACAATCCATGTGCTCCCCTTTGAGTGCATCTTAGCCCTCCTTAAGCCTTCATCCATCCTTGCATCTAAGCCCTCCATCCCTCTACCCCTTAGCCTATAAATTGAATCCCATCCCAAGCCATTTCATCAACAATCTTTGAGCTAAAGTTACCATGCTATTTTGAGAACCAAAGCCATCAACCATACCCTTATAATGCCAAATTGAGAGCTCACAAAGCTACCAATTTTCCATTACCCATCTCCATTGAAGCAACTTTTGAGCATCTTGAGAATACATCCACAGCAAAAGGACACATCTACAGAATCAAGAAAGCATGGAGTGTTTTCTCTCGTGAGGTTTGCACTTCTTATTTTCTTTCTTAGTCTAAGCATATATGTGAATTTAGTTTTTGGTTTGTGAATGTTTACTTTATTTGTTAATGTTATTTGCATACTGATTCTGGTTCTACAGAGAGTAATCAAAATATTTGAGCAACTATGTTGTTGCATGTTGGTTATCATCTTCTTTATCCTCAATACCATCTATAACATCTTGAACTTCTAGGTTATCTTCCCATCCATTATGCCATGTTTTACTTTTCTTCATCAAAGAACTCGATAAATCATCAACAAATTTAACAATGTCATTACCAAGCATAATTTGATTGTTATTGAGAGAATAATCTAGTTCCCCCAAAGATTTCTTTTGTGGCTCACAATATTGTGTGTCTAATAACTCAAAATGATCAAAAATTATTTTATCACCACTAATGGAATCTACTTGTTGTAAGAAAGAGAATAATTGCTTCATATTTGTATCGATTGTTTCTTGGCCAGCAATAATTAGAGGAATAGATGAGGGTATGGTGAAATTATATCCTTCCTTAAGAGTCTCATCCTTTGATGCAGGAGCATCCTGGGTATAAGAGAAATCTTGCATCACCCAAAAATATTTCCTTTTTGTTTCTTGAATTAGGGTTGTCTCAATGTAGAGTTATTTTTTCTAAAGGCTTGCTACTTAGTCAGTCATTCATACAAGCTTGGAAAGTCCTAATTTTAGAGGTGGGTGTTTATCTTGGATATATTAGCCTACTAGTTGAGGCTCAGTACTTTGTGGATGTATTATCAATTTTTGGTGTAAAATTTTGGAATAAAATCTTCAAGCTCATCATTGAAGAACTTAGAGGTTCCAAATAGGCTCTAAAATGGGGTCAAATAGAGCTTGTGCAAGTAAGGCCATGTAGATCAATAACCAAGGATTCCAAAAAGTGGTTATAATAGCCAATCAGAGAAATGGATCAAAAGTTACGGTTGTCCAAAGTTGGGTTGACCAAAATTTCCAAAATAAGTGTCAAAGGTGTATTGGGCTAACTCTATATGTAATTTTAGAGTTAGTCAGTCTCAAGGGTTAGGGTTTGATGTCTAGAAACTTACTAAGTGGTGTAAAAATGCTTATTTAAGGAATGTCCATTCATTGTCTAAGATGACTCTAGGTTATAGTTTGCAACTCCGTGTTGCAAATTATTGTAAGCAAGTTGCCTATGTGGGTTTGCATATTGTATTTCAAAATTTTGTAATTCTACATTTGTGGCAATAATAAGAAGCCCATATTTTGTTCTTGCCAATTGCTATTGTTTCTTTGTTTTTGTTATGTGTTTGTGGTATTAAGGGGAGCACCCTTCATTAAGTGGTATTAGAGAAAGAGTTCCTAAGTGCGTAAACAGATCATTGATTGTGAGGTAGTTGCCGTAAGACCATAATTCAGGCTAAGCGTGTAGATAGATTATTGATTGTGAGGTAGTTTGCACTAGGGTTTCAGTGAAAGCACAAAAATACCTCCACGAAGAGAATTTTGTGGAAGAGCTCTAGGTTTCAAACTTGAAGGTTTTAGAGCCCTCTAGAGATAGATGCAAGCATTGGAAGGAAAAATACACAAATGAATAAATCTTCTTAGAAGCATTGGAAGTCTAACATAATTGTATATGCTCTTAATAGAAGACAAGTTTTTCTTATAGAAATGTAAATTTAGGTGGTTGGATTCAAGGAACTCAAGAATTTATCTTTAGAGGATCCTAATTTTGGGTAAGCTTGGAAGGCTTGTACAAAACCTATTACACTTGACAAGAAAAAGTGGTTGGATTCCATAATTCAAGATGGTACATTGTTCAAAGGAAGTCAGTAGTGCATTCCCAAAAGTTCTATGAAGGAGAATCTTATCAAAGAGAAGCATAGTGGATGATTGGGTGGACATTTTGCGAGAGATAAGACCATTGCTTTGGTTGTTAAGAATTATTACTAGCCACAGTTGTAGTAAGATGTGAAGAAGTTTGTGTAGAGTTGTAGAGTATGTCTGATGGCAAGAGGTGTGAAACATAATACTAAGTTGTATCGGTTATTAGTTGTACCAAAGAAGCTATGGGGGGATGTCAACATGGATTTCGTTCTTAGTTTACAAAGGACACAATGTGGGCATGATTCCATATTTGTGGTAGTTGATGGATTTTTTTAAATGGTACATTTCATTCCCTACAAGAAGACTAGTGATGTTGTTCATGTGGTAGAGTTATTTTTCATAGAAGTAGTGAGACTACATGGTCTGCCAAAGAGTATAGTTTGAGATAGAGATACCAAGTTTTTTGGGTTTTTTTGGTGTACATTGTGGAAGAAATTGAAGAAATACTTGAAGTTTAGTTCATCACATCATCCAAAAGCATATGGACAAAAAAATTTTGTGAATCAGAGTTTGGGGAATTTGTTGAGATGTTTAGTTTCAGATAAGCCAAAAGGCTAGGATCTAATTTTGCCACATACAAAGTTTTCATATAATAATTATGTCAATAGGAGTATTGGTCAATCACCATTCTAGATTGTATATGGGAGCAGTCTCAAAAATGCTTTTGAATTGAGGCAATTGGATAAAGGAGAAATAAGTAGTGTTGAAGTAGAAGAATTTGTTGAACATTTGAACAATGTGCATAAGGAGGTGAGGAAGCACATTATTAAGATGAATACACAGTATAAGGTGTTGATTCTCAAAATTGTAGATTGGAATCCTATGAGCCTTGCCTACTTGATGCTGAGATATCCAACTGATTAAGGAAAACTTGACGAGGTTGATCGATGCGATCCAAATTCTCTGCACTTTTGGCTTTGCAAAACCAAGGCCTGTACACCTAATCTTGGACAACAAACTTGGATTCAAGATGTTTATAGAAAATAGATTCAATACAAAGATAGTTTCCCAAAATGGCAAGATTTTAAGGAAACTTTTGGATTGATAACAATGAGTATTTAATCTTTGAAATATGATTACTTCAATAAACTTGAGAATGCTAAAATAATATTAAAAGTGAATTACTAAAACAAATAGATATCAAACCCTTAAAAGAAATAGATCAGAATATTGCCAGCATATAGATTGAGAAATATGAGAAAATGAATGACCAGTGCTGAAATTTAAAAGGGTGATTGAGTCAAAACTATATGTTTTCACATAAAACTTTATGATATTATGTATATTAAATCTATAAACAATTCAATTATCAAGACGTGTCAAATTATTGTTTTATGCGTATCTAAACCAACCTATAATGTTTTAACCTTTAAAGGGACAAAATAGATACAAATAAGGAAACAATTACAATATTCCACGTTATTTGTATTTGTTGGGTTTAAACAACAATGAATAATTTGATCCACTTATCCTAATAATAGATTATTAATAGAAAATAAAATTGATCAAAAAGGATGAACTATATAGTATTTAACTCTAGAGAAAATAAAAATCTTACTGATTATACTTCGGAAAAAATCATGTTGAAGACACCTAAATGTTGATGCTCCACTCAACCCAATTTTATATCACACAATATTTGAAATGTATACCCAATAATTTCACTATCCAAGAGCTTAGTTCAACTTCAATCTTTTCAAGGAAGGAATTTCAAAATTGTATAAGTTGCAAGAATGCAAAAAGTTTTTGAAAATATATTGAATGGTAGTCTGTTTGATTTTTGCATCACATATTTATAAAGGGCTGAAGGGTATGGGTTATTTTTCCAAACATTGCACCCTTTCATAATAAAAAGTAACCAATGTTATATAATTTTAATTAAACCCAAATACAATTGCCGGTTTAATTATTGGTGTTTTATATTTCTTCATCGGATCCTTATATCCTTTGTGTCTGTCATGCTTGCAAATAACTCTTTCATTTTCATGCATATGCATCCACACTTTGATGTCTGCGAATAACAATTCATCCACAACTCTGTAGTTTGGTGATAAGGAAATCCGAGTTCATGTTAAAACCTGCAATAGACAAAAGACAGTTAGATTTTGTACTACTGAAACCAACATTTCCAATGCAAGAATATGATTTGTAGATCCCTTTGTTAATCTCCATCTTAAACCTAACATGGCTCCCCTGTTTGAAACCACATGTGTTTTCTCTCTTAATGTCATCTACCATTGTATATTCCTCCTTAGCAAATTATACATTTGCGGATAATTATCAAACATTTATTTCATTGCAACACTAATCCTTGACAACATCTGTAAGGTGATTCAAAGACCATTCTATCTCTTTACTCTATGTAAACTTCAACGAGACTTCTAGATTTAATTGATCCTTCATATTCAAAAAAAAGACTCGCCTGATGGCTCTGCTCTACATAATAAAAAACATATACAACATCCTTACTGCTATCTTCCAAAGGCAACAATGCAACAAGATTTATTTGGTATAATTACTATTCCATTTAAGTTCTTTGCATTATCCAAATTTATTTGATTGTTATTATACATTTATCCAGGATAGACATAGCTTTGGTATGGATTGATGTCTTTTGATGTGGACTTGGATTACTAGCAGTGATGGTTTTCACAATTTCCTTTCATTTGCATATATGTGTTTATCAATGACTCTGAAACATGTTCCATCTTTAATCTATGAATAACACTGTGCATATTTATTTTATCATAATCTTATGACATCTTCATACACATGACTCTCCAATCCTAACTTCTTTGCATAGAAACCTTGTTTTTTTCTTACAATAAATGTGTCATATCTATTTAGAATTTATTTGTCATTTACTTGACCTGTCGTTCCTTATCTATGCCAGGTACATACTCTGCCACTGTATCACCACTAACAAAGGATCAAAAGTTTGAAGAAACTACTATCTTTGATCTCAAAAGGCACTTGCAAACCTTTATAGTTCTGGCTTATCACATTTAGACAAGATCTGACTCTCTCTATTGCTACTAAATAAAATCATTGAATATTTTGTTAGTTAAAGAATCAAAATATATGAACAATCATAATTTTCTTGAAACTTTCAGAATAGTGAGATAAGTGTTTATGCTGCATTTTTCAAATATAATGCTCATATTAAGTGGTTAATTTGGAACTTCAATGTCTAACATTAATAACTTGCTTTCTTTGCACATTGTTGCTTCACCAAGACATAAAAAAGGACCCATTCCATTTTGAACCTACAACATAATCTCATAAATAGAGCCACCAAATTTTTGGGCTCTATTAGTGGCTCTTGCTAGGGACATAGGCCCCTTGAGGGCATAATGAGAACCTCAGCTATCTCTAGAGGAGCAGAACTGCCAAAACATAGGGAGTAATCAATTCATGAAATAATACAGATAAAAATCTAAAGAAACAAAAATAAAACAAAATAGGGAAAAGGGAAAAAGAACTCCCCTTTATATTCTCATTGAAAAAAATGACTTAAGGTACTATCCATGAATTGGAAAATCTTGCATGCGACCATCTGAATCTTGCAAAAAATAAGAGTGTTTCCCAACCTTTTCCAAGATGATAAATGGTCCTAACCATAAAGCCTCAAACTTACCATGTTTCCCTTTGTCTTGATCCTTTGTATTCCATTTCAGGACCCAATCACCTATCTTGAAAGATTGGTTCAAAGTTTTCTTGTCGTGAAGAAATTTAACTTATTGCTGTTTATTAATATTTTGTTCTTGTGCAAGCCTTCTTACTTCATCTTGCTCAACTGGCACGTTCAATCTATTTTCCATGAAATTGATATCCTCTAATTGCTCTCAATAAAAAATTTATAAATAGGCAATAAATTGCTTAAAGGAAGATTTGCTTCTTTTCCATAAACCAAGTTAAAAGGAGAAAAACTAGTAGAATTTTTCACTGTGATTCTATCTACCCACAATGCTAAATTCAGCTTTGAATCCCAAGTGTACTTGTTATTATTCAACATCCTTCTGTTAAGCTTCAGGATCTTTTTGTTACTAGACTCAGCTTGTCCATTGCCTTGGGGATGATATAGAGATTAATTCCATATGGTTATACCATATTTCCTACAAAAATCAACAAACTCGTTAGATCTAAAACACATACCATTATCTATTATGATCTATTTAGGAACTCTAAATCTAGTTAGTATATTCTCAGTAACAAACTTAATTACTACTTTACTTGTAGGCTATTGAGTGGGTATAGCCTCTACCCACTTGGTAAAGTAATTAGTGGCCACTAGAATCCAACTGTGTCCTCCACTTGATTTATCACTAATTTCCCTGATGAAATCAATTCCCCACATTTGGAAAGGTTCTTTTGCTTGTAATGATGGTGAGGGCACCATCATACTTTAACTTACTTAAGAATTTTTGACAAGCCTCACACTTTCGCACATAAGCATGACAATCTTTAAAAAGCTAAGGCAATTTTGTCTGTTGGAAAATTTTAGCTTCTATTAGTAATGTAATGTTGAATATATACAATGAAACCATATGATATAAAATAGTCAAAACAAAACATGATATGAAGGTACATATAGGATTTGAGGAAGCCATGATGGAAGCAAGTAAGCAGAGAACTTGTTTGATAAATATCTCATCTTAAAAAATGTAAGGATAATATTATAGACAAAATACTGAGAATCTCATATAAAGATCAGTCATATGCTGATTGAAACACAAAAATAAGGCCTGGTAAAAATAACCTATTCTATCATCTGCAAATTTTCTAGGAAGAAATATCAGATTACTATCAGATGGATTAGATATCTCCCTACTATTCAATGTATCTAATTTGTAATCCTACCAAGTGCCTGGAACTAATCTTCTCACAATATAGTAGAATACTATTTTCTTCAATGATGATTGTCAGTTTGGAAATCACATTTGGATGGATGAGGATGTGCATATAACTTCATGCCTTGAAGAAACAATAGAAATAAGGAGGTTTATAAAGAATATGTTGAAGACTTTGCACGTGAAGAATAGTATGAAGGAAATGTGCAATAGAACATTAGACAATGACAAAACACAAATGTGATGAAAATATTTAGTATTCCCTCCAACACAAACAAGTTGAATCAATTAACCAGGAGATATGAAGGTCATAAGTCTTTAGAAAATTCAAGTGTATAGAAAATGATTTCATCTTCAGAAAACCTAGAAATATCAAAGATGTTAGAAGGAAATTATTGCCAATAGTTAGAGGAGCCCTATAAAAATATTAGAATCCCAACATCACAATACTCTTCACATGGACATTTGAATACACTTAGGATGCTTATTCAATTTCACTTTATAAATAATATGATCTCTCCTTGTTGCGATGACAAATGTCAAGACACTATTATTCTAGGAGGGATGGAAGGTACTCCATACCACAACCTTGCAATGTCAACGTTGTGCATATGCATGAGGTTTGAGTCTAGCCATAATTTTTGGAAAAGCATGTCTCATGACATTCATGAGGCATCATATTTTCTGAGCCATAGTATATTTACCTATTGTTTTGTGAGAACTTTCAGTAGAATATAAAAATATATATTATAGGATCATGATTAGCGATTATATAATAATATCACTTGAAAATACTTATAACCTTACCACCAATTAAATTCATCATGAAAACTAAGACAATATTGGTAAAATAAAGGAATATGGTTAAGGAAAATATTAATTATTTAAGAAAGGATGTAACTTTTATAAAGAGACATGACTCTTGGATAGAATAAAAAATATAAATAGAGTCTCATCTACTAGGAGGTAAAGAACATATACATCTAAAACCAATCATTCTCAAGAAGAAATATTTTATATTTTTTATTGTATGGAGGGATAAGTAGAAACATTATGATTTTGTAATATAAATTCTATTATTTTATTTTTTATAATAAAAGAAAATGTTCTTTGTTTATTATTAAAGGCATGGAGATTTAAACTACAAATGAATTGTCCTTTTGTAATGTTTTTTGGAATTTTGTATACAATTTAAATGTCGAAAGGTGGACATGGTCATCTAACATTTACATTCAATCATCACTGATAGTATGAAATATTTAATTGTTTCTACATCTGTTTCTAGTTTGTCTCCCTACGAGAGGAGTTAAAGTTAAATCTTCACTAATTTAAGATATCATATATATTTGATCTGTTGCATCTTGATTATTTAATTGTTGGTAGTAAAGTGTGTAAAATATTATAAAGTTGTACATGAAAATTCACTGAAGTTGACTCTATTGCCCAGATGAGCAAAGACACTGGTCTTTCTATTATTGAAGTCAAAAAAAATATATATTCTTTCTACAAGCATCAAATTCATCATTTATAAATATTATACAATTCAAACATTCAACATTCAATCCTATTTCAATCAAGTTCTAGAACCTTGCTAGCTAAAGAACTCCAAAGCTTAAATTCACTTTAGAAAAGCTCTGAACCAAGTGATCAGGTTTGAGGAGAAGGTCTACCCGCCTAGGTGTAGTGGAGCTTGAAGTGCAAGAGAATTGAGAAGTATTCCCATTCATTGGCCAAAACTGATTGAGAAGTCCTATCGAAGAAGTGGCAGGCTCTTGGATTTGTAATCTATGGTTTTGGGAACCAACATAAGGCTCAAGAAAATGTGCAAAGAAGGTATAAGTAATTTCTTATTTTAGATGAGGTCATGGTTCATTTGAGAAAGGAGCATTTTACTGTGAGTATATAATAAGTTGAAAATGAAGAAGTTTGGACCATGCAAGATAGTGAAAAGGTATGATTCTAGAAATGCCTATGAAGTGGAGTTGCCCCTTGAATTGAATATTTCACTAGTATTCAACATTTAAAATTTGATAGAGTATTATGAAGGAGGTGATGGAGATGAAGTTCCAAAAGCATAGTGGAATATTCCAGTAGCTAGCTCGGCTACAAAGTAGGTTGAGAAGATATTGGACAGTTGTGTTGGAAATATTAACAGGAATAGATACATGACTTGATATTCCTAAGAATATTATATCCTTTGATGTCATGAGTGAGGTGATATCCTATCCTTTGATATCATGAGTAATGTGACATCTCTTCACATTAGATAAGCCTAGTGTGATATATGCTTGGTTAGATTCCTTATTGTCCCTAGCTAAAAGGGGGTATTGAATAAATAGTAGCTTTGGCTAGATATAAGAATTGTGGCTACCATGTTGAGAGATTTTTATTTAATTTAAATTGTCAGCATGTTATAATCTTCGCGAGAGTCAAAATTATATGGGTTATAAGTCATTCAAAAACATCCAGTGGTATGTCGTAATTTATATATCAATCAAACTAATATCAAGTAAAAGTTGTTTGCAAATATATACACACTAAATATGATTATATTTTTGTTGTACAATCAAATCATTTTATAGGCTTGATCTTGATGAAGGGTACAACCAATAATTTCTTTTGAAATAAAAAATAATTTTATACACTATATTCTATAAAATAGTTGCTCCTAAAAAAATATAAAAGAATACTTTTTCCCCCTTTTGTATTTAATGCTAATCATAAAAATAAGTTGGATTGTTCAACTTGGTACCAACCAAAAACTATTTTGGATTCTAAAAGCCCAAATTGGCAAAGAGTAAAGTTAACAATAGCTCTAGGAGATATTGAGTCCCTACCTTGTCATATTGGTGAAAGATATGATATTTTGATATTATATAATAATAAATTCAAGAACGAAAAAAGGTTCAAATTTTGTCAATTAATTTGCAATGTAAAAATTATTAGAAATGTTTAGAATACCTAAGAGGGGGTTGAATTAATTACTTAAGGTCCTTAAGTACCATTTGAACAACTCATTGTTCTGCTTATCCTATTATTGCTCAGTCTCTACTACAAAAATATTTTCTTATATGTAACATGCTTTGCTTAGTGAAAACATTGTCAGATGTAAAATGTATAAAGCATTCAACACACATTTGACACTAGATTTTATGTGGAAACCCAATTTGGGAAAAACTACCAACAACATGTCACCATTGTTTCACTCTTTTGAAGTGAGCTCTATTAGGAGCCAACCCTGTCAAAGGTTTACAATACACACTATTAAGTGTGACCTAGTTAGAGGATTTAATCACCCTATTAGGAGTGGCCTTGTTAGAGCACTTTGATCATTCCATTTAGAATGTCACCTTGTGGAAGAATTTACACAGACTATTAAGTCTTCCAAATGATTGTTAGGTTAGCCTCTGTTAAAAACACTTCAATACAAACTGTTTTCAAAGATTAGAAAGAAAACAATAGGGTTTTGATATGTATGATTACAACTCACTTTGCAAGTTCAGATCTCTTTTTGGTCCATGTGTTGACTTACTGATTAGTTCTCCACTGTCATCTCTATTATTGATTCACTTCGTAACTCATCAATCAATCAACCTTCTCTTCTCATCAATACTTAAGCCTAATACTTAGGTTCACTTATCAACATTAACATCTATGTAAGAAATCTCCTTTAGCTTCACATTCACTCTCACACTCATGTGTCTCTGATCAACCTTCCTTTGTATGTGTCTTGTACATACACTCACACCTACACTCTTATATTTGTTCAGCTTTGTACTTCTTTAAATATGCAATTCTTTCATTCCCATTTTCCATAATCATCGTATATCTTAGGGTTTAGGACCAGGTTTAACATGATTCATTGTAACTATCCATCTTCTTGATCTTCCTACAGAAACTTCTCTTGAATTTTTCTATTAGGTCTTTAACTAATTCTCACCTTGAATTTAATGATCCAACTCATCAATCTTATCTTCAACACAATTTACATCTCCCAAGAAATTAACTGATTTGGCTGGGAATCACAATTTCGTCAAATTCATCTTCAACAATGTTACTCGACAATTACTAAGTTCTGACACTTGGTCATCACTCAATAGTCAATCATTGTAAAACCTCTGGTTTGGCATCACCAATCTTGTTCAATTGATACTAATGCTCGCTCAACACTAGATTTTCTCAGCATTGTCTATGGCTCGGTTGACACTAGCATCACTCGACGTTCCTTAACCTTTTACTTTATTGCTCGGCTTGGCCTAACTTTCTTGACATAAACAATCACTTTTCTTTATCAAAGTCTATATAATCAAATGTCCATTGTAGCTTCCTTTTCATTACTCAACCTTTCCTCTAGGTGCTAATGCTATAGGCAATTTCTCAAATCCTCTTCATCAATCAAATAGATATGACATTTAGATTAGGTAGTAATAGGTCTTATCAATATGTCGATGCTAATGCTTGGTCAATACTAGATTTTCTCAGCATTGACTCTGGCTTGATTGACACTAGCATCACTTGATGTTCCTTAACCTTTTACTTTATTGCTGGGCTTGGCCTAACTTTCTTGACATAAAAAATCACTTTTCTTTATCAAAGTCTATCTAATCAAATGCCCATTATAGCTTCCTTTTCATAACTCAACCTTTCTTCTAGGTGCTAATGTTATAAGAAATTTCTCAAATCCTCTTCATCAATCAAATAGATATGACATTTAGAGGTTAGGTAGCAATATGTCTAACATCAATGACAAAACAACAATTGTTCCAATTGTAAGTTTCCAATAATCTCCCTCTTTGGCATTGATGATAACATCTCTACATCTTAATATTAGCAATATCTCAATGTATCAAGTGTATCTCACATGGTTTCCATACAATCCAAAAGATTTCACTCACATGAATGATCAATATCATTAGTTTCATTATGATTCTCGTTGCTGATTTTCTCCCTCTGAAATAATATATCTCCTTCTCTAATTTTTTTTATATCTCCCTCTTTGAGTATATTTCTCTTCTTTATCTATTTCTTTGTATATTCTCCCTCTATTTTTTATGTCTCCCTCTTTGTATATTGCTTCTTCTATATATTTTCCCTCTTTGATAACAATGCCAAAGATGCTTATCTTGCATAGCTTCAATCTCTTCACACATCTAAGTTATGTAGATTTTGCATGTCTGGCTGAGTTTTGTCATCTATCTATGATTGATTTTTTATACAATACTAAACTATCTACCTTATGCATTTCCCAAAGTACAACTATATTGCATCACTATGTAAGATATTGCAATTAACATATGTGATGCCATGCACATTGCTTCAAGTAGATTTGGTTGGGGGAATCAACCCTAATTTACCTCTAAGATATTCATGAGCATATTTAGGTGATGCTTTTGTGAATATGTTAGCAATATGTTCCTTGGTGTTCACATATTCTAGCTTCACTTCCTTTTCTTGAACTAGTTCCCTCAAGTAGTGATACTTGATAGTAGTGTGCTTTGTCTTAGTATGCATCACTAGATTCTCTAAAATGTCAATAGCACATGTGTTATCACAATGGATAACTACTAGATCTATAATTCACTACTTGATAGTAGTGTGCTTTGTCTTAGAATGCATCATTGGATTCTCTGAAATGTTAATAGCACTTGTGTTATCACAATAGATAACTACTAGATCTATAATTTCTTCTTTCATACCTTTTTGTAATTGTTTTATCCACATAATGTTTGAATAGTTCACTACAACTGCCACATACTCGACTTCAATTGTTGATTTGGAAATATAATTCTACTTTTTGCTTGTCCATGACACCAATCTCTTTACTAGAAAGAATGCACCTCCACTAGTATTTTTTTTGTCATTAATATTCCCTATTCAATCTGAGTTAGTAAACACCTTCAATTAAAATTTATCAATTCTCTTGTAATACAACCCATTGTCTTCTGTACCTTTTAGATATCTCATTATCCTTTTCATAGACATCATTTGATATTCTTTAGGATTTTTTGAAAATCTAGCAACTATTCCAACTACTAAAGTAATATTTGGTCTACTCTGAACAACCAACTATAATTTTCCAATCATGTATCTATATAAAGTCTGGTTCACTTCAGTAGAATCATCGTTCTTAGATAGTTTATGTCTTGTAGACATAAGTGTACTCACTAGCCTCATATTCCATACCAAAAGTCTTTAGTATCTCCTTGATGTATTTGGATTGAGTAATATAAATACCAAACTTCATTTGACATACTTGCAATCCAACAAAAAAATGATTTCACCAAACATAGGCATTTCAAATTCCTTCTTCATTTCATCAAAAAATGATTGCATAATGTTTCTCTTCGTCCAAATAAAATATCATCAATAAATATTTTAGATAATAGTACTTCATTCTTCTTATCATTTTTATATAGAGATTATTGCTATTATTTTTCCTTTCAAAACCAATCTTCACCAAGTAGTTATGTAATCTTTCATTCCATGCTCTTGGGGCTTGTTTCAATCCATAAAGGGCTTTGTTTAGTTTACATACCATGTTCTTCTTGTTTGAATCTACAAATCTGTTAGGTTGTTCAATATATATTTCTTCCTCTAGTATACCATTAAAAAAGGCATATTTGACATCCATCTGATATACTTTGAAGTTCTTGTAGGTTGAATAGGCAAGTAGAGTTCTAACTCCTTCAAGTCTTGCAATACGAGAAAAAGTTTCTCCATAATCAACTATGTCTTCTTGAGCATAGCCTTTCCATACTAGTCTTTTCTTATTTCTCATTACTTCACCATTCTCATTTAGTTTGTTCCTAAAAACCCACTTTGTCCCAATGACATTTTTGTCCTTAAGTCTTGGCACTAAAGTCCAAGTATTGTTCTTTTCAATCCAGTCAATTTCCTCGTTCATTGCCTTGATCCAATCTTCATTTTCTAGAGCATCTTTCACTAGTTTGGGCTCAAATTCACAATGTAAGCATGTGTCATATTTGAGTCTTTTTCTTTTCATAACACTTGATTCAACATCACCAATGATTTGTTCAGGTTTGTGATGTCTTCTCACATATCTTGCTAGCATAGGTAGTTTCCTTCTTTTTTCTTCTACAGATTCATCTGGAAATTAATCTAAGGCTCATTTTCTCTTTCTTGTTTAGGTTTAGATCCAGCTTTTGCATGCTCAACATTTTCTATCTAATATTTGGTATTGCATGTCTGTGACTCAACATCTTCAGTCTATTGCTTAGGACCCACTCTCTATTGGTTGGCAATTTGTTGCACTACAACATTTCATATCTGTTGAGAGACTGTAACTTGATTAGCTTTTTCATTAGAAGTGCTTGGAGCATCATCATCTACATAGATGAATGTACTATAGTCTTTAGGTTCTTCATTGCATGTAGTGTCACTTCTTTCTACAAACTCATCAATTTTCACATTTGCACTTTCCACAACTTTGTTAGTGTTAGAGTTCAAATACTTGTATGCTCTACTCTTACTAAAATATCCTAGGAATATACATTCTTCACTCTTTGCATCAATTTTTCTGTTCCTATTATCTTTGAGTATATAGCATCTACTTCTAAATATTTTGAAATATTTCACATTAGGAGCATATCTATACCATAGTTCAAAAGGTGTAGCATTTGTACCTTTCTTAACTTGTACTCTATTTAGGGTATAGACAATAATACTAACAACTTCTCTCCCATATGTCTTTGATATGCTCTTCTTCATCATTAATGTTCTTGCACAATCCATTATTGATTTGTTTCTCCTTTCAGCTATCCCATTTTGAGGAGGGGTCCTTGGTGCTGACATCTATCTTTTAATTCCTCTGTCATTGCAGAATGTATTGAACTCATTTGAAATGAGTTCACCACCTCTGTTAGATATCAAGCACTTTAGACTCTTCCCTATTTCTTTTTCAACTCTAACTAAATATCACTTGAATAACTAAAAAACATCAGATTTAGCTTTAAGAAACATCAAAATCATCATCCTAGAGTAGTCATCAACAAATAGAATGAAATATTTATCTCCACAATAACTTTGAACATCAATGGTCCACATAGGTCAGTATGAACCAGTTTCAAAATATCATTAGAAGTGTATGTTTTTCTCTTAAAACTAGACTTGGTCATTTTTCCCAATTGACATTGTTTACACATGGCATTGTCAGGCTTCTTTAGTTTAGGAAATTCTCTTACTTACTTCATTTTACTGATATCCACTAAATTGTCAAAGCTTACATGACATAACCACTTGTGCCATAACCAAACATCTTCTTGTTGAGAAAATAAACATGTCTCATTAGATAAATCTAGATAGAACAAATTACCTCTTGTCTAATCACTACTTCCAACCATCTTACCATCAACATCATGTATCTTGGCCTTTCTATTATGAAATTCAACTCTGTGAACTAATTTGATTAGCTGTAAAACACTCGACAAATTATAGTTAAATCCTTTAACCTAGTAAACATTGTCACATTTTATCTTGTCAATCAGTTGAATAGTTATTTTACCTTTTAAAACACATGAAATATCATTACCAAATTTAACACATCCACCTTTGTATGGACCAATATCCTCAAATTTATCTTTATCGATTAGAATCTTCTTTCATAGCAACATAGACATCTTCATCATCATTACTTTTATATTTATTATTAGTTTCTTCTTCAACAATATAACATGATTTCTTACATTTTTCATACTTATTTCTCTTGAAGTCTCGGTCATCTCTTTTTTCTTTGTACTTCCTTTCCTTCTTTTCATCCTTTTCCTCTCTGCCAGGACACCTAGTAGCAATATGACCTACTTTGTTGCATAAAAATAGATAATAGGTAATTTACCTTTTCCTCTTCCAAATTATTTTGCAATGAGGGCTTCAAATTTATCAATCTAATCATCAGAACTATCACTATCACTCTTCACATGTTTTCCTTTTCTTTTGCTAAGAACCAATTGTGACTTAAAGAAAGATTCAATAGTAGTAGGTGTACAATTATCAAAGTTAGAAATTTAAAAAGAAGTAAGTCTACCAATTACACCTTCTAAGGTCAAAGTGTTACATGGTGTGCATCTTAGTTCTTAGATTGCAGAAACTCTAATGGCATAAATAAGGAGTAGAGTCCTCAATACCATACTTATTATTGTTTTATCTTTGATTTCTCCATTTGCACCATGAATAGAATCAACAACCTCTTTGAATCTTGTGCATTATTGCACTATGTTCTCACCTTCCATCATTCTCATGTCATCAAATTTACCTCTTAGGCTCTTTGGTTTGGCTCTTAAGACATTGTCATCACCTCCATATATGGTGTTCAATTTGTCCCACATTTTCTTTGCACTATCACAATCTTTCAAGTCATCAAACTCAATATAACTAAGGGTCAAGGAAATCTCCAACATTGCTTGATTGTGTTCTCTCTTTTTCTTTAGTTGATTAGTTGTCTGAGGAGTAGTCATTACCTTCACATATTCATTGTCCATAAAGTTGATAGCAGCATCACTAATATTGGATATATGCAACCTCATCAAAGTTTACCATGTAGGAAAGTTCTCCTTTTTCAACTTAGGTACATCTTTATTATGATTCATGTTCTTTGGCTTTAAGTACCTTCAAAATTTTCATTGTAAGCACTGAGCTCTGATACCAATTTTTACAAATTTTTAAAATAACTGAGGGGGGGTGAATTAGTTACTCAAAGTCCTTAAGTACCATTTGAACAATTAAACATAAACACTCATTGTTTTGCTTATCTTGTTGTTACTTGGTCTCTACTAAAAAAATAATGTCTTAAACATAACAAGCTTTTCTTAATGAAAACATTATCAAATGTAAAACATATAAAGTATTCAACATAGATTTGACACTAGGATTTTATGTGGAAACCCAATTCGGGAAAAACCACCAGCAACATGTCACCACTTTTTCACTCTTTCAAGAGAGCAAAGACAACCCTATTAAGAGTTTACAATACACACTATTAAATTTGACATGTTTAGAGAATTTAATCACCCTATTAGGAATGGCCTTGTCAGAGGACTTTGATCATTCCATTTAGAATGTCACCTTGTGAAAGGATTTACACAGACTGTTAAGTCTTCCAAATGATTGTTACATGAACCTATGTTAAAAGCATTTCAATGCAAACTATTTACAATGATTAGAAATAAAAAAATAGGGTTTTGATCAGTATGATTACAGCTTGCTTTGAAAGTTCAAATATTTGTTTATTCCATGTGCTAACTTACTGATAAGTTCTCCATTGTCATCTTTGTTCTTGATTCACTTGGCAACTCTTCAAGTAATCAACCTTCTCTTCTCATCAAGACGTAAGCCTTCTTCTCAAATTCACTTATCAACATCAACATCTGCATAAACAATCTCCTTTAGTTTTGCATTCACTTTCATGACAATTGTGTGTCTTTGATCAACCTTCTTCTATATGCGTCTCTTACATACACTCGCATCTGCACTCTTACATTTTTTTGGCTCTGTATTGTTGGACCAACCACCACTGTTCCCCTTTGAGACTTGAAATATGGCTTAACTACTTCCTTTTTTCTATAAGTCTAGTGGTTGTATAGGGCATTGATAGGTTGATCTTTTGGTGCAATGACAACTCTAGCTTGTAACAAGTGGTTCTAGAGCAAGGTTACAGGTTTGAATCTCCTCAGGTAACATTGAGGGGGGATTGTTGGACTACCTACCACCATTCCCCTTCATAATGTTGACATTCAAGTCATGTTTGTTATTAGTGACATACACTTATTTAGATTGTAAGTATCTACCAAGAATATTGTATAGTTAATAGTGTTAACCAAGTATTTCAGCTAATACTGAGTTCTACAGTCGCTACTGAGTCCTTTGGATAGATTTTAGTTTGGATCGAGTAGTTAAAACTATGGTGATGATCATTAGTATAAATTGAGCATCTCAGTGTATGCTAAGTTTACTAGTGCAAACCGAGTTGTGTAGTGCTTACCAAGTTTGTAGTTGATGTGATGTGAGTGTACTGTTAACTAAGCTACTCAGTGTTAACCAAGTGACTCAATTTATACTGATCTTGTGGTGATAGCATTGACTGAGCTATGTAGTGTGAATCAAATGATTCAGTTTATATGTCAAGTTTCATAGCATTCACCGAGTCACTAGTGTAGACCAAGTTCAAGACTACTTAGAAGTGATCAATATGGACTGAGCTTCTATGTCTACCGAGTGCATGACAATGTCAATCATTGATAGTGGATGTCGAGTATCAGAACCTCACCAAACTAGTCTTCAAACCCCAAGTTTCTACACTTTGGCCAACTTTGTAATATTTGTGTAGACTTGTATTGTGTTTGACTTTGTAATTTGTAATTGGATTGGTATATATGAAATGCATTGTATCACATCCAAAGTAAGGAATGGAAGTATGAAATAAGAAGAGAAGAGTAGAAGAGCAAATTAAAAAGGCTACAATAGTATAAGTAACAACAAATATTTATCTATCACAACAAGGTGATTTGTACACTTAGAGGAATCTCATTCTACAAACCAAGTTTTAGATCAAAGATCAGCTATTCCTTCATCCTAACAGGTGGATCAGTCAAATCCTTTAACAAGGTAGGCCTAAAAATCTTGTGTAAATCTCTTTACCGAGTGCATACTTCATTGTATGTTTGTAAATCATTTTGCAAGGTGGACCTAGAAATCCTTATTGCTCTTAACAGGGCTGATCATTAGAAGTTATCATTGTAAGCCTTAACCTGCCAACTTTATACTATAATACTAAAGCTTGTGGGTATCATCCCCACCCTAGTTTTACTTTCTATTTGGAAGGTTTCTGGGTCACCAAAATTGTGTGTCAAAAGTGTTATGAATGCTTTAATGTTTTCAGTTTCTCATGCATGCAATTAGATCAGAACATACATGAAGGATTAATTGCTAATTAAGGATTAATCTTTATTGGTTACTGATCCACCCCTCTCCTCTCAATAACTTATCCTATCATAATATTTCCAACACAGGATTTGAGACATGGCTTAACTGCCTCTTGTGTTCTATAAGTCTAGTGGTTGTATCGAGCATTGATAGGTTGATCTTTTGGTGCAATGACAACTCTAGCTTGTAACATGTACCTCTTTAAATAGGCAATTCTTGCTTTACTATTTTCCAAGATTAATGTAGATCTTAGGGTTTACGATTAGGTTCAATATGATTCATTGTATTTGTGATGCCTTACCCTAGCCCATCATAGCATATCATAGTAGTTTATTTGCATTTTAAATACTTTATATTTTACATTGCAGATACTTTATATTTTGAGACCTTGTTATATGTTGGACTATTTTGGACTGTTACTCAAACTATTTGATACTATGGGACACTTTATTTTATGGTAATCATTTATGATGTTAGAACTTATTTATGATGCTTGATGATTAGTTACATTCATGTACTTGGTTGGTTATTTGATCAATGAGTAGGAAGTTATATTTGAATATAAATGTTAGATGGATTATATATGTATGAAAATCATGAAATGTGAAAAAGAGTTATGTCATGTTTAGTTCGATAATGGTAGTATCATATATGCACAATGGTTAGATCTAATGAAGAGATCTTAACCTCATTGTTAAGTATTTTACTTTGTGAATGTAATGTGAATGGATGTCTTAGATTAGATTTATTTTTGTGAAAATTGATTTGCCACTCGTAATGTTAAATCTATATTTATAGTGTCACTTGACACTTGTGTTGTTATGTATTTAGTGGCAAGTCAGGTTGAGTCATTGGCAAAAGACACCCAACCTTATTCCTAACTAGTTAAAAATGTTTAAGTTTTCATTCCCTTGCATAAAATATCTTATGAAAGTTTTAATTAAATTAAATTTCGGATTTCAAGTTTAGGGTGACTTTAGAGGGCTTTGTTTGAGTCTTAGAGTGTTCTTTTAGTGAAATTAAGTTACCTACATGTTAGTACTATATCTTAGGGCTTTAATTTTGTCTTTATTAGAGTTAAAATATCTTTTCTAACACTTGTAAAATCCCATTTCTTAAGTATTGCAAAAATGGAAGAAGTCTTACCCAAAATTCCCACCTTATCTTAAGTGAGTAGATAATTCCAACCAAATAGGGAAACTTAGGTGGAGTTGAAGTGTTTGTTCTCTTTCATGATGGAGAAAAATTATGAATTTTTATCTTTTAGAGGGAAATTGGAAAATAGAGTTGGCATTCACCCACTCTCTAGTTTTAGAATTTTTTAGTTTTGGATATTGGATTAATGAAGGATAGAGGGCTCTTCTTAGATTGGGTCATTTACCATAGATTGGAGAAAGGTTGGAGCTTTTGTCATGTTTTGGAAATTATGTGTTGTATTGTTTTTTCTAAATAAAAGATGTGTAAATTATTCTATAGATGCATATGTGTGTGTTCTTTGTCTGTTGTGGTATTGCTGGGTGTGGATGAATTTCTATTGCCTTATTTTCATTTGATTTTGAGAGTGTGATGTTATGGGTGTGGAAGGACATCACTCACCCTTGGGAGGGAAGAAGTGCCCTTTAGGTGAAGGGGTTAGTTGGGCCTATCCCCTGAGTGCAGAGTCTCTTCCCTGGAAGGAAGAGGGATAACCATGTAGTACGGGCTGCATGTGCCAATACTTTGTTATGCACGTTGGGGGTGATATGGGGAGAAATTTTGTGAGAGTTGGTATTTATTTTGTATGCCTTGTGAAGGCTGATGTGGTTTTCTGTGTTTGGCTTCTCCTCAAGGTTTTAGGCACACCTTCACCCATTCTATTGGTTCCTCTAGTAACGTACCGTGTAAGCTCAAAAAAGGTGTTAAATTTTGTATCTTGTAATGCTGATTTATATGTGTGTGATTGATTGTTACTCGGTTGGTCTTGGTTCTCCAAGCTTGGTGGGTGGTTTCTTAGAGACCTAGGCTAGGAGGTGAGCTCTCCATGGTTTACAGGGTTGTCTTGTACATTTTTTCTAGATGGATGTGTGTTGAAGCAAAGCTTGGAAGATTTTCACTTTCTTTTGGAGATTTGAAGATGTTTTATTATGCACATTTGTAAAAGTTATGTTTTGTAAAAAAAATCATAAGTAGATCTTCTCGTAATTTGTAAATTGATGTAAGGATCCAATTATGATTGTAACAATTGAAAGGACTTTTCAATTCTATGAATATATTTTAGTTTAATTATTTCTTAAGTTGTTTCCAAGAAATAAAAATTGAATATTATTATTATTGTTTGTGTGTATGTGTGTGTCTTGTTCAAGGAAATTTGGGCATAATAGTATCTGTCCATCTTCTTGATCTTCCTCTAAAAACTTCTCTAGAATTCGTCTATTAGGTGTTTTCCTAATACTCACCTTGAATTTAATGATCCAACTCATCAATCTTATCTTCAACATAGTTTACATCTCCCAAGAAATCAACTGAGTCGACTAGGAATCACAATTTCCTTAAATTCATCTTCAATAGTGTTAATTGACAATTACTAAGTTCTGACACTTAGTCATCACTTAACACTTGTTCATTATAATACTTTTGGCTCAACATCAATAGCCTTGTTTGGTTGATACTAACACTTGACTAACACTAGATTTTCTTAGCACTGACTATGGCTCAGTTGACACTAGCATCACTTGACATTCCTTAACCGTTTATTCTATTGCTCAGCTTGGCTTAACTTTCTTGACATAAATAATCACTATGCTTTATCAAAGTCTATCTAATCAAATGTTCATTATGGTGGCCTCTAAATTAATAGCTTTTGAATAACCCAGTGATAGGAACAAATACATCTAGGTGTAGCTAATTCTCATGTTCAACATATCCATTCAAACACTGGGGCCAACTATAAGGCTATACTCCTTCTTCAAGCTCTAAAAAACCAAGGAAAGTGAACCTCATATTCTTTCATATGGTACTAGTTCCTAAAACATATATCTGAATCTAGATAAAGAATATTGAAACCTCAATTCTTCTAGTGCTCATGCAAACAACATAGACATGAAATAACTAATAACATGACCTATGAACATGACAAGCTAAGTGAGTGTAAATCCTTTCAGCTCTTCAACATAAAAGGGAAAAGAATTTGATTAATGTGTTGATTATCAACAAAACTTAGGTATGAAAAATAATAAAAATGCAATCTCCAAGTTGATCAACCCCTTATCCATTGGACATTAAATGAGTTAGAAAATACACAAGGATACCCAAGATATGCACATATACCTAGATATTAGATCTATCCATTTACCTTGCAAACAAACATCTATCTTCAAAATGAAACTCATACTTACCAAATCCTCCCATGATCCCTACAATTTTTTCAATGCATATCAAGCAATTTATTCAATTCCTTGACCCAACAACAAAATACACAAAGGCATGCAACTTCAAAGCCAAGATGCAGTTGGACAATATGCAACTTGTACATATATCATAGAAAATTATAAACCCATAAAGATGAGACAAGGTTTAGATTGAAACTTTCAACATAGCCTTGTATTCATTTCCTTGAAACCAATATATCAAATGTATGCAAAAACTCAGAAACTACACAACGGATGACTCTATTATTTGAATGCTTAAAAATAATTACAATGTTGTTCATAACAGAGAAAAATGTTGAGGATGGTATCACAATAATAAAACTAGAACCAACCTTGCGGTATCATAGTCATTAAAATTGGAACCAACCTATGGTATCACAGCTGTGAAAGCAATTTCAACCAAACTAGAACCATCCTTGTGGTGTCATAGCAATGAAAAATATCCAAGAACTGGAACCTTTTTCTCCACATCCTAGAAATTCTTATAAAGAGAAGGATTGTAACAAGCTTCAGATGGGAGGACACATGTCAAAATCTTACTAAAAACAAAAATACAAAGATATTTCCATAATAATACATTTAAAAAATTCTTTGCATTTGGATAAAATTAGGAAAGTAGTTACAAAGTGGGTAGTGGGAACTTATTGTAGGAGTCCTCAACTTCATTCTGTTTGTCTTCAACTACCCTTAATCATGTAAATCTCTAACTACTTTCTGTCGGCAAATCCTTAATATCTGCAACTTCTTTCAAAACAATTATTTCTTTCTTGATGGTTGTTTAATGAATCTAATTTTATTTGATTTCCTTATTGCCATACTCCACTTGAAATTCTAATCACCATCAAAACTATGCAGCTTGAGCATCAACTCATCCCTCTATGGGGTTTCAACCTATGCTTTGTTTTGTTGATACACTTTAATATTGAAACCCCTAGTATTCTTATAAGCCTAAAAACTGGCTTCAACGATCTCATGATCACCTTTTTTATCACATGATCAAGGGTGCCTTCGGAGTCTCCTACAATCTTACGAGCATAGTTAAATAACTCTTTGTTATGACTTTGGAAGCTATCTCTTTAACTGTTACCTCCACCTCTAGACCACATGCTAGTTGTTACCTTTCTTATCATAGCTTCAGCTCTAGATTTTACCTTTATGATCTTATGCCTAGCATTGCATTGTAGCTTTGAAAAACTCATGACTTGCCCTTCCGATCTCATGTTGGTTTTCTCTTCACAAAATCGTAACCCTTTACATCCTTAGCACTTTATATCCTTGCAATCTTATGAAGACAAGAGCTTACGATCTAACACAACATCTCAACTTCATCCTTTTTGCATCCCAACTATATGGCATCTCGTAGCATTGGAGCTCCTCCATCTTTATCTTATGATCTCACAAATAGACATAACATCACAAGTTTGCACACCAAGCCCTTATGAACTTATGACTAGCCTCTTGGAGCATGTCACGTGGCACACTTTGATTGGTTGGATCCACCACTTTTCTTATTGCATCATCAGGTTGTCACCACATGTCAACTTCTCACAACTTCATAACCCTAACTCGTGACCAAACTTTAACTTAAGTGACCCTATGAAAAACTATCCTTTTGCTAACAATTGGTGAATGAAGATATGTAATTGTTGTCATTTATGGAAACACATGATGTACATGCTTACATAAAACCTCAAAAATGAAGATACTTAGCTTTTGGTACTCAAAAAATTGTCTAAATATGAATTTGGTATACAACAGTGTATTGTTTTGTATGCAACTCGTCACTAACGTCATACAATGACTAGCAAAGTTAGATGGAGATAGTATATACATGTTGATGATAATGTGTATAACCTTAGAAGTCAGTATGGATTATACAAAAAAAGAGATATTCATGTTTTATCAATGAAATAGGACAATGGAATTAAAGAAAAGGAATTATTTTGTTTACAAAATAATTACTTGACCAATTAGGGCCAACATCCTAGATGTTTACTCTAAGTTGGAAAAGTGTATTGTGGTCTTAACTAACCCAACAACAATTTATGAAAATTCATGGTATTTATGCAAAGGACATCTTGTGATAAGGTGTATGTGAAGTGTTGTAGAATTGTGTGATACATTATGATATGTAAACTTTTTGTGAAAGCGATATATGAAAAGTTAATTTTTGTGATTCAAGATTGAACTAAGGAATAAGTTACAATACCTACATCCCACAAATCTAATTATTTTTTTGGATAGTGTGCTCTTCTTGTAATTGGAAGTGCATGTTTGGGCAGTGGGATCATCTTGCATCTATTGTACTACAACTCCTAATAGGGTTGGCACAACTCCTAAAAGGGTTGGATCTCCTAATAGAGATTCAAAGTTTCATAATAGGGACTCTCTATACTGAATTTTCTCATTCACTCCTAACAGGGTCCATCCTCTAACAATGAATTTATATATCAGTATATTATCTAGTGGGTATCATCCCCATCGGGCTTTCCCTTGGCCAAGGTTTTCCTAGTTAACAAAATATGGTGTTATAAGTTATCTTTGTGCATGGTTATTGTTACTGTTTAGCATTACTTTATCACTTTGTTATGTATGGTTTAAAGTAATAAATAATATCCAGTTGGCAACTAAAGTTTGTAGATTATAGATTCACCCCCCCTCTTAGTAATTCCTATTTCTAACACTTTCGCATCAGTGCACCTGATTATCTTGACCATAGGTTAAGTGTTGCAACCAGGTGATTTCTTGGTTTTGCACGATCAAAGCTGTATTCTCTAACTGCACATTAGATCCTACAACCATATGACATAGTTAATTCAAACATTTTTGCACTATCAGAGCATGATTTGCTAACCGCTAGTTTTCCTTGTGACCATGCAATCAAATGTGGTTTGTGTGCTCTTATCACTTTTGCACAATCACTGTTATCTCAAACCTTTTAGTCCTTAAGGTCTTGATCACACGAACACAACCAATCGCCCCTACACAACCCAAAAGTCATTAACAATCAAATTGCTTGTGAAGTTGTGATGGCTTCACCCTTAACTATTAGGATACCTATTTGCACAATCGCAACTTCAACTATCGCTTTATTTCAAACCCTTGTGACAACATGATGAGCCTTTCTTCTGATCACCAGATGCTTTTCACGGCTTCACAACTTGTAATCTTACTTCATGTCTTTGCAGTGAACATGTGATGCAGTTAACTTGATTGTCTTCTCCATTATCATTGTTTGACAACTGAATATGCTTGTTGACCATATTGACCTACGATGTTGCAAACCACTATACACTAACCATGATTGCGCCTTTTCCTTGATTTATCCCTAACTATGACCATGCGAAAAGGCTTATCCTTAGTTGTTGCGGCTTCACCACCCCTTTTCTTAACAACTATGCCTAGGCTGCAATGATGCAATGGCCTTGAATGTTAACTAAACGGATTCCATCTTGCAAGCTTGCAACTTAACCTTTAACTCAACCATTAACCCTTGCAAACATGCGATCACAATGCTTCACCACTTAAATTGTCACTGCGACTCAAACTCCTACGATGATGAGATAACTATTTCCAGCTAACTTTTGCATCTTTTTGACATAAAATATTTGAGCCAAGATTAAGTTGTGATCATGCAAATCCAATGATTCACACCTTCAAGACCTTGATCTTGTTGTTCTTATTAACTCTTGCGATGTCACGATGAGCCTCAGATTGACCACTTTGCTCCCTTACGATTACTAAAGTAGTTAGTACTCAAAATGGGGAGATGTTGCAAAAATGGTAACTTCGTAACATCATGAATTGAAAGAAATATAGGGGTGTGACATTCAGATATGAAAAATAGCCAAGAAATTTAGGGATATCAATGTATAAGCAATAGTTCTCATATATCCCTATCATACTTGCAAATTATTTCATGGACAATTTATTAGAAAATGAAACATGACTATTTCTTAGGGTTTCTCATGAGGAATGACACATTTTTAGAAAACCCTAAGCAACAAGAAAATATTCTTCTCCTGATTTTCACAAGGTATTTCAAAACTTTTGGTAGGGTGAAAAATCAAGCCAACACATTGTAGCTTCCTTTTCATAACTCAACATTTCCTCTAGGTGTTATTATTATGATAAGATAGATAAGATAAGATAATTTTATTAATGTCCAACAAAAGACCACAACATGGGTCTATGGGACTGGAAACTTACACCAAGAAGAAAACAGATAAACGAAGCACCAAACAATGTCTAAAAAAGAACAAGTACAACAAAAGAAGAAGACAGTAGGAGACACCATAGAAAAGAATAGGTATTTTTCCTTACAGGGAAAAGTCCAACAATGACTAATCTATGTGGTTCCTAGAGGCCTTGTGATGAAGCTAAGTGCTACGAGAGGAGTGTCACTAGTGAGGAGATCCCTTGCAAGGTCACATAGATATAGGAAATGTCAATAGCCTTTTAGGACTTGCTTTGATCTTGACTCCCAAATAGTAGGGAAAGTGTCACGAATCATAGCCTTGAGGTTTCTGATCACTACCCATTTACCCTCCTATTTGGTAGCCACAATGAGAGGCCAAGCCTCCTTAAGTTCTGCCACCTGTGATCTAGTGAGATCCTCATCACAACAAATCTTGATGGTGAGAGAGAAGAGTTTCCTTTTTGTCCTACGTGCCTGAAGGCAGTCAACAAGTGAAAGGAACTAGATAAAGAGGGTATTGTCATGTCCAACCCAAGCACAATCCAATGAGATATTAGTGATATCCAATTGGTCTTTAAGGAAGGAGTAGTCTACCACAAGAGGCTCAGGGCAAGGAAGAGGGAGACCATAGACCCTCAAGTTTAGCTCACGGGCATGCCTAACCCTTTCATATGCTATCTTAGTTTGGACTAGCTTCTCAGCACCAGAGAGAGTAGTAGAAGGAGGAGGGGAGGAAGAAATGGGGTTGCTACAAATAGATGCCCATGATTTCAGCTGTTGTTCTATTTTAGTCTATAGAGAGCATTGTTTTTCAGATCCTCTTCAACAATCACCTCTTCATCAATCAAATAGATATGACATTTAGATTGGGTAGCATTATGCCTTATAAATAGATTTCACATCAATGACACAACAACAATTGTTCCAATTGTAAGTTTCCAATAGTGTGTGTTGATCCCTAAGTCATGTTGTTTATTAGTATCAAACACTTAATCGTATATTTGGCAGAGCTGGTCGGTCATCATTGTGACTGAGCCATCCTATAAAGGATGAGCCTTGTAATTAGAAATGTATATATTTCATCTATGAATTGAGCAATAGTAACTGTCAAACAAGTTTATGGTCACTAACTTCTCCAATACATGCCGAGTCATCCAAAAAATAGTTCATGCCAAGTGTATGGATGTTGAGTCACATAGTATAACCCAATGAAGTGAATTCCAAGTGTCAGCATGTAGAACAATTAGACTAAGTGTCAGAATGTTCAAGTGTCGAGTAAACAAGTTTTGACATGATTGTTTATGTCATGCCCAAAATTTATAGGGAAAAAACACAGCTACATTTTTTTTAACTACCATTATTATTACTATTATTATCATTATTATTATTTTAGTTTCCACGTCTAGTCAAAATATTAAATCCCATTTACATTTCTCAAGGATATAGGGTTGGTTATTAAACATACAACACTACTGTCGAATTGTGTGTGACAATATTACAAGAATGTCTAACATGGGTTGATTTAGTTTGATTGATTTAACTACAGCTTCATGATTACAAGGGTAGGTCATCAAGTTGAAGAGTTATTTAGGTTTCTAAATTTGTTGGGTAAATTTAGTAAATTTGGGTTCATAGGTTTTCACTTCTTGATATGAAGATGGGAACCCACCTCAACATGGTCACAATTGGGCTTAATCCTAGTTAGCGGTTCAATTGATCTTTCTTAATTATATTAGTTAGATGTTATTTAACTTGAATGACATCAAGGGTTTTGTTAGGTCTTAATCGATACCATATGCCTATTACAGTATACTTGGTCACTTCCCTAGATGCCCAGATCTACACCAAAAGATAGCCTAACAACTCAAAAATTACTTGACTTCTATAATTAATGTAACCGATTAAAACTAAATGAAACATTCATTTCATACCCTAAGCCAATTGCAACATAAAATTCATCCTCAACATATCCCTAATAAACTATCAAGTTGTCCATACCTACTCCAACCCATAACACCTCCTAACATCTAATAACCACAAGGTTACTAACCTGAGCCCCCTCAAATTTATTATTTTAGAGGATGATACTCAATAACATTAAAATATACAAATCATACTTATGTGGCCTAGTTCCAAAACTATACACATTTAAAATACAATATACTTTACCTTCTCCCTCCAACATGTCGTCTTGACCAATATTAAGAGCCTTTAACTCTTTACTATAAAATATAGAATTCTAAATATCAATTACAAATGAACAATGTAATTCCAATTCCATTTATCTTGCTAACAATTCCCCCCTTAATAGAATAAATACAATACCACTTATCAACTACTTATCTAAATTACAGTATTAACTATCTTACCTATTTACATTAACATATCTAAATCCAACTATAATAATATAGAAACATTACATCTTCACACATATGAATTTAACCATGCAACCTGATAGTGGCTCAACCAGATTTAACTTTTAGTGTCATAGCCTATACATATCGATACATTATAGAAGTAATTAATTTTGATAACCTATATGTTCTCCTTTAGGATATCACATGACATCTTACTTTCAAAATTTATTTCAATATACTACTTATTATTTAACCATTAGATATTATTAATAATTGTACCTACTTAGATAACTATGCTTCTTTGACACCCTACTAATTCTTTTATAATATATTCATAACCTGTCTCACCTTATTTACATTTACTTGCTAGTCCTTAAAATAATCTTCCTACAAGCTACACATCATACCACAACATCTATCACTACTTCCTCTAGTGTTTACTTTTTCAATCACATACCCCTTACCTTTATTAATTCCCTTTCTAATAAATTTCATGTGTCATGAATAACATACTACTAAACTAATCTCAACACTAACTACATCACTAACATGTATACTACTAACATTACCTACGGACTGACTTTAATCCTACACTCCCACTAATTCCTCTCCACATCCCCTACTACTCATGACTCTCCCTCCTCATGCCCCACATGTCCCAGGTGCTCCCTACTACCAATGCAGAGGTGGCAGTAGCCTAGCTGTGCGGCCCTTAAGCCAAGTGCTAAGGTTAGGAAGGCACTTTTCTTTGGGGAAATGCATTGGGAAGGTGGGGGTCTATTGCCCACCTCCCGTGTAACTTTCTCTGTGGGTGTCTTTCTCCATACTACCTAACAAACTCTCCATGACTTGATGGTGATGGTGGTCCCATCCAGTCACGTGATCCCATGAAGCCATTTTTATAGAGTATTTTCGAATGGGGAGGATAGGTTTTTCTTTTTTGTTTAGTCCATTTATTATATTGTAAGATTGTTTTAAAAATGTGAGCACTTTCTATGCCCAATGATATGGAACTTTAAAATTATTTGTTTATTTTATGGTCTCTTTCACTTGTCACCTCATGTTCCACCATGGAAATTATTATAATAGGTTTTATTTATTATTTACCTTGGTTTAGGGAATTGATGTTATGGGACAACTATGGAAAGGTTCCAAGGAATATTCTTACTATTAAAATATTGGTCTGTAATTGGGAGGGGAATTATTTCCTCTCTCATACAATTCCTAGAGAGCTTATTTTGCATGTACAAACTTGTTTGCTTATGCATTTGGCTTTTGGGTGATATGAGTCCTACTTCAGTCATATTATTCTCTTCCACTAGTTGACATCAAAATTGATGGATGGTTAGTGTGACATGAGCATTAACATTCTGAGAAGTATGTCTATAAGGATAAATATATTAAGTGCACTTGAAATTACAAGATTGTAATGCTTGAAACTTATTAACAACTTCATACAAGTCACTTTCTTTGCTACATCAAATTTTATGTCTTTCTTTTGTACAAAATAAATTATAACATCTACTAATTCAATCCCTATGATGAAACTTTCAAATGAATGGTTTGCTGAAAAATAGATTCCTTAGTAAAGTACTCTTCATGTACAAAAATATATGGCTACACTTCCCTTATGTATTGCCTGGTTCATCATGAGAATGATTCACTTATGCCTAATCAATCCTATGAACATGAAACACGAGGAACTACCTAATTTAGAGTGATTCTTCTATACTCCAACTATATAATCAAGGACATTTTTTACTTCTTATGAATACATTTAAATGCAATCTCTAACAATGATTCAATTCACATCTCCACATTCCTATACTGCTAACATGGAATCCTCCTTCACATCAATACAAATAACATGGGAAATATCTCCATCATAAATATAATACACCAAAGGCAAGGTCTCTTTCATGCTTCATCGACACATGGTGGTCACACCAAACTTCTTTATTTGATACAATGAGCACAAACCTGCAAAAAAAACATGAACCAAGAACCATGGAGGTTCACCTCCCAACCTAGGCCTCCAAAGAGGCCACCCACTGAGCTGGGGAAACAAGGCTCAAACAGGTTACACTCAAGCAATAACAATGCCTAATATATGACATTTCAACACATATAAACTCCCTTCAAGGTTTGACACAATGATTCACCATTGGAATCATGAAACAATGGGTGAAGGTGGGCTCTCCAAAGAAGATAATGCCATATCCACATACACATATACATTTGCAATTGCACAATGCCTCTTCAAGGCTATCAAAATACCTCCTCCTCATCACATAAATACACTTATACCTCCCATTATACAAATGCCTCTTCAAGGCTATCAAACAAGACATATGGCTTCAATGGAGTGCATACTCCATGAACAAAAAAACCCTCTCCAAGAGGGGAATCTCTCAACTTCAATGTTGAGTCCAACTAACCCCTTCACCCAAGGCATCTCTTCCCTCCCAAGGGTGAGTAAAGCCTTCACACCCATTAATATTCATGCACACAAAAATAGAGAAAAATTTCAAGAGAAATTCATTACAAACAATGGCACATACCCAAATCCAAAACACAAACACACTACATAAATTTTAACACAAAATGAACAAGAGCAATATCATTCAGCAAGTGCAATGAGAGTTGTGGCATGGGCACTAACCTTGGTCCAAGCTAAAGGCAAGAATGAAGGTTGTTGCAAAGCTTCCTTCTCCTTAGTCCCTCCTCCTTCCAAATCCTAATTGTCTCTAAACTTAGAGAGTGGGTGAACACTTCACTAGTTTGTCAAAGTTCCCTAAAAGACTCTCCCACTATCCCTTTTTGGCAAAAACATCAAGCTCCTATCTCTTACAACTTTATCTCTACCAAATTTTCTATTTTGACCAAGTGGAAAGATGGGGATGGAATCATGGGACAACTCAATTTTCCAATTGGTGGAAGATGCATTGGTTAAGGGACCCCCTAGGCTAGCTAAGCACTAAAATGGTCAAATTTAGGCCCCTAACATGTTATGTTAACATATGGGTAGCTTATTTTCACAAAAAAGGCACTTTGGGACCACCTATTGACCCTCTAAAATCCTTGTCAAGTTTGAATTTGAAATTCCCCTTGATGGTGACCCATCCTATCCTTTCTCCAAGTGGATTTGCTTAAATCTTTTGAAAGGCAATTAGTTTAAGATTAAGTGCTACCATGACTTAACCCCTAGGTGACATGTCATCAACACATAAAAAATTAACAAGTGTCAAGTGACACATTAAAACACATAATACATCACCATGACATGTCCCTAATGTATTTATGAGATTAAATTTACCACACACATGCAAGCTTACATTTACGAAATAAAACACATCACAATGAGGCTTTTGAATCTTCCAAAGATTCGCCTTGGCTAAATTGTGTTCACATAAGTTTGGACCTTGTTTCCCCAATAAAATTCCATGGTTCAATTGCGTGCACACTAAACTCGAACATTAGTAGCCCAAATAAGAAAATCATATAAAATGCATGTGTATGACAATTTTAACATTTCATAATCAACATATTCAAACTTCCATAATTAACTTTTCTTTTTCTAATCATTTTCATATGAAAAGAATTCAAAACAGTAAGGTATCAAAATTTTCATATCAACATTAATCTTTCCATATCACAATCAATTTAATATTCTGAATCACATTATATTCTATTTTCTATCATGGTGATGAAATGTTGAATCTATAATGTTAAGTTAACCTACATGAAAATTAGTTATGAATACATATCTTAGGTCAAAATCACCAAAATGTAAACATCAGAACTAGTATCCTTTAATTCAACATAATTTGATTACTAACAGTATCCCATTATCACTATGAGATAAAACACATAATAAGGTGTATTGATTATGTCAGGTAAATCAAGGTGTTTGCATAGTCATATAGTTTTAAAAATCAATCATAGAATAAATCTATTACATTTTATTGGGCCATAAAATTTGTCCTCATGAATATCTACATATCCACCTATTACTACTTGCACAATAATTGGTTTATTACATTACATCATACTAAGTTCTACCATATAGACCCTTATCCAATTTTGATAACAATTTTCATCTGTGACCATTAGTAATGTTCACATGGGTGCATGATGATTTATCTTTCCAAAATCCAATTATCCCAATAGCCCATCTAATATCATGAAGCCATCAACATAGTTTCCAGATTATGACATCTCGAGCCTTTATTCCATAGGTCTTAGCTTATCAAACTAGTGCAATTTTGAATACGATACTTAACACAATGACGACTAAAATGTATATAAGCCCCAATAAGATCTCAAGCTCCTTATTGATAGGAAAGATGCCAATCCAGGCATATTTAGATCCTAGAACTTTCTTACCATCGCTCAATCTTAAGGTATATGGTAATAGTAAACAATTCACACAAGACACAAATCATCACCTCTCATCCTCTTACGCTTCTTAGCTCTGCCCATATTCATATTATCAAGTTTTATAATATGGTACTAGGGAAGGGGTCTTATAGTTTGGAATGGTATAAACACCTAGGTAAATCATTTTTGTTGATATGGAGATGTATGTTTTTATTCAAGGAGTCAATTACAAAGGTGGTCACATGTTTTATTATGGATCATTAATCCCCATGCAAGGTGATCAACCAATAAAAAAATGGAAGGACTAAGTGACAAAAGTGAAGGATTTGGATCATTGATTTTGACATGGAAACTTCTATAAATAATTATAAGAAGAGGATCCAAACCCTAGTTTCAAGTAGTATGTGAGAGAGGATACAAGTTTGGATGCTAGAGGCGAAGTGTGAAGGGAAACCAGACATAAAGATCAAGAAAAGAAGTGAAGGGAAGAATACATATATATCTTATTAGAGACCAGATCAAAGACTATAAAGAGGAGATTTGTTATTAGCATTTGAAGTGGAAATTGAAGGATTAGGTATTGATACATTCTAGTAATTTTTTCAGACTAAATCTCTTAACAGAGTGGTCCTAATAAACCTTTGTAAATCTCCTAACATGGTGCTTACTTAGTTGTAAGTTTTAAATCCTTTAGTCAAGATAGTTTGTATAAGTCTTCTTAGTTCTTAAAAGGGAAGACCCCTCATAGGATAGATCACTAGAAGTGATCAAAATTGTAGCCCTAATAGGAAAACTTTATTGTTGCAGTAGTGAAGGTTTATGGATGTCATCCCCACCCCAGTCTAACCTTCACCTTGAAGGGTTTCTGGGTAACCAAAATCTTTGTGTTATGCGTTGATCATTTTCTATCATATTTCATGGATGTGATTAGTTGTTAGATCTATTACATCATCACAGTAAATGGTTATGTGATTTATTGGTGAGATGACGACTTGTGGTGAAGTTATGAGATTTGTTATTTGTTTGAAAGGGTAAAATTTTATAGATCCCAATGTTATCATTGCGGAAAACTAGGACATACAACAAATGTTTGCATAAGCAAGATTGGTAAGTCAAATCCTAAGCCCAAATTCAATGGATATTATTTTAATTGTAATAAGCATGGACATCAAGAACATGAGTGTACATAAAAGATTAGCAATATAACCTTCTCTTCTCATCAACACTTAAGCCTTCTACTTAGATTCACTTATCACATCAACATCTACGTAAGAAATCTCCTTTAGCTTCACATTCACTCTACCAATTATGTGTCTTTGATCAACCTTATTCTATATACATCTCTTAAATACACTTGCAACTGCACTCTTACATTTGTTCGACTTTGTATCTTTTTAAATAGGCAATTCTTGCTTTACCATTTTCCAATATCACCATAGATCATAGGGTTTATGATCAAGTTCAATATGATTCACTATAGCTATCCATCTTCTTGATCTTCATCTAGAAACTTCTTTGGTTACTATCTATTAGGTCTTTACCTAATCCTCACCTTGAATTTGATGATCCAACTCATCAATCTTATCGCCAACACAGTTTACATCTCCCAAGAAATCAACTGAGTTGGCTGGGAATCACGATTTCCTCAAATTCATCTTCAACAATGTTACTTAACAATTACTAAGTTCTAACACTCGATCATCATTTAACACTCAATCGCTGTAAAACTCTTGGCTTGGCATCAATAATCTTACTCGGTTGACACTAACACTCAATCAACACTAGATTTTCTCAGCACTACCTGTGGCTTGGTTGACACTAGCATCACTCAACATTCTGTAAATTTTTACTCTATTGCTCAACTTGGCTTAACTTTCTTGACATAAACAATCACTTTTATTTATCAAAGTTTATCTAATCAAATGTCCATTATAGCTTCCATTTCATAACTCAACCTTTCCTCTAGGTATTATTTTTATGAGCAATTTCTCAAATCCTCTTCATCAATCAAATAGATATGACATTTAGATTTGGTAGCCATATGTCTTGACAAAACAATAATTGTTCCAATTGTAAGTTTCCAACAGTGTGTTTTGAACCCTAAGCCATGTTGTTTATTAGTATCAAACACTTAGTCATATATTTGGCAGAGTTGGTCGGTCATCACTACGACCGACTCATCCTATATAAGATGATCCTTGCAATTAGACTTGTATATTTCATCTATGAATTGAGCAATAGTGACTATCGAGCGAGTTTATGGTTGCTAAGTGCTCCAATACATGTCGAGTCATCTAGAAGATAGTTCATGCCAAGTGTATAGATTCCAAGTCACATAGTATAATCCAAGAAAGTGAATTCCAAGTGTCAGCATGCAGAACAGATAGACCAAGTGTCAGAATGTTCAAGTGTCGAGTAAACAAGTTTTGACATAATTGTTTGGAATGACACAAACACCTAGGTAAATAATTTTTTTTGATCTAGAGATGTATCTTTTTATTCAAGGAGTTAATTACGAAGGTGATCACATGTTTTTATTATGGATCATTATACCCCATGCAAGGTGATCAACCAATCAAAAAAATGGAAGGACTAAGCGGAAAAAGTGAAGGATCTAGAATCATTGATTTTGATATGGAGACTTCTACAAATGATTATAAGAAGGGGATCCAAACCCTAATTTCAAGTAGTATAGGAGAGAGTTTAGAAGTTTGGATGCTAGAGGTGAAGTGTGAAGGGAAACCAGACATTGCGACTAAGCAGAGCAGTGAAGGGAAGAATACATATATATCATATTAAGAACTAGATTAGAGATTGTGAAGACAAGATCTGTTATTAGCATTTGAAGTGCAAATTGAAGGATCAAGTATTGATACATTCTAGCAATTGTTTTAGGGTAAATCTCTTAACAGAGTGGTCCTAACAAATCTTTATAAATCTCCTAACCTGGTGCTTACTTAGTTGTGAGTTTTAAATCCTTTAATCAAGGTAGTCTGTATAAGTCTTGTTAGCTCTTAAAAGGACATATCCCTCATAGGGTAGATCATCAAAAGTGATCAAAATTGTAGCCCGAACGGGCAAAACTTTATTTCTATAGTAGTGAAGGTTTGTGGGTGTCATCCCCACCCCAATTATACCTTCACCTTGAAGGGTTTATGGGTAACCAAAATCTTTGTGTTTTGTGTTGATCATTTTCTTTCATATTTCATGGATGTGATTAGTTGTTAGATATATTACATCATTGCAATAAATGTTTATGTGATTTATTAGTGAGATGAAGACTTGTGGTGAAGCTATAAGATTTGTTATTTGTTTGAAAGGGTAAAAGTTTATAGATCATGATGTTATCACTGTGGAAAACTAGGACATACAACAAATGTTTGGAGAAGTAAGATTGGTAGGTCAAATCCTAGGCCCAAATTCAATGGACATTGTTTTAAGTGCAATAAGCATAGACATCAAACACATGAGCATAGAGCATAGATTAGCAATACATCAGTTACACCTAGATTCGAAGGAAATTGCTACAATTGTCAGAAGTATGGTCATAGAGCACAAGACTGTTGATCTAAGGAAAAACCTAAATGGACACCCAAGAAGCTAGGAAGTGCACCTAAGAAAGGTAACAAAATCAATCGGGATTATAATACATGGTACTCAACATGTTAGCCTCAACAGGTAACAATTTCAACTATTGCAAAATCCATAGTTATTGTTGCTTTTAGTTTCCAAGTCTCTCAAGAAAGTCAAAGTGATGTTGCTATTGCTGAGCAACAGAGTAAGTTGGCACATGAGGAGAAAAGTCAAGAAGTGGAGAGAAAGGAAGAAAAAAATCAAAAGGATGCAATAGAGAAATCTACTACAACCAATGAGTGGCCACATGTCTTGGGACCTCCAAGTGAGGGAAAAAATGAGATAGGGATATCAAGTTCAACTAGTGAAGTCCAAAAAGTTGTTATCACAGATCAATCAGGTGGAAGAAGACCACAACCGAGTATAGAGAAGAAAGGGGGAGAAGAGATACATAGTGATGTGATACAAGGATAAGAAATTGTAAATTTGGTGGTTCAAACTAAAGGCTCCCAATTGACATTACTAAGCTCCAACACTCTAGATTCAAAAGCCAAAAGGTTGAAGAAGAAGGTTAAACACTCACCTTGAGGAATCAAAGGTAATCCAATTACCTTGTATGAGGATATTGTCATACCCAATTGGGATAAGTCTACTTTAACAAAGGAGAAAATGATAATTTTGAGTGAATTGTTTGCAAGGAAGACTAAGCAAGCCGAGCTCAAAAGGGAGCACCAAAAGAAACAAGTTTTTCTTGAAATGAAAGATATTCTTTTGAATACAATTATTATTAATGATTTAGATGAACAAGTACCCATTCTTGATCAATTAGCACATATTTTAGATAAACTAAATGAGCCAGATATTGATGTTCAACAGAAGCTACATTCAAGTAAGCATAACATAACTTTTTGATGACAAACCTCCCCAAATAAATCTTCCTCTACACTCTAGATGAACTATCAGAAAACTTATAAATTGAAATCAATGACAAACACTCTCATGAATGCAACACATAAGTACTCAATCATCTCTCTGACATACTGACAAACTCACCCATACAACTACATCAAGTATTCATGCTTAACAGACTTAGTAGGGTCATCTGGCATATAAAGTTCTAATTGGCCAAACTTGACATTTTCTTGTCAACTTGACAATTTCTCGACATCTCTTGGCAACATTTTCCCTAACACATACCAAGATTCACATACTTATCTAATCACACTCTCGGACTCTCCTTGGAGTTGTTATTTCAACCTTGACCTAGTTGGGGTTCATACAAGCCTAAATGCATTAAGATTTTGGCTCAAACCTTAGGTGCTCTTGCACTACATATTCATTCCTTTCTCAGAAGTGATGGTAGCAATTCCCTACGTCCTTTTCCCATCAATGGAGCGCATAATACATTTTCACCCTTTCTAAAGATTTGAGCCAATGGAAGATTGTCGTTTGTTTATAACATTCATGCCTTTATAATATATATTCCGTCCTTATGTTGTACCATTTATCTCATTCTTCGATTCTATAATACTCTTTCTCCATCGCGCCTCATTGACCGATGTGAAACTTTTATTTATTTATCGACGACCTGCAAACATTCAGGTCAAATATTCCAGATTCACACCATATGAGCCTTCCATCAGATTTTGAATCATATGTTGCAGTTATTTAAATGGTTTCACAATGTGTGTATCTTTCAAGCGGCCTTGTTCTTATTCCGCTACCAATGGCTCATTGAATCCTTTGATCGAATAGGAATTGTCGCCAAAGCACATCAAGCCTACACACCCCGATTGAAAAAAGGAAAACATGTGCATAGTCTATGTCCGCCAATCAGTGACCTACTCCTCCAACCATGCACACCTTTAAACCAGGCACTAGAAGACTATGTCGAGACTCGAGTGGTAATGACGACCACCTGAAATTTAACCTATGAATTTGACTCGTAAGCACTCTATATAATCACCATATGTCCTTCAATACACAAATCGACATTATGAGCTCCTATGTTCATGGCAAGGCTGACCTCATCAATATTTATATAGCTACAAATTATGATAGCATGCTATATGTGATTCCAACTAATATTCTCCTTCCCTTGCAACATAAAATCTACACCTAAAATTTCGTGTCCCAACAGTTTGTAGCTACTCTCATACCATGTTGAGTTTTCAAGATCACTATGAATGTAATGGTGCTATATATGTTTTATGTGTTTTTCAAGTGTAGATTCCAATGCATATATATAGAAGAGACATCTCTCTATGTTAATCAATATTGGTTATTGTAAATTAATTTCTATTAAACATTATTTACAACAATGTGTGTGTATGTGTCTATGTCTAATTGATGATCAATCAAATGCAATAATGTCTAAGCAATTACCATAGGGGATTAACTCTAGATCTATCCAATCCAACTGAAGTTATAACATTAATAGTTATAGGTAACTTAATAAGCCCTAACCCTTAAACATTTGGATTCAAATCAATGATGAAACCCTCCAAGCAAAAATATGAAATGAATTAAATATTGGTTTAAATTAAAATAGAAACCTAAAATTGATAATCTAAAATGAATGTGGGAAGCAACTTCAATCACATTGAAACCAACAAGCACATAACTTATAAATTCTAGATCTATAGCATTGGAATTTAAATCAAAACCCTCAACACTAAATTTATGAAAAATTGGTAAAATTAAATGAATAAAAATTAAATAACATATGCCTTTTGAAAAACTTAACTCCCATCATTGGAATCAAAAGTAGTGTTGCATACAAATATGAGCAAATTTGGAGGATTACTCAAAGTAGTATGAAAGAATGACAAAAAAAAACCTATTTTGCTAGTAGAATTTAGTACAACTTTGATAAATCCTTCAGAGATACTCAAAGCCATGCATGATTAAATAAAGTGAAACCCTTGACAATAAATTTGAAACCCTCCAATCAATAAATTTTAATGAATTAAAAATCAATGTGGAGTAAAATTGACTTTCAAACAGCTAATAACTTTTTAAATGATCATCAAAGTAGGAAATAGTAGAGTGGGTAGATGCGTGCAAACAAATTAAACCATGTTGAGATAACTAATTAAACCCTTATTTACTGACATTGGAATTAAAATAAAAACAATATTCAATTACCTAGATAACTTATTGAATTGGTAAACCCCAACAATAGAATTGAATTAAAAACCCTTTACAGTAAATTTGAAACCCTGCAACCAACTAATTAATATTGAAATTTAAAACAATTGAAATGTAGAAATGGAAATGTAAATCTTTGAAAGTAGTATTTGAGAAGCTAGAGATGATGAAATGAAATGAAATTGGAATGCATGGAATTGAAATTAAAATTTTAAACCATTGACAATAAATTTTACATAGGAGGCAAAAGAACCCTAAAACCTACTACATTGAAAAAAAAACCTACAAAACCTAATTGGCCAAAAAAACTTCAAAAATGTAAGACAAAAATGTCGTTGCCAAAGATAATAAACGATACATAAATAACCCAAAAGCCATAACTAAATCCACAATTACTAAAAACAAAACACCTGTAATAGAAAAAATAAAATAAATTGCAACACATTTACAAATTTTGCTAAACCATGTAGTAGATACCTTATTATACCCTTAAACCCCAACATTTGTTGAACCCGTTTAAATTGATGGTCAACTCATCAAGAAAAAAGCTTAATAAATCCTAAAACAAAAATCATTATAGTAATCAAAAGCAAAAAAACTTGTAAAATATGAATACCCAAAAATAAGCATAGTGTCAACCCTTGATCTACCGGTAAAGTTGAAAGGTTCTTAAAGAGCCCACCAAGGATCATGTCTCGTTAAGTGCGTGGCTCCGACATTGAAAATGGATGAGGTTGGGATCACACCTCGGGCGAATTTGGTAGAATGGATACCCCTTAATCCTTGGTTCTAAGTCGAAGAGGTTCATGCTCTTGCCCATATTGGGTAGCTACAAATATTTTATGGAGGAGCTCCATAAAAAAATTAAAATAAAAACCATAGGAGAAGGGAGAAAATGAATAGGGATGCATGTAAACCCAATTTTTTTTTTCTTCCTTCTAAACATGCCACAAACACTAGAATAAAAGAGTTTGATTGCATTGATATTAATAGTGTCAATGAACAAAGTAAATTGTGTTAAAAAACATAAATCAACACACAAATGTAGTTTGAAACCAAAGACATGCAAAACAAGAGGCGGTAGAGGTATGTTTTAGTGAAACAAGAAAAGTAACCAATCAACATAGATTTAAATGGACCCAATGGCAAGAGGTGGTCTTAGGAGAGTTATCCTCACCTCTATCAAAGACCAAATAATACACATGCTCCCATATCTCCTCTGATAACTCGTCGCCATCTACATCTTTCACCTCAAAATCTTGAGCATCTCAGAGAAATACAACAGTTTATCTTGCAACTAGAAACACAAGCAAATAAAATGGAAATACTTTGTTTTTTGTGAGATGATACTTGAAGAACAAGAAACAAAAAACTGTAAAAGTGCAAAGAAAACATGCAATTACTTGCAAAATCAAAGTTGGAGGTGGTCCATAGGTGAGCAGATAATACTGGCATGTCATGTTTACAAGATTCTCTATCGAGTATGTTTCATCTCCGAAGTGATGGAATACTTTAGAATAGGTGGGAATAAAAGGAATATTAGGTGTCTCAATTCGCCAAGAAAAAGGCATATTGAACTCAATTGCAATGATAAATATTCCCATTAACAAAAATTAAGGAGACTTGACACATAGTAAATGTAGTTGCATGTTGCAATGTAGGGTGGTCACGAGAAGAATTGGTAGTTAGGTTGATGGATAGGGTCATGTGGTGAAAACACGTTGTTAGCATGAATGTTGATGATACTACATTGGGGGAGTATCTTAAGCATTGAAGAGTATTGATATGTTGCATTCATGACTACATTTGTCATTGATGTCAACATAACAGTGATTTTGTAAAGACTGGAAGAATAACATTTAGAGATCTTATGATGCACAGAAGCTAATGAAGGTTTAGATGATACCTAGTGAAGGTCATGTTCCTAAGGTTGTCCTATTGGCATGGTTAAGAGGACTAAGTTTGATTCAATGGTGTATGGAAGTTACACTTGATTTATTGGAAGTAGTGCAGAAACAGAGTACTAGAAAACAATGTTTTGATGATATATCACTGTCTTTCATCTAAGATCTAATAAAGAGATGTGTAGTTACACAATGATCAAGGACAGTCATGTGGTGACACCAGCATGTGTGAAAGATGTGGTTTCATGTGTGAAGTTTGGTATAGACTGTGAGTCGACGGTGCTATTGCAATTGTGAATTAACTAGTTATCTTACTTTAATTAATTGAGAAAGCCTCTAGGCCAACTCAATGAATTATTATGATGATATGGTATAAAGGAAACTTGTTTTTCTTATTTGAAAACATATGTAGAAGAAGAAGATCAAGTGGAATGTGAAGTATTAGTGCACAATGTGAGAAGGAGCAGAATGCTTACTAAATGCGTGTAAGTGGGCAAAGGGATCATTGGATGCGCAATATGAGATCTGGTTACAAGATCTGAAGAAGCAGAAGTCCAGTTGACAAGATAGAGACAAAGGAAGGAAGCACATTCTAGTTCTATTATTCTGCAAGGAATAATACAAGATCATTTGGACAGTCGGTTCTTTGATCTTAACCTTAAAGTTGTTTGGGTAGTGGGTCCAGTTGTCTTCCACAACTCCTAACAGGTTTGGCATTCTTGGTGTTTTGAAACATCATGGTTTCAATTTTCCTGATGAGAATAGACTAAATCTAGGGGTAGCTACTTCCCATCTACAACATATCTTTTCAGACACCAGGCCAACTATAAGGCTAGACCCTTCTTCTACTTCAGGCTCTGCAAAACCTAGGTGGGTGGACCTATAGATTCTTCATATGGTACCAATATTCAAAGCATATATTGAATCTAAAATAAAGTAGATAGAACCCTTAATCTTCTAACACTTATGCAAAGATCCTAGACATGAAATAGCTAATAACATGGCCTAAGAACTTGATAAGCCAAGCGAGGGTAACACTTTTCAGTTCTTCAACATTAAAGGGAAAATCTATTTGATTAATGATGTTGATTTCAGCAAAGCCAAGACATGAAAAACATAACACTTTGATCTTATAGCTGATCAATGCCTTATCTATTGGACAATCCCACAAACCCCTAACACACATCCCTGAAAGTCATTGGCATATCCCATACATCGGGACTTCCTGATCTATCCATTCACCTTGTGAAGCAGACATCTGCATTTTTCTGAATCTCATACTTGACCTATCCCTTCATGATATCTACAACCCTATGATGATAAACTAAGCATTTACATAAGTCCTTGAATCATAAGCAAACAATATCAACATATACGATTTGAAACGTATTGCAACTGGACAATATGCACCTTATACATATATCACACAAGATCACAAATAGCATGAACAGGAGACAAAACTCGGTAGAAGATTAATTTGCTGCTTCACTTTTATTTATTTCCTTGAAACAAATACAATAATATGCATGAAAATGAAACATAAAACTGCCTAATTGATCAGAACTATTTGCATTCTTATTACTTGTTCATTACAAGAGAAAATGTTGAAGAAAATGGTATAACAACAATGAAACATATCAAAAATTGGAACCAATTGGTCTCACAGTAAAATTGAAACCCTTATAAAGAATCAGAAAGAGAAAGATATAAGAAAGGAATGAAATCCCAATTTTGATCTGGGAGTGACATGTGTCCACTTGAATCTTCATTCCTTACTATTGCAAAGCATCTCTCATCTTTCTATAATTGAAATCCGATATGATTCTCATCATTATTCTATAACAAACTGAAAATATCTCCTCTAATTGATGAGAAACCCTATCTCTGCCAAAATATCAGATAGGCATTTGAAATGTTGATAATATCTTCATTTAACTGACTTGAAAGTGAGAAAATCTATTCCCAACTGCATCCCTATTACCTCTAGTGTTTACCTTGTTCACCATCTTGCTAAAAATCACATCTGAACTTCTATATCTGAATTGGTTGAAAACTGAGTACCTGAGACAAAACTTTGCATAACTTGAACCAGTGGCTTCCTATGCAGATACAAACCACAAAAACAGAAAACTTGCTCTCTCTCGATTCTGACGATATATAATAGTCATATATATCCGCTTATTGGAAATGCCCAAAATCTTTATTTGAAAATCATGCCCTTGGACTAACCTCACAGGTCTACACTTGATTTTTCAAAAAATTAAAATCTTTCTAAAGTTAACACTTTAGGATATAATCCTTTTGATTTAAAAATCTTTTGTACGTGCCTTTCTGAAGAAAACACTAAAATATTTGATTTTTTGCATTAAATTTTTTTCCTCCAAATTCAATCTGGGTCAACTCAAGTTTGACCATTTGACACATGTCACCTCGCCATTGGTTCGCCTCCATCACCTGCCATCAGTGCCATGTGGCACCCTCTGATTGGTCAACTAAATTTCCACTTTCCATCTGGCATGCTGCCATGTGTCACCATTTTATTGGCCCTTCTGTGCACAGTCATTGCGCCAAGTCATCACTTGTCGAGCACGTCGCTACATCACTGCCACATGGCATCTTGATACTAGTTGGATCTTTGCTCTTGCCATGTCATCATCAACCCAGGCCCATTGCCATGTGGTAGCTTTATGCTTTCTTGTATTGTTTAACTTCCTCACATCTTCACAATATGGGGAAGCGCAAGCCGTTAGATCTCGCCACGCGGCAAAATTCAGAGCATCCATCTTGGGCATGCCACGTCAACATCCTTGAAACTTGTCCCACTTGTCAATCTAAAAATTTTCGTCGGGTGCCTTGTCACTGTCTCGTCAACTGTCCACGTTGGCTCTTCTTCAAAAAAATTCCATGTGCACTCCAGTCGACTAGGTGGGCCCCTTGTGGAATGCTAAGGCTTCAAAAGCCTAGTGTCTTTGAGACACTTAAGAGTTGAGTAATGTTGTATTTAAAGTGTAAAACTTATCTTGGCTTACCAATGTGGGATTAAATCCCTTTCTTCTGACATTCACATCTACTCATTCTCCCTCAAACTACTTCTATCACAGCATGGGTGCCACCCTTTCAATCATAATCCACCCATGCTCTCTATCTCTTGCCATCCTTCAAACGATCAACGCTCTCGGAGACATTCAACTTATAAATAACGCCATTTACACTGACCCCCACATGGTTGTTATCTATGTTGAACGAAGAATTCATGAATGTGTTTACAATTTTTATTTCCTAGGCAAGCGTGACAACAATGCTCACTGTGATTCGTTCTCTTCTGCACAAAGACCCAAATTGTTGGAAATTCAAGTCAACTAAGGAACACAAAAGGATTGAGGAATTGGGGACAAGAATTTGTTGAAGAGAACCATCTCCTACAACTTTTGGCGTGGGTTTGAAACAGAAGGAGAAAAAAAAAAACCCTTAAACCCATAGAAATTTGAAGATATTTTCCTTTTTGCATCCCTATGCATGGTCTCTACTAGCTACTGGGTTTGTAATAGAGCAACGACCCCTCTATTGACACCTCCTCTAATGTGGACTGCTCCCACAAGTCAAACTCATGGCGTCTCATCCCTAGAACTCTGCTCCAACATCTTCTTATATCCACTCCTTGGCAATGGCATCAACGTTTTTTTGGCTTGACGGGCATTGTTGGCTCCTCCTCAGAACCGAGCCTTCATGCATGTTTTTATTGCATACAGGGGCATCTCACTTTACCATCTCTTTTTGAAGGTAGAGGGATTATCCAAGTGCTTCTCAAATGGCATAGTCTTCATCTACTACTTCCTCATTATCGCCACAAACCCCTTTTTTATGTTGCTTCGGTTGGGCTTCCATCTTCTTCTCATGGGATTCAATGGAAATCAATTCCATAGCATCTACTTTAGCTATAGCTGGTTGTATCACAAAGAATGAGGAGGTGGGCGCATTTCATAAAATTGCACCATCTACATCTAATTTAAGTATATCCTCATCACTCAACCAAAAGTCATCTTTTGATGTGTTTATTGATCATCATGGAATAGATGTCAAGAAAACATTAGCCACAAGATGATGAGAGCCACTTATAACCTATTTAATGCCCTATTTTAATCTAGCTTCCCACTTTCCTACTTATCTCTCTATTCCATCTCTATCATATTTCATTCCATTTTACCATTATAACGTTGCATATAGTTTAATATAAATAAGTAGTATTTAATATTGTTTTGGGATCAAAATATAGAAAATTCCTTGTTGATTACGTTTTACTAATCTTTAATATTGTAGCACGTTGATTTGTAGCACAGATCTCCTTGTCACCTCAGATCTTCCTGTAGCTATTTCACCAATACAAAGTTCCAGCAACTTTGAAATAGACACATTTGTTGTAGATATCATCCATAATACATGAATATGTGGAGATGACAGCAAGGAGATTTATGTGGATACATGCTGAAAAACATGTGGTGTTATGCATTCTATTATAACCGAATTACTTCAATTTGCTCCTTATTACCTATTGTTTATGGGCCAAAACAAAACTACAGCCTAATGGAGATGAAGACAATAATAGTTTGTTTGGATGGTAACAACAAAATACCTATTTTTTGCACATATTAGATTTCTACTATTCTTTGTATAGAGTACATGTCAATGTAGTTATTGTATTTTTAAATCTACACCTATATAAGTAGCAATAGACATACATAGTGGATATGTTCGTACAGTTCTGAAAATGCATAGCATTGTATAAAAACTGCTATTGTTATTCTGCAATATAACTTTCATATTCACGTGCATGATTTGAAAGGTGTAAAACTATTATTTTTCTTCATCACCAGGTAGTCGAGGAGGCAAGGCCCACTCTGAAGTTACCCGGTGATTAGTTTTCGTTTGTGTTTGGAGTGCATTTAAATTAGTTTTCATTTGCATGGTAATTAGCTTAGCATTACATAGTATGGATTTAATCCCAGTATATTAGTTTATGTGTTTAATATCTATATTTGATTAGATAATAGTATTTCATATTAATTATATTATGAGACGATATTAAGAGTTGTAATTAATTTTATTACATATTAGTTTTATTGAGTTATTTACATTTCTGATGTTCCTATCGTCAAGAAGTGACAATTCTTGTCATTGTGATTTCTTTAGTTTTTCATAGATTCAATTCTGTGTATTGTAGTTGCATTCATAATCCCTCATTTCACAACTATCATCCCTTGATAGCATATTGCTCGGAGGCCTTTTGCAAGCTTACGCTCTCGAATTGACACATATAGACTAGCCAAACTTCATCATAAAATTGTTAATTATTCTCTTATTATTTGCCCCAGTGTTGGCCTATCAGAATAATCTACAATATCCTTGATTTCTTGATTGTCTTCAACTAGATGATATTTGTATAATGAAAACTAGCAATGATCATAACTATTATAATCACTCTTTTCAAATATCTTCAATTCCTTGGAGCTATCAATCTAATGCAATTAGTCAGGCCGATGATCACTCGGTGAAAAGATATTAACTATCAAAGTTGCCTTCTCAAAATTGCCTTCAAGCAAATTTGTTAGAAAATCATAAATCACACTCAGTTTTGGCTTTGAAAATGGGTCAAACTGATTGTTGGGGGAACAAAAATTGGAGCATTGGTTCACTATCATGAGGAGAATATAAATATGTGATTTGGGCTCATGACAAATAACTAGGCGAACTTGGTGAGCGGTCAAAGTGGGATACTTGAATTTGCAGAACTCAAAACAATGGAAGAAAAGTGATTCTTGCAAATGGAATGGACTTGGGAAACTGTGCAGATGGATTCATCAAGACTTGCAAACTGACACACTTAAAGAATTCTCAAAGTAGAATACAGTGGTACAATCCATTTGATCTCACCTGTCATGGATTTAGAGTTATGACATTTCGAACAAGGGTACCGATCAATCTGCATTTCTTGACACCGATAAATCTTTACAAATTGCATTTGGAATCATGTTCGAAAACTAATCAAACAGATTTGTCATAGGCTCAAATCTGAAACATAACAAGTCTCTAACCACTAGAATGTAGTGCAATAGGAATTATCTCATTTTGATCAACTGGGTCAAAGTTATAATAGGTCAAACAGGGCTTCCCAGAATTCTAAACAATTTACATCTGCATGACAACAATAAACAACCAACTTTGAGGGATTCATAACTTAGTCAAAACATGTTGAAACGACTTGAAAAATGAAACATAAGTTCTTTGATATGCATATTAAATACTCCCAAAGCGGCGAGTCTTGAAACATCACTCGGTGGGAGATATTCAAATGCAAACTAGGCTACCTATCACTGTTTAACACTAGGGCAAAAATGCAGATTTGAACATTGCTCAACACGAGACTTCACAAAATGACTCAGAATAGTAATTTATCTTCATGGGATGCATAGAGATACTGAATGCAAGGTGTTAGAAACATTAAACACCTTAGACCTTAAAAAAACAGTTACGTACACAAGGAAGAAAATGTGCATATAGGGCTCAAAATGACATCAAAATTTTGGAATGTTACTCAAGACGGGAACACAATTTTGAGTCCCAACAGGGACAACTCTTAACAAGGATTCAAAGTCTCCTAAAAGGGACTCATATGTACTGAATGATGTAAAAAACTCTTAATAGGGTCTATTCTCTAATAGAGAATATTTATATTAGTACATCATCTTGTGGGTACCATTCCCACTGGGGTTTTCCCTCTGATCAAGGGTTTCTCTTGTTAACATATCTGGTGTTAATTGTGTATGAATATCTTGTTGTGGTTTCAGTTAACATTACTCATATGGTTAAGATTGTTTAAAGTTAATGATTGCTATGATAGTGGTATAACTGATTCAAATAATGTAAATAATGTATACAGCACTAAAACCCCATTGACAATAGTAGTATAGCTTAGAACCCCATTTAAATAACGTAATACAGCACTAAAACCCCATTAACAATATAACTTACAACCAGCACAGCACATATCTAGTACGGTATAAATAAAATTGAGCATAGCATTATAGCAAGTCAAAGCTTATAGAGTGAACATTACTTACAACACTTTGTAAACACCATGTAGCCAAACATGGAACAACAATGAACACATACAGAAATTCACAAACATAAACAATATGCAAAACCACCTAACAAGCTGGAATTAGCATGTGGGGGAATACCTGGATCAGTATGGTTTTTGCTCCAACTTATCTGCTCCGCCTCTGGGACTTTAAAGCATTGTATTGAAATCAATTTAGACGGATGTCATGGCTATTTGAACTGTTTGCATTAATGATTTGTGGATTTGTTGTTTCTTTGGAGAAATATAGGTTCAAACATTTCTGAGTTTACCAAGAAAAGACACCAAAGGACTCCAGTTCGTTTATTGAGTTTTATAAAGGTTCAAACATTTCTGATTTTCACAAAGAAAAATTGTATTTCGAATTTCAGGCAGTGTAACTTCTATTTTCTGATTAATAGAATGTTGACACTTATCCATAGTAAAATCCTTAAAAGCACAGGCAGTTGCCACGGAAAAGTACAAGATTAGTACCCCAAGTTCAGAAAACTAGCCAAATGTCATATCAATATAAACATAATTATAGAGGGAAAAAAATATTTTTTTTATGACAGTAGGAAGTAAATCACAAATAGATGACAACCTCAAAGTTCCATTAACTTCCAGATATAGTGAGGGGTATGAGACTAGAAATTAAGAATCCAAAGCACAATAACAGAAGCATTTTAATCAACAATATTTGCAGAAATGTTTCCCCGTAATACAGCTACAGTGCAAGCACTATGCTCCCTACATACATTGATTCAGTTATACCTATAAATACAGTCCAAACATGTAGCTGTATTGTCGTAATTCCGTAACACTTGAGGCATTTGATTTTAAGTTGAAGTCTCGTGCATTTGGTATTTAGATGAATTCAGTCAATTCTCGTGGGCATGTATCTCCACAATACTCTTCTAAGCATTTGAAAACATTTATAGTGATATGAATTTGGCACTTCTACCTTACCAATGAAAAAGGAGAAAAATTACAGATTTAATTGACAATCGTCTCCAGAACAGTTTACGTTGTACAACAAGATATTTTCCTTTATCAACTTACTCCATGATAATTGCAAAGAATTCTAACTTTCAACCAGAGATTTAAGTTCTTCAATACCATATCACCTGAAGTCAGGATATTTACCATATTTTTGCTGGTACAATGCCAAAAAAATGTCAGCAAAATTTTATATGAATGGCTTAACAAAGTTTTGTACATCTCATGTTTAAATATTTATAGCTTAGATTATGCCATATATTCCCCATATTTAATGATCATGCATCTTTGTTTTGTTTTCTTAGAGAATAGATATCACTCAACACTTTTAAAAAGGACTTCACCAAAATTTTCACACTAAAAATCATATAGTAAATATTTCTGTTGATTATAACAGTTGCAAGGGGTTCACATAGTACATATAGTAAATGTTTCTGTTGATCCTTTCAAAGGGGTTCAAACAAAATTAAGTCCACTTTCATTCAGTACCAAAGCCAACATTCCCTCTGTGATGTTTGGTCTGTTTAATGGATGACATAAAAGATGTCTAGGGATGCAGCAATTTTTTTTTAGCTCTGTGAATCAAAGCCAAAAACAAGCATTGCCAACTTCAAATGCCAAAATGACAAATCGGTAAACCAGCTCACAAGGGGACTCTTGAACCTAGGAATGTACAAGTGATGTTTTGGATAAGATGTACTACAGTATCCTTAGATTGCATTAATCTGTAAATCAAGTTGACCACTCTCCAGAGTAAGGAATATAAGAACTTCCAGTTCCACTATCCAAAGTACAATCCGAGTTATGATGGTGGAGGCATATTTTCTTCATCATGGAGGTCTCATGACTGACTGGAGCATGGAAAAACAATCCCTTTGTGAAATGCATAAAGCGGGTCTCATACAAAACGTATCTCACTTGGCTGCGCCTGAAAAACTATTTTATTTCTCTCACTCGCGGAGTTTGTTTTGAAAAACCAGGAAATGAAAAATAACAGACATGTGACACATAAAAGACAGGAATAGCAGTTGGAACAGCAGACCCTACAAGCTTCATAATAATTTGAAGCATTCTGAAAATTCAAAGGCATACCCAGAAAATGCTTCAAACAAGTGATTTGATTTGGAACTTCTCTGCCTCTCAAACATAAAGCCCGTCACAAGAACCACTTGTATGGAGAGAAAATGATTATTGATCAACGGCAATATGCTGTTTGTGTTCAATTGACATCATTGAATGGAAGAATGAAATGAAGAATAATATTAATGTCTATAAGAACCAAAGTAATTAAATGGAACACGAGTGGATTCGCTACCCAAGAAAATGTAAAGAATAAGAGGATTCCAGAAAGTTAACTAAACCCTAAACACCAAAGCAATGTAAATATAGTATAGAGGATAAAGAAAAACTGTGTTATGACTGCAAAAAGTTAAAAATAGAACTAAGACAACCTCCATTGATTTCTAGGAATGGTGAAACTTTAACCATAACAACAATAGTATCCAGTGCACAATAATGAATGCATTTTGGTCCATCCCAGCTTATTAACAAGTTAGGGTCTCTTTTAATTTATCAACAATGTTTGTTGCAAAGATTCCACATACATTATACAATGATACAGCCAAGGAGCTAGCGCTCTGGTCAGTAAACATATACCTCACGTTTAACTATAGATGAAATCCAGGCATGTAATTGCACTATCTTTTACCATAGAGCTCCATAACATGTAATTGCATTATCTATAGTTTGCAGTAAGGTTGGCATTTTGCATTTACATGAAAATACTTTTCATGAGTATTGCATTCTATTTTTTTCTGAAGACATGTATACTGATACATGAACCTTGACTACATCTCCCTTTACAAAGAAACAATTTGTGAATTTAATTGACAATCATATGTTATTAATATCAGAAAAACAGTTCACAACAATATATTTCCTTTTAGAATCTTGTTCCTCCCTGATTACTGCAACATCTTTAACCTTTTCAAACAATGCTTCAAGTTCCTTAACACCATATGACCCCAAGTCAAGATCTGTGGCGTATCTTTGTTTGTACAATGCCAAAAAGCTTGCCAGTAAAATTTTACATGCATGGCTGACCAAAAGTTCTTGCAACTCATGTTTAAATATTTCTAGCTTGGATTCTCCCAGATATTCCCCAGAATCCATTTCTACCTGAAAATCAGCTTCCCTGTTCCCATCCTCTTCATCTTGATCACTTCCTCTGTCATCATCTGAATCCTCATCTGAATAATAAGCCAGATTTTCTTCTGTATTATATGCCTCAAAATCATGTATGATACTGCAATCATGTGGAGTCTTGTATACCTGCACTCCCTTCCCCTTGTCTGCATTTCTCATATTTTCTTCTCTCCAAATCATGTCTGGCGTATCTTTGCAGGCAGAATTACTATTCATTTTGCCTCGTCTGCACTTACTCGCAAGCTCTCTGAGACACAGGAACTTCTTATGCTTTTTCCCTTCAATTGTGAGAACATCATCCATCTTTTTAATCAGATTAACCAGCTTATAAGAATCATATTCTGCAAGATACAAAGGTCTTCCAAAAGCCTTATGATACTCAGGAGGAACCCGTACAAGTGGCAAACTTCCTCCATATACATTGACAAGATGTACAAGTTGTCTCTTTAAGCCTTGAATATCACCAGGTTGTACCCACTCAACTGAAGATTCTCCTAAATTTGTTTCATTAAATATTAGACCAGGTTGAGCATATCCTGGATGGGATGATGTTTGCATATGTGTGCCGGTTGCAACAAGGGCTGGAAATTGTAAAGATGCTGCCTTGGCACCACTACCAACATTTTTAAAAAATTCTAGTTCGTGTTCCTTGGTGGTAAAAGAAGTTCTCATTAAATCCTCTGCTACCATCTGGTTTGAATCAGTCTCAATATTGTACTCATTTTGACAAATCCCAGAGTACAGAATAGCTTCTTCATTTTGTAGATAAGACTTGTCACTTGAAAAGCAACTGACATGATAAGCAGCCATATCTGGTTCTCGAGCCAAAAAGGATTTTGCTGGAATAAGACCTTCCCCTCGAGCCACACTTGGCCAATCCCATACAAACCGACCAGCACTGCAGAGTGTAGAGGATACACCCCCTTTAGCTGGAATAGCAAGCACAACTGTGTAACCTCGCTGACCCAGTTTGTGCAATGCAGGAGCAAAATCCACATCTCCAGAAATCAGAAGAATAGTAGAAGGAGGAGGATTATCAAGAGCAAATAAGAACATGTCTACTAAAATGGCTTTATCTGCTGCATCTTTCTTTCCATTGGGAACATCAATAAGGTTTACACCAGTCTTTTGACAGCCTTCTCTAAGTCTGCGAGGAAAGCCATTGAAATCTCCATATGCTGAGAACATAGTTACCACTCCTTTAATAACTGGATGCAGCTGCAGAGCCATCCGAATGTTACCTGCCACTTCCTGTGGATGAACTTCTGCAGGAATAGGACAATTTTCTATATCCCATAGTATTGTTACAGGTGCTAGCAGTGACCTCATTTGTTCATCAACTGCTTGTGCTAAATCCTGGTGTAGTGCTTCGGTAGCTTAAATTGTATAATAAGTGCACTTCTTAGGGAAGCAAGCAACTGTATCTGAAGAGGGAGGACATTTGGTCTATATGAATGCACCGATGAGAATCAAACAAATGGAACTAAACTCTACTGTTAAATTCATTATTTCTATTTTAAATCAAACTGATGGTACAAAATTAGCACTGGTGAAAAATGTATGCATACATGCATAAATGTTGCATGATTCACTTCAAGAATTTCCAAGGTGCTTTAAAGAATATATAAAACTTAAAACAATAGACAAACCAGCACACAAATACAAAACAAATCACGTGCAACATTTTCAGACATCATACTAATTTCATAGAAGAAGAATAATGAGGACATAACAAACAATTATTGCTAGAGGGTTGACATAATATAGTTATACAGGCCAAGAAGTTCATCAAAATATTATAGCCAGACAAGGTTTTATTAAGTACCACCTGCTTGATAACTTTCCTCTACTAGCTCAAATATAAAAGCATGGGTATTAACACAGAAGCAAGTTCAATTCATTATAGAAAACTTGCAGACAGAGATTTGTTTAAAATTTTGATGAATCGTATAGAAAACTATTGAACGAGTCTTCCGCAAGTATGAACACCATCAGTATAAACATATAATTACACACTGTGATGCTAGCATGATATTATATTGGCTCATAACAAGATTATCATGATCTAAGCCCTTGAGGTAAAGGAGCAAAAATAGACATGACTGAACCTAAGTGACTTATAGGCATCATATGACATTCATCATCAACATTCTAGTGGAAATAAAACTTATGATTCATTGATCAAACTAACCTGCCCCATAATTCCAAAGCCCAACCCAAGAAAAATAATTGTAAGGCCTATTGATAAGGGTTAGGGGAGAAAGCAGCAGGGCTAATTAAACTTTAACCTTTTACTGGGAAAAACTATCATATTGATGCTATTATGGCAAATCAAAAGTTTACAAGGAGAAAAACAGCTCTTGGGTCCTCTTTTCTGATCAATATCCAAGAGAACTTAGCCCCCCATCCCTTGTGTAAGAATTTAATCACACATAGAGAACTAAGGGAAAAACGAGCATTCTATCTTTTAACTTTTCCAAATCACCAAAGAAAGACCGGACAACACCTATTTTGCAGAGTCCATCGGACACTTCACAAAATCAGGAGGGAGCTCTATGTACCCATTTCATAAATCCTCATATACAAACTCAATAATCAGAACCAGAATATATCAACATTTATAAGCTAGAAAAGTTATGGACTGCCCGTCAACTGAAAGCACATAACAACAAAATACAAAAGACACTAAGAAAAATGTATTTGTAAGAAAATACAAGTAAAGAACATATCACCATACAACTGCAAACGAGCATCAGGGATCCCTTGAAATTATCTGATAAATAATTAAATAAAGTTCAAAGAAACGAGATTAAAAATCTCAGCAGGAAATTCATGCTTTTTAGTGACCATTTTTGGAATCCCTATTTTTCCTGCAACGGCATTGCATGTTTATCAAGTGATTTGGGAAAGAATTCCATAATCACGCCTTCAACAGACAATAGATTACTGAGAGCCTCATTTCGATAAGGTCTAAGGAAAAAAAACATGAAATTCTCCATGTATATCAACTTTGCTGGGTACTATATTTGATCATGCCAAAAAACTCGGTCAGAATTTCAACATGATGACTGAATTGCTTCTTCAAGTTTTCTTTCTCAGAACTCCTGCTCTCTATTTTCTGTTGCAACTCCTGAAATTGCATGGCCAGGGCTGGATAGGGTACCTTTTTTCCTCAGAAAACAGGACACTGGCTGGCTGACACTCAAATAAGAAGAAAATAAACATAATGAACAAAGGCACCAAACCACATTAGATGAGGGGAATAACACAGTCTTTTAAGGATACTATGGATAATTAATCGGTCTGCAAACATGACAGTACTCTCATTGGACACTAAATCATATTTGACTCCCCAGGTCAGTTCACCAAGGTGGCTCACTGAGTCGACTATTCAAGTACGCTCACCAAGTTGACTCTTTAAGTTTGCTCACCAAGTCTGCTCGCCAGGTTGGTAGTCACACTCTTGGAAAGTATGGCCTCAGCCATGTCCAGGTTAAAGTGGTCCACTTCACACAATAATTATCTAGGAGGGCTTATTTGGGTTAGCTTCTACTACCTAGCCAATTAAGAACTTGACAATTTCACCCCGTGCAGATCCTTTAACCTGAAGAATTTGTTTCTCTCTTCAGACATATGAAGTGAAAACAATTTTTGCTATTATTTTCAATGGTAATATTCCCCAATACTTCCTTCCAACAAAGTCCCCATTGATCCGAAGCAGCCCCCATCTATATGCTTAAAAAGTCAAGATCTAATCCCTCAATATTAATTATGAGAACTATCTGTAATTTAATCCGAGCTTAAACAAATCATTTGGCTACCACTTTGATCTTCCTATAACCGAATCCCTTAATTATATATGCCGTTGACAACCAACAGTATTTTCCACAGGCACATGTAATTGTCAGCGGCCATAGATTTACCAAAGATAAGTAGTGAGAAAACCAATTATAAATTTAATCTGGTTATTGGTTACTGGGGTAAAAACGCCCATTTGATTTGCCTATAGCCCAACCCTTTATATTTCATGTGGTGATGAGAAGGGCGCGGAATAGTATGTTCCTCGGGCAAATGTAATTTTCAGTTGCCATACAAATACAAAGAATAAGTGGTGAAATCTAACTGCAATTTAATGGGTTTTCGTTATCAGGCAAAACATTCATTGGCTTCAACTTTGATATGCCTATGACACAATCCCTCTATTTTTTTACATGCTGGTGAGAGGCATGTAAAACCGTATGTCCTTCAGGCGAATATAAAATTTCAGTTGCAAATTTAGATAGCTACAATTAGTGGCTACAACCAACTGGAATTTAATCTAGCGATTTGACATCAGTTTCAACTATTATAGAATTAGATCAATTCCAATCGTACAAAAAAAGGCAAAGATAGACGGTCCTTAAAAATAAATAAGATCTAGTGAATTACCTATCTAGTAGAAAGAAAGCATGTACAGTCCATTGAGTGCAACTTATCAGGTTCCCAAGATCTGATACCCTTCGTTTAATGGTGAATATTAGATTGCCACAATTTAGCAGGTGAGGGCTGAAGAGGGTGCCATTGTATTTTGAGCACAAACGGCAAGCGACATACACATTATATATATATAGGTTTGTAGACTTGACCGTGAGCATCGATTGGGAAGGATCAGAATCTCGGAGCTGTAAAGGACGTCGACCGGCTCTTGTTCTTTTCTTTTTCTTTGGAGGCCGTGTGCCACGTGGAAGATTATTTGCCGCAAGACTTACCTATTTATAACTCATTAACTGCTAAAACAAATTCTTAAGTGAATGATATGATGTGATATGATAGATTTTAATGATGTCCATTAGACTAAAGTAGTCTATGGGACTCACGCAATCACCCTCCCAATGTAGAAGCATAACTTATCAGTTGCAAAGTTTTGGTTAACTTGTCTCTCCTTCTCTGAAGTTTGATAATCAAATCTGTTGTTCTCTTCACTTGATCTTTCTCAAATAAATAGTTGAAGTCATTGTTCTGCAATATCTCTGTATAACCAGATTTGATGTCACTGTATGTCAGGCACTCCTTGACAAAGTGTTGCTCTATCTCTATTGTTCCCATATTATAAAACAAAAACGTTCTATCTGCCCACTCTTCCTTTGGAACTTGCCATCTACCAGTTTCACATCGCAGCCGATGTGAACTAGTTCTGAGTTGTGCCATCAACATTTTTGCTTTCCAATTAATAGGCGCTCTTATATAGGCCTTTTCATCATGACTGAAAGTGGGGTTAAATTCTTTAATGTAATAAGATTTTTTCCGCCCAATGTGTCTTGTCCATAGAATATTGCAAAATTTTTCTATGACAAACTTCTTTATTTCTTTAATGTTATCCAGGCAAGTTTGGATGTTGATATCCATTTTCGCATCCATTTGTCATTTTGCTTCATCCATGTGCTTTTTTGCTTAATAAGTTTTTCCTCTACGACCAACTTGGGCCAATGATGTGTTTCTAGACCTTGGGTTTTCTTTAAATAGCTTAGCATCCAGATCAATGCCACGACTTCTAACGGAAAGGAACCCACCTCTGCCAATAGGATCTCATACGGTACCGTGGTCTTGACTTTAAGATTGCATGTGATGAAGTGTTTTTGAATTCTTTCTACCTATCACCATTTCTGTTTATACATACTACCTCCCCACACTTCACAAAGAGTTTTCATAGTCGTCCAATCCCATAATTATGCGTTCCTGCACCTGTTTTGTAAAGAGTATAACGCCTTCCAACCCCCTTGGATCCTTTTTGATCTGCATGTATCCCGATTGAGTTTGTTATGAAAATCTATGCCCAAGTATTTGTACTCCACAATCTCAAGAGGATTACCTTCAAACAAAAACTCATTTTGTATGGCCCTATTCTTCTTCAACGAGAAGATCATAACTTTGGTTTTGCTAGTGTTCACTTGCATTCCCACTTCATGACAAAAACTTTCTAGTGCTTGCAAGTGTTCTTTCAAACCTTTAGCCGTTCTAGCAAGTATTATGAGATCATCTGCATATAAGAGCAATCTTATCACAACTATATCATGTATTAAAACTAGTTAAACCGAAAATAATGTTTTCCCTTCTCTAAATCTATTAATTCATATTTCAGAAATCATATCAACAATTTTATACTATCATATTAAAACTTTTAGAGCCATGGAATGAAGTTTGTTTGGTTCTGATGAAATATCTCACCCTGGAAGGGAGGTACAGAGTGTGCTACTATTACCATTTTCCCCTCCTAAATCATTTTCGTCATTGTGATAGTATTTCTATTCCTTTCTTCCTGTTACATGAATTAGTTGATATTGTTTTGGATGTTAAGGAAAAAATGAAAAAAGAGGTTAATTATACAATCCTTCACCAAGATTTGATGTTTTGCCTATACCAATTCCTTCTGGCCTTGTTACCCTCTAGAATTGTGGAGGTTGATATCTTGACTCTTCATAATCCTCACCCCCACCATATCCCTCTAAGAATTACCACCCCTAGAGCCCCTATCCCCCAACCATCACCAAGTGGGTCCCTTAAGGAGAAAAAGAATACCCTTCTTGGTAAAAAAGTGAAAATAGAGAAAGGGAAGGAGAAGGATATGAAGGAGTCAGAAGAAAAGATTAGAGGTGGAAGACAAAGATTTGGAAGAATAACGAAAATGAATGACAAAAGGAAAATGAGGACCATAGCTTCGCAGGAGGAGGATTCAGATTCTGAAGAGATGGCCTAGCCCAAACAAAGAGTGAATCAGAAGACGTTGAACTATGGCATGGGGAATGAGGAGGATAAGGAGGTGGAAATTTTAGACTCCTTTATGTCAGGCTCGGGTGATGAGGATAAGGGGAGTAAAGAGGTGACCCATATCTCTGCTTCTTTTACCATGAGTAGGGTGGACCTTACACAAGATCAATTCTCAAAAATAGTGGAAAGAGCCCCCTCCTCTACGACAGTGTCTTCTCCGACTAGGGCGATACTTAAAGAAAAAATTATTTGTAACCCCTCAGTTTTGCAGGATAACGGAAAGGACATGGTGGAGGGAAATTTAGGTGGTAAGTGGGAGGATACCATGGAGACCCACAATTTGGAGGTTAAAGAGCTAATAGAGAGGATGCAAGCCTTGAAGGAGAGGGTTAGACTTTTGTCAAAGTTCACCATCAAGGTGACACATGCAGCGGCCACTACTTTGCACCTACTGAAGGACAACCAGGAGGAGGATTTGACTCATGTGGACTCCAAGATGCTTTTTGATTTCCTGGAAGAAGATTGGGTGAACATCCTCCTCAAAGAGAAGGCTAAGAAGAAGCCCAATTAGGGTTTGCTCCTCTATGTTTTATGTGTTTGTTGGTTTAAGGATATAATTAGTTTAAAGGCCAATTTGCCTTCGTTTAAAAACTCCTTTTTTTAAGTAGTACTGTTTCAGGTTATCCTAGTAGGATGCCTAGCAGAATACTAATTTATTATGCTCCTTCAAATGATGTTTTTGTTTTGATAAGTAGTAGTGGAGGTAACTTTTGTTTGGATGGTAAAATATGTTAGGATTAAACCATAGACACAAATAACAATTACATGCAAATATAACCAATATCAGAAAATAATAGATCACACAGAAAAGAAAGCAAGACACCAAGATTTAACGCGGTTCACCCAAACCATGCACTATGTCCACCAAATAGCAAGTCCAATATTTTTACGATCCAGTGATTACAATATGGTTATAGTCTGTAATCCCCTACAACTCAATACCACTGCAAGTGTAGACACCTAAATATGATTACATCAGTTAAGTAATCCTATTTAGTCATCTCCTAAGGCATCATTAATTAAGTATTTAATATTTAATTAATCTATTGTCATCCCCTAGTTAATTAATTCAATTAATCAATTATAACCCAATTGATAAAATCAAATGACAAATCCAAAGTCTAATTATCAATTAAATCCCTATTCTCATATTAAATTAAATAAATGCATAAAACTATTTAATTTAATCCCAAAAATCCCCCTTGATCTAATAAATAATTTCAAATTAATTCCCAACCCCTAACTATACTCAAATCTCTACCATTAGGTAAATCCAACCCATTGACCCATGCTAACCTCGCTTAACCAACTAATTAACCTATCTCATAAATGCTAGCCCACTTGCACCCTAATGCCCTCCTAAGCCAAGCCTAATCCCTTTTTTAAGCATGTGCACAACTTTAACCAAGGGTTAAGAAAGCCTAAACCAAACCAAAGTCAAAGTTCTATCCTTAAAGTCTTGCATTCTTATCCAAGAGCCTTAAAGGCTCTTACATGACTTAAAGGCTCTTTAAAGACTTTTTACACCTATTTTCCACACTCATCCTCCCTTTTACTCCCTCATAACTCACTTTGGCCACCTATCTTGACTCTCTTCCCTATCCAATCCCCTTATGACACTTGTCACAAGGCTAGAGCTTTGAAGAAGCATAATCCATGTGCTCTCTTCTCCTTGCATCCTAACCCTCCTTAACCAATTCCCCTTCCTTGCATCTTGACCCTCCATCTCACTACCCCTTGGCCTATAAATGAAACCCTCTCCCTTCACAAATATCATCCACTTCTATGCTAATGTTATAATACTATTTTGAGAGCTTAAGGACTATCAAAATACTATCATAATGGCAAAATCCATCCACAAATCCATTTTGAGTCATATCCTCCATTGAAAGATTGAGCAACGTCATTGAGCACACATCCCATCTTTTAGACACATCTACGTATCAAAGGGAAGATTGCTTGGTTTAAGAGGTTTGCACATTCTAGGCTACTTTGGTACTTTAATTCTCTTTGTCGAATCATATATGTGAGTTAAATTTGTTGTTTTGAATGTTTTGGTTATTCATTATATTCCTTTAAGCACTAGTTTTACAGCTCTACATTTTGGCATGCCCAGTGGGACCAACCCACAACCACAAGGTGATTTTTATTTATTTATTAATAAATAAATAAAAAATCTCACCTTCTCTTTTCCTTGTATTTTCTTTATATTGCAAATTTTCTTTAATATTTTTATATTTAAAAAAATATAAAAATAAATAAATAAAATTGTGTTACACTTTTTTTTGTGAAAATTTAGTAAAAATATGTATATTCATATATATGTATTTTTTTTTTAAAGTTCAAAAAAGTATAAAATACGTGCCCTTTTTTTGGAGTGGCACATAGACACCACCCAGACCCAATCGACAGCCACCACAATGCCACTCCTAGTCACTGTAGCCGCACAACCTTGCCTTCCTACTTTTTCCACGACTTGCTCCGTGCCTACCTTGCTTCCTCTGTCGCCTCTATGCTCCTCATGTAGCTTGATCTTCCTCTCGCGCAACCCTCCACTATTGCCCGTACCCATTTCCCACTACTTCCACCCTTTATCATTACCTCAACCGCCCCCTAGTGCCTCCTCATAGCCTGCGGCCTTTGAAGATTGCCACCACTATTGCAACTCCCACTCACACCCATTCATTGGGTCCCAACCACTTCAATAACACATCATCATGCTAAGTCACTGCCTAATTGTGCATAGTCACCGCCCATTGGATCTGCCATGTCAGCAAGTCATTTTTTTGCCTATGACAGCCATATGGCCATCAAATTTAAACTTCCACTTTGGTGATGTCAGCACAACATCACTTCTACATGCCCTTTCTAAGCCTTAAGAAGCAACGTTTGGTGTTTAGCTCATAACTTGAACATCTGAACTCCATTTTCATAAAATGAAATATCATTGGAAAGCTGGTTTCGAGCCTGTCATGATGATGTTGGTTTTATCATATTTTGTGGCTTTTTAGATACTTGTTTTTGCTATCAATTATTGAACTTTGTTATTAATATTTTCATTGTAGGGTTATTTCACTTTTTATTTCGATACCCTAACTTGTGGTTTTATAGGGATATTTGCTAAATCGTGCATTGTTGGTTGAAGAGTTCTAAGAAACCACTAACCATGTTTCTTGTAGGTTTTCCTTAAGCATTTTATTGCTCTTGGAAAATGAACTTGAATGTTTAACAAACTTGTCTTTGAATGCATGTTGCTAAAATCAATCTTGAATGCCATGGACTAAAATTTAATATTTTCATTGGAATGCATGATTGACACACTCTTGAATGCTACAGGTTAAAAAGAATGAATGCGATAAACATTTGATTTTGGGTATTAAAGAACATTGCAAATCAACACACTTCAACTTTGGTGCTTAAAATAAACTTCATTCAATCTCGAATGCTCTAAAGTAAAAATGTTCTTATTCCCTCCTTTTCAAGCTTTCACATGCACGATTTACTTTTGTTGACTTGATTTACCTTTGTTGGTGACGCCGTCCAGTTGGAATGTACATATGAATACTAATCACGTGCGTCTTCAAGTTATATGATAAAGAATCTAAAAGCTTCAAAAATAGAATAAATCAAGTGTCTTGCATATATTGAGATTGTGCCTTTTAGCACATCTTTGACTTCTCTATTTCTTGCAAAGTAGAACCATTTAAATATGTGATGAATGTACCAAAGTTGTTAGCAAGACCATTCACAACAACCTAGGAGTTCTTCTAGCGAGTTCATCCACCTCTGGGAAGCACGTCCCCTTTGGTGAGAAGTTCAAGCCAGTAAATAATCTAGACGGTATATAAATGAGGGGAAGGGTAAACTTTCTTGCTCCATTAGGAAAATTCAGGCAGTGTGTTTCTGGGGGTAGCTTGAGGTGGGAAAACTTTCCTACGATTTTAACATGTCCGAAATAGATTCTTAAGTGGATCACATACATAATAACCATTTGGCTGACACCGCAGACCTAATTACGAACCAACTTAGTAGCTACCCTTTTATCCTTGGTATGTTATTTTTGGTGCAAGGGAAAAAACATCCCTCAAGATTACTCACCATTGTGCTCCCCTAGTAGAGGCATAAGGCCACTTGGATTTCATCTCCAAGGGTCGTTGTTCCCGTAGAAGGGAAACTTCTATTTGCCATGCCTTGAAGATTCTTTGATGTGTATCATTTGTCGATCAAATCTTGTATCGACTCACCTCTTCGATGAGAGGGACATATTGCACTAGAATTAGGAGACATCAAGTTGTGGGCTGTTGAATAGCATGTTGCAACCAAAATTTGACCTTAGGGATAAAGAGTGTGTTTGAATTGTCTTATTTGTGCTCAAGACCCATGAAAAAAATTTGTAAAACATATACAGTTCTATGGTTACTATCAAATCCTTTTGCTAAAGAGATCACTTGTTTGTCTTTCTCAAAGTTGCTTTGTCTTTTGAGAAACTATTTGTTCACACATCATAGCATTGGAAAAGGTCTTATCTTTTTTATCCCAAAAATAGTTGTTAGCAAGTACATTCACAAAAACTTTGGTTTTTTTGGTCCATCTTCACCCTTTTTTCAAAAAACTATCCTTGCTATCTCAAAAAGTAGTCATTAACAAAAATTCAGTTGTAAACAAACTTGTCTTTCTTTGGTCCAAAGGTTACCTTTCTCAAAATACCACTGTTACATATCCTACTTGACCAAAAGGTTTCTTTGTAAAAAAAAATCTCCATTTAAAAAATAAACGAGATCATTTAGCATCACCAATTTTGAGCTTTGTTTACTTAAAAGAAATCTCCATCCATCTCACTATCATAGTTATCCTCAAAACTAAACATTCTTTAGGATAAACCGTCATTTGTGTCCCACATCACCTTAAGAAAAAGGTTGGGCTACACACTTGATCCCATTTTTCTTCCAAATGGTCACAAGGCTACCTTAGGGTTTGATATCACCACCACATATTCAAACTCATACTTAAGCGAAACACAATCTCCTCCATATAGTAGCATATCATTTAGGCTTCCTAAATACCATTAGAAGAATTTTTTACACATCCTCCTTTGCATCTTAGGAAATCTTTCCACTCTATTCACACCTAGGTAAATCGTCTTGTCACATACACTCATCATCATCTCTTTTGGATTCCATCATTAGAAAAGTTAGCATTTCATGCCACCAACCACACGTTTTGGTAAGAACAAATGGAAGAAGAAAGACATGGATCCTAGTCTTAGTATTAGTATGGCTCGGGCTCAACCATACCCCATAGTTTCAAAAGCACCACCAGATCCACTATCACAAACTCCTGAAGAAATAGGTTCTTCCATAGATATTGATGCTTTCATGAACCAACCTAGACATGTGACTATTGTTAATGCCATCATAGATAGAAATAGGGAGACCATCAAGGCAAACTTCTTAAGAGACAATGTTGGCACCTTTGATTTTGGATGAGCAATGCCTCCCAACTTTACAGACCTGCACATCCTTTGTTTGGATGGCAATCACCATCTGCAGGGTCATCTATCCCTCATGATCCTTTCTTTTCACTAAACAACAGGGATCAACCAACACACATAGAACTAGCAAACCCAAATATCCCTTCAACACAGGTCACTACTCCCATTCCAAAAAACACTCAACCCATCCTCACTCAAGCCTTAGTTCATACCACATTCCAACCAACCTCAAGTGTATCATCTACATCTACTTCCACCATCCCTATCCCTACTTCACAATACACCCCCTTTTCACTTAATAGCACTGCATTTCCCCTTCGATCCTAAAATGCATCTAATCCATTTATTAGTACCATAAACATCAAACCTATATCCTAGTACACTATAGGAATGGCTCCATTAGAGTCAAACACTTCATCCTCCATTCCCCCCTACATCACTGTCAATCCATTTATCACTAGCCAAAGTACTTCGGCCTCATTTCTATTAGGACCTTGGAGTTTTGGTACTACCCAATGGCCTGCCACCAGTATCCCCTTTAGCACTACATCCATGCTTGTACCTCAATCACATTCATCCCTTCCTTCTCAAGTCTATTCATTACCACCCATTACCAACTATTTTTCTATGCCACCCTTAAGCAATAGCCAAATCATCCCTCCACTACAATACCTTGTTGTGCACACTCTACCTGACATTAATTACCTTGCACTTGTTACTACTTAGTTGATCTCTCACGTAGGAGCACAACCAACATATATTGGGCAAAGTATACATTCCCAAAGCATGGCCCAAGCATTGCCAACACTACCATCTTTCTAGCTACAATCATCATGTCAGCAATATGCCCATATATCCACATAGAATTATCTAGTAGGGCAACAACCTCATGTTTACCCTCCCCATCAAGCATCTACCCAACAGATGCAACAGTATGCATAAAATACATTCCAACAACCCATAACATCCATCCCACTAGTTGTGCAACCCATTTTCCCACAAACACCATATGGGAATCAGGGTTTCCCATATCAATCTCCAACATCTATTACATATTCCACATTGGGGGCACCTAGACTAGGGGCATCCGTTACTCCACCCATGAACTCTGAATGGGAAGAAATGAAGAATGCTCTTAAGGCCCTCCAAGATGGAACATAATCCAAAACTTTTAAATTTGAAAATGATTGTCCATATCTGTTTGACAAAACCATCACAATGACACCATTTCCTAAACACTTTGAGATTCCCAAGTTTGATAAATTTAGGGAGAAAAGTGATCCAGTCACGCATGTCAAAGAATTCTATATGCATTTAGATGAAGTGGCCTATAATGATGTATTCCTCATGTGAATTTTTCCTAAAAGCTTAAGAGGACCAGCCCTAGAGTGGTTTTGTTGTATCCCCCAAGGTACCATTAAAACCTTCACTAATCTTTCTAAAGCCTTTGTAGCTCAATATGCTCATCTTGTTGAAATCGTATTATCTGTAGTAGACCTAATTCATACCAAGAAAAAAGGAGGAGAAATTCTTGCAGAATGCTTACAATGTTGGCAAACCCTCACAACTAGGATCTCATGTACCATCCTAGAACGTCACCTTGTCAAAATGTTCATAAATAATGCACATCCTAGTCTTGCTCATCACATGGTTATGAACTATTTACAAACATACAAAGACATTAAGGAAAAAGGGATGAGACTTGAACAAGGGCTCATCAAGGAGGGTGTCATCAAACTTTACAAAGAAAACACTCAAGACCGAGGCCCAAGCAACGAATAAACACAATATTGGAATAAAAATAAAAACACGATGATAGATGGCATCACTGACACCTGACACGTTCATATTGTTGGAGGAACTACCAACATTCCCACCACTTCTTGTCAACATCAACCTTATTAGCAACACCCCCTATATATCAACAACCACCTATGTAGAACAATCAACAAGTACCCATCTATCACAATCAAACCAATGCCATCACACTTTCAACTAGACCTAAACCACGTGTCTAGAGACAACCACACATATAAACCCCATTGGGGGACCCCCTTGATGCAATATTTGAAAAACTAGCCAAGGATAATCTTGTTCGATATCTGCAAACACAACCCTTGGAACGTAATTAGTCTAGAGCATCCTAGTATAAGGATAATGAATTCTAAAAATTCCATCGTGTAAAAAGACATACCACCCTTAAGTGCATGCAACTCAAAGATTATGTGCAAGACCTTATTGACTAGAAAGAGATCATAGTAGGGGCACAAGCTTCACCAATGTAGGGTTGATGATATATCAAAATGCTTTTCCTCCTCATAACACTAACATAGGAAAAGCACCTACAAACACTCCTACCAACAAACCAAACAATGCTCCAAATAAACAAGGTGATAACTGAGATGAGTCTCAAAACTATACCTCAACATATTTGGACTATGGGAGCCTTATCAGATGCATATCACAAGTTGAGCCATCTATCAATGTTATAAACATCAACGGCCCAGATGCCCAATGTGTAGTTACTACTCGTCGAGCTCAGCTCAATATAGTTGGCCCACCTGTGTCTGCACCATCAAAACCACCTCCATCTAGAGCACCTTCATTAGGATCACCCTCATTAGGACCACATTATAATATCTTGAAACACCTTGGAAACACGCCCACTCAGATTTCCATTCTAGATCTCTTACGAACAAGCCCACTTTATTAAGAGATCCTTGACAATACTCTCCATGACTCATGCGTCCCCACTAACATAAATTCCACCGAGTTCCACAACTTGGTTGGCCATCTTTTTGCATCATGTGTTTTATCCTTCAAAACCATTGACATCCTAGTAGTCAAACCCGATCATATCCTTCCACTTTGTAGAGCTATCATGGTTTTTGACTTTGCAGTCAAATGGGTCATGATAGATAATGAATTGGCTTTAAATCTATGTACTTTAAAATTTATCAAACAGACAAGATACACTGAGGCAGATATCATTAATGAGGTAATCACCATCAAAGCATACCACAACTTGGAGCGCACCACTAAAGGAACCATCTTGCTCCCTCTCAGAGTTGGCACAGCCACTCAAGAAATAGTTTATCATGTAGTTGATCTTAACCTTCCATACAACATCCTCCTTGGATGCCCATGGATTCATGCCATGAAGGCCATTCCATCCACATATCATCAGTGCATCAAATTTCTGCATAATGGCACCGAGGTAACCATCCATGTAGATCTTGAACACTTTTCTTATTGCAATGCCGTCAAAGCTTCATACACCAACCATTGTCCTGGAATTGAAATTGGCCACATCATGGCTAATTCCTCTGACACCTGCTACGATCCAAATACCATTTTAGCCTCCACTCTTTCCATGGTTAAGATCAACTACCAAGGTTGTGGTGAATACAGTCTCACAGATGCTTTTGCTGTTGGTGCTCTACCACTTGATCCACATACTCAAGGACGCCTGACACATCAAGGGCCAAGACCAAAAACCACCTCTCAATTTAGATAGATGGGCCCTACCACATTTATTACCCAGGGTATCCTCGATGGAGAGGAAACTGCACCAGACATTAGCACATGGCTATACAAGGACCCATCTCCTAAAAGTGAAGCACTTCTTGATCACTTTAAACATAAATATCCATGGTCACATCGCCTTACCATCGAGCAATGGGATTATCAAGGAGGTGGTTTGGGCCCTCTAGAGTTAGGCATTAAGTAGCCTATGGAAGCATACAAAGAAAAGAAAAAGAAAGGCTTAGGCTATGGAATCTCCACAACTAGGGGCACTACAACAGAAGGCCACACCTTCACAAACATCCAAAACAGTCCTATTGAGGTTGAAGACATTCCTAAGGAAGTAGAAAAGAAAGCCTACGATGGTATTTTTCTTGATGAAATCATCCTCGGAGCCTCTATACTTTGCCAATTATCCTTAAATCTCATAGACCTACCCCTCGCTCACCCTGAACTCATTGATTGGGACCAATCAAGTGTGGTCCATGTTGACGAATTCTCTATTGAGCACACACTCCTTGAATTCATGGGGGCAAAAATAGCGCATAAAAAACTGCCACTGCCATTAGCATATGTCTACAAACTAGATCTGGAAGGTTACTTTGGGGAGGATGAAGTCTCCAGTCGCAAAATTGAATTGAAAAAGGAAACAAAAAAGAAAAAAAGCAAAAGAAAACCATCCTTTGGGGCACCATTGGATGATTTAAAAAATGAAATGAAAATAAAGGACATATCTGATGGTGAAAACCTCTCAGAGGCACTTGAGGATGGAGATTTCAACCTTCCCCCATAGGATCATAGGCCTCCCATATCTTCAGTCTTAACAGAGTCAACTAGACTAGTCAATATCAGTCTAACTGAGGTACCACATATCACATATATCGCGACATCTCTACCACCTGAGTAGGTAGATCTTCTAATTGAAATCCTCTATGAAAATGTTGGTCACTTTGCATGGTCCTATCAAGACATGCTAGGGTTGGACCCCGAGTTAGTAGTACACCATTTGGCCATGGATCCAAAGGCCAAACCTATCAAGAAAAAGCTTCGTAAGATGCACCCGAAAGTTGCTTTGTTGGTTAAAGTGGAGTTAGAAAAATTGCTAGAGGAAAAAATCATTTGCCTAATTGACTATTTAGAATGGATCTCCAAAATGGTACTTGTTACAAAACCTTTTGGTGATATTAGAATTTGCACAGACTTTAGAGAATTCTATTCTAACATGATGCCATTTGGGCTAAAGAATGCTGGGGCAACATATTAGCACACCATGATGATCATCTTCCATGACCTAATCCATAAGACTCTTGAGGATTATGTAGATGATATCTTAGTCAAATCTCTTAATGCCCTTGATCACTTATCTCATCTCGAGGAAGTGTTTGATTGATTGGCTAAATATCTTCTCATGCTCAATCCTAAGAAATGTGTCTTCAACATTACCTCGGGAAAGCTCTTGGGGAACATTGTATCACGACGTGGTATTGAGATTGATCCTAAAAAGGTAAAGCTATCATAGATATGGCTCCTCTTAAGACACTCAAGAAACTTTGCTCTCTTCAAGGGAAACTACAATTAGTCAGATGATTCATCTCCTAGCTCGTTGATAAGTGCCAACCATTTACACATTTACTCAAAAAAGATCAAAATTTCAAGTGGGATCCAGTTTGCCAATGCAACTTTGAACTAATCAAGAAATACTTGGCTAACCCACCTATCTTGGTTCCTCCACTTGCAGGATGCCCACTCATATTATACATTACAACTACTCCCACAATATTGGGTGCTCTTCTAGCACAACTTGATGATACAGGCAAGGAAAGGGTTATTTACTACATCAGCCATACTCTAGTTGGATATGAGCTCAATTATGCACCAATGGAAAAGGCTTTCTTGGTTGTGGTATTTGCTACTCAGAAGTTGCATCATTATATGTTGAGCCACACTATGCAACTAATATCCAAAATTGATCCATTAAAATGTATGTTGTCATGCACAATGCTCATGAGGCACCTAGCCAAATGGGTCATGCTTCTCAGTGAATTGAACATCCAGTATGTCGAGAGAAAGGCTATCAAAGGTCAAGCTATAACAAATCACTTCGCTGATGCACCTTTGGTTGTGGATCACCCTCTCATTATGGAATTCTCAGATGAACACCTTTGCTTAATAGAAGAACAAACATCTTGGAAGTTATACTTTGATGGATAATACACATCCCATGGCTCTAAAACTAGCATACTCTTGGTCACACCTCAGGGAGATTACATTCCTAAATCTTTTAAACTATAGTTCTAGTGTACCAACAACATCCCAAAGTATGAGGCCCTTATTATAGGACTCAAAATAGCAGTCGAATAGAACATCACAGAGCTACAAGTCTTTGGAGATTCATAACTCATTATCAAATAGGTTATGGATGAATATCAAACCAAAGATGACAAGCTGCAACTTTACAAAGTGTTGGTAGATCACTTGAGGGAACATTTTACTCAACTACAGTTCACACAGATACCCAAGTTGCAAAACAAAGTTGTAGACACCATGGCCATTATTGGCTCACTGTTAGAGATCTTGTGAGAGGCTACACAATATGAATTCTTAGTTGAGAATCTACACAAGCCTGCATACAAGAATGATGAATCAACACGGGTCTGTGTCTTGGTTGGCCCCAATCCCCATGGTACCATGAAATTCATGCTTACCTACAAAATGGTATCATATCTTCCCATCTCACACCAACCCAACGCCAAAACCTTATTCATAGAGCATCCTGTTATACTATTATAGCTCAAACCCTATATCATCATGGCTATCATGATACTCTCTCTTTCTATTTAGACCAAACAAGGCTTCAATGGCTCTCAAAGAAGTACATGCCAGCCTTTGTGGTGCTCACATGAGGGGGTAGTTCTAGCTAAGAAAATCCTATGGGCTAGATATTATTGGCCCACTCTAGAGCATGATGCATGTGACTTTGTAAAAGGTGTCTACCCTGTCAACAACATGCTAATATAATCTGAGCCCTAGGTCAAGATCTCCAACCTATTGCGCCACAATGGCCATTTTTTTGTTGGTGGTTTGACCTTATTGGTATTATAGTACCTCTTTCTTCAGAAGGGCACAAGTGGATAATCACCGCCACTGATTATTTCACTAAATGGGTAGAAGCAGTCCCCCTTGTCACTACCATAGGAGTTCAAGTGTCCAAGTTTATTCTCTATCATATCATATGTTGGTTCGACATCCTGGCTACCATTATTACTGACCATGGAGGTAATTTTGAAAATATCAATATGGAAGAATTATGCACTTCCCTTCATATCCATTACCATTTTTCTAGCCCATACTTCCTAGAAGGTAATGATCAAGAAGAGGTAACTAATAAAACCCTACTTAGAATCCTAAAGAAAGTTGTCAATAATTTCGATCGTGATTGACATTTACAAATCAACCCTTCCTTATGGGCCTACCGCACCTCATTCTATACGTCTACAAGCACAACCTCTTACTCCCTGATTTATGGTGCTAAAGTAGTATTACCTATTGAGGTCAAACTCCCATCATTGTGCATTTCTTTACAAGGCTAGATATCAGATGAGGATTATAGAGTGGCTAGACTCACCTAGCTAGATTTACTTGATGAAAAAAGGCAACAGGCATATGACCACCTCATGGTCTACTAGAATTTCCTCAAGCACAACTTCAATAGGAAGGTCCATTCACACCAATTTCAAGAAGGAGAAATGGTCCTCAAAGAAAACATGAAGGTCCAAGTTTATCGAGAAAGAAAAGGCAAGTTCGAGCCCACATGGCTTGGTCCTTACATGGTCACAACATCTTTTGGCTCAGGGGCCTATCAGTTATCCACACATGAGGATGAAGTCCTGAATGATCACACCAACATCATTCACCTCAATAAATTCTATGCCTAAAAAATTTTAAAAAAATTCTCAGTGTATCTTGCTCCCTTAAAGGGGAGGACAATGGAAGAGAAAAGAAACGAAAAAAAAAATAGTAAAGAAAAATAAGTGTCCAATGGTGAATACTTGACAATTCAAGCACCTTGGATAGGTACCCTAGTGAAAACCTAGCAATTAGGCACCAGGTGTACTTAGCATATTCATTATCTATCAACGAGCTACATATCTCGCATCACCCCTTCACATCTCATCACCCATCTTCTCATTTTCTAAGATATTCCAAGAGTTCCCTCCTCACACTCCAACAACTCATAGCACCAGCTTGGAAAGCCTACCTAGATCACATATTCTACCATGGTTAGCATATCTATCCCATCCTTGTACCTTACCCACATGTATCATATAAGGTGTATTTTCTCCTTAAAACCGTACCTTTATATCATATACTTGTACCAAGCTGCAATATTCTATGTAGCATATCCTTGTAACAAAAACAATAATTTTGTGTATCTTACTCGTGTAACAATAACCATATTGCATCAATGCTATTTCATCATCTTGAGCTTTTCCCTATCATACACACATCTGCTACTATATTCTATCATACATTCCCGAGTCATCCACCCATTGTATATTCATGCTTGTACATTTTTGAGCCTTATAGCGAAACCTCACATCACTATTCCAACAAATCTCACTCACATCCTAGTTCCAATCCAACAATTGCCAAAAATATTAAAAAAAATCCAAAAAATTGCCAAATTTTTAAAAAAAAAAATTCAAAATTCCTCCAAAATGATCAAAAAACATTCAAAAAAACCTCCTCCAACACAAAAAAGAAAAAAAGAAAAGACAACTTAATTCTCTTGCAACCCTTTCACACACACCTTACTTTCCACAATAAAGACCTTGTCATGAGACAAAAAGCTTTCATAGACCCTACACAATGAGAAACCCTAGACTTACAACCCTTTCACATAGACCTCTTGAAGAGAATCTTTCAAGGCTGTAGCCATTTGCGGGGCCCATGCCAGTCGCCTCACACTATAAAAGAAATCCAATGCCAACAAAAAACCAAAAAAAAAGAAGCCATTACACTAAAAAAGAAAAAAAAAGAAAAAAAAATGGGGAAACCAACCCCATCACTCTTCTACAGACCATCGACACATCCAAAAAAAATCCAAACTTGCCTTTCAATGTCTTTCGTCAGATCACCAGAGGATTTTGCACAAACCACCCCCAGATCAAATCCAAAAGGTAAACCTAAAAAAAACCCCACCAATATAATTTCTCTTACTATCTCTAAGAAAATATCTCTTCTTTTGCATACGATGGAGGGAAAGATGACATTGATAGCCGGCACAGTGATGGGAATATCATAAATTTATCAAAAAATTCCCTCCTTTATCATGAATTTATTCTTTCTTCTAATCTTGGGTTTTTGTGTCTTTTATTCGAGTGAGTCATTTCTAAGTGATTTGGGTTGTTCCCTTCTCATGTCACCACGATCTTTTATATCATGGTGTGCTGCAAATGGGCCAATTTGAGCGCAAAGTTTTGCTCAGGTCTTTTTCATCTTCTTTTCTTCTTGCGAGTCAGTCGGATATGACCCTTGCATAGTCCAAACATGTGATCACTTATGGTTACATGGTGCACTTGGGAAATATCATTTGCTTTTGGGTTACTTAGTATCATTTCCTCTCTAATTTTTTTGGGAATCATGTGTGATGCTGGGGCAACTCTTGTGTGTTTGTTTCACATCAGCCCTATGTAATATTGGTGCAAAGGCCTTGATGTTCTTAGTAACCTTGGCATATCTCCAATATTCCTATATCAAAATAAGTGCTCAAATACATGGTGGTGCTCCCCTTTGGAACAACCCCACACTCAAGCTTCAATGGATTACTTCACACTCCCATCCTATCCAAGCATCCCATCCAATCAGTCCTACAATCATGATCTAATAGTTTTATCCATATTACAATCATATCCCCTATCAATCCCATAGTATCCAATCCTGCATCAATCATAATCATAGCTCCTACATCAATCATTATCATAGTTCCTACATCACTCATAATCTTAGTCATCACCAATCATAAATCCTCGAATCATAATCTCCCCAAATCTCCCATCTTCCAAATCACTTCCTTGGGTTCAATTTAGAAAACCAATCACCCTCCTCCTCCCCCTATAGCCAGTATTCTTAACCATTGGTTATCCTTGCGCACAAGGTTTTTCCTTTGTATCATTCTCCCATAGTGAGAGTATGTACTTCCTTGAACCCCCTCTCTTAGCCACTCTCAGTCCTCCTACTCACCTTAGATTATTGTACCTTTCAAAAGGCAGTCGGGCCTCACCTTCTCTGCCTGCCACCTTCTTGTAGGGCATCATAGAATCCATTCTCTCCTCTTCTATTCAAGGCTGGGGCAACTATGTTGCTTTCAAAGTTTTCTTCGTGTTGTCTATCTTCAAACTTCTTTGAAATAGTATTGTTCCAACACTACCTCAAAGAGGGGCAAAATGTAGACACCTAAATCTGATTACATCACTTAAGTAATCCTATTTAGTCATCTCCTAAGGCATCATTAATTAAGTATTTAATATTTAATTAATCTATTGTCATCCCCTAGTTAATTAATTCAATTAATCAGTTATAGCCCAATTGATAAAATCAAATGACAAATCCAAAGTCTAATTATCAATTAAATCCCTATTCTCATATTAAATTAAATAAATGCATAAAACTATTTAATTTAATCCCAAAAATGTCCCTTGATCTAATAAATATTTTCAAATCAATTCCCAACCCCTAACTATACCCAAATCCCTACCATTAGGTATATCCAATCCATTGACCCATGCTAACCCCGCTTAACGAACTAATTAACCTACCTCATAAATGCTAGCCCACTTGCATCCCACTAACATGCCACTTGCACCCTAATGCCCTCCTAAGCCAAGTCTAATCCCTTCCTTAAGCATGTGCACAACTTTAACCAAGGGTTAAAAAAGTCTTAAACCAAACCAAAGTCAAAGTTCTATCCTTAAAGTCTTGCATTCTTATCTAAGAGCCTTAAAGGCTCTTACATGACTTGAAGGCTCTTTAAAGACTTTTTACACCTATTTTCCACACTCATCCTCCCTTTTCCTCCCTCATGACTCCCTCTGGCCACCTATCTTGACCCTCTTCCCTATCCAATCCCCTTATGACACTTGTCACAATGCTAGAGCTTTGAAGAAGCACAATCCACGTGCTTTGTTCTCCTTACATCCTAACCCTCCTTAACCAATTTCCCTTCCTTGCATCCTGACCCTCCATCTCACTATCCCTTGGCCTATTAATGAAACCCTCTCCCTTCACAAATATCATCCACTTCTATGCTAATGTCATAATGCTATTTTGAGAGCCTAAGGACTATCAAAATACCATCGTAATGAAAAAATCCATCCACAAATCCATTTTGAGTCATATCCTCCATTGAAAGATTGAGCAACGTCATTGAGCACACACCCCATCTTTCGGACACATCTACACATCAAAGGGAAGATTTCTTGGTTTAAGAGGTTGCACATTCTTAGGCTACTTTGGTACTTTAATTCTCTTTTATCCAATCATATACGTGAGTTAAATCTATTCTTTTGAATGTTTTGGTTATTCATTGTATTCCTTTAAGCACTAGTTTTATAGCTCTACACCTACAAGTTTTAAGTGATTTCATAATCTCATGGATGCATGCATGATGAATAATGTTTGATGGGTTCAATAAGCTATGTAAATTTTTATTTATACATTTGTACCTTGGATAACTAATTCACCCCTTGCCTCTCGGTTATTCTGAAGTATTCCAACAATTGGTATCAACCCATCTGCTGAAGAGAACTAGTTTGAAGGTACTAGAAGCATAAAGATCAAGATGTCAAAAAGAGAAGTACCCAAGCTCAATAGAGATAATTTTCCTACATGGTAGAGTTTGATGAAGCTACAACTTGGAGGACTTGGAGATCATACACAATCTACCATTACAACTAAGCATGTTAATCCTGCTAGTGCCCCAACTATTGAGGATATGAGAAAGAAGAAAGAACATAACCAAGCAATGCTAGAGATTACCTCTACCCTAAACTATACATTTGATGATATCAAAGGTCTTGATAGTGCAAATAAAATTTGGGATGTCCTAACCACTATCTATGGAGGAGATGCAAATGTTCTAAAAGCCAAAGCTAAAAGTCTTAGAGGTAAGTTTGATGATATGAGAATGGAAGAAAGTGAAAATATTGCCCAATATGTTGCATGGATAAAAGAAGTTTTTAATATAATAAGAGGAGCTATTGTTAAAATAGATGATGATATTGTGCTAGATAAAGTTTTAAGAACATTGTTTCCTATATATGCTATTAGAGTTTCTACAATTTAAGAACTGAGATGTACACTAAGGAATGATCTATTACTTGAAGGTCTGGTAGGTAGACTCACTATTTTTGAGCTATCTAACTTTGATAATTACAAACCTAAAAGTATTGAATTTTCTTTTAAAGCTAAGGTATCATTAAAGGAACTTGAAGTAAAGAAAAAGAAGAAGTATGTGTCTAGTGATAGTGATACAAATGAGGAGGATGTAGAACAACTTGAAGCACTATTGGCAAGGAGATTCCAAAAAGCTCAAGGTAAGTTCAAAGGTAAATTACCTATCATTTGTTTCAATTGCAATGAGGTTGGTCATATTGCTACTAGATGTCTAGAGAAGAAGAATTATAGAGGTGGTGAAAAATACAAGAGTAGAAGAGATGAAAGACAACAAGGACTACAGAGACAAAGGCAAGAAGTCATGCTACATTGTTGAAGAGGAAACAAGAGATGAATCTAAAGAACATGATGATGAAGTGGTGCATGTTGCAATGAAGGATGAATCTAATGAAGATGAGTCAATTGTACTCATGACTTGTGTGAACAAGAATGATAGATGGATCATTGATAGTGGGTGTTCACATCATATGACTAGATACAAAAGTAAGTTCATTACCTTGAATTGTTATGATGGAAATAGTGTAAGATTTGGTAATGATGCACCATGTTTGATAAAAGGAAAAGGTTCTATCAAGCTCACAGATATGATTTTATGTGACAATGCTTACTATGTTGAAGGATTTAACTATACTTTATTGAGTGTGTCACAACTAAATAATTTGGGATGTAAGGTTGAGTTTGAAAACAAGATTGGTAAAATATTTGACATTGATGAGAAATTGATTGGAAAGGGTGATCAAACTAGGAGTAATCTATTCTATCTTGATATAGAGGATGCTACTTATCTTGTTGTAAAATTTGATGATGTGTGGCTATGGCTCAAGAGGTTATGTCATGTCAATTTTGATAACCTGATCAATATCAATAACATGAGAAATGTTAAAGGTTTTGCTAATTTGAAGAAGTCTGATAATATAATGTGCAAACAATGTCTGTTAGGCAAAATGACAAAGCCAAGTTTTAAGAGTAAAGCTTATACCTGAACCAATAGTCATAAATTGGTATACCACCTCATAACAGATAGAGCCCTGATCCTTGATCTATGGTAGTATATCCCAATAGAAATCAAGATACAATGGCAGCTTAAGAAATCAAATCAATATAGGCAAACCAATCTAACATCAAAACCATATGAATGGAACTAGATACGTGGGGCCCTATCATTCTATAAGAAACTACATTAATCTATTTGGGGGACCCATTCTATAGTGATAGCAAAAAGATTGCTTATACCTCTTAAGGAATACTAGAGATTGTTCATACTAACTTGTGTGGTCCAATTGATTTGCAAAGCTATAAAGGAGATTAGTACATTATGTTGCTTGTTGATGACTATTCTAGAATGATGACAACTATGCTTATGAAACAAAAATATGATGTTTTCCAAATGTTTAAGTGGTACTTAACAAGATTTGAGAAGGAAATAGGTAAAAGTTGTTAGAAATAATATATCACCAATATAACTGAGAAGGGTGGGGGGGGGGTGAATCAGTTATATATTAATCTTGAGAAATTCTTAATATTCAACCAAGTAAGGAAAAATTAAAAGGAATGCACGTACACAATAACACCAGATATGTTGACTAGGGAAACCCTTAATCAAAGGGAAAACCTCGATGAGAATGATGCACACAAAATAATGTACTAATCTAAATATTCTTGGTTAGAGGATGGACTCTGTTACAACACTTAGTACAATGAGTCCCTATTAGGAGATTCCAACCAAGTTAGGAGCTAAAGAAAGTAGCTAAACCCACTATCCAAATAGCTTTAGGATCAGATCAATGAACCCACTGTCCAATTGATCTCAGTATTTTTTCTTTTAGAATAATAGATGTGAAATAATCTTTAGCTTCTTCCTCTATCTAGTATGTCAAAATTCTTCACCTTGAGATCATGCAATTAGATCTGGAACCCTGTATCCATCAATGGTAACCCTTAAGGTCACTTACATACATTAGCAAATCACTCTACTTTTCTGCTTCTCAATTCACAACCCTTCTCTACTCTTCAATCTTGAAATCATGTATGAAACTCAGAAAAAATCTTTCCTTTATACCACACTTAAATATTAATTCCTTGAGTCAACTCCATATTTTATCATAAGTTAATTAAATAAAATACATATTTACTTAATGCTATTAGCTCATAGTGATACACAATCTTCCACATGTACGACTTTCATACCTGCACACTCACTGACATCATCAGTAGTCAGTGTACTACCTTTGGTTAACTGTGCAACCCTTCATTCCAAACATAATGTGGTATATCAATCATATAATAGAAACTTTTCCTAATGCTCTATTTCCCTGTGGTTCTCTATATATCATTAATAACTTCTATACACTGTCAATTTAGGTTCTGTGCACTTATCCACATGTCACATACATGTTTTAGTATATACTAGTAACTACACATGAGTAGATACACAATGTATTGTCCTTAATACAAAAATCACAATCTATTGCTCAGTTTGTTGTATCGTTAGTCTTTCAAAAAATTATTACTATGTTGTCATCAATGACAAACACAGTTATAAATACATCATAAAAATGTTCTGCATACTCCCCCATAGCATCAACATACATGCTAACAATCTCCCCCTTTGGCATTGATGGCACCATAGATGAAAAAATCTAGTTCCAAGAATACCGACAAGTTTCTTCATCACTCAAGTTTCTTCATACAAATGTTTGATAGAAACACTTCTCTCCTATAGTATAAATTTTCTCTAACATTTTTCATGTCACTCTCTCCCCCATTTACATCAATGTCAAAGATTGTACAAAAATTGGACATACAACAATTTATTAGCATGACCACAAGTCAGTTTGTTGCTTTACAAATTTTGCATATAGTTCTATAAACAATACCAGTGTCTAAAGACATTGTTGCACACCAATTACCTATTTCCAAGAGTCCTTGACTGACTCTATTCATTACAGATACTCCCTCATTGAGGAAGCATCAACATACAATCCATTCTACTAATGGTGCTATATACCCTAGACTGATGCACTTTTTGCATCTTCTATTCTGAGCTAGGTAGGGGCATAACCCCAAGCATGCTCTCAGGAACTCAAATGTATCCTTTGGCAAGGCCTTTGTAAAAATGTCTGCAATTTTCTCCTTAGTATTAATATACTCCTATTTTATTTCTTTCTCAACAACTTTCTCTTTCAACACATGATATTTTATGGCAATGTGTTTAGTCTTAGAATGCAAAACAAGATTCTTAGACATGTTGACAATACTTGTGTTATCATAGTAAATGATAATAGGTTCTGTGAATGTAATTCCAATATCTTTCATCATTTGCTTCATCTATATGACTTGATTATAATTGTTTGCTGCTACAACATATTCTACCTCTGCAGTACTTTGTGAGGTACAATTTTGGTTCTTGTTGAGCTAAGAAACTAGTCTTCCTCCTAGAAAAAATGCTCCTCCACTAGTGCTTTTTCTGTCATCCCTATCTCCAACACAATTAGCATCTATATAATTACAAAGGGTAAAGTCATTATAACTATCATACCAAATATTGTAATTTGATGTTCCTTTTAGATATTTGAATATCCTTTTTACTGCAGCATAGTGATATTCTTTAGGATCAACTTTTAAAGTTGGCCACAATTCTAACTGCATTGGCTATATCCAGTCTACTATGAGTTAGATACTGCAATCCTCCAATCATAGATCTATACTTGTTTTGTTCAACAATAGGTGTCTCATCCTTGCTTGATAACTTGTGTTTGGTTACCGTAGGAGTTCCAATAGGTTTGCAATTTTTTAGACCAAATCTTTTCAGCAAATCTTTTAAGTACTTGGTCTGAGAGATAAAGATACCTTCCTTGTTCTAAACAATCTGCAATCTTAAGAAGAATTTCATTTCTCCTATCATGCTCATCTCAAACTCATTCTTCATGTCTTTTGAGAATTTGTTACTGGCTTCATCATTTCCACCAAAAATGATGTCATCAAAAAATATAATGATTATCAGCAAATCATCTCCTATTTTATTGAAGTACAAGTTACTATTTGCTATCCCTTTAGCAAATCCAAGCTTTGCTAAGTATTTGTCCAAACTTGCATACCAGGTTCTTGGTGCTTGCTTTGATCCATACAATGCTTTCTTTAGTCTACAAACCATAACCTTCTTTTCTATTCAAAGAAAACCCTTTGGTTGTTCAATGTAAACTTCTTCTTCAAATTATCCATTCAAGAATGCTGATTCAACATCCATCTAGTATACCTTGAAACTCTTATTTATTACATATGCCAGGAACATTCTGACTACTTCCATCCTTGCTATAGGTGCATATGTTTCCTCATAATCAATTTGTTCTTGCTGAGAGTAGCCTTTGCATACAAGTCTTGCTTTATTCCTTATTACTTCTCCTTGTTCATTCATTTTATTTTTTAATACCCATTTTGTGCCAATCACATTTTTGTCCTCAGGTCTAGGAACTAACTCCCATGTGTCATTTTTAATTATCTGCTAGAGTTCTTCCTCCATTTCTCTTATCCAATGATCATCTTTGATTGCTTCATCTACACTTCTTGGTTCTACTTGAGATATCAAACATAGTTCTTCATTAATTCTACTCCTAGTCATTACTCCCTTTTCCTTGCTTCCTATTATCTGGTCAGTGGGATGATGTCTTATCATGTTCCTATTTGGAGTAGGAGTTGCTACTTCAATTCTTATTTCAGGCACTATTCTCTATTCTTCTTGTACATCTTCAATTTGCACATTATTCCACAAGTCATTGTTAGTCTTGAGAAATAATTCATTACTTTTGTTAGTCATGCTAGAATAATCATCTCCATCAGAGTTATAATCCATTATCCTTTCCTTGGTGCCAAATTTTTTGTCAATTTTAACATTTGCACTCTCTACTATAGTTTTTGTTCTATAGTTGAAGCATATGCAAGCTTTACCTTTTAATTAATAGCCAAGAAACATACCTTCATCACTCCTTGTATCAAACTTACCAATATTATCATCTCTTTTGATGTAACATTTGCTTCCAAATATCCTAAAGTACTTGACCAATGGTGAGTGACCAAGCCATAACTCATAAGGTGTTTTGTCCATACCTTTCCTAATCTATACTCTATTCAATGTATAGACTATAGTATTGACTGCTTCTCTCCAAAAGGTCATTGGTACATAATTCTCAAACAACATAACCCTTGCTACTTTAGCAATTGATTTGTTTCTTCTTTTAGCATAAACCATTCCCATTTTGCCAATCTGACTATTTTTGCATAAACCAACATCTAGTTTCTTCAAACTAGGAATACCTCTTACTTTTCTAAATTTTCTTATCTTGACCATATTATCAAAATTAACATGACATAATCTTTTTTTCCATAACCAACTTTCTTCCATTTGAGAAATAAAACATGATCAATCACCAAGATCAAGATAAAATAGGTTACCTCTTATTTGTTTGCCTGATTCAATCAGATTCCCTTTCTCATCCAACAATCTTGCCTTGTCATTCATAAATTCTACCTTGAATCCAATGTTGATTAGTTGTGCCACACTCAATAGATTATGTTTTAGTCCTTCAACCCAATTGGCATTGTCACATACAAGTTCTTTGGTTAATGAGATTCAACCTTTCCCTTTTATGCAACAAGGTTCATTGTTTCCAAATCTTACACTACCTCCATCATAGGCTTCAAAGTGTTCAAACTTTGTTTTTTCTCCAATCATATGATGTGAACATCCACTATCTATGATCCATGTGTCATTTTTACTGACATGAGAGATAAGTGCCATCTTATCTTCTTCATCAGATTCATCTTTCACAACAATGTATACTATTTCATCTTCACTGTTATTAGAATCTTTAGCCATAAAACAAGTCTTGTTACCTTTTTCCTTGTATGATTTGTGATTTTTGAAATCCTTCTTACCATTGTATTTGTGACTCTTCTTCTCATCCTTGCTTTTTTTGTTTGGGTACTTAGCAATAATATGACCAATTTCTTCACATGAAAAATAGATTAGGGGAACTCTACCTTTATATTTTCCTCTGCTTCTAGAGTATTTCTTTGCAAGTAAAGCTTCAACAACTTCAAGATCACTATCAAAACTTTCCTCCGATTCCTCTTCATTTTTTGACTGAATGTCCTTTATTTTCTTACCTTTCTCTTTGAGTGAAAGTTTGGCCTCAAATGTAGATTCAATATTCTTGAAAGCTAGAACATAATTTTCATAGTTGTCTAGCTCAAGAGCTATCCATATTCCTACTAAGGTGTAGACACTTAAAATTGTCCTAAAGACTATATTAATTTATTTAATATTACCCTTGACATTTTAATTAGTTATTTATTAATTAATTATATTTTTCATATTCTTCTACCTATTTAATTAAATAAGTTCACTTGCCTAGTGAATTTAAATTTAATTTAAATATTCCCCTCTAATGAGTTAAATTTATTTCATACACTATCCTCCATAAATTCCCCTTATAAATAAATTCTATTTATTTAAATCCCTCCATCTCATAAATTCTTCTAAACCTATGATTAAATTAAATCGTGTTTAATTTAACCTTAAACTTAGCCTAAAGCCTAGTCTACACTCATCATTTTCATCCTTCTACGCCTATCCTTTTTTTAACCCCATTTAATTACCTTAATCATCTTACTAATCCATCCTTAAGCCTAAGTGTGTGCTCACAAATGTGTGAGACCACTCCCTCTTGCAAGCTTTGTCTCTCACTCTTCTCTTCAAGTTTCCTCACACGTGTGAGAAAACTTTGAATGTTGACCACTTGCATGGCTTGCTTATGTGTCTCATTGTGGCACTATGTGGATGCCACCTCACCAAGCCCTCCTTCAAGCCTATAAATAGAGGCCTTGTCTCAAGCACTATCATCTCCCATTATTGCATTGTCATCGTGTTAGTTTGAGATTTGAGAATTCATAGTAGTTTGAGTTTAGAGTTAGCATAAGTGATTTCTAGGTTGCATACTAAACATTTGGTAGATGATTTTAGTTTTCATTTGCACTGTTCATCTAGTTTATTTATGCATTGCATCTCCATTTCACTTCCATGTTAGTGTAGCTTGCATATCTAGTTAGTTTCTTTGTTGCATTTTATATTCTCACTTTGAATGCCTTCAAGTATGGCTTTCTCCATAGTCATTTCTTGAGGTGTTCTTCATCTCATGTAGTTTATGTTCATAACTTCATCACTCACATTTGAACATCCACATTCAATAGATTCACTACATTGTTGTGTTTGGGAGAGCACACCAAATATACCTCACATCCTAACACACCAACAAGGTCTCTCACAGGTGCCTTTGTTGAGCTATAGAGGTTGCTTGAGGGCTTGATTTGTTGGCTTCTTTGAGTTGAAAAACTCATGCAAGCATTAGTTTATTTCTTTCATTTTGTGAGCATTTGATACATGTGTTTTAACTAATTTTTGTTTGTTTATTCATGCTCACAACAGGTCATTTCTTCTAGCATACATTTTGGCATGCTCGATGGGACCCATGTCCCTGATTTCATTTCAAAAATCTACAAGCAAACCTTATTCAGTTACAAAAATATCGCATTGTCATCCATGCTAGCTGTAACATCATCTTCGTTTGTCATCTACACAGATCAGTGTCTACATAGACCAGCGTCTCTGCCAACTAGTGTCTCTGCCCTATAACTAAAATCACTTGTTTCATCACCAGAAAACCTATTTTAGTGTCTCATAGTTTTCCATTCTAATATCTAAGTTTCCTTTTTGTCATCTATGAAAAACTATTTTTTTGTCTACATATCATAGTTTGTCCTCTACAACTTATCCTTTGTCATCTGCAACTTTTAGCATCTGTACAGTTCACTTTTTTGTTTGTGTCTGACACACTAACACGTCACCTCAAAAACCATACTTAGTTGCCCTCTGTTGTTTGTGTTGATTACCATCTATGCATTTCAACATCTTTGCATTTTAGCGTTTGCGTAGATTGTCGTCTGCACTTGCACTTTGTTGTCTACGCCTGTAGACAGAGTTGCATAAGTTTTTAAATTGTTTTTTGCTAATTGGTGTCTTATAGGTTTTTACTAACGATTTTTATGCAGGGAATTAACCTTGAAGACTTAAAAAACAAAAATAATAGTGATTTTGTAATGGGGACACAACCCAAGCATAGAATGGACACAACAGGAAAGGGAAAATTTTATAAACTATAAAAATATGCTAGTAAACTTAGTACAGAGAAACATACTTCAAAATAGGCCCTATGGGCTTATAATAGCATAAAACTGGAGATAAATTCTTCTCCCAGTACCTCCTCTCAAACTCCACTCCAAACTGCCTTTTACAATGCCAAAAATTTTCTTAAATAGACCTCGGAGGGTTAAGGATTAGGAAAACATTCTAGAAAGTGCTAGTTGGCATCCACTGACCAAATAGAAGGCTCTAGAAGTTGCATTAGAAGTCAACACAAAATTAGAAGAATCCAGAAACAGTAACCGAACTTTCAAGAGGTATAAATTCTGAACTATAGCTCTGATTGACGAATCCTTTACATTTTTAAAAAGCTCTCGAAGCGCTCTATAGCCCTATGGAACAGCTTCACTCGTCCCCCATTTTTTGGCCATGTTTGAGGTCATTTAATGCCCCTAACCTGACTTTGAAGCATTCTTAGGAGGTCTACAAAAACTAAAAAACTGTGATAACTTTCAAACCGTGGGGCCTTTTGACCTGATTCTTTTTCTGGAATGCTCTAAATTACAATTACAATCATCTGACCAATTTACACCTTCTTGTTCACCAAAATGATGGCTTAATTACATACTCCTATTTTTCAACATTTATACGTATTCCAAATTATTCAAATACTCTATCCTAGAACACTGATAGTGGAACTGTGAGAGTTGGAACCTTTATTTGACCCAAATGGGTATCCAAAAATGAAAACACATGAAACATAAACTAAGTCTAAGTACATTTTTTTTGGGTAACACAGGATTGCCCTTATACCTCTAGATGCTCCTGCATCATTTTCATCACTAAGGAAGTTTGTAGTGATTCTTATCACTTTAAACTTAAGGGCTAATGAACTTGTATGACTTAATCACTATCATTTGAATGAATGAATGTTTAGCATAGAAAACATTCAGACTTGGTGCTTAAAATTGACATGAATGTTTAGGGTAGTAAACATTTGGACTTGGTGCTTAAAATTGACATAAATATTTAGGGTAGAAAAAACATTTGGAATTGGTTCTTAAAAAAGAATTCATATCCTCTTGAATGATTTAAAGGATAATAGACATGTATGCCTAGGCTAGAGAATATTTGGAATTGGAGCTTAAAATTAACGTGTATGCCTAGGTTAGAACACATTTAGATTTGGTGCTTAAAATGAACTCACTCAATCTTGAATGCATAAAGGGAATTGATTCTTTCCTTATTGAATTTGCTTATGCACACTTTCGATTTACTTTCTTGTTGACAAATTTGCACTTCTATTTATGTTGACAACGTTTTCAAGTTGGAAAGAACATTGTATGTTATAAACATGTGTGTCTTCAAAGTAGATTACAAAACTTAAAGCTTCATTGGGAAAGAACACGTTTCTTTTAAACCCCAAGGCCACTTATGTATTCTCTTCCCTTGCACCTTTAGGTGATCTTGGGTGCACAAGAAATAAGTGGTCTTATTTTTCTTTTTTTAGGATGCCTTCTTGGGGATTTCATCACCCCTTTGGACGACCTCAACTCTAGTGTTTTGGCAGAGTATAAAAATTGGGAGGTGAATCGAAAGACACCTCTCTTGGAAGTAAAATCTTGTCACTCTTGGCTAAGCCCCAAAAAACTTTATACCTTTGGAAAGTGAAGGAGGAGATTTGGGTTACTGTCTCCCCCCGACTATGTGGCATTATTTTCTTTCATCTATAGATTTGGACCTCACATACCTTGCATATATTGAGGATGCCCTCTAGATGATCCTTTTACATCCAAGTTGAAACCTTATAGGATTGTTGGTGTGTTCTACATGCTTGAATGTTCAAAAACCTCCCCATTTGATGGGGACAAACACCATCTAAACTTGCCTTGTATATATTTCCTTGTTTGATTTTGCTTCTCAAATTTAAAAAAACCAAAAAAGTTCATAAAACATAAAAAATCTAAAACATCATGAAAGTTAAAAAATACAAAAAAAAATAAAAATTCCAAAAAATCTCAAAAACAAAAAAAAAAGTCTTGGTTTTAGTCCTCTTAGTCAAGTTGTACACATCAATTCCACATCACTTCTTCTTTCCATCACATTCATCACCCTCATACATCTCTTGTCTTCATCATTCAAACCATTCCTTGACGTCTTAATCATCTCTATTCATCCAAATCATTTCCTCATCTTCCTAATCATTCAATCTAATTCCTAATCTCCATCCTAGTCATGGTTCATACTCCACATCATACTTCAATTACCTCATGCAATACTTCATCATCATCCTTCTAATCCAATTCTTTGTCAAATTCAGTCATTTCTAATCAATTCTTAATTTAATCCACAATAAATCCTTCTAATTTCATCGATTCAAGTCTTCTTCTAATTCAACTTTGCATCACATCTTCTACTTTGGATATAGGAGCATTGTCATTGTCACTGGGCTTTAATTCATATCCAACATTCACTTGTTTGCAATATCACAAGGTTTTTTATTAAATCAAATCAAACCCTCAAATCAATATCAAGTCCAATCCAATTCAAATCAAATCAACACAAAGTCCAACATTGCTCCTAGTCCCAAGTTCATATTCCATTCATCATCAAATCTTTCATCGCTTTTTGTCTAACATCTATGGATCCAAATTTGCTTAATCAAATGGTTGATGATCTTCAAAGACAATATGGAGTTATACCTCCCTTTAAACCTACATATCAAATCAATCCTCATAACTTTATATCCAATTCATATCCATCTCATGTTCATTATTCTTCTACCTTTGACAAGGGAAATCCACCTCATTATCTTTCAACCACATATGATTCCATTTATAGCCCACACAATGCCTCAAACATAAATGCCATTGCCAAGGAAATTAAGGACTTACAAAATACAATCTTGAGCCTAGAAAATCAGCAGCAAAAGGCTACCTTCCTTGCCATGTGTCCTTCATTTTCTAGTCCTAATGTCCCATCCAACCCCAACCCTCCATGCAATTCCCCATACTTTGAGGTTAAAGTCAAAAACCATCATCCCAATCCCCTACCCATAGTTCCACCTTCACACAATCCTAATCCTCCAAAAACATCATCCCCACCTCGTAAGGGGTATTTTCTTCATTTTTGGCTAAGTGTAAAGAACAAGATAAAGTGAGCCAATCACCCAAAATCATACTCCCAATTCCATCTCAAGATCTTCCTTTGAAGCATGTCATTATAGATTCCTCTTCTCCTCTAGATCCAAGAATTTCTCCATCCCATCATTCCCTTATCCCTCAACATCCATTTATCCCTCTTAGTCCATCTCATGATTCCCATCCTAATCAAGATCAAGGCATTTCATGTATCACACACATTACTGGTTCTTCTCCATCTCAAGAGTTAGCACCCATAGATCCTCCCCTTCATGAAGAAATTTCTTCCACTCTATCCACTAATACTCCTCCATGTCAAGATCAAATCACTCCATCTCATGGTTCCATTCCATCCACTCCATTATGTGATCCTATTCCATCTCATGATCCACTCATTCCGCTACATGATCCTCTTTTCAGTCAAGATCAAAGTACCCCTTAATTTTCCTTTCATGACCCCACTCCATCTCAAGATCCTATTATCACTCATAATCCCCCTCATGATCCTAATCCACCACATGATCATATCACACCTATCCAATCCACTCATGAACCCCATACACATGGACTCGCATCTTGTGTTGAAACTAATAAGTATCCCATTGAAGAAATAATGTCTCAAGATGTTGGTACACCTTCCATTCCTTCCAAACCTAAAATCCCTCCTTTTTAAACTAAATGTTCTCATCCTCCATATTCCAAATCCATTTTGGGTCCCTATGTTCCATAGCCAAGCCCTTCATCCCTTCCTTCCATTTTGGGTCCTTACATACATATCCATCCACCATGTCCATGTTTTTCACTTCATCCCCTCATGCTCCTATTAAAGATCAACAAAGGAACACATCCTTGAATTCCTTCCAATGTTCACCATCCATAAGCTCTCCACCCCATTTATCTTCATGCACCCATACCATGGCCAATGGAAGCAAATTGGATGCTAAAGAAAAAGCGAATCAAGCCAAAGATCCACAAAAATATAAGGATCAACATGTCCCCTCTAAAAGATATGTTCAAGAAAAGACAAATACGATCCAAAGAAAAATCAAAAGGCCACAAAGGCTGAAAATAAAAAATGCAAAAATTATGTGGATTCCAAAGCTAATTAATGTAGCAATGAATCTCAAAGAAAGATTCAAAATGACATCCAATTTGCTAATCCAAAGGCTTATCTCATTCATAAATCATCCAAGCTTCCATTTTTCAAATCCACCATCCTACATCCATCGTCTCCATCATCCATTTTGGGTCCCTATATCCCAAAATTCAAACTTTCTCCTACATATCCTCCACAATTTCCTCCTTTCCATCACCCTTCAAGGTGTGTGCCAATGACGATCTTTCCATCTCCTTCATCCACCCATCCACAAGTCTTCTCACCTAGCATCCATCAACCATGTCTTCCTCCCACCCACTCGACCCCCTTAATCCAACTTTTTTCATAAGTCATTTCCCTCCATTCACTATCCTACCAACATCTATGAGAAACTGGTACAAATTCCTTGAAAATAACAAAGAAAAAATAAAAAATATCAAGGGATACCATCCATATATCTTGATGCTTGAGTCCTCCCATCATTTTCCTATCATGTCTTCCACTTCCACTTATCCATCCATTCACTTTTCCTCTTCCACTTGCACTCTACACTGGGGGAAAGCTCCATCCATACCATTCTTCCTCCATATCTTCCATACTTCCATCTACCATTCATTATCCGTTTCCATCTTTGATCTTGACTTTCACTTTCCATATCCCATTCATATCCCACATTTCATCTATACTCTTCATATCATTATCCCTTTTTCATAACCTCCCTCCCATATCCCTTATTCATTCCCCTTTCATGCCCATGGTCATGATCACTATTAGAGACATAATACCACAATGTTCATACATGCTTTGGAAGAACACATGCCTTCTCTTCCTCCATATGCTAGCATTTGTTCCACCTTACCATTCTCCATGCATCCTTTCCCACCATATTTTCTTCCTTTTCCTATCCTTGTTATGGGGCATTTGGCCTCCTTTGAAACATGTCCTTGGCTCTGCATTTTTTGATACCATATCATTTGGCCACTCATATCCTTTCACCATTCCTTTCATCCACCGAATCACGTTACTTTTCCTCCATTTTCCATCCCTTGGTTATCCCTTGTCATTGGTTCTAATCCAATTCCACCTTCCATCAATTTTTTCTTCTTCCAATCCATTTAATCCATTTATTTTTCCTTTAATCTAATCATATTCCCTTCTTCCATTCATTTCATACAAATCAACTTCAATCTTATCACATCATTCACCTCATTCAATCAAAGTTCTTCCATTATCTTATCTTATTCAAATTCTTCTATGTATCTCATGACATTGAGCTTCACCCCATCAAACTAAGCTTATCAAATAGTGATTGCAAACAAACTTACACAAATTCACAATAAGACTAAATGATTTAAGAACATTGTTCTCTTCACACTATTGCCTATGAACAATCATAAAAATTTCAATACAATTCAATCAAACAATCAATTTTTTCCTTATAGGATGAATCCTTCCTACATAGGCTTAACAAATTCACCATCAAAATCAAACTCATGGCAAGAACTATGGACTGAATGACTACTCGGTCATAAGGTCTTTTCTTTATTTTATCTCTATGTGTTAGTGATAGCCTCCCCCTGTATGCCTCGATCTTCAATATCTTGGTATCATTTGAATGGCTTAACCCAATTACACATGTAATTTTGCAATATGATATATTTTCATGATTCTTTAGCACATCTTTGTCAGTTTTCAAGTTATGGTAATGCATTTCTCATTAGGGGCAATAGGTTAGCACACTTTCCACCAAGATCCCTAACAAGGCTTTGGGTGTGCCCAAACCTCTCCATTGCGTATATGTCATTTGTTCCATCATGACTCTAAAACTTACATCTATTGTGTTGAGAATTTAGTCCATGCAAAAGAATCTTGTCATCTATGCTACTATAGCATTTGATGCATAACTCCTCTTGCAATAAAACTAAGGTGTGCTCTCCCATATGAACACAACTCAATCTCATGCATTTATTCATGTAGTTAAGATGCATTTAGATTAATCATTATCCAATTCACCCTACTTCATTCCAGTCTTACCAACAAGTCATGCAAGGCCTTCTCGTAAGCCTTTTTCCTTCCCTTTTCCTTCTTGTGTCTATTTTCGAGAAAATGGGGCAAAATATATTCCTTTTTCACGCCATTTCCTCGAGGGGGCACCCTCCTCCCCTGTCATCACTTCGACACAATTCCTAGGACTCCTATCCTTCTTTGGGGCAACTTATATTTTCTTTTCTTTGATATGATGCTGTCTTAGCATCACATCAAAGAGGGGCAAAATGTAGACACTTAAAATTTTCCTAAAGATTATATTAATTTTTTTAATATTTCCCTTGATATTATAATTGGTTATTTATTAATTAATTATATTTTTCATATTCTTCTACCTATTTAATTAAATTTATTTAATTAAATAAGTTCACTTGCCTAGTGTATTTAAATTTAATTTAAATACCCCCCCCCCCCCCTAATGAGTTAAATTTATTTAATAAATGATCCTTTTAAATAAATTCTATTTATTTAAATCCCTCCATCTTATTAATTCTTCTAAATCTATGATTAAATTAAATCTTGTTTAATTTAATCTTAAACCTAGCCTAAAGCCTAGTCTACACCCATTATTATCATCCTTCTAAGCCTATCCTTTTTTTAACCCCACTTAATTACCTTAATCATCTTGCTAATCTCTCCTTAAACCTAAGTGTGTGCTCACACATGTGTGAGACCACTCCCTCTTGCAAGCTTTGTCCCCCACTCTTCTCTTCAAGTTTTCTCATACATGTATGAGCAAACTTTGAATGTTGACCACTTGCATGGCTTGCTTATGTGTCTCCTTGTGGCACTATGTGGATGCCACATGGATGCCACCTCACCAAGCCCTCCCTCAAGCCTATAAATAGAGGCCTTGTCACAAGCATTATCATCTTCCATTATTGCATTGTTATCATGTTGGTTTGAGATTTGAACTTTCATAGTAGTTTGAGTTTAGAGTTTGCATCATAAGTGATTTGTAGGTTGTTTACTAACCATTTGGTAGCTGGTTTTAGTTTTCATTTGCATTGTTCATCTAGTTTATTTATGCACTACATCTCCATTTCACTTCAATGTTAGTGTAGCTTGCATATCTAGTTAGTTTCTATGTTGCATTTCTTATTCTCACTTTGAATGCCTTCAATTATGGCTTTCTCCAAAGCCATTTCTTGAGGTGTTCTTCATATCATGTAGTTTATGTTCATAACTTCATCACTCACATTTTCACATCCACATTCAAGAGATTCACTACATTGTTGTGTTTGAGAGAGCACACCAAACATACCTCACATCCTAACACACTAACAAGGCCTCTCATGGGTGCCTTTGTTGAGTTGTAGAGGTTGCTTGAGGGCTTGATTTGTTGGCTACTTTGAGTTGCAAAACTCATGCAAGCATTAGTTTATTTCTTTCATTTTGTGAGCATTTGATACATGTGTTTTAACTAATGTTTGTTTTTTTATTCATGCTCCCAACAGGTCATTTATTCTAGCATACATAAGGTATCCAACGTTATCTTGCGATTTGGCTCACACCTCTTTTCTTGAATAGAAGATACTCTAATTACATAGATAGGAAGCAATGTTCTAAGAACTTTACTTACAACAATTTATTCCTTGATTTCTCCTCCAAAAGCTCTGATTGCACTGGCACTAGCTTTGATTCTTTCCACATACTTGGCAACATTTTCATCTTCTCTCATTCTCATTTGATCAAACTTTCCTCTAAGGAATTATTCTTTGGCTCTCCTTACATTATCATCACCACCATAGATTTCCTTTAGCTTGTCCCACGTATCAAAAGAAATTTTGTAGTCCTTGATCTCATCAAATTCACCATAGCTAAGAACAAATGCAATATCAATCATCATGATGTTATGGTTCTTTTTCTCAACAATATCTCCAATAGATAATGTACCAGTAGGGGTTGTGTATTCTTCATCAAGGTATTTCAAGTCTGAATCACTAATGGAGGCCAAATGAAGTCTCATGAGTCCCTACCATTCTTAAAAGTTGTCTCTATTTAGCTTTGGAATCTCTCTCTTATAAGACATCTTGATCTTTAGCTTGTCCTTGAAACCATTCTTGCAAGCACCAAAAGCTCAAATACCAATTCTTGGAAATATAGAAGGAGTAGCTGAGAGGGGGGGGGGGGTGAATCAATTACCACTAAAGTATATCCCAAATCCCTTAGATGTTAATAATAAAATTTAGACTGATAAAATTGATTGCTGCTATTACTTGATAAACACACAGAAAAAGCTGTAACTCGGTAAATGTAGTGTGTGATTTACTTTTAGCTGATCTTAAAACATTAATAGTGATTATAAAGCATAAGAGAAATAACATGAACATGTAGGTGTTAGAAGTAGTAATCTTTCCTTGGTTGTATTTATTTATTAAATGGGATAAACCAAGGTATCCCTTATGTATTTTATCCTTTAGTACACATGTGAAGGACATATTATTTTCTTGTCCTCTAGTCCACATGTGAGGATAACTCTTTTTGTAATTCCTTTATTAAGGAAAGTAGTTTATTCACCCTTAAGAGGATATTGACACTTTTCCCACACTTATTATGAATGGTGGCATTCATAGAAATGGGAGTTACACATGCAACTCCTTTCTCATCTCTATAAAAGAGATGCCTCTCTCATTCTTCTACAACTACTTCTTCTACACATCATCTTAATGTTATTGTAATGAACTATTTGCTCCACCTTCTCTCTCTCCTTTCTTAGGGATTTTTTCTTCCATTCATAATATTACACAAGGGGTTTTCTTTGCTTTCCCCTTTCAAAATCTCTTGTCTCCATTCTTGTTGATCCATTGGGAAACTCATTTGGTTTATGGTAATATTCTTCACATTAAGCTCTCTTGGATTGTTTTATTAGTTTTCATTTTTTCTTGATTTCTTACAATAGGAGACATCAAGATTTAATGTGGAAACCCAATGTGGGAAAAACCACCAATGTAACTAGTTATTATTTTCACTCTTTTGAAGTGAGCCCTATTAGGAGCCAACCTGGTTAAAGATTACAAAACACACTATTAGGTGTGACCTTGTTAGAGGATTTAATCACCCTGCTAGGAGTGGCCTTGCAAGAGGTCTTAAAACAATTCAATGGAACTATCACCTTGTTAGAGGATTTACAACTAGCTATTAAACCAACTATGTTAAGAGATTTTAGATCACTGCTACAATGGTTAGAGAGTAACAATGAAATGACCAGATTGTGATGCAACTGAATTGCTAATTATAGATCTCTATTTTTCTTCATACTTGATCCTTCTTGATCGTATAACACTTTTATGCTCCATAAGGATATCTACTTATCCTTCAAGTTTGCTCTTACTCTTTCCTTCTCAATTCAATCAATACGCTTGCATGCACACTAAAAATATTAACTTGACCTTTCATTTATACCATCCATATTGTTAAGTAGACTCAGATTCAATTTACAATAAATAGTAATCATCACCATAGTCAGCCAGAAACAATACTTAAAATAAATAAGCTTCTTATTCCAAAACAACAAAATCCTTCATTGGCCGACCCTGCTCGATAAACACTGGTTCTGAGATGATTTCCTATGTTAATCAACAAAAGCTTGGTTGACACTGCAAACTTGCAAAAATCCTTTGGCAATTAAGTGAACTCAATGAATACTGACTCTATCCAACTTTTCTTTACTAACCATGTGAACTTGGTAGACACTGTCTTCTACCTGAATTCCTTTGATGCCCAAATGAGCTTGGTAGACACTATTTTCATAGAGTAATCTTTAGGAATGCTCAATAGATAAGAAAAACTATCTTGCTATCAAATTGAGCTCAGTAAGCACTGATTGACAATTGATATGACATTTGTGTAACATCAAATACAACACACAATTAGACAATTGTATCCAACAACCACATCATTCTAGTGAAATTATCAACAAAAATCATGAAGTACCTTTCTCCGTAGTATCCTCTTGTTCTTGTAGGACCACTTAGATTAGTATGAATCAATTCTAGCTTTTGTGTAGTACAAAACTGCTTGCTAGAAAATGAGACTTTCTTCTGCTTAGCCAAAATACATTCCTTACAACTAGTATTAGTGGGCTTAGTGATCTTAGGTAAATCTCTTATAGCAAGTGTATTACTGGCCTTCACAATGTTATCAAAGTTAATGTGATAAAATATTCTATACAATAGCCAACTGTTATCAATCTTAGCTACCAAACATATTATTCTAGTGGATTTTAACTAAAATAAATTACCTTTGGTCCTTGTGCCAACTTACCAAGAAGTTTTGTTTCCTTTTTTTGATAATGCATGTGTTTTTACCAAACTGTAGTTGGTAACCTTTGTCCATAAGTTGTCCAATGCTCAACAGGTTATGCTTTAGTCCATCAATAAAGTAAACATCATTAGTATATGTTTTTCCATCAAGTGTTATAGATCTAATTCCTATAATATGACAAGCTGCATTGTTCCATACTCTAACAATTCCTTGATCATGGCTTCTGAATTTGAAAAAAATGTTCATATCACTAGTCATGTGATGTGAACAACCACTATCAATGATCCAATCTTTCTTTTCAACTTGTGAGATCAGTGCATTTTATTCTTTGATTTCTCTGTCAAGATCATCCTCTTTTATAGCTACAAATCCTAATTCATCTTTACTCATATTCCTCTTCTTCTTCTTCTTCTTGGTTAGTATATAAACAATTTCTAGGTCTTCTAGACTTAAACTGTCCCTTATACTTTCTTTCTCTTTTAGGACACTTAGATGCATAATGACCATATTCATTACATGTCCAACATTTGAAGATATTCTTACCATCTTTTTCTCTTTCCACAAGAAGAGCTACTCCCTCTTGGATCTTTTCTTCAATGGCCTTGTTGCTACTCACAATGTCTCCCTATGCTTTTGTGTTTCTTGCTAGACTAGGTTTGATGTTTAGTGTACTGAATGCTGTCTCAACTTTTGCCAATTCTCTAGACTATTTCAAATCAAATTTTGTAGCTTCCAATCTACCAAGCAATGTCTTTTTCATGAAATTAGTAGTACAGGGTATCATTAGCTGAATCATTTATGCTACTATCTTGAAAGGTGGTGTCAAACTTTTCAAAATCTTCCATATTACTTCATCATCAGATTTCTTTCCATCAAGAGATGTGATTTTTGCAACAATCTTAGATATTCTCCCAACATAGCATCTTACAAATTCATCTTCCATCATTCTAGCATCTCAAAAAGTACAATACAAATTTTGCAATCTACCCCTTTTTAAATGTGTATCACCCTCATAATTAGCCTTTAAAGTTTTCCAAATTTCATGAGATGTTTTAAGTAATCTTACTTGGTTGTACTCACTTTCAGGTAACACTAATAGTATTGCTTCTCTTGCCTTTATGTTGTACATAAACACTTCTCTCTATTCCTTGGTAAAGGTTTCAAGATTGTCTTCTTCTGCAATATTTTTTGATGTCTTGGTTACAAGCCAATATCCTAGACCCATGCACAAGAGACAAGTCTTCATTTTATCCTTCTAGCTATAATAGTTTTTGCCATTGAATCTAGTACTTTCCTTTCTAAACAAATTCGCCATAGATCTCCCAAAGTTGTTAAAATTCCCTTCAAGGACCTAAAGCTCTGATACCAATTGTTATAAATAATATATCACCAATATAATTGAGAGGAGGGTAGGGTGAATCAGTTATATATTAGTCTTAATACTCAACCAAGTAAGAAATAATCATAAAGGAATGCACATACACAATAACACCAAATATGTTGACTAGGGAAACCCTTGATCAAAGGGAAAACCTCGGTGGGAATGATGCACACACAAAATAATATACTAATATGAATATTCTTGGTTAGAGGATGGACCTTGTTAGGAGTCTGTTACAACACTTAGTACAATGAGTCCCTATTAGGAGACTTTGAATCCTTGTTACAAGATTTTAAGCCTGTTAGGAGTTGAAGAAAGTAGTTGAACCCACTATCCAAACAACTTAAGGATCAGATCAATGAACCCACTTTCCAATTGATCTCAACACTTTTCCTTTTAGAATAATAGATGTGAAATAATATTTAACTTCTTCCTCTATCTAGTATGTCAGACTTCTTCACCTTCAGATCATGCAATCATATCTGGAACTCTATATTTATCAATAGTAACCCTTAAAGTCACTTACACACATTAGCAAATTACTCTACTTTTCTACTTCTCAATTTGCAACCTTTCTCTACTCTTCAATCTCAATCATACATGAAACTTGGAAAACATATTTCCTTTATAGCATAGTTCAATATTAATTCCTTGAGTCAGCTCCATATTTTATCATAAGTTAATTAAATGAAATACATATTTACTTAATGATGTCGACTCATAGTTATACACAATCTTCCACATGTGCAACTTTCATACCTGTTCACTTGCTGATGTCATCAGTGGTCAATGTACTACCTCTGGTTAACTATGCAACCCTTCATTCCAAATGAAATGTGCTATATCGATCATACAATATAAACTATTTTCCCAATGCTCTGTTTCCTTGCGGTTCTCTTTAAATCAGTAATAACTTCCATATGTTGTAAATTTAGGTTTTGCACACTTTCCCACATGTCACATACATGTTGTAGTATATACTAGTAAGTATGCATGAGTAGATACACAATGTTATCCTTAATACAAAAATCACAGTCTGCTACTCAGTCTGCTGCATTGTTAGTCTTTCACAAAATTTTTACTATGTTGTCATCAATGACAAACATAGTTATAAATACATCATAACAATGTTTTGCAATAATCCCCCATAGCATTAGCATACATGCTAACAAATGTCTAAAGTGTTTGAGATCTAACAAAGGAGGAGAATTTACATCAAATGAGTTTGAGATGTTCTGTAATGACAACAATCAAGAGACAAACATCTGCACCTAGAACCCCCCTACAAAATGAAATAGCTAAAAGAAGGAATAGATCTATAATGGACTATGCTAGAATGCTCATGATGGAGAAAAATGTTGCTTTGAAATACTAGAGAGAAGCTGCAAGTACAACTATCTATGCCTTGAATTGTGTACAAGTCAAGAAAAGTACTCATTGAACACATTTTGAACTATGGTATGGATACTCACCCAATGTGAAATATTTAAAGGTATTTGGAAGAGAATGTTACATTTTAAAAGATTTTAAGAATGGTAAACTTGATGCAAAAAGTGATGAAGGTATATTCCTAGGATACTTCACAAGAAGTAAAGCTTATAAGTGTTTAAATACTAACACTAAAAAAGTTGTGGAAAGTGCAAATGTAAATTTTGATGAATATAGAGAAGTACATGAGGTTGAACCTATGAAAGAGCTAGAAGAATACAAATCATTTGTATACTTTTATGAAGGTATTCCTACTGAAGAAGATCTTGCAAATCAAGCTATAAACCAACAACAAGTTTCAATGATTCCTGAGTCACAAACTATGAATGTCAAGTTGCATTCAGGAACTAGGTTACATTTAGATTATTAGTTATAGAATTAAGTTGAAGCACATTCTAATTCTAAGATTAGTATACATGAAAGAGATACTGAACTACCTGACAAAGATATATACAGTGACTCTAAAGCTAAGAGACAAATTGAAGAAACTAGAGCTGAAAAAGACTGTTAAAATATGTCAAAAGACATCATCCTTCTATGCAAATTATTGGAGACAAATATGCTAGACCAATGACAAGAAATAGATTGAGAAATGATACATGTTTCCTAAGTATGAAGGAACCCAAATCAATGAGAGATGCATTAGAAGATATGGACTGGAGTAAAGCCATGGAAGAAGAGATTGAACAGATTGAGAAAAACAAAACATGGAGTCTACTTCCTAGACTAGAAGATAAAAATGTGATTGGTACTAACTGGGTATTTAGAAACAAGCTAGATGAAAGTTGTGAAGTCACAAGGAAAAAAGAAAGATTAGTTTGCAAGGGATATGCACAAAAGGAACAAATTAACTATTGAGAGATATTTTCCCCTATTGCTAAATTAGGAGTAAGAACTTTACTTGCTTATTTCACATAAAAAGGTTTCAAAGTTTATCAAATGAATGTTAAATCTGCATTTCTAAATGGCATATTAGAGGAAGAAGTTTACATAGAACAATTAGAAGGATTTGTTGATGTTAACAATAAGAACATGGTATGTAGATTACACAAAGCTCTATATGGTTTGAAACAAGCACCAATAGCATGGTATGAGAGACTTCATAACTAACTTATGAAGATTGGATTTGAAAGGACTGGTGATAACAACAACCTATACATGAAGACAGAGAAGGGAAAATATATTCTGCTATTTGAATTTTTTTTGATGATATCATATTTGGAGGTCAAGATACTTTATGTAAGGATTTTGAAAATTAGATGAAGCAAGAATATGAAATGTCTATGTTTGGAGAAATCAAGTTCTTTGTGGGTTTGCAAGTACATCAAATGAAATATGGTATATACATCACTCAGTCAAAGTATGTCAAAGAAATATTAAAGACTTTTGGATTGGAGGATTTCAAATCAATAAGTACACCTATGTGTTGGAAATATAAGAGGAGTAACTGAGAGGGGAGGGGTGAATCAGTTACCACAATAATAAATCACAGATCCCTTAGATGTCAATACAAAATAAACTCTGAAAGCTAAATATTGCTGATGCTCGACAAACACACATAAAATGTTGTAACTCAATAAATACTGAATTTTCTTAGTAAGTACTTGACATGTAAATCTTTAGATCTTATCTGTGATTACCACTACTTTAACTTAGTTGCAAACACAAACCCAATAACATGCGCATTAAAGCTCTCATCCTTAGCGATTTTTTCATCTTTGAGCTCTGTAATTCTATTAAGGGTTTAGGGTTAGAGAGGCATAATATCGCAATGGTGGGAGAAAGGATTAGAAGAGAACCATGGGGAGAAATAGAGAGCTAGAAAGAAAAAGGGAAGGTTTGGAAAAAACTCCAGAAGGGCGGCATAACCAGCTTCATGGAGAGGCTCCATGCTTTCGACGCAACAGTTACCAAGATTATGGTTGAAACCTGGCACAACAGAAAGGTCAAAATTGATGGTGTCTCCCACCAAATCACAGAGGGTCTCATTGCAGAGGTGACAGGCTTCTCCCAGGAAGGCATGAGCTTCTTCAGGGATAAGAAGATGTTCGCCAATGCTGTCAACATTTTCATCAAGAATGACAAGGAGAAAATAAAACTGGTAAAGATTGACACCTACTATGACATTGAGTCCATCAAGAAGATCTGGGGGCATGTTCTGAGGATCATCATAGAGTATGTCACTTTGGATCCTAGGTTTGATAGAGTCAGGACCCATCATTTTGTTCTGCTTAATCATTTTAGACATAAAGTGAAAATCTCCTTTCCTTTCTATATTTATACTTCTATGACTAAGAATATAGAGAGTTACAAGAAATGTCCTGTCAAGAACCTTGCCCTTCATGAAGGTCTTCTGCTCCTCATTTTTGAGTTTCTAAAAACCCAGACAAGAGTCAAGTCCATTGGGGTTTTGGGTGGCTCCTCGGAGGACACTGCCAGCTTAGACTCAAGGGAAGTGTGTGTTGTGAAATCTGTCAAGTCTGAAACCCCAAAAGCCAATCCCTCTCCCCACTTCCCTAGCAGGAAGAGCCCTAGGTGACCTCCCCCTAACCCCCCTTCCCCTCATCCTAAGGAGTCTAGTGATGAGTCAGATATGGAGTCGAAGGAGGCAGATTCGGTGGCAGAGAAGGAAAGTGAGTTGAAAGATGACAAGGAGAAAGATAATGATAAGAAGGAGGTGACGCCCTTGGTAACCCAGGATAACCCCAAGAAAAGAAAATTAGACCAGACCCCAACCCATGATCATCTCAGTGACCACGCTAATTTTCCCCCCAGCCCTATTGCGCCCACCTCCCCCCTGGAGGTCCCCATTTTGCCCCCAGAAGAGATGATAGAAATCATGATTGAAAAGGGGGGGAGGCCATCAGGAAAAATAAGAGAAGAGCTTGGAGCAATTTCAATGTGGATAGGGTCAGTATGGGCATTGTTAGAGAACCTGCTAAAATCTAGGTGTTGGGGGATCTCGACAGTAGCACCCACTATGACGAGCTCCTTGACCCGACTCTTCTGGTTCTCTCTGACAATGTTCATGAAATGGGTTTCAACTTTCTCAACAATGAAAAGAACAACCTTATTGACAATTTCTACTCCATTAAGTGGCTTTTTCAAGAAATTGAGACTCTGATGGATAGGTCCAACCTGACCAACAATAGGGGGGATGTCAAGGATCATGAGGCCAGAGGTAGTAAAGACCAGGTGGGTAGCCAAGAAAAAGATAGAAGCTAGGACCCCAGAGACAATCATGAGGACATAATCACCTAGCTCGAGTAGAAGGTCCAAAGGCTAGATTCTGTCCACTAGATTGTGACTAAAAAGATTGTGGATACCCTCCATACCTTGAATAAAAACATTGTTAATCTAGGGGACTATCTGACCAATGTCGGTCTTATGGGGAACGTGGAGTAGAGTACAGAGCACGGAACTAGCCAGAAAGATCCTCAAAAAGAGACTGGAATCCAGGAAAGTTAGGGGGACCAGATGCATTTCCTCCCCATGATCCAGGAGGAAGAGGCCAACTAGAAGGAAAGTGACGCTGCAGAAACCCTGCAGGCAATGGAAAAGAAGGGACACTAGTCTACCCACCAGGATCTGTTCCTGGCCTTTGTTTCTTAGGCTTCAGGCCTTTTTGTTTCTGGCCTTTGTTTCTCAGGCTTCGGGCTTTTTTGTTTCTGGCCTTTTGAGGCAGCTTTTTTTCTGTCTTTTCTGCTTTAAGTTGTTTTCGTCTGTAAAACTTTGGGTTTCAGGATCCCTGTAAAACTTGTTTTCCTAATCAAAAACTTAGTTGCAAACACATAGAAGAAAATAGCGTGAACACATTTGACACTAGGATTTTTACATGAAAACCCAATTTGGGAAAAACCACCAATTGCAACTATTTAATATTTTTACTCTTCTAAAGTGAGCCCTATTAGGAGCCAACCCTGTTAAAGGTTACGAAAAACACTATTAGATGTGACCCTGTTAAAGGATTTAATCAACCTGTTAGGAGTGGCCTTGTTAGAAGTTTTTAGACAATTCAACAAAACTGCCACCTTGTTAGAGGATTTACAAATAGTTGTTAAGCCAACTATATCAAGAGATTTAGATCATGCTACAATGGTTAGAGAGTAACAATGTGATTACCTGATTTTTTATGCAACTGAATTGCTGATTATAGATCTATGTTATTTCTTGTATACTTGATCCTTTTTGATTGAATGCATATCTTAAGCTCTACTAGGATATTTAGATTATCATTCTGATTTGCTTCCTCTTTTCACCATTAAATCTTCAATACATTCACAACTTTCACACACATTTTAACCTATAACCTAAGCTTATACTTATATCATCCATATTGTCAAGTTGGCTAAAATACAACTTAGAATAACTTATATTCATCTTCTCAATTGGCTAGAACCAATAGATAAATCAATTAAATTTAATATGCCAAAATAAGAAAATCTTTCATTAGCTGACCCTGCTTGGTAGAGACTATCTCAGAAATGATTTTCTTGTGTTAACCAAGTGAACTCATTTAACACTGCATATTGGAAAAGTTCCTTTGGTAACCAAGTGAGCTCGATTAATACTGGTTCCATCAAACATTTCCTTCATCAACTGAGTGAGCTCTGTTAACACTCATCTTCTGTAAACTTTCCTTTGGTGCCTGAGTGAGCTCGGTAGACACTGCCATCTAAACTAGGAAAAAATAGGAATGCTCGATAGGCACAGAAAACTATCTTCACTGCCTAATTGAGGTTGGCATGCACTGACTGATAATGATATGACATTTGTGTAACATCAAAGAAAATACACATTTAATCAATTATATCCAACAATCTCCCTCTTTGGCATTGATGGCAACATACAATGTCATAACACAATAATTTTTTTGGAACAAGAATAAAGTAAGGAACATATCCTTAGTTTCATCCTGATATACATCTATGAGAACTTTTTCCATCAACGCGAACTCTATCTACCTTCAGTTTCTCCCTCTATTAGAAAACTTCTGTCTGCAATAACTTCTGCCAAGTTCATTCTCCCTCTTAGACATCTCTATGATAGCATACTTCTCCCTATTATAACAAACTTCTCCTTCTTTATATTGAAAATTTCTTATGAAATATGATAGAAAACTTCTCCCTATTTAACAACACATGCCAAAGACAACAACTCTATTAATATCAATGTACCTTAAGTATTGATTCATTTGCAATATGCCCTTGTCAATTTTGCACCAACTGATTGATATTCAACATGCTTTAGTTGATACATCACTAAGCTTCATTTAGTGAGCTTTAGATAGGGGAATAACCCTAGCTTACCTCTTAGATACAAAAATGCATCCTTAGGGAATGGCTTGGTGAATATGTCTATAATCCATTCTTTTTTCTTTACATATTTCAGTCTAAATTCTTTATCCTACACCAATTCTCTTAAGAAATAATAGTTTATAACAATGTGCTTTGTTTTGGTATGCATCACTAGATTCTTTGATATATCAATTTTACTGGTGTTATCATAGTATATGACTACTGGATCTTTGATCTCTATCTTCATTCATTCTGACAATTGTTTGAACCAAACAATGTTAGAACAATTAACTACTGTTTCCATGTATTCTACCTCTATTTTGGATTGGGAGATACAATTTTGTTTCTTTCTTGTCCAAGACACTAGTCTTTTACTAAGAAAGAATGCTCCACCACTAGTGCTTTTTCTATCATGAAGATTTCTTGCCCAATCAGCATCAGTGAACACCTTCAAGTCCAAATTACCTCCAAGTTTGTACCATAAGCCATAGTATTAAGTACCTTTTAGATATCTCATGATTCTCTTGATTGCCATCATGTGATTTTCTCTAGGATTTGATGAGAATCTTGCCACCATTCCAATTGCTAATGCAATATCAGGCCTTGTATGTAATACATGCTACAATTTTCCAATCATTGATCTGTATGTGGTCTAATCTACTTCTTTGAAATCATAATTCTTAGAAAACTTATCTCTAGTAGATATAGGGGTTCCAAATGGTCTTGAATCTTCCATTACAAACTTCTTTAATATCTCCTTGATATACTTAGATTGAGTAATGTGAATATCATCTTTCTTCTGTTGAATCTATAGTCCAACAAAGAAATCTATCTCACCAAATAGGGGCATCTCAAATTCTTTACTCATTTCTTCTAAAAATTCTTTACACAGGTCATCATTTTTGTGAATAAGGTATCATCAACAATTTTTTTTTCCAACACAATCTTCTTGTCTGGTCCTTCTTTGATATATAGACTACTATTATCATTTGCTCTTTGAAAGCCAATCTATATAAAGTAATTATGAAGTCTTTCATACCAAGCTGTAGGACCTTTCTTGAGACCATATAATGCCTTATGCAACTTGCAAACCATTTCTATTTTTCTAGGATCTACAAAACTTTCTAGTTGTTTAATGTAGACTTCCTCATCAAGAATTCCATTCAAGAATGCAGAATTAACACCATTTGATATACTTTAAATCTTCTATGTGTTGCATATGCTAGTAATGTTGTAACACCTTTTAATCTTGCAATAGGAGCAAAAGTTTCACCATAATCAATACCTTCTTCTTGAGAATATCCTTTACACACCAATCTTGCTTTATTTATGAAAACTTCTCCATATTCATTCAACTTGTTTCTAAACACTCACTTTGTGCCAATTACATTTTTATCATTGGGTTTAGGAACAAGAGTCCAAGTTTTGTTCTTCTCTATCTATTCTATTTCATCATTCATTGCTTAAACCCAACTCATTATCCAATGCATCTTTAATATTTCTTGGTTCAAATTTAAAAAGTAATTCAATTTGTTTCTTGTTATTATTCCTTCAAATTTGTCTCCAATGATCTTATCAGGTGCATGATTCCTTCTGACATATCTTGCTAACACGACTTCTTTGGATTTGGAATGAGTTCCACTATTTTCATCATGAACTTTAGTATCAAGCTCATGTCCTACTATCTGTGACTTGAGTCCATCAGACTTGGTTTGAACTAGCTTAGTAGCTTCTGACTCTGACTTAGGTCCTTCAAACTGTGACTCAGGTTGCACTGCAACTCGATAACTATTGGAGATTTTGGGGACTCAGGAGGTGAAGCCTCCTTTCTTTTAGATAGGTTTGGTAGGGTACAAACTTCATAGTAAAAAAAGCTTCTATAATCCTTTGGCTCTTTGTTGCTTTGTTCTTCACTCTTTTATGCAAATTCATCAATTCTCACATGTGAGCTTTCTATGCTTTTATGAGTATACAAATTAAAATATTTGTATGCTTTACTTCTATAGGAGTATCCTAGAAATATGTCTTCATCACCTTTGACATCAAATTTTTCTTTTCTAGATTCTTTCAAAATATAACATTTGCTACCAAATACTTTCAAGTAACTTACATTAGGTTGGTAGCCATACCATAGTTCATAAGGAGTTTGATTTGAATCTTTCTTGAAATATACTCTATTCAAGGTATGAACTGCAGTGTTGATAGCTTCCTTCTAGTATTTGATTGCAACATTATTTTCAATCATCAATGTCCTTGCACAATCCATGATGGATTTGTTTCTTCTTTTAGCTATACCATTCTGCTGAGGTGTACTAGGGGCTGATACTTATCTTTTAATTCCTCCTTCAATGTAGAAATTATTAAATTCATTGGAGATGAATTCATCACCTCTATCTGATCTTAAACATTTCAATATCTTTCTAGTTTCTTTTTATACTCTTGCTAGATACCACTTGAACTTTTGACAAGCTTCTAATTTTTCTTTTAGATACATTACAGTCATCATTCTAGAATAGTCATCAACAAAAAGAATGAAATTTTTTTCTCCACTATAACTCTCTATTCCAATAGGTCCACATAAGTTTGTATGTAAAATTTTTAAGACTTCTTCTAATTGATAGTTCTTGCTTTTAAAATTTGTCTTTCCCATCTTACCAATTTGGAAATTCTTGCATAAGCCCCATATTAGGTTCCTTCAAACTAGGAATACCTCTTACTCTTCTATGTTTTCTTATCTTAACCAGATTATCAAAGTTTACATGACATAGTCTTTTATGCCATAACCAACATTCTTCTACTTGACCAATAAAACATGAACTTTCACTGAGATCAAGATAAAATAGATTACCTTTTGTTTTCTTGCCAGATCCATCCAGATTTCCTTTTCCATCCAGTAGTTTGGCATTTCCATCCATGAATTCTACCTTGAATACAATGTTATTCAATTGTGCCACACTTAGTAGATTATGCTTTAATCCTTCAACCCAATAAGTATTGTCATATACAAGTTCCTTAGTTAAAGAAATACATCGTTTTCCTTTTATGTTACAAGGTCCATTGTTTTCAAATCTTACACTACCACCATCATAATATTCTATGTGCTCAATATTTGTTTTATCTCCAGTCATACGATGTGAATAGCCATTATCAATAATCCATGTATCATTTTTGCTAACATGAGAGATAAGTGCCATCTTATCTCCTTCATCATTAAATTCATCCTTTACAAAAATATATACCATTTCATCTTCACTGTTATCAGTATCTTTAGCCATAAAACAAGATTTCTGACCTTTGTCCTTGAAGTTCTTATAGTTCTTGAAATCCTTCTTACCTTTGTGCTTATTTATTTTATTTTCATATTTTTAAAATCTATTTAGCTTCAAATGCAGACTTGATAACTTTTGAACTAGGAACGTAGTTATCAAACTTATCTAGCTCAAAAGTTATTAATCTTCCAACTAGAGCATCCAAGGATATTTTATTATTTGGATCACATCTCATCTCTTGAATAGTAGACACTCTAATTACATAAATAGGAAGAAGAGTTCTAATTACCTTGCTTATAACTATTTTGTCTTCAATGTCTCCTCTAGATGCTTTGATGGCACTTACACTTGCTTTTATTCTTTCCACATATTTTTCAATGTTCTCATCTTCTCTCATTTTCATCTAATCAAAAGGACCTCTAAGACTTTTAGCCTTAACTCTTCTTACATTTTCATCTCCTCCATAAATGCCTTTTAGTTTGGTCCATATTTCATGAGCTATTTTGCAGTCTTTAACTTCATCAAATTCAACATAACTGAGAGCAGATGCAATATCAATCATCATGATGTTATGATTCTTCTTTTCAAAAATATCTTCAACGAATAATGTTCTAGTGGGAGTCTTGTATTCAGCATCAAGATGTTTACACCCTAAATCACTAATAGTAGCCAAATGTAGCCTCTTGAGTCCTTGGCATGCTGCAAAATTGTCTTTGTTCAGCTTGGGAATCTCTCTTCTGTAAGACATCCTGATATTTAGCTTAGGTCCTTGAAATCATCTCTGCAAGCACCAAAAGGTATGATACCAATTGTTAGAAATATAAGAGGAGTAACTGAGAGGAGAGGGGTGAATTAGTTACCACAAAAATCAATCCCATATCCCTTAGATGTCAATACAAAATAAACTCTAAAAATTGAATACTGCTAATGCCTTGTAAACATAGATAAAATGATGTAACTTGATAAATACTAACTATGCTCGATAAGTACTTGACATGAAAATATTTGGATGTTATCTGTGATTACCATTACTTTAACTTAGTTGCAAACACATAAAAGTAGATAGCACAAACACATTTGGCACTAGGATTTTAATGCGAAAACCCAATTTTGGAAAAACTACCAATTGCAATGAGATACTATTTTCACTCTTCTGAAGTGAGCCTTGTTAGGATCCAACCCTATTAAAGGTTTAAAAACACACTATTAGATGTGACCTTGTTAGGAATGGCCTTGTTAAAAGTCTTTAGATAATTCAGCATAACTGCCACCTTGTTAGAGGATTTACAAATAGCTATTAAGCCAACTTTGTTAAGAGATTTAGATCACTTCTATAATGGTTAGAGAGTAATAATGAGATCACCTGATTTATGATGCAACTCAATTCCTGATTACATATCTCTATTTTGGCTTGTATACTTGATCCTTTCTGATCAAATATATCTCTTCAGCTCCAATAGGATATTTTGCTTATCCTTCTAATTCGCTTCCTCTTTTCATCATTAAATCTTCAATACATTCACAACTTTCACACACATTTAAACTCACAATTTGACCTTATACTTATATCATCCATATTATCAAGTCAGCTAAAATACAACTTAGAATAACTTGTATTCATCTTCTTAGTTGGATAGAACCAATAGATAAATCAATTAAATTCAATATTCCAAAACAACAAAATCTTTTGTTAGCCAACCCTTCTTTGTAGACACTAACTCTAAAATACTTTTCCTATGTTAACCAAGTGAACTCGGTTAACACTACATATTCACAAAGTTTCTCTAGTAATCAAGTGAGCTTGGTTAATACTGGTTCCATCCAACATTTCCTTCATTAACTAAGTGAGCTTGGTTGACACTCATCTTCTACAGACTTTTCTTTGTCACCCAATTGAAGTCGATAGAGACTACCATTTGAACTAGGCAAAAATAGGAATGTTTGGTAGACATAAAAAACTATCTTCACCACCTGAGTGAGCTCAACATGCACTGACTAATAATGATATCACATTTGTGTAACATTAAAGACAATACACAATTAATCAATTTTATCCAACACTATCGTCATAGGACACAAGTTATCAAAAATGATGATTCAACTGAGGTGAATCAAATGTTGTATAGGTCTATGATTGGTAAATTGCAATATGTAGTACATAGAAGACCTGGCATTGCATTAATGTAGGGATAGTTACAAGATTCTCTGCTAATCCCAAGAAAAATTACTTGATGGCTATAAAGGGAGTAATGAGATATCTAAAAGGAACAAAAGAGTTTGGTCTACACTATAAGAAAAATGAGAAATTTGAATTAATAGCCTACATTGATGCTAATTGGACTAGAAACATTAATGACAGAAAGAGCACTAGTGGAGAAGCATTTTTTCTTAGGCAAGAGGCTGGTTACATGAACTAGCAAGAAACAAAACTACACTTCACAATCTACTGCTAAAGCTGAATATGTTGCTACTACTATAAATTGTACAAATATTATATGGATCAAACAACTACTCAAAGGAATGAAGGAAGAGATTACAGAGCTAGTGACACTTTATTGTGATAATACAAGTGCTATCAATATATCAAAGAACCCTATGATGCACACAAAGCCTAAGCACATTACAGTCAAGCATCATTACTTGAGAGAGTTAGTTCAAGATAAAAAGGTGAAGATGGAATATGTTAATACTAAAGAAAAAATTGCTAATATCTTCACAAATGCATTACCTAAGGATTCTCATGAGTATCTAAGAGGTAAACTAGGGGTTCTACCCCTTATCAAAGGCTATCTAAGTAATAAGAGGAGTGCCCTACATCAAACAAGTTAAATTTCATATGTTACACATTAATGTAGAGGATCTTACTTTAGGAGCTGCCTAAAGTAATCAAAGAGTTGAAACTTCAAATCAGTCACAAGGAAGGTGACAAAGGGAGAAATCTAAAGAAACTAAAGAAGCTTATATCTACATGTTAAGATTACAAGATTTTGGCACAAGTCTTTTGCATTGTTGTGAAAGAGGGAGAGATTGACTAATCAAGAGGGAGATATCAAAAATAATTGTCATAGAGGGAGAGATTCATTGATCAGAAGGAGAAAGGAAAGATAATTGGAGAGATTGTAGATTTGTTGATATTTCTGATTAAAGGAAAACATAAGTATGATAAGGAAGATAGAGAAATGAAAGAGGGAGAAATCCTAAAATCTACCTTGAAATAAGAAAAGATACAAAAAGAAACTCACAGGGAGTTATAAGAAAGAGTCTTGTAACCTATTCAAAAGATGGAAGTTGTTGATAGAGGGAGAGATTTCAATACAAGGATTTTTTTTTTGATATTTTGTTGGTCTTATTGTTTTAACCTAGTCAATTTTTTTGAACATGATGTTTTCCATTTGGTTGGTTTGCCATCAATGCAAAATAGGGAGATTGTTGAGAATAGATTGAAGAAGCTAATCAAAGAGGGAGATTGTAAAGGGAGATTGTTGAGAACATACAAGTACATACAAGTATGAATAATATACTTCAATCATTGTTTTGTCACTGATGTCAAACCTACTATTTTCTGGTAAGACAACTACTTATATGATTTAGGTACTATCACTTATTTGATTGATGAAGAGGATTTGATCAAAAGATGTTACAATAGCATCTAGAGTAAAGGTTGAGTTATGTTGATGTAAAGCAGTACAAGAATTAGTTAAGAAAGTGATAACATGATTTATTGATAATGTACTTAAGGTTACAAAGGCTAGTTGCACTAAGAAAATTTAGAAGAATGAGTTACACAAAGTTTCTTTGCCAAGCTTGATCAACTAGATAGTAGGTGCCGAGAAAAGTCAGTGAAAGCTGAGCAAAAAATTAGTTGGAACTGAGTAAATGCTTATTCTAGTGTATGCTGAGCAAAATAGTAAATGTCGAGTAAAGTTTAATTGATGTCGAGCACTAGTAAACTTTAGTTCATGCTGAGTAATTTCATAGAGGATGTCGAGCACTGCAAAATGTGTTCAACATCAAAAGCAAGATAATGTTGAGCTACTGCATTATTTGAAAGATCATGAATTTGACAGATCTGAGCTGACAAGTTTGTTTTCTTGGATTATGTGAACTAGGTGGAAGATAATATTAATGAAATGGAGGCACAAAATTCAAGGTAAACTATTTTTTAGGCAAATTCAAAGAGGATTCAAGGAGAAATTTCTAGAAGAGATATGGAATGTGGGCTAGATTTATTGTATCCTACCTAATCCGTCCTAACCATAAATTGAACAATAGAGAATGGGTGACAAAATATCTTAATTTCCTATTTATAGGAATGGCTGGTCATGAAGCAAGTTTGTCATGTGCGAGAACCTAAGAAAGACAAGGAGTCAAGAGTTTTGCTTCATCAAGTGACCTAAGAGAAGAGTCTACATTGGAATGTTAAGAAAGAAGGCTTAAAGGTGTAAATGCTTGAAGGATGAACAAGGTATCAAAGTTGCAATGTATGAAGGACAACTAGAATGGAGGATTGAATAGTAATCTCTAATCTACAAATGAAGTTGTAAGTTGTTATTAGATCAAGCCTTACTATTACTCTCTAACAATTGTATCAATCTAGGGTAAATCCTTTGGACTAAACTTGACCTAACAATCATTTGTAAATCCTTTAACCAAGTGACATTTCAAGTGAATGGTCTAAAGTCCTCTAACAAGGCTCACTCCTAATAGGGTGATAGAAATCCTTTAATAGGGTCACATTTAATACTGTGTATTGAAACCTTTAACAAGGTTGTCCTTTTATAGGGCATCACTTTAGAAGAGTGAAAAAGAGTAGTATGTTATTGTTTTTTCTCAAATTGGGTTTCCACGTAAATCATTGTGTGAAGTGTGTTGATGAATCTGTTATGTTTCATCTTTACATTTATGCAAGTTGATTTAATAGTAACCTACAAGTTTTAAGTGATTGCATAATCTTATGGATGCATGCATGATGAATAATGTTTTATGGGTTCACTAAGCTATGAAAATTTTTATTTACACATCTGGACCTTGGATAAATAATTCACCTCCCCTCTCAGTTATTCTAAAGTATTCCAACATTTTCTAGGTGGACATGTGATACATACACATCACAAGTGTCAAGTGACACAATAATTACACATCACAACACATGAAATTTTCCACCCAAGAATTATGTATTTAAAATAATTAAGTAATAATTACATTCATGCAACAATAAAACTACAAATCAAACACTATTACCAATGAGGTTTTGTCTCTCAATAGATGCAACCTTGGCTAACTATTTCATGTAAGTTTGGTTCTATTTCTCTGTATTTAATTCCATGGACTTCCATGCACATCTCAAATTCATTTATCAGTAGCCCAATAAAATCACATATGTATAAACAATATACACGAGTCATAATAATCACATAGTTTTAAACACCATTAAAAAAATTCAATTCAATTCTATGTTTTTCCAATATACAATGTAACTATTTTACAATGAAACCATAATCACATCACATAAAATTAATTCCTCATTTTTAGAATCATCTCCTATAACAATTATTCATCCCAATATTATATCCTTTCTATTTAATTCACCATTCCTCAATGTACTAAAAATTACTAAATATTCACATCAAACCCATAACTGCATTACTTTAACTAATTTATCTTTCTTTTCAAAATTCTCTTATGCAACATATTCATCACAACATAATGTCTCATCAAATCACTAAAAAAGAATGCAATCAATTAACATTAAATTATCATCATGAGGTACCCATCAAGAGATCATAATATCAAATAGGTCAATTATTTTGGATGCATGCTTAGTAAGGTCAACATAAGTTTAATAGTCAATCATCCAATAAAATTCTCGTATCCTTTTCTATCAATCATTGTCAAGTTAGTTTGATTCATAAAAAAATAGTAATATAACAAAAACCAATAGATATCCTCATATTATTAGTAACATAAAATTCACTTGACAAATTAAACATAAGTACAATCTTCATCTATGACTTCCCTAATGGTTATCTCATGTCCTAGAAGCCATGCATATACAATACATGTGGAGGTCACTCAAAGATGAATTTCTTAAGATATCTATTCATAGAACATGCCTAATCATAGGGGGAATATATTTTAGTACATAACATTTTAGTAAGATCCACTCACAACCATTCATGTCTCATTGACATATAAACTTTAAAATAATTCCATAAAATGAATTCTAAAAAAATTACCTATAGAGTAAAGTATATAGATGAATTCATTTAGTTAAGTAATATCCTTAATAATATAATTACAATTTATATGCAATCCCATAACCATATTGTATTATTACATAAGTTACATAAATGAGCAAATCAAAATGCTGGTGGTGATGTATTATAACATTGTAATACCCCTAAATTGGCACTTTGGTATGCTAAGCCAATTTTGGTCTATTGATCTTACCTAAAGTCCTATTGTACTAGGCCATTCTAATTTTGACAATCTCTACTTGACCAAAGTGTCAAATTCATAAGATTTCTAATCTGCACTAATCACATACTTTATTTAATTCCTAAATACTAATAGAATTAGCTAAATTAAACCTATTAATTGAATTTATTTAATTAAAGTCCTAGTACTTTAATTAAATTGAATTCACCCCTTTGGTTTAAATGTATTTGATTTAATTAAATACCCTCATTCCAATTATTCAATTTAATTATTCAATTTAATTATTCAATTTAATTATTCAATTAATTATATTATTCATTTATGAGGTCATATTTAACCTTTTAAAATCAAATATCTTCCCCAAATTCTCTCTAGTTCAGATTCAAAACACTAAGTAGACTAAAATTAGAAAAGGAATTACATTAGTTAACTCCTTATTACACTCAGAAGTGATCACTTAACTTCCTTTTCATAAAGAAATTTTCTATTCTGACTGAATCTCATCTTCAATCTCAACCATTCATTCATTTTGATTTGGACTATTGATCAAATTCAAGGATTCTATTTAAGAAACCCTAAACTCCTCATTTTGGAGGATGCACATGAAATGTATTGAATTAATGCCAATTTGTTTACTCAAGCATTTGTATTCATAATTTAATTGCTTTACATACTTTCTCATATAGATTAAATGCATACCTTTAGATTAATTTGCTTACTTTATTCTTAGATTAATATGCTCATCATCTAGTTTAATCTTGCATTTCATCTAGATTAAATCCTTCATACTAGTGGTCTGGTTGCTAATCTCTCAATTTTGAGAGTGGACAACAAAATTTGTCTAGTTAGAAGGCAACCGATTGATCTATTGGATCATATCAAATGGACAATCCTATATTCATTTTGGGATGTTTCTAGCATGTAAAGATCATGTTGAATTGTGTGATTAATTTAGAGGCCCACAATTAGCACATACATTTATGGTACCCCCATGGGGCTTAAAAAATTAAATTTTTGGCCACCACTTTTGATAATTTTTCAACATTTTGACATTTTGACATTTCTATCTACACTATTCAATGATTTTTCACACAATAAGGTCAATTCTTATGCAAAGAAACATAATCTTCACCTATAGTTCTGTACTTTCTCATGTGGTACACAGCCTATTCTCATGTGGGCCTATTTAGAAACTCACGTGAAACTCGACATTAGTAAAAGTAAAATGCAATTTTTAAATGTTGTTATTCATAAAGATGTTTGATCTAACACTTATTTCTGAAGCATTGTGTCTATTTAATACTTTCTTACACACATAGTTTAATAGGGCTTGTGAACTTCATAAGGATCTAGACAAAGGAATAGGGGAGTATGCTCTTTGCTACTTGGAAGTGATGTCCAAGAGTAAATTAGAAACCTAGATGCCTTTGGAAGATGATACTCGAGGGAGGTAAGAAAGCTAGCAATTTTCTCAACAAACCTTTTGTGAAGAGATGACAACTTCCTTTTAGGAAGATCAAAATCTTGGAAAATGCCAAGTTGGAACTGATAAATTAAATTGGTGATGAAAATGTTCTATGTATTCAAGTAAGGTGATGAGGTAGAGGAGTATGCACTTCTCCCTTTGGGAAAATAAAAAACTTTGACCCTTGAATCCAAGTCACCAGTCCAAGTCAACCTTTAGAGGGTCTGCTGGAGTGATTCAACCTTCAGGAACAATCCAAGTGATTACAAACCTTTTGCTGGTGATTCCAACTAACTATAATAAAGAAGCTTTGTAGAGAGAAAGAATCCAAAGCCATGTTAATTTCCTCTTCTTCATTCTAATATCACATATCAAGAAGAGGCTTTGTCAATTGCACTAGGCAATGTCGCCCCTAGGCTTGCTAGTCAAGTGTGTGCAGTTGCAAATGCTAGAGTGGGCTACTAGCCTCAACTTCATTCATAGAGCCACCATGGATTAATGTGAATGAAATCCAATCATAAAGTTTTAGATAGTTGCTACCTAGTCAACCTCTGAAAGGGGGCATAATCTTTGTGCAAGGAGGAGGAAGAATCTCTCTTGTAGATACTCATTATTGGCATTTACCTAGATGCTGGAAGGTGGTATACACCCCTGACCCTTGCCACAAGGGTTCTCAATAATAGTAAATGTTATTGAGTCCTTGGAATACACCAAAAACAAGGGTACCCTCTAGTGGGATGACACGACTGTGTGAGGTGAACGCATGCACATTCATTGTGAGACAAAGATTTTGCTTCCTCTAGCATTTTTGGTTTTAGCGATAAAAAGTGCCTTTTTTGAGTCTATAAATTATCCAAGTCATTTAAACACCAAGAGGTCAAGACTCCCCCATCCTTCTAAGTTGCTTTGTCCTCAATTGGATTTTTTTGCAACTACTACTTGCATCCCTTGCCTAAAAAACAATTGTTCACTTACAAACCAACATGATGCAAATAATTTGAAAATGATGTTGTTATCTACCTAAAAATTACAATCACTATCAGTGCTCTATTAAAAAATTACCAAAATCATTGAAAATCTGTTTAAATATAGTTCAAACTTGTCATTTTTGTCCTTTTCTTGCTTGCAGATCTACAAAATTGCACATGAGAAAATTGTCTATTTGTATTTCCTTGCATGGTTCTCTGCATTTCCTCATGTATCTAGATGTGAATCCTCACATGAAATATTTCCAAAACACTAAATTTTGATTCAAAAACCTTCTTTTTTCATCATTTTGTCCTTTCCTCGCATGACTTTGTCCAAATCCTTGTGCGAGAAAATAAGTTTAAAATTGTTGTTCTGAATTCTCGCCTAGTTCATTGTACTTCCTCACATGGCTTTGTGTGAATCTTCAGGAAAGATTTTGTCCTAAAACTATCAAAATTGCTCTACTAGAGATGCTTTCTCACCTAGGAGTCATTTCCTTGCATGAGTCTATCCAAATTTGTCCAAAAATAGCGAGCTATTCTATGCTCCCTCTTCAAAACTTGATCCTACTCTGATTTGCCTCTAAAACATTTAGTCATTTCTCTGTCTACAACAATATCAAACTTTAATTTCTTTCTTAATTAAACAATTGTGATTTGCACATGAACTAGTCTCATTACTTGTGTGTCCTCCTTTTTTCTCTTGTGTTTGTTATATCTTGCATCACAATAGTCACAACTCTTGGGTATTCTAGCCATTTCTTAGACTCTTCGTACCTAGATATACGACACCCTTACTCACTTTGAGATAACCTTCTAGTGTGATCCTTTTAAACTTTGTTTTAAATCATTGCCTATGTTGTTTCCACAAGGAGTGGAAACTTGTTTGCTTCCTATAGACCATGATGTGGTAGAGCTAGAGGTAAAAATCATGGCAAAGGTCACTCCCAAGTTTACACATAGTCTGAATCTAGTGAAGGATCCACTAGTATATTTAACCCTAAATTTTGACCACAAATATAAATTGCTTCATTGGTCGTCATTATAAAGGAAAATTTTGTTTTTTTAAATAGCATGTTCATGTTGGTCACAATTGCAACTGATGCTTTTTATTTTATGTTGGTCTCAATTGTGACCAAGATGACAACATAAAGATATTAAAAAAAAGCACCAAATGTCAGTTGAGCTGCATTTCACTTTTGAGCATTTTTGCAAATGCGGTTAGCTGAGCATTTCACTTAAGATCTCTCTCTCTCACAAGAATTTCTAGTGGGTATAACCGAGTTACAGTCACACTACCATTGAATGAGATGGAGTTAGGTTAATGGTAAGAGAATTTTTATATGTTTTCAAGTTTTGAGGTTGCACATTTAGGTTACAATTCTTAAGGGTTTAATTTATATTTCTTATCAAGGTGATAGTTGAGGATGAGGTTTAAACACATATATTGGTTTAATTTTTGTTCCCTAGGTTTTAACATACTATCAAATTTGATTTGTATTTCCATTTTAACCCACATGTTGTTAAGAAGACATTATTAATTACATTGATAAGCTGCATTTTAGATTTACAGTGCAACATTTTGGATTTCTAGTGCAACTCTAAACCTAAACTGCTGGTAGTATTTTGATCATACATTGCAGCATTTCGAGCATACATTGCAGCACTCCCACAATTAAAGGTATTCAATTATTGGGGAAGCCCTAATTTGATACTTGCTAATGTATAAATGAGATTTGGACTTGAACAAAACAAAATTACCTTTGTTTAAGAAAAATTTAAACCCTCATTTGAAGATTTGATAAAGAGTTGAAAAATAGGTGAATAGGTGAGTTGAAAAATAAAAAAACTTTTTCTATTTTGCAAGGATGGGAATGGGTAGTTTTCTAAGAAATGAAATTTGAAAAATAATTTGACTATTTACATTATTCTTCTCATCTTTGATTTGGGGAAGACTTCTTTGATGATAACTTCTTGTTTAAGTAATCATTAATTGGGGGAAGGAGTAGTTTTAGGAAACCCTATTAATGAGGTCCTAAATAGGAGGGTTTGTAAGTTGAGGTATCATACAAATAGTGTGATATGAAAAATAGGGGGCAAAAATCATAGCTCTAAAGGTGAGGTACTATACTAATAGTGTGATATGTAAAATGGGTTGTACTACTACATTGATTTTTATGTAGTAGATTGTCTATCTTCTATAGGTCAAAATCTATAATTGGAATGCTATTCTTACTTGCCATATTCCCAACACATTCAAACTTGATCAATGAACTCATTTGAAACGAACTTTATCATGTACTTCAGATTGAGAGTAACATCCAACCTTTCACCAAAGTCTATTTGCTATGTACTTACTAAATCTAAAGCTATCAAATTATCAGCTTGTGTTTGTGTAGAGCACTCCAACTCCTCAAATGAACTTGCAAAAGTTGTGGCAATTGATAGGAATAACAGTGGCCCTAAAAATTCTTGCAATATTCACATTAAACATTAGAAAAGAGAGTAACTATAAAGGAATAGGGTGCTCTTACAAGTGAACTATCTATATAATTAATTGCATCTTATATTCAGTACTATCATTTTGGAAGTCTTGTACTAAAATAAATGTAGCATTTGTCATAATTGTACTACTGCCTGATGAACTATTTAACTTTTGATAGCTTAGACTTAATAAGTCTATCATGGACCATACTAGCACTATTGACTAGTGGAAGACTACAACATGTACTTTACTTGAACTATTTGACTATACAAATTAAGTATCTTAGCAAATTTTAAATTTCAATTTTTCTGCTAACTTTATGCTTTTAGCAAATTATATCTTATTTGGGAGTTTCATTTATAGATATGCACTTGTGATCTTGTTTTTCAAATTATGAGTAAATATTATGGTTACCTTTTGTTTTTTCTCTATTTTTGAGTAGATGATGTTATTTAGGGTGATCTTATGCTTGATAATGGTATACTGAGAATTATATTTGTTAGATTCAGAAAATATGTGAATTTATATTCTAGTGTTGATGTTAATCTTGATACATTTTTTCTTTACAGTAGGATATTGTTGAATATGCTACATGGTTTTGAATGAGCATGTCAATTCCTATAAGTTTTGAACTCTAAATAAAATATTTGCACCTAATAGTGTGTGCATATTTCATAACTCAAAACAGGTTGTGGCATAACTAAATAAACAGATTAAGAAATGAAAATAGAAAGTAAGTCATGGATAATAATACAAAGTAAATTTAAACTGACTAGGAGACATATTCAAGTGTTTATGCATTGTCGACACACAAGTGCCCAGTATATATATTTGATATGTGAATGTGTGAAGAATATGGTGCTATAGGAGTGACTATAGAAACTATCCCTGAATTTATATCTTCTATTGCCACTCAACCATTAAATTTCATACTAATTGTCACCTTAGTTACATAGGAATTGTGCCTACCTCTTTTCCATGAGAACAATGATAGTTCCAAAAGTAGTTCAAAGTTAAAAGAGTTCAAGAGTCATCAACAATTTAGAAGAAACAAGAAGGGGTGTTGAAGGATAAACAGGAAATAATAGTAACTCTATTTTTTTAAAAATCAAAACATGTTTCTTCACTCCTCCATCAATGTCTAATATTAAGGACTACAGATGAATCAAAAGAGGCAGAATTGGCACAAGGAGAAGCTAGTAGTAGGAGAGAAAAATCCTTGGTTTTGCATGAAAGAGAAAGGAGCTCTAAAAAGGCAAAGAAGAAGATATAGGAGAAGATAAAAAAGAAAAGTTTATCTTATTGGATACTCAACTAGAAACCCTTCCTCCTAGACATGTTGAGGAAATAAATGAGTTTGATTCTATCATACCCTCAATGTCAATAGTTATTTAAGAAATTCATTTAGAGGGCATATCTCATATCAAGAATCTCAATTTTATTTCCTAACTAGCCACTATTTTTGTATGTAACTCATATTTTTCTGTGGAATGAGTGACACCATAAACTCCTACTGAAGTTACATGATGTAGAGAGAGTGGACAACAAAGGTGGTGAACAGGTGACAACAATTCAAAAAAGATGGTCATTTAACAAAGAAACTATAACTTATATATATCTCCTGACTATGAAACTTTCAATAGTCTTTTAATATGACTCCAAACAAATAAAAATCAACTCAAAATGACCCTAAGGTCTCTACAACTATCAAAGCCCCAATTTGGTCTTCAACAAGCCCTTAAGGCTAGGGCCTCCTCAATATACCCTCTCCAAGCACTTCTAGGCTTAACCAATGATTGATTCACCATACATATTAAAATAAAAGACTATACAATTCATTAAAACTATACCTCTTTCAAGTAGATTAATGGCTTTTCCTCCTAACCAAGCATTTCCTTAAGGAATGCTTCCACAAATTTAGTCCTTCAACATACAAATCAACTTCTCAAGGTGATCACCTATGATATTTCCTTCATTCTTACATTTATAAGGTTAGCTTATCATAATACAAGTAATGGATTAATCCCAAGTCATAGTAATCATATTTTAGGGATGAATCCTTAATTTATGTTACCAAATCAATGCAAACCCCAACACCTGTAATAGACCAGTCAATATAATTTGCCAAAAATTGATATAAGGAAGATAAATTTGAATCAAAATGATCAAATGTAAGAGCCATATAAATGATTCTGAATCAAAAAAAACATCAAATGGATACCAAGAATGCAAGAAAAACTTAATTTTTTTTTATTGCCTTCTTCCTCACAGTTCACACAAAATACTTCACTAGTCCGTACCATCCCCATTTTCTAGGCATTAAAGGTTGTTTATAATATTTTTCCCAACTTCCATAATTGACCCAAAGTTGTTATAAGTGTTTATAATTTGTTTTATGCCTTAAAACTCATTTTCCCTCCAATTTGCATATAACCGTTAATATTCAATTTTTTTGAATTTCTAACTATTGTTTTATTTATTTATTTCTCATTCTAACTTATCAATATTTATTCTAATTTGTTCCTAGGACCTAATTGACCCATAAAATCAATCTAGATCCCTATTTGGCACTATTGGTCATCCATACAATATGTTGGTCCTAAGTCCTTACCAAGACTTCTAAGACATTTAACTTTTAAATCAAATTGATTATTACAAATTGCCATTATTGGCTTCAATATTTCCCAATTAACATTCAAAGATGATTTTGATCCTTTGACTCCATTTGGTTCCAAGGTGGACTTAGGTGATTGGATAGGTGCTCTTGCACCATTAGAGATATTCTAGGCATATCCTTCCACACATCTTTCTTTATTTGATATGTAGAAGACCATATTTCCTAAAATCAGACTTCTTGGCAAACAGATAATAAAAATCAATGAGTCAAGTCTCCCGAGATCTATTTCTAAATCCAAAATTAGGCTTCAACACAATATGAGGTTGATATTATAAATTGAAAATCACATACCAAATATTATAAACCCAATATTATTCTTCAAAGTAAACAAATATATATGATATCTATTCATATTCTATCAAAAAAAAAAAACAATATTAACCCAAACAAGTGATTTTTTTCATTGTTATATAAGAACAATTTCCAAGAAATAAGAACTGACCAATGAATTGTAATTTACACTCCACCACAAAGTTAATAGACTGTTGTGAGTTGAGATGTCCATATTCAAAAACAAAAACTTCTAACTTGTGAAGATTGATTCTTTGAGTCAATTTATGTTCCAAATAGAATCATAACTTCTACCCCAAATCATGAATCACAGAACTGATACAAAATATTAAAAAGAAAATTAGAATTTGTGCCTGACAACTTGAGAGAAGAAGAATAATGAAACAAGATAAAATTAGAAACTAAATTGAAATCTTATAACTTCTATTAAAAAATGAATAGGTTGACCATGCAAGTCAATAGCCAAAGGGTCTCAAAATAAATTCACATTTAAGCTTCCCTCTTGACTCCCCTTAACTTGAAACAATGCAGTTACAAATTAAATTACTTGGACTAATTGGTTCACCTTTCCAAGAAGTTTGGTTCCTTATATATTTTAATTGAAGGCCTTTGCAAACTTTACCTTTGAAATTAAACAATCTACATTTAAATCTCATCACATATTGGATAATCTTTTGGGTTCCAAATATCTTAATACAACTTGCAAACTTCATGTAGCAGAGACGCCCTTGCAACAAATTGGAAGTATCCATTGGTGGATAGTGAATAATATTGAAATAGATTTAAGGAATCAATCGATTCATTATTGGTATTGGGTGGTTAAACTTTGTTAATGTTTTTCAAGATTAGTGGGTTTCTCTTAAATATAATTTTTGTCATTGATTGACTTGAGTGCCACTATGAAGAACTACAAATATCAGCTACAATTACTAGATAGTTCCAAATCTAGATAATAAGAATTGTTTATCTTTGATACAAATCTCAAGAGAATAGATTATGGAATATGCAAGATTTGGTTTCTCAATAGTATATGTCATATTTTTCCTTAAAGCATTTCACATGCAGATTTCGTTGCTGATTTAAAAATTACAATTTGTATAGGGATGAGGAAAATAACCTTTGGGGATGTTATCATTTTCCTCTTCGTGCCAATTTTATGAAAGTAAAATGAATTTTGAATTATCTAATTTTTGGGTTGTTGCCAATTTGGAAAAAGTGTTAGATGCTCTGTATCAATTTGGAGGCCAAAAACATCCAAGACCATTGCAATCCCAAGTTTGTAAGGCCTCTCTGCATCACCTAATCCTCAGTTAAGGTCTCCTACACTATATAGGCTTTTCCATACTTAAGATGCTCCAAGAAAAACTCACTGTAGGGATAGAACACCACATCTTGCAATGTGAAATCCAACTTTTGCAGCACTATCAAATTGCTTAATTAGGAAGTGTCATCCTTTTTTGAAATGAAAAAGAAAGAACCCAATGACCTCCGCAGCTCCCATTTTGGCATAGGTAGGGGTATATTAGTACAGGTTATAGAATCTTGCCTTATGCCTAAAAATTGCATTTTCTTTATAGAATTGACATCAAATTTTCAGGGCTTTCCTAACAATAGGTGACAAGCATCCATTTCTGCAACATCATAGACAATTTGGTCTTTGTACTCCCCAATTTGAAATTGAACATGAACTTGTTCATTTACTATGATTTTTTGCTCCTTATTTACCCATGAAACCTTATAAGGGAATTAGGATAAAAAAACTTCTTCAATCCAAGCTTATCTACCATTTCTACTGAGGCTATATTATCAATTGAACTATAATCTACAATGATTTTGCAGACCTTACCTCTTACCTTGTAGAGAGTTCAAAATAATTTCTTTCTTTGGGCTGGTTCTTGCTATGTGATAGTCTTCAATAGGGTCCTATTGAACATTAGAGACTCTCCTCTCTCTGGATCAACATTTTGTCTTGCCCCTTGGTCACTTATTGCATCCTCTTCTTGATCCAAATGGACTCTCCGATTCCCTTCTTGGCTGTTCCTACCCATTTTCTCAGGAAGGTCTTGTATGTAGCAAGTGCAATATGTAGAGGTAGAGTTATGGAAGGTCAACTAAGTACTTCTTTCTTTTCATTTTTATATTTCTTTATCTCTTTATCAATCTATCTCTCTATCTTTACTTATTTCTATTTGTCTCACTTTAGTATTCATTTCTATATGTGTCTTCCTCTTACTACTCCATTTGCAGGTTGCAAATAAGTCATCCTTCTTCCACCAATGAGTCATTCCATTCAAGAAAGACCATGTCTAACGATATCAACACACAAAAAATAGGGAGACAATTGCTAGGCTATGGTCTAACTTAAAAAGAAAAGGTGATGGAAAATGTTATTGTCCTTGCAAAATTTGTAAGGGCTTAAAGACTTGAAGATATCTGATCAAAATAGTTGAGGAAAATTGTAGGCAACATGGTCACATTGAAGGGGGAAACAAATATCATCCATTGGTATGTATTTTAATAATTTATAAATTACATAAGACATGATTTGATGATGATATCATGGTCATGGCTAATATAAGGTCATGATTTTCATATAGGTCAACGTCCTTGAGTTTCATGTTATGGACCATGAAAATTTGAAGAATGTAGATTTCCAAATGAGGGAACATGGAGGTGTGAATATTGAAGTAGAAGGTAATTATACCATGGAAGAAGACCACAATGATGAAGATCACAATGATTAGGATGATGATGATGATATTGTTGATATAGAGCTTGATGTACCTATACTTGAGAAGGCACACGAGTCCCTATATGAAGGCTCTGAAAGAAATCTTCTTGCTACTATATTGTTGTTGGTGAACTTGAAGGTTATAAATGGTTTATCCAACTTAGCAATGACATGTATGTTAATGTATGTCATCTTCTTTCATTATTTTACTCGTAGTTCACTTACAATTAACATTAGGTGATTGTAGCAATTAATATTCTTGAAACTAAAAAATTATATTTTGGGTCGTAGGTTGATAGGTGAGTGTTTGTTACCATCATCAAACATTCTACCTCACTCATACTAAGAATTATCTGCCATCTTGAAAGATATTGGAATGGAGTATCAAACAATACGTGCATGTTTGAATGATCATATTATATATCATAAATAGCATGAATTTGCAACAGAATGCCCTATTTGTCATATTAGTAGATATCAATCAGATCAATTAACAAAAAGGTGCCTTGCAAGGTTCTTTGATATATTCCAATTATTCCACGTCTGCAACAATTATTCAGGTGCAATATCTTGACACAATTTATGGATTACCATGCACGCAATAGAAGTCAAGATGACATTATGCAAATGCCTGTAGATGGTTTGACATTTAAGGAAGTAGAGGAAAAATGGCCACACTTTGAAGAAGAACCTCATAATCTCAAGCTTTCATTGGTAGCAGATGGTGTCAATCCTTTTGGAGAGATGAGATCTACTTACTAGGTGTGGCCTATTTTTGTTATCAACAATAACTTACCTCCTTGGTTGTCCATAAAGAGAGAGGACATAATGTTGACACTGATTATCTAGGTATTTTTTGATTTAATGGTCATCTAAATTAATTTATTATTACTAAATCGTCAAAATGGTTATAATGAACATTCCATCAAAGATGATGTATACCAAGGATATGGATTTTCTAGCTATTAAGTGAAAGTTTCACATTTTTTGAACATTCAAATAAATTTACATTTATTGATGCAGCTGAACTATGAGTGCCTTTTGTGTTCTTGACAAATGGTAAGCTTTCAACTTTTGTGGAGCCATCATGGATGCAAATGAACTACAACTAGTGAGTTGTTAATTTCAAGGCAATTTTTGTTTCTATAGTATAGTTCAATTGCTAGAAATATTTAATCTAGAGGTGTCAATTGATAAATTGTTAACTTTTCATGTCATTTTCTACTTTGGTTGGGTAGTTCTTGCATTTGCAAATCTTGCTACAATCTTAAGCTAATGACAGTTTGGTATTACATCTAGGGTGATAACATAGTTGAGTTAAAACTTTGCATTAAAGAAAACATCAAGGGATAATATTTGGATTGTGGATATTTGTAAATTATGTTGGTTTTAGACATAGTTAGATCCTTAGTAGCTTCCCTTTACAATTTGAAGAACTGTCATACCATTTTGTTTTGTTTTGTTATGAAAGTGACAAATCAAAACACTATTAGTTTTTGGCAAGTTTTTTGGAGACAAGACACAAGAAATTGTGATTCCAAGAAAAACATCTTATCACATTTGAGTTTTGTACTATGATATTATGGACTATGCATAACACTTCTGGTACAAAAGTCTCTAATGCCCTAAAACATTTTCATTCATGAATGAGGCCAAGGTTGAAAAAATTGAGACTAGGCTAGCCAAGATCTTCCATGAATCTACCTTGAGCTAATCCTTTAAAAATGCCACTTCAGCTTCTAGCTCCTTATCAGTCTTTGTTATCCATATGTATGGCATTGTTTTTCTTTGATTCTATCCACAAAGTTACTATGTTCCAAACTTGGTGGTAGGAAAGAGCTAATAGGCTCAGTGATTGATTGCATTTTAATATTATGTCTTAGATGCTCTTGCCAAGGAATTGATCAACAAGTACACAAATAAGGGGTTATAGTTATGTATGCACTCTTATGATGATGTGATTGGGACTATAAGTTTTTTTGTCACATTTATCTATTTGAAAAATAGAGATTAGTTAGTGTTATTGGCTTTCATTCTTGATAAATAATTCTTTCCTAAGTTTTTTTTCCCTGCAGTCTTCATAAAAAATGGTGTCTCAAGAACCAAAATTTAGACTTGTGCCAATTATTGCAAAGGCTTTGCTCTCATAAGAGCCTTCTAAACTGCACAAAATTTGATTCTAAAGCATAATTGCTTGGTGGAGACTCAGTATATTGTGCACATTTCTTCCTCCTTCCCATTATTTTGTATGAAATAAATCATGTGACAGATGAAACAACGGTGTGGAGGTAGAAATGTGTATGATACCCTGAGTCTCATGCATTGAGCAATTATTCTTTAGAATCAATTTTTTTGCAATTTAGAAGGCTCCTATGAGAGCAAAGCTTTTGCAATAATTGGCATAGCCCGTCTAAATTTCTACCAAGTGTTGCTCTCAATTTTGATGAACATGTCTTCCCTTTGCCATTGAATGTATGGTACCACCATAGAAAATTAAGGGGTCTTGGTTGCAATTTTGACGATGGTTGGTCAATTCTTCTGTCCATGGTATGGCACCACCATAGAAGATTGAAGGGATCTTGATCACAATTTTGACACCCATTGGCCATTTTTTCCTTCGAAGATTTGGCTTCGCTGTTGAAAAAGTCAAGGGGTTTTCATCAAAATTTTGACTAGTGATGGATACAAATGAGGAAATAAGAGTTCAGGCTAGACTAAGGAAATCAATGAACCTTTCGTCGGTAAGTCAACCTTTTAAATGTCAAAATTTTGATGCATAATTATTGTGATGAAAAATCAATGAAAAAAGATCAACAACAGGTTAAGTTGTCTATTTGACCAAATCTGGTCAAAATTGTGACCTTTTGTCATTAAAATTTAGGGCTAAATTTACTAGTGATCCTCATGATCTCTTTCACCTGTTGGTCAATCCAATCCTTGAAGAAAATTTTCCATAAACTTGCAGCAAACTAGGAATCCATCATATCAAGAACATCCTAAAATTGACAAAAGACCTACGTGTTTGAATAAAATAACTAAATTCTTGTGACCATAGTAGAAGAAAATACAATCAAGACTACTAAAGAAACAAAAGACTGAAAGAACCTTACAACTACATGAATGAGTACAAGGATACTAAAGAGGTACCCCCAAAAGATATAGAGAAATACCATAAGGATAAAAAAAATTAGAAAGTGATGGAGATCTTTCTCAATGAGGAAATACAGAAATATTTTCTCAAGCTCGCTCAAGAAGGAGAAAAGCTAACTCAACATTTCAATATTGAAACAATTGTCACACGAAGAAGAAACTGAAATATCCAAGTTACAAAAACAACTTAAGGCCATGCAAGAATAATTGGCCCAAATGATGCATGACAAGGATAAACCAATGAAAACACACACTTTAGACATCATTTGTCCATTTCCTTTTGACAAGAGTTTGGACATGCCTCCTTTTTTGAGATGGTTGAGTTACCCAAATACAACAAATACTTTGGAACATCTAATCCCCAAGATTATTTGAGGGAATTTGGTGCTTTTTCTATGAAATTCATGCAAAATCAAATGTATCTTATGCATTTATTCCTATAGAGTCTATGTGGTCAAGCCATGGAATTTTTTTCAAGGTTACCTATTGTTGTTAAGGCATTTGATGAGATTTCTAATATGTTTGTTCAACAATACTCACAAAACATACAATATCCATTCAACAATTAGGACTCGTGTAACCTCAAACAAAAGGTGGTGACAATTGTATCCAAAATATTGATGAAAAAATCCTGAAACATAAAAACTAGATATCTTCATGGATAATATTTTACTCGATTTTGGTTATAAAGTACAACTTCAAGTTCCATGCACCTTTGAATATATGATTACACAAGCTATGCAAATAGAGGATTTCATGGTCAAAAAGGGTGAAATAACTCTCTAAAAGGATATTAAGCATAGATCTAACTCTAGTAAGGACAAATCCAAGTATGTGAACAAGAATCAAGAGGTAGTACATGATGGAGTAATTGACAACATTACTCCCAAACTTTCTAAAACATCTTTCAATCTCACAGACAACATCAAAGTGTTTAAGACTATTGACAAATCTCCTCCCGATAACAAGACATTTGACAATAAAAAAAAAAAGTCATCTTTGGTTATATGCCAAAAATGAGAGTACACACCTCTTGGTGAACCTCTAGATGTAGTCTATAAGACCTTGCTTGAAAGAAACATTATTTCTTCTCCATTGGATAATTCTTCTCAGTATGATCTAGAACCATGACCCACATCATGGAATGAGAATGCATTTTGTGAATACCATCAGAAAAAGGGTCACAAAACAAGAAATTGACTCAACCTATGTCATACAGTTCAAGACTTAATTGAAAATGATGAAATAATTATCGATGGACATAAGACCACAAAGATTTTAAGGAGCTATTTCCACATTATGAGAAAGGAGAGAACTCTAAATAGAAAACCAATAACAAGGTCAATTATATGCACACCTATGATGATGATGTGATCAACATGGTTGAACCCGTGGACTTTGGACATGGTGATGTTATCGCGATTAAAGGAAAACATGACAATATGAAATTGAAAACACCAATTTTCTTAAGAGGAGATACATCTCTTACAACTGATCAAGAATACTCACATTCTTGTGCCAATGTTGTTATAGGCCCTATGCCTTCTTCTCTCAAGATAGATCAACAAAAAGAAAAACCTATTGTTGTTCCATTTGGAAAAGGTATGAAAATTGAAACATCTTCTGCAGTTACCAACTATAGTATCCCTGATCAATTGCAACAGATGAACACTCAAATAACAACCTTTGAGTTACTTAAAATCTCACCTGCTCATAGGAAGATTCTTGATAAATCCCTTAATGAGGAAAATGTACCTCAAGATTTTGATCTTGATAGCTTCCAATCTAAGGTTAGTCACTTGACCTCACCTCACTACTTGTCCTATTTTGAAGAGGATGATAATTCATTTATTTATCTACATAACCAACCATTGCACATTAAAGTTATGATACATAAAAAATGTGTCCATCACATTATCATTGATAATGGAGCTGGTCTAAACATCTATTCAACTAATTTTCTCAAGAAATTGGGCTATTCTAAAGATTCTATTGATCCTCGTCACAAAATAACCATCAAGGCATCTGGTGAAGTCGAGTGTAAATCCCTAGGTCTTGTTGTGTCGCCTCTTTGAGTTGGTCTAGTAGAAAAATATGTTACTTGTCAAGTCCTTAAAATTCCATTAGCATACAATAGCTTGTTAGGGAGACCATGGTACATGAAATGCACGTTGTATCTTCAACATACCATCAATGCATCAAGTTTCCATTCCAAGGCTCTGAAGTCACTATACTTGTTAATACTAGTTACACCTATAACATGCTTAAATCTACTAAAATCTTTGTACCTACTGATAGGGAATCTACAGATCATCATGTTGATAAGCTAAAACAAATGGAGAAGTCACTCAAGTTGATAGAAGCTGGGATGAGTGAGTATCACATAGAACCTTTTCTATGTTTGATATCTCTTCCTAAGTCTCCTCGTCATTATGGGAGACCATATGAAGTGAAGAGACCTTTTGTGCTATCACATTAGACTAAGTTCAATGGTACCTTTTTCAAATTTACTATACCTCTGGAAGAGAAAAATGAAGAAAAAACCATTGTTGCATGGATATATAGAGAGGAAAATCCAGTGGATGTCATAGAACAATTTCATGAGATTACTCCTAAAAAGTATGGTCCAAGTCTCAAGCTCATGAAACACTTTGGTTACAAAGAAAATTGTCCAATTGGATGTAACAACAATGGCTTGATTGATCATATCCAAGAAATATCTTGCAGGTCTTAGGATACAATAGGTCTAGGTTTCAAGAAGATCCCCTTTCATCTAGGGATTAATAAATTCATGCTAGAATCTAAAAGTTCATCCAAATGTGAGTCACAAACTAAGTCAGATAACCATGAGGATAGCTCTGATGATGATGATACTTATCCTTATCTAATTCCTTTTGATCTTGCTAAATTATTTGCATAACTAGATGACTTCATACCATGTGTTAGTATTATGGATGTTGATAGTGATTCTTCTAAAAACACTATTGATCCTACCCATATTCAACATGAACAAGGAGAATCTAGTCATATTATATTTGTTGAACACCTTTGTAAAAATAAAGACAATAATGGGTTCCCATCACTATTGGGGAATTCTATAGTCTAACTCCATGTAGCAAAGATTCTTGAGAGTATGAATTTGATTCTCTCTCAGAGGCAGCTACTAATGCAAGAGCATCCAGTGGTGTAAGGGCAATCCTGTATCACCCAAAAAAATAATATAGTTTCTGTTTAATGTGTTTTTATTTTTGGATACCCATTTGGATCAAATAAAGGTTCCAACTCTCACAGTTCCACTATTTTTTGTTTAGTGTGGAGCTTGATTAGTCCCCAAGTGGGAGATTATTAGTTTGTGGTGACTTATTGGGAAAGTACTGTACATACTTCATATTTTTTTTAGGTTTTTGGGCCCTATTTTATCGAGATTTTGGGCTGACATGTAATTATTAATTATAACCCTGAAGCAGTCAAAATACTTGTATAAAAGGGCTTAGGGTTAGGGATTGTTTCATAAGGTGTGATGCAAAATTGGTTCTTGCGGCGGTATTGAGCTGTAAGGGATTACAGATTTTAATTAGGTTGTAATCACTAGATCATAAAAATATTGGACTTGCTATTTGGTGGATGTAGCCCAAGGATTGGGTGAACCACGTTAAATTTTGGTGCCTTATGTTCTTTTCTATGTGATCTATTATTTTTTGCTATTGGTTATATTTGCATGTATTTGTTATTTCTATCTGTGGTTTAATCCTAACAAGTGGTATCAGAGCCTAGTTGTTTTTTAGTTATCCTCTGCAAGAAAGTTTCACGATTGAGTGGAAGTCTCATGGTTGAGTGGGAGCAATGGTAGATGAGGGTAAGTTGAGGGTTGATAGGTTTGATGGGGAGAACTTCTAGTTATGAAAGATGGAAATGGAAGACTATCTATATTAGAAGGATTGATGGAAGCCATTGGAAGGCAAATCCAAGAATTAGGGATCTATGTCAAATGATGAATGGGATCTTTTGGATAGAAAGGCACTTGTAAGCATTTGATTATGCCTAGCACCATTGGTGTCATTTAATATTACAAAAGCAAAGACGATAGAAGAATTGATGAAAATCCTAGTGACATTGTATGGAAAGCCCTCCGCTTCAAACAAGGTATTTATTATGAAGCATTTATTTAATATGAAAATGGCAGAAGGTGGATCTATTATAGATCATTTAAATGAGTTTAATACTATTACTAGTCAATTATCTTCTGTGAGTATCAATTTTGAAGAAGAAATTAGGGCTCTCTTGATTTTGTGTTTTCTACTTGAAACCTGGAATGGCTTGGTAATGGCTATGAGTAATTCTATTCTTGGATCTAGTACCCAAAATATGATGATGTGATCGATGTTATTTTGAGTGAGAAAACTCATATGAAAACCTCAGGTGGATCTACATCAAGAAGTTCTTTGAATGCACAAAGTAGGGGCAGAATGACTAAGAGAGGAAGTAATTCTAAAAATCATGGAAAATCAAGAGGAAAGTCAAAGGGGAGGAGGTCTCATTCGAGAGGATTGAATGATTACTGGTACTATGGGAAACCAGGGCACAAAAAGAAAGATTGTTGGAATCAAAAGAAAAATGAAGGAGATAAATCAGATGGAGACAAGGAGGCAAATGTGGTAAGTAAAAAATCCGAAGAGGATGCTTTGCCCCTGTCTTTAGAAACTGTTTATGATTCATGGGTTTTAGATTTTGGTGCTTCATTTCATGCTACACCTTATAGAGGTTATTTCACTAATTATGACTGAGGGGATTTTGGGCTTGTTTATTTGGGAGATAATGAACCCTGTCAGATAGTTGGAAAGGGAAAAATTAAGATTAAGTTGCAGAATGAGAATCATTGGCTACTACATGAGGTAAGACATGTTCCAAGGCTGAGTAGGAATTTAATTTTAGCAGGGAAACTTGGTTATGAGGGTTGTGTAGTTAATTTTAATGATAAAAATTGGAAGGTTTCAAAAGGTTCCCTTGTAGTAGCAAAAGGTGTGAAAGTAGGCACCTTATATCTTTGTATAGGTCATATTGTTCCTTCTACTTTAATTGTTTAAGAGAAAAATGATTTTTCAGGAACAATTGCTACAGTTGAGCAGGGAGAACAAATAGCTGTCGTAGATTCTGATACAATGTTGTGGCACAACAGACTTGGGCAGATGAGTGAGAAAGCTATGAAAGTACTACATTCAAAGAAATTTTTACTAGGTCTGAAATGTGTTAATATGGGTTTTTGTGAAACTTGTGTGTATGAAAAATAAAAGAGAGTGAGTTTTGCAAAGACTAGGAAGGAAAATATAAGGGAGAAATTAGAGCTTGTGCATATAGATGTATGGGGACCAGCTCAGGTATCTTTCCTTGGTGGCTCTCATTACTATGTTACATTTATTGATGATGCAACTAGAAAAGTATGGGTTTATTTCCTTAGATAGAAATCTGATGTATTTCAAACTTTTAAGAAATGGAAATGCTTGGTTGAAAATGAGATTGGTAAAAAATTAAAATGTCTCAAATTAGATAATGGTGGTGAGTATTGCAGTCATGAATTTGAATATTATTGCTCCACTAACGATATTCATAGATAGAAAACTATTCCAAGGACTTCACAAGAAAATGGAGTGGCTGAATGCATATACATGACTATAATGGAATGTGCAAGAAGAATGAGGTTGCATGTTGGGTTGCCCTTACACATGTGGGTAGAGGCTATCAATATTGTTGTATATTTGATTAATAGAGGTCCCTCTACTCCTTTGGGCTATGGTATTCTAGAGGAGGCATGGACTGGTAAGAAGGTGAGTTATTCTTTTCTCAAAACCTTCGGTTGTGAAGCATTTGCTCACATAGATTCTGAAAATAGAACCAAACTAGAAGCTAAGTCAAAGAAATGTGTATTTTTTGGATATGGCATTAATGAATTTGGTTATAGGCTTTGGGATTTTGAAAATCATAAAATTGTAAGGAGCAGGGATGTCATATTCAATGAGAAAGTGATGTACAAAGATCTATTGCAGCAATATGAGAAGAAAGAAGATGATTATGTAGTGTTGGATGATACTCCAAAAGTTGATGTTCCAACCATTCCTCATGATGTGCAACAACCACAACAACAAATACCACACACACTAGTGAATGTTAGGCAGTCAACAAGGAAAATTTGACCTCCACAAAGATTTTCTCCCTCTTTGTATTCTATTTTAATTACTGATGTTGGTGAACCTAAAAGTTATGATGAAGCTATGTAGGTAGATACTAAGATTCAATGGGAGTCTACAATGACAAATGAAATGGACTCTTTGCTAAAGAATAAGACATTGGATTTGTGCAAGTTGCTTGCAGGTAAAAAGGCTTTACACAATATGTGGGTTTACAGGTTAAAAGAAGAGGATGGAGGTAAGAAAATATTTAAAGCCAGGTTAGTTGTAAAAGGATTTGCAGAGAAAAAAGGAATTGATTTTGATGAGATATTTTCTCCTATTGTTAAAATGACTTCTATCTGTACTATTTTAAGTCTAGTGGCTACTGAAGATTTGCATTTAGAGCAGCTGGATGTTAAAATAGCCTTTCTTCATGGTGATTTGAATGAAGAGATATATATGGCTCAAATGTAGGGATTTGTGGTCAAAGGTAAGGAGAACTTAGTGTGCAAATTGAAAAAAAGTTTATATGGCATGTGTATTGCATAAAAATGTAATAAGAGGAATAAACATTAAGCAACTAATGTATCTATTCCTACATGATTATGCAAACTTCAAAATATGCAAGATAAACATGTAAAAAGAATAACATGAAATCAAAATAGCACTATGCAAACCTCACAAAATCATAAAGTGGTTGATGATTTCTTTTCTTATGGGATGTGGTTGCTCACAATTCCTACAGAATAACAATGGGGTAGATGGTGCTTCTTGGAAATGAGTAGAGAGCTCTCGTTTTATAGGAAAAGGGATGCAATGGACAGCTAAGATTGAATGCAAGATGGAGGGCTAGGATCTATTAGGATTAATGAGGTGTCCATGAGGTGGAGGCCAAGTAGACTCCATGTGGATTAGGGTTTTGACCATTCAAAGGGGGAAAGATGCTCACACATGTGTGAGCAACCTTTGATGTGACATGTCTATGACAGGTGTAAGAGGGTTGGAGGCTCAAGGTTTCTCACACGTGTGAGACACCTTGGTTCACATGTGAACGGGGACAAAGTTGTAAGTGGTGTAAGAGTCACATATCACATGTGACTAGGATTTGCTAATCCTTTGATTAGGATTGTGCAAATGATTAAGGATGTGATGAGATGAGGAACTAGGATTAATTAGTGGATAAGTGGATTGACCTAGGTTAGAAGGATGGGTTAGGTTAGGAAAGTGAGGTTAGGTGAGGGTTAAAGTTAGGAGCCATGTACTCAAATAGAATTAAATTTAATATTTAATTCCAAGTGGGATTAGGAAAGGGATTAATTAAGAAAATGAAATACTTAATTAAAGTGAATGGGTTAGCATGCAAGGGGAATAGGTTAGGATTTAAATAAGCCTTATTTTGTTTCAATCAAGAAAGGATGAACATAATTAAATAAATGTTAAATTTATTTAATTAAAGGTAAGGGAATTAAATAAATAATAAATATTTATTTAATTGGTCAGGATAAGGGATTTGGACAATTTTAGGTGTCTACAACTTGAAGCAAGCACCTCACCAATGGTATCTAAAATTTGATGCTTTTATGTATGAGCATGGTTACAGTAGGTGTCATTCAGATCATTGTGTTTATTTTAAGAGGTTGGATGATGACAGCTACATTATTTTATGTTTATATGTTGATAATATGCTTATAGCTATTAAGGGGCTGAAATGCCAATTAGCACATGCATTTGCTATGAAGGATTTGGGGGCAGCAAAACAAATCCTTGGTATGAATATTTACAAAGATAGGAAAAATAAAACATTGACACTATCTCAGGTTGATTATGTTGAGAAGGTGTTGCAAAATTTCACTATGGAGAATGCTAAAGCTGTTAGCACACCTTTAACTAGTCATTTGAAATTGACTAAGGAGATGTGTCCCAAGACATAAGAAGAGGAGGATAAGATGTCCAAGGTACCCTATGCTTTGGTTATAGGAAGCTTGATGGATGCTATGGTATGTACTAGGAAAAAAATTGCACATGCAGTGGGAGTTGTTAGCAGGTATATGAGTCATCTAGGAATTGAGAATTGGAATGCAATCAAAAGGATTGTCAGATATTTGAGAGGAACATCCAATAAGTGTTTACACTTTGGGGGCTCTACTTCTGATTTACAGGGCTATGTTGACTCAAATTTTGGTAGGGGATATTGATATTAGGTGGAGTACTATGGGTTATGTCTTTATTGTTGGTGGGGTAGCTATGAGCTGGGTTTCTAGGTTACAAAAGGTTAATGCTTTATCCACTACGGAGGTAGAGTATGTAGCTACTATAGAGGTGGCCAAGGAGATGATATGGCTTTAGTTCTTCTTGCGAGAATTGGGACATCCTCAGAAGGATAATTATTTATTCACAAATAGTCAGAATGCCATTCATCTTGCAAAGAATTCAGCCCTACATTCAAAGACCAAACACATATAGTTGCTATACCATTTTATTTGGTCAGTTTTGGAGGATGGATAGTTAAAGCTAGAGAAGATACATACCAATGACAATCCGACAGATATGTTAACAAAGATAGTAACAAGGGAGAAGTTGAACTCCTCTTCAGCTTTTTTTGGTCTTCTAGACTGAATATGAATAAAAGAATAGTAGAGTCCAGGATGATTTGATCTAGTGGGAGCTCTAGGTGGTAGCGGTATTGCTACAGGATTAGTCTCCAAGTGGGAGATTGTTGTTTAGTGTCGAGCCTGATCATTCCCCAAGTGGGAGATTGTTAGTTTGTGGTGACTGATCAGGAAATTACTATACATACTTCATAAATTATTTGGGGCCTTATTTTATCAAGATTTTGGGCCGACATATAATTATTAATTATAACCCTAGAGTGGTTAAAATACTTGTACAAAAGGGCTTAGGGTTAGGGATTGTTTCATAAGGTGTGATGCAAAATTGGTTCTTGTGGTAGTATTGAGCTCTAAGGGATTACAGATTGTAATCATTGGATCATAAAAATATTGGACTTACTATTTGGTGGATGTAGCTTAGGGATTGGGTGAACCACATTAAATATTGGTGCCTTGTGTTCTTTTCTATGTGATTTATTATTTTTTTTGTTATTGGTTATATTTGTACGTAATTGTTATTTATGTTTGTGGTTTAATCCTAACACTATTAGTTTTCTGGGTTAGAGTTTTTAAGCACCTTGGGATATGTGTAAATGTAAAAAATGGGTTATTTTGTAATAAATATAAAATTGTGGTGAGTTAGAGGGTGTAGTTTGGAGGTATGTAATTTAAAATGCTCCAGAAAAAGAATCAGGTCAAAAGACTTTACGGTTAAAAAGTTATTGTAGTTTTAAGTTTCCTGAAGACCTCCTAAGAGCACTTCAAAGTTAGATATGCGGCACTAAATGGCCTTGTACAAGGCTGAAAATGGGAGACAAGTGAAGCTGGTCCATAGGGTTGTAGAGCACTTTGAGAGCTTTCTAAAAATATAAACAATTCATCAATCAGAATTCGAGTTCAAAAGTTGTGCCTCCTAGAAGTTGGACTACTATTTTTGGATTCTTCTAATTTTACACCAACTTCTAACATGACTTTTGGAACCTGCTATTTTGGTAGTGGATGCCAACTAGTGTATTCTAGAATGTATTCCTAACCCTAAATGAATTGGGGTCTATTTAAGAACATTTTTGACATTGTAAAGGCAATTCTTACGAGAGTTAGAGAGAAGGTACTGTGTGGAGGATTTCTTTCTCCAAAATCATACTATTGAAATCCCATAGGGCATTTTTCATTGATAATAATATTTCTCTTTTCATGTGTTTTTATTTTGGTTTTTGGTTGTGTCTCCATCAAGTGGTATTAGAGTAGGTTTTCCTGAGTGTGTAGACAGAACGTTGACTGTGAGGTAGTTTGCACTAGGACTGTGTGGTTGTGGGTTTGAGACAAGAAGATGCCTCTATGAAGGGAACATAGTGGAAGGGCCAAAGTTGTTACTCCTGAGGCTAGAGTCCTCTAGAGACAAGTTCAAGTATTGCAGGAGGAGATCCATAGAGGACTAAATGTTTCCATAGGCAATGAAAGTGAGGAAGAAAATGAAGAAGAAGAAAACATTGGACAGGAAGGGGAAGGTGAAGAGGAAGTCCTAAATTAGACAGAGGAGAGGCCTTTTAGGGCCATTTCTAAGCTTGGAAAAAGGCCTAAAATTGATGTGGGTATGTTTTTGAGAACCCTAAACTTGGATGAGTTGATCGATTGGATCAATGAATTAGAGTAGTCTTTTGAGTATGAGGATATCAGAGACCCAAAGAGGGTTAAATTTATGAAGGCCAAAATGAAAAGCCATGCCAAAATCTGGTGGCAAAAGGTTCAGCTAGAAAGGAATAGAAGAGGAAAGGAGAAAATCACAAGGTGGACAAACTAAAGAAGCAATTCATTCATGTTGATTATGAGCTTGATTTGTTCAAGAAAATGCAAGGGTTAAAGCAAGCAAGAAGATATGTCTAGGAATATACAGAGGAATTTTATTGACTTCTTATTAAGGTAGGGAGAAGCTAATAAGGAGAAGGTTGCCTATTACCTCAGTGGGTCAAGACCTAGCATTCAGGAGGAGTTAAGTTTGGTTAGAATGAATAGCTTTGAAGAGGCATACCAGTTTGCCTTGCGAGTTGAAGAGAAGCTAAAAAAAAAGTTTGACAGAAGGAAAAGAGGGTGCAGTCAAGGAGGAAGGGGTACTGGCAAGTCATTTGGAGGTTGAAATGAGACCCAGAAGAAAAATGAAGATGTGGGTACTAGTAGGAACCAAAGGAACAAGGGTTTCAACCACTCCCATGATCAAAACTTTGGAGATCAGAGAGGAAGAGGTAAAGGATGTGGACAAGGTTCAGGAAGAGGAGGCTTCAGTGGTACCTATTTTTATTGCAATGAAGAAGGTCATCATGCATTTGAATGCCCTCAACAACAAGGAAGGACAAATAGGAGAGCTGATGGTCAAGCAAGGGTTGCTCATGTGGATGAGGATGTACAATCATCACATTCTGAGGATGCAGAAAGAGGAGAGGTTCTTGTAAATGAAAGGGTCTTACTAAGTAGTGAGACTAAACCTAGACAAAGGAGGAGTTTATTTTGTACCAGGTGCAAGTGCGAGGAAAAGTTTTGTGGTGTGATTGTTGATGGTGGTAGCACTGACAACTTGGTGTCTGAGGAGATGGTCTCTAAGATAAAGCTCAAAAGGGAGAAACACCCCCAACCCTATTGGATTACTTGGGTGAAGGATGATCATAAGGTCCTAGTCAATGAATAGTGTTTGGTGAAGTTCAAGATTGGGAGTTACCGTCATGAAGTTCTTTGTGACATTATCCCAATCGATGTCTATCATTTATTGTTGGGAAGACCATGGAAATTTGATAGACATGCTATACATGATGGTCATGAAAATACATACTCTTTGACGACGGATAGAGTTTACCACAAACTGAAGCCCTTGATAAAGGAAGGTGAAAAGGTATGCATTAGTGCTCAGATATGTCTTGTTGATGGAGGAATTTTTTTGGATGGAATGAGACATTAGTGTGTGTTATGCTTTGATTCCTAAAAGAGATAAGGAAGGTAGTAGTGAAATTCCACCTGACGTTTCAGGCCTATTAAGTGAGTATGGAGATGTCATCTTTGATAATGTTCCAAAAGGATTGCCACCAGTAAGGTAGATCAGTCATTAGATAGATCTAATCTCTACAGCTAGTTTGCCTAACAAGGCTCCTCATAGGATGACTCCTACTAAAATTGAGGAGCTAAATAGACAAGTTTAGGAGCTATTGAGGAATGGTTTAATTCAAGAGAGCCTAAGTCCATGTGTAGTAGCTGCACTACTGGCACCAAAGAAGGATGGTGAGTGGAGAATGTGCCCAGACTCTCGAGCTATAAATAAAATAACCATCAAGTATTAGTTTCCTTTGCCAAGAATGGATGATCTTATGGATTGCTTGAGTGGAGCTTAGTACTTCACAAAGATAGATCTCAAGAGTAGCTATCACCAGATATGGATACAAGAGGGATATGAGTGGAAGATTGCATTCAAGACAAAGGAGCATCTATATGAATGGTTAGGCATGCCCTTTGGACTGACCAACATGCCAAGCACCTTCATGCAGCTTATGAATGAGGTACAAAAGAAATTCTTGGGAAAATTTGTTATTGTCTATCTGGATGATATTTTAATTTTCACTAAGACTCTGGATTAACATTTATTGCACATTCTTAGTGTCCTTGAAAGGTCGAGGGAAGAGAAAATGTTGATTAATTTGAAGAAATGTATCTTTGTAAAAAAAGAGTTAGTCTACTTGGGGTTTGTTGTATCATCTAAAGGTCTCAAAATGGATCTAGAAAAGGTAAAGGCCATCTTGGAATGACCTACTCCAAGTCTGCTATTAAGGTGAGATCATTTCATGGTTTGGTTAGTTTTTATAGGAAGTTCATTAAGAATTTTAGTGGCATATGTGCACCCTTGGCTGAAACAATAATGGGGGACAGGAAAGAGTTCAAGTGGACTACAACAACTACAAGGAGTTTTGAATTGTTGAAGAAGAAGGTGACAAAACAACATGTGTTGGCACTTCCAAATTTTAGTAAAGTGTTCTAGGAGTATTGTGATGCTAGTGGCAGTGCTATTGGGGCTGTATTGAGCCAAGAAGGTAAGCCTATTGCATATTTTAGTGAAAAATTGAATGATGCAAAGAAGAAGTATTTTGTTTATGACTAGGATTTCTATGCAATCATTCAAGCCTTAAAGAAATGGAGGCATTAATTATTGCCAAAAGAATTTGTCTTGTATATTGATCACTAGGCATTGCAGTACCTAAATAGCTAAGGTAAATTGAACCAGAGACATATGAACTGGGTAGAGTTCATATAGAGCTATACATTTGTATTGAAACATAGAAGTGGAAGGTCTAATGAAGTTACAGATGCATTGAATAGGAGACAATTGTTGCTTACAATAATGTAGGTTGAAGTGGTTGGGTTTGATGAACTCAAGAATTTATACATGGAGGATCCTAATTTTGCTGAAGCATGGAAGGCTTGTAAAGAACCTGCTACTATAGATAGAACCAAGTGGCTAGATTATTTGATTTAGGATGGTATGCTATTCAAGGGTAGTCAATTATGCATTCTAAGGAGTTCCATGAGGTAAAACTTGATCAAAGAGAAACACAATGGCCGAATGGCAGGACACTTTGGTCAAGATAAGACCATTGCCATTCTTAGAGAACATTATTTTTGGCCTCAAATGTCACAAGATGTGAAGAAATTTGTGTAGAGTTGTCAAGTAGCCAAAGGATTTAGTCGCAATACTGGACTTTATTGGCCATTGCCTATTCCATCAAAGCCTTGGGAGGACATAAGTATGGATTTTGTTCTTGGATTACTGAGGAAACAAAGGGGTAATGACTCAGTATTTGTGGTGGTTGATAGGTTCTCCAAGATGGCACATTTCATCCCATGCCACAAGACTCGTGATGCTGTACATATTGTAGATTTGTTTTTTAGAGAGGTGGTGAGACTACATGGTCTCCCAAAGAGTATTTTTTCTGACAGAGATACTAAATTTGTGGGGTATTTCTAGAGGATTTTATGGAGGAAGTTGAGGAAAAAATTGGGGTTAAGTTCAACACATCATCCATAGTCTGATGGATAGACCGAAGTGGTAAATAAAAGTTTGGGCAATTTGCTGAGGTGTTTAGTGGTAGATAAGCCCAAGGGATGGGATTTGATTCTGCCACAAGTAGAATTTGCTTGCAATAATTTTGTAAAGAGGAGTAATGGTAGATCACCATTCCAAATTGTGTATGGAAGTAGTCCAAGGAATACACTAGAATTGAGGAAGATGGAGCAAGGGGAGAGGACAGGTGCCGAGGTAGAAGAATTTGCTAAACATATCAAGAGCCTACATGAGGAGGTCCATGCACACATCACCAAGATGAATCAATAGTATAAAGCTAGGGTAGATCAAAGAAGGATACATAAGGAGTTCCAAGTAGGGGATCTAGTTACAGTACACTTATGAAAGGAATAGTTTCCAGTGGGTACTTACAACAAGTTGAATATGAAGAAATTTGGCCCCTATAAAACTTTGAAGAAACATGACTCAGGAAATGCATATGATGTGGAGTTGTGAGATGGGATTCACATTTCTCCTATCTTCAACATTGCAGACTTAACAAAATATCATGATGATGGTACAAATAAGGGGTTAATGCTATAGCCATGTCCAATTCCTACTTTTAAGAAGGAGGAGATAGAAGAGATTCTAGATAGTCGTGTGGGTAGGAGTACCATAAATGGATAGTATGAAGAGTACCTGGTGAAGTGGAAATGATGACCAATAGAGGACTCAACTTGGATATTAGTAGCAGAGGTTGCCCACTTGGGTTTTCCTCTACCATAAAGTGATAGGGTCACTTTTCAATCCACCCTAGGCGTTTGATGCAAGAGCATCCAATGGTGTAAGGGCAATCCTGTATCACCAAATAAAAATAAAAATGCTTAGGGATAGTTTCTATTTAATGTGTTTTTATTTTTGGATACCCATTTGGGTCAAATAAATGTTCCAACTCTCATAGTTCTACTATTAGTTTTCAAGGTTAGAGTTTTTAACCATCTTGGGATATGTGCAAATGGAGAAAAAAGATTCTTTTGTAATAAAGCCAAAATTATGATGAGTTAGAGGGTGTAATTTGGAGGGATGATTATACCTATAATTTAAAATGCTCCAGAAAAAGAATCAGGTCAAAAGACTTTATGGTTAAAAAGTTATTGTAGTTTTAAGTTTTTTAAAAACCTCCTAAGAGTGTTTCAAAGTCAGATATGGGGCATTAAATGGCCTCATATGGGGCCAAAAAATGGGGGACAAGTGAAGCTAGTCCATAGGGCTATAGAGTGGTTCGAGAGCTTTCCAAAAATGTAAACGGTTCTCCAATCAGAGTCTTGGTTCAAAATTTATGCCTCTTGGAAGTTGGACTACCATTCTTCTAATTTTACACCAACTTCTAACATGACTTCTGGAACCTTCTATTTTGATGGTGGATGCCAACTGGCATATTCTAGAATGTATTCCTAACCCTAAATTAATTGGGGTCTATTTAAGAATATTTCTAGCATTGCAAAGGCAGTTGTTAGGGGAGTTAGAGAGAAGGTACTATGTGGAGGATTTCTTTCTCTAGAATTATACTATTGTAAGCCCATAGGGCATTTTTCATTGATAATAATATTTCCCTTTTCCTATGTGTTTCATTTTAGTTTTTGGTTGTGTCTCCATCAACTACAGACAAGGATGTAGATCATGTTTAGATATATAAAAATTGGCTTGAAATATGTGATTAATCTAAGGTTTGGTCGAATGAGTCTCATCCCACTAGTGTCAATGAGTCTTTGATTAATGTTGTTAGAACTCAAATATATTCAAATAGATCTTTGGATGAAGTTCCTCTAGGTGTCAAATTGCTTGTCCAAGCATTTGATGGCTGTATTGTGAACACCATCGAACCCACCACATCTCTTTCACTCACCTATTGCAAGCTCATAGATTGGAATTCCAAGACATCTAGTGAAGTCACTATATTCCAGAATGACTATGCTCTTGCCTACTACTTAAACATTTTCAAACCAATAATGTCCTCCACGAGTGAACAAAGTATTAATATGACTGAAGTTGACATCAAATATCTTAGTCACATGATTAAAAGAAAAAGAAATAGAAGGTCCAATGGTGAAAACCATATTGTGGTAGTATTGGAACCCAAAATAGTAAAAATAAAAGATGTATTGAAAGGTGAAAACCTCACTAAGGTGCTTAAGGATGAGATATTTGATGCACTTCTAGTTATTTTCAGGAGAGATCATCAGTGTTGATAGAGCCAAAATAGTCAATCAACTTGGGAATAGAGGAACAACCTCATATGATACACATTGCATAATCTTTATCTACAAAAGAAAAAGAGGAATTTATTGCCTTCTTTCAAGAAAAAAAGATTAATTGTCCATGGACCTACTCAAACATGCCAAGCTTAGATCATTGCCTCATAATGCATCATTTATCTATTGCACAAAGAGTAAAATTAGTCAAACATAAGATTAGGAAAATGCATCCTCATGTGGCATTACTTGTTAAAGTTAAATTGGAAAAGGTTTTAAAATCTGGTTTCATCTGTGCTATCGACTATGCTGAATGTATCTCAAAGATTGTTCTAGTCTCCAAGAATGATAAGTCTATTTAGGTTTGTATAGATTTTTGAGATCTAAATGTAGCATGTCTAAAGGATGATTTACTACTTCCCAACATTGATATGATAGTGGATATGATAGCAGGATATGAAATGTAATCACTCATGGATGGTTATTCTAGTTATAATCATATCAAAATTACATAGGAAGACTAGGAGAAGACTGCTTTCACTTGTGCATGGGGTACCTTCTATTGGAATGTGATGTGATCTAGTCTAAAAAAATTTGGTGCCATGTATCAAAGGGAAATTAAAAAAATATTCCATGATATGATGCATAAGATGATGGAGGACTATGTTGATGACACCTTGGTCAAGAGTACACAAATCAACACTCATCTTCAAGATTTGGGACTAGTACTAGATTGTATTGAGAAGTTTAATCTCAAATTAAACCATAAGAAATGTGCATTTGGTGTAACTTCTAGGAAACTACTTGGCTACATTGTCTCTACAAAAGAAATCAAGGTGGACCCAGAAAAATTCAAGAAATCATGGAAATGCCTCCTCCTTGTAATACTAGTCAAATGACGAGGTTGCAAGGAAGAATTCAATTCATTCATACATTCATTTCATTGTTGGCACATAGGTTAGATCCTTTTACTAAGACCCTGCATAAATATGTAAAATATGATTGGAACATAGATTCTGATAGGATTTTAATGTAGATAAAACAATATCATGCTAATCCACCGATCCTGATGCCTCCAATTTATGGGAAGCCTCTCATTTTGTACATCTCAGTAGTAGAGTCATCTCTTGGTATCTTGCTAGCTTAGGAGGACACTTATAACAAGGAACAAGCTATCTATTATCTCATTCACACATTGATTTCATATGAAATGAACTATAGAATCATTGAAAAAGTCTACTTGGCAATCATCTTTGATTCTCAAAATTTGAGATACTACATGCTTGCTCACACTATGTAACTGGTTGCCAAAATTGATCCACTAAAGTACTTAATTTTCAAGGAAGCTCTGATAGGGAGGTTAGCCAAATGGGTCATGATACTAAGTGAGTTTGATATTAAATATGTCAAAAGGAAGGCTACCAAAGGATAGGAAGTTGTTGATCAATTAGCAAAAGCACCAATGCAAAGTCTTCTTCCACTGAATATTGACTTTCCTGATGAATCTATTTTAATACTAACACATCACACTTGGGTGATATTCTTTGATGATTCCTTGATACAAAAGGGATTCAATGCTGGACTCTTATTGATAACACCATAAAAATATTCATTACTTAAGGCATACAAGACTCTATTTCCTTTTACAAATAATATTGCAGAATATGAATCCCTAATCAATGACTTGAATATTACAGTTGAATGGAGAGTAGATAAATTGAATATCTTTGATGATTCACATTTGGTAATCAATGAGGTCAATAAAATGTATTAAAACAATGGATGAGAATTTGATAACTTATAAATGAATGGTGGATGATTTAAACAAATACTTTGCTCATTCCACTTTTTAGCAAATTCCTTGGGAAGACAACAAGGCAATTATTGCAATGGTTACTCACACTTCCATGCTACAGATGCATGAGAATTATTTTCAACAAAAATTCATGGTGGAGAAATTACTCTACACTTCTTATAATTCACCTGAATCCTAGATGATCTGTTCTATTTTAGGACATGATTCATCCTACTACCATCAAATCAATTCTTATCTACAAGACCAAATAATTCTAGACAATCTAACCTAAAACAAAAAATGTCACCTAATCTGTAGTGCATCATGATATGTTATTATTATTGATGACTTGTTTAGGAGAGGTCTTGATAGAACAATTCTTGGCTTTCTAGAACCTGATGAGTCCAAACATGTATTAATTGATGTACACAAGGGCATTTGTAGATCTCACTCTAACATCTTGACACTAGCTCATAAACTTATCAAAGCTGGTTACTATTGGCTAAATGTTGAGTAAGAGGAAATTAAATATGCCAAGTCTTGAAAATAATGTTAACTCCATGGAAATATAATTCATGCTCTAGCTAGCGAGCTAATTCCATCTATCATGCTATGGCTATATCAACAAAGGTCCTTTGATCTAGTTGGTAAGATTCATCTATCTTCTTCAAATAGACGCAAGTTCATTATCATAGCTATATACTACTTCACTAAATGGGTAGAGGTTATCCCTCTTTCTATTGAAAATGGAAAAATTATAGCTCTATTCATTCTTAACTACATAATATGCACATATGGTGTACCATCGTCCATCATTATTGAATGGAGGACAATTTAAAAACAAGGATATTAAAGAGTCATGCTCAAAGTTTAGAATCAAGTAGAATTGGTCTTCTATTTATTAACACTACGGTAATGGTCAAGTAGAAGCATCCAATAAGGCCATCCTTAAGATCTTACATCACACAATCAAAAAATTTGGAAGTGACTGATAGCTTCATATTAATTTGTCTTTATGGGCTTACAAAACAAGCATTAGAACTCCAATAGGAATAAGACCCTTTGATTTTGTATATGGAGTGGATGTTGTGCTTCTAATTGAGGTTGAGATCCCTACTTTGAGAATTTTAATGAAAGGCCTCATTACTGATGATGATTATAAAATATATTAGCTTCAAGGGCTAGAAATGTTAGATAAATATCGATAAGTGGCATGTGATCATCTTTGAGATACAACAAGAAAGTTAAGCCACATGACTTCCAAGTGGGTGACCTCATTCTATGGAAATACAATAAGAATCAACAACAACAGATATAGAAAGAGAAGTTTGAACTCAACTAGCTTGGTCCAAACATAATTGCTGCAGTGTTTGGATCTGGTGCTTATCAACTTTCAACACCTAAGGGAGAATCACTCAAGAAGACAATCAACACTCTTCCTCTGAAGTGGTTCTACAACTGACATGCTTTCAAAAGATCTTTTTTACATACTTAAGATTCCTAAAAAAATTAATATCTTGGTGAAAACCTAACATAGGTGCCTTGGTAATACAAAAGAAGTGAAAAATTCAAAAAATAAACAAAATCAGAAAAAAGAAAAAGAATTTTTTTTTTTTGAAAAACCAAAAAAGTGCCATTGATGAAAATCTGGCAAACAGGCATCATAGTGGAAAGAATAAAATCTCTTCCAAGAAGGTGAGAACTTGGTAAACAAGCACCTCTTATTTCAAATGCTACATTTTGTGGTGCATCTTTTGGGTCTTGTATAGTTGCCTTCCTGCTTTTGTTTGTTGCTTTGACTCATGCATACATGGATTGAATCTAGTCAAAGTCTCAAGGGAAACACCCTATGGTCTTAAAGAAGATCTCTTTCGTGTTAGTCACTAGTTGTCCTAACTATGTTTGTCTATTGTCATTTACTTTACTATTGAGATTCCTCTTGAAGAAGATCTCTTTCACATTAGTCACTAGTTGTTATAGTTGTGTTTGTCTACTGTCATTTACTTTACTCTTGAGATTCTTCTATAAGAACATTTCATTCATGTTAGACACCAATTTTTATAGCTATGTCTATCTACTATGGCATAGTTTCCTACTAATATTTTTCTCTATGAAGATTACTCTTTGATGTTAGTCACTAGTTGATCTAATTGAGTCTATCTAGTCTCTAAAGAGATTTCTTACACATATGTTCTAAACATCAACACTTGACATCAATGCACTAAAACTGAAATTGAAATGAAAATATTGAAATTGATTGAGCTATGCTGAGATTTTCTTTGTGTGTTTTTATTTTTCTTTTTTATTCCACTTTGAGCAACTTGAGGATGTATATTTTGAATAGAGAAATGAGGACTGGGGGGGAATGATCTTTTCTTTACTTTATGCTTGATGGTTTAGTCTCAATGATTTGAATCATAAATATAAAAGAGGTGTCCATTATAAGAGCCTTTGTCTCATGTTCAATGGACATCTGAACCTCAACTCATTTTATAGGGATGCTTTAGTGAGGTTGGTTCTTCTCCTTGACTATTTAAGTTAATTCTCTATGCTATAGTAAAATACAAGTACTCATCTTGTTAAGTGAATGTATGGGTACTACAAGTATACTTAGCTATTGGAAGATTGGCAAGATTGTTGGAAGATTATTTTGATGATGATATATTACATTCATGAATGAGTTATCATTAATGTCAACATATCATGTTTGATGTCTTCTGTGGTATTTGACAAAAGAACAACGAAAAGTTTAAATTAGTACAGATGATTAGTTGAGCATAATAACCACCTGAGGTTATGAGAGATGATTTTGAGTAATTAGTATATGCAATTAAAATTGGAAGAAAAAAAGACAAGTCCAGAAGAAGTTATGTAAGTTTTGGTGATATTTATTCTGAGATAGAGTTTATACAGGCATGTTCTAGTAAACTAGTTAAATCTCTTAGCAGATTTGATATCTTGATGATCAAGGTTGAGGACATGAAGAAGACATGCTGATGATGATGTGGTTAAGCTCACTTGTAATAATATTGAGTGTATGAAAAGTTATTCAAGTTGCAAGGTGGAAGATTTATGTTATCACTAAGTGTAATGTGTTCTTAATAAGGTCCCATAATAATTAGTTGAGAAGAACTAATGACCAACTGATGAATTGTTTTATGGACTTGGTATAAAGGAAGGATATTTTCCTTTATCATGATATGGATATATGTGACTTGGAAATGTTTGTAAAGTAGCGGAGAAGTATGGAATGTGAAGTTAAGAAGAGTAGTGTGGAAGTGAAGGAAACTTTATTACCAAGGTTTTTTTGAGTGATCCAAGGTTCATGACCTGGTCTACAAGGTCTGACAATGATTGGTCTAGTTGATAAGACAAAGGAAAGAAGAAGATACTAGTAAACTACTTGTTTAAGCAGTGAGCTCTTCTTGTAGTTGAAATTGCATGTTCAGGCAATGGGCTCTTCTTGCATACATTATACCACAACTCAAATAGGGTTGGAATCTCCTAATAGGGATTCAAAGTCTCCTAAAAGGGACTTATTGTACTAAATGTTGTAACAAAATCCTAATAGGGTCTACCCTCTAACAAGAAAAATTTATATTAGTACATCATCTTGTGGGCATCATTCGCACCAAGGTTTTCCCTTTGATCAAGGGTTTCCCTAGTCAACATATCTGGCGTAATTGTCTATGTGCATCTTTGTATGGTTTTTGTTTACTTTGATTGAATGGTTAAGTTTATTTAATGAAAACAAGTAGTTTAATTATTAGATAATTGATTCATTGCCCCTCTCAATTATCTTGGTGGACTATTGTTTTTAACAATTGGTATCAGAGCTCCAAGTCCTTGAAGAAAAAGTTTAACAACTTTGGGAGATCCATGGTGAATATGTTTATGAAAGATAGTCCAAAGTTTGATGGAATAAACTATGATATTTTGAAGGAATAGATGATGACATATTTGTTGTGTATGGGTCTGAGATATTAGATCTTGAAAAAATTAGCAAAGACAATCATTGAAGAAAAAGATTTGGAAACTTGCACCACTGAGATAGAAAGAGATCTTTTCTGTTGGGATTAAAGATAGAGTAACCGAGGGGGGGGGGGGGGGGGGGGGGGGAGGAGGGGGGTGAATCAGTTACTAACAAAAATTAATCCTTAGATCTCTTAGATGTCTTAAAGATCTAGTTACTGCTGATACTCGGTAAACATCACAAAATGTTGTAACTCAGTAAATTAAGCTGTTACTTATCTTCGAGCAATCATGCATGCAATTGAAAATAAAAAGAACACAAGAGACACCAGATTCAATGTGGAAACTGTAATACCCCAAAATTGGCTCATTGGCATGATACTAATTTTGGTCTATTTCTGACCAATCCTAAAGTCCTATTCCATTAGGCAAATTCTTATTCGACTACTTGCTACTTGACTTAATTGTTAGATGTAGAAAACCCTAATATGCATTCATCATGCTTATTATTTAATTTCTATAGTATTTACTCATATTAGTCACATTAAACCTATTGATTAATATTTATTTTAATTACTAAGTATTTATACTTTAATTAAATTAAATTATATCTTAAGGCTAATGTACTATGGAATTAAATTTATTTAATTTAACAAATGTGCCTATTTTAATTAATTAAATGAAATTATTTAATTAAATGGAGAACTTACTTCTAATTAATTAAACAAAGTTATTTAATTAAATGGGAAGCCATTCCTAATTAATTAAATGAAGTTATTTAATTAAATAAGAAAAGTGTCTAATTAATTAAATAGAATTATTTAATTAAATAGAAAAGGTAATTATGAGAGCATATCTCACTTTATTAAATTAAATATCTCACCAAAATCTCTCTTCAGTTCAAAAAAGGAAATTTTCAGTTCACTGCTGATCAAATTAGAAGTGACTCAGATCACTTACTTTTACACTAAAGTATATCTGAGTTGACTGACTCTTACACTCAGATCTAAGTTAGTTAACTCCCTTTAATTTGGGAATGTTCCTTTATGACTGAACTTCATCTTCAATCTTGACCGTTGATTGAAATCAATCTCGATTGTTGATGGATTCTAGGAAAGTCTATTTAAGAGACCTTCATCTCTTCATTTTGAGAGGTTCAATGAGAATTTGCATCGAATTGCTGTTGGATTGTGCATTCATTTGAGCTCATTACTCTCATAAGATATTCATTTTCTAGCTTAATCTCATTTAGCATAATATGCATACATTTTAGCATAATCTTCTTTTACATGTTCTTAGATTAAATGTGCATACTCCATTCTAGATGAATATGCATTCTCATATAGATTAGTCGCATTTTCTTTTAAATCCTTCATTCTTAGAGGGTCTGGTTGCTTAACACCTCAAATTTGAGGATATCTAACAAGCAATTCCCTTTAGATAGAAGGCAACAGGTCGCCTTTTCGGCTGATTTTTGGATGAACGATCCCATGTTCATTCCGAGATGAATCCACAAATAAGGACCATATTGAAGTGTGCGTGTTAGCATAGGTTGCATTTTCACATATACATTTTTGGTGCCCATTGTGGGGTCAGGAAAATCAATTTTTCTAGCCTCTTTCTACATTTTTAAATCATTTTTTTTGTTTTTTGTCCGTAGTGTTCCATACAGATTCAAAAATCTTCACGCGAGACTATTCGTTTTTGCGTGAGGATCTAGAATCTTCGCACAAAGATTCTTTTCATATCGCGTGAGAAAGTGCTTGAGCATGCGAATCTTCGCATGGTGCTAATTTCTTTATGTGGGCCATATTAGAAATTTGTGCAGGTCAAAAAAATTCTTCATGCAGACTGTCAGGAATTTCGTGCGAGACTCTATTGATAAAGGCTATTTTTGCATTGATTTTCGCATTTTTTGGTTTTTCTGCTAACTGCTCGCTATTTTTAGTTTTTTTTGTGTTTTTTGATTTTTTGGAACAACATAACAATGGTTTGCGAGACAATTGAAAAAGCGTGATAAAGTTGCTAAAAACAAGTAAAACATCTACTAAGCGCGTTGCGAGGATTACCAAGTAATTCTCTTTGACTGATAACACTTCATTTGGACCTAAAAAAAACATCTCTCATGTCAAGCTTGTGTGTGTTTCCTTCCATGTTCTCATTTTACAACACATGCATAATTTGATACTAGGTTGTGATCTCCATTAGTTTTCATCTAGCATGCTTAGTTACTAGTGATAGATCTAATTAGCTATCTTGGGTTATTGGACTCGCTAATCTGTCGGCCCCTCATTTCACCCTGTGGTTCCAAGATCAGCACCATGTTAAAGGGGAGGGGTCTACAGGAAAGAAGCATTAAATGCTCCACTAGGCAACCCTTTTGTGCTTTCTAGAACTCACTAGTTTTTTAGTTGTGGACTCATGTTGGCTTGTGTGAGGATTTAAATGTTCCACATATTTGGACTCACCTCACATTAGTTAAAACATTAAGTGTACCACCTTGTGCTCTTTGATTTATTTTGAATAGAATTTCTTTCGGGAATTAACATCTATATACACATAGTAATTAGGCCCCATGAACACTATTCATGGATCTTGAGAGAGTGGGTTCCTAGTGAAACTCCTCTCTACAATGGATTCCTTGTAGGTGGGGAGGATACTTTGAGCATCTCACAGATAGATGAATCTTCAACTTGTTGATTGAGGTATCCTTTCTCTGAAGAGGTTGATAGATCACTAGGAGTTGATATCATAGATCTTTAAGAGATACTCTTAGTTTAGCATGTCGGATTAATCTATCTGCTTTGATTAGGCTAAAAGTCAAAAGGTGTCAAAACCTTGAATCTGAAAGCTAAGTCCCCTTGTGGTACACTATTTTGAGTTGGTCACCTTTAGAGAGGGTTAATTGTAGCAAACAATCCCTCTATAGGGCAAACTGCATGGACGAAACCTCAAGCAGTAATAGCCATTTTTGACGTGATAGTGACAACTGCTATATAAATGTCCTTGTGGAAGAAATCTCCATGGGTGTGGCTCATTGTGGGTTGTTAGATCTCCCCAAAAGCTCTTGAAGATTAAGTTCTCAGACTGTGTTGAAACCTCAGTGTGTCGGGATTGGAGATCACCCCTGTGAGTCATAAAAGTTGCAGAGTCAAAACATTACTAAAAAATTTAGAGAGGCCAACTTTTATTTTCTAGGGATGTATGTGTGATTGCAAAACCTTTCAAAAACATACATAATTAGCTCTCTTAGGAATCAACGCATACTAAGTGACTTGATTGTTCATGCACAAGGTTGCTTTTTCCTTTGCTCATTATTTTTAGACATGTTTGATATCACCTGCTTGTTGTTCTATGTGCCTGTTTATTTGCTTGCTTACTAAAATGATCAAATTTGCCAAAACAACGAGTTGATTTTGACTATGTACTTGTCATTTAAATCAAATTGAAAAATTGTAAACTGAAAGCACTATCCAAATGTCTTGCGAGGTCAACCTCGCTGTCTGTTAAATTGAACTTGTCTCAAAAATTTGCCCAATTTGTCTAAAAATTCTAGAAACCTTGTTAAAATTAGTTTCTGTTGTAAAACTGATCTGCCTTCTTGTGTGAAATCATTTGGGTCTTGCGCGAAATCATCTGGTCCTCGCACGAAATTATTTGTTCTCGCATGAAATTAAACCTCTATCATCAGTCTTCATGTGACCCTATAAAATTCTTCACACAAAATTAAAACACTATCATTGACCTTTGTGCAATCCAGGAAACTTATTCGTGTAGCCTGTAAAACTTCTTCCCGCGGCCTGTAAAAGTTTCTCGCACGAGACTTTGTGTCAAGATTACCAATTTGGGTCTATTTTAGCTATTTGCAGCTTGCACGTTGTCTTTTTCTACGTCCTATTATCACTCTCTATCTAGAAACAATCTTGAAATAGTGACACTTCACTTAGCTAAAGACTTGTGTTTTGCACCTTGACTTTTCTCATCTCATAAGTAATTTTTGGTCCTTGCCTTAATGCTTGTCATACTTTGTGTCGCATTGGTCATAATATCAGGCTATTCTAGCCTTTAAATCAGACCATTTGTGCCTTAGTGAACAACATTCTTACTATTATCTTGTCCTTTTTGAGACTCAGTCTTAGTGTAGTCCTTGTCCACGTTCTAGCTTCTTGTCCTTGTCTATGACTATTGCAACCAGAAGCAGCAACATTTTTTATCCCTATAACCTTAGACATGATCGTAGCAGAGGTCACTTACCTTTTGTTACGCAATCTGTATCCAGTTCAGTTAGTGAGGCATCTTTGCAATCTCCCTCACCTGCCAGGTCATCTCGAGTTCAACAAACATTTTCCATAAATTTACAACAAATTAGGAATGCTTTGTACCAAGAGGATATTGAGACAGGTAGAGGTCCTACATTCCCAAACATGATGTATGATCCTTTCTCCAGAGAACCTTTTGAAACACAACACACTGAAACTGAACACATTCCTATAATGACTAATTGTGAACTTGAACATGGTAGTCATAGTTGACATCAAGAACCACCTAGGAATGACAAAGAGAAAGAGAAAGACTATGACACTGATGAGGAATAGGAAGAAGTAGAAATCCTCCCTGAACACATAGAAAAATGTTGAAGAGACAAAAAATTCTAAAAGGTCATGGGAATCTTACTCAACAAAGAAAAAGAAAAATACTTTCTCAAACTTGCCCAAGAGGGATCAAAGTTACCTTCTCATTTCAATGTAGAAACTATTGTCAGAACTGAAGAAGAAACTGAGACCTCTAAACTCCAAAAACAATTAAAAATTATGCAAGACCAATTGGCTCAGATGATTCACAAGAAAGAGAATCTCACAAAGACATACACATTGGATGCTCTTTGTTCATTTCCATTTGACAAAAGCATAAACATGCCACCTTTCCCATGAGGCATAGAGCTACCCAAATATGATAAGTACTTTGGTACTACTGATCCCCAAGATCACTTGCGAGAATTTGGTGCTTTGTTTATAGAGTTTATACATGATCAAACCTACCTCATGTGTTTATTCCCTAGAAGCCTAGGTGGTTAGGATTTGGAGTGGTTCTCACATTTACCTCTTGGTATCAAAACTTTTGACAAAATTGCCAATCTCTTTGTTTAGCAATATTGTCATAACATTCAGCATATTGTCAATATTCAAGATCTATGCAACCTTAAAAAAAAGTTGGTGAGCCTTTTCTCACATTCCTCCAATAGTGGAGACAACTATACACTAAGTATTCTCACAAAATTCTAGAAACGGAGAAGCTTGACATTTTCACTAATAACCTCCTACCTAATTTCGGATACAGAGTCCAACTTCAAGGACCATGCACCTTTGAAGACATGATTACATAGGCTATTTGTATCGAGGAATTTATGGTTAAGAAAGGTGAGCTCACTCTTTTGAGAGACATAAAACAAGGTTCCACTTCTAATAGGGATAAAACCAAACATGTCACCAAGAACTGAGAAATTGTACATGATGGAGTTGTTGACAATGTCACACCCAAACCGGCTAAAGCGGCATTTAATCTCACAAACTGCCTCAAAGTGAACAAAAATGTTGAGAAACCTCCCCCTAACAATAAGACCTTTAGGAACAAATTGATAAACTCATGGACAACACGCCCCAAGTGAGAGTATAGACCTTTGGGAGAACCTTTGGATGTGGTTTACAAAACATTGCTACAACAGCTTATTTCACCAATGGATAACCCTCATTCCTATGATCCACAACCATGTCCATCATGGTGGAATGAGACCTCATTTTGTGAGTATCACCAAAGCAAGGGACACAAAACTAGCGACTGTATAAACTTGCATCATAAAGTCCAGGACATGATTGATGTTGGTGATATTGTGGTAGATGGACATAACAAAAACTCAGACCACAAGGCATTCAAAGAACCTTTCCCAGCTTATGAAAAAGGAGAGACTTTGAAACTAGAACCCTACAATAATGTCAACTATACATATTCTAATGATGACAATCTCATTCACATGGTTGAACTTGTAGATTCTGAATACTGTGACATTATTACCATAAAGGGAAAGCAAGATAACAACAAACCCAAGACACCATTTGTCTTGAGGGGCCCTACTTCCAATGAGATAGATAATATGCCTTCACAACACTATGCTAACACTATTACTCACTCTCATGCCAAGTTGGTGTTGAAAGGCCCTGCGCCTCCTACTTCAAATCCTGAACAACACAAAGACAAAGCCCTTGTTGGTCCATCCGATAAAGGTGCAAAACCCACAATGAACTTGATCACAACCAGTTATAGTGTTCTTGATCAGTTGAAATGAACTAATGCTCAGATTTTCATCTTTGAGCTGCTTAAAATCTCGCCTGTCATAGGCAAATTCTAGACAAAGCCCTCACTAAGGCAAATTTTCCTCAAGATCTTGATCTTGAGCAATTTCAATCCATGGTAGGTCACCTAACCTCACCTTATCTTATGAGCTCTGAGGAGGATGATAACTCACTAAATCACCCACACAAACAACCTCTACACATTGAGGTTATGATCCACCAAACACGTGTTCGTCGGGTACTCATTGAAAATGGTGCTGGCCTAAATATTGTCTCTACTGATCTTCTTAGACAATTGAATTATTCTAAGGACTCTATTGATCCTTGACGAAAGATTACTATTAAAGCATACGATAAAGTGGAACAAATTCATTAGGCCTTGTGGTTTTACCAATTCATGTCGGTCCTGTCGAAAGGGATGTCACTTGTTAGGTGCTTGAAATTCTCTTGGCCTACAACATTCTGTTGGGACGGCCATCGATACATGAGATGCACGCTGTGCCATTCACATACCATCAATGCATCAAGTTCCCATTTCATGGTTCCAAAGTTACTATTCCTGCCACTACTAGCTACACCTGCAATATGCTCAAAGCTGCTAAAAATTTTGTCCCTGCTAACCATGAGTCTACTAATTATCATGACAATAAACTAAAACAAATTGAGTAGGCATTCAAACTGAAAGAAATTGTTATGGGAGATTACCACATTGAACTAGTGCTACCATTGAAATCTCTCCCAGAGTCTCCTCGACATTATGGGAGACCCTCAGAAGCAAAGAAGCCATTTGTGCTGACACTTTAGACCAAGTATAATGGTGCTTTTGTCAAGGCTATAGTTCCCTTAGAAGACAAAAGTGAAAATAGAGCCATTTCTGCATGACTTTACAGAGAAGAGGCTCCAGTGGACCTAATAGAACAAGCTCGAGAAATCACTCCTAAGAAATATGGACCTGGTCTTAGGCTTATGAAGTGTTTTTTTTACAAGGGAACTAGCCCTATCGGGTGCAATAACAATGGCCTAATTGACCCTATCAAAGAAAAAGCTCAAAGCAACAGTGATACAACTAGCCTAGGGTTTAAGAAGGTCCCTTTCCATTTGGGATCAAATCAATTCATCCCCAAACTTGAGAGTTCATCTAAAAATGAGTCACAAGCTGAGTTAGATACCCAAGAGGAAGAATTTGATGATGAGGATTCTTACCCTCATCCTATCCCTTATGATCTCGCTAAATAATTTGCTGAGCTAGATGACTTTGTGCCACATGTTAGCACTATGGATGATACTAGTGATTCTTCTGAGGACAATATTGAGCAACTCAAATATCATTCAAAAAAGGGAGAATCTAGTCAGTCATGTCATATTGAGTATTTGTGTAAGAATTCAGAGGCTGAAGGAGAGTATGTCCCTATTATTGTTGGGGAGTTCTATAGTCTCTCACCATGTAGCACCGATTCTCATGAATATGAATTTGACTCTCTTTCAGAAGCTACTACTGATAAAGACATTGACCAAGTGCATGTCTATGAAAACCAAATCAAAGTGGGTGAAACATCTAGGGTTAGATCACGGGGGTCTATTGTCAATTACTAATGTTCATACTTTGAGGCATTTGAACATACCTGTGGATGAAGTCACTATAGGTCTCAAATTGTTGGTCCATGCACTTAATGACTATACTATGAATGCAATTGAACCAGTCGCTACTCTCTCACTCACACATCCTGAGCTTATAGACTGGAACCCCAATGCATCTAACAAAGTCCCCAAGTTCCAGAATGACTATGCTCTCACCTATTACCTAAATTTTATCGAACCTGTAATGTCTTCCACCAATGAGAAAAGTATCAACATGACTAAGGCTGGCATCAAATATCTTAGTCACACAATTAAAAAGAAAAAATGGAAAAGATCTGATGGTGAAAACCACATTGTGGCAGTGTCGAATCCCAAAAAAGTAAAAACAAAAGACGTATCCAGGGGTGAAAACCTCTCTAAGGTGCCTGCAGATGAGATATTTGATGTCCTTCCCAGTCACTTTTAGGAGAGATCATCAGTGTTAATAGAGCCGACGCAGCCAATTAACCTAGGCACAGAAAAATATCCTCATATGATACATCTGGCACAGTCACTGTCACCTAAAGAGAAGGAACAATTCATTGCTTGTTTCAAGGAAAAGAAAATAAATTTTGCCTGGACATACTCTGACATGCCAGGATTGGATCCTGATCTTATCATGCATCATTTGTCATTTGTCCATAGCACCAGGCATCAAACCAGTTAAACAAAAGCTTTGAAAAATGCACCCTCACGTTGCATTGCTCCTCAAAGAAGAATTGGAGAAACTCCTAAAGGCTAGTTTCATCCGTGCAATTGATTATGTTGAATGGATATCCAATATTGTTCCTATTTCCAAGCATGATAAATCTATCAGGGTTTGTACAGACTTTCGTGATCTTAACTTGGCATGTCTTAAAGATGACTTTCTGCTCCCTAATATTGATATGATCATGGACATGACAGTTGGCTATGAGATGTACTCACTTATGGATGGTTTTTCTAGATACAATTAGATAAAAATTATGCTAGAAGATTAGGAGAAAATGGCTTTCACATGTGCATGGGGAACCTTTTGTTCGAATGTGATGCCATTTGGTTTGAAGAATGTTGGTGCTACATATTAGTGGGTTGTTACTACAATTTTCCATGACATGATGCATAGAACCATGGAGGACTATGTTGACGATACCTTGGTCAAAAGTGTTAAACACAATACTCATCTACAAGATTTGGGTCCCATCCTAGATCATATGGAAAAGTTTAGTCTTTGACTCAATCCTAAGAAATGTGCATTTGATGTCACATTAGGGAATTTGCTAGGATACATCATCTCTGCAAAAGGAATTGAAGTAGATCTGAAGAAAGTACATGAAATAATAGACATGCCACCACCTCAGAACATCAGTTCGATGAGAGGACTACATGGAAGGCTTCAATCTATTTGTAGGTTTATTTCACAATTGGTGGATAGATCACAACCCTTCACAAAGACCTTACATAAGGGTGTGAAATTCAATTGGAGCCAGGATTGTGAGAAAATATTAACACAAATCAAACAATATCTTGTCAATCCACCAATCCTGATGCCTCCTATGCATGGGAAGCGTTTGCTTTTATACATTTCAGCCACTGAAACATCTTTGGGAATCCTATTGGCTCAGGAAGACAATGAGAAAAAAGAAAGAGCTATTTATTACTTGAGCTGAACATTGGTCTCTTATGAGAAGAACTACAACATTATTGAGAAAGCTTGCTTGGCAATTGTCTTTGCTTCCTAGAAGTTGAGACACTACATGCTTGCCCACACTACACAGATTTTGGCTAAAATAGATCCATTAAAGTACTTGCTTAGTAAGGTAGCTCTCATAGGAAGATTGGCTAAATTGGTCATGATACTTAGTGAATTTGACATCCAATATGTTGAATGCAAGGCTATAAAGGGACAAGCAATTGCAGATCAGCTGGCCCAGGCATCCATACAGAGTCTTCTACAGATGAACATTGATTTCCTAGGTGAGTCAATTTTGACACTCATGCACCATACATGGGTTATGTTCTTCGATGGGTCCTTCACGCAACTAGGATTAGGTGCTAAATTACTCTTATTACACCACAGAGATACTCATTGCCCAAAGTGTACAAGATCCTATTTTCGTGTACAAATAATATTGTTGAATATGAGGCTTTGATCAATGGCATGAAAATCTCAGCTGAATGGAGAGTGGATCAGTTAGACATCTTTGGTGATTCTTAGCTTGTTATCAACCAAGTAAATGATGTGTATCAAACAAAGGATGAGAAACTAATTCCTTACAAGTGCATGGTTGATGACTTGAAGAAGTATTTTGCACACATCACCTTCCACCAAGTTCCACAAGCATATAATAAAGTGGCTGATGCCATGGCCACTCTAGCCTCCCTACTACAAATGCCAGAAAATGATCTTCGACATGAGTTCTTGGTGGAAGCATTACACTACGTAGCCTATAACACACCTAATTCTAGGATGATCTATTCTATTATAGGACAAGAATCATCCTACTACCATCACATCTATTCCTACCTTCGTAATCAAACCATTCTGGAAGGTCTGACCTAAAATGAGAAACGTTACCTAATCTGTAATGCTTCACATTATGTGATTATTTTTGACGATCTATGTAGGAGAGGTCTTGACAGAACACTCCTTAGGTGTTTAGAACCCGACGAGTCCAAACGCGCACTAATCGAGGTTCATGAAGGTATTTGTGGATCTCATTCCAATGGCCTGACACTAGCTCACAAACTCCTTCATACTAGTTACTACGAGCCCAAAATGGAGGAAGAAGCTATCAAGTACGCTAGGTCCTGCAAGAAGTGTCAGCTACACGAGAATCTCATTCACGCTCCAGCCAGAGAGCTAATTCCCTCTACTACAAGATGGCCATTTCAACAATGGGCCTTCGACTTGGTGGGGCATATTCACCCAACCTCCTCTAATGGACATAAGTTCATTATCATGGCTACAGATTATTTCACAAAATGGGTAGAGGCAGTACCTCTCATAGTTGCTGATGGCAAAACTGTAGCACTTTTCATCACAAACTACATTATCTATAGATATGGTGTACCATCCTCAATCATTATTGACAATGGAGGACAATTCAAGAATAAAGAGCTCAAGGAACTGTGCAAGAAATTCAAGATCACACAACATTGGTCTTCCATTTATTACCCCCAGGGTAATGGCCAGGCTGAGGCATCTAATAAAGTGATCCTCAAAATTCTTCATCACACAGTCAGCAAATCAGGTAGAGACTGGCATCTTCAGATCAATCCAGTTTTGTGGGCATATAGGACAAGCATTAGAACTCCAACGGGCACAACTCCCTTTGTGTTGGTGTATGGGGCAGATGCTATGCTTCCAATAGAGGTCGAGATTCCTAGCTTGAGAATCTCTATGAAAGGCCTTATGATTGATGATGACTACAGGATAGCTCGGCTTCAAGAGCTTGTGTTACTAGATGAACGATGACAAGTGGCATGTGATCATCTGGGAGCATATCAACAACGAATGGCAAGAAGCTACAATCAGAGGGTCAGGCCACGTGACTTCTAGTTGGATGATCTCATCCTGAGAGAGAACCGTAAGAATCAACAACAACGAGTACGAAAAGGAAAGTTTGAACCAAACTGGCTCGGTCCATACAACATTACTATAGTATATAGATTTGGTACCTATCAGCTTTCCATAACCGAAGGAGACATGTTTAAAGAACCTATCAACACTCTCCACCTGAAGCAGTTTTACAGTTGATTTAATCTCCGCAAGCTCTTTGTACATATCTAAATGTCCTAAAAAAAATCATAAAAATTAGAAAAAGTCCTATAAAAATTGTTACCCTGGTGAAAACCTAGCAATAGGTGCCTTGGTAACACTAAAAAAGTGAAAAATCTCAAAAATACAAAAAAAATTCAAAAGAAAAGAAAAATACAAAAAAATTGAAAAACAATAAAAGTGCCATTGGTGAAAACCTGAATACAGGCATAATGGTAGCAAAAAACGAAAAATCTTGCCAAGAAGGTGAAAACTTGGTAAACAGGCGCCTCTTGTTCCCAATGCTCCATCTTGCAGTGCATCTTCTGGCTATTCTGTACAGTCACTTTCATGCTTTCTCTTTCCTTCTTTTCCTACTCCTATATCCATGGATTGAGTCTTGCTATAGCTCAGGGGCATTCCCCCTTTATGTCACTCTTTTTGAGATTCTCCTCATAGGATCTCCTTCGTGACAGTCACCAGTGGTCCTCACTGCATTTGCCTACTATTGCTAGTGTCACTATTTTAGATTCTCCATATAAAATCTCCTTCGCGACAGTTACCAGTGGTCCTCACTGCGTCTGCTTACTGTCGCTAGTGTCACTCTTTTCAATATTCTCCTCATAGAATCTCTTTTGCAACAATCACTAGTTGTTTCAACTGTGTCTGCCTATTGTTGCTAAGGTCATGTCTCCAGATTCCTTTATGGAAAATTTGTCTTGTGTCAATCACCAGTCATCCTAGCTGTATCTGTCTACTATCGCTCAGTCCTTTTTAGGTTCTTCATTGTGAAGATTCCTCTTTGACCTCAGTCACCAGTCATTCTGATTGCGTCTACCTACTATCGTCACCCTACTGAAGAGATTTCTTTCAAACATGTTCTGGACACTGACACTTGACACCAATCCCAAAACATTAAACTCAAAAATGATATACTTGTTTGGATATGCTAAGCATTTTCTTTGTTTGCTTTGTTTTTATTTATCATATCCCCTCGAGCAACTCAATGATGTCATCTTCCACTAGAGAAGTAATGACTGGGGGCATGATCTTTTCTTTGCTTTTTGTTTGTGGTTTAGTTCCAATAAGTTGATCTATTCCTATAAGAGGGGTGTCCACTATAAGAGCCTCCATCTCATATTGGCCGTGTGCACCTCGACTCCTTTTATATGAATATGCCAATAATTTTGGTTCTTCTCCTTGTTTGTTGGATTAAACTCTTCATGCTATAGTAAATACTGATACTCGTCCTGCTAAGTGAACATATGGGTCACTGCGAGTATATCTAGCGCACTTTTATCTTAGGTTATGAATGCAAGAGTCATTGTGGACAGAATAAATATTGAATGCTTAGCATAAGATGGATCTCTTGTGTGTTTGGTGTGTCTGTTATGAAAGCAACATTCAGGTCATCCTAGCGTTTATGCTTTAATGCTTATGTTAACTTGCTATATTAAAAGGGACAAATGTTCTGGTCATTCTAGCTTCTTGTACCTTGAATTCTTAGGTTTAATCCTGACAAACCTATAACGTATGTTCTATTCATATTCCCATGATTGCAATGTCAGTGGGAACTGTATAACATACGAGCTTTATTTTATATCTAGTGATGATAAATTGTCAAGGCTTGGTAACCAGACCTAGTGTTGCATTTAACATAGTCTTGCATTACATACATCACTTGCATAAGCACACGATTCAATTGCAACTTTGTTCCCATCCTTTGTGATGAGGGATTACTGATCTCTTCAAAGAATCATGTTCTTTCATGAACTACACAAATGATTGATTAATCACCCTCTTGGCTACTTTGGTTGCTCTGAATCCATTTTTTGGGATCAAATTTGAAATCTGACACACTTAAGTGGCTCAAAATGCATTTTAAAATTTTTTGTGCAATCCAAATTTTTTTGATACTTTGTGATTCGTAGAATCTTTTCAACTCAAACTTTCTCTTTTGGACGTCAAAATCACTTCGGATCAACTCTTCATATTCTTCAAATCATTTTGATCTCTCCAAATTTCTTTAGATCGTTCTGATCTCTTTATATTTCTTTACATCATTATGATCTCTCCAAATTTCTTCAGATCATTCTGATCTCTTTATATTTCTTCAGATTGTTTTGATCTCTTCTTTATTCTTTAGATCGTTCTGATCTCTTCTACATTTTGTTGAATCTCAGATTTCTTCTATATCTCATGATATACTACTTCAAATCATATTTCTGGTGTGTCATCTTTCGATTTTGCTCCTGAGGGGGTAGAATGATTACATCATTGACTACTTGTTTCTCGGGACATCTCATCACTCGGGGCATCTTGTTCCCTTCTATTTGGCATCTTTTCCATCTATCTTATCTTTTCATCAATTGATCAACCTTATAACAACTCTTCTTAGAGTTCAATGGACAAGTATTGGGACAGTCTAAACCTTGACTCTTGAGGATCAAGCCTCATTCTGGGGATGATTCTATGACTCATGATTGGACCTTGTTATCTTTTATCAATCTTAGGTATCTAGGTGTTCTATCTAGATCCTTGAAGGTTAAGCTCTATTCTGGAGATAATCTTCTAAATGCTTTTAATCTCAGGTATCTAGGTGTTCTATCTAGATCCTTGAAGGTTAAGCTCTATTTTGGAGATAGTCTTCTAAATGCTTTCAATCTTAGGTATCTAGGTTTTCTATCTGGATCCTTGAAGATTAAACTCTGTTTTGGAGATAATCTTCTAAATGCTATCAATTTCAAGTATCTAGATGTTCTATCTGGATCCTTAAAGATTACGCTCCGTTCTGGAGATAGTCTTTTAAATGCTACCAATCTTAGGTATCTAGGTGCTCTACTTGGATTCCTTGGGATTAAGCTTTGTTCTAGAGATAGTCCTTAAAAGCTTATCAATTGGCCTCTGTGTCATCAACTTCAAAACCAATCTCATCTTCGCATCATGGTTTATGATTTTCTTTGAATTGAACGTGTTGCTCGCACATTCATTCAAAGAGGGGCAAAATGTAATACCCCAAAATTGGCTCATTTCCATGATACCAATTCTGGTCTATTTCTGATCAATCCTAAAGTCCTATTCCATTAGGCAAATTCTTATTCAGCTACTCGCTACTTGACTTAATTGTCAGATCCAGAAAACCCTAATCTGCATTCATCATGCTTATTATTTAATTCCTATAGTATTTACTCATATTAGTCACATTAAACCTATTGATTAATATTTAATTTAATTACTAAGTATTTATACTTTAATTAAATTAAATTATATCCTAAGGCTAATGTACTATGGAATTAAATTTATTTAATTTAATAAATGTGCATATTTTAATTAATTAAACAAAATTATTTAATTAAATGGAGAACTTACTTCTAATTAATTAAACAAAGTTATTTAATTAAATTGGAAGCCATTCCTAATTAATTAAATGAAGTTATTTAATTAAATAAGAAAAGTTTCTCTAATTGATTAAATAGAAAAGGTAATTATGAGAGCATATCTCATTTTATTAAATTAAATATCTCACCAAAATCTCTCTTTAGTTCAAAAAAGGAAATTTCCAGTTCACTGCTGATTAAATTAGAAGTGACCCAGATCACTTGCTTTTACACTAAAGTCTATCTGAGTTGACTGACTCTTACACTCAGATCTGAGTTAGTTAACTCCCTTTAATTGGGAATCTTCTTTTATGACTGAACTTCATCTTCAATCCTGATCGTTGATTGAAATCAATCTTGACCGTTGATGGATTCAAGGAAAGTCTATTTAAGAGACCTTCATCTCTTCATTTTGAGAGGTTGAATGAGAATTTGTATCGAATTGCTGCTGGATTGTGCATTCATTTGACCTCATTACTCTCATAAGATATTCATTTTGTAGTTTAATCTCATTTAGCATAATATGCATAGATTTTAGCATAATCTTCTTTTACATGTTCTTAGATTAAACGTGCATACTCCATTCTAGATTAATCTGCATTCTCATATAGATTAGTCATATTTTCTTTTAAATCCTTCGTTCTTAGAGGGTCTGGTTTCTTAACACCTCAAATTTGAGGATATCTAACAAGCAATTCCCTTTAGATAGAAGGAAACAGGTTGCCTTGTCAGCTAATTTTCAGATGAACAATCCAATGTTCATTCTTGGATGAATCCACAAATAAGGACCATGTTGAAGTGTGTGTGTTAGCATAGGCCAAATTTTCACATATACATTTTTGGTGCCCACTATGGGGCTGGGAAAATCAATTTTTTTGGCCTCTCTACATTTTTTAATCATTTTTTTGTTCTTTGTCCATACTATTCCGTATAGATTTGAGAATCTTCGCATGAGACTATTCATTTTCGTGCAAGGATCCAGAATCTTCGCGTAAAAATTCTTTTCATATCACACGAGAAAGTGCTTGAGCATGCGAATCTTTGTGCGGTGCTAATTTTTGCCCACGGGCCATATTAGAAATTCATGCAGGGCTAATTACAGGTCTCTGTTATGGCTTTGCTACTCCTCAATGATCTCTAATCATCCTTCAAGTTCGCACCCACAATAATCAGTCCTCATATCACATCAATTCCTCTTCCACACTTAGAATTTGCAACTTGACCTCTTATTTATACCATTTAGATTATCAAGTCAGCTTATTCTCATGTTACATTTTCCAATAATCCATACATCAGTCAGCTACAAATATTAATTTAAATAAATAAACATTATTTCCTAAAACAATGAAATCCTGCACTAGTCGACCCTGCTCGATAAATACTGCTTCCAAAAATTTCTTGAGTTAACTGTCTTGACTTGGTTAACATTGCACCTTCTACAAAATCCTTTAGCTACTGAGTTTACTCAGTAAGAATTGAATTCCTTTTTTGTTCATGAGAGCTCAGTAAGAACTACTTCTTCCACATTTCCTTTGATGACCAAGTGAGCTCGGTAACAACTAAATTTCTTTGATTAACCTTGAAAGCTCGGTAACAACTATCTACTCGGTAGACACTGCAAATTTTATTTACTAACCTTTTGGGCTCAGTAGACTTTGTCTTTTGCCTTGTTGACCATCTGAGCTTGGCAAACTCTATCTTTTGCCTTGCTGACCATCTGCACTCGGTAGACTCTGTCTTTTGCCTTGCTGACCATCTGAGCTTGGTAGATTCTATTTGATGACTGATATGAAATTTGTGTGACATCAAAGATAACACACAATTGAACAATTGTATCCAACACTTTTCATGTGTGACATGAGAGCTAGAGAGGCCCTATTGACTACACTTCTTGAAATTGAGTACAATAAGGTAAAATCACTTCCTACTTCACATTTGATTTGGAAAGCTTTGAAAAATAGTTTTGAAGGTGATGCACATTCTAATAAATTGAGGCTACAAAGTTAGATTTGTGCATTTCAAGATGTTAAAATGATGGAAGATGAATCTATAAGAACATATATAGGCAACATATTAGAAATTACTATAGGTATTAAGGTTCAAGGAGGAAACAAAGAAGATGATGAGGTTATATAGAAGATATTAAAAACTCTAACACCACCATTCAAGCTAGCAATTCAGATGATACAATTGTTGATATCATGTACCAAAGATTTCACAAAGGAGACATTTCTTAGAAGACTTGAAGTAGTTGAGAATGAACTTAGATAGTCTGGAGAACTAACTAGAATAGAAATAACGTTAAGTGCCTTGAACATTCAACCTAACCTGTCAAAGAGCACAAGTGCTAGAGGAGATTTCACTAGTAGCAATAGATCTAAAGAAGAAGAAAAGGTTTGATGAAGTAGTAGCCCTTCTGGTAAGAAGAGAAAAGAGAGGTAAGAAAATCTTTAAGTGTTGGACTTGTAATGAATATGGTCATTATGCATCTAAGTGTCCAAAAAGGGAGAAAAAGTATAAGGAAGTCATAAGCCTAGAAATGATAGAGATTGTTTGTATGCAAATGAAGATAATGATTATGACAATCAAACACTAAGTGCTAGTGACGATGAAATTGGATTTGTGGCAATTAAAGAGGAAATTCTAGAGAAGACAACTTTGGCATCACATGTTGTCAAAGTGGGAAAAAATGCAACATGCCAAGTAAAAGGTATTGGATCTATAACTCTTGATGGTAAAACTAATACTAAGGATGTCTAATTTGTTGATGGTTTAAAACAAAATCTTTTGAGTGTTGGACAATTAGTAGACAAAGGTTATCATTTCTAGTTCACAAAAAAGACATGTAGGATCAGAGATAAAGATGGAAAGGTAATTGGAATAGGAACCAAATCTAGAGGTAATGTATTTAAGTTGAATTCTACTAAATGGCATGTTTGGTTGCAAAGGTAGATGAAAATTGGTTATGGCATAAGAGATTCTATCATATAAACTTTGATATTATTGTGAGGACTAGTAAAATGTTTGCTGTTAGAGATTTGTCAAAGATTGTAAAGCCTACTAACACAATTTGCAAGGAGTGTGAACATTTGGAAAAACATAACAGAACCTCTTTCCCCAGCAAGAAGTTTACTACTAAAATGAAGTTGGAGATTGTACACACAAATCTCAGTAGTCCTATAAAGACAAGAGGATTCTATGGTGAAAGGTATTTTATGATTTTTGTTGACGATTTTTCTAGAATGATGTGGGTTACTTTTTTTAAAGGGAAATCTGAGGCATTTGACAAGTTTAAGATTCTCAAGAATAGAGTCAAGAATGAATCTAGTGTAAAGATTAAATGTTTAAGATTAGATAGAGGAGGAGAATTTACTTCAAATGAGTTTAACATGTTTTGTGAGCAAAATGGAATTAAAAGATAGCTATCAACTCCAAGAACCCCTGAACAAAATGGTGTTGTAGAAAGAAGAAACAAGTCTATAATAGAAGCAGCTAGAGCTATGTTAGCAGAAAATAATGTATCCAAGACATTTTGAAGAGAAGCAATGAATACAGTAGTATACATTATGAACAAAGTTCAAGTTAGGAAGGATACAAACAAGACACCTTATGAACTGTGGTTTGGTCACTCACCTACAGTTAAATATTTTAGAATATTTGGAAATACATGTTACATTAAGAGAGATGATGACATTGGTAAATTTGATGCCAGAAGTGATGAAGGTATGTTTCTTGGTTATTCATTGAAACACAAGGCCTATAGATGTTACAATCAGAGAACTAAGACTATTATGGAAATTGCTAATATAAGAATTGATGAGAAGTTCAGAGCACAAGAGAGAATAATTGATTAAAATTTAGATGATGATGTAAGCTAAGGAATGATGAGGTATTTCTTAAGACTAACAATGATTTGTAGAATGAAGGATAGAAAAGGTAGGAACAAAGCTCAAAACCTTCAATAGAGCCAAGAGTTGAGATAACAATTCCTACTTTAGGAAAGAACAAGATAAAGAATCACCCATCTGAATAGATCATCAGAAGCAAAGACAAAGGTGTGATGACAAGAAGCAAAGCTAATGTAGAACTATCCTTGATATCTCAAGTTGAACCAAATAATGCAGAAGAAGCATGTAAAGATAATTACTCGAAACAAGCCATGAAAGAAGAATTGGATCAAATTGTAAAGAATGAGACTAGGAATTGGTTCCTAGGCCAACAGATAAGAATGTGATAGGAACCAAATGGGTATTCAAGAACAAGATGAATGAGCAAGGTGAAGTTGTAAGAACCAAAGCAAGATTAGTATGTAAAAGTTATTCACAACAAGAATGAATAGATTATGACGAGACTTATGATCCAGTGGCTAGAATAGAAGCAGTAAGATTATTCTTAGCCTATGCAACATAGAAGAAATTCAAAGTATATCAGATAGATGTCAAGTCAACATTTATGAATGGAGAACTTGAAGAAGAGGTATATATTGAGTAACCTGAAGGATGTCCTTTGACAATAGACAAGGACATAGTATGTAGACTAAGGAAAGAATTGTATGGATTGAAGCAAGCACCTAGAACCTAGTATGCAAGGTTGGATAAGCATCTAAAAAAGCTCGAATATAGCAAAGGTATGGCAGATAACAATCTATATCGGAAAGAAATTGAAAATGGTTTGATGATTTTGGTAATATTTGTTGATGATATCATATTTGGAGGAAATTATGAAGAAAGTAAGAAGTTTTCTGAAGAAATGAAGAAAGAATTTGAAATGAGTATTATAGGAGAGATGATACATTTCCTAAGATTGTAGATAGTATAGGATAAAGAAGAAATCTTTATTTCTCAGACTAAGTATTTGAATGATTCATTGAAAAGGTTTGGTTTGGAAAAATGTAAACCTATTGGAACACCTATGGTAACTAGACACAAGTTATCTACAAAGGATGAGACACCTATTGTTGAGTAGAAGAAGTACAGATCTATGATCAGAGGTTTGTAATATCTGACTCACACAAGGTCAGATATAGAAAATATAGTTGGAATTGTTGCAAGATTCCAAGCTAATCCCAGAGAAGCAAACTATGCAACAATGAAAAGAATATTTAGATATCTAAAAGGAACTTCATAATTTGGATTATTGTATGATAGATCTAATGATTTAACTCTAAGTGCTTATACTAATGTAGATAGGGTAGGTAGTATGGATGATAGAAAGAGCACCAATGGAGGAGTATTCTTTCTTGGAAGAAGATTGGTTTATTGGTTAAGAAAGAAGTGGGATTGTACATCTCAAAGTACAACAAAAATAGAGTATGTTGTAGCAGAAAATAATTAAAATCAAGTAATCTGGATGAAGTAGATGCTGAAGAATATAAGGGTAGAAATAAGTGAACTTGTTGTTATACATTGTGACAACAAAAATATGGTAAATATGTCTACAAATCTAGTACTGCATTCAAAGACTAAGAAAACTTTTATTAAGTATCATATGTTGAGAGAAAAAGTTGTAGAAAAGGAAATTAGATTGGAGTATGTGAGCACAAAAGAGTGGATTATAAATATATTCACTAAGCTTCTTCCCAAGGATAATTTTGATTATTTGTGAGGTATGCTTGTGGTTATGCCCCTTCCTACATCAAAGTAAGAAGATGCAAGAGTGCATAAGTCTAGAATGATAGGGCACCATGTTTGTCTGGACTAGATGCTAATGTTTCCTATTTAGGGGAGTACTTATGATGGATAGAGTCAATTAGGATGGGGAGTATCTATGAGGAGTATCTATGATGGACACTTGAGTTGAGTAAGTACAAGTTGTTGTAGAGTTTGATGTAGAGATGTTGGTTGTAGAAACCTTTGACATTGATGTCAATAGGGGAGAGTTTGGCATGAAAAACCTCATACTATAGGAGAGTTTGGAATTATACTATGGGGGAGAAGTATTGCAGGAAAATATTATTCTAAGAATATTTTTTGCATGAGTATGGGAAAATGTGGTAATAGTTTGGTATAGAGTGCATTGAGGTATATCAACGGGGGAGTATGATTGAAGAAGAAGATTTGAAGACTATTTGTATTTTGTTGGTATTTTTGGAAGATTGGTTTGATGATGATATGTTACATTCATGACTGAGTTTGTCATTGATGTTAACATAGCATGCTTGATGTCTTCTATGGTATCTGACAAAAGAACAATGGAAAGTTTGAATCAATATGAATGACTAGTTGAGAATAATAACCACCCGAGGTTATGAAAGATACTTCTTAGTATCTAGTATATGTAGTTAACATTAGAAGAAAAAAAGACATGTCTAAAAGAAGTTATGTAAATTTTGGTGATATCTATTCTGAGATAGAGTTTACAGAGTCATGTTCAGATAAACTAATTATATCTCTTAGAAGAGTTTATATCTTGATGATTGAGGTTGAGGACATGAAGAAGACATGTTGGTGACAATGTGGCTAAGATCACTTTTCATAATATTAAGTGTACAAAAATTCATTCAAGTTGCAAGGTAGAAGATTTATGTTATCGCTAAGTGTAATGTTTTCTTAATAAGGTCCCATAATAATTAGTTGAAAAGGATCAATAGCCAACTTATGAATTTTTTTATGGACTTGGCATAAAGGAAGGATATTTTCATTTATCATGATATGGATATATGTGTTTTGGAAATGTTTGGAAAGCAACGAAGTAGTATGAAATGCAAAGTTGGGCAAAGCAATGAAAAAGTGAACGAAACTTCATTACCAAGGTTTTTATGAGTGATCCGAGGTTTGGTATTTGGATCCAAGGTTCATGATCTAGTCTACAAGGTCTAACAGTACTTGGTCTAGTTGAAAAGTTAAAGGAAAGTACAGAGGAAAGAAGAAGATACTTATACACTACTTGTTTGAGAAGTGAGCTCTTCTTGTAGTTGAAATTGTATGTCTGGGTAGTGGGCTCTTCTTGCCTACATTGTACCACAACTCTTAACAAGGTTGGAATCTCCTAATATGGATTCAAAGCCTCCTAACAGGGACTTGTTGTACTAAATTTTGTAGTAGACTCCTTGCAAGATCTATCCTCTAACAAGGAAAATTTATATTAGTATGTCATCTTGTAGGCATCATTCCCACTAGGGTTTTCCCTTTGATCAAGGGTTTCCCTAGTCAACATATGTGGCATAGTTTTCTATGTGTGTCTTTGTATGGTTTTTGTTTACTTTGATTGAATGGTTAAGTTTTTTTAATTAAAATAAGTGGTTTGATTATTAGATAACTAATTCACCCCCCAGCTCTCAGTTATCTTGGTGAACTATTGTTTCTAACATTAGCACACTTCTATCTTAGGTTATGAACACAAGGGTCATTATGGACATAATATTTACTAATTATTTAGCATGAGAAGGATCTCTTGCATGTTTGGTGTGTCTACACACAAGAAACATTATAGTCACCCTAGCATTTATGGTCTGATGTTTATTTTCACTTGCTATATTAAAAGGGATAATTATTATGGTCATTCTGGCTTGTTGTGCCTTAATGCTTACATTTAATCCTGATAAAACTAAGACACATATCATATTCATACTATCATGATTGTAATGTCAGTGTAAATTGTATGACATTTGTGGGTCTAACTAAAGACTTGATGATGATAAATTTTATGATTTTAGTAACTAGACCTAGGCTTGCATCTAGCATAGGGTTTTATTTCATACTCTACTTGCATAAGAACATAGTTCAATCATTTCTTTAATTGCATCTTTTGGCATGAGAGGTTGTTGGTTTCTTCAAAGTACCATGATTCTTTAGGATTGCATAAGCATTTAACACCTTGGTCTATCCTCTTGACTTTCATGGGATATCTGTCACTGTTAACAAAATTGAAATCTACATGAGATGTTAGTTCATTCACATTTTGCATTTCATATACATATTTTTGTACTCATCTCATCTACACTACACTCATACATCATATCATTTTTCATTCAATCAATCATATCATTAACATCTCATGCATGAAAAACTATAATAGAAAATGGTAACACATGCAAAGGTACTCAAATAAAAAAGATATCATATATATACATCTCTTCAATGAATTCAAGTGTATAAGGATACAAAAATGAGTGTTACCTAAGCACTGTCGATCTCAAAATGATACAAAATGGTGCTGGCACACTAATCAATACATAGCCAGAACAAAATTAGAAGAGAGAACTAACTCTGTACCTCTTCTCCACCCTTGGGTGGAGGAGGAGGGGGAGGAACATCTACTCTAGTCAAAGGACATACACCTTCTAACTCTCTCACATACTCTAAGAATTGTGACACTTGCTCTAGTGCATCTAGAACTACCCAAGCATAAGACACATTATAGTGTAGTGCCTACCCCTAGGTCGCATTTTTGTTATCATGGCCAAACTTTGTTAGACTAGTTATATGTTGATGGTTAGTAGCATTGTTTTGAGACTATTAGATATTGTGCTATGGATTCAGTTGATATGTGATGAGATTACTTAGACTCTACATTTCATATATGCATCATGATTATTACATTATTTCCAGTGATTGATGATGATTAGTTAGATGGTTATTATTACATGTGTTTTCTTATGGATACTAACCCCATACTTGCATGTGTATGGTGTGTGTGTTTGTTTCCTTTCTGTATGGCATTTCTGATGTGGTTAAGGAAGGGAGTCGTAGTCACCTACTAGTCGGGATCTGCAAGATGCACCACTTCCTGCCATTGCCTATTTAACTTAGCATATATATATATATATATATATATATATATATATATATATATTGTATGTACATGTATGGATTTTATGCAGGTTGCAAGTACCAGGTATCGACTTCCTTGAATTGCCAGGATGAGCATACATTATTGCACTATCTCAATGGTAAAAGAGGGGAGATAAATTCTCAAGTCCAAATCCTAAACCCTTAAACCATTTGTCCTAGAAAGGTAGGACAAGTATCCGAGATATTTCACCTTCCAAATGTGTCGGATGACATAATTCATGATTTTAACCCTTTAGACTGATTTTGCATGGATTGTTCTATGATGGGTTTTCATATTTTATCTTGGTGGTCTTTGGAGAATATTTTATTAATTAAATCTAAAATTAAAAGATTTAATTAATAATTTAATTATTCTGGAAAAATTAATATAATATCATGATCTTTTGATATTTTGATTTTGATTAATTAAATGGGAAACTAATTGAGAAAAGAATTAAATAAAACAAATTAAAATTAATAAAAATAATAAAAATAATTATAAATAATAAAAAAATAATAATAATAGAAATGATAAAAGAATTAAAATAAAAGTTATAAGTCTACCTAGGAGTAAATGCACCTCTTGATTGCACATATGTCAACAACACATGAGTTAGTGCACAAATTAAGCACATGGTGTCTACAACCTTGTGACTCATCTAGAAGGTTGGAAAAGACTCATGCTTAGTTGTCAACACCTTCTAGTTGTTTCTAGAGACATTCTAGGTGCTTCCTGAGAGTTCTTTATATTCAAGCACTCCTAGAAGCTCGGGGAGCATGTTTGGAGGACCCGATAACGTTGGAGAAGGAAGGAGCTTGCTTTGCAGATTTTGAGGAGAAGTGTTTTAGCATCAGTGTCCAGGTAGACAATTATGATTCTGCCTATGTTATTTTTGCTTCTTGCACTTCCTGTCTTCTTCATGTCTTCTGAATGCTTTCTGAAGATTTTCATATCTTGGTTGTATGCATTTTGTCATGTGTAGTTAAAAAAAATTTCATATGCATGGATCTAAAGAAACTATGGGGCTAGGGTTTTCAGATGCGTATGAACAAACCTATTTAAAAGAATTAATGGGTAAATTTAGAGAACAATTACTATTTAGGAGAAATTCTCAATTCATTGAATTGAAAAGTCCTTCTTGTTCAAAAATTATGTATACATTCTCTTTAAAAAAAAAAAATACACACACACACACACACACACACACATGTATACATACATACATACATACATATATATATATATATATATATATATATATATATATATATATATATATATATATATATATATATATATATATATATATATATATATATATATATATCTATGTATGTATGTATGTATGTATGTATGTACATAATATATATATACATACATATATATACACATATATAAATATATACATACATTCATACATATACATACATACATACATACATATATTTTAAATGCTGTAATATTTATTAAAATCTGAAAACATATATATATGTTTGTCAAAAAATCGCAGTTGAAAATAATATACATACATACATACATACATATTTTAAATGCTGTAATATTTATTAAAATCTGAAAACACACACACACACACACACACACACACACATATATGTTTGTCAAAAAATCGCAATCGAAAATAATATTGTTAAAATCCGAATTCTCATATGGGAAAAATGTTTTAGAAGAACATTATTTAAAAATATTAATAAAGTAATTTAAAGTGGGAGGGGGACGAAACCCACACCCTCGTACCCACTGTCGCGGGTACTGCGATGGCAGGGGTACTCTATACTCGCTGACATCGCAGGCCTTTCGACCGCAAGGTTCTGCATACTGCGACAACGGTACATATATATGTAATATGATTTGTTTTAATTATTTTTTTAAATTATATGTTATAAAAACGTTTTATGATAAATGAAATCAATTTTTAATATTTCAATTTTCATAATTAATATTATTTAATATTAATAAATTTTAATATTAAATATTAAATATTATTAATAATTAATAATTATTATATTTATTAATATTACATATTAATAATTTATAATTATTAAATGTTATCTAAATTGTTATGAAGTTTTAAAATTATCATTTTATTAATAATGTTTGGTGATAAAGTTTTATATTGTTATTTTAAAATTAATAATATCTAGTAACAATATTTTGATAATATTTATCAAGTTTTACTTTTGCTAGTTAAATACATTATTAACTAATTTAATTAAATCTAATTTAATTAAGATTAGTTAATCATTGAAGGGTATTAATTTATTTATAATGATAATGAGTCTTAATAATTTTGGAGTTTAATCCATTAAGAGATCATTAGTTATAGTGATTAAGTGATTTTAGTTATTATTAAATGATTTAGAATTTTAGACCGTGAATAATATATTTTATTAATTAATTTAATTAAATGCTATTTAATTAAGATTAATCAATAAGGGAAGTTGTTTAATTCTAGTTCTGAAATTATTATAGTATTGATTTAATAAGAGTCAAGATGAATTTCTTGAAAAGTCATAGAGCATTATTTTAATAATTTAAATAATAGATGGTTACTCATTCTTTTATTATTTCCAAAGGAATTGAATTAAATACTAAGAAAATTTTATTCAGTTAGCAACATTGATTTTAGTAAAATAAAGCGAATGGTTTTGTTAAAAGGCAAAGGGGGCTAGTTCAATCAATTAAATAAGTAAATAATTATCTTCTAAATATTTTAGAAAATTGTTTCAAAATATGGAAGGAGGGATCTTTCTCAACATAGTGATTATGTAAATATCCTTAGAACATTTAAAAAATTGATTCTAAGAGTTATGGGAAAAACTTTTACCAAAACAAATATATGAGTTAGGAAAAAACGTATAAACATTCCCTTACTTGATACCTAAATCTGAAAAGAAAACTAGAACCCCATGTTCAACTAAGTTATTTTAAACAAACCAAAACATGTGTTTGCATTTTGTGTTTTCACTATGCTCTCTGTTTTGGGTTTTTGGGTTGACTAGATTGTTGACCAGTTATAGGATGTCTACTAGAGGCTCGGGGGTTATGATTGTGATGTCATGATGATGTCTTTTGATCTTGATCTTTTTAACCCAACCATGGTAATGTGATGGTATGATCTATGAGATGTTTTTATTTACTGATTTTTATTACTTTCCAGTCTTCTTGTGTGAAGCTGAGATTTATGTGTATGAGACACTTGACTTAACCATTTTTGAATCATCGATCAATTATACTTCAGTTAATTTCTAGTCACTTGATGGAATTTGAATTGTTTATCTGATCTTGATGATGTCATGTTGTGACATGTTTTGACTTGACCATTTTGGAGTCTTCGATCAGTATTACTTTGAGATACTTTTTGGTTGCTTGTTGAGGACCGATGATTATCGTGATTATCAGTGATACCTTTAGTTACCAATAAAGAACTGTTGTGGTCATGATTATCTATGGATGCTTTTCATTTGCTCATGCAGATTTGATACTCTTATTATGGATTATCTTTTGGTATTTTTCCAGTCACTTGTATAGGACTGTGGTGATTTTATGATTTATGATTCCATGAGTTTAAGGTAGGTTATCTACTTGTAGTGTCGGGAAGTGGCTTGCAATGGGGGCTGGGGCTCTAAGAGGCTACCAGGGTAATTCATTGTAAGTTGTTTTAATAAGTGAAAACATTACACCTAATACTGACTTAGTGAACCTAATAAGATAATTGTTTTGTTCTCACCCATGCCTCGAGTGCTAGTACCGACTAGGATGGGAGTAGAGAGATTGCTTGGTTGCAACCTTGCATTCTGTAGTATGCCTCGTCTGTATGAGAGGATACTAGTGGTCGCATAGGGATCACTAAGGGGCCGGGGTCTATTGGAAGACTACCAGGGTAACTCTAGCGTGATCTGTGCGATGACACTTTCCCACTTGCATAGTAGGTTTCCTACATGTCTTTGTTGTGCCTCTGGGATTAGATGTTAGTTTGTGTTGGAACCTTTGAGTTAGTAAACTTTTAAGATTATTGGACTTAGAGATTTTTTGTGCTATGTGATTGATAGCCTATTTGGGACTTGAGATTATCTCCTCAGTGCGGTGGGAGAGGTCTATGTAGGTTCCACATGGTTGGGTGGTAGTGCTTTTACACTCTTATCATTTGAGATCCATTTGAGACACCATGGCAGATACATTCTTTGTTGGCATCTATCTTCATTCTGTTCATGTATTATGATGGTGGACACATATCCTTACATTGATGATTTGCATATGTTAGATGATGTTATCTTATGCTTTATTTTGCATGTTAGATTTCTTTTCTGCATATGATGTAGTATGTTTTAGGAGTGACATTCCTACTATGTTAATACCGATGACCTCTTCAATGATTTGGGATGTTACGCACAGAGGGATGGCTAGGGCCCATGGTGGTCTAATGATGTTATTAATGGTTGGGAGGAACCGCGCACTTAGTTAATTATGTTTGTGATAAATGGTTATCCTTTATGATGGATGTTTATATCTTTTATGATGATGTATCATGTATAAAATGTGGTTTAATTTACTTTATTGCGTCATGGATTAGAAGACCTTTCATTATTATTTCATGTAGTACTAGATGGAATTAATATTAGTGATTCAACATTAAGGGATCCTTAAAGAATGTAACCTGTTATGTATGTTTATGTTTACTTTCAGTGGAATGTTGTTATTGCTTTTGCTACTATGTTATGAATGGTTTTAACTTTCATGTTCAAAAAAAAAAAAAAAGTTTACAAACTTAGAAAAACTTTAGTTTAATTCTTTGGATCCCTTGGCGGGGTGTTACATATAGTATGCTATTCTCACTGACTACAATCAAGCCTCATCCTTATGTCACTCCATCTTCTCTTGTAGCTTGTGGTTCTCTTACTGTTGATCTGCTAACTAGGTACCTTTCATGACAATCTAGATTTGAAGATCTCCCAACTGCTGCTATGCTACTCTCAATCTATCTCTGATGTAGTGCAAAGTAAGAGAAATCCCCAAAGGATATGTCCTAGCCCCTAACAAATAACCACATAGTAGAAAAATTAATTAAAATGAAAGATCTAATACCAAATTAAAATAATTTATTCATAAAATAACTATTACATACAATGTGTCAGGCTATAAGGCCTTCCTGGTTATGGCCAAATACAATAGCAATTACAATAATAGTTCTAAAAGATCCCTAAAGATCCAATCCAAATGCTTGCTAGTCCAAATCTACTCTTTGGTAGAACCATCAAAGATCTCAACTTGTGCTTGCAAGCCACCAAGAAATCTCCTTGTTTCTAAATTGTAGCCACTAGCTCTTCTCCAACTAACAACTTCACTACAATCTTGCTGTAAACTGCCTCACATTTGGCACTTTGTCCATAGACTCAGGAAAACTCACTCTTTAGCTACTCTCCACACTCACTCCTCTAAAATGAACAAATAACTCCATGAATGAATGCATAAATGAATCCATATGACCCTCTACTTATAGCCAACTAATCCACAAGCCAACCTAGAAATTAAAAATTAAATAAAACTAACATTAAATACTTGAAGAGCCATAAGTTGGCCTTCAACAACAATTAAATGTCCAAAAATTGATACCCAAGAAAAATCATGATATCTCCTAGCCTTGATTGAATTATAACTTTTGCTTCAAATTAAAGGTAGTACTCTAGGTCAAATACTACTCCTAAAATTTTCAAGGGCTGATTCATTAAGAATATTTGTACATCCATATCGAAAGTCACATACAGAAACCTATTATGAAAAATACTAGAAATGGATACTCCAGGAGAATTTCCATATCTCATAACTTATAAATAATTAGAACTTGAACCATTGATAAAAGGAATTACTCTAGGCCCTCTTCAATCCCTAAAATTTGCATCCTCTCATTCATTGCACTAAATTAGTTACATGGCCTGTAACAGGCACTTAGAGACAAGAAAATGTAGCTCAAACTTGAACTCAATCCATCCAATCTCTATGCAATCATGAGGAAAGGTTCCCCAATGTGTCTCCAACACATCCTCAACCATTAAAATCATAACTCCACCAAAATCCAAGCTCAATTCTCCTACATCAGACTCTCTAGCTAAATAGAAAAGTATGTCCCATACTTTGATGCCCAAAGAAAGATCTGCAACCAACTTCATCTTTACCAAAGTCTTCCACTTCATCAAAGTCAATAGAACTAATCTAAAAATCAACCATCTATGCTTAATCTACTAAAACATTAGAATCAAATACATGTTAGAAACGCAATCAGTATGCTTACACCCAAGAACAAATTGAACATAATGCTTCATCAACAAATCCTTATCAACATAAGCAACTAGTGAATCCACACTTGCAACAACAAACTCCACATCAGAAAAAATATGTAGATCTTCATCAACACATGCCAAACTCACAACACCAATCATTTCATTGCTCACAACAAGATTTTCTTTGACATACAAGTCACCACCAACAACAATCAAATCATCCACAATCAAGTGTTCTACAATCTCCATGCCAGACTCAACCAACTAATCATGAAAACCAATATCTATCCCAGCATCAACAAGGTTAGAAATATCTTCAGCAACAACCTCTATCTACTCTATAGGTTATGTATCAGGCTCCACAAAATAATCAACAAAACCAATCTCTTCCATCTTGACCTTGCTATGCCATCTTCTCTTACAAGTCTTTTAACTGGCTGGATAACTCTCTTCTAGATCAGTAGACTCCAACTCCACAAACATCTATAGAATGTCTTCCTCATCTTGTACTTATCTTGATTAGGAAACCTAGTTTCAAATTGAGCAACCATCTCCTTAGCTTGATCAGCCAAACTAGCTTCAACTTGAGTAGATATCTTAGAAAACCTCATTTCTAGCTCATCACAGAGATTTGCAATCATCTTAGGATCCAATCGTCTCGGAGCCATCTCCCAAGATCTTCATAAACCCTCTGTAAAAAATCCTTCCCATGCTCCTTGTGATAAAACTAAATTATTTGCAAGTCAAATTGCAACCTACCACCTCTCATTAACAATCAAGAACCACATCACAAGTCTAGGACTAGGGATCTATAATCCACAAACTCTCTACAATCATGCCTCCACAAGATCAATCTTCCATATTTGCATTCATCAATCCATCTTTAAGCCCTCTAAAATTTCAAGTTAGAACCATGATTTTCTACCTCACAATCAATAGGTCTAGGACTCCAGAAAGAAAATCCACCTCTAGATCAAGATCAACTCAAATTGACTTCTCGAACCCAAGTCCTAGTGCAAACTTCCTTAGCTTCGGTGATCTATCTACATGCTTAAGAACAACCTTTTCTTTGATACCACTTGACACAATGTAAGGTAGGAGAGATCCCCAAAGGAGATGTCCTAGCCCCTAGTGAATAACCAAACAACAAAAATAGAATAAAAATGAAAGCTATGCTACCAAATTATAATATTTTATTCATAAAAATAACTATTACATACAATGTGCCAGGCTATAAGGCCTTCCTAGTTATGGCCAAATATAATATCAATTACAATAAGAGTTATGCAAGATCCCTCAAGATCTAATCCATATCCTAGCTAGTCCAGATCAACACTTTGGTAGAGACCTCCAATATCTCAACTTGTGCTCACACGCCACCATGAAATATTCTTGTTTCTAAACCATAGCCACTAGCTCTTCTCCAACTCACAACTCCACCACAATCCTACTATAAACTACCTCACTTTCAACACTCTGTCCATAGACTCAGGATAACATGCTCTTTAGCTATGTCCACACCCACTACTCCAAAATGAATGAATCACTCCATGAATGTATGCATAAAAGACTCCACAAGACCCCCTACTCATACCCAACTAAGCCACAAGTTGGCCTAGTAATTTCAAATTAAATAAAACTAACATTAAATACTTGAAGAGCCATGAGTTAGCCTCCAACAACAATTAAATGTCAAAAAATATATTCCCAAGCATGATCACAATATCTCCTAGCTATGATTGAATTAGAACTTGTGCTTTGAACTAAAGGTAGTAATTTAGGTCATCTAAAACCCCTAAAATGAACAAAGGCTAATTTTTCAAGGATATCTATGCATCCATCCTAAAAGTCATGTATAGAAACTTGTCATGCAAACTACTATAAATTGATACTCTAGGAAAATTGACATATCTCCCAACCTATAATGAATTATAAGTTGCACCTTTGAAAAAAGGAATTAATCTATGCCCTCTTCAATAATTCAAATGCATATCCTCTCATTCATTGCACAAAATTAGTTACATGGCATACAATAGATACCTAGAGACCAAAAAATGGAGCTCTAGTAGCAAGGTAAAAATGGCTCAAACTTCAACTCAATTCATCCAATCTATATGAAAACATGAGGAAGGGTTCCTCAATGTGTCTCCAACACATCCTTAACCATTAAAATCATAACTCCACTAATATCCAACCTCAATTCTCCAGCATCAATCTCTTATTCTCTTGAGGATGTATTGGGTCTATGCTAGAATGTCTTCGCCCTGTCCCTCAGGAGTAGGCTGATCCTACATCTCCTCATTGCCCACTACAGGCTCGACTTGTTGAGCTAATTTCTCTTATTCACATGATCTTTATGCATCTCTACCAATGGCACCCAAAGTACCCATCTCCCCTTGAGTACGTCTATGTCCTATCCCGCTCCCATTAGCGTCTAGATCTAAACCCATCTAACGAGGAAGGATCTACACCTGTGTCATCTATGATCTTAGATCCTACTACTCTAGCTATTGTGACTGATACTATGCTGCCTGCATAGGCTATATGGGCACTTCCATCCCTACTAGATCTATGAATCAAGGGTGGGGATGAATAAAAAATACTCCTTGTATGTCAAAGTCATCCCCCCATCTGCAACTATCAACATGTAATCCCAATGCATCAAGCAAGGGAGTGCACATCAATCATAGACCACCCAAAATCTAATTAGATAGACCACCCCTTATCCACCTCTGAGGTGAAGCAAGTCTAGATGCAGTACTCCTATGATATGTCCTATGGTCATTCGTACTATTGCCACACACATGTCAAAGGAAATCTCTCGATCAACTGGATTGAGTGACCATTCAATGTTCAAGAGGCAAACATATGTCCAAGCTCCACTCAAGTGTCATCTAATGCCTTTGTCTCTCTCCATAGTTGCCATATTACTACTATCAAATCATCAAGATGACCTCACCACTACTTAGTCTTACCTAGAGTTGTTTAGGTCATCTACCCTTGGTATCTGTAGATGTAAGGCTCATGATCCTACCTAATGTCAGCACATATTTTCCTCATGATGGGAAAGTGCTCCCATGGCCATACTTGAAGAACATAAACTCTTGCTACCATACTCTTCTTCTCTCAATATACCACTTCATGCATCTCATGCTACATATGGGCCTATATAAATTGACCCTGTCCAAACTACATTGGCTCTACTAGCATCTTTTGTAACATCCCACCCCAACCACATTCCAATCTGTACTAGCCTCTATCAAGCATTAGAAAGAAACTCAAGAATATACCAAGTATCATTGCCAATATATTTGTAGGACCATATGTCTACACCAACTCTTCCATGTGATGGCTCTACCCATAATGAGATCCTCTTAGAAGATGGTCCTTAGTTCCAATATACCTAATCTTGGCTGAATATCGTACTCAACTCATGGCCTGTGGAAGGATATCCATAGAGATTGGTAGTTGTCCTCTGGTGTGATAGTCATCTCTCCCAATGGAAACTAAAATGTGTTAATCTTTGAATGGAAATTCTCAACAAGTGCAATTAGTAACTCATGATTCACATACAAATTGAGGATATCAAAAATATGTGAGAGGCCAAGGGAATCAATGTGTGTCATCTCTATGGTATCTAACTGAAAAATTAGTGCCCTAATGGGGGCATAGTGAGATCTGAATGTGACATCTAGAAAGCTAACATGAAAACAACATGAACACGATCAATATTTGCTATTTGAAATGTCATACTATCTCTACATGTGCTACAACTTACAAAATGTATAAAACACTAACTGATGAAAATGTGAAAAGAATGACTACAAAATCATTTTTGAAAAATTCAACATAAAGAAAACACTGTGAGATTTCACATTCTCGGGAGAGTTTTCAATTTTTCACGTGAGATTTTATTTCTTCATGTGAAAAACCCTCATTGAATCATGCAAAAACATAATGGTATTTAGGGCCTTTCATGTGAGAGATGGGTACCTCCTACGCGAGAAAACCCAACACCCTAAGCTAGAAAGTACCCTAGTGGTACTCCCTCACATGATCTTTCCTACAGGCTCATGTGAAAAATTGGGTTTTTGTATGAGAGTTGATGACAAAAAATTTTAAAACATTCAAAAAAATGTAAAAAAATGACTAAAATTCATAAAATTTTAAATGTAAAGGAAGATATTCAATTACTCATCAATGGTTCGTAGTCTGTTGGTAGGCTGTGTCACCTCAAACACTTAAATCACCTCAAACACTCAAATTGATGAGTATGCATGGGGGCGACCATTTTCTCCTTAGAGCTCTTTTCCTCACTAAAGACAAATGCACAAATGGATTAAAAATGACCCTTTGGGCCCTTATATAGGTTTTGACCTAATTTTTCAAAGTATTCTGTTTGATATGAAAATTACCCCGTTAGCTAATTTGGCAACTTTGAACTCATATTCAAGATCAAATTCAAAGTTTGATACACTTAAAAAACTCAAATTCAAACTTTACTGACTCGATCAAATGCTTATATTGTCCATCTTTCTGATACTTTGTGAATCTTGGAATATTTTCAAATCATATTCTTCAAAATTTTCCAACTTTTTTGGAAAAGTTAACTCTGGTCAACGAAAGTTAAACTTGGTCTTTTGACCTAGAAATCACTCTAAATCAACTTTTTCATGCTCTTCTGATTTATTCTACAATCTTTTGAACCTCTGATCACTTTAGTTGTTGGAAATACAAATAGGAAATGTATAGTTCTGAGAGGGGGGGAATCAAAAGTACTAATCTCTAAACAATAAAACTTTTAACTTTAAAACAATGCATGCATTAACATATTGAAATAAAATGTAAAGTAAATGCATCCACTTAAACACTTGACACCAGATATGATTACCTAGAAACCCTTCAATGAGAAGGTAAAACTAGGGCGGGGATGACACCCATAATTCTTCACTACTGTAGCAATAAAGTTCACCTGTTAAGGTTACATATTTTGACCATTCTCATGATCTACCCTATTAAAGGCTTACAAAAGATTGTTAGATCTCAACTTGTTAAAGGATTTTAACACCCTATTAAAAGTGTGCATGGCTAAAGGACTTTAGAAAACTCACTTGGAATGTCACCATGTTAAAGGATTTTATAATGACTATTAAATCAACCATAGTCCAAAGGATTTCACCCTACTGATATAGTTGTTAGAAAATCACAGTAGAATGTTTGATCTAATATACTTACAAATTTGCCTTGCTCATTTTAGATCATAATTCTGTCCATCTTGATCCTCTTGATCTATTGTAACAATGTTGTATAGTTTTTCCTTTGTTCTGCAAGCTAATTCTACAATTCTTTCACACTTCTAAGTCACCTTGACTATATACTGATCAATTCACCCCTTTCATTTCCTTTAAATCTTGTCTATAATCACCTCCTCATATACACATTCACTCATACTAAATTATGTGTCTTCATCTCCCTTTAAAAAAATATTTGGTGGCTTAGGGTTAGGTATGAATCTATAATTGAGATTCATTCATTTTTCTCACTCAATTCCTCCTATTTTTCTAATTGGTTGTAAGCTGATCGCATAGGGAATCCAAATAGATTTGAGCTTATCTTCAAAGCTTCAAGAACTATCCATAAGTCAGCTCAAAAATGGTTTACATAGTTGTTTGTGCCATCACAAACAACTAGGTCCATTATGTGTTACTCGACACTTGATAATATTGATGCTCGACACTTACTATAATTCTCTCTTGCTCGGCACTTGAAATTGCTTAGCATCAACTGTTCACTTGACACTTAAACTACTCAGCACATAAGTGACTCAACACTCATTGCAACTCAACATCTATACATATTATTCTTGGCATGTGTTACTAGCTTAGCATGAACTTAGTAAATATCTTAAGTGTGCTGACACTCAATTGTCAAAACCAATCTGAGATCAACATTAGTGTCTTCCAATCTATGGCTTTGCATCACTATTCTAGTGTGTCATATTTCAATTTTTCTCACAAGGGGGTAGGATGACTACATCATTGAATCTTTCAAATCTACTGTCAACTTAATCTGAACATTATATCTTGATCACTAGGGGCATCTCATCACTTGGGACATCTTTGCTCCCCCCAATCTAGAATCATATGTCATCTAGTTTTTCTTTTGATTAGCTGATCACACTTATAATAGTCCTTGTCATAGTTTGATGTATAGGTATTGGGGCATTCTAACCCTAAATCCTGAGGATCAAGCCTCACTTTGAGGATGATTCTATGACTCATGATTAGTTCTTGTTATCTTTTATGGAAGTATTCAGGTGTTCTATCTAGACTCCAAAGGATTAAGATTCACTTTAGAGATAATCTTAATTCTTGCCGAGAATTAAGCTTCATTCTGGACATAATTCTAAATTCTTCATTTCAATCACTATTTAATGGATAGGGTTTAGGGCAATCTAACCTTGACTCCTGAAGATTAAGCCTCATTCTAGGGATAATTCTATGAATCATGATTGATCTTGTCAACTTCTAATGGATAGGTATTGGTAAAATCTAAAAGGGACAATTCTATGAAGTTTGATCACCTTTGATCTTTCATATTAGTATCTAGGTGTTCTATCTAGATCCCCTAAGGCTAGGCTTCACTCTAGAGACAACCTTTAAAAGCTCATCAATTGGTCTCTGTGTCATCAATTTTGGAACCAATCTCACTTCTTGGTCTATATTCTCAGACTTTTGATTTCTTTGAATCAACACACTGCTCACACATTTATTCAAAGAGGGGCAAATGTAATACCCATAAATTGGCATAATGGTATGTTGAACCAATTTTGATCTATCAATCTTACCTAAAATACTATTGTATTAGCAATTTTGATTTTGACAATATCTACTTGACCTAAGTGTCAAATGTAGAAAACCCCTATTCTGCATTAATCACATACTCTAATTAATTCCTAAATACTAATCAAATCAACTAAATTAAACCTATTAATTGAATTGATTTAATTACAAGTCCTAGTACTTTAACTAAAATGAATTCACCCCTTTATCTAATATAAATGATGAATTAAATGTATTTGATTTAATTAAATACCCTCATTCTTATTATTGAATTTAATTATTGAATTAATTAGATCACTCATTTATGAGGTCATATTTAACCTTTTTAAATCAAATATCTTGTGCATATTCTCTATCCAGTGCGAAATTGGAAACACTACGTGGACTAAAATTAGAAAAGGAATTAGATTAGTTAACTTCTTACACTTAGAAGTTATAAGTTAACTTCCTTATCATAAAGGAATTTTCTATTCAGACTGAATCTTATCTTCAATTTCAACCATTCATTTAGTTTGATCTGGACCGTTGATCAAATTCAAAGATTCTATTTAAGAAACCTTAAATCCTCATTTTGGAGGATGCACATGAAAAGTATCGAATTAATATCGAATTAATGCCAATTTTTTTATTCAAGCATTTGCATTCATAATTCTATTGCTTTGTATAATTTCCCATATAGATTACAATGCACACCTTTAGATTATTTTTCTTGTTTTATTCTTATATTAATATTCTCATCATCTAGTTTAATCTTGCATTTCATCTAGATTAGATCCTTCGTACTAGTGGTCTGGTTGTTGATCTCTCAATTCTGAGAGTGGATAGAAAAATCCATCTAGTTAGAAGACAATAGATCAATTTGTTGGATCATACCAAATGGACAATCCCATGTTCATTTCTTGATTTTTCTAGCATGTAAAGATCATGTTGAAGTGTGTGGTTAATTTAGTGGCCCACAATCAGCACATACAAACATAGTCTCCATAAGTTTATGAATTGGTCATAATGTTAGCATCGAGTCCTAGACATATAGGGTCTTGATCTTGTACCAAGAAAATAGAATAACTAATAAGAAACATAAATGAAAAGTTATATCTTCATCCAGTAGGTTCTCACAATTTCTCAAATGATGTGGAGGATGATAAGAAAAAATCTTAGAAGTCTTCTTAAGGACATCCATATAAAAAAATCTCCCATATTGAGAACAATATGCTATTCACAACCATAATCTTAACGAATTTCATCACTAATCTCTCAATGCCAAATCTCATCTTGACTTAATATTTCAATTCCTCTAACAAGGGAATATTCACAAAAAAATTCATTATTAAGTGCTTAAGATGAGGGGTCTTATAGTAGAAATCATGGACCTCTTTTTTCACTTCATCAAAACTCTCCATTTTACCGTCTAGCTTTGTCAATGCTTCCTCATATTTGAAAAATCTTCTTATATCATCTTCTAAGAAGATGACTTCAAAATATGCCTAAAATTGTTGCACTACCACATCTACTAAACACAAATTTTCTTTAGAGTTATCATAAAAATCTCTAGGTTTGTCACATTATAATATCTATATGCTTCAAAAATCATTACTTGGGCCCTTTCCTGTATTTCCCATATATCTTGGAACATAGTTACCATAGCTTGGTTTTTTTGATGAATAGTCCCTTTCTATTCAAAAATTAATACACTAGTTACAAATTCACAAAAAAGGGGCCAGGGGATACAAGATCACCCCACAAGAGTCCAAATAGTTGAAGCTGGACTCAACAACTATTCATCAAAAAAACATTTAAGAAACTCCCTTCGGCTGCCAGAGTAGTGCCATTAGAGGGAGGTGGTTCTTCATGATCATTAAAACCCTAGTCATTGCTAGGATAGTAGGCAGACTAGGAACAATCTAGCCATCAATAGTTTCATCACCAACTTGTTCTTTGTTTTTCTCCTCTGCCCATAGTGGAAAAATAACTAGATTCAGGTCGAAAGGCTATTTGGAGATAATAGTACCAGGAGGAGAAAAAAAAGGGGAAGCCATAGGAACTAGGGACCAACTAGAGCTATAGCAAGGAAGAGAAGCTAAACAACACTAAAAGCCATCATCACCACCACTAGGAGAGTGATGGTGGTGAGCTTGTGAGAAGTGAGCAAAATAACTACAACCTCAACGGTGGCCCCAGAGTGGAGTAAGGTCAAGTGAGGAGGCACTCGTGTGATCATGCAAGGAATGTTACCCTAGTGATTAAGAAAATTCCTAAAGGTGGACCACCTCCAGACCCACCTTGTTGGTTTGGACCTGAATCTACAACATGAAATTATCAAAAGTGTCTAATCCCTTTCCTATTAAAATGGCTAGCAAAATTCTATACCTTTGACTTCTAATTTTCTAAAAAGCCTCCAAATATTTGGACCACGTTTCAATCACATCCACTAACCCAAACTCTTTCTCAATTACACCTCCCATTTTCTTCATAACATTCCTTATGTCATGTAGGAGCTTTGTATTTAGTTGTATTATATTTGTATCTTGCTTCTCAAAAAAATGTTGCCACCTTTTGCAATCATCCAAAAATTACTCACTTTATGGAGGGCCTACAACTCATTTCTTAAGGGAAATCTTCTATGCTATCTTAAGGTCAATAGGGTCAAGATTTATGATTGTCTTTAAAAGAAAAGAGCATACTCTCCTACCATAAATATGATCCCTTTCTCATGAGTTATTAATCTTTTATAAAGAAATTTTAAAAAATCTAATAAATAAAAAACACCATGTTCATTTGTATCTCCAAGGCAACCTATAAAACCACATGTTATAAATTTTAGCAATGTAATCCTTTAGAAAGATAATCCTTAAAAACCATAAGGTAGAGTATAAAGTATGCAATCAAAACTAGACAAACCACTTCTTAGGATACTGTCAAAAAAATAAATATTCAAAATCCAAGTTAGAGTTAAAATTATAAAGAAAAAAATAACAATTATATGCAAATATAACCAATATCAAAAAAGCATAGAACACATAGAAGAGAACAAAAAACACAAAGATTTAACATGGTTCACCCAATCCCAGGGCTACATCCACCAACCAGTGAGATCAATATTCTTATTATATGGTGATAACAATTTGATTACAATCTACAATCCCTTGCAGCTCAATACCACTACAAAGATACTAAATGAGCATACATGATAAAATACCTAACCTTAAGCAATTTTCTACAAACAATGTCATATCTTTTCTAGTAAGTGTATGTTGAGCTCACTTGGTTGATGAACATAGTTTCATGTATCAACTGAGCATTCCAAATTTTACCTAGTTTGGAAGACAGTGACTATCGAGTTCACTTGGTGATAAAGATAAGTTTGTAGAAGATTGACTATTAACCGAGATCGCTCGGTTAATGAAGGAAAATTTGGATGGAACCAGTGTTAATTGAGTTCACTCAATTACCGAAAGAACTCTATGAAGATGCAGTGTTAACTGAGTTCACTTAGTTAAGATAGGAAAATCTTTTTTGTTAGTGCCTATTGAGCACTAGCAAGGTCGGCTAATGAAGGATTTTCTTGTTTTGGCATATTTAGTTTAATATTTTTTTTTGGTTGGTTCTAGCCAAATAAGGAGATGAATATTAATTATTCTAAGTTGTATTCAATCTATCTTGACAATATGTATGATATAAGTATAAGGTCAAGTTGAGGATTGAATGTGTGCAAGTGAGTTGAAATATAGAAGATACTAAGAGGAAGTGAATTAGAAGGATAAAAAAGATATCCTTGTGGAGTTGCAAAGATACATTCAATTAGAAAGGATCAAGCCAGAATAGAGATCTATAATTTGAAATTTAGTTGCATTAGAAATAAGGTCATCCCATTGTTACTCTTTAACCACTATAGTAGTGATCTAAATCTCTTAACCAAGTTGGCTTAACAACTATTTCTAAATCCTCGAACAAGGTGGATTTTATAGATTGAAGTGTCTAAAGACCTCTAACAAGGCCATTCCTAATAGGGTGATTATACCCTCTAATAGGGTCACACTTAATAGTTTGTTTTGTAACCTTTAATAGGGTTCACTTTAGAAGAGTGAAAATTAGTAATTAGTTACAATTGGTGGTTTTTCCCAAATTGGGTTTCCACATTAAAACTCGGTGTCACTTGTGTTCATGATATTTCTTTAATGTGTATGCAAATAAGTTAAGATTCATCACATTAAATATCATAATATTTTCATGTTAAGAATTTGCCAAGTTACAACATTTACTAGTGTAAATCGAGTGCTTGTGTGTTTACTGAGCATCAATATTTCTAGTGAAGTTAGAGATCTGTGTCAACATCTAAGGGATATGGGACCTTTTTCAGTGGTAACTGATTCACCCCTTCCCTCTCAATTTCTCCTCCTATATTTCCAAAAATTGGTAGCAAAGATTCTTGGTCCTTGTAGAGAAGGTTTTAAGGACCTAAGCTAAAGATTAGGATGTTGTAGTCAAAATAAAGTAACTATTGTGTTTAGCACTTGTTAAGCTAGTCAATCTAGGTAGTTAGGAGGTGAGAGAATGCATCGGTTGGTTCCCAACCAATGGACCCTTCTATAAGTACCTAGATGATTATCAATGTACAGTGTGGGTTTTTTGGTATTAATAAAGAAATCATTTCCTTGCCTACAAGGTTGTGGTATTACTGGTAAATTCTATGTTTTATGCATGTGTATATCAATTGTATTATTCTATATTTGTGAACTTGAGTAATATTACCACTCTACATTTACGGCATCATTGCCTAAGTTTAAATCTTGAGGTATTGTGCCAGATAGGATGGACTAATGGGAAGACCATTTATACCTTGCATCCAAATTACTAATAGCGATGGAGAGGAGGAGGAAATAACTAGGGAGGATTAGTTGACATGTGAGTTGGTGATAGCGTGGGAAGTTATGGTCGAGCAGTACATGCAAAGGGAATGATGGGGACACAACCCAAGCACAGAATGGACACAACAGGAAAGGGAAATTTTATTAACTTTGTAAATAAGCTAATACATTTAGTACAAAGAAAATAGACTTCAAAACATGCCCTAAGGGCTTACAATAGTATAAGTCTAGAGATAATTTCTCCTTTTAGTACCTTCTCTCAAACTCCACTCCGAACTGCCTTTTACAATGCCATAAATGTTCTTAAATAGACCCCGAAGGTTTAAGGATTAGGAGTACATTCTAGAAAGTACTAGTTGGCATCCACCGACCAAATAGAAGGCTCCAGAAGCTGCATTAGAAGTCGACACAAATCTGGAAGAATCCATAAATGGTAACCAAACTTCTGAGAGGCATAACTTTTGAACTGTAGCTTCGATTGACGAACCGTTTACATTTTCGAAAAGCTCTCAAAGTGCTCTATAGCCCTATGGACAAGCTTAGCTTGTCTCCCATTTTTCAGCCCTATTCAAGGTCATTTAATTCCCCTAACCTGACTTTGAATCATTCTTAAGAGGTCTCCAAAAACCTAAAAATTGCAATAACTTTCAAACCGTGGGGCCTTTTGACTTGATTCTTTTTCCGGAATGCTCTAAATTACAATTACAATCTTTTGACCAATTTAAACCTTCTAGTTCATCAAAATGATGGCTCAATTACATACTCCTATTTTTTTTGCATTTATACGTATCCCAAGGTTTTCAAATACTTTATCCTAGAACACTGATAGTGGAACTATGAGAGTTGGAACCTTTATTTGACCCAAATGGGTATCCAGAAATGAAAACACATGAAACAGAAACTAAGTCTAAGTACATTTTTTTGGTTGACAAAGGATTGCTCTTATACCTTTCGATGCTCCTGCATCAGGGAAGCCTATGAAGGATGGTTCCTTAGAGCATGGTACGTGATGAATGCTCTATGCCACTAACAGTGCATGATCTCCTAGGTCAGATTCCTCAGCTTTTGGCAAGGAACCTCATACATATTGAGGACTAAAGAGCACAACTTGAGAGGGAAAGAAGAAGGCAACAAGTTCTTCAATGATTTACTGAGAGGGCACGTAATCACAAAGTAGAGGAACCCCATAAGCCAAGATGAGAAGATAGGCACTAAATTACTTCATGTGCTGATTCCAAATAAATACTGAAGGAAAACACTAGAGGATGAAACTGAGGAGGAAGTCACCCTAAGAACCTTATATATCTAGCAGAAAGAAGAGAGATGTTGTAATTTGAGAACACAAGGGGATTCCCACCAAAGTTAGGAAGGGTGGATTGAAAATACCATTGAGGAACTAGAAAAATTGGTTATTTCAAAAACATCAAGAAGGTGGTTCACGTGCAGAAACATAGAAACCCCTACACAACAAGAATTATGTCAGGAGGAGATAAATAGTCAAGAGTCCAGTGCATTGGGAAGTGGTGTTCCTTCAGGAGGTAAAGTTCCATCAAGAAGTGGAGTTCTCACAGGAAATGTTGTTCCTTCAGGAGGTAAAGTTCCATCAAGGAGTGGAGTTCTCACAGGAAATGGTGTTCCATAAAGAAGTGGCATCCCATTGAGAAGTGGTATTCGATTAAGAAGTGTTGTTCCATCAGGAAGTAAAGTTCCATCAAGAAGTGGAGTTCCAGTGGGAAGTGGAGTTCTAGTGAGAAGTGGTGTTAGAGCGAGAAGTGGTGTCCCATCAGAAAGTGGTATTCCATTGAGAAGTTGTGTTCCATTAGGAAGTAAAGTTCCATTAGGAAGTGGAGTTCCAATGAGAAGTGTAGTTCTAGTGGGAAGTGGCATTCCATTAGGAAGGGATGTTCAATTAGAAAGTTCCATCGAGAAATGGGGTTCCATCCAGAAGTAAAGTTCCATTAGGAAGGGGTGTTCCATTGGGAAGTGTTGTTCCATTAGGAAGGGGTGTTCCATTAGGAAGTGGGGTTCCATCTAGAAGTAAAGTTCCACAAGGAAGTGGAGTTCCATCGAGAAGTGGTGTTCCATCAAAAAGTGGTGTGCCATCAAGAAGGGTCATTCCATTAGGAAGTAGGGTTCCATCTGTTGTGGTGTTCCCTTGGGAGGAGGGGTTCCATTGGGAAGGAGGCAACAAGGAAAGAGAATGGCATTAGATAAACAAAAATTGTCTAAATTTACAGGCGATGGATCAAAGGACCCTGCCTGCCATTACAAAACTTGTATAACTATATGGCAAGTGAATGGGGAGAATGATAATAATGAATGGTTGAAGGCATTTCCTACCACATTAAGAGGGATCACCATAGATTGGTATGCAAACTTGGATGCTAACAAGAAGAACACTTGGGATAACTTACATAGAGCATTTGAGGAAGAATTCAAATTGTTAAGAGATGATGATGAAATTTTCACAGAAATCTATAATACCAGGCAAGACAAGAAGGAATCGGTGAAGGCTTATACCAAGCAACTGAAGGAACTCATCAACAAATTGGACAATAAGCCTTCAAATAGGTTAAAGAAAAGATGGTTTATTGAAGGACTCACCCTATCCTTAAGAAAAAAAATATGAAGATAGTCCCACCATCCACTTTTGGAGATGCTTGTACATGTGTCATAGACATTGAAAGTAAAAATAAAACCTCAAATAGGAGATGACATGGAAGCTATACTGAGAGTTTGGAGGAGAGTGAGGAAGAGTCAAAAATGATCCAAGCCTTGATGAAGGACCTCAAATGGCTAATGAAGGAAGTAGATGGAACTAAGGATGAGAAGAAGGAAGGTAAAGACCTATGGTGTACAAACTACGAAAAAGATGTTCATACCAAAGGAGCATAACTGAGAAAGATGTTTTGTGAGATTTTCTTGATAGGGGGTCATGCAATTAAAGACTGCCCTTATAATGTAAAAACAAGGAATGCCCAGATACTATTTACTGGAGAATAGTCTACACCACTAGCAACTCCCCCAAAGAAAAATAATATAGAAGCTTCACCAGGGGGTAAAAGAATAATTGAAGAGGTAGTGCCAATAGTAGTAATAACAATAGCAACACAAACACACCTCAACAGGTAATCCAATATGATTCTCGAGGACAACCCATGATCCAATGCTAAAGAAGCAATGAATGGGGCCATTTTTCTTGAGAATGTCAAAATAGAGGGGGATATAATGGAGGAGTGCTCTGCAAATGGTATGGGCCTAGCAACCATGAGGATGTGAATTACCCAAGGAGAAATGGTGTGAACATGCTGGATATTGTAGGATTAGAAAATGAGAAAGTCATGTACCTGGAGGTGATTGTGGAAAAAACAAGCTTTGAGGAGGAAAAGAAGAACATCCAAAATGAGTTGAGAGGCGAAACAACAATTAAGCCAGCCAAGACCCTTATGAGAAAGGGGGTACCCAAAATCATAAGGAAAGTATTAGAAACTACCATTTTGGTCTCGATTGGGGAGTTACTGGACAATCTACCATAGTTACAAGTTGCATTGACACAAGGAACACTACCAACTCAATAGGATCCCCAAGTGGAACCAAAAATAGTGGAACAAGTGGACCTAAAAATAGTAGAATAGGTAGAAAAAGAAGAAACTTTAGTGGAAAAGGAAGAAAACACCTTATTTACAATAGGTCTAGAAAGACCACTAGTAGTGGTAGAGATGGAGATCATGGGGTACAAACTCTCAAACATGATAATTGATCGAGGCTCCAGGGTGAATTTTCTATCAGAAGATACTTGGAAGGTGATTGGGAAACCTACCTTATGGTCACCAAATTCTAGCTCGTAGGAGTACATTAGCATGGCATCAAATCAATTGGTACCTTGATAGGGAAAAAGGTAATAATAGGAACCCAACAATTTTTTTAAGACTTTGTTGTTATTACCTTAGAGAAGAAAGGATATGATGCTTTATTACTGAGAGTATGGCTAGTAGTAGCAAAGGAGAATCACAACTAGAAATGAAATAGCCTCTCTATTGAATTAAAGGGTAGGAAGTACACTATAGATCTAATAAACTAGTTGATAAGTCAGGACATGGCATCTGATTCTAAAGAAGAAGACTATGAAGGGATTAAACCTAATGAAGAGGGAGTACTCAGGTTAGGAGAATACTCATAGGATGATACAGACTCCCTTAATGGATTATTCCACAGGAAAATGGGAGACTATGAAGTTTTCCACCAAGAATGTAATATGTTGCAAATACAAGGATCTCACTCAAAAGGAAGGTACCTAGAGGAGTGTACTAAGTATGACCAAGGAGACCAAATGAAACCAAATCCTTATAAAGAGACCAAGTCAAAAAGCATTACCACAATTGATAGAAAGGGAATTGATAAATAGGAAAATGCAGCTGAGGTAGTAGTACAGATATAGGAAGGAGTGGTCTAGAAGGTAGCCATATGAATAGCCCTACAAATAACCATACGAGAGGGATGAGTGACTATGCAAAGGTACTTAGAGAACATACCTATATGACATCATAGTGAAAAAGGCATACAATAGAACAATGTATGCAAGGTGGACATGTCCATACAACATCAAGGAAGTACAAAAGTAAGGAAGTATGGTTGTACGATAATAGGAAAGAATTCCATCCATATGGCTAAAAGGAACTACATTTGTATGCTAAGACACATGCCCATACAATATAGACACTAGTATGTATGACAATAGACTTTAGAGGGAAATCCTATCCAATAGTCACTTGTATGATAGTCATCTGTATGGTAGCAAGGAAAAGTATGACATTGGAAAATTTCATTTGAACATGGCACTATACAAAAATGAAGAGAAACATCAATATGACTTCCAACCACATCTGTACAATATCCATTCAAGTCCATATGACAGCTATTTGCATCTATGCAACAAGGGTGTATAAGAGGTAATTTAGTATGATAGGTGGTGACACTTGTAAAACAACAATATGGAGGATGACAGACAAAGGTAGGGTAGACACAGGCATTCATAGTACATGAGAAATTCATACAAAATTTGGGACAACCTATTGAAGTTGGTTACGAGCCATCCCTACAGAGGGATGGTTGGTACAAGTGGCACATATAAGCAGTTAAAGAGGAAGAGACAAGGGAGATGGTAAAGGGAAAGGGTGAGATGGAAAAACGTAGTGATAACATTGGTAGGTTATGGCTGCCACCTTTCATCAATGGGAAGTAGAAAAAATGGCCATGGAGGAATCTTGGCAAATAGAGAAAGTAGATCTGAGCATATTGATGTCCTCCCATCCCTCTTCTTGTAGTCAATTTTTTTTTTTTTTTCATATTCAAAAGTTTCTTGGAAGATGACTTTTTTTTTTGGGGGAGGGGGATAGATGTAGTCAGAATAAAGTAACTATTGTGTTTAGAACTTGTTAAGCTAGTCAGGCTAGGTACTTAGGAAGTGAGGGAATATGTCGGGTTGTTTCCAACCAATTGACCCTTCTATAAGTACTCGGATGATTGTCAATGTATAGCATGGGTTTTCTAGTATTAATAAAGAAATCATTTCCTTGCCTACTGGGTTGTGGTATTACTGGTACATTCTATGTTTTATGCTTGTGTATATCAATTGTGTTATTCTATATCTATGAACTTGAGTAATATTACCACTTTACAGGTGTCTTACAGAAGGAAGATCACCAAGCTAAACCAAGATAACTTCATGGCATGGAAAGAACTCATGAGGCTACACTTAGCAACCATTGGAGATTCAGGGCTAAAGTCCCTAGACACCAAATACACAACACTAGTTGGAACTATGAATATTTAAGAAATATTAGAAAAGAAGAGTCATAACATTATGATGACTGATATTGTTTCATCTCTCAACTATGCCAAATTTGACAAAGTCAAAGACTGTGGAACTACTTATGAAAGGTGGATTGAGCTAAAAGCCATCTATGGAGGAGATGAAAATGTAAGAAAAGCTAAAGTTGAAAGTCTCAGAGGATGATTTGATCAATATAAAGAGGAGATAAGATGAGAAAATTGTAAGATATAGTGATAGAATCAAAGCCAGTGTTTGTGCAATGAAAGCTTTAGGAGGAAAGATTGAAGATGAGAAAGTGGTAAGCAAGTTTCTTAGAGCATTTCTTCCTATATATGCAATCCAAGTATTAGACATTGAAGAAATGAGGTGCAATCCAAAGAATGATATAACATTAGATACATTAGTTGGAAGGTTGATAACATTTGATCTATATAACTATGATAATTATGTTTCTAGTTCTAGCAATATTGAGTCTACATTTGAAGCCAAGTTGTCACTCAAGAAGAAAGCTAAAAAGTCAAAAACCAATCAATCTAAAAGAGAAGAAGAAGATATTTATGATAGTGATCTTGAAACTATTGAGGCATTACTTGCAAGAAGGTATCTCAAAGGCAAAGGAAAGTACAAAGTTAAAATTTCTTTGATTTTTTTCTCTTGTGTAGAAGTTGGACACATTGCTGCAAGATGTCAAAATGGAAAAGACAAAGGCAAAAAGAAGCACAAAAAGTACAATAGAAAGAAGGATTTCAAGAACTTCAAGAACTACAAAGAAAAAGGTAAGAAATCTTGTTTTATGGCTAAAGATTTGGATAGTAGTGAAGATGATGAAATGGTATATATTGCTATAAAAGATGAATCAAATAATGAAGGAGATAAAATGGCATTATCCCTCATGTTAGAAAAAAAATGATACACAGATTATTGATAGTGGTTGCTCACATCATATGACTGGTGACAAAACAAAGTTTGAACAATTGGAAACAATGAACCATGTTTCATAACGGGAAAAGGTTGTATCTCACTAACCAATGAACTTAGATGTGATAATGTTTATTGGGTTGAAGGACTAAAGAATAATGTACTGAGTGTGGCATAGTTGAATAACATTGGATTCAAGGTAGAATTCATGAATGGGAGGGCCAAGCTACTAGATGGAAAAGGAAATCTGGTTGAGTCTGGTAACCAAACAAAAGGTAACCTATTCTATCTAGATCTTAGTGAAAGTTCATGTTTCATTTCTTAAGTAGAAGAAAGATGGTTATGGCATAAGAGGCTATGTCATATGAACTTTGATAATTTGAACAAAATAAGAAAAATCAAAAGAGTGAAAGGTATTCCTAGTCTAAGGAAACCTGATATGGGCCTATGCAAATATTGTCAAATCTGTAATATGGGCAAGACAAGTTTCAAAAGAAAGAACTATCATTCTGAACAAGACTTGGATCTAGTTTATACTGACTTATGTGGAACTATTAGAATTGAGATCTACAATAGAGATAAGCATTTCATTCTTTTTGTTGATGATTATTCTAAAATGATGACTTTAATGTATCTAAAAGATAATTCTGAAGCATTTCAAAAGTTTAAGTGGTATCTAGGAAGAATAGAGAAATAAACTGGAAAGAAGTTGAAGTGTCTAAGGTTAGGCAGAGGTGGTGAATTTATTTATGATGAATTCAATGAATTCTACATCAAAAGAGGGATTAAAAGACAAATATCAACCCCTAGTACACCACAACAAAATGGTATAGCTGAAGGAATGAATAGATCCATCATTGATTATGCAAGAAATTTGATGATAGAATAGAACATTGCAATCAAAATCTAGAAGGAAGGAATCAATATTGTAGTGCATACCATGAATAGAGTATGGCTGAAGAAAGACTCAAATAAAAATCCTTATGAAGCATGGTATGGCTACAAACCTAATGTAAGTTACTTGAAAGTATTTGGTAGCAAATGTTATATCTTGAAGGAATCTAGGATAGGTAAAGTTGATGTCAAAGGTGATGAAGGCATATTCGTAGGATATTCCTGCAGATTTAAAACATATAAATGTTTGAACTTATACACTCATAATATCATAGAAAGTGCAGATGTGAGAATTGATGACTTTGTAGAAAAGAGTGAAGAAGAGAGTAGCAATGAACTTGAGGATTACAAGAATTTTGTCTACTATGAAACTAATACATTGCCAATCCAATTGGAAGTCAACAAAATTTACCTCCCAAGTCCCCAAAATCTCTAGAGGCTATTGAGCTACAAATAGTACAACCAAAGTCTCTATTTGAAGGACCTAAGTTGTAGTCAGAAGCTACTGAGTTGTTGCTAGAGAAAATTGAATCTAATCGACCTAAGTCATAGACAATGGGACCCAAGCTTGATATAGAAGATCATGACAAAGATAGTGGAACAGGTTCTAAATTCAAAGGACCTATGTTAGAAAGATATGTCAAAAGACACCATGCACTTGATCAGATCATTAGAGACAAGTCAAATGGAAAAATGACAAGAAAAAAATTGAAAGAAATAAATTGAATGAATATGGAGAAGTTTCCATAATAAAGCAAGGTTAGTATGCAAAGACTATTCTCAAGAAGGTATTGATTACGGTGAAACTTTTGCTCCTATTACAAGATTAGAAAGTGTTAGAACTCTAATTTCTTATGCTCCACATAAAGGATTTAAATTTTATCAAATGGATGTAAAATCTATATACTTGAATGAAGTTCTTGAAGATGAAGTTTACAAAAAAAATTATAAGCATTTGTAGATCCTAGCAAAAAGAATATGGTTTGTAAACTACACAAGGCATTGTATGGAATCAAGTAAGCTCCTAGAGATTGGTATGAAGGACTTCATAACTACTTGATAATGATTGGTTTTCAAAGAATAGATGATAACAATAGCCTGTATACCAAAGAATGAGCAAAAAGGAAAATTATATTGGCTGAAATCTTTGTAGATGATACACTGTTTACTAGACATGATGACTTATACAAAACCTTTTTAGAAGAGATGAGTAAAGAATTTGAGATGTCCATGTTTGGAGAGATAAAATTCTTTGTTGAATTGTAGATTCAATAGAAGAAGGATGGTATCTACATTACTCAATCCAAATATATCAAGGAGATACTAAAGAAGTTTGGAATGGAAGATTCAAGACTAGTTGGAAAACTATATCTACTAGACATAATCTTTCCAAGAATGATGATTCAAATGAGGTAGATTAGACCACATTCAGATCAATGATTGAAAATTGCAACATGTAGTGCACACAAGGCTTGATATTGTACTAATTTTCTCAAAAAATTATATTTTATAGTAATATGCTTGGTCTTGGTATTCATCATAGAATTCTTTGATATATTGCCTTATTGAAAATAAAAGGCCATGTTTAAGAGAAAAAATAATGAGTGGAGGATATTAAGAGACAAAATAGATTTCACTCACCTTGGAAAGTATGTATTCAATATGTAGAGAAAAAATTCTTTTATTTTTTTAATCAAGAATTCTTCTTTTTATGTGCACACATAGGATAAAGGGAATTTATTTAATTAAAATGAGGTATGTTGTGAAACCCCTTGGAATAATAGGGATTTGTTGTTTCACCTGTAATGGTGAACCTGAAACCAATGGACGTAAAGGCACCACCAGAAGCATTTGAATCTATCATAGCCTATGGTCGATTTGCTAAAACATAGGGTCAAAAGGGAGATGCTCTTATGGATCATAGAAAAAAGGCACTTGATACTTACAAGTTCATAATGATTATTCTATAAGAGAAAGAACTTCTATCATACACTAGCAATTAGACACTCGCAAAGGTAGAGTAAACTAGAACATTTGTCGACCCACCTTGGTGAATCTGGAACCAGTGAATATGCCCATTGCCCTACCCTACCCTACTATTATAAGGGAGGGCCTATCATACCATCATACCATCCTATTATTTTAAGGCATACCCATAAAATTTTAGGCTAGGGGGCTAGGTGGTGAGCCCTTATCCTTACCCTTCCCTTCCCTTCCCTTACCTTAAAGTAGTAGGGGTGGCGGTGGAGTGGGGTAGCATGGGGTGGGTTGGGGGTAGGGGTAGGGGCCCCCTTCTATATTACTATTGGGCCCACCATGCATCTGCATGAACCTGCAAGGGTGAGGGCTGCTTCTACATGCATGAAGAATAACCCATGGATGGTTTAAAGGTTAACTAACTAGTTCAATCAGCTCCTGATCCAAGCCTATATAAGAGTAGGGGAACCCAAGAATAGTAGGGGCCTATAGAATAATAGAGCTAGAGGTTCCCTACAAGTCACTGGCTCCTTCTATAGAATTGTTTAGTTTCCAAAAGAGGGGGTTGGGAGGATTAGTTATAGCCACGACATTAGGCTCAACTATCCCTATTGTGGGTAAGGAAGGCTAGTCACTATAATGAGGAGGGAAACTGACCAATAAAAAGTGAGGGACAATAATTTCCAGTAGGACTCCTTAGGTCCCTAGTGATTTCACTACTAGTGGATCTCGGTCTGCATCGATATGGAAGGGATGCTGAGCAAGGTGCTTCATGCCTTAGGGAATTTTGATCCAGAAAATAAAGTGCATTTGGGTCTACTATTGGTGGATCAACTAAATCAATCTAATCAATGTTAGGTAAACAAAAGTAGCTACCCACCCAATCTATAGCCTCTGTACCACCTAAGCATGCATCTTGGCATTAATAAGCCTACTAGAGGTTGAACTATAATAATAGGCTTGCCCCCAAGAACTAATATAGGGCATGTGATGTATAGAATCTGTGCACACTATCAACTTTTAGAATGATACCCTACCCCTAGTCTTCTCCTGCATACAATGCCTAAATGAATATGAGGTTATCCCTTACCTTCCCTTTAGAATAGTAGGGCATTTAGGTAATGGTACTTCACTCATATGGTATGAAATTTGTGAATATGAGGGACAACCATTTCTTTCACAAAATGATCACTCACCCTCTTCTAGATTAGTTCTTCCCCCCTTCAATCAGGTGGGAGCATTCTAACTATTTTATTGTGGTCATCAAATGTAGAAAGTTCTCATCAAATGAAGAACTATATCTATCTAAAGGTGACATGTTACATATAGAATCTAAAAAGGTAAAAAATCAAAATGAAAGCATGCTCAGGTCTCGGTAGTGGAAAGAAAGAATGCTCAACCCTAAACTATCTATAATCGATAATATTAAGCTAAGGCCTTAATCAACCTACCCACTATGCTTAGGGCCAATTTTAGGTGTTTTTCCCTCCCTTCAAAGGAAAATTTTACCTTTCACTTATTGCCATATTAGGCCAGCATCACAATTTAAGTTTCTCTCCCCAACCCTAGGTTTTGTAGCAGCCTAGCATTTTGTATACAGGCCCCGATGATTGACTTATGTAGAGTACTTTGGGTGGGGGATTAACTACTCCAACCAAGACACTAGACTATGTTCTCCCTCGACTGACATCCTCCCTCCATAATATGAATATGTTAGTCCAAGATCTCACATAAGAATACTTATTCAACTTGGCATTTCATGATCAGCAACAAAGTTGAACCATGCCCAATCAAGCTGATCTAACCAATCTATGATCTCATATCTTAGTTCACTTAGCTCACCCCAAATTATTGTCTTTACTCTCTATAGGTGTTGTCACTCATTGCGTTATAGATAGAGAGGCAAGGCCTGATTGATCAAGTGAGCTAGATGATATAGCTATGTAGATCAAATGGAAATGTAATTCAATGGGTTGGATCTTTGGGTAGCACAATGTTGTGATCTAAAATCAAATGGGTATAAAGATAAAGTTACTCAAGTGCCCCTCAAACCATTCAGAATAAAAACCAACCTCTTTAAGCCCTATGCCTTCAATAATATGAAGGGGAGCCCCTACCCCACAATAATATAGAAGGGGCCCACCCCACCCCTCTATTTTAAGGGAAAGGAAGGGAAGGGAAATGAAGGGTAAGGGTAAGTCCTTTCAATTTAGAGAGTGAATTATCTACCATATCATAAAGGTATAGGTGTTTCCCCCCCAACTGAGCCAAATGCCCACCTAGATGTGCCTATATATGTGTATGTGTTATTGTATAATGAGTCTTCCACTATAGTCAGTCAGACACTGAGTGAGGAAGTATAGGTGTGTTATAATCATGGGCCCAGGGAAAGAACCTCCAGTTCATTGTATTGCACATTGGGATAATGTGGACCTTCAAGTTATAAACAAGACCAATACACAGGCCATAGATTTGTAGTTCTAAATTACAACCTCTTTCAATAAAAAGGGGTAGCACCAATCTCTAGAAAAATTAGAGAGGGTTACTGATCACTACTACCTTATACAAAAGAGGTTTACCTGATGGAACATATAGTAGGTTCAAGCCCTAGCCTAAAACTAAGTTGGCTACTATTTCCAAACCCTATAGAATAGATTAAGATATATTTTTCTAGAAATACAAAAATCTTCTTAATCAATGAAATGATCATTTCATTATTTTATTTCGTAGCCTAAAAAATGATAGTGAAATAATTGAGGAAATTGTCATTGACTGAGCACCTTATAAATAGTAGGGCTTGAAGCAGGGTGGGAGATAGAGAATGGCTTGCTTGATCCTACCCATCTGGAGCAATATCTCTCTCTCCAAGATTGAGATGGGATATTTGGTTGGAGCCATCTAGAGTGGGATAACTAATATCCAAGTACAATAATATTCTCATGCATGTAGAGGGTCTTGAGAAGATTGAAAGCCCCTATCCACCCTATCTATGCATTTGTACGACATGGCCATTTTGAGTGAGATCAAGATGTATGCAGGAGCCCTACAATTCTATGGATAGGTACAGATGTAGATGTTGGACCAATAGCTTGCATATCCACTATCTTGTCCAATTGAAGCATCAATAGATCCACAGTAAGTAGGAGGTTGGCTGGAGGCTATGGGGCTGCTCGCCCTACAATTCTATGGAGCCACCTAGAACTATTCTGCCCCTACCCCTACCCCTATATATTTAAGGGTCTGCCCTCAAATAGATTATTGTAGGTATGACAGGATTCTCCCCATAGAATAGTAGCATTCTAAGGGCATGTTATGTATAGAATATAGATGGCAAACAACCCATAGATAGTAAGGGGATCCACCGGTACCAGTACTGTCACTAGTCATAAGGTAAGCATAACCTGTAGACCCATAAGCACTACCTTGCTAAGCATCTAGAGCATATATAAAGAGTGAAAGCACTAGTATAAGCATAAGTTGATATAGTTGGATGGAACTAGTCAAAACAAAACCTCACATGCTACATGTCAGTGCAATGGGTAGGAGGAGATAGTACCCCCCTCCAATTATAGTTGGGGGCATGGGTCCACCCCATAGTTTATCTGCATTGACATATGGCCCCTACTATTTTATGGTAGTCCAACTTGATAGAGAACAAACTGGTCCAACCTTTTCTTTGAGTTGATGGATGAGGGCATAAATATATATAACCTACTCCCTATAGAATTTTAGGGTAGCTACATTAAGGGGGAAACAATGAGATGCATGGATGAGTGGTACCAACCACCCTTCCTTCTAGGGAATAATTGAATCGAGTTATCCCTGATAACCGACATGAGCATGAAGAAAGTGGAAATAAATGAATAACACATAAATCAAGGGCTATGTGGATCCTTGGACATATAGGAATGGAATAGATATAGACCAAGCTACTTAAAAATGTAATTACGATTAACATCACAATGGTTAGGCTATCAAAGATAGGGTAAAGGTGAATTCTAGGTCAAACTGAATCAAGTGAGCTTTGTTACCCATGGTCAATGCGGTGGTGCACCCCTCTACTATTCCCCCTAAACAAATTATTGTGGCACCTACTCAGTTTTCTTTAGATTCCCTACTATTCTATAGTAAAATTAATTTTCCCCTTTACTTTTCACCAGTGACCCCATTCCATTAGTTGGATTCGTTCTATTCGATGGCCAATAGCTGAAGGCAAACACCATTCAAAAAGAGTCACTGGCTATTTATCATTTTACTTGCCCATGCCCATAGAATGGTAGGGCTTGCAATAATCCCTTATAGAATAGTCGGGGTAGGGCACCTAGCTCAGCTACAATAATAAAGGGCTTTAGGCCCTATAGCCTATAGTTCTAGTCAACCCCAACAATAGATTATTGCTGCTAGATTGATTATTATTCCCTACTATTCTAAAAGTAGTTGTTTGTAGTTGTTTTATTATCATCAATATCCACCTCTATATTTGGAGAGATAGGCAACCCTTCCCCCTTCATAGCCAAATCCATCCCCTACTCATTTTGATCCTCTTCATCGGGGTCGATATTGGGGAGGATAGGAGATCAAAGCCATGGGCAAGGTATTCAATAAAAATCTGATTTCTCTATCTCTGGTAGGTTGAGCCTTTGTAGTGTCTCCCATCCCTCTACCCCTAGTAGATAGAGTGCAATTTGATCAAATTTGCATGCAGACCCATCCATTTAGCATGACCCATAAGATGACGATTGAATGATTTTAGCTTCCCAATAGGGCACTGACCACTTTTGGATGTGGAGATTTTGATCCATGTTTGGTTTCATTCATTTGACCATATCTAGTTTTATTCATCTAAGATTGGGACTCACTCACCCCTATTAAATTATAGGCCCCAAAAAATTTATGGGCTCCATCTCGATATGCTGCTAGGACAACTATGGATGGATGGATAGTCCTTAAGGTGGATCAACTAGTTCTACTCAAGATGCTACTACTAGGTCTACTATCTATGCTTCTAGATCCTTGAATCAATTTGATTCAAGGCTGACAGTCCCCTTTGCTATCATCGTCCCAATAGGAATCTGGTCAACCCATATTCTCTAATCAATCCCCTCTATCTCTGGACCACCCACCAACTATAGAAGGTTAGGGATCAAAAGACCCTAGAAGAGTAGGGTAACTGTGAACTCCCCCAAGTGACTTCAGACTCCTATTTAGATAAACTAGGCTAGTCAAAACCAACCAATAGATATAGTAGGCTCAACAACAGAAGTTTTGAATGAGCCACTATTGCCCAAACTCTGCAATATAGATAGATAGAGGAGCACCCAAAGGGAAGAAAGTAGCCCTCGTATTTGCCAATCAATCCTTATTTTGAATGTTTGCTCTGCTATTCTAAAGGGTCACATTCCAAACCCTATCAAATAATGAGCATCCCACCTTGCATGTTCCCATCTCTACCTTTGTGGTGAGGGGGACCTTAGATAGTCTAGGCACCTTCAACTCCTTTCCAATTCATCCCCTACCTAGTTTTCTTATTCATACTAGTATATAGATATGGAGGATGATGGGTGGGAAAAAGAAGTAGTTATGCCCCCCTTGGCTCTTGAAGCTAGATAGAACCATGTAAATCAGAAAAAACAAGAATAGATCCTGAGATTGGTACCCTACTATTCTAAAGGCAGCTCCAGAACTACTCGATGAACTTGGGCCATTATAAAGCTATATTAGAAACTAGGGCCCACCCCCTATAATTATATGCCCCCCAAGACAAAAATGGGTGGGTGGGTAGGGCATGCCCTTCTTCATACTATTGTTCTATGGAAAAGGGGTTGAGGGAGAGCTATTTGACATTAGCTGGGAAAAACCTATTTGAGAAACATGTGTGCAAAGGATGGCATGACCCCTACAATAATCTGCCCCTACATGCAGGCCCCCTACCCCCTACTATTGTGGTAGGGAAGGGGTGTTAGGGTGGTAGGAAGGAGCCTAGCCTTATTATTCTATGGATGTTTTGAATGTTACATATAGAATCATCCCTACTGTGGAAAGGAGGGCAGTGGAGCAACTGCAACATCACCACCATACCCACCCTCCTTTCTTTATTCTAACTTAGAATAGTAGGGGTGTTGTTCAAAATTAATAGTTCTACACAAGAATAGTTGTGGGTATCGTCTACTATTTTATGGATGGTTAGGTGTGCATGCATGTGGGCCCCTACTATTCTATGGACCTACTATCACCCCCCAGTTGTTGCCTACTATTTATAAGGGGCCTGCTAGAGTAACTTTGTTAGTAGGTGTATGCCAGCCTCACTTGGGTAATGAAGAAATTTTCCTATGTCTACCAAGCATTCTAGAGTTTCCCTAGTTTAGAAGATAGTGCCTACCAAGTTCACTTGGGTGATAAAGAGAAGTTCGTAGAAGATTGAGTGTTAACCAAGCTCACTCAATTAATGAAGGAAAACTTGGATGGAACCAATGTTAATTGAGGTCACCTAGTTACCAAAGGAACTTTGTGAAGATGTAGTGTTTACTAAGTTCACTTGGCTAACACAAGAAAATCATTTTTGAGTTAATGTCTACCGATCAGGGTTAGCTAACGAAGGATTTTATTGTTTAGGCATATTAAGTTTAATAGATTTATTTGTTGGTTCTATCCAACTGAGGAGATGAATATAAATCATTCTAAGTTGTATTCAATCCAACTTGACAATGTGTATGATATAAGGTCAAGTTGAGGATTGAATGTGTGCAAGTGCATTGAAATATAGAAGATACTAAGAGGAAGCAAATTAAAAGGATAAACAAAATATCCTTGTGGAGATGTGAGTATACAATGGATCAAAAATGATCTAGTATACAAGCCAAAATAGAGATCTTTAATCATAAATTTAATTGCATTAGAAATTAGGCCATCCCATTGTTACTTTCTAACCATTGTAGTAGTGATCTAAATCTATTAATAGAGTTAGCTTAACAACTATTTGCAAATCCTCCAACAAGGTGGCATTTCTAAATTAAAGTGTCTAAAGACCTCTAACAAGGCCACTCCTAATAGGGTGATTAAATCCTCTAACAATGTCACACCTAATAGTGTTTTTTGTAACCTTTTAATAGGGTTGGCTCCTCATAGGGCTAACTTTAGAAGAGTGAAAATTAGAAACTAGTTGCAATTGGTGGTTTTTCTCAAATTGGGTTTCCACATTAAAACTTGGTGTCACTTGTGTTCATGTTATTTCTTTAATGCATATGAAAATAAGTTATTTAAGATTAATCACATAAAATATCATAATATTCTCATTTTAAGCATTTCTCAAGTTACAATATTTACTAGTGTAAATTGAGTGCCTGTGTGTTTACTGAGCATTAGTATTTTAAGTGAAGTTAGATTTCTGCATTGACATCTAGAGGATCTAAGATTTATTTTAGTGGTAATTGATTCACTCCTCCCCTCATAGTTATCCTATATTTCTAACAATTGGTATCAGAGCATCTTGGTTCTTGTAGAGAAGGTTTTAAGGACCTAAGCTAAAGATTAGGATGTCTTTTAGAAGGGAGATCCCCAAGCTAGACATAGATAAGCTCAAGGCATGGTAGGAACTCAAGGCTTCACCTAGCAATTGTTGAGGATCAAGGCTAAAGTACCTAGAAACCAAATACATGAGACCTATTGGAAGTATGTCTATAGAATAAATTTTAGAAAACAAGAGTCATAACATTATGATGATTGATATTTCTTCATCTCTTCACTATGTTGAATTTGACGAAGTCAAAGATTGTGGAACTACTTATAAATATGTGGATCAAGCTAAAATAAATCTATGGAGGAGATGAAAAAGTAAGGAGAGCTAAAGCTTAAAGTCTTAGAGGACAATTTTATCAAATAAAGATGAGAGATGATGAGAACATCCAAAATACAATGACAGAATCAAAGCTAGTGTCTATGCAATCAAAGCTTGAGGAGGAAAGATTGAAGATGAGATAGTGGTAATTAAGTTTCTTAAAGCACTTCTTGCTATATATGCAATCAAAGTATCACCAATTCAAGAAATTAGGTGCAATCAAAAGAATGATATAATGTTAGATATAGTAGTTAGAAGATTGAAAATATTTGATCTAGATAACTATGATAATTATGTTCCTACTTCTAGAAATCTTGAGTTTGCATTTGAAGCCAAGTTGTCACTCAAGAAGAAAGTTAAAATATTAAAAGTCAAACAATATAAAAGTGAAGAAGAAGATAGTTCTGACAATGATCTTGACACTATTGATGCATTACATGCAAGAATGTATCTCTAAGGCAAAGGAAAGTACAAAGGTAAAATTCCTTTGATTTCTTTCTCTTGTGAAGAAGTTGGACATATTGTTGCAAGATGTCCAAACAGAGACAACAAAGATGAAAAGAAACAGAAAAAGTATAAAGGCAAGAAGGATTTCATGAATTTCAAGGACTACAAGGATAAAGGTAAGAAATCTTTTTTTATGGCTAAATATTTAGATAGTAGTGAAGATGATGAAATGGTATATATTATTGTAAAAGAAGAATCTAATGATAAAGGAGATAAACTGGCACTTATCTCTCATGTTAGTCAAAATAATTCATGGATTATTGATAATGGTTGCTCACATCTTATGACTGGTGACAAAAAAAAGTTTGAACTTATGGAACATTATGATGGTGTAAGTGTGAGATTTGGAAACAATGAACCATGTTACCTAAATGAAAATGTTTGTATCTCACTAACCAATGAACTTAGATGTGATCATGCTTATTGGGTTGAAGGACTAAAGAATAATCTATTGAGTGTGGTACAACTAAATAATATTAGATTCAAGGTAGAATTCATGAGTGAGAAGGCCAAGTTGCTAGATGGAAAAGGAAATATGGTTGGGTCTGGTAACCAAACAAAAGGTAACCTATTCTACCTAGATCTTAGTGAAAGTTCATGTTTCATTTCTCAAGTACAAGAAAGCTGACTATGGCATAAAAGGCTATGTCATGTGAACTTTGATAATATGATCAAGATAAGAAAAACAAAAGAGTGAGAGGTATTCCTAGTTTATGGAAACCTAATATGAGCCTATGCAAAAATTGTCAAATTGGTAAGATGGACAAGACAAGTTTCAAAAGAAAGAACTATTATTCTAAAGAAGTGTTGGAGCTAGTTTAAAAAGACTTATGTGGACCTATTGGAATTGAGAGCTACAATGGAGATAATTATTTTATTCTTTTTTTTTTTTATTATTTGAGAATGATGATTTTCATGTATCTAAAAGATAAGTCTAAAGCATTACAAAAGTTTAAGTGGTATTTGGAAAGAGTGGAGAAAGAAACTTGAAAGAAGCTATAGTGTTTAAGGTCAAACAGAGGTGGTGAATTCATTTCTAATAAATTTAATGAATTCTACATTGAAAGAGGAATTAAAAGACAAGTATCATGTTGTGGTATACCACAAAAAAATGGTATAGCTGAGAGAAGGAACAGATCCATCATGGATTGTGCAAGAACATTGATGATATAAAAGAACATTGCAATCAAACACTGGAAGGAAGCAATCAGTATTGCAATGCATACCTTGAATAAAGTATGACTAAAGAAAGACTCAAATAAAACTCCTTATGCACTATGGTATGGCTACAAACCTAATGTAAGTTACTTGAAAGTATTTGGTAGAAAATGTTTTATCTTGAAAGAATCTAGGAAAGGTAAATTTGATGTGAAGGGTGATGAAGGCATAATCCTAGGATACTCTTGTAGAAGTAAAGTATATAAATATTTTAATTTATCCACTCGTAAGATCATAAAAAGTACACATGTGAGAATTGATGAGTTTTCATAAAAGAGTGAAGAAGAGAGCAATAAAGAACTTCAAAATTATGGGAGGTTTGTCTACTATGAACCCTATACATTGCCAAATCCAATTGGAAGTTAGTAGACTTCACCTCTCGAGTCCCCAAAATCTCTAGAGGATATTGAATTACAAATAGTGCAACAAGAGTCATAGTCTAAAGGACCTGAGTTGTAGTCAGAAGCTACCAAGTTGTTGCCAGAGAAAGCTAAGTCTGATGGACATGAGTAATAGACAGTGGGACCCAAACTTGATATAGAAGATAATGATGAGGTTAGTGTAACAAGTTCTAAATCGAAAGTACCTATGTTAGAAGGCATGATGCACCAATCAAATTATTGGAGACAAGTCTACTGGAAGAATGACATGAAACATATTCAAAGAAATAAGTTCAATGAAGATGGAGAAGTTTCCAAAAATAAAGCAAGGTTAGTATGCAAAGGTTATTCTCAAGAAGAAGGTATTGATTATGGTGAAAAATTTTCTCCTAATGTAAGATTAGAAGGTGTTATAACTCTACTTTCTTACGCTACACATAAAGGGTTTAAAGTTTATCAAATGGATGTAAAATCTACATTCTTGAAGAGGAAGTTTACATAGAACAATCAAAAGGTTTTGTAGATCCTAGAAAAAAGGATATGGTTTGCAAACTTTGCAAGACATTGCATAAACTCAAGAAAGGTCTCAAAGCTTGGTATCAAATATGTCATAAGTACTTGATAAAGATTGGTTTTCAAAGAAAAAATGATAACAGTAGCCTATATATCAAAGAAGGACTAGACAAGAAAATTGTATTGGCTGAAATCATTGTAGATGACACACTATTTACTAGAAATGATGATTTATGCAAAAAAAATTTAGAAAAGATGAGTAAAGAATTTGAGATGTCCATGTTTGGGTAGATAAAATTCTTACTTGGATTATAGATTCAATAGAAGAAGGATGGTATCTACATTACTCAATCCAAATATATCAAGGAGATACTAAAGAAGTTTGGAATGGAAGATTCAAGACTAGTTGGAAGACCTATGTCTACTGGACATAAGGTTTCCAATAATGATGATTCAAAAGAGGTTGATCATACTACATATAGATCAATGATTGGAAAATTGTAACATGTATTGCACATAAGGCCTTATTGAAAATTGAAGATTAGTGAGTTGATCTAGTATTAAAAAGGGCATATTACATATGAATCAGTACATGATGTACATTGATATTCATTGAATATTGTCTTTGGCATGTGATGTTAAAGAGGGAGAATTTTCTATCATATTCATAGAAATTTTATAAAGGGAGAATTTTGATAAGGGAGAATTTTCTTAAAGATGTCAAAGAGAGAGAATGAACTTGGCCTGATATCAAAGAGGCATAATATTCTATCAGAAGAAGATGTTGTAGAAAGAGTTTGCTGACAGAGTGAGAAATTGAAGGAAGAGGAAGTTCACACTAATAGAGGGAGTTCCCATGGATGAGAATCAAAATGAAACCAAGGATATTTTCCTTACTTTAATTTTCTATAAAAAAAAATCATTGTATTAGAACATGTTGTGTTGCCATCAATACCAAAGAGTGAGATTATTGAAAATAATCATTTAATTTTATATTACCTTTGATGTTACACAAAATGTCATGAATTTTCCAATCAATGTATACCAATCTCACTTGGGTGATGAAGACAATTTCCTACGTCTATTGAGCATTCCAAATTTTTCCTAGTTTAGAAGATAGTGTCTACTAAGTTCACTTGGGTGACAGAGAGAAGTTCACTAAATATTGAGTGTTAACTAAGCTTACTCGATTAATGAAGAAAAATTTGGATGGAACCAGTGTTAGCCAAGTTCACTTAGTTACCAAAGGAACTTTGTGAAGATGTAGTGTTAATTGAGTTCACTTGGTTAACATAGGAAAATCATTTATGAGTTACTGTCTACTGATCAAGGTCAGCTAATGAAGGACTTTCTTGTTTTTGCATACTGAGTTTAATAGATTTATTTGTTGGTTCTAGCTGATTTAGGAGATAAATATTTATTATTCTAAGTTGCATTTAGTCCAATTTGACAGTGTGTATGATATAAGTATAAGATCAAGTTGAGAATTAAATGTGTGCAAGTGAATTGAAATATAAAAGATGGTAAGAGGAAGAGAATTAGAAGGATAAATAAAATATTCTTGTGGAGCTGCAAAGATACATATGATGAAAAAGGATCAAGTATACAAGCCAAAATAGAGATCTATAATCAACAATTCAATTGCATAAGAAATCAGGTCATCTCATTATTACTCTCTAACCATTGTAGCAGTGATCTAAATCTCTCAATAGAGTTGGCTTAATAGTTATTTGTAAATCCTCTAACAAGGTGGCAATTCTAGATTGAAGTGTAAAAGACCTCTAACAAGGCCACTCCTAAAAGGTGATTAAATCCTCTAACAGCGTCACACCTAACAGTGTTTGTATGTTAAAACTTGGTGTTACTTATGTTCATGCTATTTCTTTTGTGTGTATGCAACTAATTTAAGTAAGATTAATTACATAAAATATCATAAGGTTTTCAATAATTTAAGAATTTGTTTAGTTAAAACATTTACTAGTGTAAATCGAGTGCCTATGTGTTTACCAAGAATCAATATTTTCAGTGGCATTAGAGTTCTATGTTGACATCTAAGGGATATAGGATTTATTTTAGTGGTAACTGATTCACCTCTCCCTTCTAAATTACTCATCCTATATTTCCAACACTTCTAATCAAATAAATACTTAGGATAAGGTGATAAAACCATAAGATACTATTAAATAAATGGTTAAGTGATGATTTGATCAAGGATTGATAAATTATATAAAAATTGATTAAGCATAAGATGTAGTCTAGTTTAGAGATTTAAAATAAAAAAGGGGTTGTATATGTTACAAGACCACTTTTAGGTGACTACACCACTATCAATAATCCAATCATAATTTTTCTTTTGTATATGTAATACTAAATATTTTTCTTCTTTTATATATTTTTCAAGACTCTCTTCTTTAATAGAAACAAATCCAATTTCATCATCTTCATCATCATTTTCTAAAAAAAAATTTATCTTAAAATCAAATTCATCATCTTCATAAACAAAGAAGAAATATTTTGCAATTTTAGATTTATAAGGTTTTCTAGGTTTTCCCTTCTTTTCTCTCTTACGACATTGAGGTGAAAAATGACCAAGTTCTTTGCAGGTCAAACAAATAAAAGTTTTCCTATGTTTAGTTTCCCTTTTTTCAAGAATTACACATCCTTAATCAATCTTCTTGTCTTATTCTTGCTTTGCAATCCATTCTCTAGCATAATCTCCAACTATTCTTGTACTCCTAGTTAATGTATATGTTTTTCTATACACTAAAAGCAATCTTTGTGTTGGTTATTCCTTATTTCTACTTCAATCTTTGTTCAAATGCCTACAACTTCCCAAGTAGTGTCTCTTTGGTAAATTTTGGTATGATAGAAATAATCTCTTCAATAATTTGTACTAGATTTTTCTCACAAGCAAGTGGAAAAGATTTCAAAATCTTCCATACAACATCATCTTTAATAATAATTCCATCAAAACTCTTAATTCCTACAACAATCTCAAATACTCTAACAAAATATCCTCTTATTGATTAATGTTTTTACATCCAAGCACTATTAAACATATATTTCCAATTCTAAAGTTTAGATTCATTTGCAAATATATCACCTTAAAAAAGACCTAGTAAATTAATCAAATTACACATGCAAGTTGTAAGTTTCCTACCCCTAAAATACTCTAATTTTGGAAGAGTTGATAATGTTAGAGTAAATAATTATTTATTCTTTTACTTAAGTTTACTTAGGTTAATGCATTTTATTTAATAATTGTAGTTGATGAGTTGTTGACAACATGGGAGTTTGTTCCCATCTAGTCATACTCATCTGCTCACCTTTATCAAGGATATTCCACCTTTTTGTGGATGTATGCTTAGTTGTCAACCTTATCTTCTAGCTCTTTCTAGCTTGTTCTACAAGCTTCCTTGAGGCATTTATATTTGGTCTCTCTCATTGTAAATTTATCATCATTCACATAACAATTTCATTTTCCTATTGTGAAATAATTTATCTTCCCTTGTTGATTTGCTTCAAGCTCTTGCTCCTTTGTTTTCTCTTTAGAAAGCTATTTGCATGCAGCTAATCTAAGCACATTGTGAAGTTGGATTTTATAAACTTCTACATGGTATCAAAGCCTCCCTACTACTTCTTGGTTAAAGGATTTTTGAAGCTATGATTTAGAGACATAAACCCATTTGTTTGTGCATTTTTCTTCAATTGGTGGGTAGAGCAATATTTTGGAGCACTTTGAGCCCAAACAGACACTTTCATTGAGTTCAAAAGATCAGTTTCAGTCAAGATTCATATAAAACTTTTAATTTTTGACTTCTGAGTGTCTAGGAATTTTTTTTAGCCCCTACTGGTGGTTGTACAAATTATAGTACTTTTGGTACAAAAAAAAATAAAAATGCACCACCGCAATAGTGCTCCTGTGCCACCACAGCACCACTTGTGCACCACCCATGCTCAACCATGCCACCACCATGACACCCAACCCCAACTACCTCCAGTTGGCCGCCAATCCTTTGCCACCGCTAGCAACACCACTGAGATTTCCTCCCAGGGGCCACCACTATCACTACACTACTACCTGTCATTGCTCTGATCGTGATGTCAGAATCTAATAGCGTGATGTCATTTTCCTAGCATTTGATGTCATTTTCAAGTGCCATATCAACTTTTTCCAGCCACTAATGTCATCACCTCCAGCCCCATGCTGACATCATTTTTTGACTGGGTGATGTCATTTTTTTGGCTATTGACATTAGAAAATTGATGACCAAACTTCTTTTCTGGTGACATCTAGTTGATGGTTGTATGGCCATAAATTTTTTTCTAGTGATTGTATTTTTCTAGCAAGGTTTTTTTTTGGAGCAGTAGTTGTTTTTTTGGCTATAACTTGAGCATATAGAGGTCTTTTTCTAGTCTGAAAGAAGCATCAGAAAGCTAACTTAGAGACAAAGAAAATGGTGCTAGTTTGATCACATTTAGAGTTTATTTGTGCTCTCATTTTAGCATCAAAGTAGAGGCTTTTATTTCCTCTTTCTCTACATCTAGAATCTAGGTTCTTTTCCAATTTTTTGTGCTAACTATAGTTGTTTTCTTTGGTATTTGAGGGATATCTTTATACATTGTTGGGGGGGGGGGGGGGGGCATTTTATTTTTTGTAATTTAATTTAGAATAAGATCTTTCTAATTTTGTCTTCTTCTCTCAATGTCAGATCCCTCTGTGACTCAACTCACACCACACAACTATCACACCTAGAAGGCACAAATGACTAGGCTTCTCATTTCAAGGGGATTATGGTCATGTTTGGGCGAGAATAAACCTATTCTCACATGCCCTTTTGAGGTTCTTTAGCACATGAATAAAATGGATGAGGCCATGGGATTGATTGCACTAAACATTTCAGATAGTCTACTATTTCACTTGGATGGTTTAACCACTCCACGTGTTTACTGGCTCAAGTTTTAGACTTTGTTTGGCACAGTGAATGAGTTATGGGCACTTCAACTTAATGCAGAGTTGACTTCATTGTCACCAGCCAACTATCCCACCTTTAAGGACTTTTTGATGAAGTTCAAATCTCTACGTGTAGTTTTGCAAGGATGTGGAAAAACCAAAACAAATGATGAGTTTATTTTTTGATAATCTCAAAGTTGCGAGGAAAGTATTAGATCTTTTCTTCCACTTTCTACTCCATTATGGATGCCCTAGGTGACAAACATAGGATGCTTTCATTTGAGATATTTTATGATTGGTTGACATAGGAATAGGAAAAGATCTAATAGGTGGATGCCTTTGGCTCTTCCAACCAAGTATTGGTTGCTTATAATTCTAAGGGGAAATCCAAGAAGAAAGGAAAATCGAAGAAAGATACATCAAAATCTGATCCTAAGTCTCTGTTGTCACTTAGGTTTGCACCCTTGTCCAGAGCCTATGTGTGAGGACAACCTAGTGAAACATGGAAACAACCTCCAAGCTGCGGGACTTGAACTATGAGTTTGAGTCTTTAGAGAAGGTTGGCTTCCTCTTGCTATCAAGGTACACCTAACTACTCTTGGAGAGGAAAAGGGAGAAGGAGAGCATGAAAGAAAATCTACCTAATCTAATCTAAAGAGGTGATGCACAAAAATAGAGTGTTCAGACCAATCTCTGCCCATATATGCACTATTGAACTAGAATGAAACTAAGGTTATACATATTCAGACTTGCTTTAATCAAATAACCACATGCAAATCAGAAAACTAGAATGAATGACACAAGGAAAGAGAAGATTCATTTATATATCATTCACAGGCTAGAAGAGATACAGTCATGCAGATTATAGACTTCCACAAAACAATGGCGAAGGCAAAGAGTTCTTGCACTTTCATACCAATGGTTGAAGGAGATAAAGTAGAGAATCATACAGTTCAGAGGCACAGGGGAATTTACATTGGAATTGTAGAGCAATAATAGAGAAAAGTCAAAGAAGGGTCGACCCTAAAAAAATCTACAAAATTTTCCTTTATAGTTCAGGCATAACTGCCATCAAGGCTCTACCAAGGACAATAATTGGGATCTGAAGAAAATTTGATCCTTTGTGTCAAATAATGCCTTGAGAAGATAGAAATGGCACCATAACTATGCTCTGACCAAGTAGATAGATCAACCGGGGCGGTGGAGTGCTCTTCATTGTCTCGCATTCATTCTAGGGTGGTTAGAATCGATCATAGATATCAAATCATGCAAAAAACCCAATCTCTTATCATTTTTGGTGCATGAATCAGCAGAGTCAGCAAGTCAACTAAACCCTGGCACCAGAACGAGGCATGTGGGCCAATAACCTCCTTTCTTTCTGCCACCTCGCAAGGTCTTCCTATGTTGACCACTCTCTTTCTTTACTAACTGTGCCAACCTTTTAAAACTTGACCGTGATGACTTACAACATAACTGCCAACACTTAACTATTACTGCCTACACTAGACCCACTGGAACATGTGTCACCTAGTTGCTATGTCACTATGGTTATCTTCTGAGTGCTTTCTCATAGCGAGATAGTGCCCATCGTAGATCTTCTTTAATTTGACGATCGTGAAGACTCGTTGTTTCCTGTGCTTGCCTTTAAAATTTTGGGCCCACAAAACAACTCAATACACCTGGCACAACTTGGCATCTAACTCTGTAATGCCCCACCAAGGGATCCAAAGAATTAACCTAAATTTGCCAAACAATTTTTTTTTTTAAAACATGAAAGTAAAACCATTCACAACTTATACATAGTAACAGAAGCAATAACAACAATTCAAATGAAAGTATACATAACATACATAATAGTTACATTCTTTAAAGATCCCTTAACGTTGTATCACATCTAATCATAACTAATTATGTTTCCATCTAATACTACATCCACATAATGAAAAGTCCTACATTCTTAAACAATATACAAGTATCCTTTTTGTAACTACATTTTAGTTTAGCTCAATCATCCACTATACATATTACAAGGTATGAAAGTCTTAAAAGAATAAACATCTATGTAAATAAAGTACATCAACATCCAATATTAATCCATGATGCAATAACATAAATGAAATCACAAATCATACATGACACATCATCACAAAAGATATAAACATCCATCATAAAAGATAACCATATATCACAAACATAAATAACTAAGTGCACGGTTCCTCCCAACTATTAATAGCATCATTAGACCATCGTGAATCCTAGCCATCCTTCTATGCGTAACATTCCAAAGTACCAAAGAGATCATCGATATTAACATAGTAGGAATGTCACTCCTAAAACATCCTACTAACATGCAAAGTAAAGCATAAGATAACATCAAAATAAGAAACATACCAGTAAATACATCCATCATAAGGTATATCATCTATCATAATAGTTCAAGAACAGAATGAAGATAAATACCAACCAAGAATGCATCAGCCACGGTGTCTCAAATGGGTCTCAAATGATAAGAGTGAAAAAACACTACCACCCGACTGCGTGGAACCTAAGTGGTCCACTCCCACCGTGCTGAGGAGATAATCTCAAGTCCCAAACAAGCTATCCAAAATCACATAGCACAAATTTTTATAAGTTTAGGAATCCTAAAAGTATACTAACTCAAAGGTTCCAATCACAAAATTGACATCTAATCCCAGAGGCACAACAATAAGTACACCACTAGAGGTACACAAAATCTATAGAGGAGACTCAAGCTACATACTAGGGAGTGTCATCACATGGCTGCTTGAGTTACCCTGGACTGGTCTCTCATTAGACCCCAAACCCTCAAGCATTGAGTTACCTTGGACTGGTTACTCTAAACCCCAGACCCTCAACCCGGCACATGTGAAAACCAAGAAGCCCTCTCAAGAAGACGAGGCACTTCTCCCATCCTTAGTCTATATAAGCACTCAAGGCATGGGTGGTTTAAATATCTCTAACTTATCTTTTTAGTGTGTTTTCCCCCCTTAAATTTTAATTACTAGATTATCACTTATTACATAACTTGCATTAGGTTACCCTGGTACTGACCACTTTGGGCCCCGGACCCCTATGCAAGCCACTCCCATAGTCATGTACCGAGACAACGTCTCCTAGGCACATAAATTCATAGTTGTGTACCATACCACAACACTCATAAAGATCAAACTTGGTTCCTTAACAGGCAACCTGATAATAAGATGGTTCTCCCATCCAAGAACACATAAAAGCTTCACAAAATAAACCTCATAAATATAATCTCCAATATGAATCACAATATCCATTGGTTCTTAACAAGCAACCAAGAATATCTCAAAATAATATTAATCAAAGACTCCAAAATGGTTGAGTCAAACATGTCACAACATGACATCATCAAGAAATAAATCAACATTTTAGTCCCATCATGGTGACTGGAAGCAATCTGAGGATAACTGGTCGATGACTCAAAAATGGTTAAGTCAAGTGTCTCAGATACAAATAACTCAGCTTCACTCAAGAAGACTGATAAGCAATAACAATCAATAATACAATCATCTCATAGAGCATACCATCACATAACCATGGTTGAGTTTATAAAGATCAGAATTAAGACATCATCATGACATCACAATCATAACCCCTGAGCCTCTGGTAGACATCCTATAACTGGTCAACACTAGTCAACCCAAAACTTAAAACAAGAAGCATATAGAATACACAATGCAAACACATGTTTTAATTTATTAAAATCACATAGTTGAATAATGTGTAGAGCTTCAGTTTTTGTTTCAAATATAAATGTGTAAGGTTCTTCATTTGACCTACATGTCAACCTGTTTGTTTCTTTGATAACATTATTCTTCTATTATTTAAAATTACATTCTAAGAATAACTTAAGGGTAAATACTTTACTCATTAAATTGATCATCATTGACCCTTAATTAAATTGTTCTCTTTATTTTGCTAAGATCAATGTTACAAATTGAATGACTATTCTTTAATGTTACTTCAACTTTCTGAGATAATCAAAGGATCATTATTCGTTTATAAGAGAACCAATTATCAATCTTTGAATAAGAATATTGTAATGTTATTAAAAAACTCAATTAACATAGGTACACAGTCCATGACCTTCCAGCATTCTATTAGTTCTCAATTAAATATTACTAAAGTATGAGCCTTTTAATTTATTCGTTATCATCGTTGACAACTATATAATAAAAAAGTCATTATTCAAGTCATGAGAGTATGACTTGTCAACTTTGATATACATACTTCACAACTTTGCTAGAGGAATCGATATTACCATATCAATTAAAATTTTATTACATAACTTAATTATTAATTTAATCTAATTAACTCTAATTAATTTAATTAATAATTACATATCCATGGCAACGTTCCAATTAATATTAGTTGACTAATAACTAACTATAATTTTGTAAGTTAAAAGTCAACTATAATCTAGTACACAAATATTCATATTCATAGTTCAATAATAATAACTTATTAATATTTAATAACAAGCTATATTGAGAATCTTATTAATAAATCTATAATGACCACATTCGTCATTCTTTCAACAATGTTCCCATTTTTATTTTAATAATAACAAGTTATAATAAATCCCCAATACCAAGTATTATTATCTCAAATAATTTTTTCCTATGTACGTTGATTCAATTAATTAATACTCCTCCAAATTATTAACCAATTCAATTTGATTAATATCTTTTACAGTACTTCAATCATTAACTAATATCCTCTAGATTAACTGTGATCGTATTAATTGATAACTATTTAAACTATTTATACTATTATTTATTAATAGTTTGTTAGACCCAACAAACATTAATAAATAATAAACTCATCAAAACTATTATTAATCGATCTAGAGAACTTTACATAAGGTTCATTAGTTAACTCTTAATACCATTAAGGTATATCAATCATTTAGTTAATAATATATAACGTATTAATAATACCATAGTAATTCAAATCATAACAATGTTATAATAGTGACTCCATGTCAATTAAATCTTAATCCATTATCATTAAAGTCTCCTCATTTAAAAACGTAATATAAAATTATCATCTCTAAATTATTTAATATATATTAAATAATATTTAATATACATTATAAAAAGTCCACTATATAAACTATATTAAAATCTCTTTTCTTTTAATTTTCTCTCATTTAAAAATCCATTTACTTAGATTGAAAAATAATTAATTACACTTCTTCTACTATTAACTAATCTTAATTAAATTTGATTTATTAGATTACATTATAAACCATATAAAACTAATGCATATTAATAAGATTTTAATAAGGAAAGATTAAAATAATATCTTTAATTCATTTCATGCTTTGATATATTATTTTTGTGAAGTTTAAGCATAAAGAACTCTTGGTTATGGGAAATGGAGAAATATTTGTCCTTGAATAAAACAGTCTCAGTACGAAGGTCATATCTCCATAATGAACTGTTGGATCAGGCTGAAATTGAAATATGTTGGAGAAGGCCAAGTTGCGCCAATTTTGACTTGAGCGATTGAATAAATTTGATCACAATAAAAAGTTATGAATGACTGAGTTTGGGTCTATCCAAGGGGCAGCGACAGGACAATTTGTGATGAATTAAGAATTTCCTCCTAAAATAATTGTTCTCTAAATTTAACCATAAAAGGGTTTGTTCATACGCATCTAAAAATATAATTGATAGAAAGATTACATCTAATCATTCAAATTTTTACCATAAAATTTTTATTTTTATTCCAAATCTTGTCTTATAAATTCGAACCCAAACCCGATTCATATCTAATTATTTCTCTTTAATTGGATCTAGGATTTTTCTATTATTTTCTTCTCAACCAAATAGCATATCTAGATTATAATTTCAAAATTGCAGATCCAATCACAGAGAATATTCAGACAAGTCCATAGAGAATCCCTTCCTTCTCCAACATTCGCAATTCCTTCAAGATCCAAGCCAACCAAATCCTTCAAGTACTAGAAGTGCTAGAAGAAGCATGGAAGCATATAGAAGCATATGAGCATGTAAAAATATATGAGCATGTAGAAACATATGAGCATGAAGGAGCATATAAGCATGAAGAAGAATATGAGCATGTAAGCTTGAAGCTTCTATTTTTAGCTTGAAGCTTGTAGCTTGTAGCTTGTAGCTTCCATTAAGCTTGTCCAAACACACTAGGAGAGCCTCCATTTAAAGGCCTCTAAGATGCATCTAGAGTGTGTCTAGAAAAAACTAGAAGATAAGCATGACAACCAAGCATGAGTCTTCTCCAACCTTCTAGATAAGTTTTAAAGTTGTAGACAGCATGTGCTCAAATAAAATGCTAACTCCTAAGTGTAGACAACTTATGCATTCTTAGAGTGCAAATCCCTGTGTTGTCTACATGACAACTCTCAAAAATTTGCCAACTCCTATGTGATCAAACATTAAAATAATGCACAATAATTAATTTAATATTTACTTTACTCTTCCCAATTTTATTTATTTATTTATTAAATCTCATGCACTAACTTTAATAATTCCACTTTTTAAGTCTTAATATATTTATATTTTAATCACATGAGATTTAGAATCTTTTAATAATTTTAAATATATTTTTCACTTTTAAATTTCATTTTCAAAACTTAATTTGCTAAAATATTTATTAGCTTTAATAATAATATTAGTCATTTATTTAAAAATGAACTCCAAATATATTATTATTAAAATAAATATTGTCACATTCCAAATTTAATATTATAACTTTTATTTTCAAATTTAATTATTTTATTTAATTAATTTTTTAATTAATCAAATAAAATAAATATTAAATACCATATTAATTTTCCATTTAATTAAACCATTAATTAAATCTTTTAATTAGGCTTAATTAATAGAAAATACACTAAAGACTCACAAGAATAAAATATGAAAATCCATCATAGCCAAAATACATACAAAATCAAACCAAAGGTTAATATCACGAATTATGTCATCCAACGTATTCGGAGGGTACTCAACTCAGATATTTGTCCTAATTTCCAATTAGAACAAATGGCTTAAAGGGTTGGGATTTGGACTTGAGAATTATCTCCCCTCTCTTATCATTGAGATAATGTGATAGGGTACGCTCATCTTGGCAATTCAGGGAAGTCGATACTCGGTACTTGCAACCTGCATAAAAACCATGCATGTACAAGCACAATATATACTAAATAGGCAATGGCAGGAAGTAGTGCATCATGTAGATCCTGACTAGCACGTGACTACGACTCCCTTCCTTAACCACATCAAACACGCCATACATAAGAACAAACACACACACACCATACACATGCAAGTATGAGGTAAGTATCCATAAGAAAACACATATGATAATAAATCATCTTATTAATCATCATTAATAACTGCAAACACTGAAAATAATCATCATCCATACATGAAATGTAAAGCCTAAGTAATCTCATCACATATCAACTGAATCCATAGCACAATATCTGATAGTCTCAAAATAATGTTGCTAACCATCAACATAAAACTAGCTCTAAAAGAGTTCAACAATGTTAGCAAACATGTGAACTAGGGGCAGGCACTACAAACTCAGCCCAAACTGGTACCATCCCTACTATTCATAATACTTGGCCCCACCCTGCTACATGTCACTGAGGTGCTATGTCACTATGGTTAAAATTCTCATAGCTTTCCATAGCGAGATAGCGCCCACCATTGATCTCCACAAGATCAATGATCATGGAAGATCTACAGTTGTTCTTGCCTCTGAGCCCATCACACCTGGCACCACCTTAGCAATTTGTACCACACTAGGCAACACCTATCAACACCTGATGATCCATGGAACCAGCTTAGCCACACATGGACATGAGGTGACAAAGCATATTTCTGCATTATTTAAAGTCTTCGCATCTTGATAATGCGGGGAAGTGCTAGCCCTTAATCCTTGAAGATCTGATAGTGATCAAAATTTGTGCTCTGAAACCTTTACAACCATTTGCCATGATAGCACCTTGGACACGCATCACCAAGGCATTATGTCGCTATGGGTATCCTTCATGCAACTTTCCATAGCAACATAACACCTACCGTAGATGTTCCTTGATCTAGCGACGAGAAAGATGGGTCTATCCTTTCAGTGTACCAACCAATGAGGACGAGCCACATGCCCACCTATCTGAAAAATTTGCATTTATGACCCATTGAGGGAAATAGGACCCACACCTACCTGATGTAGCTGAAGTATTATTTTTGACTGGGCGCTATGTCACTAACAATGAGAAGCATGGATTTTTTGATAGCGCCATAGCGCCCACTCGATGGAACAAAACTCAGTGTCGAAGAAGTAATGAGGAAAAGGAAGGGCCCACTTGAAATGCAGCAAAAGGGTGCTATGTCACCAATGCAAAACAACATGCAACTCTCAATGGTGACATAGCGTCATCCATCGATATCCACAGATCTAATGATCGAGAACTTGTGGGCCACAGAAACATATCATAAGGTTTTATCGTTTAATTTTTTTTGATATCCCTGGGATGTTTAAAATAATATTAAACTGTGGGGAGTGATCATTGGCAGGGCAATATTTAAAATTCAAATATTGGCGAGGGTGTAAAAATGAGCAACAGTCTCCAAGTAATCCTCTAGCTAACCCTCCAAAGGGTAAAGATTCTTTGAAGTCTATTGAGTCTAGCTACAAGAACAAGAAAAAATCAAGTGAGACCTAAAATTTTTGTGGCAACGATGAACATCTCATTTCTAGGTGTTGGAAACATTTGGAGGCTTTAGAGGAAGCCATGAAGGAGCATCATATTTCAGCTTCTCAGTCTTCATCCCCCCTGCAGGGAAAGGTCATACTCTTTATGCTCAAGCTGCGACTTTAGGGCCTACCTGGATTCTTGATTCCATTACCCCTCACCATATGAAAAACACTCCTTATGCTACCATGTATAATACTATTGGGGACTTATCTAAACATTCAATTTTTGGTTTTGGTTCTATTGCACTAGCCAGGGGCTCTCTTTAGGATGTTCTTTGTGTCCCTGACATTTCGATGAACCTATTTTCTATCTATTAGATTTGCCACTCTGGCTCTAGTAAGATAATTGAGTTCTCACCAAATGATGTGGTTATCTGGGACTTACATGATTGTGAGATGATTGTGGCTACTAGGAGTGTTGACTCTACATCTCACCTCTATAGATTTGATGGATTTGATTTTTCTGATGACACAAGTTCATGTCTTGTTGCACATGTAGATTTAGTAAGCAGATTTTGGCATGAACATTTTGGGCATGTCAATTATAGATATCTTTAGTAGATGAGCAAACAAGCACTTGTTCTTGGGCTTCTTGAGATTTCCTGTATAGATGGTGTTTGTTAGGGTTGTGCACTTGGCAAGCAACATAGGGATTCTTTTCCACATAGATGAGCCACTCATGCTTTGGTACCTTTGGAGTTGATTCATAGTGACCTTATGTCATTTCCCACTCCATCTTTTGTAGGTTCCAGCTATGTGCTTACATTCATAGATGACTTGTCGAGACACACGTGGGTGTACTTTCTCCAGTACAAGTCTAATGTATTTGATTCATTTTGAGTCTTTAAGACATTTGTAGAGAAATATTCTAGTCTTTCTATTTGGTTGATATACATAGATAATTGGGGGGGGGGGGGGGGGTTCGTGAACCAAGCTTTCAGGGATTTTTTTTTTGAACATGGTCTTCAACATCAGTTTTTACTAGACTACACTCAATAGAATGGTGTCGCTGAGAGAAAGAATAGAACACTTTAGGAGATGACTAATTGTATGATTTAGTCCAGGTCCATGGATTCATGTTTTTGGGGAGAGGTAGTCAATTGTACCAACTAATTTATAATTAGATGCCTCATAAGGCAGTTCAACATATGATTCCTGAGGAGGCTTGTTCTCATGTCAAGCTTGATGTATCATCATTCTGAGTTTTTGGGAGTACAGCATGGGCATATGTACTTGATGCTTAGAGGAAAGCAATGGACTATAAGAGCTAACCACTCATTTTTGTTGGCTACTATGAGGATGTTAAGGATTATAGGTTATTTGATCTTGATTCTAGAGAGGTCCTATTTAGATGAGATGTCCAATTTGATGAGAGCCCTCCTGCAGTTCATACCTCACCTCTAGTGCCTACTTAACCTCCCACTACTCCCTCCTCTTTTCCAATTTGTTTCAAGAATGATTAAGATGATGATCATGGTGATCCCCATTTACCTCCACCACAAGATCCTCCCCAAATGCTTAAATGGACTCGAGCTACAGTTGAGGCACCAGGATCTCTAGCTGCTAACCCTTCCAGTTCCTATCTCACCTATTCTCATACTATGGGTTCCAATCTTCTTAGTCATGCTATTTGTGATGATCCTCAAACATTTGTAGAAGTGACAAGACATTTTGAATGGGATAGTGCAATGGAGGAGGAATATTCTCCTTTGATGAAGAATCATACATGAGATCTTTGTCCTCTTCCTAAGGGGAGAATGCTAGTGCGATGCAAATGGATCTATCATACTAAGTATGTTGCTGATGGTTCAATTGATAAGCATAAGGCTCATCTTGTTGTGAAGGGTTTTTCATAGGTTGAGGGTATTGACTACACTGAGACATTTTCCCCTATCACCAAGATGAATTTTATATGCCTTATCTTATTCCTTGCAGCTTCCCAGGGATGGCCTATTTTTCAAATGGATGTGAAGAGTTCCTTCCTGCACTGTGATATCACTAAGGAGATTTATATGGAGTAGCATCTAGGATTTGTGCAAGATTCCTCCTTGGTTTTTAGACTTTGATGCTTATTGTATGGTCTCAAGCAAGCCCCTAGGGCTTGGTATAAGAAGATGAACTCTTTTCTATTTTCGACAGGATTCACTCACGGTCATTCCATTCTCATAGTGTACATTCAACATCTTGGAGATGAGATCTTCATTCTTGTACTATATGTTGATGATCTTATCCTTATGGGTAGCTCATTATCTATGCTTCAAGATGTTAAGTGTGCATTGATGGACTAGTTTGAGATAACTAATCTTAGTTTACTACACTATTTTCTTGGTCTCTAGATTGTTTAGTCCTCTACTGGGATTTTTGTGTATTAGCAGAAGTATGCTCTTGACATGCTTCGATGCTTTGACATGCTTGATTGTAAGCCTACTTTAACACCTTTTTAGTCAAGTATCACTTTGTCTACCTCCCACTCTTTGCCTTCTGTGGATGCTACATTTTATCAGCAGTTGGTTGGTAGCCTGTTGTACTTGACACACACTCATCCTGATCTCTCCTTTGTAGTTGGCCTTGTCTCTCATTTTCTCACAACCCTCATGAGAGTCATTGGCAAGATGCCAAGTGTATTTTGAGATACATTCAAGGCACACTTATGTATGGCATTCATTACACCATGGGGACTCCACACATTGTTAGCTACACTAACTCTGATTGGGTAGGTGATGTCGATGATTGGAAGTCTACTTTTGGCTTTGTGTTTTGCCTTGGCTCTAGTCCTATCACATGGTCGTGCACGAAGCAACATGCTTGACCACTTTTATCTACAGAGGTTGAGTACCAGGCTATAGTTCTTGCTAGTCAGGAGGCTTTATGGCTTTGATAATTGATTATTGAGTGTGGTTTTCCTCCGGCTTGTCCCACTATTTTGTGGTGCGATAATCATAATTTCATCCACATTTCTTGCAACATGATGGAGCATCAATGTACCAAGCACATTGAGCTGCATATGCACTTCATCCATCATTTGATCTAGGATGGTGTTATCACATTGGATATGTTCCCACCAATGCATAGGTTGCTGACATCCTCACCAAACCTTTTGTATCACCATGATATCTTCAGTTGAGGTCTATGCTTGGGGTTAGGACTTGTTGAGGCCTTACTTCCTTCATGTTTTTTTTTTTTTCGAAAATGTTTTACCTCTTTTTGGGGGAGGGTTTTTCCCATGAGGTTTTCCCCCTTTCTTGTTTTCAAAGGTTTCTTTTCTTTGCATTATTCATGGGTACCTAACATGGCCTTGTTGTCGAGACCCATTTTGCATTTCATCTTTTTTTTTTGTGAGCTTAAGGCATTCCCCTAAGTTGCACTTAAGGGGGGGTGTTAGAGTAAATAATTATTTATTCTTTTACTTAGGTTAATGAATTTTATTTGATAGTTGTATTTGATTAGTTGTTGACAATATGTGAGTTTGTTCCCATCTAGTCATACTTATCCTCTCACCTTGATTGAGGATATTCCACCTTTTTGTGGACGTATGCTTAGTTTTCAACCTTATCTTCTAGCTCTTTCTAGCTTGTTCTACAAGCTTCCTTGAGGCCTTTGTATTCGGTCTCTCTCATTATAAATTCATCATCATTCACATAGCAATTTCATTTTCCTATTGTGAAAGAATTTCTCTTGCCTTGTTGATTTGCTTCAAGCTCTTGCTCCTCCGATTTCTCTTCAGCAAGCTATTTGCATGTAGGTGATCTTAGCACAATGTGAAGTTGGATCTTATCAAATTCTATAGATAGTAATGCTTTTTTGATCTCTAAATCTATGTTTCCCATTAGTTTCCAAAAACTTAGTCATTTACTAGGAAAGTTTCAATGGTCATCACTACGAAAGAGTCATATAGCAAAGGCCAAGCATACAAGGACTTGTTTATTTTGCATTACATAACAAGAAAGATATTAATTTACAAGCACCCCAATTGAGGTTGAATGCATAATTAAGATGAGATATTATAGTAGAGACTGAGTAAACTAGAAGAATTTTTTGAACAAATAGTAAAAACACATGTATATAGAAGTCGAGCCATAGTAAGAATGTTATTTATGATCGAGCATTAGTATATTAAGATGTTGAGCAACCCAATTTTGTCATATAAGTTTGCAATTGCACAAATAAATATGTTTTTTTTTTGGATAACTTCTATATGATATATAATCTTTATAGAGATAGTTAAGATGGAGATTACATGTCATTGTTGAAGTTAATGATCTTAGGGAAGGAAAATCAAACAATCAAAAAATTAAAAAGAAATGACAAAAGAAGATGAATTGTAAACCATTGATTACGATCTAGAACTTTTAAAGAACATCGATTAAGATCTAGAACTTTTAAAGAACATCTATTTAAGGAGGGTTCCAAGCTTAGGATCAGAGAGAGAGGATGTAAACAGAGAGATATGGAATGCATGGATGAATGAAAGTGTGAATACACAAATCAAGAAGCAAACAAGGGTAAAACATATCAAGAAAGGATAAGTCTAGAATCACATTAGACAGGGGAAATCCAAGCAGTGAAGGACATAAAGGAGATATTAGATTGAGAGATTAAATTGAGACATTGTACAAAAGAGATCAAATATCAGGTTATAGAGAAAACCAAGGATCAAGTATTGAATCAATTTTTAATAGGATTGAGTTAGGGTTAATCTCGTAATTGAGTGATCCTAACAGATCCATGTAAATCTCCTAATAGAATCCTTACTTAATTGTAATTTTTAAATCCTTTAATAGGAACAGACTCAAAATTATTGAAGATATCAATAGGGTAGACCCCTTATAGGGTGGATCATATATTATGATCAAACATTTTAACGCTAATAGGTTAACTTTACTGTTGCAACAGTGAAGATTTGTGGGTTTCATCCCCACCCCAATTTTACCTTCACATTGAAATGTTTTTGGGTTACCAAGTCATTTTTTTTATGTGTTGAATATTTCATGAATATTATTTTTTAGCATTATAGTTTTATGTTACATTTGAGAAATAAGATGAATTAGGTGTGAAATTAGTAATTTGGTTTTGTAAGTAAAAGTTTAAGATCCTAATTCACACCCACACTCTCAGTATCTTGTTTCCCATTAAATCCTTCCAACATGCTTCTCCAACATATATGTTGTACATGAATAGATAATTCTCCTATTGTGTACATAAATACAGCTTTGTTTCATCAATCGCTACCCTTTTTTTCTTATGATCATATAATACTAAACTATTATGCACAACAAATGAGTCTTCATTTTCTCCTTCCAACTCTCATAGTTCTATCCATCAAATTTCAAACTTTCTTTTTTGAATGTAGGTAAGGATCTACTTAAATTGTTAAGCTTCCTAATAGATGACCTAAAGCTTTGATACCAATTGTTAGAAAGTAAAGTCTACCAATACAATTAAGCAAGGGGGAGGGGATATGAATTAGTTGTGCACTTAAAAAATTTAAATAAACTTTATCAAATCTAAAATATGAAACCAATAGATGCAAAACCATAAGATAACAACCATGCACAATAACACAATAAATTTTAACTAGTGAAACACTTGATCAAAGATAAAACCCTAGTGGGAATGATTCCCAAAAGATCATGTACTAATATAAAAATTCCTTATAAAAGGATAAGACTCTTTTAGGAGAGAATTACACACAATCAATATATTTAGTCACTATTACAGGACTCTGAATCCATGCTAGAAGATTCCAACCCTATTAGGATCCATTAGGAGGTTAAGTGAACCCATTGTTCAAATTTATTATGAACTTCTTTAAAAAATAATTTTTAGGATAACACATCCAAGGGTGAACTGATTGATGCAACAAATTTCTTTTCCAACACATGATCCATGTCATCCTCTTCTCTAATATAATATAATTCACATCCAAAGATCACATAGAAGAATGATATGATCATACATTACAACACATATGACTTGCATTCATACTTACAACCTAGGAAAAAATTTGTCATTTATACCAATTACTAAAAAAACTAATTGAGTCAACCGACTTCCCCAGTCCATAATAAATAATATAGGATCTCAATAAGATATTAAATTACACATTACATTACAATTATTCATCCAAAAAAAAATGCCAACACTCAATCAATCTAATAGTAAATATATGATACATTACACTTCAATGACCATCACATAATTAACTCTCTAAATTGAATATATGATTATATCTTCCACCTAAAATCAAGCTTGTTGAACAAGCTTCAACCTCACTAAAAAGATACAACTCAAATACTAGTATTCTATTCTCTATATACTAGCCTACAAATAGTCTTCAACAAATCTTCCATAAATCACATGAACCTTCAAATTACATTTTTTTCACTTAGATATATCATAAATACATATCCAAAAACATGCTTCTAACCCATGGAATGCAATTTTTCTTCCTATAGCCTCACAAACCAAAAATTTCTCTCTAACTTTGAATGTTCTAACCAAAAAGCCAATATGCTGACATGAATGACAATCGAGTAATGAATGAAACAAACACATAAGCACTCAATTGTCTCTCCAATATAAAAAAAGACTCCCCCAAAGGAATACTATAATCATTCATGCTAACAAAATCTGTACCCTTTTTTATTTGGTTGAGAAATACTTAATAGATTATATTTTACCCCATTAAACATAATCATAATTTTGTTTTATTGTTCGCAGAAATGGATCCTTTAGCTTTCACTGCAGAACAATTTTCATTCCCAAACCTTATGATGCTCTATTGCATTCTTCCATCTTGATGAATTTTCATGTCACCAGATATGTGATGAGAGTAACCATTGTCTTTTATCATGTCTCAATTGTGATTTGTACTCAAAACTAGTGCTTTCTCACCATCACTAGAGGGATATTCTTTAACAAAAATTAGCACAATTTATTCTTCATCTGTTCCATAAAATTCCTTATTGATAAAACCTTCTTAAAAAATTTAGCATTCCTTCTTGTTCTTGTCCTCGAGTCTTCTTTCCTTTTCCTTCTTTCCATTTTATGACATATGAAAGAAATATGTTTAGTTCTTTTGCATGAAAAGAACTTTAAAATAGGTAAACCTCTTTACTTACCGCTTCCACTAGGTAACCTTCTAGCAATGAATACTTGAAATTCCTCCTATTCTTTTTCTTTATTTAAAATAGATTCATAGCCATTAGAACAATAAGAATAAAAACTATGTGAAATATCCTTTCCTTTTCTTGTAGAACCAAGAATCATAAATGACTTGAATAAAAATTCAATCTTAGGCATACTATTATAAAAATTACTCAACTCAAAAAGAAATCAACTTTCCTATTAATACATCTAGATTAGTCTAGAACTAGTACCTAAATATAAGACTTCTTGAATGGATGAGACTACTAGGCTAGATATTACACATGTAATAGGATTTATTAGTAGGTATATGAGTTATCCAAGGATTGAGAATCAGAATGCCATAAAATGGATTCTTAGATATTTGAGAGGAACATATAGTAAGTGTTTACATTTTGGTGGCTCTACTACTAATTTGCAAGGCTATGTTGACTTAGATTTGGCAGGCAATCTTGATACTAGACAGAGTACTATAGGTTATTTTAGAGTAAAGGATTAATTTTATTACATTGATTAATTTACCTTTACTCCCTTCTTAACATTTCACCTTATGCACATGCATTATCTTTTGATAATTAATATTTAATTATTAAATTCCATTTAACTCTTAGGGTTTCCCTTTTAGGTTATATGATTTCCTATAAGGATTTATCCATTGTATATTTTTACTCATTCTTTTTTCTGATAATATAATCTTGCATATTTTTAGAGCTAAACACTTCCCTTCTTTTATATTTACTTCTTTGTAATATGTTCTTGCATCCAAGTATTCTTCTAGATCTGTGGATTTGTATTGCTCAAATCTTTCATGGTATTAGAGAAAGATCAGTTGCAACTTGTTTGAGTTTTTTGAAGCTATCAAAAGAACACGAGTTTGAGTAAATTGAATCTATGACTTTAAGGTTTTTTATTGAAATAGGGGATCATTAATTATTGGTGCACTTTGAACAAAAATGGACCTCAACATTGACCTCGCAATCCCCAAAACCCCTTATTTTCATATAAGGCACGTCCAATTTAGACACAGTTAGAATCAGGAAAAAAAATTGTTCTTAGATAACTCATTCTTCTTGAGGTGGTGAATTTATTATTTTATGCAAAAAAAAAAATTGCAAAAGTTGTTTTTTTGAAGGGTTTAAAATAAAATGCATTAAAAAAATTCCCTTTCAAAAAAGGATACGATTTTTAGATTTATTACAAAAACAACTTTCTAAAAAATTGGGAAAAATTTAAAAAAATTAATTTTAGAGGCTAAGATGATATTTTAATATCCCAAAAAAAGACAAAATGACCACAAATTGAGATAAGCTCAACTAGTAATCCAAATACTTCTCTTCATGCAACTACCTATAAAATTTCAGCCAAAACCCACATCTAAGTCAAAAGTTATGACCCTTAGAAGTAAATCTTGACCAAAACCCACATTTGAGTCAACAAAATTGATCCTTAGATGCTACTACATCATTCTCCTTTACTTGAAAATAATGTAGCTCTTGCAAAAGTTGGTTCTAAAAATTCTTCCATTTAGGGTCATCTAGCTTCTGCAAATCCCATTCTATAATCCAGGTGATATTTGTCAATGCCAACCCTTCTCACTGCATGACATATATTTTGTAGTCAACCTAGTGAGTTTGAATAATCTTCTTATCTAGAATTTGTGCAACCTTTTCCCTTTTCTTAATGGGGATAGTGTATGACCAATCTACTGCATCCTCATTTTCAATAGAGGCATCATCACCATGGAAAGTATATAAAAAAAAAAATTTAAAGACAAGAGATATATCAAGACCATTGGGGAGATCTACCTCATAAGCATTATCATTAATGTTTTTTAGAATCTTGCAGGGACCAATTTTTTTTATATTTCAATTTATGATAAGTCCCAGTAGGGAACCTCTCCTTTTTGAGGTAAACCATCACTAGATCACCTACACTAAAAACCTGATACCTTCTAGTAGCATCTATGGAATCTTTAAACCACTCATTGTTGCCTTGTAACTTATGTCTCACATCTTCCTACAACTGGTAGAACTACTCTACAAAGGCTTCTTTGTCATCACTAATTTTTTCACCCAAGGGAAGTTACACCAAATCAAGAACACCTTGAGGATAATGACCATAAACAACTTGAAATGGTGACTTACTAGTTAACCTATTCAATGAGCTATTATAAGAAAATTATGCTTAGGGCAATGCAAAATCCCATTTTTTGGGCTTCTCTCAAACAATACATCACAACAAATTATCCAAACTATGATTGAAAAATTCTATTTTTCTATTAATTTGTGGATGATAAGAACTACTAAACTATAACTTTTTCCCCATCTTCTTCCATAAGGTCTTCTAGAAATTACTCAAGAACTTAATATCTTGATTAGAGGTGATCATTTTTGGAACACCATGCAATTTGACTATTTTAGAAAAGAATAACTTGAACACCCTAGTGGTATCACTAGTTTTCTTACAAGCAATGAAATGAGCTATTTTTGATAATCTTTCCACAAGTACAAAGATAGAGTCATTACCTCATTGTGTATGTGGTAGTTCCAATACAAAATCCACATTCAATTCTATCCACAATCCTACTAGTACTGGTAATGGCATGTACAATCTAATGTTTTGGGAATGCCCTTTGGCCATGGTTGGGAGGAACCACACACTTAGTTTGTTATTTTAGTACATTGTGATCTTGCTTTTGTACACTGCAATGTTGTTTTCAATTATTTCCCTTCACCTCTATGTTAGATGGTTAGATGTAGTTTTCATCTTTCAGTTATTTTGTTTGAGTTTCTTTGCCTTGATTGTGGAACTGGTACTCCCCAGTGTAGAGCAAATTTATTTCCTAGCTTTTTATCTTTATGTTTTATAGCTTGTTGTTTTGTATCCTCACGAAAAATTGCACTTTCTTGTGTGAGAATGCAAAAGCTCATGTGGTGTGTTGTGTTTCCTTGTGTAGCTTATACTACATCCTCATGTGAAACCTGACACCAGTTTGGGGTTTTTTGGCTACTAGGCCAAGAAAATCCTCACACAATTGGGAAGATACTCATGTGGCTTGCTATAGATCCTCACCCAAAAAAATGTTTGTTGTGCTTCCTCACAGGAAAATTAGGGGGCATCTCCACTAGTTTTTGAGGAATGCAAATTGGTGTTTTAAGTACCCTTTGGGTTTGTTTAATTTTCCATGCTTTGAAAGATCTATGATTCTTGTTTTGTTGTTGTCTTTGCTTTTACTCTTTAGTTTAGTCATGTCAATTTGGCAGTGACATTTGGAGATTCATTGGTTGTTGGGATTGTTGGTGTAGTCTTCCATTGTGATCTTTGTGATCCCTATATGATGTTGTCATGTGCATTCATACTTGTAAAAAAAAGCTCTTGGCTTGTATTTCATCCTTGTTCCAATGATCTTCAAGCGGGGCATTACAAACATACATTCACAAAAATGACACACTTTGGCAGGAATAACTACATTCAAAATGAGAGCACCAATAGCATATATTATTGCATCAAAATCATGGCCTGGAGTACATATTACATCCAAGTATTTATAAGAAAACATCTCCTCCCTTTTTGTTAGGAGTGAGAGCTCTTAAAAAGAAAACTCATGCTAAAAACTAATAAAACAAATCTATCTATATACAAACTTGTTGGAAATATTGAAGACTAAGCTAAGTTACTATGACGGGAGAGGTGAATTAGTAACTTCTAAAACTTCAATAATTTCAACCTTTAATCTAATGATTCAATTAGCATTTATCCATCTTATAAATTTTGATCTAATTGCATGCATAAGAAACTGAAAGCATTCATAATACTGAGACACAAAGACTTGATGACCCAGAAACCTTCCTCGTAGAAAGTAAAACTGGGGTGGGAATTATACCCACAACTTTAGTATTTTAGTATAAAGTTAGCCTGTTAAAGCTTACATTGACCACTTTTGATGATCTGACTAGTTAGGAGCAATAAGGACTACTAGGTCCACCTTGTGAAAGAATTTACAAACATACAATCAAGTATGCACTTGGTAAAGAGATTTACAATAGAATGTTAGGTTTACCTTGTAAAAGGATTTGACTGATCCACCTATTAGGATGAAGTATTAGTAGATCTCTGATCCACAACTTAGTTTGCTAAATGAGATTCCTTTTTGTACTAATCACCTTTATGTGATAGATATGTCTCTATTTCTCCTTATGCTATTATGGCCTTTACAATTCACTCCTTCTACTTTTATCTAATGTAATTCAAATTTATATTCCCACACATTGCATTCATTTTTATTGGATATGATACAATGCATTACATATATATCAATCCAATTACACAAATTACAAAGTTGGCCATCATACAAGTTACCACAAATGTTACAAAGTTGGCCCATATGAAGCCATTTGGGTTCTGAAGACTAACTTGAGTTAGGTTCTAATCCTCGACATCATCATGCACTCAGTAGACGTAGAAGCTTGATCCATACTGATCACTTCTAAGTAGTCCTAAACAAAATTTGCACTAGTGACTTAGTAGACATTGTGAAACTCATCATATAAATTGAGTCTCTTGATTTACATTGTATGACTTAGTAAACATTCTCACCTTGAGCTCAATATAAACTAAGTCTCTTGGTTAACACAAGAAGGCTTCGTTAACACTGGACTTTCATCACATACACTATGAACTCGATGAACACTGCACTACTTGGTAACCATTAATAAACTTGGTAGCAATTGAATTGCATGGCAAACACTGAGAACTGTACAATGAGCACGATAGCTATATATAATCTAAATGAGTGTGTGTCACTAATAACAAAATTGACTAATATATCAACAATCTCCCCCTTTGGTATTAGTGACAAAAACACTTATCAGCCAAAATTGAATACCTTATATCCATCATCATGTGATACTGGCTTAGCAGAATATACGTGCTTTTGTAATTTTTCAAAATTGATTTTGTAAGATATATACAATATACTATACATCTTCCTACTATATACAACATGACTTACTTATTACAAGTTCTCCCCCATAGCATATGTTCCCATACTGTTTGTCTCTTTGTACATGTGTTACTCCCCATAACATATGGCTTTCTCAATAATATATCTTTTCTCCCTCTTTTTGGTAGTAATGCCAAAGATTTATCCTATTTTATTTACATAGAAACACCAAAATCAGACAAAAATTCAAAATGTAGCTTAAGAATTTTTGCCAAAGTTTTTTCCCAATTTTCCTACAAGACCTTGTGTGTATGAAGTGCAATTTGTACTTCTGCTGACAATTCTTTCATGTGTTCCGCAATAGAGAAGATTTTATCATGGATTAGAGTTTTTGAATATGTAATATGTTTTTTTAGTGCATCCATGTTGGGAAGGATCATGTTCTACATGTCAATTAGTGTAGTTCTGATCCTTGCTTCTTCCCTTAGCAATTCTATTTGTATTTCTGACAAGAATCTTATTTTCTTGAAGTGTACAGAGCTTGAACTGGGGTCAAGTTCTAGTTGTTGAGCACTAGCCTTTAGATCTTCATCTATTTTGGACAATTTGTCCTTTATTTCCTTTGTAAAACTAGAAACATCACATAGCTTCCCAAAAAGTCATGACACATTTGAACATGATGTTTCTAAATTGCCCAAAATTTTAGAGAGCTCTACTCGATGAATGGAAATTTTCTGAGCAATGTGCTCTAGCACTATATTGTTAAACTTCTTTTTAGCCTTCTCCACTAGCTTATCTTGTCCATTAGTATCTTCATTGAATTTCTGGATTGCTTATATGAGCTAATACAAAATAGGTTGAGAAGAATCAATCCCAATTCCTATAGCCTCTACAAAATAATTTTTAGCATCTTCAATTATCTTATACTCTTTATCTCTCTCCTCTCTTAGCTGTTTTTGTTTAACCTTCTTTTGTAGGAGTTCACCAAATGTGCATTTATTGAGGAGTAAGCTTGTAAATATTCCAATTAGGCATTACTATTGCCTCATCTAATTCAATGTTTTCCTCTATCTCCTTTATTTTTCCCAAAAAATTTGTGCTCAAGTGAACCTTAGGCTCAATTGTCCTTGCACTTATTGCTTTTGTCTCTAGAATAGAAACAATAGTAGAGATGCTTGGGCTTGTAGTAAAAATTGATACTGTACTAACTAATGGAATACTTAAAAAAATGCTTAAGAAACCCAGAATTGATGTGCTCAAAATTGTATAGCACAAAACTAGATGAAGTACTTAACTCAATAGATGAAGGAAGAATCTGCAACTTGGTGGATGAAGTGGAATTCACTTCTGTCAGTGATGTGCTGAGCTGAGTGGGAAAAAAGAGTGATTGAACTTTTGATATATCACTAGTGGTCACAATCAAATTTTCTAATGCTCTCTACATGCTTGATTTTGGCACTGGCTTTCTTGGAGAGTAAGGAATTGAGGCAATGACTACTATGGCTACCTTGACTAGGTCAGTCTCCTCATCATCTTGCTTTTCCTCCTCATCAGCCTCTTGTCCTTGATCCTCTTCATCTTCTTCATTGTCAAAGTGAGTTACTACTTCAACATTCTCTTCTTCATCTTTCTCCTTATCGTCTTCTTCTTCATCATCATCTTTGACATTGACTAGAAAATCATTTGGTTTATGTAACAAATATATATTCTTCCAAGTTTTTGTTGCATTCCTAATAACATGCTCAATGTATTTGATCAAAACTAGACAATTATTAAACTTTAGAGTCAAATTTTCTTCATTTTTCTTTAATGACTCTTTTAACTAAACATCTACTATGCTCGGTAATAATTTCCTTAGGGTTTGTCCATATATATCCTTGACAATTTGCATAGAAAAATCCCATCTTGGCTTTATCTTTTCTAGTAATTCACTAGGAACTTGAGAAGCGATCTGATATGGTGAGTATTTCCACTTACCCATTTTATTCAACACTAAGTCTTCAACTTGCTTCTTCTCTTCTGTTGTCCTAATCTCATATCTCAATGATTTTAAATTTATTATGCCTGCTCCTTCTTCCAATTTCTTTAACCTATCTTGGAAGGTGGGTGGAAGTTTTCTAAATATGATATCTCCTCCTTCTTTGTCAGCTTTTTGTCTTGACTTCCTTATGAAAACTATAGTGGATGGTTTTACTGGCTTGGTGATGATCACCTTTCCTTTCTTCTTTAAAAGTTCTTCTTCTTCAAATTCTTCCTCATCCTCTACTTCTTCACCTTACTCATCCTCACCTTTTCCCTTAGTTAACAAAAGGGGTGAAATTGATTTTAGTTTTACAATTCTTCTTTTCCCTTTGTTAACTGCCTGGGCGAGCTTTATTTCAAGTTCAATCCTAGCCTTTACTTCATCATACATTCCAAATTATGTAACCTTAGGATCAATTGGTTCATTAATAAGAGCTTCAATCATATCCTTTGCTTCATCAATGTTGACCTCATAGCCAAGAGGTTTTACCCAAACAATTCTAGGCTTAACTACCTGAATATACACCTTATCACTATCCACCATGAAAAATATATCATCTTTTTAGTCCTCAACTAGATTCTTGGGGAATCTAAACTTGGTGTTCATTTTCCCCTTAAATACATCAAAATAATTTTCCATAATATTGTTGTAGTTTTCACCCATCTCTGCAATATACTCATTGATTTTATAAAGCATAGACACATCTTTTCTCCATACTATAGTGCCTTTAGAAGGAAAGAATTTTTGAACATAAAAGAATAGGTAAGTCAACAAGGAACCAAACTTATGTGGGTTGTTCTTTGAAGTTCTTATAATTTCAATGTTCTTGTTGAATTGTCTCAGCAATAGCTCGACAAGCTTGTAAGATAAATTGTTCTTGACCACCTTGTAAGCTAAGTCCATAGCTTCACATGACACACTATTTAGTCTTCTCAAACTATATATCTTGTGTGCAATGACATGAATTCCAAACTTCAATTTTACATCAATAATGATGTTGATTTTCATTCCTCTTCTATCCATAACTGTCCATTATGCACCCAGTTGAGGATAAATCTAATCCATTTGATTTGAAATTCTATGGGCATGTGAGGGATGTGTTTCAACCCTTTGGTTTTTAGATATTGATGCTCGGGTTTTAGGACTCCTTTCAAAAATAACTTATCTAGGGCATCATCCATTTCTAGTGTACCAATTTATTGAATAACACATTTGAATTGAGTGTGAATATCATTGATAAGAAGTACCTTGGGAGGAATTTGGGATTGTGCACCACTTGGATCTAGGGTTTTAGCAACTACAGGAGTGAGCTTGAAGTCTAGCGCCTTCCACTCAACTCCTCAAACAAACATGTCAGATCCTCACTTATCCTTACTATTGTAGGATGCCATTTTCACTCAGTATGGTTTTAAAGAATTCAAAAATATTTCCTTAGAAATTTTCTCAAATTTCTTTGATTTCACTAAAAATAGCTCTTTGCAATAGCACTCAAAATTTCATGGTAAGAAATCATTTCAATTCCATTCCTTTTGTTGAAATTTTTTCATTAATGCTTGGTACAAAAGTAGATATGTTGATAGACTATCATCCACTCCTTGGCATTGAAGTATTCGTGACTTGGTAACCATATGAATCTTCATTACTCCTAACCTTGCTCGGTAGAGTCTATGACCTAACCTTACTTGGTAGAGAAGTAACTTGATAGTAATTGATATTGATCTCACTCAATGATCCCTTTGTATCCTGAACATAAATTTGGATATTTTCAATCTTTTAATCTAGAACTGATTTGGATATCTTTGATAGCCTAGTTCCAATTCTTGGTTGAGAACTTAATTAGAAGTGGTAGAGTCACCCATTCCTTGGGTGACTTCACCATCATTGCTCAAACTTGTATCCTTAGTAGACTTAGGAACCCATTACTGTCTCATCTATTTTTGGATGTTATCAGCTTTTTCCTTTTTCTCATCTTCAATTCTACTAGTATTCATATAGTTCTTGGAAAGATGATCAAGTTCTATACAAATGAAACATCTTTTAGTATTATCTCTTTTCCACATATGATGTTAACACAATTCATACCAATGTGCCCAAATTCTTCATACTAATGACATCTGCACCAAGTGTTGTAGTCCCATCCAAATATTTCTTTCAAGATTTTCTCTACTAGATTCATTACCTTTTTTTTGCATTCTGATGACTTGTGTCCATGTTTCTTGCATTTGTGATATTTTCCTTTAAATCTTGGTTTCTTTTTGCATTCATTAGCTCTATGACCATGCTGATTGCAATTGTAGCACTTTCCATTGAACTTTTCTTTTTCATTACTCTAGCATTTTTTTGATGTATGACCTATCTTACCACAGTGACTTCAAGTAGGTCTTTGGTTGTTTTGAGCTCCTTGCTTGGATGATTCTCCTTCTTTTTTATATCCAATTCTTGCTTTTCCTTTTTTCCTATATAGGTTTTTCTCATTTAATTGATTCATGTTTTCTTGAGATTTCATCATTGTTTCATTGATTTTTTCTTAGAGTTTAGATCATTCCTCAATCTTTCACTGATTTATCTTTAAGATTTCAGATCATTTTTCATTCTTTCATTGATTTTCCTTTCAAAATTTAGATCATTCCTCATTCTTTCATTTTCAAATCTTAGGCTCATAATTTCTTCATTTTCATTGGAAAGCTGATCAATAAGGCTTGCTTTCTAAAGGGATTGGTTTTGGATTTCATTGTTCCTTCCATCTATCTCTTCTTTTATCTTGTTTCTCTATTCCAAGACTTCTCATAACCTTACTGAATGAATCTCCTATTCTCTTCTTAGCTTTCTTACTTCTTCTTGCAGGGAACCATTCTTTTCTAGGAGTTCTTTGATTACTTCATTGACTTCATCTAAATTTCTTGAGCAAAGGTCTTCAATTCTTTCTTCAATGTAGAGTTGATCATTCATTTGAATTGCAAGTTCTTTTCTTCTTTTCAAGGATTGAGAGAGTTTCTCTTTTTCTTTCTTGAGTTGGGCAATGTCCATTTCTAAATCCAACTTTTTATTGTCAATGGTTTTTTCAAGTCTGAATATCTCCATGGCCTTGATCTTTGCTCAAGCTATTAAGCCTTCTCTTGAGAACCCAAAAGCTCTAATACCCATTCTTGGAAATATTCAAGACTAAGCTAAGTTACTAAGAGGGGAGGGGTGAATTAGTAACTTCTAAAACTTCAACAATTTAAACCTTTAATCCAACCTTTCAATTAGCATTTATCCATCTTATAAATTCTGATCTAATTGCATGCATAAGAAACTGAAAGCATTCATAATACTAAGACACAAAGATTTGATGACCCAAAAACCTTCCAAATAGAAAGTAAAACTAGGGTGGGGATGATACACACAACTTTAGTACTACAGTATAAAGTTAGTCTCTTAAAGCTTACATTGACCACTTTAGATAATCTTCCCAATTAGGAGCAATAAGGACTTATAGGTCTACCTTCTGAAAGGATTTACAAACATATAATCAAGTATGCACTTAGTAAAGAGATTTACAAAAGACTGTTAGGTCTACCTTGTAAAAGGATTGACTGATCCACTTGTTAGGATGAAGTAGTAGTAGATCTCTGATCTACAACTTAGTTTTCTGAATGAGATTCCTTTGTGTATTGATCACCTTTCTATGATAGATATGTCTCTGCTACTCCTTATGCTATTATGGCCTTTACAATTTTATCCTTTTTCTTTCCTCTAATGTAATTCACAATTATATTCCCACATATTGCATTCACTCTCATTGGATATGATACAATGCATTACATATATATCAATCCAATTACAAAAATTACAAAGTCGGCAATCATACAAGTTACCACAAATGTTACAAAGTTGGCCCATATGAAGACATTTGGGTTCTGAAGATTGACTTGAGTTAGGTTCTAATATTTGACATCATCATGCACACGATAGACATAGAAGCTCGGTCCATACTGATCACTTCTAAGTAGTCCTGAACTCAGTTTGCACAAGTGACTCAACAAACATTGTGAAACTCATTATATAAATTGAGTCTCTTGATTTACACTATATGAATCGGTAAAAATTCTCACCCGAAGCTCGGTATAAATTGAGTCTCTTGGTTAACACAAGAAAGATTAGTTATCACTAGACTTTCATCACATACATAATGAGCTCGGTGAACACTGCACTACTTAGTAAATACTGATAAGCTTGGTAGCAACTAAATTGCATGGCAAACACTGAGAACTATACAATGAGCTTGGTAGCTATATATAATTTGAATGAATGTGTGTCGCTAATAACAAACTTGACTAATATGTCAATAAAACTAACTCTATAAATGGTGCTAAGTAGGTCTCCACCCTTAGTTATATCATTTAAAGGGTGCATGAGCCTTTACATGACTTAAACACAATAAAAGAATGAGAAGATAATAAGATAGAGGCCTTGAGTTGATCTAGGAGTCTCTAGAAGATCTAAAAATGGAAGCTTGACCTTCTTTAGGCTTTTCATGGAGTTAAACTGCCATTGAAATACATTTTTGGTGGATGGGATGCTCTAAAATAGCAACTGGCAACTAAATATCATTGCACTACTTACTCAAAACTGTCAGCTTGCATCTATGAAAATTGCACCTACACAACTTGGTGCTAGGTTCCAAAAATCCAAAATTTCTTCTAAGTGTCCAAAACTAGATTTCCAACATCTAGGTTATTTTTCCTCTTTACAACAAAATGATGTCTAGATGCTTATTCTTAAACTTTTTTATCATCTCTACTACTAGGATAACTTGTGGTAAATCTAAAGCTTCACACTTATCCTTTACTACTTTTTGGTAATTGTTGACTTCTATTCTACTCTCCACAAAATCCTCAAGCTTGGTGTCCAACTCCAAAAATACTTCTTCAGTCTTGAATGCTTATCTTATGTCATCAGCTAATGCAGCATCTTCAAATATTTCTCTAAATTTTTGGACAACTGACTACACCACAAAAAGATTGGTCTTAGACTCATCTTCAAAAATCTCAAGGAAGGTGATGTTGCAGTACCTTTCTGCTTCCAAAAATTGCTCTTGAGTTCTATCCTTATACACTAGATCTCTTTGTATAATCCCTCCATTACTTTATTCCCTTCTAATATCTTCTTTAGCCAATCATGAGCTTATCTAGCTCCTTTGCAACATACACCTCCATAAGCATTCGACACCTTTGACATTTTATTGATTTTAATGCCTATAGGTCCTTTGTCTAGGTATGTACTTCATGCATCAACCCAAAATTTTGGTTCACTATAGAAACCACCTTATCCAAACTTGATTGGATGTCATGTAACAAGTTCAAATTATCCTATATTATTTGTTTTCCTTTTCCCTCAAAACTATCATGCCATTACTAACATGCTTCTAAAAATGGATCTAACTATGTTCATGTCCCTTTTCTTCCTAATGTCATTTCAAGAGAGATCTCTAGATTGTCTAGGTCAATAGGGCCAAACACTTCATTAAAGTAGCCTATCAGTAGCTTGTTCTACTTTTGCAACATTATTAGCTTTGATTCATCTTGATCCATGTGCTAGAACACATCTTTCATGTCTATGGTGATCATCACTTTAGCTCTATCCACGATGGTCCTTCCCAACATGACTCCCTTGATTTGACAGCACACATGTGCATGTGCACTCATTACTATATTTGGCCCTGAATTGTGATGGGAGACTATCAAAATTTTCCTGAGTGATAGTACCACGAGTTGGCTCCCATCAAGTAGAAGTCAAATCACAAATTGCAATGACAAGGGTGTCCATCATAACTATGACAGATAAAGGTGTCATAACTTGGAACATGCAAGAGCAAGAGCTCATAATATTGCCCTCCCACTTGTGATAGTAGACCATTGCAATTGTGACAGTATAAGCTTCCTATCTATTGTTGGACTGATGGCTAGTTGTTGGAGCTATCCATCATAATTTTGATGACTATGTGAAAGGCATATTGTGGAAGTGATAGTTGTAGACACCTAAAAACCTTTAGAAAATAAAGTATTTTCATTTTCTGAAAAATTCCTGATGACATCATCATTTATTAATTAATTAATTATTTAATTAATTAATTTATTTTTATGCCATTAAATCCCTTAATCTTAATTAAAAATATTTAATTAAGGAATCCCTCCCAAAAATGTTTAAATCTTATTTAAACATTATTCCCTTATTTATTAATTATTTAATTAATAAATTGACCAAAAAATCCAAAATAAATAAAAAAATTATTTTTTGCCCAAAACTTGGACAATTTCCTTAAGACCACTAACCTCTTCCAAAATCTTCTAATCCTTCTTTAATTTTGATTAAAGGCTAATCCCATCATTTCCTACCCCTAATCCCAACTCAAAATATTTAATTAAGATTAAACATTAATCCTCATGTTTATTAAAAAAGTTTTAATAAATATCTCCTCAACCCAAACCCTTGAAATAAATAAAACTTTATTTATTTCCTAAAAATCTAATTTATCCTCATCCTAAGAAGTTCTAGACTCTTCTAGAAAGTCTTCATCCTCATCCTAGGAAATTCTAGACTATTCTGAAAAGTATTTATCCTCATCCTAAGAAGTTCTAGACTCTTCTAGAAAGTCTTTATCCTCATCCAAAGTCTAGACTCTTCTAGAAGATGTCTTTAAACCTAATCCTAATCCCCTCCTAACCTTGTCACATTCTCTAAACATGGGTTAAGACTTACTAACCCAAGCCAAAGTTAACAAATATCTCCTCCTTCACCCTCCCTCATTAAATGCCATCCACTTGCCTATCCCTAAGCTAATCCTAAACCATTATAATCCATCCTCTAATCATTTGCACAAGCCTAAACACGCTTAAAACTTTCCTAATCAAGCCCTAGTTGAAATTCCTCTCATCTCCCTCAAAATATCCCAACCATAAAACTTTATGAAGCTCACTATGCCATAAATGACTCTTCCAAGCACTTTTATTGCTCTTACAAGCCATTATGAGGATCTTTATGAAGATTTTTTCCCTTGAGCCTCCTTTTCTGACTCATCCTTCCCCTTTTCTCCATCCTCTCACCATGTGTCACTCCCTGATTGGCTGTAAGGAAGCACAATCCATGTGCTCTCCTCTCATGCAATCTGAGCCCTCCATGAGCTTTTCCCCATCCTTGCATCCTAGCCCTTGATCGCTCAAGCCCTTTGCCTATTTAAGGAATCCTCTCCCAAGCCATTTTAACACAATCCATGAAGTAAAGTCATAATGCCATTTTAGGAAGCCATTTTACATCAAAACCATACACCCACACCCAAGTTCCAACTCAATTTGAAGCCCTTTTTGAAGCATAAGCTTGAGCATACATCCTATCTATTTAGACAAAGCCACTCAACAAGAGAGCTTATTATTGAGAGAGCCCATTAATGGCTCATATTCTCAATTGAGAGCTCATCTTAGTCTATCTTGAAGTTTATGAATTTTGTTTAGTTTGTAGAAGCTTTATTTAAATTTGGTTTCTATTAGCATACTAACATTGCTCATATACAATAGTTATCTATCAGAATAGTCCATCATAATTGTGATGGGGATCTAACAACAACATTGTAAGTGTAATTTCTATCATGGCTTATTGAATTTTTTTCTAAAAAAATTCAAGGCAAATGAATCCCATCTACAGGAGTTAAGATCCCTTTTTAAATGTGGTTGGAAGAGGTTAGGGAAATTCAAGCTTATAGGCCTACACTATTTCAATTTCATTATTTTCTTAAACTATCACATCAGCCCTCAACCATGGATGTTTATGGATAAACTCTGCTTTCCATCCATGAGACAAATTTTGATGATTTCTTGGTAATGTAATCTTCCTGACACAACCCAATGCGATCAACATCTATATCTAAAATGTTGATGCAAAATATGGCACAATCAAATCCAGAATATGTATCTCTTTGATACAATATTAATTTTATTATGATTAGTTAGTTTTCATGCAACCATAGGTTAATATTGAGCTTCACTTGGTTTTGAGAATATTTTAATATTATCTACTAACCAAGGCTAACCATGTAAAGGTGGAAGCTCATTTGGCCCCACCCCCGCACCCCAAACATCTAAATTCCCTATTAACATCTAATTTTTTTAAGAAAGGATCAATCTTTAAAGTACAAAAAGGTTCCAGACCTTTAAAAGTGACATTATTTTCCCATCTTCTAGTGCATGTCATTTTTCTGTTGCATCCAAAATAAGATCCTACCACTCTGAATTGAGAATGCACGTGTAGCTATGTTCTGTATGCATGGACAATAGAAGGAGCTGAAAAAACCCACCATATTTACATTTATTTAACAAATCTATGCAAACTTGTTGGGATTTTTCAGCTCACCTGATGTCGTATACATATGAATTGAGATTGTATATTGAAATATGGTGTCCTTTCACATTACCTAAAATGAATAGATTCACTTAGTTAGTTATCATACAATCATAGGTTAATTTTGAGCTTCACTTGGTTTCAAGAATACTTTAATATTCTATACTAATCATGTCCAATTATAGGAAAGTGAAAGCTCATTTGGCCCCACCTCCGCCCCCCAACATCTAAAAGCTTTAAGAAAGGATCAATCTTTAAAGTACAAAAAAAGGTTCTAGACTTGTACAAGTGACATCATTTTCCCATCTTTTGGTGTATGTCATTTTTTCGTCACATCCAAAATAAGAATCTGCAACTCTAAATCAAGAATGCACAGGCAACTGCATTTTATATGTATATCCATGGAAATCCTCATCACCTCCTGCATAAAATGAATCCAATATTAAAAAATGCCACCAATAAATAATAGTTCAAGTGAAATAAACACATGAAAAATGAGAGAGAAAAAGAGAAATATACTTACCGATAGGCATTTCCATCACATCTATGGCTATGCTACGCGTTGAGTGAGTTTTATTGTTTTTCTATTGTGGCAGGATCTCTTTGTTGATATACATACATAAATACATACATAGACACACACACACACACACATGTGTGTGTGTGTGTCTATATATATATATATATATATATATATATATATATATATATATATATATATAGATACATACATACATGCATACATCACAATGACATGATAATGAGACGTAGAGATCAAAAGGGCATGACAAAAAAAGGTAACGATCACAAGGGCACATACATACATACATATATATGCATACATATATACATACATATAAGAATTATGTATGTATATATACAACTCAAAATATTTTTAAGGTGCTAAGTTACCTCAAGATCCTCCACAAAAATAATACAAACCATTAAAAATAGGTAGAGTTTGCAGGAAATTTTACAAAAACATACAATAGAAGATATTTTTAGAAAGAAATAAGCCATAACCTAGTTAAATGGGTCTAGTTGATAATTAGCTAGTGTTGGTGTAAATAAGTATTTACTTATTACACTTACTTAAGTTTACTTAGGTTAATGCATTATTTTATTATTTATTCAAGTGAGACACTAAGGAGTTTGTCTCTCACAGAAGTATGGAACTCTAATTATGCACATGGTGTCTACAATATAGGAGTTTTCATCATTCACTGAGTTGTCGTGTTGACAACATAGTTATTCACATTCCTAATTTAGCACATGTTGTCTACACCACTTATCTACTTGCTACACCAATGTAGGCTTATCCTCACATCATCATACTTATTTTCATGCTTAATGGAGGATAACCCATATTTGGTGGACATGTGCTTGGTTGTATGAATTATCATGATGTTGACTTCTATGCATTCTAGAAGCTCTCCTGAGGACTTTATGTATAGGCAGTCCTAGTGTACTTGATATGGCATATATGGCATATTGAATGAATATCATCATTCTGATCATACTCTCTCTCTTGATCTACTATTGTGCTTGTGTTTAAGTTCCTTGGTCTTGGGTGAATTTTAGCGTAAGCCAAATTCTTACATGGTATCAGAGCTAAGGGAGATTCTCACATATAGCCATTTGAGACCGTTCATGCTTCAGTACCTTGACCTAAATCCAAAGGATCCACAGAAATTGGAAGCATCTAAAGCTAGATCTGACCTCACTGTTGCATCCAGACCATCGATTCAATGAAGATGGACTATAAATTTGCCTATGTTGGGTGAAAGTTGATCTTGAGTCAAAATTCTTTTGCAAATTGGAACCCAGAAGCCCCAATTTACAGTTCAAGTATGGTCATTTTTGAATCTATTTAATTGTTATTTTTGGGTTTGAAATATTTTCATTCTTTGTAAATTTTTTTTTGAATCGGCTAGTTGGAATTTTTATCACTAGTCGAAGAATTTTTTTGCATAACTGGGCTATCAAATCTTGGCTTTGCAATTTTGAATTTTTATTTATTTTGTAGGGGTTTAATCAATTTTTGGTGGGCTCCTTGCATAATCCTTACTAAAATTTCTATGCAACATCCATTGTTAGGCCGTTCTATACAGTCTAAAATCTGGCAAATCTACATACCCTAGACCAGCCACCACACATATCAGTGGCATCCAACAGCCTGGCCGAACCCCACCAAAGTTTCAACGACCTTTGGCTTTAACAACTCCATTGTGGGTTATTATATTTATAAACTCTACGGGTTTATATCACCATGAATGTGGGATAAAAACCCATAATTGACAACCCACTATGTATTCTTTGACACTTGTGAAGAGGAAAATTGACACTATAAACACCAATCCAACGATTGAAGAATTTAATTTTTGGCCCCTGCTGCATTCGTCATCCGACAAGTGGAAAAAAAAATCCAACACTAGAAAATCAAGCTCTAAAAAAGTTAATCAAAATTTGACCACCGTTGTAACCCTCTATAGATAGGGACACGTGGCAAGGAAATTAGCCACCACACAGAGCCACATTATTGGTTTAGACCTCGTCCATGAGGCAATTTTTGTGCTCATTTAACAGTGCATGCAGATAGCAAACCCTCTCTATAGCATTGACACATGGCATAATTTCATTTTCCCATGCCTACCTAGGTGGACCTACAGTTAGCATCCTTGCTGTTAGTTGACATCAGAAAAAATTGCACTGTAGAGTCACTCTGTCACGTGGATGCCACATCTTAGAATCCAAGTCAACGATTCAGCTTGGTGACATGTAAACAATCTAGTTGGAAACATGTGGCACCCACATCAGTGCACATGTGGCATCTATACCAGCCCTATCATTATCCATGTCTACAAAAATTTGTACATTCTGTACATGACATGTGGCAAATCGTACTTTTTTGTATGGTGCTTACATCATCATAGGGCAAAAGGTTGCTGACATCACCAATTCACGTGCTTAAAATTGATGGTCATCTGACCATCATATCAAGCCAAATTTGAACTACTGTGATGGTTATATCACCATCAAATTTAACCCTGTCTTTTGTTGATGCAACCCCTCTCTAGATTGATTTTTTATTTTGCAATCTAACTTCGAAGGGCCATAACTTGGACATCCAAAATCTAAATTAGGTGCAATCTTTTTTGAAATTCGGTAGAATTTCTTAAAAGTTTTAGTGGTGTAGCTCTTTTCTAGTTTTGGTGCATGGATTTGTCAAAATTTGCATTTTTTGGAGATTGTACCTACATAATCCTATATTTTGCAACTTCAAACGCTCCATACAGGCACATATGAAGTCGAAAGTAAGCTCCATTTTTTTTTTAAAGTGCATTATTTTTTGTCAACTTTCCAAATATACAATCAAATTTTAGGGTTGTTTGGACAAAAGTGTCACTTTCATAAATAGGGAATTTCTTTGCTTTATAATGCTTTAGAATTGTAGTGCATTGTAAAGTTCCAAATTTATAACCCATTAAGAGGTTGTAACAAGAAAAATTAGAAGTTCACAAAGGCCAAAATTGGCAAGTGTCCCATTGTATTCATACTACTGATAAAGTTCCCAAAGCATCTATTTTGGGGGGGTTTCTTGATTTAGTGAAAAAGGGGGGTGTTCTTGGTGTTGTGCTCTCTCTTTTCTGCACTTTTCTTTCATTTTCTACATTATGGACAATTTTAAGTTTCCAAAATTAACTCCACACAACTATGCTACATGGTCCATAAAAATGTTGTATCATTTAATACACTATGAAGTTTCACAATATGCAGATGGTACTCTTCCTAAACCAGTAGGTGATAATGTATCAACAAGTGATATTTCAACTTGGGTAGCAATGGATAGGAAAGTCCTAGGTGATGTATGTTTAGGGGTACATGATAAGATCATGTATCAAATCAATAAGTGTTCTACATCCAAGGAATCTTGGGATACCCTCGAAAACCTTTCTAGTAAAGTGTCTAAAGAGGATGTTTTCAAAATCAAAGAAGAGCTTGCCTCCTTAGATCCTAAGTCATATTTTTCAATACAAGATTTCATCATCAAGGTGAATGAACTAAGGACAAAGCTTACTAATTGTGGGAGTTCTATCAAAGATGACAGATGGATCTATCTCATTTATAACAAGCTACCATCAAAATATTCCACATTTTTATCTTCTTTTAACACCTCTAAGTCTACCTTAGGGTTTGCCTATAAGAAATTAACTTTTGATGAATATGTTGATCTATTGGATACTAAAGAAAAGAAGTTGAAATCAATGGGGATTCTCAAATCACCTCAGTCTAAAGCATTGGTGGCCAACAATGAGGGTTCTCAACATTTAGCTAGAAAATATTCAAATAAAGGAAAGGGTAAGAAGAAGTGGAAGAAAAAATCAGAGGATGCAAAAAAGACAACACCACAATCCAATCAACAAAGAAAGTCCTCAAATTCTGACAAGAAAGGGGAAAACAATAAGGAGAATAAAATGTGTGCTAATTGCAAGAAATGAGGTCATGAAGAGCATGAGTGTTATCTCAAGAAGATTGATGAGTTGACCAACATCATGAAGAAACATAATGTTCCATTGCCTAATGCTTATAAAGATAAAGGGTTTTCTTTAGATTTACAGGGCAAAGGGCAAGCAATCATGGCTAATTCAAACTCTTCAAAGGAATGTATATTTCACTTAGGTGCCTCTTATCACATGGGTTCTTCAAAGAAGGATTTTTCAAGCAGTCCAAGGTACTACACATCTTCATGGGAGATGATAGAAAAATGGAAGTTGATGGAAAAGGAAATGTGGAGATGGAAAATGGAGGGTTTGAAGATGTTCTCTATGTTCCAAACCTAAGTTCAAATCTCCTTTCAATCAACCAAATCACTCACCTTGGAGATGGAAATAGGGTTGAGTTCCTTCTAGACTCAGTTTAGATGCACAGTCTTAAAGATGGTTCCTTGGTTGTAGTGGGGAAAGTGAATCATAACAAGAGGTTGTACTATTTCTCTCATTTTGTGTCCAAGTCTCCTTCAAAGGCCTTATTATCACAATCAAATTCAAACATGCAATTATGGCATGAGCTGTATGGTCATCTTGACTTCTGCTATCTTAAGCAACTTTGTACATATCGAATGATCAAAGATCTACCTCAAATCAACTTTTCTAAGGGTGAATGTTCAAGAGATTTAGTGGATATGCATCCAGAGGGGAAGTTACAGAGAGGGAAGTCTTCTAGAGCAACATGCATTCTATAAATGGTTCACATGGTTCACATGGTATTAGCAAGTCCTTTTGCATTCAGTCAAGGTCACTACATACTAACTTTCATTGATGACTTTTCAAGATACACTTGGGTCTACTTTCTTCATAATCAGAATGAAGTGTTGGAAAAATTTCTAGCCTTCAAGACTCATGTTTAAAAGAAATCCAAAAAATCCATCAAACTTCTCTAAAAGGACAATGGAAGCATGTATGTGAACAAAAGACTTACAGACTTTTGTAGACTCAAGGGTATTGATCTTCAAACTCCACTAGCATTCAGTCTGCATAAGACAGATGTTGTAGTTTTGAGGATCCAAACTCTTAAGTCTATGGAAAGTTACATGGTACAAGCCAAGTCTCTTGATCCATCATTAGAAGTTGAAGTAATCTCCAGTGCCACTCACATTCTTAATCGATCTCCTCATCCAACCTTAGATGGTAAAACCCCTTTTGAGGCATAGTGCGATAGAAAACCTATTGTGACACGCTTCAAAGTCTTCAGTTGTCTTGCATGGGAAAAGATATGTTCCAAAGGTTGCAAGGCATGGTCACCTCAGGCTTATACTTTCATTGGTTATGAAGATGGTGTGAAGGCATATAGACTTCTAGATCTAGAGATACACATCTAATCTTTGTGAAGAAGGGTGTACACTTTGAGGAAAGTTCACCAAGCTTGTCCTCTAATCCTCTCTACACATCATATTGTGTAGAAACTGATAGTAACACCAAAAATCATGCTTCAACAAATTTAGACATGTGGGGTTCTATCAACAATTGTAGTGAGAGGTCACTACATCAGTTAAGTCCACGTGCATACATAGCCACAGTGATAGGTCCAAAATAGTAGGGTACATTGAGTCTTCCAAGTACAGGTTTAGTCATAGATTTGGGTGATAGTATTGATGATCTACCTCTTCTTATTGATGCAGAAGCACCTTCTTCAATTGTCATGAGGGCTCCATCTGTCTCTCTTGTTCATTCTTTACATGATCAATCGTCACAGGTTGAAGTGATTGTGGATACTTATGATCGCCAATTGCAGTAGGGTTCTTCATCAGCTGCATAGACAAATAGTTCTTTGAGATAGGTTCTTCAATCAGTTGAGCAAGTTTCAGAGGCATCACTTATCCATGGGATTCTTTCCCCATAGAACAAAAGCATCTCATTTGTACCTTTGGCATTGTTTCTTCCTAAGGGGAGGAACGCCATTTTGTAGTCTTGGATTAGCTTCTTCATCGAAGCAGTCACTATTTGACATTCTTCTTTGGGGGGGGGGGGGGAGCCTATTCTATCTCTCTTCTTGTTCTTATCATTCTCTTATGTATATACTGGATGTGTATCATAATGGGGGGGTCTTGATTACTCCATCCATCCATGCATCCCTATTTATCTCTCTTTTTTTTTTGGGGGGGGGGGGGGGGGGGGGGTTTCCCATGAGGTTTTCCCTGTTTCTTTGCTTTATGAGAGATTTACATATCATTATGTAAATGGCTACCTTACATGGCCTAGTAGTCGGGACCCATCTTGCACTTCATCCTAGATTTTGTAAGCTTAAGGGAATTCCCCTAAGTTGCATTTTAGAGGGGTTTTTGGTGTAAATAAGTATTTACTTATTACACTTAATTTACTTAGGTTAATGCATTATTTTATTATTTATTCAAGTGAGACACTAAGGAGTTAGTGTACTTTCACAAAATTACACAACTCTAATTATGCACATGGTTTCTATAACACAAGAGTTTACATCATTCACTAAGTTGTCATGTTGACAACACAATTATTCACAATCCTAATTTAGCACATGTTGTCTACACCACTAATTTGCATGCTACACCATTGTAGGCTTATCCTCATATTATCACACTTAATTTCGTACTTAATGGAGGATAACCCATATTTGGTGGACATGTGCCTAGTTGCATGACTTATCATGATGTTGACTTCTATGCATTCTAGAAGCACTCCTAAGGCCTTTATATACATGCACTCCTAGTGTACTTGATGTGACATATATGGCATATTGAATGAATATGATCATTTTGATCATACTCTCTCTATTGGTCTACTATTGTTCTTGTGTTTGAGTTCCTTGGTCTTGGGTGAATTCTGGCCTAAGCCAAATTCTTATAGCTAGGTTGATTACAAATTCTTGTAGAACTGTCATCATATTAGGTACAATAAAAAAATGAGATGTAGAGATCACAAGAGGATGACAAATGAGATGCAACAATCATAAGGACACATACATACATACATACACATACATATATACATACATACTTATATACATATATATACATACATACATGTATGTATATATGTATGTATACAGAGAGATCTTTTTAAGGTGCTAAGTGACTTACCTCAAGATCCTGCACAAAAATAAACTAGGAATTATGAGCAAAGTTAACAAGAAATTTTACAAAAATATATCATAGAAGATATTTTTGGAAAGAAACAAGCCATAACCAATTTAAATGGGTCTAATTGCTTATTTTCTAGGTTGACTACAAATTCCTATAGAACTATCATTAGATTAGGTACAATAAAATGAATCAGATGAAGAAATCACAAGGACATGACGATGAGATGCAAAGATCACAAGGGCACAACAATGAAATGTAATGATCACAGTGGCATGACAATGAAATCCTATATGTCCAATGATATATATATAGATATATATATATATATATATGTATGTATGTATGTATGTATGTATGTATGTATGTATGTATGTATGTATGTATGTATGTATACATACCTACATACATACATACTTGTTGATATTAAGGTAAATTTGTCTATTAGCGACTTAACACTTAGTTAGTTGGTTACACTTCTATCAATCTCTATAATTGCTACTAAGCTTATCATTCATTTAGCAGTGTTAACCAACTGTCTTAGTTTCTACTGAGCTAAACAATCAGATTACAGTTCATGCCTTGCTTCACAATGTCTACCAAGAATTTGAGATGAGTTATAGTATTTTCCAAGCATAGTATGGTCTACCAAGCTATTCAGTAGAATTGATCAATATCTTAGTGTTAAAAAAGCTCTATAATGTTAACCAAGTATATCAATGTCTACTGAGCTTGCAGTGTTAACAAAGTGAATTTAGTGTTGACCGAGTCATGTAGTCTCAACTGAGTGGTTTACAATATATCGATTTTCTCAATGTTCACCAAGTCATATAGTACTAACCAAGTTCTTGCTACTTGAAGTGATCAATATGTATCAAGATTTAGCATCAACCAAGTGCTAGAGTATGGTGAGGGTTAACAGTGTTTGTCAAGTGTTAGAACATCACCGAGTTTGTCTTCTAAACCTAAGTTACAACAATGGGCCAACTTTGTAAATTATGATGAATTTGGTATTGTAGCCAACTCTAGCAAGTAATCAAGTGGATTGGTATGTATATGTAATGTGTTATATCATATCCAATGAAGAGTTTAATTGAGCATGAGTATGTGATGAAGTAAAAGTAGATGAGTGTAAATTGAAGAATCCTACAAGAATTATAAGGGGCAATAGAGTCTTATCTATCAAAGTAAGGTGATCACTATAATTTAATGAATCTCATTTAGCCAATCAAATTTGTAGATCACTAATCAGCCACTAGTTCTTCCCAATAGGTACATTAGTCAAATCCTATAACCAGGTGGACTTAACAATCTTTTGCTAAATCTCCTAACAGAGTGCATACTTCAATGTATGATTGTAAATCCTTTAATTGAGTGGACCTAATGGTTCTTAATGCTTCTAACAAGGTGGATCACTAGAATTAATCAATTATAAGCCTTAATAGGAAAACTTTATACTATAGTACTAAAACTTATGGGTATAATTCCCACCCCAGTTTTACTTTCTATTTGGAAGGTTTCTAGGTCACCATATCATTGTATTTCTTTTATTCTTTCATGCCTACAATTAGATCAGAATAATATATGAATGATTAATTAGTGAAGTGAATTAAATTTTTATTGGTTCTTGATTCACCGCTCCCCTCTCAGTAACCTAGCCTACCTTATATTTCCAAAAATTGGTATCAAAGCATTTAGGATCTCGCATCAGAAGTTTAATAGCTTGAGAAAAGATTAAAGGCAATGGAGGTATACAGACTAGAAAAGCTTTCTGAGAATGAAAAGTTCAATCTAGAATTGGCCATTGGACAACTCAAGAAAGAAAAGGAGAAATTCTCTCAATCATTGCAAAGAAGGAAGGATATTGCAACACAAATAAATGACAATCTCTACATTGAAGAAAGAATTGAAGACTTATGCCTAGAAAAAAATTCAAATGAAGCTGATACAACAATCAAATACCTACTTAAGAAGAATCCCATTCTCCAAGAAGAAGTTAGAAAGATGAAAAGAGAGAAATAAATCCAATCAACCAGATTATGTGAAGTCATGGAACAAGTGGACAAAGCCATAGAAGAGATAGAAGAAAAGGACAATGAAATTCAATAGTTATCCCTTCAAGAGAATATCAATCTAAGGATAGAGAATGAAATATTGAAGAATGATCTCAGTATAGAGAAGAAAACCAATGAGAGAATAATGAAATCTCAAGAAAACATGAATCAATTGAATGAGCAAAGTCAACATAGACATAATGGTAAAGCTAGATTAGGATATACAGATTAAAGTGAATCATCTTAGAAAGGAGCTCAAAAGAATAAAAGATCTACTTACAATCATTCTAGTAAGATAGGTCATACATCAAATAAGTTTTGGAGTAATGGCAAAGAAAAATTTAATGAACAGTGTTAGAATTGCAATAAGCACAGTCATAGAGAAAATGAATGCAAAGAGAAACCTAAGTTTGAAGGAAAGTGTCACAATTACAACAAAAAAATACACAAATATTTAGAGTGCAAAAACAAGAAGTGGAACCCAATAGAGAAAAGTGTAAAATCAACATTTGGACGAGATTACAACATATGGTGTAGATGTTACTACTATGGTGAGTTTGGGCATATTGGAGAAAATTTTGTAAAACATGACATGAGAAAGAGAGACACTACAAAGAGATGTTTTGTTTGTACAAAACTTAGACATATTACCAAGAAATGTATGAGCAGAGATAGAATCAAAGATGAAAAGAAAGCTAAAGTGGACAATATTAGAAAAAAAGAGGTAACGATGGGTGTAGAAATTTCTAGAGAATGCAAACCAAAGTCACAAAGTTGTTGACACCCAAGTTAATGAGTATTGCATATACATAAATAATAGTAATATATGTATTGCATCTGCATTTTCTTTTCCATTTCTTATAATAGTGTTTCAAGGTAGGTAACCACTTCAACATCTTTGCATGGTTTAGAGGTAATGTCATTGTAACAAAGGCTTCTACAAGGGAATGAGCCTCATGAGTTAACATATATTGTCTAAAAAAAGTGCTACCTAACTATGTCCAAGGAATCTACATACTGGAGGCATACTCTACCTATTAAGCTACCTACATACTTGTATCCATGGGATCAAGACCCTTGAACTACTCACTCTAACAAATATGTAGTTCTAGTTTCTAATTATTTTGATGTAGTTGTATTACTATAACCACTAGTGAGATTTACTCACCTAATACATCTCCTCACCATCATACACTCACTCAAGAAAATTAGGTAGTTTTCTATAGTAATAATATTGTAATACGTTGGTATATCATTTGTGTTGTTGGGATTAAACCATAGATAGAAATAACAATTACATGCAAATATAACCAATAACAAAAAATAATAGATCACATAGAAAAGAATGAAAGACACCAAGATTTAATGTGGTTCACCCAATCCCTTGGCTATGTCCACCAAATAGAAAGTCCAATATTATTACAATCTAGTGATTACAACCTTATTATAATATGTAATCCCTTACAACTCAATATTGTTGCAAGAACTAATTTTTGCATCACCTCAATGAAAACACCTAATCCTAAGCCCTTTAAAACAAGTAATTTTTTGCCACTTTAGGGTTACAACATGTCAGCCACAATGTCAGCCACAACCCAAAAAAAAATTGGGCCAATGCTCGAGACACCAAAGAATTTAGGATGTATAGTCTTTTCCTGATTAGTCACCACAAACTAACAATATCCCACTTGGGGACTAATCAGAATCCACACTAGACAACAATCTCCCACTTGGAGACTGATCCTATACCTATGTCGCCACTCCATGAGGCTCCCACTAAATCAAAACAACCCTGGACTCTATTGTTCTTTTATTCCTATTCAGTCTAGAAGACCAACTAAAGTTGAAGAGGAAGTTAACTTCTTCCTTGTCACTACTTTTGTAAACATATCCATTGGATTGTCATCTATATGTATCTTATCTATCCTTAACTATCCATCATCCAAAATTGACTAAATGAAATGGTACCACAACTGTATGTATTTTTTCTTTGAATGCAGAGTAGAATTCTTTGCGAGATGAATGCCACTCTGAGTATCTATAAACAAATAATTATCCTTTTGAGGATGTCCCAATTCTTCCAAGAAGAACTAAAGCCATATCAACTCCTTCACTGCCTATGTAGTAGCAACATGCTCTGCCTCAGTAGTGGATAAAGCATTAACCTTCTATATCCTAGAAACCCAACTCATGGCTGCCCCACCAATAGTAAAGACATAACCTATAGTACTTCACCTGGTATCAATATCCCCTGCCAAATTTGAGTCAACATAGCCTTGTAAATTAGTAGTAGAGCCCCCCAAAGTGTAAACACTTATTGTATGTTCCTCTCAAATATCTAGGATGACTTAATTCAAATATCTAGGATGACACTACATTCCAATGCTCAATTCCAAGATGACTCATATACCTACTAACAACTCCCACTGCATGTACAATATCTAGCCTTGTACATACCATAGAATACATCAAATTTCCTACAACTGAAGCATAGGGTACCTTATACATTTTATCCTCCTCTTCTTGTGTCTTGGGACATATCTCCTTAGTCAACATCAAATGACTGGGTAAAGGTGTGCTAATAGCTTTAGCATTCTCCATAGAGAAATTTTGCAACACCTTCTCAATATAATCAGACTAAGATAGTGTCAATTTCCTAGTCTTCCTATCTCTACAAATCTACATACCAAGAATTTATTTTGCTGCCCCCAAATCCTTCATAGAAAATGAATGTGCTAACGAGCATTTTAGCCCCTTAATGTGATCCATGTTAGACCTAACTACAAGCATATCATCAACATATAAACACAAAATAATGTAGTTGTCATCATCCAACCTGTTAAAATTTTAAAAAAATGATCTAAATGACACCTACTATATCCATGCTCAATCATATAACTATCAAATTTTAGATACCGTTACTGAGGTACTTGCTTCAAGCCAAATAAACTTTTCTTCAATTTGCACACTAAGTTCTCCTTACCTTTGACCTCAAAACAATGTGGCTAAGCCATATATATGTCTTCATCCAAATAACCATGGAGGAAGGTTGTTTTAACATCAAGCTACTCTAAATGCAAATCTTCAGTAGCCACAATACTTAGAATAGTATGGATAAAAATCATCTTAACAACATGAGAATTTATCTCATCAAAATTAATGTCCTTTTTCTATGTAGATCCTTTTACAACTAACCTTTCTTTAAATATTTTCTTACCTCCATCCTCTTCTTTTAACTTGTAAACCCACTTATTTTGTAAAGCCATTCTACTTGTAGGAAACTTGCATAAATTCGAAGTCTTATTTTTCAGCATCCATTTCATCTTTTATTGCAAACTCCAACTAAATCTTACTATCCACTTGCACAGCTTCATCATAACATTCAAGTTCACCATCATCTATTAGTAAAATAGAATACACAGATGGAGAAAATATTTTTAGAGGTCCAATTAGCCTTGTTGACTATCTAACATTCATGAGGTTTTGTGGTATTTTTTTTTGTGGTTGTTGCACATCATGAGAAATTGTTGAAACATCATTATTTGGAGTATCATCCAATACTACATAATCATCTTATTTCTTCTCATGTTGCTGCAAAAATTCTTTCTACAACACTTTCTCATTGAATATGACATCCTTGCTTTTTACAATTTTACGATTTTCAAAATCCCAAAGCCTATAACCAAATTCATTAATGTGATATCCAAAAAATACACATTTCTTTGACTTAGCTTATAGCTTGGTTCTATTTTCAGAATCTATATGAGAAAATGCTTCACAACCGAAGGTTTTGAAAAAAGAATAACTCACCTTCTTACCAATCCATGCTTCCTTTAGAATACAACAACCCAAAAGAGTAAAGGGACCTCTATTAATCAAATATACAATAGTATTGATAGCCTCCACCCACATGTGTAAGGGCAACCCAACATGCAACCTCATGCTCCTTGCATGCTCCTTTATAGTCTTGTTCATGCATCCAGCCACTCCATTTTCCTATAGAGTCTTTGAAAGATTTTTCTTTCTAAGGAACTAAACCCATAATTTTATAGTTGCATCATCAATAAATGTAACATAATAATGAGAGCCACCAAGGGAAGATACCTGAACCACTCCCCATACATCTTTATACACAAGCTCTAATTTCTCTCTTTTATTTTCCTTCCCAGTCTTCACAAAACTCACCCTCTTTTATTTTCCATACACACAAATTTCACAAAAATCCATATTAACACATTTCAAGCCCGTTAAAACTTAATTTGAATGAATTAATTTCATACCTTTCTCACTCATATACCCAAGTCTATTTTTCCACAATGTTGTATAACAATCTATATCTGCTATTTGTTGTCCCTGCTCAACTATAGCAACTGTTCCTAAACATTCATTTTTCTTTGAAACAATTAAAGTAGAAGGAACAATATGACCTATACAAAGATATAAGGTGCCTACTTTCACATCTTTTGCTACTACAAGGGAACATTTTGAAACCTTCCAATTTTTATCATTAAAAGTAACTACACAACCCTCATCACCAATTTGCCCTGTTGAAATTAAATTCCTACTCAGCCTTGGAAAATGTATTACCTCATGTAGTAGCCAATGATTCTCATTCTATAACTTAATTTTAACTTTTCCCTTTCCAACAATCTAACAAGGTTCATTATCCCCTAAATAAACAAGCCCAAAATCCCCTTGGACATAATCAATAAAATAATCTCTATGAGGTGTAGCATGAAATGAAGTACCATGATCTAAAACCCATGAATCATCAATATTTTCAAAAGATAGAAGCAAAGCATCCTCTTCAGATTTGTTACTTACCACATTTGTGTCCTTGTCACCATCTAGTTTATCTGATTCATTTTTCTTTTGAGTCCAACAATCTTTCTTTTTATGCCCTAGTTTCGCAAAGTACCAGTTGTTGTTCAATCCTCTCAATTGAAACCTCCTCCCCTTTGACTTTCCTCTTGATTTCCCATGATTTCCAAAATTAATTCCTCTCTCAATCATTCTACCTCAACTTTGTGCATTCAAAGCACTTCCAAATGTAGATCCACTTGAGGATTTCCTATGAGTTTCCTCACTCAAAATAATATTGATCACATTATCATATTTTAGGTACTAGATCCAGGAATAGAATTACTCATAGCCATTACCAAGCCATTCTAACTTTTAGAAAAAGAACACAAAATCAAGAGAGCCCTAATTTATTCATCAAAATTGATATCCACAGAAGATAACTTACTAGTAATAGTATTAAACCTATTTAAATGATCCACAACAAATTCATTTTTATATTAAATAAATGCATCATGAGAAATACCTTGTTTGAGGTAGTAGGCTTTTCATATAGTTTCGCTAGGGTTTGCATCAACTCTTTTATTATCTTCACTTTTTTAATATTAAATGACACTAATGGTGCTAGGCATAATCGAATTCTTCCAAGTGTCTTTCTGTCTAAAAGATCCTAATCATCATTTGACATATATCCCTGATTCTTGATTTTGTCTTCCAATAGCTTCCATAAATCCTTCTAATAAAGATAGTCTTCCACTTACATCTTCCATAACTAAAAGTTTTACCCATTAAACCTATCAACCCTCAGATTACCCTCATTTTCCATCACTCCCACCCAACCACAAAACTCCCACTCAATTGTGAGACTTTCCTGCAGAGAATAACTAAAAGAAGAACCTCCCTCTAATATCACTTGTTAGGATTAAACCATAGACATAAATAAAAATTACATACAAATGTAACCAATAAAAAAAAAAAGATCACAGAGAAAAGAACAAAAGACACCAAGATTTATGGTTCACCCAATCCCTAGGCTACATCCACCAAATATCAAGTCTAATATTATTATGATCCAGTCATTACAACTTGACTACAATCTATAATTCCTTACAACTCGATACCACTGCAAGAACCAATTTTTGCATCACCTCAATGAAAACACCTAACCCTAAGCCCTTTTATAAAAGTAATTTTATACCACTTTAGGGTTACAACATGTTAGCCAAAATGTCGGCCATGGCCCAAGAAATATTTTCGAGCCGATGCCTTGAACCCCAAAGAATTTATGAAGTATGTACAGTACTTTCCTGATCAGTCACCAAAAAACTAACATGTGTTTTATTTTATAGTTAATGTAAGGTTAACTTATATATGTCCTATATCACTCCTTATATAGTTATGATTAAAATTTTGTGACAATAATTGATGGGTCTAAATGGACCAATCAAGTTAATGCCAAAACTCAAAGTTTAGCCTTGTATTTCAAAAGCCAGGTAGAATAGGTTGCATCTATTGAAATGTCTTATGATAAACCACAAGTATTGATTCTTCATTCTATAATAGGATCCTTTATTCAAGTGTAAACTTGGTTGAGTGTATAACTTTAGTGAAGAGTTGAGTGTAAGGAGTTACAACCCTAAACCTATGCTACAAATTCCTGGGAGCCAAGGGACCCTAAACCCTTGCTACATTTTTTGGTGACATGGGAGAAGTTAGTACCGTCTTCAGTACTTCATAAAATTCTAGATCATATAATGATTCCAAAATTAATAGCAACAATAGATACTTGGGATCCTTGTAGGTAGAGCATGTTGATACATGCATGGTTACATCATTGGCTTCCATTGTTAGGACACATAGGTGATGGTCTTAAGGTTTATGGCTTTGGAACTCCCTATATCTATCTAGATTCTATTAAAAAACAAGTGCTTGCATAATCTAGAGATAGATGGGTGATTACATCATTGGAGCAACTAGTTGTGATGGACATTAATCAAATTGGAGGAAATCATTAATAAACAAAACATATAATGAATAGAAAACTTGAAAACTTGAATGTTTAAATATTGAAATGAAATCTATCAAGGATCAAACACCTATGCCATAACAATAATATAGTGTGAAGTTGATTTTAGATATAAACAAAAAATATATATGGTATAAATCATTCCCCATTTGTTTTGATTGTGGAGAGCTCTAAATAAGCGTGGAGAGCTCCGATCATTAATGGATAGCTTTGAGCTCAAAATGTTGGTGGGGATTTCATTTTCATGCCCTTGTGATCATTGTATTTCATTTATGTGCCCTTATGATCTTTGCATTTCATTGTTGGGCCCTTGGTGGAGATCGGTGGAGATCTATGATTTTTTTTCCATCCCCTTGTGATCACTACATTTCATTATCGTACCCTTGTGATCTCTACATTTCATTTTCATGCCCAAGTGATCTCCATGATCTTCCTCTATGATTTCATTTCCATGTCGTACCCTGTGATTTCTATGCCCTTTGCACTACAATATTTGGGGCCAAATTGTGATGACAGTGTAATTTGTGGCGATTTTCATTTTATTGTTTTGCAATTTGTGGTGTAATTCAGGCCCAAATGTAGTAGTGCTTAGTCTACAAATTTATTCAGTGGGAAGATGCACCTATGTAAATGTTCTTTTCTTTTTCTTCTGCACATGTATCTCTCTATATTTCCACTAGCAGGTGATTAGCGAAACTTTTCTTTATACATACATACACACGCACATGTGTGCATGTGTGTTTATGTATGTATGTATGTATGTATATATACTACATACATACATATACAAAGATTGTAATAGTCAAAAATTGGCACATTGCCATGTTAAACCAATTTTGGTCTATTCAGTCAATCCTAAGTCCTATTTTACTAGGCAATTCTGATTCTGATAATCGCTACTTAACCTAGGTCTTAAATGTAGAAAATTCCTAATCTATATTAATCACACTATTTTATTTAATTCCTAAGTATCAATTCAAATTAGCTATATTAAACCTATTGATTAAGTTTAATTTAATTATAAGTGTTCATACTTTAATTAAATTAAAATTAATTCTTTAGCTAATGTACAAAGGAATTAAATGTATTTAATTTAATAATGTCCTCTTTTTAATTATTAAATTTAATTACTCGATTAATTATAGTTTATCCATTTATGAGGTCATATTCTATTTTTTAAAATTAAATATTCTCTCCAAATCTTCTCTTTGGTTCAAAAATGGAAACTCTGGGTGGATTGAAATTAGAAAAGGAATTAAATCAATTAATTCCTTATTCCACTCAAAAAGAAATTAGTTAACTCCCTTTTCATAAGGAATTTTCCATTTTGACTAACTCTCATCTTCAATCTTTATTGTTCATTCTTATTGATCTCAAATGTCGATGAATCTTGGGATTCTATTTAAGAATCCTTTGATTCCTCATTACAGAGGTTGAATTGAATTTGCATCAAATTGATGCTGGAATAGTTATGTTGGTCTCAGAATGGTTTTGACATTTGAGTGTCAACACACTTAACCACTTTCTACATAGAAGTTGAGTACGCTATGTATATCGAGCCACAGTATGTGTCGAGCTAGAATTCCAATAGGTGTTGAGTGACTTTAGGTGTTGAGCATTATACAAGTGTTGAGCGATATATAGGTGTCAATTCATAGTTGATACCAAGCAATTTATAACACTTTATATGCCGAGTGAGCCAGAACTATACATGTGTTGAGCAAGACAGAATGTAATAGGTGTTGAACAAACTAGGATCAAACATGTGCCGAGCACCAGTAGTCCAGTATATTCTGAGTAACACAGAAACAACATATGAGTTCGTACCTTCACAAACTCAAATGTAAACCATTTTCTGAGCCAACATAGAAGGATTTCAAAGGATAACAAGGATAAGAATTATTTTTTTACATTTCCTATGCAATCAACATGCAACCAATTAGAAAAATGAAGAAGGCATGTGACCAATGAGAAAATGCAAGGAATGAGCAGGAATTCAAGATTCAATATGGATCATAGATACATACCTAACCCTAAGTCTACTAAGTCTTTATAAGAAGGCTTAGACCCCATGATTTTATGTTGCTAAATAGAAGTTAAGGAAGTTGCTAAGTAGATAGAAAATTACAGAATAGGGAAAACAACAGGGGCATCATGTTGGGATTATAGATGAAGTAACTAATAGTGGGGGTGAATCAGTTACCAAAAAAAAATCCTGATCCCTTAGATGTCTTCGATAACTAGCTACTATTGATACTTGGTAAACACTTCACAAAATGTTCTAACTCGATAGATTAACTTGTTACTGATCTTTAAGTATTCATAATTATTAGCATGCATAAAAAAGTAAATAACATGAACACAAGAGACACCAGATTTAATGTGGAAACCCAATATAGGAAAAACCACCAAGTAACTAGCTACTAGTTTTCACTTTTTTGAAGTGAGCCCTGTTAGGAGCCAACCTTGTTAAAGGTTACAATACACACTATTAGGTGTGATCTTGTTAGAGGATTTAATCACCCTATTAGGAGTGACCTTGCTAGAGGTCTTTAGAAAAATTCAACTAAACTATGACCTTGTTAGAGGATTTACAAAATGGCTTTTAAACCAACTCTGTTAAGAGATTTTGAAATCACTACTACAATGGTTAGAAAGTAACAATGAATTAACTTGAATATGATGCAACTAAATTTGTTGATTATAGATCTCTATTCTGCATCATTAGATCCTCCTTGATCAAATATATCTTTGCTTCTCCTTAATGATCTCTGATCATCCTTCAAAATTTTCTCTCACAATAATCAGTCCTCCTTCACATTCATATCACATCAAATCCACCATAAACACTTAGAATTTGCAACTTGACCTCTTACATATACCATTTAGTTTATCAAGTCAGCTCATTCACAAGTTACATTTACCAATAAACCATACATTATTCAACTACAAATATTGCATTAAACAAATAAACTTTATTTCACAAAACAATGAAATCATTGATTGGTTAACCCTGCTCGGTAAGCACTGCTTCCAAAAATAATTTCCTGAGTTCACCATCTCAACTCAGTTAACACTTCTAAATCTGCAAAAACCTTTGGTTACCAAGTGAACTTGGTAAGAATTGAATTTCCTTTGCTATCCATGAGAGCTTGGTAAGAACTATCTCTGCCATATTTCCCTTTGATGACTGAGTAAGCTCAGTAAGAATTGAATTTCCTTGCTTAACCTTGAAAGCTCGGTAACAACTGTCTGCACAAGGTAAAGCCTGAGAACGCTTGGTAGACACTGTAAACCTTCTTTGCTAACCTCCTAAGCTTGGTAGACACTATCTGATAACTAATATGACATTTGTGTAACATCAAAGACAACACACAATTGAACAATTGTGCCCAACAATCTTCCTCTTTAGCATTGATGACAATACAACATGTCATAGAAAAATGAAATTTGAAAATAAGTCTTCAGTGAAAAAATGCTTCTCCCTCTTATATTTCATTCCACAAAACTCCTCAAATATAGTAATCTATCCCTCTTACATAAACTCTATTTTTCTTGCAAATTTCAAAAAGATATGACAATAAACTCTCCCTCTTTGACAATACATGCCAAAGACAACACAACTTCAAAAAAAAATTTATTGTACCTTAAGTACTAGTTCATATGCAATGTCTTCATTACTTTGCTGCATCAACTGATAGATCTTCAATTATGTTCCTGTTGATGCATCACTAAAACTATATTTTAGTGAGTTTCAGATAGGAGAATGACCCCTAACTTACCTCTTAGATACAAGAATGCATCCTTAGGTAAAGGCTTTCTGAATATGTTAACAATTTGTTCCTTTGTATGGACATATTCCTGTCGGATATCCTTGTCATGTACTAATTCTCTAACAAAGTGATACTTTATAGCAATATGCTTGGTTTTTTAATGCATCACTAGATTCTTGGATATGTTAATTGCACTTGTATTGTCACAAAACATAACAATAGGTTCTTTGATTTCTTAATTCATACCTTTCAATAACTGTTTAAACCAAACAATGTTTGAACAGTTTACTGCTAATGCAACATATTCAACCTTTGTTGTGGACTGGGATGTACAATTTTGCTTTTTACTTGTCCAAGAAACCAACTTCTTTTCGAGAAAGAAAGCTCCTCCACTTTTACTCTTTCTGTCATCAATATTCCCTACCCAATTTGCATCAGTGAATACTTTTAAATCCAGATTTCCTCCAAGTTTATACCATAAATCATAATCTTCAATTCCTTTCAAATATCTAATGATACTTTTGATTTCCATCATGTGATTTTCTTTTGGTTTTGCTGAGAATCTTGCTACAATTCCTACTGCAAGGGAAATGTCTGGTCTAGTGTGCAATACATACTACAAGATTCCAATTATAGATCTATACAATGTCTGATCCACTTCTTTTGATTCATCATTTTTGGTAAGTTTCAATCCAGTACACATAGGAGTACCAACTAGTTTGCAGTCTTCCGTACCAAACTTTTTCAGTATCTCCTTGATGTATTTAGATTGAGTAATGTAGATGCCATTCTTATTCTGTTGAATTTGAAGACCAACAAAGAATTTGATCTCACCAAACATTGACATTTCAAATTCTTTATTTATTTTTTCTAAAAATTCTTTGCAAAGATCATCATTTCTTGTCAACAAAGTATCATATACAAATATTTTTGCCAAAACAATCTTATTATCTAGTCCTTCATTTATGTACAAACTATTGTTATCATTAGTTCTTTGAAAACCAATATGTATAAGATAGTTATGCAGTCTTTTATACCATGCTCTAGGGGCTTGTTTCAAACCATACAATGCTTTATGTAATTTGTAGACCATGTCCTTCTTATCTGGATCAAAAAAACCTTCAAGCTATTCATTGTAAACCTCTTCATCTAGTATACCATTGAGAAATGTTGACTTGAAATCCATTTGATAAACTTTGAATCGCTTGTATGTAGCATATGAAAGTAAGGTTTTGACACCTTCCAATCTTGCAACAAGAGTAAAAATTTCTCCATAGTCTACACCTTCTTCTTGAGAGTATCCTTTGCATACTAGTCTAGCTTTGTTCCTTGACACCTTACCATCTTCATTTAACTTGTTTCTAAATACCCACTTAGTTCCAATCACATTTTTTGTCTTTAGGCCTAGGTACAAGAGTCCATGTTTTATTTTTTCTCTATCTACTCTATCTCTTCATTCATAGCTTCAATCCAATTTTTGTTTTCTAACGCATCTTTGACATTTCTAGGTTCAAAATTAGCAAGTAAACAAGTGCCTTTCAACTTACTTCTTGTCATTGTTCCTTCAGATTGATCTCCAATGATCTGATCTGGTGCATGATGCTTTCTGACATATTTGGCTAGCATAGGCTCCTTTCCTTTTGAATGACTTGCATTGCTATCCTTCTATGTTTCAAATTCTGGTTGCTCAAGCTCGGTAGCTATTGATTTGATAGCCTTTATTTGCATCTCAAATCTCTGCAATTTGGTACATATTGACTCAGTTTGAACTTCCTACAACTTGATTATAGAAGACTCTGGAGTAGAAGATTTCTAATTTATAGGTGTACTTGGAACTATATTAGGTTCAATGAAAAAAAATCTCTTGTAGTCTTTAGGTTCCCTTTTGCTTTCTTCTTCAGTTCTTTCTTCAAACTCATCAACTTTTACATGTGCACTTTTTATGACTTTGTGAGTAGACAAATTCAAACATCTATATGCTTTACTTTTGCAAGAATATTCCAAAAATATTCCTTCATCACCCTTCACATCAAATTTACCTTTTCTAGATTCTTTCAAAATGTAACATTTTCTTCCAAATACTTTTAGGTAACTTACATTGGGTTTATAGCCATACCATAACTCATAGGGGGTTTTGAATGAGTCCTTCTTCAGTTGTACTCAGTTCAAGGTATGAACTGTAGTACTGATAGCTTCCTTCCAGTATTTGATAGCAATGCTCTTTTCAATCACTAATGTTCTTACACAGCCCATGATAGATCTATTCCTTCTTTCAATTATTCCATTTTGTTCAAGAGTTCTAGGTGTTGAAACCTATCTTTTGATTCCCCTTTCAATGCAAAAGTTATTGAAATCATGTGAAATGAATTATCCACCTATGTCTAACCTCAAGCATTCAATATTTTTCCTATTTCCTTCTCTACTCTAGCAAAATTCCATTTGAACTTCTCAAATGTTTTTGATTTCTCTCTTAAGTACATGACAGTCATCATTTGTGAGTAATCATCAATAAAAAGAATGAAGAACTTTTCACTAGTATAACTTTCAATGCCAATAGGTCCGCACAAATCAATATGCACAATTTCTCAAACTTGTTTAGACTGATAGTTCTTTCTTTTAAAGCTAGTCTTTTCCATCTTGCCAATTTGACAATTCTTGCATAGATCAACCTCATGTTTCTTTATGTTAGGAATGCCTCTTACTTTCCTAAATTTATTTATTTTCACCAAGTTATCAAATCTCACACGACACAACCTCCTATGCCATAACTAACTTTCTTTAACTTGAGCAATAAAAAATTAACATTCACCAACTTCAAGATAAAACAAGTTACCTTTTGTTTGAGTGCCTAATCCAATCGTCTTTCCTTTCCCATCTAGCAGTCTTTCTTTTTCATGCATGAATCCACTTTAAATCTATTATTAAGTAGTTGTGCCACACTCAACAGATTGTGTTTTAGTCCTTCTACCCAATATGCCTTATCACATAAAAGTTCTTTGGTTAGAGAGATTCTTCCTTTTCCTTTTATGCAACAAGTTTCATTGTTACCAAATCTCACACTGCCACCATCATTGTCTTCAAAATGTTCAAACTTAGCTTTATCACTAGTCATGTGATGAGAACAACCACTATCTACAATCCATATATCATTTTTTCTTACATGAGAAATGAGTGCCATTTCTTCATCATTATCAGATTCATCCTTTACAACAATGTAAACAATTTCATCTTCTTCTTCATCATCAGAATCATTAGAATCCTTAGCCATGAAACATATTTTCTTACCTTTATCCATGAATGATTTGAAGTCTTTCTTGCCATTGCACTTGTGACCTTTTTTCTCATCCTTGTTCTGCTTATTTGGGCACCTAGTAGCAATATATCCAATTTCTTCACAAGAAAAATAGATTAGAGGAACCTTACCTTTGTATTTCCCTTTTCCTCTTGAATATTTTCTTGCTAGCAGAGCTTCAACCACCTCAAGATCACTATCTTAATTTTGTTCTGATTCTTCATCACTATTTGACTAAGGATCCTTTATCTTCTTGCCTTTCTCCTAGAGTGAAAGCTTGGCATCAAATGCTGATTCAATGTTCTTGGCAACTGGAACATAATTATCATAGTTGCTTAGCTCGAATGTAGTCAATCTTCCAAATATGGCCTCTAAATTTATCTTATGATTTGCTTCACATCTTCTTTCTTGAATTGCAGAAATTCTGATTGCATAAATGAGAAGTAGAGTTCTAAGAACTTTACTTATAACTGTTTCCTCCTTGATATCTCCTCCAGATGCTTTGATTCCATTAACACTTGCTTTAACTCTTTTAACATATTTTTTTTATATTTTCATCCTCTCTCATCCTCATATGATCAAATTGACCTCTCAAACTTTCTACTTTGGCTCTTCTCACATATCATCACCTCCATAGATCTCTTTTAGCTTGTTCCACATTTCAAAGGTTTTTTTGCAATCCTTAATGTCATCAAATTCTTCATAACTTAGATTTGATGCAATATCTATCATCATGTTGTTGTGAGTCTTCTTTTCAGCAATATCATTAACAGATAATGTACCAGTAGGTTCTACATATTTTTCATCAAGGTAATTCAACCCTGAATCACCAATAGAAGTTAGCTGAAGTCTCATCAATCCCTGCCATGCTGAGAAGTTGTCCCTATTAAGTCTTGGAATTTCTCTTGTGTAAGACATCCTAATCTTTAGCTTTGATCCTTGAAATCTTTTCCTGCAAGCACTGAAAGCTTTGATACCAATTGTTGGAATTATAGATGAAGTAACTAAGAGGTGGGGTGAATCAGTTACCAAAAAAAAAATCCTGATCTCTTAGATGTCTTAGATAACTAGCTACTACTGATACTTGATAAACACTTCACAAAATGTTGTAACTCAATAGATTAACTTGTTACTAATCTTTAAGCATTCATAATTATTAGCATGCATGCAAAAGTAAATAACATGAACACAAGAGACACCAGATTTAATGTGGAAATCCAAAATGGGAAAAACCACCAACTAGCTACCAATTTTCACTTTTCTCAAGTGATCCCTGTTAGGAGCCAACCCTATTAAAGGTTACAATACACACTGTTAGGTATGACCCTGTTAGAGGATTTAATCACCCTATTAGGAGTGGGCTTGCTAGAAGTCTTTAGAACAATTCAACTGAACTGTCACCTTGTTAGAGGATTTACAAAATGGCTGCTAAACCAACTCTATTAAGAGATTTTGAAATCACTGCTACAATGGTTAGAAAGTAACAATGAATTGAACTAAATATGATGCAACTAAATTTGCTGGTTATAGATCTCTATTCTGCACCATTAGATCCTCCTTGATCAAATATAACTTTTTTGCTCCTCAATGATCTCTGATCATCCTTCAAAATTTTCTCTCACAATAATCAGTCCTCCTTCACATTCATATCACATCAAATCCACCACATAGAATTAGAATTTGCAACTTGACCTCTTACATAAACCATTCAGTTTATCAAGTCAGCTCATTCACAAGTTACATTTACCAATAAACCATACATCAGTCGGCTACAAATATTACATTAAACAAATAAACTTTATTTCACAAAACAATCAAATCCTTCATTAGTTGACCCTCCTTGGTAAGCACTACTTCTAGAAACAATTTCTTGAGTTAATCATCTCAACTTGGTTAACACTACAAAATCTACAAAATCCTTTGGCTACCAAGTGAACTTGGTAAGAACTAAATTTCCTTCGTTGTCCATGAGAGCTTGGTAAGAACTGTCTCTACCATATTTTCTTTTCATGATCGAGGAAGCTTGGTAACAATTGAATTTCCTTGCTTAACCTTGAAAGCTCAGAAACAAATATTTGCATAAGGTAAAGCCTGAGAACATTTGGTAGACACTGTAAACCTTCTTTGCTAACCTTCTAAGCTTGGTAAACTCTTTCTTTTTCCTTGATGACCAACAAAGCTTAGTAGACACTATCTGATAACTAATATGACATTTGTGTAACATCAAAGACAACACACAATTGAAAAATTATGTCCCAAATTGAGTAGCAATTACATATCTAGTTTATCAGAATAGTACAAGGGATACAAACAGATATCAGATCAAGCAAGGATCACATCAAAGTGAGCAAATCAATTGCCTAAAATCAGCAATTGAAGATTGTAATAAATCATGTCAAAGGTTTCTATTAGTCTCTAGCAAGTGTATTAGATAGTGAAAATCCTATGTTGATAAGTTGGCTTAATAGCTATTTTGTAGATCCTTTGAAGAGGTGACTAAATCCTTTAACAAGGTGACAATTCATGTAAAGTGTTTGTAAATCCTTTAAGTAGGTCACTAGTGACAAAGTTTAAAGCCTTTAATAGGGTAGGCCTTTCATAGGGCAGACCATTAGAAGTGGTCAAATAATTATTGTTGCAGTGATATTGTTGGTATCATCCCCAGCCTAGTTTTACCTTCTTATTCCTAGAGGGTTTCTAGGTAACCAAATTCTAGTGTGATGCATGTGTTTATTTTATGTTCATTTAATATGTTTACATGCATGCAGTTTACTTTTAGTTATTTGTTTTAAAGGATTTTGAAAAGGTTAAAGTGTGTTACTTTTGATTCACCCCCCTCTCTTAGAAGTACTCTTCCCATTTGAATATTCCAACAAGTTACTCATTTTCATACATCCAATAGTTTAATTTTTTACATTGTAATATCATATTAGCTTGAAATCCATTCATTTAGTGTAATATCTTTCTTTTTCTCTTAGATTAAAATGCATTTCATATTAGATTAGTTGCATTCTCATATAGTTCTTATAAAATCCATTGTACTAGAGTTCTAGTTGCCAGCTTCTCATTCTAAGAGCAAAGGCAAAATCCTTCTAGTTAGAAGGCAACAGGTTGAACTATTTAATTACTTGAATTAATAATCTCATATTCATTCTAGGATTATCTTTTAGATAATGACCATGTTGAAGTGTATGTGAGGATCTGAGGCCCACATTTCACATATAAATTTCTTGTGCCCACCATGGGGCTCAAAGGCTCATTCTTCTTATTTTGCATTTTAGTTTTTGTTTATATCTTGTTTTGCAGGTTTGATCAATTGTAGGTTTGAAGACACTTTGTAAAGAGACTCAACAATCAGCAAAACCTTTTGAAGACACTTTGGAGCTGCTACAACTTGAATCTTCTTCTTCTTCTTCTTTTCTCCTCTTTTCTTCCTAATAATTCTCCTGCAGGTTTGTTTTATATTAAAAAAAGTTAATGTTCATGAAAATTTTATGGTAAAATAATATTGATATATCTAACTTGTAGAAAACAAAAAAAAATCTTTTTTTGATCAAAATCTATTTTTTTAATTTTTTTATGATTTTTCATTAAAAAAATTATTGTGCATCCCAAATTATAGAATTTTAATCTGAATTTTTTATTACAGGTTTGGGACGCTTTGAAGATCTCACAATAAAATTGCAGATTTCTCATATCACTATGGGGTTTTAAATAATTTTTTAATGATTTTTTAATAAAAAACTTAACTTGTTACCCAAATCATCGAATCAAAATCTTAAAAATTTACTGCAAGTTTAAGAAGATGTTAGGATATTCTAATAAAAAATTTACATTTTTGATTGAAAATATACTTTTAATATTTTTTTATGGTTTTCCATAAAAAGAAATTATGAGACAAATCACATAATTTGGATCTAAAATTTTTATTGCAAATAAGGGATACTTTCAAGAGCTCCCAGTAAAAATTTAATAAAAAACTTAACTTATTACCCAAATCATCGAGTCAAAATCTAAAAAAATTACTGCAAGTTTAAGAAAATGTCAGGATATTCCAATAAAATTTTTAGATTTTTGATTGAAAATATATTTTTAATATATTTTTATGGTTTTCCATAAAAAGAAATTATGAGACAAATCACATAATTTGGATCTAAAATTTTTATTGCAAATAAGGGATTCTTTCAAGAGCTCCCAGTAAAAATTTAAGATTTTTCTAATTAAAAAATCTTTTTTCTAATAATTTTTTATGTTTTTTGATACTAAAAAAATTATTTCATGATGCAAATTTTTGAGTTTTAATGATTTTTTGTTATTGTAGGTCTCTGGAAAGTAGCAAGGAAGCATATGGGAGGATTTTAAATTAGAAAGGAATGAACTTGAATGATTAATCATTTGTCTTTGAAAGCATTTTGCATTTAAATTTAAAATCCAAACACACTCTTGAATGCCTTGAAATCTAAAACAATCAAATTCAATTTGGAGTGCCTTAATAAATTGACAAATCTTTCATTTGAATAAATGCACTAAAAACTAAATCTTGAATGTCATGGAATAAAATCTACATGTTTTTCATTGGAATAAATGCTAAAACACACTCTTGAGTGCCTTAAAGAGAACACATTTTCGTTGGAATGCATGTTAGTCAACACACTCTTGAGTGCTTAAGGATCAAAGAACCATTGTGATGAAATATTTGGATTTTGGTGCTTAAAATGAATACATTCAATCTTGAATGCATAAAGGAATTGATTCTTTTCTCTATCGATTTCTTATGTTGATGATGCTCAATTTACTTTTGTTGATGAATTCTCAATTTCTTATGTTGACTACGTTGTAAGTTGGAAAGAATCTTGCATACTAAACATGAGTGTTTTCAAGAGTAGACTACAAAATCTAAAGATTCATTGGGAAAGAACAAGTGACTTTTAAACCCCAAGGCCACTTATGTATTTACTCCCCTCGTGCCTTTGGGTGATCTTGAGTACACAAGAAATAAGTGGACTTGTTTTATTTTTTAGGAGGCTTGTTTGGGGATTTCATCAGCCCTTGGGATGACCTCAACTCTCATGTTCTAGAAAATTATAAATATAAAGAGGTGAATTAAAAAGACACCTCTCTTGGAAGTATAATCTTTTCACTCTTGGCTAAGCCCCAATGAACTTTATACCTTTGGGAAGTGAAGGTGAAGATTTGGTTTATTGTCTCCTCCAGGTTGTGTGGCATTATTTTCTTTCATCTACAAATTTTGGCCTCACATACCTTGTGTATATTGAGGACACCCTATAGTTGATCTTTTTATATACTAATTGTAATCCTTGATAGGATTTTTGATGTGTTTGGCATGCTTGAGTATTCAAAGTCCAAAATTTGCATAAACATCAAACAAATCAAAACTCTTGAAATGGTGAGTTAAACATCTGATGAGAAAATGATTGAAAATGATAACTCTACTATCTTCATGAATCTTCACTGGTCTATGATAAGAAAACTTCATACAAACCTCTGTTTGAAACTATCTAAAACTAAACTATCTCGTCCTAAACACTTGTGACCCACATTTGAACTAGTCTCTTTACTAAACTATTCTACTTGTTCTATTTTGTTGTGATATTTAATCTCTTTATTTTTTGAGCCACTCTTTTGACTATTCGTATTTTTAAAAAAATCACCCTTGTTGTAACTCACACGTACTTTGAGACAATGTTTTAAGTATGGTCTTAGTCTAAACCTATCAAACCTTTTTGTCTAGTTGTTCACATAAACCTAGGACATCACAATGGTTAACAACAAATATGCTAAATCCAATATTCCTAGTGAGGAAGAAGAGATACTTATTGCAAACATGAAGAAACAAATCCAATTAATGAGTTTTCAACTTCAAATAATGAAGGAGGAAGATGACACATCATCAATCAAATTCTCGTTGTGAGATTATTTACCTTCCTATAATGTTGAGTCCAATCCATCTCAAAAAAATCTACAAACACCCAAGAAATCTAGAAATATCTTTGGAGAAAAACCATGGGAACCTAAACCAAAGAATGATTTCACACCTTTCGGAAGATCTTATGAATCAACTTTGGAAGAACTTCTTCAAAATAAACTCATTGTGTTAGCTACAACCACTTTGGTTGGAATCTTCTTTATGAGTAATTATTGTGCCTATCATAGACATAGTCTACATAACAATTCACATTTCATGGAGTTGAAAAATAAAATCCAAGATCTATTTGATGTTGGCATAATTCAAAAACTTAAGAACTTATCTATGAAATATGCTACTGTCAAGCTTGATCAACATCCTAAAACCATGTCTAGTAATGATTCAAAAGCATCTAAGCTTTCCAACATTCCTCCACCAAAAAAAGCACCTAATTCTTTTGTTATTGACTATGTGTACCCTTGAGGGCTTCCTCTAAAAGAAACCCAAGCTAATCTTGACTTAGTTGCAAACCTCTCCTATTCTACTCAAACTAAAGATCGAAAACCTTTATGTGCTGCTACTCCTATTATTCCCACTCAAACTAGCCCTTCACTATCCCTTCAAAAGCCTACCATAAAAACTCCACATTCTACCTTATCCTTAGAAGTGGATCCATATCAAGGGGATTTAAAAAAATCTAAATATCAAGATCAAGAACCCTCTCATTTCCCTCAAGATGTCATCTCTCCATGTCAAAAGCCACATAGTCCTTCATCTCCCACATCATGCCTCTCTTCTAGGAAAGATTGTGATATTCCTTGCACCATCTCTAATGAGATTACTGAAGATCATGAAAAAAATACTTTTCTTATGCCATCCAAATTTTTTTGCCAAGATCAAGGTATCCCCTCTTGTTCTACTTCTTCGTACTCACTTCAAAATTATACTCAAGCTTTAAGTTATCCTATTAGAGGTATTACTCCTATTAAAGTTATTCATAAGTCTATTAATGGTTTAGGTCATGTTGCTTACTCTAAGGATGTTGATATCCCTATCCACTATCCATTTGTATCTTCTCAATCTATTCTTGATCCTTGTCCATCTTAGCTAAAGCCTTCACACCTTCCATCTAGTTTGGGACCTTATGTTCTTCCATCTCCTAATTCCACTATTAACTCATTACCTACTTCTCCTATCCTACCTCAAGATCAACAAAGGGACAAATCCTTCAGTTTTTCACATAAAGCTTTCCATATGAACCTTTCATATGAACCTTCTTCATCCATAAGTCCCAAGCCTTTTGGAAGCAATTTTGATGATCAACTTAAAAATAAATATGAGAATCAATTTCCAAATGATCACCATGTCTCCTCTAATCGACATGTGAATCCAAAAATAGAACTATTCAAGACAACACAAATTTCCACTAGCAAAAGAACAAAATTGAAGAAAATATGGGTTCCTAAATCCATCATTGAAGAAATATTCTCTAAAGTATTAAAAAGTAAAGAAAACTCTAAATCCAAATGGATTCCCAAATCTCTCTTGAAAGAATTGAATATTGAAAAATAATCAAACTTGACATTCCAGCTTCCAAAGCCTTTCACTTCATCTTCTTCCAGACATCTTCCTCAAAAGATTTTGAAGCCTTCCACTCCACCTTCCTCCAAAATTATTCTAGCATCTCATACATCTAAACCTCAAGCTATTTCATCCATAATTCCTCCATCATTCCACTACCCTTCAAGGTGTGTGTTAATGTTGATCTTTCCCACTTCTTCTTTCACCCTTGTGAATCCTTTTCAATACCTTATTACCTATACTTCCACCTTCTATCCTACCACCTTTTATCCTTCCATCCCATTTATCTCATCCATAGCCTAAAACCTTATCATCCATATTATTTTTTACTATCTCCCTTCCATTGCCCTATTAGAATCTTTGAGCATACCCTTCTATGGTCTTGGCTTATTATAACTTCTCCTTCCAATAGGAGCACTATTCAAATTGAAAAACGCTTGAATTCTTTCCAAAAACTCTATAAAAAAAATAAAAAAAAAGGAAATGTGCCTCGATGAAAAATTGGAAATAGGCATCTGTAGCAAAAGTAAAGATAAATAGATTTGTCTTATGGTGAAAACCACTTCTTGTGGCCCCTTGGACAAATACCATGATAAAAACCTAGTAAACAAGCATCATGCGTAATTCTTCCATAATCCATCTATTCCATCTTTCCTCTTTGATCTTGACACTATTGAGTTATCTTTGAGCATTAGTTATCTTATCCACCAGGATTCCTATCATGATCCTTCTTATCCCAAGTCACTCACTCATAGCCTTCATAATGAGCTTTTACCTTACTATGATTTCTTATCACTATCCTATCCACTTGAAACCTTAGTCTTGATCAAATAAAAAAAGAATACAGTTCGTAGAGGCCTCTTGACATATCCAATCTTTTGGATTACTTTTTTCCATGACATCATGCTATTCAGTCATTGACTTTCATGGATTATCCAAAACCCACTTCATATGACTATCTTACATTTTCCCTAGCTTAGGTACTCTTGGAGAGCTAGTTCTTGAGGATCACTTTCACTTGCTTCACACTCCTTGCCTATCCATCTCTTGTTATCCACCATTTTTCTACTACATCTCATCCTACACCTTGCTAGACACTGGAAATAAATATGATCCTGCTTGAGAGCTAGTAATCTCTAAAAAAGTTCTAAAATTTTGAAAATGTTCTGAAAAAGTCTAAAAATTGCAAAAAGTCCTAAAAAAATCATTATCTTAGTGAAAACCTAGCAATAAGCGTCTTGGTAATACCAAAAAAAACTTAAAAAATTAACAAAATTTAAAAAAAAACTGTCATTGATGAAAGCCTAGCAAACAAGCATCATGGTAGCAAAAAAAAAAAAAAAATCTCTACCAAGAAGGTGAAAACCTAGTAAATAGGTGTCTCTTGTTCCAAATGTTATATCTTGTGGCACATCTTTTGGCTCATTTACAATTTCTTTCTTGCTTTAGTTTTTTGCTTTCGCTCATGTATCCATGGATTGAATCTTGTCATAACTTGGGGGGAACATCCTACAATGTCATAGAAATCTCTTGCATTAGTCACTAGTTGTTCAAATTGCATCTACCTACTATCGTGGGTTTCACTTTTGAGATTCCTCTCATGGAACATCTCTTGCATCAGTCACTAGTTGTTCTAACTATTTCTACCTTCTGTTGCTCATGTCACTTTTGAGATTCCTCTCACAGAACATTTCTTGCATCTGTCATCAATTGTTCTAACTATGTCTGCCTACTATCATGCATGTCACTTTTGAGATTCCTCTCAAAAAACATCTCTTGCGTTAGTCACCAGTTGTTCTAACTACAAGTGGCTACTGTCACTCATGTCACTTTAGAGATTCCTCTCAAAGAACATATCTCATGTTAGTTACCAATTGTCATAACTATGTTTTTCTACTATCACGCAGTTCTTACCAAGATTCTTCTTATTGAAGATTCCTCTATGACTTCAATCACCAATTTCTCTAACTATGTATGTCTACTGTCATCACTCTACTGAAGAGATTTCTTTCATATATGTTTTGAAAATTGACACTTGACATCAATCCTATAAAACAAAAACAAAACTTTTTGTTTTTCTTTTCCTTTATCATGTCTCTTTGAAAAAATTGATGATGTCACTTTTGACTAGAGAAGCGAGGACTGGGGGCATGATCTTTTCTTTGCTTTCTATTTTTTGGTTTAGTTCCACTGATCTAAAGTATCTTTATAAAAGGGGTGTCCACTATAAGAGCCTCCATCTTGTATTGGATGGTCATGTGTACCTTGACTCCTTTTATATGGACTCTTTATTGAGGTTAATTCTTCTCCTTACTTGTTGGAGTGAACTCTTTATGCTACAACAAGTGATGATACTTGTCTTGCTAAGTGAACATATGGGTCACTACAAGTATAGCTAGCATGCTTCTATCTTAGGTTATGAATGCAAGGGTCATTGTCAAGATAATACTTACTAATTACTTAGCATAAGAAGGATCTCTTGTGTGGCTAGTGTATTTGCACACAAGAAACATTTTGGTCATTCTAGCATTTATGCTTTGATGCTTATGTTAACTTGTTACATTAAAAGGGACAAATTTTTTGGTCATTTTGGCTTCTTGTGCCTCAAATGCTTACATTTAATCTTGGCCAAACTAGAACATATGTCTTATTCCTATTTCCATGATTGTAATGTCAGTGGGAATTTTATGACATATGGGGTTTTTCTAAATGCTCAGTGATGATAATTGTTGAAGTTTGGTAACTAGACCTAGAGTTGCATCTAGCATAGGGTTGCATTGTATACTTCATATTTGCATAGACATATGGTTCAATTATTATTCATGTTTCTTCATAGCTGCACAAGCATTCACTTCTTTGGTTCATCCTCTCAATCTTCAAGGAATACCTATCACTATCAACAAAATGGAACACTACATGAGATCTTAATTCATTCACATTGTGCATTTCATACATTCTATCATGATTCATTTCATCTACACTACACCCATACATCATATCAATTTTGCATTCATAAACCATAGCATAAATATCTCATGTATGACAAACTATAAAGAGAGACAGTGACACATGCAAAGAGTGCTTGAATCAAAAACACTTGTGTGTGTGTGTGTGTGTGTGTGTGTGTGTGTGTGTGTGTATCAAAATTGTGCATTGGTGAAAAAATGGATGCTACTTGAGCACTGTTGATCTCAAAAATGGTACAAAATAGTGTTGGCACACCAATCAATACATAGAAAAATCACAATTGGGGCAAAATGAAGCTAACTCTCTCCTTCCCCCTTACCTCCTACTTTTGAGGATGAGGAGGAGGCATGTCTAGTCTTGTTGGAGGCCATGCTCCCCCTGACTCTCATGCATAATGAGAAAATTGAGGCACCTGCTTAGCCTCATCTAGGACTATTACTGCATAAGCTACAAAATAATAGGTTTCTCTAGTTGATTGCAATAAGATATCATCTTGTTGCTGCTCTAATCTCTACACTACTAGCTCTAGCTACCCTCACAAATCATAGAACTCTTGATCTTGCTCTCCTATGTGAGTATCCCTAACAACAACCTATATATGAAAATCCCCTAACTATCGCTACATGGTCCGTACTCATTCTCTCACTCTCCTCAAGGCCTCTTGGGTATGTGCCAGGATGTCTCTACCCTAGGCTCCTACAATAGGTTGGTCTTGCATCTTCTTGTCTCCCTTCTCTGCCTACTATATTGGTTGCTCCGTCTCCATTCGTGGTCTCTGGGAATCTCCTGCAATGGCTCCTAGAGATCCCATCTCACCTAGAGAGTGCCTCTGATCCATCCAACTCCTACCAGCATCTGGGTCTAACCTCATGTGCCTAGGAGGAATTTGAACCTGTCTGGTCTTCTATCTTGCTCTCTCCTATTGTGGCTATTGTGGTGGTGCCTAGGTGCTTGTACTGGCTATTTAGGTACGACCATCCCCACTAGATCTATGAACCAAGGGAAAGGATGACTCACAAAATAATCTTGATATGTGAGAGTCATCCCCCCATCTACTATAGCCGCTAAGTAGTCCCACTATCTCACAACCAAGTTGCACACATCAATCATCAACCTGCCTGGGTCTAATCTCAGAGACCACCCATGGTCCAAATCTATCACCAGTCATGTGTAGGAGCAAAACTCCTATGGTATATCCTGTGGTCAACCGTATTGTTTCCACACCCATGTTACAGGCAATTTCTCTGCCACCTATACAAAGCAATGTATCAGTGGTTGAGACATAAACATAAAGCTTAGCTCTGTGGGTGCATCATTCCATGGCTCTATCTCTCTCTAGGGTTGCCACACCACCTCTACTAGGTCATCAATCATACCCTCCACTGGTCAGTCTTCCCCAATGTTGCTTGGGTCAACTAGCCTCTATAATGGCATATATAAGGCTCCATGGGCTATTGCTAATCTACAAATATGGGTCTCATCACTAGCAAGTGCTCACATGCCCATATCTCAAGAACATAGACCCTAGCAACCATGCTCTTCCTCTCATGATATACTATCTCATGCATCACATGGAACATGTGGGATAGCATGCACTAACCCCATCCATAATGGTCAGGTGTTTGTAACATCATCTATAGCATCTAACCCCATCCACACTCCAATCCATGTTGATCTCTATCAGGCATCAAGAAAAAGCTGATAAATATGCTAAAACATTGTTGGAAATCTATGTATGGGCCTGTATGAGTTTACTAGCTCATCCTAGGTGATGGCTCTACCAACAATCAAATGCTTTGTGAATATGGCCCTCAGTGCCTTTTGTACCTATATGTGATACTGTATCATACACCACCTGTGGTTCATGGAATGGTATGTAGAGTATCCTATAGATATCCTCTTGGGTGATCATCATCTCCCCCTATGGCAAATGCAATGTTTTTGTCTCTGAATGGAAATACTCTACTAGTGCAGTCAAAAGGTTGTGATTCACTAGTACTAGCGGAATTTAGCAAATATAACATAACCCAAGTCTAACAATGTGTGCCATATCGACCTCATCAAGCTATTGCAACAAAGCCCCATAAGGCAAGTAATGGGACTTGAATCTAACATTGGGAAAGATAACTTGCACACTCAAACACAACACGCAAATTATTAATCTCAGCTAAACAAATAAGATGAAAGAAAGTGCAAAATTACAATGAGAAATCATTTTCAAAAATTAAAATTGACATTTTACAATAGAATCTCACACAAACATTCATGTTCTTGCATAAAATTCCACATTTTAATGCAAGGACACACTTTTTCACGTGAAGAGTGATCAAGGAATAAGCAAAAAACTCACACTTTTTATGGCTTCTCATGTAAAAAATGGGTATCTTCTATGTGAGGAATCCCATTCAACCAGGCGAAGAAGTACTTGCCTAGTACTTCTTTGCACAAAATTTGATTAGGCCCGCATGAGGAGAGACATCCTCGCATGAGAACTAACACACAAAATATTAAAAATGCCTTAAAAATGCTACAAACATCTCGAAAAGCATGAAAATTGAAATGTGAAGCAATGATATCGATGACTCACCAGATGCCCATAGTTTGTCGGCCAGCTGTGTTGTCAACAGCACTCGAATAAGTGTGAATGCACAAGGAGCACTATTTTCTCCTCAAAGCTCTCTTCTCCACAAAAGAAAAAAGCACAAATGATTTGAAAATGACCCTTTGGACCCTTAGTAGCCATTACATTTTTTGTAAATTATAAAAAAAATAAAGATATTTTCCAAAGACACTAACTATTAATAACTTTAACAAAAAAACATTTTAACAATTTATAAAATTTAGATACACATTAAAATGAAAAAACTTAACTAACTAAGTGTTGGAAATGATTGAAAATATCATGAGGAAATTTTTTGGAATGATCATATGGAACTGGTAAAGAATGTTCTCAATCATTGTTTCTTCATTGATGTCAAACTTGCTACTTGCAGGAATGACAATTGCTTTAATGATCCAAATACTATCAATTAGTTGATTGAGAAGAAGGAGGCAATCAATAAGATGTAACTAGAACACCAAGAGAAAGGTTGAAGTTATGATGTTGTAATGAAGTACAAGGATCAGTCAAGCGATTGATGAAATAAGTGTGTTGATGACATACTATAAGACACAGAGAATGGGCACACTGAACATATCAAAGATGTAAGGTTTTAGCTAAGTCTTTTTTAAAGCCCAACTAAGATCATTAGAGAGAGGGAGCTGAGCAAAGCTAATAGGTGCCAAACAGATTCCTAGTTGATGCCAAGCAAGTTAAACTTCAGATGTCGAGTGATACAGAGTTTATCAAGTGCTGAGTGATATCAAGTGTCGAGCAAATACAAGTGCCGAGTGATATCAAGTGCCGACCAAATACAAGTGTCGAGTGATATCAAGTGCCGAGCAAGTAAATTTTAGATGCCGAGCAAGTAAAACCAATAGTGTCGAGTAACACAAAGGTGCCAAGCACTATTAAATCAATAATGTTGAGTTGCTGCATTATTTTGAAAATTGAAGATTCGCCAGATCTAAGCTAACAAGGTTGTTATCTAGAAGTCTGTGAATTAAATGGAAGATAAGAATGATGAGCTGGTGGCACAGAACACCATGTAGAACATTTTTGAGGTTACAACTGGAACCTAGACAAAGTCTTTAGATAAGAACAAGATATGGGGTAGATACATCGTATCCTACTTAATCCATTAGAAACCCTAAAATTGGAGAGGGAGAATTAAGCGGCAAATGCAAATCAGATTTCTATTTAAGGAGTCATAAGTTCATGAAGGAGAGAGAGAGGCGGTCAAGCATGAAAGTATAAAATGCTAAAGGAGATGCTAAGGAGGAAAGAGAGTATAGTTACTCTATTTCAATAAGAAGACCTCAGATATGGATGCATTGGCATGATGAGTAAGAAGAGTTAAGGAGATGAAGCTTGAGAAAAAGACAAGCAATCAGAGCTGAAGTGATTGAAGCCAAGAAAAAGATTGAACTGAAAGTGTGATTTGAAATCTACAAAGTATGTTGTAAGTTGTATCAAATCAAAAAGCCATTATCGTTACTCTCTAGCAATTGTAACGGTTAGTTTAAATTCTATGGACTTAGTTTGGTTTAATAGCCATGAGATAAATCCTTTAACAGGGTAACATTCCAAGTGAATGTTCAGAAGTCCTTTAACCAGGCCCATTCCTAACAGTTTGGTGAAATCCTCTAACAAGGTCACATTTAACAGTGTGTTGTAAGCCTTTAACAGGGTAGGATTTTAATAGGGCATCACTTTAGAAGAGTGAAAATCAAGTAGCATGTTACTGGTGGTTTTTCCCAAATTGGGTTTCCACGTAAATCATTGTGTCATGTCTTGATCTTGCATGTTTTATCTCTGCATGTTGATTTACTATAACTTGCTAATATGGTTGATTTACGTTTGGATAATGAAAAGTGTATGGATTCATTAAAAGTAGAGAAAAAGTATTATTAGGGCATTTGGACTTTGAATAATTGATTCACCAACCCCCCCCACTCTCAGTTATTCTAAAGAATTCTAACACTAAGAAGTAAAGTAATTTAAACTTGTCATAAGTTTATCAAAGATTAAAACCAAAAAATACCTATTAGCATATGAGAAGACAAAAACTTATAAAATGTTTTCTTCAAAAAACTAGATAATACCTCCACCATTTTGAGCAAGAAGACCACCAAAATGTAATGCATTATAGGTAGACTATCATAGCAAAAATACACATGAAATAATGACCAATAAAGATCTTTTTTCTTACTAAAAATTCCTAAATAAATGGTTGTAGGGGTTCAAGAATAAAATAAATGATAACATTGACATCTCCTTAATCAACATACAATCATTTTGAAGTCCAAAACATAATATGATTGATTTGAAGTCCAAAAAACCTAAGTACCTCTATTGACACTACAATGTGCTAAGTGTTCTGTCAATTTTAACATTTGTAACACCCTTGACACACAAAACATATTATTAATTATCCCAATAAACTTGCACCCTTTTAAACAACATAATACAAAGTGGGTTCATCAAGTATTGCTAGGTTAAATAGAATTCAATGTAATGTGCAAAATAATATTATCAACATTTTGAGCATTGACCAAAAGGAATATTCAAAGGTCAATCAAGTACCAACTCAACCTCATGGGCCCACAACTTCTTTTTGTTAAGTATTAAATGGTAAGGAAACCAATGAAATCCCTCTTTGTCCTTGATGGGAAAAACCATGCCAACAATATATGAACTAGTGAATACCAAAAAATTACAATGTAAAAAATTATATCAAAATGCCATAACATGAGACTATCAAATTCTAGTACCAACCTATATAGCAATACATTTGAACCTATATACCCAAAACATGAAATTGTCAAATGTTAATGCCAACTAGTGTACCAATGCATCTCAACACAATGTTGGAATTCTTTAGAATAACTGAGAGGCAGGTAAATCAGTTATCCAAGGTCATGATGTCTAAATAAAACTTTTCACAGCTTAGTGAACTTATAAAACATTTATCATCATGCATGCATCCATAAGATTATGTAATCATTTAAAACTTTGTAGGTTACTGTCAAATCAATTTGCAGAAATGTAAACATGAAACATAACAGATTTAGCAACACATTTGACACAATGATTTACATGGAAGCCCAATTTGAGAAAAACCAACAATAACATGCTACTCTTCTCACTCTTCTAAAGTGATGCCCTATGAAAGGCCAACCCTATTAAAGGTTACAATACACACTTTTAAATGTGATCCTATTAAAGGATTTGAATCACCCTATTAAGAGTGAGCCTACTTAGAGGACTTTAGACCATTCACCTTGAATGTCACTCAATTAAAGGATTTATAAATGACTGTTACATCAACCTTAATCCAAAGGATTTACCCAAGACTGATACAATTATTAGAGAGTAATTGTAAGGCTTGATCTGATAACAACTTACAACTTTATTTGCAAATTACAAATCTCTATTTCAGTCCTCTATTCTAATTGGATTTCACACATTTCATCTCTGATAGCTTGTTCACCCTTCAAGCATTCATACCCTTAAGCCTTATTTCTTAACATGCCAATTCAGACTCTTCTCTTAGGTCACTTGATGAATAAATGCCCTTGAATTCTTGTCTTCCTTAGGTTCTCGCACATGACAACCATTGCTTCTAATTAGTCATTCCTTTAAATAGGAAACTAAGATCTTTTGTTGTTCATTCTCCATCGTCCAATTTAGGATTAGGATAGATTAGGTAAGATTCAATGAATCTACCCCATATTTCATATCTCTTCTATAAACTTCTCCTTTAATTCTCTTTGAATTCACCTTAAAATGGTTTATCATGAATCCTGTGCCACCGACTTATCAATATTATTTTCCACCTGGTTCACATAATCTAACAAAAAAAACTTGTCAATCTAGTTCCATAAAATTCATGATCTTTCTAATAATATAACCACTCAGCATTAACTTGCTTCTGATGCTCGACACACACTACATTTCTTGGCATCCTCTGTAAAATCACTCAGCACAAACTGAAGTTTACTAGTGCTCGACAACAACTAGAATTTACTCGCCATCCATTTTTTTTCTCAGCTTGCACTAGAATAGACTTTTACTTGGATCCAATTGATTTTCTACTTAGCTTGCACTAACTTTGCTCGACACCTACTATCCACTTGGTCAAGCTTGGCAAACAAACTTTTTTAAGTTGTTCTTCTGAATTTGCTTAGTGTAGCCAACCTTTGCAACTTTAAATAGATTATCACTACACCATGTTATCACTTCTTAGCTGATTCTTGTACTCCTTTGTATATCATAACTCAACCTTTCCTCTAGGTGGTTTTGTTACATCTTTTTGATCAAATCCTCTTCATCAATCAAAGAAGTGATAGTACTTAAATCATACAAGCAATTGTCTTACCAGAAAAAAAGAAGGTTTGACATCAATGTAAAAATAATGATTGAAACAAATTTATCATATTTTTATCAATCTATTTTCAAATAATCTCCCTCTTTCAACAATCTCTCTCTTTGGCATTAATGGCAAACCAAACCGATCAACCAAACATACTAGGTTAAAATAGTAAGACCAACAAAATACCAAAAATAAAATAATTCCTTGTATTGAAATCTCTTCATCTATCAATAACTTCTATCTTCTAAATAGGTTACAAAAACTCTGTTGTGTCATCCTTATGAATCCCTCTTAATTACTTCTTATTTCACCCTCATACAGTGTGTTAAGATTTCTCTCTCTTTGTTTTTTTCCTATATTGTTTATCTCCCTCTTAGCTATATAGCTCATCTTCTAGGATCAATTTAACTCTTGTGTTTCTCCCTCTTTGACAATAGTGCCAAAGACTTGACACCTTAATATGCATATATAAACTTATTTAGTTTCTCCCTCTATTACCTTGCTTATGGCTGATTTGTAGTTCTAGATATTTGATTACTTTAGGCAGCTCCTAAAGTAAGATCCACTACATCAATTTGTAACATATGAAAATCACCTTGTTTGATGTATGGCACTCCTTTCATTACTTAGATAGCCTCTGATAGGGGTATCACCCCTAGTTTACCTCTTAGATACTCATGAGCATTCTTAATGAAGATATCAATAATTTTCTCTTTTGTGGGAACATATTCCATCTTCACCTCTTTATCTTGAACTAATTCTCTCAAGTAATGGTACTTGATTGCAATGTGCTTTGTCTTTTTGTTCATCATAGGATTCTTTGATATATCTATAACACTTGTATTATCACAATAAAGTATCACTAGTTCAGTTATCTCATCCTTCATACCTTTGAGTTGCAATTTGATCCATACAATGCTTGTACAATTTACAACAACATTAACATATTCAACTTCAGCAATATATTGTGAAGTGGAGTTTTGTTTCTTGCTAATCCATGTAACCAGCCTCTTGCCTAAGAAAAATGTTTCTCCACTCGTGCATTTACTGTCATCAATGTTTTCCAACTCAATCAACATCAATATAAGCTCTTAATTCAAATTTCTCATTTTTCTTTTAGTATAGACCATACTCCCCTATTCCTTTCAAATAGCTCATTATTCTCTTTACAACCATCAAATGATTCTACCTAGGATTAGTAGAGAATTTTGCAACTATCCCTACAAATAATGTAATATCAAGTCTCTATGTACTACATATTATAATTTACCAATCATAGACATGTACAATGTTTGATTCACCTCAGTTGAATCATCATTCTTTGACAAATGAAGTCTTGTCACCATAGGTGTACTTACTGATTTGGAATCCTCCAATCCAAAAGATTTTAGTATTGCCTTGACACACTTTGACTGAGTGATGTATATACCATACTTCATCTGATATACCCATAAAGAACTTGATCTTCCCAAATGTATTTCAAATAACTTGCTTCATTTTGTTTACGAAAGCCTTACATAAAGCATCTTGACCTCCAAATATGATATCATCAACAAAAATTTCAAATAAAAAAATACCTTTTCCTTTCTCTATCTTCATTTATAGACTATTATTATCATTAGTCATTTCAAATAAAATCTTCACAAGATACTTATGAAGTCTCTCATACCATGCTCTTGGTGCTTGTTTCAAACCATATAGAGCTTTGTGTTGTCTACATACCATGTTCTTATCATTAACATCAAAAAATCCTTCTAGTTGTTCTATGTAAACTTCGTCCTCTAATATGTCATTTAAAAATTCAAATTTAACATCCATTTGATAAACTTTGTATGTAGAATAAGCAAGTAGAGTTCTTACTCCTTCCAATCTAGCAACAAGAGAAAAAGTTTCTCCATAGTCAATTTGTTCCTTTTGTGCATAACCTTTGCAAACTAATCTTGACTTGTTCCTTGTGAGTTCACCAATTTCAGATCTAGCTTATTTTTGAATACCTACTTGGTGCCAATCACACTTTTGTCTTCTAGTCTAGGAACTAGAGTCCATGTTTTGTTTTTCTCAATTTGTCCAATCTCTTCTTCCATGGCTTTATTATATTCCACATCTTCTAAGGTATATTTCACCATTTTAGGTTCTTTCATGCTCAACAAACATGTATCATTTCTCCATTTATTCCTTGTCATTGGTCTAACATCTTTATCTCCAATAATTTGTGTAGTAGGATGATGTCTATTGATATATTGGGACAATCTTGATTCAGCTCAAGTTTCTTCATTTGGTATTTCAAATTCAAAGTCACTATGTACATCTCTATCAGGTAGCTCAGCATCTCTCTCATGTACACTAATCTCAAAATCAGAATGTGTTTCAACTTTATTCTATAACTCGACATCTAAGTGTAGCTCAATTCCTAAATGCAACTCAGCATTCATAGTATGTGACTCAACAGTCATTAAAACTTGTTGTTGGTATGTAGCTTGATTTTTAGCATCTTCTTTAGCAAACATACTTTCATAAAAGTGTACAAATAATTTGTATTCTTTTGTTTCTATCATAGGTTTAGCCTCACAAACTTTTGTATATTCATCAAAATTTACATTTGGATTTTTCACAACTTTATTAGTGTTAGTATTTAAACACTTGTAGGCTTTACTTCTTGTAGAATAACCTAGGGATATACCTTCTTCACTTTTTACATCTAGTTTACCATTCCTAAAGTCTTTGAGAATACAACATTTGCTTCCAAATACCTTAAAATATTTTACACTAGGTGAGTATCCATACCATAGTTCAAAAGGTGTTGAATGAGTACCTTTCTTGATTTGTACATGGTTCAAGGTATATAAATTATACTCATAACTTCTCTCCAATATTTCAAAGCAACATTTTTCTCCATCATGAGTGTCCTAACATAGTCCATTATAGATCTATTCTTCCTTTCAACAATTCCATTTGTGGATGGGTTCTAGGAGTAGATGCATGTCTTTTGATTTATCTATCATTACAGAACGTCTCTAACTCATTTGATGTGAATTCTCCTTCTCTGTCAAACTTCAAATATTTTAGACTTTTACCTATTTCCTTATCAAGTCTTGCTAAGTACCATTTAAACATTTGGAAAGCATCAAATTTTTGTTTTAGAGACATAGTTGTCATCATTGTAGATCCTCAACAAACAACATAATGTAATTATCTCCTTTGTAGATTTGCACTTCAATTGGTCCACACAAGTCAGTAGTATTTCCTTAGAGTTGTGAGTTTTACTCTTAAAACTTGACTTTGTCATTTTGCCTAACTGACATTTTTTGCACATTATAGTATCAAGCTTCCTCAACTTAGGCAAACCTCTAACTTTTCTCATTTTACTGATACTAACCAAGTTATCAAAATTAACATAACATAACCTTTTGTGCCATAGCCACACATCATCAAGTTCTACAACTAGATAAGTAGCATCCTCTATGTCAAGATAGAATAGATTACTCCTAGTTTGATCAACCTTTCCAATAAGTTTCCCATCATTGTCATATATCTTAGCAATCTTATTTTCAAACTCAACCTTACATCCTAAATTATTCAATTGTGACACACTCAATAGATTATAGTTAAGTCCTTTAAAATAGTATGCATTATCACATAAAATCTTATCTGTGAATTTGATAGAACCTTTTCCTTTTATCAAACATGATGCATCATTACCAAATCTTACACTATTTCCATCATAGCAATTTAAGGTAATGAACTTACTTTTGTCTCCATTCATGTGATGTGAATACCCACTGTCAATGGTCCACTTGTCATTCATGTTCACACAAGTCACAATTTTAGTTGCCTCATCTTCATCAAATTCATCCTTCATAGCATCATACACCACTTCATCATCATGTTCTTCAAATTCATCTTTTGCTTCCTCTTTAGCAATGTAGCAAGACTTTTTGCCTTTGTCTTTGTTATTCTTGTTGTCTTTATTTCTTCCACTTTTGTACTTGTCAACACCTCTGTAGTTCTTCTTCTTTGGAAATCTAGCAGCAATATGACCAATCTCATTGCAATTAAAACAAATGATAGGTAGTTTAGCTTTGATCTTGCCTTTACCTACATGAAATCTTCTTGCTAGTAGTGCTTCAAGTTGATCTACATCCTCCTCATCTGTGTCAGTGTCACTAGACACATACTTTATCTTTTTCTTCTTCTTCTTCTTCTTCTCATCAAGTTCCTTCAATGATAGTTTAGCTTTGAAAGCAGATTCAATATTCTCAAGTTTGTAATTATCAAAGTTAGATAGCTCAAAAATAGTGAACCTACCTACTAGACCTTCAAGAGATAGATTATTCCGTAGTATATATGTCAGTTCTTGAATTGCAAAAACTCTAATAGCATATATGGGCAGCAATGTTCTTAAAACTTTGCTGAGTACGATATCATCATCTATTATGCTAGTAGCTCCTCTTATTGCATTAACAACTTCTTTTATCCTTGAGGCATATTGAGCAATATTTTCTCCTTGCATTCTCATATCATCAAACTTACCTCTAAGACTTTCAACTTTGGCTCTTAGAACATTGGTGTCTCCTCCATAGATAGTGGTTAAGGCATCCCACATTTTCTTTGCAGTGTCAAGGCTTTTGATATCATCAAATCATCTAACTTGAGGATTGACATGGATAAAAAGGTTTTTTTTTCCAATAAAATGGATTATTTTAATCTCTGGTTGATTAACCATTATAAGGATTTGTGACCCTACTTTGAGGGTAGTCAAAGATGACTTATACATAAAAGTGATAGATATTTTTATCATCTATTGTTTAGTTTTAACAAGACAATATTAGTGAAAGAAGATGTGAATATATTTAAATAATGATATCATCCAGTTTTTGTACATTCTAGAAAATGGTTATGAGAAATAGTTGCATAAAGATTCAATCAATTTTTTTGGACATACCTGAAGTGTATAATCATTGTTTATATAGGAATGTAGGCATGAACAAGAATAGAGAAGTGTGTGTCTATATATCTATATAAAGGATTGTATCTAGTCAAATTCATTGAATATTCTATTATTACATATAGTTGATGATCTTATGACTGCAAGAACTCTAATGCACTTATAAGGTTGCTACGATTTGATATTGTATCAATTACTTCACTGAGGCAAGGGTTGGTTCTCCTTACAATTGGTGCTACTGAATAAGTTGGATTGAGGTTGTTCTCTATGAATCAATAAAGATATAAATTTGAAGTGATTTATCTTCTCTATGAAAAAATCATATAGGTTTTGAGGATTTCCCATTCAACATAAAATACATATTAAGTGATGAATTTTTGTAGTGTGATCTTTTGTGTTTTCGTGTCTTGATGCAACTCAAAAATGGGTTTTAATTATGTATTTGAATGTTTCTCTGATACCTTATCATTGTCTTGAGCATTCATTCAAATTCCTATTTTATTGATCACATGTTTTATGATTCAACATTGTTTCAAACAAAAAAGTCTCATGTCTTGGACATATTTTAAAGAGTTGAAGATTTTTTCTTTGTAATGCTTTTAACTACAAAGTACACACTTAATGGCATTCACCATTTACTTTGAATGGTCATACAACTACTTTGAGGAAAACTTGTCTTTACATTTTAATAAGGAATTTAAAAGTTTTTCAACATTGCAAAAGTTTAGTTCACTCTTATTCATCCACAACCCACCCCACCCCTCCCCCCCCCAAATGTTCACATTTTTTGCCTTTATTTCCCTTATAATCTCATCGAATATATGCATGGTATATTGTTTAGAAAGTGTTTCTACCTTTCATAACCACAGGGAAATGAGATGTGAGCATGGGGAGTCATTCTATAAATAGGTAAATATACAATTAAGGATACAAATTTATTACAAATAAATATAGTAACTAGAAAGTGAAGGTACAAGAATAGGGATATAGGTCTTCATTGCTAAAATTGATAAATAATAGGCAATTTTGTAGTATTGGTTTGAATCAAAGTCAATACCTTTTCATGGAAGCTTAAGTGTTAATTAGTGGAAAGCTCTTAGTCTCATACTAAGGCCACCACAACAAATTTTTAGATTTTGTAGTATTTTTTAATTTGAGAAAATCTTTCCTCAAATCTTGTGAATTTTTGGTTAATCTCCACCACTAATTAAATTTTTCTTCAATCTCTATCACTAATTACTAAAAATTGTCATTTGAAAATAATAAGAAATATAATTGTACATGATATTTATCATTTGAAAACAATAACTAATATAATTAAAATAATATAAATGATTATAAATTTTCATTTGAAAATCTCCTCGACTAATTATTTTTAAAAATTATAATTTGAAAACAATAACCAATGCATGTAAAATAATACTAAAACAATATTAAATGATTATAAATGGTCACTTGAAAACGAATAACAAATGTAAGTAAAATCTAATAATAATAATAAAAGCTTGTAACAGAAATGTACCATTCTACGAATATGGCAAAGAAAGTAATGGAAGAAATCTGGGGAGACATTTGTTCTGTAAACGTTTTTTTAATAAATAGTGCTCTGACTGTTTCCTTGAAATAACAAGTAAATAACAATTCATTCATAATTTTTAGTATTCCATATCAAATTTGATTCGAAGGTAATTTCGTTATTGTACGCTTTCTCCTTTTAACAAATTTTGCTGAGAGTTTCTTCTGCATAAGTAACATTGTTTCATTTGTTAAAAATATCGCAGGAACTCCTCTTTTTGCACGCATCTAACCTTCTCAATATTTGAGGTACTATAATCTTTGCTATTTAAAGATTTCTATTAATTCGTAGGAGATGTTTTATCAGCAGATGGAGTTTTTAATCTATTTCTATTTTAATTAATCGGCCTATTCTATCTCTGGTAATTGCTTGGCAAATGATTTTAATGTAATTTTATTCTCACAATAACGAGAATTTTAGTTAGTTCATTTTAGAATGAGATTTCAGTTTTATCTTATTTTTCACTTGAATAAATATTTTAACCGTGCCTTCTAATAGTGACTTATGGACAAGGAAACTATTGGGAAAAAGAATGAAACTTTTTAATAGGGAGGTTACTCATTTTATGGGGGAATGACTTGGAAGTTTCAGCATGCATTGTTTCTCAAGAAAAAAATTCTTTTTTTATTTTACTTTCTATGTATGAGATCTTGAGAATTTATCATAAGGTATTTTTATCGGCGAATCGCTAATCATCATGGAATATTACAAATCAAAATTGAACACGTTTTATCTCATGAAAATTATGAGGATACTTACATTATATTTTAAATCAGTAGTGAAAACTAAATATTAGTAATATATCCCTAAAGTAACTAATAATTATGATAATTATTGGTGAATTAGTTTTAATTTCTTCGATAATATATAATATTAAAGAAAATAAAATCTTATCATTTATCAAATATTGTGGCGAATCTTTGAGTTTAAATTTTTTAATAAAATAAATTATTGAGTGATTTTAAATATTTTAGAACTAAATTTAATAAAAATGTAGAGATTTAAGTTGCATTAAATCTTAAATTATTAGCCAAATTACTAGCAAAAAAATTCTAAAATTTGCAAAATTATAAATATTCACCACTAAAAAAATCCCATTTGGCACAAAGCGAATTTTGATAGGTCACCTAAAGGAAACCCAGGGCAAGTACATATTGGTGGAGTGATTCGTAATTGCTATAGTTATGGCATAGCAATGGTTACCTTCCCTCTGGGGCACCAAACCAACCACTTCACTGAGGTGTGTGTGTGTTGCCCTTCAAACTACTATGATGGCTAAGGATATTGGTGTTAAATGCCTTTGGCTTTGGTCTTAAATGTTAAATAACTTTCGCCTAAGGAATTCAATAATCATAGCAGGGGCACACCGGTCCAACCCAAAAACATGGCACAAAAAGACAAAACCTTTCTTGTGAAAGAGCAATGAATAAACAAGTGATCCATAGTCTCGGCTTGCATTTTTCAAAGGACACATCTATTAGGAATGTAAAGAGTCCTTTTAGATGAGATTGTCAATAGTAAGCACCCTATTCTGGAGGAAAAGCCAAAAGAAAATATTGATTTTAGGAATAAGGCCAAGGTACTAGGCCTTAGTCCATATTGGTTTGGAATCCTATTTCAACTGAGATTGGTACCCCGAACCCACCGAGTAAATGCCAGAAGAATTGTTCCCCCACACTAACTAGTACTAATTCTCATTCAAAATCATAGTCTAAAGGATAGTCATCAAAGGTTTGAGCTCCTTAAAGATTAAGAAAAGGTCTCTCCAATCTTTGCCTAATTTGTAGTCACTGACTTTGCTACCAAACCTCTGAATGCAAGTATTAGCCCATCCGTCAAAAGCTGAAAGATTGAGTGTTGGAATAATGATACATTTGTCATTAGTTACAACACTTATTTGATTCTAAATGCTTACCAAGTTCATCACTCAGTTTACAGTTCATACCAAGCATTCGTTGGTTAGCAAGTATGTTCAGCAGTATTTACCGAGTCAGGAAGGTAAACAAAGGTTTAGTGTTTACCGAATCAGAAAGGTAAACGAAGGTTTTTGGTGTTTACCGAGTCAAGAAGGTAAACGAAGGATTTAATGTTTACCGAGTCAGGAAGGTAAACAAAGGATTTAGTATTTACCGAGTCAGGAAGGTAAATGAAGGTTTCAGTGATTCCCAAGACAGAAAGGTAAAAGAAATATTCAGTGCTTACCAAGTGAATCGAAGGAGTTAGTTTCTACCGAGTGACACAATGTTTACCGAGTCACCAGTGGTTACCAAGTTCCAAGCTACTCAGAGTGATTAGTATGGATCGAGCCCCTACCTCTACCGAGTGCATGACGATGCCATGTAATGTAGTGGATGCCGAGTGTCAGAAGGTCACCGAGTGAGTTTGAGGAACCTGAGTTTTCTACTATCTGGCCGACTCAGTAATGTTTTGTCCACTTGTGTTTGGCCGACCTTGTTGCTGAAAATATTGGAATGATATATATGTAATGTATTGTGCCATTTGCAAAGATGATGAAAAATAATAAGAAAATAGATATGATGAAGAGAAGTAACAGTGAAGTAAGAGCGAATTGAAAGAGAATTAGCAGTGGAGTATTCAACAAGGTTATCAAGGAGCAGCAAAGATATATCCATCACATCAAGTGATCAGTACATAAGATCTAATCAGCAAACCAATTGCAAGCAGATCCATTGCTTCATCCTAACAGGTGAATCAGTTTTGTAAATCCTTTAACAGGGTAGACTTAACAGTCTTTTGTAAATCTCCTAATAGAGTGCATACTTCATTGTATGTTTGTAAATCCTCTAACAAGGTGGATCTAGCAGTCCTACTTGCTCCTAACAGGGCAGATCATCAGAAGTGATCACTGTAAGCCTTAACCGGCCAACTTTATACTGCAGTATTGAAGTTTCGTGGGCATCATCCCCACCCCATTTTTACTTTCAATTTGAAAGGTTTCTGGGTCACCAAATCAGTGTGTTAATCTTTTTCATGCATACAGTAAAGTAGATGAATGAATGGTGAATTTTTTATTATGCTGAATTGGTTTAAATTTTAAAGCTTACTGATTCACCCCTCCCCTCTCAGTAACCTTGTTAGTCCTGAATATTTCCAACAATTGGTATTAGAGCTTTGTGGTTCTCAGGACAGAGCTTGACAGCTTGAGCAAAGATCAAGGACAATGGAGATATTCAGACTTGACAAAACTATTGAGAATGAGAAGCTAGATTTGGAGATGGCCATGGTTCAACTCAAAGAAGCAAAGGAACATCTTTCTCAATCTCTAAAAAGAAGAAAGGAACTTGCAAGACAAATAAATGACCATTTTTATGTTGACGAAAGGATTGAAGATTTGTTACCATCAAGTAATACAGAAGAAGCTGACAAAGCAATCAAAGAACTTTTAGAAAAGAATGGATCTCTGCAAGAAGAGGTAAGAAAGCTTAAAAGAGAGCAAGAAATACAGTAAATCAGGCTATGTGAAGTTTTGGAACAAAGAAACAAAGCACAAGAAGAATTGGAAGATAGAAGTCATGAAACTCAAAATCAATCCCTTGAACATGAAGATCTAGCAGATCAACTATCCAATGCAAATGAAGAAATCAGGATTCTCAGAGCACAAAATGAAAGTCTACATAATGACTTAAGAACTGAGAGACAAATCAATGAAAGCTTGGAAAATGATCTAAATATTGAAAAGCAAGTCAATGAAAGGATGATGAAATCTCAAGAAGACATGAGTCAATTGAATCAGCAAAATGAGCAGAATTTTTATAAGCAAAAGGGTAAAGCTGGTCTTATATACAAGGAAGAAAGTGAATCTTCTGAACAAGGTACCCAAAGGAATCAAAGACCCACTTGTAATCATTGTGGCAAGATAGGTCATACATCTAACAAATGTTGGAGTAATGGTAAAGGTAAATTCAATGGCAAATGTTTCAATTGCAATCAGCATGGTCACAAAGCCAATGAATGCAAGGAGAAACCAAAGTTTGAAGGCAAGTGTCACAAATGCAAGAAACAAGGACATAAGGCATCTGAATGTAGATCAAAATCACTCAATCCAGCAGAACAAATTGTCAAAGCATTATTTGGTTGGGATTACAATACTTGGTGTAGATGTCACTATTGTGGAGAATATGGACACATAGGAACAAATTGTAGAAGGCATCACCTAAGGAAGAAAGATACAACCATAAGATGCTATACTTGTACTAAACTTGGTCATACAGCCAAGAATTGCATGAATATAGGAAAGATTGAAGATGAAAAGAAAACTAGAGCTGATAATATTCGAAAGCAAATGAAACAACAGTGGATTCCTAAGGCTACCGAGCAAGAAAATTCAAATGATGGAAACGTCACTCTAAGAATGGGTGACTCCACCATTCCTAATTAGACTTATCAAGAAGGATAAGGGACTACATCTTCAAGCCATATTCTAAGCAGTTCCAGAAAGAAGGAGTGGAAATGATAAATCAGTATTGCAGATACAAGTCATAATTCACAGTGTTGCATCTACCGAGTAAGGTTGATTTTCAGACTTTACCAAGCTTGGTCGGGAAGATAAGAAAGGTTTTGTGTGTTCACCGAGTCACAAGGTTTACTGAGTAAGTCGGTGACCATTTATAAAACCCTAATTCTGAGCTACCTTCGTACCCGAGCATTAATGACAGGATTTCGATCAAAAGGGCAGAATTTGATCTCATTTTTCATCGCAAATTCAGAGTTCACAAAGCAAATATATTTTCAAGTGCATCCAAGCGAGTTCAAGTGATTTGAAGCAAATTTCCAACAAAGAAATTGTGTTACAAAATCATTCTCTCACCGACTAGCAATGGCATCCGCAAGCACCAGTGGCAGCAAGGCGAAGAAAGGTTCTGAAATGCTTGTGAAGGGAGTCGAATGGGAGGCGCCCAATTTCAAAATTGTTCCTACCATCGCTGAATCACTCGACCCGCATGGAGCTCAATCGCAAATCCCTCCAAAGGTACTTCTAATCAATGATATTCGTACTCATTTCAAGTGTCCTGTGCAAGAAATAGGGACACTAGATATGGATAGTACCCTAGCCGAGTTATGCGTAGATGAAACCCTAAAACCCGAGTTCAAACATTTGGAAACCAAAGGTTTAACCCATATCTTGCATCTGCCAAGGAGTTTCCAAGTAAAATGTGTAAGGTATATCTTAAGCCGTGTGCATAATGGACAATTGTGGTTAGAACAACCCATCCTCATAACAAAGAAGATGATCCACAAGATCACGGGCTTACCAATGTTGACCAAAGCCAAAACCACATAAACCCTAGGTCGAGATGACCTCCAAAAATTAACCCAAGCTGAATGGGATGGCAGAGGTTTAAAGCTCAACAATGTTTCAGATATAGAACTGAAATTTGGTATTTGTGTTATTGCATACAAACTGTATAGTTCCAGCAGGCTGAATAGTGTACCCTGTGAGGCTGTAGATTTGGCATATAAAATTGTAAAGAAAAATATGGAGTTTGACCTAGCTGATATGCTATTAAAACAATTGAATAAAAACATGGATAGCATAAGGATTGCAAAGACAAACCCTTGTAAATTTGGCTCTTTGCTAGTTTGTTTATTTTTCTATGTACAGAAATTCTTTCCATCTAAAGGAGCAGTTGTATGGAGGAAAGATACTCCAATTTTGTATCAAATAAATGAATTCATAGTAGAAATGGGTATGAATTTTGATAAGGTAATGGATAATTATTTTGAAGATTTCAAGTAAAGGATGAACAACAGGTTCAGGATACCTCCAAAACTTGTTGAAGAGTATAAGGATGATGTTTGTTTCATGGTTGACTGTGACAGAGTCCACATCTAGGCAGTCAAACCCCGAGTGGCATGGGTAAAACCATTGCCCTATGAGCTAAATATTGATGATGCCAGAGATATCATTGAGGCACTGGTGAATGAACCAGTGGATTCCAAGTTGCCTGCATTTGGAACCTATGAAGAGGCAAAGGTTAGAATAAAGCTTGAAATCAAGCTTCCTCAAGCAATCTCTAAAGGCAGGAGAAAAATAGAAAAGCTAAAAGCTGATACTGGACCTCTCATGATAATAGAAGGGAGAGGAGAAGATGAAGAAAAGGAAGAAGAAGAAGAAGAGCCTCAACGAAAGAAAGGTAAGGTGACTGTCACCAAACCTACAAAACAAACCACTGCAGTATTCTCCAGGAGAACAAGATAGGGAAGGAAGGAACCTGTATTTGTTAAGCCTCCACTCACCTTTGAAGCAAGACTAAAGCAATTAGATGAAGGAGGTAGGTTCACAAACTTCAAAGCATTAAAGTTCGAAACCAGAACAGAACAGGAGAAAATGCAGATTGAGGATCTGGTAATAAACAAAATGGGAAAATGGAAATATTCCCCAGACCAGATAGCCTCTCATATCTCCAAAGAGCTATTGGAAAGATTGCAACCAAGATGGGAAGCTGCAACAAAAGCTATCAAAGACATTTATGAGCAGACCCTGAGGAATCTCCTGCCAAATCTCTCTAATGCTGAAGTGAAGAAATCTATGAAAGATCACGAAGGCAATATGATGATTAGATTCCACACTTGTTTGATACTTGTCAAAGATATTGAGCATGTGGTAAATGATGCTACAAACATGTGGAAAAATATCTATCATCTACACAAACCCAGTGAGGATACTGTTGAAATCATGGACAATGACAGCAGTGATGATAATGATGATGATGATGAGGGTGATGATATTGAAGAAATACCAGAAGACCTACAATCAATAATGTTAGAAGTTGAAGAAGAAGCTAGAAAAGAAATTGAGGAAGAAGAAGCTGAAAGAGAAATGGAGGAAGAAGCAGCCTCTACTGGTGAGATTGTGAGCTCAATAGCCTCATCAATTGATCAATCTCCACCTGTCTCCTCTCAGCTCCAGGTTTCTGCAATGCAAGTGCCAAGCACTTCATCTACCGAGCTAGCAGTCACTTCTTCAGTTACCGAGCTTCCAAGCACATCATCAGCCACTGATTCATCCACTGCAGTAGCTACTTCACCGAGTATATCTCTTCCACCTGCAGCTTGTACAGTAAGTCTTCCCAGTTTCTTACCAATTTTATCTTCCTCAGCCACATTGGCCCCAATTTTTGCTCCAATCAGTTCTCCAACTATAAATATACTAGTATGTACATCATTTTTGAGTAGTACATCATTTTTGGGAAGTACATCAAGTTTTGATATAGCCAGCACTTCTCTTAGTTTGCCTTTAGTTGGTCCCATTCCAGTTTTGACAGCCAGTTTAGCATCATCAACTATTGTTTCAATTTCAAAGGGCAAAGGTGCAGTCACTACAGAAAAACCTAAGAGATACATGTTTTCCAGTAAGGCAGTAGATGAAGAAATAGATCTGGATAAGGACATTGTCATTCCTAAGATAGATCTAGATACTGTATCAGTTGATGAAATGAGAATGATCAGTCAGCTATTAGAGCAGAAGGCTAGGCAAAAACAGCTCAGGCATGAAAGAGACCAGGAGTATAGCATTATTGAAAGTGCTAAAAATATAATAACAGAGGCTATAGGTGTTGAAGTGGATTCATCTCAACACATTTTGTTACAACTAGAAGAAGCGGTGAATAAATTCAATGAGGATATCTCAGGACAAGAAAAATTAATAGAGAAGGTAGAGAAGAAATTTGACAATAAGGTGCTTGAGCACATTGCTCAGCATATTGCATTAAAACAGGTTGAATTAACCTCAATTTTGTCTGATATTGAAAATTCTTTTAATAATGTAACCTCACTTTTTGCAAAACTTTGTGATGTTACCGAGTATACAAAGGAAGTAAAAGAAAAGTTGAATAAAATTGATGCGGATATGAAGGTCAGTGTCCAAATGCTGCAATCTGACCATAGTGCAAGTTCATCCCATCATCTGAGAATCAAATTTTTGTCAGAGAAACAGGCAGAATTACTGAGAGAGGAAGCAAGGATCAGGTCTACTCTGATTGACATCTAGAATATGATCCTTCCTGTCATGAACACAATGTAGAAGCACATTGCATATTCAAAAACATTGATCCATGACAATAATTTCTCTGTTGCAGACCATGTGATTGAACTTTCTGCAGAAGTTCAAGTAGCTCTCTCCACATGTAAAATCCTGCAAGACAATTGGGATAACAATCTGCAACTAATTCTTCAGGTACATTTTGAGTTTATCACACATTTTGGTGTCTCCATGTAAATCCATTTTTTTTATTCTTTGGCATTATTGTCAAAAAGGGGGAGAAAGTAATATTTAGAAGAAAATCAGACACAAAAGGGGAGAAGGTAATAAAGTAATAAAGAATAAAGTCATATAACTCATGTAAAAACCTTGTGTATATTGTATGGGGGAGTTATATGTAAGGTAGCCCATGTATATTCAGCACAGCAGAATCAAATCAGTTTTGTCAGATCTTGTATATAAAATTTTGGCTCATAAGTGTTTTTGTCACTAATGCCAAAGGGGGAGATTGTTGGAATAATGATACATTTGTCATTAGTTACAACACTTATTTGTTTCTAAATGCTTATCGAGTTCATCACTCAGTTTAGAATTCATACCGAGCATTCGTTGGTTACCAAGTATGTTCAGCAGTATTTACCGAGTCAGGAAGGTAAATGAAGGTTTAGTGTTTATCGAATCAGAAAGGTAAACGAAGGTTTTTGGTGTTTACCGAGTCAAGAAGGTAAATGAAGGATTTAATGTTTACCGAGTCAGGAAGGTAAACGAAGGATTTAGTATTTACCGATTCAGGAAGGTAAATGAAGGTTTCAGTGATTACCAAGACAGAAAGGTAAAAGAAATATTCAGTGCTTACCAAGTGAATCGAAGGAGTTAGTTTCTACCGAGTGACACAATGTTTACCGAGTCACCAGTGGTTACCAAGTTCCAAGCTACTCAGAGTGATTAGTATGGACCAAGCCCCTACCTCTACCGAGTGCATGATGATGTCGTGTAATGTAGTGGATGCCGAGTGTCAGAAGGTCACCGAGTGAGTTTGAGGAACCTGAGTTTTCTACTATCTGGCCGACTCAGTAATGTTTTGTCCACTTGTGTTTGGCCAACCTTGTTGCTAAAAATATTAGAATGATATATATGTAATGTATTGTGCCATTTGCAAAGATGATGAAAAATAATAAGAAAATAGATATGATGAAGAGAAGTAACAGTGAAGTAAGAGCGAATTGAAAGAGAATCAGCAGCGGAGTATTCAACAAGGTTATCAAGGAGCAGCAAAGATATATCCATCACATCAAGTGATCAGTACATAAGATCTAATCAGCAAACCAGTTGCAAGCAGATCCACTGCTTCATCCTAACAGGTGAATCAGTTTTGTAAATCCTTTAACAGGGTAGACTTAACAGTCTTTTGTAAATCTCCTAATAGAGTGCATACTTCATTGTATGTTTGTAAATCCTCTAACAAGGTGGATCTAGCAGTCCTACTTGCTCCTAACAGGGCAGATCATCAGAAGTGATCACTGTAAGCCTTAATCGGCCAACTTTATATTGCAGTATTGAAGTTTCGTGGGCATCATCCCCACCCCAGTTTTACTTTCAATTTGAAAGGTTTCTAGGTCACCAAATCAGTGTGTTAATCTTTTTCATGCATACAATAAAGTAGATGAATGAATGGTGAATTTGTTATTATGCTGAATTGAATTAAATTTTAAAGCTTACTGATTCACCCCTCCCCTCTCAGTAACCTTGTTAGTCCTAAATATTTCCAACATTGAGGAGAGGCCCCTAGATTAGTCAGTTTTCCTACCAGAACATTATCTTTGTACCCTTGCCCACTCTCTATTTTGCCTTGTTTTTGGTCATTTCTCTATCTTTGAGCATACCATTCCAGATGTAAGAGCACTTGGGATTGGTGTCTTCATTCAACAATTGTCTGATGTAAGGTCTCCCAAGGTATTTATCTTCCATTATATCATGTCAATCGCTCTTGCTAAAAATATTCTCCAAATCTATTTCGCTTGAAGGGCTTTATTGAAAGGTCTTAGTCATTTGATTCCAAAGCCCCCTAAGTGTTTGGGAGGGACACATTGTCCCAAGCAATGAGAGGAAATCACTTGTGTTCCTCTGAACCAGACCAAAGAAAATTCCTCTAGATCTTCTCTAGCAAGTCAACATATTTATAGGAAATCCCAAATAGACTCATCGCATAAGTTGGAAGATTTTGAAGGGTGGATTTAACCAACTAAACTTTGTCAGCTTGGCTAAGGGTTATACCCTTCCAACCAACCAATTTCTTATTAAACCTATCAATAAAACTAGTCCAAAAATAATTAGGGGGTTTGAGGCCCATAGGGAGACCCAGATAGGTTGAGGGAAGGCTACCTATGCCACATCCCAAAATATCAGTTATCTTCATGTATCTCAAAGCCAAAGTGTAGATGCAAAAGATAGAACCTTTATTCTAGTTGACAAAAATAAGTTGTCCTAAACCCCTAATGTACAAGCTTAATATCTTTTTGACCACCCTGGCTTCCCCAACTGAGGCTCCCCCCCGCCCTCTCCCAAGATAGTGTCATCCACAAATTTTTGGTAAGAGAACACCAGGGGGGCTGAATAAGGTATAATACCTTTCAAACACCTAGATATTCTATTGGCAGAAATCATCGTTCCCAAGCACTCAGCCAGACTGATGAAGAGAATGGGAAAAAGGGGGTCACCTCTTCTTAACCCCCCTTGAGGGTTTGAATAAAAAAGAAGGAGATCCATTGACAAAATAGCCAAAGAGGAAGTCAAGATCAGTTGGTTGATAAGCTTGCAAACCTTTGAATCAAAACCAAAGGCTCTGCGGACCTTAAAGAGAAAATCCCAGTTGACAAAAATAAGTTGTCCCGAACCCCCAACGTACGAGCTAAATATCTTTTTGACCACCCTGGCTTCCTCAACTAAGGCTCCCCCTCCCCCCCCCCACCCCCAAGATAGTTTCATCCACAAATTTTTGGTGAGAGAACACCAGGGGGGCTGAAGAAGGTATAATACCTTTCAAATACCCAGATATTCTATTGGCAGAAATCATCCTTCCCAAGCACTTAGCCAGACTGATGAAGAGAATGGGCAAAAGGGGGTCACCTCTTCTTAACCCCCCTTGAGGGTTTGAATAAAAAAGAAGGAGATCCATTGACCAAAATAGCCAAAGAGGAAGTCAAGATCAGTTGGTTGATAAGCTTGCAAACCTTTGAATCAAAACCAAAGGCTCTAAGGACCTCAAAGAGAAAATACCAGTCCACCTGATCGTAAGCCTTGGATAGGTCAAGCTTTAGGAGAAAGCCTTCTATCTTGTCTTTTTCTAAGAAGTGGATGACTTCATGGACAATCATAATAGACTATAGGATTTGTCTCCTCGGAAAAAAAACTAGACTGTTGAGGAGCAATAATCAAAGGGAGGATCTTGACTGTCCTATTAGCGAGGACTTTAGAAATTATCCTATAGAAAGAATTGTAGAGGCTAGTGGGTCTAAAATGATCCATAGAGTTTGCCCTAGCATTTTAGGGATAAGAACTAAAAAGGTGGCATTCACCTCCTTGAGCAAACTTTTAGCTCCAAAAAAATCTTGAACCACTTTGATAACACCCTAATGTACCACTTCCCAGAATAAGTGAAAGAAGAAAGTAGGAAAAACATCTGAGCCCAGAGACTTGTCTACAAGGAGAGAGAAAATAGCTTACTCAATTTCCAAAGGGGAAGGAATAGCCTCTATCATGGAGTTATGCTTAGGCTGGATCAAAACTGGAATGTTGGCTAAAATATTATGCTAGTCCCCCTCCTCAAGATTAAGGTCTCTAGTTAGAAGATTGGAGAAGAAGGAGATGGCCTTTGCTGCAATATCCTTTTCATCCTCCAAAACAACATGCTCCTTCTTCATGCTACTGATTTTGTTATGAACTATGTGCTTCAAAGTGGAGATATGGAAGAATCTAGTGTTCTAGTCCCCCTCTCTAAGCCAAACAACTCTTGATCTCTATCTCCAGAAAGCCTCCTCTTGCCCAATAATATTGTGAAGATCAGTAAGAATTTTCAAAGTTGACTTACCTTTTCCAAACTGAATTTTAGACTTAGTATGTGATGTTCAAGAATGACCTATATGTTATGCTAGACAAAATAAAACATTAAATATATAACCATTATCATAATCACTAAACATGGGATTCCTCCATATCTTTTTAATAGCAATCTTGGAACCATAGAATCCCAACTAATTTTGTACATAATGGAAAATGAAATTGTTAGATGCCCAAGAACTGTCTTTAAACCACAACAACTATAAGTATAACACTTTTGTAAAAGTGCATGACCAGTGTGGATAATTGAGGGTTTTTATTTATTTATTTAAGTTGCATAGTTATTTCTAGTAAGGATTCATAATAAGTATATTGTCTTGTATTATTTATTGATATAGAATAGACTAATTAGTTTTGGCTACATATCCTATTTCAGTATAGGCATATTGGTTATCTTGAAACAAGCTATTGTCATTTTAGTTGCAACCATTATTTTACCTCATACCTTACCTTGTGATTGAATATGTTAAGGGTTCTGAACTTGAATAATAAATAAACAAAAGTACAAGTTAGTAATTTTAAAAACTATGTACAACCACCGTCAAATCAACCAAATGCCAAACCTTCTTAGAAAAGTTTATCAAAAACCACCATGTTCAAGATAGCTAAACTAATAAAACTATCCATAATATACTAACTAGTCAAACTTGTAAACTTGTAACTGCATAAAGCAACCAAAAACCTAACAGAGTGAAAATTATTAGTCAAACTCCTCTCTGTGTATTTCCACTACCATGGCTGCAGTTGACAATATTAATATAAATGAGAGGATGAGTGTCAACTGTCATATATACACTTTTTTGAAATTTTATAAAATTATATTAAAAGTCTAGACAACTTGTTTTTCTAGAGTGAGATTATTGATTGAGAAATGTCATTTGTTATTTCATAAAAATAACACAAATTATATAATGAATTCTAAAATTTTCCTTTAGATTTATAATACAAATATATTCTTGAAATTGAATAAAATTATGTTAAAAGTCTACAACTTGTTTTTCTAGAGTGAGAAAAGTCATTTGTTATTTTTATAAAAATAATACAAATTTAATAATGAATTCTAAAATTTTACTTTAGATTTATATTACAAATGTTTTTGTGTTATTTTTATATCATTTCAAAATTATATTTTAAAACTATTACAATTTAAATTTAAAAGTAGGAGGAAATTAATTGCTTTCTTTGCTTTATAATCTTTTCTATAATATATGAAACTTATTTTAGTGTTTTTGTGTCACTAAAATGTACTTTCTTTTATATCATTTTAAAATTATTAAAATTAAAATTTTAAAGTAGGAGGAAATTAATTGCTTGCTTTCCTTTATAATATTTTCTATAATATTTAAAATTTATTTGTGTTTTGTGTCACCAAAAAGTACCTTCCTTTTTGTTGCTATTGGATTCCATTTGAGATTATATTTGTTTCATATGAAGAAAAAATATTATTGTCCACTCTATGAGGTTAGTAACTTGGTATGTTCTTCATATAAATTTTTTTAATTTAAATTTCAAAGTGTTGATAAAATTTTCTCAGTTTTGTATGTGGAAAATAAGTATGTATACTAATAAGGATCAACTTCAAGTTTTCCAATTAAAAATATCTTTACATTTTTATTTTCATTATATATAAATTTATATTTTATTAGTAATATTAAATGCAAACAAATATTAAATAAATATTTTAAAATATATATTCTATTTTTAATTTAGATAAACTATAATATTGACACAATGATGGTAGGGAAAGGGACAAGTCTAATCTTCTAACACCATGTCAAGAGTGCACACGAAAGCAAACACATATTCAAGTCACCAAGAGATGTCCTTTAACTGTGCAAGATGACACATCATGATAAGAAATTGTGGTGAAAAAAATTAAAGAGGTGAAAAGGTGAGCACATGAAGAAAATAAAGCAATATTTTTGGTTAATACAAGATTTCTCATTGACCCAAGATGCTCCAAACATACAAAAATGTAAGAGACAAATTTAAAGATATTATAATAGGTTTAACATACTTTAATACTATAATAAGCTTCATATATTTTTTAATTATTTAAAAAGAAAAATTTAATTTAATTTAATAATATATTTAATATTTGTGAACATCAAATTTACAAAAAAGAAAGGTATAAGTCACAAATGTAACTATTAGTTGAGTTGTATGTAAAGTCAACAAATGTTTCAAGACATCGCTGGTTGAATAGTTCAAACCATTTTTTCTATAAAAAATGCATATTTTACATATTCAAACCTCTTTCAACAAATGATTAGAAGTTTTCTACCAAAAAATATATAAATAAATCAAATAATCTAACTTAATATGTGTTTTATAATCGTACAACATCAAAAAATTATATTCATTATAATTTATTTCACATGTATAACATTAGTTAAGAGATTTCTTATACCTAAATATGTTTTTTTTTCCATCAAACCAAGTAACAAGAGAGAAACGAGTGAGCTTTTAAAACTAATAGTCCCAATAAAATTCAAACTTTTCCAACTAGTTAATTATATATTTTAAATAATATAAATAACATCTAATTTATAGTTTTTGAGTTTATTATTTTATTAATTATATTATACATGAAATAAATATTATTTGAATAAGAAAAAACACTAAGTATTTTATTTTTGAATTTTGATACATTACAATACTATAATAAGCTACTTTAAAATATATAAATATTAAAATATACTTACAATTAATAATTTTATTATATTATATTTTTTAAAACCATAACATTACAAAATCATTCCTATATAAAGTCTTCAATAAAACCATTTATAAATTAAAGATTTTTATTATTTTTTAAAACTATTTATAAATTAAAGAATTTTTTTTCAATTTAAATATACTATAATAATCTTAATAAATTATAAAATATTAAATAAAATATACTTACAATTAATAATATATTTAATTTGAAGTTCCAAAAACTATAAAATATGTATTGCTATGTAAAATCTCAAATAAAAGTACTAATAAATTTCTAGATTAAAAAATAGTTGTATTGCTTCAATTAAGGGGGAAAAAAGTCATACCATCTCACTTAGCTTTAAAGTTTTAGATATATTGATTCAGAATTATGATAAAAATTGATAATATGAATATGTAAAAATGCTAACTAGGACCTTAAAGATATTATAATAGATTAACATAATCTACTAATATGGTAACAACTTTGCATATATGATGTACTTTTGCGAATAAGGTAGTCTTATTTTCTATGCAACTTCCCACCCATAGCTGATTTTGAATTTCCTTCATGAGTATGGCCTAGGAGGGCTTGTCAAACTTCAATTATAGCCTCCATGTTTGTTTGGATTTTCTCTTAGTCTTGATCTCTAGCTTTGGGGCTAGGGTGAGGTGGATAATGCTTCAAATCCCATTGTGTTGGTTAGTGGAGTTGACTCTAAGAGGGATGAATCTACTGGAGATTCTTTGAAGGATGATTTGGCATTCTTGGGAATGTTCTGAAGGTGTCTTAGTGATAAGGTGAAGGGGGAACCTATTAAGAATATTGATTGGAAGGTAAATCTTGTTGGGAATACCATCAACCCCTCTCCAATTGAGGATCCTAAGATTTTCCATGGTGTAGATGGGTTGATTCATTGCCTTTAGGTTCTTGATTGAGATGGTTAGGAAGTGGGTTCCTCAGAAATGGAAACTAAAGGGAAGTGTCAAATGTCTCAGCTATGCCCTATGGTCTATTCCTCTTTAAGTTTAGTGTAGTGATTGACATGTCTATGGTTCTTTCTAGATCCTTGTACTAAGGGAAGCATATCTTAACGATTTCTAAATGGCTCCTAGGATTTGATCCCATCTTAGAATTAAATAGGTTAGCCTCGATTTGGGTTAGATTACCTAGTTTCCCTCTTGAATTTTGTGATGAGAATTGTTTTAGGTGGATAGGGTATTCCTTTGGACATTATTTCTTAGCTGATACTATGACTCTCCAAGATTTGAGCATGGCATATGCTCAATTTTCTATTATTGGGGGAATTAACAAAAAAAATTGAACTTTGTTACCCTTAACATAAAATGGGGGAAGAAGCAATTGTCTATAGTCTACGAGAGTGTTGGGCTATAGTGCCAAAACTATTTGAACTTTATCCATGTTGTTGATGATTACAAGGCTCTCTAGCATAAGGATAAAGAGAAGATGGACTCTCCAGTATAGTCTTCGAAAAGTCATTGAAGGGGAAATCTTCTTCCAGTTCCCCTCCAGATGCTAAAAATTAAGGGAACTGAAAGCCTATGACTGAGAAGACTGGCTGTTGAACTTGAGGAGAACATTGAAGAAAAAAAAATCAATGAATAACCTTTCTTACAAAGGATTATGATATGGTGAAGACACTAAAAAAGAAGTGGAAAAGAAAACTCTAGAGAGGGTTATCCTCCTAGAAGAAGGAGAGATCCTCGATCTGAATGGGATGGAAGAAGGAAATGATGCAATGGGAAATATTGTTATTATTTAAGTTGGCACTTTCTTAGAAGTGAAACAAAATAAATGGTGGTGGGGTGGATAGTATTTCCATTCTCCCCATGAAATAGATCTTTTATCAAAGACTCTAACACAACCACTTAAGGAGATGACTAATCTTGTGGTATGTGACAATTTTTCTACCCCTTCCTCCCCACATGATAGCAAGGATAGTGAGTGCAAAGTACAGAAGAAAAAGACCATGGGAAGTAAGAAAGAGGATGTGGGCATAGAGGTCAAGCAAGGGAGACCACCCAATAAAAGTACAAGAACAAAGAAAATGGCAAGGGAGATTGATAATGGTAAGAAATAAACTTTGGACAACATTTTAAAAGGTAAGAAATTAAGTTGCTTTCATGGAATATAAGAGGGCTAAATGGTCCTCAAAAATAATTTTTTCTTAAGAAGTTAATTTATTCTTTCAAAATTGATATTCTCCTTATTCAAGAAGTGAAAATGTCTTTATTGGATTTTTCTAAATTAGTTGATAAGATATGGCCTGGGGCTATAGCTATCTATAGCGAAGAAAATGGGGCTTCAGGAGGTGTGGCTACTTTTTGGAACACTAGATTTGTGTCTGTGAAAACTTTATGGAAGGAAAAAAGCTTTATTTCCACCAAATAATTTTATAGTAATATTATCTGATGCATCTTAAAAATTTATGCTTTCAATGTGAGAATGCAAAGACTTACTACTTGTGAAGAAATATCCAACTTCATGAATAATAATAGGGGTAAGAAATTCTTGTATATGGGAGGCTTTAACTCCCCATGCTTCCCCTCTAAGAAAATGGGAGAGATGATTGACTTTATTGAAAGTATGCAAAATATGGAAGATTTTATAAATTTAAATAATCTCATAGATGTGGATATGCAAGGGTCCCCATTTAGTTGGTCAAATAATAGGAAAGGAAAGGAGCTAATTCAAGTAAAACTAGTTAGACTCATTTTATCAATAGATGAGAAGCATCTAATTTCCTCTACTTTGACCACCCTTCCTAGAACTATTTTATATCATTCACCACTATTATTGAACTAGTCTGATATTCTTTCCTTGCTATCTAAAATTATTCAAATATAAGATTATGTGGAAGTCATACCTTGACTTTAGTCATTATGTGGTAGAATGGTAGGACATTAGGAGAGAAAGAACTAGTATGTATAGAATAGCTACTAAATGTAAGAAATAGGAAATACTGAGAGGGGGTGGGGAGGGGGTGAACTCGTATATCATAAACTTTTGCCCAATTATAGATATCATTAACTATCTTGGAACTTGAATATAAAAGTAAACTGATTAAGTTGAATAGTAAACACAACCATAAAGTAATGCAATGCATAACGCCTTTGTTTATTAACTAGGGAAATCTTGGCCAAGGGAAAACCCTGATGGGGTTGATACCCACAAAATGATCCACTAATCAAAAGTATCAAGTGAAAGATATTGACCCTGTTAGGAGTCTATTACATCTGTATAGTGTCTCAGTCCTTGTTAGAGGACTAGGCCTTATTAGAAGCCTCAACCTTGTTAGAAATTGTTATTACAATTACAAAAAATATGCAAGATGAACTTAGTTCCCAAACATGCAATATAAAAAAAAAAAAAAATTCAATACAAGAGATAGGTACAAAACCTCTTACTACTACAGGTATCTTCAATATCTTATTTTGCTTTGTTTCTCTTTAAGAAATTGTACATATGTATGTACTAACATCACATTTTTTAATCTCAAAACAAGAATATTTCAATATCATTAACATCACAAAACTTTGAATCTCAAATTCTATCTTTTATACCAAGTTATTTTTATTAGAAATAGGGAATACTAAGATGGGGTGGGCGTGAATAAGTATTCTACAAAATTTCACCCAAAATTGGATATCGCTAATTGCCTTATAACTTGCATATGAAAGTAAACTAACAATGTTGAATAGTAAAAATAACCATACACAAAGAGAACTCACCATATTTTTGTTAACTAGGGAAACCCTGACCGAATGAAAAACCCAGTGGAGCTGGTACCGACAAAATGTTCCACTAATCAAAAGTTTTTGGTTAAGAATATTTACCATATTAGGATTCTATTACATACATATATTGTCTCAGTACTTCTTAGAGGACTAGGACTTATTACGATACTCAAACCTATTAGGAGTTTTTATGTACAATTAAAAAATGTATGCAAGATGAGTGCACTACCCAAACATGCAATACATAATGCAGTTCCTTGATAAAAAAGAGATAGATCCAAAAACCTCTTTATAATGTTGATATCTTCAATATCTAATATTTTCTTTTCTACTCTTCTCATAGCCTAAATCATACAAATTTCACATAAGTTTGTATTGTTGACATATCAATCAAGTTTGTTATTAGTGACACACACTTATTCAAATTCTATATAGTTGCCAAGCTCACTGAATAGTTTAAAATTCTTTCTATGTAATTTAGTAGCCACTGAGCTCTACACTTGCTATGAATTCTTTTGCACTAATCCCAGTGGTTATCGAGCATTATCAAGCATTACAGTGTCTATTGAGTTTGTAGTTCATGTGATGTGAAACAAATGTTAACCAAGCTACATCTTGCTAACCAAGTGATTCAATGTTTGCCAAGTTGCACAATATCTACTAAGTCACTAGTGCAAACTAAGTTCAAGACTACTTGAAAGTGATCATTATGAACCAAGCTTCTACATCTACCAAGTGCATGATGATGCCGAGCAGTGACAATGGATACCAAGTATCAAAACCTCATCGAGTCAGTCTTCAAAACTCGAGTATCTTCATATGGGCTAACTTTGTAATATTTGTGCTAACTTGTATCATGGCTAACTTTGTAATTTTGTAATTTGGATTGTTATATATATGTAATATATTGTATCATATCCAGTGTAAGAGTAAGAATGTGAATCTGTGAGCATATGTATTGTAATATGGATGTGAAAAGTTCAAGTTATGAATGCAACAAATAAAGAATTATAAAGGCCATATCAGTATAAGGAGTAGCAGAGACATATCTATCATAAAAAGGTCATTAGTACACTAAGGAATCTCTACCAGAAAACTTAGTTTCAGGTCAAAGATCTACTACTTCATCCTAATAGGTGAACCAGTCAAAATCCTTTAACATGGTAGACCTAATAGTCTTTTATAAATCTCTTTATTGAGTGCATACTTCATTGTATGTTTGTAAATCCTCTCACAAGATGGACCTGGGAGTCCTATTTGCTCCTAATAGGGCAGATCATTAGAAGTGATCAATGTAAGCCTTAACAGGCCAACTTTATGCTATAGTACTAAAGTTTGTGGGTATCATCCCCACTCTAGTTTTACTTTCTATTTAGAACGTTTCTTGGTCACCAAATATTTTTGTTCAAGTGTTATGGATGCTTTCATGTTTTTAGTTTCTCATGCATGCAATTAGATTAGATGTGATGAATTAAGTGCTACTTAATTCATTGGATTAAGAATTGAAATTGTTAAAGTTTTAGAAGTTGCTAATTCACCCCTCCCTTCTCAGCAACTTAACATAGTCTTGAATATTTCCAACAATTGGTATCAGAGCTTTGTGGTTCTCAGGAAAAAGTTTAACAACTTGAACAAAGATCAAGGACATGGGGATATTCAAACTTGAAAAAGCTATTAACAATGAAAATTTGGATCTGGAAATGGCCATTGCCCAACTCAAGAAAGCTAAGGAACAACTTTCCCAATCTCTGAAAAAGAAGAAAGGAACTTGCAAATCAAATGAATGATCATCTCTACATTAAAGAAAGAATTGAAGATTTTCACCCTTCAAGCAGTTTAGATGAAGCAAATGATGCAATCAAGGAACTCCTAGAGAAGAATGTTTCCTTGCAAGAAGAAGTAAGAAAGCTAAAAAGAGAATAAGAAATTCAATCAGTAAGGTTATGTGAAGTCTTGCAATAGAGAAACAAGAGAAAAGAAGAGATGGATGGAAGGAACAATGAAATCCAGAACCAATGCCTTTAGCAAGTAGACCTTATTGATCAGCTCTCCAATGCAAATGAAGAAATCATGAGCCTAAGATTTGAAAATGAAAGAATGAGGAATGATCTAAATTTTGAAAGGCAAATCAATGAAAGAATTCAAAATGAGCTAAGATCTAAAAGACAAATCAATGAAAGATTGAGAAATGACCTAAACACTGAAAAGCAAATCAATGAGAGAATGATGTAATCTCAAGTAGACATGGATCAACTAAATGAGCAAAAATTTTATAGGAAAAAAGGAAAAGTAGGAATTGGATACAAAGAAGAAGGTGAATCCTTCTAAAAAGGTGCTCAAAAGAATCAAAGACCTACTTGCAATCACTATGGTAAGATAGGTCATACATTAAACAAATGTTGGAATAATGGAAAAGAAAAATTCAATGGAAAATGCTACAATTGCAATCAAAATGGTCATAGGGCTAATGAATGGAAAGAGAAACCAAGATTTGAAGGCAACTATCATAAATGTAAGAAACATGGACAAAAGGCATCAGAATGCAAAACAAAGCCATTGAATATTACAGAACAAATTCTGAAAGCAATATTTGGTTGGGACTACAATACCTGGTGTAGATGTCATTACTATGGAGAATTTGGACACATTGGTATGAATTGTGTTAAACATCATATGAGGAAAATAGATACCACTAAAAGATGTTTCATTTGTATAGAACTTGGTCATCTTCCCAAGAATTGTATGAATACTGGTAAAATTGAAGATGAGAAGAAAGAAAAGGCTGATAAAATCCAAAAGTAGATGAGTTAGCAATGGATTCTTAAGTCTATCGAGGATACTGGTCTGAGAAATGATGGTCAAGTCACTCAAAAATTGGGTGACTCCACCATTCCTAATTAAGTTGTTAAGGAAGAACTAGAACGAGGCTATCAAAGAATACATCTGAATTAGTTCTAGTTGAAAGATGACAAAGATCCAAATCTTTATACAACATACAAAGGGATCATTGAGCAAGATCAGTATAATTTATTATTGAGTTACCTTCTCTACTGAGTAAGGTTGGGTCATAGACTCTACCAAAGAAGGATGGGAGTAACAAAGTCACTTATGGTTACCGAATCATGAAGATGTCATCAAGTAATCAATATTATATAGTGGATGACAGTTTGTCAACTAATCTACCTCCATACCAAACATTAATGGAAAATTTTTAACAAAAGACATGGAATTAAATTCATTTCTTGCCATGAATTTTTGAGTGCTATTACAAAGAGCTATTTTTAGTATGATCAAAGTGACTTGAGTGAATTTCCTGCAAAACTTTTTTGAAGTTCTCTCAACCTACGAAGTGAAAATGGCATCCAGTAGCAGCAAGGTCAAGAGAGGGTCTGACATGTTGGTTCGAGGAGTTAGGTGGAGAGCACCAGATTTCAAACTCATGCCCATGGTTGCTACAACCCTAGACCCAAGTGGAGCTCAATCCAAAATCCATCCCAAGGTACTTCTTGTTAATGACATTTGTACTCATTTTAAATGTGCTATTCAAGAAATTGGTACTCTAGAGATGGATGATGCCCTAGGTCAATTATGTGTTGATGGAACTGTAAAACTCGAGCATCAACATTTGAAAGAAAAAGGATTAACACATATTCCTCATATGCCCTGAGAATTTCAAATTAAATGGATTGATTTATCCTTAACTAGGTGCATAATAGATAGTTGTGGTTAGAACAACCAATTCTGATAACAAAGAAGATGATTCATCAAATCATTGGCCTTCCCATGCTTGCCAAAGCCAAAATAATGAAAACCCTAGGTTAGGTATAGTTGGAAAAGAAAACCCTAGTTGAGTGGGATGGTAGAGGTATGAAAGTAAGCAGTGCCATAGATGCAGAGTTGAAATTTGAAATTCATGTTATTGCGCATAAAATATATAGTTCAAGCCAACTTAATAGTGTGTCATGTGAAGCCGTGGACTTGGTGTATAAATTGGTTTAAAACAACCTATCTTATGACCTTGTCGAGCTATTGTTGAGGCAACTCAATAAAAACATGGAAAGTGTTAGAACTTTAGAGAACAACTCGTGCAAATTTGGCCCACTGTTAACCTATCTATTATTTTCTATTCAGAAGTTTTTCCCTTCTATAGACACTATAGTCTGGAGAAAAGATGTGCTTGTACTTTACCAAAAATGAATATATTGTAGAAATGGGTGAGAACTATAGCAACATCATGGACAACTACTTCAATGTGTTCAAAGAGAAAATAAATAATAGGTTTAGAATTTCAAAGAAGTTAGTTAAAGACTACAAGGATGATGAGTGCTTCATGGTGGACTGTGACAAGGTATATATCCAAGCAGTATAGCGTAGAGTTGCATGGGTCAAACCTCTTGGATATGAGGTGAATATTGATAAGACCAAGGATATCATTGAAGCCCTTTTCAATGAACCTATTGATCCCAAGGCCCCTTACTTTGGAACTTATGATGAAGCTATGGCTAGAATAGAGCTAGAAATAAAGCTCCCATAGGCAGTTAACAAAGGGAAGAGAAGGATAGCCAAACTAAAATCAAGTGCACCTCTCTTGTTAACTGAGGGCAAAGGTGAGGATGTGGAACAAGTAGAGGATGAGCAAGAATCTGAAAAAGAAGAAGAACCTTTGAAGAAAAAGGGTAAGGTGATCATCACCAAGCCTACAAAATCATCCACTGCAGTCTTCACAAGGAGGTCATAGAAGAATGGGAGTGACATTATATTCATAAAACCTCCACCCACCTTCCAATAAAAATTAAAGAAATTGGAAGAAGGAGTAGGACTAACAAACTTTAAATATTTGAAATATGAGATCAAGACTGAGGTAGAGTAGAAGCAAGTTGAAGAACTAGTGCTGAGCAAAATGGGTAAGTGGAAGTACTCACCAGACCAGATTGCTTCTCAAGTCTCTAGTGAATTACTAGAGAAGATAAAACCAAGATGGGATTTTACTATGTAAATAGTTAAAGACATATATTCACAAACCCTAAGGCAATTACTAAAAATCATACCAGATGCTAAGGTAAAAGAATCATTAAAGAAAAATGAAAAAAAAATGACTCTAAGGTTTAATACTTGTCTAGTCATGATCAAAGACATAGAGCATGTTGTTAGAAATTCTACAAACACATGGAAAAATATTTATCATCTTCATAAACCAAGTGAATTCCCAATTGAAGTAAAGGATGTTGATGAAGAAGAAGATAAGGAGAAAGATGAGAAAGAAAATGTTGAAGACGTGACTCATTTTGATAATGAAGAAGATGAAGAGGATCAAGGTCCATAAGCTATCAAGAAAGGAAAGCAAGATGACGAGGAGACTGATCCAGTCAAGATAGCTACAACAATCATTGCCTCACTTCCTCACTTCCTAAGAAAACCATTGACTATATCAAGTATGGAGAAAAATTTAGCAAGTTTGGTTGTGACTATTACTAATACATCAAATGTCCAATCACTCTTTGACCCAACTCGTCTCAGCATATCATTGATAGAAGTTACTTACACTTCATCCACTAAGGTGCAAATTCATTCTTTGTCTACTAACTTGAGTTCTTTAGTATTCACTTTTCCAATTCTGACTTCTACAGTTTTGAGTACATCCATGTTAAGCTCTTCAGTTTTATCTACTTCAGTTTTGGATTCTACAATTTTCACTTCATTAATTTTGGATTCTTCAAGTATTTCTATAAGTATTCCATTATTTAATACAATATTAGTTTTTACTGCAACCCCAAGTATGTCTACTATTGTTTCCATTAGGGATACAAAAGCAATAAGTGGAAGGACAGTTGAGCCTAAGGTTCAACTGAGTACAAAATTTTTGGGAAAAGGAAATGAGATAGAGGAAGATATAGATTTAGATGAGGATATAGTAATTCCCAAATGGGACATTTACAATCTTTCTACAAACCAAATGTACATATTTGGTGAACTCCTCCAAAAAAAGGCCAAACAACAAAGATTAAAAGAGGAAAGAGATAGAGAGTATAAGATAATAGATGATGCCAAAAATATTTTGATTGAGGCAATAGGAATTGAGGTTGATTCTTCTCAACCTATTTTATTTTAGCTAGGAGAGGTAGTCCAAAAATTCAATGAGGACACCAATGGTCAAGAAAAGCAGGTTGAAAAGGCTAAAAATAAATTCAACAATAAAGTGCTAGAGCACATTGCTCAGCAAATAGCCATTTATCAAGTTGAGCTTTCAACAATTTTGGTCAATCTTGAGGTGCCCTATTCAAATGTGTCATCACTTTTTGGGAAATTGTCTGATGTCACTGAGTATACAAAGGAAGTAAAGGACAAACTGTCCAAAATTGATATAGATCTTAAGGAAAGTTCTTAGCAGCTACAACCTGACCCCAATTCAAGCTCTATACATTTCAAGAAGATCATTTTTTTGTCAGACATGCAAACTAAATTGTTAAGAGAAGAAGCAAGGATCCGCTCAACATTAATTAATATACAAAATATGATCCTTCCAATCATGGATTTTATGCAAAAACACATTGTATATTCTAAGACTCTTATCCATGATAACAAATTCTCTATTGTAGATCACATGATTGAACTATCAGCAGAGGTACAAATTACAGTTCATACATGCAAGGTCTTGCAAGAAAATTGGGATAAAACCTCGACAATTACCCTCAAGGTACATTCCCAATTCTTATCCCATTTTGGTGTCTCTATGTAAATATGTTAGAATAATTTTTTTGAATTACTGCCAAAAATGGTGAGATATGTTATTATATGGGAGAAAACTTACATTGGAGAAATGTCATATGTATATAAGAGAAAAGTTATATGTTATGAGGAAGAAAGACATGTACATAGAGGAACACATAATATGGGAGAGAAATATGCTATGGTGGAGACCTACTTTGTATATACTTACAAGATCAATTTTGAAAAATTTCAAGAAAATATACCGAGCTAGTATCACGTGGTGATGAATACAAGGTATTCAGTTTTGGGCTAATAAGTGTTTTTGTCACTAATGCCAAAGGGGGAGATTGATGACATATCATTCAAGTTTGTTGTTAGTCACATACACTTATTCAAATTCTGTATAGCTACTAAGCTCATTGAATAATTTACAGTGCTTGCCATGTAAGTCAGTAGCCACTGAGCTCTGCAATTGCTACCGAGTCTTTTGGACTAATCCCAGTGGTTACCAAGAAAATTTAGTCAGTGTGAAGTCCAATAGTTCAAATCATGTATTTAGGTATACACCAAGTTTATTAGTGGTTACTAAGAATTTTAGTGCCTACCGAGTTCATAGTTCATGTGATGCAAAGCCAATGTTAACCGAGCTACTTCTTGCTAACCAAGTGATTTAGTGTTTGCTAAGTTTCACAATATCTACCAAGTCACCAATGAAAACCAAGTTCAAGACTACTAGAAAGTGATCAGTATGGACCGAGGTTCTAAGTCTACTAAGTGCATGATGATGCCTAGCAGTGATAGTAGATGTTGAGTATCAGAACCTCACCAAGTCAATCTTCAGAACTTGAGTATCTTCATGTGGGCTGACTTTGTAATATTTGTGTTAACTTATATCATGGCCAACTTTGTAATTTTTTAATTTGGACTGGTATATATATGTAATGTATTATATCATATCTAGTGTAAGAGTAAGAATGTGAATGTGTGAGCATATGTATTGTAATGCGGATACGAAAAGTTCAAGTTATGAATGCAAAAAATAAAGAATTATGAAGGGCATATCAGTATAAGGAGTAGCAAAGACATATCTATCACAAAAAAGTGATTAGTACAGTAAGGAATCTTAATTAGCTAACTTAGTTGCAAGCCAGAGATCTACTGCTTCATCCTAATAGGTGAACCAATCAAAATATTTTAACAAGGTAGACCTAATAGTCTTTTATAAATCTCTTTATTGAGTGCATGCTTCATTGTATTTTTGTAAATCTTCTCACAAGGTGTACCTAGCAGTCCTATTTGCTCCTAACAAGGCAGATCATCAGAAGTGATCAATGTAAGCCTTAATAGGCCAACTTTATGCTATAGTACAAAAGTTTGTGGGTATCATCCCCATCCCAATTTTACTTTCTATTTGGAAGGTTTCTGGGTCACCAAATCTTTGTGTTCAAGTGTTACAAATACTTTCATGTTTTCAGTTTCTCATGCATGCAATTAGATCAGATGTGATGAATTCAGTGCTAATTGATTCACTAGATTAAGAATTAAAATTATTAAAGTTTTAGAAGTTACTGATTCACCCCTTCCCTCTCAATAAATTAGCATAGTCTTGAATATTTCCAACATTTATATCACTTATGACTTGCACACAACTTTGCATATTGCATTCTTTCCTTTATACCTTTACATTTTATAAAAATTGTTCATTACGCTTTCAACATTTCACACACTTGGAAAAATGCAATATTAACTATTGCTCTATTAGGGTTAACATCTAGGATGTCATCCCTAATTATTCAAGTACTTATTTTGTAACTAAAAAAATTCCTTAACCCATAATTCACACTTCTCTGTTATACTCTATTATATTTGTACACTACCTTTACTGGTATTTAATTCATAACCTATTCCATACTATTTGTACTAACTTTTTATCTGACATACATTGTCTTGACACTTTGTACTATTCATATGCAATAGTACACATTCCAATAATGCCTCTATCAACTGCGCATACCAAAACTATCTCTATTCTACTAGATAAACTATCTTAGACAATTTCCCATGTCTAACTATACAATCTTAATATGTACACAATCTCTTCTTTATACAAGATGTGTGTTGCCATTAATGACAACTCTAACTCTATTTTTACTTATCCTACTTAGCAAAATCACCAACAATATCCCCCTTTGGCATTGATGGAAACATATGAGAAAATTGTCTAAGTCCCAAAGTGTTCAAAAAATTTGACAAAAACTTGGCCTTTTCAAAATTTACAAAACTTTAAAATTTGTGGATCATTAAATTTATAACCATAATACTTCACAAAAATATTGCTCCCCCTCTTTCTATATACATTGTTCTCTTATTATGTTACTCCCCCATACATTATACTTTATACAATTTCTTATATTACTCCCCCTTTGACATCAATGACAAAGGTGTCAAAATTTGTATACAAGAAAAAATTGTTGATCTATACCTCTACTTTCACATATATAGGACTGAAATGTAGTTACTAAAACTTGTCTGTAGGCTCTCAAAGTTCTTTTTCCATGAGTCTCTGACTCCCTCTCATATGTTGAGAAGAGCACAAAGTCCATAAGATGCTACTTCTACTACATTTAGATCCAAGTAGACAAACTTATCAAAAGATGTCTTTGGTTTGAGACATTCCTCAATCTGCCTCTCCAGAGTTGCTATCTTTAGAGATAAATGTTCTCTTATAAGTGAGACTACTTGGTTATTCATTTCTTAGTCATTTCAATAAGATGTATTTCATCATAAGTCTTCCCAATCTTTGCTTCATTTTCGTGAATCTTTTGGTTTGGCTGCTAAAGCTGATCTACCCATGTCTATGATATTCCTTCTTTCTCTTTAGTTCATCATCTATATCCTTGGTAAATTTAAATGTCCATCTACACTTAGCATACAATGTTTTACCTTCTTGTTCACATATTCTTAGCTCTATTATCCATGCATCAAAAGCTCCAAGGTTACCTCTAATAATCAAACATATAGTGTCGAACATCTATGCATCATGCTTTGTTTGAGATTAAATTTTGGCAATGTCAAAAAAATTAGTAAACTCGGTATCAAAAGCTTGCACTACAGCTTTGGCTTTGTTCTCTAGACCTGATTTTGTCAATCTAATATGCAAGGTGTTTTCAAGTTTCTTCTATGACTTCCATAGGATATTTTTGTAGACTCTTCACCTTTCTATTCTTGTCAATTATCTTACTAAGTTATGAGACTAGTTCATTTTGATCATCATCATCTATTCTTGACAGTGTTGCTAAGGTAAGGAGTGTCCCAGATGAACTAGATGCACTAGCTTTCTTTGCCTCTTCCTCATTTTTCTTCTTCTCCTCATCCATCTTTGTCTTCTTTTCATCTTCTCCCTTGTTTTTCTCTTCCTCTTCTTTCTTATTTTCTTATTCCATTCTTTTATTCTCTTCTTCTTCTTTTATCTTATTTTCTTCCTCTTCATTTGTCTTCTCTCTCTTCTTTCCTCTTCTTCTCTTCCTCTTTTTTCCTCTTCTTTTTTCCTCTTATTTTCTTCATCTTTCTTTCTTTTCTTCTCTTATTCCTCCTTTTTCTTTTCTTCTTCTTTATTTATTTTCACCTCATCTTCTTCCTTTATTATTTTATTTTCTTCCTCTACCTTCCTCTTCTTTTCTTCTTCTCTCTTTCTATTTTTCTATATCAATCATGACATTTGTATTTTCAATCTACATTGTGTCTGATATAATAGTAATTTGAGCTACTATTCTTTCTGCCTTATTCAAATATGCCATTATTTGCACAAGAGCCTTTTTTGTCTCTTTATTGACTTCTTGATAATTACCTCCAATTATCAGTATGGCTCTTGTGTTGTTCTTAAGGTAGGGTTCAAGACTCTCCTTCAAGCTATCCATATGTCATCACTATCCTATTCAACATAACTTTCTTATCTAGTTTTGTCTAATTCCCTTGTCTTCATCAGCTACCTTATTCCTTCTATTGATTAATCTTTCATAGATATCTTTTGGTATCATATCTTTCAAGTCCTTAAACTTCTTATTAGATAGTATCATGTGTCAAATAATAGAATTCTCAAGCTCTAATCTATCAAATTAGGTATACAAATGTTAATAATAAGTGAACAATGTTAAAATTCTTTTAGAATAACTAAGAGGTGGGTTGAATTAGTTATTCAAGATCTAGATGTACAAATAAAACTTTTCACAAATCATTGAACCCATAAAACATTCATACCTATGAATGCATTCATTGTGTATCAACTAAAACTTATATGTTACTGTCTAATCTACTTGTTGAAATGTAAAGCATGAAACACAACACATCCATCAGCACATTTGACACAATGATTTAATGTGGAAACCCAATTTAGGATAAAACACCAGTAACATGCTACTCCTTTTTCACTCTTCTGAAGTGATGCCCTGTTAAAGATTAAATACACACTATTAAATGTGACCCAGTTAAGGGATTTCAGTCACCCTACTAAAAGTGAGCTTTGTTAGATCACTTTACACCATTCACTTGGAATGCCACCCTATTAAAGGATTTTCCAATAACTATTCAGTCAACCTTACTCCAAAATATTTACCCTAGGCTGATACAATTGTTAGCAAGTAAAAGTAGAGCTTTGATCTGATACAACTTACAACGTCAATTGTAGATTACAAATCTATGTTCAATCCTCAACTTTTCTTGGCTTCCAATCTTTGCAACTCTAATAGCTTGTTCACCCTTCAAGCTTTCATCCTCATAAGCCTTCTTGCTTAGTACACCATTGTAGACTTCTTTACTTGGGTCACTTGATGAAGCAAAACTCCTTTCCTTCTCTTATCAAATTTTTGCATCAAAACTCTCTCTCTCTTTCCTTCATGACTAGACATTCCTATATATAAGAAGTTAGAACATTTTCTCACTCATTATCCATTATCAAAATTAGGGTTTTTGATGGATTAGGTAGGATACAATGTATCTACCCCATATCATGTCTTCTCTAGAAACTTCTCTTAGAATCTATATGAATTCACCTTCAAAACTGTTTACCTAAGATTCTAGCCACTAGCTCATCAATCTTATCTTCCTCCTAATTCACAAGTTCTAAGAAAATAGACTTGTTGGCTTTTATTTAGCGAATCTTTGATCTTTGTCATAATGAAGTAGCTTGGCATTATCAATCTTTTGATGCTCAACACATACTATGTTACTCACCATCAACTGAAAAATCACTCGGCACAACTGGATTTTACTAGTGCTCAACATCAACTAAAAAATAATTAGCATCTACTAATTTGCTCGACATCCAGTAGAATTTACTTTCACTCAGCTTGAACTGACTTTTTGCTTGGCTTGAACTAAATTTGCTCGACACCTACTATCCACTTGGTCAAGCTCTGCAAATGAACTTAATTCTTCTGAACTTTCTAAGTGTAGCTAGTCATTTTGTAACCTCAAGTAGATCATCAATACATTATGTTATCACTATCTTAACTAATTCATGTACTTCATTATGTAATCATAACTCAACCTTTCCTCTAGGTACTTTTGTTACATCTTGTTGATCAAATCCTCCTCATTAATCAACTAAGTGATAGTACTTGAAACATATAATTAATTATCTTACCATCATATAGAAGGTTTGACATCAATGACAAAACATTGATTGAAACACACAGTCTTCTTTAGCAAATGATCTTTTCAATCAAATATCAACAATCTCCCTCTTTGGCATTCATGGCAAACCAAACTAATCAACCAATCAAACAAATGATGAACATCTTGTTCCATCAAACTAACTAGGTTAAAAAAACAAGAAAATACCAAAAAGAAAACTTGTATTTGAAATTTCTACCTCTATCAGCAACTTCCATCTTCTAATTAGGTTACAAAATATAACTCCCTTTGAGTTCCTTCTATATCTTTTCTCTTTCATACTAAATTGATCAGTAAAATATCTCCATCTTTTTGTTCTAATCCTTCCTCTAATTGCTTTATGCTTTCTCCCTCTTTCTTTCTTTTGATATTTTGATCTTTTGATCTTCTAATGATGTATTCTCTCCATTTTTCTTCTTGCACTTGATCAATTTAATTTACTTTCTCCCTCTTCGACAACAATACCAAAGATATATACTCAACACTTGGCATCTTTAATATATGTAGTTATAGGCTTTTACAAGTTCTTCAATGTTCTCCATCTGTCACCTTGCTTGTAATTGATTTATAATTCTAGTTCTGTAATTACTTTAGCGAATTCCTAAAGTAAGATCCATTGTAGCAATTTGTATGAAATGAATGTCAGCTTGTTTGATGCAAGGCACTCCCTCTTTATTTTACATAGCCTTTGATAGGGGTATTAGCCCTAGTTTACCTCTTAGATACAAATAAGCATCCTTAGGTAATGCTTTTGTGAAGATATTAGCAATTTTCTCCTTTATGTTAATATATTCCATCTTCACCTCTTTATCTTGAACTAATTCCCATACATAATGATACTTGATTGCAATGTGCTTTGTCTTTGTATGCATTACAAGATTCTTTGATATATTGATAACACTTGTATTATAACAATAAAGTATCATTGGTTCTATGATTTCTTCCTTCATTCCCTTAAGTAGCCATTTGATCCATAAAATGTTTGTGCAATTAATAGTAGCAACAACATACTCTACTTCAGCATTAGAATGGGAAGTACAACTCTACTTCTTGCTAGTCCATGTAACAAGTCTTTTGCCTAAGAAGAATGCTCCTCCACTGGTGCTCTTTCTATCATCAATATTTCTAGCCTAATCAACATTATCATAGACTCTTAGTTCAAACTTTTCATTCTTCTTGTAGTATACACCAAACTCTTTTGTTCCTTTCAAGTATCTCATTGTCCTTTCTACAACCATCAAGTGATTCTCTCTAGGATTTGCAGAGAATCTTGCAACTATACCCACAACTAATGCAATATCAGGTTTGTTGTGTACTACATATTGTAATTTTCCAATCATGGATCTATATAATGTTTGATTTACCTTAGCTAAATCATCATTCTTCTATAGCTTGAGTGTTGTCCACATAGGTGTACTTACAGGTTTGGAATCCTCTAGTCCAAATGTCTTCAATATCTCTTTGGCATATTTTGACTGAGTGATATTTACATCATATTTTATTTGATATACTTATAATCCCACAAAGAATTTGATCTCACCAAACATTGACATTTCAAATTCTTGCTTCCTCCAATTTGCAAAATCCTTACACAAAGCATCTTGTCCTCCAAATATGATATCATCAACACATATTTTAGATAACAATATACCTTTTTCTATATTTGTCTTCATGTACAAATTGTTATTATCATCTATCCTTTCAAATCAAATCTTAACAAGATAAGTATGAAGTCTCTCATACCATGCTCTTAGTGCTTGTTTCAATCCATATAGCACTTTTTGCAGTCTACATACCATGTTCTTATTATTTTTATCAACAAAACCTTCTGGTTTTCCTATGTAGAATTCCTTTTCTAGTATGTCATTCAAAAATGAAGACTTTACATCCATCTAATAAACTTTGAAATCTTTGTATGCAACATAAGCGAGAAGAATTCTCACTCCTTCCTTTCTTGAAATAGGGGCAAATGTTTCACCATAGTCAGTTCCTTCTTCTTGTGCATACTCTTTGCAAACTAGTCCTTCTTTGTTTCTTGTCACTTCACCATTATCATCTAACTTGTTTCTGAATACCCATTTTGTGCCAATCACATTCTTTTCTTCTGGTCTAGGAACTAGACTCCAAGTCTTGTTCTTCTCTATCTACTAAATTTCTTCTTCCATAGCCTTGTACTAGTAATTATCTTCCAATGCATCTTTCGCTATCTTAGGTTCATGCTTAACAAACATGATTCACTTCTCAATCTATTTCTTGACATTGGTCTTACATATTTATCTCGAATGATTGGATTTGCAATATGATACCTTTTGAGATATTTGGATAGTCTAGGTTCAGTTCTTGTAACTACATTTTGTCTCTCAACTTTAGTGTCACTATGTACATCTTTGACTGGTGTTTCAGCATCTCTTTCATGTGTGTTTATCTTAGAATCATATTGTGCATTTTCCTCATTCTACAACTCAGAATTTCTTGATGTTGGTTTGCAGCATGATTTGTAGCATCTTCTTTAGCAGGAATTCCTTCATAATAGTATACAAATGATTTCTATTCTTCTAGTTCCTTTGTAGGTTTGACCTCATGTACTTCTTTAAACTCATAAAAATTCACATTTGCACTTTCCACAATTTTTATTAGTGTTATTATTTAAACACTTGTATGCTTTAGTTCTTGTGGAGTAACCAAGGAATATACCTTCTTCTCTTTTTGCATCAAACTTTCCACTCCTAACATCTTTAACAATATAGCATTTGTTTCCAAATACCTTAAAGTATTTCACATTAGGTGGATATCCATACCATAGGTCAAAAGGTGTTGAACGAGTACCTTTCTTGACTTGTACATAATTCAAGGTTTATGCAGTAGTACATACAGCTTCTCTCTAGTATTTCAGAGCAACATTCTTCTCTATCATGAGTGTTCTGGCATAGTCCATTATAGACCTATTTCTTTTTTCAATAATTCCTTTTTGTAGAGGGGTCCTAGGTGCAGATGTCTATCTTTTGATTCCTCTATCATTACAGAACATTTCAAACTCTTTTAGAGTGAATTACCCTCCTATGTCTGATCTCAAGCATTTCATACTTTTACCTATTTCTTTTTCAACTCTTGTTAAGTACCACTTAAACATTTGAAAACCATCAAATTTTTGTTGTAGAAACATGTATGTCATCATTCAAGAGTAATCATTAATAAATAGCATTATGTACTTATCTCCTTTGTAGCTTTGCACTTCAATAGGTCCACACAAGTCAGTATGAATAATTTCAAGTATTTTCTTAGAGGTAAAAGCTTTACTTTTAAAGCTCAACTTTTTCATCTTACCTAGTTGACATTTTTTGCATATTATATATTTTGGTTTCTCCAACTTAGGAAAACCTCTAACTATTTTAATGTTACTGATACTAATCAGATTATCAAAATTAACATGACATAATCTCTTGTGCCAAAGCCATACATCTTCAAATTTTGCAATAAGACAAGTAGCATCTTCTATATCCAGATAGAACAAATTACTTCTAGTTTGATCACCTTTTCCAATCAAGTTTCCATTTCTGTCATATATCTTGGCAGATTTATTTTCAAACTCAACTTTGCATCCCAAATTGTTCAATTATGACACACTTAACAAGTTATAATTCAATCCTTCAATATAATAATCATTGTCACATGAAATCTTGTCTATGAGTTTGATAGACCCTCTTCCTTTTATCAAACATGGCGCATCATTACCAAACTTTACACTATTTCCATCATAACAAGTTAAGGTAATGAAATTACTTTTGTCTCCAGTCATGTGATGTGAGAACCCACTATCAATGATCCATTTGTCATTCTTGTTCACACAAGTTATAAGTGCAATTTCCACATCCTCATTAGATTCATCCTTCATTGCAACACATACCACTTCATCATCATTTTCATTAGAGTCATGTTCATCAGCACTGTAGCATGACTTCTTGTCTTTGTCTCTGTAGTCTCTTCCATCATCTTCTCTTCTATTTTTGTGTTTGTTTCCTTCTCTATTGTTCTTCTTCCATGTACATCTTGTAGAAATATAACCAACTTCATTGCAATTAAAACAAATGATAGGTAACTTACCTTTGAACTTGCCTTTTCCTCTTTGAAATCTTTTAGCTAGCAATGCTTCCAATTGTTTAATATCTTCCTCATCTATGTTACTATCACTAGATGCATATTTTATCTTTCTTTTCTTCTTCTTCTTCTACTTTACCTTCTAAGAATCCTTCAATAACAATATTGCTTTGAAATTTGATTCAATACTCTCTAGTTTGTAGTTGTCAAAATTAGATAGTTCAAAAGCAATGAGTCTTCCAACCAGACCTTCAAGGGTTAGATCATTTCCTGCTAAACATCTTAACTCTTGGATTGCAAAAAATGTAATGGCATAAATAGGAAACAATGTCCTCAAGACTCTACTTAGCACTGTATCATCATCTATTTTACCAGTAGCACCTTTTATTACACTAACAACTTCTTTTATCCTAGCAACATATTGAGAAATATTATCACCTTCTTCCATTCTCATGTCATCAAACTTACCTCTGACACTCTCTAACATGGCTCTTTGAACATTTTTGTCTCCTCTATAGATGGTGTCTAGGGCATCCTACATCTTCTTTGCACTATTAAGGCCTTTGATATCATCAAATTTGGCATAGCTTAGGGCAAAGGAAATCTCCAACATTGCTTGATTGTGTTCTTTCTTTTTCTTCATATCTTCAACAATTAGGCTCCTGCTAGATCAACATGCTCTGCTGTAATGCAAGATTTGCATAATCTCCAAGTCCTCCAAGGTGTAGCTTCATCAAAATTTTCCATGCAATAAATTTATCTCTATAGAGCTTGCGTACCTCTCTTTTTGACATTTTGATCTTTGTGCTTCTAGTAAATTAAAACTAACCCTCTTAAGCAGATGGCTCTAATACCAATTATTAGAATTCTTTTAGAATAACTAAGAGGGGGGGTGAGTTAGTTATTCAAGGTCTAGATTATAAATAAAACTTTTCACAACTCAGTGAACCCATAAAAAATTCATATCTATGCATGCATTCATTGTGTATCAACTAAAACTTATATGTTATTGTCTAATCTACTTGCTAAAATGTAAAGAATGAAACACAACACATCCATCAGCATATTTGACACAATGGTTTAACATGGAATCCCAATTTGGAAAAAACCACTAGTAACATGCTACTCCTTTTTCACTCTTCTGAAGTGATGTCCTATTAAAGGCCAACCCTATTAAAGGTTACAATACACTCTCTTAAATGTGACCTGATTAAGGGATTTCAGTCACCATGTTAAAAGTGAGCCTTGTTAGAGGACTTTAGGCCATTCATTTTGAATGCCACCCTGTTGAAAGGTTTTTCAATGATTTTTAAGTCAACCTTACTCCAAAGGATTTACCCTAGGCTAATACAATTGTTAGAAAGTAACAATAGAGCTTTGATTTGATACAACTTACAACCTTACTTGCAGATTACAGATCTCTATTCAGTCCTCAACTCTACTTGACTTCTAATTTTTGTAGCTCTGATAGCTTGTTCACCCTTCAAGCATTCATCGTCTTAAGCCTTCTTTCTCAGTATACCATTGCAAACTTCTTTACTTCGGTCACTTGATGAAGCAAAACCCTTTTCCTTCTCCTTATCATATTTTCACACCAAAAATTTCTCTCTTTGCTTCATGACTAGACATTCCTATATATAAGAAATTAGAACATTTTCTCACTCATTATCTATCATCAAAATTAGGGTTTTTGATGGATTAGGTAGGATACAATGTATCTACCCCATATCTTGTCTTTTCTAAGAACTTCTCTTAGAATCCATTTGAAGTTTCCTTCACAACTATTTACATAAGATTTTGTGCCACCAACTCATCAATCTTATCTTCCTTTTGATTCACAAGTTCCAAGAAAACAAACTTGTCAACTTTTATTTGGTGAATCTTTGATCTTTGTAATAATGTAGCAACTCAACATTATCAATCTTCTGATGCTTGGTACATACTATGTTACTTAGCATCAACTAAAAAATCACTTGAAATCAACTCATACTCAGCATCAACTAAAAATTACTCAGCATCTACTAGCTTGCTCAGCATCCACTAGAATTTACTTTCACTTGGCATCAATTGAAAATTACTTGACATCTACTAACTTTCTTGGCATCCACTAGAATTTACTTTCACTTGAATCCAACTGAATTTTTGCTCAGCCTGAACTAACTTTGCTCAACACCTACTATCCACTTGGTCAAGCTTGGCAAATGAACTTTATTTAACTTTAATCTTCTAAATTTTCTAAGTGTAGCTAGTCATTTTATAAGCTCAATTAGATCACCAATATATTATATTATCACTGTATTAACTTATTCTTATACTTCATTACATAATCATATTTAAAGCTTTACTCTAGGTACTTTTGTTACATCTTATTGATCAAATCTTCCTCATCAATCAACTAAGTGATAGTACTTGAAATATATAAGCAATTATCTTACCATCATATAGTAGGTTTGACATCAGTGAAAAAACAATAATTGAAATGCATAGTCTTCTTCAAAAAATGACCTTTTCAAATAAATATCAACAAAAAAATTACCTTCATTAATGATTGCATTTTTCATCTTCTCAATCTTAGGGTTACATGCATTTCTTCTTGTGGTTGCAATTTCTATTTACTTCTCTGTTGGATTTTTCAGGCTCTTTTTGAACTCATACATTCTTCTTTGGTATGCTTATCATAATTTTCTTGTACCTCTTTCCTAGTCCAGTTGTCATGACTTTATTCTTTTATTTATTTGAGATTCAGGTGATGCTTTCTTTACCATAACCAATCTTACTAACTTTGTTTTTACCTCAACTACTTCTACTTCTTCTTATTGCTTTTCTAGTAGAATCATATCAAATCAACTCAAAATCACTCAAAATTGGTCCTAATCAACCCAAAACATATCAAACATCCCAACTCAATCATCATTTATCTGCTCCTAAGCATTGTTATGGCTTTCAGTGTCTTGGAAACCTATCAACTTATCAATCTTATCAATCTGACCTTAATACTGTCATGGCTCTCAGTGCTAGGTCAAAATATCATTCATGTCATTCAATCTTTGACATTGTTGAGGCTTTCAATGTTAGATCATGGCATCATCAATCATTTTAATAATATTGACAGTGTCCGTCGATGTTATTATGATCAAACCTTATCAATCAATTTCAATCCTGTAGCATTTACAATGTTGGTTAAATGTTACATATCAATTAATTCATGTCATGTGTCCTTGGCATGTTATCAATTTCGATCTATCAATTAATTTGACCATGGCTTTGGTCTACCTTTTCATCATCTTATTCGATATCCATCATCGTCACATTTTCATCAAAAGATACGATCGCATTCATTTAATCAATTTGCCCAATCATCTACTAATTTTCTCTATAGGATTAAATAACCCATAATTTAATTCTATTATTCTCACTAATTATTCTTCCTGATTATCATCCTCAATTAATTAATTTTATTAATTAATCGATTCATTATCTGCAAACCATGGAAATTTACAATTTCCTAAGTTCCATTTTCCATCATTAATTCCATTTTCTACTAATTCTTATTTTGTGGAATAAAAGGATTTTTAATTCAAATATTTCATCATCATGACACTTGGATGTGACACCTCATGGATTCTCCTTTGACACTTGGTTGAGATTTGTCATAATCAAATATTCTTATCTCTTACGCATGTCCCTATTTGGCTTATTCGTCATAGATTCTTGGCTTTAAGTGGGTTGAGGAATCTTATGATGTGTCATAGATTCTCTTCCAAATTTGACTCTCATGTGTCATAGAATCTTACTTTTGGCATATTCTATCATATGTGTCATAAGAATTATTATTACCTCTTACGCATGTCCCTATTTGGCTTATTCGTCATAGATTCTTGGCTTTAAGTGGGTTGAGGAATCTTATGATGCGTCATAGATTCTCTTCCACATTTAGCCAAATTTGACTCTCATGTGTCATAGAATCTTACATTTGGCATATTCTTTCATATGCGTCATAGGAATCTCTTGCCACATTGCATGTCTGTGGGTGACAAATCCAATGCCCTCACTTTGAGTGTTGATTATAAAATGAAAACTCTTTCTCTCATCTTGGGTGCTTGAGTCCTTGAATGCTAGAATGCTTAAGCCTTGAGTCCTTGGATCTGAATGCATGAGTTTTGAAAGTCCAAATCTTTGAATCTTTGAGTCTCTACTTCTTTGCATGTTGCATTCTCTCTCAATAAAATCACACTTCAAGTATTCTCATGGCTTTATCCCTATCATAGGCTTTTGCTTCAATTTTGTGTGCACTATAGGCAACTTTGGAGCTACAATCATTGGGAGAAGAAAGAAGGACATGGGAGCTACAAATGGAAAAGGGAGTTTTTGATTATGTTTGCTTTCTTTTGTTTTGTTTGGCTTTCATGGTAGACTAGTGGGTGCTAACATATGATTATTGAGTTTGTGATTTTCTCATAGTATGTTATGCATTTTAACCCATTTTTCTGGTCCTACACTTTTCTAGTAGAATAACATGTGTAATAGGTGTCTGCTCCAATGACACTATTGCATATGGTGCTATAGGTGCTACTATAGATGGCACTACTATTGTGACTTCCTTATATGGTCCCACCAATGAAAAGGGTGGTACATACATCATCCTTTTCTAACATATCTACCTAATACATGCAATGGTTTTCTTTATTGTGCTCACCTCTTCCTCTATTATCCCTGATTGTTGCATGGTTTTCTTTACTATAGTTTCAACCTTTTTCTTGGCTACCTTCTTAATCTATGTCTAGATGACTAATTGCATCAGTTCATCATATGTTCCAAACCTATCAAATTCTTCATCTTTATTAGATTTGAGGATTATCTTTGCATATCCCTCAATTCCCTCTTTTGTTACTTTATAGCTAAGTGGCTCAACATACAAAATTCTAGGCTCAAATACGTCAATATTAGTGTAATCACTATCAATCATGAAACAAATAGCATTTTTATACTTCACCATAGTGGTTGTTATTCTGTATCTTCCCTTCATTTCATTATGAAAGGTTCTAATAATAAGGCATGTACTGTTAGCAGTCTTATCAATAGGATACTTGTCGTGGATTTCAGTTATATTTTCCATGGTTCACTTGTTACCACTAAGTAACTCAGCTACTGACATGAAAAGAAATCTTCTAATCATATGGAAAAACATGTGAGTTATCAGTGAATGGAACTTTAATTGACTACCCTTAATTTTCTTGATCCTTTTGAGATTCTTAATCGACTATGCTCTTAGGATCTCACTTAGATTAACCTTTTCTCTTTTAATACAAATTTTTTAGACTACTTGAATGAAGCCTATTGTCATGTCATCACTCCTTGAACTAGAGAATATCTTTATTTCAATAATTCTATTAAAAAATCTAACATCATATTATTTGATTTTGATAATAACTATCCCTCTTCCATTATAAATAGATTTATTATTGACAAGTACCAACTTCTTAAAAAAATTCTCATTTAGTGGTATAATGACCTTATTACATAAACTAGTAGCTTCATGAACTAGGTTAGCTAACATTTCAATTGAATTATTTCCTAACCAAAACTTTTCATCATGAATTCTATTGAGTATGATTCTACTCCATTCTTCACTGTCAAACTCATAGAAAAATAGGAATTTCACTAGGTCATTGTCCTTTAGATACTCAAAACGTTGTTTACAACTCATGTCTTGATTATAGATTAGGTCAAATTCTTTGGAAATATATTCTTCTCCTACAGTCTCAAATTTAATCCTAAGATGACTTCTTATGTCTTGTATGTGAATGACATTTTTTGAAACTCTAGAAAACACAACATTAAGGTCATCCACTATGGCTTTTACTAGATTAACTTTCAATTTAGGTATTTCTTCTTCCTCAATGTTATGAATCAAAGACTTATCTATGTTTACCACAAATTCTAGTTTCAAATTTTCAAACAAAATTTTGTAAATCGGTAAATACTTTGAATATGAGAATATAGGGGTTTATGTACCTTCCACTCCAAATTGCCTTCAATTTTCTTTCAATTACTATCAATTCTCTCTTGACTACTCCTTAACTCTTCACATAGTCAAATGATGCCTAGGATCTCATTCGTATCCCTTAAATCTCACCAAAATAATCTCCACATTAATTGTGCAAGTACACAATTTGAAAAAGTTGTTACTGGTAACTAGTAAATTGGTTTTCCTTTGCACACACATGTGTGATCTTCAAATGACATGTTCTCTTAAACGTACTTTGCTCATGTCTTTTTCTACTTCATATTAACTTTGTAACTCTTAACTTGATCTCTAACCTCATTTTTATCTTTTTGGTACTTGATCTTCAATAGAAAAGTTCTTAATTCAAGTAGGATGAATCAAAAACAATAGTTGACTTCAATCTTTCATCAAGTGCATCAAATTATTGTTCTTTCAATACTTCTTCTGAACTAGATGACTTATTTTATTTGAAAAATACCCCTTTGAATTCCTATCCATGCTCCTTTAATGCATCTTTCTGAATGTTGTTGCTCCTATCATTCCTCCTAATTTTTTTTTGTAATTCCTTCTATAATTTGAATTCCTATTGATGTTCCTCATATTCATCCTGAAATATCTTTCTATATGACCAAATTTTTTGAACAACTGACATATTGATGCATTGCTTCTCTAATTAGGTCCAAATTGATTAATAGGTGCTTTGCAATTCCTAGCTATATGTCCAAATTTGTTAAAATTGTAATATATAATATGATTCCTTTCTCCTTCATTAAATCTCCTTTCACTAGATTTCCTTTCACTATATCTCCTTCTTTCATTACCTGCATGGTTAGTATCTCTAAATATTCTACTATTACTATCATATTTAGGTTTCTTACACTCAATTTCTTTATGACCAAAAGCATGACAATTATAATAGTAAACATTAGTAATAGGTTTGAATGATTTACCTATATAGTTTCTCTTCATATGAATAGCTTCATTACACATAAAGCATCTACCCTTACATTCATACCTTACCTCTTTACGTGATTCAACTTGCTCTAGTTGCTTGGGTTCATCACTTTTCTTAGGTTGACTTTCTTGCTCAACTTCTTTTGGTGCAATTTTGGATTTGACTCTATTCAATCTTATTTTTATCATCCTTCTTATGTTTAGGATGTTCAATAATTGGATCTAGTTCCTTTCTTTCTTCAAATTTCTTTGCAAATTGTTCTCCAATGAAATATGCAAGACCAGTCTTATCATAGGAAGGTCTCTGAAAATATAGTTTCTCATCAATTTTCTCACTACTAGATTATAAATTTTCTAAGTATTGGTTGGTTTGTGTTAACTCTCCTTTCACGATAGTATTGTACTTCTCTAGTTCTACATGCTCTAACTTGATAGATTCAAGTTTAGATGTCACTTTTGAAAGATGTGATCTTAGATCTACATTTTCACATTTTAGATCTTATTCAAATTTTGTGTCATCTTTCTTCAAATGTAGCTTTAGTTCAATGATCTTCAACTCATGTCTTAGAATCTTTAATTTTGATACTTTACCACTATATTTTGTCTTCTCTTTAGCTTCCTTTCTAAATTTGTGATGATTAATCTTATCTTTTAATTTCCCAATGTAGTCTTTTGCATCTTCATTTATTTTTTTCATATTATCTCTTTCTTCAATAAGAATATCAATTTGCTCAAGATATTCTTCAAGGCTTGATGGGGACACAACCCAAGCATAGAATGGACACAACAGGAAAGGGAAAATTTTATTAACTATGAAAATATGCTAGTAAACTTAGTGCAGAGAAATAGACTCCAAAACATGCCCTATGGGCTTACAATAGCATAAATCTGGAGATAAATTCTTCTCCCAGTACCTTCTCTGAAACTCCACTCCGAACTGCCTTTTACAATGCCAAAAATGTTCTTAAATAGACCTCGAAGGGTTAAGGATTAGGAATACATTCTAGAAAGTGCTAGTTGTCATCCACCAACCAAATAGAAGGCTCCAAAAGTTGCATTAGAAGTCGGTACAAAATTAGAAGAATCCAGAAATGGTAACTAAACTTTCGGGAGGCATAACTTTTGAACTGTAGCTCTGATTGATGAACCATTCACATTTTTGAAAAGCTCTCGAACTGCTCTATAGCCCTATGGACTAGCTTCACTTGTCCCCCTTTTTTTGGCCCTATTTGAGGTCATTTAATTCCCCTAACCTGACTTTGAAGCATTCTTAGGAGGTCTCAAAAAATCAAAAAACTATGATAACTTTCAAATCGTAGGGCCTTTTCACCTGATTCTTTTTCTGGAATGCTCCAAATTACAATGACAATCATCTGACCAATTTACACCTTCTAGTTCACCAAAATGATGCCTCAATTACATACTCCTATTTTTTGGCATTTACACGTATCCCAAGGTGATTAAAAACTCTAACCCAGAACACTAATAGTGGAACTGTGAGAGTTGGAACCTTTATTTGACCCAAATGGGTATCCCGAAATGAAAACACATGAAACATAAACTATGTCTAAGTACATTTTTTTTCGGTGACATAGGATTGCCCTTATACCTCTGGATGCTCCTGCGTTAGACACCCAGGGTAGATTGAAAAGTGACCCTATCACTTTATGAATGGTAGAGGAAATCCCAAATGGGAAACCTCAGCTACTGATATCCAAGTTGAGTCCTCTATCAACCGTCCTTTCCACTTGACTAGATACTCTTCATACTACCTATTTCTGGTACTCCTACCCACACGACTATCCAAAATCTCCTTCATCTCCTTCTTCTTAGAAGTGGGAATTAGACATGGCTCTAACATCAGCTCTTCATTTGCACCATCATCATGATACTCTGTTAAGTCTAAAATGTTGAAAATAGGAGAAATGTGAATTCCATCTAGAAACTCTACTTCATATGCATTTCTTCAGTCATGTTTCTTCAAAATTTTGCAAGGGCCAAATTTCTTCATCTTCAACTTGTTGTAAGTGCCCACTGGAAATCCTTCTTTTCTTAAGTGTACCATGACTAGATCCCCTACTTGGAACTCCTTATGTCTTCTCCTTTGATCAGCCCTAGCTTTATACTGTTGGTTCATCTTGGTAATGTGTACCGGGACCTCCTCATGTAGATGCTTGATATGTTCAACAAATTCTTTAGCTTCAACACTTGTCCTCTCTCCTTGCTCTATCTTCCTCAATTCTGGTGCAGTCCTTGGGCTACATCCATATACAATTTGGAATGGTGATCTACCAGTACTCCTGTTTATAGAGTTATTGTAAGAAAACTCTGCTTGTGGTAGAATCAAATCCCACCCCTTGGGCTTATTCCCAACTAAACATCTCAGCAAATTGCCCAGACTTTTGTTTACCACTTTTGTTTGGCCGTCAGTCTATGGGTGATGTGTGGAACTGAATTTCAAGTCTGTTCTCAACTTCTTCCACAATGTTCTCCAAAAATACTCCACAAATTTAGTATCTCTGTCAGAAACTATACTCCTTGGGAGACCATGTAGTCTTACCACCTCTCTGAAAAACAAGTCTACAATATGGACAACATCATGAGTTTTGTGGGATGGAATGAAATGTACCATTTTGGAGAACCTATCAACCACCACAAATAACCAGTCATTACCCCTTGTCCTTGGCAATCCAAGAAAAAAATCCATACTTATGTCCTCCCATGGCTTTGATGGAACAAGCAATGGTTGATATAGTCCAGTATTGTGACTAAATCCCTTAGCCACTTGACAAATCTGACAATCATGTACAAACTTCTTCACATCCTGTGACATTTGAGGCCAAAAATAAATTTCTTTGAGAATGGAAATGGTCTTATCTCTACCAAAATGTCCTACCATCCCTCCACTATGTTTCTCCTTAATCAGATTTTCCCACATGGAACTCCTTGGAATGCACAATTGACTGCCCTTGAACAACATACCATCCTGAATCAAATAGTCTATCCACTTGGTTCTATCTATAGCAACAGGCTCTTTACAAGCTTTCCACGCTTCAAAAAAATCAAGATCCTCAAGGTACAGATTCTTGAGTTCATCAAACCTAACTACTTCAACCTGTATTACTGTAACCAACAACTGTCTCCTACTTAGTGCATCTGCAACCCTGTTAGATTTTCCACTTCTATGCTTCAAAACAAATGTATAGCTCTACAAGAACTCTACCCACTTCATATGCCTCTAATTTAATTTACCTTGGCTATTTAGGTACTTTAATGCCTAGTGATCAGTATATAAAACAAATTCCTTTGGCAATAAATAATGCCTCCATTTCTTTAAGCCTTGAACTATTGCATAGAACTCTTGATCATAAATAGAATACTTCTTTTTTGCATCATTCAATTTTTCACTAAAATATGCAATAGGCTTACCTTCTTGGCTAAATATAGCCCCAATAGTGCTGCCACTAGCATCACAATCCACCTAAAACACCTTTCTAAAATCTAGAAGTGCCAAAATATGTTGTTCTATCACCTTCTTCTTCAGCAATTCAAAACTTCTCGTAGCTGCCACAGTCAATTTGAACTCTTTTCTATCCCCTCTTATTGTGTTAATCAGGGGTGCACAAATGCCACTGAAATTCTTAATGAACTTCCTGTAAAAACTCACCAAACCATGAAATGATCTTACCTCAGTAGCAGACCTTGGAATAGGCCATTCCAAGATGGCTTTTACCTTCTCTAGATCCATTTTGAAACCTTCAAGTGATATAACAAACCCCAAGTAGACTAATTCCTTTTTAGCAAAGGTACACTTCTTTAGATTAATTAACAGTTTATTTTCCCTCAACCTCTCAAGAACACTACGAATATGCAATAAATGTTCTTCCAAAGTCTTGTTGAAAATTAAAATATCATCCAAATAAACAATAACAAATTTTCCTAAGAACTTCTTAAGTACCTCATTCATTAGCCGCATGAAGGTGCTTGGGGCGTTCGTCAATCCAAAGGGCATGACTAACCACCCATAAAGACCCTCCTTGGTCTTGAAGGTTGTTTTCCACTCATCTCCTTCTCATATCCGTATTTGGTGATAGCCACTCTTGAGATCTATCTTTTTGAAGTACTAAGCTCTACTCAAGCAGTCCATAAGATCATCCATTCTTGGCAAAGGAAACCAATAATTGATGGTTATCCTATTAGCTCGATAGTCTGTACACATCCTCCACTCTCCATCCTTCTTTGGTGCCAGTACTATAGGTACTGCACATGGACTTTGGCTCTCCTGAATCAAGCCCTTCCTCAATAGCTCCTAAACCTATTTATTTAGCTCCTCAGTTTCAGTAGGAGTCATCCTATGAGAAAACTTGTTAGGAAAACTAGCTCTTGGGATTAAATCTATCTAATGACTAATTCGCCTTACCGATGGCAATCCTTCTAGAACATTATCAGAGATGATATCTCCAAACTCTCCTAGTAAATTTGAAACTTCAAGTGGTATTTCACTACTACCTTCTTTATCTTTCCTAAGAATCAAAGCATAGCACATATGTTGATGTTTCATGCCATCTAAAAACTTCCTTCCATCAACAAGACAAATCCTAGCACTGCTACATACCTTTTTGCCTTCCTTTTTCATGGGCTTCAACTTGTGGTGAACTTCATCCTTTGTTAGAGAGTATGTGTTTGCATGACCATCACGTACTATAAACTGCCATGGTCTACCCAACAATAGATGGCAAACATCCATTTGAATAACATCACAGAGAACTTCATCATGGTAACTCCCAATTTTGAAATTCACTAAACATTTTTCACTTACTAGGACCTTATGATCATCTTTCACCCAAGCAATCTAATAGGGTTGGTGGTGTTTCTCTCTCTTGAGCTTCATCTTAGAGACCATCTCCTCTGATACCAAGTTATCAGTGCTACCACCATCAATGATCATATCACAACATTTATCCTCACACTTGCACATGGTACAGAATAAACTCCTCCTTTATCCTGGTTCAATCTCACCACTTATTAGGACCCTTTCATTTACTAAAGTCTCTCCTCTTTCTGCATCCTCTAAATGTGATGATTGTTCATCCTCATCCACGTGATCAACCCTAGCTTGACCCTCAGCTCTCCTATCTATCCTTCCTTGTCGTTGAGGGCATTCAAAGGCACGATGACCTTCTTCATTACAATGGAAATAGGTACCATGGAACCCTCCTCTTCCTTGTCCGCATCCTCTACCTCTTCCTTCCTGATTTCCAAAGTCTTGATTATGAGAGCAGTTGAAACCCTCATTCCTTTGGTTCCTCCTAGTACCCACATCTTCATTTTTCTTTTGGATTTCATTTTTGCCTCCAGATGACCTACCACTACCCCTTGCTCCTTGACCATGCCCTCTTTTTCTCCCTTCAAACCTTTTATTTATATTCTCTTCAACTCGTAGGGAAAATTGGTATGCCTCCTCAATGTTGGTCATTCTTACCAGACTTAATTCCTCCTGGATGCTAGGTCACAACCTACTAATATGATGAGCAACCTTCTCCTTATTTGCTTCTACATGCCCTGCTCTAGTGAAAACTCGATAAAACTCCTCTATATTTTCTTGGACTGATTTTTCTGCTTGCTTTAACCCATGCATCTTCTTAAACAAGTCAAGCTCATAGTCAACGGGAATGAACTACTTCTTTAATTTGTCCACCATGCGATCCCACCTTGTGATCTTCTCCTTTCCTCTTCTATTTCTTTCCAATTGAACCTTTTTCCACCAAATTTTGGCATGTCATTTCAGTTTGGCCTATGAAAACTTAACCCTATCTAGATCCTTGATATCCTCATACTCAAAGTACTCTTTTAGTTCATTGATCCAGTCAATCAACTCATCTGGTTTCAGATTTTCTGAAAATACACCCACATCAATTGTAGGTCTTTTCCCAAACTTATTAATGGCCCTAAAAAGTCTCTCCTTTGCCTAATTCAAAACTTCCTCGTCAACTTTCCCTTCTGGTCCAATTTCTTCTTCTTCATTGTTGTCCTCACTTTCGTCACCTGCAGTAACATTTGTTCCTCTACGAAGCTCCTCTTGCAATGCTTGTACCTGCCTTTGGAGGGTTTTAACCTCCTTAGGATTAATAGCTCCATCCCTTCCACCATGCTCTCTTCATGGATGCATCTTCTTAACTCAAACCCACAACCACATAGTCCTATTGCAAACTGCCTCATAGTTGGCGCTCTGTCTACACACTTAGAAAAACTAGCTCTGATCCCAGTTGATGGGGACACAACCCAAGCACAGAATGGACACAATAGGAAAGGGAAAATTTTATTAACTGTGAAAATATGCTAGTAAACTTAGTTCAGAGAAACAAACTCCAAAACATGCCCTATGGGCTTACAATAGCATAAATCTGGAGATAAATTCTTCTCCCAATACCTTCTCTCAAACTCCACTCCGAACTATCTTTTACAATGCCAAAAATGTTCTTAAATAGACCCTAGAGGCTTAAGGATTAGGAATACATTCTAGAAAGTGCTAGTTGGCATCCACTGACCAAATAGAAAGCTCCAGAAGTCACATTAGAAGTTGGTACAAAATTAGAAGAATCTAGAAATGGTAACCAAACTTTCGGGAGGCATAACTTTTGAACTGTAGCTTCGATTGATGAACCATTTACATTTCTAGAAAGCTCTCAAACTGCTCTATAGCCCTATGGAGCAGCTTTTCTCGTCCTCCATTTTTTGGCCCATTTTGAGGTCATTTAATGCCCCTAACCTGACTTTGAAGCATTCTTAGGGGGTCCCCAAAAATCAAAAAACTGTGATAACTTTCAAATCGTGGGGCCTTTTGAACTAATTCTTTTTCTAGAATGCTCTAAATTACAATGACAATCATTTGACCAATTTACACCTTCTAGTTCATCAAAATGATGGCTCAATTACATACTCCTATTTTAATGGCATTTACACGTATCCCAAGGTTATTTAAAAACTCTAACCTAGAACACTAATAGTTGAACTGTGAGAGTTGGAACCTTTATTTGACCCAAAAGGGTATCTAGAATTAAAAACACATGAAACAAAAACTATGTCTACGTACATTTTTTTGGGTGACATAGGATTGCCCTTATACCTCTAGATGCTCCTACGTCAAGGCTCTTCTACAATAGTTCCATATCCATAGGGGTCTTACTCAATTTGTTAAGCCACTTCTGAGTAACTAGGTTCTGATACCAATTGTTACAATTAAGGAATACTAGGGGGTGGGGTTGAATCAGTATTCTAAAAAAATTCATCCAAAATTGGATATTGTTAATTGCCTTATAACTTGCATATAAAGTAAAATAAAAATGCTAAATAGCAAAAATAACCATACATAAAGAGAACCTATAACACCATATTTTGCTAACTAGGGAAACCTTGGTGGGGACAGTACCCACAAATTGATCCAGTAATCAAAAGTATATGATTAAGGATATTTACATTGTTAAAAGTCTATTACATAAATATAGTGTCTTAGTCCTTGTTAGAAGATTAGGCCCTATTAAAATTCTCAACCCTATTAGCAATTGTTGTGTACAATTACAAAATGTATGCAAGATGAATCCACTACCCAAACATGCAATATAAAATGTAGTTCCTTGATACAAAAGAGATAGATACAAAAACCTCTTTACAATGTTGATATCTTCAATATCTGATCTTTCCTTTCCTTCTCTTCACATACCCCTAATTATACACCAAAATTTGCATCACATATAGTTTGTATATCATACACATAGCTTTCACATAAGTTTTCATATCACTTACAACTTACACACAACTTTTCATATTGCATTTTTTCTTTTATACCTTTAAATTATACAAAAACATTCCAGTCAGCCTTTAATCTTTCACACTCTTTTAAAATACAAAACTAATTCTTTCTCTCTTAGGGTTAACATTTAGGATGTCATCCCTAATTAGTTGAATAATTATTTCATAACCAAAATAATTTGTTATCGCATATTTCAAACTTATTTGTTATACTTTGTTCTTCATGTACACTTCTTTAACTAGTATTGATGCAAGAGCATCCAGAGGTATAAGGGCAATCTTGTGTCACCCAAAAAAATATACTTAGACTTAGTTTTTGTTTCATGTGTTTTCACATTTGGATACCCATTTCGGTCAAATAAAGGTTCCAACTCTCAGAGTTCCACTATCAGTGTTCGTGTAAATCCTTTAAAAATAGGAGTATGTAATTGAGCCATCATTTTTGTGAACTAGGAGGTGTAAATTGGCTAGATGAATATAATTATAATTTAGAGCATTTCAGAAAAAGAATCAAGTCAAAAGGCCCCATGGTTTGAGAGTTATTGCAATTTTTTGAGTTGTGGAGACCTCCTAAGAATGCTTCAAAGTCAGGTTAGGGGCATTAAATGACCTCAAAAAGGGCCAAAAAATGCGGGACAAGAAAATTTGGTTCATAGGGCTATAGAGAACTTTGAGAGCTTTCCAAAAATGTAAACGATTTGTCAATCAAAGCTACGGTTCAAAAGTTATGCCTCCTAGAAGTTCGGTTACCATTTCTGGATTCTTCTAGATTTGCGTCGACTTCTAATGCAACTTCTAGAACCTTCTATTTGGTCAGTGGATGCCTACTAGCAATTTCTAGAATGTACTCCTAGTCCTTAACCCTTCGAGGTCTATTTAAGGAGATTTCTAGCATTGTAAAAGGAGTTCAGAGTGGAGTTTGAGAGGAGGTACTGAAAGGAGAAATTACCTCCACATTTTTTCTATTGTAAGCCCTTAGGGCATGTTTTGCAGTTTATTTTCTCTATACTGAATGTACTAGCTTATTTTTTAGTTAATAAGATTTCCATTTTCTGTTGTGTCAACTCTATTCTTGGGTTGTGTCCCCATCAAGTGGTATTAGAGCTGGTTTTCCTGAGTGTGTAGACAGAGCGCCGACTGTGAGGCAGTTTGCACCAGGACTGTGTGGTTGTGGGTTTTAGTTAAAAAGATGCCTACATGAAGAGAGTGTGGCAGAAGAGCCAGAGCTATTAATCCTAAGGAGGTTAGAGCCCTCCAAAGGCAGGTACAAGCATTGCAGGAGGAGCTCCGTAGAGGAGCAACTATGGCCGCACGTGATGAAAGTGAAGATGACAACGAAGAAGATGAAGTTGGACCAAAAGGGGAATTTGACGAGGAAGTTCTAAATCATGCAGAGGAAATCCTTTTTAGGGCCATTACTAAGTTTGGGAAAAGACCTAAATTGAAGTGGGTGTATTTTCAAGAAATTTGAAACCAGATGAGTTGATCGATTGGATCAATGAACTGGAAGAATACTTTGAGTATGAGGACATCAGGGACCAAGATAGGGATAAGTTTGCAAAGGCCAAACTGAAAGGCCATGCCAAAATCTGGTGGCAAGAGGTCCAATTGGAAAGAAACAGAAGAGGAAATGAGAAGATCACAAGATGGGATTGCATGGTGGACAAATTAAAGAAGCAGTTCATTCTTGTGGACTACGAGCTTGATTTGTTTAAGAAGATGCATGGGTTAAAGCAAGCAGGAAGATCAGTCCAAGAATATACAAAGGAATTTTACCGACTCTTGATTAGAGTGGGGCATCTAGAAGCAAATAAGGAGAAGGTTGCTCATTATATCAATGGGTTGCGACCTAGCATCCAGGAGGAATTAAGTCTGGTAAGAATGACCAGCGTTGAAGAGGCATACCAATTTTCCCTACGAGTTGAAGAGAAGCTAAATAAAAGGTTTGAAGGAAGAAAAAGAGGGCGCAGTCAAGGAGGAAGGGGAAGCGATAGATCATCTAGAGGCCGCAATGAAACCCAAAAGAAAAATGAAGATGTGGGTACTAGCAGGAACCAGAGAAATGAGGGTTTCAACCACTTCCATGATCAAGACTTTGGAAATTAGAGAGGAAGAGGTAGAGGACATGGACAAGGAAGAGGAGGCTTCTGTGGTACCTTTTCCCATTGCAATGAAGAAGATCATCGTGCCTTTAAATGCCCTCAATGACAAGGAAGGACAGATAGGAGAGTTGAGGGCCAAGCTAAGGTTACTCATGTGGATGAGGATGCATAATCATCACATTCAGGGGATGCAAAAAGAGGAGAGACCTTGGTAAATGAAAGAGTCCTACTAAGTGGTGAGATTGAACCAGGACAACGGAGGAGTTTGCACCGTACTAGATGCAAGTGTGAGGATAAATGTTGTAACGTGATCATTGATGGTGGTAGCACTGATAACTTGGTATCAGAAGAGATGGTCTCTAAGCTGAAGCTCAAGAGGGAGAAACATCCCCAGCCCTATCAGATTTCTTGGGTAAAAGATGATCATAAGGTCCTGGTAAGTGAACAATGTTTAGTGAAATTCAAAATTGGGAGTTACCATGATGAAGTTCTCTGTGATGTTATTCTGATGGATGTTTGCCATCTATTGTTGGGTAGACCATGGCAGTTTGATAGACATGCAGTACATGATGGGCATGCAAACACATACTCTCTGACAAAGGATGGAATTCGCCATAATTTGAAGCCCATGAAAAAGGAAGGTGAAAAGGTATGTAGCAATGCTAGGATTTGTCTTGTTGATAGAAGGAAGTTTTTAGATGGCATGAAACATCAGCATATGTGCTATGCTTTGATTCCTAGGAAAGATAAAGAAGGTAGTAGTGAAATACCACTTGAAGTTTCAAATTTACTAGGAGAGTTTGGAGATATCATCTCTGATAATGTTTTAGAAGGATTGCCATCGGTAAGGCAAATCAGTTATTAGATAGATTTAATCCCAAGAGCTAGTTTTCCTAACAAGTTTTCGCATAGGATGACTCCTACTGAAACTAAGGAGCTAAATAGACAGGTTTAGGAGCTATTGAGGAAGGGCTTGATTCAGGAGAGCCAAAGTCCATGTGCAGTACCTACAGTACTAGTACCAAAGAAGGATGGAGAGTGGAGGATGTGTACAGACTATCGAGCTATAAATAAGATAACCATCAATTATTGGTTTCCTTTGCCAAGAATGGATGATCTTATGGACTGCTTGAGTGGAGCTTAGTACTTCAAAAAGATAGATCTCAAGAGTAGCTATCACCAAATATGGATACGAGAAGGAGATGAGTGGAAAATAGCCTTCAAGACCAAGGAGGGTCTTTATGGGTGGTTAGTCATGCCCTTTGGATTGACGAACGCCCCAAGCACCTTCATGCGGCTCATGAATGAGGTACTTAGAAAGTTCTTGGAAAAATTTGTTATTGTTTATTTGGATGATATTTTAATTTTTAGCAAGACTTTGGAAGAACATTTATTGCATATTCGTAGTGTCCTTGAAAGTCTAAGGGAAGAGAAACTGTTAATTAATCTGAAGAAGTGTATCTTTGCAAAAAAGGAGTTAGTCTATTTGGGGTTTGTTATATCACTTGAAGGTCTCAAAATGGATCCAGAGAAGGTAAAAGCCATCTTGGAATGGCCTACTCCAAGGTCTGCTATTGAGGTAAGATCATTTCATGGTTTGGTTAGTTTTTATAGGAAGTTTATTAAGAATTTTAGTGGCATATGTTCACCCCTAACTGATACAATAAGAGGGGATAGAAAAGAGTTCAATTGGACTGCAGCAGCTGCGAGAAGTTTTGAATTGCTGAAGAAGAAGGTGATAGAACAGCCTGTGTTGGCACTTCTAGATTTTAGAAAGGTCTTCCAGGTGGATTGTGATGCCAGTGGCAGTGCTATTGGGGCTGTATTAAGCCAAGAAGGTAAGCCTATTGCATATTTTAGTGAAAAATTGAATGATGCAAAGAAGAAGTATTCTATTTATGATCAAGAGTTCTATGCAATAGTTCAGGCCTTAAAGAGATGGAGGCATTATTTATTGCCAAAGGAATTTGTTTTGTATACTGATCATCAGGCATTACAGTACCTAAATAGCCAAGTTAAATTCAATCAGAGGCATATGAAGTGGGTAGAGTTCTTGCAGAGCTATACATTTGTGTTGAAGCATAGAAGTGGAAAATCTAACAGGGTTGCAGATGCACTAAGTAGGAAACAATTATTTCTTACAGTAATGTAGGTTGAAGTAGTTGGGTTTGATAAACTCAAGAATTTGTACCCTGAGGATCCTGATTTTGTTGAAACATGGAAAGCTTGTAAACAACCTATTGCTGTAGATAGAACCAAGTGGTTACACTATTTGATTCAAGATGGCATGTTGTTCAAGGGTAGTGAATTGTGCATTCCAAGGAGTTCCATGAGGGAAAATCTGATTAAGGAGAAACACAGTGGAGGGATGGTAGGACATTTTGGTCGAGATAAGACTATTGCCATTCTTAGAGAACATTATTTTTGGCCTCAAATTACATAGGATGTGAAGAAGTTTATACAGAGTTACTAGGTTTGTCAAGTTGCCAAGGAGTTTAGTCACAATACTGGCCTATATCAGCCATTTCCTATTCCATCAAGGCCATGGGAGGACATAAGTATGGAATTTGTTCTTGGATTGCCAAGGACACAAAGGGGTAATGACTCAGTATTCGTGGTAGTTGATAGGTTCTCCAAAATGGCACATTTCATTCCATGCCACAAAACTCATGATGTTGTCCATATTGCAGACTTGTTTTTCAAAGAGGTGGTAAGACTACATGGTCTTCCAAGGAGTATAGTTTCTGATAGAGATACTAAATTTGTGGGGTATTTCTGGAGGACATTGTGGAAGAAGTTGAGAATAGACCTAAAATTCAGTTCCACACATCACCCGCAGACTGATGGCCAAACAAAAGTGGTAAATAGAAGTCTGAGCAATTTGCTAAGATGTTTATTTAGGGATAAGCCCAAAGGATGGGATTTGATTCTACCACAAGCAGAGTTTGCTTACAATAACTCTATAAATAGGAGTACTGGAAAATCACCATTCCAAATTGTATATGGGAATAGCCCAAGGACTGCACCAGAATTGAGGAAGATAGAACAAGGGGAGAGGACAAGTGCTAAAGCTGAGGAATTTGCTAAACATATCAAGTGTCTACATGAGGAGTTTCAAGCACACATTACCAAGATGAATCAAGAGTATAAAGCTAGGGCTGATCAAAGGAGAATACATAAGGAATTCCAAGTAGGGGATCTAGTCATGGTGCACTTACGAAAAGAAAGATTTCCAGCCGATACTTACAACAAGCTGAAAATGAAGAAATTTGGCCCCTACAAAATTTTAAAGAAACATGACTCAGGAAATGCATATGAAGTGGAGCTGCCAGATGGTAATCACATTTCTCCCATTTTCAACATTGTAGATTTAATAGAGTATCATGATGATGGTGCAGATGAGGAGCTAGTGTTAGAGCCATGTCAAATTCTTGCTTCTAAGAAGGAGGAGATAGAAGACATTCTAGATCATTGTCTGGATAGGAGTACCAGAAACAGGCAGTATGAAGAGTATTTGGTCAAATGGAAAGGACAACTGATCGAGGACTCAACTTGGATTTCAACAGCTAAGGTTTCCCATTTGGGATTTCCTCTACCATTCATAAAGTGACAGGGTCACTTTTCAATCTACCCTGGGTGTCTGATGCAGGAGCATCTAGAGGTATAAGGGCAATCCTGTGTCACCCAAAAAAATATACTTAGACTTAGTTTCTATTTCATGTGTTTTCATTTTTGGATACCCATTTGGGTCAAATAAAGGTTCCAACTCTCACAGTTACACTATCAGTGTTCGTGTAAATCCGAAAAAAAATAGGAGTATGTAATTGAGCCATCATTTTGGTGAACTAGGAGGTGTAAATTGGCTAGATGAATGTAATTGTAATTTAGAGCATTCCAAAAAAAGAATAAGGTCAAAAGGCCCCATGTTTTGAGAGTTATTACAATTTTTTGGGTTTTGGAGACCTCCTAAGACTGCTTCAACGTTAGGTTAGGGGCATTAAATGACCTTGAAAAGGGCCAAAAAATGGGGGACGAGTGAAGCTGGTCCATAGGGCTATAGAGCGCTTTGAGAGCTTTTCGAAAATGTAAACAGTTCGTCAATCAGAGCTACGGCTCAAAAGTTATGTCTCCCAAAAGTTTAGTTACCATTTTTGGATTATTCTAGATTTGCGTCAACTTCTAACGCAGCTTTTGGAACCTTCTATTTGGTTGGTGGATGCCTACTAACACTTTCTAGAATTTACTCCTAGTCCTTAACCCTTTGGGGTCTATTTAAGGAGATTTTTGGCTTTGTAAAACGAGTTCGGAGTGGAGTTTGAGAGGAGGTACTGAAAGGAGAAATTAACTCCACATTTATGCTATTGTAAGCCCTTCGGGCATGTTTTGAAGTTTATTTTCTCTGTACTGAATGTACTAGCTTATTTTTTAGTTAATACAATTTCCCTTTTCTATTGTGTCCATTCTGTTCTTGGGTTGTGTCCCCATCAATTATTTAATTTATAACTTATTTTTTAATGCTCATACTGACTCACACTCTAGAATACATGACATAAGTACATCCTAGTGTAGTTATCAATCCTTCATGTTGGAGTGTTTTGATCTTACATGTAGGGAACTCAACCAAAGAAAGATGTATGGCTCGGTCATTACTGAGTATTTTGGTTCTAGTGTTAATCAAGTATTAACATGTCATTTTAACCAAGTTGCAGCATTAACCAAGTATTAAACTACCATGTTAATAGAGTATTAACCTATCATATTGACTGAGTTTAGTGTTAACCTCAGTTTCAACCGAATGTCCCTTCATGTGTCGAGTGAACCTGATAGTTGTTGATACTCAGAAGTGGTTTTCTGATGCTCAGTCATGTCTTGGTTCCTAATTTTATCGAATTGTCTATGCTCAATTTATAGTGTGAGCCAATCTTGGCATTTAATTTGGTTGTATTTATTTTATGTTGTAAGCCGACTTCTGGTTTAAATGTGCATTTAATGCAAGGGTTTTTTTAATTTGTAACATACTAGGCTAACTTATGGCTTAGTTGGGTATAAGTAGGGGGTCTTCTGGAGTCTTTAGAGATACTCATCCTTTTTGGAGAAGAGGATATCAAAGAGGAGAGAACTTTGAGGAGGACTAGTAGCTGAGGGTTGCAAAACAAGGAGATTTCTTGGTGGGCTTGTGAGCACAAGTTCAAATCTTCCTGGGAGGTTTCTACCAAAGTGTAGATCTAGACTAGCTAGGGTTCTAGTTTGATCTTGATGGGTCTTGTAGAACTATTTTTTTAGTTGTTATTGTATTTGGCCAAAACTTAAAAGGCCTTACAACTGGGAACATTGCATGTAAATAGTTATTTTATGAATAAAGTGTTGTAAATTGGTATCAGATTGTGTTTCCACTATGTGGTTATTCAATAGGTGATAGGATATCTCCTTTGGGGATTCTCCTACCTTGCACTATGTCATATGGTATTAGAGTGAAGGTTTTCCTAAGCATATAGACATAGTGTTGAAACTAAGGCAATTTCCATTAGGACTTAGGGTGAAGATTATCTAACTAAAGGTTGGATTGAGATGCCTCCAAGATAATTAGACCCTAGGGAGATTTAAGATCTCTGTGATGTGGTGGAAGCAAGGATCTAAGAGAAGATTAAAGAAGAATTCAAATCTGAGATGGCATTGATAAAGAGTGATATGATGAGAAGTTATTGAAGAATATGAGTTTGCTAGATTTAGTGGTGAAGATAGAACTAATCATGTGGAGAGACCTATGGGAGATAGGGCTGGTCAATTTTCTAGATCTAGATCTCAATTAAAGTTGAAGCATAAGATGGAGGTTTCTAATTTCTCAGGTACTTTGAATATGGAAGACCTACTTGATTTAATTGGAAAATTGGAAGACTACTTTGAGTTAGAGGATATTGAAGATCCACTTAGAGTGAGGTGGGCATAGACTAAGCTAAAGGGACATGCTTCTCTTTGGTGGAAGGAATTGCAAAGAGATAGAGATGAGGAAGGTGAAATGAAGATCACTAGATGAATATTGTCAGTCACTAAACTAGAGGCTAAGTTCATTCCTATGTATTATGAAATTTATTTGTTTAAGAAGTTGTAGAATATAAAGCAGAAAGATATGACTATGAAAGATTATACATAGGAGTTATACAAGTTGACTATTCAATCTAGACATGGAAAACTATCTAAGGAGAAGGTGGCTACATATATTGATGGCTTGAGATTCAATATTCAGGAAGAGGTTAGCATGTTGAATATTTCTTTGGTTAAGGATACTTATCAATATCTTTTGAAGGTGGAAAAAAAGTTGAAGAGGAAGAACCAAGGTAGTTCCCAAGGGAAGGAGAAGTAGGACTACTCAACAAAGGCTAAATCAAGTGTAGAAGATGAACCAAAACCTATTGATCAGAAGAGAAGGATAGGTAGAGGTGAGTTTAAGGGTACTTATTTTAGATATCATGAAGAGGAAAATAGATCTTATGAATTTCCTAAGGCTGGCAATAGAAGAGTTATTATTGTAAATGAGTTTGAGAACCATATCAGTGAACCTGAGAAAGGAGAAAACTTACTCACTTGGTGAGTACTGATCAGTCATAGGACACTTGAATCTTGTCAGGGAAGTAATTTATTTAGGACTCATTGTAAGTCTAGTGGTAAAGTATGTAATATAATTATGGATAGTGGTAGTACTAATAAACTTGTTTCTGAGGAGATCATTCAGAATCTTGGTTTGAGAAGAGTAACACATCCTTATCCTTATAAAATTGGTTGGTGAGGGAGCAAACCTTGTCAATTTTTAGATTGGGAAGTATAAGGATCAAGTGTTGTGTGATATTATGGACATGATTAGTTGTCACATATTACATGATGACCTTGGCAGTATGATTACAAGGCTATACATGATTGTGTCAATAATATGATTACTATTGAGAAAGGTGGCAGGAAGCAATCCCTAATTCCTTTGTAGAAGAAGAACTTGATAGAAGGAACCTAAGTATTGGAATCCAATTTGAATTGAAGGATTCTAAGAGGGTTAGAGATCAACATGGAAAGAAAACCCGTAGCACATTGAGGATGGATGTGAAGAAGCAAAAGTGGAACAAGGGAAAGAGTGTACAAGTTGAGGACTTGGAGGACATGTATGTGAAGAACTGGTTTGGGATTTATGTGGTGTATCCTAGAAGATGTTCTTCTAGCTACTGAGAACATATTTTTGCACCTAGGGTGTCTGATGTAGGAACATCCTAGGGAGGTTAGCAATCCTACATGGAGTATTTTGACCTTGGAGGTAGGGAACTCAATCAAAGAAAGATATATGACTTGATCATTACTAAGTAGCTTACATGCATTGTTAATCGAGTATTAACATGTCATGTTGATTGATTTGTAGTGTTAACCAAGTATTAAACTATCATATTAATCGAGTATTAACCTACCATTTTAACTGAATTCAATGTTAACCAGTAGTGTTAATAAATTTTCTAGTGTTAAGTGAGTTTGCAATGTTAACTAAGTTTGTAGTGTTAACTGAGTGTTCCTTCATGTGTCGATTGAACCTTATAGTTGGTGATACTCAGAAGTGGTTTTCAAATGCTCGCTCATGTCTTGTTTCTAGCTTTAGCTGAGTTGTTTGTGTTTAGTTTCAAGTGTGAGTCAACCTTGGTATTTAATTTGGTTGTATTTAATTTTTTTTTGTAAGCTAACTTGTGTCTTAAATGTTTATTTAATGCAAGGGTTTATTTAATTTTTAACATACTAGGCCAACCTATGTCTTAGTTGGGTATAAGTAGTGGGTCTTATGGAGTCTTTAGAGATAATTATCCAACTTGGAGAAGAGGATGTGGAAGAGGATAAAACTTTTAGTAGGGCTAGTAGTCGAGGCTTGGAAAATAAGGAGATTGCTTGGTGGGCTTGCAAGCACAAGTTTAGATCTTCCTAGGAGGCTTTTACCAGAGTATAGATCTCGACTAGCTAGAGTTTGGGTTGGATCTTGAGGGATTTTTTAGAAGTATTTTTGTAATTTCCATTGTATTTAACCAAAAAATGGAAGGCTTTACTATCAGGAACATTTCATGTAAACAATTTTTTTATGAATTAAGTGGTGTGAATTGGTATTAAATTATGCATTGTTGTTGCATTTCTAATGTGGTTATTTGATGAGGGCTATGAAATCTCCATTGGGGATTCTCCTACCTTGCACTACATTGATACATCATCTTGACACTTTGTACTATCTATACCCAACTATGGATGCCCTAATAATGCCTCTACCAATTGCACATACCAAAACTGTCTATGTTCTACTAGATAAACTATCTTATACTTAGATAATTTTCTATGACTAACTATATAATCATCATCTGTAGACAATGCCTTCTTTGTACAAGATGTATGTTTCCATAAATGACAACTATTACTCCATTCTAACTTATCCTATGTAGCCAAATTGCCAACAATTTCATAATAACTATTGTCACAAAATTTTGCACCCTTTTCCAAAGTTTTTATGTAAGGACAACCTTGTGAAATGTGGAAACAACCTCTAGAAGCTATGGGACTTGAACTGTGAGGTTGAGTCTATGGAGAAGGTCAGCTTCCTTTTCTATCAAGATGCACCTAACTACTCTTGGAGAGGAAAAGGGAGAATGGATGCATGAAAGAAAATCTACCTACTCTAACGTAAGGGGGTGATGCACCAAAATAGTGTGTTTGGACTTATCTCTGCCCATAAATGCATAGTCAACTAGTTACAACCTCAAATAATACAGATTCAAACCTTGCTTAATTCAACAACCACAAGTAGATCGAACAAAAGAAGAATGCTATAGGAAGAAACTTCACTTAATATCATTCAAATGTAAAAATTAGATACAATCATGCATATTGCAAAACATAGACAAAAACATTAACTAGCATCAAATAACCCTGCACAGTGTGTCAATGGCTAAAAGAGATTCAGTAGAAGATTACAAGGTTCAAAGACATGAGAAATTATAGAAATATGCATGAAATAAATACTAGAGAATTAGAGAAATATCAACCCTTAAAAAGATTACAAAATCTGCCTTTATAGCTCAAGCATAACTAAGATCTACCCAACTGAGTTACTCTACAACTACTATCTTAAATTTTCAGCAAATAATCATATAGCTTTGGAGAAAATCTGATCTTGGCATAGACTCAAATACAATTAAATCCAATATTTTGCCAAAATAGGATCTTGAGAAGATAGAATGACACCATTAAGCCACTTTGACCAAGTAGATGGATAAAACTAGAGGTGGTGGAGTGTTTTCCTTTGTTCACTAGGCATTGCATTCATTGGAGAGTGGTTGGAATCGATCATGAAGATCAAATTGTACAAGAAAAACATCTCTTCCCCATAGTTAGCTTCACGAACTAGCAATGTCAATAGGTCAACTGAGTCCTACAACCAATATGGGCCATGTGGGCCAATAGTCTTATTTCTTTTCACCACCCCGCAAAGTCTAGACGCATTTGACCACATCTTTTTTAACTAACCACACCACCCTCAAACTTAACCGAAGTGGTTAACAAAAAATGTCAACCCAATTGCCAATTTTAACTATAGTTTTATACCCTTGGATGCTTCCCTACAATGTCTAAAGTTCTTGTAATTCCATGATGTGAGAAAGTGTTGATTATCAATCTACAGAAGATCAATGATCGATCAAAATCTTTGTCATCACTACACCTACCCCATTAATACTTTTGGGCCCATGGACCACTTGACATGCACCTTAGCACAACCTAGCATCTAATTGGCACCACTTTTAACCCTAGTAGCCCACACAGAAGAACAAACCCACTAGTCCATATGTCACAATGTCGCTTGCTCACATTGTTAGAAAGTTTGACAAAAGACAAAATGCAGGAAAGTGACTGCCAATAGAAACTTAATCTTATTCCAACTCATACTGGCATATCATCATGGTCAAAAGGCTAACCCACAAGAAATGGGACCCATACACCACATGGAAACGAGGTGCTTGCCCATTTTATATAAAGGTGGTTCACTTTCAAGAAGCAGGAAATCGACCACCATAGATCTGTCGACACAAAAAATTGCAGAAGCCCCAAAAGAAGACCTAAGAGGACATGGAAATATTAAAGGATCCTTTTTTAATTATTTCATATTTCCATGGTGTTTGAATTTTTTTTTTTAAAATAGGAAGTGTTCATTAATTATCTGAATTCAAATGTGGTGATTTTGGTGGGAAGGCAAATTTGGCCAACAGTAACCTACACTGTCAACCTTCATACCTTTATACACTTTCCAAAATATAAAATTATATCTTTCTCACTTAGGGTTAACATCTAGGATGTTGTCCCTAATTGGTCAAGTAATTATTTTTATTAGCAAAACAATTCCTTAACATAAAATACTTGATTCCTTGTCCTTATCTTGTTCTATCAACTCATTATTGCAAATAGAAAAACTGCAATAACTTTGTGTGTACTGTTTGTAAAACCTTGCACACATACCTTTAGTATCCTAACATATTTTACTTGTATCTAAGAGCACAAATTCTAACAATATCTCTATTAACTGATTTAATCAAAATAGTGTCTATGCTGAGAAATAAACACTATGATACTTAGACATTTTTCTAATCCCTTCTATCAAAACTTTATCTTCATGATTTTATCACATAATCTTGACTATATGTTGTCATAAATGACAACCTTATACCATCTATCCTAGCCAAATTTTGAAAAATCTACCCCTTTGGCATTGATGACAACATATGGCAACATATCATTATCTTATTTTTACGATATTTACATAAGGATACAACCCCTTTGACTATGCTCTTACTTATAAATCTCTTATATAGTTTTCTTACTATATTCCCTTGGACCAATTTCCTTACTATACTCCACCTTTGACATCAATAATAGGTGGTGTTATAAATTATATATTTAAATAAAAAATTTAACTTCTATTTTTAAGATTGTTGAGTGGTTATTATGTGATTGAATCCAAAAAATTCCTTTTCAAAAATTAGAATTCCTTGAAAAACCTTTCCTTGACTTCTTCAGCTATGTTGATTAATGTACATAGCCCATATGATGCAATCTGTAGTACATTCAAATCTAAATACAAAAACTTTTTATATGATGCTTTAGCCAAAAATCATTCTTTCAATTGTTTATGCACATAGTCAATCTATAAGGTAAGGTGCTCTCTCAATAGTGAAAATATTTTCAATATCCTTTCCTTTTCCAGCTATAAGACCCAACCTCATCAAATTTTTTGCTAATTCTACTCTTTAAGTCCATGATTTTTACATTAAGACTTTGTACCTCAATAACAAAGGTCTTCAATTTTGTCAATTTGATATTAACTCATCTAAGATATCTTTGACAAAATCATGTGACAAAATACATTTTCCATATAATATATTTTCTTTAGCCAAGCATCTCCTTAATTCCTTCATGCATACATGGAGAATCTTAAAGTCTCCTCTAATGTTCTCACAAACATTTGTGAACATTTCAGCATCATGAAGGGTCTGAGCCTTTGTAGATGCAATCTCTAATAACTATGTGAACTCATTATCAATAGCCTTGATCACTTCATTTTCTCTTGTCTAAGGGTATGATTTAGTAACTTTTACTAATATGATACTTTGAAATTTCTCAATGACTTCCATTGATGATCAAAACATGGTCCATGATGATATAGAGGAGGCTAGAAAAAGCAGAAATGGGAAAATACTAAAATCTATTTTTTTACTATTTTCTATACTTTAGTATTTTGCATTTTGGGAGGCCTTAAAAGTATTTATGGGCCTTGAAATATTTGAAGAGTTATGTCTCTTGGAATTTGGAGATAGACAAATTCATTACCATTCCAATGGTGTAAGCAGTGTACATTTTTTAGCTATGTGTTGAAAGTTATGACTTCTAGAAGTAGACATAAAATTTGAAATAGTTTTAAAATAGTTTTCATATTTTTGATATTTTATTATGTAATAAAAATTATGTGAACTATTGATTTCTTTTCAAAGGGATGTTGGAGGCCCTTCAAATTCATCAAAAATTGTATAAACTTGAGTTTTGAATGAAATGAACCACTTTTGTCTTGCATAATAAATTGTTCTAATTGCATTAGAAGCACCAATTGTTGCAAGCATGTTAGCATGTTTATTTTTGTTCCTAGGAACACTCTAGATGTTGAATGCTTGAAAACCCTCAAGCAGATCCCACACTCTGTACTTACATGATTTGAGGAGATTATTCTTTGTGACATTTTGGCTCCTTACTTGATTAACAACGAACTGACTATCCCAAATACCCTTAGAGTTTTGATTCCTCTCTTTTGTGAAAATTGGAGATGTTGGATCAAAGCTTCATACTCTGATACATTATTGGTGTAGCTAAATTGGAGCCAATTAGAGAAATAAAACTTCTCCAGTTTAAGGGAAATGAGCATGACACTAGCCCTTCAACCATTCTTATTCCTTGAGCCATCAAAAAGCATGCTCCATAATCCATCAATATCTTCTTTCCTCTTTATGAGACTAGGAATAGCAGCATCCTTTTCTAATATACAGTATGTGTCAAGGCTAATTTCTAGGGCTTCTTCTACTTGATCAAATTGATAACCAATGGCCCACTCATTCAATAGATAATCAGGCACTTCTACTAAAGAAGTAGCAAGCTCATTTGCTATGTTTCCATCTTCCTCTTCAAAAATAATGCAATTCATGTTTATGGGACTTGGAGTATAGATCTCTATATGATTAAGGGATAGAGGCTCTAATCTTATGGAAGCTTTTTGTCCATACCTTGTTCCAAAAAATATTTAAGACCAATCAAATGAAATACAGCCACCTATTTGTGCAGTGAAATCTCTAGAAAGATAGATGGCAAAATGGGGTTCGACCTCAGCTACCGATATATCTTATATTACAATTGACTAGGACAAGTATATAAGGCCATCTTTGCATTCTTTAAGACTCCTATAGTCTTGAAAAAGCTGCTATCTAATTGGAGCACATCCCTAACCATTGGCTCATACTTAATGCCTATGAGATGGGCTACACCTAGCCCCTGAATCAATCATGAAATTATGGAATGGATTATCTCCTATGATCAAGGAAACATAAAATGGAGGAGGCCTAATTTTCTTACTTTTTTCTCCCCCTTTTATGGGTTGCATCAAACATGTTGCATTCTCCTCTCTAAGTGGTTGATCTTTTACTTATATATTCTCTAACTCCTACTGTAGTAGCTTCTTCTGTGATGGTATAGTAGCAACAACATCCCACATGGAGATATTAACATTAGTCCTCTTCATTTGATCTACCACATTGAAAGGAGTATTAGCTATTTTAATTGAAACCTTGGGAGTTGCATGGGTAGGTGTTTGAATTTGAGAAATTTAAGGTTCAATAGATGTCTTGTTGCTCATATCTTGTCTCTACTAAGGATCAATATTGGATTTTGTATTCATCACTAGCACATGAGGAGTAGCAACTAAAGTTGAAGCTTGATTAGGTGAGGGAGATGTAACATCTTCAACAACTCTCCTTTTACTTCTAGCTTTATGGGCTATAGCATCATGACTATCATGACAATGCTCCTCTACTTGATCTTTCAGGAAAGAACAATCTCCCTATTATTGTAGATGAGGACAATCTGTAGGTTGGATAAAATTGTATTGTTTTCTTGTTGCTTTCTCTTGTGAAGCCAAAGCTAAGTATGATTCCGCCTTCTAACACATACAATATCCATAGGAATTGTTACAAGAAGGACAGAAGTCTTCATCTTGAGCAAGATTATTTTGAGTGACTAAAGCCTTATTTATATTTATAGTAGGGGTATTGCCATTAGGTCTATTCTAATTGTAGGGGTCGTTGCTCTAATTTTTATTTGGAGGCCTATTGTGTGTAGTGGCCTAGTATTGAAGTTTGGGTGGCTTGTTGCTTTAAGCTTGTAGCCTTTCTAAGGTCACCAGCTTGTTACTCATTTTTTGTATCACTGAGAAACTATCCTCTAGCTTCTTCTCTTGACCCTATAACTTCTTGTCTATATTTTGCATCATAGATTGCATCATATCTTTAATTTCATCTATTCCATTCGAAGATGTGGAGGCTAAGGAGACAATAGAAAGGGGTTGACTTGTAGATATGGTAGGGATAGGGGCTACAGTAGGCTAATGATTGGACATTTTAGGGAAGAAAGGCATTGTAGACCTTGGAGGTAGCTTTTGTCCTTGTATTATGATATTTTATGACCTTATACAAATTTTATAAGTATTTGGTAAAGTATCTCCTCCCATAGTTTGTACTATAGTAGCTATGTCACTATTTAGGGCTCTAAGGTAATGTAAGAAAGCATTACCAAGGGAAGGCTTTACTATAGTGGGTATTCTATCCCATGTCTTATGAAATCTATAATTAAAATTAGTCATACATTCATGGGGTGCCCTTTGGATAGTTGTTAGCTATTCTAAAAGTGACATGTGATCACTTTTATCTTAAAAATGCTTGTAAAGTCCTACTCCTAACCCATCCCAATCAGTAATAGAGTTACAAGGCAAACCTCTATACTATTGTAATGCTTTTCCCTTTAGGATGAAGCTAGAAGCCTAACAACTACATCATCCTTTGTAACACCATGTATATTATAGACATTTGATATTTCTTGGATATGCTTGATAGGAGAAGTAGAAGTTTCACCAGTAAAATCAGGTATGCTTTTAAGAGCTGACACTAGAATGTCATGTCTTTGATCCAATAGGAGAGGACTTCCACCATTAAAGGTGGAAAATGTATGTACTCTAGGTTGTACCATATGAAATAATGATCTATTCAAATGAAAGGATGAAAACCTAGATCATGATCTATTAATAGGAGGGGTGGAAAGAGATCTTGCAGGTGTATGTGTTACTATTGCACTCCTAACTAGTGATAGAGATAATCTACTTCTCTTTCTTCTAGGGTTTGAAAATGAGAGCTCAATGTATTGAAAATTACCTCTAGAAGATGACCTTACAAGAGCCTTGGGCATGAATCATAGCAACTTTGGTTTGGGAACCAGAATATAGAGTTGGAGTCACCAAGTACTTGGAAATGAGCCTCTTGAAGGCCTAAAATACTGAGAGTAGCACTATCTTCTCAACATGTATTTGAAATTATTTCTTGACACTAGTAAACTAGTAGACTTATAATGCTTTAATACGTTAGTCCCACCGAGCGTGCCAAAAACTGTTGTCACAAAAGATTGCACCCTTGCCTGAAGTCTTTACCTAAAGGCAACCTTGTGAAACATGGGAACAATCTCCGAGTTGTGGGACTTGAACTATGAGATTGAGTCTCCAGAAAAGGTTGGCTTCCTTACTATCAGGGTGCACCTAACTACTCCTTGAGAGGAAAAGGGAGAAGGAATGAATGAAAAGAAAACTACCTAATCTAATATAAAGAGGGTGATACACCAAAATAGTTTGGTTAGTCATATCTCTATCAAACAATGCACTATTCATGAATATGATCTTAGAAAACACTAGTTCAACCTTTATTTTGGCTCAACAACCACATGCAAATTAGAAACCTAGTTGATATTATAAGGAAGGGACTTCACTCCATAACATTCAGTCAACTAGAGTCAATCCTCAGGATCCACCATGTGGACTAGTCACATTTTAACATTTTCCCACTTGATCATTCAAACTTGTGTTGACCCACATTTTAACCCTAGTCATAGCTTCAACACCATTTTAACTTTATTAATCATTTTCTTTACAAAACCACAAACTTAACTACAACTATTACCAGTTAGTCTCCATCTAGGCTCGCTAAGACAAATGTCCACTTGTCATTATGTTGCCATGGATAATGACCTTGCATCTTTGGTTACTAACATAATGATAATGCTTGATCTGTATCCAATGTGATAGTCCCAAAGATGAATTGACCCCTATCAATACTTTGACCAATGAAAATACTACCCTATGACAACTCATCTAATATTATTTATTTTTCTAATAGCCAACAATGGAAATAGGACCCACACATCCACATGTTGCATCGTCGCTATCTCATAATGCATTTCCATCATACATTTTTCCTTTGTGACGTGGAGACATGTGTTGATCTTAGAAGATTGGATGGCCATGAAAAAACCCCAATTGACCATCCTTGTCAATACCTCTAACCCATCAAGTATTGCCACATCATTAGATTGCCCTAACTCCTTACTTGTTCCACATCTTAAGCTTCAAATTGGCCCCACTTGTCCACATGTAGGTCTATCACTATCTCACTATGAAAAATTATTATGCATTTATGCATAGCGACAAGGTGACAACTATTGATCAATCTTCAATCTAATTGTGGACAAGGTACATTAAGAACTTGCCCACTTTTTTAAAGCACGAATAAAACCTCACCTACTATACTTTGTTTGAAAAATCTACTAGCTACATAGAAGGAAGGCCCATCTAGGGTACATGGCACACTGTTGCTATGTCACTGTGACTTTTGATCATTTGTTTTCTCATACTGATATAACAACGGCCATAGATTCAGATCTGATCAATAGACCACCTTACTACTTGATGATTTTTGTGCATGACTAAAGGGAAAATGCCCTATCTAGATGCATGTCATATTTTCTCTATTTAGTTATAACTTTTGGTTGTACAACTTCTGACAATAATAAAGTGACGGTCGTAGATCATGATTTGATCGACGGATGAGAAGATGTGGGCCTACTAGGATCTTAATAACATGTGACCACTTGAAGACTTAGGAGATAAAATATAACCTAAGGTTTAAAAATGTATTTGTAACATTGGGCCATTTGAATATTTGAATAAATATGACCATTGGGCATGTTTGAGACACAAAACCTAATTTTTGGCAGGAGGGCAAATATGACTAATAATTCCTCCTTCTATTCATCTTCAGAGCTTGTGTACTCTACCAAATTTTCAACAATAGAGGGGCCAAAATCCTTATCAGGATATTTTATTGTGTCTATTACAATGTTTGTGTTGTCCACATGTATTGTACCTGTGCTAATTGCTACTTTTGGCATCTTTGATGCTTCTACTACCTCATTCATCTCTGTATCTTTTTCTATTGGTTTAGATATTGATCTATCTTCTTGTTGTATTTGTACCTCTATTGTAGAGTGGGTAAGGATTTCTCCCCCTATCACCTTTCTTTCCTTTCATGAGCTTTCTTCTATAGAATTCGTAACCTCTACAAAAGCCTCTTCAATTTCTTTATTAACTTCTTCATATTTTCCTTCCATTATCAATATGGATATTTTCTTGTTTCATAGTAAAGGCTATATACTCTTCACTATTCTTTCAAGGTGCTTATCATTTTCTATCTCACGTAGTGTCCTTATCAATATTTCTATTTTACTCTTGTCCTCTTCAACAATTATATTCTCTCTATTAACTAATTTCTCATATAGTTCTTTGGGAATTTAACCTTTAATATCATGGAATTTCTATTAGACAAGATCATATGTCTAATGACTATGTTTTCCAACTAAAATTTGTTAAGGTTATCATATATGTGGTACTATTTTTTCAATTTCACAAAGTCTCCATGATCAATTATTATACAATTCAATCTCTTTTTTAAAAAAATTCAGTTCTTCCTTTCCCCAGTAGCTACTTCTAATTTTTCTTTATCTATTTCTCTATTAGGTTCTTCTTCTAGTGCTAGGTGGAGTACCTGACTGAAATTTAATTATACTGACAATAGGTGTTTCTCTATTGTCAATGGTATGGCTTGGCAATAAGAATATCATATTTCCTACTTACTTTCATTTCCATTACTATTCCCATGGATTCTCTAAATTCTTCTTTGTTCATACTTGATTCCTTGAGTATACCATCTATCTTCTTATCACTCTTTTCTTGATATCCTTACTATGCAGTTAAAAGTCTACTTCTTTTTCTTTTTCTTCATAGGTTTCCCATCTAATAAACTCATCATCCTTTTCTAATTTCAATATGATCTTTGCATTTTATTCAATTAACTCCTCTATAATTTCATATCCCATAGCTTCAATGAGTGAAACTCTTGGTTCTATTGCCTCTATGTATGTAACATGAGTTTCAACCATTAAAAAATTCCATCTAAGGATTTTTTGATAGAATTATTTGCAATAATTATAGCAACACAACCTCTAAATTAATTTCAAGCAAAACAAAAAGAAATTTATTTCCAAGGCAAAAATGTGTTAGCAAGTGCATTTCTAAAATTAGTAATCTAGAGTTTTCATAGAATTGTGAATACGTCTCAAAAATGGGGAGAGACATGGTTTGTATTAAGCCATATAGGATAGAAGATTATTCTAGGAATCCTTTTACTTGGATGACTCTGTGTTAGGGAGGCCTAGTTCCTTTTATGGAATCTATGATTATCTATGATGATAATATTGTTTCATCATAATTTGTTGATTCTTGGACTAATCTAGAAGACTCGCCATTAATGATGTTTCCTTCTATGTGAATAAGAAAATTATCACCATAGCTACTAGAATATCAATGGATGGTTTAAACTGAAAAAAGTTTATAAAGGCTACCGATAAAATAAGCATTAATAGGTTCTTTAAGAAGGATGAACATCCTGTGAGATGAAAAGGTGGGTTTACCCATGAGAGGCTCTCGTCCCCTTGGAATGAGGTAGATTTGGTATCTTCTATTAATACCATTTCCCACTATTGAATCATTTTAGGCACCATGATGAGGATTCGATTCTATTTTTTCTTTTACATGATCTAGAAGCCATTGTTTTTTATGTTAGGGATAGAATGAAAAAAAGAGAAAAGTTGTATACTATTTTATGCTAGGGTCTTATCCTTCAGCTCTATAATTTCCACCTTGGCTTTTCTCCTCCTTGTTGAGTTGTCTTAGTTAATAATTTCTTATCTCTAAGCCATGTTTCATATTAGTTTCCAATACTTATTTTATAAGAAGAGTTGATCAGTCATCACTGCAATTGAGCCACCGAATGATGGTCGAGTATTTATGGAATTATTTTATATTTCAATATAAGTCATGTAATTCTAAGATTTTCAAGAACCCTAGTGTAGACCAAGTCATAGTATATGTTGATTAAAGATACAAATTCTAAGAAAAGAAAACATAGTAAATGTTGAGTGAGTTAGTTACTATAAGGTATAAAGAAATCAAGGGACAACATGAATATTAGTTATGACTGAGTATCAAGATATTCAAGTGTCGAGTAAACCATTCTTAACATATATTTTTGTGATGACACAAACACTTATGTAAACCATTTTTGGCCAACTTCTATGTAATATTTTAGGATTGTGGAGAAAACTAAGAAAGTAATTACATATTTTTTCAAAAGACATCAATCCCTAGGAAACTGAGTAACCAATAGGGTAAACTTTAAGAAACCTCCGTGGAGAAAAAGATATAAAATATTGGTGAATATTTTAATATTTTGAAAAAAAAATCATTTTTACTGGCCAACATCTCAATTTTTTTATTTTAAATATTATTTACATAGGTGATTATTTTGGAATCATTTTTTTTTAGTAGAAAATATTGGCAAATCTTAATAAAAATAGGAAGTTTTCCAATCATCATGGAATATTACAAAACAAAATTGAATATGTTTTATCTCATGGAAATTATGAGGATAATTACATTATATTTTAAATCAACAGTGACAGCTAAATATTGGTTATATATCCCTAAAGTAACTAATAATTATGATAATTTTTGGTGTATTAATTTTTTGATGAATATTTCCTTCCTTATATTAAAAAAAAATACAATAGAGTTACATATTCATAAAAAAAGGGGCTGGGGGAAATAGGATCACCTTGCAAGTTCATACGAACATAGGCCGAAAATTAACTATTCATCAAAAAAAACTTTAAGAAAACATTAGAAAACATAGAAATCCTCATGTTGCCAGCGTAGCACTAGCTAAGGGGGGAGGATCCTTATCATCAGAGCCCCACACAAGGGTGGGGTGAGTAGAAGGCTCAGGGGGAGCCCATCCATCATCAGTAGCAATAGCATTATCTTCATCTTTCTCTCCCTCGGGCCTAGGAGGAGAAATGGCTAAGTCTAGCTGGGGAAACACCCACTTGGGATCTGAGTGCACAAAGGGCCAACTGATAGTAGGAGTAGTAGGAGGAGCCATTGGAGACCACCCCAAACTAGACCTCTAGGGAGGCAACACAGAGTGATGTCGATCACTAGATCCTCCAAAAGAGTGACACCAACCAAAAGCACCACTGCTGGGAGAGCAATGCAACTAACAATGAGGCATATGCGAGCAGCTAGCAGAATTGTTCCATCCTTGATGACGACCATGAGAAGGATTATATTCATCAAAGGCCAAATCTAGTGGAACAAAAGCTACCATACAGGGGGCATTTCCCCAATGAGCCAAAAGCTCATGTAAGTGAGCCACCTCCAAAGCCACTTTATCTATTTGTACTTCAATTTGCAACATGACATAGATATAAATACATGATTTAGCGTACATAGCCACTTTAATGTCAAGTGTGTTGTTAGCAAAAATAATTGCATTGTGGTCTTTCCAAATGGTAACTAAGATCTCCAATCTAAAAGCATGTCATATCTAGGCATACTTGAAGAGTATCTGAGTACTATCACCTAGGATAACCATATTCCAAGAAAAAGGTTCTAGGAAGAAGGGGCAAAGTAGATCATGGATCCATCGCTAGTAACATTGAGCCTATCTAAAGAACCAAAAAATGTGTAAAAGAGTCTATGGTTGACCATAGAAAGGGCAACAGGGGTCAAGAACTCCCAAGTGCCATAGTTCAAGGCCCAAAGGCAAGCCCTAGAAAAGAATACACCAGGTGAAATATGCAATTTTAGGCTCAGTAATGGCATGCCACATAGTAGAGAACCTATGACTCTAAGCATAATGAGAAGATTACAAATGCCATAATTGGTTGAGAACATCAACCATGGGCAAGTGAGGAACCAACCATTAGTAGCCTAACCTAGGCTTATAGCTAGTTACCAAGGTGTCTGGATACCACTTCTAGTCTTTCCACCAAGGGTGAGAGGACTGGATGCCCACTTTATGTAACAAATGTGGAGGCACCACAGAAACTAGAAGATCAAAATTCTTTCAATCTGGAAAGGTGAGCCAAAATTGTACTTTCATATCCTTCCATGACCGTAAGCTCATAGTAACTCTAGAGAAAAGATCTTTAGGGGTCCTTATGCCATTTTTTTTTTTTAAAAGAGCACTACCTCCATGCACCTTAGCTAGGGGAGCACCTTGGATACAAAATAATGGTGACCACTAGATATTGTGCTACTTCATGGAGAGCCCATCTCTAAACCCATTGCCAAGCCAGTGAAGCCAAGGCTTAACTACTTCATAGGCTTTCCAAATACTCTTGGCAACAAAAGTACCCTGAAACTGGATAGGTTCAATGGTGACAAGAAGGGCCCAAAACCCAATCCCCTTCTAGGCTTGCCAATGAACCAGAAAGCCTAAAGAAATGCAATGTCTTAACTAAATCTTCTAGGATTCATTGTCAAAAAGAGCTTGAATCACCCATTTGGCACATAAAGTAGTACCTTGCTTCTAGGTGAACAACAAGCCTAACCTACTAGACTCTTTGGGAAGATAGTAGAAATCTTAGGTGACTCTACGAAAGCCCTGGTGAGAAGCATATGATGCCCAGAGGAAGTTACATAATAGGCGCTCAAGTTTGAGCTAAGGGGTCTTTGAAGGAGCCCAATAGGAAGAATAGTACACATGGGTGGTGGCCAACACTTTGGACAAATTTGAAATTTTCTCGCAAGGGAGAGAGGTTTGGGGATCCAATACTCTAGCTTCTTCTCTATCGTGGCAAGAATCGCATTCCAAAGCTGGACATCTGAGGCTTGGAAGGAAAAAGGGATGCCTAGAAAATGAAAGAATTCCTAATGTTGAACCCATTTCCATTGATATTTCTCAAGCCAAGTAGGATGGGGAAGGGAAGATTGCCTATAGCAAAGCATTTTTTGTTACTGAATAGCAGACCCTGAAGTAAGACAAAATGTGTCAAGACATTGCAAAGCAGAGGCAACATTCTCTTCATCCTCTATGAGTGTGAGGAAGGAGTCATCTGCAAAATGACAATTCACAAGACGAACAAGGAAATCTAGGAGGGAAATTACCCTAGACCCTACTTTGTGAGATGGCATTTGTGAGAAAATACTGAAAACCTTCTGCTACCAACACATATAAAGAGGGTGTTAATGGGCATCCTTGTCAAATTGAACAATAAAGATCAAAAGCTTGAGACTAACAACCATTAATGGAGATGCAAGCAAAGGCATCCCCAAAAAGCATCTAGACTGACTATAAAAAAGTAGGGCCAAACCCAAGAGCTTGAAGCATTACTAAGATGAAAGGCCACTCAATCTGGTCATAAGCTTTGGAAAAATCAAATTTGAGAAAGATGACCTATTACTTGCAATGTCAAGCACATTCCATCCCTTCCCACACAACAATTATATTGTTTAGGATATAATGGGATTTGATAAAACCTATTTGTTTAGGCTAAATGGTCTAAGGAAGAAGATGATGGATTTTAAGAGAGAGAGAGCCTTGGTAATGATCTTGTAGGAGACATTCAACAAAGTCATAGGCCTCCAATTGCATTTGTCTTCAGGGTCACCCACCTTAGGTATGAATTTGATATTCCCCTTGTTAATAATATTTCCTAGAGAATGGGAATTGTAGGCCTTAATGTAAATGTTATGCAGGTCTAGTCAAATCTCATCCCAAAATGTTTTGTAAAATTCACAAGGGAAGCCATCACAACTAGGGGCCTTATCATCTGTCGTGGAGAAGATAGCTTCCTTAAGGTCTACTAAAGTGAGCTTCCACTCACAAAATGCATATTGTTCTAGAGTAAGACTTTCGAGAGTGATAGCCAAACAAGCCTACAATGCTTGCTCCTAGGCTATTGAGGGACCTTGCATTGTGAAAACTTTTTCATAGTGATGAACAAAAGCTTGGAGAACATCAGGAAGCTCACAAAAGGTGTACTAACCCTCCCGAATGCATTTGATCCCTACCATAGAGTGGCAAGCCCTCAATGTATTGAAAAATTCCTTGGAAGCATGATCACTAACCTCTAGTTAGTGAAGGTAGGCTTTGAGTTGAGCTCCTCGGGTAGTATAATTGTCTTGAACATACTTCTAATGGCAAAGGTTGGAAAGCTAAACCTAGAGATCCATATCAAATAGATTCATGGCAAGAGCTTCAGTGGCCATAGAAAGATCTTTGGTAGTGGCCTCATAGGATCTCTTGCGGTAATTGGCCAATTGCCTCCCATAAATGCAAATAAACCTCTTAGTATAGGTGATGGAATCATTACACCATTGAATCCACCCAAAGGAAGAGTGGGGCCTAGGTTCAAGGTTCCAAGTTTGTAAAATATGAGCAATAGTGCGAAGATGAGACAACACTAAAGTATTAAGGTAAAAATGAGTTTTACAATTATGAGGAGGGACAAAATGTCAGGTAATGGAGAAGTGGATGGGAAAATGGTCAGAAAGAGTCACGTTAGGGAGTGGAGTGACAGGTAACAGACTTGTGTGAGAAAAGGAGAAAAAGAACTAAGCAAAAATCATAGCACAATCCAAAATTTTAAGGACCCTGTCAACTCCCTCTCAAATGTTGGACTATGTGTACTAGACGCACATCAAACAAATAGTAGTGGAAGCAATAACATACAATCAACTAAAGCATACATAATAGGTTATATTCATTAAGGATCCCATGACATTTAATTGCATTTAAATCTAATCTAATACTAAATCTAACAACTACCACATCCATATGAAAGAATAATTATAAAGTCCAAAGTCCAAATTATACATTTGTTCTGAATGCCTCTTGGCAAATTAATTTCGAATACTCAATCATCCATTGTATATGTCACAGGGTATGAAAGGCTAAAAGAATATACATATGTAGAAATAGAAATAAAGATACAAAATCCTCCTTGAATCCATGATACAAAGTACAATAAAATAAAATAAACCATCCACCATACATGATACATCCATCCATCATAAAAGATTTAAACATCCAACATGAAATGCAACTATCCATCATAAAACATATCTAACTAAGTGTGTGGTTCCTCCTAACTGTCAATAGCATCATTAGACCATTGTGGGCCCTAGCCATCCCCTGAGCATAACATCCCAAGCCACCAAATAGATTGTCGGTACTATCATAATAGGGACATCACTACTAACATACTACAACATAAACATAAAGAAATGCATCAATAAATAACATCACCTAAACATGGTAAATAGAATCCCAAGAAGCTCCAGCCACAATGACTGTGAACGGATCTCAATGGTAAGAGTAAAAAGCACTACCACTCGACTACGTGGAACCTAAATGGCCCACTCCCACCATGCTGAGGAGATAGTCTCAAGTCCGAAACAGGATATCAAAACACATATCAAAAATACTCTCTAAGTCTAGGAAATTATAAAAGTATACTAACTCAAAGGTTCCAACACATAGATCGACATCTAGACCTAGAGGCACACAAAGACACGTAGGAAACCTAATATGTCAGCAGGAAAGTGTCATCGCACGAATCATGTTGGAACTTACCCAAGCAATCCCCTAGGAATCTCGGGTCCCCAATGATCCCTACGGCCACTAGTATCCTCTCGAATTGATGAGGCATACTATGAAATGCAAGTTCATAACCAAGAATTCTCTCAACTCCCATCCTAGTCTATACTAGCACTCAAGGCATGGGCGAGAACATAAAATTATCTTATTAGGTTCATTTTAATCCCCATTTAGTGTAATATTTTTACTTATTAAATCAACATACAATGAGTTACCCTAGTAGCCACTTAGCGCCCCATTCCCCATTGCAAGCCACTTCCCAACACTACATGCAGATAACCTACCCTAGGCTCATAACATCACAAATCAAGAATCATATAGATACCACCTCAGTCCTATACAAGTGACTAGAAAGCATCAAAAGATAATCCACAATATTCACATCAGTTCTCCATGAGCAACTAAAAAGCATCAAAGATAACTCACAATATCCATTGATTCTCAATGAGCAACCATAAAGCATACCAAGATAAATCATAATACCCATCGGTTCTCAATGAGCAACTAGAAAGTATCCCAAAATAATACTGGTTGAAGACTCCAAAATGGTCAAGTCAAACATCTTATAACATGACATCATCAAGAAAAAATAAACACTTTAGTCCCATCAAGGTGACTGGAAGGTAATCCAAGTATAATTGATAGAGGACTCAAAAATGGTTAAGTCAAATATCTCATAAACGTACACCTCAACTTCATACAAGAAGACTGGAAAATAATAACAACAATAAATACAACCATAACATAAAGCATACCATCACAATTCCATGGTTGGGTTTAGAAGATCAAGAAAAAATTACCATAACATCACATTCATAGAACCCCCAAGCCTCTGGTAACAACCTAAACTGATCAACACTAGATCAAACCAAAAAACCCCAAAACATAGACAAGACATAGAAAGAAAAATAATCCCATAGTTGATTTAAATTCACATGGTTCAGTTAAACATTAAGATTTCAGTTTTTGTCTTATCCCAAGTGCATTTCAAGTGTGTAAGAATCCTTAGTTTATTCCACCTAACAACCCATTCATTTATTTGACTCAAATATAAAGTTACCCTCTTGATAAAAGTCAATCTCCTAAAAGGATAAATTCTGAGGATAACATTTATTTATTTAAGTTATAAAACTAACCATTATTGATTTTAAATAAAATAATTACAATTTTATTAAAATCGATATTATTAATTTTTAGCAATAATATTTAAATTTGCAACTTCATTAACAACTTTCATTATTAATTAATCTTAATTAAATCAAATTTTAATTAAATTAATTAATAATTAATAAAAACTATATTATTAATCATTAATATAATTTAATAATAAAATTATTAATAATTAATAATATAAATTCAATATAATTTAAAATTTAATATAACTTAAATTTAATAATTTTAAAAATTTAATATAATTAAAATTTAATAATTTAAAAATTTATTATAATTAATATTTAATAAATTTAAAATTTTAAAAAAATGCATCCCTTTTTATAAGGACACGGTCAGACTATCAAAGACAGCCACGGACTGCATACACAATCGCGGTCTACTACAACAACCACCGCCTAAATAGGTAAGTTGGGGGTAGGGGGGTGGAACCCACCTCCTCCCAATTTAATTTAATTTTTTTAATATATAATTTGCATTGTAAACTTTTTTCTTTAATTCATTTTTTTTAATATTTAAATTTATTTATTTTTAAATTAATTATTAAAAATCTCCTTCTTCCCATAAAGTATATTATTATTATTATTCTTTAAATAATTTTATTTATTTAAAAATAAACCCCTCTATTAATATTATATAATTACTAATATATTTATTTATTTATTTATTTATTTATTTATTTATTTATATGTTTTGTAAATATAGTATGATAGAAGAATTACTATCAACCATATGAATTTTTCAACTTAGAATTTTCAAATTTCAATTTCAAAACTTTCCCAAATAATCTCATAAAAAGGTTCGATTAGCATTCGAATTTCTAAATTAAATTTTCTTTCAAATCTCAAACCCTTTCCATTTCAATTACAATTTCTTTTTTAAACCTATGTACGGACAAGGTTTTTAGATTAATCAATTTTTTTTTCAATCTTAGTATACAAATGAGATGCAACACAAATATCATAGGATTCAGACAAGAGAATGTAAGATTCATGCAACTAAATCTAGAGAATTAATTCAACAGTCATGAAGAAGACATGATTATCAAATTGCATAATTTCATTAGTGATAAAAACACAAGACCCTACCTAATCTTGATGCTTTCTAGTCACTTGTATAGGACTGAGGTGGTATCTATATGATTCTTTATTTGTGATGTTATCAGCCTAGGGTAGATTCTCTACATGTAGTGTCAGGAAGTGACTTACAATGGGGAACGGGGCCCTAAGTGGCTACCAAGGTAACTCATTGTAAGCTATTTTAATAAGTGAAAATATTGAACTAAATGGGGATTAAAATGAGCCTAATAAGATAATTTTATGTTCTTGCCCATGCCTCAAGTGCTAGTATAGAAGAGGATGGGAGTAGAGAGAATGCTTGGTTATGACCTTGCATTCCATAGTATGCCTTGTAAGTACGAGAGGATACTACTAGCCACAAGGATCATTGGGACCTGGGATTCCTAGGGGATTGCTTGGGTAACTTCCAACATGATTCGTACGATGACACTTTCTCGCTTACATAGTAGGTTTCCTATGTGTCTTTGTGTGCCTCTGGGTCTAGATGTCGATCTATGTGTTGGAACCTTTGAGTTAGTATACTTTTAGGATTTCTTGGACTTAGAGAGTATTTGTGAGATGTGTTTTGATATCCTGTTTGGTACTTGAGACTATCTCCCCAACGCAATGGGAGTGGGCCATTTAGGTTCCACGTGGTCAAGTGGTAATGCTTTTTACTCTTACCATTGAGATATGTCTGTAGTCACCATGGCTAGAGCTTCTTGGGATGCTATTTACCATGTTTCGGTGATGTCATTTATTGATGCATTTCTTTATGTTTATGTTGTAGTATGTTAGTAGTGATGTCCCTATTATGATATTATCGACAATTTGTTTGGTGGCTTGGAATATTACACGCGGGGGATGGCTAGGGCCCATGATGGTTGGGAGGAACCACACACTTAGTTAGCTATGTTTTATGATGGATAGTTGCATTTCATGTTGGATGTTTAAATATTTTATGATGGATTCATGTATCATGTATGGTGGATGGTTTCTTTTATTTTAATGTACTTTGTATCATGGATTCGAGGAGGATGATGTATCTTTATTTCTATTTCTACATATGTATATTCTTTTAGCCTTTCATACCCTGTGACATGTACAGTGGATGATTGAGTATTTTGAATTAATTTGCTAAGAGGCATTCGGAACAAATGTATAATTTGGACTTTGGACTTTATAATTATTCGTTCATATGGATGTGGTAGTTGTTAGATTTAGTATTAGATTAGATTTAAATGTAATTCAACGTCATGGGATCCTTAAGGAATGTAACATGTTATGTATGCTTTTAGTTGATTGTATGTTATTGCTTCTGCTACTATGTGTTTGATGTGCATGTTATACTTTCTTACTTTTTAAAAAAAATGTTAGCAAACTTAGTAAAACTTTAGGTCATTTCTTTTGGGTCCGTTGGCAAGGCATTACAGTACCAGTAAGGAAATGTTGAAGGACAATAATGCACAAATCATGACAAAATGATCAATGACCCCCACACAAATTTAAGGCATACCCTAATACCATGATGATAGAAGATGCATCAAGTGCTTTGTCATCAATTCCTTCTAGAGCCATTATGGTACATCAGGTTCATTCATGTTACATGTGAAAGTTAGGAGAAATTAGAGAATTTGAATTAATAAATTATTGTGACAAATTGTGTAAAAATAGAGTTATGAAGGATAATTTATCAAGGTCACTGTCAAGAAATAACTTACTTGTGCCCTAGCCTTTTCGAAGGTTTTCAAAGTGGAATGGATCAAGATCATCTTAAGAAAAGTGCATGACATGAAATTGTGGCTAGTAAGTGGGCCAATAAAACTTAATAAGGCAATAATATATTGAGTAACAAGGTATCCAACCCTAGATTGATTGAAGACAATGTGGTGTACAGAAAGGAATATTATTGAAGATCAAACAAAGGCCAAGTGAAATGACCAAGGAATGTTAACAGATGACATTGAAGACCCTATTATTGAGTTATTTGTATGTGTGTTTGCACACAAGCTCTATCAGTCAAGCTGACTGAATAGTGTTTAATGCATTGCAATGGACTTAGGTTATAAGATAATAAATAAAGACCATAGCTATGATCTCGCTGAGCTATAATTGACACAACTAACCAAGAATCTTGGAGGGATTAGGAAAGAAAAGAAAATATCACTTAATTTTGGGTCACTATTGATTTGCATTTTATTTTATGTCCAAGATTCTTTTCCAATTGTTGGAACTGTAGTGTGGGATAAGACAAGAGCCGTGACTGAGAAAACAAATATTTTTATTGAACAATTGGGTGAAATTTTTGAAACCATAATAGATGGTTATTTTGATAAGTTTAAAAGAAAAATGAAGAATAGATTGACGTTTGTACAGTCAATTGTTGAACACTATTATGAAGACATTTATTTCATGGTGGACACTAACAATACATATGCACAAATTGTACTACCAAGGGTTGCATGGCTAAGGTCGATGCAATATGAGGTGAATGTAGATGAGATCACTACAACTATTACAAATTTTTTATCTAAAGAGATTGGCAAGAATGCCAAGCCATTTGGTAATTATGAATCAACCAAGATAAAAATGATGATGCAATCTAAAGTGCCTAGGATGGATAAAAGAAGAAAAAAGATATTTTCTTATCATGAGGGAAAACTTGGTGAAGGACCCCTATAGATAACTAACGGAAAAGGGGAAGAAGAAGAAGAAGAAGATGAAGACAAAGGAAAAAAATCAAAAGGAAAGAACTAGTGGCTATCAAGCCCAAGGAAAAAAAACAAAATATATTTGGTTGTAGTTATTCATCCCTCCTTGCACCAGCAATACATCTCCTCAAGCACTACTTTCCGCAACCCTTAATGGTTGGGAACATATATCATATTTTGGTATTTTAGTAACCCATCATCATCAAATGAATATTCATCAAAATGAAAATCAGATGAGTTGGTATGTAATTCTAACTTCACCCATTCATAATGAGTTTCACCAAGAAGATAGTGTAAAATGTAATCCCTCATGCAAGTCCTAGAAGTAGTGATAGCAGTGATATGTCTTCTATGACTAAGAGCATCTATTATCCTATTCTCTATTGCCTTAATATATTCAATTTTGAAATCATACTCTTCAAGGAACACTAACCATCTCCTCAGTGTGACATTAAGATTGGGTTGAGTGAAGATATATCTCAGACCCATGTGATCAATCTTAAGTTCAAATGGATTTCTTAAAAATTAATGTCGCCACATATGTAAAGCATGTACATGACGAATGTTATAATGGGGGGTCTTGATTACTACATCCATCCATGCATCTTTTTTATTTTTGTATCTCTCTTTTTTGGGGAGGGACTTTACCATGATTTGTTTCCTCTTTCTCTTCTTTATGGAAGATAACAATGCATGATTTTGCATTTTGTACATGGGTACCTAACATGGCCTAGCACTCAAGACCCATCTTGACTTTTCATCTAGCTTTTATGATATTAAGTGAATTCCCCTAACTTATACAAAAGAGGGGGTGTTGGTGTAGTTAAAAATTACTAAGTACATTTTACTTAAGTTTACTTAGATTAATACATTTTCATATTATTTTTTCATTAAATTATGTAGGAGTTTGCATTATGTTTTAGCATATGGTGTAGGAGAAATTCATTTGCACATAGTTGATATCTTACACCTCATTATTTGTAAGCTCCACCTTTGTGTTATTATCACATTATCTCATTTTTATACATGTTGCACATATTTTTTTACACAATGGAGGATGACCCACCTTTGGTGGACACAAGCTTGCACCTTGTATGGCTGATAGCTTATCTCTATCATCAATCTTAGTTATCATACATTGGCTATATATTGAGGCACATCAATGATGTATTCATCCACTATCCATTATTGTTTGACTATTCATCATCATTGAATCAATTCATATAGGAACATATCATTTTGTCTCTCTTGTTGTGCTATCTATTGAACTTCTAGATTTTGACACTATTATTCTTTGACATAGGAAAGTTCTTACAGATTTGTTAGAGAGACATGAAAAATGAGTACACCTTCATGCATATATAAAGAAAATTTATAATTCAATTTAGGGATCACCATTTTGTAAAAAATTCTAGGTTCAAGTATTATATGATGAACATGATAATGAGGCACCAAGAACAAAATTTCATCCATTTTCCCAAAATGGCATATTCAAGATTTTTCAGTAGCCATAAACAAATTGTAAGAGTGCATGGAACATATACCAAACATACATCTACTTTATAAGTTAATGTGTTTTGACACAACATTGAAATGTATAAGGTCATATTGGAAAACAATTCAAGGAAAATTATGTGATGTGCTAAAACAAATAGGGACATCAAACAAATTCTTAATATTTAGTGCAATTGATATGCATTGACTAGATCTATATGTTTTAATATCAATAACTCCACAAAAAATCCCGACGGAAGCCCAAAAATGGAGAAGAAAAATTTATTGATTACCCTCACATTATCACTCACTACATGCGACTCAAAAATACAATTATTTGAGAAGAGATTTAAAGAGAAAGCATTGAATGTTAATTACTGTTGGTTGAGATATCAATATGAAAACATAGGGTATCTTTATATGTACAAGATTTTTTATGGTGTCATGTTGTTCCAAATATGGATTCGATAGATTGACATACTGAAGAACAGGTCAACATGACTAGAATTTATCTTCACTCTATTGTTTATGCATGGAATCCATAGGTATATTTTGGCCAATACAATATGGAGGTATTTTTTTAAAAATCTCTCTTTCAGTCATGAGATTTCTAATTCTAAAGTATACCAAATATGATTTTTTAAATTTTGTTCAGGCATTTCAAACTTTTGCACAATATCCATCCTTGAAAATCACAATATAAATTTTACAAATGGATATTGATCAAGATTATAATGAAATCTTGAATAATATTCAAAGACATACAATGTATAAAGAGAGTGCATGCCTTAGAGGGGGAAAATATGGATTGCTGTTATAAATTGTTTGTTTCTTTTTGTATGGGAATAATATACTAGTAGATTATTTATTACAATATAACTAGTTGTAAAATAAATTCTAGGTATAATACCCCTTGGTCTTTAAATGTAAATGACTCTAAATTATATAAAGATGTAGTAACTGCTAGGATTACCCACAGACATAAATAATAATTAGATGCAAATATAACCATATCAAAAATAATAAATCACACAGAAGAGAACACAAGGCACAAGGATTTATGGTTCACTCAATCCTTGGACTACATCCACCAACAACAAGTCCAATATTATTATTATCTAGTGATTGCAATCTAAAATCCCTTATAGCTCAATATCATTGCAAGAAGATACAATCTCATCATAGATTATGAAATCCCTAACCCTTAGTCATTTTATACAAGCTTTCACCATTTACAAAGTTAGGGCTAGAATAAGTTGTCCAATACAAAAATAACAGCTGACACATTTTAAAATAGTAGTTCATTTTTTTCTTTGGGACTGTTACCCCTAAAAAACCCCATTGGGTCATTACCCCTCAACCCCACATTGTACTATGATATAGAGTTCACCTAGGGTGATGTCCTAGGACCCTACAAGGGGCATTGTCCCTTGACCCCATCTTAGGGGCACTGACCCTAAACCCCCATAGAAATATTATGGGGGAAACCATGCCAAATAAATGTCCAATTTTGATTAGGCTTCACATCAGAACAGAAATTGATGAAAAAGACTTTGAACCTACAAAAAATGGTGATAGAATCAACCACATAATTATTACATTTTTCAATTATGGAGAGATAATATAGATTGGAAACCAATTTTATAGGGCATGTTGTTATTAGATGCATTGCAAAATATGCATCCAAAGTGGAGAAAAGATCATAAATATACCATCAAAGGTTGATGTGTTTGTCTAATATAAAGAATCCTAATGACTTTGCCTCCAAAGAGTATAGAAAAAATTTACCTAAAACTATCATCAAACAAGATGTTGTAGATCAAGAAACATATCACATTCTCCTTGAACATCCTTTGGTTGAAGGTGGTAGAAAATTTGTTAATCTTAAATTTTCACATAAAAAATTCAAAATTATTAACACAAATAATGATAATGTTATTGAAGAGAAGATAGAATCATTCATAGATGCATGTAGAATATATTATTTTTCTATAGAAACTATATGTTTGATTTATATCTCAAAAGAATGGATATAATAAGAAAAAGAAAAAAAGAAAAGAAATGAAAAAGATAGGCAAAAGAATGAAATTGTTAGAGTTCATCCAAGAATTGTTTCTAATCCACCACGCATGTTAGAAAAATTCATTATGATTATTTTTCAAAATTTCTCTTATATAAAACATTTCATGACATTACAATAGATATTCATGAAGATAATAACACAATAATTTCAAAATGGAAGTCATTGTATCATGTTCCATGACATGTGGAAGTGTATCTTTAGAAGATATTGACAACAAAAATAAATCAAAAATTGAAAATAATGTAATTATTTAATGTAACATTACATATCATGAATGAGAAATCATTTCATAATTGCATTATGGATAACCAATGCAGGTCTATAAAATTGATATGCTAGGAAGAAGGGATATGGATAGACAATATAATTGGTCAAATTAATACAAGTCTGATGAACATACTATAGAGGCAATATCTTTTTGGTAAAGTGGGAGAAAATAGATGTTTTGTAAATCAATTTACCCAACAATAAACTAATAGAGATAATTTAAGTGAAAGATAGAAAAAGACATTTGATATAATTATGACACACTATCATGGGGACCAAAATGTGATTCCCTTGTTTTTGATATTTGAAGGAATAGAAGGTACTAGAAAGGCATATTTAATCAATGCAATCAGTAAATATCTCAAGCATGAGAACTTTATGCTTCTACTACTAGCAACAATAGGAGTAGAAACATACAACATAGGTGGATCAACTCTACATTTTGAGTTGAAGATCCTAATAAATTATTTTACTTAGCTAGAAGGAACACATTTGAAAATTTTTTCAAGAAGAACTAAGTCATATGATATATTTATATATTAATGGATGAAATAGATTGATTGGGGAGATGTTGTTTGGCAATATAGGGTCATGACTTCATCAACTATTTTCTCAAAATGTTAGTATGAACTTTGCAATCATGTTTTCATTTCAAATATATATCATGCATTGGTAAAAATTTATTATTTATGACTTATGATATATAAAATAATTTATGCAGTATATAAAGTATTATCAATTATTTGTTACTTTTTCCAAGAATTTTGATGATTTTAGATGGTGACCTCAAACAACTTCCTCTAATGAAAGAAAAAGTACCATGTGATAGAAAGAGTTGAGAAATCATACCATGTTAATTCTTTTAGGTTGTGGTCACATTGAAAATAATTTATAGACAAGATGAAGAGGATTTGGAAGACACAAAAAAATTGTTAATTACTCACAAATCTTAGAGATGCACAACCAAAAATTGGTCACTAAAATTCATTGATGTCAAGAATAAGGAGCAATATTTCTCTAGATATAAATGACGATTTTGAAAATATGTTCATTTATTTTCCATTAATGATAATATTTGGATTCACAATTAACCTAGAATAGATTCTCTTTAACAGCCTATTGCACATATTATTGCAAAAAAAGTTTTAAATTTTAGAGGTGCAAATGATAGTTTTCCTAATGAACTTGATATGGAATTTTTTATCTCGAATCATACAAAAGTTATGTCAACTTCAAATTTTTGTATACACGTGGACCTTCTAAATGGGGCTCTAGTTTATGTTAATGAAATAGTCTAGAAACCAGAAAGTATGCTACCTTAACTACCTTTGTATGTCATGGTGAAATTTGAAACCTATTCTGGATTATCATTCAATAATGAATATTAAAAAATAATACATGTTAGTGTTGTATAGAGAGGTTCTATAACTTAGATACCATTGTGATTGGCTTGAGCATTAACAATACACAAATCTCAATTTTGGATACTTGGAAAGACAACAATTGATATATGACCAATAGAGAGAAGAGGAATGACATTTATGACTATATCTAGAGTAAATTAATTAAAAGAATTTATGGTAATGCCATCATTTTCTTATGACTGTTATGAGAAAATGAAAAAGGGGGAACAACTTGAAAAATGAAAAGTTGAAGAAAGAAGACTTAAAGTAATAGAAATCGATTCATAAAATATTTGTGAACAAAAATGACACCGAATTTGGAAATAATAAAGACTTGTTTATAATATTATAATTAAATGCTTATGTAGATAGACATATTTTAAAGTTATGACTATGTACATTTTCTTAAAGCATTCAAATAATTGTCCGCATGAAATGTATTGTAAAAAAAAATCCCCTTTTATGTTATTCATCATTTTAATTCTAAATTTTATTATTTTTATCAATAATCTTTTTTATGTTTCTATCTTAATAGATTCCAAGATAAATATACTCTTAATATTTATTAAAAATTATTACATCTATATTTTCTCTCTTGTATTATAGATATTTTTAGTTATTTCTTTTTAGATATTTGAAGAAAACAAAAATGCTAAGATAAATAATAATTAGAGTTAAAAAAAAATTTGGGCATATTGATCTTCAAAGAATACACATTGAAGAAAGAACAAAATATTTTTCTTTTAAAAGGCTTTTTTAAGGAACCAAATTACAGAGGTTTTAGTCACCAGCTCTTCAAAAATTTATTCACTTCTACAAAGATATTATTTTTATAGAATTGGTTTGTTGTGAAGAGTGTGATCCTGCCAAGTTGTACATTATTACTAGAGTGTGATATTATTAGAAAAATCTCTTTATTCCATTGAATCAAATGAATGTGAAGTTAGCTATTTAAAAATAATTCATTGAGCCCCTCAAATTAGAGCTCGGGATCTTGTAATTTTTCACTATTATGGTCAAATTTATTGGGTTAATGGACACTCCATAGAATTGACATGTGGTTGAAAGATGGAGACCTCAATGGATTTTTTTAGTCTTTAATTTCATGAAAAATAAGAAAAATTATCGTAGAAGAAATACCTATGTAAACCCAAATAGTTTTTGAGTTTCATACAAAAAATCGTGGAGATATAGGCACTTTTTATTTGCAACATCAAACCTATGAACATCTATATTGGTTCAAAATTTTAAACCTAACAACTCGTGATTTGATTCTACAAAATATAGTTCAATATAATGATGACATTGATTTTTATTATAATAATTTACTCCTTATTATATTGATATAACCTTGTATTTGTGATGTTCAGATAAAATATATGAACAATTAAATGTTATAAAGAAGAATTATGCATATATAAAGCAAATTTTCATTAATAATTAGATTGATAAATGTTATAGATCATATTCATTTATACAAATTATTGTTTAATAGATTCCAAGATAAATGTACTCTTAATATTTATTAAAAATTATTACATCTATATTTTCTCTCTTGTATTTTAGTTGTTTTTGGTTATTTCTTTCTACATATTTGAAGAAAACAAAAATGCTAAGATAAATAATAATTAGATTTAAAAACTTTTTTGGGCATATTGATCTTCAAAGAATACACATTGAAGAAAGAACAAGCTATTTTTCTTTTAAAAGGCTTCTTTAAGGAACCAGATTACAGAGGTTTTAGCCATCAGCTCTTCAAAAATTTAGTCACTTCTACAAAGATATTATTTTTATATAATTGGTTTGTTGTGAAGAGTGTGATCCTACCAAGTTGTACATTATTACTAGAGTGTGATATTATTAGAAAAATCTCTTTATTCCATTGAATCAAATGAATGTGAAGTTAGCTATTTAAAAATAATTCATTGAGCCCCTCAAATTAGAGCTCGGGATCTTGCAATTTTTCACTATTATGGTCAAATTTTCTGGGTTAATGGACACTCCATAGAATTGACATGTGGATGAAAGATAGAGACCTGGATTTTTTTAGTCTTCCATTTCATGAAAAATAAGGAAAATTATCGTAGAAGAAATACCTACATGAACCCAAATAATTTTTGAGTTTCATACAACAAATCATGGAGATATAGGCATTTTTTATTTGCAACATCAAACCTTTGAACATCTATATTGTTTCAAAATTTTAAACCTAACAACTCGTGATTTGATTCTACAAAATATAGTTCAATATAATGATGACATTGATTTTGATTATAATAAGTTACTCTTTATTATATTGATATAAACTTGTATTTGCGATGTTCAAATAAAATCTATGAACGATTAAATGTTATAAAGAAGAATTATGCATATATAAAGCATATTTTTACTAATATTCAGATTGATAAATGTTATAGATCATATTCATTTATACAAATTATTGTTTAATAGATTCCAAGATAAATGTACTCTTAATATTTATTAAAAATTATTACATCTATATTTTCTCTCTTGTATCATAGATGTTTTCAATTATTTGCGTCGGTGTTTTTGGAGATCTTCTGCAGTCAATTTTGGATTGGGGGTTTTATTGTTTGCATGGCAGGGCCTGGGATTTCTTCTCCATTGGTGAGAACAGATGGTTCTTCTCCAACTATGCATGCAATGAGATTTGAATCATTTTATTCAGGGGAGAGCTCCAAGCTGAAAAAAGTTAATGGTTGTCTTCCGCGTAGCCATGATCGCCCTGTTCTGGTTATTCCTCCAATGGTTGTAATGGAGGACATTGATTATTGGACCAAGCATGCTTTGATATGAAAATTTCTTGGAATCCGAATTTCCCTATCCGCTCTTGAGGCATGGATCCGTCGCTCTTGGCAGGTGGAAGGCGATATGGAGATTATGTTGGCAGGGACTAGTTATTTTTTTGTTGTATTCTCTTGCATGTCTGATCATGATCGTGTTTTTGAAGGAGGCCCTTATTTCTACAATAATGTGGGGTTATTTGTCAAACCTTGGCATTCAGGTTTTAATTCTGCTGAGGATCTCCCTTCAACAGTGCCAGTTTAGGTTCGCTTGCCTCGTCTTCCCTTGGAATTTTGGCGTGAAGACATCCTTCGACAAATTGTTGCTTTGTTGGGGAAGCCAGCTGCGATCGCACATCAAACCCTCGATAAAAAGGTTATTTCTTTTGCTAGAATTTGTGTTGAAATTAATTTGAATAACCCATTACCAGATTCTTTGGAAATTTGTCTAGGGGATTCTTCTTGGGTGCAGCAGTTAGATTATGAATCCCTCCCTTTTCATTGCCGGATTTGTCATGAGTATGGTCATTTACTGCGACAGTGCCCCCGTAACTCGAGTTTCAAAGGAGTGGATCAGTCTACATGTGGAAATGCTGGTGGTTTGGTAGATACTACAGGGAAAGGACAATCTCAAATGGTTAATACTACCAAGGGGAAGAATCCACAAGATGCTACAGGTAAGGGTAAGGCTCCAATGCAGGATAAGGATGGATTTACCCCTGTTCGTCCTCGAGCTAAGCGACATGGTCAAAAGAGGCCTTTGAAAGAAAGATTATCTGATTCAAGTTTTAACCGTTTTGAGGTGCTGGATAGTATGGTTCTAGAGGAGGGTATTCCTCCTCCTATCTCTTCTGATCCAGCTTGCCCAGATGAGAGATCTGTTCCTAATGACGCTTGTGGGGCATCTCAAGTTGTAGTATATCAGAATTGTGAGGTTCCTGTAGCTCCTGTGACAACGGCTCTGGCGACTCCTGCAGTGTTGGAAGATGATGATGTTGTTTTGGCTGACTTGGTTAAGGATGTGCTACCATCAGGTAAGGGCAAGGGATCTCCTCTCCCCTTGGGGTTGCTGCCTCAACCCTTTAAGTGGGCTTCTTCTTCTCCCCCTCTAAGGAGTGGGCGCAAAATAGACCAAGAGAAGATTAAACTCACGGGAGATATATTGATTGAGTCTGGTTCAGTGAAACCTTTGGATTCTCATTTTCCCAAATCTACCCAATGATGATTATTCTCTCATGGAATGTAAAGGGGTTGAATAGCATCCCTAGACAAAAGGCTATTCATAACTTGGTGGTTGATCATAGTCCTGATGCTTTTTGTATCCAAGAGACTAAGCTCTTTGTGGAGTCTATGTTCCAACATGCCTTGAGTATTTGGTCTCGTGGCCAATGCCAGTGTGTTGGGGCAACAGGCAGTGCTGGTGGTTTAGCTATATTTTGGGATCCTCAAAAAATTTCTCCTCTTGGCTGGATGTCTTCTCGCTCAGCTCTCTCTATGGTAGCTTCTGATCTAGACTCAGGAGAGGTAAACATGGTTACTAATGTGTATGCACCTGTTGATCTTGTGGGAAAGGAGGAACTTTGGGAACATATTCAATATGTTAGAAATTGTCATCCTTATCATCCTTGGGTGTTAGTAGGGGACTTCAATTCAGTTTTAAGTCTGGAAGAGAAGCATGGTGGTTTGGCTAGATTGGGGCCTTCTTCTGCTCTTCTTCGGCAACACATATCTCTTTTGCATCTCTCTGATGTTAAGCCTTCTAATGGCCTCTATACCTAGAATAATCGCAGGACTGGTGTTGCTGCTATCTCAGAACGCCTGGATAGATTTCTTGTTTCTTGCTTCTAGCTTAGTGGCACCCTCACTATCTCTTCAGAAATCCTTGATTGGAGGGGTTCAGATCATTGGCCAATCAAATTTTCCGTTATAGGGGCTTATGTTCCGAAGCATCCTCCTTTTAAGTTCCAGTTGATGTGGCTTCTTCACTCCTCTCTTCATGATTTTGTTTTTTGTTGGTGGAAAGATGGTGCCCCTGCATATGGTACTGCAATGTTCTCATTTTCTAAAAGGCTTCAATATGTTAAAATGCAGCTCAAGATATGGAATAGGGAATGCTTTGGGAATCTTCACTTTATGAAGAGGCTTACTCAAGAAAATCTTGATGTCATCACAAGGGAGATTAGAGATCGAGGTTTCTCGAAGGATCATGGCCAGGCTGAATCCCTTGCTTCTAGAGCTCTAGAAGAATGGGAACTTCGAGAGGAAATTTTTTGGAAGCAAAAGGCTCGAGTTGATTGGCTCTAGGAAGGTGATCGAAATGATGCCTTTTTCCATAAAACAGTGCAATCTCGCCGGAATCAAAGCACTATCTCTTCTTTGGTTAATTCTCAAGGTATCCAACTGAATTCCTTGCCAGCTTTGTTCCAGGAGGCTATTTCGTACTTCTCTACCCTCTTCTCTGAGGACTCTCCTCCTGTTGATAATAAAGAAAATATTATTTTGTCCTGTATTCCTTCCCTTATCACTCAGGAAATGAATGATTATCTCATGCGTCCTATCTCTTTGGAAGAGCTGGAGGCGGTGGTCTTTGGCATGCCTAAGGGGAAGGCTCCTGGTCCTGATAGTTTTCCAGTTGAATTCTTTCAAGAATTTTGGGACATCATTAATCATGATTTGTTGGAGGTGGTTAAAGAATCCTATACTAGCAAGCAGATGCTTCGAGCTTTGAACTCTACATTCTTGACTCTTATTCCTAAGAGAGAGGGTGCTAATCAATTGGAGTTTTTTAGACCAATTGCCTTATGTAATGTGGTCTACAAAGTTATTACTAAGCTTATTGCTGAGAGACTGAAAAGGTGGCTTCCCATTATTATCTCAGAAGAACAAGGTGGTTTTGTTGCTGGAAGACAAATTTTGGATGGGGTGGTTATTGCTACTGAGGCTATTCACTCTATGGCTACTTCAAGGGAGAGAGCCATGTTTGTTAAGCTGGATATGGCTAAGGCCTATGATAGAGTTAAATGGAGCTTCCTAAGGAGTATTCTTCTTTCTTTTGGATTTAGCTCTGACTGGGTGAGTTGGATTATAAGTTGCGTTACTTCTACCTCTTTTTCTATTCGTATTAATGGTCAACCTTCACAACTATTTGGTGCTTCTAGAGGCCTCTGCCAGGGTGACCCTCTCTCCCCATATCTATTCATCATCATGGCTGAAGGCTTGGGCAGATTCATTAAGCATCAGGTGTTCCAGAATTCTATTCAAGGCTAGTGGTGGGGTAATGGCTTACCTTCTCTTTCCCATCTTCAATTTGTTGATGATTCTACTCTTGCCGATCTTGCTAGGATCAAGGAAGCTGAAGCCTTTCGACATGCTTTGGATGTTTATTTGGTAGCTTCAGGCCAAAAAGTTAATGAGCACAAATCTTTCATTTACTTTTTTAACACTCCTGATTCTATTCAGCACAGGATTGTTGGTATCCTACGGTTTCAGATAGGTTCACTTCCTTTGACTTATCTTAGCATTCCTATTGCTGTTTCTAGGCAGCCACATCTCTTTTGGCAAAATTTGATTACCAAGCTTCAGGATAAGGTAAATCATTGGACTCATAGATGGCTTTCTACTGCTACCCGGGTTACTCTTCTTCAAGCTGTTATCCAAGCTCTTCCTACTTATAGAAGCACGGTTCATGTTGCACCTATTAACTTTCTCAAGGAGTTTGATGCTGTTTGTAGGCCTAAAAAGGAGGGTGGTCTTGGTCTTCGTTCTGCTCTATTGAGTAGACAAGCTCTGGCTGCTAAACTTTATTGGCGATGGTGCTCTGGACAGCATCAACTTTGGGCTTGTATTATCACTCATAAATATTTTCATGGTGCTGATCCTTGCTCTATTTCTGCACTTCCTCTTGAAGGTCGTGGCTCAATGGTTTGGCATACTTTGAAGACAGGTGCGATGTTGGTGAAGAGGGGTTTGTTCTGGATATATAAAGGAGGTTCTCAGACTTTGTTTTGGTCTGATGCTTGGGATGGATTCCCTTCTGTTTTATCCATATACCCTCATCTTCAGCCTCTTTGTGACTCTTTTCTTGCCGCTGGATGGGATAAAGTCGCTCATTACAAGACTCCTTATCAATTGGGACCTGTTGTTGGTTATAGATGGAAGCATTCCTCTAATTGGCCTCCTGGAGGTACAGACATGGATCGTCAGGAGCTTTCTCAAATTCTGGCCTCTAAAGAGTGTTCCTCTTTGCTTGGTCCAGATGTATTGGCTTGGGGCGGTACCTTGTCTGGTAAATATCATGTCTCTGTTGGGCATCAGGAGATAACTAGACAATTATTTGGGGATGCTGAGGTCCCTTGGTGGAAGCAAGTCTGGAATAAAGTTTCTTGGTCCAAGTGCAATTTTTTCATGTGGCTAGTGGCTCACAACCGTTGTCTTACCTAGGATAATCTTTGTAAACGTGGATTTCAGGGCCCCTCTTATTGTGTTTTGTGTGGTAATGGAGAGGATTCTGTCTCACATTTGTTCTTCCATTGCTCCTATTCTACTCAGATATGGCACCTTTGGTGGAGCGCTTGGGGTTGCTCTTATCGGCATGCTTCCTGTTTGCCTGAGTTCTGGGCTCGCTTGGGTAGTGCTCCCTCCAAGTCTTCTTCTCTCCATGCTGCTTGGATTGCTGGCCCATCTTTCATGCTTTGGCATATCTGGTTGGAGAGGAATCATTGCATATTCCAAGATGTTCAGCTTGGTGTTTTGCATCTTTGGTGGAAAATATCACATTCTCTCCAGGAAACTATTCTTGTGAAGTGTGAGCTTGATGGGGGTATGGATCCGGTTGATCTTGCTATCTGTAATCGCCTCAATTTTCATCTGTAGGATGGGGTTGTGGCTCATAGGTTTCCTTCTATGTCCAGGCAGCTTCACCATCAGAGGAAGGGTCGGGTTAACCGGGATGGGCACTGGACTCCTCCTCCCTGTGGAGTTCTGAAAATTAACACTGATGGTTCTTCTTGTGGGAATCCTGGTCTGGTTGGTATTGGTGGAGTGGCTCGTTGTAGTTCTGGGAATGTTAAATTTTTCTTCTCAATTCATAAGGGTGATTATACTAACAATCTCATGGAAGCTCAAGCTATTTTATATGCTGTGGAATAGTGTTGCTTGTGGGGATGGAGTAAGATTATTTGTGAGTCTGATTCCCAGGTGGTGGTGAACATGTTTTCTTCGCAAGAGCTTGAGGATGTTAGTTGGCAGCTGGCCACTATTGTTAAGCAGATTCTTTTCTTCTCCTCCTCTTTTCAGTTCATTAGGTTCAAGTATATTCCGCGAGAATGGAATAGACCTGCTGATTGTTTAGCCAAATGGGCTTCTAGTCATGATCCAGGTTGGAATATTAGGGATAGGGGGCAACTGTCCTTTGAGATGGTGCAAGAATTTGATGATCTTGTTGCTCAGGATCGAGCTCCTTGTTGAGCTCTCCTTTTTGTATTCCTTTCTGTCTTAATAAATTTTTACCCCTCTTTTTGCAAAAGAAAACAAAATGTTAAGATAAATAATAATTAGAGTTAAAAAAAAATTTGGGCATATTGATCTTCAAAGAATACATATTGAAGAAAGAACTATTTTACTTTTAAAAGACTTCTTTAACGAACCAGATTATAGAGGTTTTAGCTGCCAGCTCTTCAAAAATTTAGTCACTTCTACAAAGATATTATTTTTATAGAATTGGTTTTTTGTGAAGAGTGTGATCCCACCAAGTTGTACATTATTAGTAGAGTGTGATATTATTAGAAAAATCTCCTTATTCCATTGAATCAAATGAATGTGGAGCTGGCTATTTAAAAATAATTCATTGAGCCCCTCAAATTAGAGCTCGGGATCTTGCAATTTTTCATACTATGGTCAAATTTATTGGGTTAATGGACACTCTGTAGAATTGACATGTGGTTGAAAGATGGAGACCTCAATGGATTTTTTTAGTCTTCCATTTCATGAAAAATAAGGAAAATTATCATAGAAGAAATACCTATGTGAATCCAAATAATTTTTGAGTTTTATAACACAAATCGTGGAGATATAGGCTCTTTTTATTTGCAACATCAAACCTATGAACATCTATATTGGTTCAAAATTTTAAACCCAACAACTTCTGATTTGATTCTACAAAATATAGTTCAATATAAATATGACATTGATTCTGATTATAATAATTTACTTTTTATTATATTGGTATAAACTTGTATTTGTGATGTTCAGATAAAATCTATGAACAATTAAATGTTATAAAGAAGAATTATGCATATATAAAGCAAATTTTCATTAATAATTAGATTGATAAATGTTATAGATCATATTCATTTATACAAATTATTGTTTAATAGATTCCAAGATAAATGTACTCTTGATATTTATTAAAAATTATTACATCTATATTTCCTCACTTGTATTATAGATGTTTTTAATTATTTCTTTCTAGATATTTGAAGAAAACAAAAATGCTAAGATAAATAACAATTAGAGTTAAAAACTTGTTTGGGCATATTGATCTTCAAAGAATACACATTGAAGAAAGAAGAAACTATTTTTCTTTTAAAAGGCTTCTATAAGGAACCAGATTACAAAGATTTTACCCACCAACTCTTCAAAAATTTAGTAACTTCTACAAAGATATTATTTTTATAGAATTGGTTTGTTGTGAAGAGTTTGATCCCCCAAGTTGTACATTATTACTAGAGTGTAATATTATTAGAAAAATTTCCTTATTCTATTGAATCAAATGAATGTGAAGTTAGCTATTTAAAAATAATTCATTGAGCCTCTCAAATTAGAGCTCGAGATCTTGTAATTTTTCACTATTATGGTCAAATTTATTGGGTTGATGGACACTCCATAGAATTGGCATGTGGATGAAAGATGGAGACCTCAATGGATTTTTTTAGTCTTCCATTTCATGAAAAATGAGGAAAATTATTGTAGAAGAAATACCTACGTGAACCCAAATAATTTTTGAGGTTCATACAATAAATCGTGGAGATATAGGCACTTTTTATTTGCAACATCAAACCTATGAACATCTATATTGGTTCAAAATTTTAAACCTAACAACTCGTGATTTGATTCTACAAAACATAGTTCAATATAATGATGACATTGATTCTGATTATAATAATTTACTCTTTATTATATTGATATAAACTTCTATTTGTTATGTTCATATAAAATCTATGAACAATTAAATGTTATAAAGAAGAATTATGCATATATAAGAAAATTTTCATTAATATTTAGATTGATAAATGTTATAGATCATATTCATTTATACAAGTTATTGTTTAATAGATTCCAAGATAAATGTACTCTTAATATTTATTAAAAATTATTACATCTATACTTTCTCTCTTGAATTATAGATGTTTTTAATTATCTCTTTCTAGATTTTTGAAGAAAACAAAAATGCAAAGATAAATAATAATTAGAGTTAAAAACTTTTTTGGGCATATTGATGTTCAAAGATTACATATTGAAGAAAGAACAAACTATCTTTCTTTTAAAAGGCTTCTTTAAGGAACCGGATTATAGAGGTTTTAGCTACCAACTCTTTAAAAATTTAGTCACTTCTACAAAGATATTATTTTTATAGAATTGTTTTGTTGTGACGAGTGTGATTCCACCAAGTTGTACATTATTACTAGAGTGTGATATTATTAGAAAAATCTCCTTATTCCATTGAAACAAATGAATGTGAAGTTAGTTATTTAAAAATAATTCATTGAGCAGCCCCTCAAATTAGAGCTCGAGATCTTGCAATTTTTCACTATTATGGTCAAATTTATTGGGTTAATGGACACTCCGTAGAATTGGCATGTGGTTGAAAGATGGAGACCTCAATGGATTTTTTTAGTCTTCCATTTCATGAAAAATAAGGAAAATTGTCATAGAAGAAATACCTACATGAATCCAAATAATTTTTGAGTTTCATACAACAAATCGTGGAGAGATAGGCACTTTTTATTTTCAACATCAAACCTATGGACATCTATATTGGTTCAAAATTTTAAACATAATAAGTCGTGATTTGATTCTACAAAATATTGTTCAATATAATGATGACATTGATTCTGATTATAATAAGTTATTCTTTATTATATTGATATAAACTTGTATTTGCGATGTTCTAATAAAGAAGAATTATGCATATATAAAGTAAATTTTCATTAATATTTAGATTGATAAATGTTATAGATCATATTCATTTATACAAAAAAAAAAAATTCCTTAATTGTTCTAAGAATTTGATAACTTGCATATTTATACAATGATTCTTAAATGTTTAAAGTGTGTATAAGTCATTAATTTATATTAGGATTGTTATACTACATACAAATTTTTTATTTACTACATTGATATAGTACAAGAGTAACTTATATTTCTCTTTAAATTTTGTTGGAAAACTATATGTGGCTTTTTATAAGTGATAGAGAATATATTTTTAATCTACATGTGTATCTCACTACAATATTGTCGTATTTCATTGTTGTAAATTATTTTTTCTTTTGCATTTGTGTTCTCTCTTCTTTTTGTCCCACACATCATAGTTTATAATCAGTATTTATTTATTTTAAATAATTTCTTTTGAGGATTTTTTTATAATAATGGATTTTTCCCAAAACTAATTTAAAATTATTTTGTCAAGTATTGCTACCTCTATTATCTCCAATGGCTATCCTCAAAAACTTATTGATAAATGTGAAAGATCTATATTGCATTGTTGTTATAAAATACTTTAAAATCTTAAAAGTGTTGCATTATGTATAGATTCTATTTATGAGAATTGTCATTCGTCAATGAAAAATATTGTGGAAAAGGTTAAGGATACGCATTATATAGAAAAGCTTCTTGTCCAAACCTTATGGAAGAAATTCATTGCAGTCATTAAAATTTGAAGATCACCTTGAATCTTTTTCATATATTCTAGATAAGAAGTTATTCTAGTATACGTCTCCTTCATCTCTTATACAATATGTTTCATTCATAAAATATTATTTTCAACAAAATTTATTGACAATATTGCACTTTCAAAACTTTGAAGTATTTTATAACAACATTATAATATAGATCTTCCACGATTATCAATAGAGATTTTAGGAGAGCCATCAATTTTGACTGAGGCAGTAGGACTTAGCATAATAAATTTAGATTCATTTTGGGAAAGATCTATTATGATAGTAATTTTCTAAAGAAAAAAATATTTTAAATAAGTACAAATTATAAACCATCGCTTCTGGAGCAAAAAGAAGAGATAACACAAACCTAGCAAAAATTATTTACATCATTGAAATTCGATAATATTTTCATTGTCATGTATAGAAAGCCATACATTTTTTAGAATCTCTCTCTCTCTCTCTCTCTCTCTCTCTATATATATATATATATATATATATATATATATATATACAATTTGTGTACCATATAAATGTCATAAAGAAAAATTATACATAGTTCTTATCACAATCCAAATATAAATTAATAATTTATACGCAAAATGTGAACTTTTATGTTATCTTTAAATATGTAATAATCATTGAATAAATATTCAAGTTATTAAATTCTTAGAGCAATAAAGAAAATAAATAATATTTATATAAATTAATATGGGCTATAATATATATTAATCTAAATGTTACTGTCAAATTTCTTTGTATACATATAATTATTATATATAATATTTAATTGTTCATGAATTTTATTTGATCATAATTACAAGTTCATAACAATATAATAAAGAGTCAATTATTATAATTAGAATTATGATTACCATCTAAACCAAGGGAAAATGCACTCTACTAGGGTTTGTACGGCATCCATCTGAATCTTTTCCATTTTGTCGCCTATCATACCACATTTACTATGGGATTTATTCTAGGTTATAATGGTCTTGGCCTTCTTTGGCATAGCAGTTGTTGTTGGTCTTGGAGCTACTGCTCTTGGTGAGAATGATTCTATCGAACAAGTGCCCATGCAAGTTCATCCCCAAAGTGTTTCAAACTTTAGAGTACATGTACTTGTTTATAACATCAAACCTTTATTGGTTATTTTGGATGGGAATGAGTTTATAAAGTTTGGACACCTCAAGGTGTCCACCTTCAAGGCATCTAAAGCCTCACCAAAGGATTTTTTTCTTTTTTTCTTTGGTAGCCCTAGCCAAGCTCAAAATGTGCTTGTTCAAGGTCCCTGGACTGTCAGGTCTTCCCTTCTTGTCTTCCAATGATGGTATCATGATTTTGTTGTCTCTAATGATTGCAAACACAAGGTCCTAGTGTGGGTCAAGTTCCCTTGTCTTCACATTCCATGCAGGTCCTTCTTGCAAGCTATTGTGTAAATTGTTGGCAAGGTCATTTGCATTGAGCCTAACAAGTTTTTGAATGCTCTGCCTCAATGTAGGGTTTGTGTTGAGGTCAACCTATCCAAGGACCTCAAAGAATGTATGGAAATCCACATACGTAGTACCATATTCACCCAAAAAGTTCTTTACCTTAATCTCTTGAACACTTGTTATAGGTGTCAGTCTATGGAACACAATATGAGGGATTGTCCCTTGCTCAAATGCAATTGTCAACCAGCCTTGGAAGCCAAACCTGCACTAGCTACCAAAAAGGAAGAATAGACTACTATTGTGAAGAAGGGAAAAGCTAATGTTGTGACCAAGGAAGACTCTTTTCCTTAAGAAAATAGTTGACCTAGCTTTAGTCTGGTGCCACTAGCCTCTTCAGTCCCTTTTCTCATGCCTCACCCATTTCAATGATCTCATCATAATCCTTTCATCACTCACACAGTCTAGTAGGATGAGACGAGGTTTTTGATACTAGGGAAAAGATACAATGGGTCACCTCTCTTAGTGATCTCTCATTCGATTCCTTCACATATTTGCATAACAGCTTCTCCTCTATTGGGGATAAGGATGAAATGCATGTTGTGTTACAATGAATTGTCTCTCATGGAATGTGTGGGGGATAATAGACCTCCCTAGAAAATACCATGTTCATGATACCAAGCATGGGTTTGGTAATCTTGATGTTCTTTGCCTTCAAGAGGTTAAAGTTGTTGGGTTTCTTCTCAATTCAGCCTATCATGTTATCTGGTTAGGTAGTGTTATGTTTACTTCCTAGAATGGGGGTACCCAAGGTGGTGTAGTTACTCTTCTCTCTCCTCATTTACTTTCTTTTTTTATTTCACATGATTTTGACCCCATGCAAAGGATTTTTTGGATTTTTTAATCTTTTCCTAATCATTCCTTTGGTATTGTTAATGTTTATGCTTCCAATAATACATTTGAGTGCTCAAACCTATGTTGTTGGCTAGTGGATCATCTACTACTTGCCAATGATAACTTTAAGAAACCCCTCCCAAAAAAATGCCTAAAATGCTAGCAAATCCAACATTTTGTGGGCAAGAAAATTTTAATGTTAAGGGCAATTTTTTTGTTCCATATAGGGAAATAAAATATTATATGTTGGCAATTTTTTTCTTTCCCTAGCAAAAATAATTTTAAATGTGGTGAATTAATGTTTTTTTTGCTGACAGTTAAATAAATGATGGCTATTTTTTCCTTTACCAAAAATAAATTAATAATGTCAGAGGTGAATTACTTGTTTTATAGGAAAGTGAATAATAATGGTCTTGGCTAATCTTCAATGGTAAACTGAAAAATTGTTTAATCTCAAAGTAAAATTTGCACATGTATTGGCTAGTGATTGTACTGACTATTGAGTAGTCACTTAAAGTTTCAACTTGTGTACTGTCTTAGGTGTATTATTATTATTATTAATGTCATAACATTGTTATGTTAGTGTCACTATTACCAATTCGGCTACCGTCACTTCTGTATTTTTAATAGTAAATACAATAGTTTAATTGACCATTAATTAATTAAAGATCAATGATAGAAGATGTATCTCGGGCCCACTCACTTGAAAAGACCTAGAGTGGCACGAAATTCTCCAAAAATGGAGACATGTGAAAAGATTTGAATGGAAATCATTACTCAATGTCAGGCACTATCAATTGTTTGACATTAATGCCAATAATTTCAGCTTTTCACACACTTGAAAATTAATAGGAATACAAAAAAATAAGATATGAAAGATCACGAATGCCAAAGAATTAAATGCAACTACCATTAAATAGCCTCTTCATTATCATTTCTCAATGCTCATATTCTTCATTGTTCAATCTAAATTCAGTTTGCAGATGCACTTTGCATATTTTCTTGAATCTTAGTCATGGATAGGCCAATTTTCTTGAAATGCACTATATTGGCTCTACAAAAGCCCTTTTTCGGCAAGATTCTTGATGATGTCATTGCCATGGTTTGCAAGCCAGATGCCTGAAGTCATTTTATCTACCATGTTATATTCATGGTACTCGGCCATGAATTCTTGAGAAATGATAAGAGGTACCATGTGTCCACGGATATTACCTCTTGCTTCCTCGTGTCTCTTATCAACCTTGGAGGTAGTCGAATAGACATTTTGATGCTTCTGCATAACATTTTTAAGGAAACATTTTTAGAAGATGATGTCAAAATTCTTGTATCGGTTGAGCATGTACTAGGACCTAGCATTGGCATCCCTTTTGCGAATGTAGTAGACAAGTGCTAGGAGGAAGGCATAGGGTGCATTATACATAAGCATCTTTTCCTACTTGGCATGAATGAACAACAATTGACTCGCCATCGGAAGTGGGTGCGGCTCGGAAGGGATTTTCTATGGAAGTGGTTGTTGTTGGACGACGTCAGCAAGATGGACTTCACATGGTTGGATGAGTTCAACAACATCATTTTCTCCAATAGATTCCTCACGGATGGACTTGAAGACCTTTCTAATTAAAGGCTTCATCCTTAGCCCCTCAACCCACTGATGCTTCCAGCCTCCTTGGTTCCCTGGTTCTCTGTTCCCTATTGCCTGAATATTGTTTTGTTACTCGTTGCCCTTAGGGCAAAAAAATGTTTTTAAGATATCTATATTTTTCTTTGGATTGGGCCTTGCCCTTTTTTGTAAATTATGAAATAGTAAAACCAAGCCAATTTAATCAACTATTTTGAATATCTATGCTATGAATCAATATTATGTACATTGTACAGTCTAAAATATTATCAATGAAAACAATAGTTTTTGGCTTCTTAAATCGTTGTTCTTGTTAGTCTATGACTTTGTAAGTTTGTTTTTGGCATCCTGATTCTCAATGCACTATTGAAATGTTACTGTTAGTCTTTGATTTTGTTAAAAACAGTTAACTATTAATAATTAACTATTTTTCTTTAATCTAATTGGTTAAAACAAATGGAGCTTCAAGGAAAACTAAAGATTAATAGATTATAACCTTAACAAAATTAAATATAATTTTGATAATTTATGTGTCAAATTTTTATTTCATACCTATCTTGTCACATATTCCTAAAAAAAAATTCGTTATGAAATCTTTTAAATATGAAGAATAGTTTATAAATAATTATGACAATTTTCAATATATGTTAATAATTTATAGATATTTTAACTATATTATATTTTAATTTTGAAACTAAATAATAAATATGAATAAAAATATAGCATTTGCAATTATATTTTTAAATTGTAATTATTTTATTTACATTAAACTATTATCATTATTATTTCATATTTTGCACCAATTTTATTTTATAAAATTTAATATATCTTCATTGAATTTTTCATATCATCTTTACAATAAAAAGCTTATCATAGAAAAGAAAATCATTTCTATAATTGACATCATGATTTTGACATGCTCATTGCTCAAGCTTAAAAGTAAAATAATAATAATTAATAAAAATTTCTTTTATTTTTCTCTATATTAATTAATATGTTATGTAAATTATTTTCAATAATCGTGGCTCAAAGCCTCAATTTCGGGCCAAATTTTAAAAGATTGAAGATAAAGTCTATTTCTACCTAAAACTGGGAAACGTGTACTCGAAGATTCTACCCGAAATCCTAACCATTGCATAAAAGAAGGATTGACGGCCTGAGATGAATTTTGGGCCAATTTGGAAAATGCTTTCCCATGTGCCTAGATTCATCTGAAATCATGACACGTGTCTAATCATTGCCTATTAGAAGACTCGGTTAATATTATAAATAATTATGTTTATAAAAAATTATCACAATTATCAATATATATGTTAATAATTTATAGATAATTAAACTATATTACATTTTAATTTTGAAACTAAATAATAAATATGAATAAAAATATAACATTTGTAATTATAATTTTAATTTTTAATTATTTTATTTAAATTAAACTGTTGTCATTATTATTTATTAATAATTATTAGTACTTGCCAGTAGGTACTAGGCTTAGGGCTAAGAGCTAAATATTTTATTTTCAATGTGATTCATTAACGTTAATATTTTTATTTTTTTAATGTAAGTGCATTGGTTTATATTTTATATTCTAATAATTGATTTTTTTATAAATTATAATATATTTTTTTTCATTCAATTAAAAATAATAAATTACTTATATTATATATTCATTTAAGATTTATTATTATTATAAAAAAAAAAAAAAAAATTAAAATTATTTATTATATAATAGAACATATAATATAATATAATTATAACCATATGATATATATGTAATAGAACATATATATCAATGATTATATAATATATTTATGAATAAAATTTAAATTTAAATTAACATCATTATAGAAAAATATAGTTATATTACATTTTTATTAATTAAAATATTTTATATATTATAATAAATTTATTAAATTTAAATTAGATTTATATAAAAACTAAAGGCAAGTACTAGTGCCCCTCATTCCATATCTTACAACAATTATATTTTATAAAATTTAATATATCTTCATTAAATTTTTCATTAAAAATTTTATGATAGAAAAGAAAATCATTTATAATAATAATTATAAATTATAGCTTAGCTAATAAAGGTACTAATGGAGAAAACTTACTTATATATAACCAAAACATAATAGGATAAATTTTTCTATTAGTTATTTATTCTATTACCCAACTCATTCCCATTTCGAAATCATAAATATCATTAAGTCGGGCCTTGTACCAGATTATGAAGCATATCTCTCTTTGTAAATAAAAATCTACATTTAGGGTGTCCTTGTCATCATTTTGGTTCTAGTTTTTTCCTCCTAAAATCTATTACTAGTCGTTTCGGCTTGGAAGCGTTTATTCTCATAGTAGCCCTTGAATGTTACTCTACTTTTCCATGGATACAAATATCTGCCTATATCATGCCTTCAAAAATCGCACTATGGCCTTCTATGGCCCTATCAAACAAGAAAGATGGAATAGGTTATTTCAGCCAATAGATGATATGAGTCAAATTGTAGTTAGCAGAGCATTGGGTGAGCGGGTTTTCGATTACGAGTATTCTTGGAGGACTAATAGTGATATTATAGGGCTTTGGGTAGGCTGCCTTGCTAGGGTAGGGGTGTAGAAATGGTACATTGTTACGCTGAGCTACAACCTTTTCAACCCTTGTTGGTTGCTAGGGATGGAGATAGTGGTAGCTAACATTGATGAGTTCTAGACACATACAGAGAATAAGAATTGGATAGTCTAGAGCTAGCTAGAAGCCCTAATTGACCGTGTCTGGTAATCAAGGACAACATTCAATTCTTCAAAGAGTGGTCAAGGATGGAAGCAAGCATTAACTTCCTACTAAAATGGATAGGTATAATTGAGGATCCTGATAGAGATTGGCTCCTAAATTATTTGAGGGCCTTTGATGCATACATTCACCCGAATGTAGATCTCTCTGATTTGGACAATGTGGTATTTTGCATTCCAAATTATGATAAATCAAGCAGAGGTAGGACGACCTACGAATTTCCTCTGGGTTCAAAGGCCACAAATCTACATGAGGCTTTAGAGATTATCATGGTTTTTAAGAAATAGTATTGACATACTTAGCTATAATTCTAGGTCATTTTGGTAGTACTATTTTGACCTAGTTAAATATAGGGCATAGTACTTACATATAGGTATTGGATATTTACTTCTTGCTAACTAGTTTTTAGTTATAGTTTCTTATTCGACAAGTTGTAGTAAGGCTACATTTTATAAGTAGTCCTCTTATCTGCCCGAAACTATCCTATATACAATTTTGATCAGTGTATATATAATATATAAAAATTGTGACTTGTTACATATCTTCCTACTTCATAATCTAACTTCTGGTCTCTGTAATTCTGGCATATGGATATCATCTCAATTTGTTAGTTTGGTTTTTTTTTTTATTACATGTGTGTCAAAAAATTGTCTTTTTGCCACATACAATTTTTGACATCTTTCCTTTGTTTATTCGTATCGACTTTGTAGAGTGGAAAGCACTTATAATTATGAATTATATTTTATATATATATATAATATTTTATATAAATAATTAAATTAACCCAAAATTGAGACACGTGTACTACAAGATTCTACCCAAAAATTGAAATCCCAACCATTGACTAAAAGAAAGATTGATTGCCCGAGATGAATTTTAGGCCAATTTGTGAAATGCTTTCCCAAGTGCCTAGATTCATCCATAATTGTGACACATGTTATTGACAAGTGTTACAATTGACATGTGTCCTTCACAAGTGTTACAATTGACATGTGTCCTTCACAAGTGTCACAATTGACACGTGTCCTTGACAAGTGTCACAATTGACATGTGTCACTATTCCAGATGACTCTTGACAATAGTGATATCACTCCACAAATTCACCCAAAAATTATATCAAATCATCGATAATTATGTTTTATTTTTATTAATTTATTTATTTAAAATGGACATATTTATTCAAATGTATATCAATGTAATAAATTTTTACTTTTATTGTTATTGTTATGTACATTACTAAATTATTGAGTCTTGACTCTTTATGTCGTGTACATGTACATTGTACATACTATTAGTAAAGTACCTAAAACCATTAATTACTTAATACTTTCTTTTTAACTATTAACCCTACATGTTTTTAGAGTATGAAGTTGAAAGTTCTCCAAGTCAAGTCCAATATGATAGGGTTTTCAAATTTCAAATTTTCAAAGACTGGCTGAATTCCATTTTGTGTTTTGAAGAATGAAAGTGTGAAACTTGAGTACCAGATGACAACACCAATTATCCAATCTCAATTCCGGGTATTTAATTTTTTTTTAACATTTTTCATTGCAATTTGCAGCAATAGAAATCTTGATTTTAACAGTCTTATGTTTACACTTTACAATTATTTTAAATAGGGCCTGAAGAAGAATTCTATGTAATAACTAGTAGTAGGCATGGGAAAAATAAAGTCAAAAACCTCCCACATGACTGCAAGCATAAAGGAAAAGAACACATTATAGAACTCAAGCAAGTGCTACAAACCCTAGGTTTCACCGATGAATGTCATGATATTTTTGATCTTGTTATTCATGGAGATTTAGGAATCATGGGAATTAGACATTCATTGTTTAATAAGTTGAAAGATCCACTCGAGCGAAGAAATTATTGCAAATAAAACAACAGTATTTGTGCACATACAAATAAACTACCTACTCTGGTTACTGGATTAGCAAACCTCAATGTACCTGAAGTATTCCCATGCCCTAAAATTGTAATGCTATGTGCTCAGAATTATGATGAAAATAGAAAGGCAATTGTAAACCAAAACACTCGAGGAAATTTTATCCATAACTAAGAGTGAATTTTTCATTCTATTAGATCTAGGACTAGGGTTTAAACTAGAAAGCTTTAATGAGCACATTGACTTGGATGAACTAGCACAAGCTTATGACAAATTGGAAAGAGCTTTTCAAGATTCATTTATTAAGGGTTTAATAAACTACGAGTCCTCTACTAGTATTACACTGGACATAGACCATAAGCCTCCTTATCAATATGTTATTTTTGTGCCATGGGTTTAGAATACTATTTCTTTGTTATCATTTTGTCTGGGATTGGATAGTAACAAGGAAGTGGGGGTCAGTGTTCTTGATGGAGACACAACCCAAGTACAGAATGGACACAACAAGAAAGGGAAAAACTTTATTAACTATATAAATATGCCAATACACTTAGTGCAGAGAAAACAAACTCCAAAACATGCCCTATGGGATTACAATAGTATAAATCTGGAGATAATTTCTTCTCCTAGTACCTTCTCTCAAACTCCACTCTGAACTACCTTTTTACAATGCCAGAAATGTTCTTAAATAGACTCCAAAGGGTTAAAGATTAGGAATACATTTTAGAAAGTGCTAGTTGGCATCCACCGCCAAAATAGAAGGCTCCAAAAGTCGCATTAGAAGTCAACGCAAAATTAGAAGAATCTAGAAACAATAGCCAAACTTCTGGGAGGCATAACTTTTGAGCCGTAGCTTCGATTGACAAATCGTTTACATTTCTAAAAAGTTCTTAGAGTGTTCTATACCCCTATTGATGAGCTTTTCTTATCCCCTATTTTTCAGCCTCGTACGACATCATTTAGCACCTCAAACCTAACTTGAAGCATTCTTAGGAGGTCTCTAGAATGTTCTAAATTACAATAAAAATCATCCCTCCAATTTACACCTTCTAACTCACCATAATTATGGCTCAATTACATAGTCCTTTTTTTTAGCATTTACACATATCCCTAGGTGCTTAAAAACTCTAACTCAGAACACTAATAGTGGAATTGTGAAAGTTGGAACCTTTATTTGACCCAAATGGGTAATCCAAAAATGAAAACACATGAAACAAAAACTAAGTCTAGGTTTTTTTTTGGGTGACACAAGATTGCCCTTATACCTCTGGATGCTCTTGCATCAGACACCCAAGGTAGATTGAAAAGTGACCCTGTCACTCCATGGATGGTAGAGAAAAACCCAAATGGGAAACCTCAATTTTTGATATCCAAGTTGAGTCCTCTATCGGTCGTCCTTTCCACTTAACTAGGTACTCTTCATACTTCCTATTTCTGGTACTCCTGCCCACATGACTATCCAGAATCTCTTCTATCTCCTCCTTCTTAGAAGTAGAAATTGGACATGGCTCCAACATCAACTCCTCATCTGCACCATCATCATGATACTCTGTTAAGTCTACAATGTTGAAGATAGGAGAAATGTGAATTCCATTTGGCAACTCCACCTCATATGCATTTCCTAAGTCATGTTTCTTCAAAATTTTGCAGGGACCAAATTTCTTCATCTTTAGCTTGTTGTAAGTACCTACTGGAAATATTTATTTTCTTAAGTGTACCATGACTAGATCCCCTACTTGGAATTCCTTATGTCTTTTCCTTTGATCAGACCTAGCTTTATACTATTGATTCAGATTGATAATGTGTTCTTGGACCTCCTCATGTAGGTGCTTGATATGTTTAGCAAATTCTTCTGCTTCAGCACTTGTCCTCTCCCTTTGCTCCATCTTCCTTAATTCTAGTGCAGTCATTGGGCTACTTCCATATACAATTTGGAACGGTGATCTACTAGTGCTCCTATTTATAGAGTTATTATGAGCAAATTCTTCTTGTTCTAGAATCAAATCCCATCGCTTCGGCTTATCCCCAATTAAACATCTCAGTAAATTACCCAGACTTCTATTTACCACTTCTATCTGTCCATGAGTCTATGAGTGATGTGTAGAGCTGAACTTCAAGTCTATTCTCAACTTCTTCCATAATGTTCTCTAGAAATATCCCACAAATTTAGTATCTTTGTCAAAAACTATACTCCTTGGGAGACCATGTAGTCTCACCACCTCTTTGAAAAACAAGTTTGTAATATGGATGGCATCATGAGTTTTGTGGCATGGAATGAAATGTGCCATTTTGGAGAACCTATCAACCACCACAAATATTGAGTCATTACCCCTTTGTGTCCTTGGCAATCCAAGAACAAAATCCATACTTATGTCCTCCCATGGCTTTGATGGAACAGGAAATGGTTGATATAGTCTAGTATTGTGACTAAATCCCTTGGCCGCTTGACAAACCTAACAACTCTATACAAACTTCTTCACATCCTGTGACATTTGAGGCCAAAAATAATATTCTCTAAGAATGGAAATGGTCTTATCTCAACTAAAATGTCCCATTGTGTTTCTCCTTAATTATATTTTCCTCATGGAACTCTTTGGAATACACAATTGATTGCCTTTAAACAACTGAATCAAATATTCTAGCCACTTGGTTCTATCTACAGCAACAGGTTCTTTACAAGCTTTTCACACTTCAGCAAAATCAGGATCCTCAAGGTACAGATTCTTGAGTTCATCAAACCCAACTACTTCAACCTGCATTATTGTAAGCAACAATTGCCTCCTACTCAATGCATTTGCAACCCTATTAGACTTTCCAGTTCTATGCTTCAACACAAATGTATTGCTCTGCAAGAACTCTACCCACTTCATATGTCTTTGGTTCAATTTACCTTGGCTATTTAGGTACTATAATGCATGGTGATCAGTATATAAAACAAATTCCTTTGGCAATAAATAATGCCTCCATTTCTTTAAGGCCTGAACTATTGCATAGAAAGTTCTTGATCATAAATAGAATACTTCTTCTTAGCATCATTAAATTTTTCACTAAAATATGCAATAGGCTTACCTTCTTGGCTCGATACAGCCCCAATGGAACTGTCACTAGCATCACAATCTAGCTAGAACACCTTACTAAAATTAGAAAGTGCCAACATAGGTTGTTCTGTCACCTTCTTCTTCAGCAATTCAAAACTTCTCGTAGTTGTCGCAGTCCATTTGGACTCTTTTCTATCCCCTCTTATTGTGTTAGTCAGCGGTGCACATATGCCACTAAAATTCTTAATGAGCTTCCTGAAAAAACTAACTAGACCATGAAATGATCTTACCTCAGTAGCAAACCTTGGAGTAGGCCATTCCAAGATGTCTTTTACCTTCTCTAGATCCATTTAGAGACCTTCGGGTGATACAACAAACCCCAAGTAGACTAACTCTTTTTTAGCAAAGCTACACTTCTTTAGATTAATTAACAATTTCTTTTCCCTCAACCTTTCAAGGACACTATGAATATGCAATAAATGTTCTTCCAAAGTATTGCTGAAAATTAAAATATCATCCAAATTGACAATAACAAATTTTTCCAAGAACTTCTTAATTAGCTGATTCATAAGCCGCATCAAGGTGCTTGGGGCATTCATCAATCCAAAGAGCATGACTAGCCACTCATAAAGACCCTCCTTGGTCTTGAAGGCAGTTATCCACTCATCTCCTTCTTGTATCTATATCTGGTGATAGCCACTCTTAAGATCTATCTTTGTGAAGTACTGAGCTCCACTCAAGCAGTCCATAAGATCATCCATTCTTGGCAAAGGAAATTGATACTTGATGGTTATCATGTTTATAGCTTGAGATTCTATAAACATTCTCAACTCTCCATCCTTCTTTGGTGCAAGTACTACACATGGACTCGAGCTCTCTCAAATCAAACCCTTCCTCAATAGCTCCTGAACTTGTCTGTTTAGCTCCTCAGTTTCAATAGGAGTCATCCTATGAGCAGCCTTGTTAGTAAAACTAGCTCCAAGGATTAAATCTATCTGATGACTAATTTTCCTTACTGGTGGCAATCCTTCTGGAACATTATCAAAGATGATATCTCCAAACTCACTTAATAAATCTAAAACTTCAAGTGGTATTTCACTACTACCTTCCTTATCTTTTCTAGGAATCAAAGCATAACGCATACGCTGATGTTACATGCCATCCAAAAACTTTCTTCCATCAAAAAGATAGATCCTAGCACTGCTGCATACCTTTTTTCCTTCCTTTATCATGGGCTTCAGTTTGTGGTGAACTCCATCCTTTGTCAGAGAGTATATGTTTGCATGACCATCATGTACTGCATGCCTATCAAACTACCACGGTCTTCCCAACAATAGATGGCAGACATCCATTTGAATAATATCACAAAGAACTTCATTATGGTAGCTCCCAATTTTGAACTTCACTAAACTTTGTGCACTTACCAGGACCTTATGATCATCCTTCACCCAAGCAATCTGATAGGGTTGGGGGTGTTTCTCCCTCTTGAGCTTTAGCTTAGAGACTTTCTCCTCTAACACCAAGTTGTCAGTGCTACCACCATCAACGATCACATCACAACATTGATTGTCACACTTTCACCTAGTACAAAATAAACTCCTCCTTTGTTCTGGTTCAATATCACCACTTAGTAGGACCCTTTCATTTACTAAAGTCTCTCCTCTTTCTGCATCCTTTGAATGTGATGAGTGTGCATCCTCATACACATGAGCAACCCTAGCTTGACCCTCATCTTTCCTATCTGTCCTTCCTCGTCGTTGAGGGCATTCAAAGGCATGATGACCTTCTTCATTGCAATGGAAATAGGTACCATGGAAACCTCCTCTCCCTAAACTTTTTCCATGTCCTCTACCTCTTCCTCTCTGATCTCCAAAGTCTTGATCACGGGAGTGATTGAAACCTTCATTCCTCTGGTTCCTGCTAGTACCCACATCTTCATTTTTCTTTTGGGTCTCATTTTGACCTCCAAATGACTTACCACTACCCCTTCCTCCCTTATTATTCCCTCTTTGTCTCCCTTCAAACCTTTTATTTAGCTTCTCTTCAACTCGTAAGGCAAGCTGGTATGCCTCTTCAACGCTGGTCATTCTTACCAGACTTAATTCCTCTTGGATGCTAGGTCGCAACCCACTGATATAACGAGCAACCTTCTCCTTATTTTATTTTGCATACCTTGCTCTAATCAAAAGTTTTTAAAACTCCCTCATATATTCCTGGACTGATTTTCCTACTTGCTTTAACCCATGCATCTTCTTAAACAAATCAAGCTCGTAGTCAACAGGAATGAACTACTTCTTTAGTTTGTCCACCATGCAATCCCACCTTGTGATCTTCTCCTTTCCTATTCAATTTCTTTCCAATTGAACCTCTTACCACCAGATTTTGGCATGGCCTTTCAGTTTGGCCTTTGCAAACTTAACCCTATCTAGGTCTCTGATATCCTCGTACTCAAAGTACTCCTCTAGTTCATTGATCCAGTTGATCAAAGCATCCAGTTTTAGATTTTTTGAAAATACACCCACATCAGTTGTAGGTATTTTTAAAAACTTAGTAATGGCCCTAAAAAGCCTCTCCTCTACCTGATTTAGAACTTCTCCTTCAACTTCCCCTTCGCGTCCAATTTCTTCTTCTTCATTATTGTCCTCACTTTCATCACCTACGACAACATTTGTTCCTCTACAGAGCTCCTCTTGCAACACTTGAACCTACCTTTGGAGGGCTCTAACCTCCTTAGGATTAATAGCTCTGGCCCTTCGATCATGCTCTTTTTATGGAGGCATCTTCTTAACTCAAATCCACAACCACACAGTCATGGTGCAAACTGCCTCACAGTCGACACTCTATCTACACACTCAAGAAAATTGGCTCTGATACCACTTGATGGAGACATAACCCAAGTATAGAATGGACACAACAGGAAAGGGAAAAACTTTATTAACTATGGAAATATGCCAATACATTTAGTGCAGAAAAAATAGCCTCCAAAACATGCCCTATGGGCTTACAATAGTATAAATCTAGAGATAATTTCTTCTCCCAGTACCTTCTCTCAAACTCCACTCTAAACTACCTTTTTACAAGGTTAAGTATTAGGAATAAATTCTATAAAGTGCTATTTGGCATCCAACACCAAAATAGAAGGCTCCAGAAGTCGCATTATAAGTCGGCACAAAATTAAAAGAATCCTGAAATGGTAGCCGAACTTTCGAGAGGCATAACTTTTGAACCATAGCTCCGATTGATGAACTGTTTACATTTTTAGAAAGCTGTCAGAGTGCTCTATAGCCCTATGGAGGAGCTTTGGTCATCCCTCATATTTTTTCCCTATACAAGGTCATTTAGCACTTCAAGCCTAACTTTGAAGCATTCTTAGGAGGTCTCCAGAAATTGAAAAACTACAATAACTTTCTAACCGTGGGGCCTTTTGACCTGATTTTTTTTGGAATGTTCCAAATTACAATTAAAATCATCCCTCCAATTTACACCTTCTAACTCACCATAATTATGGCTCAATTACATAGTCCTATTTTTTTGCCATTTATACGTATCCCAAGGTGCTTATAAACTGTAACTCAGAACACTAATAGTGGAACTGTGAGAGTTGGAACCTTTATTTGACCCAAATGAGTATCCAAAAATGAAAACACATGAAACAGAAACTAAGTCTAGGTATATTTTTTTGGGTGACATAGGATTACCCTTATACGTCTAGATGCTCCTGCATTAGTTCTTGAAATGATTTATTATATCCATTGTCAAGTTTAGTCAGTTGAGAAGATAGATGTAAGATATAATTTTGTTGAGCATATTGTTGAATCTATGCAACAACAATTACTAATGATTAAACAAAGTACAACTATAGGCAAGATGAAGACATTTAGGTTCACAAGTTACTTGTACTACCTTCTTCTAGAAAAGTATCGCCCAATATTTGAGACAGAGAACAGCAAGCTTGATATTGAGATATATAAGTCTGATGAGAAAACCCAGAAGAAATCAAAGACTCCAAGTCCAGTATATGAGTGGGCACATAAGATGAGGATGACTGCTACAAATAAAAATTACAACCATTTTGTAGACCTATTTTTGGCACCTATTTACCAAAAAATCATAGGCACTTCAATGCCTAGATTGCATGTGTCTTGTAAAGATTGCATTCAACTGGGAAGTCAGATTCAATTGGCTAACTGGTTCTTGATGGAAGAGTTCACTATCTAAAAGTTTTATGGTTCAATAGTTAAACCCTGAAAACTTCCAATGCATATTACAGAAAGGGTTTTTGCACTGGAATATGTATGATAGATGGAGAGTGTAGATGAACTTTTCAGTGGAGAACAAAAGAAAATGATATTTCCTTCCTTGTCTTTTGCAATTGGAGGCCTCACATTTGAGAGAAAGGCTTTCAAAGTGGCAAATGAATTGGTAACTTTTTTTGGCTTTGATTTTGTTAGTCACTAGAATTATAATCCACTGAACATAATAAAAATCAGACTTATTGCCAATGGGAACTCTGCAAGCAAATATCAACATTAGGAGATGCCATTGATAGAAAAGCTAAAAAAAAGGATTCATGGGATGAGATTAAGAAAGAGATGGAGAAACATGCAACAGAGAATAATATTTCAATGTAAGAATTCTCATCCAAATTATGACATTGCACAAATCAGAGCCTCTGACATACTTAAATTTTTACAAGAAAGCATCTGAACCTTCTAAGAGGTCTATGCTGAAAGAAATTAGAGAGGCATGCATAGCTGAATTGTGGTGTCAAACTAGGATGACTGATATTTGAAAAATGAGGAAAATTTTGGGTCAACCAAGGACATTAGCTAATTTTTATGAAATTAAGGAGGATGAATTTTTCAATGATTATTGGAATACAGAGCATCCAACTATACTATATGATTTTGGGAGTGACAATGATAATAAAAGATAGAAGGACTTCGATTCTGATGCTAACATTCAAGGTATTCAAGATTTTAGGTCAACCAAGGCAGAGATATTGTTAAAATTCAAATGAGTGATTCTGTTAAACAAACATATAGTAAAGGGGCAACTATGATACAAGAAATGGGTTATACAAGTATAGAACCCATGGGTGCAAGTGGTGAAGGGATTTTGAATCTAGTTGTAGTACCAGACCCACCCAAAAGAGGATGTAATCCAATCATTAGACTCTCTAAGATTGAAGATGATTCATCTAGAAAAGGGAAAAAACATTATACTTCTACTTGTAAAGGTCATCCCAACACATTATTTGTTAAATCTTCAAATCTAGTTGTAGTTGATCCCATTGGCAATGGCACTGGCACTAGCATGGATGAACCTTGTGCAAAAGAGAAAAAATATATCACAATTACACCGCCAGAAATGTCAGTGGTTACTTCACCAATGTATGCACCAGTAGCTTTTGTACAAAACCTAGAAAATAATCCTAAAATGCTAGGATTTGGAATGGGCCATCTTCGGTCTATTGGCAATCCTCAAAATACAATTTTAGGTGGAGTAAGTTTTTCTGGAGTTGTAGGAGCATAAAATGATACATCTGATAATTCACCTTTCAAAAACTCAATTGTGTTAGCAAACATATATTTTAATTTGAACGAGTTTGCATCAAAGTTTGAAAAGACAAGCGAAAGAAATAGGCAAAATATGAAGACTTTGAAAAGTGATGTAGTTGCTAAATGTTAGGGATCTACTCACAGAATATTTCCAAGATATGATCCAAATAATGAAATCATGAACTTCATGGTTGTTATGCCCCTGGGTAGAGATAATAATCCACTAGAAAATGTAATAAATCATAACGATATACAAGTTACCAATCTTCAAATGGATTTGTCAAAAGTGAAAAATATTGACAAAATTAATATATCAAAAGAAAGCAATAAAATGGTCTACTCTACACTTCTAAAAGTGGAGAGCGGAAACAAAAGGCTTACAAAGCAAATAGAAAAGTTATAGGTAGACCTTGATAATGTGAAGGAGAAGGAGACAGTATTAGACAATAGGTTCAAAGAATTGCAAAACAAGATAAAGAAATCTTTTCCTACAAAGGAAATTGTCAAGCAAGAAAAGATGAATGAATAATTGCAAAATTTGACTAAAGAATTGGATGAGTGCCAAAAAGGACTTTAGCATGAACAAGACTCTACTACACAATTTTTCAAGTCTGTGGAGAGTAGTGCACAAGTCAAAAATAAATTGAGTACTGACTCGGACTATGCTATCAAGGAAAATAATAATTTGAAGATTGAATTGGAGAATGAAAAGAAAACAATGATGAATTTTAATTTTCAAAAGGAATTAGGGAATGAGAAGAAAAAAAAGGAGTCTAGTGCAAACACAATCCACAATTTGAATAAGCAATTGGAGAATATGAAAAAAAAGAGGATTCAACTACAAAAGCTATCCTTGATTTGAAAAAGGAATTGGAGAATGTGAAGAAAATAGAGTCTAGTGCTATTGCAAGCACTAACACAATCCACCCTATGAGGAGGGAATTAGAGAATGCAAAGAAAAAGAGTCAACTAAAAAGAAAATCCTCAATTTGAGAAAGGAATAGGAGAATGCAAAAAAAAAGGAGTCTACTCAAAGACTCCATAATTTAAAGAATGAATTGGACAATGCAAAGAAATAGGAGGAGTCCACTGCAAAGATAATCCATGATTTGAAAAGGGAAATCATGGATGAGAAGAAAAAAGAGGTAACTACTGCAAATACAATCCAAGATTTGAAGAAGAAATTTGAGGATGAGAGGAAGAGAGAAACTAATTGGCATGGTCAACTAGAGTAAATATAGAAAAAGAGTGAAAAAGAGATGTCTGAAATGAAGAAAAAAATGGAGAATATAATGGCAAAAAATAGAACGACCTCTTTCGAAGACCATCATGTGAAGGATACTATAATAAACATGGTTAAGCTTATCAAACAAGAAAATTGGCACAAAATAATGAAGAATAGTGATAGTTTTTTTGAATGGATTGATTTAAATAGAAATCTCAGACTTGTCTTTGAAAATGTAAAAAATGATATTGTGATTAAAAGACAAATCTTCACCAATTCCTTAAAAAATCTTGCTAACCAAATTTTGAATAAAGTAAAGAGATCCAGTGATAGGGATTTGGAAAATCATGGAATAAACAACCACTTGGATGCCTCTATGATGACCACTGATGTCTATCACAATTGTGAATAAGTAACAGAAATAGCTCAAGCTCTCAAATTTTCTTCCAAAGACTTGATGAAGATGAATAACATCATATTGAACTTGCTAACTATTGGATTACCAAATCTAGCTAACTCAAATGGCAGATTCAGTGGAAAAGAAAATTACATAAAAAAGTTGTAGGGCATGAATTTTGATTTAGGCAACTTGCCTAAGGAAACCACTCCAGAAAGAATTGCAAGTTGCATCAAATCACTATAAACAATGAATGAAGTTATAGATAAATTCCTTGATTCATGTAAAACTATCTCTCAGAAGTATTTATTGTTGATGATGTTACAACTATTTAGCTACAACCTCAAACAAATGGAGCTTCCAAATGATGCAAAATGGAGCGCCCTAAAGAAATTCATTGAAGCTAGGTCATCTTCTCAAACTGTTACTATTGTTGTTAGTGGCAGTCATAGCTGATAGCACTAAGAAGTAACAACTTAGTAAGTGATAGTACTATAATCATTTTGTTAGTTGTTGCTCTTTAATTTCAAATTTTGGATTTAATTTCAACTTTGTTTAATGTTAATTGTTAGAGGAATCAAGAGCTAGCATATCAGGATAGTTTGGCAGCTAGGCACTGGCATACTATTACTACACGGAGAAAATGGAAAAAAATTCCCTACTACTTAAAAAAATTGTACAATTGGCAATGTGATTGTATACCAAAGTAACAAGAATTGAAATCGAATCAAAATTGGCAAGCTCGAATCAAAATTGGCAAGCTCGAATCAAATAGTGAATTGAATCGTTGAATCGTGTGAATCATCGTGATTCTTGGAACTATGTTGTATACACATAATGTATTATGTAGTAATATTCTGATTATATATACAATTAAAAACTGGCCTATAGTTATTTTTGCTCCCTTGTATCTACAAAAGGGAATTCAGGGTCAATGGTTATTTCAATTTGACATTGAGTCATTTGCAAAGAGTTGTAATTGTTTGTAATTGTTAAATGTATTATGTTATAGGCTGATTTATAATTATAAATTATAATACAATTTTTTTAAAATAGAGATTATCATGTTGAATGCATTATGTTACAATTTCTTAAAGAAACTAGAATCAATGAAAATCTCAACATGTTAAAAAAATACAATCAATGAAAATCTCAACATGTAAGTTTATAACATCAACATGTTAAAAAAAAAATTAAGCATCCATAAAAGGAAAATGAATGAAGTCTATTAATTGACTTCAAAAACATAATTAATTAGTAGATAGAGTCTTAGATCAAAGCTACTACCACTAGCCTACTACTTGACTTATGCAGAAGCTAGAACTTGAGGTTGAGAAGCTGCTATAGTTGCCAATCCACCTAGACTGGCTCAGCATCACTATCATCAAAATCCTCCTCATTTATTGCATATAACATTTCATTGTTCATTATATTTTCTTCAGATTCACTATCAACATCAATATGCATGCCAAAGTCAACATCATCTTCATTGCTTCTAATGTCAAGACATGAACCACTGCCACCGCCATTGCCACTTGGGTCTGAAATGTTGGCAATCCCTCTTCTTTGACATTGGTTTCTTCAAATGCTAAGATCCCTATCATAAGGGAAACTATCTACCTCATACCTAGAATTATAGAGCCTCAAAAAATTATCCAAATTTTTATCTAATATGTTTCTAACCTTTTACTTCAGGAAGCCCAAAGTACTGAAAATTCTCTCATCCTCCATTGAACCCAATATCATTGTCAAACATAAATTGGTAAGCTTGAAATATTTTGGTATTGACTCTCTCAACTGATTGTTCTCACCAATGTTTTTCCAAAGCTTTGGTACCACTCCCTCTTCATTTGGGTTCTCCATAAGATCATATTATTCCCTCATTATGTTTGCAAAGAAATATGATTGATCTCTCAGTCGAGATTCATCTAAAATTCCATTTATAGTTACTCCATTGATTAATTTAGGTTTGTAAAAATGCTAAATCAAAGTCGTCGTCCTTCTTCAAAAATTATTCAAATAGTTTAGAGACCAATATTGTGGAAAAACAATTGACATTGCTTCGAGTAGTTCCTCTAGGGGGAATCTAAATCTAATTTCTAACAAAAGATTGTAGCAAACTTACTTGATAGAGTCAAGCACAGAGTCTTTCATCTTCTTGACGTCTTCACTTGTAACACATGAAAGTACCTTCTTTGGTTCTAATTCAACTTCGCTTCTTGCTTCATTGGGGTTGGAGTCGAGGTTGATGTGGCCATAGTACTGCATTGGTATGTCAACTCCATGTACCCTGGCATAAACCTCATCATTTGCACCAATATGTAAAAAGTTTTGAGGATTTTTCAAATCTGTGATTTCTATCCACTTTGCAAACTTTAATTCATCTAATGGTAGTAATTGATATAGAGTATACAGGCTATTATATGTCATTTTACACAACTTATTATTCTACAATGTACATAGCTCTTTGTTGAACCTTTTTAATAATATTTCTCATGTCTTGTAGCATGGGGAGAATAGTTACTAAAGTTAAGAGTATATTAAAATTAATTATACTTGAATATAGCTGAGGGAATCTATCTCACACAGAATGGATTAGTCTAAGCAATGAAGGATATTCAAAGATTACTCAATAAGCTGGTCCATCTAAAGAGATCCATCTGGTACCATTATCTTTAAGAAGCTTCCTCCCATTAGTAAGTCGTTGAGCAAAGTGTTGAAATTCTCAGACTCATTTTGGACTTCGACAAAAGTAGTGGTAAATCTCTTTGATTAGAGATTCCACTTTACTTACACAACCAAAATTGTTAACAATTCAAAAAGCTAGATTTATTCAATGGGCCATGCAATGAATGGGAATAGTGTAGGGTGCCAAATCATTCTTGATCTTTTTGCAAAGACCACCTTTATGACCTTGCATAACTAAAGCTCCATCCGCTCCAACACACACCAAATTTTTGGAAATCTCCATTTTATCCAAACCTCCACATTCAATTAGAGTACTCTTTAATAAATCATATAAATTTTTAGCTGTCACACTACAATTCAATTTAGAAACAGATAATAGAAAGGGTTGACGACAAAGATTGTTTATAGTATAAACATGCATACACACCCAAGAAGTATTATCAATTTTTGTAACTTCATCTAGAGACAGTGCAATAAAATTTGAGTGTTTTATTTTTTCCTTCATATCTTCTTTTTCAACATGTGCAAGACATCTAGCCAATTCCTACCTGTTATTTACTAACCAGTGACTGTTCAGATAGTTTCAAAGTTTGAAAAATTACAATAAGGTAGTAATTGAAGGGTAGTCTATCATAGGATGTCCTCTACTCAAAATATAAAAGACCACACTTAATTGAACTACTTTTCCCATATTTTGCACTTCCATTTCTTTCCTAGTGAAATATTTGATGGAACCTTTTACTGCAAAATTCTTCTCCCATATTTGTTGGTGCAACTCGTATATTTTGGCATACCTGATATGAAGATAGTTTTCCTTTGTTTTTCAAGTTAGCATGGATTTTTCAACTTCATCTATAGTTTCCTTTTTGTAAAATTTACCGACATGCTTTCTATGGCATCAAGTTTAAGCTACCACCTCTTCTCCTTCTTTTTTATCTCTGTGTAAATCTTGCATCAGCATTCTACAGGAGGGTCACCATCAATTAGATTGGCCACTAGTTCAACGAACTAGTACTTTTCCACCCATTCTAACTAAAAATTCCTTTTAGACAGATCCCAACGAGATCATTCTTTCTTTGATTCTAATTTCATTTTCCCCTTTTGTGCATGAACATGATTTATGGAATCACTTTTGCTTTTCTCACCTGACTAGTCTGGGACCAAATCAAACTCTATAATATTAGTTTCTAACTCCCTACTCAAGGGAAGTGCCTCCAAATCATATTCAAGTTCATTCTCAACTGAGATATCAAGTTCACCAACTTGAACTTCAATATAGTCTAAGCCTCCAAATTGTGATGAATCTCCTTTTTCATTAAGCACTAGAGATATAACTTGTGAACCTTGTAGGTTGCCAACATTTCCACCACCAAAATATGCCACTATGCTTCTACATTTTTGTAACAGTGGCCTCTCTTGTCTTTCTAGAACCCCTGTTACCCATCTTATTTGACATTGCAAACCAATAAAGGTTGCAAAAATTAAATTAACTTAGTTTTTGAATAAAAGACTCAAATAGTGATGACTCAAAGACTATGAACAATGATAGTAGACTACTTAGACTACATATAATAACAATAATATGATTCATTCTCCAAAAAATGGTACTACTGCTACGGTACTACAGTCTACGATACTACCCAATATAATTTGCAAACCTATAGGCTATCTTAGCATATGAGATGTCCAGTCACCTGTAGCAAAACTAAAAAATAACCAGTACCACTATACCAATATGGTAGTACCACTGTCGATATTAAAAAAAAAAAATCACTTGCCTTTTATGAAAACCAGGGTCCATGAGTCAATGGGCAATGCACTCAGTACTCTAAAACTTCGACGGCAATAAGAAATGCTAGTCTCCAGACTAGAAAATATTTAATTGCATAAAATAATAATATCTTATAGTCTAATCTAGGCTGGTGAATTATGCAGGATTAACAAGTAGGAATTTCAAAAGTAGGCTATGTGCACCTTCCTATGCAAGCCCACAGTATGAAATAGTTGGCTAAACGGGGCTAGTGGTTGATACATATCAGGAAAATGGTAAGTGATGCCAAACTCAAGGGAAAATTATTTGGTTGTAATAATGGAAAAATAATGTGGGCTAATAAGAAACAAACATGCAAAAGCTAGCAAAATGTTTAAAATAAATGTATCCAAAATGTTTATTGCATTGGCGATTAGACTGATTTTTTTGACCAATCATGTGATAACTAATGGGTGACTACCATGGGCATTGAACCCAAATCTAATAAATATCCAGTGACATGGTTGGCTTGCATTGCATGTGCTATTTGCCAAATGATTATCTACCCATTACACGGGATCACCAAAAAGAAAATATTCGCCACTAAAGTAATCTCTGCTACCTACCACTTGGGTTTTTTGTGGGGACTTCAATATGTTTGAGTTGGCTTCTGATAAGAAAGGGCTTCTACCTTTTTGATGGATAGTAGGTGAAAGAGAAGCATGGTTCCACATGTGTAACAAGTTGGGGCTTTTTGATCCCAATACTAACCATTGTCGATTTGGTGTGGTTTGGCAAACTTGGTCCAAATTTCAAGCATGTTCTAGAAGGGTGTTTAAGAGACTGGAAAAGGCCATGCTTACTAATTAGTCCTTTTTTCCTTCTCACATGAGCATGGGTTACTTGTCACCCCTTTACCAGATGTGACATTGTCAAATCATTTCCCCATTCTTTTTTGTAGTATTTGGCACACAGCTCAGCCCCATACTTGTAAAATTCATTTTTATATTAATACCTCCCTGTTTTCACATCCACCCACTATTGCACACATTCTTCACATCTAGAACCTTGAGCCTCAACCCCACACCTCTACTAGGTGGATTCAATGGTAGAATGATGCCACCTATTGTACTACGAGATTGCTTCACATTTACAGGTGACAATTGGCCAAGTGCCATAGATGATCTTATGAAGCCACCATAAAATATCTTCATATGGCCTTTGAAGCTCTATCCATGAACCCATTTAATACAGATCAGCAATTTTAGGTTGTCAACCTTCAACACCAGAAACAAGTTGCAAACAGTTATGCTTCTCAGGGAGTTTAGATCAAATCCCACCTCCATTGGTTAGAGGTGAGTGACTAGGCTTCTAAGGAATTTTCCAATGCTCTACGGGCTTTCTACTCAGTTATGGGCATCAAGCATATCAACAAGGACAAGCATGTTTTGTCTAAGCTACCTAATATCCTCCAGGATTTTGTGCACCATTATGAAAAGGTTTTCACCAAGAAGGGTCCTTCTACAACGTGTGACCAAGTCATGCAAGCCTATGTTGTCACTCCTAATAGGCTTTCCCCTGAGCAATATGTCTTTTGTGAGTAGAATCCTACACTTTTTTATCTCAAGGAGGTTGTCTTTTCCATGGCTGATGAAAAATCCCCTAGATGTGATGGCTTCCCTTGTAAATTTTACAAGGTTTTATGGGATGATATTGGTCTTGATCTTCTTAAAGTTTATCATCAAGCCTATAATGCTCAATCCTTACAAATATAATTAATAAGGGAAACATTAAGTTCATACCTAAAGTGTTAGAAATAGATAATACTGAGAGGGGGGGTGAATCAATATTCTAGAAACTTTTGCCCACAACTAAATATTGTTAATTACTTTATAACTTTCATATGAAAGTAAACCAACATTGTTGAATAGTAAATATAACATGAACATAGAGAACTCACGACACCATTATTTGTTAACTAAGGAAACCTTGGCCAAGGGAAAACCTTGGTGGGGATGATATCCACTAGATGATTCACTAAACAATAGTATCCTATTAAGGATATTGACCCTGTTAGGAGTCTCTGAAGTACATATAGCATCTCAAGTCCTTGTTAGAGGACTAGGCCTTATTAGAAGCCTCAACCCTATTAAGATTTTCTTCAACCCTATTAGGAGTTGGTGGATCAAATACAATTTATGCAAGAAGAGCCCATTGCCCTCACATGCAATTATACAATTCACTTCTTCACAAGAATAGATATACATACAATACTTTTTGTTTGTTGTATTTTGCACTTTCTCTAATCAAACATTAGATGTAGTTTGCATATCATCAATCACAAGTCTCGCATAGTTCATCATACATCACACACTTATCTTCATAAGATAAGATATTTACTTATACCTCTCATATTCATAATTTACTGCTTAGTCAACCTTCATGCTTTCATATGCTTCGCATAATATGAAATAACTTATGGAATGATATCGACATAGTTAGCTCATCATGACTTAGTAATTATTTCATAACCAAAGTAATTCCTAAAGCCATACAATCTAATTCTCTTCTATGCTCCGTTATGTACTATAAAACACCTGCACTAGTATTTTAACCATATCTCATATCATGCTTTGTGTAGACACCTATGCACTAGCATGCATCATCATGACACTATCACAAATATTTCCTCAACTGTGCATGATCTACCTCTCAACAATTCATCCGTACACATCACATCTTCTCTCTGTGTTGCTGCAAACTATCTAACACTTAAACAATTTTATATCTCTAAATGCATAAATGAAATGTTGAATACATGTTTCCATAAATGACAACCATCAACACATCTATCAGATTGTATTTCCAATAATCTCCCTCTTTGGAATTGATGGAAACATTTGGAAAAAATGGCTAAGTCCTAAAATGATGTCATACATGGTAAAAAATAAATAATAGTAACCACACAAAACTGCCCTCAAAACATAAAAAATGTATTCATGTTTTGATGGATCATTACATTCCTTATCACTCCTTTACATTGATACATAAGTGTATTCCCCCTTACATATAAAATATTACTCCCCCTTTATGTATTACTCCCCCTTTGACATCAATGGCAAAGGTGTCAAAAACTATATCAACAAAAATTGGGTAGCCTACTGTCGATCAACTTGATATTATGGAAAAGAAATCTACATATATAAGTTTTAGTTTTTCCACTTCCTTCTTCTAGTTCTCCTTTATTGTATCTAAAATACTGATTAGTGTACATAGTGCATAAGATGCAACTTCAATTACATTTAAGTTGGTATAGGAAAATTTGTCATACGAAGTCTTTGCTACAAGACATTCCTCCAACTGCCTCTGCAAAATGTTGATCTTTGCTGACAAAATTTCTCTAAGACTAGAGAGTTTATTTGTTGCCTTCTCCTTATTAGATTCCAAGCCTCTAATCACAGCATATATATTCTCAATTTTCTAGTCCACAATCCTCAATACTAGTCTCTAAGAGCTGTAACTTAGTAGTGAGTATTTCAAGTTCACTCAACTTACCCTTTATTTGGCTCACAAAATTAGTTAGGTACTTGCACACTCTATTTAGCAATGTTTACACCTTCTAAAGGTCCTATATCAGCAATTGGGGTTACTATTATCACTTCAAACTACCCACTTGCTCTCTTTTCCATCGTAATGCCTTTGACCTCATTGAATTCCTCTTTGTTCATGCCTAATTCCTTAAGAATGGAATCTATCACCTTTTCCACTTTCTATCTTGCAATGAATATAGCATTTGATATCATTAACATGAAGTACATTCTTTGGAACTTGTGAAAATATACCCAATGGGTCATCCAAAAGAAAAACAAATGGATGTTTCTTAAACACATATCATGGTCTATCATATACATCATACACAATCTAGCTAGCCATTGAAACTGTAATTATAAACATTGAAAAATTAGATTCAAAACCCTTAAAATACCTTAAAAGTGTGATTTAGGTCTTCTATAGCTTTGTACTTCACAAACTTCTCTTCGTACTTCAATTTGCTATCAAAAATCTCTTCAATTCACTCAAGACACATTGCATGAACAAATGGTACATACAATCTTGCTTGCAGTCCTTAAATCATTTTAAATCACATTATGCATTAAATATGTGTCTACCACAAATTCAAATACTATTATTTTTTACTAGTAAGCTTGTTTTTCAAATTCCTTCTCATTGAGATCATATCTAGACTTGAGCACTTGACTGCAACTTTCTCTCTATGTCCTCAACCTTTTGTTAACTGCACAACTTCCAACTGTCTCTCTAACTTTATATATGGCCAACTGATGCACTATCTCTTCTAAAACTACTTAATTCAAGTAGGATGAGTCACAAACAATCTGTGACTTCAATGTCTTATCGGGTGCATCAAATTATTGTTCCTCCAAAACTATATAAGAGATTTATAGATCCTTAGTTGTCAAAAATTCTTCTTTAAATTCATCAACATGTTCCTTAATTGCTTCCTTCTGACTGTTGTCATTTCCATTATCATTCCTTCTATCATTTCTGTTGTTGTACCTTCTATTGTTAAGATTCCTATTAAAGTTCCTTATATCCATTCTACAATATCTCACTATGTGTCTGAAGTTATTACATAACTGACATATAGGTGCATTTCTTCTCTGATTACTTTCATTATGATTCTCAGGTGCTCTACAATTCCTTGCAATGTGTCCAAAATTGTTCCACTTATAACACAAAAATTGGTTCTTCTCTCTATCATTGGATCTATTCTATGATCTTCCTCTTTCATTACCTACAGGGTTACGATTCCTAAACATTCTACTATTTGCATTATTACTATCAAACTTAGGTTTCATACATTCTACTAATTTATTTCCATAACCATGACAATTACAACAATAGAAATTGGTAATGGGTTTAAAGAATTACATGTGCGATATCTTTTCATATGTCCAATTTCATTACAATTGATGCATCTACCTTTGAACTCACATCTTACTTCCTTCGGTGGTTCATCTTGCTTAGGTTTGTCAACTTTCTCTATTATCTTAGGTTCATCATGTTTCTCTGATAAATTAATTAATTCTATTTCCTTTGATAATTCAGTAGATATGCTTGATTCAACCTTACTAAAATCAGATTCCTTAGGGGATTCAATAACTGGATCTAGTTCTCTTCTGATTTCAACTTCCTTGGTTGATTTCTCTCCAATTAGATATCCAAGTCTTTTCTTGTCATAAGAAGGTCTTTGGTGAAATATTAGTTGATCTATCTTCTCACTACAAGAATAAAGTTTCTCTACTTGTTGCTTTTCTTGTGTCAATTATCCTTTCACAATGATATTATACTTTTCTAATTATGCATGCTCAATCTTGATAGTATCTATTTTAGATGTAATTTGAATTAATTAGGATCTAAGATCTGCATTCTTAGTTTTCAGTTCAAGTTCATTCTTGCTACCATTTTTCTTAAGACTCAACTTAAGTTCAACAATTTTCAGTTCATGTTTCAAAATCTCATTTTATTTTGGAAGATTTCCTACTTCATTATTGTGACTAGTTTGTGCAATTGATTTGTTTCCATATTTCAAGTCTTCAATCTTGTCTTTTAGTTTTCCAATGAAGAATTTTGCATATTCATATCTATCTTTTAGGTTATCTCTTTCTTCAATAAGAAGGTCAATTTGTTCAAGAGATTCTTCAAGGTTTTTCTTCAGCTATTCCATATCTATAGAGATATTACTGATGGGGACACAAACAAAGATAGAAATGAACACACAAGAAAAGGGAAATATTATTATCAATGAAAAATGCCCTATGGGCTTACAACAGTATGATTCTAGACAAAGAAATCCTCCACACAGTACCTTCTCTCTAACTCCACTATGAGCTCCTTTACGATGGTAGAAATGTTCTTAAATAGACCCCAATTCATTTAGGGTTAGGAATACATTCTAGAATATGCCAATTGGCATCCACTTCCAAAATAGAAGGTTCCAAAAATCATGTTAGAAGTCGGTGTAAAATTAGAAGAATCTAGAAATAATAATCCAACTTTCGGGAGGCATAACTTTGTACGGTAACTCTGATTGACAAACCGTTTACATTTCCAAAAAGCTCTTGAAGCGCTCTATAGCCCTATGGACCAGCTTTTCTTGTCCCCCATTTTTTGTCCCTATATTGGGCCATTTGGTGCCCCATATCTAACTTTGAAGTTCTCTTAGGAGGTCTCTAGGAAAATTTAAACTACAATAACTTTCTAACTATAAAGCCTTTTGACCTAATTCTTTTCCTAGAGTGTTTTAAATTACAAGTACAATCATCCCTCCAAATTACATCCTCTAACTCATCATAATTTTGGCTCCATTACAAAATAACTCATTTTCTATATTTATACGTATCCCAAGGTGCTTTAAAACTAATAAAATTCTAATCTAGAAAACTAATAGTGGAACTGTGAGAGTTGGAACCTTTATTTGACCCAAATGGGTATCCAAAAATGAAAACACATCAAACAGAAACTATCTCTAAGCACATTTTTGAGTGATACAGGATTACCCTTACACCATTGGATGCTCCTGCATCAGACACCCAAGGTAGATTGAAAAGTGACCGTGTCACTTTATGGTAGAGGAAAACCCAAATGGGCAACCTCAACTGCTAATATCCAAGTTGAGTCCTCTAGTGGTCATCCTTTCCTCTTCACCAAGTACTCTTCATACTACCTATTTTTGGTACTCCTACCCACACGACTATCCAAAATCTCTTCTATCTCCTCCTTAGAAGTAGGAATTGGACATGGCTCCAGCATCAACCCCTCATCTACACCATCATCATGATATTCTGTCAAGTTTAAAATGTTGAAGATAGGAGAAATTTGAATCCCATCTAGCAACTCAACCTCATATGAATTTTTTGAGTCATGTCTCTTTAAAATTTTGTAGGGGCCAAATTTCTTCATCTTCAACTTGTTGTAAGTACCCACTAAAATTTTTTCCTTCCATAAGTGTACCATAACCATATCCCCTAGTTGGAATTCCTTATGTCTCCTCTTTTGATCTACCCTGGCTTTATACTGTTGATTCATCTTGGTAATATGTGCACGGACCTCCTCATGTAGGCTTTTGACATGTTCAGCAAATTCTTTTGCCTTGACACTTGTCCTCTCCCCTTGCTCCATCTTCATTAATTTTGGTCCAGTCCTTGGGCTACTGACATACACAATTTAGAATGGTGATCTACCAGTACTCTAATTTACAGAATTATTGTAAGAAAATTTTGCCTGTGGTAGAATCAAATCCCACCCCTTAGGCTTATCTCCCACTAAACACTTCAACAAATTGTCCAAACTTCTATTTGCCACTTCTTTCTAACCATCAGTCTACAGATGATGTGTAGAACTAAACTTAAATTCCATCCTCAACTTCCTCCACAAAGTCCTCTAGAAATACCCCACAAATTTAGTATCTCTATCGGAAACAATACTCTTTGGGAGACCATGTAGTCTCACGACCTCTCTAAATAAAAAAATCTGCAATATGTATAGCATCATGTGTCTTGTGGCATGGAATGAAATGTGCCATTTTGGAGAACCTATCAACCACCACAAATGCTGAGTCATTACCCCTTTGTGTCCTTGGCAATCCAAGAACAAAATCCATACTTATATCCTCCCATGGCCTTGTTGGAACAGGAAATGGCTAATAAAGTCCAGTATTGTGGCTAAATCCTTTGGTTGCTTAACATACTTGACAACTCTGCACAAATTTCTTCACATCTTGTGACATTTGAGGCCAAAAATAATGTTCTCTAAGAATGGAAATCATTGTATCTTGACCAAAGTGTCCTTCCATTCCCCCACTTTGTTTCTGTTTGATCAAGTTTTCCCTCATGGAACTCCTCGAGATGCATAATTGATTGCCCTTGAATAGCATACCATCCTAAATCAAATAATCTAACCACCTGGTTCTATTTACAATAACAAGTTCTTTGCAAGCCTTCCATGCTTTAGCAAAATCAAGATCCTTAATTAGGGTACAGATTCTTGAGTTCATCAAAACCAACCACTTCAACTTGCATTACTGTAAGCAACAACTATCTCCTACTCAATGCATCTGCAACCCTATTAGACCTTCCACTTCTATGTTTCAACACAAATGTATAGCTCTGCAAGAACTCTACCCACTTCATATGTCTCTGGTTCAATTTACCTTGGCTATTTAGGTACTGCAATGCCTAATGATCAATATACAAGACAAATTATTTTGGCAATAAATAATGCCTCCATTTCTTTAAGGCCTGAATGATTGCATAGAACTCTTGATCATAAATAGAATACTTCTTCTTTGCATCATTCAATTTTTTACTAAAGTATGCAATAGGCTTACCTTCTTGGCTCAATATGGCCCCAATAGCACTACCACTAGCATCACAATCTACCTAGAACACTTTACTTAAATTAGGAAGTGCCAACACTGGTTTTTTTGTCACCTTCTTCTTCAACAATTCAAAACTCCTTGCAGCTACTGTAGTCCACTTAAACTCTTTCCTATCCCCCCTTATTGTTTTAGTTAGGGGTGCACATATGCCACTAAAATTCTTAATGAACTTCCTATAAAAACTAACTAGACCATGAAATGATCTCACCTCAATAGCAGACCTTGGAGTAGACCATTCCAAGATGGCCTTTAGCTTCTCTAGATCCATTTTGAAACCTTCAGATGATACAACAAACCCCAAGAAAACTAACTCTTTTTTAATGTTCCCTCAACCTTTCAAGGACACTACGAATGTGCAATAAATGTTCATCCAAAGTCTTACTAAAAATTAAAATATCACCCAAATAGACAATAACAAATTTTCCCAAGAATTTCTTTAGTACCTCATTCATAAGACACATAAAGGTGCTTGGCACGTTGGTCAGTCCAAAAGGCATGACTAACCACTCATGTAGAACCTTCTTGGTCTTGAATGTAGTCTTCCACTCATCTCCCTCTTGTATCCACATCTAGTGATAACCACTCTTGAGATCTATCTTTGTGAAGTACTGAGCCCCACTCAAGCAGTCCATAAGATCGTCCATTCTTGGCAAAGGGAACCAATACTTGATGGTTATTCTATTTATAGCTCGAGATTCTATGCACATTCTCCACTCTTCATCCTTCTTTGGTGCTAGTACTATAGGTATTGCACATGGACTTAGGATCTCTCAAATCAACCCCTTCCTCAATAGCTCTTAAACTTGTCTGTTTAGATCCTCAATTTCAATAGGAGTCATCCTATGAGTAGCCTTGTTAGGAAAACTAGCTTCAAGGATTAAATCTATTTGATGATTGATCTGCCTTACTAGCACCAACCCTTCTGGAATATTATCAGAGATGACATCTCCATACTCACTTAATAGGCCCGAAACTTCAAGTGGAATTTCACTACTACATTCCTTATCTTCTCTAGGAATCAAAGTATAACACATACAATGATGTTTCATACCATCCAAAAAATTTCTTCCATCAACAAGACATATCGTAGCACTACCGTATACCTTTTCACCTTCCTTTATCATGGGCTTCAATTTGTGGTGAACTCCATCCTTTGTCAAAGAGTATGTATTTGCATGACCATCATGTACAGAATGTCTATCAAATTGCCACAGTCTTCCCAAAATTAAATGGCAGACATCCATTTGAATAATTTCATAGAGAACTTCATCATGGTAACTCCCAATCTTGAACTTCACCAGACACTATTCACTGACTAGGACCTTATGATCATCTTTCACCCAAGCAATCTGATAGGGTTGGGGGTGTTTCTCCTTTTTGAGCTTTAGCTTAGAGACCATCTCCTTAGACACCAAGTTGTCAGTGTTGCCACCATCAATAATCACATCAGAACACTTATGCTCGCATTTGCACCTGGTATGAAACAAACTTCTCCTTTGTCCAGGTTCAGTCTCACCACTTAGTAAGACCTTTTCATTTATGAGAACCTCTCCTCTCTCTACATCCTCAGAATGTGATGACTGTGCATCCACATCCACATGAGTAACCCTTGCTTGACCATCAGCTCTCCTATCTATCCTTCCTTGTCATCGAGGGCATTCAAAGGCATGATGACCTTCTTTATTGCAATGAAAATAGGTACTACAGAAGCCTCCTCTTCTTGATCCTTGTCCACATCCTCTACCTCTTCCTCTCTAATCTCCAAATTTTTTATCACACAAGCAGTTGAAACCTTCATTTCTCTGGTTTCTGCTAGTACCGACATCTTCATTTTTCTTTTAGGTCTCATTTTGGCCTCCAGATGACCAACTACTACCCCTTCCTCCTTGACCACATCCTCTTTGCCTTCTTTCAAACCTTTTATTTAGCTTCTCTTTGACTCATAGGACAAACTGGTATGCCTCTTCAATGCTAGTCATTCTAACTAGACTTAACTCCTCTTGAATTTAGGTCATAATCCATTAAGGTAATGGGAAACCTTCTCCTTATTAGCTTCTACATGCCTTTCCCTAATAAGAAGTTGATAAAATTCCTTTGTATATTCTTGGATAGATTTTCTTGCTTGCTTTAACCCTTACATTTTCTTGAAAAAATCAAGCTTGTAATCAATAGGAATGAACTGCTTCTTTAGTTTGTCCACCATGCGATCCCACCTTGTGATTTTCTTCTTTCCTCTTCTATTTATTTCTAGCTTAAGCTCTTGCCACCAAATTTTGGTATGGCCTTTTCAAATTTAACCCTCTCAGGGTCTCTGATATACTCGTACTCAAAATACTCCTCTAGTCCATTGATCCAATCAATCAACTCATCTAGGTTTAGGGTTCCCGAAAACATACCCACATCAATTTTAGGTCTTTTTCCAAGCTTATAAATGGCCCTAAAAAGCCTTTCCTCTACCTAATTTAGGACTTCCCCTTCCTACCCAATATTTTCTTCTTCTTCAGTTTCTTCCTCACCTTCGTTTCCTGCGGCAACATTTAGTCCTCTACAGATCTCCTCCTGCAATGCTTGAACTTGTCTTTGGAGGGTTCTAACCTCAAAAGTAACAACTCTAGCCCTTCCACTGAATTCCCTTCATCGAGGCATCTTCTTGTCTCAAACCCACAACACATAGTCCTGGTGCAATTTGCCTCACAGTCAGGGCTCTATCTACACACTCAAGAAAACTAGCTCTTATACCACTTGATGGGGACACAACCAAAGACCAGAATGAACACACAAGAAAATGGAAATATTATTATCAATGAAAAATTTCCTATGGGCTTACAATAGTATGATTCTAGACAAAGAAATCCTCCACACAATACCTTCGCTCTAACTCGACTATGAGCTCCTTTACAATGCTAGAAATGTTCTTAAATAGACCCCAATTCATTTAGGGTTAGGAATACATTCTAGAATATGCCAGTTGGCATCCACCACCAAAATAGAAGGTTCCAAAAACCAAGTTAGAATTTGGTTTAAAATTAGAAGAATCCAAAAATGGTAGTCCAACTTTTGGGAGGCATAACTTTTGTACCATAACTCTGATTGACAAACCATTTACATTTTCGGAAAGCTCTCGAAGCGCTCTACAACCCTATGGACCAGATTCACTCATTCCCCATTTTTTGGCCTTATAAGAGGCTCTTTAGTGCCCCATATCTGATTTTGAAGCACTCTTAGGAGGTCTTCAGGAAAATTAAAACTGCAATAACTTTCTAACCATAAAGCCTTTTGACCTGATTCTTTTTCTAGAGTGTTTTAAATTACAAGTACAATCATCCCTCCAAATTAAACCCTCTAACTCATCATAATTTTGGCTCTATTAGAAAATAACTCATTTTTGTATTTACACATATCCCAAGGTGCTTTAAAACTAATATAACTCTAACCTAGAAAACTAATAGTGGAACTGTGAGAGTTGGAACCTTTATTTGACCCAAATGTGTATCCAGAAATGAAAACACATCAAATAGAAACTATCGCTAAGCATATTTTTGTGTGATATAGGATTACCCTTACACCATTGGATGCTCTTTCATCAATTACTCAAGCTATTAAACTTCTTCTAAGTAATTGTGCTCTAATACCAATTGTTAGAAATAGATAATAGTGAGAGGGAGGGTGAATTAGTATGCTAAAAAAATTTGCCCACAACTGAATATTGTTAATTACTTTATAAATTGCATATGAAAGTAAACCAACAATGTTGAATATTAAATATAACCATGCACATAGACAACTCATAACACCATTATTTGTCCACTAGGGAAACCCTAGCCAAGGGAAAACCCCGGTGGGGATGATATGCCTTAGATGATTCACTAAACAATCGGATCCTATTAAGGATATTGAGCCCATTAGGAGTCTATGAAGTACATATAGTGTCTTGATTCCTTTTTAGAGGACTAGGCCTTGTTAGAAGCCTCAACCCTATTAGGAGTTGGTAGATCAAATACAATGTGTGCAAGAAAAGCCCACTACCCTAAAATGCAATTATACAATTAAATTCTTCATAAGAATATATATACATACAATACTTTATGTCTACTATATTTCACACTTTCCCTTATAAAACATTAGATGTAGTTTTTGTATCATTAATCATGAATCTTGCATAGATCATATGTATGTCGCATAGTTCATCATACATCATACACTTATCTTCATAAGATAAGATCTTTACTTATACCTCTCATATTCATAATTCACTACTTAGTCAGCCTTCATGCTTTCACACACTTGGAATAATATGAAATAATCAATGGAATAATATCCACATAGTTGACTTATTATGACTTAGTAATTATTTTGTAATCAAAATAATTCCTAAAGACATCTGATCCAATTCTCTTCTATGCTCTTTTATGTATTGTAAAACACCTGCACTAGTATTTTAAACATATCTTGCATTGTACTATTTGTACATACTTGCACATTGGCATACATCATAATGACACTATCATAGACCCTTCCTCAACTACACATGATCTAACTCTCAATGATTTGTCCATACACATCACATCTTCTCTCTGTGTTATTTTAAACTATCTAACACTTAGATGATTTTCTATCTCTAAATGCATAAATGAAATGTTGAATACACATTACCATAAATGACAACCATCAGTACATGTATCTAACCATATTTCCAACCTAAAGCTAGGGATTCAGAACACATTTGCAACTAGAGATCCATCACTCTTTTGAACATCTCTTGCAATATCATTGCCAAGGCCCTATCCCTAAAAATCATACATCTACTCCCACAAATTGTTGACTTTGAAAAAACTAGCTTTATCAAGTCTATATAAATTTTGGATAATATTATTGTTGTTTAGAAAGGTATGGAGTGGGAACATTAGTCCAAACAGTAGACCTCATTTCTTAAGATCAACTTTGCTAAATCCTATGACCAGATTGAATGGCCTTTAATTTTCGTTATGCTTCAAGCCCTAGGATTCAATCCAAATTTACTAAAGTCAATTTAGATGCTTTTTGGGGATTCATTTTCTTGTATTAGTAGCAATGGTCATCAATCTGAATCCTTTGGGCTCTACATATATATTCGTTAAGGATGCCATTTGGTGTCTTCTCCTTACATTTTGGCTACTGAAGTGTTTAGATATCTTCTCACTAATACCATCTCTCAGGGCCCTATGTTTGGCATATCCCTCCCTAATTCCACTATGCAGCTTTTGAACAGTCATTTTGGGGATGATTCTTTTCTCACCCTTCTTGAAGACAAGGATAATGTTGCTAACTCGTTGTAATGCTTGGATACTTTTTTCCTTACCTTAGGCTCTGTTATTCAATGGCATAAGACCCTTTTCTATATATAATCCTTCCTTCCAAACCCTCAATGGCTACAATAATATGGGCAAAAATGGGTGCAGCATGGTCAAATCTTTCACTTCTTGGCCATCCCCTTTCCCTTTCAAGATTCCCCTATGGAGTTGTAGAATGTAGTCCTTGCTCAAATAGAGAATAATTTGGCTTATTGGATCACAAAACCTCTTTCCCTCATTGAGAAATTTCATATCTACTCCAAAGAACTATATGCCATGTATGTTTACTATTGCTCTTATTGGGCTCCATCCAAAGCCTCATACCTCAAGCTTGAATTCCTCTTGAGGGACTTCCTCTAGACCTCTGATGCATCACATCATGGATTTCACAAAGTGGGTAGGGATTTTTGTTATCTTTCCAAGGACTCTATGGGTCTAGGGTTTCTTTCTACTCAAAAGAAAGGTACTTCCCTTCGTGCTAAATGGGTCATTCAAGTTCCCACCAATGATGAGGACTGGAAAATTTTGTTGTGTCACTACATTTCATCAGGATTTTTAGTTATCTAGCTAGCCCAAAAGGGGATTGACTTTCAAACCCTTCTTGTGACCAATGGACAAGTTCACTTTCAAGGAATTTCTTTTTCTTAAACTATTTGGAAAGCTTGGGAAGTCATTAAACCTTGGCTTCACTGGGCTAGCAATGGGTTCAAAGATGGGCTCTCCATGAACCATCAAAACTTGTGGTGGTCTTCTTTGTTTGTTGTCCAAGGTGTACTCCTTGCCAAGATTCAAGGGGCTAGCACTCTACACTTATTTATATGGGGAATCAAGATACCCAAAGATATTTTTTCCAAAGTTACTATGAGTCTTCATTCATGGGAGGACCTATAGGTGCAATTCTGGCTCAACCATCCAAATCGACAAACAGTTGATCTTCTATTTTATGTGGTGCCTTTCAATATGTTACACAAGCTTGGTATTCAATCATCTTGCCCTTAGTGGAAGGACTGGAAGTGGTATTCCATCACTCCTTTGACTAGTAACAAACCCAAGTTGGGTTATTGGTGGCTAGTTCCTCACCTTCTTATGGTTGAGACTCTCAACCAACATTGGCATTTGCAATCCTCTCACAAGACTTGAAGTCCTATATCTATCATTGTAATTCCCCTCATAGAGATCCTTGGAACACAAGGATAAAACATGCACTGAATAATTGTTTTCTTAAGATAAGTTACTTAACAATAGCATAAAACAACCAAGTGCAAGAGTGAAGCATCAACATAAGGTGATGAGAATAGGGAACATGGCAAGCCTCACATGTTCACCTACACCAGCAGAAGTCTTACAACTACTTCCAAATATCTCCAAGCTCTAAACCATGACACATGAACCAAAGACCACATGAATCATGAGAATATACCAAGGGGATGTTGTCATTCAATCCCAAGGTAAAAGCTCCTAACATGGTTAGACATACAAGTCCATATCCACTAATCATAGCATAATCAAGAATCACAAACAGAGACCAACAACGATCATGTAGAAGATGAGGGCTCAAAGTTACATCCACTCATCTAATATACACCATGTTGAAAGATAGATGTTGACTCCTAAAATTTGGCTAAATCTAAAATCTTGAAGCCCTGAAATTTGGCTAAGTCTAAATTTTTAAAGCCTTGAAATTTCCTAGAATCTTTATCTTAACTCAAAGAGGTCTGGAACCTATCTCAAATGAATCATCACATATATTAAAATATATATTACTTATACTTAAATGATATATTTTTAACCCCATAGAAAACTATGTTGAACTAAGAAGGAGTGCAACCCTAAAGGTTACCCAAAACACCCTTCAACTCTCAACCAAAGGGTTTAGAGATACCTTTTGTTTTCCTAAGAAAGTTTTTGCAAGAAATCATGTGACACTTTCCAATATCTAGGTGATATTTCTTATTATAGCCAAGCAATACTTTGTGCCCAGGTGATACTTTTCACTATAGCTAGGTGATACTTCTCAGTATAGCCAAGCGTTAATTCTCAATATGGCCAGGCGATACTTCACCAGTGTTGTACAATATTTCTCCCTATTATGGTGTGATAATTTTTGGTATCATACAATAGAACTCCTTAAGGAAATGATACTCTTCTAGTATCACCCAATGCTAAACCATTGTTACACAGGATTGAAAAGAAACAACTCGATGAATAATTAGACGAGGAAAGGAGTTAGGATTTCCACATCGAGGAGTATCAGATCCACAATAATTGAGTCTTGGACACTCAAACACATGAAAAACAAAACACCATGCCATAGGGAGTAGAAAACAACTATATATCTAATCCATAACAGCATATGAAGGAACATGTGGAAAGCAACATCGCAATGTACATACATGGTTCATAAACCAAACATTATAAGAAGGAAAACATAAATATCTAAGAAACAACACAACATAAACTCATGTGTGGTTCCTCCCAATAATAATAACATCATGAGACCTCAAACGCACTAGACATCCCTTGCATGGAATATCCCAAATTCCCAGCTAGATAGTCAAAGTTGTCTTATGACGGAGTTACTACTACAAATGTAATTAACATCATGCCAACAAGAAGATCTAACATGCTAATCCATCAAAGCATAGATACTTCAACTAGTAGTGAATCACATCATCTAACCATATGCTAAACATCATAATAAAGGAATTCATCAAATGAGCTAATATCATCTAAACATGATATCCAAGCATTCTAATTAAAGCATAAGTCACAAGGAAACATACTCCAGAAACCCAAAATACTAAGTGAACATCAAACATTAGTCTCAATTATAAAATAGACCATATTTGTACATCAGTCCCCAGTAGTGGTATAGGTAGCTATTCCTTGCAACCACATGAACCACATAGGTCCACTCCCATCACGCTAATGGAGATAATGATCCAACCACAAACACACAAAAAGAAAATGTCCATGGCTACACTCATGCCAGACAGTAAAGAGGAAAAAAACCAAGATCATGAGACAATGCAAGTGGATCAAGTCTTGGTCAGACGCTCTATGGGTCAACTATGTAGGGGCTTGTTGGAGGGTAAGTAGCTTGGAATCGGGTAGCCCAAGCTAGTTTTGGCATCTCAACTCCCCTGAGGTGGAGCACAATCCTGCATCTTTAGACTTAACTAGGTGCTCATATAACATTTTATTATCTTAAATTTATTACTTAGTAAATTATGTAGTTATCACTTGTTTAGAACTTCTTCACACCAACCCTCTAGGAAAATAATCACCAAGTTGCAAGAGAGAAGCCCCATCCATGCTACCCTACATACCCATACTCATCACATGATGAGTTCCCATAGGCATGCATATTCCCAACCCAACCCCAATGAACATAACTCCACTAAAATGCAACTAGGAGTTTGGGTCTCGCAAGTACTTGACAAATGCACCCACATGTGCTCATGCATGGGTACACTACCATCATGAAGATCATAAAACAAGGGCTAGAAGAGAACACAAGCAAAAAAACACTCAACCAAATACAAGCTTGGGAGTACAGATTCTACACGAATCACAAAGGACAATAAAACCATATATCATGAACTCACTCAACAGCCTTAATCCAGGAGTATGGATTCTACATGAATCCCAATGATGCAACCAAACCATAGACCATGAACTCACTCAATCGGCCTCAATCTAGGAGTATGCATTCTACATGAATCCTAGCATCCATGGAATAGCAATAAGGGTTTGACTAGAAACAATAACAATAGCTATAAAATCACTCAACTAAACACAAAGTCAGGAGTACAGATGTGGCATGCATCCCAATGCAAACATAAAGGTGCAATAATGGTCAAATTGACATCCTATGGATAATTTAAATCCACTACCAATACCATACCAAGAAAATTTGAGAAAACTAGGCAGCGCACAAATTGAGGTGAAAACCTCAAAACTCAAAAACTTCAAAATTAGAACTCATTTGGTCTTAGGGCACAAAATCCATGAATATCAAATAAAATCCCAAACCCCTATCCCATAAAATAGGGAAATGCTCATACTCGCCCAACCGGGTAGAGCTAGCATACATAAACAAAGAAGAACGCTAATTCTCAGCCTCCTAACAAATGGCTACCAAAGATGGAAGTAGAAATAGAGCTAAAACAATAAAACTAGAGAGCCCTACCTCACAGCCAAAAGGGAAAATATGGAAACATGAGCAATAAAATGAAAACACTATGGAAGTGTCCAAAAAATTATGTCAATTCAAGGTCTCCCCAAGCTGGATCCAACGAGACCAATCTTACGACGACCCCAAGCCCATAGCTCCAACGACGAATAGAATAGTATTTCCTCATGAAGAGGATTTGGAATTTATTCTCAAATTTCTATTTCAAAAATTGAGAATTGACGAATAAAATGCCTTTTTGGATACTTATTCACTTTTCGAGTAAATAATCAATCAAGGTAACTATCCAGGTCACCTAGTTAAACCCTAAATCAACCCAAATGAAAATAGGCTATTTCAAGTAATTGGAATTAAACTATGGAAATGCTACTAAAAATTTTATTAAATAAGATAGAGCCCAAAATTCCCTTAAACCAAAAAAAACATAAAATTCCTTAATTATTGTTATGACAATTATGAATCTCTAAATGCAGAGACACGTCACAGGTCTAATCACATAATGCAAATGAGTCTAGATTTATTAAATTACCAAAAAGTTTAATTTAAACAATTAAATAGGATACGTCAACCATATAAGGATGACATTGATTAAATATGAACAGTTGAATCACTAACTCCATGTGCCACTACCAAGGACATAAATCCTGCACAATAAACAACACAATCAAGTGAAATTGCATATAATAATATAGTCAAAGTAATAAATTCATTAAATAACCTAATTTACCTAAAGTGATAAATATATTATATAACCTAATTTAACTATATATTTAATTATACTAAAATAATCCATTTACGTCACTCACTTTCACATAAAGCATCATAAAGAAAAAATGAACTAAATAACCATAGCATTAAATCCAACATATAAATGTAATCAAAGGATATGTCCAAATATCAGATAACCAGATATCATAATAAAACATATTGTCATCTCAAAAAAAGGCATCATCATACAAATATGATCAACTGAAGAACATAGCAATCTAACATGGACAATTCATTTCAAATTATTTAAGTATTTAATAATGGTTATTTAAACAACATAAAAAGGCACTTAAAACACATAAGTAAACATGGTCACATGCATGACTAACCACTGCTATAGGGACCTAGTCTAGTGTAGCAAGATAATAATACATAGTGCAATCTCTGCACACATCTCAGGGTAATCACAGAACATCATCATGATATCACATCAATCTTGGTAATCACTAGCACAAACCTTAGTGAAACCATCTAACACACCATAATCTCATAAATAATCCATAAGCATAATGAAAGAAACTGATATAATAACATAAATCAAATCACCTCAAGGGTGTAAACCACTCATGGTCCAAATCATGATCACTCACCAAGAAAGATCATCAAAGGTTGCATCCATCAAGAGGACCTATAGAAATCAAATGGGAGAGGCACTACAAATATAATTTGGCAAGCTATCAAAAAGCCCAAGATAGCTCACTTTTCTTGGTGTATTCTCTTCCAGGGGTTGACTTTGGACCCTCGGCTCCAACATTTCGGTGTTTTGGATCCCAAATGTCCTTCTTATGGTCAATCTGAAAGTTTTCTACATACTTTTTGGTTTTGCATGTGGGCTTATTATTACTGGCTCTAGATTCATGATTTCTTCAAACCCCTCCACCCAGAGGCCCTTTCCTAGCATATGGCTATTCTAGGAGATTCGATTAGACTCCCTTTTAATTATTCCCAAATATGGCATGCTTTCAAAATGGAGATTTTTTTTACTACCTAGAAAGAGTGCAATCCATTTTTATTCTCTCATAGCTTTCTTGATATAAATGTTACCATGTATACTAAAGTGTGTATTTGTAATAATGTCATGACACAAATTCAAGTATAAACTAACAAGGTGGCACTGGAGGTTGGCTATCTATAGGAGCTTTTATCTCACTGGGGTGATGCCCCTTGTATAGTCACCAAGTTTCCACCAGACTCTTTATCTGGTGACCATACTCCTCCTTGCGATCATCGAAGAGGTTGTAGCAACTCATCTTGTCACACACATACTCCTAGATCATAGTCTTCTTGTGACTCTCTTGGTGGTAGATTTCGTCATAGTCATCACTCATCCTTGCCTTCATAGAGGTCAAGATCAGACTGGTCTTTGGTGGCTCCTCTTGCTACCCCTAATGCAAGCTGACCCTCTATCTATAGGGACCCTAAATGGGCTTTCCCCCAGCTAGATTTGGCTATCTCTCCTCCCAGGCCAGAGGGAGAAAAGGATAAAGATGATGATGATGATTTTTTCATTTCTTATGGATGGGATCCCCCTGAGTCATCCACTATCCTAAATGATTTATAGGATTTTGATGTTAAAGACCCTCCCTTTTTTGGCACTGCTCTTGTGGCCTGAGTGCTTTGTTCTTGTTTTTTGTTTTTCTACTATGTATTTAGTGTGAGGGCTTTTATTTTTTGATGAATAGTTAAAGTCTCTAGCCATGTTCTATGTGAACTTACAGGGTGATCATGTATCCCCCAACCCATTTTTTTGTGAATATGTATCTTTAATATTTAGTTAATAGGAAAGAGACTATTCATTTAAAAAAATAAGAGTTATTGTCATCATCACATTGATGTATGTTTTGTGGAATCAATTCATGAGGTATTGGGTTTAAAATGTCAAACCAACATACATGTTGATAGGCTCAATGTCACAAAATACAAAGTGTCTATATATTTATGTCTTATATGAAACTCACAAATAATTTGGGTCCATATTGGCATTTTTTGTGTAACAAGTTTCCTTATTCTTCCATAAAATAGAAACTCAAATAAATTTCTTTAGGTCCCCATCTTTCAACCACATGTTGATTTTATGGGGTGTTAGTTAACCCGAATAATTGAAAATGAATAATTTGGTTGTGATAATGAAAATTTGGGAGACAAGAGGTTTAAAGCATTATTTTTAACTAGCTAGGACCATATGAATCTAACTTAGTGGGAAAATGAGCTTACTCTAATCAAACCTCTGTAGGGACAAAGTGCAACTCAGTGGGGTCACACTCTTCATAATAAAACAATTCTATAAAAATAGGATCTTTGTAGAAGTGACTAAAATTTCAAGGAGTTGGTGTTTGACACCTCAGTAAACATTTTCCTTCAAGAAACCTTTTTGAAGACAAATTGTTTGTTCTTTATTCGATGTGTATTTTTTAAAGATCAATATGCCAAAACAAGTCTTCAACTCTAATGTTTCATTGTCCTAACATTTTTGTTTCTTCAAATATCTAGAAAGAAATAATAAAAACCAACTATAATAAAGGAGAGAAAATACATATCTAATCATTTTAATATATATTTAGAGTACATTTAACTTGAAGTCTCTTAGCATAGTAAAAAAATTTAAATTATTGATAAAAATATTAAAATTTGAAATTAAAATGTTGAATAATGCATAGAATGAGAAAAAAAAGTTTTTTTACAATAGGTATCATGAAAACAATTATTAGAAAGCTTTGAGGAAATGTACATAGTCATAACTTAAAAATGTGTCTATCTACAAAATTAAAATGATTTAATTATAGTACTATGAAAAGATACTCTATCCATATTTATTATCATTTTTGTTGACATTATTTTAATGAAATGATTTATATTGCTTTAAGTCTTCTTTACTCAACTTTTCTTTTTTCAAGTTATTTTCCCTTGTTTATTTTATCATAACAGTCATAAAAAAAATAGTGACATTATACCCAATCCTGGTAATGAGTTTACACGAGATATTTCCTCAAATATCATTCGTGTTCTCCTTGTTGGTCTGATATCAAATATTGGTTTTTAGAATGTCCACATTTTGGGTTTAGACATGATTAATACTTATTAGTTAATTGTAATGCACATGTCTTAATAATATGTCCATAAATAATAATTATAATTACCAAATCATGTTATTATTTAGTTTATGGGCAGATGGTATAGATGTTATCTAATTTTTCTGGACACTAACTATGGACTCCTTGAAAGTTTATATGTCCGGCTTACAGATTTTTGACCCCTACCCTCTATAAAGATATGATCCATTATCATGGATTTATTCAAGCCCCTCCTTAGTAATGACATACTCCTTAAGTTATCTTTATCTCTTATGTCCAACTGTATTACTGTTTGAGGGCATGATGGAAGCATTGAGTGTTAATCAATTGCCTAAATAACACTATAAATGGATTCCCTCAAAGTTTGTATGTCCAAGTCTATATCAAAAAGGCTTGTATAATATTGACCCCTAATTTATCTTGGGACAAATATCTATTACTTTGAATTTACACAAGCACCTCCTTGGTAACATCTTAGTCTTCATTTCTTAGCCAAATAGTAGTAGGATTGAAATGGAGATATGTATTTCTATTTTTTCTATTATAGTTGATATTACAATCTCATTATTGTAAATGATATTAATAATATAGTAGTTATACTTATCAATATATGATCAATATTCGTATATATAAATATGTATATCATATAGACATAATATATCCTAGAATGATAAAAGATCATTTATTTCCTTCACCTTCTAAAGAAATCTTATTGTATTTATATTCTCTTGTATAGTCATAATCTATTCAAAAAGTTACACCCCTTCATAATTACAATACACATAAAAATTTACAACCCTTCATAGTTACAATCTATTCAAAAAGTTACACCCTTTCATCATTGTTGTCTTTTGAAAACTTCACTATCTTATTTTTTTCATATTCTTTTATCTTCTATAAATCCTTCTTTAGCTCATTTTTTTTCCTCTTCTTCATTTCTTTTTTTCACATTAGTTTTTCTATATGAACTATTTTTTAATATCCTCTTTTACCTTGTAGGATGGTAAGATCATGCTTTGATACCACTGTAATGTCCCCTTTTGAGGGTCAGTCATGAATATTAATGCATGGTTAATAAATCATAATGTATATAAGTCTTAAGAATACATCCATAAATATAATTTAAATTACCCAATCATATTATTAATTAGTTTATAAATGGATGTTATATATGTTATCCAAGTCACCTCGACACCAACTATGGATTCCCTCAAAGTTTACAAGTTCAATTGTGCATCTCAGAGGCTTATAGATCACTAACCCCTACCCTCTATTGAGATATGATCAATTAACTTGGATTAGTAAAAGCCCCTCATTAATACCATTCTCTTACAGTTATCTTTAACTCTTTATGTCCAACCTTATTACCATTCTAGATCATGATTTAAGTGGTGGGTGTTAACCAAGTTTCCTAGGTACCTTTATCAATAGATTCTCTCAAATTTTATAGGTCTAATTCCATATCACAGAGACTTATAGAAAGTTGAACTCTACATTATTTTGGGACAAAGATCCATTACTTGGAATTTACACAAGCCCCTCCTTGGTAACACTTCAACCTTCCTTTCTTAGCTAAATAGTAGTAGGATTGAAATGTAGATATATATTTCTAAATTTTTTATTATAGTTGATTTTACAATCTTATTATTTTAAATGATATTAATACTGCAATGATTATATATATTGATATATGATCAGTATTTGTTTATATAAATATTATATTTCTTAGCATCATATAAGATTATTTATTTTTTCCTCCTCCTTTCGAAGAAATCTTATTATATTTATTTTCTCTTTTATAACCATAATCTATTTGAAATATCACACCCCTTGATAAGTATAATCCATGTGAAAATTCACAACCCTTCATAGTTATAGCCCTTTGAAAAAGTCACATCCCTTCATCATTATTGTCCTTTGAAAAAATTATTTCCTTATTATATTTGCATTTCTTTTTTCTTCTATAAATATTTCTTTAAATGAACTCTCTACAAGAATAATTTAGAATAACTGAGAGGGGGGTGAATAAGTTATTCTTAGGCCCATCTATGCCAATTAAAATTTTGAATAATTCAAACAACTTAGATCTATTCTTTAAACAACTCGGTCTCTATAGCAACTTAATATTTAGTAACATGTAGTTCATTGTCCCAATAATAAAATATTTGCAGACTGAAAAACATTAAACAGTAAAACAAATCAAACATCATTCACATAAGTGTAACACCAAGATTTAATGTGGAAACACAATTTGGGAAGGGTGAATCAGTTATCCTCAAGTCCATATGTACTAATCAAATTTTTGAATACTTCAAACAACTTAGACAACATAGATCTATTCTTAAACAGGTCGATCTCTATAGCAACTTAATATTTAGTAACATGTAGCTCACTATCCCAATAGTAACTGAATAGAAGAAAGAAAAACATTAAATATTAAAACATCTCAAACATCATTCCCACAAGTGTACCACTAGGATTTAATGTGGAAACCTGATTTGGGGAAAAAACACCAGTAACATGCTACAAAGTTTTTACTCTTCTAAAGTAAGCTATGTTAGAAGCCAACCATGTTAAAGCTTATACAATAAACACCATTAGGTGTAACCCTATTAAAGGATTTAATCACTCTACATGGAGTGTCCTTATTAGAGGACTTAAGAACATTCCATTAAAATTGTTGCCCCACTTTTCACCTCATAATCATTTTGCAAAGTAGAAAAGTTTGTGTCCTAGAAAAGTCCTAGGGACGTCCAAGTCTAAGTTCAAGCCCCCTTAGGTGGAAGGAGTCTTCATTGAATTTTTCATCTGCCCCTTCCCCACATTTCATAGCCACATGGTTTTCCTTAATGTTGTGACTTTTGTGGGTAGCTTAGTACCTAATCCGATGGAGATTCCCATAATATGAAAAGATCAATCACAAAAGTTGTGTCTGATTGTACCCTATAATATTTTCCATGAAAAGAACAAGCTTATAGAAACCTAGACTTTGCCTTCTCCTCGGTGGGTTTTCAACCCATGAAGATGATTTCTTGTGAAGAGCATCAAATCATGCATATGAGCCACAATAAGAAGATGATAAAGTACCTTATCATAAATTCCTATTTCTTTTACAATTATCTTCCCTGGGAGGTATTAAAAATTCATCACAGCTCTCCAAATCATCTTAGGAAGAAAATTAAAAATTGACTTCTCCTCAACAAGTTTTCAACCCATGAAGTCTGCTTTTTGCAAAAGGAAATTCTAGAGGAAATGAAACAAGAGGTGGGTCCCTAACTAAGATTCGTACTCCTTATGGATATCTTTGAATCTCAAGGAAGCAATAAGTCAAAAGGTAATTATAAAAGAAGGCCTAGGCGGAGAAAAAAGAATCATCTTCTCCTCGGTGGCCAACCCATGAGGATGATTTTTCGTATTTAAAAGAAAATCAAATTTATAAGTGACTTGAACTCCCATTTTGCTTCCAAAATAGCATAAGATGATAATGGAAATAATCTAACCATTGTGGGAAAAATCTATTAAGCAAAATTTGATTTGGTGGATATTTTCTTACAAAGTACTATGTTCATAACTACCCAAAACTTCATGCGAAATGGGAAAGTAATTGTGAAAGGATAGAAACTTACTGTTGGGCCAACAAAATAGTGAAAAGGCACCAATTTATCCATTAGGATCCTTGCATTTACTATTTCAATAGATTTATCCTTTAATTAATTCATGTGGCATGAATCCTAAAGATTAACAAGTGAATTGAAACTCCTATATAGATGAAAACATAATTAGTTATACAAACTACCACTCTTTCTTGAACTATTATTCCGTTAATTTGCACAAATTTTTCAAATATCCTATGTTGGTGTATTTGTTGTTCTTTTATTCTTCTAGATTCAAAATTCAATTCATTCTCATATAGAATGGCAACCAAATTTGTCGGCTTTGATGGGCTTAATGGAATCAATTCCACACTACAAAATTTTAGGGATACTTCTCTCCATTTTTATGATATGCAAGACTTTCATAAGAGAGTAAAATCAAAGCCAATTCATCCCATAACTGAGAAGCTATGAGGATGTGGGCTAGTCAAAGTAGCCAGTTTCACAGTAGCAGTACAATCCTTGGAATTAATCTACGAATGTATAAATCGCTACAACTCGGATACTAGGAAACTTGTATTGCTAGATGATATAGTATTGATTACCATTGATAGAAAAATAGTGGTGAATTGTCTACAAATTCTAGAATGAGAGGAGTTTTTAGATTTGACAATTGGTGGAGTTGTCTCTGAGTTTTTTGCAAAGAAAATGGTCTAGAGAAAGGAGATTATGTAGACATCATTCAAAAGCTATGGAGCACCAAGAGTAAGATTCCTAAGACCCTTTTGATACTAATCTCAAACCTAAGATTGTAGACATCCTAGTTCTCCTACACAAATTGAAAGGTGAGATAGAAGCTTTGAATTTCATTGAGCAATATTTCTTTTTGGTAGAAGTAATCTACTCAGATACCCAATATATTGACTGGGCTCACGAGGTAAGTGAGAATCTATCCAATGCTCTCAATTCTACAAAGTTCTACAACACCTTCTATATGTCCTCTTTTCTGATTTACATGCTAGCTTCTCTACAATTATGGTCAGGCCTCCCAAGGGTAGAAATTTCCTCTGATGATGTGAAGTCCTACGAATTCTACCCATGTTTGTAGTTGGAAAATAGTTATGTTGAATATATAAGAGTTAATGGTGCATTTACAATGAGAATTTACAGGGAGCTCCAAGGATGCCTAGAGAGGAGATTCAATCCAGAAGCAATGACAGCTATTAGTTAGTTCAAAAGCTATTTTTTCCAATACTTATCTTTCTTGTATTTGTGTCTTGTAGCCTTTTATGGATTCCCTTTGAAGCTGTTGAGATATCTGAGTGACATGATTGTGTCGATCAATATTGTGAGGTAAGTAATCCAAGTGAACATGTTGAGTGAGAGTTTGAAGAAGAAGGGATATAAGTTCCATATAAAGGTGGGAGCTTTTGATTGTGAGTCCCATTCTAATGCAAAGAACATGTTGAAGGTATTCGAGATGAAATACAAATTGGAAATGTATGAGGCCTTAAGGCCTGTGTTTGACCTGAATGGGTATGCAGGGAAGTGTTGTAGATTGGGAGTTTGATCAAGCACATCACCATAGTCAAAGACTATTGGGAAGATTGCAAAGATGAATTTGAGAGTTGGGACCATGCTTTTGCTAGATTCATAGTGGATCAAGTAAAGATATATAAAATCAACCTTGATGTTGAAGCAATTGAAGATGATGGGCAAAAAATGTATAGTAATACATATTTAACAAAGCTAAGAAATACCCAAATTAGTTTAGAGCTTTATCAAGATGTTGGGGATGATCTAGATATTATGATGGCTTGAATTTTTAAAAGGATTGGGAAGTGGATCAAGTGGACTACAACAAGAAGAAGTCAAAGTAAGAGCAACCCCACTCAAGCTCCTTCAGCATCTACCCCTACCTCCTCACAAACTGACACATCAAGTGTGACCCTAGCCATCACTCAAGGACTAGCTCAACCAGCGAGTAGAGGTGACCAACCTCCAAATAAAAACATTCCTTCAAAAAACTCGTCAAGATGGATCTTATCCAATGATTGGTGCCTAACTAGAAGATGAGAAGAAAGAAGAGGAGCCAAAAGATAGTGCAGTTACTCTAGTTCCCTCACCTCATAGTAGTCATATTCCAACTACAAGTGCTACACTTCTCCTACCAAGTAGCCCTCAAGTACAAGTAGTCTATTTAGGAGATGAAGGAAGCAATGATAGTGATTCCATCAAGTTAGATGAAGCAGCTAAGAAGACTGTAGAATCAGAGAAAGGCCAACAGTCCTCAAAATTTGTCTCTCAAGCCCAAAAGAATCCTTTCTCTTTGACCACAAAAATAATTACTTTAGTCAAGAGGAAAATTTTTAGCATAGATTCACTTGGGATGGCTTCCAAGGTGATAGGCATTGATTCCTAGTTGGAGGACACTCTAGAGAGAAAGAGAAAGAGAAAAGATGAAGGGGCACCCAACAAGGATACCTTATCTCTTGCAGTTCACTTTGGATCTGCATTGAGTAAGGTCAAGAAATAGAACACCTTGTCTATTCTTGAACAAGACCCAAAAACAAGACACCTAACATGGAGATTGCAAAACCCACCAAAGATGGGAGAATTGAAGATATGTCTGCCAATGATTTTACTCTACATTTGGTAGATCTTGGGGAAGTCAGGCATGATACCAAGGTTGGCTTGTGGAAGTTGAAAAATGAGGTAATTGAAGGACAATTGGAGAACCTCAAATTGTCAAAGGATAGAATGAAGGCAGAGATACAAGAGTTGACCGAGTTTATCAGACAATTGGTCACTCCATTGGCAAACATCTCTAAAATGCCCATGACTGGTAATCATAATACTGCAGATGTTTAAGTACTTATCTCCCAGCTTTAAGAAGATAAGCATTTTGGTCAGATTGGAAAGAATAGAGTGACAAGCTTAAATTAGAAGGGCTCTCCATTATAGAGAAAATTAGAAATGTTATCTTAAGACTAGAAATAGAGAAACATAACATTTCATCTAATAGAAATACCCTAGCCATAGAAAGAACTAAGAGTGATGATTGTGTATCTCTATTGAAGATGATTATTCACATGAAATGAAAGGAAGTTGAAGCTAAGATTTTTCCAAAAGGAGGTGAGTCTTTGTTCGAATGGTTACAAAGCATGTAGTTCAAGTTAGAAATGATCTTGGAGGTATAGAAAGGTCTAAAAGAGATTGAGGATAGGGTAAAGAAAGATCAAGATAGAAATTATGAACTCCTAAAGGAACTGCACACAGATTTGTAGACTAGTGGGCAAGGAAAAGGAATAATTGGAATCATTGTCATGCAGACCAATTTCTCCAATTTTATAGATAGCCTGACAAGCATATCTTCAAGGCACTAGAATAGAGTTTCTGAGCTTCAGAAACTTGACAGATGCATAAATGTGGCCATGGAGGAATTGCAAGATAGATTAAATGTCATCAAAGATTTGGCTAGGGAACATTTCAAATGGCTCTTGAGATACACTAATGTGCATGTACAAAGACATGAGGAATTAATTCCAATTATTGTTGCTGCCAAAGGCTATAGGGCAAAGGTAGAGAAAGGGAAGAAGGTGAAGTGATTCATATTCTGCCCTTTCAATTCTTATTTTGTAACCATTGTAATAGACAAACTGGCTCTTTTCCATTTGTCAGTTTTAAGAAGATGAACCAATTAAACTTCCTTTGTAACGATCATCTTGGAATCCTATATGTATGATAATGAAGATTAAATAAAAGGTCGGCAAAATTTTGGTATGAAAGACTTGATGTTGCAGAGTCAATTGAATGATATTTTCGTATCAATTATTTTTTGTTCCATTTGAAATACTTGTTATTAGCTTATTCTTTCTCTTTATCTAGGATTGAAGCAAGGAAAAAGCAGAGTTTTATTTCCCCCATTTTAATACAACAAGTTGAAATGATACGAATTGTCACTTAAAACTCAAAGAGATTCTTTAGATGTTTTCATTCAATATAACTTTTTCTCCAAATTAGTTCCTAGATAGATCAATTAATTCAGTGCATATTAGCTATGAATTCATAAGATGTGTGTGTTCATTAGATTTTTTTACCCTCAAAATGTTACTTCTCACCTAAGTTGAATTCCTGATAGGTTTGACTTAGTTTTCCTCTCTTGTTCTCTGGTTAAGAACATACCCTGTTTAGATTTAGGAATAAACAAAATTCATTACAGATTTCATAATAGGGAGTTGTACCTAACAATTTAGAGGAAAGTAAATCTTCAAGAAGCCACTTTCCAAATTGTTGTAATTAGAATTTGCTCATAAATTAGGGCACTTGTGAGTCAAAACTAGAATGAACAAATCTGTTTACCAACAGATTTTTGGCGACTCTGCTAGGGAGATGAATAGTCATCTAACTAATAGATCTCATAACATGAGGGAAAATGGTACTACCTCATGAGAATATTGTCCCAATGCTCCAATCTAACCTTGGTTTCCAAGATGACCAAGAAGACATAATTTTATCTCTTAATACATTCATTTGGAGAAATAGGAGGAATGTTGAACACTAGAGGAATGCTAGTCAAGTATTGGAAGAAGAAGAAGCTAGAGATGAAGAATTAGAAAGAGTTTTTCAGAGGAGAAACATCTAAAGGGCAGAAAGATAGTTGAGATGTGAAGTTCAAAGAAAAAACTAAACTAGCACCTTGGAACGAACAAGGTTCCTCAGAAGTACCAAAGAACAGGGTGGGCAAAGACCCTATTTTTGATAAACTCACAGAACTAGGTTTTCCCATCCTAGATATTCCTAAGTAGAAAGGTGAAAAGAAAATCCAAAGAAGACCACCTTCAACCATTAGAAATCAAATTTCTCCCCATACTACTTGCCAGGTATTGGCCTTGCATGGAGTCATTGCTCCCCAAGTTGTCAATTTTTTACCATACCTTGCCAGAACAATTATGGTTGCTCCTTGGGCTGCAACAATAGGTCCATTAGTACTAACAATCTATCACCCACTCCAAACTAGTTTGAGGAAGAATTTTCCAAAATTTTCAAGTGATGGAAAGGTTGCCACAAATTAACATATTAAAACTTTCTTTGCAGCTACTCACATCTTGGGGGTTGCACATGAAGACGTTGTTGTAAGATTATTCGTAGAAACCTTGACAAAAAGTGTAGCAAACTGATTCAATCATTTGGACAATGGCTCAATCACCAATTGGGATACAATGAGAATAGCCTTTGAGACAAGATTCAAAATTTTAGAGGATGACAGTTGACATCCATTAAAAAAAACCCACCATGAGAATGAGAGATTTCATTGCTACCTTCAATAAGATCACTAGTAGAATCCCCACTATTGATAGACCCATTTCTGGTAACCTAAAAACATTTTTCATAAGTGTGATGCCCCCAGATATCAATTATGACTTAGGAAGGGCACATCCCATAGATTTGGTAGATGCATAAAAGACAGCAGTTGAATTTGAAGATGACTTGGTTTCAGCAAGAAAATGGAGTGAGAACTTCAGACTAGAGGAAGTTCCAGTAATACCACATCAACTGATGAAATGGTTTAGAAACTATCAAATGAGTTGGTAGCAATAAAGAGATGATTTCCTAGGCTTAATCAATCTTACCAACATAATTACCAAAATCCACCAGGAAGGAATAATGATGGGAAATTTTTGCAAGGTTTGCAACCAAGGTTGGTGATTGATGTCACACCAAAGATAGGAAACATGTGTGTATTTCATTTGATGACGGATCATGATAGTGAGAGCTACCTAGAAACTGCTTGTATGATGCAGTTGTTATCCACCAATGAATTGAATACTAAAACTCCTTGTTCGGAGTTAGACTCATACTCAAATAGCAACTCTAGAAATTTATTCTTTGAATATGAGTTAGATTTTGAACCTAAGGGTGAATGTTATGCGACCATTGGTGGAACTTCATACATAGTGTTGACTCAAGGTCAAAGGCTCAAGAACCAATCCTCCAGTCATGCTCCAAGAAATGACCCCAATCCTTTAGCAAATAATATTCACATTGATCAAGGAGCATTGACATCTCAAATAGGTAAGGACAAAATCCCCTTTGATTTCATCCAATTCTGTAAAGAGTCAAAAATCTAGATTTCCCCTATTGATTATTTGAAGTCTCATCCCTCTAAGTTGAAAATATTGGTAGATTGTTGTAAAGGAAATACTTAAAAATTGAATCATAATGTGACCATTGAGGAGGGGGATGAAACTTTAACATCTAGCCTATTTAGCCAAGAGGATTATATTGTTTTAGCAACCTCTCCCAGTCAAAAACCTAATCTGTTCTATATTTCACTATATATCAAAAAATGCAAATTGAGCAATTGCATAATAGATTTAGGTGTGTTAGACAATGTGATGCCTTATTTTGTAGCTAAATCCTTGGGTCTTAACCTCACTAAAGTCCATGGAAGGTGTTACTCTATGGATGCCAAACAAGTTCTGCTGCTAGGATAGATTAAAGATGCTCAAGTAGTCGTAGCTTCTCATCCAGAAAAGAAACTATTACTAAGTATCCTAGTGGTAGATATTCTAGCAAGCTATGGGCTTCTCTTAAGCAGGAGACTCTGCCAAGATTTAGGAGGAGAAATAAAGTTAGACTGGTCACAAGTAGTCATACCCATAGGAAACAAGAAAGTTAAATTTGAACCTAAAGAAAAGGAAAATTTTACTATGCTAAAGTTAGATGATGCTAAAGCTCAGATCCTCTACTAGAAGCTAGATTTTGGTAATTATATGTTGTTTATTAAGGAAACTCTAGCTAAAAAAAGAAGTGGGGACCTAAGAAAAGAAATCCTCAATGTGAATAAAGAGTCAAAAAATATCTGGACATTAAAGTTTGATGGAAGTTGTTCCTCTTTAGGGTCTGGTGTAGGTGTAGTGTTAATACCTCTTGAAGGAGAACCTAAACCCATGGCTTTTAAACTAGAGTTTGTAAACACAAATAACATTGCAAAATATGAGGCTTTACTCCTTGGGATAATGGTTGAAAAATAAAAGGGGGTAAAGATCTTGAAACCTCGAGGTGATGCAAAATGTATTGTGAGACAAATTAAGGGGCAATATTCTGTAAACAACCATAAGCTAAAAAACTACAAAAATAGAGTTTGGGATGAAATAGAAGGCCTAGATGCCTTTTCTATTGAAGCAATGCCAAGGGAGATGAACACCAAAGCTGAACCCTTAGGATTTTTCGCTTCTTTGCTGCTACCCCATCCTAAATTCAAAGATAAGAAATACCATATGGAGATTGTGTATCGAGCCTCTGTTCTAGATAATATAGAATCTTGTCATGTTTTTGAAGATGACAAGAGCTTGCAATTTTTCTTAGAAAATGCCAAGGATACTTGCAAACATCAGTCTAATAAAGACAATAGTGGAGACTCTAATCATGAGCTAAAAGAAGATCAAATGAGTGAAGTCCAATTATGAGGTAATATCATTCCCTCGTACTTTGTATCTTTGGATAAATTGTTTAATAGACATGATAACTACATAAAGAAAAAGAGGATGGAAAAGGGGCCTACTACTGGTGAGTATGAAGAAGTGAATATTGGTGATGTCTATAATCCTAAAATGATCAACATTGGTAAGTGTTGTTGACCAAAGGAGAAAGAAGTTGCTAGATAGCTATTCATTGAATACCAGGATGTATTCACCTAGAGCTATGAAGACTTGAAAAGCTATAGGGATAGGAAATTGAAACATCAAATTCCCCTAAAGCCTAATGCAGTCCCCTTTCGACATAAACAGAGAAATTATAATCCTAAGGTAGCTAATGCCATATTTCGAGAAGTAAACGAGATGATAAAAGCAAGGATTATCTATCCTATTCATCATTCCACCTGGGTAGCCAATATAGTGCCAGTTACGAAGAAAAATAGAGAAATAAGGACTTGTATTGATTTCTAGAATTTGAACTAGCCATCTTTGAAAGATAATTTTTCCCTTCCCAATATGGATCATCTATTACAAATAGTAGCTAGAGCTAAAATGATTTCCATGCTCGATAGTTTCTCAGGGTACAATCAAATAGAAGTAGAAGAAAAGGATCAACACAAAATAGCCTTCACCACTCCATGGGGTATGTTTGCATACCATAGAACACCTTTCGAACTCACTAATGTCGGTGCTACATTTCAGAGTTGCACAAGGAAAACATTTGCAGATCTTAAGGATTGGATTATAGTCATATACTTGGATGACCTCACCATGTTTTCAAAGAAATGGAAAAATCACATAGAATATTTGAAGAAAGTTTTACAAAGATGTTGAGAACATGGAATCTCTCTCAATCACAAAAAGTCCATTTTTTGTGTTACAGAAGGAAAGCTTCTAGGTCGTATAGTTTCCCAAGAAGGTATCAGAATTAATCTAGAGTGAGTGGAAGCCATTAGAAAGTTAGGTCTGCCAATAAATAAAATAGGAATTAAATCATTCTTCAAAAAGGTAAATTTCCTCAGAAGATTTGTTCCAGATTTTTATATTGCTATCAGGATTTAACTATGTGATTTTGATCCAAACTCATTGACCCATGTTTCATGAGTAGTGATTCAACATGAATCCATCTCTCATGAGAATAAATGGAATACTTAGCACTCATTAGATCTAGGTGATGCTCACAGGGGTGAAGCACCGAGACTTCCCGAGAGGTCACCCATCCCAATACTGATTTGTTCCAAACTTTGCAGAAACTACTAAATATAATGTAGATATGATGAAAGGGAATTCAGGTTTTTAATAGAATAAAGATGGGAAAAAAGATTTCAAGAACATTAAGACTACCATTGCTAACACTCCACTATTATGTCACCCGGATTATAAACAAGATTTCATCATTTACTGTTATGCCGTTGAACACACTCTATCAACAATACTTATGCAAGATAATAAGGAATGGATACAAGCCCCAGTAGCTTTCATGAGCATACCTCTAAAGAATCATGAGTTGAAGTACTCACAAATCGAGAGACATGCCTTTACAGTAGTCAAAGCACTTTAAAAAAATTGATTCTACATCTTGCACTTGCATTCCATGGTCTATGTTCCAGATGTAGTAGTAAAAAGTTTGTTAACACAACAGGATGTAGGGTGTAATGCCAGAGGGACATGGATAGCAAAGATACAAGAGTATGATATTGAAATTAAGCCTACTAAGTTAGTGAGAGGCAATGCCTTGTGCAAAGCAATTGCAGAAAATAGCATTATCGAAGAAGTGAAAGAATCAAGAGGAAAGCAACTAGTATTAGCAATAGACATGCAAGATTATTGGTTTGAGAATATTGCTTACTTATTGACCTAAAAAGAAGAGATCTTAGATTGAAAGTAGCTAAATATGTAATATGGGATGGAAACATATTCAAAAAGGCTATAGATGGAACTTTCCTTAGGTGTGTAAACAAACAACAGCCAGAAAAAATGTTGAGGACATTCCATGAGGAAGCCTATGCAGGACATTTCTCATCCTTAGTCATAACTTTCAAGATACTGAGACAATGTTACTACTAGCTGGGAATGTTTAAGGATGCCTATTCTTGGGTGGCAAAATGTGAGAAATGTAAGATGTTCATTGAGCATCCGTAGTTAGTTGCTTTTCCTCTCAGGCATGTCATTATCAAAAGTCCTTTTCAATAATGGGGTCTTGATTTTATTGGGCCTATCAATCTAGCATCTAGTGTTGGTCACCAATATGTGATAATTGCGACTAATTATTTCACTAAGTGGGTGGAAGCAAAGGCAACCAAGAAAACTAATTCTGAAGTAGTATGTGAATTCATTAAAGATATGTATGCTCACAAGTATAGCTCAAGCTTAGATGGATGGATGGAGTGAATGAGGCAAGGTTTTAACAATGGAGTCATGGAGTGATTCCAACATTATTATGGTATTTTGGTACTTTATGAACTCTCAAAATAGCATTATAACTTTGCATGGAGGATGGATTCTTTTTGTGAAGGGAGGAGGTTCAATTTATAGGCCAAGGGTTGGAGGAATGGATGGCCAAGATGGAAGGATGGAAAGATGGTGAGGGAGGGCTAGGATGCATTCAAAGGGGAGCACATGGATTGTGCTTGTTTAGCACCAATCAGAGAGTGACACATGTCACAGGGAGAGTGGGTGGAGGAAAGGGCAAGGATGAGTCAACAAAGGAGGCTCAAGGCTTTAAATGGCCCTCATAAGTGCTTGTAAGAGCAATGAATGAGCTTGTAAGAGTCATTCATGGCTTTGTAAGAGCACTTATGGCTTTGTGGTTGGGATAAAGTTTTATGGTTGGGATATTTTAAGGGAAGAGACTTTGGTTTAATTTACGAAAGTCTTAAGCTCACTTAGTGAATGTGACAAGGTTAGGGGGGGGATTAGGCTTGGGTTAGGATTAGATTAAGAATGTTAGAGATGTGCAAGTGGATGGCATTGATGAGGCTGGGTGAGTTAGTGGCTAAGCTAGGTTAGTATGGGTGGATGGGGTGGATTAGGCTAAATGGAGGACTTCGGATAGTTTAGGGGCTATTAGATTTGAGGGTTTTATTTATTAAAGTGATTTTAATAAATTTGGGATTTGGAATTAGATAGGAGAATAGGATTAATTGATAAATAATGGGTTATTTGATTTATCAATTAAGACTATAGATGATTAATTAATTAATCAGCTAGGGGATGGCAAAGAATTAATTAAATAGGAATTTAATTAATGGTGCCTTTAGAGATAGCTAAATAGGATTACCAAAGTGGTGTAATCAAATTTAGGTGTCTACATTTTGCCCCTCTTTGACATAGTGTTGAGACAACATTATTTCAAAGAAGTTTGAATGGAGATGACACGAGGAAGATGTTTTAGCAACAAGGTTGCCCCAGTCTCAGATAAGGAGAGACTAGACTATGAGATGCCCTTGCAAGAAGGCGACGGAGAGAGAGAAGATGAGGCTTGACGGCTTCTTGAAAAGTATAAGAATTTGAGACGAGCAAAGACATAGATTGGCAAAGAGAAGGGGCTGAATTAGCTCAAACTCTCAATATGGGAGAATGATAAAGGAGAATCATATGCACAAAAGGAAGGAAGCTTAAGACTTCAGGGAAGATGGAGGATGAAGGAGCAGAGCACCATAAAAAGGAATCCAAGATAAGGGAAGGGATGATGGGATGAGATAAAGCTAAGGCAACAGGATTTCAAAGAGCTAGATTGGCGAGAGATGGGTTTCGAAGATCCCTAGGACTAGGATTGTGGATCTCGAAAGATGAGGCTTGGTGGATTGATTTGATGGGTGGATCCCTAAGACTAGGATTGTGGATCTGTAAAGCTAAAAGAGAAGATTGATTCAAAGAGATACTAATGCATAAGCTAGGGTACAAGAGATAGACATTAGATATGGATGGAGGATAATGGAGATGAAGGGAATCCATCGAAGCTTTTTGAGCAGGGGGATACTTCAAAGAGAAGTACCACCATGTAGTGGAGCACTAGATTTGCTATAGGACTATTGGTTAATTTCCAAGGTTACCAAGAACATCAAGTCTGTGTCAACAACTATCCAGAGGACTGATGGACTGACTCGAAACAAACACACTAGGATTGCCCCAACATCACACATGAATCTAGGAAGAGTCAGAGTGGGAACGATACTGGGGAACCCACAAGCAGAAAAGAAAAGATGAAAGACCTAATCAAGACTTTTGCACTCGAATTGCCCCATTCATAGCACACCATGATATAAAAGATCGTGGCAACCGTGAGGAGGGAACAACCCAAATCACTTGGAAGAGATACGTTAAGAATCATGCTTGAAATCTCAAAAAGAAAAAAAATTGAAAGAAAATCCAAATCCATTAAAAAGTTAACCTTTTGCCAAAGAGATTGGTAGGATTGGATATTGACGGACCAAGATTAGATGAGAGGAAGGATGCATCCTGCAAGGATCTATCAGTAATATCAAGGACTAGGATGAGCTAGGCAAGCAAAATTCTTGAGGACAACATTTTGATGACAAGGGATCTCATACAAGGATTCGCTAAAGCACTTAACCAAGAGAACTGCAATTTGTGATCAAGCAAGAACTGACATGAAGAAATGAGAGGTATATAATGATAGGATAGCGGCGGGAAAGATAAAGACGAAGAGATAGTGGATAGAAGGATTGGGATGAGGAGATAGAGGAAAAGCATGGGATAAGGAGATAGAGGGGATGAAAAGCTCAAAAGGAGAAGATGGTTTGTGAAAATCTTAAGATAGCGGGAGTAAAAAGCTCAGGATGAGGAGATAGCAGAGGAAAAGCTTAGGATGAGAGGATAGCAAATGGAAGCTCAGGATGAGGGATAGCTGAGGGCGAGATACCAATGACAAGGGATATACTAGGTGATGGAAAGATGGAGGTAATGCTGGGAGATGCAAGGATAGATGAAAAAGGGGACAATGGATAGAGGGAGTTGGGTAGATGAATGCCAAAAAGATAAGGATTGAGGGAAAGATGGACATGACATGGTCTCCAAGGAATAGTGTGCCCCTAGTTATATTATGCTATTCAAGAGGATTTTTATGAGTAGGATTGAATATTGGTCAACAAGAGGATGAGGGAGATAGATGGAAGCTAGGATGTGAAAGGTTAATGAGGTAGAGGATAAGGAGGATGGGTGGATTAGGGATAGGTGGATACAAACTTTGATGGAAAATGGATGTCAAAGGGATGACCAAAAGCATGTATTGAGTGGTGGACTTTATTCCTATCAAGATCCAGAGGAGGATGGTGGGTGAAATGGATAGGATGTGGTTGGTATGGTGGGATGAGATGGGTATGATGGGTGATGGAATGTGCCTCCAAGTGTATACAGTATTTGGATGGAGGGATTACGCATGACACTTGTTTGCCAAGTTTTCATCATGGTACTTATCCATGGCACTTGAATTGCCAAGTTTTCACCAATGGATGATTTTTTTTGTTTTTATTTTATTATTGTTATTTTTTTGTCTTTTTTGATGCATTTTGACTCAGAGATGTTGGTAGGATGGATGGAGTCATTAACTATCTTAGTAGTGCAAATAGAATACTAGTTATTAAATGAAAGCATTAACAATACTAAGCAAGCTAACACTTAAGATAGGACCAATTTGTTATCACCACAAATGGAGGCAAACCAAGAATGGTAAGCTTCAAATGGTATAACACAATGATGCAATGGATTTGTCCTTGATTTAAGGTATGTATGCTCACAAGTATAGCTCAAGCTTAGATGGATGGATGGAGTGAATGAGGCAAGGTTTTAACAATGGAGTCATGGAGTGATTCCAACATTATAATGGTATTTTGGTAGTTTATGAACTCTCAAAATAGCATTATAACTTTTCATGGAGGATGGATTCCTTTTGTGAAGGGAGGAGGTTCAATTTATAGGCCAAGGGTTGGAGGAATGGATGGCCAAGATGCAAGGATGAAAAGATGGTGAGGGAGGGCTAGGATGCACTCAAAGGGGAGCACATGGATTGTGCTTGTTTAGCACCAATCAGAGAGTGACACATGTCACAAGGAGAGTGGGTGGAGGAAAGGGCAAGGATGAGTCAACAAAGGAAGCTCAAGGCTTTAAATGGCCCTCATAAGTGCTTGTACGAGCAATGAATGAGCTTGTAAGAGTCATTCATGGCTTTGTAAGAGCACTTATGGCTTTGTGGTTGGGATAAAGTTTTATGGTTGGGATATTTTGAGGGAAGAGACTTTGGTTTAGTTTAGGTAAGTCTTAAGCTCACTTAGGGAGTGTGACAAGGTTAGGGGGGATTAGGCTTGGGTTAGGATTAGATTAAGGATGTTAGAGATGTGCAAGTGGATGGCATTGATGAGGGTGGGTGAGTTAGTGGCTAAGCTAGGTTAGTATGGGTGGATGGGGTGGATTAGGCTAAATGGAGGACTTAGGATAGTTTTGGGGCTGTTAGATTTGAGGGTTTTATTTATTAAAGTGATTTTAATAAATTTGGGATTTGGAATTAGATAGGAGAATAGGATTAATTGATAAATAATGGGTTATTTGATTTATCAATTAGGACTATAGATGATTAATTAAATTAATCAACTAGGGGATGGCAAAGGATTAATTAAATAGGAATTTAATTAATGATGCCTTTAGAGATAGCTAAATAGGATTACCAAAGCAATGTAATTGAATTTAGGTGTCTACAAACCCTGTGTTGTACAATAGTTAATGTTAGTTCCTATTCTTGTGCTTTCTTAGATAGATTTCCCTTGTTTTCCTCTTTTCCTCATTTATCCTCGCTTTAGTTTTGTCATGTGCCTCCTTTTATTTTTGTGAAACTAGAGATTTTGGATTCATTGCTTGGGTATAGTCTACCCAAGTCCCCAATCAAAGCTAGTTGTTGCACCACTTTTTACCCTATAATAATTTTGCAAAGTAGAAAATTTTGTGTCCTAGTAAAGTCCTAGGTATGTTCGAGTCCAAATTCAAGCCCCCTTAGGTGGAAGGACTCTTCATGGGATTTTTCATCTACCCCTTCCCCATATTTCTTAGTCGAGTGCTTTTCCTTAATATTGTAACTTTTACGGGTAGCTTAGTACCTAATCTAATGGAGATTCCCATAACATGCAAAGATCATTCACAAAAGTTGCATCTAATTGTGACCTATCATATATTCCACGAAAAGTAGAAGCTTGCAAAAATCTAGACTTTGCCTTCTCCTCAGTGGGTTTTCAACCCATGAAGGCAATTTCCCATGAAGAGCATCAAATGATGCATATGAGCCACAATAAGAACATAATGAAGTACCTTATGATAAATTCTTGTTTCTTTTACAATTATCTGCCTCAGGAGGTATTAAAGATTCATCACAACTCTCAAAATCATCTTAAGCAAAAAATTCAAAATCAACTTCTCCTTGGTGGGTTTTCAACCCACGAAGTCTATTTTTTGCAAAAGGAAATTCTAGAGAAAATGAAATGAGAGGTGGGTCCCTAACTAATATTCACACTCCTTATGGATATCTTTAAACCTCAAGGAAGAAATAAGTCAAAAGGTAAAGATAAAAAGAAGGCCTAGGCGGAGAAATGAAAATCATATTCTCCTCAGCAAGTTTCCAACCCATGAGGATGATTTTCTACATTTAAAAGAAAATCAAGTTTATAAGTGAATTGAACTCACATTTCGCTTGAAAAATATCTTAAGATGATAACGAAAAAAACCTAACCATTTCGAGAAAATCTATTCAATAGAATTTGATTTGGCAGATATTTTCTTACAGAATACTCTGCTCATAACTCCCCAAAACTTGATGGGAAATGGGAAAGTGTGAAAGGATAGAAAGTTATTGTTGGGCCAATAGAACAGTGAAAAGACATTTACTTATCCATTAGGATCCCTGCATTTACTATTTCAATGGATTTATCCTTTAATTCATCCGTGTGGCATGAATCTTGAAGATTAATGGGTGAATTGAAACTCCTATATAGACAAAAACATAAACAATTATACAAACTACCTCTCTTTCTTGAACTATTATTTTATTAATTTGCACAATTTTTTCAAATATCTTGTGTTGGTGCATTTTTTGTTCTTTTATTCTTCTAGATTCAAAATTCAATTCATTCTCAGACAAAATGGCAACCAGATTTGTAGGCTTCAACGGGCTGAATGAAATCAAGTTTGCACTATAGAATTTCATGGATACTTCTATCCATTTTTATGATATGCAAGACTCTTATAAGAGAGTAAAATTGGAGCCAATTCATCCCATAACTGAGAAGTTTCAAGGATGTGGCCTAGTCGAAGCAACCAATTTCCCAATAGCAACCCAGGCCCCAGAATTAATCTATGAATGCATAAATCACTACAACCCGAATACTAGACAAATTGTATTGCCAAATAATATGGTATTGATTTCCATTGATAGAAAAATAGTGGTGAATTGTCTACAAATTCTAGAATGAGAGGATTTTTTAGATTTGATAATTGATGGAGTTGTCTTTGAGTTTTTTGTAAAGAAAGTAAACTAGAGAAAGGAGATTATGCAAACATGGTTTCAAAAGCTACGGAGTGCCAAGAGTAAGGTTCCTAAGACCCTTTTTAGTACTAATCTCAAACCTGAGATTGTAGACATCTTGGTTCTCCTACACATTTTGAAAGGTGAGGTAGAAGCTTTGAATTTTGTTGAGCAATATTTCTTTTTGGTACAAGTTATCTATTCAGATACCCAATATATTGATTGGGCTCACAACGTAAGTGAGAACCTATCCAATGCTCTCAGTGCCATGAAGTTCTACAATACCTTCTATATCTTCTCTTTTTTTTATTTACATGCTAGCTTCTCTATAGTTATGGTCGGGTCTCCCAAGCATAGAAAATTTCCCTAATGATGTGAAGTCCTATAAATTCTACCCATGTTTGTAGCTAGAAAATAGTTATGCTAAATATATAAGAGTTAATGATGCATTTACAATGAGAATTTGCAAGGAGCTCCAAGGATGCCTAGAGAGGAGATTCAAACCAGAAGTAATGGTGGCTATTAGTCAATTCGAAAGTTATTTTATCCAGTTCTCGTCTTTCTCATATTTGTGTCTTGCAACCTTTGATGGCTTCCAAGGTGATAGGCATTGATTCTTGGTTGGAGGACACTCTAGAGAGAAAGAGAAAGAGAAAATATGAAGGGGATTCCAAAAAGGATACCTTATCTCTTGTGGTTCACTTTAGATTTGCATTGAGTAAGGTCAAGAAATAGAAGACCTTGTCTATTCTTGGACAAGACCTAGAATTAGGACACCTAATAATGGAGATTATGAAACCCATTAAAGATAGAAGAATTGAAGATATGTCTACCAATGATTTTACTCTACATTCAATAGATCTTAGGGAAGCCAAACATGATACCAAGGTTGGCTTGTGGAAGTTGACAAACAGGGTAATTGAAGGACAATTGGAGAACCTTAAATTGTCAAAGGTTAGGATGAAGGCAGAGATACAAGAATTGACCAGGTTTATTAGACAATTGGTCACTCCATTGGCAAGCATCTCTAGAATGCCCATGACTAGTAATTTTGCTACTGCTTGTAGCATTTTGGTCAGATTGGTAAAGAATAGAGTGACAAGCTTAAATCAGAAGGGGTCTCCATTATAGAGAAAATTGGAAATGTTATCTTAAGACTAGAAACAAAGAAAGATAACATTTCATCTAATAGAAATACCCTGGTTGTGGAGAGAACTAAGAGTGATGATTGTGTATCTCTATTGAAGATGATTATTCACATGAAATGAAAAGAAGCTATTGAAGCTAAGATTTTTCCCAAAAAAGATGAGCCTTTGTTTGAATGGTTACAAAGCATGCAGTTCAAGTCAGAAATGATCTTGGAGGTAGAGAAAGGTCTAAAAGAGACTGAGGATAGGGTAAAGAAAGATCAAGATAGAGATCACAAACTCCTAAAGGGACTGTACACAAATTCACAGACTAGTGGGCAAGGAAAAGGAATAATTGGAATCACTAGCATGCAGAACAATTTCTCCCATTTTATAGATAGCCTGACAAGCATATTTTTAGGGCACTAGAACAAAGTTTCTAAGCTTCAAAAACTTGGCGGATGCATACATGTGGCCATGGAGGAATTGCAAGACAGATTGAATGTCGTCAAAGGTTTAACTAGGGAACATTCCAAATGGCTCTTGAGATATACTAATGTGCATGTACAAAGACATGAGGAATTAATTCTAATTATTGTTGATGTCAAAGCCTATAGGACAATGGTAGAGAAATGGAAGAAGGTGAAGTGATTCATAGTCTGCCCTTTCCATTTTTATTTTATAACCATTGTAATAGACAAATTGGCTCTTTGCCATTTGTTAGTTTTGACAAGATGAACTAGTTAAACTTCCTTTGAAATGGTCATCTCAGAATCCTATATGTATGATAATGAAAGATTAATAAAAGGTCAGCAAATTTTTGGTATGAAAGACTTGATGTTGTAGAGTCAATCGAATGGTATTTTTGTATCAATCATTTTTAGTTCTATTTGAAATAGTTGTTATTAAATTATTGTTTCTCTTTATCTAGGATTAAAGCAAGGAATAAACAGAGTTTTATTCCCCTTGTTTTAATACAACGAGTTGAATGTGATAGGAATTGTCACTTAAAACTCAAAGAGTTTCTTTAGATGTTTTCATTCAACATAACTTTTTTCGAAAATTAGTTCCTAGATAGATCAATTAATTTCAGTGCATATTAGCTATGAATTCATAAGATGTGTGAGTTTGTTAGATTTGACTAACTGTCAAAACATTACTTCTTGCCTAAGCTGAATTCCTTACAGGTTTGACTTAGTTTTCCTCTCCTATTCTCTAGTTAAGAACATACCCTATTTAGATTTAGGAATAAAAAAAATTCATTGTAGATTTCATAATAGGGAGTTGTACCTAACAATTTAGAGGAAAGAAAATCTTCAAGAAGCCACTTTCCAAACTATTGTAATCAGAATTTGTTCATAAATTAGGGAACTTCTGAGTTAGAACTAGAAAGAACAAATCTATTTACCAACAAGAATCTCACCTTGATTAAAGGATTTACAAATGACTATTAGGTCAACCTTGATTAAAGGATTTTAACTGATACAATGGTTGGAAATTAACAACTTGATCTAATAAATACAAATCACTTTTCAAATACATATTGCAATGTATCTCATCTCCTAATTTATTGATTGGACTCCATTTATGTCTCCATCACTATCTCTGATCTTCTTGGAAAATCCTTCAAGCAATCACTCTTCACCTTTACTTTGCTCCTTCTTCACAACCTTTTGCTTTAGTCCACCTATCAATATAATTAGAAACTGCTAAGATCCCTAGTTTAATCCTTATATACCTCCTTTAATAGGTAACTTTAATCATTTTCCACTTAAAAATTACCGTTGATCGTAGGGTTATGTCAAATGCATCAAATGCTTCCATCATTTTATTTTCTCCTTCTCCTTCTAGATACTTCTCAAAACTCCTCTTTGATTCCATGCCTAGAAATTCTCAAATGCAATTTCTCGAACATTAAATTCTCCATCTCCATAATACGTATCCTTAATGCACTTTGACCAATCCAAAAATTTAATTGTATCGGCTATGAATCTTGATTCTTTCACAAACTCTCAAATGTTGACACTGGGTCAAAATTATATTCCTTAGCCTCAATCATCACTAGATAACTTGGTCAATACTAACTATTTTGCATGACTTATACTCTCTTCACTTAGTCTAACTTTTCTTATACTAATTCTTTACTAGTTCTTGGTTGACACTATATTTACTTGACTTCTATAATTCACTCGGTTGACACTAGCATATCTCGGCTTGAACTATAAGTTCCTTAATCTTCTACTCTTTTTCTCATTTTAGCTTATGCATTTGATCCTTCATTGATCATCACAACTAGGTTTCAACTTAACTATCTTATCCACTTATTTTAATGATTAAACAAAACATTATCTTGTCAGTGTGCCAAATAATCAAGTGCCCATTGTAATTCCACAAAACTCAACCTTTCCACTAGGTCTTCTTGTTATCTCTTCTTCTCAAATCCTCTTCATCAATCATCTTGATATGGCACTCTACTCGGGTAGAAACTCTGTCATTAGTAAGGTTTGACATCAATGACAACATAACAATTATTCAAATTGTGCATTCTAAAAAACTCCCTCTTTGGCATTGATGGAAACACGTTGAGTTATCATGAAATCCAAAACACTTGACTTTCTTCAAAAAACTCCCTCTCTATTCATTAACATATCCCTATTAATATCCTTACTTTCATTCTAATTATCATCTCAGTGTCCAACAATCTCCCTGAGCTCACCTTTTAGTTTCATTATAATTCTTATATATGCAATTTTGATATGCAACACCTCTAGACATCAATTGTAGAAATAATTGTAACAACTTTATCTATTATATCAGAACATGATCTTTCTATTTACATGCACACTCCCTTTTTGATAGATATCTTCTAAACTGCTTGACTTCTCTCTCATGCTATATGGTAATTGTACATACTCTACCTCTTTCATGTATGAATTCTCTCATCTTTACTCATGTTTCCCATGCTAACTATATAATCTCTCCCTCTTTGACAAAAATTCCAAAGACATTTCAATATCTTCAGTTGACTTTGGCTCATACATCTTCAACATGAAGATATATCTTTGTCATTTTTCTGAACTAGATTCTCCCTCTGTCATCTTTCTTATGAATGATTCAATATCTTGTTCTTATCTCTTTACATCTTTAGGCATGTCCTAATATGTGACCTTCTACATCAATTAGTAAGATATTCTAATCAAAAAAATTGATGCAAAGCTCCATCTTATCTTAAGTAGCCTTAGTTAAGTGAATCACCCCCAACTTACCTCTTAGATATTCGATAGCATCCTTAGGTAAATCTTTTTTGAATATATCAGCTATATGTTCGTTTGTATTCACATACTCAAATCTTACTTCTTTTTCTTGTACCAAATTTGTCAAGTAATGATACTTGATAGCAAATTATTTGGTCTTGGTGTGTATCACAGTGTTTTATAGATATGTTTATAGCACTTTTATTATCACAAATTATTAAAAAACGGATCAATGATTTCTTATTCATTCTTTTCAATAATTGCTTGATCTACACTATGTTAGAACAATTGACTTTTGTTTCTACATATTCAGCTTTTGTTATGGATTGGGAGATGCAATTCTTCTTCTTTCTTTTCCGTGAAACTAGTCTCTTTCCTAGAAAGAAAGCTCCATCACTTATACTCTTTATCTCATCAACATATCCAGCCTAGTCTACATTAGTGTATACTTTTAGTTCAAATTTTTCATTCTTCTTATAATACAATCCATAATCCTCTATTCTGTTTAGATATCTTAGAGTTATTTTTGCAATAATCATGTGATTTTCCTTTGGATTTGCATAAAATGTAGCAACTATCCCAACTACTAGTGCAATATCTGGTCTACTATGAACAATAGATTGCAACTTTCCAATAATATATCCATATAAGCTTTGATTCACATCAGTATAATCATCATTCTTTGAAATTTTATGTCTAGTAGTCATGGGTATTCCAATTGGTCTTGAGTCTTCTATTTCAAAGGTCTTCAATATTTCCTTGATTTACATGGATTGTGTCATATAGATATCTTTCTTCATTTCATACACTTTCAAACCAAAAAAGAATTTGATCTCTCCAAACATAGAAATCTCAAATTCTTTCTTCATTTCATTGACAAATAATTGACAGAATGAATCTTGTCCTCCAAATATGATATCATCCACAAATATCTTAGCAAATAGTATCCATTTTATAAAATTGGTCTTTAAATATATATTACCATCATTATTTATCTTTACCAAACCAATGCATGCAACTTTTCATACCATGCTCTAGGGGGCTTCTTTCAATCTATAAAATGCTTTGTGTAACTTAGATATGATATTAATCTTGCTTGGATAAAAAAATCCTTCAAGTTGTTCAATATAGACTTTTTCCTCTGAAATTCTAGTCATAAATACAGGGTTGACATCCATTTGGTATACTTTGAATCCTTTATAAGTAGCATATATAAGCAAAGTTATCGTTCCTTCTAACCTTGCAACCAAGGTAAATGTCTCCCCATATTTAATTCTCTTTTTTTGTCCATATCCCTTAAAAATTAATCTTACTTTGTTTCATGTGACTTCACCTTTCTCATTTAGCTTGTTTCTAAATACCCACTTTGTACCAATGGTGTTCTTGTCCTTTGGTCTAGGTACAAGTGATGAGGTTATGTTCTTCTCTATCTACTCAATCTCTTCATTCATGCTTCCATTACAATCTTCATTTTCAAGTGCATCCTTGACTAATTTAGGCTCAAACTCACATAATAAGCATGTATCACTCCTCAATATTTTTCTTGTCTTAACTCCTAAATCTTTGTCTCCAATTATTTGATCTAGTACATGATGTCTTATCACATATTTTGCTAGAACAAGTTCTTTTCTTCTTACTTCTTCTTCAGGTTCATCTTGTATCTTCAAGTATCACTTTGTGTTGTTGGAATACTTTAGAATAACTGAGAGAGGGCGGGGGGGGTGAATCAATTATCCAAGGTCCAAATGTATAGATAAAACTTTTCACAACTTAGTGAACCCATAAAATATTCATACCCATGCATTCATCCTACTGGATTATGCAATCACTAAAACTTGAATGTTACATCAAATCAACTTGCAGAAATGTAAAGCATGAAACATAATAGATTCATCAAAACACTTGACACAATATTTACATGCAAACCCAATTTGAGAAAAACCACCAATAACATGCTACTCCTTTTCACTTTTATGAAGTGATGCATTGTGAAAGGCCAACCCTAGTAAAGGTTACAATACACATTGTTAAATGTGACTCAATTAATGAATTTCAATCACCCTATTAGAAGTGAGCCTTGTTAGAGGACTTTAGACCATTCACTTGGAATGCCACCCAGTTAAAGGATTTACAAATGACTATTAGGTCAACCTTAATCCAAAGGATTTACCCTAGACTGATACAATTGTTTGATGTGATACAACTTCTCTTATAGATTATAGATCTCTATTTAGTCCTCAATTCTACTTGGCCTTTATACTTTATAGCTCTAATAGTTTGTTCACCCTTCAAGCATTCATCTCCTTAAGCCTTCTTGCTTAACATGCCATTGCAAATTCTCCTCTTAGGTCACTTGATGAAACAAAACCCTTAACTCCTTCTCTTCCTTAAATTCTTGCACATGACAACTTTGCTTGATGACCAAACATTCCTATAAATAGGAAATTAGGATATTTTTTCGCTCATTTTTCATCGTCAAATTTAGGGTTTAGATGGATTAGATAGGATACAATGTATCTACACCATATTTTGTATCTCTTCTAGAAGTTTCTCCTAGAATCTATTTGAATTTGCCTCAAAAATGGTTTATCTCAAATTCTGTGCCACTAGCTCATCAACCTTATCTTCCTCTTGGTTCACAAGTTTTAAGAAAAAAAACTTGTCAGCTCAGATTCGAAAAAATTTTGATCTTTAACATAATACAATAGCTTGGCATTATCAACCTTTTGATGATCGGCACATACTACATTGCTTGGCATCAACTAAAGTTTACTGATGCTCGGCATCAACTATCTTGCTCGGTATCCACTAAAAAAAATTTTTACTTGGCTCCAACTGACTTTCTTCTTAGCTTGCACTGACTTTGTTGGGCACCTACTATCCACTCTGTCAAGCTTGGTAGACAAACTTTGTGTAACTTGTTCTTGTAAAATTTTTTAGTGTAGCCAACATTTGTAACCTTAAGTAGATTAAAAATACATCATGTCATCATTTCCTTAACTGATCATTGCATACTTCATTACATAATCATAACTCAACATTTCCTCTAGGTGTTTTTGTTACATCTTGTTGATCAAATCCTCTTCATCAGTCAACTAAGTGATAGTACTTGAATCTTATAAGCAGTTGTCTTACCAAAAAATAGCAAGTTTGACATCAGTGACAAAATAATGATTGAAACATGTAGTCTTCTTCAACAATCTCCCTCTTTGATTAATCTCTCTTTAGCAATGATCTTTTCAATCAAATTTCAACACTTGTATCTTGCCTTCTTGTTGTTGTTTGACAATCACTTGCTACTAATCGACATGCTATTCTTGACACTTACCACCAATTTCTTGATGCTTGGCTTGTTACAGCTGTAACTTAACATTCACTAGTTGCTTCTACTCAGCAGCTTTCTTATCAAATTTAGGTTAAGTGTTAGGATCTCCTTCATCAATGTATATGAAATTTGTACAAGGAGCATGAGGTTGCATTTTGGGATTCTCTTAAACATGTGGGTGGAGGATTTCAATACTACTATATATTTAATCAAAAGAGGTCCCTCTACTCCTTTGGGTTGTGGCATTCCAAAGGAAGCATGGACTAGTAAGAAGGTGAATTGTTATTTTCGTAGAACCAAGATGGAATCAAAGTCAAAGAAATGTTTATTTATTGGATATGTAATTGATGAATTAAAATTATAGGGTTTGGGATTTTGAAAATCATAAAATTGTAAGAATCAAGGATGTCATATTCAATGAGAAAGTGTTGTACAAAGATTTGTTGTGAAAGCATCAAAAAAAACAAAATGATTATGTAGTATTCGAAGAGACTCAAAAGGATGAGGTTTTAGTAGTCCCTCATGCTCTGCAACAACAAATACCACACACCCTAGTGAATGTTAGACAATCAACAAGGCTAAGTAGACCTCCAAAAATATTTTCTCCCTCCTTGTATTCTATTTTGTTAACAAATGTTGATGAACCCAAATTTTATAATGAAGGTGTGTAGGTGGATACAAAGATTTAGCAGGAGTCTACAATAACAGAAGAAACGGACTCCTTATTGAAAAATCAAACTTGGGATTTTTGTAAGTTACATGCGGGTAAAAGGGCTTTACATATCAAATAAGTTTACAAGTTGAAAGAAGAGGATAGAGGTAAGAATAGATTTAAAGCCATGTTAGTTGCAAAAGGATTTTCACAGAAAAAGGGCATTGATTTTTATGAGATATTTTCTTTTGTTCTTAAAATGACTTCTATTTGCATTGTTTTAAGTATTGTGGCTATTGAAGATTTGCATTTGAAGTAGCTTGATGTTAAAAAATCTTTTCTTCATGGTGATTTGGATGAAGAGATATATATGGCACAACCACAGGGATTTGAGGTCAAAAGTAACGATAATTTAGTGTGCAGATTGAAGAAAAGCTTATATGACTTTAAGCAAGAACCTCGACAATAGTATCTTAAATTTGACAATTTAACGCATGAGCATGGATAAATTAGGTGTCATTCGAATCATTGTGTTTATTTTAAGAGCTTAGATGATGACAACTACATTATTTTATTTTTATATGTTGGTGATATGCTCGTAGTTGTGTCTAACATGGATCACATTAAGGGGTTAACACAAAATTTAGCACATTCATTTAATCTGAAGGATTTAGGGGTAGCAAAATAAATCCTTGGTATGAAAATTTGTAGAGATAGGAAGAATGGAAAATTGACATTATCTTAGGCTAATTATATTGAGAAAGTGTTGCAACGTTTATCTATGGAGAATGTCAAAGCTATCATCACACCTTTACCTGGTCATTTAAAATTGACTAAGGAGATGTATCCAAAATCATAAGAAGAGGAGGATAATATGTCTAAAGTACGTTATACTTCAACTATAGGGAGCTTGGTGTATGCCATGGTATGTACTAGGTCAAATATTGCATATGTAGTGGGAGTTGTAGGCAAGTGTATGAGTCATCCTAGCACTGAGCATTGGAATGAAGTCAAATGGATTCTCAAATAATTGAGAGGAACATCTAGTAAGTGTTTACATTTTGGGGACTCTACTACTAATTTACAAGTATATCTTGACTCAAATTTGGCAAGGGATCTTGATACCGGGTGGAGCACTATAGACAATGTATTTATTATTGGTGGGATAGTAGTGAAGTGGATTTCTCAGTTATAGAAGGATAATGTTTTATCCTCTATACAAGAAGAGTATGTTGCTTCTATAGAAGTAGTGAAGGAGATGATATGGCTTCAATTCTTTATGGAAGAGTTGGGGCACCCTTAGATGGAAAACTATTTTTTTATAGATAGCCATAGATTCATTCATCTTGCGAATAATTCTACTCTACATTCAAAGAAAAAATGCATATAGTTGTGGTACCATTTCATTTGGTGAGTTTTGGATGATGGATAGTTAAAGCTAGAAAAGATACATATAGATGATAATCCAGCAAATATATTTACAAAGGTAGTGACAAGAGAGAAGATGAACTCCTCTTCGGGTTTGGTTGGTCTTATAGATTGTATAGAATGAAGTCTAAAGTGGTCTTACATTCTAATGGGAGCTACAGGTTTAGTGGTGCCATGATCAGTCTCCATGTGGGAGGCTATTTTTGTGGAGTTTGATTAGGCTCCAAGTGGGAGATTGTTGTGATGTGGAGCCTAATCAGACTCAGAGGTTAATTTTTTTCCCACTTTATTAAGTGCAATTTTCCCTCATTTTTAACTATAGAGGTTCGACGGAAACACCCCCCATGCTCTTGGGGTCAAGGGGAAACTCCCCTTGTAGATTCCTAGGGTAGCACCCTACACAGGGTCAAGGGGTAGTGTCGGGAGTTCAATTTTTTATTGGTTGGATTATTCTAGCCCTAATTTTGTAAGTGACACAAAATCTTGTATAAAATGGCAGCACCCTAGGCGGGGTCAAGCGGTAGCATCGAGAATTATATTTTTTATTGGTTAGATTATTCTAGCCCTAATTTTGTAAGTGACAAAAATCTTGTACAAAATAGCTTAGGGTTAGTGATTTCATCATGTATGGTAAGATTATAGCTTCTTACAGGGGTATTGAGTTGTAAGGGATTATAGATTGTAGTCACTAGATAATAAGAATATTGGACTCTCTATTTGGTGGTTGTAGCCCAAGGATTAGGTGAACCACATTAAACATTTTTGTCTTGTGTTCTCTTCTATGTGACTTATTATTTTTTGATATTCGTTATATTTGTATGTAATTTTTATTTATGTCTCGTTAATCATAATGAGGTCATAACTTTTCTTTCTAGCATCTGATTGATATCATTATTTTTCTCACTATCCAAAAGAATTAAGAAAGGTCCAAAAAGATATAATTGTTGATACCAAAAATTTGCAATGAATAAGGTAACTTAGTTGAATGATTTGATAATCTTTATGATGCCAATGTACAACATGAAATACAAGCTAGATCCACACCAAGGATAAATAGATACATGCATATAAATGCATCTTCTACTCAATTGAAATTTAAAATGTAAAGTACTAAACTATACTAAGATCCAATATCTATACATGAGCATATAAATATCATTGCATAAACATCAAATAATTTGTAGGAAGTACCATAAATAAAAATATACAAATAAATGCTCTAAAGTCAAGTGAACAAATATGGAGCTCTCAAAAATAAAATACTTTGAGTCTAAAGGAAGCCTACCACCTTTACATTGGTCCCTAGTAGTGGTATAATAGTGCAACATCTCCCTGCCATATGGTACCTATTGGCCCACCCCACTATTCTCGAAAAGATAGTAACCTAGCCACAAACACAAGGTGTATGCACAAGAAGGGACAAACTCTCACACACGTCAATCAAATGCATAATCCCTTAAGACATCATAATGGTCCAATGCAACACACAAGTACAATATGCAATTGTACATGGAGAACACTCAACATATTATTCAATATCCAAATACAACCAAGAACCTATATAATCATTGTATAATCAAGGTACTACTCAGTACTAATAAGGATATAATATAGGGACTCAAAGTATCGTGTCATTACTTGGCTAGTAATAGCACAAATAATATTGAGTCTTTAATATACATCTATAGATGGTCATGTGTTGAACATATCTTTCATCAACACTTGTAGGTGGCCAGATATTGTGTCTTTGATAAAAAATTGCATGGCTAAAAACTGGTGTATCTTTAATCAATGCCCTTGGGTAGAAAAGTAGTCCATTACTCTTATTAATGTTTTTAACCCAATTTCATTTATTAAGTTTTTAATTTACTGATAACTCCTTTATGTGGCATGTAACAACTAATCATGAGTTGGGATCCACATAAGGAACTACTTCACTCCACTACCCAAACACCAAGCATGCTTATCTTACTACTACAACAAGGCAAGATATATAAAGAAAAGAAAGTTCAAAGAAAAGTTAGATTCCCAAAAGTCATAAAACTATAAAGAAGCATGGTAGACTGTAATAGTCTCAACACCAAGAGTATGGGTTACTTGGACATTCGCATAGGAGCATAGCTCAACTACAAGCCTAGATCCAATCTCAAACACCATACATTTGTATCACATGCAATCTCAACCTCAATCATTAAGTGTGTCATCATAAAGACAAAAACAACCACAAAAGAAAGAAATGAGGACATCTCAACTCCAAAGCACTCAAGGAAAAAGTCATAAAAACCAAAATACACAAGGGAGCTCGATTGACCTTAAGAGAAGACTACAAATATCACACAATCCCATCAAGCACATGTACTCTCATGATGTGTTGTCAAATATTAATCATCATGTATCTTAAATGAAAACAAAATAAAGAATATAAGCAAAATCTCAAGGAAGATAGATCAATAAGAAATAAATACACCAAAAATAACTACGCAGTTTGTCCAAAGTACAAATTTGTCGACATCCAAAAATGAAAAAGTAAAAGCATGGAATGATTTTAGGCACGGAGAAAAATCCATCCGAATACAAAATATGTTGAAAAAACAACTGACCAAGTCTAGGTAGCATACAAAATGGTGTAAACATAAAAATACCCAAAATTAACAAAATTAAAAACATTTTTATATTTTATATCCAATATCCTAAAAATTCATCAAAATTCACATTTTGAGCACTTAAAAAAAAGTTGACAATGTAACAAGGCAAAAACTGTAAAACCCACATCGAGAAATAAGAAAATGCTCACAACCATCCAAGTGAGTAACGAAATCCATCAAAAATGGGGGGGATACTAATTCTCATATCATTAATCTATTACAAACATTTCTATTAGAAATAAAAAAGTGAAATGAGAAAATCAAGAATCCTTACCTCTCACAAGTGGAGGAAAACTTAAAATAAAAGCTTCATTGAATCAATTGAAACTTTCAATAAAGTAAAGAAAATATAGCACAAATCTAAAGAACCACTCCACGCAAGAATGAGACAAGTAGACCAACCCAACAAATAATTCATTAATTTTCTCCAATTCATTTTGGAGCAAAATCCTTGTTCTTCTAAGACATTAAATGTGGAAATGGACCTTTTCCCACAATACATCACCTTTTCCAAAAAAAAAAACTTTAAAATAGATTATTTAAATAATTAAATAAACTATTTGATCCTTTTCCTTAGATTAAAATATATTGATTCTAAGACAAATTAGCTGGTAGTTAAAATAAATATAAAATTCCCTAGACTCATTAAATTGATATTTGAATTAATTCCTTGTCACATATAGGAACTATATTAGAGGGAATAATATATTAATCATGGGTATGTGTTCCATACAAGGACAACATTGGCTCAATATGCATGGCCAAAGGTACTACCTCTTGTAACACCATCAAGGACATAAGCACGCACTCAACTCCTACAACTCAAGATGAATGTGCTTGATACATGATCACTGAAGCACACAAACATCAAGTGCAACCCCTCACAATATATAAATAGTGAAAGCACATAAAAAAACAATAAAAATGCCTCAATTAATAATAGTGAAGGAGAGAACGATATTGCATAGATCTTGCAAGTGAATATGACTATGTCTAACTTTGTACTAACACTTGTATGCACCCTAAAATGGTCACCTAGACTATGGGCCCCCATTATTCAATTTATCAATTTATCAAATTTCCTAAATCAATGGTGTGTAATATTTTATTAAATCAATTCTAATCAATTTCCTTGATCAAATTCAATTTGTTTTATTTCTAAGGTTGATCATTTTATCCTAAGTCTTATTTAATTAAAAGAACTTACTCTCTTTTAATTAAATAAAATAAGTCCCCATTTAATTAAAAGAAAACCTCTTTTTTAATTAAATAGTTCATCCACATTTAATTAATTAAGAGAAAAACCTCTTATTTAATTTAATTAAATATTTCCTATTTAATAAAAAGAACTTGCTCTCTTTTAATTAAATAAAATAAGTCTCCATTTAATTAAAAGAAAACCTCTCTTTTAATTAAATAATTCATCTACATTTAATTAATTAAGAGAAAAAAAACCTCTTTTAATTTGATTAAATATTCCCTATTTAATTAAAAGAACTTGCTCCTTTTTAATTAAATAAAATATCCCACTTAAATCTCTTTTTGATGAAAAATGAGTTAAAACAAATAAAAAATTAAATAAATCTTTTATCTACACTTAATATGGGACTTATCTTCATCCTTTCTCCACTTTCTTCTCAACCACTCCACTTTTCTCATTGGTGGATCTTTAGTTCACATGGATCATTATTTCTCCACCCTTGATTAAATCTTTTTCCTCTCAATCTAGATCATCCAATTTTCTTTACAAGGGAGAGTCCTCTCCTCATTTTGGAGACCCATTATTATGCTATTGTTATGTTGCAGGTTTGGAGAATGATTTTTGAAGGAGTTTTGAATATTAAAGCTTTTGTGGAGAACTTCTATCTTCTTGTCTCATTCTCTCTTGCATGCATGGCTTCCATCATCATGATCCATACTTTGATTTTCATGTTAGCTTAGATCTTGCATTGATAGATTAGATCTTGCTTTCATAGATTAGATCTGCATTGTTATTTCTTTTCATAGATTAGATTTCATTTCTTGCATTGTTTTGCATTGTTATCATTTAGATTAGTTTTTCATTTCCATTTGCATACATATTAGATCATTGAATCTCTTGTTTCGTGGTGTACTTGCATGGGCACAAACTAGGTCAGACTAAGGGCCTCCATTACAAACCCTTGCACCCCATGAATAGGGAGCTATGAGTCGCCATTTGAGACCTCATTTTTGAGAAATCTTGAATATAGTGACTCATAGAAGTGTGCCCACATTTTAGGCATACAACACTAAGAGGAAAATGCACTAGAAGTGGTGCGATGAGGTAGTACACATCATATAATTACATTAATATTGCATTCAAATAAGCCATTTAGCAATTATTTTGAGCATATGTCAATGAAAGTAAGCATCTAAAATACCCAACAATATATATGGTACAATAGTCAATTATCCATCAGAATCATTATTCTAGTATACAATCCATAGTCTCAAATACAAAATAAAATAGATAACATCATAAGGAATCATTAATTATATATGATTAAACTACTAATAACAACATATTCTAACATATAAATCAACAATGTCACAATAACCAAAATAAGATGTAATCAAATGAATTACATGGTGTAAAAACCAAATCACATCACATGGGTACTTATAGAATAACATCGTAATACAATCAAAGTGTAGTGCCTTTCCCATTTTATTTCTATAAGTCATCCTAATAGATGCAACCTTGATGATCTTTCTTGGTGAGTGATCATGATTGGAACCATGAGTAGTCTACACCCTTGAGGTGATTGGATTTATGTTAATTGTACCAATTGCTTTGATTATGCTTATGGCTAATTTACAAGATTATGATTTGGTAGATGGTTCACTAAGGTTTGTGCTAGTGGTTACCAAGATCAATAAGGTATCATGATGTCATTCCATAATTACCCTGAGATGTGTCCAAGGATTGCACTGTGTACTATTACCCTACTACACTAGACTAGGTTCTTGTAGAAGTGGTTAGTCATGTTTGTGATTGTGTTTGCTTATGTGTTTTACGTGCCCTTTCATGTTGTTTAAACAACCATTATTAAATACTTAAATAATTAGAAATGAATTGTCCATGTTGGATTCATTAGTTATGTGTTGCAAATATTTACCTTGTTATATTTTGATCCAAGACATACTTGTTACTCATTTTATGTTTTATATTTGAGCTAACCTGAGGGTCAGATGCTATACTTTGATTTCAATATCAGAGATGTTAGACTACTATGTTGTTTAGTTGATCATATTTGCATGATGATGTTTCTTTTGAGATGACGATATGTTTAATGATGATATCTAGTTATCTAGTATTTGGGCATATCTTTGATTATGTTTGATGTAGATTTAATGCTATGGTTATTTACTTCATTCTTGCTTTGTGATGGTTCATGCGAAAGTGCGTGATGTAAATAGATTATTTCAATATAATCAAATAAGTGGTTAAATTAGGTTATTTAATGCATTTGTTTCTTTGGCTATGTTATTATATTCAATTGCACTTGATCATGTTATTTAGTGTGCAGGATTTATATTCGTGGCATTGGCACATGGAGTTAGTGATTCAGTTGTTCATATTTTACCAATGTCGTCCATGTATGGTCATCGTATCCTATTTAATTGTTTAATTAACCCTTCTAGTGATTTAATAAATCCAAACTCATTTGCATTATGTGATTAGACCTGTAAACATGTTTGTGTCTTTATAGGTTTGCATTGTTGCAAAATTGTTAAGGATTAAGTGATTTTGGTTTTGGGGTTTTTGGGCTTTATTCCTATTATTTTTTATTTCGGGCAGCTTTTCCATAGATGAATTCCAATTACTTGGAATAGCCTATTTTCCTTTGGGTTGATTCAGCATTTAACTAGTTATCCTGGTTATTTGCCATAATCCATTATTTACTTGAAAAGTGAATAAGTATCCAAAAAGAAATTTAATTCCTCACTTCTCACTTTTGAATTAGAAAGTTTGAGAGTAAAACCCAAAATCCTCTTCATGAGGAATTACTATTTTATTCATTGTGGGAGCTATGGGCATGGGATCATCGTGAGATTGGTCTTGTCGGATCTAGCTTAGAGAGACCTTGGATTGCCACAATTTTCAGCTACTTCTGCAAGTTTTTAATTTTATGATTCAAATTCTCGTTTCTCCCTTTTGGTTGCTAGGTAGGGCTCTCCCGTTTTATTGTTTTAGCTCTATTTCTACTTCTATTTTTAATAGTCATTTGTTAGGAGGTTGAGAACTAGTGTTCCCCTTCGATTTTGTATGCTAGTTGTACCCGATTGGGTGGATATGAGCATTTCCCTATTTTTCGAGATGAGGGTTTGGAGTGTTGCACCACTATGTTGGGTTTTTTTGCATATAGACTCCAAACCCAAATTTATTAGATTTTCATGGCTTTTGTCCCCTAATACCAAATGGGTTTTATTTTTTATCATTGTTGCACTTTTATGTTTTCATTGGGATGTGTGCCATATTCATACTCTCGGCATTGTGTTTGGTCAAGTTATTTTATATTTTGTGTTATTGTTTCTTTTGGACCTTTGTTATTATTTCGTGGACACTAGGATTCGTGTCGAATGCATACTCCTGGATTGAGGCCTGTTGAGTGAGTCCATGATGTTTGGTCTTGTTGCACCATTGGGATTTGTGTAGAATCCATACTCCCAGGTTGAGGCCAGTTGAGTGAGTTCATGATGTATGGTGTTATTGTTTCTTGGGATTCTTGTAGAATCCATCCTCCCGAGCTTTTTTTCGATTGAGTGATATTATTCTTGTGTTCTCATGTAGTCCTTGTGATATGATTTTCATGATGGTGGTGTGCCATACATGAGCATGTGCGCATGCATTTGTTGGGTGACTTGCGAGGCCCGATCTTTCGTGATACTTGCCGGAGTTATGATCATTTGGGGTTGGGTTGAGAATATGCATGCCTATAGGCACTCATCATTGGATGAGCATGGGTAGGGTAGGATAGCATATGGAGGAAGCTTCTATCTCGTAGCCTGGTGATCATTATGCCCAAAGGGTTAGCAGAGGAAGTTTTAATCAAGTGATAACTAAATAAAACACTGGGTGATAATAAAAATTAAGATAATAAAAATGTTTTGTGCTAGAGCCTTCCATTGAGGAGTTGAATTTGCACGATCTGAGCTTAGGCTTTTCGATGCCAAGTGACTCTCCATGATGTCAGCCCCTACATAGTAACCCATTGAGTGTCAAACTTGGACCTATAGTACTTGCACTGTCTCATGATCTTGGTTTTAATCATCATCACTGTCTGGCATGAGTGTTAGCCATGGAAGTTTTCTTTATGTGTGTTTGTGGTTGGATCATTATCTCCATCAGCATGGCGGGAGTGGACCTATGGGTTCCACATGGTTGGGAGGCATAGCTACCTTCACCACTACTAGGGACTGGTGTACAAAGATGGTTTATTGTTCTAGTGTAACCATTGCTTGATGTTTTCACTTGATACTTCAAGTTTTGGAGTATGCTTTCTTGTGATTTATGCTTTCACTGGAATGCTTGGATATCATGTTTAGATGATGTTAGTTATTTGATGCATTCCTATATTATGATGTTAAGCATATTATTAGATGATGTGATTTGATTAGTTGGAATATCTATTGCTTTACTTGTTAGCATGTTAGATTTCTTACTCGTATGATGTTTAACATATGATTAGATGATGTGATTTGCTTAGTTGGAGTATCTATTTCTTATTGGTTAGCATGTTAGATTTCATGTTCTTATGATGTTATTACATTTTAGTGGTGATGCCCTCATAAGACAGCTCTGACTATCTAGTTGATAGTTTGGGATGTTATGTGTGAGGGATGGCTATGACCTTCGAGGTCTCATGATGCTATTATGGTTGGGAGGAACTGCACACTTAGTTTTTTTGTTACAACTCATTGTGATGTTTCTTTCAGTTCATTTCCTTTACTACTATGGTTTAGATGGTAGATGCAGTTTTCATCTTGTAGTTATTACGTTTGAGTGTTTATGCCTCGATTTGTGGATCTAGTAAACCCTTGTGTGGAGGAATTATTTTCCCTATCTTCTCATCTTATGTTTTCCTTCATTGTTTTTGTGAATCCTCACATGAGATTGTACTCTCTCACATGAGAGTGTGAAGTTTCACATGGTGTATTTCAATTCTTTGCATGGCTTTTTGTGTTTCCTAACACAAAACTCAACACTAACGCAGTGTATTTTGGTTGTTGGACCAAGTGTTTCCTCACAGGAAAGGCAAATCCTCACATGGATTGGTTTACTTTCTCGTGCAAAGAGGTACTTCCTTGCGTAGGACTATCAGATGTTAATTCTCTCATGCAAAAAACAAGGGGCATTTATGTTATTTTTTGGAGAATGCAATTTGGACTTTTGAGTGCCCTTGAGGAATGCCAGTGGTTCCATGCTTCGACAGATTGAAGATTTTGTGTCCTAATGTTGTCTTTGGTTTATGTTCTTCAGTTTGGTCATGTCAGTTAGGTAATAGCATCTGGAGATCCATTGGTTGTTGGGATTGTTGGTGAAGTCTTCCATTTTGATCTTTGTAATCCTTGTATGATGTTGTCATGTGCATTCATACTTGTAAAAAAAAAAATCTTGGCTTCTATTGAATCCTTGTTCCTAGGATCTCTGGGCGGGGCATTACACAAAGTTTGGGTAACCACTACCATGTACCTTGGTGAAATCATCAAATCACATCATAAGCCTCGTACAATAAAAACCAATTAAAACCACAACAATCATCTTGAAAAGGACACAAGATCAAACTGAACTAGGTGCATCTAACAATGTAAACATAATTGCATAACACAGGATTAAGCACCGCATCACAAGATTAACTCAATCAATGATGTAGGATCCATAATACGCATCCAAAGCCAAATCCAAGTATCGCATACATGAGGCCTCTCTCTCTCTCTCTCTCTCTCTCTCTCTCTCTCTCTCTCTCTCTCTCTCTCTGCATCCTCTGTGTGTGTGTGTGTGTGTGTGTGTGTGTGTGTGTGTGTGTGTGTGTGTGTGTGTGTGTGTGTGTGTGTGTGTGTGTGTGTGTGTGCATCCTCCAAAATGTTAATTTTCCAACAAAACAATACATCCCTTTGGTATATTTATATTGTTTTTGAAAACCTGTTTGACCAACCTTGGTATTATTGTCTTCAACATTAATCATGATATATTTATTATCCCTTGACAACTTTTTCCATATTTTAACATCCATGTCATTAGTCCCTATCGTTAAGGAAGGAGACTAATTTTTTGATTGGTTTCTTACCATTAGTTTCTTCCTTGGAAACCTCACGAGATGGAAAAATCATGTTAAAAACCATAGTGTTGAAGAAATTTTAGAATTAAACATGCACTAGAAATAAAAATTCATTTTTTTCTATTGGTCAATGGTATTTTTCTTAGTAATCTTTCTATTTTCTATCCAAAAGATTTTAGAAAAATTAGGGGTGCATAGATGTGTCATTTGCTAGAGGTTTTCATGGCATCTTGCATGTAGTCCTGGTTGTATCCTGGTGGCTACTTGTGGTATGCATGTGCATGTGTTTTTTGCAAGAACCAAAGTATGAAATTTGGGCTAATGATTATATTATTACATTAACACTGTTCATTCCCATATGGAGTGTTTCAAAAGTTCATTCAACTTTTGGTCTGTGTTACAAACTTAAAAACCCTATGACAATAAGTATCGCATTTCCTTATGTTTTCATTGCAATTATTTTTTCCAATTTTACATTTCCTCTTCTATGGGTGTCAAAATTAATTATCTAATTTAAGGCACATAGATTGTATTAAGTGGGGTTGTTATGTGATCTAAAGAATTCAATGTTTTGTAAATTGATCTGCAACGGCACATAACAATATCTATTATTCTCCAAAAACCACAATAGAAAAGTATATATCTATGGACTAACAGAAGGAATCCCTAGGAAAGATCCAATAATAGTTTAGCCCTCTTTATGCTTCTTTTAAAGTTTGTATGTTGTTTTCCCTTCATTTTCTTCTTTTCTATGACATGTTGAATTTGAAATGGTCTAAGCTTGATAATTTCAATTAACTGTCTAAAATTTATTCATACAATTTATTACTTATACAAGGCAAAACCATATGATGCAATTGTATGGTAGAATGGTTTCAAATTAGAAAATTTGAAAACATAAAGTGCTAGGTAATTGCAGAAGATCTTGGACATTGTTCATCTTACATTTCAATGCTTCAATTTTTTTAAACCTTTGACATTTTCTTCATGTTGTAGTATGTCCAACATAGGCTACTGGTTTCCTTTTGTATTCTTGTGTTAAATGATTTGTAAATAGAACACTGTGGTTTACCCGAAGTAAGGAGTAATGTGCATGATAACCTTTGCTATAATTGCAATTCACACTAGACTAGGGTTTGGGAAATTGTGAAGCATGTTGTATGGTGTGAAGTGGCTCCAATTAATATTATTCTTTATTTTTTTATTGTTATTTATTTGATGGATTGGTGTTTCGTAATACCCACTTGTGATTTAATAGGTTCATATAAAATCCCTTTGCTACCACCAACCTTCAAGAGTATAGAGATTTATGTTATTTTTGGAGTGTAATGTATTGTTCATTCCTTTATGTTGTAGGAAGGCCAACCTATGCCATGGAAAGTGTTAATTTGTTGATACAATCAAGTATAGTCTGGATGCCCTTGGAAGATGATCATTTGATTTGATCATGTTTTCTCCAAAATTACCACATGCTAGATCTATTATGAAAGAATTATTGAATGTGAATACAAATATAGAAATCAATTATTTGGTAAGACCACCTTTACTCCTTGCTTAAGTGTTCTAGGTTGAGCCACTTTTAGTCCTTCATTAAATGACCTAAGTAGGGCCACATTTACTCCATTAATTCAAAATTGCATTATCTTTCTCTACCTACTTGATTGGCTTCACCATTGAAATAAATATTTTTAAAATGTGTTGTAATTAGAGCTTCAATAACCCCTTCGACCTCATGGGCTTTGTTATACAATTTGTCTTAATTAACAATTAATCCTATCTTTGACCGATCCATTTTCCTCATAATATTGGTGCACTATACTAACTTGTTTACATCAATTCTTTTTCCAATTGGTACCCTCATCAAATCCTTAACTATGAGAGATCATTCAAACTATAAATTTTTATAATATTTTCCCCATGCAATACCTCTTTCTCATCCTTCACAAATTGCACTCTTGGCTTCTCTGCAGCGAATTACCCTTTCACCACAATTTTGGCTTCCCTACAACAAATTAAAGTAATCGTAGCAGCAATATTTTAGGTTTCAAAACCAAAACATGGTCTATTAAATCTCCATCGCTAACTTATGTGGTTTAAAAATCTAAGATCATGGATACTACAATGTTTTCTTTCCCTTGATGAGCCTACTTTATATTTTTTTTAATTGCTCTGATTTCTTCAAATATCTCAATCTCGTCAATAAGATTTTGGGCATGTGTGATTGTTAGAATTCTTTAGAATAACTGAGAGTGGGGGGGGCGGGGGGGTGGGTGAATCAATTATTCAAGGTCCAAATGCCCTAATAATACTTTTTCTCAAATTATAGTGAATCCATAAACTTTTCATCCATCCAAGCTTAAAATAATCATCCTAGCAAATTATAGTAAATCAATATGCAGGAATAAAACATGCAAGATCAACACATGACACAGTGATTTACGTGGAAACCCAATTTGGGAAAAACCACCAGTAACATGCTACTTGATTTTCACTCTTCTGAAGTGATGCCTTGTTAAAGGCTTACAACACACTGTTAAATGTGACCTTGTTAGAGGATTTCACCATACTGTTAGGAATGGGCCTGATCAAAGGACTTTAGAACATTCACTTGGAATGTCACCCTGTTAAAGGATTTACAATATGGCTATTAAACCAACCTAAGTCTATAGGATTTAAACTATCTGTTACAATTGCTAGAGAGTAACAATAATGGCTTTTTGATCTGATACAACTTACAACATACTTTGCAAATTTCAGATCACTCTTCAGTTCAGTCCTTTTGCTTGGCTTTGATCACTTCAGTTCTAACAGCTTGTCATCTCAAGCTTCATCTCCTTGAGTCTTCATACTCATCATACCAATGCAATCATATCTGTGGTCATCTGTTGAAGCAGAGTAACTGTGCTTTCTTACTCCTTAGCACCTCCTTCAGCACTTTATGCTTTCATGCTTGACCTCCTCTCTCTTGCTTCGTGACCTTATGACTTCTTAAATAGAAATCTGGTTTGCCTTTGCCACTCAATTCTCCCTCTCCAATTTTAGGGTTTCAAATGGATTAGGTAAGATACAATGTATCTACCCCATATCTTGCTCTTATCTAGAAACTTCGTCTAGAGTCCAGTTGTATTCTCCAAAAATGTTCTACATGGTGTTCTGTGCCACCAGCTCATCATTTTTATCTTCTATTTGATTCACAGAATTCAAGATAACAACCTTGTCGGCTTAGATCTGACGAATCTTCGATCTTTGAAATAATGCAGCAACTCGGCACTGTTGGTTTACTGATGCTCGGCATCTCTGTGTTACTCGGCACTTGTATTTGCTCGGCACTTATTTCTGCTCGCCACTTGTATCTGCTCGGCACTTGTATCTGCTCGGCACTTGAAGTTCACTCGGCACTTACTGAAGTTGAACTTGCTCGGCTTCAACTAGGAATCTGTTCGACACTTACTAGCTTGCTCGGCTCCCTCTATCTAATGAACTTAGTTAGGCTTTTACAAATGACTTAGCTAAAACCTTACATTTTTGATATGTTTCAATGTGCCCATTCTTTGTCTTAGAGTATGTCATCAATACACTTTTTCATCAATGGCTTAGCTGATCCTTGTACTTTATTACAATATCATAACTTCAACCTTTCTCTAGGTGTTCTAGTTACATCTTTATTGATTGCCTCCTCCTTGTCAATCAACCAATTGATAGTATTTGGATCATTAAAGCAATTGTCATTTCTACAAGTAGCAAGTTTGACATCAATGACAAAACAATGATTGAGAACATTCTTTACCAGTTCCATATGATCATTTCCAACAATCTCCCTCATGATCTTTTCAATCATTTCCAACAGTGATTTGGGCAATGTTGTTTGTAGAAGATTATGGCCTACAATTAAATGAAAGGAAATAAGTTGTGTTTGGTATAGATGAAAAATGATGAGTTTTGTTGGGTGTAAATAAACACCTTCTTACCATTTCTTCTTCTTTTTTAAATGTTGATTTACTTGAGTGACTAAAAAATCATTTCTATCTAGCTTGATATTAGAGAAATAATGACATGAGTTTGCGCAACTTCAAATTTTAGTCTTTATTTTATATTTTACATTTTCCCCTGTGTCGATATGAAATTAGACAATCATACTCACTTACAAGGTCTACGCGATGGCCTCTCCTTCACTATTATTAATCCATATGTTTCATATGAATTTGTTATAAAGATGAAATATAAACAAAAGAAAACTACTAATATTACAAAATATATCATACATTAGTAGTTTTCTTATGTTTATATTTTATTTATGTCTACACTAATTATTGCTTATCGCCTACCTTTCTTTGATGTTGTTGCAAAAAATAAAGACATTTATATATTTTTCTTCTATTTGTAAAAGAATCCAAATTTGCAACAAATACTTCTTGTTTTTTGTTCACATAATGATATCATTGTGGAGTCTATATAGATTTTAAAATACATATAAAATATACAAAGAGGTGGTCTTCTCGAGATTCTTATGAGACTTTCAAATTAATGCGATTGAAAAACATCTTTAAAAGATATATATATATATATATATATATAATCTTTAATTTAATTATGGGAATAGGGTCTGTTCACAATTAGTATTTGATTATAATAAGACTTCATTAGAGTTGGGAATTTATTTATGGTTTGATTATGGTTAGGTGTATGGTTTGATTATGATTAGTGTTTTGAATTTAATTATAATTAACATTAGATACAATCAAGGTTTGATTATGATTAGATTAGAGGTTAAGTTGGAGGCAAAGTTTAAATGTAGGACTATATTTGGATTACTATTTAGGTTATAGTTATGTCTAAATTATGCTAAGATTAGGGTTATTATTTTGTCTATAGTTGAAGTAAAGTTTGAGGTTCAAATTATTCTCTTTTACTATTGTTATCTTCTTCCATTTTATTATGCTCTTAACAACTTCACTACATAAGTATGTACAAAAATTTTGTTTGATATATGAGTTTAGGAGAATCTCCAAAGTAAATTCAAAACATAAGCTAAGAAGAGTCAAATTTCAAACTTCTATATAAAAAACTGACTATATTACTTTAAAGATTAGTTTCTTTCTAATTGACATTGTCTACCACTATATATTACTCTTAATCAACCCTAGTTGCAATTTGGTTGTTTAAACAATACTCCAACTCACCTACACAACTCTTGTTTTCCTACAATTTATTCATCTTTCTTGAACTTTACCAAATTCATTCGGGACAAAGCATAACACATAACACACTTTGATAACTTTTATCGCATATTTACAACTATTAACAATTTGCATTTGCCACTTGCCACTTTGCCTCATATGTAACTCAATTTAGTTCTCCGCAGGTGTAAAAAAATATTAGAAAATGTGTTTTTATTCATAAATCTGGTAAAAGATTCCGATCACTTTGGCTTAAACTACTCTCCTAGTCATCTCATCTCATGCCAAGGCCAAGGGTCCATATGGATAATGGAGCCCAAGGATGAGTGCATATGCAGTCTGCTCCTTCAAAAAAGGTTAGAATAATAAAAAGAAGGTACCCATGATGGCTACCTACGAACAATAGTCCTTCACTTTATCAATAGTAAAGGACACTTGCCCTAAAAGACCCAAAAATTTCCACATGCTTCCCTTTGCCCGACGGCATTGTCAACACATGTCGGAAAACCCTCTGGTACGAGATGGTGTGCAGAATGGGTTTTTCATTTGGGAATTGTTGCCCTCTTACAAAATGTGAGAAATGCACATTGCCTTTTTAATGAATTCTAACGTTGACGTGCAAGTGTCGACAGTGGAGAGTTGGAGCATCGGGAAAGCTTCAATAACGAATGACGAGATCAGGTCTGGCGCATTCGTATGAAAAAATGTCATTGTTGAGATAGTAAATGACATGTCACACGTCATTGAGGTTGGTGTGGGAAAATGTGGTGCTTAACCACTAACTGATGCTCGGTTGTATGTCAGTGTTTTCATGAGGCCAGGTCGCTGTTCAATTTGGTTAATGACACTTTAGATTGTTCTAGAATTGAGCTTTTATGATTTAGATTGGTATTTCTGATATTCGAATGGTTGATTTCGATACAATCTTGGGGTAGAAGAAAGGGGTCCTGAAAGATCCATAGATTTCATTAAATGATCGAAGCAAATCTCGAGGCCTAAACAAAACCTAACCTAGATACTTAATTACAACATGATCATCGGATTGTTTACAGAAATTGACATACCCTTCAAAGACCCAGGGAAACCCCACAAATTCGTCCATTAACACTTTTCCTTGGATGAGAATTTGCGATATGACATGGAAGTATCGAGACAGTATGAAGGTATCCCGATATATCAGCCACGTGATGATTTAAAATGGGCGGGCTTTTGTTTAAGTACCTTAGGAATCTGTGATTAAAATGAATGTCCTGTAGTTGAATCTTAACATTTGCCCACGGATTTATAACTTTTGTGCCAACTTCGAAGCATTTATGAAACCATTGACTGGTGTGCTAATTAGCATCTCTCTGTCTGAATCTCCTTCCTTAAGATCTGTATTTTGTCGGAAACTTTAAAATGAGGTTAAGGATAATTTTTTCTCGTCCCATGGCTAGTTTGAATGTTTCAGTCTTTGATATATTTTTGGGCTTTTCTTCTTCACCTTTTCTCTTGGTTAATGAATAAGGACAAGCACCCAGGTCTGGAATCCTCTTTCTTGTCTTGGTTAGTAAATCTTTTCCTTTCTGCCCAACATATTCTGATGCATGTCCATGATCATCATCATTAATTCCGGGTAGCTGTTACCATCAGTTGAGATTTGTCATTCACATCACAAGGGCTACCATCATAGTGAGTTTTCGACCATTTCGTGAGGGGATGGTAAAAAACACCATCATTTTATAGACCAGTAGTGAGATGAGTGAATCTGCCCTTAGTTTTGCTGGTGGAAATGGACATCGGAAATATCACCAATATAAATGTAAATTATAGTCTTCAAAGTATGTGAGTTGAGGTTTGGGGCTGTTCAACAAGAACTTCAAAAGAAACAGGTGGAACTTTTAATTACACTTCACAGACACTCTGATCAGAATCTACATGCTAAAAGCTCCTACAAATGCCACCTAATTAGGTTCTGGAATGCTAGTTAGAGAGGCAGTGTATCCTATCATGTTTTATCTTCGTGATTGCCTACAACTTTATTTAGGCTCTTTTGTCAGGTCTGTGAATTTTTTCTAGCAAACAATAGCTTTATGGGGCCATCCGGTGCCTACTGAGGAATAGATGTGCATTTACTATCCAGTATGGATGTTCTCACTTCTTTACTTGGCTACTGATTCATTTAACCAGACCCTTATATTCTCCTTTCGATTAACAAATTTTACTAGTAGTTGCATGTATAATGATTCTACATATATTGCTTTACATGTCCATGTATCAATTTTGCATCAATCGAAATCCAATTAGTTATTACTTTGTTGATGTTTACATACTGCAGAACAAACTAAAGCACAAATATGGAACCACGAAAATTCTTGGATCTTCATTATAACCATTTTAGAAAAGGAAATGCATGAAATTTTGAAACCCAAAGTTCCTAGAGCATGAGTAATCATACAAAAATCTCAACAAAAAATACAGATAAGAAAAGGGAGAATATGTCTCACATACCAGGGTTGGCCCATTACACATACACTCTTAGATAAGAAAAAGGGAAAGGTGTCCATTGCCTATGTTTCTTTTATTGCAAGTGAACAATTATACACACCTTGAGACAAGTAATACTGTTCCATCTACCAGTAATGCATGCTCGTGTCTGTTTGCATACACTTTAATAGGGAGCTCCAGTTAGTTATTAGCTTGATGATATTTACAGACTACAGAACAAACTAATTTACTCTGAGAAAAATAATGTTTCCCATGAATGCAAAATCTTCAACATTCTTGGATCTCTTTAATCTCTTTGATAAAAGGGAATAGGAGGAACCGAAAGTTCGTAGAGGATAGATGAATATACAAAAATCTGAAAAAAATTGGCAGAACTACCGACAAGAAAAAGAGAATACATCTCACTTTCCAAAACTGGCACATATTGCACACATTCTTACAAAAGGAAAAGGAAAAAAAGCTATCAATGCCTATGTTTCTTTTATTGCAATTGAACAATTTTATGGACACCTTGCAACAAATAATGCTGTCTCATGCACCAGATGCACATGTCTTTGTATCTATTTGTAATATACACTTCAAAAGTGAGCCCAATTTAATGGACTCTTATATAAATTTCAAATAAATAGTCAATTCATTGCTACTGGGAACAAGCAGGAATACTGATACCAGGTAAAGAAACAAAAACAATAGATGAAGGAGCTACAGAAATGGGGAGCTTGGCATCAACCATTTGACCATTTAATGGAGGAATATCCCCATCTTCAGTTAACTTCAAAATTGCACCATTTAGAAGCATTTTTTGGCCATGGAGGTCGCCATCTTTTGCTGTTAAGTGGTACTCCATCCTATAGTCTTTGACATCTGATGTTTTGCTTCCAGCCCAGGAAAAAAATTTCTTCAGGGCATGTACAAAAGACTCTTTTGCTGTCTGACCTTCCCCATTATCAGTGATATTTGGATAAGCAGAAACAAGAACATCAATACTTGTGTCCCCATTGAGGTTGATCAACAGCAATGTTATGCCAGTCTGGACAATGGAAAATACTAGTGAGATAAAGAACCCGCAAAAGCCATAAAGGTATAGTTCACCCCGCACATTAATGTAACAGTGATGGTAGCTTAATAGTTCCTAGCATTTAAAGTTCTGTCTACAAATGCAAGTGCATACTACTGTCCCTAGTCTTGAAACGTCTACTTTTTTCCTCTCAAACACTAAAGGCAGTTAAACTAGTATTTAAACAAAATACAGGTCATAGAATTGCAAGGATATCCAAGAGTGAAAAGAAAAGGTCATATATTCCCGTTAAAGGTTAACCTAAAATATTGAATTTTGTATCACACTTACATCACTCTTGGCACAATGAGCATATGAACGCAAATATATTGGTCCTGTAAAATTAGTGGAAAGGACAGCTCTTCCCATCAACCGATGCCAAAGAAGAGCACTGGATCATAAAAAGGTTAAAAACAAAAAATCATTAATAGCTTGAAGCTTTTGCTATTTTTCTATCTAGATGATAATTTTATTAGTTTCCAAAGCTGATACTTGAAATTTGCAGATAAACTAGATTGAAGTCACAATGGAGAAAATGTAATAACAGATTATAATTTGCAATACTAACCTGTAATAATCAGGATTTGGTTCAAAAGTAGTGGCATTCAGAAGTGCATAATTACCGCCTATCAGGCTTTGCCTGCAATAGACTTTAGTATCGAATGTGGCAGACATGCCAAGCTGATCTAGAAACCTGTTCATAACAAAGTTCATAAATCATTTTGCGAGTTCCCTTATGAAGGATTTATAATCTTCCCCAAGAAGTAAAATTGTAAGTGTGTTGTCAAAGCAGTTAAGAAAACTAACACAAAGAGAGCGAAGAAAGAGGTTCATAAAAAAAGACTACTTAAATTCAAGATTATTGTTCTATATACCAATTGTTTTATCTGAGACTGAAGTTTCAGAACTCTCTAAGGTATTTATATTTCCAAGTGCAGACAAAATGATGATTTTGAATCTTACCAAAAACTATTTATGAAAGCATCTGAAACAAGATGCTTTCCACTGTTAAAGGCTCCACCTGCTTCCCCAACCCAAGAACTTGACCAAGGCCCATATTTGTGCACAATTGCTTGCATTCTTCTGAACTTTGTAGTTTCTTTGTTAAGAACTGATGGATCCAATATCTTCGTTGTCAAATTCTTATCCACACCTGACCAGCACAGAAATATTATTACTTAACCCAAACTTGCAAATGAGATTATAAGCAAATACTGAGGGTATTTGTCTGTCTAATCTACCTGCTCCAAGATTGTATATATGTCGTGTAACAGCATTGAGAACATTCGGCCCTGTCTCTTGAAGAATTGCTTGAAACCAAGATGGATCAAAGAATCCATCAGGTGCTACCAACAATGGTTTTTCATGAGAATGATTGTAGATTTCTTTCAAAATTTTACTAAGCTTGATTATATCAGCAGCATACAAATTAGCATCAACTCTTGCTCCAATGCCAGACCCACTCAACTCATTTCCTGTCTCCCAAAGATAATACAATCTATCATAATATGTGGTCAAAAACAAATAAATTAAAAAATGAAAAGATTCAGAGAGTTGGGAAATATTAGTTACAATTGGGCTAAAACGGGCTTACCAAACTCCCAAGCATATATATTGTAACCATGATCAACTGTATACTGAATCAAATTCCGGGCGTTGCTTGGATCCCAAGCACCTCCCCAATGACCCTTAGATATCTGATACCGACCGTACAAGGCATTTAAGCCAAACATCACCATAGCCCTGCACTATACTAATACGTTGTTATCATCTCTGGTACAGGAGGTACTTGTACAATGTATATTGTAAAATCACAATGCTAGCACATTACCCTGATTTTGCAAGAAATATGTTCACTTCATCCCATCTAGACATTGTAAGACAGCCCTTTGAGAATCCAAACATGAGAGAAGTATTCCGCGTAAATGGATGGCAAGGTTGTGACAGGGGCCCAATATCATATAATAGTTTGTCTTGCAATGTTCCACCCAGCCTAACTTTGAGCGGATCAAAAGCTGCATTCAAGCACCATGATTGGACAAATTTTAATCCAAAATGATGAAGAAATGGAAATCCCTATCCCCATCATATCGTAAAAAGGCATGATTTTCTACAATCTACTGTTTGGGCAAATTCTCACAGCCGCAAACACTGTAGAAGATAATGCACAGATCTATAATCCCTGGCATCCCAAAAATGCAAAGAGGTGCAAGCGCATACCTTTTATGGCTTTGGCAAAGCTTGGATTCTTAAGATCCTGAAAACAATACCACACACAATGAGAGCGTGTAGCCGTCAATCAATATTTAACATCCCTGCCTTGCCTTGGTACAATTAAAAATATAAAATACGTCTTCCAGTAATAGGCAAGATTAGTGACGGATATGGAACAAACCCAAAAGGAAATTTTCCCTATTGTAGTTATGATTTCAAGTTTGCTCTCAAACAACATTAAGTACTCATGTTTCCGGAGTAGAAAGGGTGGCCATTAAATTCACAATGCAACACAAGAAACAGTGAAAAAAGGCTACAAATACTAACCAAATTGAGAATGGAAGACTTAATCCAACTGCATCTGCCATAGTCGCACTTTTCAGGAGGCCACCAATCCAATGTAGCGCAAATGAAGTTCTGATTTGTCTCAGCAATCTTGGCACTGCCATTTACAACAACTCCAACTGTGATGAGCATGGGAGGAGGATTAAACACACTCTGCCCATCACAAGCATGGAAAAAGACCACCACAACAGCTGACCAAATCCAGAGACCCATTTGGGTGAACACCCGCATCTTTTCTACTTCAGTGGGTTAATTATTAGATCCCCAAACCACAAACCCATATGTCCAATCCTGCCATCGATTGTTCTACACAGGTCTCATTTTCCCTCACAGGGCTATTCGTACTGCTAGAACGACAACAGCGTCCATGGCATTAACGAAAGTTGAAGTTCAAATTAACACCACGCATTTCATTTCATTGCTTTCCTGCCCAGCCCGCGCCTAATCCATTTTGTCTTTTAATTTTTGGGGTTTCTGTTTAGATAATTAATGGACTGTTTTTTGGAGTAATGTGCAATCATGGGGTGAAGGACGTTTAAGCAGTAGGCTGTGCGACATTTTCCTCATGAAAATGTATGTACCGCTTGTATTTAGTAGTTTTTCTGCCGTTTACCTTGACTGCCCTCCTCCCACGGAGTCTTTGCCGTCACGAATAATAAATTAGATACGACCTCCACCATCTCTTCTCCCCTCTGCCGCACGGAATAAAGACCTTTAATGAAAGCTGTTGATTCTCTGCCTTTATTATTATTATTCTAGTACATTCTTTATAAAATACATTTCCTTTCACATAAATTCTACTTGTTAAGTAAATATGACAAATATCTAAAATAACTTTTTTATTTTGAATAAAATACTTAATGTGTTTCTTACAAGAATGAAAGCTGCCATATGTAGCTGAAAGGAATAGCGGAACAACCAAAAGCCTAGTCAAAAAAGCTTCGAAATTGTAAATACGTATTTAAATACTGAATTTAGATAAATTGAAATTTGAAATCATTTATTTGTAGAAGCAAAGTAGTATTAAATTAAATAAATGTGTGGATATTTTAACTTTTATTTTAATGTATCAATGTATTTCTTGAAATATTTGGAATATCTATTTTTATTATTCTTACTGTGTATGATTTGTTATTAATTCTTGTTAATGTATTTCTTTTTATCATTGGTTTAGTTAATTATCATAAAGACTTTAAAAATTAGATCAGTAAAATCTTATAGTGACTTTCTGAGATGTCACCTATTTCAGTATTATTCCATTTCAAGCGTGCTTAACTACAGAATTTCCTTCATGTTTAAACAACCACAAAGTTTCCTTCATGGCACACTTTATATGAACCATTCATTAGAAAGCCCCCTATGTTCATCAATTGATTAGTAGGAGATATTGTTATCAAATACATAGGATACATAGGTGACGCATTGGGACTTCCTAGAAGGTCACCCAACTTCATAGAAGGTCACCCATTCCAATACTACAACTTGAATGCACTTGACTACATAGTTTCCTCCATGGTTAAGCTCACTCTACTTGCAACCCCATTTGCAAAACCGTGAGCAAGTGTTGTGCCTTATGAACCATTCACTATAAAGCCTCATAAACTCATTAATTGATAAGTAGGAGGTAATATCTACAACAAGTTAAATTATGATATTGCTATCAGGATTCAATTGCATAGTTTAAGAGTTGAACTCTTTGACCCAGTTTTCATGAGTAGTGGTTCATAAGAACTCATCTCTCATGAGAATGAATGGAACACTTGGCACTCATTGCATCAGAGAGGTGAAGTACTGGGACTTCCTAAAAGCTCACATGTACCAGTACAATTCTAATTGGAGCAGACTTAACTTTGAAATTCTCCATGGTTAAGCTCACTTTGCTTGCAACCATACTTGCAAAACTTTTAGTTTTCTCTCTTTTTTTTAAAGTAATCGCAAATTTTCATCTTTTCTTTTCTAAAATTAAATATTTAAATGCATTATATCATTTTTTTGTCTATTCCAAATTTAAATATGTAAAAATATTATCAAATGTAAAAATTATATTAAAATTTTGAATGACACATTCACTACTTCATATGTCAAAAATCTTGACTTTATTGAAAACTCCATTAAAACATGTGTAATTTAACATCGACAGTTTAATACAAATGTATACCTACAATTAATAGATCTTATAGGCTACTATACATTTATTGATGACATTCTTCCAAATACAAATGTATACCTACAATTAATAGATCTTATAGGCTACTATACATTTATTGATGACATTCTTCCAAAAATAAAAAATGTTCTACCTACATTTATCTCATTCTTATCGCATTGTATGGAAATCCAAATATCATTATGTCAATTAACACACGTTTAAATTTTTGTTTTTGTTGGAGAATTGTTAATATTATATGATTAATTTATTTTTGTGTGAGAATTGTTAATATTATATAGTTTAAAAAAAGAACATTAATTTTATTATATTGTAGAGAAAATTTTAATTTTGTTATTTCTAAATATTTATTTGTTCATTTTTAACCTTTTTTAATTCAAATGTCTACAAAGTAATGTAAAACTACAAGAAGTCAAGATTAATTATTATTATGCATTATGATTAATTATTATTATGCAAGAGCTTGAGGATGTTAGTTGGCAGCTGGCTACTGTTGTTAAGCATATTCTTTTCTTCTCTTCCTCTTTTCAGTTCATTAGGTTCACGTGAATGGAATAGAACTGCTGATTGTTTAGCCAAATGGGCATCTAGTCATGATCCGGGTTGGAATATTAGGGATAGGAGGCAACTGTCCTTTGAGATGGTGCAAGAATTTGATGATCTTGTTGCTCAAGATCGAGCTCCTTGTTGAGCTCTCCTTGTTGTATTCCTTTCTGTCTTAATAAATTTTTACCCCTCTTTTTGCGAATTATTATTATTACAAGACCTTCCAATATGAAACTCACATTTCATTGTTGTATTATGTTATATTTTAAATTATTTTATTATAAATAATATTTTAGATTTTTTATGAAAGAAAAAAAAAAATGTAATAAAAAAGTTTCTTAAAGTTTCTTTATTTTCTACTCTAAACTAACCATATTATAGGAAGGAACTTAACTTTATGTATCTCTTATTTTTAAGGATTTATCTCTTATTATTTTAAGAATTGTATTCTATGTTTATTTAAGATGAAATTTATTATAATTTGAAACTTATCTTAATGAATGTTAAAGTGATCTTTTGAATGGAAATGATTCCACATTTCATAAATTTGATTCTATTGATTTACTAAATTGTTTTTGAAATATTTAAATAGTATATAGACTAAAGATGATTACAAACTTTTTAGATATTCAATAAGAATGTACTTAATCTCTTAAAGAATTCATTTCTAATTAAAAAATTAGAATAACTCCATCTTCTAATCAACAAAATTTAAGGGCTCGTTTGGTTGCGGGAATATAAAAACGGGAATAGGAATACCTATTCTAGAATACTTATTCTCGAATAGAGAATGGGGTTACGTATTCCTGTTCTTGTTTGGTTCATCTAGAATCTGATGCGGAATACACAGACTCAAAAATTTATGTTTTCTAAAATTAAAAAAATTGGAACAGGAATACGTATTCCTATTCCATCTATTTTGGTGGATTACCAAATCCTCATTTTTGGACCAAAATTGGAATACGTATTCCAATTTTTTTTCTATTCCTATTCCGATTTGGTGCATCCAAACATAGAAATAAAAATTTCCAGAATACACATATGCCTATTCCACTTGTATTCCCGTTGCCAAACGGACCCTAAAAGGATACATAAAAATAAAAGTCAATCTCCATTTTAAAAATCTCTAATTATATATCTGAAATCACATATCAATCCACAATACCGTAGAAAGAAATACAAAGAGAAAAAGTTTAGAGGCGGGCTAAAGCAAAGTTGACTTGGGAAGAAACAAAGAGAGATCATTATTAAAAAATAATGTGATAATTATGATGTTGACTTGAATTGTTTCAATCAATAATATGGTGTGTTAGTTGAACTCAACAAGAAGGTGGTGGAGGTGAAGCATATGTGCGTCTGGTGGGAGGATTATAACAATTTATTAGAGATTGCTCAACGAACTTCACTTCTCTTCACCGCCATTCGTGGTACAACTCATAATGAATCAATCTTTTAAGACCCTCCTCTTCACCGTATTTTGTTTCCCCTCCATTCGTACTGTTCAATATTTATTTACTCCTGCAACTTCTGCAAGATCTTAGTACCTATCAGCTTTTAAGGCTTCATAAATATTTAATAAATTGGAAACTTGAGTTTTATATAATAATTATTGTTTTTATTATTTAATAGCAATCACTATCACATATGTGAGCTTTTTAAATTAAAATATTTTATAAGCAGTTAGTTAAATAATGAATAGAGCAAAATGAGAAGAACATTTTTATTACTTACTGGTATTATTAAATTATTTTTGACCAATCAAAATTGATCATTTTGTGTTTATTTTATAAATGTTAAAGATTTATGATTTGTTCGATGAATAAAACTCATTTTAAATATATTATTTATAAAAAATAATAGGGAATACAATATCACTCTTAGGGATGGAGAAACAATAATAGATGAACAATATCTAGAAATAGAAACGTAGGCTAAGTCAGGGGTGTAAACATCATATAAAAAGTTGCTAAAAGGTTTAAGCAATGGTTATGGGTGGTGAAGGTGGGCTTCCATGATCATTGGGACCTAATACATTAGTTGTATTGGGGATGGCGTCTGAGAGGAACCAACCTTTGTTTATTATAGCATCCTCATATTCCTTGTCTTCATCTTTGTGGGTATTAAAGAGATAGTCAAAGTTAAATGCAAAGCCACATGGGAGAGTTGGGTAAGTTGTTATCAGCACCAAAAGTTGACCAATTGCAATCACCACTAGTGGACAGACCTACACCTCTCAAACCCCACTCATAAACAAAGCCCTCATGTGATGTAGAGATAACGTGTCACCTATTGAAGTCACTATTGTCACCAAGTCAATAGTGGGGAGCCTTAGACCACAAGGTCTACGAGAAACAAGTTGAAGAATTGTGACTAGAGGGAAGAGACCGATCATGAGAAGCAAAAGGATTTGGAGGCAATTTGGTAATCCTATATGGATCATTTTCCCAATGCTCCAAAAGATTTTGTAGTTGGGTCACCTCTATCAAAACTTTGTTAGCTTGCACTTGAATATGAAGTGTTGCATTATTGCATATACACACTTCAGTAAAAAAGTGAAACATTAACGTCATTTTAGCTGTGAGAAAAGAAAAAGACAACATTTCTATGTTTCAATAACATGAAGAGGGTTTTCATCCAAAAAGCATGTTGAATCTACATAAATTTGAAGGGGATTTGGGGCCAATACCTTAAATGGGACATATACTAAGAAAAAGGTTCAGGTTGAAAGGGGTTACAAATTCTAACTCAATAAGTTTTGATCTTGATGACATAACCAAAAGAGGTATGTAATCAATTTTGGTTGCCCACGAAAATGGAAACATGACTATGGAACACCCATATGCCTCAAGCAAGAGCCCAAAGGCAAGTTGTGGAAAAGAATACATCGGGTGAAATGGGGAAGCTCAAATTCAAGGATAGCAAACAAAATAGTTTGGAATCATGGAATGTTAATTGTCTGAGATAACAACAAATGCCACCAAAGATTCAAGGTTGAAATCATGAGAAATATGGAGCAAGCTAGTGGTATCCCAACTAAGGCTTATAATTGCAAAAAAAAGGTATTGAGGTTCACCAATACCAATATTTCCACCAAAACTTAACAAAATGAAAGCACGACTTACATGTAGTGTATTCAGAGGTAGAGAAGACATGACTATGTCAAATGTTCATTGTTCTAGATGAATAAATGAGAACTAAGCTTGGATATCTTCCCAAGAAAAAAGATTCATAGTAGCTCTAGAAAAATATCTTTGGGTATACAGACACCACACACATGAAAGCATAGAGAACAGACCCTAGGCAATTGGGCAAGAGGTAACAATTGAATTTGGATGATCAAAGACCAAGAAATATTATGTTGGTTAAAAGAAAGACAGACTGTCCCCAAAGCTAAAACCATACGACTATAGCTAGGATATTATAGCTTCTCAAGCACACCAAATGCTTTTGGAAGCAAAAAATCCTTCAATATATACACCATCTTCCATTAGCAAAAGGGTTTGAAATCCAAACCCCTTCTAGGGAGGCTTATTGGTTAAATATCCTAAAGAAATACAATGTTCGAGAAAGGATTTTTCATGCCTTATTACGTACAATGGATTGAATAATCCATTTAGCACACTATTCTAAACCTTGCTTATGAGTATAAAGAGTCCCAATCCTTCACATGGGAGATAAAACAACTCCTAAGAAGCTATGTGAAAGAACATAATGATCGACAAAAGAGGCCCACAAGAAATATCAAGGAAGCTTCTGAAGCTTATTGAAGAAGATTTAAATGGAGCACAAGAAGAAGAGTAGTAAACATGGGTGCCCACAATAATTTTATAGAAAATCTAAAATGTACTTGCCAGAGAGAGTGGTTCAATTATCTAGAAAGACAACTTATTCCCGATTCTAGTGAGAACCAAATTCCAAAGGTCCATAGGAAAGCCTTGAAAAGTAAAGGGGATGAACATAAATTATAAGATTGCAATATAACTCATCTAGTTCCATCCATATTAAAGCATTTGGGGTAGAGCTAGGAGAAATGATTATTGATAACATTGTGTGTTTCATGACATTAATATGTCTTGGTTAAAAGATTTTTCTACTTTCAATTCTAATACATCAGTACCAATTAAAGTGCCAAATTTGAACAATAGTGGAGCCACCCCAAAATAAACTTATGGGTACTCTCTCATTATTTTACAAGGCACAACTATCTTCAAAGACATGAAATGAATTAAAATGAGGCATTCCTTTAACCCGAAGGAAGGAATGAAAATTAACATCTTCCCATTAGTGTAGAAGCAAATGTAAAATTTAGAAATTAAGAATGAGTGAAAAATGAACCAAAGCCCCAACAATTCACATCTTTACTTTGATAATAAAAAATTAATAAACATGGGAGATTCAAATCTAAATCTATAAATGCCTAAGATACAAAGTAATCAAACACTCATGTTCCACAATCTATCAAATAGACCATCATGATCTAAATAATTAAAAGTAAATTTAAAGGATTATAGTCATGAACATAATTAGCAACAAAAAGTCTCAAAAATTCAATGGCTTTGATTTTATGTACATAAATATTACTATTCAAAAAATTCCCCCACCCCCCTCTTTATCTACACCTATTTATATATCCTACCTCTGGATTAATAATTACCCTTTTACAATGACCATACAAAACATAGTAGAATAACTACCAAAGCCATCATTTTATGAAACTAAAACTAGTTTTCTTTAATAACCTTCAATAAAATCAAGCAGTTTTAAAATTCAAGATCTAGGTAGAAACTTAAATGGTCATGCCTAAGTTGGGCTTCCCAATTTTGTAGTTTTCAAAATATTTGTAATTTTGTCTATGGTTTTGTTTTCTAGAGACTCTTCATTTTAAATTAGTATATTTCCACACTACAACATTTGGGGTTGAATTCCAATGCCAATTTGTGACGGCACTACCATTTGTGCATGATTTTTTTTTGCAAGTGCCCCTGACACCATCATAATATTGCTGGTGATTATAAATAAAAAAAAGGAAAAAGAATGGCTTATTTCTAATTTTCCCCAAATCCCCACTACGTGTGCGAAGAGGTGGAGGCCGTATTGTGAGGGCGAAGTCGAGCTAGGTAAGGATAGAAACCTGCTCCCTCTTGTTGATCAGTATGTGTTTTATCCAATCATTGCTTTCCTTGCTGCAATGTTCATCCATGGTCTACAATTTTTGTCTAACTCTTGATGAATCTTATGAATCTCATGAATACTTTCTACTAAACTTCCCAGTAGAATTGTTAATGCTAAATTTATAGTTGAGTTCAGCTTGAAATATAAACCTTCTTAACGAATCCATTTCATATGTGCTACAAAATGTGATATGTGCTCTTCACACGCCCTTCGTTGAAGGTTTATAGGGATGCAAGAGTAACAACCTTCTTCCACCCGAATTGAGGACTCTGATATTCCAACTAGCAAAACAGCATCAAAACCCTTTTGACATTTGGATGGAGCAACAATTTTACAAGCAAATTTGTAGAGTAAAAGGTTAATTTAATTTAATTTATTAAATTACCTTTACTCTCTCCTTAAGATTTCCCTTTATGCACTTGCATTTCCATTTAATAATTAATTAGTAATTATTAAATCTCATTTACCTCTTAGGGTTTCCCTTTTAGGTTTTTTGATCTCCTTCTATAAGGATTAATCTTTTGTAATTATCTCTCATCTTTTTGGTCTAATAATATAATTTGAATATTTTCATAACAAAACCCTTGCCTCGTCTTTGTCTTTTCTTCTCTGTGACAGGTTCTTGAATGCAGGTGTTCTTTGAGATTTGTTGATTTGTATTGCTCAAATCCGACATGGTATTAGGGCATGACCTAATATAGCTTGTTCTTATTTGGAGAAAAAAAAATGAGGGTTTGATAGAACATATTTGGCTTTTTTCAGGCATTTTCTATGGAAATAGGGGGTCTCTGATTTTTGGAGCACTTTGAGACCAAACAGACCTCACGATTGGATTTTGAACAACATTGATTGTGGAGGCAAAAAAAATTGCATACCAAGGTCATATGACCTCCAGTATGCAAATTGATGCAATAAGTGCAGTTATTGCAGTCAACTAACTACAACAGCAGTGCTAGCGATTAGTCTGTTCACCACAACGGCCTCTACTCAAATGCGTTGTCGTGGCCCCATAGCCACTAGCTTCGTGTCACCGCCGCTACTATTGTCCACCACTGCATCGCCACTACTACCTTCATCCACCATTGCACCTCCACTCAACCCGTGTGCCACCCACAAGCCATCGCCATCATCCGCGTCGCTTGAGCTTTGATATATATATATATACATGTATACATACATGTATATATATACATATATACATACATGTATATATATACATATATACATACATGTATATATTATATATACGTGTATATAAATACATATATATATATATATATATATATGTATATATACATACATATATATACATACATACATACATACATATATATATATATACACATATACATACATACATATATATATATATATATATATGCATACATATGTGTGTGTGTGTGTGTGTGTGTGTGTGTGTGTGTAGTTTTCTAGCCTTTTGGAGGCCCTGGCAGTCTTTTTGCTCTAACTTGAGCATACATAGGTTTTTTTTTAATCCGAAAGAAGCATCAAAAAGCTAGTTCAAAAAAAAAATGATGGTGAAGGTATTTTTGGATTTTTTTCCATTTCGGTACCTATTTTTTCACTTGAAGTCAGATGATGCTTTCTATCTCCTAGGGGCATAAGTTGCTCATTTTAGCTCCATTTTATGATCTAAAAGAACCATCAAAAAGATCTTTCCAAGCCTTATCTAGATTATCTGTTATTTTCATCAACAATAGTTTTACAATAGTGACCAAGCAATAACAAGATAAGCAGGATCAACAAAACATTGATGTGTTTTATGTTTAATTGTTCAAGTGGTATAGATCAACCTTGAGTAATTGATTCACCACCCCCCCCCCCCACCTTCAATTATTCTAAACATTTCTAACAACTAGTATCAAAGCCAAGTGCTTACACAGAAAAGTTTGAAGGTACTTAAAGCTAAAGATCATGATGAACAAGAGAGATGTACCCAAGCTGAATAAGGAGAACCTTCCTACATGGCATGCTTTGGTGAAGTTGTACATATCCAGTATCAGTGATGTTGTTGTCAATTTCTTGAGCAATGAATATGTGGAGGTAAAAACTACTCCTTTGACTGCTAAAGAAATGAGACATAAGTTATGTTAGAATTCTTTAGAATAATTGAGAGGGGGCGGGGGGGTGAATCAGCTATCCAAGGTCCAATGATGTCTAATACAACTTTTTCTACAAATCCTTAATGACACATAACTGAAATTATCATGCATGTAATTGAACATTAAACAACCATGAAAAGTAAACATGCATCACACCATAAAACTGAGGATTTGATAACCCAGAAACCCTCCAGGAATAAGAAGGTAAAATTGGAGTGGGAATGATACCCACAAAATAACTGTGCAATTGATTTCAACCACTTATGATGGTCTGCCCTGTTAAAGGCTACAACACATTGTTAAATGTGACCTTGTTAAAGGATTTAAGAATAGTCAACTTGGAATGTCACCCTGTTAATGGATTTACATAGAGCTGTTAGGCTCACCCAAGTCCATGGGATTTACAATCACCTTCTCAAAAGAATCTTTCATCCCTCTCTAAGGATCTCCTACCCTCCTCCTAAGGATCTCTTTATCCTTCTCCTAAGGATCTCTTTATCCTTCTGCTAAGGATCTCCTTGTCCTTCTCCTGAGGATTTTCTATCCTTTTCTTGAGGCTTATCCACCTAGCTGTTAAGCTAACCTAGCAATGTAGGGTTTCAATATCTAATACAATGGTAAGAAAGTATTAGAAGGGTTTTGACCTGATATAGATTGCAACTTCAACCTTGCAGATTTTAGATCGCTCTTGAGTTCTTTTCTTTTGCTTGGCTTTCCTCCCTTGCAGTGTTGACAGCTTGTTCACCCTTCAAGATTTGTCTCCTTGAGTTCTTCCACTCGTTATGCCAATGCTCTTCTCTGATCACTCGATCAATTCAGAGTCTTGATGCTCTGTTCTTACTCCTCTTGGCATGATTACACTTATGACCAACTCCCTCTCTTGCATGTGCATTTGATCTCTAACCTGTAACTCCTTATAAAGAAGTTATGTTCTTGATTTCCTGCTCAAATCTCCCTTTCCAACTTTAGGGTTTCAATGGATTAGCTAGAATACAATGTATTTGTCCCATATCTTGTTTCTATCTAGAAACTTCATGATAAATCCATTAGCATTCACCAAAAATAATTTTACATAGTGTTCTGTGCCACCAGCTCATCATTCTTATCTTTTATCTGGTTCACAAAATTCTAGATAACTATCATGTCGGCTTAGATCTGGCGAATCTTTGACTTTTCAAAATAATGCAGCAACTTGGCATCATTGGTTTACTGATGCTCGACACCTTTTGTGTTACTCGGCTTCTTAATATTATTTATTGGTGCTCGACACCTGTATCTTGCTCGACATTTGTATCTTGCTCGGCATCTATGTCTTGCTCGACATCTGTATCTTGATCGACATCTATGTCTTGGTCGACACCTGTAGAACACTCGACACTGACTAAGTTGAACTTGCTCAGCTTCAATTGAGAATCTGTTCGACACTTGATCTTCACTCAACACCAACTAGAACTTAGTTAATCCTTACATCTTTGATGCGTCTTAGTGTGTCCATCCTTTGTGTCTTAGAGTGTGTCATCAATGCACTATTTCATCAATGGCTTAGCTGATCATCATAACTTCAACCTTTCTCTAGGTACTCTAGTTACATCTTATTGATTGCCACCTCCTTGTCAATCAACCAATTGATAGTATTGGATCACTTAAGCAATTGTCATTCCTGCAAGTAGCATGTTTGACATCAATGACAAAACAATGATTGAACCGTTCTTTACCAATTCCATTTCTCTTCATTCATGATCTTTTCAATCATTTCCAAAAAATTAGATCAAAACCAAACAATGTTAGAGATTTCCTCAACCCTAAGCTATGTCAAGTTTGATGACCTAAAAGATTGCAATACTGCAAAGAAGATGTGGGATAGATTGAAGACCATATATGGAGGCGATGAAAATATACTAAGAGCCAAAGCATAAAGCCTAAGAGATAAATTTGATGATACGAGAATGATGGAAGGTGAGAACATAGTATAATACTGCACCAAAGTTAAAGAGGTTGTTAATGTTATTCAAGGAGCAAATGGAACCATTGAAGATGAAACAATGATAAACAAGGTATTAAGGACTCTACTCCCTATCTATACCATTAGAGTCATTGTAATTCAATAACTGAGATGCACCCCAAGTAACAATTTAACCTTAGAAGGTGTAGTTGGTAGACTTACTACTTTTGAGATGTCTAATTTCGATAACTACACACCTACTACCTTTGAATCTACTTTCAAGTCACAACTGATTCTTAGTAGGAAGAAAGGAAAACATGTGAAGAGTGAAAGTGATAGTTCTGATGATGAGATTGATGATCTTGAAGCTCTCATTGCAAAAAGGTTTGGAAGAGGAAGAGGTAAATATAAAGGTAAATTACCTATCATTTATTTTTCATGCAACAAAGTTGGTCATATTGTTACTAAATGTCCTGACAGAGAAGATGAGGATGAAAAAAAGGAAAGAAAGTATAAAGGAAGAAGAGTTGACAAAGACTACATAAGGAGAAAGAATGATAAAGGTAAAAAATCTTGTTAAATTGCTGAAGAAAGATTGATAATGAATTTGAGAGTAATGATGATGAATTTGTCTATGTTGGTATGAAAGAAGAGTTTGATGAAGATGAGAAAAATGCATTAATTTATTATGTCAACAAAAGTGATAGATGGATAATTAATAGTGGATGTTCCAAATCATATGACTAGTGATAAAGACAAATTCGAAGATATTGGTCCATACAATGGTGGATGTGTTAAATTTGGTAATGATATCCCATGTGTTATAAAAGGAAAAGGCACGATTCAACTGACTGACAAGATAACATGTGAAAATTTTTACTGGGTTGAAGGACTTAACTACAATTTGTTGAGTGTTTCACAGCTAAAAAAATTAGGTTACAGAGTTTAATCTCACAACAGGAAGGCCAAGATACATGATGATGATGGTAAGCTAATTGGAACTAGTGAGCAGACAAGAGGTAACTTATTCTATTTAGACCTATCAGAAGATACATGTATGTTTGCACAACAAGAAGATGTTTGGTTATGGCATAAAAGATTATGTCATGTGCATTTTGACAATTTGGTTAATATCAGTAAGATGAAGAAAGTAAGAGGATTGCCTAAACTAAAGAAGCCTGACAATGTTATGTGTAAACAATGTCAATTAGGAAAAATGACTAAGTCTAGTTTTAAGAGTAAAGTATATATTGCCAGTGATATTTTGGAATTGGTTTATACTGACCTATGTGGACCCTTTGGTGTTAAAAATTACCGTAGAGATCAATATTTCATTCTATTTGTGGATGATTACTCTAGAATGATGATTTTGATGTTTCTTAAAGTTAACTATGATTCTTTTCAGTTATTCAAGTGGTATTTAGCCAGAGTTGAAAAAAAAATAGGGAAGAGTTTGAAGTGTTTGAGATCTGATAGAGGTGGTGAATTCATTTCACATAAGTTCAATACATTTTGTAATGATAGAGGAACCAAAAGATAGATGTCAAAACCAAGGACCCCTCCTTGGAATGGGATAGTTGAAAGAAGAAACAGATCAATTATGGACTGTGCAAGAACACTAATAATGGAGAAAAGTGTATAATAGACATATTGGAGAGAAGGGGTTAGTATTGTTGTCTATACCCTGAATAGAGTTCAAGTCAAGAAAGGTACAAATGCTACACCTTATAAACTATGGTATGGCTATGCTACCAATGTTAACTATTTCAAAATCTTTGGAAGTGGATGTTATATACTGAAAGCTAACAGGGATGGAAAACTTGATGCAAAAAGTGATGAAGGCATATTCCTAGGTTATTCCACGAAAAACAAAGCTTATAAGTGTTTAGATTCTAACATTGAGTTGTGGAAAGTGCAAATGTGAGAATTGATGAGTTTGCAAAAAAAGGTGACACTACATGTAATGAAGAACCTAAAGGCTATAGTACATTCATCTATGTGGATGACGATGCTCCTAGCACTCAAAATGAACTGAAAAATCAAGATGCAAGTTCCCATTAGATAGGAAATAATGGAGTGGAAATGCAAATTGCCGAGCAGCAGAGAGTGGGTGTTGAGTAATAGATTGTAGATGTTGAGTCATAGATAGGAAATGTCGATCATCAAACAATGAATTTTGAGCATTCAAAACCTAAACTTGAATCAGAACAAAGAAGAGGAAATAAGCTTGAGACTATTTTTCCAGTTGAACCTGAAAAAGAGTCAAGAAGAAAGCTACCTGTATTAGCAAAATATGTGAGAAGATATTGTAAAATAGATCAAATAATTGGAGATGTTGAATCAAGTGTTATGACAAGGAGAAAACTCAAAGGTGAGACATGCTTATTATGTGATTTTGAGCCTAAATCAATAAAAGATGCTTTAGAATATGGAGATTGGATACTGTTAGTCCAAAATTGTCTCCCACCAAAAAATCAAATTCAAATAATGATATCTTTTAATAGTCACCTAGGATGCTCATGAAATGATTTAACATTAGTCATATTCTCTATTTAAAGTTATGCCCTTAATATTTTCAAGTGCGACCATGCACTTTGCATGGTCGCAGGTGGTTGAGCACTAACTAAGGTTAAGGTTGCAAAGGTGCACTTTGCTTTGATTTCACCTGATTGCATGGTTATGTTGACATGCTACAGTTTGAGTTGCGACGGTGTGGCAAAGAAAATCTCTAGTATCCAAGGCATATCATGCACTGTTAGATCATTCAAATCTATGACTAGTGCATGATCACTATGAATTGAGAGGTGGCTATGCCTCTAGTTTCAATCAAGTGATTCCCTTTGTTTTGCTTAGTTGCAAAGGTCAAACAGTAATACCAGTTCAAGGCGATGAGGCAACAATGACTAGAAAATCACGATTTCGTGAGCAACAATAATTATTAAGGGAATGTGGTGGTGAAGATGCAAGTGTGAGTGACATTAATGTAGAACATAAGGCTTGGACCATCGACAAGGTGACATAATAGTGAGAAATGCTTAGTCCATGTGGCAGAGCTTGATGATTAATCCTAGTTGACTAAATCACGGTCGATTTGGTGGATTTTTGATAAAGAAAGTGGTTCCTTGAATGAAGAATCTGATCTTTTTGATCTCCTGCAACCACTTTCATTGATCCCTAGGCCTAATAAGTATACTCCACTGCCATTTGTTAATCCACTCATTTAGTTAGAGATTAAATAACCATCACTCCTAACCTCTTAAAGATTTGTTTAGTGCAAAAAAGATCCTCTCAAGTGTGGATTTACTCAATGGCCAGATCTTTTCAGCTTTGCAGTACTGTTCTCTAGAGATTTGATCGTAGTGGTTGAATTTTATCTTATAATAGAAGTTATCTAAGTTATGTCTGCACTATAAAGGCAAGTGTTGTACCCTTTCTTAGGGTCATATCTTCTTTGTTTCTTTAGTACTACCTTGGCATGCTACTGTAAATTCCCTATTACCTCTAAGTTATATGACTTTCTGCCTTAGCTCTTTCAACCGTCATTATACAGTGTAAAATTTTTTGCCTTTCTTCAAAGTACTGTGAATATTTGTAATTTTCACTCTCTATATCTATTTGGTCTGTGAATGATAAGAAGTGAAGTATATTCCTTGTGTCACTCATATGGTTGTCTGATCTGTGTGTAGTTTATAAATTAGAGTTTGAATCCATATATCTTTAGATTGTCATAATGATAACACTGTGCATGTATGGGTTGAGACTGATCTAGATACCCTATTTTGGTGCACTACCTCTTTAGAATAGACTAGGTAGTTGCTTTCATGTTTTCCTTCTCCCTTTTATCTTCAAGAATAGTTTAAGTGCATCCTAATAGTAGAGGAAGTTGGCCTTCTCTAGAGACTCAACCCCATAGTTCAAGTCCCATAGCTAGGAGGTTGTTTCTATGTTTCACGAGGTTGTCCTTAAGTAAGACTTTGGACAAGGGTGCAAGCTTTTGTGACAACAATTTTTGGCATGCCCGGTGGGACGATCATTTATTTTAATATTCCAAAGTTCACTAGCGTTAGGAAAAGATTCCTTGTTCATGCTGAAGAAATAGTACTACCTTCAGCATAAAGCCTTAAAGAGGCTTATTGTTCAAAAGTACTTGGTGACTCTAAGCTTCAAAGTGCATCCGGTTTCTAGACCAAAGTTGTTGTGATTCATGCCCAAGTGACACACAAGGGCATCTTCCAAAGGTAAGTTCCAGTATCAAGAGCTTTCACTTTCTAACACAAGAAGAAAAGTTAGAGTATCCTTGTCACTAGTTAGGAGTGGGACAGTAACACACACCCCTGCAAGATCCATCTCCACTCCTCCTATTGTTAGATCTCAGCCTAGGATACCATCTGTTCATATCAATAGAGCACTTTCTTATATGGCTAGAGCTCACACTTTCACCACCTTTAATGGTGGGAGCCCCCTCTTACTAGCCCAAAGGCATGACATACCAATATCAACTCTTAAAAGTGTACCAGAGTTTACTGGTGAAACCTCCACATCCCCTATTGAACATATTCAAGAAGTGTCTAATGTCTGTAATATCCACGGTGTCTCCAAGGATGATGTAGTGGTTAGACTGGTAGATCCATCCTTGAAAGGAAAGGCATTACAATGGTATAGAGGTTTGCCTCACAACTCTATTAGTAATTGGGATGTGTTAGGGGTAGCCTTATGTAAGAATTTTAAGGAAAAAAGTGACCACCTATCACTTTTAGAGCAATTGAGAACTATCAAGAGAGCCCCCCATGAATGTATGACTGATTTGAATTATAGATTTCAAAAAACATGGGATAGAATACCTACTGTAGTGAAGCCCTCTCTTGATAATGCATTCTTGTACTACCTCAGAGCTTTCAATAGTGATACTGCCACCACCTTGCAATCTATGGGTGGAGACAATTTATCGAATGCTTATGAGGTTTCCATAAGAGCTTAAAATATTTTGATATAGGGAGGGAAGTTAGGTCCAAGGCCCCCAATTTCTTTCTTCCCTAACATGCCTAACCATTAGTCCATTGTAGCCCCTATTCATGTCCCCTCTGTAAGTTAGCCTCTTGATGTAGTCTCAATAGCCTCTACATCCTCTAGTGGAGTTGATAGGATTGAGGTTATGATGCAGACATTAATGCAGAATGTAGATAGAAGGATGTTGGATTAGGAGAGGAAGATGGAAGAGAATAGTGCAGTAGTGCAAAAAATAGGAAATGAATTGGTGATTATGAAGAGGCAACAAGCTCAAAATAATAAGCCTCTCCAACTCCAGAGTCAAGGTCCCATTCATGGTTGACCTCCAAACCAAAGTCATACCCCCTACAATCAGAATAGACCTATCGACCACCCCCAGTCTTCGAACACCAACGTAAACAAGGTCATAGTCCCTCAGAACAACCTTGCCCAAGATCAAGATTTTTACCCCTCTTGTAACTACTCCTATGGATACTGCATGTGCCAAAACGTAGAATCTTACTTGGCCTTAATTGTACCAAAGTGAGTGGTTGCCCAATAATACAATGCTAATCAACCTGTTGATACCTTTCAAAAGGACGATTTTTCTTTTATGAACCACCTAGCAGAAAAGCATGGTAATGTAAACTAGGATTCTTGTGCTTACAATACCAGGAGCAAGAAAAGAGTTGTGGAGGCACTACTACATTTGAGCTCATTTTTTGACCAAAATTTTTGAACATTAATTGAAAAGGTTTAGGTTGGTCAAATTGTAAAGGAAAATTTTCATTTTTTTTGAATCTAAGCTCGTGTTGGTCGAAATTTTGACCAACACGTGCTTAACTTTGAAATGAAAAATCATTTTCAATTTGATGGAATGCGCGAAGGGCTCCCTGTTGCTTGCTATCGAGGCAGTGGCAAAGATGGAGTTGAGGTGGAAGGTGGCGATGAACAAGAACAAGTTCAACACTAGGGCAGTGACACTAGGAAAAGACATGGTAGAAAACCCAAATTGCTCTCTTCATCCCCATCAACAGCTAAGAAAGTTGAAGAAGAAGAAGATGTTTTCTTCGCTTGTTACAATGGTTATTTGATAACCCCAGTACCAGTAGTTGAGTAATGGTCCTTTATTGTTACTTTTTCCTAATAACGCTTGTCATTTTGAATGCTAGCTTTTAACAAGTTCTCTCTTCTCTGAGCTTGAGCATGACATACATTTTTGTCTTCTCTTGCTCTCATTTTTTTTGCATTTTTTTGCGTCTTGAGAACTAAATTGATTATACCCTAGTTTGACATTTTTGATTTTTCAATCCAAATATTATTATGCAGGTCAGAGTGAGTTTCATTCTGAATTAGGAGTTTTGTTGACTCATAGGCAAGCTTCTTAGAGTAATTTTTGGCTAAGTTATGTCAATTCACAATTTTTTCATGAGTTTTTGGCTTATGATCCAAGAGGGTGAGATTTTGTGCTCCCAAAAAGAAAAACTCAACATGTTTAACCTATGTTGTAATAAGTGTTTTTGAGAAATGCACAATTAAGTTATTAACACGCATACAAAAACATTCGCTTCCATCCAGCCACTACTTTTGCTATATTAAAATTGGCTAATAGATTTTGCTGAGAGATTTTGGGTGATGAAGGCTTAGAAGATAATGGTATTGGCTCCAGTATAGAGTCCTTTCATTTTTTATCATATTTAGAACTAGGACAATTTTTATGTTTGCTTTCTTATCTCATATTGAAGTTAGTATGATGAACTCATAGCTATGTGTACTTTGATGTCCAAAGTAGATGTTTAGTAATTGACTTATGTTTGTTCACTATGCAGTTTGAGGAGGATGACTAAAAGCGACAATATTTAATTATGTTCCCACCTACAGACTGGCAAGCTTTAGAATTTCACATGCAAACACTAATATAGGATATTGCAGCAGCATTATTGATGGAGTTTGAAAATTAGGTCCTCCATGTGGAATCTACTAGAACCATCCTTAAGATTCCATTATATTCTCAAGCAAGTTGAAGCTCAGAAGAGGTTTGTGTTGCATAACTGTTTGAGCAAATGTGTATGTTTCTAGGTGAATTTGAAAATGAAATTAAGAACCTAACAAATAGTTTGGAAAAAATTGGAGGAATGTTTCATGATATGAATTTGCAATGACATTTGTTATTGTATATGTTGGTTTAAATATTGAAAAGATATGTTGAAGGATGTTGATTTAATACAGGTGATTAAAACAAAGAAAAGAAGGCTTGGATGTGCCCAAAAGACAATTGGGGATTTTTTCCTTTTGGTAGGTTCACTTGTAGATGCAAATGCCCATTACTCAACAACAATAGAACTTGCCTAATTAATAGGAGATGTATTTTGGCATGATGGGGCCATAGAAGGCAGTGTGTGCACTTTAGTGGTATCTTGATCATAGATATCCATGGTAAATTAGAATCTGTATAAAAGAAACTTCTTTGATGTCTTTTATATTATCTTTTTGATCCTTGTCAAGTACTATATTTTAGGTTCTCAACTCTTAAATAGCCTCCTTTTATTTCATCTTTAGTTTCAAATATATTAATTTACTTTGTTTCCACCTTAATTGTAATGTTAAAATATCAATAATTGTTGAGGAATCCTTTATTCTTGAAGTTGATGTCAACTTTTTAAGTCTTTCACATGTCTAGATAGACCGGATGGGGTAGAAAGATCAAATGTTGGAAGAGGAAGTAAAGTTTCGGTATTATGAAGTGATTCAACTTTATCGAAGGTAAGTTTATGGCAACTTTGTTTTTGTTTTTGTTTGCACAAATGTGGTGTAGCTAAGATTTAAAAAATAATAGTAGTTTGAGTGAGTAAAATCATTTCTAGTTGTGTACCTTTTTGTTCTTGTATCTATTTGCACTGATAAACAATTGCTGCTTCAAGCACACCACAATTATGTTGCTCATTGAGGTATGATTTTAATTTTTATATAATCTTGTTGCAAGTGCAACTGTAAGATATCATAAATTGATTGTAGTTATTTAAAGCCAACTACATTGATCTTGGAAAAAATGTGATAAATCATGTATTGGCTGGCCACAAATTCACATTAAAAAGTTGTCGCATTAACAAAAGCTTGTAGCTTCTGGTTTGAACAGTAAAATAATGCAATGTTCTCATTTATGATCACAATAAAAGTGCCTAAACTTGCCCCCAAACTAGTGAAATTATAATTTTGACCTTGTTTTCATCTAAAGCCTTCTTTTATTCTCATGCTTTTTGTTGGCTGCATCATTTTTTTGTGGAAACCCTAACCTAATACATGTTTTGAACCAAGTAAACCATGATTGTTGTAAAGCTCTTTTATCTTTTGGTCTGAGAATGAGTTTTGCTACTTGATTCAAAGCATGCCCTACTTTCTTATACAACTTTGGCCATTATAAAGTTTATTTTTTTCATTACAAAGTTACTTTCTTGATAGAACATATCAAATAACCTATCTTTTATTTTTAATTAATTATTGAGGGTTGCATTGGGCCTATCCTTAAATTGTAGAAAAATCATAAGTTGGCTATAAAAACTAAACAATATTAATGTTAAATTGAGATTAGGCATTGCCAAATACTAAGAATAATTAATAAATTATAAAACCAAGCTAGTTTAAAGAAGTAGAGAACAAGATCATGAAAGTTGGGAAGAAAGCCTCTAACCTACCATAAAAATACACACATTCCTGATTGAAGAACCAAAATTCAAATGCGTACAGGGTGGCACCAACTTCCCTCCCCAAAAATTTGTTTGTTCAAGCCAGTTCAAAGAAGCAGAGAACAAGATCATGAAAGTTGGGAAGAAATCCTCTAACCTACCATAAAAATACACACATTCCTGATTGAAGAATCAGAATTCAAATGCCTGCAGGGTGGCACCAACTTCCCTCCCCAGAAATCTATTTGTTCTTTTGTGTGCCACTTCACCCATTACTTGGTTTCTGCAGGAACTGTCATCTCTAGCATTGCTGACTTAGCTTGTGCTTTCCAGATCATGGTAATTTAATTTGTTGCACTATTAGTCATTTTTGTTCCAGAAGGGAGAAGAGACCGAGATAATGCTTGCATGAGCTAAACTCACACTAGGAAGAATCTTTCACCGTCCTCTTTTTAACTTTAGATCTTAAAATCATCTAGGAAGAGGCTCTTTTTGTTGATTCATCTTTTCTGATCGCAACTTTAGCTCAGAGACCTATCTTGGGAGATACAATCTTCACATCTTTCTCTATGCCTCAACTCCCTCAACAAAGAGGTATTCCTTTTTTGAAGATAGATTGATCAAGCCTTTTAAATTCTAAAAAAAATTAATTACATTTAACATTGTTGGACAAAGACAACCATAAGCTTTTAACACACCCTTTTAATAAATTGGAAAAAAATCTTTACCGCCCCTTGACTATCAAGGTTCAACAATGATGTCTTCTATGTAGCTTGAGGTATCAAAGACAAATTTGATAAGACCTCCTTGCCAAAATAAGTACTATTTGAGAAACTACCATGCACTATTAGTTGCCACAAACTATACTATTTTTATCTAGATTCAATTCTTCTTCCATGTGTGCCTTTTGTAACATCCCTTCCTCAGTAAAATGGATACATGGTAGTTTAGGAAGCGATTTCTTTTTGAGTAGTGTTTGATGGAGAAAGCATGGGTATGGAGTATTTGATGTTAAATCTATTCCTAGAATGATCTCGTTAGCATTCCCAAAACTAGGCCTTGACTAGTCTTTTTGAAGTCAGTTTTTATGGCTTCGTTAAGGTTGTTTAATGGTGCAATTGAGGTGTTGCCATTTTCATGGCTGATTTTGGGTTTGTAGTGACCCATTTAGACTTTTGAAACTTTGGGACTTCAAATTGGCACTGTAAGTGGGGTTGGGGTTCGTTTTTGGTCTTGTTGAGGTCATTTCATGGTGGAGCTAGGGTTCGCTTGTCAAAATTTAACTTATTGACAATTGAGATGATAGCTAAATTGAGTCTTTGAATCATTTGACTAGTCTCCACATACATACACTTAGTCCTCTCTAGACTTTCCACAATACCGATTGCCTTCAACACATTTATGTGCCAACAACATTGCATAACAGAAGGTTCCAGTGATAGCAATCTTTGTCAATAGTCGGCTTTTTGAAAAGATTAATAGTTTATTTTGGATGATTTTCCTACGCTTATCTAATGATATCTCTATTCATATCCCATCTCGGTGTGACATAGTTGTTGCTCCTTTCACACGTTAATAAATCTATAGATACGGTCGTGTTCTACAACGCTGAGGATGAGAGTGAGTTACAATAGTTTGGCTTCTCCATAATCGCTATTACTTAGTTATTTGATAGTCTTTTCTTGGTAATGTGATTCCGTCTGAGGATTATGTTGCTCTCAATGATCCTCTTTAATATTTTAATAGTATTAGTTGCTAATCCATGTTATTTTCTCAGTTGTAACATCTTTATTAGTTAGTAATATATTATTGTTTTTGATTGCCAATCTTTTCTTTGACTCAGTAATTAACATATCATTCCTTTGGTACTGCACATAATGATAATAATTATTATCTTTTAATATTAAACTTTATTTTATGGAAGGGGATATTACACCAACTTAGAACAGTCCTCAGACTATATCACCATCTCATCACAATCCCTCTGCTTAAGACCTTATGGATATCCAATTACTTGGAAGATCCATCCTTGTAATCCTAGGAAAAAGATTTATTTCTCCTAAGTCTTATGCATACCCTACTTTGAGTGCATCTATCTTTGCATATGCATATGTCCATAACTCTAACAGTATATACTGACCTTCAAAGATGTCTAATCTTTGCCTTAATTCCTTATTAAAAATTATAACATTCAACTTAGAATGCTTTTGGTTCTTGTTCTTATTCACTAGCTAATGCAAGTTCTTCATCTTGTTTGTCAGTGAGGATTTCTCCAATCAGCTAGTTTTGATCTGTTATCCTTGAGGAGGGTTGCTTATTGCTGGGATACACCATTCTTGAAGTATTAATGTTTAATGCATTTCTATCTTGGATTCCCTTCTTCTTAGCTACTGTGTGCTAGAAAATGAATTTTAGGGTTTTTCTATCTCCAACTGTGACTCATAATGATCTGCATCAAGTGGAGATTTAGTTCTTCTATGCCTTGTGAGTACTATTCTTGTTTTGGGATGGGATGCATGAATGTTGATTATTATGTTAGTTCTGATTTTCTTCTGAAATTAATGTTGGTTGTGTGTGATGTTGACTATAATTTTATATGTAATGTTGGCTATGTATGGACTTATATTTGATTAGGGGTGGGTGGCTAATTATATCTTATATGCTAGTGATGTCCCAAGTGTTGACTTATCATAAACTTTTGATTGGATTGTTAATGCAAATGGAGTATTCAATCTACTAATGCAAGGGTATAATAAGCTCATGAGTCTTCAATCTAATGATTCAATAGTGTCTTTACTCTTTTAGACTTTGAAGCTATTTTTGGAAGCCCTGATGGTTATTGGTATTACAATTGATTTGGATCCCATGTACAACTTAACTGAAATTACTTTCTATTCCAGCTTAAATATTAATATGATTGTTTTTTAAATGTTGGATTGTCTTGATTTTGATGATGAGGTATGTTATATATTTATAATCCTTGTTATATTACCCCTTCCCATTTAGTCTGGAAATTTGTCTTCGTTATTTGTGATACACATTGCATTTGAGCAGATATGAATTGATTCTTACTCGGACTGTAAATATTTTCTCCCCTATTTGTTGTCTAAACTTGTTTACACTTTCTTACTATTTTTCGAATTTGGCAAAATGAAGTGGTCATTTTTCTTCCATTCTTCGTTGTCTTGGCTAGTTTAAATTATTTTGCCAGAGCATTTTTTGTCAGGGCTAGTTAAGACCTTATTCTTCCCTTGGGTTTCATCCAAGTGCCCTCTCCTTTGTGCAACACTTATTTTATCACTGCTTTTGGTAGAATTTTGGTCTTCGTTAAAATGTTTTTGAAATCATTTTTGTGCTATCAAATTGCTTCGGAGACCTCTTTTTGATCTTGAAATAGCAGTGGGGATCTCTTCCGAATGGTAGATGAATTAGGGTGTTAATTGCCACTTAATGAGCCCTTGAACTGATGTTCTCAGTTTTATTGTGTTTTGAACCATGGGCAGGATGTATGTAATTGCAACAATATCTTATTTGATCAATTAGTTTATCTAATTTAATCGGAATTTGATTTCTATTGTGACAGATTGAGTGGGGTCATGCAATACTTGAAATCTTTCCAGTGACAAGTTTTGAGTCTAATATTAAGGGCTGATATTACTGCTGGTCAGTAACATGGGGAGGCTATTTCTGGTACAGCTAAAGGGGTAGATTTATGTCTGCAAGTCCTGCAATAGTCATCTTGCAAATATTGATGAGGTTGTCTCTAAGGTAGGAAACTTGTACTTGTAGCTTGAATTTTGCATAGGAATCACATTAATCTATATTTGATTTGGGCTTTAGTCAAGTCAAATGGAGGGGCATTCAAGACTTCTTTAAAGTGGATGACTATGCTTTTGATTTCTTATGTGTCTAAGTTGTCAAGTATATTGTTTGGAATAAGCCCATGCATTCATTGATTCTAGACTTTCACATTTGCTAAGATTATTTTACTTGTGTGTTTTTAAAGCATCTTAATGCAACCTCCACAACTAGTCATTGAACTAAGACATATCTTCCTCATGTATGCTAGTATTAAGGACAAAGGGACCTACATGGCACATAGGCATTTAAAGACTTTTTGACAATTTGTTAGTAGGGGAGTACTGAAGGGTATAATCCTCCCATGTTGAGATTTTCACTATCTAGCCACTTGTCCTATTGACAAAGCATTTTGGAACATGTGATGCTCTATATGTTATCCTTGTTATTTAGTTTTGACCAATGCAGGATTTAATTCAACGACAATCCAATTATATATTTGTGTTAAGTAATTGAAGGCTTCTACCAGTATTTATGGTTTAATTGAAGGCTTCTACCAATATTTATGGTTACATTTCATTTAGAAATTTGATTGTATTACTGTGAGTTTTCATTTCAGAAATTTCATTGTTCCTCATATATGTTGCAAATAACTACAAGGGAAGGGGTACAATTAGCACACAAGCACCTTTAGTCATCTGGTAGTAGGAGGAAAGGATGTATAATCCATTACATTTAAAATTTCACCCTCTTTCTTGGGTCATATATTATATATTCATGGGTGAATGAGTTTGACTCAAAAAATGTACAGTTGAATCCTGATAGCAATATCACAATTTGACTTGCTGTGGAAAATATCTTAGGCTTATCTATTGATGAGCTCGAGGGACTTTCTAATGAATGGTTCATAAGGCACAACACTTGTAGGTTTTGCAAATGAGATTGCAAGTAGAGTGGTTGCCCTTATCACTGATTTTAATTTAGAAAGTCATTTTTGAGATTATTGTTCTTAAGTCTCGAAGTTTTTCTTTGATGATAATTATGCCTTTAGTGTGCAAAACTATCTCTCTTTTGCAACTTGTGATTTTGTTCAGATATCAAGCAATAATTGCATATGGTTATTGTTTTTAGTTTCAGTGGTTGATTGAAATAGGTATTGTTATGATTTGGGCGAAGAATATATACAATGTATAATGTCTAAGGCCTGAGGGGACTGGAACCTTCGACCTTATGTGAAACAATGGGTGTGCCGGCTTGAAAAAAAAAGTATGGAACAACAGCGTTCAAGCTGTTGCAGACAATAGAGAAAATGTCAGGTGGTGGGGCGTTTTGTATGTTTCGTCTGGTGGTACATGTTGCTGGTACATGTTTGGTTCGATGATACATTTTGGGCAGGCTTTGAGACAGTGACATACATGCTTGAGGTACCATGGAAGTTCCTCTGGACTGTCGATTGATTTGAGAGGTCTCGTTGTCGTTTCTCCCATTTTTTATAATGTCTTTTCAATTTGTGTTTCAGTTTCCTCGTATCTTGAAGATAAGAGTGTGGTGGGATTGTGTGTGGGTTTTGGAATATTATGTTTTATGGATTAGAGCAATCTTAGGTAGCATTTTACATTCATATTGTTATAGTATAGCCTGCTATTTTTCCTGGACTTCTATTGGGATATCATCAGTTTTAGGGTACGTAGAATATGTTGTTCTGGTATAAATGTTAATTTCATTGTATTTACAGTGACTGTTGAAAAATTGGCCAAGCTAATATTTTAGTTCAGGTCTTCTTTTAACCGTCTTGCATTTTGTAAATTTTATCATACCATTTGGGTGTGTGGATATTTTGTTTACTGTCAGTTCTATATATTGTATTTACATCTATCTTGACTAAATGGTTACATTTTTAATGTCGCAATTGAGGTATGTGTTTGGGACTCTATCAGCCTTTTGTGAATCATGGGTCAATATCATTTAAATTGATTGTCTCATTATAGCAACATTCTTGACAAGAATCTTTCAATGGAAGAAATTGATGAGGCACTTTGTAATATGGCCACTGAAAAGAACCCCGAAATGGATATACTTCCTATTGAGCTCTACCTTGCTTTATGGCCTTACATACATGAAGACTTCTACAATGTGTATCTAGAAGGAGTTGAAATAGATAATTTGATAGATAATTTTTGGAGTATTGCAGCCACTGGAGAAGAGTGTTGAAATTCAAACATAACAGAGTTAACTGAAGTATCATATGATCATTGTTTGAGATTACATAGCCGTTGGAGAGCAAAACAGATTGGAGAGCACAAGCTCAATCACTATCTGTGAAACTAAATACTGTGATGGGACTTCATGATGAGTTGGCCCTCCAATTACAAAAAGCATTCATCACAGTAGTATATTGCAAGTACCTATTTTATTCTGAGCGGCAGTTGGACATGTATATTGGGGAGAGCTGCACGTGAGTACCATAATAGGGAAAGCTGCGAGGTTACAAAGACTATTCTTGTGGCTCGGTAACAATAATTGTGAGGAGTTCATGGTGGTGCTACTTAGCACAGGAATCAATGATTCTACAACAACTACAAAGTGTTGGTAGTATTCTAGTCACTACATACAAGAAGATTGCCAATTGTTGAGAACAAGGAACTTATATTTGCAAATGCTGATAACCATTTACAATTGGCTAAACAAAACTCTACGACCATATAGGACAGGGGTTACTACTGTTTATTACCCACAACAACAAACATAGTAGTTCTTATTGTCATCTATGTATAGCAGGCTCAGATTGGAAGTGACCATTCTCGCAAGGCAATGAAGCTGCCAGACAACGTTGTCCATTTCAACAGTTACCAATCAAAAGTGGTGTCTTACAAACTGTGGAACAGCACATCAGATTTGGGCAGGACATTCAGCTGAGAGAAAACAAAATAAGGATAATGGAAAATATGAAAAATAACGTGTTCTCTAAAGAATATAATGAGACTTTTAAGGGTGAACAACTAAGAGACTGGCAGAAAGAAGAAGAAATGAGTAATGGGCTCTATATAATATGTTTCCAGTTAGAGTCCATGAAATCATTGAATGGTCTCCTCTCTAAATTGGAGGCTGGATTTATGTTTATCGAAAATGGACCAGCCTGATTGGAGGCTTTTGAATCGGGCTTTGCAACCCTCAACAGTTGCTTTAGTCTAGCACAGGTTAATGGAGCTACGATGTGAGGATGTGAGACTATTGGTTGCTTGTTGTCTTAGCGAAATTATTTGAATAATAGCCCTAGTTACACCCTACAATGACGGCATATTGAGGAAGGTCCTCCAATTGATTGTGGACAGACTAGGTGGACCATACAATGTCAAAAACCCCACCTTTGGTAAAAGGGCGAGAAACTTATGGCAAAAACCAGATTCTATATCATTATGTTAGATCTTTAGCTATTTCAATTTTTCTCAGGGTAGTTCAGGAAGCATTAACTGGACAATGTGAGAGCATGCATTAAAACTCTTAGATCCCTAATCTTAGACGAGCACGATGAAGTATGCACACAATTATAATCAGATTTTCATTTTGGAGAGGGGAATATAAAATCTCGGTGACTTTGATAGATAATTTTTAGAAATCTTAACCTGCGTAGGTCACTTTGAAATCCTTTTTGTGCACAACCTATGTCAACTCCCCCACAATTTGGTAGCTTGTGTTTGAAGTTGTCATGTATTGCAAAAAAGTTTTGGTGGCACTAAACGAGCCATTTGAATAAGCTTTTAGAAAAATAGAAGGGTTCCAATCTCACCTATAAGACACCCACACCCTTAAGAACCCTTGACGCTTTTGGTCTATTCATTCAATATCAAGCTCTGGACTAAAACCCACTCTACAGTTTGTCTTTTTTTTTTAGGGGAAATGGCAAAGAAAAGGAAAGGAAGTTTTTCAAAAAGAATAAATTTATAAAGAAATTGAAGAAAGACTTTGGATGCCATATTTACCTCATCTATCAAGTTGTTGATGCTTTCTTGGTTTTGTTATGTTTCCCTCTCCCTCCTTATCTCTTCTTGCTATTGTTATCTTCCCTCTCCGTCTCATCTCTTCTTCTCTTCTCTCCTCTATTCTCTTCTTCTCACAAAATGGAAAAATTAATGTCTTGTGTCAGCTATAAATGGTTTCTATAGGATTTTGAAAAGGAGGGACGTGCAGCCTTAATGGGCCTGTCACTCCTTTACTTTTTTGTTTTGATTTTTGTTCATAAGGAGCGTTCAGGAACAACAAAATATATTCAGTCATCCCCCACGATCTCCACCTCTGGAAGTATATTTTGAAGATAAAACATGTGGACACATCCCCATGCAATATTCTTTACAATTAACACCAGGGCAAATTAATTCATTATACCGCCATGCCACAGTTGATTAAATCTTCTAGCATTTAATCAAGTATGCTCTTAATTGCATAGCTTCAATACAGAGTTTGCAAAAAAATTAAAAACACTTATTTTACCTCAACAAAAATAAGTACAAAATCAAACTTCAAGTTAAAGAATCAATTACAACATCAAAATACTGTTCAATCAGATTCTATTCATTGGTTGATCTACTTGTAGGGAACATTTTAAGTGAAGCAATGGCAGATTATTTGATTAAACAGTTATGTCTCTAGCTGAGTTCCACAACATGGACAACATCTTTCAATTTATGACTTAGGAGCCCTCTTAAATAGTCAATACTAAGATACTTCTTGCTTGACTAAGTTCTATATCGGTTCCTTCAAAACTTGAGCTCACTTGAATTTAAAATCTTCAAGTGCATTATTCAAATTTGTGCTAATCAAGCATATCAAGGTAAGCCTGCAGATATGATATTGATCACATGTCAATATTGACTGGAGGTATTATTTAGTAGTATGATTATCAAGTGAACCCCAAATTTTTGTCTCTTAATCATTTATCATGGCAGTTTTCTATCCAATGTTAATTATGTTGGTCAATTTGTCATAGGCCATAATGAAGTAGCCTTTTTAATATTTTGAACATGACTTTAAATTGAATGCAAAAAGTAGGTTGTTAGCTTAGGATTATGTCATTTCAGAGTTCATTCTCCTAATATGTTATTTAGTAATATAGACAACTATAAACATCTGAACCACGTATTCTAATGCAGGCACCATCATTAGAGATGAAGTAGGGTTGGCCCTTGACACTGTTGGTAATGAGGTTTTGGGAACTGCTACCAAGATAGTGTTGACAAAAGATTCGACAACAATAGTTAGTGATGGAACGACTCAGGAGGCTATTGAGAGAAGAGTTAATCAAATTAGGAACATGATTGAGGTATGAAAATGAAAATGGTATTCTTCTAAGAACTCAAAAATGGTAGGGGATAGACTACAATCATGTTTAGCTTCTACGTTATAGTACTTTTTGATGGGTTATATCTGCCAAATTTTACGAACATTGGATTCCCTATCAGCCAAATCCAATATTTATCAAGTTTTCTTGTAACATATACATATAATTAGAATTGTCAATTCGAATACATTTGAAACAATTTGATAGCCAATCTATCCAATGAACAAGTTCCAACTCCTCAAATTTATTTAGTATGTAATGCAGGTGGTTGGATCGAAGCCCACAGCCGACTCTCATTGGCACTAGAGTCCAAATGGCCTTTTCCTGCCTGTTCCTGATGAAAGAACTTGTAATGTACTTATTGGAAGGTTATGCAATGCACACGTGCCTATAGAAACTCTTCCTATTATGAGCCATGTGATTGTTGCATGTTCCATTTGTTATCAATTATAGCAAAATTGTTCATTGTTTCTGTATTCACAGAAAATCCATTGATGTTGAGATGGTTATTTTGACAATGAGGGATAGAGGATGTATTCCGAATCCAGTTACATATACCACACTAACCAATAAATTTTTTAGCAGTTACACTTGACAATAAAATTTTGGTCCAGAATATGAAAACTTTTTTTGTCAAAACTTTTTATTCTACTATTAATTAACTATCAATTTAGTCAACGAACTCTGTAGTTTTTTCTTTAAAGATCTATTTTAAGTTTTTATCTAAAGCAATGGAAGGCATCAACTCCTTATGGAAATTTCCTTTTAGGTGCCTACTGAAAATGGTATGATTCTTCAGAATGATGGGGCTCCTGCACAAGCAACATAATGATCTCTTTATGGGATATATTGGATTTTGCCCAAAAATAACAAGTCCCACAACACAAGTTATTTATAAATAGTATTCTATATATAAAATACGTAATTGCAATTCAATTTAGAGAAAATTTTCTCAAGGATTTATGATCATTATACAAATGATATTGAAAACAGAACACCCTAAATTCACTTGTATCCATTTCACTGCATACTTCTAATAGCTGACCATATTAGGAATTCGGTGGAAAAGCTTGATAGGATGTTGGGAGAGTTGAGACTGTCCTCCTCAACTAAACTCAAGGGCACATAATGAGTTTCCAAGTCATATGGCCCCTTGGACCATGAGAATGGCAGGACAACTATCATCTTGTAGTTGTCGTATTTAATGATAGAACTAGTACTGGTGCATCTTTCTATCAAACATTTTCAAATTGATCCCAAATATGATGTCTGATGGAAATCAGATAAATAATTATTAATCTTATGTTCCTTGTTAAGAGGATCAGAGATATTCTTCCTCAACCAAGGCCAAGGGCATGGAATGAACCTCTGAGTAGAACCCTTAGTCCATCCATCTTACGATTGGCATACTTGATGAGGGAAGACCATTACTGTTGAATCTTCTTAACATAACTTGCTTCTTCCTACAGTGAATTTTGCTCAAGGTTTTGGCATTATGAAGTGTAGCCCAGTTCTTTATGTGCCAATGGCAATATTGAGAATGCTAAGAGATGGCATGGTTGCTCTCGTTGATGTTATTTCTTTGTTGATAAATATATCTATTGCATTTTCCTTGGTTTGTTAAATGGGAAGTAATCTAAGGGGAGAACACTTCGTTATTTTTCCAAGTAAGTGTTTTTATAAATATAAAATGATAGCATTATTTAGACTTGCACAATACACCAAATTTTTCTTTGTTCAAGCGACTTGGAGGGGTGACTTGGTGAGCTGACTCAGCGAGCCAACATGGCAAGCGGACTTGGTGAGCGAACTTAAAGAGTCAACTTGGTGAGCATACTTGAACAGTTGACTCGATGAGTCAACTTTGGGAATAGACCTAGCAAGCCGACATTGTCAGTGGCCTTAAAGAGGTGACTTGGTGGGGCAGATTGGCGAGCCTACGTAGAGAGCCCCACTTGGTGAGACGAGAGGGTAAGTCGACTTGGAGAGCTAACTTGGTGAGCAGACTTAAGGAGTCAACTTGTTGAGGCAACTCAGCAAGGTGACTTGATGAGAAAACTCAGAGTCAACTTGGCGAGCATACTTGAACAATCGACTTGTTGACATGACTTGGTGGGGTGACTTGGCGAGCATACTTGAATAGTAGACTTGGTGAGCCAAACAAGTGAGCTGACATGGTGAGTGGGCTTAGAGAAGCAACTCAATGGGGCAACTTGGCAAGCACACATAACATAAAGAGTCGACTTGGTGAGCAAACATAAAGAGTCAACTTGGTGAGCGTACTTAAATTGTTGGCTTGGCAAGCTGACTAGGGAAGTCAGCTTAGCGAGCTAACATGGCGAGTCGACTTAAAGTGGTGAGTTGGTGGGGCAAGTGGGGGTGACTTGGTGAGCTGACCTGAAGAGTTGGCCTAGGGGGCAGACTTGGTGAGCGAACTTAGAGAGTCAACTTGGTGAGTGTACTTCAATTATCAGCTTGGCGAGCTAACTTGGGGAGCCGGCCTGACGATCTAACATGGTGAGTGGGCTTAAAGTGGCAACTTGGTGGGGCAAGTTGGCGAGACAACTTAGCAAGGCCACTTAGAGACGCGACATGGCGAGTTGACTTGGTGAGCAAGCTCGATGAGCGGACCTAAAGATTGACCTTGATGAGGCACTTTGGTGGGGTGACTTGATGACCGAACTCAAAGAGTCAACTTGGCGAGCATACTTGAACAGTCGACTTGGTGGGGCAAGTTGGCGAGCCAACTTGGAAAGTCCAATCAATCAAGAGGAAATAGTTGAGAGCTTAGAGTGACACAATTTTCAGATGATCATATGAAATGAAATGGGCATGCAAGTAGAAAGAAACTAGAAAGACATTGTGTACAGATGAAGGCATGAAATGGATGGTCTTGGAGCACTCAACACAGACACTCAACATTCAGTACATATCATCATTCGAGATCAAATGGGTTTATGGGATTATATGCATAGTGAATAATAAAGGAGGGAATTGAACCCTCCTTGAGGCTCACAGTTGTTGAGGTCCACTTCAGCAATGGCCCTTCTTGTGAAATTGTCGTCTAAAACCTTTCTAATGAGATAATGTGTTATGAGCTCTTCATCAGTGGGATGGAACGTGAATCCAAGAGGCAGTTGGGCATCGCCCATATCATGAACCATAATATGGGTGATGCCCAACTGCCTCCTGGATTCACGTTCCATCCCACTAATGAAGAGCTCATAACACATTATCTCATTAGAAAGGTTTTAGACGATAATTTCACAAGAAGGGTCATTGCTGAAGTGGACCTCAACAACTGTGAGCCTCAAAAAAATTTGACCAAGCATTGGTCAAAATTTCGACCAATGCCCTACAATTTTCTACCAAGTATTGGTCAAAATTTTGACCAATGCCTACAGTTTTCTACCAAGCATTGGTCGAGATTTCGACCAATGCTTGGTAGAAAATGTGTTGGCAATCTCAAAAGTTTTTGACCAACGTATTGGTCAAAATTTTGACCAACCAGTAGGTTTGTCAAATTTTTGACCAATGTGTTGGTCGAATTTGGTCGAAGTTTGGTCGAAAACTGGGTCAAAATTTCAACCAATAAAGGTTGAAAAATGAGCCCAAATGTACTAGTGAGGAGATGGCACCTCAACCTCCTATTCATCTGTCCACATCAAGTACAATGCCACATGTACAAGCAGTCACCCAATAACACAATGTGAATCAGTCTGCTGATGTTTCTCTATAACAAAGATGGGATGAAAGAAGAAATGATGTGAACAACCCACAGACTATCTTGTCTCAAACTTATACTTCCAGGGCTCCTACGAGAACATCTAATGCTTCTTTTAGTGTGGTAGAGCAAATGAGGAAGACCAATCCAAACATTTCTAGATGGGATGTTGTAGCTATTATACTGTCACAAAGGAGGCTACTGCAACAGGAGTTGGAAAGCATTGAACTCAGAGATCAGCCACCTAGCACAAAGAATGTTGTAAGTTTGGTACAACCATCAAGGGAGGTAGAAGTAAGCAAAAAGGTCAGACCTCCTCCATTCTATGTTTCTCTGCTCATAGAGGATAAGCTAGTTCATAACTGTATGATTGATTCAAGGACCAGTAGTTTAGTAATGTCCAAGTGTGTTGTCGGTTCCTTAGAAATGAAATATCAACCCGTTGTTAAGGATGTGTTGCAACTTGATGGTAGTACCGTCAAAACTATGGGAATCATTACAAATGTTGAGATGGCCTTACATGCCTATCTAGGTTGCACTATAGTTTAGGATATATCAATTGTTGAAGTCAAGCCTCATTTTTCTATTTGTCTGTCAAGGGATTTCACTGCTCAAATAGGTGGTTACATATCTTTCGATTGGTCATATATGTTTTTTATAACTAGCTATGGAACCAAGGCTTTAATTAAAGAAGAGCCATTAGCCCTCCATCATACTGAACCCTATACTCCTAACCTCATCAATATGAATTGTACCATCCTAGAAGTAGTTGAGAATGATACACAAATGAACCTGCCACTTCCTTATCTAATACACCTAATTTCCTCTTGGATGAATGGGCTTAACAATTTGATCCCATATCAAAGACCTTATAGACTAGCTTTGGCACATATTGTATATTAGAAAAGGATGCTCTCATCCCTAACTTGATGAAAGCCAAAGAAGATACAAGTGGGATATGGAGCATGTATTTTGATAGATCAAGAAAAAAGAATGGGTTAGGGGTTGGTGTAATGTTAATTTCTCCTACATTGGAAAAGTATTATTTCTCGTTTAGCTTGCAATTCAGTTGTCCTAATAATGTGGCTAAATATGAGGCTTTGATTCAGGGTCTCTTAATTACTCAGAAAAGAGGAATCCAAGCATTGAGTGTGTATGGAGATAGTGAGTTGGTATAATAGCTATTATACCATCACAAACATTTCAATGCATTTAGTATTCAAAGCATTCCTGGAAAAGAAAACAGACATGCTGATAGACTTGCAGAAGTGGGTGCATCTCATGATGTCCCAAGAAGCCTCAAAGATGAGAAAAGACATAATTAAGATGGTAGTTAGGCCTGTTGTCCTTGATAATGATATCAATTGGTAGATCTTTGAATTTGATACACAAATTGTGAGTTTCTTGTAGAGTGAGGCAAAATTCTCAAAAAGAAATTAGGTGAGGTTGCATGACCAATATGGAGATCAAATAATCAACCTCAGCTCCAAAAAAGTACCTAAGGGTCTCATTACCTTAGAGAATATCTTCAATCTTGATGACTAAGCAAGGGAAAGAGGTATGAATCTTGCTGCAAATAAAGGAGACCATGTACTGATCACAATCACTGAAGGAAAGATGCTAAGCTTGGGAAAGGTATGTTTTGAAACTAAAGAAGAAAAATTTGTTCATTTGTGTCAAAAATTCAATGATCTATTTTCTTGGACATACGATGATTTGAAAGGATTTGATGCTAGCTTGTTTCAACATGTTATAGATCTAGTGGATAATCTCAAGCATGTTAGGAAAAAATAGAGGACAGTAAACCCCAAGATTGAACCCTTAATGAGAAATGAGTTGTCCAAATTAATTGAGGACAATATCATTTTCCATATCAAAAACTTATCTTGGGTGGCAAACCTTGTCCTTGTTAGGAAAAAGAATGGAGAAATTAGATTGTGTATAGATTTTAGGGACCTTAACCAAGCCTCCCTTAAAAATCACCATCCTCTCCCCTCTATGGAACAAATATTGTCTAAGGTTAGTGGTTTGGAGAGATTCTCTTTCTTAGATGGGTTCTTAGGTTATAATTAGGCGCTAGTCAAAGAGACTCATAGATATAAAACTGCTTTCACTACCAAATGGGGTACCTATGCCTATAGTAAAATGCCAATTGGAATAACAAATGTAGGTGCCACATTTCAAAAAGTGATGGAGATGGCCTTCAAAAATATGATTGAAAGGTTTGTTTTGGCCTACCTTGATGATATTATAGTATACTCAAAGAATGTAGCAGAGCATATTGGTCACCTTAGGTAGGTATTTGTGAGATGTAGAAAGTACAAGGTGTCACTGAATCCAAGCAAGTGTGTCTTTGCCACCAATCAAGGGAAGTTGTTGGGACATATTGTATCTAAGAGGGCCTGATCATTGATCCAGAAAGAACAAAAGTAATACTTGCCCTCTGTCTTCCTAGTATCAAGAAAGGTTTGCAAAGCTTTCTTGGTAGAATAAAATTTGTAAGAATATTTACTCTTACCCTGTCGAATCTCGTCTCATGAAGAATTCTCAATCAAAAGATATTGACTATCAAAATTACCTCCTTAAAGCTGCCTGCAAGAAAACATGTCAGAAAATAATAAATCACGTTCTGTTTTGGCTTTGAAAACTAGATAAATGGACACTTGGAGGCACAAAAATTGGGGCGTTGGTTCACTATCAGAGTAAGTGCACAAAGTTGTGGTGCCAAAAGGGGGGTATAAGTGGACACCTTTTTCCTGAAATCTGCAAATTTTGAACTTCAACAAGAATTTGAAGATAGTTACGCTAAAACTTTTCAGATATGACAAAAAAAAAATTCGTAGTCCTTTGAATCTAGTTTCTAAACTACTAATTTTTTTTCAAAATGGTTTAGTTTTAGGTCCTCAAAAAAGGGGGCCACAAAAAGTGGTACTATTTATTCCAAAAAAACATAGCACAGTACAAAGTGTGGCCCCCCTAAAATTTTAACTTCTTTTTTGAAATTTTTTAATCGCTCTGGTCAAAATTTACTTAACACTATGTAGTTTATCCCAAAATTTTCGAGTAATTTTATAATGTCTATTCTTTTTTAAACAAATTTTTTAATTAGACACATCCCAAAAACGTGAAATATCTGTATGCTCCCCCTAGAAATAATTGAAAACTAATCTAAAATCAAAACTTTTTTTTTTCAAAGTGTGTGGAATGGAGTCTAGTTTCCAAAAAACTAAGTTGTTACAAAATTTGATGAACGAGCTAAAATCTATAGCCCAATTAGTACGTGGTGGTTTTTGACAAAAAATGAACATACATTCAAAAGAAATTATAGATGAAAGGCTTGAAATAGTTCAAATTAAAAATAAATTATATGGTTAGATAGCTAACACAGAGACCTATAATGCTATGTAACCTGATCTTATCGATACCCAACCACGAGAAATCTTGAAGGGGAGCACAGAAGAAAAAATAATCATTTTTTGTATGTTTGCTAGAAAACATGTCTCAGGCCTGTTCATCAAATCCAAACCTTTGGGCTGGATCTCCAAGGCAAAACTAAGCCTTAGGCTTGGGTTTGATTAAGGTTTAAATAGCGCGCACGTGCTATAGCGTGCACACGCTATTTAAACCTCAGTTCTAAATAGCGCATGCACGCTATAGGGCGCAAGCACTATAGTGTGCATGCACTATTAAGATGTAAGTTGCAAAAGAGAACTAGGTGGGGGGGGGATAGGGGAATGGCTATGTGTGTGCATGAAAGAGATAGAGAGAAAGTAGGGGATAGGAGAGGGGAGAGAGTACAGGATGGGAGAGAGAAAGTGAGAAAGAGTAGGGGTGTCAAAGAGAGTATAGGATGAGAGAGAGAGTAGGGGTGGCAAAGAGAGGAAGTGTGAGAGAGAGTACGGGTGGAAAAGAGAGAGTGCGGGATGGGGGAAAGAGATTTAAAGTAGGGGATGGGAGAGAGAGGAAGTGTGAGAGAGAGTACAGGTTGGGAGAGAGAGATTAAGAGTAGGGGATGGAGGAGAGAGAGAGAGTAGGTGATGGGAGAGGAAGAACTCGAGAGAGAGGAGGATGGGAGTGCATGTGTGTGAAAGAGAGAGAGTATGGAATAGTAGAGGGGGAAGACAAAGTAGCTCAAGAGAGAGTAGGGGATGGAAGAGAGAGTAGGCGATGGGAGAGGGAGTGGGAGAGGGGGAGACAGGGGGGAATAGAAATGTGTGTAAGAGAGAGAGAGAGAGAGAGAGAGAGAGAGAGAGAGAGAGAGAGAGAGAGAGAGTAGGCGGTGGGAGAGGGAGTGGGAGGGAGAGAGAGGTGGAATGGAAGCATTTAAGAGAGATAGAGTAGGGGATGGGAGAGAGTAGGCAGTGGGACAAGGACTGTGAGAGAGAGAGAGGGGGGGGGGGGGGAATGGGAATGTGTATTTATTTATAAGAGAGATAGAATAAAGGATGGGAGAGAGAGTGAGAGTAAGGGATGGGAGAGAGAGAGAGAGAGAGAGTAGAGAGGAAGAAAGAGAACTTGAGAGAGATAGACAGTAGGCAGTAGGAGAGGGAGAGGGAGTGGGAGAGGGAGAGGGAGAGGGAGAGGGAGAGAAATAGGGGTGATGGGAGTGTGTGTGACAGATGTAGAGAGTAGGAGATGGGAGAGAAGAAGAAGAGTGGGGGGATAAGAGTGTGTGTATCTATGAAAGTGAGAGAGTAGGGGATGGGAGAGAGTGTGAAAGTGTGAAAGTAGGGGGTGGCAAAGAGAGAGTACGACGATGGGGGAGAGAAAGTAGGCGATGGGAGAAAAAAAAAGAGAGGGGGGATGGAAGTGTGTGTGTGTAAGAGAGATAGAGCAGGGGATGGGAGGAAGTGTGAGAGTGTGAGAGTAGGGGGTGGATGAAAGAGAGAGTACGATGATGGGGGAGGCAAAGTAGGCGGTGGGAGAGGGAAAGAGAGAGGGGGGATGGGGGTGTATGTGTAAGAGAGATAGAGTAGGGGATGGGAGAGAGTGAGAATGTGAGAGAGTAGGGGATGGGAGAGGAGAGAGACAGTAGGGGATGGGGGAGAGTGTGAGAGAGTAGGGGATGGGAGACAAGAGAGATAGCAAGGGATGGGGGAGAGAAAGTAGGCGGTGGGAGAGAGAGTGGAGAGGCAGAGAGAGCTTGTACAAGATGGGAGAGAGAGAGAGAGAGAGTAGAGAGGGAGAGAGAGAACTTGAGAGAGAGAGAGATAGTAGGTAGTAGTAGTGTGAGTGTGAGAGAGAGAGTAGGGGGTGGTAGAGAGAGTATGACGATGGGGGAGAGAAAGTAGGCAGTGGGAGAGGGAGAGAGAGGGGGAATGGGAATGTGTGTAAGAGTGAAAAATTAGGGGATGGAAGAGAAGAGAGAGAGTAGGGGATGGGGGAGAGAAATTAGGTGGTAGGAGAGGGAGAGAGATATGGCGGATAAGAGTGTGTGTGAGAGATCTAAAGAGCCGGGGATGGGAGAGGAGAGGGGGTGAGAGAGGTAGAGAGAGTAGGTGGTGGGAGAGGCAAAGTGAGAGAGAGTAAACGATGGGAGAGAGTAGGAAGAGAGAGAGGGAGGGGATGGTAGAGAGAGTAGGGAGGATAAAGAGTAGGGAGGATGGGGAGTGATGTGTTTTGAGAAAGTAGGGGGTGACAGAGAGAGAGTACGACAACGGGGGAGAGAAAGTAGGCGGTGGGAGAGGAAAAGAGAGAGGGGGGATAGGAGTGTGTGTGTAAGAGAGACAGAGCAGGGGATGGGACAGAGTGTGAGAGTGTGAGAGTAGGGGTGGCACAGAGAGAGAGTACGACAATGGGGGAGAGAAAGTAGGCAGTGGGAGAGGGAAAGAGAGATGGGGGGATGGGGGTGTATGTGTAAGAGAGATAGAGTAGGGGATGGGAGAGAGTGAGAGTGTGAGAGAGTAGGGGATGAGAGAGAAGAGAGAGAGTAGCGGATGGGGGAGAGTGTGAGAGTGTGAGAGAGTAGGGGATGGGAGACGAGATAGAGAGACCAGGGGATGGGGGAGAGAAAGTAGGCGATGGGAGAGAGAGTGGGAGAGGTAGAGAGATCTTGTACAAGATGGGGGAGGGAGAGTAGAGAGGGAGAGAGAGAACTTGAGAGAGAGATATTAGGTAGTAGTAGTGTGAGGGTGAGAGAGAGTAGGGGGTGGTAGAGAGAGTACGACGATGGGGGAGAGAAAGTAGGTGGCAGGAGAGGGAGAGAGAGGGGGAATGGGAATGTGTGTAAGAGAGACAAAGTAGGGGATGGGAGAGAAGAGAGAGAGTAGGGGATGGGGGAGAGAAATTAGGTGGTAGGAGAAGGAGAGGGAGAGAGATAGGGGGAATAAGAGTGTGTGTGAGAGATCTAAAAGTCGGGGATGGGAGAGGAGAGGGGGTGAGAGAGGTAGAGAGAGTAGGTGGTGGGAGAGGGAGGGTGAGAGAGAGTAAAGGATGGGAGAGAGTAGGAAGAGAGAGAGGGAGGGGATGGGAGAGAGATTAGGGAGGATAGAGAGTAGGGAGGATGGGGAGTGATGTGTTTTGAGATAGTGCGTATGCACTATCTCAAATCACCAAAAAATGGTCAAAAACCAACCTTGGGGCCCATTTCATCCATTTTTAACTTTTGGTCTATTATGCTCTCTGTTATTCCGACAGAAAACACAGGTTTCAACATCTAGCAAACACTATTTCAACACTTTTGGAAGCTAGCAAACACCAAATTCAATCATTGGATATGTGATTTGAAGAATTTTTGAATATTCTTTTAATAGAAAAGGTTAGTGCAATCCATTTTAAATATTGTTTGTCGATATATAGATACAAATTTGATTATAATTTGATATGTTATGTAATATATAGTGAATTCATTAAAAATTGCATGTTTGAATGAAATGTTATTTCCAAATGGTTAGAAATTTGACAAGTCGTTTGATATATATTGTGTATTCATTCAAATAATTATAATTTTTATATGTAATTGAATAATTTGTAATTTACACATTTTAAGTAATTCAGATGTTTGAATAATTTGACATGTAGAAATCATCATCATGTCAAGGAAGAAACCAAAGATTCAAATAAATGCAGATAGGGAGAGAGATTTGACAATTAAAAGAGATAAAATGAAATTAGTACGTGAACAAAGAAAATTGCAAAGCAATGATGAACAATTAACTTTCGAAGAGGATCAAGAACCACTAGTACAAAGAAACAAAGAGGAAGAATTAGAAAGACAAAGAGAACGAATGAGATTGTTACGCTCAAGAAGACAATTGAATTGTGAAGCTACACCATCCTCCAATGTTGGAGTCATATCATCCGCTACACCATCTTCAAATGTTGGAGTCATATCATCCACTACACCATCTTCCAATGTTGAAGTCATATCATCCTCTCATGTTGAAGAGACACTGATTTATAGATCCGACAATATAAACACTCCATCATGTCATGTTGAAAGCACAACATCAACACATCAAGTAGGTGATATTCCATCTTTTACATCTTATTTCCAAGGCACATCATCTTCAGTTCAAGGTACGCAATACACTCAACTTATATTGATGTACAAAATGTTGAGAGAATTGAAGAGATTAGAACACCTTCTAGAATTCATTTTAGAAAACCAAAATATTTTATTGATATTGATACTAACATTTTGAAATCAATGCTTGACAAGATTAGCAAGCGTACTTGTCAAAGAAAAGTTAATCATATGTGGAGATCATTTTTTGAAGAATTAAATATTATAGGTCAATGCCAATTATTTGTTGAAATGATGAGGAATTTGAAATTTAGGCCTATCATGAAGATTCTTGGGCTAAGAATGATGGATGATTCAAATGAAAGAAATATTGTAAAGAATCTAATGAGTGCTTATGACAAAGTGGGTTCTAAATCACGCACCAAAGATAGTAATATCACAAGATGAGTACTCACATCGACAATAGTAAGTAGCCAAATGAAGAAAGCTCGACTCATGAGAAAGACAAGCAAAACATTAAAAATTGGTAGAGGTACCTTAAGGAGAGCCATGCTAAGGCGTGAGAGATTAGAAGATCCAATAAAAAATGAGTTATGGACATTTAGCGGTAGACTACCGCAAAAGGATAAAGAAATTAGCGAAGCCTTGAAATCATTGATCGAAGATCTTTAGAAAAATAACACACGTGTTTCTCCTAATCAAAGAGATGTTGTAAGAAGGAGGATTGGTAGCTGAAATCGCGAGCCACATGTGAAACATTTTTTGGACTCAACTCAGACACAATTTTTTGCAAAATTTATTGGTATGTATCCTCAAATTCGAATAAGTCAAAGATTTTTTGAGATGGGTAAACTTTTTTATGTGAAAATAAATCACACACGCACAACTTGTTGTTGTAGGATACATATTGAATTTTCTAACCATTTTGATGTTTTTAGGCACATATGCGTAGTTTTGCGTTCTCAGTTTGTTTTGCAGGATTGTGACATAAAAGAGCCACCAAGATCTTCAAGGGAATTAATATCCAACATTTTATGTGAAATAGGGGACGACCAACAATTTTACAAGACATCATGCTTGGATGGTACGTGCTTATTTTGTGGTTCTTTGCAACTTTTATCAACTTGTCAACATATGGATAGTACACATGCAATTGGAAATGAAATAGTAGATTATCTAAAATTCAAGACAGTGACATATGCTCTAAAAGATGGGAAACATGGTAAAAGATGTGATCTAGTTATTGAAAAGATTCCAGTGTATGAGTTCATGAAGATTTTTCGTGAAAAGATTATGTACGAGTATGCAAGGCATACCCATAGAGCTCGATGGTTGGATTTGCAATTCAAGTTGTGCAAGGATACATTTCCATTGGACACCATTGTTTCGGTTGTAGATTTTGCAGAGAACTACACACTACAACCAAAAAATGAGGTGCAAGCAAAGTATTATACATCTCAACAGGTTTCTATATTTGTTCACATAACATTCATGCATTCACCTACAAGTACAGAGGATGACAGGAAGATTTTGAGGGAGTACCATTTTTACATCAGCGATGATCGATCACATTCTACAAAATTTGTACATGGTTGTTTTCAACTATTTTATGGAGATTTGGCTAACAGGGGCATATCATATCGTCAACACATTATTTGGTTAGACAATTGTGCATCTCAATTCAAGAATGCACAGATGTTCTATTGGTTGAGAAGGATGCACAGGTTGTGTAGAATTCAATATATGTGGAATTTCACAGAGGCTGGTCATGGTAAGGGAGAGCATGATGGTGCAGGTGCATGCATTAAAAGAGCCTTGGCTCGTGAAGAACTAAAGTCAAAAGATGGAGCAACATTGATAGATGCAAAATCCATCGTCCAATGGTGTAACGCTACAATGGGTCCAGGTAAGGAAGGTGAGTCTACAGTTCGTAGATTTTTTTGGTTGATAGATATTACTAACATTGCACCATATCAAGATTGTTGCACACTAACATGATCTAGTGAGTTACAATCTTTTAGAAGCTCTGATGCAGGTTCATGGAGTATCCACACACGAAAAATGGCATGCTATTGTCCATCATGTGCAGAGGAAAATTGGGATGACTGTGAGTCAACTGAATGGGTGGACGAATGGGATATACGGGTTTTGGACCCAATTGACACCTATCATCCCCCACAAGCACTGGAAATGGTAGAGATGGATTCATCTATTGACTTTGACCGCTTGTCAGATTTAGTGCAACCTGGTAATATATATATATATATATATATATATATATATATATATATATATCTTTGTAATTTCAATATGTAACTTTATAACTTTTACCCAAGTATTTTCTGAATTAATGACCACATTTTGTACATTTGTCACTGCAGGCCATGTTTTTGTTGTTATTGCACTGAAGACAATGAAGAAGGGACAGATTATTATTTGTGTCGTTGTGTTGAAGCTAAACAAAAATTGGATCACTCGGTTATAGATGGTGAAGGTTTAGAGTACCATGTCGATGCGGTGGTTGTAATAGGCACATGGCTTAGACGATATCCTATGAAGAATCCTAACTTGTGATTATTCGAGGATTGGCAAACAGAGAGGAAGATTCTTCATTATTCAAACCTTGTTGTCGCATCAAATGTCCACTTGATAAAATATGGTGGAAAACCACATAATAAGATTCTTTGGAAAGTTCGCGAGTCAGACCATGAGGCAATACTTGTGACATTAAAATGTCGTTTGAGATCCAGTTGGCTCATTAGATTGAATTGGGAGAGAGAGAAAAAGTGATCAATTGGATCCAAATACAATGTTACAACCTCTTCCCCAAGACTATCACATGACTAAGGTGGACCGTATTGTTCTGATGTGCAAGTGATGAGATTTAGTTTTGATTTGTTTAGAATATAGATACATTATTTGAATTTATATTAGATTCTTTAATAGGACCAATTTTTTTAATCTTATCTTAGATTTGTTACTGTACTAATTCTTCATTTGTAGGTCACCAAAGAAGAGGGCTAATAAATTTGACGCACAAGTGATAAAGGGTGAGATGCCAAAATCATCTGCGAAATGGTATTATCAATTCACATCCTCAATATTTATTAGTGTTCTTTGTTCAAGTAGCATTGTATGCTAATCATCTTATGCCTAGAATTGTAGAGGTTAAATTATGTCAATACTAAGGTTTGTAGATCAATACTAAGGTTTTTAGCATCAATTGGTCACGCTAAGTATAGTAGTTGCATCATGAATCCTTCTGAACCAATATGACTAAGATTCTCGGAAGAAGACTAAACCATATCATCTGTCTACTCCCTATTTATATAAGAGTTTTTCAAACAATGAGAATGAAACATTGATTATTACTCCCCCCTCAATGTAAAATTCTCATTGATTGCATTTCGTAAAGTTTTAAGTCACTATCAACCTCTATATCATTGTATTCTTCTTATCATCTGTAACGCCCCGCCAAGGGATCCAAAAGAATTAACCTAAAGTTTCACTAAGTTTGTTGAACATTTTTTTTTTTAAAGTAAGAATGTATAACATACACATCAAACACATAGTAGCGGAAGCAATAACATGTAATCATTGACAACATACATTGTAAGTTACATTTCTTAAAGATCCCAAGACGTTGAGTCACGTTTAAATTTAATTAATTCTAAGTCTAAAAACTATCACATACATATGAAAGAATAATCAGAAAGTCCCATGTCCATAATATACATTTGTTCTGAATGCCTCTCGGCAAATTAATTCGGAATGCTCAATCATCCACTATACAAGTCACAGGGTATGAAAGGCTTAAAAGAATATACATATGTAATAATAGAAATACATCAAGGACTCATACAGCAACATATGAAAACCCATCATAGAAGAACACATACTAAATCAAACAAAAAGGGTTATAATCACGAAATAACATCATTTGATGCATTCGGAGGGTACTTAACTCAGATACTTGTCCTAATTATCAATTAGGACAATTGGCTAAAGGGTTTAGGATTTGGACTTAAGAGTTTATCTCCCCTCTCTTACCATTGAGATAATGCGATAGGGTACGCTCATCCTGGCAATTCAGGGAAGTCGATACCCGGTACCTGCAACCTGCATAAAATTCACGCATGTACAGACACAATATTCTAAGCTAAACAGACAATGGCAGGAAGTGGTGCATCGTGTAGATCCCGACTAGCAGGTGACTACGACTCCCTTCCTTAACCACATCAGAAACACCATACATAAAGAAAACAAACACGCACACCATACACATGCAGTATGGGGTAAGTATCCATAAGAAAGCACGTGTGATAATAAACCATATAACTAATCATCATTGATAATTGAAAACATTGAATAATCATCATACATGCATGAAATATAGAGTGCCAAGTCATCTCATCATATAATAAATTGAGTGTAAAACAACATCTAATAATCTGAAAGTAATGCTACTAAACATCAAGTATAAAACTAGCCTAAAAGAGTTTGGCAATGATGACAGAAATGCGACTTAGGGGCAAGCACTACATCATCAAATTACACAACAATGAGAATATGAACGATGACTTTTTCACATGAACTTGACAATTATAAATGCTACACCTTAATAAATTTTTGGGCTTGGTCTTTACCATTCGAGCTTATAATACAATACATTGGCTTCATTTGTATTTCGAAGTATTTATTATGTTTGTTCCAAAAGTCATTCTTCATTTGCCAATATGAAAATGCGACTATCATGAAAGGCATAGTCTTATAATTTGTAATTTGTATAATGGTATAAAATCTTGGTTGTGGGTTTGAATCCATTGCCCCCATGACCCTCCTTCTCATGCATTTATTCTATTTATTCTTCTACCTCCTCCTCCGCTTGGCCATGTTGCAACACCATCTGGATGGAACTCTAGCCTTCCTCAAAACCATTATACATGACCTCTCCTTCTTCAAGATATTCTATAAAAAGTTCCTCAACCCTTGAACCTTTCAAAACCCCAATCTCAATGGAAGGCTTCTAGACCAAAGGAACTAGTAGATCCGTTTCTTTAAGAGAAAGAGACAACAAATCCAATTTTCTAGTGACTAGATGGAAAATTGGGGAAATCATTTCAATTAGTTGTAAATCGAAAGGAATTATAAGTAAACTATATCAATATAATAAGTAACTTAGTAATTATATCAATATAATTTAATTACTAAGGAAATGAATTTATTACTCTAACATATAGTACATTATTTTGCAGACAAAGGTGTTGAATTTGATGCTTAACAGATTTACATACATGTGTAATAAATAATAAGTGTTGTAGCTTTGGGATCAACACTATAAAATGAAGGATGTCATACTACATTCACAGAGGTACCAAAATATTTTATTTGATATGGACACAAAAGAAAATGTGTATTCTTCATAATTGCATTTGAGTCTCATGTATTATCATTTTCAGCTATTGACATCAGAGATACCTTTACATCTTCATCATTGTATTGATCAACGAGTCCTTATTGCACTCACTAGTTCTAAGCCAATGACTAAGGTATGAAAGAGTTTACATTAAAATTTCATTAGTACTAAAATTCAATATAAAATTCATAGGCACAATCGAGTGGTAACTTTGATGGTTTTTGTAGGGTCTTATTATTCCTGACCGTCAGTGTATCCCTAAGGTGTATATACAAAAGAATTATCAGCTAGCTGTAAGAAAATATTAAGTTTTATGTGTAAATATATATATATTTTTATATAAACTAGTTATTTATTCATATATAATTTTGATTTTAACATGTCGAGTTACAGAAGATTCTAGACTAATGGACTAGTGAGCATGTTAGGAAGACCTCGTTATATACACTGGTTATCTCCCACTTGTTGGCAATTAAAGACAATAAGGGATTTATTTTGTTCCCCTAGTTGGAAAGAGTATATATCTAATGATGTATATTTTACACCTATATGGCATTATTGGGCATATGTTTTGTATAATTTTTTCTATGCATGTCATTTTTTACATATATTTCATGTATGACATTATTAGACATATGCTTATGATGTTTCAAATTATTGATAAATGAATTATATGATATTGTTAGACCTTATGGAATCAACTTTGATTTTTTTTTATCACATTGGTTTGATGCTTGTATTCAATCAATCAACATATTTTCCTTTTAATTCTTCCACATTTGGCATATCCATCTAACAATGAACTTATGATACTCCCATCAAGAAGTGCATGATTGCATGGTTTTATGGTGGATGTCCCTCTCTTTTTTAAATTTCAATTTTATTCATCTACATGAGTAAGGGAGATCAATTCCATTTCTTTCAGTTGTATTTAAAGGTCATTAAAGTTTTTTCAAACAATGTGATCAAATAAATATTATTCAGCATTTACCTCTATCATCAAGGTTGATTCATTCCTCCTCTTATTTTACCAAATAATTTGGATGAATCACCCATGGCTCCTTACATTTCTTGAAGAAAATTTTCAAAGACTTTGCAACATGTCTTCTCTTCTTCCATATAGTTCATGTTCATTGAAGACATTTGGTCAAACAATATATATGCTTTGTATATTCTCACAACACCAATAGTCATGGTACAATGCTTACAAGATCCATAGTTGAAGAGAAGCTATGTGAAGCTTCTAGAACCATGGACCTATACTTAATTTAGTATTATTGCATCCATGTTACTTATGAAAGTGGAACTTTCACATAGATAAGTAGGGCAACCAAAATTGAAAGCCAAACTTAACATAGAAAAGTAAAGCAAGCCTCAACTATATTCTCATTAAACACTATGAATTCAAATATCTTTGACGGGGCATATCTCAGAGCTCGTGCAAGATATGGATGAGTTTCTAGTTCCTACAGGACCATGTTGTAGAGACCTACAATAACCTCTCTCACTTTTTGGAGATCGCATTTCATTTTCATTCTACAACGCCATCTCGGGTGATGTTGAAACTTGCAGTGTTGGCGAGTACAAAGTTGCCAACTGCCAAATCTCTCTCATCTTTTGTCGTGGGATCAAACTGTCTGCTCCATTAGCTCCGAGTGGCTGGGTAAACCCTATCCCCAACCTTGTCTTGTCCCCTTCAGTGCTCGAACGTTCTCAGGCACGCTGAACCGGAATGTCCCTAAGGGTCACTAAATGCCACAGGGTTGCAATCTTTGACGGGGCATATCTCGGAGCTCGTGCAAGATATGGATGAGATTCTAGTTCCTCCAAGACCGTGTTACAGAGACCTACAATAAATTTTCTCTCTTTTTGGAGATTGCATTCCATTTTCATTCTACAACGTCATCTCGGGTGATGCTGAAACTTGCAGTGTTGGCCAGTACAAAGTTGCCAACTGCCAAATCTCTCTCATCTTTCATCATGGGATCAAAATGTCTGCTCCATTAGCTCTGGGTGGCTGGGTAAACCCTATCCCCAACCTCGTATTGTCCCCTTCACTGCTCAAACGTTCTAAGGCACGCTGAATCGGAATGTCCCTAAGGGTCACAAAATGCCACAGGGCTGCAATATTTGACGGGGCATATCTCGGAGCTTGTGTGAGATATGGATGAGATTCTAGTTCCTACAGGACTGTGTTATAGAGAGCTACAATAACCTCTCTCACTTTTTGGAGATCGCATTCCGTTTTCATTCTACAACGCCATCTCGGGTGATGCTGAAACTTGCAGTGTTGGCCAATACAAAGTTGCCAACTGCCAAATCTCTCTCATCTTTCGTCGTGGGATCAAACTTTCTGCTCCATTAGCTCCGAGTGGCCGGGTAAACCCTATCCCCAACCTCGTCTTGTCCCCTTCAGTGCTCAAACGTTCTCAGGCACACTGAACCGAAATGTCCCTAAGGGTCACTAAATGCCACATGGCTGCAATCTTTGACGGGGCATATCTCGGAGCTTGTGCGAGATATAGATGAGATTCTAGTTCCTACAAGACCGTGTTGCAGAGACCTACAATAACCTCTCTCACTTTTTGGAGATCACATTCTGTTTTCATTCTATAACGCCATCTTGGGTGATGCTGAAACTTGCAGTGTTGGCCAGTACAAAGTTGCCAACTGCCAAATCTCTCTCATCTTTCGTCATGGGATCAAACTGTCTGCTCCATTAGCTCCGGCTGGCCAGGTAAACCCTATCCCCAACCTCATCTTGTCCCCTTCAATGCTCAAACGTTCTCAGGCACGCTCAACCGGAATGTCCCTAAGGGTCACTAAATGCCACAGGGCTGCAATCTTTGATAGGGCATATCTCGGAGCTCGTGTGAGATATGGATGAGATTCTAGTTCCTACAGGACCGTGTTACAGAGACCTACAATAACCTCTCTCACTTTTTGGAGATCGCATTCCATTTTCATTCTACAACACCATCTTGGGTGATGTTGAAACTTGCAGTGTTGGCCAGTACAAAGTTGTCAACTGCCAAATCTCTCTCATCTTTCGTCGTGGGATCAAACTGTCTGCTCCATTAGCTCCGGGTGGCCAGGTAAACCCTATCCCCAACCTCTCCTTGTCCCCTTTAGTTCTCAAACTTTCTCAGGCACGCTGAACCGAAATATCCCTAAGGGTCACTAAATGCCATAGGGCTTCAATCTTTCATGGGGCATATCTCGAAGCTCGTGCAAGATATGGATGAGATTCCAATTCCTACAGGACCATGTTACAGAGACCTACAATAACCTCTCTCACTTTTTGGAGATCACATTCCGTTTTCATTCTACAACGCCATCTCGGGTGATGCTGAAACTTGTAGTGTTGGCCAGTACAAAGTTGCCAACTACCAAATCTCTCTCATCTTTCGTCGTGGGATCAAACTGTCTGCTCCATTAGCTCCAGGTGGCTAGGTAAACCCTATCCCCAACCTTGTCTTGTCCCCTTCAGTGCTCAAACGTTCTCAAGCACACTGAACCGGAATGTCCCTAATGGTCACTAAATGCCACAAGGCTGCAATCTTTGACGAGGCATATCTCGGAGCTCGTGCGAGATATGGATGAGATTCTAGTTCCTATAGGACTGTGTTGCAGAGACCTACAATAACCTCTCTCTCTTTTTGGAGATCGCATTCCATTTTCATTCTACAATGCCATCTCGGGTGATGCTGAAACTTGCAGTGTTGGCCAGTGCAAAGTTGCCAACTGCCAAATCTCTCTCATCTTTCGTCGTGGGATCAAACTATCTGCTCCATTAGCTTTGGGTGGCCGAGTAAACCGTATCCCCAACCTCGTCTTGTCCTCTTCAATGCTTGAACATTCTCAGGCATGTTGAACCGTAATGTCCCTAAGGGTCACTAAATGCCACAGGGCTGCAATCTTTGACGGGGCATATCTCGGAGCTCGTGCGAGATATGGATGAGATTCTAGTTCCTACAAGACCATGTTGCAAAGACCTACAATAACCTCTCTTGCTTTTTGGATATCACATTCCATTTTCATTCTACAATGCCATCTCAGGTGATGCTGAAACTTACAGTGTTGGCCAGTACAAAGTTGCCAACTGCCAAATCTCTCTCATCTTTCATCATGGGATCAAACTGTCTGCTCCATTAGCTCCAAGTGGCCAAGTAAACCCTATCCCCAACCTCATCTTGTCCTCTTCAGTGCTCAAACGTTCTCAGGCACGCTCAACCGGAATGTCCCTAAGGGTCACTAAATGCCACAGGGCTGCAATCTTTGACGGGGCATATCTTGGAGCTCGTGCAAGATATGGATGAGATTCCAATTCCTACAGGACCGTGTTGTAGAGACCTACAATAACCTCTCTCTCTTTTTGGAGATCCCATTCCATTTTCATTCTACAATGCCATCTCGGGTGATGCGTATCTTAATTATATTGTGGGAAAGTGTATCTAGCATGTCATTTTTGGTAAGAAAAATCATGGAACTTGGTAAATGTTTCATAAGTTAATGAAATGTGTTACTACCAGATTATGTAAACTTAGGATTATATGATCTCCAAGAGTTTGGTTATGTTCTTTAGCGCACCTTGGACGCAAGGTAGTGTGTAGCTTCTACTCCTTTTTGAGTAATGTTAGTCACTTTGTATATGTAAATTGGTTTTCCAATTGGGTATGTTATTTTCAACCTTAATGGTGATGAAGGATTAGCTTGAATCAACTTGTAACTATCTAGCCACCAGATTTTCTGTGATTCCATCAAATGTGGGTTTTGTTCGTTTTTTTTTTTTTTGTGCTCTTGACCTTTGAGGCTTTGAATTTAAACTTGTGCACTTTGGTTTTTGAAATTTTATGTTCTTGAGGTGGCTAGGAGGTATGTTCTATGTTGCTACTTATGTGTTGTGATGTTCTCTATCAGGTTTAATGTGAAACATTGATAGAATGTATAAGGGAGTAGATTGCGAAGAACATACCATTCTCCTTTTTGTAATACACTATTTATTATGTTTTAATTAAACTCACTTCTAAATCCTATCTTCCACTTGGACCCATTCCTCTTTTGGCAATCCCTGAGATTGTCAATTCTTATTAATTCGAGTAGAGACAAGATGAACTAGATTAATACAGTGACCTATAGATCAAAGGAGGATGGTTAAGAAATGGTCTACCAGAGATCAGCCAAGGATAAGGATAGCATAGTAAGAAAATGATTATTTATCTGGAGGATATAAGTCTTTTATATAACAAACCATTTATATGCATAGTAAAAGAACTGAATATAGATTTGAGACATATTGATCACCTGCAGTCTGATCATCTTCACAAGTATGCAACTTTTGTTTCACTATTTCATGCGGGTTTATTGAACTTTCTTTATGAGGTCATTTATAGATGGGATGTTCAAAGGTTGAGTTCCTATGGGCTGTCAATACTTTGACTATACTTTAAGTCAACGATTATCAATATGGGGAAAAATGGAACTCGTTGTATTTTGAAGTACTGAGAAGATGGCCTTGCCCTTCCCCAGGAGTTTCATAAATGGGAGACATTAGGCAAGAGAGTGAAAATGTTACTATCGCTTCAACGCACATGACACAATTCGAAATACAAATTTTGATGGTAATCATTTTGTGATAAGGGAGAGACTAGGGATGATCATTGTTACTATCTCTTTAGTAGTGGGTTTTTGTTTTCTCTTGAATTTGGTGGTGGGGGATCAGTGATAATTCTCCTTGGATATTCCTTCTTATGATGTTAGTGACAAGTGTTGCTCTTTGAAAACACTTGTACAATCTTTTCTAAATTATTAGATAAAAACAAAGAATTGTAAGTATTAAACATGATTAGCCTTTATTTCCTAGAAGATCTTTATTTCCCCATCAATGCATTTAGAAAGTTAAGTTTTAAGAAGATCATAAATAGAAAAAATTAGAGAAGTGATTTAAACATTTATATTGATTGGAAACATGTGAGTCTTGAGTTTCCTCTGCCTTTTAAAGAACGTTCCTTAGCTAGCATACCTAATTCCACATTCCATAAGAGTGTCATTGCGCTAAAGATTTAGGAAACCAACTGCTCTAAGATAAAGCTTCTCGGCCAATAATAATCTAGCCTATTGAGGTACATAATACTTTTCAATTAAACTTGTGTTAATTCAGTATCAATTTTGCAATTAACTACAATTTCAATATCTGTGTACAGGGGGTGACTGAGAAAACTATTTGAGGTTCAATTTGAAAATATATTTGTAAGGATCTCGACCAAGGTTCACAACTTCGATGATTAATACATTCATTCAGGCTAGAACCTCACTACAAAAAAATAATATATAAAAAAGGTAGTGAATAACGTCATGTCTAAACCCAAATCAACCAATGAAAGTCAAATCAGCATAATGTGGAACAACAATATATGCATTGAGTGGGTTGTCATAGAAAAGCTTCAGAATAAAATTCATGTCTAGAATTAAAAGACCTTAAAGAAAATTTATGCTTGTAACACAAATGGCCATTCAAAATTGAATATGATTACAATATGTGAAATAGCATTACGAGAACTTGTAATGCTCTTGTGAACATCATGTTAATTCTTGTAAGAATCTCTAAGATGCTTGTTATACTCAAAATTTTGTTGAAATTGAATTAATTTTTATGCTGTCGATTAATTGGCTTAGGGTGATATATGCTTCTTGGATAGAATAATGAGTTCGTGATTAACTCTGTATTAAGATTCATAGCATCTTCTAGTTATTTGCAAAGGAAATTTATAAATTAAGCTAATGTCATATGCCTTGCTTGAGAAAGATGTCTGTGTTCTTATTGATGGGTACTAATGACTGTCCACATTTAGTTCTTCAATATCCTATTTGACAAGCTTTCCATAGACATTTCTTTGTCATACTAAGTATTTTTGAAAACATATTTGAGTAGAAGCACTATAGTAGATATTACATGATGTTTTAACAAATAAAGTAATGGGTTAAAGACTATTATTTCCAAGTATTATGTCATAGTATTTTAATTGTAATGATCTTAGACTAATGATATTCTTGAAGGTAATTTTGACATGCATCAAGGAAGACAACCTACAGCCAAGGCTATATTGTGCCTACAACCAAAGCCATAAATGCTCACAACCAAAGCCACTAGTGCACATAGCCAAAGCCATGGATGCTTATAGCAAAAGTTACGAGTGTTTGCAGCCAAAGCCATGAGTACATGAAGTCGATGATCACAATTGTTTACAACTATTCACCAAAAACAACTTCTTTGCAGTTTTTGAGAAATACTAATAAAGCAAAAAATAACATCTACTAGTTGGTAGACATAATGGCAACTCTGTAGCAATTGAATTTAATTTCATACATGCACATATCTAATTTAATGTCATACATGAACATATCTAATTTAACGTCATACATGAACAAACATATAATATAAAATGATAACCAATAATGTCATATACATTAACAAACACATAATATATTATGATAACCAATAATGTCGTATATGAACAAACATATCATATATTAACCAATAATGTCATACATCAAATATAGAATGTCATATGTACATCAAATGTATGTCGAATATGTCTCTCTGATGCTTATATATATACATGGGGAAGGAAACAAGTCTCTATATATATATATATATATATATATATATATATATATATGTATCGAATATCTCAACTACATCTTTTCCTTCCCATGAGGGGAAGGAAACAAGTCTCTCGACGTCCTCTGCCGTCGTGTGGAGGGAGACAGTGGAGATGACGGGGCCCTCCTGACATGCTCACTTGACCTCTTGTTGAGGCTCTTCTCTAGGTCTAACTGATACAAAGAAAGTAGATATGAATCAATATTTATTATACGTTGAAATCAAATATATGTACACACAAAATCAATTATTTTCTTACTGCCAACAAATAGTCACTTTGTAAGTCCACCTCAAATGCTCGTGGACGATCAAGCGTGACAAGACCCTACAACAATTCAATAAATATAATCACTTATAAGTAACATTAGAAATTTTGAGATTAACTATTATAAACAACAACTAAAATGAAGAAAATTCTTTCATACCTCCGTCAGTGGCTGTGAGCTAGCCACAGCTGCAGCCACTCCACTATCAACAGACCGTCGCAAATGAGGAGGTGTGTCCGACATCATGAGTTGCATGTCATACAATACACATTATATCTAACATGAAACATGGAATAAATATAATCAAATGAATTAAATTAACATGAAACAAATGTACCTGTGTGAAGCTCGTATGATGTCTCTGCTCTATGTCTGTGGTAAAGGTTGAGGGTCCTGTGGAGAACTGATGCACATGCATAATTTTTTTTGTCAATCCTTAATATGATTAAATAATAAATATATGTATTAATTAAAATGATTAAATTGATACATACCTCAGGACTCATCGAAGGGACAAAAAATGGGCCTGGAGGATCGCTGCTAGGCCCAGCAACACTTTGACCCTAAATTTTGAACAATGTCAATAAATGCTAATTAATTAATCATTCACTATACATATGAAATGTGATCAAATTAGTAATTTACCTATGTGTCAATGCCAAATGTCTCGTTTAGGAACTCATCGGTGACAAGCCCATCATCCGCACCATCTCCGGCATGAGTGCCAAATGTGCATAGGGATCTGCATGAAGTGCACATTTGACCACGATGCATAGAAGGATCCCCCTCAACTAATGGGCTCGTGGAATGGATGAGGGTCTGCATCAAAGCATTAATGGTCCCTAGAGTGCTGGCCTCTACATGTTCCTTCACAACTGAAGGAATAATCACATGCTCGTGCTGTGGATGGACCACAAGTGCCCTAACTTCATTAGGGTCACGACGTGCTCCTGGCCTCTCAAATGATGACCCCCCACCTCTACCCTAGGAGTCTAACATATCAAAATAATTGGGGATCTCCCCAAGGACAAACTCACAATATATTTTTTTCAAAAAATACATGGGGACCTCGTGATTGTTGCAAGGAGGGGCATCAAAAACCATCCACCATCTATCCCAAAAATTATTTCTAATAGCATCGTGTATGCACCAATGGATGGGGAATCATTTAGTACCCTCTCTAACAGTATTTGGCTCACCAGGTTTTCTAAATAATACACATATACTACCTTTTGATATATATATATATTTTTTAACATCTTCATATGACAATTTATTTGCATAAAATCTTTTTTGTTCATCCCTCTTAGCCTGCCAAATATCTAACTGACCACTAACTGAGGCTATCTGAGTGTTAATGGATTAGAGGGATGATGCCAATTGAGCCCTCATTGGATTGGTTTGTTCGGATTCTTTCAACCGAGCAATGAGTCTTTCTAATTCAGTTTTGCCTCTCTGTATTTCATTTCTTATATTTTCTTGTGTGCCTGGCGGAGGTCTTGCAATTGGTTCGGGTTGTGGAATTTGTTGTTCTTCTTGAGGAGGGTCTTGATTTTGAGGTTGAGGGTTTTGTGGATTTTTCGGTTGATTATGGACATTTCCTGATAAAAAATCAATTGAAATCCAACTAAATAAACAAATCTAAATGAAATTTATAAAAACCCTACAAAAGAATATCAAAAACCAATAAAAAAATATGGAAAACATATTAAACAATGCAAAGTTAAGTTTATATAACTTACCTCGTTGTCGTGGGTGTGCTCGTTGTCTTGGATTTCGTCGGTGAGGAGGCATTTTGGCAAATGGTGGTGAATTTTTCTGTCAAACCCGCATATGCGTTGTTGGAGAGCCAAAAAACAAAATGAAAATGATGGGTCGTGGGTCTACAGCCCATCATATAAATTTTTGGACATCAGAATAGTACGTACGCACTATGGCTTGGGTGACCCAAGCCATAGCGCATACGCGCTATAGTGGGTACGTGCTATTGAAAATTAGAAAAAAAAAAAACTTGTCATCTTTTTGGCACCACAACTCGGTGCATATGCCCATCACTAGTACAACATAAATCTACGATTAGGGCTCATGATGAATAATTGGGCACATTTAGAAAATGGTCAAAGTGGGCTACTCGAATTTGTAGAACTGGAAACACTCGCAGAAAAGTGGTTTTTGCAAAATGGAATGGACTTGGGAAAGTGTGCAGACGGATTCGTCAAGACTTGCAAACTGGCACACTTAAAGAATTTTTAGAGCTAAACACAATGGTACAATCTATTTGATCTCACCTATCATGAATTCAGAGTTATGACATCATGAACAGGGGTACCGACAAATTTGCATTTACTGACACCAATAAAACATCATAAATTGCATTTGGAATCACATTTGAAAAACTAATCAAATGGATTCGTCAAGATTTGAAAATTTAAACATAGAAAGTCTCTGACCTCTAGAATGAAATGCAAAAGTAATTTTCTCATTTTGGTCAACTAGGTCAAAGTCATAACTAGTCAAATAGGGCCTCCTAGAATTTTGAGCAATTCACATCAGCATGACAATAATAAATGACCAACTTTGAGGGATTTAAAACCTAGTCAAAACATATCAAAATAATTCCAGATCTGAAATATAGGTTCTCTAGTATGGACACTAAACACTCCCAAAGCATAAAGTCATGAAACATAATTGGTTGCAAGATATTCAGATGCAAACATGGCCTCATGTCACTGTTTGACACTTCACTAAATGCAGATTTGGATATTACTCAAAACTGAACTTCACTAAATGACTTAGAATGGAAATTTATCTTCATGGAACAAGTGAATATACTGAATGCAAGGTGTTAGGAACATTAAACACCTTTTAGGCCTTGAATGGATAGTCGAGTACATATGCATTGAAAAGTGCTTATAGGGCTTGATTTTTTCAATGGAACTCAAAATTAGGGCTTCAATTTTGAGACCCAACATAGTCTTGGTCTTGCATTCATGTGCCTGATGTCCTTGATTGTTGCACTTATGATAGTTACCCATGAATTTATTCTTAGGGTTCTGATTTGCATTGTTGATCTTGCAAACATTTGTTGTATGACCTATCTTTCCACAATTATGACAAGTAGGTTTGTAGTTCTTACCTTTTTTGTTTCTTTGTTCACCATTTTTAGCTAATTCTCCTTCTTTAGTGCTAGTGCATCCCAATCCAATAGTATCATCATTAGATCTAGGAGATCTCATTAGTTTCTCAAACACTTGATGGTTTCACTAGGTTTGTTGAAACTTTCAGCAAATTATTTTTATCTTTTTAGATCTTTTTTCAGTTGTTCATTCTGTAATTTTAGGGTTGTGATCTCAATATCCTTTCTATTCAATTCATGATTGGTAATCATAATTTGATTCATTGTTTCTAGTTGCATGTGAGCAATCCTATTTACCTTTAATGTCTTCTTTTCTAGCCTGTTGGTCAGTATTCTTTTGTCATCTTCAATCATGACTTTGTCTTCCTCGACTTTCTTTTTCTGCTCAGTCACCTCACATAGCAATACTGATTGGACTTCTTTTTCTATCTTAAGATTTTTGACCTCTTCAGTTAGGAGACCATTCTTTTCCATCAGATTTGCAATTGCTGCATCAAATTCACTTGAGTTTCCATCTGTAAATAATTTAGTAGTGTCTACCTCTTGGTAATATGTGTCATTTTCTTCAATAGCTATCTATTTCCTTCTCTTTAATGAGCGCTTTAAATTATCTCCTACTTTATTTAGTTGATGTATGGCAAGTTGGATTTCAATCTTCTAATTCTCAATAGTCTTTCCCAACTTGTAGACTTCCATCTTCAAGATCTTTCCTCAAAGCTGCAAAGCATTCCTTTTCAACAAACACAACTCTGATACCAATTGTTGGAAATACAATAAGGAAATCAAAATCTAAGAGGAGAGTGGGGGGTGAATCAATCCTTCAAAACTTTAACCATAAAATCATTCAGCACACATCCGTCTCACAATTTGCATGTAAACTGAAATACCAAACTAAGCATGTTTATCCATAGCATGAAATCAAATAAATATTCAACACATATATGATGCAAGATATTTGGTTACCCAGAAACCCTTCAATGAGAAAGTAAAATTGGGGTGGGGATGAAACCCCACAAATATTTACTACTATAGTTGTAAAGTGTATCCAGTGCAGGTTACAATGTTTGATCATAAATTATGATCTACCCCGTGAAAGGTCTACACTATTAAAGGCTTACAAGATGGTTAGATATTACCTGTTAAAGGATTTCAACACCCTGTTAGAAGTGTTCCTAATTAAAGGACTTAAACTTAAAATGAAGTAAGCACCATGTTAAAGGATTTACAATAGCTTTTTAAGACTTCACCTGTTAGAATGTCTCGGAAATGATCTTGCAGTTAGCACTCTGCTGTTAGATAACAGATTAGCTCTTTGCATGTATCTTTGATCCTATCGGATCAGATGTATCACTTTTTTCCTCTAACTAATTATGCAATTCATAACTTGATTCACAACTACTTAGTCATGCTCTATTTGTGCATACAAACTTCTCTCTTCGCTCATACAATGTTTTAGGGTTGCCTTCCTTAAGAAGACCTAGGTGACTTAAGGTTAGGTATGAATCAATAATTGTGATTCATCCATTTTTTCACTTAATCCATCCCTTTAACTGATTGGTTGCATGTACTTCATATGTATCCTTAGTATAGATTCATTCTTATCATCTAGAATTGCAAAATAATCCTTAAGTCAGCTCAAAAATTGTTTACATAGAAGTTTGTGCCATTACAAACAACTATGTCCAAAACTATTTTACTCGAAACTTGAAGTCTTTGATTCTCAGCATCCACTATATCTTCAATGTTGTAACTCTACCTCTGAATGACTCAGCATCCATTGATCACTCAACATTTGAATCACTCGGCATCAACTGTCTTCTCAGCACTTGAGTGACTCGACACTTACTATTTACTTGACACATACTATATATCTCACTCAACATACACTATTTGACAACTTATGCTCATCATACATTATTTATTTGGCATGAACTAAGTTCTATCTAGTAAATGAATTAAGTGTATTGTCACTCATATGTCAAAACCAATATCAAATTAACAGCTCATACTCTCGGTTCATCTCCTTTTGTTAACACAAGTACATGTGGACGAATTGTGTAAATCCAAAGTTGACTGGAAATGGTCCTACTGAGAAAACTCAACCTTGGGGATGGCTCCATGTGTCATCATCTCGCTTCATCACTATGATGGTGCCCGAAGATAGCGAGGTAACTTGGGCCATTGATTTTCTTTGTTATACCTGCTACATGGGGTCCACTAGTGGGACACATGTCAACATCACGTTGTAATGCCATATAAAGAAGGACACTTTGCATGATGGCAATAGTCATTGATCTATTCAATATTGTGAACTTAAGATAAAGGGAGTTCAATCCCCATGTCCACGCAACATGATCTTGTGATATCACTATCTTGGGAATTAGATCTAATGCTGACATACACATCGTTGATTTTTGAACCTGTCATTTATCACATGTTTTAAAAGGAAAGCACAGTCGGTGAGCTTCCCTTTTAAAAAAAAATTAACAAGGTGGAGTATGGGGAACCATGGTAAGACTTTTCCTTGGTAAAGAACACTTACGTCCCTTTATGTATAAGAACCCTTATTTTTTAAAGAAACTTAGGGTGAAAGATCTTGCCCGTTAAAATAAAAAGGGAACTAAGGTTAGGACTATAAAGTGGTATGACCTAGACATTTATGAACATGTCTCATGAAAAAGGTCCCCTCTTTTAAGTAAAATGAAAAGGTAACAACGAAATAGAACATTTAGGGCATCCTCGTGGTTTTACTTAGGGTTTCGCCTTAAAGCCTTAATTACTAGGATTTATCTCAAGCAAGGGAAAAACATAATGAATCTAAACAAATGAAGGAACCCCGTTGATGATAATAAAAAAAGACACAATTTCTAGGGTACATACCAACAGTTTAAACATAGTTTAACAATTTGTAATAGGTGCCAATTACAATAGCATACGTTCATAATTGATGAAAACATTAAAGGAACATGAAAAGGGATGGAAAGTTTTTTTTTAAACACAAGTAAGAAATATACTCTTTGACCATCAAAGTCAATATATGAATGTTGCAATCTATTATTATCTAACTAGAATCATAATAACATTAACAAACCCCTATCATATCTACAAGTGCATTCTTGCAACCTTGAAATCTTACATTTCATTGAGAAAAATGGGTGAACAATGGTGAAAACATATGAAAATAGGGAATTGTTGGTGTAAATTAGTATTTAATTATTACACTTTACTTAAGTTTACTTAGGTTAATGCATTATTTTATTATTTCTTAGGTGAGATACTTAGGAGTTTGCGTACTCTTATGAGTTGTCATGTTGACAACATTGGAGTAAGCAACTCTAATTTAGCACATGGTGTCTACAACACTGGAGGTTGCATAATTAACTGAGTTGTCATGTAGACAACACAGTTATTCGCACTCTTATTTTAGCACATGGTGTCTACAACAATATTTTGCATGTTACACCTTTGTAGGCTTATCCTCTCATCATCGCACATACTCCTGTGCTTAATGGAGGATAATCCACTTCTGGTGGACATGTTCTTGGTTGTATGACTTATCAGTATGTTGATTTCTAGGTGCTCTAGAAGCATTCCAGAGACCTTTATATACAGGCACTCCTAGTGTACTTTCATATCAATTCATATAAATCCATATTGAATGAATATCATATCATCATTCTCATCATACTCTTTTGGTCTATTGTCATGCTTGTGCTTGAGTTATTTGGTCTTAGGTGAATTTTCCCCTAAGGAAAATTCTTACATGGTATCAGAGCTTGGGGAGATCTCTTCTTTAGCACCTTGACCTAGATCCAAAGAATCTATAATCATTGGAAGTGTCTAGAGCCAAAGCAGACCTTGCCATTGTGTCTAGAATGTCAATTCGGTGAAATTTGACTATAAAATTTGCCATAGTCAAAATTGAGGCAACATTTTTTTACAAACCGGCAACCCAAAGGCCCGATTTGCAAAATTGTTATAATCATTTTAGATCTCTGAATTTAAATTTCAAATCTGCATATTTTATCATTTGCATCTCTCCTATTTTTTTTGGATCTGCATTATTTTCTGGAATTTTTTTGGCCATCAGGCCAATAGGAGAGATTTTTTGCAAGATTGAAGCTTGCTGGTGCAAATTAGATATTTGCATCACATTCAGAAGGTCAAAAAACCTCCAAATCAGATTTTGTTTCATCCAAATCAGAAATCTGAGGCCAAATCTAGAGCCATTTGTTTTTTGGAGGCGCGACAGCGGTGATTTAGAAAAAATAATTACAGTAGCGATTTTCAAACAATGATATCTCCCTCATATGGACTCCTTTTTGCGAGCAATTTTTTTTTGTTTTGGGTTAGAATTTTATGATCTACACATTGGTGCTGGTGGTTTGAGATCTCTATTCTTGAATTTTTTTGCAACTCGCAAATCTCAATTTTGGCCACTTCAAATGCTTAATATGGGCTCATCTGGACACATAATTAGGTTCCATTTTTTTTGTAAGTGCATTTTTTTTGTCTACTTTCTAGATCTGCAATCAGATTATAGTAACTATGGACAGCAATATTCCTTTCAAAAATAGGACCTAAACTGGCATGTGGCTATTGCACTAAGTGCCAAATCATACATTGGGGGGGTTGATTGATAATTTTTGCATTTTGGGGGGTGCATACATTTATTGATCTCATGGAGTCTTGTCACATATGTCAATCTAGTTTAAAACTGAAGGTGACACCGAGGAACTATCAGAAATGGAGTGCCTTAATCATTGCTCATCTGAGAGAACATAAGGAAGTGTTTCCTTCTCTGTACTCAAAGATATCACCTTTGTTCGAATATCTTCCTTTTCTTCTTTGCTTTATGTATAGCAGTATGAGTAAGGAATCTTTTGCTCCTCTTAGACTGACAAGTTTTCCTCATGATGTTTGGATGACTCTTTGGGAAGCATATGGAGATCCACGAGTCCCTCCATTTCCTAAGGGCATTCTATCTCCAGTCACTCCTGTTATGGTACCTCCAACTCCAAATGAGATCACACCTCCTGATACTGCTGTTGCTACTACTGATCTAGTTCAAGCCACAAATGCTCCTGGTTTAGTGTAGTAGGAAACATTATGTCTTCCTACTTCAGCTTCATGGGACGACTTCCTTCCAAATATTGCAAGGTTTTTTGTGGAGTCTCACATTAAAGATGTGGGAGACATCATTGATGATATTCATCTTCTCTTTGTTGAAGTGAATACTTCATCCATTACCACAGTGATAGGTCCAGCACAGCGGGGTACACCTTGTCTTCTAGCTCCATCATCAGTGGAGGACTTCTTGACAAATATTTTAGGTTTGTTCGTGGAGTCCCATATAGCAAATTTGGGAGACATCTTTCATGATCTACATCTTCTCTTTGATGAAGCAGAATCTTCTTCAGTTGTCATGAGGGTTCACTTTGACCCTCTTGTCTATTCTGTACATGATCAGTCTTCATAGATTGAGGTGATTGTGGATCCTTATGTCCAGTAGTTGCCGAAGGTCTCTTTATCATTTGAGGAGACAGTTGACTCTTTGGGATAGGTTCTACATTCATCCTTGCTAGATCTGCACTTGTTCTTTTCAATAGTGTTGGAAAGGGTGACCATCAGCATCGACACAAGGACAATTGAGCAGGTTTCAGAGACACCTTTCATCATCAAGATTCTTTCCACACACAGGGGAAGCATCTCACCTATACCTATGATATTTTTTCTTCCAAAGGGGAGGAACATTATTCAATGCTCATGGATTAGTTTCTACATCAGAGAAGCTATTACTGATCAACACACTACATTTAGGGGGGGGGGGGACTTCTCTTTTATGGGGTGGACTTTTTCCTCGAATGGGGTTTTCTCCTTCTAATTCTCTATTGTATATACTTGATGTATGTCGTAATGGGGGGGTCTTGATTACTCCATCCATCCATCCATCTTGTCTTTTCATCTCTCTTTTTGGGGGAGGGTTTTTCCCATGACGCTTTCCCTCTTTCTCCGCTTTATGAGAGATTGCATTGCATTATGTACATGGGTAACTAATATGGCCTAGTAGCCGAGACCCATCATGCATTTCATTCTAGCTTTCATAAGCTTGAGTGCATTCCCTTAAGTTGCACTTAAGGGGGGGTGTTGGTGTAAATAAGTATTTACTTATTACACTTTACTTAAGTTTACTTAGGTTAATGCATTATTTTATTATTTCTTAGGTGAGACACTTAGGAGTTTGTGTACTCTTATGAGTTGTCATGTTGACAACACTGGAGTAAGCAACTCTAATTCAACACATGGTGTCTACAACACTGGAGTTTGCATAATTAACTGAGTTGTCATGTAGACAACATAGTTGTTCACACTCCTATTTTAGCATATGGTGTCTACAACATTATTTTGCATGCTACACCTTTGTAGACTTATCCTCTCATCATCGTACTTACTCCTATGCTTAATGGAGGATAATCCACTTTTGGTGGACATGTGCTTGGTTGTATGACTTATTAATATGTTGATTTTTAGGCATTCTAGAGGCCTTTATATACAGGCACTCCTAGTGTACTTTTATATCAATTCATATCAATACATATTGAATGAATATCATATCATCATTCTGATCATACTCTTTTGTTCTACTGTTGTGCTTGTGCTTGAGTTCCTTGGTCTTGGGTGAATTTTTCCCTAAGGAAAATTCTTACAGAAATAAATATAAAATAACAATATAAATATCATGTGATAATAACTAAAATAACATAAATTAGTATGTATCAAAAACAAGTCAAAAGTAGAAAAATCATAAGAGAACCAATTAGATGTGAAGAAACATTTTTGTTATAATTGTGATGAAGCCACCACATGTCGATTTTTATTACTTGATCCATTGAGCATTAGATTTTTCTAATGAGTTATAGTGCCTGCAGTTTTTTTAAAAACTTATTAAGACACAAAATCATTTCAATCACCCTTCTCAAAACAATATTAACTTGTGTACATTATAAATCAATGTTTTACACTATTGTTGTCAATATGTGGCCCTTACAATATGTTTTTGGCTATAAAATTGTCAGCTTTAGTTATTTCGCCTCACTTTTAACTCTTGTTTATTTATTTAGCTTAGTTAGTTGTTATTGGATTGTTTTCACTCTACTTTAAACTCTTCATTTTTTTAATATCCTCTATAATCTTTCTTTCTTTTTTGTTTTATTTTTTAATTGATTTAAGTTTTAATTTTTAAATTATTTTAATTCAATATAGTTTTTTCACTTTTAAATATTGATTTTTAGTTTTTATAATTTATTTAGTCAATAGAATATTTATGAGAGGATGTAATTTTTAGGTTGTTACTTTTTATAATATTTATTTTCTCCTTCAAATTTTTTGAAGAGATTTTTTTTAATAGAGATTTTCTTAAAATATTATTTTATTCATATATAATAAATTAAAAATAAATATTATTTTAATAATTACTACTCTATTTCAAAATAAAAAATTTAATTATTTTATTTAAATTGAAAATTAGTTATTATTTAATTTATTATATATGATTATATTTTTAAAAATGTTCTTATTATTATCAAGAATTGTTAGGCTTATGGTTGCAATGCAATTACTAGTTATAAATAGTCTAAAGTCACTCTAAGGTGGGGCCCTATAAGAGAGGTTAAGCTTCTATTTTCAAAGAACTAGAGGTCTCATGGAGAAGAAAATAAATTACTATATTATTAGTTAGAATCTTCTCCATTAAATTAGAACCCTATTTGAGTACAAAAAATATAATAGGACTAGATTTTGCCCCACCATCATAAGAAACATTAAAAGCTTAAATTCTTCTAAACAAATAAAACTTCAACCAAACAATTTTTTATATTTAAAAATTAAGTTTGTCTATTTTAAACATTTTAAATATTAAATTCATTGTAATTGTATTCATAATTTATTTTATTTTTACTTATTTCTTAAATAAAACATTTAATAATGATTTCTCATTATTCAAAACAAAGTAGTGGGATTGTGATGATGATGACTTGTAATAATTGTTGTGGAAAGTTGACAAGGAGAGTAGAACGGGGGGTCGTGGAGGGGAAGCGTGTGTCCTTGTCTGGTGGAGGTTACTAGTAGCTACCATTACTTATTATTAATCAAATAATTTGGTACACCTCATAACGAATCAATCTTAAACAGTATTTCCCTTCACCGTATATTGTCCTCCCTCCTTTCGTGCCATCGCCTGGCATATAGGCATACATAGCTATTTGTGTTGCACAATGTGATGTTGACATTATTTTATATCTTGTGTAGTTTTAGATATATATATATATTGCAAAGTTAAAATTATATGTTAATATTTTTTAATTTGAATACTTAAACTATTGTAAGTTTTTTTAATTTTTGAATTGAAATTATTAATATAAAGAATTAAAAAATAGTAATTTTTAATTTGTAATCAAATTTATTAGTACATAGAAAATAATTATTAGTTTTTCTTATTTAATTAAATTTATAAATATATAATATTTAAAAATATTTATCTTTTATAAAAAATTAAAGTTTGATTCTATGTGTGTGTGTGAGAACACAAAAATATAATGATATTTAGTAGTTCTAATTTTGAGAAAATATAAACATAATATAATTTTAAATAATATGAATATATATTTTATTCTATTTCTTTCTTTAAGCTTTATGTGCATATAGTTTCTATACATTATTTAAAATTCTCATACATATATATGAATTTTAAATATTTGTAGGGTTATTTTTCCATTTGATTTTTTCATTAATCATCCATATTCTTTGACTCTTTTAGTTTTTCTTTCATTCTTTCATTTATTTTATTTTATTACTTTGTTTTGTTTTTTTTTTAAATTTATTTTATCCTAATTGTTTAGGTGTTAGATTTTGTCAATTTCTCAACTTAGCTCTTTATGTTCACTCATTAATTAATTATTTTATTCTCTCTCTATTTTATGACTTTTTATTCCTCTTTTCTAGGTGTCATTTTACAATTCTATTATTTATTTATTTATTTTCTTTTTTAAAATAGTTAATTCATAGTTTTTACTTTGTAATTTTTTCAGAAACAAAATGGACAATTGGTTCGACCGGAAAAAAAGGCTTATGGCCCAATCCCCTATATTCGGCCCCCTACAACTAGAATCCACCTGGGTGGCCCCTACTATTCTAAGGCCCCCGGGTCCCCTTTTTAGATTATTGAAGCGGTTGGGCCCTACCCCTACTATTATCAGGTGAAGGGCTAAATTCTCTACGTAACATGCCCCTGATGAACCCCTACTATCTATAGGCACGATTGAACCCCTACTATCTATAGGCATGATTGCCACCAACCCCTACCTTTATAATGCCCCACTCGTTATAATAGTAGGGTAGGGTGCCCGCCCCCTAGTCTAATATTGGAAATTTGTGAAAATAATCTAATTAATATATTAAAAAATAATCTTAATTTTTTTATTAATTTATATAACAATAATCTAATTAATATATTATTTTTTATTTTTTATAATGATTATTGCATACTATATTATTTATCTGCAAAGCCATTTAATTTCTAACAAAAAATATTTATTATCATTCATTCTCACTTCCTTTACATTTTTATTTAGTTTAAATATACATTATAGATTGAAATTGAGGGACACCATAAGAACACTAAGAATTCTTTATTATCATTCATTCTCACTTCCTTTACATTTCTATTTATTTTAAATATATATTATAGATTGAAAATGAGAGACACCATAAGAACACTAAGAATTCTTTATTATCATTCATTCTCACTTTCTTTACATTTCTATTTATTTTAAATATATATTAAAGATTGAAAATGAGGGGCATCATAAGAACATTGAGATTGGAACTTAAGAATAAGAAGTTGATCACTACTATAATATAAATATAAACTTATTTATATTATTTAAAAATAAAAAATATAATTTTGTAGTAACAAATTGAAGATTTTTTTAAAATTGGAATTAAGATTATACATTAATTAATTAATTAAGAATATAAAAGTATGAACATAATAACTTCATTTAAATTATTTTGAATTTATGATTAAATAAATTATCCTTCAAACAAACAATTAAAATTACAGAATTGCTTTTTAAATGATAAAAAATAATAACATTTATTAATATGCGAAATAGATATACATTAAAAAATTAAAATTTTAATGTGTTAAAATAATATTTTCTAATATTATATACTAATAAATTTGATTAAAAATAAAAACTTATTATTATTATTATTTAATATTGTATACCAATAAATTCAATTAAAAAATAAAGAATTTAATATTATTGTATTTATTATAAAGTTATCTATGACTTTTAATGTTCATATTAAGATGATTGGGTGGACTGTGTTGCCTTTGTTTAAAATTTTGTGTGGTTGGGAGATTTGTGGCCTTTAGATCCACAATAGAGATGGTGCGCAAGTGGGTTAGCCAAAAATAGAAGATTATGGGTAGTGTTGATATTTCTACTATGTTGAGTGGCCTCTTCTGTTTTAAATTCTCTGCTGAGGAGAATTTAAATTTTATACTTTAGGGTACTTGGTACTTTGGGAAACATTGTCTTGCATTAACAAAGTGACACCCAGGCTTTGATGCTAGTGTGGAACTCGATAAGCTAGCTCCTATCTGGGTAAGGCTACCTGGATTACCACTTGAATTTTGGGATGAAAAGATACTAAGGTGGATAGGAAATTCCTTTAGTCACTTTGTGACTACGGACAAGGTGACAAGGCAGAAATCTAGGCTAGTGTATGCTAGATTCAGTGTGAATGTGGCATTGAATCAAGCTCTCCTGACTGTAGTTACCCTTAAAACTAAGTGGGAAGAGAAGTACCAACACATGGAGTATGAGAATGTTGGGCTTTTCAGTTAGAAATGTGGGTAATTTGGACATCTTATAGTTGACTGTAAATTTCAAATGCAGAAAGAGAAACATAAGGTTGGATCCCCTAGAATAGTTAAAGAGATTGTGGGGGAACCTTTGAATGCCTCAAGACTGGAGGAGGAGGGAGCTGATGTCCAAAATATAGAGGATAACATGATTTAGGATATCCTGGTTAAGAGAGTTGAGGGGCACAGTGTACCTAAAGCAAGGGAGGTTTTAGAAGAAAATAGAGAAATGGAAGTATACCCATTTAGATGTGAGATAGAGGAATTAATTAGTTCACCACTAGGGGGGCTTAAGGAAGGATAAATTATGGAAGAGGGTGAAATAGTGGCACACCACTCCCTTCCTAGTTTGTTAGCAAGTCTGGGAGATATTTGCTTAAAGGAACATATTGAGGTAGATTGTGGTACCTAGGAATAGGTGTGCACTCGCCTAAGAGTGATAAAGGCCTCCCCTATGGAAATTGCTGCTAAGGAATGACAAGTTTGGAGAGAGAAGAAAGGAACTAAGCCCCATCTTACTGAAAGAGAGTGAGATTGGGGAATGGGAAGTGCAAAAAAGAAAGAAAATGGGGGGGAAGAAACCAGATGTAGGAACTTGTGGGACAACGGAAAGACCGTCTAGTAGAGCAACCAGGACAAAACAAGCAGCAAGGGATGTGGCCAATGGTAAGCATCTTACATTGGAGACTGTAACAAGAGGTAAGAAATGAAATTCCTCTCTTGGAATCTAAGGGGGTTAAATAATCCCCATAAGCAATATGCTCTAAAGTAGTATATAGTTCAGGAAAGAGTGGATTGTGTGTTAATTCAAGAAACGAAAATGTCTAGTGCTAATTTTGTTAGACTAGTTAGTCATGTCTGGTCGGGAGCTACCTTTGTACATATGGATGCTAAGGGAGCCTCAAGGGGTATTGCAACCATGTGGAACCCGTGTTCTATGACTGGCATTGAAATATGGAAGGACACAAATTTTATAATTATGAAGTTCCAAACTAGTAACCAAAAATGGGGCTTATTAACATTTATGCTTCTAACAACAAAGTGGAGAGGAAGGAAACCTATGGAAGCTGGAAAGGATTATAAATACCATGAAAGATGAATAGTTAATGTGTATGGGAGATTTTAATACCCCTCTCTATCACTCAAAAAAATTAGGTGGAAACAGAGACAACCCTAAAAGCATGCAAGATCTTCATGATTTTATGGGTAGAATGGATTTTATTGATGTTATTTGAGAAGGAACCCATTCACGTGGACTAACAATAGAAAAGGAAGAGAGCTAATCCAAGTAAGATTGGACAAATTAATGGTGTCAGGGAATTGGGACAGTCTGGGTAATTCTCTTCTGGAGAATCTCACAAGAACTATCTCAGATCACTCCCCTCTAATGTTTCATTGGAAGGATGGTTTAAGAGGAGGATCAAAACCTTTCAAATATGAAATTATGTGGCAGTCCCACCCAGAATTTAAAGATTGTATCTAAGAATGGTGGAATATAAAAATTGATGGTACTGCTATGTATAGACTAACACAAAAGTTAGACAATACTAGAAGGAATGTTAAGGGTTGGGCTAAGAATTCCTTCGGTGACTTGTTTAAAATTAAAGGGGAAGTGGAGGAAAAACGTAAAAAGCTACAAAAAGAGATTGTGGGGGGTAATAACCTAGAGGCTATTACTCAGGAGGAGGAGGAATATAGAAAAAAATGGAAGGACATCATTTTAAGGGAAGAAATTTATTGGAAGCAAAGATCGAGGATTCAGTGGCTAACCAAGGGTGACGGGAACACTACTTTCTTCCATAGGTCTGCTTCCAATCATAAAAGAAGAAACATGATAAACAAGTTGGAAGGAGAAGGGAGGAGAGAATATAAAGAGCAAGAAGAGATGGGGAGACATGCAGTAGAATATTTTTGCAAGGCCTATAAGAAGGACAACAATAGAGGAAATCAGGTTATCAGAAGAAGTTTGATAAATACAATCCCACAGGTGCTTGGAGACATGGAGATAATTGCATTTTAGGTAACATCATAGAAGAGGAAGTGAAAAGGGTTGTGTTCTCAATGAAAGCTTATAAGGCCCCAGGTCCTCATGGCTTCCTTGTTGCATTTTTCCAGCATTTTTGGGAAGTCATTAAAGGTGAACTGATATGGGCTACTAGAGATTTCTTCGAAATGAGGGAAGATGTTAAAAAGGATAAATAAAACCTTTATTCCTTGGTTCCCAAGACCCTGACACCAGTGAGTCTATTGAATTTTAGACCGATAAACCTCTGTAATATAGTGTATAAGATATTTGCAAAAGTGTTAGTCAATAGAATTAAGCCTTTCCTGGAAAGTATTATAGGAACACCACAAAAGGGGTTTGTGTTGGGCAGACAAATCCTTGATGCAACAATTACTAAACATGAAATTATACATTCTATAAATTTAAAAAAAAAAAAAAAAAACTTAGTATGGCTTTCAAGCTGGATATATCTAAGGCATATGATAAGGCTAAGTGGGATTTCCTTTATGATGTGCTTGGAAGAGTGGGGTTTAATAATAGAGTTACAAACCTAATTAAGAGGATGGTAGGGACAGTTCAGTATGATGTCCTTCTAAATGGATCTCCTTGGGGTAATTTTTTTATGGAAAGAGGACTAGGACAGGGTGACCCATTGTCTCCTTATCCTTTTATTATGGTGGCAAAGGTGTTGGGGAGATCATTTTCTAAATTGGTTAACATAGGATGTGTGAAAGGAATAAATCTTGCAACTACCGTTGATACTGAGGTGTTGCAGCAATTCGTTGATGACACAGTTCTATTTGGGGAATCTTCTATTATGGAAGTTGAGGCTTGGAAAAGTATACTTAAAAACTATGAAGAAAGTGCAGGGCAGCAAATATATTACTCTAAGAGTAAGTTTTACTTCTTCAATACAGAGGCTAATATGCAGAGGAGGACAAGGAACATATTATGTTGTTAGTCAGCCAACCTCCCGGATATATATCTTGGACTACCGCTAACCACTAGGGAGGTGACTAATGAATTTTGGAACACTATTGTTGAAAGAACCTAAAGGAAGCTGGCAAGATGGAAGGGGAAGATTCTAGTAATGTAGGTAAATTACAGTTACTCTCTACAGCACTCTAAGGTATTCCAATTTATTTTTTGTCCCTTTTTAAGATCAATCAGAATATGGCTGACAAAATAGAGAAAATACAAAGGAAATTTCTGTGGTCAGGAATGGAAAATAAGAACAAATTAAACCTGGTTATTTGGGAGGAGGTTTGTAAACTGAAGGAAAGGGGGGGGATTGGGAGTTAGAAGACTTCGAGACCTGAATAAGGCTCTCCTTGCAAAAGTTGGATGGAGGTTGGGAGAAGGAAATAGTGATTGCAGGTCACCATCTCCAGTTTACACACTGTTCCTAAAAGAGAAAATGATTAATTTTCAATTGTCTCGAATTAATCGAGGGTTGAACCCTTCCTTGCACAATCCACAAAAATTCTATGCAGCATTCAAATCAATTCTGATGGCTCTGTAGAATCTCCTCTGTGAGTTATATGTGCATAATCTTGCTGTTCCAGATGATAAAGATTGGAATTCATTGTTATATGTGGGAGATGTACAGTTTAGGGCAGTTATGTCATGGATGCAGAATGAGATTAGTCGAGAGAACCAGGCCGCTCCTTATAGAGAAAAGGAAATGTTTGAACCATTTTATATTCGACTAGAGGTGCAAAACACTCACAGAGTATTCTTCGATTGGCTTTTTGTTAGCAATAATCAAAGTGTTGCTGACAAAATTCACCCTGTACATGAACAAGCATTTCTGGATTGGGAGCAACATTGTTCTGCAAATGCCCCTGATGCTATACAAGCCTCCCTTCAAAGATGGATTCAATTACCATAATATCTGAAAACAAGGGAGTTGCACTCTCCTCAAAATCTGGAGTTGGCCATCAGCAGGATGCCCAGGTATATGATGTTAGGTAGAAGTCAGAAAAATTATTGGGTACCTCTTCGTTTCCAACCACCAATACTCTTGCATCTTATGCTTGAAAAGTATGATTCATTTGTTGAATATAACATGATTGTTGAAGAACAAAAATGGGAAAGGTTGAAACAAAATCATGGATATTTTAATTATAGAGCTCATGAATTAGGGGAGAAAATCGCTAATGATATAAGGTTGCGGATGAGGATCAGAAACCTATAGATGCTAAAGGGACTAGCCTCAGGACGGTTGAGGGAAAAAATGATGACATGAAGAAATATAAGTCTTTTTGGCCCTTTTTGTGAACATTTGTCTATAACATACTGAACTTTATCATCTTTTAGTATACATGTTTTGAACTTTTGATGTATAAAGTATGGACGTAGGGCATAAAAATGATAATCGGAATTATATCTAAAAAGTGGTTCATTTTGTGGTTAAAATATTTCTTCATGAATGTTTGATATGGGTAGATCTTCCTGCATCCAAAGAGATTGCAAAAACTGTTTGTTGAATAATTAATGCCTTTTCCTTGTAAACTAATAAATGTAAATAAATGTTTGCAAGAAGTCTTTTGTGTATTAAATGTTGATCGCAGGAATACAAGCTGAGCTAGAGTTAAAAAAAAAAAACTCCGAAGGAATAGCGCTAAGGCATTGATGGTATTAAAGAGAAGCGTTATGACACCGTTGCAGCTAGAGACTTGGCGGCAAAGATAGAAGGAACTTTTTTTAATGAATAACAAAGAGGGACCTGATAAAGCAGCCGAGCAAGGAAGCAAGCATCAAAGCGATCGATTAAAGATGCAAAGCACGATACCTGGATTCCTAGAAGCTATTTAAAGTCAGATAAAAGAGCAAATCTAGTATTTTCTGTGATCTATATTTGTGGGGAATTTAAGGGATAATTAATGTCTTTACAATTGCATGCTTGCAATCTTAAGTTGTAACTGACTTTCCTTCATGAGGAAGTTGTAATTATAGGAGTTTGTTGTTTTCCTTCCTTTTAAATAAGACCTCGTCTATATCTATGAGGTTAGGTAGTGAACAGACAGATAGAGTTGATAGACATCTTGTTTTCCAAGTTATTGTAATACTGCATATTTGAATGAATACATGACTTTGCTGAGTTTTTATACTTTTGTCTGAGTTGATCTTTTCCTTCATTCTTTCGTGGGGGCCCATGCAGAAGGTGGAGTTTACTTTAGTAAGTAGGAGTTAGATTCATTTTTCTAAGTTAAGATTAGAACTGTTGTTCCTGCAGCCACTGGAAACAGAACCAGTCACTGTTCTTGCAACAGTAGGTGCATAGATGTATGGTTAAATAATTAGAATTCCCTTCCAAGTATTTGATAGTTGTCTTTCCTTTGGATAAACTAGATTTCCTTAATGGTTATTGCATTCAAGGTAGTGACTTTTAGCGAAACTAGAGCATATACTTTGCAGACATAATCTCAAGTTCATGCTCTTGGATTGACATTTAATGAAGATCAACATAGTACTTTGGTAGTAAGGGATGTCCAATCCTATAACTAAAAAGGTGTTATATTGATTAGACACTTCCTTTTTCTTCCATGTCTTGTTCACTTGTATTTTAACTTCTTCAACATCAACCTTTCTTTTGCCTTTATTGAATTCACTCGTAGGTTCTTTTGACCTTGTCGGACAATTTATGCTGATGTGACCAGTCTTCAAATAGCTAAAACATGTAGTTTGACTTAACCATCTTCTGTAGTCACTTTTGAAATGTGTTGTAATGCAATTCTCAGCAACATGTCCATACTCTTGACAATAGTGACAACTATACCTTGTATTCAGTATGGTTTACCTTAGCTTGCTTATTTGATGACCAATTAGGCTTGGATCTGCACTCATATGCTCTATGTCCGTACTTCTTATAGCTGAAATAGTAACCTTCAAACCTTTTGTGCTTGTATCTTGGTCTTGCATTCATGTGCCTAATGTCCTTGATTATTGCACTCATGATAGTTACCCATGAATTTATTCTTAGGGTTCTGATTTTCATTGTTGCTCCTACAAACATTTATTATATGACCTATCTTTCCACAATTATGACAAGTAGGTTTGTAGTTCTTACCTTTTTTGTTTCTTTGTTCACCGTTTTTAGATGATTCTCCTTCTTTAGTGCTAGTGTATCCCAATCTAGTAGTATCATCATTAGATCTAGGAGATCTCATTAGTTTCTCAAATACTTGATGGCTTCACTAGGTTTGTTGAAACTTTCTACAAATTATTTTTATCTTTTCAGATCATTTTTTAGTTGTTCATTATGTAATTTCAGGGTTGTGATCTCAATATCCTTTCTATTCAATTCATGATTGGTAATCATCATTTGATTCATTGTTTCCAATTGCATATGCGCAATCCTATTTACCTCTAATGTCTTCTCTTCTAGCCTATTGGTCAGTATCCTTTTGTCATCTTCAATCATGACTTTGTCTTCCTTAGCTTTCTTTTTTATGTTCGATCATCTCGCATAGAAATATTGATTGGGCTTATTTTTCTATCTTAAGATTTTCGACCTCTTCAATTAGGGCACCATTCTTTTCCATCAGATTTGAAACTGCTGCATCAAATTCATTTGAGTTTCCATCTACAAATAATTCAATAGTGTCTACCTCTTAGTAATATGTGTCATTTTCTTCAATAGCTATCTCTTTCCTTCTCTTTAATGAGTTCTTTAAATCATCTCTTGCTTCATTTAGTTGATGTAGGGCAAGCTGGATTTTAATCTTCTGATTCTCAATAGTCTTTCCCAACTTGCAGACTTCCATCTTCAAGATCTTTCCTCAAAGCTGCAAAGCTTTCCTTTCCAAAGAACACAACTTTGATACCAATTGTTGGAAATACAATAAGGAAAGTAAACTCTAAGGGGGGGGGGGGGTTGAATCATTCCTTCAAAACTTTAACCATAAAATCATTCACCACACATCCATCTCACAATTTGCATGTAAATTGAAATACCAAACTAAGCATGTTTATCCATAGCATGAAATCAAATAAACATTCAACACATATATGACACGAGATATTTGGTCAATGAGAAGGTAAAATTGGGGTGGGGATGACACCCACAAATCTTTACTACTATAGTTGTAAAGTGTATCCAATGAAGGTTACAATGTTTGATCATAAACTATGATCTACCTTGTGAAAGGTCTGCACTATTAAAGGCTTACAAGATTGTTAGATATTACCCTGTTAAAGGATTTCAACACCTTGTTAGAAGTGTGTTTGATTAAAGGACTTAAAATTAAAATGAAGAAAGCACCTTGTTAAAGGATTTACAATAGCCTGTCAAGACTACTCTGTTGAGAAATTAAATGATTCATTTGTTAGAATGTCTCGGCAATGATCTTGCAGTTAGCACTCTGCTACTAGATAACATATCACCTCTTTTCATGTATCTTTGATCCTATATGATCAGATGTATTACTTTTGTCCTCTAACTTCTTTCCTATGCTCTCTTCTAACTAATTATGCAATTCATAACTTGATTCACAACTCCTTAGCCACCATGAATTCTTTGTTTATGCATGCAAACTTCTCTCTTTGCTCATACAATGTTTTAGGGTTTGCCTTCCTTACAAAGACCTAGGTGAATTAGGGTTAGGTATGAATCAACAATTGTGATTCATCCATTTTGCCACTTAATCCATCCCTTCAACTGATTGGTTGCATGTACTGCATAGGGATCCTCAATATAGATTCATTCTTATCATCTAGAATTACAAAACAATCCTTAAGTCAGCTAAAAAATGGTTTACATATAAGTTTGTGCCATTACAAACAACTATGTCCAAAACTATTTTACTCAAAACTTGAAGTCTCTAATGCTTAACATCCACTATATCTTCAATGTTGTAACTTGGCCTTTGAATGACTTGGCATCCATTGATCACTCGACATCTAAATCACTTAGCATCAATTATCTTCTTGGCACTTGAGTGACTCGACACTTACTATATACTTGGCACATATTGTATATCTCACTCAGCATACACTATTTGACAACTTATGCTCATCATACATTACTTATTTGGCATGAACTAAGTTCTATAGATAGTAAATGACTTAAGCGTATTGTCACTCATATGTCAAAACCAATGTGAAATTAATAGCTCATACTCTCGGCTCATCTCCTTTTGCTGACACAAGTACATGTGGATGAATTGTGTAAATCCAAATCTGACTAGCAATGATCCTACTGAGAAAACTTAACCTTGGGGACGGCTCCACATGTCATCATCTTGCTTCATCACTATGAGGGCATTCGAAGATAGCGAGTTAACTTGGCCATTGATTTTCTTTGTTATACTTGCTATATGGGGGCCACTAGTGGGACACTTGTCAACATTGAATTGTAACGCCATGTAGAGAGAAGGACACTTTGCATGATGGTGACAGTCATTGATATGTCCAATACTGTGAACTTAAGATAAAGGGAGTTCAGTCTCCATGTCCATGCGACATGATCTTGCGATATCGCTATCTTGGGAATTAGACCTAGCTTTGACACGCACATCATTGATTTTCGAACTTGTCATTTATCATATGTTTTAAAAGGAAAGCACTGGTGAGCTCCCCTTTTTAATTTTTAATTTTTTAACAAGGTGGAGTATGGAGAACCATGGTAAGACTTTTCCTTGGTAAAGAACACTTAGGTCTCTTTATGTATAAGAACTCTTATTTTTAAAAGAAACTTAGGGTGAAAGAGCTTGCCCTTTAAAATAAAAAGGGAACTAAGGTTAGGACTATAAGTAATATGACCTAGATATTTATGAACATGTCTCATGAAAAAGGTCCCCTCTTTTAAGTAAAATGAAAAGGTAACAATGAAATAAAACATTTAGGGCATCCTCATGGTTTTACTTAGGGTTTCACCTTAAACCCTTAATTACTAGGGTTTATCTCAAGCAAAGGGAAAACATAATGAATATGCACTAATGAAGGAACCCCATTGATGATTAAAAAAAGACACAATTTCTAGGGTACATACCAACAGTTTAAACATAGTCTAATAATTTGTAATAGGTGTCAATTACAATAGCATATGTTCATACTTATGAAAACATTAAGGGAACATGAAAAGGGATGGAAAGTGTTTTTTAAAACACAAGTAGGAACTTTGACCATCAAAGTCAATATATGAATGTTACAATTTAATATTATCTAACTAGAATCATAATAACATTAACAAACCCTGTCATATAGGCAAGTGCATTCTTGCAACCTTGAAATCTTACATTTCATATAGAAAAATGGGTGAACTATGGTGAAAACATTTGAAAATAGGGAATAAATATAAAATAAAATTTTTTTTTTTTGATGAATAGTCCTTTTCAATTAATAAAATTTACTAAGATTACAATTCACAAAAAAGGGGCCGGGGGATACAAGATCACCTCGCGAATAAGTTCACATGGCCAAAGCCGAAAAAAACAACATGGCCTCAGCCAGAAACTATTAACTATTTATCAAAAACAAAAAAAAAAAATTTTAACAACCTCAGGCTGCCAAGGCAGTACTAGCAAAGGGAGGATCATCTTTATCAGGAAATCCCCACGCATCAATGGGATTGTGGGGCGAACTAGGAACAGTCCAGCTATCAGCAACATCAGTAGGATTTGGGGTAGTCGCAGTCTCCACATCCTTCTTTTCTGGCCACAGAGGAGAAATTGCCAAGCCCAGCCGAGGAAACTTGCCAGAGTGTGCCCGTCCAGGGGGAGGAGCCGGGGACTAGCCAGAAGCCCGCCCAAGGGGAGGAGCTGGGGACCAACCAGAACCACCACACGGTGGGGAAGCGGAGCGGTGCCTCCAACCGCCATGTCCACCACTAGGAGAGCGGTGGCGAGGACCCTGGGAGTGCGGCCTGTGTGAATGGTGGCCAGAGGACTAGCGTCGGGAACAATGATCGCAAGATGAAGAGGCATTGACCGAGGCATCCAGAGGCACTCTGGCAATGGTGCATGGAGCATTGCTCCAATGATTTAACAATTCCTGTAAGTGCGCAACTTCCAGGGCAACTTTATTAGCTTGCACCTATATCTGCATAATGACATTATTACAAATGCATGCCTTAGTGTACATAGCAATGTTAACATCCAAAAAAATGTGAGTGAATAAAACTGCATTCCTATCTTTCCATAGAGAAAAAAAATTTCCCTCCTGAAGGTATGCCAAATCTGGGAGAACTTCCGAGGAATTCTGGGGGGAATCACCCAGTAGGATCATGTGCCATGAAAAAGGTTCAGGCCTGAAAGGCTTGAAAAAATCATGAATCCAGTGCCAATAATTCTGAGCACGCCAAAACCAAAAAATATGCAAAAAGGACTCAAGTTGACCACAAAAGGGGCATCTGGGATTAGGAACCCCAATGTGCTTGAGCCGAGGCTCCAGGGGAAGACCTTGGAAGGCAAGGCACCAAGCAAAGTGGGCAATCTTAGGTTCTGTAATGGCACTCCAAATGGTGTTGAAACATTTTCTCCATTGAGAAAGCGAAGATTGCAAATGCCACCGTTGATTAAGCATGTCCACCATTGGAAGGTGGGGCTAAAGTCATCTATACCCCATATTGGGCTTATAATTGGTAAATGAAGTGGTAGGATACCACTTTCAATCATACCACCAAGGACGAACAGACTGAATCCCCACTTTATGAACTAAGTGCACAGGGATGGAAGACAACAGAAGGTCATAAGTCTGGTGATCGAAACTAACAAGGCGGTACTGAACTTGCATATCCTCCCATGACCTAAAATTCATGGTGACTCTTGAAAAAATATCCTTGGTATTGCGAATGCCACGTTTAAAGAAACGCAGAGCACTGGCACCTTGAGTCTTGGCAAGAGGAGTACTCTGGATGGAAAATAGGGGAGACCACCAAACGTTCTGTTGATTTAAGGATAGCCCATTGCGAAACTCATCACCAGCCCAACGAAGCCAAGGTTTAACAGCTTCCCAGGCTTTCCAGATGCTCTTTATAATAAAAGAGCCCTGTATGACCACTGGTTCACGCATAGTGAGAAGGGTCTAAAAACCAATCCCCTTCCATGCCAGTCTGTTAATAGGGAAGCCAGAAGAAATGCAATGCCTTACTAGTATCTTCCAGGCTTCATCTCTAGAAATAGCTCTAATAATCCATTTAGCACAGAGGGCAAGGCCCTGCTTTCGAGTGGAAAGCAGGCCGAGACCCCTAGATTCCCTTGGGAGACAACAGAAATCCCAAGCAACTCTATGAAAACCATGATGGTCAGAACCAAAGACCCAAAGAAAATCTCTAAGCAAACGTTCTAGTTTGAGATAGGAAGCTTTGGAGGGAGCCCAACAGGAAGAATAGTACACATGGGTGGTAGCCAGAATCTTAGAACAAATCTGAAATTTACCAACAAGAGAAAGCGGCTTAGTGATCCAATATTCAAGCTTTTTGCTAATCTTTGCAAGCATAGCATTCCAAAGTTCCACAGGGGAAGCCTAGAAAGCAAAGGGAATGTCATGGAAGCGAAAGATTTCTCCATGAGTAACCCATTTCCATTGAAACTAGCTGAGCCAAGGTGGAGCTGGTAAGAAAGATTGGCGGTAACAGAGCATTTTATGCCATTGAATGGCAGAGCCAGAGGCTTGACAAAAAGTTTCCAGACAATTTAAAGCATTTTTTATGTTTTCTTCATCTTCAAGAAGAGTACGAAAAGAATCATCAGCAAAATGACCATTGACTAACTGGGAGGAAGAATCAGGCAAGGAAATGCCACGGACCAGTCCTGAAGACACAGAGTGAGCAAGTAAATAACCAAAACCTTCAGCAGCACGAACATAAAGCACTAGAGCTAGCCGACAACCTTGTCTGATGGAGCGAAAAAGTCCAAAAGATTTAGATTGCGAATTACTGATGGTGATGCAAGCATTAGTGTCACCAAAAAGCATCTCCACAGACTGAAGGAAATTGGGACCAAAACCCAGAGCCTGAAGCATAGCCAAAATGAAAGGCCATTCAATGCGATCATAGGCTTTAGCAAAATCTATCTTTAAAAAGATAGCCTGTTGCTTGGACTTACGAGCCCATTCCATACCTTCCCAGACAGCAATGATGTTGTCAAGAATATATCTGGATTTGATGAAGCCAGTTTGTTCAGGCTGCACAATTAAAGGTAGCATATGCAGATTTTGAGAGAGAGCGTCTTGGCAATGATCTTATAAGACACATTCAGGAGGGTGATGGGCCTCTAGTTGCATATGTCCTCAGGATTACCAACTTTAGGTATGAATTTAATATTGCCTTTATTTATGATCGCTCCTAAGCTTTTAGAATGATATGCTTCAAGATAGACTTGGTGCAGATCAGGACCAATTTGCTCCCAAAGATGTTTGTAAAATTCACAGGGAAATCTATCACACCCAGGGTATTTGTCATCTACCATGGAGTAAACTGCCTCTTTAAGGTCTCGGAGGGAAAGAAGTTTCTCACAGAAAGCGCGTTGCTCAACCGTGAGGCGGTTTGGAGTAACAGCGATACACTTTCTGAGAGCCTCCTCCTGAGCAATCGAATTGCCCTGCGAAGCAAAGACGTTCTCATAGTGAAGAACAAATACTTGCAAGATGTCGGGCAGACTGGAAAGAACATCAGTTCCCTATTTTATCTTTTAAATCCCAACATTAGTATGATGGGCTCGGAGAGCCTGGAAGAACTCCTTCGAGGCTTTGTCACCAACCTCCAACCAGTGGAGATGGGCTTTGATTTGGGCTCCTCGGGTAGCATAGTTATCAGGAATTTGCTTATCATGGCGAAGCTTGGCAAGCTGAATTTGTAAATCCACATCAAAGGGGTTGAAGGTGAGAGCTTCAGAGGCTTTTTTGAGGGCAAGGGTGTTGGCTTCATAAGACCATTTTCTGAAGATTAGCAGCTAACGCCTGTAGATACGCAAAAAATGAGCAGTTCTAGTAATGGCGTCATTCCACCATTGAATCCAACCTCGATGGGAATGCAGACGTGGCTCCAAATTCTAGACACATTGGATGTGGGAGATGGTGGAAGCATGCAATAGCACAAACGTGTTGAGGAAGAATTGAGACTTGGCCACCTTGGGGACAACTGTTTGCCAAGAAATGCCAAAATAAATGGGATAGTGGTCTGACAACGTCACATCGGTCAGAGGAATGCCAGGTAAATCACAATCTTCAGAGAAGGAGAAAAAAGATTGCGCCGAGATCATAGCACAATCAAGACGTTTCAAAATGCGGTCAGGACCGGCTCGAAAATTGGACCAAGTGTGCTAGGCCCCCCAACAGTAACCTATTCTTCTTCTTTTTCTTCGGCCTATTTGACAGGCGCTGCTTTAGGCTGGGGTTTGACCCTAGGCGTAGCCAAAGGGCAATCCCTAATCTTGTGTTCCACAGACTGGCACCTATAAAAGGTGTTAGGTAGGTTCAAGTAAAGCACCTTCTATGAGAAGGTTTGAGTTCTAATCTGAATTTCCACAGAATCCTTGAGATTTTTGGAAAGATCAACTAGCGAGCATTAAAAAAATTCTCAGACTCCTTGGTAACAACTTTGCCAAGGGCTTGGGCAATAGACTCAATGAAAGGCCAGTAGGGCAAGGGTAGACCTGAGAATTCGACCCATACAGGAACCCTAAGCTTTTTATCATCTGAGATAGTGAAGTCTCGGGACCATTTCTGAAAAACAAGCAGAGAGGAACGCACAGACCAAGGGCCATTGTTAAAGACCACAACTGCTTGTGACAGGTTAGAAAAGCGAAATAAAAAGAAACCTTTGGTAAAGTTTTGCATAGCATCAAGGTGGACTCCATGAGGAGTCCAACATTTGTTGACCCATTCTCTGAGCATAGCTTCAGGAGGAGTCCTACCAACAAAATACTCTATCAAGGTATGTTTCTCTAACCAGTCACATGTAGCATCAAATTCTTGCAAAGGAAGGATAATATCAGGATTACCTCGTGGAAAACCTTTGGGACAAACTTGTGTGTGCGTTTGTTTGGTGGCGGTGCCATGGCAGTCCGAAGCAGCAACGTGAATACCAGAAACATCTAGTTCACTGCTGGCCAGAGCCATTATATCCTAACCTAAAGCTCCCGCAGTAAATGTGGTATGAAAAGTGTTGATAGAAGGGGAGTGCAGGCGAAGGGTCGTACGCAAAAAAAATTGAAAGTTCGCATGTAGCAAGAAAACTCTAACAGAGCGATATTTTCCAATCGTTCTCGATATTACTCAAATAACAATTTAAATATCATGTGATAATAACTAAATTAACATAAATTAGTATGTATCAACAACAAGTCAAAAGTAGAAAAATCATAAGAGAACCAATTAGATGTGAAGAAATATTTTTTGTTATAATTGTGATGAAGCCACCACATGTCAATTTTTATTACTTGATTCATTGACCATTAGATTTTTCTAAGGCACAAAATAATTTCAATCACCCTTCTCAAAACAATATTAACTTTTGTATGTTATAAATCAATGTTTTACACTATTTTTGTCAATATGTGGCCCTTAATATGTTTTTGGCCATAAAATTGTCAGCGTTAATTATTTCACCTCACTTTTAACTCTTGTTTATTTATTTAGCTTACTTAGTTGTTAATGGGTTGTTTTCACTATACTTTAAACTCTTCATTTTTTTAATATCCTCTATCATCTTTCTTTTTTAAAAAAAAAATTGCTTTAAGTTTTAATTTTAAAATTATTTTAATTCAATTTAGTTTTTTCACTTTTAAATATTGATTTTTAGTTTTTATAATTTATTCAGTCAATAAAATCTATTTATGGAAGGATGTAATTTTGAGGTTGTTACTTTTTATAATATTTATTTTCTCCTTTAATATATATGATAAATTAAAAATAATTATTATTTTATTAATTACTATTCTATTTCAAAATACAAATTTCTGTCAATGGGTCCTTGGTCTACTGGTGAAGTTGAATGGCCCACCAGGGATCAAGTCTTGCTGAGTGCAAGGCTTGAAGACATCATAAGGGATGAAGCCAATATTGTGTTGTTGAGGCTGAGATTGTGCTTCGAGCAAATTTGGCAGCGTGGATGCTCCTTAGTCCTTGGCTCTCGGCCTGTATCGGGTACCTAAAAACTTGTTTGTGGATGACCTCCATCGAAAAAAAATTTAATTATTTTATTTAAATTAAAAATTAGTTATTATTTAATTTATTATATATGATTATATTTCTAAAAATGTTTCTATTATTATCACGAATTTAGGCTTATGGTTGCAATGCAACTACTAGTTATAAATAGTCTAAAGTCACTCTAAGTTAGGGCCTTATGAGAGAGGTTAAGCTTCTATTTTCAAAGAACTAGAGGTCCCATGGAGAAGAAAATAAATTACTATATTTGCAAAAAGAGGGGTAAAAATTTATTAAGACGGAAAGGAATACAACAAGGAGAGCTCAACAAGGAGCTAGATCCTGAGCAACAAGATCATCAAATTCTTGCACCATCTCAAAGGACAGTTGCCTCCTATCCCTAATATTCCAACCCGAATCATGACTAGATGCCCATTTGGCTAAACAATCAGCAATTTTATTCCATTCACAAGGAATATACATGAACCTAATGAACTGAAAAGAGGAAGAGAAGAAAAGAATCTGCTTAACAACAGTGGCCAGCTGCCAACTAACATCCTCAAGCTCTTGCAAAGAAAGCATGTTCACCACCACCTGGGAATCAGACTCACAAATAATCTTACTCCATCCCCGCAAGCAACACTATTCCATAGCATATAAAATAGCCTGAGCTTCCATGAGATTGTTAGTATAATCACCCTTATGAACTGAGAAGAAAAACTTAGCATCCCCAGAACTACAACGAGCCACTCCGCCAATACTAGCCGGACCAGGATTCCCACGGGAAGAACCATCAGTGTTAATTTTTAGAACTCCATAGGGAGGAGGAGTCCAGTGCCCATCCCAGTTAACCCGACCCTTCCTCTGATGGTGAAGCTGCCTGGACATAGAAGGAAACCTATGAGCTACAGCCCCATCCTGCAGATGAAAATTGAGGCGATTACAGATAGCAAGATCAACCGGATCCATACCCCCATCAAGCTCACACTTCACAAGAATAGTTTCCTAAAGAGAATGTGATATTTTCCACCAAAGATGCAAAACACCAAGCCGAACATCTTGGAATATGCGACGATTCCTCTCCAACCAGATATGCCAAAGCATGAAAGATGGGCCATGTAATGTCCCTTTACTGATTTTTTATGATATTTCCAGCCTCAAATCAAAACTTTAAAATCAAACAACCAATATTACAAAGATCTGCCAATTTTCCAATAAAACCCAAATCGGGTATGTCCAAATTAGTGCCAAAAACTTCACAACTTCACAAATTATTAATAAATCTGAAAATGGACATTTTTACAGAAATTTCAGCAGCATAACAGCCTACAAAATGACATTTCCAGATTTGTATAGCCTTTACACAACAGCTCACAAATGTAGGGCAAAACTATGCTCAATCGGGCTCCCGAAATTAACACAAAAATGCCCGAAAACACCACAAAACACTCATAAACTATCTCAGAAGTTTAATCACGACCTAATACATATATTCAGCTCTATTTTAACATCATAAAGTCTGAAATACAGCAGCAAACCAAACTGATATGAAACACTCAACTGAAAACCCAAACTCAAACCAAAAACAACCCCGAAAACACCCAAATCGGCACTATTCAGCACAAAGGCAAACTCTGTATGAGCATGCACATGAAATGGCTTCAAAATCCCATCCTTAGCCTTCCTAGAAACCTGCAAACTCCCGTTCTTGGGTCTCCTTCTCCACAGGTTTGGCAGCCTCTGAAGAACAACAAGAAAATTAGCAAGAATCAAGATGTAGAATGAGCCCAAAATGCCTCCAAACCCCTTTTAAAGAGGGCATAACCCTAACTCACATCCAAGAGGGGTTAATAAAATATAATTTAATAATCATTTTTATTTATTAGTCCATTGGTTTCCAAAGATTAACCCGTTTTTCTGAAATTTCACCTTTTTGGAGCCTGCCTGCCTTAACAAAGTTTTTTTTTTTTTTTAATTATTTGAATAGGGGACATGACAAGTCCTCCCCTCCCAAATATTTCTTGTCCTCAAGCAATGAAGGTTGGAATTCTCAAGAATATGTTCTCCTTCCCAAGTTGCATCCTCTAGTGGTAATCCTTTCCATTTGACCAAATGCTCTATGATGCTCCTATTTCTCAACCTTTTCTCTCTTGTATCCAAAATCTCTTCTGGTATCAAAACTAATTTCCCTTCATCATCAAGAGGTGGTAATTCTGTAGATACTATGGTTTGCTGGCCTAGAACCTTCTTTAAGCAAGATACATGAAAAATATTATGTATTTTGCTGTTTGGTGGGAGCTCCAATTCATAAGCTACCTCTCCTACCTTCTTGATGATTTTATAAGGCCCATAGAACCTTGGCTTGAGTTTCTCTGCCCCACTTCTCTTCAAGGTGCTTTGCTTATATGGCTGCAACCTAACAAATACCAAATCTCCCACCTCAAAAGATCTTTCAATCCTTTTCCTATCAGCATATATCTTTTGTTGGTTTTGTGCATGTTGTAGATTATCCTTGAGGGACCTTATTATGTCTTGGCTTTGCTTGATGAAATCATTTGCTGCGGGTACTCTGCTATCGGAAAGTATTAGATCAACAAAGGAAAGGGCATCATAACCATAAAGAGCACGAAAAGGAGGCATACCAATAGACATGTGATGAGATGTATTGTAACAATACTCCCCTACGTGTAACCATTTCACCCAAGCATATTGTTGATTTGAAACATAGTTCCTCAAATATCCTTCTATCCATTTATTAACTATCTCTGTTTGTCCATCTGTTTGAGGGTGATAGCTAGTACTGGGAGTGAGTTTAGTTCCTACCAAATGAAAGAGCTCCTTCCAAAAAGAGCTGAGGAATCTACTGTCCCGGTCACTAACAATGTTTCTAGGCAAACCATGTAATCTAAAAATTTCCTTGAAGAACAATTCGGCCACTTGTGATGCTTTGAAATCAGATGTGATAGGAAAGAAATGTGCATACTTAGTTAGTCTATCTACCACCACATATATGCAATCCTTACCTTGAACCTTGGGCAACCCAGTGATGAAATCCATGGAAATACTTTCCCATTTTTGTTCGGGAATAGGAAGTGACTGCAACAACCCTGCAGGAAAATTTTGCTCACTCTTGCTTTGTTGGCATACCATACATTCCTTAATGTGTTTAAGGGCATCCTCCTTCATACCTTTCCATGAAAACCGCTCTCGAATTTGCCTGTATGTCTTGAAGTATCCCTGGTGACCAGCCAAAGGTGTGTCATGAAAGGCCCTCAATATCCTCTCCTTAGTTTTTGACCCTGGCACTAAGAAGATCCTGTTCTTGTAATAAATCAATTCATCAACAACCTTGTACCTATTATCATCCACTAACTTATCCAAAATCTTGGTGGAAAATGAATCTTTAGCATACTCTAAAATTATGGAGACTTTCCAATCAGCAGAGATAGATGATAAGGAACACAAAGTGGGCTTTCTTGAGAGAGCATCAGCAACCACATTATTCTTTCCTTTCATGTATTCAATATCAAAATCATAAGCTTGCAATTTGCTTACCCATTTTTGTTGACGATCATTCAAATCCCTTTGGTTCAAGAAGAACCTGAGGCTATTATGGTCTGTCTTTACAATGAATCTCCCACATACCAAATATTGTCTAAACTTATGAAGTGCATACATGATTGCCAACATTTCCTTATCATAGATGGAGTACCCTTTCTCTGATTGATTTAATTTTTGACTCTCAAATGCTATTGGATGTCCCCTTTGAGTTAGGACAGCCCCTATACCTTCTCCCGAAGCATCACATTCAACAACAAAAGGTAAAGAGAAATCTGGAATTGCAAGCACAGGGCATGAACTCATTACCTCCTTAAGCTTATCAAATGTTTTTTGTGCCTCTTCTGTCCAAACAAAAGCTCCTTTCTTTGTCAAATCAGTCAAGGGGGCAGCAAGCTGAGAAAATCCCTTGGCAAATCTCCTATAGTAGCTACACAACCCGAAGAAACCTCTCAACTGTGTAAGATTAGTGGGTGGTGGCCAATCCAAAATTGCCTGGATTTTTTGTTGATCAACCTGTACTCCTTTAGAGCTTATAATATGTCCCAAATATAGGATCTCTGTAAAACCAAACTCACATTTAGATAGCTTAGCATAGAAGGATTGCTGCTCCAAGATTCCCAAAATAGTGTCTATGTGCTTTAGATGCTCTTCCCATGTTTTACTGTATATCAAGATATCATCAAAAAATACCAAAACAAATTTCCGAAGATGCTGACTGAATACCTTATTCATACAAGATTGGAATGTTGCAGGTGCATTAGTGAGTCCAAATGGCATAACAAGAAATTCAAAGTGCCCATAGTGACATCTGAAAGCAGTCTTTTCCACATCTTCACTCCTCATTCGGATTTGATGGTAGCCTGATCTTAAGTCAATTTTTGAGAAGTATACAGCACCCTATAACTCATCAATGAGTTCATCTATGCGTGGTATGGGATACCTATTTTTTATGGTCTTCTTGTTTAGAGCCCTGTAGTCTATACACATTCTCATTGTACCATCTTTTTTCTTGACAAGTACCACAGATGATGCAAATGGACTAGAGCTAGGCCTTATGAATCCCATATCCAGGAGTTCTTTAATAGTTTTTTCAATTTCTTCCTTATAACCTCTTGGATGGCGGTATGGGGTTGTTATAACTGGTTTGGCACCCTGTTCTAACTCTATAACATGCTCAAAACCTCTATCTGGTGGTAATCCTGGAGGCAAATCATTGAAAACTATACTATGCTTATCAAGAATATTTTGAATTTCAAAATGGAAATTACCTTGATTCTTTGGAGAGCTTGTTGGTTGGATTATGACTCCTGCTGCCCATGTTACTTGTCCTCTTTGAAAAGTCCTCTCCATCCTCTTTGCAGAGACCGCCTTAGGTGCTCCATTCGATAACCCTCTCAATATGACTTTTTTGCCATTGGAATGAAATTTAAACTCCATAGTTTGACGGTTCATGTAATAGCCTCCGATAGAGTGCAACCATTGAACACCCAATACAAGATCTGTCTCCCCAATACCAACCACATAGAAGTCATCACATAACTCATAATCTCCTAAGGTCATCTTGAGTTGTTTCACCACCCGTGTGCAAGGCATAGTGAATCCATCAGGTACAGTAACATTGAATCCCTCAAAATCTTCTGCTTTAAGCCCTCTTTTCATGACAAATCCCTCATCAATGAAATTGTGAGTTGCCCCACTATCAAGAAGAACAGTCGACCTTTGCCTTGCTAGTACCCCTCGAATTCGAAAGGGATGGTATCTTGGCACTCCTGATAATGCTGCTAAAGTGCCATCCTTGCTGATTTCTTTTACTTTCTCTTCTTCTACCTCCTCCTTAGTATCATGAAATTCCTCATGCTCATCTGAATCAGATTCTGAAGAAACTTCAATATAGTGCACTTGACCTTTTCCCAAACATTTGTGTCCTGGAACCCATGGTCCTCTACAAGTAAAACAAAGCTTTTTCCTTCGTAATTCACTCCTAGTCTCTTCATCTACCTTCTTTTTTGCCACATTTGTCACATCTTTTGGTGGTAGTGTTGGGAAATTCTTTTTCTAAAAATTTCCCTTATGTTACCAAAGATTTGGGGGTTTTTGATTAGTGATTGATTTCATAGGCACGCAAGTTTGAAGTTGCAAGCTTCTTTTGATAGCTTCCTGTAAGGTTGAGGGTGAGAAAGCCTTAACCAAACCCTTAACAGAATCTTCTAAACCATCAAGAAAAAGATAAACGATCCTCTTTTCACTCATATCAGGTACCATAACAGCCACTTTTTGAAATTCTTCTATATACTCATTAACTGATTTGGTTTGCTTCAACTTTGACAATTCTTTAAAGTACTCTTCATCATCCTTGAGGTCAAATCTATCTATCACCCTTTGACTGAAATCTTCAAATGTAGTTACCTGCTCGTGACCTTGAGTAGTCATTCCATGATACCACCAATCATAGGCTGCATCTTCCAAGTGTAGACTTGCAAATTGAATAGCATCACTCTTTTTCATGGGGTTAAGTGTGAAGAAAGTTTGTAATTTTTGTAGCCATGCTCTAGCTGAAATTTTATTTGTTCCATCAAAAGTAGGTGCTGTAAACTTGCTTATTTTATTTTTGAGCTCTCTTCCACTTGTGTCATGCTCCCTCCTGTTCTCTTTCTTGGGCATCAAAGCGTTCATCATATCCACATATTCTCTAAAAGGAACTGAACTACGAAAGTCATCATCTAAGCCATTGTAAGTAGCTCTTAATGTAATCAAATTACCTGTAACCTCTTCCACTGGATTAATGGCTGGATTTGGTACTGGTGGCTCATCTGCAGGCAAGAAAATAGATTTGGTTGATTTAGATGGGGTGGATCTCCCATTTCTCGGCTCCTCTGAAGTGCTCCCTTTCTCATTAATAGATGCAATTCCTTGTAATTTTTCTGTCAATATTCGCAAAGCCTCTCTAGTTTCCGCCAAACCATCCACTGTTTGCTTCTGAGTATTTTGGATGTCTTGGAAGAATTTCTTTGCCATCTCATCTGGATCAGCCATACTTTTTTCTTCCTTGGATTTTGTACTTTTGCTTTCAACTAGAGGTTTGATCAAAATTTCTTTATTCTTTTCTCGCTGTAAATATCTTTTTTCTCTTTCACTTAGTTGCATGCAATCATAAAATATGACATGCAAGATCTGGGTAGTTATCAAAACTTGACATGCAAGATCTGGGTAGTTGTTAAAACTGACATGCAACTTCTACAAACCCTCAGGCTGGCAAGATCACGGCTCTGATACCACTGTAATGTCCCTTTACTAATTTTTTATGATATTTCTAGCCTCAAATCAGAACTTTAAAATCAAACAACCAATATTACAAAGATCTGCCAATTTCCCAATAAAACCCAAATCGGGTATGTCCAAATTAGTGCCAAAAACTTCACAACTTCACAAATTATTAATAAATCTGAAAATGGACATTTTTAAAAAAATTTCAGTAGCATAACAGCCTACAAAATGACATTTCCAGATTTGTATAGCCTTTACACAACAGCTCACAAATGTAGGGCAAAACTATGCTCAATCGGGCTCCCGAAATTAACATAAAAATGCCCGGAAACACCACAAAACACTCATAAACTATCTCAGAAGTTTAATCATGACCCAATACATATATTCAGCTCTATTTTAACATCATAAAGTCTGAAATACAGTAGCAAACCAAACTGATATGAAACACTCAACTAAAAACCCAAACTCAAACCAAAAACAACCCTGAAAACACCCAAATCGGCACTATTCAACACAAAGGCAAACTCTGTATGAGCATGCACATGGAATGGCTTCAAACTCTCATCCTTAGCCTTCCTGGAAACCTGCAAACTCCCGTTCTTGGGTCTCCTTCTCCACAGGTTTGGCAGCCTCTGAAGAACAACAAGAAAATTAGCAAGAATCAAGATGTAGAATGAGCCCAAAATGCCTCCAAACCCCTTTTAAAGAGGGCATAACCCTAACTCACGTCCAAGAGGGGTTAATAAAATATAATTTAATAATAATTTTTATTTATTAGTCCATTGGTTTCCAAAGATTAACCCCTTTTTCTGAAATTTCACCTTTTTGGAGCCTGCCTACCTTAACAAAGTTTTTTTTTTTTTAAAATTATTTGAATAGGGGACATGACAGGCCAGCAATCCAAGCAGCATGGAGAAAAGAAGACTTGGAGGGAGCAGAACCCAAGTGGGCCCAGAACTCAGGCAAAGAAAAAGCATGCCGACAAGAGCAACCCCAAGCGCTCCACCAAAGGTGCCATATCTGAGTAGAATAGGAGCAATGGAAGAACAAATGGGAGACATAATCCTCTCCATTACCACACAAAACACAATAAGAGGGGCCCTGAAATCCATGTTTACAAAGATTATCCCAGGTAAGACAACAGTTGTGAGCCACTAGCCACATGAAAAAATTGCACTTGGACCAAGAAACTTTATTCCAAACTTGCTTCCACCAAGGGACCTCAGCATCCCCAAATAATTGTCTAGTTATCTCCTGATACCCAGCAAAGACATGATATTTACCAAACAAGGTACCGCCCCAAGCCAAAACATCTGGACCAAGCAAAGAAGAACACTCTCTAGAGGCCAAAATTTGAGAAAGCTCCTGACAATCCATGTCTGTACCTCTAGGAGGCCAATCAGAAGAATGCTTCCATCTGTAACCAACAACAGGTCCCAATTGATAAGGAGTTTTATAATGAGCCACTTTATCCCATCCAGCGGCAAGAAAAGAGTCACAAAGAGGCTGAAGATGAGGGTATATGGATAAAATGGAAGGGAATCCATCCCAAGCATCAGACCAAAACAAAGCCTGAGAGCCTCCTTTACATATCCAAAATAGACCCCTCTTTACCAACATCGCACCTGTCTTCAAAGTATGCCAAACCATTGAGCCACGACCTTCAAGAGGAAGTGCAGAAATAGAGCAAGGATCAGCACCATGAAAATATTTATGAGTGATAATACGGGCTCAAAGTTGATGTTGTCCAGAGCACCATCGCCAATAAAGTTTAGCAGCCAAAGCTTGACTACTCAATAGAGCAGATCGAAGACCAAGACCACCTTCCTTTTTAGGCCTACAAACAGTTGCCCAATTAACCAAGCTCCATTTAGTACTACGCAAATTACCACTTCAAAGGAATTGTCGAGAAAGAGCATCAAACTCCTTGAGAAAGTAAATAGGTGCAGCGTGAACCATGCTTCGATAAGTAGGAAGAGCTTGGATAACAGCTTGAAGAAGAGTAACCCGGGCAGCAGTAGAAAGCCATCTATGAGTCCAATGATTTACCTTATCCTGAAGCTTGGTAATCAAATTTTTCCAGAAGAGACATGGCTGCCTAGAAATAGCAATAGGGATGCCAAGATAAGTCAAAGGAAGTGATCCTATCTGGAACCGTAGGATACCAACAATCCTGTGCTGAATAGAATCAGGAGTGTTAAAAAAGTAAATGGAAGATTTTTGCTCATTAACTTGCTGGCCTGAAGTTGCCAAATAAACGTCCAAAGCATGTCAAAAGGCTTCAGCTTCCTTGATCCTAGCAAGACCAACAAGAGCAGAATCATCAACAAATTGAAGATGGGAAAGAGAAGGTAAGCCATTACCCCACCGCCAACCTTGAATAGAATTCTGGGACACCTGATGCTTAATGAATCTGCCCAAGCCTTCAGCCATGATGATGAATAGATATGGGGAGAGAGGGTCACCCTGGCAGAGGCCTCTAGAAGCACCAAATAGTTGAGAAGGTTGACCATTAATAAGAACAGAAAAAGAGGCAGAAGTAACACAACTCATAATCCAACTCACCCAGTCAGAGCTAAATCCAAAAAAAAGAAGAATACTCCTTAGGAAGCTCCATTTAACTATATTGTAGGCCTTAGCCATATCCAACTTAACAAACATGGTTCTCTCCCTTGAAGTAGCCATAGAGTGAATAGCCTCAGTAGCAATAACCACCCCATCCAAAATTTGTCTGCCAGCAACAAAACCACCTTGTTCTTCTGAGATAATAATGGGAAGCCACCTTTTCAATCTCTCAGCAATCAACTTAGTAATAACTTTGTAAACCACATTACATAAGGCAATTGGTCTAAAAAACTCCAATTGATTAGCACCCTCTCTCTTAGGAATAAGAGTCAAGAATGTAGAGTTCAAAGCTTGAAGCATCTGCTTGCTAGCATAGGATTCTTTAACCACCTCCAACAAATCATGATTAATGATATCCCAAAATTCCTGAAAGAATTCAACTGGAAAGCCATCAGGACCAGGAGCCTTCCCCTTAGGCATGCCAAAGACCACCTCCTCCAGCTCTTCCAAAGAAATAGGACGCATGAGATAATCATTCATTTCCTAAGTTATAAGGGAAGGAATACAGGACAAAATAAGATTTTCTTCATTATCAGCAAGAGGAGAGTCCTCAGAGAAGAGGGTAGAGAAGTACCAAATAGCCTCCTGGAACAAAGCTGGCAAGGAATTCAGTTGGATACCTTGAGAATTAACCAAAGAAGAGATAGTGCTCTGATTCTGGCGAGATTGCATTGTTTTATGGAAAAAGGCAGTGTTATGATCACCTTCCTGGAGCCAATCAACTCTAGCCTTTTGCTTCCAAAAAATTTCTTCTCGAAGTTCCCATTCTTCTAGAGCTCTAGAAGCAAGGGATTCAACCTTGCCAAGCTCCTCTGAGAAACCTCGATCTCTAATCTCCCTTGTGATGACATCAAGATCTTCTTGAGCAAGCCTCTTCATAAAGTGAAGGTTCCCAAAACATTCCCTATTCCATATCTTGAGCTACCTTTTAACATATTGAAGCCTTTTAGGAAATTAGAACATTGCAGTACCATATGCAGGAGCACCATCTTTCCACCAACAGAAAACACAATCATGAAGAGAGGAGTCCCGAAGCCACATCAACTGGAACTTAAAAGGAGGATGATTCGGAACATAAGCCCCTATAGCGGAAAATTTGATTGGCCAATGATCTGAACCCCTCCAATCAAGGATTTCTGAAGAGATAGTAAGGGTGCCACTAACCCAGAAGCAAGAAACAAGAAATCTATCCAGACGTTCTGAGATAGCAGCAACACCAGTCCTACGATTATTCCAGGTATAGAGACCATTAGAAGGTTTAACATCAGAGAGATGCAAAAGAGATATATGTTACCAAAGAAGAGCAGAAGAAGGCCCCAATCTAGCCAAACCACCATGCTTCTCCTCCAGACTTAAAACTGAATTGAAGTTCCCTGTTAACACCCAAGGATGATAAGGATGACAATTTCTAACATATTGAATATGTTCCCAAAGTTCCTCCTTTCCCACAAGATCAACAGGTGCATACACATTAGTAACCATGATTACCTCTCCTGAGTCTAGAGCAGAAGCTACCATAGAGAGAGCTGAGCGAGAAGACATCCAGCCAAGAGGAGAAATTTTTTGAGGATCCCAAAATATAGCTAAACCACCTGCACTGCCTGTTGCCCCAACACACTGGCATTGGCCACGAGACCAAATACTAGAGGCATGTTGGACCATAGACTCCACAGAGAGCTTAGTCTCTTGGATACAAAAAACATCAGGGCTATGATCAACCACCAAGTTATGAATAGCCTTTTGTCTAGGGATGTTATTCAACCCCCTTACATTCCATGAGAGAATAATCATCATTGCGTAAAATTGGGAAATGAGAATCCAAAGGTTTCACTGAACCAGACTCAATCAATATATCTCCTGTGAGTTTAATCTTCTCTTGGTCTGTTTTGCGCCCACTCCTTAGAGGAGGAGTAGAAGAAGCCCGCTTAAAGGGTCGAGACATCAACCCCAAGGGGAGAGGAGAACCCTTGCCCTTACCTGATGGTAACACATCCTTAACCAAGTCAGCTAAAACAACATCATTATCCTCCAACACTGTAGGAGTCACCAGAGCCTTTGTCACAGGAGCTACAGGGACCGCACAATTCTGATATACTACAACTTGGGATGCCCCACAAGCATCATTAGGAACAGATCTCTCATCTGGGCAAACTGGATCAGAAGAGATAGGAGGAGGAATACCCTCCTCTAGAACCATACTATCCAGCACCTCAAAGCGGTTAAAACCTGAATCAGATAATCTTTCTTTCAAAGGCCTCTTTTGACCACGACCCTTAGCACAAGGTCGAATAGGGGTAAATCCATCCCTATCCTGCATTTGAGCCTTACCCTTACCTATAGCATCTTGCGGATTCATCCCCTTGGTAGTATTAGCCATTTGAGATTGTCCTTTCCCTGTAGTATCTACCAAACCACCAGTATTGCCAGCTGTAGAACCATCCACTCCTTTGAAACTTGAGTTACGGGGGCATTGACACAGTAAATGACCATACTCATGACAAATCCGACAACGGAAAGGGAGAGATTCATAATCTAACTGCTGCACCCAAGAAAAATCCCCCATACAAATTTCCAAAGAATCTAGTAATGGGTTATTCAAATTAATTTCAACACAAATTCTAGCATAAGAAATAACCTTTTTATCGAGGGATTGATGTGCGATCATAGCCAGCTTCCCCAACAAAGCAGCAATTTTTCGAAGGATGTCTTCACACCAAAATTCCAAGGGAAGACAAGGCAAGCGAACCCAAACTGGCACTGTTGAAGGGAGATCCTCGGCAGAATTAAAACCTGAATGCCAAGGTTTGACAAATAACCCCATATGGTTGTAGAAATAAGAGCCTCCTTCAAAAACACGATCCTGATCAGACATGCAAGAGAATACAACAAAAAAATAACTATTCCCCGCCAACATAATCTCCATATCGCCTTCCACCTGCCATGAGCAGCGGATCCATGCCTCAAGAGCGGATGGGGAAATCTGGATTCCAAGAAATTTGCATATCAAAGCATGCTTGGTCCAATAATCAATGTCCTCCATTACAGTCGTTGGAGGAATAACCAGAACAGGGCGATCATGGCTACGCGGAAAACAACCATTAACTTTTTTCAGCTTGGAGCTCTCCCTTGAATAAAACGATTCAGATCGCATTGCATGCATAGTTGGAGAAGAACCATCTGTTCTCACCAACGGAGAAGAAATTCCAGGCCCTACCATGCAAACAATAAAACCCCAATCCAAAATTGATTGCAGAAGATTTCCAAAAACACCGACGCAAATTATGTCCAGTAGCTAGCAATCCAAACAGAACAGAAAAATAGTAAAGATCAAACACCAAGAACTGAATATTTGAGCACAAAAAATATAGTGGGACTAGATTTTGCCCCACCACCATAGGAGACATCTAAAATTTAAATTCTTCTAAACAAATAAAACTTCAACCAAACAATTTTTTTAAAAAAAATTAAGTTCTTCTATTTTAAACATTTTAAATATTAAATTCATTGTAATTGTATTCATAATTTATTTTATTTTTTAGCCGATAGGCTATTTGTGGAACTTTGTTCCCGGAAATTAAATTTTTGACGAAAAATTTGCAAGTTGGCTGAGAAAGTTGTCAATTTGGCTGAAATTTTGAAAATCTTTCCCGTTAATTATTTACCGGCCATTTTTTTTTACCTCACTCCACTTTTAACTCTTGTTTTGATATTTATTAGTTGTTATCTCCACTTTTAACTATTGTGATATCCACATTAACTCATGTTGCGATCTATTCATTCAACTTTTGATTTATAAAATTGATTTAGATTTTAGTTTTTAAATTATTTTATTTTTTTTTATATTAGTTTAGTTTTTTCTTTAAATATTATTTTTTAGTTTCTATAATTTATTTAGTCAATAGAATATTTGTTAGACTTTTTTTTTTGTATTTCTCTTATTAATTTTTCATAATAGATTTTTTGATGAATTTTTTTTTAATGATTTTTTTTTCATATTTGATAAATTTAATTTAAATAAAATGATGTTTATTAATCTATTTAAAATATTTTAGTAAATATTATGTTATTTAAATTAAAAATTATTAATAATTTAATTTGTTCACATAAGATTATATTTTAAATATCCACTTTTAACTATTGTTTTTCTTTTCTTATTTATTTAAAAAATAATTACTTGTGATCTCCACATTAGATTATGTTGTGATCTCTATTTATAAAACTTTTGATTTTTTAAATTGATTTAGGTTTTAGTTTTTAAATTACTTTAAATTATTATTTTTATATTAGTTTTTTTCCTTCTTTAAATATTGTGTTTTAAGTTTCTATAATTTATTTAGTCAATAGAATATTTGTTATAGATGTCGCTATTTTTCATATTATTTTTTTTGTATTCCTAGTATTAATTTTTCATAATAAATTTTTTGATAGGTTTTTTTTTTAAATGATTATTTTTTCATATTTGATAAATTGAATTTAATTGTAAAATCTTGAAATTATTGAACACATTTCTTAAGCAATATTCAAATTTCCTAAATATTGTAAATTTTATATCTATGTTTTAATCTTCCACTTTTTTATTTTTGTATTTTCATTTTTAAAAAACTTATATTTACATTATTTAATGTTCATTCTACATTTTTCTCTTAAATCTCATCTCCTATCAGCACACTCGTTGCATGTACAAAAACATGCGACTGCTAGTTACTTATGTCTTAAATAAAATATTTTATAATGATTTCTCATTATATTTTGTCTATTTTTTAAAATTTTAATAGAATAAAAAATATCTTTAATTCAAGATTTTGCATTTAATAGATTGAATATTATTGATGATTTTTTAACTATCAAAATATCAACTTAAATTTCACACTTAATTGTATCACAAGTTGTTCCATACCAAAATTAAAATATTCTTTAAAACATCAGCAAGAAAGGAGTGCTCAGTGGCTGATCATGATTTGGAGAGCACCATACTACATTATTGACCGACTCTTGTTTATCCAGTATTGGTGTAGTGATGGTCAAGTTTGATGTCATGAGCATAGTGCCATATCATGCTACTTTGTTGGCTAATTCATGTTTATCTAGCATCGCTAGTGATGGTCAAGTCTGATGTCATGAGCATAGTCTACTGATTATGCTGTAACGATGTTGATTTATTATGTATTGTTATTGTTTTTAATCACTTTGTAATTCTTAAATTTTTATTCCAATATATATATATATATATATATACACTTTAAAACACTTAATCCCACCCACTCATTTTTTTATAAAGAAAACCATACTTTTGTTTGGATCGGTTTAGAAAACTTTAATTTAACACGAGCCTAACATTATTCTATTCAATCGATTCCCCTTAATTCCATTCATGGAACTAATCTGTTAAACCCAATTTTCGTTTGTAATGGACCATCCATGAAATCACATACCAAACACATCTGTAATGAAATGTATTAATCAACAATAATGAAATAGAACAAGTAGAAAAAAAGTTGAAGGGCGTCCACATATAACCTTTATGTGAAGTGAATTTAATTATAGAAGGCAGGCGGGGGAAAGGACAAAAGAAGTATTATTCAAAACAAAAAAGTAGTGGGATTGTGATGATGATGACTCGACTTGTAATAATTGTTGTGGAAAGTTGACAAGGAGAGTAGAACGGGGGGTCATGGAGGGCACTGGCTAAATAGCCACGATAATGCATCGGCTAGCCAGTGCTGTTACATTTCCGTCCGTTAACTATCTGGAAGAAAACGTACTCTGACCTTCCAATCGTACTCTGACATTTCTGTTCGATCCAAACGTACTCTGACGGTCCACATCAGAAATCCAAGGCATGGAACGTCTCTCGTGCCCAACGAAAGAAGCCATCAGCCGGTAAGTATAGTTATAAACAGAGATCCCAGTGCTACCATCAACACACACGCTTTCATTGCAAGCCACGGAGGGACGTACAGGCAGAATCAGTAAAGCGGCCTGAATTGCCTTCGCATTTGATATGTTATTTTTAAGGTTCACTGCATTTATTTAATTAAAATTAATACACTTGTTTTTTTAAAGTGTGGAAAGTAAGATTATTAAAAGTAAAATGAATAATAAATATTTTTGATAAATATATTTACATATAATAAATAATAAAATTACCATTACCTATATTGTATTAACGTTTTAACGTAATAATTAAAATGTAAAATAATATCTAAGTCAAAGTTTGTAGAATAATGAATTTACATAATGTGTCAATTGAATTTTTAAATTAAACAATAAATATATATTTTTTAATAATAAAATTGGTAAGAAAAATAATAATAAATAATTTTAATAGCTATCTTGGCTATTCTAGAAGTGATTTTTTTTGTAAACTAATGAGTAATTGATATATTAAATGAAAACATGTGCTAGCATCTTCGACAAGGTCTATATATCTCACTAGATTTGTAGTGATCTACGAAACTTTATGAACATAGCCAAATTTGAAAGTATTTGGGGTTGTCAAGTAAATATTTTATGAGGTAATTTCCAATGTATGTTAAGATTGATTCAAGAAGCCATGAACAAATAATCAAAGTTTTCCTCATTAATTTGGTGTTTGTTCATCGATATATGAATTGTTGAGCATTGTTCAATTCCTAATGAAACAACCATTTACTTAAAATGTGCCTTAACCACCAAAAGTTATCAAAACATAAGATTTAAATTAACAGTTTTTCAATGTACATCATAATGCAACAACCATAAATTTGCAATGTACCACAACTATCAAGAGTTAAATCAAAATATAAGATTTAAATTAATTATTTTTTAGTGTACATCATATGCAACAAGCACAAACCAATATTGTACCACAACCATCAAGAGTTATAAAAACATAAGATTTTAATTAATTATTTTCGAGTGTGCATCATATTACATCAACCATAGACATGAAATATACCATAACTATTACGATTTATCAATTTAACATCAGATTTATATTTATTGTTTTTCAATGTACATCATAATGCAATAACCATGAACTTAACATTATCATATTTCTACAATCCATGTGATTAAATTTCTAGATTTGATTGTGTGTATTTTTAGCATCAATATTTTAGATCACACTCAGTGATCCATCTTCAGGAAGAGAGAGTGAAAGAATAGAAAAAGAAAAGAGTAGACCAAGCCTGACTCAACAACTATACTTTTTAAATGTTAATCAAACAATCAATATGATCAAATGTGCATTCAAAATGATAAATTAACAAAACATAGTTTTCTCCTATTCATTCTATGATACTATTAATAGTTCAAAATTCTTTTTAGAAGACCTATAACAATAAAAAATAAATTAATTTTATCTTATAGATAATTTTTAAAAATTATCAGAAAAACAAAATAAAATAAGTGTTATTAAAAATTTATCAATGCATAGCAAGATTTTTCAAAATTAATTTTATTTTAAGCAATATGCTAGTAAATATAGTGGCTAGTAGTTTGCAATTTTTCATTAACAACAATCAATTTGGGTAGTCTTCTGCATACAATTTAATATTTCAAATATAATTTTGATAATTAAATATGAATAAAAATGGATCTATCTTAAACAAACAAACAAAATTGGTATTGGTATTGTCATCATGTTTAAGTAATCTAATTCAAATTAATGAAAAATGTTTAGGTAGATATAAACTTGACTCTATTCTATGAACTAAAATGACGTGTATATAGTAAGTTTAGATCATTCAAAGAAGAACATTTTGATGTGTATATAATCTATGTTTTGTTAATTTATCATTTTGAATACACATTTGATTATATCAAGTCAGGCTTGGTCTACTCCTTGATTACAATATATAGTAAAAATGTGTTGGAAGATTGGAATCTATGTTCACCATAGGGTAATCCACTATTGGGTCCTTTCCCCTAGACGTGTTGGATGACACTCTTTTGGAGAGGAAGGACTCTTCATGGACGTTTAGAACTTAAGTTTGGGTTTATTGGTTAAGTCTACTAGATGTTCCATATTGTTTCCAATCTTAAGTTTCATAGACCATCTAGTATTAGTAAAAAATTGCTTTCATTTAATTTTATTTAAACATAATAACTCACTAAACTATTAAATTATACATTACCATTTGAAAACCTTATATTAAAATTGACACATCATTGAGTATCATTTCAAAAATATTACCCTTATTTATAGAGGTCTATAAGGTAGATAAATAGATCAATTGGCTCACTTGACCTTGTTCAAATATGAGCTCTAATTAAATAGTGAAGGATAATTGTACAAAATAGTTTATAGAATTTTTAAATTTAAAATGTACCTAGATATTTTAATTTTATAAATGAATACTTTCTTGTATGTGAGCTTTATATATACTTTAATTATGTAACTAATATTTATCTTTTGTATACATTGCAAAATTTTAGTTCTATAATTAGTTGATAGGCTTATGTAGAGCAAGACTCCCACTGGAATGTCTAGACTTTCCAGTGGTCTTTTACACTGTGAAATCTAAAGAATGTTAGGAATCTATGTTAGAAATATCATTTTTGAGTTTTGTAGAGAGCAAGTGACAATTAGAGAAGTGCCCATTACTATGAAATTAAATTTGTCTATATCTATTGTCAGATGTTCTTTGAGCTTAGTAGTGGGAAAACTTTTGTGGTCATGACCATTAGCCTAGAAAGATAGTGGTGTCCTTAATCATCTTTCAATGAAAAAGGGGAAGGTAATCCACCGGGTTCCACAGATGAAAATTTGTGCAGTTGTACCAATGTTAATCAAATGGAGTTGCTCTTCAAAGTGGTGTTCTGGTACTTTCAAGGTGACTATGTATTTGGGCTTCAATGACATTAGCAATATGAGCTCCAAATGATATTGACAATTCATTTAAAACCCATCTGGTTGTTGAAATGGAAAGTTCAAATATTACAATTCCCAAATTTGCAGTTTATTCTTAAAAAACAAAAAAAAAAATGATAGATTTTCCAAATTCTAATGTTTGCCTAAAATGAACATATGATTCTACCACCTATAAAGGTAGAAATAGAAAACTAATTCCAACTCCACTTTTTTATAAATCAAAATTTATAAAGTTTTTGGGTCTGTTTGCTTACATGTTTACCCTTGTGTAAATGTACACATCATATTGTCCCAAAAATAAAATTTTTTGTCTACAACTATTGGAGATTTTGAAAGTTTTGTTTGTTTAAGTGCTTTAGGTTGGGTTTGTGAGAGTTGAATTTGTCGACTCCTAGAGATTATATGTTGTTAGTTGTATAATGGGGTTTGATTTTTTAAGGTTTTCAAGCATTTATTTGTAGGTATGTTCATTGGATAATATCCTCTCTTCAGTTGTATTAATCTCCACAAAAAAGATCACACAGTCTACCTTGAAAATGTCATCGTGTAATGTGTTTTAATCTCATATTCTCTAATGCCACAGTCTTAAATAGATTCAATAGAATCAAAAGTTATACTATTCTCACATGTCTTTGAGAATAGACCAATATTGTAAGAAAGGACTTAAGGACTTTTTTTCTTTACTAACTACCCCACATAAAGACAGTTAGCTTTTGATACACATGCACACATAAAGGCAACTCTCAAGCATCTCTCAATGCACAATAACCCAAGCAACTTTTGATCATGGACAAAAGACATAAACACTAACCACACTAAGAGATGATAAGGATGAGAAGAAAAAGAATGGATGAGGACGTGAGCCTCTCTAGATGAATCTTTCATTATAGTTATTTAAAATTGCCTCCACATAATTAACACAAGATGACACCAACAAAGGAAGGCGATATTGAAAAGAATTAAACTAGTTAGCACATGAATATGTCAAGTTAGATAGATTCCATATCATTGAATCCCAATAATTTATAAATGTCTGGTCACCACAAGGAGAACACATGATATAATAATGATGAAACCTATGGAATTCTTCTAAAATATACAATCTGTAGTGCCTACCCCTAGTTTACATTTTTTTATCATTGCCAAACTCTTTTAGGCCAGTTTATGCTTGATGATTAATAGCATTATCTTTCAAATTATCAGATATTGTTTCATATTCAATTGATTTTATGATGAGACTACTTGGTACTATTTACTTCATCTATGCATAATGAGGATTATTACAGTGATTTCAGTTATTTGATGATGATTAGTTAGATGGATTATTTTATGTGTTTTCTTATGGATACTTACCACATACTACATGTGTATGGTGTGCCTATATATTTTCTTTATGTATGGCATTTCTGACTTGGTTAAGGAAGTGAGTCGTAGTCACTTGCTAGTCGGGATCTACACGATGCACCACTTTCTACCATTTCTTGTTAAGCTTAGTATATATGTATTTATAAATGTGTGGATTTTATGTAGATTGCAGGTACCAAGTATCGATTTCTCTGAATTGCTAGGATGAGCGTACCCTATCACATGTGTTTGTACATGCGTGGATTTTATGCAAATTTTAAGTACCAGGTATAGACTTCCCTGAATTGCTAGGATGAGTGTACCCTATTGCATTATCTCAATGGTAAGAGATGGGAGATAAATTCTTGAGTCCAAATCCTAAACCTTTAAGCCAATTGTCCTAGAAAACTAGGACAAGTATCTGAGATGATTACCTTCTCAATGTGTCGTATGATGTAAATTCATGATTATAACCCTTTAGTTTGATTTTGTATGTGGTATTTCATGATGGGTTTTTTTATTTTTTCTTATAGGTCGTTGGTGTTTTGTTCCTATTAATTAAGTCAAATTAAATGATTTAATTTAAAGAAAAATTGTTATGATATTTTTTTAATATTTAATTATATTTAATTAATTAGAAAATTAATTAAATAAAAAGAATCAAATTTAAAGAGATAATTATAGTTTAATTTTGGAGTGTAATAATATTAATTTAATTTAATAATAATATATATTTAGGAGATCATTTTTAAATAAATGTTAAATATTATTATTACTTGACTTGATAAATATTTTATCAATTAACACTTCAAAAATAAATTAAAGAGTGGAAAAGATAATAATTTATTAAAGAGTTTTAATATTGCATAAAGTATGCATGAGATTAAAATATAATAAATTAATTAAAAAAAGAAGGCAAGTAAATTTAAATAAAGATATTTTATATTGCAATAAGCGTGCATGGAAACATTAAAAAAAAGTTAATAAAGAGTTAAAGAGTTTAAGAATTTTCCTTAAGGAAAAATCACCCAAAACCAAGAAGCACAATAACTAGCACAAAATAGACCAATAGAGTATGATCAGAATAATAATATGATATTCAATTGATGTGTTGATTGATGTTCAAGTATGCTAGAGGTGCCTGTATATAAAGGTCTCTAAGATGCATCTAGAATGTCTAGAGTTAGTAATTTGATAAGCCTCACAATTAAGCACATGTCCACCAAGAGTGGGTTATCCTCCATTAAGCACAGGAGTTAGTGTGATGATAAGAGGATAAGGCTACAAAGGTGTCTCACGTAAAATTATGTTGTAGACACCATGTGCTAAAATAAGAGTGTGAATAACTGTGTTGTCAACATGACAACTCAGTTGATTATGCAAACTCCAGTGCTATAGACACCATGTGCATGACAACTCATATGAGTATGCAAACTCCTAAGTGTCTAACCTAAGAAATAATAAAATAATGCATTTATCAGGTAATTAAACTTAAGAAAAGCATAAATAATAATTATCCATTTGATGAACAACCCATCGTTGAGCTACTGCTATAGCTAGTGTCAAATGAATGGAATTCATCTTTTCCACTAGTGCAAATGTCTCAGTGTAATCAATGCCAAGTACCTAAGAGAAACCTTCTGCAACAAGTCAAGCCTTATGTTTGTCAACACTTCCATCCACTACGAATTTGGTCTGATAGATCCACTTACACCAAACCAATTTTCTTCCCTTAGAAGAGAGACTAAGTCTCATGTATCATTTCTCATAAGAGAATTATATTCTTCCTCCATTGCTCTATCCCATTATGGAATACTCGATGCTTCTTTAAAGGATTGTGGATCTGAAGCAACTACAATATAAGCATGTGGGAGTGAGTTTTGTTGTGATCTTGTCCTCCTATTATCAGAAGGATTCCCTGCCAATGGTCTTGTTGCATCCAATGTCTACTTAGCCCATCTAGGTATATTGGAAGAAGATGTAGAAGGAGTATCCTCAAACTCTGATGGTTGATGCCTCTGTTTGGGTTAGGGATGAACATCTTACATCATTATTATCACTATCACTCTCTTCAATGGAGGAAGAAGGAGGAATCGACGAAGTAGAGCTTGGACAACTTTCTTCAAAATGTAAACTCCTCTCATCGAATATATCGTGTGTACATAGAATATATCGTGTGTCTCTGGATCCATTAACTTGTAGGCTTTATGTGAGTCCACATATCCAACAAAGATGCAAGGTTTTCTTTGAGCTTCTAATGGCTTGCATTTCTGTGGAGGTATTCATGCCCATGCTAGACAACCAGAGACTCTAAAGTGTTTAACCGTAGGTTTCCTGCCAGTCCATGCTTCAAAAGGAGTTACACCATCCAAATCTTTATGAGGAATCCTATTCTGGATATAGTTAGCACAATCCATAGCTTCAGCTCAAAAGACTTGATCAATAGATTTTTTTAGTAGCATGTAAGTGGTCATCTCTTTGAGAGTTTTGTTTTTCCTTTCAACAACACCATTTTTTTGTGGTGTATATGGTAATGAATGCGGAAGGTCAATGCCCTCTTGAGTGCAAAAGTCTATTAGTCTTGAGTTCACATACTCCCCCCCATTATCTATTCGAAGAACTTTGATTGCTTTCCCTAACTTCTTTTCCACTTGAGCCTTGAAGCTAATAATTTTTTCGAACACTTCACTCTTATGAGCCACAAAGAAAACCCAAGTAAAGTGAGAGTAGTATCTATGAAGGTGAGTGCATAGCGAGACTTTCCAAATGATGGCACTGGAAATGGTCCCGCTACATCACTATGAACTAATTCAAGAACACATTGTGCTCTGCAAGACTTCTCCTTTTCATATAATTTTTATAGATGTTTTCCAAGTGAGCAACCCGAACAAACACATTTTGAAAACTAGATTTGAGGTAGACCATTGACCATTGACTATTTTCTTGTTGCTAAGCTGCTGAAGATATATGTAGTTGAGATGTCCAAATCTCTCATGCCACAGTTTTCTTTTTGCATTTGAATGTAATAACAAGGCTTGTGCATTTGATTTTGGCACAAAGGAGGAGAAAATATAAAGCCTTGAGTCATGATTGGCTTCACCTATTGTAATCATTGAGTCATCCTTGATGCTTTTCACTACCACTGAATTTGGAAGAAATTCAACTTTATTTTCACCTCCATAGTAAGTCATTTGGTGGACTGAAAGAAAGTTAGGTAAGATTAGGAACATATAGAACATCCTTGAACGCTCCACTGTTCATCTTTGGCATGGATTTGCCAAGATTTTGGTTCTAATTAGATTAAAATGTACCGTGAAAAGTGTACCAATTAGAACCACAATCTTGGCAAATCATGCCAAAGATTAAAATTTCTATAAATTTGTAAAATCCATGCCAAATTAAATATCATAATATAATATTAAAATTAATTATTAATAAGTTAATAATATTAAAACTATAATATGTATAACTTATTAAGTTATTAATATATTATATAAATTATAATTATTATAATGACAACTATAAGATTAACTTAATATAGTTAATTAATAATATTATTAATTATTAGATCAATAAATACATTAATTTATTAATTTAATAGATAATTAAACTTAACTAATTAATATTATATTAATAACTAATCATATTAATTTCTAAGCTAATATATTATTAATATAATATAATATGATAATAATAATATTATATTATTAAGTTGATATATATATATATATATATATATATATATATATATATATATATATATATATATATATATATATATATATATATATATATATATATATATATATAAACATAATTAATCATATAATAATAATAATAATAATAATAATAATAATATATATTAATTTATGATAAATATTATTAGAAAGTTTATAGTTGTCATTATAGTTTATGATAAATCTTATATGCTTCAGGTATCCTAAGTTTATAGTTTATTATCATATATAGTTTGAAACTCTGCAAAATTGATTCACGTACGCAGGATGTGGATTTTGCAGAGTTTGAAACTGCACGACGCCTGAGAGGGCGTAGAAGCACAGAGGGCACACCAGTCGAGGGGATGGGCATCATGGGAAGACGGGACGGATCTGACGGACGAAAGTGTAACGGCACTGGCTAGCGAAGTGCATTTTCGTGGCTATTTAGCCAGTGCCGTCATGGAGGGGAAGCGTGTGTCCTTGTCTGGTGGAGGTTACCAGTATCTACCATTACTTATTATTAATCAAATAATTTGGTACACCTCATAACGAATCAATCTTAAAAGACTATTTCCCTTCACCGTATATTGTCCTCCCTCTTTTCGAACGGCACCGCCTACGGAATTTCCATGCCATCCCGTGGCATATAGGCATACATAGCTATTTGTGTTGTACAATGTGATGTTGACACTATTTTATATCTCCGTGTAGTTTTAGATTTTATATATATATATATATATATATATATATATATATATATATATATATATATATATATATATATATATATATATATATATATATATATATATTCTTTCTTGCAAATTAAAAATTATATGTTAATATTTTTTAATTTGAACATTTAAACTATTGTAAGTTTTTTAATTTTTGAATTGAAATTATTAATATAAAATATTTTAAAAAAATTATCTTTTAATCAAATTTACAAGTACATAGAAAATAATTATTAGTTTTTATTATTTAATTAATTTTATAAATATATAATATTTAAAATTATCTATCTTTTATAAAAAAATTAAAGTTTGATTATATATATATATATATATATATATATACACACAAAAATATAAACATAATATAATTTTAAATAATATGGATATATATTTTATTCTATTTCTTTGTTTAGGCTTTATGTGCATATAGTTTCTATACATTATTTAAAATTCACGTACATATATTTGTAGGGTAGTTTTTCCATTCGTTTTTTTCATTAATCATCCATATTCTTTGATTCTCTTAGTTTTTCTTTCATTCTTTGATTTATTTTATTTTATTACTTTGGTTTTATTTTTTTAAAAGTTATTTTATCCTAATTGCTTGGGTGTTAGATTTTGTCAATTTCTCAACTTAGCTTCTTGTTGTTTTGTGTTCACTCATTAATTAATTATTTTATTCTCTCTATATTTTATGACTTTTTATTCTTCTTCCTAGGTGTCATTTTACAATTCTATTATTTGATATAAAAAAAATTCTTTTTAGAAATAGTTAATTCATAGTTTCTACTTTGTAATTTTTTCAAAAGCAAAATGGACAAACATAAGATACTGGAAAATAATCTAATTAATATATTAAAAAATAATCTTAAAAAATTTATTAATTCTGAAATATGGTTGTATAACAATAATCTTATATATATATAATGATTATTGCATACTATATTATTTATCTGCAAAGTCATTTAATATCTAATAAAAAATATTTATTATCATTCATTCTCACTTTCTTTGCATTTTTTATTTAGTTTAAATATATATTATAGATTGAAATTGAGGGACACCATAAGAATATTAAGAATTCTTTATTATCATTCACTCTCACTTCTTTACATTTCTATTTATTTTAAATATATATTATAGATTGAAAATGAGAGACACCATAAGAACACTAAGAATTCTTTATTATCATTCATTCTCACTTTCTTTACATTTCTATTTATTTTAAATATATATTAAAGATTGAAAATGAGGGGCATCATAAGAACATTGAGATTGAAACTTAAGAATAAGAAGTTGATCCCTACTATATAATATAAAAATTAACTTCATTTAAATTATTTTGAATTTATGATTAAATAAATTATTCTTCAAACAAACAATTAAAATTACAGAAATGCTTTTTAAATGAGAAAAAATAATAACATTTATTAAAATGTGAAATAGATATACATTAAAAAATTCAAATTTTAATGAGTTAAAATAATATTTTCCAATATTATATACTAATAAATTCGATTAAAAACAAAAACTTATAATTAATTTTTTAAAATATTGTATACCAATAAGATTGATTAAAAAATAAAAAATTTACTATTATTGTATTTATTATGAAGTTATCTATGACTTTAAATGTTCATATTAAGAAATACTAACATACAATTTTTACTTTGCAAAAGAAGAAAAACTATATATATTGCATAGAGATGAAAAAATACTTTTCAAGTGTCACACATCACACATTGTACAATGCATTTATAATGTCTATGTATGCCACATGATGGCATGGAAATTCGCTGAAAGTCGGTGCCTTGGCAGCTTTCATTCTTTGGAACTGGTCAAAAGTTACCTTTTCCTTTAGGGCCCGTTTGGTTGCAAGTATAAGAATAGAAAATTAGAATGCGTATGTGGAATGGGAATGGAAAATTAGAATGGGAATGGAGAAGAGTAATCCCATTCTTTTTTGGTTCGTCTAGTATTTGAGTGGGAATATGTTACTCTCATGTTTGGTTGAGAGAAATTAGAATTGGAATACAGTTAAGTTTCTATTTTAATATATTTTATTTATTTTAATATATTATTATATTTGGTTAATTATTTCAACTTATTAGTAAAGAAAATAATTTTTTTTAATTCTATTTTATCCAATGCAATTAATAAGAAATTAATTTATATCAACATTTTTTAAATGAATGGATTTGGTTAATTATTTCAACTTATTGTAAAGAAAATAATCTTTTAATTCTATATTATTCAATTAAATTAATAAGAAATTAATTTGTTTTGATATTTTTTAAATGAATTGATTTGGTTAATTATTTCAACTTATTGTAAAGATTTTTTTTTAAAAAAATTCTATTTTATTCAATGAAATGAATAAGAAATTAATTTATTTCGACATTTTACAAATAAATGGATTTGGTTAATTATTTCAACTTATTAGTAAAGAAAATTATTTTTTTAATTCTATTTTATCTAATGAAATTAATAAGAAATTAATTAATTTCAACATTTTTTAAATGAATGGATATAAAAAATAAATGTTATACACAATAATATACTCTTCAAATTAATAAAATTTACTCATCGTTTATATACAAAATCAAAAAAGATTTATAGTCTCCATGATCATAATTGTTATAAACAAAATAAAAAAAGATTTAGTCTCCATGATCGTAATTCTTCTTTACAAGAAAATGGTCTAAGTCTCCATGATCATAATTGTTATAAACAAAATCAAAAAAGATTTAGTCTTCATGATCATAATTGTTCTTTACAACAAAATAGTCATATCATTAGTAAAATAAGAATCACCATCACCAATAGTGTATTTATAAAAACTAGAACATAATTAAGTCTACGTTGAAACATGATTTCAAATTTTGCCATTAAACCAATCTCCCTAGCAGATGTCTCCCACATAATACATAGCTTGCAATCATTTCTTTCTTCTTCGATAGGTTTTGATGTGGCTAACGTAGATGAGCCATCCTTGACACACTGGAAGAAGTTGCAGCCATTGTCCCCCTGCATTTGAAAACTACATTAAGGATTGCCACAATAATGAAATAAAAAATAAACATATAAAAGATTAGTAACAATCTTTTTTTTATCTAGACAACACAAAAACTTGCGCCCAAGATTATTCTCTGTACGTGAAGTCTATACTGCTACAAGTCTAGAACCACATCGACACATTGATAAAGTTGTCATATCCATCTACCCTATATAAATAATAAACAAATGTAATGAGATATTACGAAAAACGTGTAAAATATATTATGATATCTGTATTCAATGGACTATGTTGTGACTTCTCAGTCCAATCCTACTAGCAATGCAAATACCTCATCTGACTTACAAACTTTGACACATAATTATCCATGGATATAGACACTGTTCCATTGAAATGAGAGAAATGTACACAACCAAGTAGGTAATTCTCCATTGCAATCGCTACGCTGCAACACTTAACAAAATATGTCTTAGTTGTGGAAATGTTATGTCTAGCCATGGCTTTGCTTGCCCATTGTAATGAATTACAACAACTTGCTGGATTACTTCATACTTCATATTGCCTTCTTCTAGTGAGATTTCCTACACACTCAAAATATTTTTGCTCTGATACTAGTGCTGAAAGAAGAGAGAGACAACCCTTTGCCAAACACTTGCAACACAATTCAAATACTTGAAATTAGATAGATTCAAAGATCAACTTAAAAAAACTTAAGACAGATAGATTCTGTGAATCACTAATCATCAAACATGGGCCAATGATTCTCCCGAGAGATGGATTGATGTGAATGAGTTTGAATAAAAAAACTACATAAGACAACAATATCACAATTTGACTTACTGTGGAAACCTATTGTGGAAAACTATGAATCTCAATTGCCAAGGCAATAAAAAGTATGTAGCAGTACTATGCTAACTTGAACGTACTTAACTGCAGAGTTTCATTCACAATTAAACCCACCTTGCTTGCAAACCCCAAAGCAAATTTCATACCATCATAGACCAAGTAGCAAAATGCAAACCAAATACATACATCAAACTTGACAAATTTATTAAAATTGAGACCAATGACTTGAAAACTACTATTGCTACACCGGTTTTAAAAAGGCATTTATAAATCACATGTCATAAACTGAGATCTAACCTCTAAACAAAATGATTCCATGAAATGATTCTAAATCACAGGCATAGGATAAAAAATTAGGATATATAGAGAGAACATGAAAATCAAATCGAGCAATCATACAAGCATAATCCAGCAACAAAATGCAAACCATAAACATAAACCTAACTTGTCAAATGTGTTAAAGCTGAGACCACCAACCTGCAAACTCTTGTTGCACTGTTTTAATTAACATGAAATATATTTGTTCACCTGTGATAGAACAGACAAACATGTAAGCCACCTATTGCTACAAACCAAAAAAACTGCTTCAAAAATACCACCTTTCTATTCTTGATAAAGTTACAAAATAGTTAGTTACAGATCACTTAGACCAGATTGTTAGCAGTACTGCCATTTGGTCCAGTGTGAAGAATAGTTTAAAAACCTAGAAGCAAAACCAGCAAAACCTATAAGATAATAATAAGTTAAGTATAATAATGGAAATGAAGGATACGACAATCTGATCATGGAAATACAACACTAGTACTCAATAATGCCAACCTCATAGAGAAGTTTCAACAAAGAGTTTAAAGGAGTTAATAAACTAAAACCTCCAATGTACTTGACTCAACTTCAACTTCAATAAAACAATATTTACAATAGTTGCATTGAATTTATATCAACTATTTTAAAGAATTAAAGTATTACTAAAAACATTGCTAAATAATTATCATTAGATAAGACAACAATATCACAATTTGACACAACGAACGAAGAAGCTACAGTAGTGCTAAAAATTATGATTCATTAAATTGCTTCAAAAAGATGGTAAGTTTCATAGTCTCAAAAAATAGGAGGTCCCATATCAAATATGAGTCATTTCGTAGTCTCAAAAAATAGGAGGTCCCATATCAAATATGAGTCATTTCGTAGTCTCAAAAAATAGGAGGTCCCATATCAAATATGAGTCATTGAATAGATGTGAGTGTTCTTACGATAAAGCTTCTTAAAGTGAAGAGTTGGAATATCAGTGATATCCTCCAAACTTATATCTCACATAATATTCCCTATCCTCTACACTCATCTGTAGGAAACCCCATGCTTTCGTAGGTTCGAAAGTGAAAGTGTCATACGCAATAACCAGAGTCTCTTGACTTACTCCAGGTATGGCTTTGAGGGCTGCAAATGCAGCCATTATATCTTGCTTAGTTTCTCCTTTGTCAACTTTGACAGTGTGAGCTTCTGTTATGCCCGTACGTATGTCTTGGATGCTTTCACAAATAACATCCAAAGAAGAAGCCATGCTTGCCTTCCTCTTCTTTGGCCTTCTTGACGTTGGTGTGGAATGACTCTATCTAGCAAATGTACTAGAGATATTTTCATCAACAAACTCTTCATCAACAACAAGAGTGTCAACCATGGGCGTACTAAAGTCCCTATCATCGTCAAGGTCAATGGCCTCATCAAAAAGGTGACCATCTTTAGTCTCTGTGGCTATTGCAACTTCAGTTCCATCTACCATGTCATTCCTAATAATGACTGCTAAGTCATTGAAATAGAGGAATGGCTGCCTCTTGTACATTCTGGAATTTTTGAAATCCCTCCTTTATATGATGAAAAAGGAATTAAATATATGTCTTTTATTACAATTAATAAAGAGATATTTTACTTACATAAAAATATTGTCAAGACTACATTACCTTCAACAACTCTTCCCATACAATATCATCAGCGTCAACGCATTGCGTACTCTCATTCCATGCAAATCCATTCATATTTCTCAATTCTTTCATAATTCTATAGCCTTGTTTCCATGTTTTTAATTTGTTCTTAAAGTTTTCCCTTCCTAGATTCATCTTCATGTCTTCGTTGAACCTCCTTTCGATGGCAGTCCAAGCTTCTTTTCAAAACCCACCTTCACCTTTTCTGCCTAACTGAACTTTCTCATGGAGCAAATCCAACAATTTCCGCTCCAAGTCTCTTGTCCAAACTACTTTTGTATTTCTAGATGATGAATGAATTGTGGTCACCCGAAGATCCTCATCTACACTCGTCAAAAGATTGGTGAATAACATATTCAGCAATGAATTGGTAGCTGCAATAAATCTAGAAAATAATTCATTGTCATTATTAGGACACATAATATATATCAAGAGTTGAAGACAGATGTGCGCAAGGTTACTTGCTACCCCAGCAAGGCAATTTGAATGCCATTTATGTTGTTAGACAACTACCCTACATCAAAAAAATATGAACATGGTACAAATATCAATTAGAAGCATAGAGGAAAGGAAGATTATAGTAAATATAGAGGCACATAATGCAATAAATATGGGTATGAATATCAATATGAACTGTTTCACAGAATTCCTCAAAGATATCTTAAGATATTCCTTAAAAATCGAAAGGAGTTGTCTCAAGAAACTTTCAAGCAACTAATAATCTGTACACATTTATGTTTTCATTTTCTATATAGATGGAATCAATATGCTAAAATAGAGAATTGACTTCCCTGAATACTTCATCATTAGATATGGAGTCACTCTAATATCGGGACTCATTCATGAGCTCCCATGAAAAAATCGTGGGTTAATCCTTACATGCTACTCCTCTAATTATGTTCATCCTAGTCAAGAAAGTCTCTAGGAAATATAAACAATAGTTTAGTAAATAGGACCAATAGATAATATGCAAACTGATTTAGAGGAAGAGCATTGGTATAATAGAGGAAACTAAGATTTACAACCACATGGTTAACTATGAAATGGGATCAAAATAATTAATAGATGAGACAAACCCATCAAGTGGTATTGGAGGAAGACAACATGTCATCAGATACCATGAAGGCTTCAACACTCTGACCGCTTAAGCTTGTAACTACAACACCTAGTCCGCCCACCCAAGCAAGGCAAAGAGAAAGAAAAGTATACCTCAGAAAGGATAGATTTCCAATCAAAATATATCATATGCTGAAAAAGAGGAGTATTAGATAAAATGGAGATGAAGGCCACACGACAACTCAAATTGAATTTCTAGGCTTGAGGTGAATCAAGAAAGAGAGAGACACACTTTTCAAAATCAATGTGTATTGTAGAAGCAAAGCAATCCTGTATCTCACCAGCACTCACTTTGCTTGTTTGCAATTTTGATTCATCATTTAGCTGTAAGATATGATATTGCATTTTACCATGTTTTCCAAAAGTCTTGGAAAAATTATTTGGTAGATCAGATCAGAGTCATATTATTTCAGATCACATTCATTTCATATGGCTATTTATTCATATAAGATTACAAAAAGAAGTTAAAGGTACACAAAATCCAGAACAGCTATTTCCATCCCAAAAATCAAGATAACTCAGAATCCAGAGTAGAGCTATTTTAGAAGATTTAAAACTTGAAATCTCTACCAAAGCAACAACAAGATACCCGCCATACAATTTACATTCCCAATACTCAAATAGAAACCCATTTGTGTAACAATTAATGTATATTTTTTGAGTCAAACTCGTTGATTCATATTTCATGAGTAGTGGTTTCCACAAATCTATCTCTCACAACAATGAATAGACCAGGGCTGGGCATCAGGACTTCCTAGTTAAGCATACTTAACTACTAAGTTGTGTCTATGGTTAAACCCACTCTACTTGCAAATGGGCTGGTTGCACCCTGCTTGCAAATGAGGTTACAAGAAGAGTGATTTTAACCAAAGGAATCTTGCATAGTCAAGTTGACCTATAGTCGAGCTGACCTCTGGTGCTTCACCTTTTTTAGCATCACTTAGATGTGATGAATGCCAACTGTCCTACTCATTATCATAAGAGATGAATTTGTGTAAACTACTACCCATAAAATATGGATCAATAAACTTGACTAGAAAACTAGACCCTATCCCATCATATCTACAAGACAATATTGTCACTAATTTTTTTTCTTTATTCTATGTGCAAGACAATATTATTATGTCACTATTATTCTTTCTTTGATAAATATAATATGATTGGCGGACAGGATTGTCATAACTGTGAAAGCTATGTTTTGAGATACTTTCACAAGTGTAAAGAGTCACAAGTCCTGGACGTATGCTAATATGAAACTGTTGTTCCTAATTATGCATCCACAATCACTACCAATTTATTACTAATATTTTGCTTGTTTCCAAGATTAATCAGATCTGTTGACAGATTACCATAGTAAAAAGTAGCACTGATGGTGCTTACTATTGAGGGTGGTTTTAGCACAACCAGCTCTGAATAGAACAATAGGGCACTCTACTTCTCTCGAAAAGCTAGAGATCGAGCTCCCAAGTTCCTTTCCATTCATGATTTGTTAACAAGGGGGCCTTTGCAGGTAAAATGAAGTTTGGACACTGATTAACAATTAGAAAGGTTTTCATGCTCTATGTTCCTGAATCATCTGATTGCTAATCTTTGTTCATACTTGAATTTTTACCCTTAAATGCCCCCTTGTTAACAAATCATACATTCCTTCTAGCTACCTAACATAGTCATGTACAGGATGTGACTAGGAACCTTCGAGTTGGATCTCTAACTTTGTAAGAGGAGTAGACAGATTATAGTAATAAATAGTAACCCTATAAATAATGAAATTAACATTCCCTACCAATATGTTTAGCATTCTGTATATGTTGATAATATTTTCAATAAGTATGCCATGGCTCTACAGTGATTCTCGAGCTTCACAGAGTGCCATATCAAATATGTTTAGCATTTTGTATATGCTGATAATATTTTCAATAAGTATGCCATGGCTCCATAGCGATTCTCGAGCTCCACAGAGTGCCCTATTGTTCTATTCAAAGATGGTTACTGTTGAGGGTGGTTTTAGCACAGCCAGCTTTGAATAGAACAATAGGGCACTCTACTGCTCTTCAAAAGCTAGAGATCCAGCTCCCAAGTTCATTTCTAGTAAGATTACAGTAATAAATAGTAACCTTGTATAGCAATAAAAAGAAACTGAATGCCATTTTTATGGGCATACAAATATCGATTGTAAGAAAATCCTTTTCATTTCATTAACACATATAAGAAACTAATACATGTTACAGCAATAGACCCCATTGAATATAATCAGGATGGTTACTACATAGACCCCATTGAATATAATCAGGATGGTTACTACATAGACCCCATTGAATAAAATCAGGATGGTTACTTATCTCCACCAGTTCAACATGCAACACTATAAAAAGCAAGCAATGGCCACTCGAACATTTGAACCACATGAAAACAAAACTACAGGTGTTTGACATGCAATATGGATAGCACATGCTCCCATGTATACATTCTCAAAGCTTCTTACATATGACAATCATTAACCCACGTTAGAATTGCACAACAATCATGATTCTCTCAATTGAAAAAAGAGTAACAACCTTTTCATTTCATTAAAAACTTACAAATAAATTAATTTGTGATATAAATTTAATACTATAAATCTCTCTGCTATACAAATTGGGTGTCTAATATGCAATCTTACAAAGTATACAATTCTAGCCTCACCAATGATTCTTGTTTGACTATATACTTTTAATTCTACAACTAAAAAAAAACTACATACTACCACTGCTTTCTCTTTCCAATCTATGACTAAAAATAAGATCATTTATCACATTTCTCTATGAGGAGACCATTAATTCTCACCCTTGATAAAGGAATCTCAGTCCCTAGGGATTCTGAAAGCATCCACGTGTTTAAATAATCTTGTCAACACAACTCCAAAAGTTTAGTGTATCTTTGAGTTTTAAGAGATTTAGATATAAATATTAAATATTAGAGAGACGGGAAGAAGGATTCTTTGTTCATGCAGCTGTGACAATAGTTTACTACAACTCAATCCACCATTAATGTTACCTAATACGTTAAACCCACTTGACCCAACTTTTCAAACTACCATGAAACAAATCACAGCTATGGATATTCTATATCTTCATTTTTGTGATGGGTCAATATGAAATTTTGGGTGGACTAAAATATAATTTAAAATTAGGGTTAGATCAGTAGTAGTTATAATATATATTATCATTAATAATGGTGCATTAGATTACGCTAATTAAAAGTATGTTGGATCAATAGCTATCTAAATTTATTAAAAAGTAAGTTGATAATTGGATCAGTCTTTTAGCTTGATTGATATATATTGATATATTGATATTTAGTTTATAAAGGTTAAACTCACAGAGTGAGGAGGCTCTAGTGAAGATGCTGATCCAAATGTGGTTCCTTCTCTTAGCAATATTAGTGCCTACTACCATGGCTGACACACCACATAGGCCAATAGATGTGTCGTTTCAAAACAACTATTCTACTTTGCTCATAACCCAATGAAGTGTTGGTATTAGGTATTTAGGTCATTTGGTATGAACTAAAACTTAAAGGTAAAGGTAAAGGTACATGATCACAAAATTCTCAATCTTTCAAAAATAAAGTTATATGAAGAACTACAATTATGTAGAAAATATATATTTTAAACTATGAACTAGTTATGTAGACAATTTATGTAGGTAATGAGTAAATCCAAATGAATAGATGTAATTATATTCAGAAATTAATAATAAAAAATTACGTGTTGCAGCCACGAAGCCTTTTTATAGAAATACCAAGTACATTAATTCTAAATATCTCAAAAATCTATATAAGTCCATACATACTAGACAAACTGAAATGTCTGGCACCCATAAGTATAAAGTGCAATTTATATTAAGCAGAAAGTGCAAATAAATGTTCATGTTTTCTAGAACAACTAAGTTGGAGAGTTGTAGTCTTCCCACATCCTTTGGGCTATTTCATCTCAAAATTCCCCCCAGTCATCTCTATCTTGCTGGTTCATCCCAAAAGTATCAAGAACTAGTACGTTAATCCCAACACAATCATCATCATCATCTTCAATTTCCACTTCTAATGGAATACCATCCTCCATCGCAATGAAGTTATGTAATATGCCACATGCTAAAATAATCTTTATTTGGGTCTTGATATTATATGATGTCACATGCTTCAGGATAGGGAAGCATTGCTTGAAGATACCAAATGTACGATCTTTCACGTTCCTAAGAGAGGAGTGTCAACAGTTAAATAACTCTTGAGGATTGCTGATGGGGTTTGCTCTACAAAACTCTTTTAGGTGGTCACACGTACACCGGTACGAAGTAAGAAATCCAGGTACAATTGGATACCCAACATCAACCAAATAGAAATTTCCTACGCAACTACAAATAAAGTTATAGTCAACATATAGCATAAGGGTTTCATTTAACATAATCAAAATATAACCATATAAAAATACGAATTAATATACCAGGGGGAACCACAAAGGGATCTACTCTAGAGAGAGCCAAAGCAAGCACTCGACTATCTACAACAGACCCTTCCCAACTAGGAAGAATGTATTGAAACGAACAAACACCCAAAACATTTTGTGACAAGTTGCCTTTTCTATCTCGATATTTGGCTTGGACGTCCACATCAACCGTAACTGGCATATGGGTTCCATCAATTGCGCCAATAGAATCCTACAATAAGCAATATTCTTATCAAATACATAATACCATATTTTAGTTTGTAGTGATGAAATACGTGGCACTAGTATATTAACCTTGAAGAATGGATAAAAACGGTCCTTCCTAGCTATTTCTGGATGAGTGGCTGCAACAAGGGGTAAAAGATACTCGTTATGCAACCCTAAGATAGCCTTCAAGCCCTTGTGGAAGTGTCGACTCACTGTCTCCCCAGAATGATCAAAGTTATGACCAATCTTACAATTCCTTAGATTGTGGCCAATGGTATAGAGGAACATAACAAGTTGTTCTTCTAATGTTAAGTTTGGTGTATCTTCAGTTCTCCCTTTTTGCCTTAGAATTGTGGCCAAGTGAAAGAAGGCTGCTCTACTCATGTGTATTTGGTCATGGCAATTAGTATTATTTGAATGGATAATGCACTTATAAAAAGGACATAAAGGTATTCTTCGCTTATGTCTCTGACTTCTAGCTTCTTCATGAGATGCTACTATGATTACGACAAGGCTGGCAAGAAAAACAGCGATTAGGTGCATGACCTTGGTCTTCTTAACAATGGCTCCTTGGATTTCTATAACATCAATAGGATCCATCGAATGACCTATAACCACATAATGGATTAAATGTTTGGTGTACTCACATAACAATATATAAATATATAAAATGTAGGGCAAGCATTAATCGCATGGCCTTGTATAGACATACTAAACATATATATATATATATATATATATATATATATATATATATATATATATATATATATATATATATATATATCATAGCATACCGCATAATATATCTCAAAATATAGATGCTGATACAGTCAACATTATGATCCATTAAAAATAACCTCAAATTCTATAAGGAAGACAATATTTTCATTTTTGAATTAATTTTTCACAATAACTCGTGAGTTTTCTTGCAGATCACTCAGGACCCAAATTCAACTCACAAGTCCTGTAGGTGCTTGCAGAGTTTTTAATCTAGCTAAAAATATAGAAAATACAAAGCATAAATGTCTACCCCTCCAACAGTAGCACAAAGAAAAGTTGTATGTTTAAGAAGAGAGTTGTGCCTGTTTTTCTAATGCATAAAACTCCTTTTCTATTTCTTTCTTAATTTCATTTTGCATACTTGCATTGCTGGAAATCAAATTTTACATTCATACTATTCATAAGCCTTCAAACTTTCTCACGAGCTAGATAAGCTAAACATGCCAGACAATTTTCTATAATAACATTTCAAAGTATTCTGCTAGAATAACAAATCATGCAACAGATAACATAAATTAGCAAATAGTGACAAAACAAGCTTCTAAAGAACAAATGCAAATTATACATACAAAGGGTAACAAATATTGATCACATTCTAATTCTCCATAGTCAACTATCATTGTGGCCAATGTTTCATGGTTTCAAAAGTATAGCGGTATTCTAATGATCAATAAATTGGAATTCTTGTAAAGGTTGTGTTGTCAGTTTTATGCATATGCTGGATAGTTTTCAACTTTTCAATATGAATGGATTCAAACCTACTCCAAAAATGATTCTAAGCTACATTTGTTTTAATGTAGACCACTATGCCCATAACCTAATCAATACTTTGTAATGTATAGAAAAACATGAGAGTAGAACTGGTAAGTAATTTGCATTTAACTGGACATAAAAGGCAGTTCTATTGTGATGCTTGACTTCATACTAAAAAAGTTGTATCAGGAGAAAATCTAAGAACTCTACAATCCATAGAATGAAAACAAAAATGTCGACATTATAAAAGTGAAAATATTGTGAAACTGATGCAAGTTAAGACTTATTTGGATCAAGGAAACATGCCACACCACTAGATTGCACCTGTTATACTTTGAAAACTTAAAGTGGCTCTTCTTCATGCAGGCATCTGGCAATGGGCAATTTTCACAGCTTGTTCACTAGCATGAGAGCTCCTTTGTACAGGACCTCCATGACTAGCATGAGAGCTCCGTATGGAAAAGGACAAAATAACTTTCAACGACTCAATGTAGAGATGCATCTCATACCTAGACATTAGTTATGCATATGTGATCAAGAGCATCTATGCAAATTCTACTAGCAAATCAATACAGGGAGCTGGCAAATCAATACAAGGAGCTTTAAAAATAAAAACAATGATAAATGTAGCGGTAATGATATGTTAGGCCAAAGGAAAAAAAACACCCATCACTCTGACATCAAAAAACAATGATAAATCATCTTGTTCTTATCAAAATACTACTTTAAGTTTGATTACCAGAGCCATTCCAAATTCTAATATGGTGTGAACATTATCTAGAGAAAACAGAGAATGCATTGGTTGAAAACAGGGCAACAATGTAATGGCCCAGGAAGTCGTCACATTTAGGCAAAACCCTAATAACAACACAGCAATTTTCAACTGCAAAAACTATATTCTGCCATCTTAATGAATTAGCCAGAATAGACGGAACTGAAAAATCAAATCACCCATTTACTGTGAGCAAAATGCTGTGGACAATGAAACGTAGCCCCTCTTCCCGATTTATAAGCCTCCATATAACCAACAATCATAAAAGCCTCGTTTAGGGTTTGGAGGCGGAAGAATAAAAACTTATTTACATCTGCAATGAATGTGCCATAAAAGCCCGTTTAGGGTTTGGAGTCAGCAGAGACAACAAATAATTTAAATAAATTTACCTCTGTCGTTATCGATGTCGTTATCCTGCAGTGGAACCCGAGCTGAGAATGACTGAGAATGCTTGAGTGTGAACCTACGAATCCTCGTCAGCGACAAAACATCAAACAAATTATGGAGCCCGAGAATCACTATGGAGCCCCAGAGAAAACCTCAGCTGTGGAGCCGACAAGTGCGGTGGATATAGCCCGATGAAATCCCGCGAAAATGCTCTTATGCCCTGATGCGCTCGCCCACGGACCTGAAAATTTCATAAATTTTGCATAATAGGATTGAGAATAAGAATGGCCTATTCTAATAATAAGTTTTTTTTGGCATAGAATTATGCTCGTTTTAGGGGTCAAATTGGAATAGGAAACCCTATTCTCTATTCCAATTTGGTCAACCAAATGGAGAAAACCAAACATATTCTGGAATGTCTATTCCTATTCCAGCAACCAAATGGGCCCTTACTTTCTTCAAGATCTCATCAACTTGACTTGAGATAATTTGAACATGTCTGTAAGATAAATTTAGTCTAGCTTAGTTTGATCTTATTGTTTTTAAAATTGTATATTATCAATAGTTTTTTTAAAGTATATATACTCATGATCTTTTAGTCCCTGCCTTATTTATCAGGCAAGGAACTAATGCTCTCAGTAGATGGCATTAATTTTTCATCACAGAAAATATTGCTTCAAGCTAAGGTTTTGAATACAATATTTATAAATTCATTTATAATATTCTAAATTCTGATTTTTGATTGACCCCATGCCAATTTCTTGGGAATAAGTCAAATTTTTTTAAATGGAAAAAAGCACCCAAAAAAAAGTTGAGGATAACATTGTCATAATTGTAATGCAAACAATGTGTAAAGTCCCATTTCGAACTTTTAGATTAACACCAAAAACATAAAAACAAAATTCATAAAAAACATATATATGGAAATGGTTGGTGATAGAATGTGTAGATGAACTAATCATGCTACTGTATATTTATTATTTAAAATATTATAAACTTGCACATATCTTTGTGAGTTAATTTACACAACAAACCTGTGAGATGATTTTAAAACGTATGAGTTTTTTAGAAAACCACATAAGAACTCTTCCATTACCTTGAAATTTTTCCTCCTTTCTGAACTTCCAAATGAACCAAAGTATGTATGATGAGAGAATATTTCAAAAAAGGTTAGCATATTTTTTAAGACCAGGAATAGAACCTGTAATAATATCATATGTAAAAACATGTTGAGTTAAAGATAAACCAAAAAGCCACCAAATTTCTCTAGCAAAAGAACATTCAAAGAAAATATGTCTCATACTTTCAGGCATGCTACAAATAGTGCAAGTATAACAAGCACCAAGATTAGTTTTAATAGGCAATCTATCCAACATCAGCTACTACCTAAAACATTTAATTTGGGAGGGATAGAAGATTTCCAACATTTGCTAAATATTTTCTGCCATATGGGGGTATCAAAATTAACATACCATAAGGAGTTCAGATAATCTAGGATTTGAAGATTTTTATTGAGAATCGATCATCCCAATGAAAGGTGAAGTATCTATGAGAGTCCACATCCGTGAACCGAGGAAGATTAAGAGAGTAACATGCACTTTTAATCATATTGAAAGTCCGTTTATGAGAAACAGGGATATCAAAATTGTTGTTGAGCATTTTCCAACTAATAAGATTATCATTATCGAGAATGTCCATAAAACACTTGATACCTTTATTCTGCCAATATCTAGCAGAACATCCTTGAGTTAGGGCAAAAGGTTTTCCATTGTGGTGAAGGTTCCACCAAATTGATCGTTCACCATGAAGAGAATTGTAATTATCAAATCTAGAGTTATAGATGAATCCATGAATGTGCTCCCAAGCCTTCCAAATAGATTTGAAGACCAAAGTACCCTTAATCGAAACCGAGAAGGAACCAGCCACAAGATCGCTAAAGGGGAGATTCTTCCAAGTTTTGGCCTGCTTAGGGACACCTCCCTGAATATTATTTCTAATGAGAACTTTCCATGGTTCCTGACCATCAAGGGCCTAGAAGATCCATTTGGCCATCAGGGAGATCCCTTGAAGCCTGAGGTCCTTCAAACCTAGCCCATCCAGGTCTTTATCTACATGGCACCAACTCCATTTAACACTATAAGCCTTTCTTTTCCCTCTCCCATTAGACCAGAGAAAGCTTCTAACAGCTTTTTGAATTTCATGAATTTGATAATTACTAAACATCCAAGCAGAAGAGTAGTATATGCTATAAGAGGAGAGGATTTTTTGACAGACTTGGATCCTTCTGGCAATGGAGAGCACTCTGTTATCCCATTTATTGATTTTCTTAGTGATTCTCTCCTTGACCCAGGCCCACATTTCTTTAAATATCTCACAATTTTATGAGGACCCCCTAGGAGAAGCCAAAGTGTTGAATCCAAATAAGGGGATCATCATTCCAACCAAGAAGGATGGACTTAGATTTAGAAATACGAGCACCTGAGGCCTTCTCAAAGAAATCAAGTTTAAGGGTAAGGTTATGAATCTTGTGATCAAATAGCTCCAGAAAAAGAGAAGTATCATCAGCAAATTGGATATTAAGCAACTCAGAATCATTAGGAAGAGTGATACCGTGAACCTTAGGAGAAAGGGTGTTGTCCCTAAGAAGATAGAAGAGAGCATCAAAGGCAATAACAAAGAGGGTAGGAGCCAGAGGGCAACCTTGCCTAATGGATTGGGAAAGGAGGATGGAGTGGGATAAATTACCATTAACTTCAATAAGAGTAGAAGCATCTTTTAAAAGGACTTGGATAAATCTACAGAATTCCATAGGAAATCCATAAGCCCTTAGCATAGTAAGAATGAACTCTCATTCAACTCTATCATACACTTTTTCAAAGTCAAGGAGAAACATAGCAGCATGCTGGTTAGATTCCTTAGCCCATTCCATAGCCTCCCAACTGGTAATAAGGTTTTCCAAGATATACCTCCCTTTGATGAAACCAATCTGGGTAGAGCAAATAAACTTGGGAAGAGTATTGACAAGTCTAGAAGCAAGGACTTTAGCAAGGATTTTATAGGAGACATTAAGGAGAGTGATGAGACGCCAGTTTTTGATAAGAGCTTTGTCACCATCCTTGGGAATTAGCTTAATGATTCCCATGTTGATGGAGTTTCCAAGAGTGCCCAAATCGAAAGCCTTTGAATAAAGTTCATGAAGATCTTTAGCAATCCACTAAATATTAGCCTTAAAGAATTCTGTGGGAAGACCATTAGGTTTAGGAGCCTTGTTATCTTTAAGATAATTAATGGCATTGATAATTTCTTGAAGGGAAATTTCAGATTTAAGAATAAGGGCATCATCCTTCGAGATCCTCTTAGGAATAATGGTTTTGCATTTTTCACGAATTTCTCTGGACGCATTATTATCGTCTAATGAAAAGAGATTCCTATAGAATTCCTCAAAGGCATGAATGATATCCTTAATGTTAGTGATATCCTTGTTATCAACACAAATTCTATCAATCTTCTCTTTATCCTACTTCTGCTTCAAAAGATCGAAGAAGAATTTTGAACCTTTGTCACCATACTGTAACTAGTTCTTCCTGGCTCTAACACAAACACCCCTAACTTTGTATTGTTGGTGTTGTCTTAGAGCATCTATAGCAAGCAAGACATTTTCAGAGAGAGCTAGGGAGGTGGGATTAAGCTAGATTTCATGTTCAACAACCTGAAGTTGTTCATTTAGGAAATTTTCTTGGGCCCTATAATCCTTGGCCTTCTTTTGACCAAGAGTCTGAAGAACCTTTTTCTAGGAGATGACATTCAAATTCCAGCGAGCTGTTGAGATAATGGTTGTTGCACACATTGTAGAATGTTTTTATAGTTTATTATTTTATTTTATCATGTAATGTTCCACCTAGATGGACGTGCAACATGTAAAGATTCCCATGGAATATTCTTGATGAGTTGTATTGTAACATTGTGATAATATTTCATGTAATTATTTAATATTGGGGAAAAGAATTAAATGCCCAATATTAAATGTGGGGTCAGTGGGTTAGGTAGCACATGGTTTTAGCACATGGTTTATGTAATACCACTTAGTGGTTTTGTGGGACTTACTACTATATAAGTAGCCACAAGGGTAGTTGTTGTAGAAAAAGAGTGAGAAAGGCAAGAGTCGAGTGGGACAAGGCTTGACAAGTTAGCCAAGGGAGCATTTGTGAAGGTTGGAAGCATGGCATGGCATGTGTGGATTCATGCTTGTTCACATAGTTTGCTCAGTTGTGGCTATGGCCATGAAGGCTTCTATGCTTGTATGGTAATGGTATTTTTGCTGAATAATACATGGTGATGGATGCTTTTGGAGGCTGAGTTTTTCCCTCAATGAGGGTTTCCCAGGGTATATCTTGTGTCACAATTTTGTGGGTATGTTGTCTATTCTCTTGCATGTGGATTTAAATTCCGTGTTTATTTCAGATCTATTATGGGTTATGTGGAAATGGTTATACTCTTTCTTGCCAAGTTTCCTTACACGAGCATTATGGGAGGTAGTTTTATTGAGTAAATTGAAGGATCTGATCATCTTAATGACGACAAGAGCATCTTGGTCATGGAGATGGAGGAGTTAAGAATGAACTTTTTATTCAAGGGATTGCAATGATCAATAGAATTCCTAAAAGAGATAGAAGAAATAATAGGAAGGTGATCAGATAGGGTGGCAAGGATGATAGTAATAGGTGAGTTTAGCTGATTAGGGGAGAAGGAGAATTGATTAGCATTAACATAAAATCTATCAAGTCTTGAGTATATTCAGTTGTGCCCTTTCTTAAAATTACACCAAGTATACCAAAAATCTGAATTCTCAGATTTTTGACCTTCTAGAGGGTCATAGAGGTTCATTTTCTGCTTGAGTTGATCCCAATACACATTTTTTGGGGATTTCCATTGGAATGGCAAACCCCCTGATTTATCTTCCTGGTTCTCAATCATATTAAAGTCTCCAGCCAATATCTAGGGGATATTAGGGAGGCCGCACAACCATTTCCATAGAAGCATCCTATCATTGGAATCATTAGGAGCATACAAAGAACAAACACCAAATTGGGAACCTCTAAGGTCAAAGGTAGCCCATGCAACACGGTTACAAGGAGAGGTGCTAGAATTCGAGATGTGTCTAGCCCAATAGGGATTAATAAGAAGAGCAACACCACCTTTACCGTTTTGGTGATTAGTAGAAATTTTGATAGCATCTCTCCAAATACAATCCAGAGCAGCATTGAGGAGAAAGTCAATCGCCTTAATCTCTTGAAGCATCAGAAAGTCAATGTTCTTTTGACTATAAATTTTCTATCAGGAGACTCAAGTCCCCTTATGTTCCATGATATGCACTTCATGATTAATAGTGATCAATAGCACTACTAGAGGAGCAATAGGCTCTCCATTCTTCTTGTTTTTAGAACCAAGAGGTCCACCTTTCTTTTTGGAAGAGTTAGGTCCCATTAGAAGGTCCTCAACATCCTCTAAAGATTCGGGTTGAATATCTCTAGATTGAGAGTAATTTATACCACATATATCATTAATAAAGTATCCCGAAGGATCCTAGATTAATTTATCTATAGGATTTGGTCTGGCATAAATCACCTCAATATAGGAGCTATCATCTAATTCATTTAAAATAGAGATAGTAGGGTTGGGGGTGTTATCATCAGGGGGGTCCCTATATTTGGAATAAGGTCAGGTGGTAATCTAACCATCTCTGAATTATTATTTCCATTAATAGGAGAATTACACATAATAACATCCCCAATCCTACTATTAAGATCAACTTTTTTTCTCTGAACCGAAATAGATTGAATTGAATTATTTTCAATCATAATATTGGAGTGCTCTAAGTTAACACTATCATTATCAATGGCAGGAACATTTTCAATCAGCAAAGTAGGTGAAGCTAACTTTGAGAAAGGGTTTGAGTTACAATTCCTAGATCGAATTTGGTCTAAGGCAAATTGTTGAGTGTTCTTCCTTCTACACTTTTTGTTGTTAAGAGTTTGGAAACCATCATTATCAGTTGGAGGAACAATTTTAGAAAGGGCATTGTGAATAACAGGGTTGTTTTTCTGGACATTGGCAACCTTAGGAGGGAAGGGAGTAGAGGCATAGGATCACCTCAAAAAAGAGCCAAGGAATGACCCACTATTTTCCTTACTCTTTCTAGGGCTATCGAAAAAGTTTTTCTTATTAGATTTATCAGACACAGCAATAGCATTAAGTGTGTTATGAATAGGAGGAACAACTTCATTGCTGGGAGTAGTAGGATTAGTTTCACATGAATTGGGTTTATGTTTTTTTTAGAAATAATGGGGCAATTCCTCCTAAGGTGCCCTTCCTTTTTGCAGAGAAAACATGCGTTCAACCCTCCAAGGATCTCAATAGGACAGGAGAAGTTATCACCACAGATATTAAGGTTTAGCCTCTGAGGGATATCAACTCCTAGCTTGATGGAGACAAGTATTATAGCATCCAAGTTTGAAACCAATCTGGTAGTTTCATCTACTCGAATAATGCTACCAAAAGGTTCCATTAATTGGGGAAGAAATCACCATAGGAAGGGGGAACATCGTTAAGGATGACCCATCTTGGGCTAGATAAAGTAAGAACTTCTTCACAAACAACCTCCTGAGACCAAGCAAGTGCCTAGAATGAGGATTTTCCAACCACCCAGTATTGCCTTTTTAGGGCTTCTAATTGAGACTCGTGGTTGATGAAGAAAATAACATAAAGCCCTTTTTGAATTTGACGACAGAATGAGATTTGAAGCCCTAATTTAAGGTTCCATAAATTATGGAACTAGTCATCCAAGAATTTTTTGGGTAGGCATTTATCAACATCCACACAAGCAAAAAAGTTGCAATATCGCTTAACATAGTTTTCTCTAGGATAATTTCCTTCATCATATCATCATTGGGTGAAAAGAAAAAATCTTCCAAGGCAATGGAGGAGTTCTTACGTTGTTATCTTGGTCCTTCTCCTCCAGCTACCCAAAGAAACCTCACATTAGAGGAGACTCCATTGTTGGCAGGGGCTACGATTTTCACAAAAGTCTTAGCAGGTGGTCGATTTCCTAAAGGGTTATTGGCAACAGAGGCTAGATTAGCCCCTCCAAACACCATACTAGTAGATTTCGAAGGTGAGATACAGGTAGTCGAAGCCAGATTAGCATTTAAAGAAGGCATTCCCACATTAGGGCAACTAAATACAGAGCTGTTAGATTTGAGCTCCATAAAAGAAAATAGTACAAAATAAATAGAGTCTTTAATTAAGGGGAGAGAAAAGAAAACCACGTGGAGGAGAGATCTCCTCCACAAAATTGCCTTTCTACCCGAGTTCGTCACATCAAGGGGTTCACAGCTATCTTCCACATTTACTGCAAAAATTTGCTAATTCGCTTCAAATTTCACTAATTCCAAAGTAGCCTCTTATCAATTATTATTATATCATAATATATGTAATATATAAATAAATAATTTTAATGTATTCAATGTCAATTTTTTTATAGCTTTTGGTATTAAATATAAATAAAATAGTAATATTAAAATAATTCTAATATTTTAATTTTTTTTTTTATCAATAGGACAAGAGGATCAAATATTTAAAATTGAATTATTTGTATATCATAAGATATACCTCAGAGCTCTTGTTAAACTTATTTTTTGAAAGCTTTCTTCGATGACTTAATTAAAATTTTCATTAATTTTTCTAGATTAAAAATATATCAAATTAAATTCTTAAGGAAAATAATATTTTAAAAAATTAAATAAAACAAAAGATAATTTACACATTTGTTATAAATACTTCATATAGAAAGTCATTTGTTGATAAATTATTTTTAATATATATTGATTTAGTTTCGTAGTGTATGGCAATTGTAACTTGACTATTAAGCTATTGTATTTATGAACATTCATTCATTCCTTTTGAAATCATTGGGGAATGACCTTTACTATTTAATTGGTCTCTTAGGTATTTATAGCTCCTAGAGCAATGTCAAAGATATCATTATCTAATGAAAGTTGTCCCTACCTTGAAACTCTCACCCTTGACAAGAATGATCATCTAATGGATATTAAAACTCTGCCAGCATCATCGCAGAAGCTACAAATATACAACTATATTTCCTTTCTGAACACATGTTGACAACTACAACTCCATTATGACTCCAAAAGGCAAAGACTCCAGCTTGCAAAGAGCTCTTGTTATATAATGTAAGTTATTGTCATATCGTGAACTTCTATATATTTTACGGATATATAATAAAATCATGAATAAAACAAAGATATGTGAAACCTTATTAAATTTAAAATAAGATAAGATTGGTCTTTCTACATCTTATTAATATGAATGTATTTGTACTAAATTAGTGTACATGTATTTTATATAAAACAAGTATCATTTTAAGGGAGACAATTTATTAAAATAGGCATCAAAGTAGCCACACAAAATGAAAGACATTATTATAGTTCATCTATAAGAGTAAATTATAATTATTAAAAATATGATATTTTATCACCACGTGATAATTAATATGATCATTCTTTACTCTCTCTCTCTCTCTCACTCACTCATTTTTTATATGAATTATTTAATATATTTAAAAAATAAAACACTACCTTTACTTCAAATGTGGTTGATGTCAAATTCAAAAGTTTTTACTCTTTTTAAAAAAAATAAACAACATTATATCTAATACGTGAGCTTTCAAAAATTAGTTCAAATACCTAATATATCTCTACATTTTTTGCATATATATATATATATTTTAAAAATCTATATAAATTCTCAAAAGCATTTTCCTTGTCTGCGCTTTTACCTTTTCCATTTCTTCAAATCATTTTTGTCACAAAATAATTGTATGATTCATTTTGGCAAAAAAATCATTTTAATGAGTTAAAAGTATGGAATAGTTAGAGCATAGACAACCTATTGTTATGAGGAATAATCAATCTACATAAGTGATCCTCTTTCCTGTGATCTATCAACTACTACAAACATCCCAGACATAGTATCTTTTGTAAGTTCCTACACTTTTCCAAGATTTTGATCGCTTGGGGTTCGCAACTCGATCAATCCTTAAATCTTTTTTTGTATGTTGAATTGGCGCAACATATTGTAATGTTTGCTCAAAATTGTTTACACAATAGCTTCTCAAGTTGTGAAAATGATATGAAAAATATCCCTATTTATAGTAGTGAAGTGCCTACTAACTATTGTACCAAATCATTAATTATAAGCTGACGAGTTTTCCTCTTTACCAATATTAGCTCAATCACTGATAATACTCTTCATTCCAATAAGTCACTTCTTTATTCGATAATATAAGACATATTTTCTCTTTTGGTTTATAATGAGCAAACTTATATTATAATGCATCTATATGCTAATAGATGTTATAACTCTAATGCTCTATGGACTAAAAAATAATTTCAATGATTTTCTAGGTATGTAAGTAGTTACTTACTTTCTTAGTTGGTAGATGAATCCCCCGGCACCATCTAACACAAGCTCTTCCTTTAATGTTGATGCAATATCATCTTCCTTTTTTACCCAAATCTTCTTCCTTTTTTCCATATTGAAAACATTTAACAAGGTCATTAACCTGTTTTCTCCTATAGCTTATCAATTTCATTTTTGTCAATTGCTTGGTTTAGCATTCTTTGGGTTTGTGTCTATGATGATTACATTTATAGCAATATTCTCAAATGTTCTATTTGATCTACACTCATAGGCTTTATGTCCAAACTTGTTGTAGTTGTAATAATAATTGAAAGATGTGTTGCTTGTAGTGCTTGCTTATTTTCTTCTACAAATTTTTTGTGATATGATCAAATTTTCCCCAATTATAACAACAAAAATTATAGGGCTTCTTACCTTTTTTTTAATTCCTCAGGGGTCTGTATTTGTTGTTTAGCTCCAGATTTTGATGGTTCTCAAATTTCCAACTTTTTGTTGTTGATATATCGTAATATAAATATTCAATGTTAGAGGATGGACCCTATTAGGAGTCTATGAAAACATTCAGTACATATCAATCTTTGTTAGGAGACTTTGAATCCCTGTTAGGATATTCCAACCCTGTTAGGAGTTGTGCCAACCTTGTTAGGAGTTGTAGAAGGCAAATGGACCCATTGTCCAAATAGCTTCAAGGGCAAGACCAAAGAACCCACAGTCTAAATGATCTTTGTATTATTCCTTGTAGACTAATAGAATTGAAGAACTTCTTCTTCCTTTTCTCTATCCTATCAACCAGACTTCTGCTCTTTCTGATCTTGATACCAGATAACAAACTTCACATCCAATAATCGCTTGGATCGCTTACTCACATTTACCAAATACTCTACTCTTGTTCGCACACTTCACTCTTGATTTGTATCCCCATCACACTTTACAATCAAGGAAAATAATTTCCTTTATACCAAGTCCTCAAAACAATTCCTTGAGTTAGCCTTGAAGCTTTCCCAATTAATTATAATAGGACCACAATAAGATAATTAATTATTTCACAATCACATAACACTGTTGGGTCACAATCTGTATGACTTCTCACACATGTTACTTTAGAACTTGCACACTTGCCAATGTCATCATCAGACTATCCTCTGCCACTGTATAACTGTGTACCCTGATTATATCTATGTTAGGAGATACAACCCAATCATCAAAAACTACTTATCAAGTACTCTGTCTTTGTACTGCTCTCTGTAAATTTGACTTTTGTTACACACACTTAACCTCGTCATCAAGACATAGTGTGGAACATGTCCTTAACCACGTGTCACTTGACCATCAAACCTTTGTATGTACGACCTCATTCTTTGTCTTCTACTTTGCAATCTTCACAGAAACCATACTACGTTGTCATCAATGACAAACATAGCTATAAATGCAACATGTCAATCATGCTACATGCTTACCAATGCTTAGGATACTCCCCCAAAGGAATACCATCATCATTCATGCTAACAGGATTGCCTTGGTCAAACCCTAGATTGAGGGATCAAATTGAAACTTGAGATGTAAAAATATTGATAAAGGAAATGCTAGTATGCAGTAGAATTGAATATATCAATAAAATATACAATTACCTTTGTAGATGAAATTAAATTTCATATGCGATCAAGTATGTGAATGTAAAAGCCTTGACTCAAAGAAACCTAAAGGAAACTATAGAAGTCAAAACCTCATGTATGAGAATGTATGTGATGTGCCATGATGTAGAATGGAAGAATGTGAATAATTTGAGTGATCGATAACCCTCCTTGGAAGCCAAACTCCACTACAACCTTGAAGGAAGAAGGTTGATTTAAGAAGGAAATTCTTGATCTTGATGAATGTTCGAAGAATACCTTATGATTGCATGTAGGCTTGCTCTTGTTTGCTTGTGGGATGTTGATGTAGCTTGATGGATTGAAAAATAGATTCCTAAACCTATTTATATACTAGTTTTTGGGATTGAAAACAAAGCAGACTAACTTTACAACAAGATTAAACAATTTAGAGTCTCGAGACACTTTGAGCCCCAAGACTCGAAACCCTTGGGAAGAGGTTGACCTGGATCATCCTCTTCCAAAATAGCTCAACTTGGGTCGACCTACTCCTAAGGAGATCCAAAGCCAGAGGTTGTTGAGGTCTCGAAGGAAGTACTAAAAGATCAAGAAAATAATAAAACCATTGGAAGATATGACCAAAAGGGTGATAAAATAATACATATAGGGCCATGTCTGAAAAAGAGAGATGACCTAGAAATACGAGCAAGATTGAAGGAGGAGGAAGAGAAAGAGACCAAACACATGCTAAGGAGGGCTAAAAGGTCTCAAAATGAAGTGCTTCAATTTTAAGATGGTACACTTGATTGTTTACTTTTGTCATTAATATGCATTAATATTTTGTCTAATCTTTATCTTGCATTGATATGGTTTGACAATTAATTGATATCTTGTTGGGTTGTTAGTTAGAAAAGTTCGTTGAACTTTTGATTGAATCGATGCAACATCTTTTATTGTTGTGCCTTATCTTTTTGACAATTTTAGTCGCAATTGTACATTTGTCATTCCTATATTATTTAAAATATTTTTATATGATGCCAATTTGTTTGTTCAACATTTGACCTTATGGCTGACTCCCTTTAATTTTGATAACTTTGTAGATGTTGCATTAGTGTCAGAAGGTCAATCTCTACATTTTCTAATATGTATATGCTTCAATCATATCTAATTGTCAATTATAGAATTCACCCAAGTTTATGAAACATGCAAATAACGTGTGCCTTACTCATTTAATTAGAAATAAGTGTTCTTTAATCACACAAAGTTAATGAATTATTACATATTCAAATAAGCATAAGTCAGCTGATAATATGTTGCAACATGAAATAAAAACTCTAGTAAAGGCAATTAAGAATTTAAAAAATTAGTGTAAATAGTGTCATCACCTAACCGACAAGTTGCTAACACTTATGCCTTACACATTTGATTAGAAATAAGTGTTCTTTAATCACACAAAGTTGATGAATTATTACATATTCAAATAAGCATAAGTCAACTAATAATATGTGGCAACATGAATTAAAAACACTAGTAAAGACTAGTAAATGTTAGGTTTATTACATTAATTAGGTTAGTTTTTGTGTTTAGATTAGATAAATAAAGTCGGTTCAATATATAGTTGTGGGAAGTTATTCCTGTAAGTGGTTGCTGTAAGGGGAAATAAAACTATATAAAGATGCCCACACATCAATGTAAATTATTCAATATTATTCTTATTATTCAAGTATCATTTCAATGTTATTTTCATTATCAATTCTTTATGTTTCTGAATGTATCCTGAAAATCTGAATCAATAGTTTCTCTTTCATTTCATATTTTCAGTTTCACATTCTTTGGGCCTGTTACAGTGGTATCAGAGCAAGGTATATAGGCAATGGAGAGTTAATGGTGAGATGAAAATGTGTTGTGACCAGCAGTGACGATAATGTTTATATGCAACAGTGAAGTTGGCATTGCATTCATTATAAATGCAAGAGGAATGATTCTGAGATTTTGCTTGGCCTTTCATAATTTGTAAGTTGCTTTGGTTCATATGCTCTTGGAGAACCATTTCCTACAGCCTTGCATGCATTTTAATTTGTAAGCAGTGTTCACTTTTCTATTGTGCATTTTATTTAAGTTGCTTGATTTTCTTTCAAATCAATCAAGAAGAAAATGGATAAAATGTCTACTATTGCTAAGTTTGAAGGTTTTGAATTCTGCATATGGCAAATTAAGATACAGTTTCTTTTGGTTGAAAAAGATCTATGGGATATTGTATATGGATTGGTGAAAAAGGTACAAGTTTTTTGCTATAAAGAATAGAAGTAAATAGGAGGCTAGAGGAAATGGAGATTGGAGGATTTTTATCATCTCAAGCTAGCTTCTTGCTTGGAGATGATTACTGCATGAGAGGCAACTATTTGTGTCCTTGTAAAGTTGGGGCTTGGCCAATTCCTCCCTGAAGATAAGAGGGGAATTGATAGATTTGTGTCCCTAAAGAAAAGAGGGGGCTTGGCTACGTGATTGTCCTTCTATTGAGTGAGGGGGGTAGGTTTCAAGAATGGCATTTGAGACACTCGGAGGAGATGTTGACTTTCGAAGGAAAGACGTCCAAACATATTAGTGGTGATTATTTCTACGACACTTGAGGAGGCGTTAGACACACTCGGAGGACATGTGGACTTTCGGAGGAAAGGTGTCTCATGTGCAGCACCAAAGGAGACATCAAGCACACTCCATGGAGATGTGAAAATGTGGAGGAACTATGTCTTGTTGTGTAAAAGAGGTAGAACAATGTTTTTATGAGGCCAACTTTAGGATTTGCAATCTAAAGTTGGGATATGAGGGCAACTTCAGGATTAGGATTTGAAATCTAAAGTTGCAAAGAAAGATTGGTGAAGGAGCTCAACTTCAGGATTAGGCTTTGCAATTTGAAGTTGCAGATTACTTTCAAAGATTGGTGAAGGAGCTTCATCAAAGTTTATCATCTTGGTGAAGGCTTTTCAATTTTGTTAGATTAATGTAATAAAGGGGGGAATTTTGGACTTATTACATTAATTAGGTTAGCAAGAATGATTGTTGAATTAATGTAATAAGGGGGGAATGTTAGGTTTATTACATTAATTAGGTTAGTTTTTGTGTTTGATTAGATAAATAAAGTCAGTTCAATATATAGTTGTGGGAAGTTATTCCTGTAAGTGGTTGTTGTAAGGGGAAATAAAACTATATAAAGATGCCCAAACATCAATGTAAATTATTCAATATTATTCGTATTATTCTAGTATCATTTTAATGTCATTTTCATTATCAATTCTTTATGTTTCCGAATGTATCCTGAAAATCTGAATCAATAATTTCTCTTTCATTTCATATTTTTAGTTTCACATTCTTTGGGCCTGTTACAGCAAAGATAGTTAAGAATTTAAAAATTTTAGTGTCAGTAGTGCCATTACCTAACTAGTAAGTTGTTAACACTTTCTAGATTGGCCTATTCATAAATAAGTTTAACCTAAATGTTTTGTCTCATTTAAACTAGTTGAAACATGTGTACTCACTTAGTGATACACCTAATGCATGTAAATTATCCACTTGTACATACTAGTGTGCTCACAAGTGTCCCATCTTAAGGGTGGGTTAGTTGTTGCATTCAACTAGTCTACCTCATCTAGCTTGGATACCTAATGCATGTAAATTATCAACTTGTACACACACTAAGTATGCTCATAAGTGTCCTATCTTAAGGGTGGGTTAGCTGTTGCATTCAACTAGTCTACCTCATTAGCTTACATGCATACAATTATCCACTTGTACACACTAAGTGTGATCACAAGTGTCCCATCTTAAGGGTGGGTTAGTTGTTGCATTCAACTAGTCTACCTCATCTAGCTTGCATGCATGCATATGTAAGCTTCTATGTACATTTAACTATTATCAATTATATGTAAGCTTCTATGTACATTTAACTATTATCAATTAGACTGTTTATGTGATATTAGTTGGGAGTTTTGTCCTTGTTAATTTATCTTAGAAAGTTCAAACATGGTATGAGAGCCATGCTAGCAAAATCTTATCTTTGTTAGAAATATATGATTGTTGTCTATTGTCATTGATGTCAAATATGATATTCTAGAAAAAGTATGTGTACCATAAAACTTTTGTGGTTGGAAAGTTTGCTTTTGTGGTTTGAAAGTTTGTTATTGTTGATGTTATGAGTTTGTATGTTGAACTAACATTATAGTGGAATATAAATACATTTACAAACACAAATCAAATTAGTTATTCGTTGCATATTTCATATATAAAATAAATAATTTATTGAAATTGTAGAAATATATCGTATATTAGAGAAATTTAAAAAATACATTAATATTGACAAATTTAATTAATTTCATTTAACTAGTTATAATTAAATAATGGTAACTTATTTAATTTATGTTATGTTTTCTTGGACATCAAGTTCCAATCTATTTATTATTATTATTATTATCTATTATACCTACAAATATTACTATACCAAAGAGAGATTTTCAAAGAGGCCATAATGTTGAGAAATGGTGAGTTTCCAATGTTCTTATAAATCTTCATGAGAGTAGAGGATAAGTAAAAACAAAATCAATGGGCTTTTATATTGAGAAGTAAGATCAAGATGTCAATACCTTCGTCACAAACAAGCTAAAAATATGTCAATCAACATGTTTATATTAATATATAAACATGCACTATATATGACCATAAAATGGATTTTGTAAAAACGAATAAAACATAACTGTACTAAACAAATATAATTATTAATTATCCATGAAAAGAAAATTTATTTTTAAATTGAATAACTAAAAGAGAACTAATATTTAAGACTTCTAGATTAGCTTTTATTTCTAATTAAGTAAATAAGATTAGCTTTTTATCAGCTTAACCATTGAGGCTTCACCTGATGTAAGTACTACCATATTAAATACTAACAATAGAAAGAAAGCCACTCTAGTAAAAGAATAAGAATCGAATACAGTAACAGCTTTAATCGATGTTTTGTGTATAACCACACCAAATTCATTGTAGTTCTTGCGTGCAATACAAACCAAGCAAAAAGCCGCTGGCGCCCTTCCAAAACAGGGGAAAATTTCCAGAGTAATTGGTACATCTCAGAAGGGAAAATCATAACAATCGTAACGAAAATCAGGCATTTCTGGAAAACCAAACCTTCTCCTGCCGTTTTTGCCATTTGCAAATCTCGGCACGTCGAAATCGGGTGGTCTGTGATAATTGAGCCCATGTCTGCTTCTGTTGCGCGCGAGAGTGAAATGGTCCCTATCTCTATCTCTATCAGACGCATAACTCCTCCGATCATTCGCCTCTTGAGTAAATTCTTCTTCGTCCTCCTCCTCTGTCAGCGACTCCGAATGTGGCATGGGCGCTTCCCCACTGCAATCAAAACAATCACTTGACATCCTCACCGCAAAATCCTCTCTACCCTGGACCGAGGGTTTAGGTTGGGTCCCCATTTTATCTAAGGAACCGAGTAATGTCACCAGTTCCTTGCTCAATGACCTCCGAGCCTCCCTTACCAATAGGTCCGAACCCTGCATCCCAAAAACAGCTCATCATCAGAAACTCTCGAATCACAATTAATTGAAAACCAGTCTATCAATCGATCAAACCCACAATTATTTAGTTTTGCCCCGCTAAGGCAGGCACCAGTTTTCACAATTTGAACAAAAAAACTCAATTTTTTTGGTTCTCCACGCGACCAATTTGGGTTGAACTGGTCTAAGGAAAGAAAAAGGCTTAGTAGCCTCTCCTAAGCTGATGGATAGCTAGAAAGAACTAAGAATAACATGATTCTGGATATTTTCGTGCCAATAAGCAGTAGCTTCAGAGGGTGCTGGTTCTATTCAGCGGGCTATTTGCTTAACAGAATCATCTCTCAGCAACATCGTTTATTTAAAACTTCATTGACAAAAGAAACCTTTGGCCTCTCTATAGAGCTGATATAAAATGGCAACTTAAAGAAATTGGAAAATGGAAAAGAGGATTCAAAGAACAAGACACAACAATATCAGATTTATACCATTTCTCAAACAGGTCAATAAATTTACTCAGTTTTCTGATATACAATATATAACCTGCACTCATACTTACGCGTAGATACTTGACCCTTTAAATATGAAGAAACAGTTCAGAAATGAATAAACAGAAAAAAAAACAATTGCTCAGATGACTGCTAGACTATACAATCTGAACAGAGAAAAGTAATTTTCTCAGTGAAATCTTAAAGAAGTTTTTAATTCTTTCTTCGTATTTTGGTCTGATATTTCTTTCTTTAGTCTTGTTTTGATATAACATCTATAATATTGTTCTGATATTTCATTCTTTACTTTCGTTTTGATATAACAGCTAAATATGTGTGCTCGTTGATAGTAAGAAAGCAGAAATCTCGACCTCTTGTGAAGTTGTAAACATTAAACGGTCAAACCTAGGAAATGGGGTTAAACGTCACATACAGAATTGAGAATACTACTTATTTCCTTGGTAGCTCCGTCAGATCTTCTGTTACGATTGCTTTATCTGTTTAGCATCATTTGGTTCTCTTAGGGTCATTATATTAAAATTATATGCTTTTCATTTCAATTTAAAGGAATTTTAATCTATGCTTTTCCATTTTTTCCTGATGAGGGATGACGGAATGTAATTTGATGGAAAAAAAAAACACTTTTAAGTTTTCACACAATCGAATCAAAAAATTGCATTATCTATATTACATGGATTGTGGAAAATTAAATGGATTAACCTATGCTTGTTCACAAAAAAAATTTAATGCAATTACAATATAGCAATTGCACAAGGGAGCAGGTTGCCCATCGAATAGCTGCGAAGTCACTTCTACTTCCGGTTTTACCTAGTTAATTTTGTCCAATAATACAAGATATTTCCAGAGACCTTGTAAACAATTTCTATGTTTTTGAAGAGTTTTCTACAGAGTTGTTACCAGAAGCATTCGAGTTAAATTGTGTACTGACTTCATCTTCACACAGTTCGTTTATTTATTTCCTTCTTCTTCATTTTTGACACAGGCGGTAAATGCAGCATAGAAAGTTGCTTGCAGAGGGTTTAATTAGACATTTAAGATATAGAAGGGATGGAAGCAAGTTATATCAATATTAATTCTTCCTCTCATTTGCCTGCTGTTTCCCCCCAAAAACACCAAAAATTCAAGACAACTGTTCAATTTTATTTATTTTTAAAATCAAAACACTTGTTCAATTTAAAAAAAATCAAAAGAGAGGTTGAAGAACTGTGTTATTATTGAAAATCTACAGCACAATCTCACAACATCGACCTAACATCCTTGATTCCACGATAAATTGCACGAAAATGATCCATCAAGTGCGAAAAGCGATATTTTAGGGCATTTACCTTAACAGAATCGACCTCGAGCAGAAGGGCAGTTGTTTTTTCGGAAAAGCCGTTGCGTTCATCTGCATCACGGCTCATAAGTCGTCTAAAGCGCGCAACAGAGAAAAGGGCTTTAAGCTCTCTGAGGCTCATCTTGAGCACGGCGAGATGTCTAAGATCTCGCAGGCTCCGGGACCTGCGTACGAGATAAGCTCGAAACCGTGACTGGATCACCACAGCCGCTTCTTCACGATTCATTGCGCTCCTCTCCTCACTACTAAACCCTCGTTTTAGGGCACCCTGATACGCTTCAGTAACGCGTGTAGGAGAACAGTCGGCCGTGGGATTCGATCGCGCGACGCAACGGTCGCTGCGTCCGCCTTGCGGCTTCAGGGGAGGCGATCCCCCGTTTGGAACCCTAGCGAGGCATTTCATTCCCACTTCCAGCGCCTCCAGACGCTGGATCAAAGTCTGTAAAAGCCTCTCTTGCTTTTCACTTTCTTTCCCTTTTCCCGTTGAGTTCCTGCAAGAATCGACCCTCTTCTTCCGATGCTGAAAAGGGGCTTCAGAGATTTCTTCTTCTTCCTCCTCCATTCTGCGAAGCCATCTTGATCGCCAGGCGTGCGAGCCCTGATAATGGTGATAATACAGGGGCTGCGGTTCATAGGGCTCGTGTTGGTGTACAAGCGGAGGCATGTGCACAACATAAAAGCCTCTGCATCTTTCACACCTGGCTCGCTGCAGTTGCATGCAACAAGCGCAATACGTGTGAGCTTCCATTGTTCAGCCAAGCCAAGCTTTCTCCTTGATCACTCCAACAAATGCTACTACTAAAGCTTTCCTACCTATCTCATCTGATTTGTGTATCTGCAAAAGAAACTTCGTTAGTGCGCAACCAGCGTCTTTGCAAATTGGGTTTTTTTTTCGGTGCGAAAAGCAGGGATTCCTGTCAGAGAAGAATTCCAGGCGTCACGTGGTAGTTGCTACCCAAGGATTTATGCGAGCTTAACACGCTGCTAAGTTATTTAAATATTCAAAATAAAAAGTTTGAGCATCGCTTTTTTTATTTTTGATTGAATGAGACAAAGATTTCCCGTTGCGAGCACATTTCATTTAGTTTCCCACTAAATCGGTAGTGACTATGCAAGCTATAAATTTATCTTCTTGTGTAAACAACTTGTGAGAAAAAGAGACTCTAGTTCCTCCCCATGCATAATACTAGCGCTTGCACCAAAACAGGGTGCAAGTGTATAGTCGATAGGTTTGGGGTTGTATTTATTTTGCATATTGTTTAATGTGGTATTATTTCTTCAAATTTGTTTTGTTTAAGTTTCATATTAGTCTAATAATTGTCATAAAAAATTATGCTCGAAAATGTCTATGTTAAATCTTTGTTAATAACTAAATATGGGTGGGCATAAGTCCGCAGCAGGACGGTAAAGTCATGAGCCTTGTGAATAGGGTAGTCAATTGTTCAAATCCCTACAAGTGTGAAAGATGATTATTATTGATGTTCAAAATTAGCGCTCACGTGGAGGTTGGTGGTTGGAGGCATTGTTGGTCACAGGTAAGATGTTGTTGCTGCGAAATAGAAGGGTAGACATGGAGTGATAAGGGGTTGCAGTTGCTAGAGATATTCACCTCGTTGGAGTGTTGATTGTGATAAGGTGTCAACCAATGGGAGATATAAGGGGTTTGTTCTTGTTGGGAGAGTCGACTGTCAGCGTGGCAAGGGCAAATGGTTGGAGTGATGTAAGCACGATGGGGAGTTATAAGGTGTGATTCTAGCTAGGAGATATAAGGAAATTTTTTGGAGGGATAAGATGAGGTTGGAATGTGGAGTGATAAGGTGAGGTTGGAGATTGGAGTGATAAGGTGAGGATGGGTAGCGGGAGTTCAGATGAATCACTAACCAAGGAAAGATTGGGAGATATAAGGTTGGTTGTAGGGGACAACAAGAATAGGATGCTGACAAAAAATGAGGATGAGGTCCCTCAAGAATGTGGCCTCACTGGTTCAAAGCTCTAGTCAAAAGCAATTATCGATCAAAAAATAATAATTAAATATGGGCAAAACATGTTAAAAGAGCTTCAATACTGTATTATTATTTTACTATTCTCTATACAATAATTTGAGAGTCTTCTAGAGAGTGGCCAATATATTTATTTGGTGATGCTAATTTATTTAGAAGCATTTTAGAAACTTTAGAAACATTGTGATAGACTCTTGAAACAACTAAATGCACATGCAAAAAAATGAACATCACCTAAATCTGATGAGTGCTAAATGTCCCATTTATTCTCATTAGAGATGGATTATCACTACTCATGAAACATGGGTCAACGAGTTTGACATAGAAGCTGCATAATTAAATTGTGAGAACAATATCACAATTTGATTAGTGGTGGAAAATGTCTCCTACTTAACATAGTCCAATTATTATACAATGTGCAAACCCAATATGTACAAATTTTGTGTTTTAAAAAAGTTTACCAAATATCATTTGTAATAATTTTTCATAATATATATAGTTTATATCATTTTATTATATATTTTATAATATAATTATATTAAAAAAATTAATATTAAATTTAAATAATAACAAAAATAAATATTTGAACTAAACTATTTTAAAAATTGAGAAATTTAATTACGACATATTTATTCTAATTCATAGAAAAAGTTTAATGTCAAAGAAAAAATCTCCATTGAGTTGTTCATGCAACGCCTAGAGTGCTTCATTTACCATAACTATTAATTGATTACAAAATATTCTAATCATTATTTGAAACCTTCTAAATGTTGATGAAATCCTACCATTTGTAATCTCAATTCAAACCGAGTAAATGGTGTTCACTAGAAATTTTAAACAAACAATTTATTGTACATTTGAACCTTTTAAATCTATTTGTTGCATTAAATCTATTTGTTGCATTACTAATGCATCATATTTTATTGGAATGCAATTGTATTAACCTAAGGCCTTGTTTGTTTGCTGGAATTAGCCTGGAATAGGGAAACGGGAATAGGAAAATTGGAGGCCCAAATTGGAATAGATTTATTCCAATTTTCCTATTCCCGTTTCCCTATTCCAGGTTAATTCCAGCAAACAAACGGGGCCTAAAAGATATGCACAATTTCATGGAATTAGAATTACTCCCTAAAATTCAGTATTGGCTCCGAAATTGAAATAAAAATAAAAATAATAATAATAAAACACAGTTACAATACAAATGCTATAACAGGTTAAGTTTTTTTGAAGAAAAATGTTTTATAAAAGTTGTCTTCCCACCTTCTCATGCATCACTCACAACCATGCAAGATTCACTTATTTCTCCTGCCTTCCTTGCAAACAAAGCTACTCATACCTTTCTCCTCTTCTCTTGATTGTCCTCGACAATGTTGTTGTACACCTTTCAATCATGTCGTAAAGCTCTTTTCTTGTTCATGGAATAAATTTTCAGCCATGTTCCATAAATGACAGGCACAAATTTCTTCAATGTCGCCGTTGAAAATACCAGCTCTGGCTTGTATATGGGTATGATACTAAATCATAAAATGAACATGCGTTGTTCCTCTTATGATTCAGTATCACACCCATATACGAGCCTAATCATCATGATGGAGTCTGGAGATTTTCAAAATGTGTTGTTCGATGGAAATAAGTGGAACATGTTCTGGTTTGTTCGCAGAGACAAATGTGCCCTCGACACAATGGAAAGTACGAAGCCTCCTCATTTTGAGAGCAGCTTTGTTGTATGCCATGGTTGTCGCTTCTGCAGTTGATAATGTCCCAACCAAACCCTCATTCCCTACCTCATCAAATTCCTTATTTCTGCAGCAAATTTCCCCCATGGACGTCTTCAAACCCCTCTGTAATGCTTCTCTTTTTCTACTTCTGTTTCGCTTCGATTCGGCAAGATCACATATTTCTTGTTAGGAATGGCGGAATTCGCATTTCAATGCTCAGATTCTTCAAGTAAATAATTGGTCTTTACCTTTTCCGCCATAGGAATAACCATCAATTGTTCCAGATTTCCATTTGATGGCAATCTCATCTGTTCGTCATGGTAAATGAGGCTTTCGACATCTTTTATTGATGACAGTCCACCATAATTGAGTTCTGATCGCCACTCTAATGGCAGATCTATCCAATTTTCCTCATTTCTTTCCACGGAGATTTGATTTTATTTAAAAGAGCTGATGATTATGCCCTCCTCCTCTGCAAGGTCTGATGCAGGAGTTATCCTCCTATATAGTCCACTTTTAAAGTGGCAACCAGGTTTGTGGAAAGCGGTTATGTGGCCTATCACGTTGCTAGTTGACCACTATACAGATATCATGTAGGCGGTGCGTGGAAGCTCATTCCAATTGAGTTTTATCAGTGACGGATCTAATTTTTTCGGCACAAGCAGCTGTAAATTTTACTGGAACAAGTGCCAGCGTGAGGAAAATCCAGTGGGCCCACGTGAAAGCCTATCGGCTAATTAAGCTCCACCACTAGCCAGCGTTAAACATCACACATTAAGGGAGAAATTAAGTCTGGAAAAGTAAGTCAAACTTTGACTATTTACCACTTTTGCACTAGGAATCAAGCCATAGTGTGTGATGTTTAAGCAGTTCGCACCAATATGACTATTCGGCAAATTAAAATTTAAAAAATATAAAGACTTTAGTATTCTTTTAAGTAAGTTATAAACTAATTAACAATTGCATCTTGGTGTGCAATGAGTACACCCTAAGAATTGTGAAATGTTATTTAGGAAAACTTTTGGTTTATTCTTATATTTGTGTAGTACAACATATCAATTGGTGGATCATTTAGCTAATGATGTTATTTGAAAAGAAAAGTTTGAAGAAAGAAGTGAAAGCTTCAAATAAACTATGCAACCACTTACAAGAATACAAACATGACTAAAACAAAGCCTCTCAATATAAAAGATGATTAGTTTCTATTATCAATAAACATGTTATGTTAGGATTACAAGGAGAGAAATGAAGATAAATAAAGAGATAAATCTAAAGAAGAAGATAAAGATGGAATTTGAGGAGTGTGTGTATGAATATATGGAGAGAAGTATCATCTTAAAGTTAAGTATGTTATCTCTTTATATATATATATATATTTGAAAGGTAAACTTATAGACATTAGATATACAATTGACTATATTAAAGTTTATAAAATATTTATATGTAATGTATAAATTTATTGTATAATATAATTTAATTTAAACAAGTGCCATGTAGTGGCTTTTATTTGCCATAAATTGTAATAATTTAAGATTAAAAATTTAATAGTTAAAAAATAGTGAGTTGAGGTAAGTTATAATAATTTAAGAATAAAAATTTAATAGTGAGTAATTTAATATAATTTAATCAATATTTTTTAAGATTAAAAAATTTATCTTCATACATATTTAAATATTTGAAGAATAATAATTTCTAAAAAAATTATCATATAAGTGTAATGTTAGAATTCATTTATTCCCTTTAAATCATTAAGATTAAAAATAATTATCATTCAAACTACATGTATCAAATAATAGTTTCTAACATAAAAATAATTTTGAATTTATTATATGTAACTATTATAGCTAAAAAATTATTTGATAAGTTTTATAGTTTGATATACGCGTTATGTGTTTCATATTTTATATATTTCATCCTTAAATATAGGGTAGTGGTTCCTCAAATTCCTTCTATAAGACTCAAATAATATGAGCCAATCAAACTAAAGTAAAATTATTTTCATCATTTTAGAAATTAAGATTTAACATATAAACATTAGAAAAAATCAAAGGATTAACTTAATTATAAAAATACTTACATTTTATTGGTTGAAATGGGAAGAATTAATCACTAGTTATGCACAAGTGATTGCAATAATATGTGCCTCACCAAATACAATAATATAGATTTTAATTTTTTCAATAATATATTTAGATTACATAATTTAATTTTAGATAAATAGTAAATTAAAAAAAAAAAGTATTGTATAATAATAATAATAATTTTAATTTTAATAATTTAATGTAAATTATATATATATATATGTTAAAAAATATTTCAAAAAATAAATATCATATCATATATTTATATATTATTATATAATTTAATTTTAAAAATTAAATTAAATTTAAATCATTATGAATATATTATATTAATTTTATATATTGATATAATGATTTGTTAAAAAGTAAAATTAAAATTAAAATTTGTTGAGTTTTGAAAAGAAATGGTAATGGAATATATATACATTATATTTGTTTATAGTTCTTTATAGACAAAATTGGTTAGTCTTGAATTAATAAAAAGTAATCTTTCAATTTTAATAACATTGATTTATGTTATCCAAGTCAATGTATAGATTATTCATAACACAAGTGAGAAATTATATGCCTAGATGGAATTACAATTGGTAGGGAGATAATTTCACCTAAATAAAAGCTTACAAAAAAGGAAAAATCATGGTGTAAAATTAAAAAGTTGTTAGGATTGGCTAGACAGAAAATAATAGGTACATTAACCAATATCACAAAGGAATAAAGGACACATATAAATAGAAGATACAAAGATATAACGCAGTTCACCCAACCCTTAGGCTACGTCCACCAAGCAACGAGTCCAATATTATTATCCTTTAACTTCAACTTCTTAAAATCTTTAATCTCCCTTACAACTCAATAATACTACAAAAAGCCATATATTTACATTAGGAAAAAACCCAAACTCTAAGCCACTAATACAACACTTATATTTTCTTAACAAGTTAGCCCTACACATACTTGATGAGTCAACTCAAAAATGTGTGACGAGTTAAGCAAAAAAAATTGGGTCTATGTCCTAAACCCCAAAACTTGTGAAATGTGTACACTACTTTCTTGATCAATCACCACAAATCAATAATCTCCTACTTGAGGACTAATCAAGCTCCACACTAAACCACCTCCCACTTAGAGATTGACCCTGTAGCTGTATACACCAAAATGTACACTTCTCTAAGTCCTTCTATCTAAGGGATCTCATAGATTGAGAAGCTTGAATGACAACTTAGAGCTCCCTATTCATGATGTGCAAAGGGTTACAAATAAAGTGTTGTGGCTCTCAAATGAGCTTGGATATGCATCCCCTTGCAAGGTGCATCATGAAATGGTAGATTCAAGAACAATAGAAAGAGTGCAAATGTCCAAGAACCAAAGATGTTATGCAATGCAAATACAAGTAAACTAAAAGAATGAGAAATGCAAAGTTAAACTAGCAAGCATGAAGTGTTACAATCTTCATATTTAAGCTAGATGTATTATTCTAATGCATGAGAAGAGAAGCTAAACTAATGAAAAATATGCTACTATGGTACTATGATATGTAAGAGATGAGGTGGGGCAACAAGTCTTCAAAAACTACAAAGAGTACCTAGAATTCTTGCAACATAACATTAGTACAAAGTATGAGCATTGTGAGATGAGGAGAGAGCTCTCCCTTTTCAAGAAAAATGGGTCATGAAGATCATGAAGCAATGAGGGTCAAATCAAGGATGGAGAATAACGTTGAAAACAATTATTCAATTGTATGTTGTCTTTGATGTTACACAAAATGTTAAGCCTTACTAAGTAAGTTAGTGATTGCCGAGCTCACTCGGGTATTGAAGACAATTTCATGTGTATGTCAAGCATTCTAGTTATAACCAAGTTCAGAGTTAGTTCTTGTAATGCCCCGCCAAGGAACCTAAAAAAAATAAACCTAATGTTTCACTAAGTTTGCTAAACATTTAAAAAAAAAAGATAATAACTTAACAATAATAGATATAATATAGCGGAAGCAATAACATACACATAAACACATATCGTAAAACATATTATAATTCTTAAGGGTCCCATGATGTTGAATCATATTTAAGTTTAATTAATACTAAAACCAATATATAACACATCCACATTAAAGAATAACAACAAGCATGAATCCATTTAAATACTATACAATAATCTCAAATGCCACTTGGCAATAATAAGAATGCACAATCATCCACTGTACAGGTCACAGGGTATGAAAGGTTGAAAGAATATAAATCATAAAATAGATTACATCATCTCTTAATATCCATGAAGTAAAATACAATATGATAGACCTATAGCCATCTATCATAGTACACAAGAATAGAATGAAAGGAAGTACAAAACAGTGAACTCCAGCCATGATCGAACTATTGGATCTCAATGGTAAAAGTAAAAAGCACTACCACCCAACCTCATGGTAACCTAAATGGTCCACTCCCATCATGCTGAGGAGATAATCTCAAGTTCCAAACAAGATAACAAACTCAAAAGTCAAATCCAAAATCTAGATCAAGGAAATCCTGAAAGCTATCTAACTCAAGGTACCAAGACATAAATGATATCTAAACCCATAGGCAACAATGACATGTAAGGAATCTACTATGTAAGTGGGCAAGTGTCATCGTATGAGTCAAATCTAAGATTACCCTGGTAGCCTCACTGGACTTCGCCCCCCTAGTGACTCTATGCGGCACTAGTATCCTTTCATACTAACAAGGCATGCTAACAAAGCAAGTTTACAATCAAGCATACTCTCTATTCCCATCCTAGTTTGTACTAGCACACGAGGCATGGATAAGGAATAAAAATGACTCTTATTAATTCATTTTACTCTCATTTAATGCAATATTATCACTTATTAAAATAACCTAGAATGGGTTACCCAGGCAACCACTGTAGGGCTCCAGCCTCCATTGCAAGACACTTCCCAATATGACATACAAATAACCTACCCTAAGTTTAGTAAAAGTAGAAGGTCTCATATGACCACAAACCACACATCAATTCTTAAACAAGCAATTGGAAAGTATTGAAAACATCATTGATCAAAATCACAAATTTCACCAATACAATCATCTTAACAAGACCGATTCAAAATCAAGTACATATATACAAAAACCATGACATCACCAAAATAATTACTCCCAGCCTCTATTAGACATCCTGAAATTGGTCAACACTCTAAGTCAACCCCAACTTAACACACAGGAAAGTATACAACTAACAGTGTAGTTTCATAGTTTTGTTAAGTTTTGAAAACACACAATTTGAGTTAACATTAAGGTTCAAGTTTTCATTTCATTGTAAGTTTTCAGTTTGATAATGTCTACAATTTTCCCCTTACAACTTAACCCATTTTCACTTTTAAATTTGAGTGCATCATTACCACTAACCTCTAAAAATAAAAATGCCTCTAATAAATATCATAAAATAATTTAAATAATAATTATTGGTATGATTTCTGGATTAGATTGTGTTCAATTTTTACCATCAACATTTCAAATCATACAACATGATTCATCATTAGGATGAGAGAGCAGGAGGTGCAAAACCAAGTGAGTTGCATATGGGGACTAGCTCAAAAGATAAAGGAATAAGGAAAGAGGGGGTACATGCAAGCCAAGGATTGAAAGAAACAAGGAATTGGAAATGAAAAAAAAAAAAAAAAAAGTGGGTTGAGTGAATGAAAAGGAAATTAAAAACATATCATAAACTCACAAAACACAAGTATTTAATCTCCTTTTCATTCACTCAACCCACTTTTTTTTTTTTTTCTCATTTCCAATTCCTTATTTCTTTCAACCCTTTGCTTGCATGTACCCCCTCTTTCCTTAGTCCTTTATCTTTTGAGCTAGTCCCCATCTGCAACTCTGTTGGTTTTGCACCTCCTGCTCTCTCATCCTGATGATGAATCATGTAGTATGATTCGAAACGTTGATGGTAAAAATTAAACACAATCTAATCCAGAAATCAGACTAATAATTTCAATGGATTGTGGAAATATGATATCTCTAAATAATAATTATTGATTATTAAATAAAATAATTACAAGATCATTAATAATCATAATCATTAAATAATAACATAATAAAATTTTAATTTGAACTTATCAAATAATATTTACTATTAATTAAAAATTAATAAAATTACATTAATAAAATTAATTAATAATTAATGAAACTATATTAAAAGAAACATTAATTAATAATAATTATTAAAAAAATTATAAAATTTAAAATAAATATCAGCGTGTTTAAAGGCCCATTGGCCTATTGGTTCACAACTGTCATAGCAAGCCTGCTGCAACTGCAATAGAGTATTGTTGCGTCAGCAGGAGTATCTACTATGTGTGCAACAATAATGTTGTTGGTCGTCGTAGGAGAGAAGGAAGGTGGGTGGGGGGTTAGTGGCCCCGCCCACCAAGTTATTATTATATATATTTTTAAATATTATTTTTTATATAAAAACAAATAACAAAAAATGCAAAACCCTCCCGAGCCAAATCAAATTTTGCATTTTATAAATTGATTTTTCTTCCAAACCTTACCTGATTAAAATATCATTCTATTAAATTAACAGAATAAGGGTTTCTAAATTCTTAATTCTCCTATACAGATAATCTCATAAAAAAGAACAATTAAAATCTACAATAAGGGTTTCAATTTAATTAATCTGTTCATAGACATATTCAAGAATAGAGAAGAGTAAATTTCAACACAAGCGTTTCAACCAAATTTAAGATTCTGAAAATAGATTTATCCACACACGAAGAAGATAGGAATTTGAAGAACAAAAAACTACTGTGTAAATAATCCACAAGATTCTACCTAAATCTGATGCTAATACAATAAACGCACAGAGCACACAAGTAATCCCCTTTCTTTTGAAACCCTTCTTCTTAGAAAATTGCTCCTCCAAAACCCAATTATGGAGAAATGAACTCTAAATTGCTAATAAAGAGTTTTTCCCCAAATTTAAGGCTTTGATTGTGTAATCACATAAAAAAACCCTTTTTTCTTTTATTTCTTTTATTATATTTTAATATTCATTCACAAACTTTTTGCCATTTAATTAAAATATCTTTATTAAATAATTTTATTTCTCTATTTAATTAATTCTTGAGATATTTTTTATAAAATTATTATTATTTTTGATCAGTAAACGGCCAAGGCCTTGATAAATTTTATTAAATTAAAATAAAATTACAATAGTTGTCCTCTGTTCAAACGGGCACTGGTAGGAAAGAACAGAGAAGAAAACCTCCAGTCTAGCCCAGGACACCAATCTTATATTATTACATTTTAAAAGGGGCATACCCCAGTGGAATCTTTACAAATATTAAATTACAAAGATTATAGGGATATGCCCCTCAATATTACATCGATATTGAATAAAAGATCTTTTTAATGCCTGCTCAAGTCCACCTTTGAGCTGTCCAAGCCTTTCGTGCTAAACTCATACTTCGTCTACTATACTTATCAATCAACAACATTAGAGATCTCAGAGTTATAAGGAAATAACCAATCATTAGCATAGGGATAATCACCCCAAAAGGTCCCAAGTTAAAAATTTATGCATAAAAGGAACATACATCTAATAATATAGAGATAATAATCCCAAATTAGCACCAATAATAAAACTGCCGAAAAAGGAATTTCTAGACTAAAACCCTATGATATCCTCTATGTAAACTAAAACAAAACTACTACTCCATGGAAATGATGACACATGCCACCTTGAAACCAAAGGGATAAAATAATCAACATTAAAATCCATAGTGGCAAGTAGATATAGACCAAAGCTATAAACAATAAAACACATTCTATCCGTTGCATTAAAACCACCCTTTAAAATATCATTCTTGAAACACCTTCTAAACAAAGAAGCCAAATTAATCTTCATTACCATAATAAGTAGAGATTTTAAATATGAACAAAGGGTTAATCTACTAATAAACGAACATTAAAATTTTTAAATCTCCATGGACTATCACGGACCAAACACAAATTCCATCCACATTATCCATAAACCAGAAAGATTCAAAGCCTACTAAACTGCTTACTAAAAGAGAAACAAATTGATCATTCACATCTCATTATTAGTTCATTAAAAAGTGAATTGGAGTGAGCCCATAAAAACATCATAATTTAACCAATTTTATATTAGCTTTAAATCTGCATACTTGTTTTGTAGAGAATTAACCCTATAGTATACTAAGAGTTATATAGAGATATAATCAAAATTTGTGCGCCCTATCCATCCTATCTATTTACAAAAACATACTACTAGGAGGACTATAATTACAACCAAGACTGATACTAATATATACCATAAGTGCTAAAGTGCTACAAATATAATCCTAAAATTAAACTATAGGGGCTATACCTATTAAGATTTACATAGAACAAAAGGCCCCTCAAACCATCTAAGCTGCCTTAAACAACTAGGACGAAGACAACAAAAAGGCCAACCTTATAGGAGCCTCTGTTACTTTTTCCAATATATCATGATAATTTCAACCACATCGTTTAGATTTTTTGTCTTAAAAAATAGAGGGAAGTCAAACGAGGACTTCTCCCTAATAGTCTTCTCAATATTTGGAGTACAAAAGTTTACTCTGTTGAGGTCTTCAAATGAAATCCCCTTAGAAAATGAAAATAGGGTTCCATTTTGGGCCATGCCAATTTGAAAGCTACTTTTTTGTTGATTACTAAAGCAGGACGCCTTGGGATATTAGCTATGATCAGGCTCCCCGGAGAGTGCTTCATATACATTTCAGGGAGTGAAAGACACAAGTTTTCATCAAGACCCATTATTGCCTCCTCTATGCCTTTACACCAAGTGGATTGAAATATGTTCAGACACAGACGAATCATAGCCCACTTTCTAAATCCTATCCTCACCATGCAGCCTATAAAAGTGTCAATGACATCGCTATTCATCCTCCAAGAATGGTCATACTTGAACACTCCTCCTATCACTTGACTGACAACAATTCTTGTCATGCCATCAACTGGTCTAAGTATGTTGTTCCAACGTTCTAGCTTCACATTCCCCACAAAAGCCATCGTTCTCACTTTGGTTGTATGAAATACACAAATGTTTGTGTCTGTATTCTTGTTGCAAACCCTTCCTAGTGCAGACAATTTGAAGAAATAGAAACCTAGATCCTAAAGTGAAGTCTCTCAAATTTACTCGAAGCTGAAATAAAGGAAATCGCCACCTAATAGTGAAAATAGGCTATCATGTACTAAGACAATACACCACTCTAGCTAATGAGTGCTTTGTCCTTGTTCACAGGTTTAGTAGACAACTTGTGAAAGAAACTTAAGGCATGAAATTCCTTATGCCATGCTTAAACATATAATTAAAATGGACCTTCGACACCTTATTGAAAGGTGACCTTAGTTCTAATAGAAGTAAACATTGCTAGTAAGACATAAGAAATTAATTTAGTACTCTCCTTTGGTAATGAAAATTAAGAGATGAAGGATTATATAATTAGAAAGAGCCTTTGATATAGACATGACTAACTGCTTACTGTCAGCCCCTATATTAGCTAATAACTCTGCCTTTACATTACCTTCTCTATAGATATGGAAAATCCTAATCTCTTCGAATCTATCAAGCAAGAGGATGACTTCTTGTAGTCTTGAGTTAAGAATCCAATTTGGAGTTGATCTCTTCCTTATAGCATTCAAAATGATTTGAGAATTGCCCTCAATAATTAAATTAGTGACGCCTAGCTGAAGGCAAGTATTTAAACCTTCTTCCAAGGCTGAGAATTATGCTAAGTTATTTGAGGTTAGATTGATGGGTTTAGCTATTTTAGCTATCCAATTGCCTGAATCATTATTGACAATGCATCCTATACCAGCCACCCCTGGATTGCCTCTAGCAGTGCCATCAAAATTGAGCTTGGTCCAACCCTTCGGTGAGGGGCACCACTTACAATTTTTCCTAGCCTCCTTATCTGCCTTAGAGTATACCAACGAAGGATTAATCAATTTGGGCCACTGCTTCTTAATAGTACCATCCAAGATGAAAAGGAACCTTCTAACATTCTAAATTTCCTAAGGTAGGAATTCATATTCTCAACTATACTAGCTTCTATCTTGAGAGTCAATTCTTTTTCCTTCATCTCTTCATTGCGAAAAATCCTCCTGTTTCTTTCTTTCCAAATTTCCCACATGAGGATGGACAGACTGATGTTCCAGAGCTTACTATATATAGCCTTACAAATATTAGTTGGCCAACTCTTGAGAAAATCTTTAAAATTTTTGGGAAGCACCGTGGACCAACCTAAATTATGAAAGAGCCATTCCCAACATCTACGAGGAATGGAGCAATTGTAGAGTAGATGATTGACATCTTCACAATTTCTTTTGTAGAGATAACATCTAGATGGGCCTACCATGCCAATTCTCTTAAGTCTATCTGCCATCAAAATCCTATTCTGGGATGCAAGCCATAAGAAAAAGCCTATTTTAGGTAAACAAGCTAGGTCCCAACACAACTGAGTAGGAATCTCCACTTCCTTCCACCTTTTGGAATTAATAAGGGCCTTATACCATTCTTAACATTATAATTGCCATCATTAGATGTTGCCCAAATTAAAATGTCCTTCCTTTCAACTTGTTTGTTTGCCCTAGTTGAGATGATCTCTTGATATGCCCAAACCTCCTCATGATTCAAATCTAATCCATCCATTGATTTCCAAGTCCCAATGTAGTTGTTATCAATGATGGACCTAGATTTGTAATCTTTAACTCTTCTTCCCCAAAGATTAATTAATTTTTTTAAAAAACTGACTGAGCTAAGACCCCTGTCTATTGGAGGATGTCCATCCCATGAGTCTTCCCAAAAAAGAGCTTCTTCTCCATTTCTGACATCCCAAGTTAAAAATTTGCTAATTAATTGTGAACACTTGCTCATGAAATTCCAACTTTCTGAACCCTTCGGGAGAGACTTCATTCTAAAAATTGAACTTGGATCATCTGCATTAAGATACTTATTGTACAGAATCTTAGCCCATTTTTGAACCTTATCAGAATAAAGACGCCAGACCAATTTAGCTCCTAGAGCTTCATTTTTCCATAAAAGGTTCTTGATACCTAAATCTCCAAGCTCCTTCAGTTTGCATAGTTTATCCCATTTAATAAGTGCCAATTTTTTGGAGTCTTCACCATCTTTCCATAAAAAATCTCTCAATTTAGTTTCAAACTTATGGAATACATGTTTCGGAAGAGGAAGACAAGAGAGGGGATAGGTTGGAATAGCTGATAAGACTGATCTAATCTTAACACTCTTACCTGCTTTTGTAACCCATTTGTCTTTCCAATTGTCAATCCTTGCTTCCATTTTTTCCAAGGTATTGTGCCATACCTTCCCTGATTTCGAGGTTCTTTCCAAATCTATGCTGAGATACTTAGATGGAAAGAGGCCTTTTTTGTATCCCATTATTTGAAAATTTTGATTTTCCATTTTTTCCTTCGTATTAAGGGAAAAATTTTCTTATTTAGCTTCATTAACTTTTTTTCCTGATGCTTTCATGTAACTATCTATGATCAATTTGTAATTAGTTGCCTCCTTCTGTGAACTTTCTCCTAGAAGGATTGTATCATCTAGATATTTTTGATGGGTGATATTAGGCATGTTCCTAGTTACCATTACCCCTTTGATGTCTTTATTCATATAAGGTTTTTTAATAGCTCTACCAAAAGCCTTACCCATAATAATAAAAAGGAAAGTGGATAAAGGATCTTATTGTCTTATTCCCCTTGAGACTTCGAAATAACCTTCAGGCGACCCATTTACAAGGATCGAGATCCTTGTGGTGGAGATATACTTAAATATGAGATTGATCCATTGACGGGAGAAACCAAAGGCTTCTAAAGTTTTGCAAAGAAACCACCAGTCAACCATGTCATAAGCTTTCTATATGTCCAACTTCATAAACCTACAAGCTTCCTTATTCTTAATAGATGAATGTATTACTTCTTGTATAATTATAATGCCATCCAAAATGAATCTACCCGGTACAAAGCCTGTTTGCTCTTCTGATATAATTTTAGGCAGGATAAGTTTTAATCTATTCACTAAGATTTTGGAATAGATTTTATAGATAGTGTTGCAATGCGTAATCAACCTAAAATCACTAGGATTTTTAGGCTCTAATTTTTTGGGTATTAGGGTGATAAATGAGTGATTAATTTTTGATAGAAGGGATCCACCCTTCCTTGAAGCTTCTAATGCCTCCCAAAGATCTCTTTTGAGAATTTCCCAACATTTTTGGTAAAAGAAAACATGAAATCCATCTGGTCCTAGAGACTTCTCTGGATTCAAGCTACATACCACACTTCTTACTTCTTCTAGCATCATAGGTTGGTTTAAAGCTTTATTATCTTCTGGGGATATCAATTTGGGGATTACTTTCAAAATTTTATCTTGCTCTACTCTATTTGATCCCTCCGTGTTGTTTAAGAGTTGCTGAAAATGATTAATGAGAGTTTCAGCAATTTCGGATGAGTTATTAGTTAATTGACCTCCCTTACCTCTGATCCTAGTTATTGTATTCTTTGTTCTGTTATATATAGTTGAGTTATGAAAATACTTTTTATTTCGATCTCCTTCTTCCAACCACCTTTCTCTAGACTTTTTTTTCCAGAAGACTTCTTCCTTAGTTAGAATGTCTTCTTGTTTTGCTAACAATTCTTTTTCTAATTCATAACTCTCATTATTCATAACATATTTAATTGCTTCTATATTTAATGTTAGAAATGCTTTATAATAACTGGGGGGGAGGGGGGGGGGGGGGGGGTGAATTAGTTGTTCAAGGTCCAAATGTCCTATTCAAACTTTTCTCTAAGTATAGTGAGCCCATTCAACCATTTATTCATCAAAACTTTAACTTTTCTAATCAACAAGTTACTATAAATCAACATGCAAGCGTAACACACGACACATAACACAGTGATTTATGTGGAAACCCAATTTGGGAAAAACCACCAGTAACATGCTACTCAATTCTCACTCTTCTGAAGTGATACCCTGTGAAAGGCCTGCCTGTTAAAGGCTTACAACACACTATTAAATGTGACCTTGTTAAAGGATTTAACCACTCTGTTAGAAGTGGGCCTGGTTAAAGGACTTTTAGAACATTCACTTGGAATGCCACCTTGTTAAAGGATTTACAAATGGCTATTAGGCCAACCTAAGTCCATAGGATTTTCAAATCTAATACAATTTCTAGAGTATTAGAAAATTTTGACCTGACTACAACATACAACTTAACTTGCAGATCTCAGATCACTTCGTAGCTCATATCCTTGCCTGGCCTTCAATCACTGCAACTCTTGATAGCTTTCCCTCCTTTCAAGCTTAGTCTCCTTGAGTCTCCATGCTCAATGTACCAATGCAATCATCTCTTCATGACCACTTGTAGAAGCAGAGTGTCCATGCTCTTCCTTCTTCTAGATGTCTTCTCCTTGACACCCTTCTAACCACTTCATAGATTTGGCTCTTTCTTCTTCTAGATGTCTTCTCCTTGACACCCTTCTAACCACTTCATAGATTTGGCTCTTGCTTCTTCTAGATGTCTTCTCCTTGACACCCTTCTAACCACTTCACAAATTTGGCTCTTCCTTCTTCTAGATGTCTTCTCCTTGACACCCTTCTAACCACTTCACAGATTTGGCACTTCATTAGCAACAGTATGAACAACTCTTTGCTTTTTGGCCTATGACTCCTTAAATAGAAGTCTTGGAGTCCTTTTCTTGCTTGATTCTTCCATTCTTTAATTTCAATTCATATGGATTAGGTAGGATTCATTGCATCTAACCCATATTTTGTTTCCTCTAGAAACTTCTTGAATAATCCTTTAGAATTTGCCCAAAAATAGTTTACATAGAATTTTGTGCCACCAACTCATCATCCTTATCTTCCAACTTGTTCACAAAATTCAAGGTAACCACTTTGTTGGCTCATATTTTGTGAATCTTGGTTATTTGAAATAATGCAGTAGCTCGACACTATTGGAATACTGATGCTCAACACATATTGTATTACTCAACATCAACTGTGTTTTTCCTGATGCTTGGCACCTAAAGATCACTCGGCACCAACTAATTTTTTTTTGATGCTTGACACCTGAAGATCACTTGGTACACACTAGAGTTTCCTGTTACTTGGCTCCAACTAAGAATTTACTCGGTTTCAACTAACTTGCTCGACACCCACCAATGATCTTAGTTTAAGATTTGTAGTCAACCTTGTTACAACTTCTTCCTCCAATATTTCTAAGTGTGACCAACCTCTGTATCTTTGAGTATGCTATCAATACGTCATTTAACCATTGAATTAATTGATCCTTGCACTTCATTTCAATATCATAACTCAACCTTTCCCTTAGGTTCTCTTGTTACATCTTGTTGATCAAATCCTCTTCATCAATCAACTAAGCGATAGTACTTGGATCTTATAAGAAAATGTCATTCCTACAAATAACAAGTTTGACATCAATGGAAAAATAGTGATTGAAAACAAGAAACTTCTTTCTTTGCAACAATCTCCCTCTTTGATCTTCAACGATGAGCTTTTCAATCAAATTTCCAACAATCTCCCTCTTTGGCATTGATGACAAACCAAATTGATCATCATCAGACAAAACTATTCAACCAAATACTAACTAGGTTAGAATAGTAAGTCAAATGCCAAAAAAAAAAAATTGTATTATCATCAGTTTTCACATCTCCTTCTACTATCTGATTGCTTCATTTATGCTTCTCCCTCTTTGCTGCTGCCTCCTTGTTTTTTGTCTCTCTACCTCTGTATTACTCATTTATGCTATTCTCATCAACATCTCCCTCTATCTTCTTTTGATCGGTATCTCACAACTTCTCCTATTGATCAATTTTTTGCTATTTCTCCCTCTTTGACAACAATGCCAAAGACATATTAGCATCTTAGTATGAAGGCATAGCTTATGCAAGTTCATTCAATTTCTCCCTTTGTCAACTTGCTTGTGACTGTTTTGAAATTTTAGCACTTCTACTACTTTAGGCATGAATCCTAAAGTAAACATCCTCTGCATCAATGTGTAAAATCTTCAACAATCAGCTCATTTGATGTAGGGCACTCTTGCTTTTGTTTCAAGTAGCCTTGGCTAGAGGTATTACCCCTAACTTTCCTCTAAGATACTCAAAAACATCTTTAGGTAGTGCTTTTGTGAAGATATCAACAATCTATTCCTTTGAGCTAACATATTCCATCTTCACTTGTTTGTCTTCCACCAACTCTCTTACATAGTGATACTTGATTACAATATGCTTGTTTTAAGCATGCATTATAGGATTGTTTGATATGTTGATAGCACTTGTATTATCACAATAAAGTATCATAGGCTCATTTACCTCTTCCTTCATACCTTGCAACAAATATTTGATCCATACAATGTTGGTGCAATTTATAGTAGCTGCAACATATTCAACTTTAGTAGTGGACTGTGAGGTACAACTTTGCTTTTTACTAGTCCATGTAATCAACTTTTTTCCCAAGAAAAGTGCTCCTCCACTGGTGCTTTTCCTATCATCAATGTTACCTCCCCAATCTACATTAGTGTAGGTTGTTAGTTTAAATTTTTCACTCCTCTTGTAGTACAAACCAAAGTCATAAGTTCCTTTCAGGTACCTCAGTATTCTCTTTACTGCCATTAAGTGATTTTCTCTTGGATTTGTAGAAAATCTTGCCACTATTCCAACAGCCAATGCAATGTCTGGTCTACTATGCACAACATATTGCAACTTTCCAATCATTGATCTATACAATGTTTGATTCACTTCAGCTAATTAATCATTCTTGGATAGCTTATGTCCAGTTGCCATTGGTGTACTAACTAGTTTTGACTCTTCTAACGCAAATGTTTTGAGTATCTCCTTGATGTATTTGGATTGGGTCACAAATATGCCATGCTTCAATTGATGTACTTGTAATCCAACAAAGAATTTGATTTCTCCAAACATTGACATCTCAAATTCATGCTTCATTTGATCAGCAAAATCTTTGCATAAAACATCTTTTCTTCCAAATATTATATCATCAAAAAAGATTTCTGATAGCAAAATGTCTTTACCTTTTTAAGCTTTGATGTACAAGTTGTTGTTGTCATCTATTCTCTCAAATCCTATCTTCACAAGATATTTGTGCAATCTCTCATACCATGCTCTAGGTGCTTGCTTCAATCCATAAAGTGCTTTGTGCAGTTTGCAGACCATGTCCTTATTCTTCTCATCAACAAATCCCTCTGGTTGTTCTATGTAGACTTCCTCTTCTACTATACCATTTAGAAAAGTAGACTGAACATCCATCTAGTAGACTTTGAAATCTTTGTATGCAGCATATGCAAGTAATGTTCTTACTCCTTCCATTCTTGCAACAGGAAAAAATGTTTCCCCATAATCCAATCCTTCTTCTTGTGCATAACCTTTGCAAACTAGTTTGGCTTTGTTTCTTGTTATCTCACCATTCTCATCAAGTTTGTTTCTAAACACCCATTTGGTACCAATCACATTCTTATCATCTGGTCTAGGAACTAAGGTCCATGTTTTTTTCTTCTCAAGCTAATCTATCTCCTCTTCCATGGCTTTATACCAATCATCATCTTGTAGTGCATCTTTCACTATTTTACCTTCAATCTTGCTCAACAAACGTGATTCATTCCTCAATCTATTCGTTGTCATTGGTCTGACATCCTTGTCACCAATGATTTGATCTGTAGGGTGATGTCTTCTCACATACTTGGCTAACCTTGGTTCTGTCCTTCTTTCCATGTTTGATCCCTCAACTTCAATATCATTTTGTTATTCTTCATCTAGCACTTCATTATTCATTTCATGTATACTATTTTCAAAACCAGAATGTGCATTTTCTACATTCTATAGCTCAGCTTCTAAATGTAGCTCGACATTCACAGGCTGAGACTCGATAGATACTAGAATTTGTTGCTGATTCCCAATTGGATTTGCAACATTGTCTTCTATAGTCATTCCTTCATAGAAGTATACAAAGGATCTATAATCCTCTGATTTCTTGGACTCATCAACTTGAACTTCTACATGCTCATCAAAATTTACATTTGCGCTCTCCATAATCTTGTTAGTGTTAGTATTCAAACACTTATATGCTTTGCTTCTAGTGGAGTATCCAAGGAATATGCCTTCATCACTTTTTGCATCAAACTTTCCATTTCTAGTATCTTTTAGAATATAACATTTACAACCAAATATTTTGAAATGTTTAACATTAGGTGAGTGACCATACCATAATTCAAAAGGTGTTGCATTTGTACCTTTCTTGACTTGAACTCTATTTAGTGTGTAGACTATAGTACTTACAGCTTCTCTCCAGTACTTTAGTGCAACATTTTTCTCCATCATCAAGGTTCTAGCATATTCAATCACTGATCTATTCCTTCTTTCAAAAATACCATTCTGTAGTGGAGTTCTTGGTGTTGATGTTTGTCTTTTGATACCTTTGTCATTGTAAAATATTTCAAATTCTTTTGATGTGAACTCACCTCCTCTATCTGACCTTAGGCATTTCCGATTCTTTCTTGTTTCCTTATCAACTCTAGTCAAATACCACTTAAACATTTGAAATGCATTAGATTTTTGCTTTAAAAACATAGCGATCATCATCTTGGAATAGTCATCTATAAATAGCATTATGTATCTATCTCCTAGGTAGCTTCACACTTCTATTGGGCCACGTAAGTCTGTATGGACTAACTCTAGTACTTCATTGAAAGTGTATGTTTTTCTTTTGAAACTAGACTTAGTCATCTTCCCTAGTTGACACTATTTGCACATTGTATTTTTAGGTTTCTTCAACTTTGGCAACCCTCTGACCTTGTTCTTTTTGCTGATGCTAATCATCTTATCAAAGTTAATATGACACAACCTTTTATGCCACAACCACACATCATCAAGTCTAACAACAAGATGTGTTGCATCTTCTATATCTAGGTAAAATAGATTACTCCTATTTTGTTCACCTTTTCCTATCATATTTCCATCACTGTCATAGATTTTGGAATTTTCAAATTCAACTTTGCAACCTACATTGCCTAGCTATGATACACTCAACAAGTTGTAGTTCAATCCTTCAACATAGTATGCATTATCACATGAAATTTTCTTTTTAAGCTTAATAGAGCCTTTTCCTTTGATTTGACATGGAGCATCATTACCTAATCTAACACTATTTCTATAATATTGAGTAAAGGTAATGACCTTACTTTTATCTCTTGTCATGTGATGTGAGCATCCATTGTTTATGATCCACTTGTCATTCTTGTTCACATAGGTAATCAATGTTGTTGCTTCATCTTCATCATTATCTAATTTATCCTTCATGGCCACATAGACTACTTCATCATCATTCTCATCAGAATCTTCTTCCACAATGTAGCATCTCTTGCCTTTTTCCTTGTGGTCTTTGCTATCATCTTCCCTCATGTTCATGTACTTGTTTCCTTCTTTTTAGTTCTTCTTCTCTGTACATCTTGCAACAATATGACCTACTTTATTGCAATTGAAACATATGATAGGGAGATTACCTTTGAATTTACCTTTTCCTCTATGGAATCTCCTCGCCAATAGTGCTTCTAACTGTTCCACATCTTCTTCATTTGCACTGCTATCATTAGATGCATGTTTTCCCTTTCTTCTCTTCTTGATTTATATCTCCTCCTCAGTGTCTTTTATTGTCATTTTGGCCTTAAAGGTAGATTCAAAGTTCTTAGGTCTGTAGTTATCAAAATTGGATAGCTCAAATGTAGTAAGTCTTCCCACTATTCCTTCAAAGGTTAGTGTGTTTCCTTGTACACACCTTGGCTCTTAGATGGGTGAAACTCTAATAGCATAGATAGGGAGTAGAGTTCTTAAGTATTTTCTAATGAAAATTTCTTCTTCCAATTGACCACCTAGACTCTTTATTGCACTTACCACTTCTTTCATTCTTGCCGCATATTGAGCAACATTTTCACCTTCCTCCATTTTCATGTCATCAAACTTTCCTCTTAGGATTTCTTTTTTTTCTCTCTGAACATTCTGATCTCCTCCATAAATATGTGATAAGACTTTCCACATCTTGAATGCAATGTCACAATCTTTGATGTCATCATATTCTGCATAGTTAAGTGCAAAGACAATTTCCAGCATTGCTTGATTGTGCTCCTTATTTTTATTCAAATCATCTACAGTAAGAGGTCCTATTGGATTTACATGCTCTATTCCAATTGAGGTTTGTGCATAGTCACCTATTGATCCAAGGTGCAATTTCATCAAACTCTTCCATGTAGCAAAGTTGTCTTTGTTGAGCTTGGCAACTTCTCTCTTGGACGTCTCGATCTTCTTGCTTCTAGTACCTTGAAACCAAATCAATAGATAGCTTTGATACCAATTGTTAGAAATGCTTTAGAATAACTGAGAGGGGGGGTGAATCAGTTATTCAAGGACCAAATGTCCTATTCAAACTTTTCTCTAAGTATAATGAGCCCATTCAACCATTTATTCATCCAAGCTGTAACTTTTCTAATCAACAAGTTACTGTAAATCAACATGCAAGCATAACACACAACACATAACACAATGATTTACGTAGAAACCCAATTTGGAAAAAACCACCACTAACATGCTACTCAATTCTCACTCTTCTAAAGTGATGCCTTGTGAAAGGCCTGCCCTATTAAAGGCTTACAAAAACTGTTAAATGTGACCTTGTTAGAGAATTTAACCAACCTATTAGAAGTGGGCCTGGTTAAAGGACTTTAGAACATTCACTTGGAATGCCACCCTGTTAAAGGATTTACAAATGGCTATTAAACCAACCTAAGTCCATAGGATTTTTAGATCTAATACAATTGTTAGAGAATATTAGAAAATCTTGACCTGACTACAACATACAACTTAACTTGTTGATCTTAGATCACTTCTCATCTCATATCCTTGCCTGGCCTTCAATCACTGCAACTCTTGATAGCTTGCCCTCCTTTCAAGCTTAGTCTCCTTGAGTCTCCATGCTCAATGTACTAGTGCAATCATCTCTTCATGACCACTTGTAGAAGTAGAGCCTCTGTGCTCTTCCTTCTTCTATATGTCTTCTCCATGACACCCTTCTAACCACTTCATAGATTTGGCTCTTCCTTCTTCTAGATGTCTTCTCCTTGATACCCTTCTAACCACTTCATAGATTTGGCACTTCAGCAACAACAGTATCAACAGCTCTTTGCTTCTTGGCTTATGACTCCTTAAATAGAAGTCTTGGAGTCCTTTTCTCGCTTGATTCTTCCATTCTTTAATTTTAATAAATATGGATTAGGTAGGATTTATTGCATCCAACTCATATTTTGTTTCCTCTAGAAACTTATTGAATAATCCTTTAGAATTTGCCCAAAAATGGTTTACATAGAATTCTATGCCACTAGCTCATCATCCTTATCTTCCAACTCATTCACAAAATTCAAGGTAACCACTTTGTTAGCTTAGATTTGGTGAATCTTCGTCATTTGAAATAATGCATCAGCTTGGCACTATTGAAATATTGATGCTCGACACATACTATGTTGCTTGGCACTTGAAGATCACTCGACACCCACTAAATTTTTTCTAATGCTCGACACTTGATCTTCATTCGAGACACACTAGAGTTTCCTGTTACTCAGCTCCAACTGAGAATTTACTCGGCTTCAACTAACTTGCTCGACACCCACTAATGATCTTAGTTTAAGCTTTGTAGTCAACCTTGTTACAGCTTCTTCCTCCAATATTTCTAAGTTTGACCAACCTTTTTATCTTTGAGTATGCTATCAATACATCATTTAACCATTGACTTAACTGATCCTTTCACTTCATTTCAACATCATAACTCAACCTTTCCCTTAGGTTCTCTTATTACATCTTGTTGATCAAATCCTCTTCATCAATCAACTAAGTGATAGTACTTGGATCTTATAAGAAAATGTCATTCCTACAAATAGCAAGTTTGACATCAATGACAAAACAATAATTGAAAATAACAAACTTCTTTATTTGCAACAATCTCCCTCTTTGATCTTCAATGATGAGCTTTTCAATCAGATTGCCCTTTTCTTCTTCAACTTCCTTTCTTTTTTCTTAAGCTTCCTTTCATCCACTATAATGCTCTATAGTCTCTATCTATTTGGTCCTATAAGACACTCTTTTATAGAATTTGAGAGATGCTTTTGATCTATCTGATCCAAGGGGAGATCCTTGGGTCTCATTTCCATCTACCAAGTTATCTATATCCTTCTTTGGAGTCCCCTATTTTTTTTATTTCTAGAGTGGAACCCTTGACCTACTGATCTACCTTTTCATGTATTCCTACCTTATGGTTCTATTTTCCATGCTCATCCTCTTTGTCAATTACCCTTAGATATGCAGAGTCGTCTGTTGTGTTGGATGACCCAAGTTTTCTTAACTTCTGCTTGACCTATTCCAAGCACTGTTGTCTTACTCCAACCTCAACCAAATAGTATTCTAAGTTGGAGGTTCTTTGGAGAAATCTAAATGAAGAACTTTTATCATCATACAACCTGATGATTTTCGATATTTTTTCCCTCATACATTTGAAAATTTAGATTATATGTAGATTTTTTTGTAATTAACTTTACATGTTTGGGGTTTAAATTATTAACCTTCTATTTAATAAGAAGTTTTAAATTGTTACAGCTCTCAAAAGTAGCATCCAGTCTAATTAATTCACCTACTGCTCTACCAATTCTTCTAATGATTCCTATGAGATTAAGTTCTGGTGGAAAAGACTTAAGCTCAAACCATGTAGGAGTTATTAGATCTAAGTTATCCTCTCTACAGTTAGGTATCTAATCAAACTAACTAATCGCATGTCCCTTAAACAAAAAGTCAGAAATCTTCAAAAATTCTTTTTTAATTTCTCCATTCTTGCAAAGCATAAAAATTAATCTATCATAGTATACTGAGATACTTATCTGGCAGCCACAAAGATCCTCTAGCCATTCAATCAAATGTTGAAGTTATGCTTTGGGGCCATTCTAGTAGGCAAAAAGACTGAAATCTTGGCAATCTTGCCAATACTCCTTACTCTCTTGATTATTGATAGTCAAAACATTTTCTTCACAATCTTCAAAGTGGAGTAGATAATTCTTAGAGGGGGTTTGGTTTACTTAGTCTATGGGGTGCTTTCTATGATGCAACAAAATATAAATAGGAGGTGTTTGCAACTTAGCTAAAGCTAGCTGATGCAAAGGGGTTGCACCGGGTGGATGAAAATTGAAACCCCTTTGCCTTAGAAAAAAGGGTTCAAATTTTGGTTTGCATATTTGGTAGCATTAAAAATGAAGATTTTCTTATCTAAGCTTTCTAAGGTATGGATACCTGATATAGGCTCACTTTGAGAAACCATCAGCTGGCTTGAAGGAAGCTACTTAGGGCATTGATTTGCAGACCTCTCGGTAGCCCCAATGTTTAAGCCTGCCAGAGGAGCGAAAGAATTTGATGATTCATCCCTGAATTGCCCTCCATTTCTTGTTTCAAATCTTCAATTTTATATAAAAGGGTTTCTCGCATTGTACCATGGTGATTGATTTATTCTGGCAAGCCCTAATTTTCTACTTTTCAAGGACCTTTTGGGTAATTGCTTGCCTGCATTATTTGAATTCACAAAATTTGCATGTTTTTGATTTTTCACTCTGCTTGCCATTTTCACATTATAGATTGTAGTGATTGAATAGTCAAATTATTTATTAATTTAAGTAATAATAATATTTAGCAATTATTTAAAAATGAACTCCTAAATATATTATTATTAAATTAAATAAACATTATTACGCCCAAAATTAGACTTTAACTAAATCTTTAAATTTAACTCTTTTATTTAATTAATTTCTCAATTAATTAAATATAATTAAATATCAATTTTCCTTTATAAAATTTCTATTAAATTAAACCATTAATTATTCTATTAATTGACTTAATTATAACAAAAAATCATGAAAGACCCACAAGACTTAAAATGAAAACCCATTATAAAGCACAAAATACTAGATCAAACTCAAGGGTTATAATCACAAATTGACGTCACTTGATGAATTCAAAAGGGTAAACAACTTAGGTACTTATCCTACTTTCTAGGACAATTTACTTAAGGATTACTTAAGAGTTATCTCCCCTTTCTTACCATTAAAATATTGCGATAGGGTATGCTCATCTTGGCAATTTAGGGAAGTTGATACATAGTACCTACAATCTGCATAAAATCCACACATGCACATAAACATATATTTGAAACTAAACATGCAATGGCGAGAAGTGGTGCATCATGTAGATCCTGACTAGTAGGTGATCATGACTCCCTCCCTCAACCATATCAGAAACATCATAAATAAGGTAAAACATAAAGGTACACCATACACATGCAAGCATGGGGTAAGTATCCATAAAAACATATATAAATAATACATCTAGAAATCATCATGAAATAATTGGAATCACTGTATACAACCATTATCGAATAATAATCATGCATACATGAAATAACTAGTACCAAGGTAACTCATCATATAATCAACTGAGTATGAAATAATATCCAAAAATATGAGAAATAAAGGTAGCTAATCACCAAGCATAAACATAAAGCTGACCTAAAAGAGTTCAACAATAATAACTAAAAACTAAACTAGGGGTAGGCATTATAGTTCTTGTTGAGCTCACTCGGGCATTGAAGGCAGATCTTGTGTTAACCAAGTTCACTCAGTTGCCAAAGGAAAGTTACCATAGATCTTGTGTTGACCAAGTTCACTTGGTTACCAAAGGAAAGTTAGTCCAAAATTTGTATTGATTGAGTTGGGTCAGTTAATGAAGTGTTTCTTTGAGTTGACTGAGTACTCAATTCTACATTAGTCGACTAACAACATATTGAGTCTGATAGATTTAGTGGTTGATTCAAGTTGACTTAAGGGATGAAAATTGATTGATTAAAAGAATATTCAAGCCAACTTGATAAAATTATTCATATAAGTATAAGTTCAAGTTGAGGATCGAAGAAAGTAAGCATGGAATAAAAGAAGATGAATTAAGGAAGCAAATTGGAAAGATATCTACAAGAGGACAGAGTATCCAAATTGACCAAGCTCCAAAGAACATTCTCATCAAAGAGGATCAAGTAATCAAGCCAGAACAAAGATCTAAAATTAGAAAAAGTAGTTGCATCAACAATTAGGTCAAGTCATTGTTACTCTTTAATAAATGTATTAGTGAATCAAATCTCCTAACAGAGTTATCCTAACAACTATTTGGTAAATCCTCTAACAAGGTGGCATTTCTAGATTGAGCATCTAAATGCCTCTAACAAGGCCACTCCTAATAGGGTGAATTAAATCCTTTAACAAGGTCACACCTATTAGTATGTTTTGTAACCATTAAATAGGTTGGCTCCTAATAGGGCTCACTTCAGAAGAGTGAAAAATAGTAAGCAATTGCAATTGGTGGTTTTCCCAAATTGGGTTTCCACGTTAAATCTATGTGTTTCATGTATTCATGTTATTTGATTTATGTTTTTGTAACTAAGTTAATAAAGATTAATATCTTAAGATCCGTGTGTTAACCAAGTGACAATACTATATTCAGTGTTAAGCAAGTTAAAGCAGAATATTTAGTGTTAACTGAGTTACAACAAGCGATTGGTTTTATACTGTGTTGACATCTTATGGATTTTTTTTGCTATAACTGATTCACCCCTCCCCTCTCAGTTACTCCAAGTTACATTTCCAAAAATTGGTATTAGAACATTTGGTGCTTGCAGATAATGTTTCAAGGACCTAAGATAAAGATCAAGATATCTTACAGAAGGGAGATTCCTAAACTGAACAGAGATAACTTCCAAGCATGGAAGGGACTCATGAAGCTACATTTGGCAACCATTAAAGACACAAGCCTGAAATATTTGGATAAAAAATATGTGGCACCTTCTAGACCTTTGTCTGTGGATCAAATTGTGGAAAAGAAGAATCATAACATAATGATGATTGGCATTGCCTCTACTCTCAACTATGCTTTGATGAAGTCAAAGATTGTCCTACTTCTTGTGAAATGTGGAACAAGCTGAAATATATCTATGGAGGAGATGAAAATGTGAGGAGAGATAAGGGAAATATTCTAAGAGATCAATTTGATCAAATGAAGATGAGAGAAGATGAAACATTGTACAATACAGTAAAAGAATCAAAGCAAGTGTAAGTGCAATCAGAGCCTCAGGAGGGAAAATAGATGATGTGATAGTAGTCAGCAAGGTACTCAAAAATCTTCTTCTTATTTATGTAATTAGAGTGTTAGTTACTCAAGAGATGAGATGTGATCCTAAATATGAAATAATGTTGAATGCACTAGTAGGAAGGTTGACAACATTTGAGTTAGATAACTTTTATAATTATGTTCCTAACTCTGGTAGCATTGAGTCTGCATTTCAAGCTAAACCGTCACTCAAGAAGAAAGGTGAAAAATCCAAAAGAAAAAAGTCTAAAAGTGAAGATGAAGAGAAATTTGATGATGACCTTGAAGTCATTGAAGCCTTGCTTGCAAGAAGATTCCCTAAAGGCAAAGGAAAGTACAAAGGTAAAATACCTCTAATCTATTTTTTCTTGTGAAGAAGTTAGTCAGATTGTTGCAAGGTATCCAAACAAAGAAGGAAAAGAAGAAAAGAAGCATGAAAAATACAAAGGCAAGAAATATTTTAAAAACTACAGAGACTACAAGGATAAAGGTAAGAAATATTGTTACATGGCTAAAGACTCTGATAGTAGCAATGAAGACGAAATGGTTTAACATGGCTAAAGACTCTGATAGTAGCGATGAAGATGAAATGGTTTACTTTGTTGTAAAAGATGTATCAGATGATGAAAATGATAAGATGCTCCTCATTTCTCATATTGGCTAAAATGACACATGGATTATTAATAGTGGTTGTTCTCACCACATGATTGGTGATAAATCTAAATTTGAGCACTTGGAACACTATGATGGTGGGAGTGTCAGAATTGGAAATGATGAACCTTGTTATGTAAAAGGAAAATGTTACATTACATTGACCGATGAACTTAGGTGTGACAATTCTTATTGGGTTCAATTGTATATTGTCTTTGATGTTACAAAAAATGTCAAGTCTTTACCAGTTAGTGTTTGTCGAGCTCACTTGGGCGGTGAAGACAGTTTCCAGTGTTTGCTGAGCATTCTAGAGTAAACCAAGTTTAGAGACAACATGTGCTAAGTTCACTCAGGCACCAAAAAAATTTTCAGGAAGACAATGTCTATCGAGTTCACTTGGGCACCAAAGAGAAGTTGGCATGGAACCAGTGTTAATCAATCAAAATCAATCACCAAAGGAATTTAGTTCAAGATGCAATTGTTGGAAGCATGAATGCTGATGATATTCTTATGGGGGAGTATTGTAGAAACATGATTAGATAATTATCATAATGATATGTTACATTCATGATTGTGTTTGTCATTGATGTCAACATAGTAATGTTTTGTGGTATCTGATAGAAGAACAATGAAAAGATCAAGTTGGTACAGACAAATCGCTGAGTACAGATAGATCATTGAGTACTTTTAGTAGTGAGGTTAAAGGGAGATTATACTATGTGTCTAGTATATGAAGGTAACCTTAGAAGCATAATATATTAAGTCTGGAAGAAGTTATGTGTTGGTGAACATATTGTTTTTCTAATTACACAATGATAATTTGCTCTATGCCCAAGACTTGGAAAGTACAAAAATATTCACAACAGTTGAGAAAAATTCATGTTTTTGTTTTCCCTCTGTATTTATAGGTACAACTTCCTTTAAAAGATCTATCAATGAATCAAAAACCAATTTCACACTTTTTCCAGAAAGCACATAAGGACTCTCACATACTCCTAGGTAGTGAGGTGGTAATTCATTCATACAATAAAGATAAAGGACTCACAATCTTTTCACTATAACCATTTATTCAAAGAAAAGGATGATACAACAAATTCATAATAATCATTCAATAAATTTGATCAACATGAACGATAGAAGAAATAGCAAGAGATATCTTCAAATGATAAATCAAATGTTCATAAAGCAACGATGATTTTAGCACTTCAAACACCAAGTTTGGATCAAAGATTATATATATATATATATATATATATATATATATTGAAACTTCTTTCTTCTGCATAGTCATTCAAAAAGAAAAAATATATATGATATGTCTATTGTTATGTAAAATATTTATTTTATTAGAGTATTTTATAGCTTTATATTCTAACTACTAATTAGTTCAATGCCCCAACATTTATAGTTTCATTACATATCTGAAAGGCCTCCATTAAAGCCCAACCATTTTGATTTAAATAGTTATGATAAGAACAAAAATAGTTTTTAAAACGGTTGCCCAAAACATGACCGGAAGTAACTATCCCAATCAGACTTCATCGCCAGTTTTTTCCTCCTTGCCCACAGTTTGTCTTACCAATTTCTAGCTTCTGAAGGTGTTCATAAATTCTTGCATCGCATGAGAATGGGGGTTCTTCAAAATCAACAGCTTAGTCCTACAAGCATCTTTTTGCCATTTGAATTCTTTGATCTTCAGGCTCTATCGCGGCATGAGATTTTTGTTTAGACATAACATGGATTCAATATTTGCTAGTGTGGTGAAATCACTAGCAGTAGGCGATTCACTATCCTTGATTTTTGCAATAGCATCATTGAAGCTCTTTGTTGATGCTTCAAAATCCATGTTGCCATCATCAAACTGTAGAATTCTTGTAGGATTCACTATATTCATATCTTTAAGAAGCTCCTCATGCATCCCAACAATCTTGCTTTTGATGGATTACATTTCTTTAATAGCTTCTTTGTAGATCGATTCTTTCTAGCCCATATTATCTTTCATGATGAACAACATACAGGAATCTACAAATTTCATAGGTTTCTCACTTAGAAATTTAAGCACTCCAAATTTTTGAACTTCAGTCACCTAGAACACAATAGCCTGGCAGTGACTTCGTTTGGTTTCTCACCCTAGAATAAGAGTTTGAATCTCTCCCAAGAGCTTTTCCCCTTCAACATATACAGTGGTGAATTCTAGGATAAAGTTATTACCTTCCCTAATGATGGAATTCGCCCAATCCTACATTGCATCTGAGAGAAACTTCCCCTTTTACATCTGTTTTACTAGTTGTTGGTTGTTTGTAGAATTATGATCGAAAGATTGAGGGGTTTGAACAAATAGTAGGGCCCCAAGATTCATTAGTGAATCTATATAAGTAGCCATGGTCACCACTAAGGCTTTGAGTTCCTTGTTCTCCCTATTATCCTTTTCTAACTAGGTTAACATATGATCAACACAAAATTTGAACAAGTTATTGCCTGTTTTTATGTTGATTGTCCCAAGTTCAATTGAAGTAATTTTGAAGCCTTCACTGTCAATTTCTCCAGATTCAATTTTTTTTGTTTATATGTGGCCAATTCTGCTATGATTTTCCCAGTAATTAGATCTTTAATTAAATGGGCATTAGTTTTTAACTTTTTAACTTTGGAACCACATGCTGCATATTTTGTTACAATATCTTTTACAGGTGTACATACTGGCTACAAATTTCTTTTCTTACTGATTGAGCTAGATAACCAAGATGGCACAGTGGGATTAGCAGAGATTGCTTGAGTATCTTGGGTAGGAGTCATGAATTTAGGTTGGTCTACCCTAGGAGCTTCAATAAATTGCACATCACCATCAGGACTATCTGAGAAACCAAGACCATCACTCGAATCCTATCCTTGGGTTAGCATCTATTCCTTCTGAGCTTTTTGTTGTATGAGAGCTTCAGACTTGGTTTTAGATCTGGATCGAGGAGTCGTGTTCTATGTGTGAGTTGGCATCTTTTTTTGCTTGCCAGGAGTTGACACACCACTTGCAACAAGAGATGAAACTTGGATGTCAAAGGTCAATGGTTCAGAAAAAGAAATAATCTTTGGAGATGCTTCATTGACTACTTTCATGCTCTGCCTCCTTAGCCAATTATCTATATGGGTGAGAATGGATCTAGTTCTTACATTTATATCTTCTTCTTCTTCCTAATTCCAATCCACTTCTAATTGTCTCAACTCAATGGCTTCCTCCCAACTAGGTTCAACAATATCTAAACCATCTTCAACTACTCCTTCCAGTTGAAATTTCAATTTGAGGGAATTGATTTGTTGAAGTATTAATCTGGAGTGCTCTCTTTTTAAAACTTCTTCTTCATTTTTACAATCCTACCATAAGTCCTCTAGGTGTGGGATTGTGGATAATTGATCCTTCAGACCAAGAAATGGAGCTACAAATCCTTTACTATCAAAATCCCTTCTTCTTTGGTAAGATCCAAAACCAAAACTGAGCAAACTACTTCCTATGATTGAAGTGTTGATCATGCTACTACATGTCAAAGGACCAAGTTTGATAGGAAACACTAACTCCCAATTCCCTTGAGGTAGATTATCCTTAATGATACCGAATAATTGCCTGTAGACCTCAACTAAAACAAAACAGTCAAGTGCATAATGTGATAACCTCATTGACTCATCCTTGAACCCACCAACTCTCAAATAGGTGAACTTAGGGAACTATATTTAATAGCTTCAATAATTTTGAATTACTCTCTAGGCTTTTGAGGACAATCTGGGCATGCGTACATTTTCAGAGATAAATGCACACTTTCTACCAATAGATCATGCACTTTTCAAAAAAAATCTAACACTTTATCTCTTTGAAGTAGGGGACAATATTGACAGACTGTTATTTCTTCACTCCAAATCTCATGAGGTAGGGAAGTAAGATTACTAACACAAGCAATGCAGTATGTGAGATAAGAGGTCATATAGAAATTTTCCTTAGATTCCTTAGCATGTTTAAGCTGTGTTCTTAATGAGCTAGATATTATTTCAGCCCAATCCATCCATTTCCCCCCCTTTAAAATGATCTCAACATAATGAAACATCCATTCTTCAAAAAGGAGGACATCGGTTGAACCCTTAACTTAGTGTAACAACACTACAAGATCATGAATATTGGGTTTTTAGGTCATCTTTTGTGACTATCTTAGGTAGCCTTGAACCTCTACCATAATTAGTTGTTGTCCACTTCCTAGCTAGGATGTTACAATATTCTCTTGGGGTTTCTTGGTATTCAACTAGGAATTGAATGGGAGAAAATGCAATGAATGTACTTTCTGGTAGACGCAACATTGAGGCAATAGTTTCCATGGATATTGATAGCATAGGTTCTCCATCTTTGTTTATGATACTTTTACTCCTCACATCATAATGATCAATATAGAGTTGGAGTAATTTAGGGCTTAACAAGGCATGAGGGAAAGTTGCGGCTTCAATCAGACCACTAGTCAAAATTTCCATACAACCATTCAATTCATCAGCTCGCTCAAGGAAATTTGACTGTAACTTTTCCAACCTAACACCTTCTAAATTGGTATCACAAATAATAGGCCTCTTGCATTCAAAACTCGAAACATTCCCAAAGAAATTTAACACATATTTCATCTTAAACAAGGAAAGCAAGGCTCAAATTGACGCAGGCAATAGGATAGGAATAACTAGGACCAAAGGCACACCCATCTATCCAAACCACCCTATAAGAGTTAAGATAGCGGAAAACATAACACAAATACAACACCAAGGAGAGAGAACAAGATATCTTTTATTGATTCATCAAATATTCACCATACATGCCCAACTGTAAGGCCTTCTGGGTTACGACCAATTACAAATTACATTCACATTCAAAGATTTAACTACAAATTTTCCCTTTCAGTTCTGCTCTTTCTAATCTTCTTCCCTTTCCAAAAACTTACTTAGCTCTAAGCCTAAACTCTCTATTTGTACTTGCCAAAATAGCTTATAGAACATTCTAGAACATTACATAAGAGGAAGGCTGACCCAACAACAGTCCAGACTCATCCCAAGAAAAGATCTTAACATAAATGTCATGAATGAAATAAATCCCACAAGTTGGCTTGCAAAATCATGTCCAAATACTAACACTTGGCACACACTGGGTAACTTGGCACATGAAGAATCACTCGGCATCCATTGGGTAACTTGGCACATGAAGAATCACTTGACATCCACTGGGTAACTCGGCACATGAAGAATCACTCAACATCCACTAGGTAACTTGGCACATGAAGGAATCACTCGACATCCACTAGGTAACTCGGCACATGAAGAATCACTCGGCATCTACTGGGTAACTCGGCACATGAAGGAAAGCTACAGTAACTTGGCACATGAAGGAATTGCTACAATAACTCGACACATGAAGAAAATAAGGTTACTAGGCACATGAAGGAATTGCTAGGCACATGAAGGACTGCTAGGCACATAAAGGATTTCTAGGCACATGAAGGACTATTAGGCACATGAAGGAATTTCTAGGTACATGAAAAACTACTAGGTGAACAAAATGAGCAGGCTAACAAGGCAACCCAGGATGCTCTTGCATCAGACAACTGGGGTTGAAAGAAATGATTCTCCTGAATCATTGAGATGTCCCAACCTAAGCTGAATCCAACTCAAATTGAGAAATCCATGAAGCATCTTCAATAGGTCTGTTCTTCCACTTCACCAAATATTCATAGTAATCTTTTCCTCTTGGACTCTTGCCAACTCTCTAATCCAATACCTATTCAACTTCCTCAATTTGTTTCTTAGGATAATCATCTAGTATAACAACTTCATCTTCTGACTCATGATACTTATATAAATTAGCAATATTAAATATAGGAGATATAACCATGTCATCAGGTAACTCAACTTCATAAGCATTACCACTATCAAAATTCTTCATGATCTTACAAGGTCCAAATTTCTTCACCTTTAGCTTATTGTATGTTCCAACTGGGAATCTTCCTTTCTTTAGATGAACCAACACCTCATCACCGACTTGAAAATCATGGTGTCTTCTAGACTGATCAGCATTCTCTTTATACTTCCAATTGCTTTGTTCCAACCTCAACTTCACTTCTTTATGCAAAGACTCCATAAATTTAGCAATTTCTTCTCCTGCAACACTTTTTTTTTCTTCACCAACAACATCTCTCAAATCTGATACACCTCTAGGATGAATTCCAGTAACAATCTCAAAAGGTGTCTTCCCTATACTCCTATTCATAGAATTGTTATATGCAAATTTAGGTTGTGCCAATACCATCTCCCAATTACTTGGCTTATTCCCAACTAAACATCTCAACAAATTATGCAAGCTTCTATTCACAACCTCTGTCTATCCATCTATTTGTGGATGGAATGTAGAACTAAACTTTAATTTAGTACCCATCTTCTTCCACAAAGTCTTCCAAAAATAACCAACAAACTTACTCTCTGTCTAAAATAATGCTTCTTGGTAATCCATGCAACCTCACAATCTCTTTAAAGAAAAGTTCAGCATCTGATGTCTTCTTACATGGTATGAAATGAGCCATCTTAGAAAATTTTTTCACTACAAAAAATATAGAATCATACCCCTTCACTATTTTAGGCAATCCAAGGACAAAATCCATACTAATGTAAATCCAAGGTTTCTCAAGAACAGTAATAGGTGTATACAAACTAGTATTTTGACTCACTCCCTTTGCAACTTGACAAACTCCACAACTCTTTACAAATTTTTGAACATCCTTATACATTTGTGGCCAATAATATTTCTCTTTCAGCAAACTCAATGTCTCATAAATTCCAAAATGTCTAGCTAATCCACCACTATGCTTTTCCTTAACCAAATTCAACCTCATAGGACTTCTAGGAATACACAATTGAATACCTTTGAACAACATACCTTCTTGAATCAAATACTTATCATACTTACTTATGTGATCTGTCAGATTTGGTGCTCTGCACTCTCTCCATGCCTCAGAAAAATATGGATCAGCATCATATAACTCTTTCATCTCATTAAAACCAAGAACTTCAACCTTCATTTTAGTCAACAAAGAACATCTTCTACTCAATGCATCAACAACTTTATTAGTAACTCCACTCTTATGCTTGATCAAAAATGTAAAACTTTGCAAATACTCAACCCACTTCATATGTCTTTGATTCAATTAATGTTGACTTCCCAAGTATTGTAAAGCTTTATGATTAGTATACAACACAAACTCTTTAGGCATCAAATAATGTCTCCACTTCTTCAATGCTTGAACAATAGCATAAAACTCTTGATCATACACATAATATTTCCTTTTAGCATCATTCAAATTTTCACTAAAGAAAGCAATAGGCTTACCTTCTTGACTTAATATAGCTCCTATTGCATTACCACTTGCATCACATTCAACTTGAAATACTTTGTTGAAATCAGGTAAAGTGAATATAGGTAATTCAACAACCTTTTGTTTCAAAGTCTCAAAACTCTTATCAGCTCCATGTGTCCACTTGAACTCCTTTTTATCTCCCCTCATAGTTTCAGTCATAGCATTACAAACAACACTAAAATTCTTTATAAACTTTCTGTAAAAAATAGCCAAACCATGAAATGATCTTACCTCACTCACATTCTCAAGTGTAGGCCATTCCAAAATTGCGTTAACCTTCTTAGGATCCATCTTCAAACCATCAGCTGAAATCACAAATCCCAAATACACAATCTCCTCTTGCATAAAAGAACACTTTTTAAGATTAATCAGCAACTTTTCCTCTTTCAACCTCTACAATACTTGCCTAATATGCTCAAGATGTTCTTCCTTAGTCTTGCTGAATATCAGAATATCATCCAAATAAACAATCACAATCTTACCCAAGAACCTTTTCAAAACTTCATTCATCAACCTCATGAAAGTACTAGGTGCATTAGTCAAACCAAAAGGCATAACCAACCATTCATACAAACCATCTTTTTTCTTGAAAGCAGTCTTCCATTCATCATCTTCTCTGATTCTGATCTGATGATAGCCACTCTTCAAATCAATCTTGGTAAAATACTTTGCTCCACTCAAACAATCCATTATGTCATCCATCCCTGGCATAGGAAACCTATATTTCACTATTATCTTGTTAATAGCTTTGGAATTAGTACACATTCTCCATTCTCCATTCTTTTTACGTGCTAATACAGTAGGTACAACACATGGACTCAAGCTTTCTCTGATCAAACCTTTCTGCAACAATTCATGCACTTGTCTATTAAGTTCTTCATTCTCTGCAAGTGTCAATCTATATGGTGCTTTGTTTGGCAAACTAGCTCTAGGGATCAGATCCATACAATGACTTATACTTCTTACTGGAGGTAAACCATCAGGAATATCTTCAACAATAATGCCTTTATACTCATTCAACAACTTTGCAATTTCTCTTGGCACTTGGTCAATACTACCATCTGTCACTCGGTCACCACTAACTGGCACTCAGTTAATATTATTTTTTGGCACTCGGTCTCCATTGACAAAACTCAGTTTTCTTGGAATTATAGCAAAACAAACCTGATTCTTCTTCAGTTCTTTTTCAAATTGTTTCCCATTAACCATGCAAATTTTTATAGTAGTACAATTAACCTCATCTGGAATCAAAGGCAACAATGTTTGTTTCTTCCCATTTACCCAAAGAGTATATTGATTCAATCTTCCATCATGTACAACATATCTATCATATTGCCAAGGTCTACTCAACAAAATATGACAACATTCCATGGGCATAATATCACACAAAAATTCATCAACATAATGTCCAATTTTGAATTTCACAAGGCATTGCTCACTTACCAATATCTTATGCTCATCTTTGATCCATGAAACATGATAAGGTTTGGAATGTTTCAGCCTCTGCAACTACAACTTTGTAACTAGCTCTTCTGATGCCAGATTTGTAGAACTTTCACTATCAATGATCACTTTACAGCATTTTCCAGCCATCTTACATCTTGTCTTGAAAAGACTTCTCCTTAAAATAGGTTCTTCATCACCTCCCTTATTACATAAGGTTCTTCTCACCATCAAATTTTCTCCAGCTTCAGGTCCACTTGGTGAACCCTCATCATCTTCTTGAATCATAGTGTTTCTATTATTCTACCCACCTTCAAAAGATCTATATTCAAAGGATCTATGCCCTTATTTGCCACATCTAAAACAATTACCATGAAATCCACCTCTAGAATAAGAATTACCTCTTCCTCAGTAAGAATTAGTGCCTCCTCGATAAGAATTACCACTTTTCCATTTAATCTTGCCTTTGTCATCATTCTTCCATTCAGGTTTTCCTTTATCCTGCATAGAACTATCAGATCTGCCACTTTCTCCATAAGATCTACCTCTTCCTCTCTAGAATCCACCACCTCTACCTGTCTGTCTTTCTTCATGCTTCTTTGTCAAGAGCTCCTCAGCTTTCACGACATATTGATATGCTTCTTCTACACTTTCCAACTTCACAAAACTTATTTCATATTGTATTCTAGATCTCAATCTATTAATGTACCTTGCAATTTTCTCAACATCATCATCCACATGTCCAGATCTGATGTCTAGTCTATAGAATTCCTCAGTATACTCTTTCACAGTCATGTCTTTTTGCTTCAAATTTTGCATCTTTCTCAACAAGCTAACTTGCTAATCAACAGGAAGGAATTTTTTCTTTACCTTATTCACCATCTTTGGCCAAATTCTGATCTTCTCCTTTCCTCTCCTTTATCTATTAGTTTGCAAGTGCTCCCACCATAGAGATGCATGACCTTTCAACCCAGTGACTACAATCTTCACCTTTCTATTATCCAGAGTGTTTTCATACTCAAAGAACTTCTCCATATCAGAGATCCAATCCAACACAGCATTGGTGTACAATTTTTCATCATAAGGAACAACTTCTACAACAAGTTTTGAATTCTCTCTAGACAATACTCTCAACAATCTTGGTTCATCTTGGTCTTCTTCAGGTTCTTGATTAGGGTTTGGTGCTACCGCTTCATCATCACTTACATCATCAAGATGTGCTCCTCTCCTCTGGGCTATCTCCACAACATCTAATCTGGCTGCAATTTATCTCAACTGATCCAATATAGCATTATCAACATTATTTCCTCTACCATGAACCATCTTCACAAATTAGGTTCCTGCAAGATCGTAACCCTTTGCAAGGTATAGGTCAAATTTGTAGATCTGCCACCCTAAAACCAAATCCAAATTAGGGTTCTACACAATCCAATATCCACAATGACGAACCTCAAGCTCTGGTACCAACTGACACAGGCAATAGGATAGGAATAACTAGGGCCCAAAGCACACCCAGCTATCCAAACCACCCTGCAAGAGTTAACACAGCAGAAAACACAACACAAATGCAACACCAAGGAGAGAGAACAAGATATCTTTTATTGATTCATCAAATATTCACCATACATGCCTAGCTATAAGGCCTTCTGGGTTACAGCCAGTTACAAAATACATTCACATTTAAAGATCCAATTGCAAATTCACACTTTCAGTTATGCTCTTTCTAATCTTCTTCCCTTGCCAAAAACTTACTTAGCTCTAAGCCTAAACTCTGTATTTATACTTGCCAAAATGGCTTACAAAACATTCTTGAACATTACATAAGAGGAAGGCCGACCCAACATCGGTCTGGAATCATCCCAAGAAAATATCTTAACATAAATGTCACGAATGAAATAAATCCCGCAAATCGGCTCACAAAATCACATCCAAATACTGACACTCAGCATACACTGGGTAACTCGGCACATGAAGAATCACTCGGCATCCACTAGGTAACTCGTCACATGAAGAATCACTCAGCATCCACTAGGTAACTCGGCACATGAAGAATCATTCAGCATCCACTGGGTAACTCGGCACATGAAGGAATCACTTGGCATCCACTAGGTAACTCAGCACATGAAGAATCACTCGGCATCCATTGGGTAACTTGGCACATGAAGGAAAGCTACAGTAACTTGACACATGAAGGAATTGCTACAGTAACTTGGCACATGAAGGAATTGCTACAGTAACTCGACACATGAAGAAAACAGGGTTACTAGGCACATGAAGGAATTGTTAGGCACATGAAGGACTGCTAGGCACATGAAGGAATTGCTAGGCACATGAAGAACTACTAGGTGAACAAAATGAGCTAGATATTATTTCAGCCCAATCCATCCATTTCCCCCCCTTTAAAATGATCTCAACATAATGAAACATCCATTCTTCAAAAAGGAGGACATCGGTTAAACCCTTAACTTAGTGTAACAACACTACAAGATCATGAATATGGGGTTTTAGGTAATCTTTTGTGACTATCTTAGGTAGCCTTGAACCTCTACCATAATTAGTTGTCCACTTCCTAGCTAGGATATTACAGTATTCTCTTGGGGTTTCTTGGTACTCAACTAGGGATTGAATGGGAGAAAATGCAACGAATGTACTTTCTGGTAGATGCAACACTGAAGCAATAGTTTCCCTGGATATTGATAGCATAGGTTCTCCATATTTGTTTATGATACTTTTACTCCTCACATCATAATGATCAATATAGAGTTGGAGTAATTTAGTGCTTAACAGGGCATGAGGGAAAGTTGTGGCTTCAGTCAAACCACTAGTCAAAATTTCCATACAACCATTCAATTCATCAGCTCGCACAAGGAAATTTGACTATAACTTTTCCAGCCGAACACCTTCTAAATTGGTATCACAAATAATAGGCCTCTTGCATTCCAAACTCGAAACATTTCCAAAGAAATTTAACACATATTTCATGTTAAACAAGGAGAGCAAGGCTCAAATTGATTCTATTTTAAATGCACATAGATGGTAGAACTAAAAGAAGGTTTTTCCATGTTCTCACCTATGACTTGTCGAGAAAAATAACCTCTTTTCTTGTCCCTTAGTAGCTCCTTCTTCAAATCTCCTTTTTTCATGATAAAACAAAAGGAAAAACTATCTTCTTTTTAAGGGAAAGAGAACATACATGTGAAAGTACAGCCTCATAATGAGGCATTCATGATAGATCAACTGCAGCTAGGGTCACACATTCAAAATCTCTCGACATGATCTTTAATTAAATACTTCCCTTTGCGGCTGTACTGACAATGATTAACTGTGTCTAACACCCAATCTTTCTTTTCTTTTGCAAAAAGATCTTCCACTATAAATCATGATGGCATTTTCCCATGCTTGAAATTAAGACACTCTTTTGAATTATTAACTCTTGACTGTTAGGATTAAACGATTGATAGAAATAAAAATTACATGCAAATATAACTAATAACACAAAATAATAGATCACACAGAAAAGAACACAAGGCACCAATATTTAATGTGGTTTAGCCAAACCCTAGGCTATGTCCACCAAACAATAAGACCAATATTTTTATGATCTAGTGATTACAACCTAATTATATTCTGTAATCCCTTACAGCTCAATACTGTCGCAAGAACCAATTTTGCATCACACCTTATTAAACAATCCCTAACCCTAAGAACTTTTATACAAGTATTTTAACTGCTTTAGGGTTATAATTAATAATTACATGTTGGCCCAAAATCCTGATAAAATAGTGCCCCTTTTTTTCTTTTGGGTGATGCCCCAAACCCCAAGGAATTTAAGTATGTACAATACTTTCCTGATCAGTCACCACAATCTAAAAATCTCCCACTTGGGGACTGATCAGGCTCTACACTAAACAAAAATCTCCCACTTAGAGACTGATCCTATAGCAATACTGCTACCACATGGGGCTCCCACTGGATCAAACCACCCTGGACTCTGCTGTTCTTTTATTCATATTCAGTCTAGAAGACCAACCAAAGCTGAAGAGGAGTTCAACTTCTCCCTTGTTACTACCTTTGTCAACATATCTGCTGGATTGTCATTGGTATGTATCTTCTCTAGCTTTAACTTTCCATCCTCCAAAACTAACCAAATGAAATGGTACCACAACTGTATGTGTTTGGTCTTTGAATACAGAGCTAAATTCTTTGCAAGATGAATGGCACTCTGACTATCTGTGAACAAATAATTATCGTTCTAAGGATGTCCCAATTCTTGCAAGAAGAACTGAAGCCATATCATCTCCTTGGCTGCCTCTATAGTAGCTACATACTTTGCCTCTATAGTGGATAAAGAATTAACCTTTTGTAACCAGGAAACCTAGCTCATGGTTGCCCCACCAATAGTAAAGATGTAACCTATAGTACTCTGCCTGGTATCAATATCCCCTGCCAAATTTGAGTCAACATAGAATTGTAAATCAGTAGTAGAGCCCCCAAAGTGTAGACACTTATTGGATGTTCCTCTCAAATATCTAAGAATCCATTTGACTGCATTCCAATGCTCAATTCCCAGATGACTCATATACCGGCTAACAACTCCCACTGCATGTGAAATATCTGGCCTAATACATACCATAGCATACGTCAAGCTTCCTATAGCTGAAGCATAGGGTACCTTTGACATCTTATCCTCCTCTTCTTGTGTCTTGGGACACATCTCCTTAGTCAATTTCAAATGACCAGGTAAAGGTATGTTGACAACTTTAGCATTCTCCATAGAGAAACGTTGCAACACTTTCTCAACATAATCAACCTGAGATAGCGTTAATGTTCTATTTTTCCTATCTCTACAAATCTTCATACCAAGGATTTGTTTTGCTGCCCTCAAATCCTTCATAGCAAATGCATGTGCTAATTGGCATTTTAGCCCCTTAATGTGATCCATGTTAGACCCATCTACAAGCATATCATCAACATATAAACATAAAATAATGTAGCTATCGTCATCCAACCTCTTAAAGTAGACACAATGATCTAAATGACACCTACTATAACCATGCTCATGCATAAAACTATCAAATTTTAGATACCATTTCTGAGGTGCTTGCTTCAAGCCATATAAATTTTTGTTCAATTTGCACACTAAGTTCTCCTTACCTTTGACTGCAAATCACTGTGGCTGAGCCATATATATATCTTCATCCAAATCACCATGAAGGAAGGTTATTTTAACATCTAGCTACTCTAAATGCAAATCTTTAATAGCCACTAGATTTAAATTAGTACGAATAGAAGTCATTTTAACAACATGAGAAAATATCTCATTAAAATCAATTCCCTTTTTCTATGCTAATCCTTTTACAACTACCCTAGCTTTAAATTATTTCTTACCTCCATCCTCTTCTTTTAACCTATAAACCCACATATTCTATAAAGCCTTTTCACCTACATGCAACTTGCACAAATCTCATGTCTTATTCTTCAGCAAAGAGTCCATTTCATCTTTCATTGTAGACTCTCACTGAATCTTAGTATCCACTTGCATAGCTTTATCATAACTTTTAGGTTCACCAACATTAGTAAGTAAAATAGAATACAAAGAGGGAGAGAATCTTTGTAGAGGTCTAAATTGCCTTGTTGACAATCTAACATTCACTGGTGCATGTGGTATTTGTTGTTGCGATTGTTGCACATCATGAGGAATGGCTGGAACATCAGGTTTTGGAGTATCATCTAGCACGACATAATCATCTTCTTTCTTCTCATGTTGCTACAACAGATCTGTGTACAACACTTTCTCATTGAATATGACATCCTTGCTTCTTACAATTTTATGATTTTCAAAATTTCAAAGCCTATAACCAAACTCATTAATGCCATATCCAAAAAATACACATTTCTTTGACTTAGCTTCTACCTTGGTTCTATTTTCAGAATCTATGTGAGAAAATGCTTCACAACCAAAGGTTTTGAGAAAAGAATAATTCACCTTCTTACCAATCCATGTCCCTTCTGGAATACCACAACCCAAAGGAGTAGAGGGACCTCTACTAATCAAATATACAATAGTATTGATGGCCTCTTCCCACATGTGTAAGGGCAACCCAACATGTAGCCTCATGCTCCTTGCACATTCCATTATAGTCCTATTCATGCGTTCAACCACTCCATTTTCTTGTGGAGTCCTTGGAACAATTTTCTATCTATGAATACCATTAGTGGAGCAATAATGTTCAAATTCATGACTAAAATACTCACCATCATTATCAGATCTAAGACATTTTAATTTTTTACTAGTCTCATTTTCAACCAAGCATTTCCATTTCTTAAAAGTTTGAAATACATCAAATTTCTGTCTAAGGAAATAAACCCATACTTTTTTAGTTGTGTCATCAATAAATGTAACATAGTAATGCGAGCCACCAAAGGAAGATACTTGAGCCGGTCCCCATACATCGATATGCACAAGTTCTAATTTCTCCCTTTTATTTTCCTTCCCAGTCTTTGCGAAACTCACTCTCTTTTTTTTTCCATTCACACAACTTTCATAGAAATTCATATTAACACATTTTAGACTTGGTAAAACTTTCTTTGAATGAAGTACTTTCATACCTTTCTCACTCATGTGCCCAAGTCTATTATGCCACAACACTATATCAGAATCTACAACAACTATTTGTTCTCCCTGCTCAACTGCAACAATTGTTCCTAAACATTCATTTTTCTCTGAAACAATTAAAGTAGAAGGAACAATATGACCTATACAAAGATATAAGGTGCCTACTTTCACACCTTATGCTACTACAAGGGAACATTTTGAAAGCTTCCAATTTTTATCATTAAAAGTAACTACACAACCCTCATCACTGAGTTGCCCTACTAAAATTAAATTCTTACTTAGCCTTGGAACATGTCTTAACTCATGTAGTAGCCAATGATTCCCATTTCGCAACTTAATCTTAATTTTTCCCTTTCCAAAAATCTAACAGGGTTCATTATCCCCCAAATAAACAAGCCCAAAATCCCCTTGGACATAATCAATGAAATAACCTCTATGAGGTGTAGCAAGAAATGAAGCACCAGAATCTAAAACCCATGAATCATCAACACTTTCTACAGACAAAAGAAAAGCATCATCTTCGGATTTTTTACTTACCACATTTGCTTCCTTGTCTCCATCTGATTTATCTCCTATATTTTTCTTTCGATTCTAGCAATCTTTCTTTTTGTGCCCTGGTTTCCCACAATACCAGTAGTCATTCGGTCCTCTCGATTGAGACCTCCTCCCCTTTGACGTTCCTCTTGATTTTCCACAATTTCTAGAATTACTTCCTTTCTCAGTCATTTTGCCCCTTCTTTGTGCATTCAAAGCACTTCCTAATGTAGATCCACCTGAGGTTTTCCTATGAGTTTCCTCACTCAAAATAACACCGATCACATCATCATATTTTAGTGTACTAGATCTAGAAGCATAATTACTCATAGCCATTACCAAGCCATTCCAGCTTTTAGGCAAAGAACAAAAAATCAAGAGAGCCCTAATTTCTTCTTCAAAATTGATACCCACAGAAGATAACTAACTAGTAATAGTACTAAACTCATTGAAATGATCTGTAACAAATCCACCTTCTTCTATTTTCATATTAAATAAACGCTTCATGAAAAATACCTTGTTTGAAGTGGAGGGCTTTTGATATAGTGTCGCTAAGGTTTTCATCAATTCTTTTCTCGTCTTTGTTTTTGCAATATTAAATGCCACCGATGGTGCCAGGCATAATCAAATGCTTCCAAGTGCCTTTTTGTCCAAAAGATTCCATTCATTATTTGACATAGATCCCTGATTCTTGGCTTTGCCTTCCAACGACTTCCACAAATCCTTCTAATACAGATAGTCTTCCATTTGCATCTTCCATAACTAGAAGTTTTTCCCATTAAACCTATTAACCCTCAACTTACCCTCATCTTCCATTGCTCCCACTCAACTGTGAGACTCACACTCAATCGTGAAACTTTCCTGCAGAGGATAACTAAAAAAACAACTAGGTTTTGATATGACTTGTTAGGATTAAACCACAAACAGAAATAACAATTACATGCAAATATAACGAATAACAAAAAATAATAGATCACACAGAAAAGAACTCAAAGCACCAAGATTTAACATGGTTTACCCAAACCCTAGGCTACATCCACCAAACAACAAGTCCAATATTTTTATGATTCATTGATTACAACCTGATTACAATCCGTAATCCTTTACAACTCAATACTGCCGCAAGAACCAATTCTGCATCACACCTTATGAAACAATCCCAACCCTAAGCCCTTTTATACAAGTATTTTAACCACTTTAAGAATTTATTATGTATAGTACTTTCCTGATCAGTCACCACAATCTAACACTGACATGGTAATTTATGTCATGGGAAAAGTATGGCTTCACCAACCCACAATCAATTTCTGCCTAAAAAGCTTAGTTGTAGAACCACTTCAAACTACTTTGAACCAAGATTCAAAGTCATTTAAAGTAGTTCAAAAGAAAACTCCATAGTCTCTCATGAATTACCTATAAAAAACAAAGGTCAGTATAAAAATCCTTTGATTGAACTACCTTGAACTACTTTGAACTAGTTCAAAGAGGTTCGAACAGACAGAAGGAATGATGGGAAGCTTCGGGAGACTTTATACAATGTTTTCAATGGTTGGGAGAAATGAAGTGACAATAAGAAGCTTCGATGACTAGATGGGCAATTTAGGAAAAGTTCAAAATAGGGTGAGTCACAATATGGCTAACATTATGCAATATAGTGTCTCTCGTATTTGTAGTCTGTACCTTGTCTATTTTGTTTTAAGAGGTACATGATACTCTTATTACATGTACTTTGAGATGACCTGAGGGTCGAATGTTATACTTTGATTTAGTACCATAGATGCTTTATTACTATGCTGTTTAGTTTATCATATTTGTTGATGATATTTTGAGATGACAGTAGATCTATGATGATATTTGGTTATATGGTTTATTGGACATATTTGTTGATTATGTTATGAGCTAGATGTTATGCTATGGTTATTTACTTCATTCATGTACCTTTACACTTTCTATGAATGTGAGTGGTGTAAATGGATTAATTAGTTATTTAATGCATTAATTTTTTCGACTATTATATTATATGCAATTACACTTGATCATGTGTTTTAGTGTGTAGGATTTATATCCTTGGCAGTGGCCTATGGAGTTAGTGATTCAACTATTCATATTTTACCAATGTTGTCCCTGTATGGTAGAAATATCCTTATTTTAATTGTTTAAATTAAACCTTTTAGTGATTAGTAAATCCAAACTCATTTTTATTATGTGATTAGACCAGTGAGTGTGTTTGTGCATTTAGAGGTTTGCTTTATCGCGAAAGTGTTAAGTGTTTTTCTGTGATTTTGAGTTTTTGAGTTTTAAATTTTTTTGGATTTAATTTCTGGTAGCTTTTCCTTAGGAGAATTTTTGTTATAGAAAATAACCTATTTTCGTTTGGATTAATTTAGAGTCTAGCTGCTATAGTTGGCTATTTTCCCTAATCGACTATTCACTCAAAAAAGTGAATAAGTGTTGAAAGAGGAATTTAATTCCTCACTTTTCTAATTTGGATTTTAGAATTTGGAGAGTTCTTTTGAGAATCCTCTTCTGAAGGTTCGATATTTTGTTCATTCTGGGAGCTATGAGTGTGGAATCTTTGTGAGATTGGTCTCATTGGATTTAGCTCAGGTAGACCTTGCTTTGCCATGATTTTTGATAGATTTGGTAGGTATTTTATTTTATTCTGCGAGTTTTAGTTTCTGCCTTTTTTGTTGTTAGGTAGGGCTTTCTTGTTTTATTGTTTTCACTCTATTTCAGATTCTGTTTCTTGAAGTAGTTTGTTAGGAGGCTGAGAACTAGTGTTCCCCTCCATTTCTGTTTGCTAGTTCTGCCCAGTTGGTCAGGTATGAATGTTTTCTCTATTTTTGAGATGGGGGTTTGGGATTTTGAGCCGTTATGTTGACCATTTTTTCATATGGTTTCTAAATTTGTTTATTTTTGGATTTTCAGAGTTTTTGTGCCCAAAGGCCAAATGGGTTTTTATTTCATGATTTTTCAAAATTTTGGAGTTTTTACCTCATTTTGTTTGCCACTCTATTTTCGTAGGCTTTCTTAGCACAATGTGGTTCATGGACCTAGATGATCTGTTTAATGGATATCAATCAGAGCATTATTGCATTTCTATGTTGCATTGGGATGCATGTAGTGTCTGTCCTCTCGAGTCTATTTGAGTTGAGTGACTTTATGCTCGTGTTCTCATCCAATCCTTATGTTATCATCTTTGTGATGGTGGTGTGCCACACATGAGTACATATGCGTACATTTGTTAGGTGAGCTACGAGGCCTAATCTTTTATGGTACTTCCAAAAGTTATGATCATTGGGGTTGGGTTGGGAGTTTTCATGCTTACGGGCACTCATCATTGGATGAGCATAGGTAGGGTAGGGTAACATATGAAAGGAGCTTCTATCTTGCAGCCTAGAGATCATGATTCCACATGTATGGTAGAGGGAGCTTTAATTAAGTGATAAATAAAGAAAATATTGGGTGATAATAAAATTAAAGATAATAAAATGTATGTGTGAGAGCCCTTTTGTTGAGGGATGTTGTATCTGCATGATTTGAGCTTGGGCTTGTTAATGTCAGGCCCTACATAGTAACCCATTGAGATGTCTGACTAGGACTTGTAGTTTATGCATTTTCTATGTCTTGGATTTAGTCATCATATTGCTTGGTGTGTGTGTGTTAGCCATGGATGCTTTTTTTACATGTTTTTGTGGTTGGATCATTATCTTCATTAGCATGGCAGGTGTGGACCTATGGGTACCATGTGGTTGGGAAGCATAGCTACCTATACCACTGCTAGGGACTGATGTATAGAGATGGTCTTTTGTTCTAGCATTATCGTTGCTGGATGTTTTCAATTGGTACTTTGGGTTCCAAAGTATGCTTTCTTTTGATTTATGCTTTCATTGGAATGCTTGTATATCATGTTTATATGATGTTAGATTTGACACATTTCCTTATTATGATGATTAGCATGTGATAAACAATGTTATCTACTTGTAGGATTTCTTATGCTTTACTTTAAGTATGTTAGATTTCCTTATGCTTATGTTGTAGCATGTTTAGTAGTGACGTCCCTATTATGATAGTATTAACGATTTGATCGGTGGCTTGGGATGTTACATGCGGGGGATGGCTACGACCCATGATGGTCTTATGATGCTATTGATAGTTGGGAGGAACCACACATTTAGTTTGTTTTACTGCTCATTGCGATGTCATTTCCATACTTTATGATATTTCCCTTCTATTCTTTTCCTTCGTTATGTTTGTTAGATGGTTAGTTGTTGTTTTCATCCTTCAATATTATATTTGAGTGTTTACGACTTAAATCATGGATCTAGTACTCCCCAATGTGGAGGTTTTGTACTTTATTTTACCCCCTTTTGTTATCCTTAAGTGTTTTCTTGTTTTTCCAAGGTGACCATATTTTAGCATGGTGCAATACAATAAAGTGTTGCATGCCCATTGGAATTTTGTCATGCATTTCTAGATTATGTCACACACCTTTTAGAGTTTTGTCATGTGATACTTTCTAGTATCACACTCCCTTTGAAGAAGTGTTGTATGATACTTGAAAATTATTCCACGCCCTTGAGAGAAGTATCACTCAATCCCTAGAAGTGTTGCCCTTCTTCTCTTAAAATGCCGCATGATACTAGAAAGTATCACCCAATGTTGATTTAAAGTATCATGTGGAAATTGTGAAAACCTATGTGAGTGGGCAGCAGGCACTTTTTGGTAAGACTCAAACTTTTTAGGAAGTGTTTTAGGTACCCTCTTTAGTGCTATTCAATCCTATGGTGTTGCATTTTAATTTTGGTTGTGTGTCTTCCATAGTTAGTCGTTTGTGGTTTAAAATATATTGTTTAAGTATAAGTTAATTCCTTATACTTAAGATATATTTTAATATATGCGACGATTTATTTGAGATAGATTCTAGACCTCTACATGCTAAGATAAAGATTCTAGGAAATTTTAGGGCTTTAGAAATTTAGACTTACCCAAATTTTAGGCTTAGCCATTTTTCAGGAGTTAGCTTTTGTACTTCAGCCTGATTGATCTCTTATACTTCCTTGTTTGGTTTTTTGTTAGTGGTGACGCTTGTAGATCTTTGGTGGTTGGTTATTGTTTAGTCTGCTATTGTGATCTTCATGATCCTCGTATGATGGTTGTTTCGTACTTTCATACTTGTTAAAAAAGAAATTATCTTGCTTGTATTTCATCCTTGTTCCAAGGATCTCTGGGTAGGGCATTACATCTGGTATCAGAACCCATGTTGCAACATTGGAATCTCTGTGTTATGCTTCTACTATGGTTTTGTTTTTTGTTGTGTACTATTATATTATGTTGTTATTTTGATATCTTGTTGTTCATGGTTTTGAATCTTACGCTTGTGATCCAATTTTTTCTGACATTATCTTGTTGTTCCCATAGTGATGCCTCCTGCATGTAGACTTTGTGGCCATGGTGACACCCGTAGTGGTAACTGTGGAAATGAACACCATGAGGAGGGCTAATAGGAAGGAGAGGGAGAACAAGGTAATGCTAATCAAAATGCCATGGGAGCATTGATGGCAGTGCTTTAGGAAATTCTTGCTCAGTTGGGGCCTCGTGTTGAGGAGCACCAACAGGATCATGCCCAAGAAGAGGGTTCTCATCATGGACATTCCCATCATTCAGAGCATAAAGAGGAAGAATGTGAACATGAACATTCTGTTGGAAATCTGGTTGAAAAGCTCATTGTTGTTGAAGATCAAAGAGGGAGATTGTTGTAAAAGAATGTTTTCAATCATTGTTTTGTCATTGATGTCAAACCTACTATTTGTAGGGCTGATTTTTTCTTATAAGATCCAAGTACTATCACTTAGTTGATTGATGAAGAGGACTTGATCAAAAAGATGTAACAAGAGCACCTAAAGGAAAGGTTGAGTTATGATGTTGTAATGAAGTGCAAGGATCAATTAAGACAATAGTTAAGTAATATATTGATGACATACTCACAGATATAGAGGTTGGTCACACTTAGAATTATTGGAGGAAGAAGTTGTAACAAGGTTGATTGCAAAGCTTAAACTAAGATCTTTAGTGGGTGCTGAGCAAGTTAGTTGAAGCCAAGCAAATTTTTAGTAGAAGCTGATTAACATAAATTTCTAGTGTGTGCCGAGTGATCTTCAAGTGCTGAGTAAAGATCAAGTGTTGAGCATCAGAAAATTTTCAGTTGGTGCCAAGTGATCTTCAGGTGTTGAGCATCAGAAAAAACATAGTTGATGCTGAGTAACATAGCATGTGCCGAGCACCAGTATTTCAATAGTGCCGAGCTGCTGCATTATTTCAAAAGATAAAGATTCACTAAATCTAAGCTGACATAGTGGTTACATTGAATTTTGTGAATGAGTTGGAAGATAAGGATGATGTGTTGTTGGCACAGAATCCTATGTAAACCATTTTTGAGCAAATTTAATAGGATTATTTAAGAAGTTTCTAGAGGAAACAGAATATGGGTTAGATGCAATGAACCCTACCTAATCCATGGGAATTGGAAATTAAAGAATGGAAGAATCGAGTAGAAAAGGTACTCTAAGACTTCTATTTAAGAAGTCATAGACCAAGAAGCAAAGAGCTACTAATACCGTTGCTGCTGAAGAGAAAAATCTACAAAGTGGATAGAAGGGTGTCAAGGAGAAGACATCTAGAAGAAGGAAGAGCATAGAGGCTCTGCTTCTACTAGTGGTCATGAAGAGATGATTGCACTGGTACATTGAGTATGGAGACTTAAGGTGAGAAAGCTTGAAAGAAGGGCAAGCTGTCAAGAGTTGTAGAGATTGAAGGCTAGGCAAGGGTATGCATTGAGAAGTGATTTGAGATTTGCAAGATAAGTTGTATGTTGTAGTCAGGTCAAGATTTTCTAATACTCTCTAGCAATTGTATTAGATTAATACTCTCTAGCAATTGTATTAGATCTAAAAATCCTATGGACTTAGGTTGGCCTAACAACCATTTATAAATCCTTTAATAGGGTGGCATTCCAAGTGAATGTTCTAAAAGTCCTTTAAATAGGCCCACTTCTAATAGGGTGGTTAAATCCTCTAACAAAGTCACATTTAACAGTGTGTTGTAAGCCTTTAATAGGGTAGGCCTTTCACAAGGCATCACTTAAGAAGGGTGAAAATTGAGTAGCATGTTATTACCCAAATTGGGTTTCCACGTAAATCATTGTGTCATGTGTTGATTTCTTATGTGTTATACTTGCATGTTGATTTGATTTCCAGTAACTTTCTTATTAGATAAGTTAAAGCTTGGATGAATGAATGGTTAAATGGGCTTACTACACTTAGTGGAAAGTTTGAATAGGATATCTAGACCTTGAATAACTGATTCACCCCCCCTCTCAGTTATTCTAAAGCAATTCTAACATGTTCCTGTACTCCACCAGGTGGAAGAGTGTACCATTCAGGTAGTAGGGACTGCAACAGTGAAGATTCCATTAGATTGGATATCATGAAGTCTCTTTAGCAATCCAAACCACCATTGTTTGATGGCAAGGGAAGTGACCTCAAGGCTGAGACTTGGTTGTTGGACATGGAGCACTACTTCACCATGTATCCATATTCAACCAACATGAGGGCCCATTGTGCAATTATGTAGTTGAGGGACCACTCATCCATTTGGTGTAATATTAAGTGCTAGAAGGTTCAAATTAGTGTTGCTTATCTCACTTGGGAGATCTTTGAGGAGAGCTTCTGAGAGAGATTCTTATCTCCTCAGTTTGGAGAGGCCCGTGTTGATGAGTTCCATGTAATTCAATAAGGTAACATCTCAATGGATCAGTATGAAATCTAATTCTTTGAGCTTAGGTCATATTCATGCTACAACAATGATGATTTCCTCTTAGCTCATCATTTCATCCAAGGCCTTAAAGATGCCCTCATTCAGGAAGGTCGTATGCACCAGCGTAAGACTCTTGTTCTCACTATGGAAAAGGCATGTATTGTAGAGGAGAATCTGGCTAGAGGTTTCAGTAATAGATCTGGGTCTTAGAACCAAAGTACTAAGAATTTTGGATAGGATGCATAGTATTCTCAATCCTTAGGGAAAGCCCAGACTCACTCAACACCCTCTCCGAGTGGTCCTCACCGTAAGAATAAGAGGTTTTGGGGAAAGGGTGGACAGTCTTCTGGAACCTTAGGTAAGAAAGGAGATAACCAAAATTGAGGATAGAGATTGCAACAAGATCATCCTTCTCAGAGTGCTTAGTAGAATTCTATCAAGGGTAGTGCACTTTATCCTAGTGCTACCTAGGGTGGTCATGGGACAGGTCCCAACTTTACAAAAATTGTTACTCTTATGGCCAACCTGGCCAGAAATCTGTTGAGTGCTCCATCAAACCTTCTTCAGGACCTGGTAAGGGGGACGTGAGATCTAAGCCTATTGTAGGAGATATGGGTTGGAATCACAGAGTCTTTATAGTAGTTGACAACCACCGAGCAGATCATCAGAGTACAATAGTCGAGGCTATAGGTATTTTACATGGTATTTCAACTTCAATTTTGTTTGACTCTGGTGCTTCTGATTCTTTCATTTTACCATCTCTTGTTCAACGATGTGGGCTAGTGGCAATGCATCAGGTTGAGTTAGCCACAAGATTCAAAGTGGTTGTAGACTCATTGGTTAGTAGTTGTGTTTTGAATTTGGGAACCTTCACTACCATAGAGGATCTACACATTCTGCCTTTGGGATCATATGACATTGTGTTGGGCATGGATTGGTTAGCTACCCATCAAGAAAATATCAATTTTTTTCATAAGATGATATAGTGTGTTGATGAGATAGTTGGGTAGGTGGAACTTTTGGGAGTCCCAAGACTAGTCTCACTTCATATGAGCTCAGCTAATCAATTGAAGCAGAGTGTGTGAAAAGGTTTCCTATTATTTCTAGTGTCTCTTAGTGATCTTGAGGAAGCTAAGAGTTGTATGGTGACACTTGATGATCACCCACTCCTTCATGAGTATGCTGATGTATTTCCTAATGAGATTTTGGGTATGCCACCACATTGTGACATTGATTTTTGGATTGATCTTTTACCAAGAGTGGAGCCGATTTTATGATCTCCTTACCGTATGACTACTCAAGAGTTGAGTGAGCTTAGATTGTAGACAAAGGAATTATTGGCCAAGGTCCATATTCATCCAAGTGTATCCCCATGGGGTGCACCAGTTATCTTCGTGAAGAAGGATGGTTCTTTACAGTTGTGCATTGATTACCGATAGTTGAATAAGGTGATGATGAAGAACCGTTATCCTTTGCCAAGGATGGATGACTTGTTTGATCAGATGAAGGGAGCACGAGTGTTCTCAAAGATTGACTTTGAGTCAGGATACCATCAAATTTATATCTAGGAGGCTAATATTCATCAAACAACTTTTCGTACAGAGTATAGGCATTATGAGTTGGTTGTACCCTTTGGGTTAAACAATGCACCATTAGTATTTATGAGTTTGATGAATGGTGTATTTCACACTTACCTCAATTAGTGTGTCATTGTATTCTTGGATGACATATTGATCTATTCGAAGACTTTGGAGGAGCATGAAGTCCATTTACATGAGGTATTGCAGTGCTTGAGAGACCATCAGTTGTATGGAAACTTGAGTAAATGTGGTTTCTTCCTGTTAGAGGTGAAGTATTTGGGACACATCATTATAGGTGATATAATTGCAGTGGATCTAGAGAAGATTTGTGCTATCATGGATTGGTTGGTACCCACTAATATGTTAGAAGTTCATAGTTTTATGAGATTAGCGAGCTACTACTATTGCTTCGTGAAGGATTTCTCATGATTAGCTCATCCCATCACTTCTCTTTAGAGGAAAGGGAAGAAGCTTGTGTGGTCAGACTAGTGTGAGGTAGCATTTAATACTCTTAAGGAGTATTTGACCAGTGCATTAGTCCTTGTAGTGCCTAATCCTATAGGTGATTTCATGGTTTGTATAGGTGGTTCATTGAAAGGAATGGGTGCGGTGTTGATGCAAGATGGTCGTGTAATTGCATATGAGTCTAGGAAACTCAAGGACCATGAGCTTAACTACCCCACTCATGATTTGGAACTCATGAACATAGTGCATGCCCTTGTCTATTGGAGACAATTTCTTTTGGGACATAGGTTTGAGTTGCATAATGATCATAGGAGCTTGTAGTATATCTTTACTTAGCCAAACCTGAATGCATTACATTAAAGGGAAGGAGAATGTCATAGTAGATGCTTTGAGTAAGAGAGGAGATGAGGTATCACTGATGTCATTAGGAGTGGATTTTTGAGGCTATATCTTGGAGATTTTGCCTAGTGACACTTGGTATCAGGAGGTGAGGGCAGAGATTGAGTCTGGATGTACCCTTGGGGGGAGATTTCCAGGTTATGTGCTTGAGTTTGATAGACTACAATGTCACATGGGGTGTATCTAAGTACCCATGTTGGGTGATCGTCATAGCTTGGTTTTTTCAAAAGCACATCATGCATCATGTTCCACACATCTCAGAGTCAAGAAGATGCATGTTGATCTCAAAGAGCTGTACTTTTGGGTAGGGATAAGGTGTGATGTTGTTGATTTTGTTGCTCAATGTCTTGAGTGCCAGAGAGTGAAGGCAGAGCATCAACATCTTGTAAGTCTTTTGCAACTGCATACCATTCTAGAGTGGAAGTGGGATATGATATCCATTGATTTTATCACAGGGTTGCCAATGTCATCATGGAGACACAATTGTATCATGGTGATAGTGGACAAATTGTCCAAGGTAGCACATTTTTCACCCATCAGAGCATCCTATACAACTTCTTCTGTAGTGCATATTTTCTTGGTAGATATTGTTCATTTGGATGGGATTCCTCATCGAATTATTTTAGATAGAGATCTAATGTTTACTTCTACACTGTAGACATCTCTCTAGCATGCTTTGGGCATGCATCTCAATTTTAGTTCAACTTATCACCTAGAGACTGATGGTCAGACTGAGAGAGTGAATTAGGTTCCGAAGGATATGCTTTGCATGTATCTTATGGATAGGTAGGTGAAGTGGGAGGACTATTTGTACCTTGTTGAATTTGCATACAACAATGGGTATCATAGTTCTCTTGGAATGTCACATTTTCAGGCCTTGTACGGTAGGCCATGTCGTACTTCTTTGAGTTGGGATCATTTAGAGGACCAAGTTCTTCTAGGTCTAGAGATGATTCAGGATATGGAGCAGTATGATATTCACATTAGGGAGCATTTGGTTACTACTTAGGACAAGTAGAAGAAGTATGCAGATTCCCATATAGGTTGGGTCATCATTTTTCTATTGGTGATAGGGTGTTTTTGTGAGTGCATCTGAGGAAGAGCCCCATCCATTATGGGAAAGGCTCTAAGTTGGCACCATGTTTTGTTGAACCTTTTGAGATCCTTGAGAGGATTGGTCCTATTGCTTATCGACTAGTGTTGCCACCTAGCTTATCATGCATCCATGACGTTTTTCATGTTTATGTTTTGAGGTAGTATATTCTGGATGTGACCCATGTTCTTAATTGGGATGCTTTGTAGGTAGTAGATAGGTAGCTCTCTTTGGAGCCCATTCATATCCTATAGCACCAGAGGCTAACCTTGCAAGGTCAGGACATAGAGTAGGTAAGGGTCCAATAGGAGTCGAGTGATGAGACCTCTGCAATGTGGGAGGATGCTACACGATTGAGGGGATTTTACCCCTATCTTTTTACTAGCTTCTAGGAGTAAGCCTATGCTAGTGGGGGAGGATGTAGTGCCTCTCGTGTTTGCATTCTATACCTTGTCTATTTTGTTTCAAGAGATACATGATACTCTTATTACATATACTTTGAGATGACCTAAAGGTTGAATGTTATACTTTGATTCAGTACCATAGTTGTTTTACTGCTATGCTATTCAATTTATCATATTTGCATGTTGATGCTATTTTGAGATGATAGTAGATCTATGATGATATCTGGTTATATGGTTTATTGTACATATTTTTAATTTTTTTTTTAAGATTATGGTAAAACCAAGTTTTGAAGGGACCCCAAAACCTTTTAAGAAAAGTAGAAAAGATAAAGCATTAAAGTCCACTAGGTTTTACAAGGACTTGAAGCCTACTGAGAAATAGTATCAAAATTAGGTTTTACAGTGACCTAAAACCACCTAAAATATCCAATAAAAGTACCCAATTTTATTGGACATATTTGTTGATTATGTTATGAGTTGGATTTTATGCTATGGTTATTTACTTCATTCATGTACCTTTATGCTTTTTGTGAATGTGAGTGGTGTAAATGGATTAATTATTTATTTAATGAATTAATTTCTTCAGCTATTATATTATATGCAATTGCACTTGATTGTGTGTTTTAGTGTGTAGGATTTATATCGTTGGTAGTGGCCTATGGAGTTAGTGACTTAGCTGTTCATATTTTACCAATATCGTCCCTATATGGTCGACATATCCTTATTTTAATTGTTTAAATTAAACCTTTTAGTGATTAATAAATTTGAACTCATCTACATTATGTGATTATACTAATGAACATGTTTATGCATTTAGAGGTTTGCTCTGTTGTGAAAGTGTTAAGTGTTTTTCTGTGATATTGGGTTTTTGGATTTTAAAAATTTTCAGATTTAATTTCTTGCAGCTTTGTCTTAGGTGAATTTTTGTGAATTTCTATCTGCTATAGTTGGCTATTTTCCCTAATTGATTATTCACTCAAAAAGGTGAATAAGTGTTGAAGGAGGAATCTAATTCCTCACTTTTTTGATTTGGATTTTAGAATTTGGAGAACTCTTTTGAGAAACTTCTTCTGAAGGATTTGATCTTTTGTTCATTCTAGGAGCTGTGAGCATGGGATCTTCATGAGGTTGGTCTCATTGGATTCAGCTTAGGTAGACCTTGCTTTGCCATGATTTTTGATAGATTCGACAAGTGTTTTATTTTATTGTGCAAGTTTGAGTTTCTACCCTTTTTGTTGTCTGGTGGGGATCTCTCATTTTATTGTTTTCACTCTGTTTCAACTTTTGCTTCTTGTAGCAGTTTGTTAGGAGGCTGAGAACTAGTGTTCCCCTTCATTTCTGTTTGCTAGTTCTGCTCGATTGGTCAGGTATGAACGTTTTCCTTATTTTTGGGATGGGAGTTTGGGGTTTTGAGCCATTATGTTGGCCATTTTTGCATACAGTGTCTAAATTCATTTGTTTTTGGATTTTCAAGGTATTTTGTGCCCAAAGGCCAAATGGGTTTTAATTTTAAAAAAAATCAAATTTTTAGAGTTTTTACCTCATTTTGCATGTTGCTCTATTTTCTTAGGTTTTCTCAACACTGTAGTGCCTGCCCCTAGTGTACATTTTCGAGCTACATTTCTGATATCATTGCCAAACTCTTTTAGGCCAATTTATGTTTGATGATTAGTATTATTATTTTAGAGATTATCAGATGTTGTTTTACACTCAGTTTATTATATGATGAGATTACTTGGTACTCTATATTTCATGCATGTATGATGATTATTCAATGGTTTCAGTTATCGATGATGATTAGTTAGATGGTTTATTATTCCATGTGCTTCTTATGTATACTTACCCCATACTGCATGTGTATGGTGTGCGTGTTGTTTTATTTATGTATGGTGTTTCTGATGTGGTTAAGGAAGGGAGTCGTAGTCACCTGCTAGTCGGGATCTACACGATGCACCACTTCCTGCCATTGTTTGTTTAGCTTAGAATATTGTGTTTGTACATGCGTGGATGTTTATGCAGGTTGCAGGTACCGGGTATCGACTTCCCTGAATTGTCAGGATGAGCATACCCTATCGCACTGTCTCAATGGTAAGAGAGGGGAGATAAACTCTTAAGTCCAATTCCTAAACCCTTTAGCCAATTGTCCTAATTGATAATTAGGACAAGTATCTGAGTTAAGTACCCTTTGAATGCATCAAATGATGTAATTTCGGGATTATAACCTTTTTGTTTTGATTTAGTATATGCTTTTCTATGTAGGGTCTTTGTATGTTGTTATATGAGTCCTTGATGTGTTTTTTTAGTAATTAAGTCTAATTAAAAAGATTAATTAATGATTTAATTTAATAGAGAATTATTATGATATCTTTAATATTTAATTAATTGAGAAATTAATTAAATAAAAGAACTAAATTTGGAGATTAAAGTTCAAAGATAAATTTAGAACAGGATAATATTTATTTAATTTAATAATAATATAATTGGAGTTCATTTTTAAATAAATGCTAAATATTATTGTTAATTAAATTAATTAAACATATTATCAATTAAGTTTCTAAAATTAATTTAAAAAGTTGAAAGATATAAAATTATTAAGAATTCTAGATCGCATGATCTAAGCATGAGTTTAAATATGAGAAATAAATTAAAAGATTAAATAATAGAAATTAATAATGTTATTTTAATTTCATGAAGTGCACATGAGATTAAAGTAATAAATTAATTTAAAATAGAAGTCAAGTGGAATATTAAATAAAGTTATTTTATAATTCAACTTAATGTGCATGGAAGATGAATGCCAAAAGAAAAGAAAAGATAATAAAAGTTAATTTGGAGTTAACTGAGTTGTGAAAAGAGTCTTCTCGGGTAAACGCACAATTAGTGCCCCGATTTGAGGAGAAATTGCTTATCACAACTTTGAGGGTTCATTTTTGGGATATACGAATTTGGACAGGAATTTTTGGGAGACTACTTTTGGGAAGCAAATTTCAGAAGGCTGATATGAAGAAAGTTTTCCAGAGGAAGGTTATTGAGAGGAGCGAATTCTCATACAGTTCCTGGAGATTGCATAATAGCATCAGGATCAGGTAGGGTCTTGTGTTTTTGATTATCCATTAAATACGCAATTATCCTTTCCTGTCTTCTTCGTGTCTGGGGTTTGTAAATCCGAATTCTCTATGATGAAAGTTTTAACTTTTCAATATTGTGAATTTATTAATTGCTCTTCAATAATTTCTATATCCATGGAGACTGGAAGAGTTATTAGAACCCTTGTTTTCTAGATTAAGAAATTAAGATTTAATTTGGTAAGGGTTTTGATTTGAAATTGAAAGTTCTAGATTTAAAATATATATATATATATATATATATATATATAATATATATATATATTTCCTTTGGAGGAAATTGTTTTAATAAAATTAAACAAAACTAATTTAAAATAAAACTTAATTTGTTTTATATATATTAAAATAATGATGAAAATTTAAAACAAAAAAAAAATATATATATATATAAAATATATTGGAGTGGGGCGGGGCCACCACTTCCCATGCCCCACATCCACGCTACCGCGGCAGGTGGTACTGCTGCTTGCGGCAGCAGTAACACCTGCAGCCGCAGGGTATGGCAGGTCGGTGGGCCTTTAAACAAAATAATAACGATTTACTTTTTATTAATCATTTTTTTTTAAAACGTTTTAAACAAAATTGTTTTAATTAATATAATTATTATTTAATTTAAACTTTATTAAATTTTAAATTATATTGAAATTTTATTAATATTTATTAATAATTTTATAAATAAATAAATTATTAATAAATGTAATATGGTCCTTTATGTATTATTAATTAATTTTATTTAAAGTTTGATTTAAATTAAGATTAATTAAATCAAAAATTTGTTTAAGCAAGTTTAATATTATAATACTATTTTTAATGAAAGTGTAGATCATTATAATCAAAGATCAACAAGTATTATTATTAATTTAAATATTACCCTTAGATTGTTTTAGGACTTTGACTTAAAATCAACTAGGGGTAATTAGGTGTTTCATTTGGAGTTAGGAACGAGATAATTTGTAAAGGTGAACTATGGATTCTATCTGTTTAAAACATGCGTTCAACTGGAAATGGAAACCTCACATTAACTCAATAGTATATTATCAATCAAATTGAACTATAAAACTTTTTACTTGAATATAAACACTGGAAACTGAAACATAAACCTTCCCTTAACTCAATAATATACTTTCAAATCCAATTGTGAGACTATGATGTTTTCTATATATTGTCTATGCTTTGAGTGTTATGGGGTTGGTTTAGCGTTGATCAGTTTAGGATGTTACCAGAGGCTCAGGGTTTGTGAATGTGAGGCTATGATGATTTGTTCTCGATCTTTTCAAACCAACCAAGGTAATGGGATAGTATGCTCTATGATGGATGTATTTACTGTTTGTTATTGCTTTCCAGTTTCCTTGTGTGAAGCTGAGGTGTATGTATTTGAGATACCTAACTTAACCATTTTTGAGTCTCGATCAGTTATATTTGATAACCATTTCTGAGTCTCGATCAGTTATACTTGTATTACCTTCTGGTTGCTTAGACTAAAATGTTTGTTATGTTCTTGATGATGTCATGTGTTGACTTGACCATTTGGAGTCTTCGATCAGTATTGTAATTTACTATTGAGATACTTTCTGGATTGCTCATTGGAGAACCATTGGATTTTGTGACTTATCATTGATACCTTCAGTTGCTGATAGAGAACTGTCATGATCATATGATTACTATTTGATATTATTTATTGATCATGAAGAACTGATGTAGTTTTGTGGCTTATCCTTTTATGATGTCTTTTCAGTTGCTTGTATAGGACTGAGGTGGTTTTATTATGATTCTTTGATTTATGATTTCATGAGCCTAGGGTAGGTTATCTATGTGTAGAGTTGGGAAGTGGCTTGCAATGGGGGTCGGAGCCCTAAGAGGCTGCCTTGAGAAACCCATTGTAAGTCATTTTTAATAAGTGAAAACATTTACACTAAATGAGAGAAAATGAACCTAACAAGATAATTGTATGTTCTCTCCCATGCCTTGAGTGCTAGTACAGACTAGGATGGGGTAGAGAGAACGCTTGGTTACGACCTTGCATTCCATAGTAGGCCTTGTCCGTACGAGAGGATACTAGTGGCCGCAGGATCAGTAGGGACCTAGGATTCCTAAGGGATTGCTCGGGTAACTTCTACATGACTTTTGCGATGACACTTTCCCGCTTGCATATTAGGTTTCCTACGTGTCTTGTGGTACCTCTGGGATTTAGATGTCGATCTTTTTAGGAACCCTTGAGTTAGCATACTTATAGGATTTTCTAGACTTAGAGATTATTTATGATTATAGGTTTTTTTATCCTATTTGGGACTTGAGACTATCTCCTTAGCGCGGTGGGAGTGGACCATTTAGGTTCCACGCGGTCGAGTGGTAGTGCTTTTACTCTTACCATTGAGATCCGTTCCGTGGTCACCATGGCTGGAGTTTGGCATTTACCTTCACTATGTTCTTGGATTATTATGATGGATGGTTAGATTTTATGATAGATGTTTTATCATTATGGATGTATGGATGTATCATGTATGGAGAATAGTTTCATATATTTTTACTGTACTTTGTATCATGGATTTGAGGATGTTGTATCTTCATCTTTACATATGTATATTCTTTTAAGCCTTTCATACCCTGTGACTTGTACAGTGGATGATTGAGCATTCCGAATTAATTTGCCGAGAGGCATTCAGAACAAATGTATATTATGGACATGGGACTTTCTGATTATTCTTTCTTATGAATGTGATAGTTGTTAGACTTAGAATTAATTAAATTTAAACGTGACTCAATGTCTTGGGATCTTTAAGAAATGTAACTTACAATGTATGTTTGTCGATGATTACATGTTATTGCTTCTGCTACTATGTGTTTGATGTGTATGTTATACTTTCTTACTTTAAAAAAAAAAAATGTTTAGCAAACTTAGTGAAACTTTAGGTTAATTCTTTTGGATCCCTTGGCGGGGCGTTACAAACACAATGTGGTTCGTGGACCTAGATGATCTATTTGGATATCAATCAGACCACTATTTGATTTCTATGTTGCATTGGGATGCATGTAGCATATGTTCTCCTGAGTGTATTTTAGTTAAGTGACTTTATGCTTGTGTTCTCATCCAGTCCTTGTGTTATGATCTTTGTGATGGTTGTGTGCCACACACAAGTACATATGTGTACATTTGTTGGGTGACCTATAGGGCCCGATCTTCTATGGTACTTTCAGAAGTTATGATCATTAGGGTTGGGTTGGGAGTTTTCATGCCTATGGGAAGTCATCATTGGATGAGCACAGGTAGGGTAGGGTAGCATATGGAGGGGGCTTCTATCTCATAGCCTAGCAATCATGATGCCACAAGGATGGTAGAGGGAGCTTTAATTAAGTGATAACTAAAGAAAATATTGGGTGGTAATAAAATTAAAGATAATAAAATGTATGTGTGAGATCCTTTTTGTTGAGGGATGTTGTATCTACATGATATGAGCTTGGGCTTGTCCATGCCAAGTGACTCTATATGATTTCAGCCCCTACATAATAACCCATTAATGTCAGCCCCTACATAGTAACCCATTGAGATGTCTGACCAGGACCTATAGTTTATGCATTTTCTATGTCTTGGACTTAGTCATCATACTATTTGGTATGTGTGTTAGCCATGGATGTTTGTTTTGCATGTGTTTGTAGTTGGATCATTATCTCCATTAGCATGGTGGGTGTGGACCTACGAGTGCCACATGGTTGGGAAGTGTAATAACTATGGACCTAACAGGAACTCATATGTACCAAATATTGTAATAGACTCCTAATAGGGTCCATCCTCTAACAAGGAATATTTATATTAGTACATCATCTTTTGAGCATCATTCCCACTGGGGTTTTCTCTCTAATCAATCTTTTCCCTAGTCAACATATCTAATGTAATTATCTATGTGCATCTTGTTATGGTTATTGTTTAGTTTGGTTGAATGGATAAGATTGTTTAAGGTTTATAAATGTTTTAATTATTGGATAACTGATTCATGCCCTCCCCCCCAGTTATTTTGGTGGACTATTGTTTCTAAAAATTGGTATCAGAGCATCAAGTCCTTGAAGATAAAATTTTACAACTTTGGCAGATCCATGGCAAGTATGTTCAGGAAAGATAGTCCGAAGTACGATGGAACAAATTATGATAGCTAGAAGGAAAAGATGAAGACATATCTGCTATGTATGGGTCCATGATATTGGATCTTGACAAAAACATGAAAGATAATCATTGCTGAAAAATATTTGGAAACTTGTATCGAGGAAGAAATAGATCTTTTTATATGTGACATGAGAGCTAGAGAAGCACTATTGACTGCACTTCCTGAAATTGAATACAATTAGGTAAAGTCACTTGTTACTTCACATTTGATTTGGAAATATTTAGAAACTATTTTTGAAGGTGATAAACATTATAATTAATTGAGGCTAAAAAATTGGATTTGTGCATTTCAAGATGCTAAAATGATGGAAGATGAATCTATAAAAACATATGTAGGAAGAATATCAGAAATCACTGCAAGTATTAAATCTCAAGGAGGAACCAAAAAAGATGATGAGGTTATATGGAAGATATTGAAGACCTTAACACCACCATTTAAGTCTATAGTTAAAATGATATAGTTGTTGATATCTTGTACTGAAGATTTCACAAAGGAGACAGTTCTTGGAAAACTTGAAGCAGTTGAGAATGAGCTTAGACAGTCTAGAGAATTGACTAGAATAGAAATAGATTTTAGTGCCTTGAATATTCAACCTAGTTTATCAAGGAGCACAAGTACTAGAGGAGACTTTGCTAGTAGTAACAGATTTGATGAGGACGAAAAAATTGAAGTAGGAGTAGGCCTTATGGTAAGAAGAGAAAAAGATGGTAAGAAAATCTTTAAATATTAGACTTGCAATGAATTTGGTCATTATGCATTTAAGTGTCCTAAAAGAGAGGAAAAGTATAAAGGAAATTTCAATCCTAGAAGAGATAGAGAGTGTATGTATGCAAATGAAGGAGATGAATTTGATGAAAAAGCAGTAATTGCTAGTGATAATGAAATAGGATTTGTAGCAATCAAAGAAGAAAGCCTAGAGAAAGTAGCTTTGGTATCACAAGTTGAAAAAAAAAATTGATTGGATAATTGATAGTGGTTGTTCACATCATATGCCTAGTGATATTAACAAGTTTGTTGACTTAAAAAAGTTAGGATGGAGGCATTGTCAGAGTTGGAAACAATGCAACATGCCATGTTAAAGATATTGGATCTATAACTCTTGATGGTAAAACTAAAAATGAGGATGTATATTTTGTTGATGGTTTGAAGCACAATCTTTTGAGTGTTGGAAAAATAGTGGATAAAGGTTATCAATTGTAGTTCACATAAAAGACATGCACGATTAGAGAAAAAGATGAAAAGCTAATTGGAATTGGAACTAGATCTAGAGGTGATGTATTTTAGTTGAATCGTACTGAAATGGCATGTTTGGTTGCAAAGGTAGATGGCAGTTGGTTATGGCATAAGAGATTTTGTCAAATAAAATTTGACAACATTGTGAAGACTAGTAGTATGTTTGCAGTTAGAGATTTGCCTAAGATTATAAAACCTTCTAACACAATTTGCAAGGAGTGTGTTTCAGAAAAGCTTAATGTAACTTCTTTTCCCTACAAGAAGTTTACTACTACAAAAAAATTGGAGATTGTACACACAGATCTCAACGGTCCTACGAAGACTAAAGAATTATATGGTATTTCATGATTTTAGTTGATGAATTTTCTAGAATGATGTGGCTTACATTTCTTAAAGAAAAATCTGAGGCGTTTGGTAAGTTCAAGATATTCAAGAATAGAGTTGAGAATGAATCAGGCATGAAGATTAAATGTTTAAGATAAGATAGAGGAGGAGAGTTTACTTTAAATGAGTTTAACATCTTTTATTAAGATAATGGAATCAGAAGATAGTTATCAACTCTAAGAACCCCTAAATAGAATGGTATAATAGAGAGAAGAAATGAGTTAGTAAAAGAAGCAACAAGAGCTATGTTAGCTGAGAATGATATATCTAAGATATTTTGGAGAGAAGTTGTAAATACAACAATTTACACTATGAATAGAGTACAGGTAAGGAAAGACACAAATAAGACCCCTTATGAACTTTGATTTGGTCACTCACCTATAGTTAAGTATTTCAATTTTTTTGATAGTGAGTGTTATATCAAAAGAGATGATGATATTGGTAAGTTTGGTGCTAGAAGTGATGAATGTATGTTTCTTGGTTATACATTGAAAAGAAAGGCTTATAGATGTTACAATATAAGAACTAAGATTATTATGGAAAGTGAAAATGTGAGAGTTGATGAGAAATTTAGGATACAAGAAACAATAGTTTATTACAATTTAGATGATGATGTTGTTATTAAACCAAGGAATGATGAAGTATTGCTTGAGACTAACAATGACTTGTAGAATGAATGAGCTCATAACCTTGAATAGAGCCAAGAGTTGAGATAACAACTCCTACTTTGAGTAAGAATATGAAAAATAATCGTCCACCCAAGTAGATCATTAAAAGAAAAGATAAAGGTGTGATGACAAGAAAAGAATCAATGAAGAACTATATTTGATATCTCAAGTTGAACCTAAGAATGTAGATGAAGCATGTAAAGATGACTATTGGAAGCACGTTATGAAAGAGGGATTAGATCAGATAGTAAAGAATGATACATGGGAGTTGGTCCCTAGACTAGTAGACAAGAATGTGATAGGCACTAAATGGGTATTTAGAAACAAGATGAATGAACAAGAAAAAGTTGTAAGAAAAAAGACAAGATTGGTATGTAAAGCTTACTCATAGCAAGAAGCGATAGACGATGATGAGACCTATGCTCCTATGGAAAGAATAGAAGTACTAAGGTTATTCTTAGCATATGCAACATATAAAAAATTCAAAGTATATCAGATGGATGTCAAGTCAACATGTTTGAATGGAGAACTTTAAGAAGAGGTATACATTGAACAAACTAAAGGTTTTCCTTTAACAGATGATGAGGACATAGTATGCAAATGAAAGAAAGAATTAAATGGCTTGAAGCAAGCACCTAGAACTTGGTATGCAAGGTTAGAAAAGCATTTTACAAAGCTTAGATATAGCAAAGGTATGGCAGATAGCAATCTCTATTGGAAATAAATTGATGAAGGATTAATGATTTTGGTAATATTTGTTGCTGATATCATACTTGGAGGAAATGATGATGAAAGTAACAAGTTTGTAGAAGAAATGAAGAAGGAATTTGAAATGAGTATGATAGGATAATGTAGTGCAAGGTAGGAGAATCCCTAAAGGAGATTTCCTAACCCCCAAAAAATAACCACACAATAGAAGATAAACAACAATGCAAGATCTGATACCAAATCGCAACTCTTTATTCATAAAATAACTGATTACATGCAATGTGTTGGGTTGTAGGGTCTTTACAATTATGACCAAATACAAAGCAAGTAATAGTTCCACAAGATCCCTCAAGATCCAATCCAAACCCTAGCTAATCTAGATCCATACTTTGGTAGAAACCTCCAAGATATCAACTTGTGCTCACAAGCCACCAAGCAACCTCCTTGTTTCTAAACTGCAACCACTAGCTCTTCTCCAACTTTATCCAAGATCCAAGTATAAAATACCTCACATTTAGTGCTTTGTCCATACACTCACAACTCCACCACAATCCTACTGCAAACTACCTCACATTTGATGCTCTATCCACATATTCAAGAAAACTCACCCTTTAGCTTCCTCTTTCTCTCCAAGCTTCTACTAAGAAGAGATCACACCTTGAAGCTTGATTACAAATGCTCATATGCCTTGCTTAAATAGGCACTTACCACCCAAGATGTTACAAACACAACTAATGTGGGATAAAAGGTAAATGCAACTACCTTCAAAAAATATTTAATTCCCACCCAAATACAACTAAGCACCACCATGTGGTCGAACAAATATTAGATGCATGATTTAAGGAAATGTCCATAAACTTCTAGAATTCCACCTACACACCTCGATAAATGGAATGACAATTATTTTTATTTATTTTTCTATTTACACCACCTATGTACCTCAAAAATAGAAATTATTTTTGTTATTTTTTGCCTCTAGTTTTTGTCACTTTCTGTCTCCAATTTTTTAAAAAAATTTCTCTCTTTATTTTATAATGCAAGATGCTCCTGCATCAGACTCCTAAGGAAGATAAGAAGAAGTGTTTCCCACACTTTGATGTGAAAAGAAAAAATCCACAACCATATTCATCTTCACCAAAGGTTTCAACCTCAATAGGAACAAGAAAACCAACATGCAAATCATCCACATCTACATCACTCTGTCAAACACTAGAATCTCAATCATCTAATCAACATGCTCACTTCTATGAACAAATTGAACATAATACTTCATCAAAAAACCATCATCCACATCAAAAACTAGTGAATTCATGCCAACAACAAAAAACTCCATATTAGTAGCAATATGTAACCCCTCAGCAACATATGCTAAACTCTCAACACTAACCATCTTATTGCTCACAACATGATGCTCTGCAATACATAACTCATCCCCAACAACAACTAGATCATCTATGATCGAGTGCTCTATAATCTCCATGTCAGATTCAACCAATTAATCATTAAAACCAATCTCCATCCTAGCATCAATAAGTTTAGTAATATCCTCAACAGAAACCTCTAATCACTCTACAGGTTCTATATCAGTTTCCACAAATTAATCAACAAAACCAAACTCTTCCACCTCGACCTTGCTATGCCATCTTTTCTCTCAAACAAGTCTTCTAACCACCTACACAACTCTCTTTCAGATCAGTAGACTCCAACTCCAATAGCATAGAACTTCCTTCTTTTGTTTCTCAAATCTTTTAGAAAAACAAGCATCCACAACAACATCCATCCAAGCTATTGTCTCATTAATCCTCCTCTCCACTATATTACAGAGATTCACAATCATCCCGAGGTCCAATCCTCTTAGAGCCATCTTCCAAGATCTTCACAAAGCCTCTATAACAAATCACCAATAGGTCAATCTTCTTGAACAAGATCAACCTTCCATCTTCACAACCATAGATCCATCTACATGTCCTCCCAAGGTCCTAGTGCAAACTACCTCAACTTTGCCGATGTGTTTACATGCTCAGGAACAACCTTCTCTCTGATTCCACTTGATGCAACACAAAGTAGGAGAATCTGAAAAGGAGATGTCCTAACCCCCAAGAAATAACCACACAACAAAAGATAAACAAAAATGCAAGATCTGATACCAAATCATAACTATTTATTCATAAAATAATTTATTAGATGCAATGTGTTGGGCTATAAGGCCTTCCCGATTATGGAAAGTAAAAAGCAATTAATAGTTCCATAAGAACCCTTAAGATCTAATCCAAACCCTAGCTAATCCAGATCCATACTTTGGTGGAAACCTCCAAGATCTCAACTTTTACTCACAAGCCACCAAGAAACCTCCTTGTTTCTAAACCATAACCACTAGCACTTCTCCAACTTTATCCAAGATCCAAGTGTAAACTACCTTACATTCGATGCTCAATCCACACACTCACAACTCCACCACAATCCTATTTTAAACTGTCTCACATTTGGCTCTTTGTCTGTAGACTCTAGAAAACTTGCCTTTAACTTTTTCATTCTCTCCAAGGTTCTACTAAGAAGAGATCACACCTTGAATATTGATTACAAAATGCTCATATGCCTTGCTTAAATAGGCACTTACCAGCCAAGATGTTACAAACACAACTAATGTGGGATAAAAAGGTAAATGTAACTACCTTCAAAAAATATTTAATTCCCACCCAAATACAACTAAGCACCACCATGTGGCCCAACAAATATTAAATGCATGATTTAAGGAAATGTCCACAAACTTCTATAATTCCACCTACACACCTCGATAAATGGAATGACAACCATTTTAATTTATTTTTCTATTTATGCCACCTATGCACCTCAAAAATAGAATTTTTTTTTGTTATTTTTTCCTCTAATTTTTGTCACTTTCTCTCTCCTTCAATTTTTTTTTCTCTCTCTTTATTTTCTAATGCAATATGCTCCTACATCATAGGAGAAATAAAATATTTTTAAGGATTACAGATTGTGTAGGATAAAGAAAGAATCTTTATTTCTTAGACTAAGTACATGAAAGATTTACTAAAAATTTTTGGTTTGGAAACATGTAAACCTATTGGACCACCTATGGTAACAAGACACAAGTTATCTACAAAGGATGAGACATCTACCATTGAGCAGAAGAAGTATAGATCTATGATCAAAGATTTGCAATATCTGACTCATACAAGGCCAAATATAGAAAATGTAGTTGGAATTGTTGAAAGATTCCAAGCTGATCCCAGAGAAGTACATTATGCAGTAGTCAAAAGGATATTTAGATACCTAAAGGAACATGAGAGTTTGGATTGTGGTATGATAAATCTAATGGTTTCATTCTATGCGCTTATATTGATGTTGATTGGGCAGACAGTATGGATGATAGAAAGAGAACCAGTGGTGGAGCCTTCTTTCTCGAAGGAAGATTGGTTTCTTGGCTAAGTAAGAAGTAGGATTGTACCTCACAAAGTAAAATAGAAGCAAAATATGTTGTAGCAAAAACCAATTGTAATAAAGTTGTTTGGATGAAATAGATGCTGAAGGATATACATATAGAATTCAATGAACTTGTTGTCATACTTTGTAACAATGCAAGCACAATAAATATGTCTAAGAATCTAGTGTTGCATTCTAAGACCAAGCAAATCTCTATCAAGTATCATATATTGAGAGAGAAATTTGCAGAAAAAGAAATTAGATTGGAGTCTGTGAGCACTAAAGAGCAGATTACAAATATTTTCACTAAGCCTCTTCCCAAAGAGACTTTTGAGTATTTGCAAGGTATGCTAGGGGTTATACCCCTTCCTTCATTAGAATAGAAGATGGAAGAATGAATCAGTCTACTGTAACATATCGTTATTATTTGTCTAGACTGAATGTTGATGCTTCTTGTATGGGGGAGTATCTATGATGGACAAAGTCATCTAGGACTCTTGTTGGATGTTATTTTTGAAATAGTGTCTTTGGACACTTGAGCTAAGTCAGAATCAATTGTTGTAGAGTTTGATGGTTGCTAAAACATTTGACATTGATGTCAATGGGGGAGAAGTACTACATGAAAAATAATTTGAGTAGATTGAAGGGAGAAGAAAACAATTTAGGAGAAGTATAGCATGGGAGAATGATTGATGAAGAGGACTTGAAAAGAAAGGTTAACAGTCTTTTGTAGTTGGTATTCTTGGAATTAGATGTTTTTCATCTATGTTTCCATCAATGACAAAGGGGGAGACTGTTCGAAGTGTGAATGCTAATGATATTCCTATGGGGGAGGATTATAGAAAAATGATTAGATAATTATCATAATGATATGTTACATTCATGACTGTGTTTTTCGTTGATGTTAAAATAGAAATTTTCTATGGTATTTGATAGAAGAACAATAGAAAGATCAAGTTGGTATAGATAGATCGTTGAGTACTTTCAGTAGTGAAGTTAAAGGGAGATTATACTATGTGTTTGGTATAAGAAGGTAACCTTGGAAGCATAAGATATTAAGTCTAGAAGAAGTTATGCAAATTTTGGTGAAGACTATTATGAGATAGAGTTTATAGAGGCATGTTCTGGTAAACTTGTTATATCTCTTAGCCGATTTATTATTATGAGAAGCTGAAGTTAAATATGTGAAGAAGACATGTTGATGATGACATGGACAAGCTCACTCATCATAATGCTATGTGTATGGAAAATTATTCAAGTTGCAAAGTGAAATATTAACATTATCGCTAAGTGTAATGTATTCTTATTGTGGTCTTATAATAGTTAATTGAGGTGGTGTAACAACTGACTTAGGGAATTGCTTTATGGATTTGGTATAAAGGAAGTACATTTTCCTTTATCATGAATGAAGTATGTATTGATGAATGAAAATGATTGAGGAGTGGAATGTGAAGATAAGAAGAGCTAAGCAGAAGTGAAGGAAACTTCATTGCCAAGGTTTTATTGTGTGATCCAAAGTTGAATACTTGGATTTGAGGTTTATGACCTAGTCTACAAGGTTTGACGATGATTGGTCTAGTTGATAGGATAGAGGAAAGGAGTTTAAAGTACAATATACACAATTATAATACAAGGAATAGTTGAGAAATTAGCTGGACAGTGAATTCAGTGGTCTTTCCCCATAAGTTCTTTGGACAATGGGTCCTTCTATCTTCTTCAACTCCTAATAGGGTTGGCACAACTCCTATCAGGGTCAAAATCTTCTAACAAGGATTCAAAGTCTCCTAATAAGGACTCATACCTACTAAATGTTGTAATATACTCCTAACAGAGTCCATCCTCTAACAAGAAATGTTTATATTAGTACATCATCTTGTGGGCATCATTCCCACTAGGGTTTTACTGATTCACCCCCTCCCCCCCCAATTATCTTGGTGGACTATTTTTTCTAACTATATTGTTAACCAATTTCATGTGGTTAACAAAGGAAGTCTGAAAAATTTCTTTTTTGAGTTACTGTTGACCAAGTTGGGTCAGCTAACAAAGGATTTTCTTGAATTAGTATAGTTTGATGAATTTATTTGTTAAGTCTAGCTGACTTAAGGAATGAATATTGAATATTTGTAAGTATATTCAAGCCAACTTGATAATGCAAAAGATATAAGTATAAGATCAAGTTGTAGGATTGAATATGAAAAGCATGGGATTGAAAAGATAAACCAAGGAAGTGAATTGGAAGGATAGCAAAGTATCCTGAGTTGACCAAAATGAAAAGTTTTTTCTGATCATGGAGGATCAAGTATTCAAGCTAGAACTGAGATATGAAATCAATAATAGAATTGCATCAATAATTAGGTCATATCATTGTTACTCTCTAATAATCATAACAATGTATCAAATCTCTTAATAGAGTTAGCTTAATAAATATTCACCAAATTCTCTAACAAGGTGGCATTTCTAGATTGAAGTGTTTAAAGACCTCTAGCAAGGCCACTCCTAATGGGGTGATTAATTCCTTGAATAGGGTCACACTTAACAGTTTGTTTTATAACCTTTAATAGGGTTGGCTCCTAGTAGGGCTCACTTCAAAAAAGTGATAAACAATAACTAGTTACAATTGATGGTTTTTCCCAAATTGGGTTTCCATGTTAAATCCTGGTGCCGTATGTGTTAATGCTATTTTATTTTTATTTTGAAACTAAGTTAATTATGGTTAATCGCATTAAACATCTAAAGAAGTAATATTTCAGTGCTAATCGAGTTACAATAATTCTTAGTGTTTGCCAAGTGATTTAGTGCTTACTAAGTTATGGTAATTCTTAGTGTTTATTGAGTGATTCAGTGCTAACCAAGTTACAACAATATTTTCAATTCTAGTAGAGTGTTGGTTTTGATTTGATTTGACATCTACAGGACCTAGGATTTATTTTTGTGGTAACTAATTTACCCCTCCCCTCTTAGTTACTCCTCTTATATTTTCAACAGTTGTTCTCACCACATGATTGGTGATAAATCTAAATTTGAGCACTTGGAATAGTATGATGGTGGGCGTATCAGATTTAGAAATTATGAACCTTGTTATGTAAAAAGAAAAGGTTGCATTTCATTCACTGATGAACTCAAGTTTGACAATTCTTACTATGTTGGAAGACTGAAACACAATCTACTTAGTGTGGCATAGTTGAACAATTTGGATTCAAGGTAGAATTCATGAATGGAAGGGCCAAGCTACTAGATGGGAAATGAAATCTAATTGGGATTGGCAATCAAACAAAAGGTAATCTTTTCTATCTAGATCTAATTGAAAGTTCATGTTTCCTAGCTCAAGTAGAGGAAAGTTGGTTATGACATAAAAGGTTGTGTCATGTGAATTTTGATAACCTAGTCAACATATGAAAGAACAAAAGAGTGAAATGCTTTCCAAGTTCAAAGAAACCTAATATGTGCATGTGCAAAAATTTTCAAATTGGAAGGATGGGAAAAACAAGTTTCAAAAGCAAGAATTAACATTTTGAAGAATTTCTAGAGCTAGTTCGTACAAGTATTTGTGGAACCATTAGCATAGAAAGCTACTTTGGAGATAACTACTTTATTTTATTTGTTGATGACTATTCCAAGATGATGACAGTTATGTACCTAAAATATAAATCTGAAGCCTTTCAAAAATTCAAATGGTATCTAGATAGTGTGGAGAAAGAAATAGGAAAGAAAGTAAAGTGTCTAAGGTTAGATAGAGGAGGATAATTCATCAAAAATAAATTCAATGAATTCTATAATGAAAGAGGAATCAAAAGACAAGTATCTTCATCTCGTGTATATGTGAAAACCTAACCTATTGGGAGCATGTGTAAACAAGAAAATATTAGTTGAATATGTATATCAAGATTCAAATAAAATTGAAATACAACTAATCTACTTGAGTTTAAAAACTATGCAACCGAAAGACAAGAGACCTCATGCAACCTCAAAGTAGCTCAACAAGGGTGCCCACAAGAGGCCTTGTTGGTGTGCTCAATAATGATGTATGTGGACATGCTCTCCTCAAACACAACTATGATTGAATCCCATGATGATGGAAGTATGAAAATTATGTATGAACCTATGCTAGATGAGTAGGAAATACTTCAAGAGTGGGCTATGGAAGAAGTCATTCTTAAAACATTTTGAAAAATGGAGATGAATGCAAGAAAATAAACTAAATGATCAATGTAAGAAATGAAATCTAAAACAAATACAAAAGAGTTAGCAACAATGCATGAAAATCTCTAAGAAGCTCTAAGCATAAACTAACATGATAACAATGCATATGGAGGAGGTGAAGAATGCTTGAGACAAGGGCTCTATTTATAGGCTTGAGAGAGGCCTTGAGGAAGTGGCATCGATGTGGTATCCACATAGGTTCCACAAGGGAGACACATGGGCTAAGGGGACAAGCCATGCAAAGGTCAACATAAGTCTTTTTGTGATTAAGATGGCTCAAGGTGTGCTCACACATGTGTGAGCAACCTTGGAGAAATAAAAGGGGGACAAGTGTGTAAGAGTGTAAGAGGCTTTTGGAGGAATAAATGAAAGGGGGGCTTTCTATGGTTTTGAGTTGCTCACACATGTGTGAGCAACCACTTAGGGGCTAAAAGGTGTTTAGGAAGGTATTTAGGATAATAAAGTGAGATTAACTAGTGGGTAAACTTAGATGGATGAAAGTGATGGGTGGTAGGCTAGGTTCTAAGTGAGATTAGGATTAAATTAAATAGAATTTAATTTAATCATAGGATTATATAATTTAATAAATTGGAGGGAAGTTAAATAAATTGGAATTTATTTAAAAAGGGATTTATGGAGCACTATGCATTAAATAAATTTAACACATAAGAGGGGATGCATTTAGATTAAATTTAAATACTTTAGGAAAGTGAACCTATTTAATTAAATAATTAGAGGAACATGCCAAACATAATTAATTAATAAATACATAATTATAGTGTCAAGGAAGATATTAAATTAATTAATATTGTGTTTAGGACAATTTTAAGTCTCTACACCTAATACACCTCAACAAAATGGCATAGCAGAAAGAAAAAATAGATCCATTATGGATTTTGCAAGAACACCGATAATAGAGAAAAATGTTCCAATCAAATACTGTAAGGAAGTAATCAACAGAACATTTCACACCTTGAACAACGTTCAGCTAAAGAAGGACTCAAATCAAACACCTTATGAATTATGGTATGGCCATAAACCTAATGTCTATTATTTCAAAGTATTTGGAAGCAAATGTTATTTCTTAAAAGAATCCAAGAAAGGAAAATTTGATGTGAAAAGTGATGAAGGATTATTCTTGGGATACTAGCCTACCTTTGAGGAGTGATGGGACTTGTAGCCCAAAAGTGAAGAGGGCCTAGCATGAACTACCAATAAGAGTAAAGCATATAAATGTCTGAATCTTTCTACTCACAAAGTCATAGAAAGTGCACATGTAAAAATTGATGCGTTTGTAGAAAAGAGTAAAGAAGAAAGAAGAAAAGAGCATGAAAACTATAGAAATGTTATCTACTATGAACTTAATACTATACCTGATATTCAAGAAAATGCAATTGCAAATCAATAGTCTTCACCACTCAAGTCCCCTAAATCTCTAGTTCAATCCATATTGCAGCTAGTACAACTCGAGTGTTGGAATTGCAATAGGAAAGGTAAACTTCTGAGGGGGGGGCGGGGGGTGTGAATCAGTAGTTTATACTTGGACCCATAAAACTATCACCACACATCCATCTCATGCATTCAATGAGTAAACTAAAATAACATATAAAACATATACATCTAAATCATATAAATTTGTAAGCATTCACACACATAACACCATATATGATTACCCAAAAACCTTCCAAGTGAGAAGGTAAAACTAGGGTGGGGTTGACACCCACAAATCTTCACTACTACAGCAATAAAGTGTATCCAAAGAAGGTTACAATGTTTTGACTAGGAAATGTGATCTACCCTGTGAAAGGCATGGCCTATTAAAGGCTTGCAAAGACTATTAGGTCTCACCTTATTAGAGGATTTCACACAGCCTATTAAAGGATTTCATACAACCTATTAAGACTACTCTATTAAGAGATTTGACTAAAATCACCTGTTAAAATGTCTCAGCATAGATCCTGTGGTTGACACTTGCTTGCCTGATAATAGATCACCTCTATACAATGTCTTATTGATCCTTATTGATTAGATGTCTCAATGTTGTATCCTTTTATCTATCCTCTATTTTTCTCTCACTGATTTTGCAATTCACTCTTTCTTTATAACATCTAAGTCACCTTGAATGCTCGACCTGTGCATGCAAACTATCCTTTTCGCTCCTTAAACTCTCATACATCGATAGATAGTTTAGGGTTTTCATCATCCTTAAGAACACTTTGGTGGCTTAGGGTTAGGTATGAATCTACGGTTGAGATTCATCCATTTTTTGGCTTAATCCTTCCCTTTTTTTGATTGGTTGCATGTAATTGCATAGGGAATCCAATTAAAGATTTGTTCTAATTTCCAAAGTATCATAATTTACATTTAATTTGGCTCAAAAATAGTTTACATAAGTGTTTGTGCCATTACAAACAAATATGTCAAAACTATGTCACTCAACATCTAAAGTCTCTAATGCTCGGCATGCACTAATCTCTTTGTTGTGACTCAACACTTGCATTTCTCAGCATCCACTATTTACTCAGCTCTTGAATCACTTGGCATGGTCTATCTACTTGACACTTGAGTGACTTGGCATATGAGTGGCTCGACACTCACTATAGCTTGGCATGGTCTAATATTTACATGTTGCACTCGACATGTATTACTAGTTTAGCATGAACTAAGTAAATAACTTAATTGTGTTGACACTCACTTGTCAAAATAAATCTAAGATCAACAATCTCCCCCTTTGACATGAGTGTCAAAAACACTTGAACATACAATAATATCCTTGATCTCTTGACCATAACATATCCATGACTCGATTTATATACAAAATTTTAAAAATTTGCAATAAATTGGATAACTCAAAATTTGATAACTCCCCTTGAGTTGATATGTCTTTTTTGTAACCAAAATTTTGTGCCTCTTTTGAGTAAATGTGTCTCTGCTGAATTCTGTGCTCCTTCTTCATTGCTTGTATATCCTAGTCTAGATGTATCATTATTGGATCTAGAGGATCTCAATAATTATTCAAAGTATTTGATGGCTTCATTTGGTTTGTTAAAACTTTTAACAAGTTCTTTTTCTCTCTTTAGGTCATTTTGAAATTGTTCATTCTACAACTTCAATGTAGTTATCTCAATGTCCTTGAGATTTAACTCATAGTTGGCATTCATCATTTGAATTAGAGTATCCAATTAGATGTTAGAAATCTTGGTGAGCTCTATTGACTTTTCTTCTAGTCTATTGGCCAGAATTATTTTGTCTTGTTCAATCATGGCTTTGTCTTCCATAGCTTTCTTCTTTTGTTCAATTACCTCACGTAGTAGTATGGCTTGTGATTCTTGCTCTAACTTGAGATTTATGATTTCCTCAACTTGGACTTTATTCTTTTCCATTAGATCTACAACCACTGCATCAAATTCATTGGAGTCTCCATTTGCAAATAGCTTAGTAGTGTCTATCTCTTTGTATTGTGTGTCATTTTCTGCAATAGCAATTTCTTTCCTTCTCTTCAAGGATTTTCTTTAGTTCCTCTCTTGCTTCATTCAGTTGATGTAGTATGAGATGTATTTCAATTTCTTAGTTCTTAATGGTCTTTTCCAACTTGTACACTTCCATTTCAAGATCTTTCCTCAAAACTACAAAGCTTCTCTTTAAGAGAACAAGGCTCTGATACCAATTGTTGGAATTACATTAGGAAAGGTAAACTTCTGAGAGGGGGGTGGGGGTGAATCAGTAGTTTAAACTTGGACACATAAAATTTTCAACACACATCCATCTCATGCATTCAATGAGTAAATTAAATAACATAGAAAACATATACATCTAAATCATATAAACATGTAAGAATTCATACACATAACACCACATATGATTACCCAGAAACCCTCCAAATGAGAAGATAAAACTAGGGTGGGGATGACACCCAAAAATCTTCACTACTGTAGCAATAAAGTGTATCCATTGAAGGTTACAATGTTTTGACCATGAAACATGATGTACCCTGTGAAATGTCTACCCTATTAAAGGCTTACAAAAACTATTAGTCTCGCCTTGTTAGAGGATTTTAACACCCTATTAGAAGTGTGCCTTGTTAGAGGACTTCAACTTACATCTAAGTAAGCACCCTATTAAAGGATTTCATACAACCTATTAAGACTACTCTATTAAGAGATTGAACTAAAATCACCTGTTAAAATGTCTCAGCGTAGATCCTATAGTTGGCACTTGCTTTCCTAATAAAAAATCACCTCTATACAATGTCTTCTTGATCTTTATTGATTAGATGTCTCAATGTTGTATCCTTTTCTCTGTCCTTTGTTCTACTCTAACTAATTATTTAATTCACTATTTCTTCATAATATCTAAGTCACCTTGAATTCTCTATTTGTGCATGCAAACTATCCTTTTCACTCTTTCAACTCTCATACATTGATAGATAGTTTAGGGTTCTCATCTTCCTTAAGAAGGCTTTGGTGGCTTAGGGTTAGGTATGAATCTACAGTTGATATTCATCCATTTTGCCACCTAATCCTTTCTTTTTCTAATTGGCTACATGTAATTGCATAAGGAATCCAATTAGAGATTCATCCTTATCTCCAAAATAACATAAGTTACCTTTAAGTTGACTAAAAAATGGTTTACATAGGTGTTTGTGCCATTACAAACATATATGTCAAAATTGTGTCACTCGACATCTGAAGTCTGTGATGCTCAACATGCACTAATCTCTCTTCTATGACTTAGTACTTGCATTGCTTGGCATCCACTATTTACTCAGCTCCTTAATCACTCAACATGGTCTATGTGCTTAGCACTTGAGTAACTTGACCATGAGTGGCTTGACACTCGCTATAGCTCAACATGGTCTAATATTTACATGTTGTGCTCAACATGTATTACTAGTTTGGCATGAACTAAGTAAATAACTTAAGTGTGTTGACACTCACTTGTCAAAATCAATTTGAGATCAACACCGAGTCATAGTCAGAAGGACCCAAGTCACAGTCAAAAGGACCCAAGTTTCAACAAGTGCAAACTGAGTCACAGTCTGACAAACTTGAGTTACAAATAGTGGGACCCAAGCATGATTCTAAGCATGTTGAATAGAATGAAACAAGTTCTAAATCTAAGGAGAAGGTACCCTTCCTCTCTAGATAAGTCAGAACGCATCATACACCTGAGAAAATCATTGGAGATTAGTCAAAAGGCACAATGACAAGGAACAAATTAAAAGGTACATGTTTTGTTACTGACTTTGAATCTAGAACTGTTAAAGATTGATCATATTGAAAGGAACAAATCTAACACCCTGCCGGGGAATCCAAAAGAAATTAACCCAAAGTTTCACTACATTTGTCAAACTTTTTTTTTGAATGATAATAACATCAACAATAGATATAATATAGTGGAAGCATTAGCTCAAATACATACTATCATCATAAATAGATTACATCTCCTAAGGGTCCCATGACGTTGAATCACATTTAAGTTTAGTTAATACTAAATCCAATACATAACAAATCCACCATCAAAGAATAACTACAAATACAAATCCACTTAAACAATATACAAATATATAAGATGAAACTTGCAATGATTAAAATGCTTAATTATCCACTATACAAGTCACAGGATATGAAAAGCTCAAAGAATATACATCACGAATATAATACATCATCTCATAAGATCTCTAATAATAAAATACATACAATAGAGTGTAAACATCCAACTAAAAAAAAAAGATTAGATAAAAGGAACATCTGCACAAGCACAACCAACAATGACATCCAACTGTTAGATCTCAATGGTATAAGAAAAATGCACTACCACCTGACCTTGTGGAACCTAAATGGCCAACTCCCACCATGCTAAGGAGATAAAATCAAGTCCCATAGGAATATCAAAATACAAGTGAAAACCAACATCTAGGTCAAGGAAACACGTGAAAGTAAACTATCTCAAAGGGTACCAAGACACAAGTATCATCTAATTCCAGAGGCAACAATAACAAGTAGGAAATCTACTACATAAGTGGGAAAGTGTCATTGTATGAGCCAACTCTAAGGTTGCCTTGGCAGCCTCTTTGGACTTCACCCCCTAGTGTCTCTATGTGGCACCAATATCCTTTTGTACATATAAGACATACTAATGAAGCAAGGTCACAACCAAACATCTTCTCTACTCACATCCTAGCCTATACTAGCACTTGAGACATGGGCAAGGGAAAATAATGACTCTTGTTAATTCATTTTAAAACCCATTTAATGAAATGTTATCACTTATTAAAACAACCTACAATGGGTTACCCAAGCAACCACTTAGGTGTTAGAAATGAGAATAGAGTAACTGAGAGGGGGAGGGGGTGAATCAGTTACTCCAAAAACTTTCACAGTCCCTAAGATGTCTGAATATCCCCTTGATCTGATTAATAAAAATGCTGAAACTTGATAATGCAGCAAATGACAAATATTAAGAACTGATATGTTATTATGCACAAAGCAATTTAGCAATTAAGAACACAAGAGACACCAGATTTAACGTGGAAACCCAATATGGGAAAAACCACCAATGTAACTAGATACGATTTTTCACTCTTCTGAAGTGAGCCCTGTTAGGAGCCAACCCTATTAAAGGTTACAAAAACACACTATTAGGTGTGACCCTGTTAAAGGATTTAATCACCCTATTAGGAGTGGCCTTGCTAGAGGTCTTTAGAACAATTCAACTGAACTATCACCTTGTTAGAGGATTTATTGAATGGCTGTTAAACCAACTCTGTTAAGAGATTTTGAATTCACTATTACAATGGTTAGAAAGAAAAAATGAAGTGACCTGACATAAGGTACAACTTATCTTTGCTGATTACAGATCTTTGTTATGCTTGGCTAGATCCTCACTGATCAAATGCAACTTTACAGCTCCTTCAACACATCTGATCCTTCATCAGACTTTGCTCAACATTTGCCTTATCATTTCATACTATAATTCACATTCATAACTTCTTTTTTTTATGATCTCACACATTTAATTCATAACTAGAATGACCATATATACCTTTCAGATTATCTAAGTCGGCTCGAATTACTGACTAAACAAACAATTACAATAGTCGGCTAGAAGTAATTAATTTGCAAATCCCTATACTGGCTGACCTTGCATGGTAATCTTTGTCAGAAAATAATTCCTGTGTTGACTGACTGAGCTCGATGAATACAACAAATTTCATGACAATCCTTCAATCGCCGGGAGAACTCGATAAGTACTAAGTTTCCTGAGATAACCGAGTGAGCTCGGTGGAAACTATCCTTTGGAGACCGAGTGAAGCTTGGTTAACACTGACTTCTCCATAATTCCTTTGATGACCGAGTGAGCTTGATGGAAACATTCCTTTGGAGACTGAGTGAAGCTTGGTTAATACTGACTTCCTCATTTCCTTCATTGACTGAGTGAGCTCGGTGATCACTGTCTTTCACCTTTCCTTTGTTTGACCGAGTTAGCTCAGTTAACATTGTCTTCCACATTTCTTTCGATGACCGAGTGAGCTCGGTTAACACTGTAGATTGTATTGTAGACTGTCTGAGCTTGGTGAATTTGAGACTAATGACTGATATGACATTTGTGTGACATCAAGGACAAAATTATCCAACATTAGGGCTCTGACATCTATTGCAAGCCACTTCCCAACATACAAATAGATTACTTGCCCTAGGCTCATAAAATCACAACTCATAAAATCCTAGTTTTGAGTTCAATCCCTTACAAGTGATTGGAAAGTACCTATAGACAAATCTCAATATCACCTCCGTCCTATACAAGCAACTAGAAAGCACCAAAAGATAAAACACAATAATCACATCAATCCTATACAAGCAATTGGAAATCACCAGAAGATAATGAATCAAAAACTCAAAGGTTACAGAAAGGAAGTCACAATTACCATCTTAGTTCTATATAAGCAATTAGAAAGGACAAACAAGCATTGATCATAACTCATCATAGAAAATATGTGACACATCACCATGGTCAAGTATAAAAGATCATGTACATAACATCATCACAGAACAACCCCAAGCCTCTGATAAACATCTTGATTTGGTCAAAATATTAAGTCAAAACCCAAATCTCAAATCATATAATTCAACAAACATCACAAAAGAGTTTTAACATTTGTTTTCATAGTTCAATTTATTTTCAAAACACAAAGTTCAGTATACAAACAAGGTTTCAGTTTTCATTTTCCCTTTTTCCCTAATATTGATTTGCTAATGTGTTTTGAGTTTACAAGAATAACAGAAGATTCAACAATCCATCTCAAATTTGCACACCTACTAATTCAATTCAATTTTATAAAGTAAATTTACAACAATTCTATAAATAATCATTATTATTAAAATTCCATTAATCATCATTAAATCACTAATAATTATTATTATAAAAATTAATAAAATAATATATTTTTAATTATATTAATTTTTTTATTGGTATATTAATTTATTAATATAAATAATTATTAAATTAAATAATAACAAAAATAGTTAATAATAATATTATTATTAATAACATTAAAATATTTTAATAATAATATTAATAATATAGTTTAATAATTTTAAAAAAACCATGCATTTTTAAAAGCACACCCCAAAGAAAGGGGAGGCCTTTTAAAGGTTGACTGCTTTGGTAGCTCATTGCCTCAACAATGTATGCAAACTCAATGGTGCTTGTTGTCTTGGTAGCAGTTGTTGCTTTGGCAACATTCTACCATTGTAGAACAGGGGGTAGTTCACAACCCCTCCTCTCTTTGATATTTAAAAAAATGTTTTCAAAACAAAAAAAAAAAACATAAAATGCTGCCACCTCCTCCAACCACAATTTCACAATTTATTTTTAATATGAAATATGTGATAAAAATTATCATAGTAAAATATTTACTGTGGTAATTTATACACACACACACACATATACATATATATATATATACATACATATATATGTATATATATATATGTTCATATATACATATATATATATATTTATATATATGTGTATATATACATACATATATATATATATACACACATATATGTATATATGTACATATATATATATATACATATATATATATGTATGTATATATACATATAGATATATACACATAATATATATGTATATATATATAAATTTCTAATACAATTCTAATAAGAAAAAATAAGGATAACCAGTTAATGTTTACAACTCAAATCTTGATATATTTTCCAAACCCTGCCCAATTAAATTACAATTCTCTAAAAAGAACAAAATGAGGGTTTCTAATTTCTAAATCATATACAGGTTTTTCCTCAATTGAAGAATGATAGTTCACGTACATAGGTTTCAATCTTCATTTGTTTACAAGCATTTTAGAGATGAAAACAATAGATTAACAACATGTGTTTCAGATTCAATCACAACCAATACAATAACAGACATTGATTTCTTCTCAAATAAGGGTTTCAACCCAAATGAATTATGAAATAAATTCATCAATCATGAAGAAGACAAAATGTTTTCACAAAGGAAACTACTGTACAAAACTCATGAGATCCTACTTGGATCTGATGCTAAACAACAAATGAACACAACACCCAAGAATTTTCCTTCTCTTTCGACAACCATCTTCTTGGAATCATCTTCTCCAAACCTGTCTCTGGAGAAATGAACTCTAAATTCCTAATAAAGAGTTTTTCCCAAATTAGGGCTTCGATTCTGTAATCACGTGAAACCCCTTTTCCTTTATTATTTTATTATATTTTAATTCCATGCACAAATTTTTTATAATTAATTGAAATAATCTTTGTTAATCAATTCATTTTTCTCTTTTATTAAATTTTGAGACACTTTTGATAAAATATTTATGAGCTTAAATAGTAATAATATTTAGAGCTTATTATAAAAATGAAACTCCTAAATTTATTATTATTAAATTAAACAAATATGATTACACCAAAATTAGACTTTAAATATATCTTTACATTTAATTCTTTTGTTTAATTAATTTCTCAATTAATTAAACATAATTAAATATTGAATTTCCTTTATAAATTTTTCATTAAACTAAATAATTAAATAATATTTTAATTTGATTTAACTATAACTGAAAATCATCACAAACCCACAAATCTAAATACAAAACCCATCATACAAAACAAACTACTAAATCAAACTCCAGGGTCAAAATCACGAATTCACATCACCTGATGCATTCAAACAAGTAAACAACTCATATACTTGTCCTACTTTCTAGGACAATTGGCTTAGGGTTAGGATTTGGACTCAATAATTATCTCTCCACTTTTATAATTGAGATACTGTGATAGGGCACACTCATCCTAGCAAGAAGTCGATGCCCGGTACTTACAATTTGCATAAAATCTACGCATGTACATATACGTATAATCTAAACTAAATAGGCAATGGTAGGGAGTGGTGCATCATGTAGATCCTAACTAGTAGGCAACTATGACTTCCTCCCTCAACCACATTAGAAATGTTAAACATAAAGAAAACATACACATACACCATACACATGCAAATATAGGGTAAGAAACCATAGAACTACATATAAATCATACAACTAACTTAATCATCGTGAGATAACTGAAATCACTAAACGAACATGCATATATCATCATCGAAAGAATAAACATAAACACATGAAATAACTATGTAGTTCCTCACATAAATCAACTGAGTATGAAATAAAATTCAATCAAATTTGGTAAGCAAGTATCAATAATCATAAAACAGGCCTAAAAGAATTTAAAAATAAAATCTAAAAAAGTAAACTAAGGGTAGGCATTACAACAAACCCTTGACTCTTGTTCCTAGACCCAAGGAAAAAAATGTAATTGACACAAAATGCATATTCAGAAACAAGTTGAATGAAAATGGATAAGTTTTAAGAAGCAAGGCAAGATTAGTATGCAAAGGTTATGCTCAAGAAGAAGGTATTGGTTATGGAGAGACTTTTGCTCTTGTTGCAAGAATAGAAGGTGTTAGAGAACTACTTGCTTATGCTGCACATAAAGGATTCAAAGTATATCAGATGGATGTAAAGTCATCTTTCTTGAATAGAATCCTAGAAGAAAAAGTCTACACTGAGCAACCTAAAGGTTTCATAGAACCTAACAAAAGGGATATGGTTTGCAGACTATAACAATATTTATATTTTCTCAAACAAACCCCTAGAGCTTGATATGGAAGATTGCATAGTCATTTGGTAAAGATTGGTTTTCAAAGGACAAATCACAACAACAACAACCTATACATCAAGAAAGGACTAGATAAGAAGATAGTGTTGGCATAAATCTTTGTAGATGATACATTATTCACTAGACATAATGGTTTATGAAAATATATTTATGAGGAAACGAGTAAAGAATTTAAAATGTCAATGTTTGGAGAGATTAAATTCTTTTTTGGCTTGCAAATTCATTAGAAGAAATATGGTATCTACATTACTCAATCAAAGTACATCAAGGAGATATTGAAGAAAATTGGAATGGAAGATTCCAAACTAGTTGGAACACCTATTTTCTATTGGACATAAGCTTTCCAAAAATGATGATTCCAAAGAGGTAGATTAGACTACATATGGATCAATGATTGAAAATTTTTAGTATGTGATACACACATGACTTGATATTAAATTAGCAGTTGGTATGGTAGAAAGATTCTTTGCGAATACAAAGGAAAACCATTTTATGGAAATAAAAAGAATTATGAGGTATCTAATAGATATTGAAGATTATGGTTTGTGGTATAAAAAAAGAGGCAACTTTGAATTGAAAGCCTTCACTGATGCTTATTGGGCAGGAAGTATTGATGATAGGAAAAGCACTAAAGGTGGAGCATTATTTCTTAGAAAGAGGTTAGTGTCTTGGATAAGAAAGAAACATAATTGCATCTCTCAGTCTACAACAAAAGTAGAATATGTTGTTGTAGTAGTTAATTGTTCCAACATCATTTGGTTCAAGCAACAGATGGAAGGTATGAAGGAAGAAATCAAGGATCCAATAGTTATCTTCTATGATAACACTAGTGCAATCAACATTTCCAAGAATCATGTGATGCATACCAAGACAAAGCACATTATAATAAAGTATCATTTTTCCGAGAGATTTAGTGCTCTAAAAGGAAGTGAGATTGTAATATGTGAATACAAAAAAATAAATTGTAGACATATTCACTAAGCCATTTCCGAATGATGCATTTTTGTATCGAAGAGGTAAGCTAGGGGTCATTCCCCTATTTTAAGCTCACTAATCAAATTTTAGTGGTCCAAAAATCGAGCATTTGAAGATTAGTTAGGTTGATGCAGTATTGTCATAGCAGATTACATACGAATCAGTACATCAGTTACATGGAAAATGCATTGATTGTTGTCTTTGACATGAGATGTTAAATATGGAGAGTTTGATGTCAAATCAAATTAGAAATTTTGTACTAGTAAAGAGGGAGACTTTTTTGTCAGAGGGAGAAATACCTGTTAGAGAAATTAGAGAATCATTCTAGAGGAAGAGGTTGATGTCAGAGGGAGTTCTCATTGATAGAGGGTGTTCTCATGGATGAGAATCAAAATGAAACTAAGGATATTATCCTTACTTTATTTTTCTCTAAAATTTAATTATACTATGACGTGCTATCGTCAATGCCAAAGGAGGAGATTGTTGAAAACAATTATTCAATTGTATGTTGTCTTTGATGTTACACAAAATGTTAAGCCTTATCGAACAAGTCAGTGATTTATGAGCTCACTCGAGCATTAAAGATAGTTTCCTATGTATGCCGAGAATTCTAGTTATAACCATGTTCAAAAATAGTTCTTGTCGAGCTCACTCAAGCATCAAAGGTAGATACTATGTTAACCGAGTTCACTTAGTTACCAAAGGAAAGTTAGCATAGATCCTGTGTTGACTAAGTTCACTTAGTTACCAAAGGAAAGTTAATTCATAATCAACATTGACCGAGTTGGGTGTGCTAAGAAAGAGTTTCTCTGAGTTGATTGAGTACTCAATTCTATATTAGCCGACTAACAACATATTGAGTCTAATAGATTTATTGGTTAATTCAAGCCAACTGGAGGAATAGAAATTGATTGATTAAAAGTATATTCAAGCTGACTTGACAAGATTATTTATGTAAGTATAAGGTCAAGTTGAGGATTGAAGAAAGTAAGAATGGAATAATTGAAGATGAATTATGGAAGTGAATTGGAAGGATATCTGCAAGAGGATAGAGTATCTGAGTTGAATAAGTTGCAAAGAACACTTTGATCAAAGAGGATCAAGTAATCAAGCTAGAAAAAAGATCTAAAATCAACAAAGATAGTTGCATCAACAATCAAGTCAAGTCATTGTTACTCTCTAATAACTATAGCAGTGAATCAAATCTCCTAATAGAGTTAACATAACAACTATTTGGTAAATCCTCTAACAAGGTGGCATTTCTAGATTGAAATGTTTGAAGACCTCTAACAAGGCCACTCCTAATAGGGTGAATTAAATTATTTAATTAGGTCAGACCTAATAGTGTGTTTTTTAACCTTTAACAGGCTTGGCTCCTAACAGGGCTCACTTCATAATAGTAACTAGTTGTAATTGGTGGTTTTCCCAAATTGGGTTTCCATGTTAAATCTTGGCATTTCATGTGTTCATGTTATTTACTTTATGTTTCCACAACTAAGTTAATTAAGGTTAATCATATTAATATCTTAAGATCTCTGTGCTAACTGAGTGACAATAATATATTTAGTGTTAACTGAGGTAAAGCAGAATATTTAGTGTTAACCGAGTTCTAACAAGTTATTGGTTTTATATTGTGTTGACATCTTAAAGAGACTTTTGGATTTTTTTTGTGCTGTAACTAATTCACCCTTCCCCTCTCGGTTACTCTTTTACTTTTCCAATAAATAAATGTTGAATGATCCATGTGCACAAGTGTTTCCACCAGTTGTAATCTAGAGCTTACTTTTGTGCCCCATGTGAGACAAAAAAGACTTTTATTTTATTTTTAAAGTGAGAATAATACTTTATTTATGCAAAACTTAGGATAAGTGGGGAGTAGGGTCTTTTTTTTACTTAAAGGGGGACAAGTTCCTTTTAATTAAATAATGACTTAAGATATAGTGGTCACACTATAGGTTAAAATCAAATAAATTATTTTTTGAAGATTTGATTAAAATAAGTGATTTAATAAATTATGCAAAATTGCTAGAAAGGGGTCTAATAGTCTAGATGACTATTTTTGGGTGATTACAGTAGCCACACTGCTACCCATTAAACTCCCATGAGATTGATGCACCTTGGACTATGTTGATCTTTAGTCTAAATAACCAACCAAAGTTAAAGAGTAGTTCAACTTCTCCCTTGGTACTGCCTTTATAAACATTTATGTTGGATTATGATCTATGTGTATATTTTCCATCTTTAACTACCCATCATCCAAAAATAACTGAATGAAATGGTAGGTCACAAATGTATGTGTTTTGTCTTTGAATGTAAAGAAATTTTTTTGGCAAGATGAATAACACTCTTGCTATATGTATGATAATTTCTAGTCTATGAGTGTCCCAAATCTTCCATGAAAAAATTTCATGAAGAATTGAATCAACATCATCTACTTGGTTGACTTTGTAAAGCAACATACTCTGCCTCTATAGTGGATAATACATTTACCTTTTGTACTCGAGAAAGATAACTCATTGATGTCCCACCAATAGTAAATACATGTCACATAGTACTCTATAATATCTCTCTCTTGAGATAAAATCTAAAAAAATAATAAAATAAAAAATACATTATAGATGAAAATGTTGAAGTTGATAAAAGATCAACCCCACAGCTCCCAAGAATCACTTGCATGCAAACACCTATGACAGAAGAGAGAAGCAAAAAACTATGGAGGTTGGAATTGCCAGATACATAGATGAGACATTCTAGATGAGGAAAAAGAGAAATTGCTGTAATAAAAATGAATGAATCAAATTAACAACAAAGAGAGATCATCCTTATAGAGGAGATCGAAACCCTAAAAAGGTCTAATCTAGGTTGCATAAAAATAATTAATAAAAGAATTAATTATTATATGCCTAAAGTTTAGCTTAAGTAGACTAGAGTTAATTATAAAATATCTAATTACTCTAACAAGAAACATATAAGTAAAGCCTTTAAATACGATTACCAACTATTGATAATACCATTTCATATAAATGGAAAACATAATTGATATTAACAATATCAATTATACAATCATTAAAAATTATTAAATGATACTAAAATCAATCTTTATATTAATAATCAATAAATTTATTAGAGTTCAACTAAAACAAGGACGCATAGCATCAAAGTTCATGCCTTGTATAATTAGGTTGTAGTCAAAGTGCTTAGTGTTGTTAAAGCAAATGACAAATTAAAAGAGCCTAACTATGATGTAGATTTCCTATAGTTTTCCTTTATAAAAGTTTGAACATCATTCTTAAAAATTGAATAAAACAAAGATTTCCTATTGCGAGCACCACTCATTTAGTTTATGCACAAATGCACAATAGTGGCCCACTAAATCGACAATGACTATTCAAGCTATACATATATTGTGTTGTGTAAACAACTTCTTAGAAAAAGACATGAGTCTAGTTCCTCCCCATGCATAATATTAAGCCCCACTAGTAGTGACCATTCAACAAATTGAAATTAAAATACATATAAAGACTTTACAGTATTTTTTAAAGTAAGTTATAAACTAATTAACAATTGCACTTTGGCTACATCCTAAGAATTGTGAAATGTCATTTAGGGAAACTTTTGGTTTATTTTCTATATTTGTGTAGTACAACATATTAATTGGTGGATCATTTAGCTAATGCTGTTATTTGAGTAAGAAAAGTTTGAAGGGAGAAGTGAAAGCTTAAAAAAAACTTGTCATCCACTTACAAGGATACAAACATGACTAAAACAAAGCCTTCCAATATGAAAGATGATTAGTTTCCATTACCAACAAAGATGTTATGTCTCTTTATCAATATATTTTTTTTTCATATAGTAAATAAAACTATATAATTTATATTATAAATATTAAATTTCAAAAAAAGAAGTAAACTTATAAGCATTAGATATACAATTGACTATATTATAGTTTGTAAAATATTTAAATGTAATGTACATATTATGTAAATTAATTGGATAATATAATATAATTTAAATAATATTATATGTTAACAATGTTATGTAATTTTTTTATTTTTTTAGTAATATATTTAGATTACATAATTTCAGTTTAGATAGATAGTAACTAAAACATATGTTTACAGGTGCCCAGAGAGGGCTTATAGCGAGTAGTAGAAACAATGAGAGGTTTGGAAATGGCTAGGAGCCTTTCAGGAGACATGACAAAAGGCTTTATTGGGGGAATAGGAATGGAAGATGGAAAAATGGGAACAAAAACTTTAAGGAAAGCTCTCAATGGAGAAAAATGGGTCAGAACAATGGAGACAAGGGGCCTAATGGAAGAGAAAGGTAGAATGATAATAGATGGAGAACACATTCGATGTAAAGATTCAGATTGGTAAATTTGTACAAGAAAGTGTTTTATGAAAATTTAGCAAAAAAATTGAGGAAACTATAGGGAGTGGAAAACTAGGAGAAGCAAATGGTTGAGGATCAATAATGGACTCGCTGCATGGTGGAGAAAGTCTTTCTAGAGAGTAGTTTGATAAAGGTGAGGAGTGAATATTTGGAGAAACATGCATTATTTTTGAAGTGGGGAGGTCCAAAGTCAACAATAGAGAAGGTTAAAAAATGGTGCGATGAGAAATGGGGCGAAGTGAAAGACTTAAAAACCCTTGAAAATGGTTTTTGTATGGTGACAGTTGATATAGCACAAGATAGGGATTGGATCTTGAATAGTGGTCCTTATTTTATGGATGTATATGGGTTTTATATGAAGAAATAGACCATAAATTTTGATCCAACAAAGGAGGTAGTAAAGGAACTCCCTCTATGGATAGGGTTGAAAATTTTGCCTCAAGAATATTGGCAGGAACAATGTTATAGAGTGTTTGGAAACAAGCTAGGAACATTTATTAAGGTAGTAAAAATGGTGGACAGAAAATTTGTAGATGTTCCCATAAATATGTATAATGTGGAATGACAACCATCCAATACAGAAACTAATTGAGATCTTTATTGATGGGGTAGTTTGGAGATAGTCGGTGTCTCTAGAGGAAGGTTTAAAGGTTTGTGAGTTTTGTCTATGTGAGGAACATCACTCTGAAAGCTGCAAATAAGAAGGATGTAGTAAGGAAAAAGAAGAGGAAAGGGTGGTCTAAAGGGTTTTAAAGATTTCTAGGTTAAGAGAAATAGAGAAAGATGTGAGTGATAATACGAGGAAAAGGGATAATATAGAAATAGAGAATGATATGATGTTGAAAATAAGAGCAAACAACTTTCAGGATGGAGGGCCTGGGGAAAGTGTTATTATGGATATGGATCAAGAAAAAGTATTAGATAGAGAAAGAGGAGAAGGTTCCAAAAAAACACCACAAAGTGAAAAAAATGGATGGTGAAGACACAAAAAGAAAGAAGGGGAGTGAGACTATTGTTAAAAGGAGGGAACTAAGGCTTAGGGAAGTGGAGGAGGAAAGGGTGAGAGAAAAAACTGAAGAAGAAAATGAAATAAAAGCTAGAAAGGAAGTACTGGGAACTCACCAAACCCAAGAGGAGGGATGCTAGATAGTAATGGTGTTAGAAAGGCTAGAAGAGTCACATAGTGAAGATGAGGAGATTGATGGGATATGACTAGGTAGGATGGAGATATGGAGGAAAGGGTTGGAGAATTTTTTAAGGATATTGAAATCTCTCCAATTAGAAACCTAAAAGGAAGATCAGAGGAATCAATCTCAAAGGAGAGTTTGAATGGGGAGGAAGATATAAAGAGGCAGATGATGATGATGATTTCTTTGGGATGAAGGAAAATATGATCCTTAAAGAAAATCAAACTCTTGAGAAATCTGAAAGTAAAAAGCATAAAGCAACTATTGGGGAGAGTCAAAAAAGGGGAAGAAGAAAAACCAATGCATTGATCCCAATAGAAAGAAGTGCTAGAGGTCAAAGTAAATTGAAATTGGGAAGGGGAAAGAACCCTTCCCAAAAGGGATGGAGATCCTCTGATGGAATGTTAGGGGCTGCAATGCCCCTAACAAAATGTGCTTGATCAGGAGAGGCATGGATCAAGAAAAACCAAATATAGTGTTCATGCAAGAAACTATGATAAAATTGGAAGATGTGGAGGGGATAAGAAGAAAATTGTTTAGATGGGAAAGTGACTGGATGGCTGAGGAGGGTGCTCAGGGGGAATGTGTGTGATATGGAACAAGGAGATATTAAATGGAATGGTAATGCAAATAGGAAGGAACTGACAGTGGTTAAAAGTCTCCTCTAAAAAATTAGGATATGATTTCAACATCCTTAATGTTTATGGCCCAACTTAGAGTAGAGAGAAAAGAGAACTCAGGAAAACTTTAACAAAATTGTTGGAAATCTTAAAAGATGAAATCACTATAGTAGGGGGTAAAATAAAGGTGGTAAAGGTTGGAGGTCAACTACAGAGGAGGACTTCTCAAATTTTGTCATGGATAATGGACTTATCAATATCCCTTTTAAACAGGGGGATTTTGCATGGAATAATATGAGGCAAGGGTTTGTAAATATTGATGAAAAATTGGATAGGATCCTTTTAGGGGGTGATTGGAGAAAAGTTGATTGGTCCGTGGAGGTTGAGATTTTTCCTATTCATGGATCATACCACTTCCTTATTAGTTTAAGAATATAGGAGGAACTCACTCTCGACGGATGGCCTTTTAAATTTGAAGCTATGTGGATGAGGGCAGATGGTTTTAAGGAGATGATAGAAAATTGGTAGAGGGAAGCTCCGAAGTGGGATGGAAACAAGGCCTTTAAAATCTTTAAGAAGCTTTAGTATATAAAAGGGAAATTGAAGGTGTGGAGTAGAGAATCTTTCCAAAACATCATTGAGAGAAAATATGACTTGGATGTAGAACTCAAAACTTTGAATGAAAAAATAATTCAAGAAGGGATGAATGAGGATGATTTTATAGAGGAAAAGAGGCTAAAAAGGGAGTATGGTGAGATCATGCTAAGGGAAGAAGTGTTCTAGAGGCAGAAATCAAGGAACATGGTTGAAAAAAGGGGATAGAAACACAAAGTTCTTCCATAATTCAGTTAAAATACGAAGAGCCCACAATAATATTTTTTTTCAATCAAGAATGGAGAAGGTGAGGTGTTAAGTGACCCAATCATGATAAAGAAAGAAATAGTAGATTTTATTAAAGATAGAGGTAGAATTTAGGATATGGAGGAGGCTTTAGATGAGGGTGTTCTAGAGTGCATTCAGAAATGTGTTACAAAGGAGTAGAATGCAAGGTTATATGTTGCAGTTTCTAAAGAGGAAGTGAAAAAAGCATTATGGGGGTTGGGAAAAGACAAGATTCCAAGGCCTAATGGATTCACGAGAAGTTTCTTTAGACTAATTTGGGAGTGTATAGAAGGGGAAATGTGGGAGATGGTGGAAGAATCAAGAAGAGGGGGGTTTGTTCTAAAGGATTTGAACAACACTTTTATAGCCCTAGTTCCAAAGAGGGATGAATGTAACTCCTTTGAGGATTTTAGACCAATATCTTTATGTAATATTGTGTATAAAATCATCTCAAAGGTAGTTACAAATAGGCTAAAAGAGGTATTGAATGATGTAATTTTAGAGGAACAAAGTGGATTTGCTCCTGGAATGTCAAATTTTGAAGTGTGATTATAGTTCACGAAATGATGCACTTGGTTAGAACAAACAAAGTCAACAAAATGATGATAAATTTGGATATTAAAAGAGCTTATGATGAGGTAAATAGAGTTTTTTTTTCAAAGTTTTGAAAAAAATTGGTTTAAGGAGGAATGGATTAGATGGGTAAAGGGATGTTTAACCTTTGTAAAGTTTTCAGTTTTGAGTTAGAAAAAGGGATCAGGCAAGGTGACCCTTTATTTCCTTTCCTATTTATAATATTTGCTGAAGTATTAGGGAGGCTAATAAAAGAAAAAAGGGTTGGAGGCTTGTGAAAAGGTGTAAAGGTGGCAAGGGGAGTGGACCCAATCTCAGATTTACAGTTTGTGGATGACACCTTTCTTACGAGTGAAACTTTAGAGCAGGAAGCAAGAATTATGAAAAAAACACTGCAAATTTATTATAAAGTATCAGGACAAAAAATAAATTGGGCAAAGTCTGAAAAATTCTTTTTCAACACCCCTCTTTATAGAAGATCTATTGAAAGAATTTTGAATATAAGGTAGAGAATCCTCTCGATTAAGTATTTGGGAATCCCTTTATTTCAAGGGAATAATAAAAGTGAAGTGTGGAAGGGATTAGCTAAAAAATGTTTGAGGAAGATGGAAGATTGGAAAGGTAAATGGTTGACATCTGCAGTAAGGATTTTGGTGCTAAAATCTGTGGTTTCAACAGTTCCTATTTTCTCAATGATGTGTTTGAAAATTTTGAAGAAGGTGATTAATCTAGTGGAAAGGAAAATGTGAAAATTCTTCTAGAGTGGGGGTGGGAGATGAGAAAAAGTGGCTTTTACTCAAATGGGAAAAAATATGTAGGGCTAAGAAAGTTGGAGGGGCATGAATTAGAGATTGGAACACAATGACTATAACATTAAGGGCTAAGTTGGTGTGGTAGTTGATTAATGATGCAAAGAAATTGTGGATAAGGATTCTTAAAGAAAAATATTTGGATTCTAATGAGAATATAAGGATTTTAACTATTCAAAATCTAATTAGAGGTTTTTATTCTATCATGCAAACATGTCATTACTAGCCGTCTTTCTTGGGTTATAGGTAATGGTAATAGGGAAAAGTTTTGGGAGGATTCTTGGATTGGTAACAAATCTTTAGATTAGGAAGTAGAGGGTAGAGATATGAAGCATATTTTATGTGCTTTTTAGGATAGGAATGTGAGAAATTATATGTAAGGAAATTGAACGAGTTTGTGGGAGAATATGGATGTGGAAAGATTGGAAAGCAGAAGGCTTGTTAGAAGCAAAACAACAATCCCTAATGGAGATCTTTAAGAGGAGAAATGTTTGCATAATTAATAAGGAAGATAAGATTAGCTAGTGTGCAATAGCCTCAGATAAATATTCAGTTAACCTTGGATATGAATTATTATACACTAAGGTGGAAGAATGTTTTGAAGGAGGATTTATGTTGGAGTAAAGAAATTCTCCCAAAGGTTGGAACATTTGCATGGCTAGAAATTCAAGGTAGAATCTTAACAGGGGATAGAAAAAGGAGATTTGGGTTTCAAGGCCTTAAAAAATGTGTTATGTGTGGTAAAGAAGAGGAAAGTACAAATCATTTATTGTTAAACTATGACATAGCCACAAAATACTGGAGGTGCCTTCAACGAAAATTGGGTTGGGTTGGACCATGGAGCCCCTCTCTTAAGGATTTTTTCATTTCATGGCCAAGGGAAGGAAGAAGAAACTTTTTTAAATGCATTTGGAGAGTTTGTCCCTCAATTGTGAAATGGGAGGTGTGGAAAGAGAGAAATAGAAGGATATTTTAGGATAAAGTAGAGACAACTAATCAGCTTCTGACAAGTATTGATCATTCTATTGAAGAAGTGATGAATGCAATAGTCTTTAGGAAAAAATTGTCAAATATTGTGTTCATGAACTTTGACAAGGCAATTCAAAAAATGTGGCTAGGGATTAAAATTGGAAATGCAGGAGCTACAGGAAATACAATTTCTAAAACTAAGAAGAAGGAGGATGTGAAGTGGGTAGCTCCTAATAAAGGATGATTAAAAGTAAATTTTGATGGGTCTTCTAAATGAAGCCCAAGGAAATTAGGTGCAAGGTGCATTATAAAAGACTATTTAGGAGAGACAATGGCTTATGGAGTGTTAAGGTTGTAGGATGAGACAAATAATGAAGTTGAGTTCCAACCAGCATTATTAGCATTAAAATGTATTAAAAGATGTTGGGGGGAAAAAATATCTTAGAAGAGGATTCAATGGTGGTGGTGTAGGTAGTTAGTAATAATTCAATTCATGCCTAGCACCTAGGAAATATGTTAGAATCTATTAGGGCCCATTTGGTTGCTAGAATAGAGCCAAAATAGTCATTGGAAATTAGAATATCTTTTTGTATTCTTTGTTTGGTGCATGGAATGGGAATGAGGAATAGGAAAACGTATTCCATTTTAGCCCCAAAATGAGCATAACTCCATTCCAAAAAATACCTGTTATTGGAATGAAGAATAGGAATGAGTAGGCTTTCCACACTCAAATCACTATCTTCAGCATAAACTCACCCAATGTTTTATAAAAAAAATGCTCATTTCGAGAGCAATGAAATTATCTATGAGCTGTCGGATCAGCCACTCCTCGATCCGTCTCTGTAGCAGTACTCTGTTCAGATCTGCAGAATGAAAAGTGGCAACATTTTTAGAAGACCCTCCCCTCCATTTTCCACACCCTCCCTCACAATATTTTCATAAGACCCTCCTACATTTTCCACTCTGATAGCATTTTCATGGCCCTGCCTTGTAGTGATTGTTTCATAGTTATAAAGCTTGTTGTTGACACTTCCATGGCCCAGTTTATAACCTTCACGACCCTCACTTGTTGTGATCATTTTTTGGGTTGATAGTGCTACTTACTATGATATCTCTGAGAGGATGTTGAGACCAGAGTGAAGGGAGTTGTTTGCTTGTGCTGCACCTGCAAATGTTGTTGGGTGATTGAGCTTGATGCCCTTTTTCTTTTTTACCTCTTTCAGCTTCCTCTCTTCAATGGAAACACTTTCAAATTGTCCAATTAAATTTTAGATGAACCAAACAGGGCTGGGATTGCCATTTTCCATTCCAATTCCCCATTCTCATTCCCATTCTTATTTTTGATTCTAATTTTATATTCCTATGCCTGTAACCAAATGGGCCCTTATGGAAGAGTTAAATGGTTTTGAGGAGTTTCAAATATGTCATGTTTTTAGAGAAGTAAATAGAGATGTGGATGCTCTATCAAAATGGGCAGTAGGTTTATTAGATGATGGGAAGCCAATCTTTGAATATTGTAGTCATTGGGAAGTTTTGGATGAAGATGTATTTTGCATTAATTAAGTGGTGGCCTTTTTAAGATTGGCTAAATGCTTTTGAGAAAGGAAGGAATGATGAATGATGTCATAAAGGATTGTCAAAAAATTGTGGAAGAGATATAAGAAATTGGCAATAAAGGCTTTCATCATGGCCAAAGGTGGAAAAGGGTTCACTTGATGTGTGCAGATGGGTGATGGGATGTTTATCTTAAGTGTGAATCCAAACAAAAAGAAATATATATAGTAAAAATAGAAAATATATTCTTACCACCTAAACAATAATCTAAAGAAGTGATAGTGACAGAACTGAGAGGTATATGGAGTCAACTTTTACCTTTCAAACTTGTAGAGAACAAAAGGCTTTGTTTGGACTAGTGTAGGACAAGAGGTTGAAATTTCTACTCAAATGCCCAATGCTAGGAGTGACAAAAGCTATCAAGGAGACAGTTGGAGAGCTATTTCAAAACTCCACACATCATTGGAAGATTAATGTAGACATTGTGGTAATAATAATGGCATGGGGGCTACAAATTGCAAGCCCAGTGGATGAGGTCGAGTGGGTAATGAAAAAATTGTTCTCGAATGATTTAATTGTAGGAATGGAATCCCTTTTAGAATGGAAGTGGACAAGGAAAGGCTTTGACTATAGTGAATGTTATGAAAATTATGAAGAGGACTTAAGAAGTAGTAGGGTGGGTTTCTTGCAGTGGCCAATAAGAGTGGATAAGGAAGGTTATAAAAGGAAAAATAAAGTTGGCATGCACAAAATTGGAAGCTTTCTGGAGGAGAGTGGTCAAAGGGTTAGAGGCTTTTTCATAAATCACCCAAGGTAGAGGAGAAGCGTGGGTGGAAGAAGGATAAGGAGGATGGATAGGGTGAAATTCCTAGTGAGGGTGGAAAAGTGATGTAGAAAGTAACTAGAAATCAACCATTTTAGTTTAAATTTTTGTGTTTGAAATTCGATGGATGAGGATAATAGTAATTGATGAAGGAAATTTTGAGGATGGAAAGAGGAACAAAGTAGCATCCAGATTAATTAAATGATAAAAAAGAAAGTTTTTGAGGGTAGTTTTTGGTAGACAGGGAAGAATAGAGTAGAGAAGCGAGTGAAAGAAATGAGATAGAGGCAAAGCAAATGCCGAGTGATGGAATGGAAAGTGGAAAAAAAGAAAAGTATAGGCAAATAGGTGGCAGATACTTGGTCCTTTTTTGATGTTTATGTTGATGGCCAATTATTATGCACCAAGATATATATGAGTCTAGTTTTTTAAGGTAGGGGGTTTAGGGGAAAGATAGAAGTTTTCGGTAGAGTTCAAAGGTTTCCAGAGATGAAACGTGTATATGCAAAGAGAGGCTATATTATAAAGCCTAGATGTAAATTTGTAAAAATGATATATTAATAATACAAAAACTTCTTACAAACCAATTTTTTAAAATTAATATTGGTATTTAAAAAATTATTAAAAATATATCATTATTTATCTATATGTTTCAAAAAATAATATCATTTAAAATATTAATATAATTCATTTATATATTATAATATAATAAAAATTTATAAATAAAATTAATTTTAAATATTTTGTATTATTATGAATATATTATATTAATTTTATATATTGATATAATAATTTTTATAAATTAAAGTTAAAATTAATATTTGTTGAGTTTTGAAAAGAAATAGTAATGTAACATATACATTATATTTGTTTATAGTTCTTTATAGAAAAACTTGGTCAATCTTGAATTAATAAAAATGTAATCTTTTAATTGCAGTAATGTTGGTTTATCTTATCCATTAAGTCAATGTATAGATTATTCATAGGAGAAGTGAGAAATTATATGCCTAAATGGAATTACAATTGGTAGGGAGATAATTTAATCGAAATAAAAAATGGAAAAAGTGAAAAAATTGTGATGTAAAATAAAAAATTATTAGGATTAGCTAGATAGAAAATAGTAGTTACATTCAAATATAACCAATATCAGAAAGAAATAAATCAAACATAAATGAATAAAGACACAAAGATATAACGTCGTTCACCCAACCCCTAGGCTATGCTCACCAAAAAATGAGTCCAATATTATTATTCTATAACTTCAACTTGTTAAAATATTCAATCTCCCTTGCAACTGGTAGAAATGTTTAGAATAACTGAGGGGGGGGGGGTTGAATTAGTTACTCAAGGTCATAAGTACCATTTGAACAATTATACCTAATACTCGTATTGATATGCTTATCTTGTTGTTGCTCGATCTCTACTGTATTATTAAACCAAAATTAATATTCCAAATACAACATACTTTATTGAATATAAAATGTAAAACATATAAAGCATTAAACACAAGTTTGACACTAGGATTTTATGCGGAAACCCAATTTGGGAAAAAACCACTAGCAATATGTCAACACTTTTTCACTCTTCTGAAGTGAGCTCTGTTAGGGGCCAACCCTATTAAAGGTTACAATACACACTCTTAAATGAGACTTGGTTAAAGGATTTAATCACCTTGTTAGGAGTGGCCTTGTCAGAGGACTTTGATCATTCCATTTAGAATGTCACCTTGTTAAAGGATTTACATAGATTATTAAGTCCTTCAAATGATTGTTAGGTCAACCTCTATTAAAAGGATTTCAATACAAATTTTTTACAATGATTAGAAAGAAAATAATATGAGTTTGATCTATATGATTGAAACTCACTTTACAAGTTCAAATCTATGTTTGGTTCATGTGCCAATTCATGATAAGCTCTCCACTGTCATCTATGTCCTTGATTTGATCGACAACCCTTCAAGTAATTAATCTTCTCCCTTCAACAATACCTAAGCCTTCTTACTTAGATTTCACTTATCAATATCAAAACATTTTTGTAAGTGATCTCCTTTAGCTTTACATTCACACACACTCTTGTGGTCACCCTTTGTGCACCTTTGATCCACCTTTCTCTGTATGCCTCTCTCTCATATGCACCACTCTTGCACACACATTGGAACTAGCACTAGCACTAGCACTTCATTCATCTCTATACATCCTTATATAGGCAATTCTTGCTTTCCCATTTCCCATGATCACCGTAGATCTTAGGGTTTGCGAGCAGGTTCAACACAATTCATTGTATCTGTCCATCTTCTTGATCTTCCTTTAGAAAACTCTCTAGAATCTATTAGTTAGGTCTTTACCTAATCATTACCTTGAATTTAATTATCCAACTCATCAATATTATCTGCAACATAGTTTACATCTTCCAAGAAATCGACTAAGTCAGTTGGCAATCATGATTTCCTCAAGTTCATCTTTGACATTATTACTCGATAATTACTAAGTTCTCACACTCGGTCATCACTTAAAACTTAGTCATTGTAAATCTTTCTAGATTGGCATCAACTATCTTTCTCAGTCGATATTAATGCTTAATCAACACTGGATTTTCTCAACACTTATTGTGGCTCGGTTGACACTAGCATCACTCATCATTCCTTAACCATTTACTCTATTACTTGGCTTGGCTTACCTTTCTTAATATAAAAAATTACTTTGTCTCATCAAAGTCTAACTAATCAAATGTCCATTGTAGCTTCCTTTTCATAGCTCAACCTTTCCTCTAGGTGCTATTGTTATGAGTAATTTCTCAAATCATCTTCATCAATAAAATAGATATGACATTTAGATTAGGTAGAAATATGTCTTATCAATATATTTGACATCAATGACAAAACAACAATTGCTCCAATTGTAAGTTTCCAACTATCCCCCTCTTTGACATTGATGAAACATCTCAATATTAGCAATATCTTAATATATCAAATGTGTCTTCATATTGTTACCATACAATCCAAAAACATTTCCTCCTTGTGAGATAATAGATCTCCCTCTATGTTCATATTCTCCCTTTTTTATACATCTTTCTTCTTTTTCTATCTCTCCTTCATTTGGTTAAGTCTCCATCTTTGGTAACTTTTTTCTACTATATATTCTCTGATCTTTTATGTCTATCTCTCATTTTACTATAATTCTCTCCCTCTTTAATAATAATGCAAAATACATTGAGCTTTCTCAACTTTAATCGCTTCATACATCTAAATTATGTTGATTTTTCATGTTTGATTAATTTGTGTCACCGGTTTATGATTGATATGTTATGCTATATTGGACTATCTACCTTTGACATTACCCAAAGCAGATTTGTGTTGCATCAATGTGTAAGATATTATGAGTAGCACATTTGATGCAATGCACCTTTCCTCCTTAAGTAGATTTGTTTAGGGGAATCACCCCTAATTTACCTCTAATATATTCATGAGAATCTTTTGGTAAGGATTTTGTAAATATGTCAGCAATTTGTTCTTTAGCATCCACATATTCTAGCTTCACTTCTTTGTCTTGCACTAGTTCCCTCAAGTAGTGATACTTGATAGCAATGTGCTTTCTCTTAGTATGCATCACTGGATTATTTGAAATTTTAATAGCAGTTGTGTTATCACAATAGATAACTAAGGAATCTCTAATTTCTTCTTTCATATCTTTTAGTAATTGCTTTATCCACATATTGTTTGAATAGTTCATTGCAATTTCCACATACTTGGCTTCAGCTACTGATTGGGAAATACAATTTTGTTTCTTGCTTGTCCGTGACACCAATCTTTTTCCTATATAGAATGCACCTCCACTACTGCTTTTTTTTGTCATAAATATTTCCTACCCAATCTGAGTCAGTGAATACCTTTACTTTGAATCTATCACTAATTTTGTAATACAATCCATAGTCTTTTGTACCTTTTGGATATCTCATTATCCTTTTGACTGCCATCATGTGAATCTTCTTAGGATTTGCTAAAAATCTAGCAACTATCCCAATTTCTGATGTAATATTAGGTCTACTATGAACAACATATTGTAATTTTCCAATCATGGATTTGTATAGAGACTAGTTCACATCAACATATTCATGATTCTTAGATAGCTTATGTCATGTTGACATAGGTGTGCTCACTAGTCTTGAATCTTCCTTTCCAAAAGTCTTTAGTATCACCTTGATGTATTTTGATTGTGTAACAAATATACCAAATTTCATTTGACATACTTGTAATCTAGCAAAGAATTTTATTTCACCAAACATAGCCATTTCAAATTCCTTCTTCATCTCATCAGTAAATGATTTTTATAATGCTTCTCTTCCTCCAAATATAATTTCATCAACAAATATTTTTGATAGAAATACTTCACTGTTCTTACCATTCTTCAAATATAAATTACTATTATCATTTGTTCTTTCAAAACCAATCTTCACAAAATAATTATACAATCTTTCATACATGCTCTTAGGGTTTGTTTCAATCTATAAAGAGCTTTTTTCAATTCACATACCATATTCTTCTTGTTTGGATCCATGAATCCTTCATGTTGATTATTTTAGACTTCTTCCTTAAGTATAGTATTAAAAAATGTAGATTCAACATCCATTTGATATACCTTGAAATTTTTGTAGGCTGAATATGCAAGCAGATTTTTGACTCCTTCAAGTCTTGCCATAGGAGAAAAAGTTTCTTCATAATCAACTCCTTCTTCTTGAGCATATCCTTTGCATACCAGTCTTTCTCTATTTCTTGTTACTTCACCATTCTGATTGAGTTTGTTTCTGAAAACTCTCTTTGTCCTACTAACATTTTTGTCTTTATGTCTTGGCACTATAGTCAAATAATTGTTCATCTCTCATTGTTTTGGGCTCAAATTCACAAATCAAGTATGTGTCATCTTTAAGTTTCTTTCTTGACATTACACTTGATTCAACATCAAAAATTATTTGTTCAAGTTTGTGATGTCTTCTCACATATTTTTCTAGCATAGGTAGTTTCCTTCTCTTTTCTTCTTTATGTTCATCTTGGAAAATAATCTTAGTCTCATTTTATCTTCCTTGTTCTGATTCTAGCTCATGTTCGACATGCTCAATATTTGCTATCTAATGGTTGCCATTTCCTATATGTGACTCGATATCTTCAGTCTATTGCTTGACAATTTGTTGCATTACACCATTTCTTGTCTACTGAGAGACTACAACTTGATTTTCTTGTTCATTAGGATTTCTTGGAGAATCATCATCCACATAGATAAATCACTATAGCCTTCAAGTTCTTCTTTGCATGCAGTGTCACTTCTTTTTGCAAACTCATCAATTTTCACATTTGTACTTTCGACATCTTTTTTAGTGTTAGATTTCAAACACTTGTAAGATTTACTCTTATTGGAATGTCCTAGAAATATACCTTCTTTACTATTTGCATCAAGTTTTCCATTCCTATTATCTTTAAGTATATAGCTTCTACTTCCAATTTTTTTGAAATATTTCACATTACGAGCATATCTATATCATAGGTCAAAAGGTATAACATTTGTACCTTTCTTGGCTTGTACTCTATTCAAGGTATAGACATCAGTACTAATTACTTCTCTCGAATATTTCTTTGATACACTCTTCTCCATCATTAATGTTATTGTATAGTCCATTCTGAGGAGCGGTCCTTGGTGCTGGCATCTATCTTATAATTCCTCTATCATTGTAGAATATATTTAACTCATTTGAAATGAATTCACCACCTCTATTAGATCTCAAGCACTTCAAACTCTTCCCTACGTTTTAAAAACTCTGGCTAAAAAATTAAAAAATTAGATTTAGCTTTAAGAAGGATCGCAGTCATCATCCTAGAGTAATCATCAACAAATGGAATGAAATACTTATCTCCACAGTAGCTTTGAACATTAATGGGTCCACATAGGTCAGTATGAACTAGTTCCAAAATATCATTAGAAGTGTATGGTTTGCTCTTAAAACTAGACTTGGTCCTTTTTCCCAAATGACATTATTTACACATAGCATTGTCCAACTTCTTTAGTTTAGGAAATCCTCATACTTTCTTCATTCTAATGTTATACTCTAAATTGTAAAAATTTACATGACATAACCTTTTGTGCCATAACCAAACATCTTCTTGTTGTGCAAACAAACATGTTTCATTAGATAAGTTTAGATAGAACAAGTTACCTCTTGTCTGATCACTACTTCCAAATCAACATCGTGTATCTTGGCCTTCCTATTGTGAAATTCAAGTATGTAACCTAATTTGTTCATATGTGAAACACTCAAAAAATTATAGTTAAGTCCTTTAACCCTATAAACATTGTCACATTTTATCTTGTTAGTCAGTTGAATAGTTTCTTTACCTTCAACACATGGAATATCATTACCAAATTTAACACATCCACCTTTGTATGGACTGATATCTTTATCACAGGTCATATGATTTGAACATCTACTATCAAATATCCATCTGCCACTTTTGTTTACATATAAAATCAATGTAGTTTCCTCATCTTCATCAGTCTCTTCTTTCATAGCAACATAAACAAATCCATCATCATTACTTTTAGATTCCTTATCAGTTTCTTCTTCAGCAATATAATAGGATTTCTTACCTTTGTCATCTATTTTTCCTTTGTACTTTCTTTCCTTAATTTCATCCTTATCCTCTCTATCAAGACAACAAGTAACATGTTGATCTCTAAGCATATGTTTCCTATTAGTGACCAAACACTTAGTCATTTGCAAATAATTTACTAGGAAAGATTATAAGGTCATCACTGTGACTGAGTTATCTAGTAAAGGCTGAGACAGTAACACTTAGACCAAGTAGAACAACAACTGTCAAGTATTCAATAGAGACTGAGAAGATATGCAAGTTGAGAGATATAGTATGAGCTGAGTAATATAATGATGATCAAGCATATTGAGAAGTTATCAAGTGTCGAGCTACAACATACAATACCAAGCAATGCAATTTTGATATGTTAGTTTGTAATGGCAAAAAATCATATGTGAATTATTTTTACTAATATTTCTATAAGATTTAATATCTGTAGAGCCATATTAGATTCTGATTACATATCATTAGAAGAAGGTAATGATCCCTAGGAAAACAATTCAACCAATTACAAAAGGGATATGAATGGAAAAAGATGATCTAGAAACTTCACATGAAGTCTATTTAAGGAGGATTCTAACCCTAGAATCATATACATACTGATAAAGAGTGAGAGATGAAAATGAAAGGATGATAATTTTGGATTTAACAAGTATTGTATCTTATGTGTTGTTGAGTAATTAAGTATTTATTTAATTGATATTTGATTAAAATAACCAAGAAATGACTTATCTATATTTAGTTTTGGGATTATGGATAATATGTGCATATTGAGATCCTTTAATGACCATACAATATTTTGATTACCAATGTTATAGCTGTTAGATGTTAGATCTGTTGCTATTTTGTATGATCATATGTGCCTGATAATGCCAGTGGTGTAATGGATGCATTTTTATGAGACTTATTTTATTTCATATTCAGACATGGACTATGATTAATGTGTTATTAGATGGATGATCATTGTATTCATTTCCAATGTGCTTTAATGCTATGGACATTTGTATTTTACCTTCAATAAATATATGCACAAATGACGAATAATGATTATTTGAGTGATTTAATTTAAATAATGGATCATGTTATTATATGTTGTTACATTTTCCTATGCATGGATTTCCTACTGGTGCTAGTACAAAGTGGGAACTGAATCATTGTCACTTGCATGTGAGATCTATATGGTGTGCTATTCTCCTTCACATGATTATATGCTTGTTTGTGCCTCAACCATTATATGAGCATCTAAACTTGGTGTTATTTTAATTACTAAATAGGTACCAGGTACATTTATGATGAATTTAGGATCTAAGTGTATACTTATATCCTTGAAAGTGGGCACCAAGAGATAATGACTTTGTCCTTTTATGTTGAGCCAATGTTGTACTTGTATGGGCAACCTATCCATATTTTTTTAATTATTAACCCTCTAATAATTGGTAAATCGAGATTCATAATGCATTATGTGATTAGATGCATAAATGTGTCTATGCATTTAGGGTTCCACAATTGTTGCATAAAATGTTGATTTAATTGATTTGGGAGATTTTATTATTTGATTTATTATAACGTATTACTGGCTAATTTGTCATAGTTTAATTAAAAATATCTAGAACTAATTATTTTCATTTTGGAAAGGGCCAATTAGTTTATTAAAAAATTTAATATTATAATTTATAAGTCGCTTTAATAAAAGCACCTATATTAGGCAAATGCGAGTTTTTTTTTGTTGGTAAAAGGTCAAAACCATGGTTAATTATTATTACTTATTATGATTAATAGTTAACCTCGAGTAGATTTGAACATAAAACCTCCTAGATAAGAGGCTCACAATTTAGCATTATTGTGTAGGCTCCTATCTTAGGCAAATGTGAATTTAATTACTTGCTTCTCACATTTTATTTCATGATTTTTGAGAAATTTCTCTAAAACCTCTTTGGACTTTTTAGAGATTTTTTCATTAAGCAAGATTGGATCATTTGATCATTGTGAGATAATCTCATTGGATTCGTAGTAGAAATCTCCATCTTCATCAGTGTTGTGGCTTCACAACACACACCCCATTTTTGTCCAAAAATAAGGACCCCCTTGTCATTCTCTTTTTGAGTCATAGGCCCCACACTTCAGAACATGAAGCCTTCCAAGGTACCTCAAGGAGTGAGAGCACTAGGTCGTAGGCTTGAGAGTCAAGAAAATAATCCTTGATCAATTTTTGTAGGCCAAAAATTGGCATTTGACACAATTAGGAAAAAGTGTGCACTTGTGTACCTATCTGAGGTGCGCAAGTCTACTAACTGTACAAAAGTGCATGTGCACACCTGCACACCTATCCAATGCATGAAAGGTGCATAGGTTTACCTCACCTATAAATAGGCTAGTCTTCCCATCTACCCACACCTTTTTTTCTAGCCTATAAGTTTGATTGTATAGATTTGCACCCTTGATTCCATAATTCCCAAGATTTGCACACCCGTCAATGTCCACAACTCCAAGGTAAACCTATGCATGCACACATGCACACCTTCATAGGTGCATAGGTGCATTATCTTGAGGGAAAAAAAGACATACTATACACCTTGACATGGTGTGTAGGGTCCACACATCTTCCTAACTTAGCCTCAGTCTAGAGTCTCAACTCTTCAAGGTTTGTGGGGTCTGCACCCCTATCTTATTGTTGCTCATGCACAACCAAGGTGCACAATTACACTTCTTGTGCACCTGTGCATGTGTAGAACTATGCAACCTCTATAGGTGTGTATAAATGAACCCCACACACTTGGATAGGTTCGCAAGTGTGCACCTCCCCTTTTTTTTGTATATTTTAGGCCCTGTTTCAGTTGGGCTTTTTAGTAGTTTAGTCTTTTTTTTTTCTTTCTATCATTTTGATAATGACCTTTGTCTTTTGTGTAGGTGATTATGACATTCATGCCATCCAAGGCATCACCAAAACCTATGAAATTCAACTTCTAGGGCATGCCAAAGAAGTTCCTCTTTATTGACAGACATTCAAAATTTTGTGATACCAAGCTCAGACATATAGATTGGAACTCCTTCCTGGTCCTTTGCAATGAACCCCATGAGAGGTCAAAGATGATCACCATAATGATCTAGAATGTGTTGGTTAACAATACCTCTCACCCTACTTCAGTGGAGTCATCAAATATTATTATGACCCTCATTTAGCATTATGTGCCCAATGAAAGGCTAGTGAGGAGTGTGAAGGGAGAACTGGTTCTAATCTCAGGCCATACAACATCGAGAAGGTCTTCCACCTATTGCCTTCTGATCAGTTCTATGACATCTTATACAAGATCACTGACCCATGGTACCAAGATAATAAGGTCCATGTAGAAGAAATTATACAAAGGAGGTACTTGATAACCCAACTTCCTCACAATAGGAGGCCTTGAAAAGTTGATCTTACCCGTAGATACATGATATTTGACATCAAATATTGTATCATGTTTCTAAGTTGAGTGATGGAACTCTATGATGCAAGCCACTTGGAGACATGAATGGTCCATTTCATTAAGAAGATCAGGACTAGGGCCAACATGATTGACTAGGGAATGATCATTAGCAACTTGATTGATGTATGATTGGATGTTATTAGTTCAAACTAATCCCTCATTTTACATGACCTCCTAGATAGTATATTTGTTGATAACCTTATTACCCTAGCACTTGGGACTCACCAGAAGGGGTAGTATAATGCATGGCCACATATTGTCTACCCATAACTGGTGAAGAAGGGCCTTTATTAGGGAATCCCTAAGTATATAATTGTGAATGACGTGTTCACCTTCATCATAATCCATTTTGTGGAGGGGGACTACGTGAAAAGGCTATCTGTAAAAATCACATCATGAGTAACCCAAGTAGGGGGTTACTTCATCTAATTTAAAATGTTCACTTATATCTATGCGATTGGTTCCCTCCTTCATCCCAAGAAGCTCTCACAATATCATTTAGAGAGGCTCATTATTTTAGAGATTATTAGGCAACTATACTCAACATATGAATGAGTTAAGAAGAAATATAGAAAGGCACAAGTCTGGCCCATAAGCATAGGCCTATATGAAGTAAAGCAAAAATAAGATATTTTCACATATGAGGTCCAATGGGAGAAATATCCTTTGGAGGAATACCCCCTCATCAGGCCCTATTTTGATAATATCAACATGTTCCAACACATGGGGGGAAAGAAATTTGTGTCTAACTCGATAACGAAAGATCATTGGCTTAATTGCATCAATGATTATGAGGTGAGAATCATAGATTACTATTGGATTGGGCTCAGAAAGGGGGCTAAAATTGTAGATTCCCTTGAGGGTTTGGGATAAGGACACTCCTAACATCCTTGATCCCATCTATAACAGGGACAAGATATATGAGAGGCCAATGGTAAATGTTAAGGTCGAACAAGAGGAGAATGATGATATTATGCATCAGGTCCAACATGTTATTGATCTAATTAAGTAATGGATAAAGAATCCTTTCTGGTTGAACCTACTTCCCAATGTTCCTACACTACAGGCACTGACTAGGCTAGAAAAAGGGAAGGAAATGAAGGTGTCTATTCCATCCTACCCTACCAAGTCTCTAGTCCACATGGAGACAATCTATAGGAATGTAAGGGATATTGCATATTTTGAAAGGGAAGAAAAGGGGAATGTTAAAAAGAAGAGGCAAGCCTTAGAAACTATAGAAGAGGCACCTCCTATATAGCCCTAGGGTTGGACCACTCCCTCTATCCTAAAGAAAAGAAGGATGGAAAAGGTAGAAGTTGGGTCTAAAAGGAAGAGATTGAAAAAAAGGTGGCAACTCCCTCTATCCCTGAAACAAAACTAGAAGGGTAGCAGATAAGGAAAAGGAAAAAGAAGAGCACGTTCCTCTATAGAAGAGAACCAAAGTAGCTTAGGCAATAGAGGAGGAAAGGAGGAGAACCCAAATTATTATACCCCCATCGATCGAAGTGTTGAGATAATGGGTGTTACATACACATTGCATAATATTGTTATTTTGTATTATTTTATTTTATTATGTAATGTTGCACCTAGATGGATGTGCAAAATGTAAAGATTCCCCAAGGGATATACTTGATGAGTTGTATTCTAACATTGTGATAATATTTCATGTAATTATTTAATATTGCGGAAAATAATTAAATTTCCAATATTAAATGTGGGGTTAATGGGTTAGATAGCACATGGTTCACGTAATACCACTTGGTGGTTTTGTGAGACTTGCTACTATATAAACAATGACAAGAGTAGTTGTTGTATGTGAGAAGAAGGCAAAAATGCAAGAGTCGAGTGAGACAAGGCTTGACAGGTTAGCCTAGGGAGCATTTGTGAAGGTTGAAAGCATGGCATGTGATGTGTGGATTCATGCTTGTTTACATAGATTGCTCGGTTGAGGCTATGGATTTGAAGGATTCAATGGTTGTATTGTAATGGTATTTTTTTTGAATAATATATGGTGATGGATGCTTGGAGGTTGGGTTTCTCCCTCAACAAGGGTTTCCTAGGATATATCTTGTGTCACAAGGTTTTGTGAGTATGTTGTCTATTCTCTTGCATGTGGATCTTAATTACATATTTATTTTAGATCTATTATGGGTTATGTGGAAACAATTATATTCTTTGTTGCATGTTTCCTTACAAGTGGTATCAAAGCTACGGTTTTATTATTGTAACACTAGATTGAGTCCATGGGAATGCATGAGATGATAAAAGAAAAGGCAAGATATATGGATTTTGTGGATTGTTTGTTGCAGATCTAAGGCTTTTGGGTTTTCTTTAATGATGGAATGTTGAAAGATTTTTGGGCATGTGAAATTGTTCAACAAAAGGATTTTTTGAATGTTTCATTTAAATGAGGGTTTTAGGGGGTAGCTTGCATAAATGACCTAAAAAAAAATAGACCTCACCATTGGATCCAGGTTGATGTTTCCATAAATTTTGATATATAATATGCCATAGTTTGGAAATGTTTAGAGGAAATGAAAGAGTTTTTTAGTTTCATCCTATGATGGCCATCAAATTTAATTCCATCAGAATTTTTGTCACAAAAAAAAATCATAGTGAAAATGGTAAAAAGACTGTCTTAGTAAAATGACCATAACTTTCTCTTAGGATATTAGATTTTAGACTTCTTATAGGCATTGGAAAGCTAATTCAGAGCACTAAAACTTAATATAGGTTTGGTTCAATGATTTTGAAATTTTTTTAGGTTTTAAGAGCCCTAAAGTTAGATGTTATTTATTTTGAGTACATATTAGGGCATAACTTGGGTATACAGAGTCAGATTTTGGACTTCAAGTAGTCAACAGAAAGCTCTTGGAGAGCTCTACACATTGGTTTAGATTTGGTGCAAGTTTGGCATGATTTATTTGGTGATATATTAATCTAAACAGTTTATGGTATATATTGACTATGGTAGTATTGTGAGTTTATGACATTGTATGTTTTAAGATTTAAGATTTGATGTCATTTTATACTCAGTTCATATTTTAGATTGGTCTCATGATGATATGGTTATCAATATTTGATTTGGATATGTATGATGACTTGTTGGGTCTACAAATTGTGCAGTGTTGTAAGTGGTCTATACTTACAAGTTGCATTTAAAGCTTGGTTATGGGTTGTCTTTGCCCATTGATCTTTCATTATTGATGCATATTTAGATTGGTGGTTTGGATTTGGGTTGTCTATGCCCTAAGTCACATGATTTTCTAATTTTTTCTTCATATAAAAGGGATGAGATATTATTACTAGGTACAATTATGGTGGAGGATTGTGGTTGATTATTTTATGCTAATAAGTTGGACATATTGAGTATCAGATGCTCAATTCATGGATGTGATCATGGTGCCATGGATTTTGGCATGACATGATGGGATATATATGTACATCCTTGATGTTCATTGGTTTGGATTCCTAATTTAGTAATGGTGTTATATCTTCTTAGTTGAGGATCATGGTTATTTGGTTTCTTTTGAGGAGCTCATGATGTACACTTTGAGTTCTTTGATGGAATTATACCTTGGTTGTTTCTCATGGTTAGAGGATGATTTTTCATCATGATGTCATGGTTCGTTTGGATACATGGTTTAGTGGGAGCTTGTGGCAGTGATGGGGTGACAGTGTAGGATTAGTTTCTGGTTTGGTTTGTATCTTCTTGGTTTAGAGATCTTGATTTCACTTGGTATTGACACTTTGGTTGTGTGAGTGTAGACCTAAAGGATCTTCATATAAGAGATGGATTTTGTGATGCCATAGGTGACTTGGTACCATGATTGAGTGAGAATTGTTGGCATTGATATATTTATTGAGTGTTTACAGATGTTGGAGGTTTATCTTAGATCTTCTTGCTACATAAGCGTCTTTGACATTTGCATGGTGCACTTGTTATCTTCATGGAGTGTGAAGATGGTTAGATCTTGAGGACTCATGGGGCTATTAGTTATCTTCATGGTGTGTGGAGATGGTTCTTCATGGTATGTGGAGATGGTTTTCTTCATGATGTGTGGAGATGGTTGCATCTTGAGAACTAATGAGTTCTTGGTAAAGGTGCGGTTTATGATTTCATTTGAAATGTTATCCTTCGTGTTAGGATGGTTTTATTTTTATGTCATGATACACATTTAGAGTTTTGATATATTATAGTATGTTCATATGGAGCATGTTATCTCTTTGGTCGAGATGGTTTAGATCATGTTGTCATGTTTATGTTCCTGAGGCCATGGTTGGAACTCTGACAATGATCTTGGTTTAGTTTCTTGGTATTGAGTACATTGATCATAAGCTGGATAATTCATGATATTGCTATGTTGCATTTGGATTTGTCATGGATTTATTGGTTGTATGTGCTCATGGATACTTAGAGACAATTGTGATGCTGATTTCTCTTGGATTAGAGAAGTATTTGTTGGGATAGTTGTTTGGTTTCAACAAGAAGTCCAAGGGGTAGTTACCTGATATGGAATTGAGAGGAGATTGTTCTTAGATGAGTCTTGGTTGGAGATTTGGGCATCTTGATGAGCATCCTTATTCTCCACTCTTGGTCTACTCACCGATTTTCTACTTGAGAGGTATAGCCCATTGTTTCTATTAGGTGCATTTTATTTGTACTTGTCTTTCATGGATATGGATCTTGAGCTAATGGTACATGATTTAGTTCTAGAAGGTTCATTTGTGAGATGGTTTAACATTGCTTATCTCCATTTGCATATGTTGTTATGCTGGTTGAGTTTGGGAGATGCTTTTATATTGGGCATATTCCTTGGATTAGGAATAGTTTATGAGTTTGATCTTCTTGTGAGAGGCTTACATCCATGATTAATAAAATGGTATGATTTGAGTGTTTTTGATTCTTCTTGTTGGGGTTTTATGGAGGAGATCATACTTACACAGTTTACATCTAGAGGTGTGTGTAGAAGGACATGATATAGGTTATGATTTGCATGGTTTCTCTTTAGCATTGGTTATCTTCCTGGATGTTCAGTTTCACTTACATTGGATTTGAGATTGGTTGGAGATTGTGATCATTGGTTTGTGCTCATGTATGTCATGTGAGAGATGACATGGTTATTACTTTATCTCTTTCCTCTTTTGGTTGTGGAGAGCTTTGGAGACTATTGGATATGTTTTATGAGACTTATTCTTGTAGGTTATTGGTTTATGTATTGTGGATGTCCTTGATACTACATGGATTCACTTCTTCGAGATGTTGTGAGTGGATTGGTTATAGATTTGACATTGTCTTTAGTAGTGGGAGCTTCTTGGTATATATGTGGCAGGTATTGCTCTTGAGGCTTGTGATTTCAGGTTACAAATTGGATATGTTAATGATGTAAGATTCACTTGGTATACTTTTGGAGGTATGGATAGTTGGATGGTTTTGGCACTTGTTGTGGGTGCTATTTCAGCTATGGATATTTTGACAACTATGGATACATATTATTACCTTTTGATCAAGATTTTTTTGCTTGGCATTTGAGTTGGTACAAGATTTTATGATCTTCTAATGTGATAGGTTGGGTGGCTTTTTTCTTTGGATGACTTCTATGTATGTCTAGTGGCATTGGCATAATGGAAGGTGGCTTTTTGAGATGCTGGATACTTTGATGTTGTTGCAGATACCAAGATGGAGCACATGGTGTACTTCGATCCATTATGGTGGATGTGCTAGGAGATTTTTCCTTGTTTATTTATGTGGCTACAGATTGAGCCTATTCAATGTATACAACAAGTGGGAGATTGTTGAGATAATGGGTATTGCACACATTGCATAACATTTTTATTTTATATTATTTTATTTTATTATGTAATATTGCACCTAGATGGATGTGCAACATGTAAACATTCCCAAGGGATATAATTGATGAGTTGTATTGTAACATTGTGATAATATTTCATGTAATTATTTAATATTGGGAAAAAGAATTAAATTTCCAATATTAAATGTGGGGTTAATGGGTTAGGTAGCACATGGTTTATGTAATACCACTTGGTGGTTTTGTGAGACTTGCTACTATATAAGCAACCACAAGGATAGTTGTTGTATGTGAGAAGAAGAAGGAAAAAAGACAAGAGTCAAGTGAGACAAGGCTTGACAAGTTAGCCTAGGGAGCATTTGTGAAGGTTGGAAGCATGACATGGGATGTGTGGATTCATGCTTGTTCACATACATTGCTTGGTTGTGGCTATGGCTTTAAAGGCTTCCATAGTTGTATTACAATGGTAATTTTGCTGAATAACACATGGTCATGGATGCTTTTGGAGGCTAGGTTTTGACCTCAATAAGGGTTTCCCAGGGTATATCTTGTGTCACAAGGTTTTGTAGGTATGTTGTCTATTCTCTTACATGTGGATTTTAATTACATATTTATTTCAGATCTATTATGGGTTATGTGGATATGATTATATTCTTCGTTGCAAGTTTCCTTACACAAAGACCATCCCATCCAAATAGAAGATGTTATAGATTAAGTGAGATGAACTGAGTCTACTATGGGGAGTGACTCAAACATTTTGAAGACAGAGGGGTAGAAATAATAGAGGCAAATATGCACATTTTGCATAGCATCAAGAAGAGTATGGATAACTTGGAAAAAAGTATTAAACCTAGATTTTGAGCTTATAGATGGAGTGTCCTTTTGGAAAAATGATTTGGAGGTACTCAAGACCATAAAGGGTCAAAATTATAAATGCTTCTAGCTATTTATTCAGGTGAGGAGTTAGACAAGATCGATGATTGGGTGGAAAGCATACAAGTTGGAAAAAGAGTCATTCTAGCATTGCATGAAAATATCTAGGAGATGCAAGCCAGAGCTCACACCCAAATTTTGGAAGTACGTAATTATTATAATGCAACAAGCCTAGATATTTGCATTGATGACTCTAGATAGAAATTAAGAGCCATAGAGGAAATAGTCCAACACTTCAAAGCCTCCATTGAAGTGGTAGCCTCAAAATATTATGTTTAAAGAATCTTTAGGACTAAGGAGGTGTTCAAAGAGATAGACTCAAAATTGGATGATGTTATAGCCATAAGGCAAGAGGTGAGGGATTTTCATAGGAAAGTGAGAAGCCAATATCAAGCTCTTAGTCTCCCTGAACCTTGAGAAGTGGTCTCCCTTATATGTAAATTCAAGGAGGCTCATCCATACATCAATTTGGTAAAAAACCAATAGGACTCAGATGCTGGAAATTAGGTTTTGTGGAGATAGAAAAATCTTGCTAGTTTTGGTCTTGTCACCTTTCAAGGTGTGCAAATTTACAAGTGCATGGGTTCGTATTTTGAAATTTTGATAAAGAGGTTCAATTTTGACACAAAGGTTTGCATGTGTACAACTTCACAGGTGCACATGTATGATGATTCCAAAAGACTTGTGCCAACACCAACAGTTAAATACTAGTTTAATTTTTGAGCAGTTTTCATGCATTAAAAATACATTTTGGCAAGAATTTGACTGGTATGACACCAAAAGAGGTTGAGTTTTCACTTTTAGAAGTTATAGAGACTCCTAGTCTTCTCTTCTCTCATATTTTTCTTCAAAGTTAGTTTTAAAGCCATGTAAAGGTTCATGCACCAATTAATTAATAAAATAAAGTGTGCAGACATACTTAGCACCTAGTTAGGAGTTTATTTGTACATTATTTTCATAAAATTAATATTTTTAGCATGCTTTTTGCAAGAGAAAATCCCTACATCCAAAAAAAAATGAAAGGATAGGGTTTATTATAAATACATCATTGCAATATGTATTCAAGGCCAAAATTTTGATGCAACAAAGTATGCTATTGGTGCTTTCACCTTGTGTATACCTTGTCTTACTAGAATGTACATTTCCTTTATGAATTTTTGTTCATGAATTATGATGGAGCCAATGGTTTTGTTGTGTTTTAATGATCATATGATCTTTTAGTTTAGGTGTTTGTCATTTGCTAAAACTTTCCTTTGTTGTGACAAATTGGAGAAAGGATCACCTTCATGTTTTTGCATAGCGATTTATCTTGTGTGTGCACACTCTCTATGGCTGCAGAATTGGATGAATCATGAAACATCTTTTGGTATTAATTAGTTTCCTTTGATGATTGAACTAGTAAATTTGAGGATGTGATGCTCCTACATTTATTGGTTTCCTACTGATCCTTTTGAAGATTTAATTCATAGACACATTGTTGCTTTGAGTTACATCCATTAGGAATTGTAATTTTTAGAATTTTTCTTTCATCTCTTTTTGCCCTATCTCTATTATTTTCTTTTGAAACACATGGCTAGAATATGAATTCATAAAATTTCATTGTTAAGAATTTGCGTTCATCATAAATCAAAAAATAAAATAAAAATTTGGATTGCAATTATGTTTGAATTATGTAGAATCATGAATATATACCAGCAAAGGCCTACTTGTGAACATTCACATTTATCTTCCATTGAGCTACCTAGGGAGTTCAAAAAAAACCATCGAGAACCTTGGAGTTGGTTACTTTAATAGGATTTTCAAGAGAGAAATTTGAAAGAATTTATGTCATTGGCATTGTGCAAAATGACCACTCAACAACCGTGGATTTCATTGAATTCAAAGCTCTCTCGAAATTGTTCTTTCATTCCCTAGTTTCAACTTTTGTCTTTGAGGAAAGGCTTCTCCTTTTGATTTTTTCTCTTCATTCTATTTTTTCTTTTTGATTTCTAATTGTTTGGGGGTTGAGAATTAGTGTTCCTTTCTATGTTTAAGTGATTCCGTGACCTAGTTGGATGGACATAAGTTTTTATGTGAATTCTTGATTGGAAAATGAGAGTTTTTATCTTATTATGTTGTCATTTTGTGTGCATGCTTGAAATAGGATTTTTATCATATTTTTAAGAATACGAATATATTTAAGAAGTTGATTTTTTATTTCATAAAATTTAGAGAAGTTTGATTTTTGAGTGTTTTTGGTGTCACCTCATTTTGCATGCCAGCCAATATTTGTCTGCACCTTGTTGGGCTTGAATTGGTTTATTTTCTAGTATGCTCTATTAAAAGTGTAGGATCATGGAGTCATAATGATTAGAGTATATTCTAAGGTATTTTATATCATAATCCAAAAGTGTGCTTCTATTGTAAATGTGGACTTTTGGGATCTTGTCAAATTTTGCTAGATTTTGGAGTTTTGGTGTATTTTGGGCATTGTATGCCATCCTTATTTTATAATAAGATGATTGGAGGATTCCATGGACATATATGCTCTTGAAAAAGTGGCTAATTGAGATATGTGATTTTGAGCTTCTTTTGGATACCACCCAAATGTGTTTTGCGGGTGTGCTTATACTTGTATCATTTGTTTTATTTCCTGAATCCAACCCTTGCTTTCGTAATATCATGTTTATATCATGGATTTTGTTGTTCCCACGCACAATAATATGTGTGTGCATATGTCAGAATCTTGCAAGACCCAAACTCCCATATTTAGGTTGGTCGAGTGCTTGTTTATTTGGGGATTAGGTTGGAAATTTGCATTGCTTATGAGAACTTATTGTGTGACAAACATGGGTATATAGGGTAGACATGTAGAGTGACTTTTCTCATGTACCTCATCTAAAAAGTGACCAACAAGGTAATGTGAATAGGTTTTAAATAAGTGATAAAAAAAATAATGCACATGATATAAAAAACTTAATGCAAGATAAGAGAAGACCTTTATGATCATTGAGTGTCTTGAGGGAGCCAATACAAGGGTGTGGATTCTATATACTAGCTAATCTTGTGTGCAAGTTGGTTCAAGGACACAATGTATGTATGATCACCATCCTTTTGTAGAAGTTTGTGCAAGAACATGGTATGTAGTCTCCCAAGGGAGCAGAGTCCCTACAGAGTTATCATCTAGTGTGTCTGGCTAGTGAAGTGATGTACTACATTTCCTTCATGATCATTGAGTTGTTATGAAATGCACTATTTTGGTGTGTGTGTGTAAGCGTTGGGTGCTTTTTTATTATTTGACTATGGTTGAGTTGTTATCTCCATGAGCATGATAGGGTGGGCCTATGGGTTATATATGCTTGGGAGACATTTCTACCTATACCATTATTAGGATCAAAGTAGAAAGATGACCGTCTTCCATCTTTAGGATTAGAGCTTGATGCTCACTTGGTTAATCAATTTTTTCTTGATGTATGTTTTATTTATTGATTAGGGAGTTACTTGATGCACATGTGTTGTATTTGATGTTGCATTATCATAGTGTTGGAATAATATTATAATTGAGAGAACCTTATGTTAGATGGTATTATTGCATTATTTTGATGTATAGATGCTATTGGGTGCATATCCCCTTGAGATACATATTTTTTGTACTGCCCACTATGGATGTTGCATTTACATTTTTCCTTAGATTAACTTCTTAACCTTGAACCCTTCTCATACCCCTTTAGAGAAATAGGTCATACAATGAAACACTAGTTTGTATTTCATCACACATAGTTTAGAATTTTATCATATCTAGTTTAAGGTTATGTCATACAATACTTGTATTTATTATACAAAATTCATAGTTGTATCATATAACCCACAAGGTTGCATCACATGCATCTTTAGCATCACATTGTATACCTTTTAGAGTTTTATTATAAGATGCTATAAGAAAAAACTCATACCACAAAGAGAGAGCATTTCCTAACTTATTCAAAGGATGCAACTTGATGTTTTAGAAACCCTTTTGGGAGTTGCATCTCCCCAATCTAGAATAAATCGACTATCACAAATTATTGGGTTTGATTGTTATGTCATCTCATCATTTCATGTTTTAGATCGATAAATGAACTTTTTTGTTTTAACCCAGTATGAATTTGTATTTGGTCTTTAAAATTAATATCATATCAAATGCTAATATTATTAATAAAATCAATATTTCTTTGTTTTAATCCCCTAAAAGGAAAGTACACATTGGTAAGTAATTAACAATTAGGGATATTTGGTTGGTTAGTTATGTCTTTTTTTGTGAACTTTATGATTTTTATATGCATGTACATATGTATTTCTTATCAAAATAAAAAATGTTAGTCTATATTTAACCTTGTTTCCAAGGATTTCTAGGTGGGACATTACATCTTATCACTATACATACATACATACATACATACATACATATATGTGTGTGTGTGTGTGTGTGTGTGTGTGTGTGTGTGTGTGTGTGTGTGTGTGTGTGTATGAATATATATATATATATATATATATATATATATATATATATATATATGTACACACACACACACATGTATATATATGTGTATATATATATATATACATATCTATATATACTTATATATATACATGTACACACACATGTATATATATGTGTATATATATACATATCTATATATACATATATAGATATGTATATATATATACACATATATATATACATGTGTGTGTGTGTACATATATATATACATGTATATATATACATGTATATATATACATGTATATATATACAAGTATATATCTGTATATATACATGTATATATCTGTATATATATACATGTATATATAACATATATATATATATACACATGTATATATATACACATATATACATGTATATATATATGTTATATATATGTGTATATATACATGTATATATATACATATATATACATGTATATATATGTGTGTGTTATATATATATGTATATATATATATACACACAAATATATACATATATATATATATATATATATATACATGTACATATATATATACATGTATATATATATGTATATGTATGTGTGTATGTATATATATATATATATATATATATATATATATATATATAGACACCCAAGATCTCACCAATTGACATATAGAGGGTACTGACACTTGAAACCTCAGATATATCTTCACTATAAATCCAAAAACAATGTACATTAGAATTGCAAGCTAAAATGTTATAATGTAGAGTGGAATACATAAAATCTTTCATCCCTTATGATCATCAATAGATTTAAGGATTTCTAGCCTAGTCTTTTGGAGATCCATGAATGGATCTCCAATCATTTCTGATTTAGTCTAGATCTTCTCTTTGAATATAATTTTTTTTATTGCTAAGTTACAAATTTTTGCAGACATACAAATTATTCTTTATAAGAATTTTTTTACTTGGGATAATTGCTTCCCCTTGATGATTAAACCCCGACACAAGGACTTTAACCCCTCTTTTTAATCCTTCAACAAGATGCTAATTTGGATTATGCTCCATTAACCCCCTCTTAATCCTTGCATGGATATGTTGGAAATAATCAAGACTAACTATGTTACTGAGAGGGGAGGGGTGAATCAGTAAACTCAAAAACTTTAAATCAATTCAATACTTGATCCATACATCATTCATTCATCTAATCTACTGTATGCATGAGAAAGATAAACATTTACAACACATGAACACAGAATTTTGGTGACCCAAAAAAACTTCCAAATAGAAAGTAAAACTGGGGTGGGGATGATACCCACAAAACTTCGCTATTGTAGTATGAAGTTATCCTGTTAGGGCTTACATTGATCACTTATGATGATCTGCCTTGTTAAGAGCAATTTGGACTGCTAGATCCACCTTCTTAGAGGATTTACAAACATACAATGAAGTATGCACTCTGAACATTAGGAGATTTATACAAAGACTGTTAAGTCTACCTTGTTAAAGGATTTACAAAACTAATTCACCTATTAGGATGAAATAGTGGATCTACTTACAACTTGATTGCTGATTAGATCCTTGAAGTACAGATCACCTCTTGTGACTGATGAATCTTTACTCCTCCTTGTAGACCTTGCTGAATACTTTGCTCTACTGCTGATTTGCTTTTATTACATTTCCATTCCTTAAAAACATCTTCATATCAATTGCAAATGATATAATACATTACATATATACCATTCCAATAATTTAAAAAATTGCAAGGTCAGCCAAAACACAAGTAAACCAAATATTACTGAGTCGGCCAAACAGAAGAAAACTCGAGTTCTTCAAGCTGACTTGGTAACCTTCTGATACTCAGCATCCACTACATTACTCGACATCATCATGCACTCGGTAGAAGTAGAAGCTTGGTCCATACTAATCACACAATGTAGCTTGAAACTTGGTAACCATTGGAGACTCGGTAGATATAGTATCACTTAGTAAAAATTGAATCCTTTGTTTACCTTGCTTTCACTTGGTAAACACTACACTTCCATCACACAAACTGATGACTCAGTAGACATTGTGAAGCTCGGTGAACACTGTATGCTTGGTAGATATTACTGGACTGTAAACTCACTCAGTAGCTTCATGAATGCTCAGTATGAATTGCTGGACTGTACACTCACTCGGTAGCTTCAGGAATGCTCAGTATGAACTACTTAAGTGATGAACCTACAAGGTAAACACTAAATGCTCGGTATACACTGTAGATTGAGTGATGAACTCAATAATCATTCAAAATCAAATAAGTGTTGTCACTAATGAAAATTACAATATAATGCCAACAATCTCCCCCTTTGGCATTAGTGACAAAAAAACTTATGAGCCAAACATTGTGTACACTAACATACTGGATTTGATTTTTCAAAATTGATCTTTGTCAACCTATTGTATATACATTTCTTACATGTCTTTACATATCTCCCCCATACATATGGCATGGTATGTACATAGCTTATCACTGTACATATATCAATATATTCTCTCTTATTTTCTCCATTGTCTCTTACTCCCTCTTTGACTTTTACTATCTCTTACTCACAATAATCTCCCCCTTTTTGACAATAATGCCAAAGATAATCATTCTTATATAGAGACAAAAAAATGTGAGAAAAAATTAGAATGTACCTTAAGAATGAGAGCCAATTTCTTATCCTAGTTCTCTTGCAAAATTTTGCAGGTGGAGAGAGCCACTTGAACTTCTGCAGAAAGTTCAATCATATGATTTGCTATAGAAAAATTGTTATCATGGATCAATGTTTTTGAATAAGAAATGTGCTTCTGCATTGTGTCCATGATAGGAAGGATCATGTTTTGGATGTCTAATAGTGTAGACTAGATCCTTTCTTCCTCTCTCAATAGTTCTACCTACATATCTGACAAGAATCTTATCTTTATGTGATGTGTGAAGCTTGAACTGGGGTCAAGCTACAACTTTTGAGCATTGACCTTCAAATCTTCATCAATTTTGTTCAATTTTGCCTTTATTTCTTTTGTGTACTCAGTAACATCACATAGCTTGGCAAAAAAGGATGTTACATTTGTAAAAGAATTTTTAAGATTTCTCAAAATTGAAGATAGTTCAACCTGCTTTATTGCAATGTGCTCAAGCACTTTATTATCAAATTTCTTCTCTGCCTTTTCTATAAGCTTCTCTTGACTAGAAGTGTCCTCATTGAACTTTTGTATGTCCTCTTCTAATTGTAACAAAATGTGTTGAGATGAATCCACATCAACACCTATTGCCTAAGTAATTATATTTTTAGCACTTACAATTATAGTGAATTCTTTATCTCTCTCATCTCTAATTTGTTTCTGCCTTGCTCTTTGCTCTAAATGCTGACTAACCAGTCTCATTTCATCAACTGTGGCAGTATCCAAATCTATCTTACGTATAATAATTTCCTTGTCCAAGTATATATCCTCATCAATTGCCTTGCTAGTAAGCAAAAGTTTTGGTGGAGTCTTTGGTTTTACTTCAGTGCTTACAATAGTTGATGAAGTTGGACTAGCAAAAAAAAATTGAATTGAGCTAACTGGAGGAAAACTGAGAGAGGTGCTAATTGTATCCAAAATTGATGTGCTTCTAGAAAATGAAGTATCAATAGGTAATGTACAAACTGGAATATTTACAACTGAAGTACTAAATAGAACAAAAATTGATGCAGTTGAAGCTATGGATGACAAAACTGTAGAACAAACTGACAAACTTACTGCACAAGCTACAATAGATGACTCAGGAGCTAATAAAGAGGGCTGCAGCTCGGTAGATGAAGTGCTTGATAGTTCCATTGAAGATACTTGCAGCTGGGAGATGACAGGTGATGATTGAGCTATTGATGTGGCAATTATGCTCACAGTCTCACTTGCAAAAGCTATCTCCATAGTAGATGTAATAGTCTTTGGTGGAGAGTGAGGAAGGGATGCAACAAATTTTGCTACAATTTTTACTGGATCTTCTTCATCCTTGTCTTCCTCTTCAGCTTCATCATCATCCTTTAGTGCTTGATAGTCCTTAACATCAAAAGTGGCACATGGACCATTATCTCCTTCATCATTGTCATTGTCATCATTATCATCTTTGATTTCTACAGGATCAATACTAGGCTTTTGTAGATGATAGATGTTCTTCCAAGTGTTTGTTGCATCTCTTACAACATGCTCAATGTCCTTAATTAAAATCAAACATGTGTGAAATCTAATCATCATTTTACCTTCATTGTTCTTCATTGCTGCCTTTATTTTTGCTTCAGTAAGACTCGGTAGAAGATTCTTCAAGGATTTCTCATATATGTCCTTGGCCGTTTGGGTGGCTGACTTCCACCTTGGATGCAATCTCACCAATAGCTCTTTGGATATTTGAGGGGCAAGCTGGTCTGTGGAGTATTTCCATTTTCCCATATTGTTAAGTACTAGTTCCTTAATCTGCATTTTCTCTGCATCAATCCTTGTTTCAAATTTCAATGCCTTGAAATTTGTGATGCTAGCTCCCTCTTCCATTTGTTTCAATCTTTCTTGGAAGGTTAGTTGGGGCTTGCTAAATACTACTTCACCTTTGTTCTTAGCTTTTTTCTCGCCTTGTGAAAATAGCTGCGGAGGCTTTAGGTGGCTTGGTAATGATTACCTTGCCCTTCTTTTTGACCGGCTCTACCTCCTTCTTTGATTCTTCCTCTATATCTTCTGGTTCTTGCTCCTCTTCTTCATCCTCATCTTTTTCTTTAGTAATCATTAGGGGCTTGGTAGCAATTTTTAACTTGGCAACCTTTCTCTTGCCTTTATTAATTACTTGAGGAAGTTTGATTTCAAGCTCAATTCTGACCTTTGCTTCATCATATGTTCCAAAAATTGGTTGCTTGGGATCTACTAGCTCATTCACCAGTGCTTCAATAATATCCACAGTTTCATCAATATTCACCTCATAAGGAAGAGGTTTCACCCATGCAACTCGTGGCCTAACTGCCTGAATGTATACTTTATCACAATCAACCATAAAGCATACATCATCTTTGTAGTCTTCAACCAATTTTGGTGGAATTCGAAACCTGTTATTCATCCTTTCCTTGAAATCTTCAAAATAATTATCCATGATGCTATCAAAGTTTACACCCATTTCTGCTACAAACTCATTTATCTGATATAGAATAGGAATATCTTTTCTCCACACAACAGTTCCTTTGGATGGAAATAATTTTTGTACATAGAAGAAAAGACATGTCAACAAAGAACCAAATTTTCAAGGGTTGTTCTTTGAAGTCCTAATGCTATCCATATTCTTGTTCAGTTGTATTAACAATAATTCTGATAGATCAAATTCCAAATTTTTCTTCACAACCTTGAATGCTAAATCCACGACCTCATAGGGCACACTGTTCAAACGACTCGAGCTATAAATTTTGTGAGCAATGACATGAATGCAAAAATTTAATTCAAAATCAGAAGCAATGCTAACCTTCAAACCTCTACCATCCCATTCAGCTAGGGTTTTCTTCTGAAGTTCATCCTAACCTAGGGTTTTGGTAGTTTTTGCTTTACTTAGCATGGGGAAACTAGTAATCTTATGAATCATTTTCTTGGTGATTAATACTGGCTGCTCTAACCATAGTTGACCATTGTGCACATGACTAAGGATGTACCTAATCCACTTAATCTGGAAACTTCTTGGCATATGTGAGATATGGGTTAATCCTTTGCTCTCTAGATGCTTATGCTTGGGTTTCAAAGAGCCATCAACACTCATTTCTCCTAGAGCATTGTCCATTTCTAGGTTTCCAGTCTCTTGAACAGAACATTTGAAATGAGTATGAATATCATTGATAAGAAGTACCTTTCGTGGAGTTTGTGATTGAGCTCCATTAGGGTCGAGTGATTCTGTAATTGCTGGAACTAGCTTGAAATTTGGTGCCTTCCACTCCACACGTTTAACTAGCATTTCTGAACCTCTTTTTTCCTTGGTGCTGCTGCTACTCCTGGATGCCATTGATGCTTGGTAAAAGATAGAATTTTTTTCAAACAAATCCTTCGCTAGAAAATCACCTGAAATTGCTTGGAATTTGCTTGAGTGCACCTGAAAATCTCTTAGCTCTAAAATCATGGTGAAGAATGAAGTCAAATTCTGCCTTTTTGACAAAAAAATTGTCATCAATGCTCGGTACAAAAGTAGCTGAGATGACATAGTGCTTGACAGGCTATCATTCATTCACTTGCTCACTAGAAGCTTGCAACTTAGTGATCAAACAAAATTTTTGTTACTCCCGCCCTAGCTCAGTTGAGTCTATAATTGACCTTGCTCGGTATGACTTGATTTCTTGTGACCCTTTGTATCTGAAATATTGATTGGATCTTTTGCTTTCTTTCATTTGGAACTGCTCTAGATATAGCTTGATGATATAGTTCCAGATCCTCCTTTATGAATCTAATTGGAAGTGGTGGAGTCACCCATTTCTTGAGTGACGTGGCCATCATTTGAACTATTTTTCTCGATAGATTTAGGAATCCACTATTGTCTCATTTGTTTCAGAATGTTATCAGCCTTAGCTTTCATTTTATCTTCAATTCTTCCTATATTCATGCAATTCTTGGCTATATGACCGAGTTTAGTGCATGTATAACATCTTACTGTTGTATCTCTTTTTCTCAAGTGATGCCTTGAGCAGTCTTTGCCAACGTGTCCATATTCTCCACAATAATGACATCTGCACTAGGTGTTGTAATCCCATCCAAAGATTGCCTTAACAAGTTGTTCAGCTAGATTGAATGATTTTGATTTGCATTGGAATGCCTTGTGACCATGCTTCTTGCATTTGTGGCATTTGCCTTCAAATTTTGGTTTTTCCTTGCATTCATTAGCTTTGTGACCATGTTGATTGCAGTTGTAGCATTTTCCATTGAATTTTTCTTTTCCATTACTCCAACATTTGTTTGATGTATGACCTAACTTACCATAGTGATTGCAAGTAGGTTTTTGATTCCTTTGAGCACCTTGTTTGGAAGATTCACCTTCTTCATTATATCCAAGTCTTGCTTTACCCTTTTGTCTATGAAGATTCTGCTCATTTTGCTGGTTTAATTGATTCATATCTTCTTGAGACTTCATCATTCTTTCAATAATTTTCTTTTTAGCATTTAGGTCATTTTCCAATCTTTCACTAATTTGTCTTTCAGTGATTAAATCAATCCTTAGGCTTTCATTTTTAGATCTTAGATTCATGATTTCTTCATTTGCATTGGATAGTTGATTGATAAGGCTTTGATTTGCATTGATCCTTTCATTTGTCTCATTTTTAGATTTTTTTCTTTGTTCCAAGATTTCACATAGCCTAATTGATTGGATTTCTTGTTCTCTTTTAAGTTTTCTTACTTCTTCTAGTAGAGAGCCATTCTTTGTTAGGAGTTCCTTGATCACCTCATTTGCTTCATTTGAGCTGCTTGATGGTAAAAGGTCTTCAATCTTTTCTTCAACATACTGATGGTCATTCATTTGTCTTGCAAGTTCCTTCCTTCTCTTCAGGGATTGAGAAAGATGCTCCTTTGCTTCTTTGAGTTGAGCCATGGCCATTTCCAGATCTAGCTTTTCAATTTCAATTGGTTTGTCAAGTCTGAATATCTCCATTTGTCCTTTAGATCTTTGCTCAAGCTGTCAAACTTTGTCCTGAGAACCACAATGCTCTGATACCAATTGTTGGAAATAATCAAGACTAACTATGTTACTGAGAGGGGAGGGGTGAATCAGTAACCTCAAAAACTTTAAATCAATTCAATACTTGATCCATACATCATTCATTCATCTAATCTACTGTATGCATGAGAAAGATAAACATTTACAACACATGAACACATAATTTTGGTGACCCAGAAACCTTCCAAATAGAAAGTAAAACTGGGGTGGGGATGATACCCACAAAACTTCACTACTACGGTATGAAGTTAGCCTGTTAGGGCTTACATTGATCACTTATGATGATCTACCCTGTTAAGAGCAATTTGGACTACTAGATCCACCTTGTTAGAGGATTTACAAACATACAATGAAGTATGCACTCTGTTAAGAGATTTATAAAAAGACTATTAAGTGTACCTTGTTAAAGGATTTACAAAACTAATTCACAGGTCTATTAAGATGAAATAGTGGATCTACTTACAACTTGATTGCTAATTAGATCCTTGAAGTATATATCACCTTTTGTGACTGATGAATCTTTACTGCTCCTTGTAGACCTTGTTGAATACTCTGCTCTGCTGTTGATTCCCTTTTATTACATTTCCATTCCTTAAAAAAATCTTCATATCAATTACATATAATATAATACATTACATATATACCATTCCAATAATTACAATTGCAAGGTCAATCAAAACACAAGTGAACAAAATATTACTGAGTTGGCCAAACAGTAGAAAACTCGGGTTCTTCAAGTTGACTTGGTAACCTTTTGATACTTGGCATCCACTACATTACTCGGCATCATCATGCACTTGGTAGAAGTAGAAGCTTGGTCCATACTAATCACACAACGTAGCTTGGAACTCGGTAGCCATTGGAGACTCGGTAAATATAATATCACTCGATAAAAATTGAATCCTTTGTTTACCTTGCTTTCACTTGGTAAACACTACATTTCCATCACACAAACTAATGACTTAGTAGACACTGTGAAGCTCAGTGAACACTATATGCTCGGTAGATACTGCTGGACTATACACTCATTCGATAGCTTCATGAATGCTCGGTATGAACTGCTAGACTACACACTCACTTGGTAGCTTCAGGAATGCTCGGTATGAACTACTTAAGTGATGAACCTACAAGGTAACCATTGAATGCTCGGTATACACTGTAGACTGAGTGATGAACTCGGTAATCATTCAGAATCAAATAAGTGTTGTTACTAGTGACAAATACAATATAATGCCAATAGGATACACTTCTTGAAGAAGTGGGTAATTATCTTGGAGATTTTGTAATGGTAGATGTTGAATCTTATAACATTACCCATTCTACCTATGCTTGTATTTTGGTTAATATTGATGCTTCCAATGAGCTTCATGTAGAGATTAACCTAAAGCATCATTAGTGTTCCTAGGTTAAACCATTTGAACAAAGCTAGTTCCTTTCAGATGTAGAAGGTGTTTTAAGAATAGGTATATTGCAACAAAATGTTGGCTAGAGAAAGCTAATTGAAAAAAGTCCTATTCATGGTGGAAATGTGTCTCTTCTTGGCACTACACTACTTTTAAGAGATCTTCTCTAGTAGGTGGGAAAGAAAATTTTAGTAACACTTCAGATTCGTATGCTACATAATTTGTTGAGGGTGTCATCCCTACTACTATTTTTTCAAATGGTATTCCTATTGTTTCTTTTGAGAAGATGATTTCTTTGGGATTCATCCCTGTTAATAGTAACCTTGATGGTTCTTCAGCTGATGTTGTCTCTATGTTATCTTCTAGTTCTAGAGACCTTATTGTCATTGCTCTGACTGGTTGTGATGACATGTCTTCTATTGCAGTCTCTTCTTCAAGTCATATCCCTAGAATCTTTATTGCCACTATTGTTGTTGGTTGTGTTTGTACTATGGATTTGATGGCTTGACATGTTGAGGCTATTAAGGTTAAAGATGGATGTATTCCAACAAAAGGAAAAAATTCTAAGAAATTCTCTCCTTCCTCTGATATGACCCTTAGATCTCATAAGAATGGATCCAAAGTGAAGTCCTAATCTAGGGACCGTTATTTCCAAACAGGGGACTTGATGTGGTTATAACATAAAATTAACATACGTTGTACCAATTTAGAAGGAAAGAGTTTTATTTAAAAATTAAAAAAAATTATATTAGCTTTTGTAATCAAATAAAATTTTAAATTTTTCATTTGGACATAATGGAATATTCAAGAAATTCAAATTTGAAATAAGAAGGAAAAATATTAAATCTAATTTTAGAAAATAATTAAAATTAAAAAATAATGTGTATTTATTTTAAGAATACAAGTATACAAAAGATTACAATCTACAACACCAAATGAGACTAAGTTCTTCTATAATTGCACTCCTTACATCATACGAGAAGACATCTCTCTTTCTCCCCATGTAGAGAGGATTGAATGAATATAATAACTAGTACATATTGCCATCATTCAAATTACTTTTCTACTAAAATTAAATATCCTCTTAAGTTTCTAAACAAGTCCCATTGGGCGATTGTGGTGATCTTGATCATGCAAATTAGCTATGAAAAAACATTATAGAATTTAGAAGATGTAAAGAAAACATATGAAAAAAAATAATTTTTTTTTTGACATATCCACAATGATATGCCATGTTTCCTCCTTTGAACACTCCAGTATTTTCTAATTTAGGTTATGGTTGTGAATGATTGTTGAAGTCTCAAATGTTCTATCAACAAACAAAAATTAGTAGAAATTATTATATGAGTTTCATCAAGCAAACATTTTACAAATCTTATAATTCAAATACCATGTTTATTTTAGATTCATAATGTCCATTCCTTAGCATTCTTACTCTCCTTTGTTGTATATCTTTTGTATACCCATTGCGCAACCAAACTATAATTGCTACTTGTTAGAGTAAATAATTATTATTTATGCTTTTACTTAAGTTTACTTAGGTTAAATGCATTTATTTATTAGTTGTAGTCTAGGAGTTGTTGACAACACGAGAGTTTGTTTCTGTCTAAGTCATACTTATCTTCTCACCTTGATCAAGGATATCCCACCTTTTGTGGATGTATGCTTAGTTGTCAACCTTATCTTCTAGCACTTTCTAGCTTGTTCTACAAGCTTCCTAGAGGCCTTTATAAATAGGCTCTACTTTTCATATCAATATTGCATAGCAATTCTTTTTCCATTGTTGTAATATTTTCTCTCTTAGTCTATTTAGTTTCTCCAAGCACCACCCTTTCTTCTTTGGTTTCTCTTTAGCAGGTTATTTGCATGCAAGTGATCTTGGTGAGTTATGAAGTTGGCTTTCATCAACTTCTACATAGTATCAGAACCTCCCTGTTGCTTCCTAGTTCAAAAGATTTTTGAAGCCATGATTTAGAGACACAAACCCAGTTTGTTTGTAATTTTTTCTTCAATTGGAAGAAAGAGCATTTTTTTGGAGCACTTTGGGCCTAAACGGACACTAACATTGAGTTCAGAAGGCCCATTATAGTCAAGATTCATATAAAATTTGTCCATTTTGTACAAAGTTGCTTTGGGAGGCAAATTATTTTTATTTGGGAGGTCATACGAACTTGTACAAACAAGTTTTTTTAAAAATATATAAATATATATATATATATTTTGTAGGGTTGCTCAGTGGCCACCACCATGCCACTGTGGCCTGCTAGTGCGCAGCTCAGGTGCCACCGCTACCGGTAGCGCAAGTGTGACTGTAGTCGATCGCACCACCAACCCTCCACCCTCCAGGCACTGCCACTAGAGCTCGCCGCCCTTATGGCCACCGCCGCCAGAGGTGCTCTTCGAGCTACTACTATTGTGGCCCATTACAGTTGCTGACACATGTACATTTCCTGCACGTGCCATGTGGCCACGCCACATCATGCAGCCATATTGCCACATAGATGCCATGTGGTAGTCTTTTTTCCGCAACAGCCCCCTCGCCGTCAAATTTAAGGTCATGAAATCCCGATGTCAGTATGATGTCAACACTGCATCAACACACTTGCAAGCTCTCCAGGTCCCTGTTTAACCTACTCATTTTTTTGGCCATAACTTGAGCATACAGAGGTATTTTTATGATCTGAAAGAAGCACTAGAAAGCTGGTTCTAAGATGGAGACACTAGTGCATGTATTTTGTTTTTTTGATGTAGTTTTGTTACTTGTTTTTATAGTCAAAGTTGCATGTTCTATTTTCACTTCGGCGAGCTTATCTTATGCGTCCCATCTCCATTTTTGTAAAATGTTATATTTTTGGAAAGGTGGTTCTATCATCTTTTCAAAAATGCTATCATTTCGTTCAAATTCTACCTCATGCTCTTTCTATCATGTTTTTGGCATTTTTTCTCTATGGTGGATATCTTGAGTGTTCCAGATTCGAGGATTGTTTTCATGGCATGGGATCTTTTTTTTTGGGCTATACTATCTTTTTTTATCAACTTTTTTCTCTTTTTGAGCATTGTTGATATCATTTGTAAGCATCTTTTTAAAATACACTAAGATAAAGTGCCACTCTTTCATTTTGAGTTCATGAACGTTGTCTTGAGATAGTTGTACTTGCACTATTTTATAAAGTGCCATGGGGGGGTTAGTTGTATGCCATTTTTTGCCTTCTTCCTTTGTCAAGTGAGTGTTCCTTCCACGACATTAGCCCCATGATGTGTCGATGGCATGTGCCTTTATAGGTGTTTGTACCTCTTCCTCTCTATCATTGTTCTTGGTTCTTTCTGCAGAGGATTTTGGCCCACTTTTTTAGTTGCCTGTCACCTTACCTAGTCTGCATTAATGGGGAGTTATTTTGTTGTTTCTAATGCTTCCTTGGTTCGATGATTCAATAGTGTGAGCTAGATGTATTTAGTATTTGATCCTTTATACTAGGCGATTGCAGTAGCTGGCTACCTATGCATTTCGGTGAGATGGATCATCTACCATATAGACACTCTCAGTTTGCAACTTCTATTTCTGTGGAGGTTCTTCAGATCACTGGTTTCTTTTTGATAGATTTTTTGGCTTCTTCATGCTTTAGTGATGTTCTTGATGATCATCTCTTGTTCCTATTTTCTGGGACATTCTTCTAGTTGGAGGCTTCTTTAGTCCTTCACTAGGTTTTGTCTTACCTCTTTTTGGGGGAGGGTTTTTCCCATATGGTTTTCTCCCTTTCCCCATTTTCCATTTATTCATGGGTACCTAACATGGCCTAGTTGTTGGGACCTATTCTGCATTTCATCTTAGCTTTTCGTAAGCTTAAGTACATTCCCCTAAGTTGCACTTAAGGGGGGGTGTTAGAGGAAATAATTATTATTTATGCTTTTACTTAAGTTTACTTAGGTTAAATGTATTTATTTATAAGTTGTAGTCTAGGAGTTGTTGACAACATGGGAGTTTGTTCCTGTGTAAGTCATACTTATCTTCTCACCTTGATCGAGGATATCCCACTTTTTGTGGACGTACGCTTAGTTGTCAACCTTATCTCCTAGCACTTTCTAGCTTGTTCTACAAGCTTCCTAGAGGCCTTTATAAATAGATTCTCCTATTGTAATTTTATATCTTTTCATATCAATATTGCATATCAATTCTTTTTCCATTGTTGCAATATTTTCTTTCTCAATCCATTTAGTTTCTCCAAGCTCCACCCTTCCTTTTTTGGTTTCTCTTCAACAGGTTATTTGCATGCAGGTGATCTTGGCAAGCTATGAATTTGGCTTTCATCAACTTCTACACTAGTAATAAGTAGTTGCATGCTTTTGTGCTTGTAACAATAAGCTGATCGATACTAGATAATAAAATTATTTTTGAAAATATAATCTTATTTTAATAAAGTAAATTATTGATAATTTTCAATTTAAATCATATTAAAAATATTTTTAAAAAATGAAATTAAATATTTATTTATATTAAATTTTTGATATATGAATAAAATAATTACTAAAAAAATCTACTATAAAAAATTAAAAGAAGAATGCATAATGTTTGATTAAAAAAAAGTGTGATTTAGATGTCATGGCCCTTTTTTTTAAAATTTTCTCATTTTAAATAAAAAGTTTTGTTTCCATAATAAAACAAAATAATTCTGTAAGTATAGAATTTAGATGCCATGACTATAATTTTAATTTTTCCTTCAACACAACAACTACAATAGGAGGGAACTAGTTTTATATACTAGTGATTCATAATGTCCATTTGTAGCATTCTTACTCTTTTTTTGTTTTTGAATTAAAAAGTAGCCAAAACAAGAGGGCTAGCCATTAAAACAAACAAATTGATCCACAACCAACAGATTACCCCCTACCACTTTTAACACAAAACATTGCTCAGAAGCACGAAGATAAAATTATCAACAAACATTAAACAACTATTGCTTGTACTAGGCAAGAGCCTACAACACAATGGTAAACTGTGAGCCTCTTATTGAAGAGGTCTTGGGTTTGAATCTACTTATGATTGTACTTAATAAATAATAATAATAATAAATTAATTACAACACATAATAATTAATCTTGGCTTTGGCCTCTTACCCATCCAAAAAAAATGGTTGCCTATACTAAAACTAAGAAAGCATAAAAAAAAAGGTGCAACCACCTTAAACCCAACAAAGTTTGACAACCAAAAAATTAAAAAACATAGAGAGCCAGGAGGAAAAGGCCCTAGGGCTTCTTGGCATCCTTCCCCTTAAGGAGGATTTTTGCTCAGTCTTCAACAAGGAAGTCGAACAACATTCTGGAGTCCTCATTGGTCAAATCACCCTCTTGGTCCTTTAGCAAATGTAACATCGTAGTAGTAGCATGCGTCACCTTGAAAGTGGATTTAGCCAAGAGACACATTCTTTTCTCCATGGCATAGATTCTCTCTCACAACTCATTTCCAACCATCTTCCAGACCTCCTTAGTGACCTCCTACTTGCCACATTGGTAGCCATCCACCTGCTCCTTAGTGACATCTTGCACTATCAAGGGGTTAGGTATAATATTATCCTTGGTATAAACCCTAGTAGGAGAGGAAACCATAATATGAGATGGCACTCTATCCACAGTATCAGGGAACTGGTCCTGAGTGAGGTCCACACATCCCATCACTATGGAGGCTCAAACATGTGTCATCTCTTTCCCCCCTTTAATCACACCTCCTGAGCTAGACCTTGAGGAATCAGAAACCTGCACTTCCTCCTCCTCCATATTCCCCCACCAAAATTTGAAGACTTTTGTTTAATCCTTTGTTTAGGGTGGCCCATTTCCTTCAAATCTAAATCTGAATCCTACGAGGCCCTAGATCTTAGCTTCCTTTTTGCATTGGATTTCACAATCTTCCCCAAACTCCTACCACATCTCCTCTCATCCTTAGAGTCCTTCGGTTCCTTCTCTTTTCCTTTTTCTAACTGCACTTTTTTACTCGGGAGAGAGCTTCGTCTCCACAGGGGACCCACTAGGCAAAGGTTGGGGGTAGGGGCTTTGGGACCCATGATCCTAAGAGGAATTTGTTGGGGGTGAGGGTTGGGGGAAGCAGGGATATCAATCTCAACAATCCTCGGGGGGACCAAAGCAAGGTGGAATTGATAAAGATGGAACATCAACCCTTGATGCAGAATGGTATAATTAACCCCCTTCCTCATTTTTTCTTTAACATTGACAACCATATCAACCAAATCATGTAACAGAAAAAATGGAATAAAAATGTAATCATGATGGTGGAAATGGTTCAGAAGAGGTAAATGGTAATAATAGCAAATACCATACCCCCCTTCAAGTGTTAAATACTTCATTAACACTAGATAGACTTCGTTCCATGGCTTTGAAAGCTTCTTCCTCATAAACCCTCCTCTGTGGCGAATGGGTTCCTCACCCTCTAGGAAGAAATGATTCAAACTTGCTTCATCACTTTTTTCCATTTCCTTTCCTTCATAGCAAGACCAGTTGCTAGAGACATAACTTCCTCTGAAATATGAAACAAGATACCATTAACCATGACTTTTCTATCCTCCTAAGAATTAACGAACTGCAGGGAATAACTTACATCATATCTATTTAGTGCCTACATGAATGGGATAAATCCTCCCTCCTTCAACATATACCAAACTTGCAGTTTCCTTGCACTATCCTCTATCATAGAAGGTTCAATTCACATAAGAACACCCCCCCATCTCTGCAATTTTCCCTAAAAGTCTCTCCTTATCCCAAACCTAGAGGCAATTACTAAGAATGTAGTCACATTTAGGTGCAGAAATAGTGGGCCTTAAGTATTCATAAAGGCCTTTATTGCTATGAATAGTTGCATCCCATCTAGACATAGTTGTCACGTATCGACTGCCTTTATCTCGACTCCAGTCTTTTCCATCATTCCCAATAAGCCCAAACCATTTAAAATTTGAACTTTTGCTCATCACAAAGTACAAAGACATGCACAAAAAAATCATTAAAAATACACTCATATCAAACTTCGATATTCTTTCCATTTTGGACCATGCAAATTTATTATCACAAGTACTGTTTTCGCCATTCCTTGCCATCTATCCATAATGACTCTGTCCCATCCACCGACTTAGCAACGAGTCACTATAATTAAAAAAAACCTCCAACTAGACTTCGTCATGCTTAATTTCTTTAATCACTAAATCTCTTACCAAGTTTGGTAAGGCTTTAAATTCCCCCCAACACCGTATGTCCTTCACATTTAGACCTAATGCCGCCATGCCATCAGATATATATATATATATCTCATTTATCTCCCATATCACATTTAGAATCTATCACCATCTCTATTACACTGTATATACTTTCCCCTCTCCATGTACTCATTGGATACCAAAGTGCAATTGCTAGTAACTAGGCTTTTGTATTTAGAACGATAAGGTGTTGATAATAAAAATATAATCTTATTTGAATAAACAAAATTATTAATAATTTTTAATTTATATAATATTAAAAAATCTATTAATTAGACTACCAAATATTATTTATTTATATTCGATTTATCATATATGAATAAAATAATTATTTTTAAAAAAATCTATTATGAAAAATTAAAACTAGAAATATAAAAAATAACATCTAAATTAATTTAAGAAATAAATTAAAATAATTTAAAAATTAAAACTTAAATCAAATTTACAAATAAAAATAAATAAAAAATAAAGAGAAAAAAATAAAAAATGAAAATAATAGCTAATTAATTTTCTATATAAATAAGAAACTAAAATAAGAATTAAAAGTACTAATTTTTTTTTAGAAAAAGCAAAAAGTGGATACATAAAATAAAAAAGAAAGGAAGAAAGAAAGAAGAAGTCAAAATTAAAATATTAAAAATAAAAGTAATTAAAAAAAATAGAAATAACAAGTAATCAAGTGGGAGCTAAAAAAATAAGAGTCCAAAAGAGATAACTAATTTTTTTAAAAAAAGTAAAAAGTAGAAAAAAGAAAAAAGAAAAAAGAAAAAGAAAAAACGGTAAGAATTAAAAGATTAAAAATAAAGGTAATTTAAAAAAATGGAAATAACATGCAATTAAGTAGGAAAGACGAGAGTTCAAAAGAGATAACTAAATTTTTACAAAAACGCAAAAAGTGGATACATAATTTTTTAAAATAAAATCAAAAATTGAAGATTTAAAATAAAAGTAATTTTAAAAAATAGAATAAAAACAACACATGCATAATGCTATCAAAATTTGATGGTCGTATTGGTTATTTTGGTGCTTTTGAATTGTATATGATTAGTTAAAAAATTGTAAGTCCATATATAGTTTGATAGCCAAATTTTTTAGAGAATCCTCAATATGGCAAGTAAATTTATTACTAAATCATCAATATTTGTTATAGGTAACTTAGTATTATATTTAATATTATACATAAATGAGATTTCATTGTATGTATAATATATATATATGTAAATATATAATATTTTATATTATAGATGTTTCTATTTTTTTTCTTCGAGTTTAGTTATGTTTCTATTTTGGTCATCATAAAAAAATCATATATACGCAGGGGTGACGTCAAATTCCAAAGTGCACCCTATCATGAATATTTTTTATGATAGTTTTGTCACGATAATACTTTTCATTGGTTGTCATTTTATTTTTAATAATTTAATAATTCTTGTAAATTTTAATATTTAATTATATATATAAATTAGTAATATTTACAATTTGAAATAAAAGAAAAAAAAAAAAACTGTTATCTGGAAATTTCTACATTTATATATTTGATAAAATAATATAAGTTTCTACAAAAATTCCACCAGACGCATGCATAGATAGATTTTCTATCTTAAATGATTTGTAAGGAATAAAATATTCTGAAAGTGTGCTTTTCCTATGCTTTATTAAAATCTTTCAATCATTCTTCTTTTCCTATCTTTCAATGAAATCTTTCATCCGAATATTCTTCTTTTCCATCTTTCATTGAAATCTTGCATTCATTTTCTAATCGGCGGGAGAATGAGTAGCACAAGAGCAACATCAACAGCCCGCGAGGGCACTGGGAAGCCGTATGACTGCAGAGACCAGCTTCTGAAAATTCAAAGGGATGTGCAGAGGAGATGGGAAGAAGGTGAGGTGTTCAATGCCGATGCAGGTCCTGAACCCCCTGCAGAAGGTGAGAAATATTTTGGGAACTTCCCTTACCCTTATATGAATGGTTCTCTACATTTAGGTCATGCATTTTCCCTCTCCAAATTGGAGTTTGCTTCAGCATACCATAGATTGAGGGGCAGTAATGTTCTCTTCCCCTTTGCCTTTCACTGCACCGGATGCCCATCAAGGCCTGTGCTGATAAACTGGATAATGAGATTACACAGTTTGGAGATCCTCCAGTGTTTCCTACTGATAACAACGATGAAGTAGTCGAAGAACAACCACCATCTGAACAACAATTCAAGAGCAAAAGGTCCAAATCTTCAGCGAAGAAAGGGTCTGCAAAGTACCAGTGGCAAATAATGCAGAGCTTCGGATTACAAGACAAAGAGATTGCCCAATTTAGGGATCCTCATCATTGGCTCACCTACTTTCCTCCCATGGCAATAGAAGATCTAAAAATGTTTGGAGTAGGAGTTGATTGGAGACGCTGCTTTATCACCACAGACATGAATCCATTTTATGATTCCTTTGTGCGATGGCAAATGAGGGTTTTGAAAGATATGGGAAAAATTGTGAAGGATATGCGCTATACCATCTATTCTCCTTTAGATGGACAGCCTTGTGCGGATCATGACAGAGCCTCAGGTGAAGGCGTACAACCACAAGAGTACACCCTTATTAAAATGGAAGTGATTCCGCCTTTCACCGGGAGATTGGAGATTTTGGAAGGTAGGAATGTGTTTCTGGCTGCAGCAACATTGAGACCGGAAACAATGTACGATCAGACAAATGCTTGGGCATTGCCTGATGGCAGGTATGGGGCATTTGAAATCAATGACAGAGACGTCTTTATTATCACTCAGAGGGCTGCCCTTAATCTCGCTTACCAACATATGTCCAAGGTCCCCAAAAGGCCATCATGCCTGGTTGAGTTGACTAGACATGACTTAATTGGTCTTCCATTGAGGGCTCCTCTTGCAGCTAATGATGACGTTGTTTATGCCCTTCCCATGCTTACAATTCTAACCGACAAAGGAATAGGTATAGTAACCAGTGTGCCCAGTGATTCCCCCGATGATTATATGGCCCTGTTAGATTTGAAGGGGAAAATGCTAGTGGGGGAGTTCAAGGGCATGGAAGTACCAAAATCTTTAATTGGGAAAAAGCTTTTGGAGACAGGGAAAGCAGTCATGTACAGTGAACCTGAGAGAAAAGTGATCTCCAGGTCAGGTGATGAATGTGTTGTAGCCCTGACTGACCAATGGTATGTAACATATGGTGAACCCGAGTGGAGAGCAAAGGCCCAGCAATGTTTGGCAAAGATGGGGCTTTATCATGACGAAGCCAGGCATGGATTCGAGCATACACTGGGCTGGCTCAATCAATGGGCCTGTTCTAGATCATTTGGCCTTGGAACAAGAATTCCATGGGATGAACAGTTTCTTGTTGAATCTTTATCAGACTCCACACTATACATGGCCTATTACACTGTTGCTCACCTTTTACAAAATGGGGACATCTATGGCAAGACTGCCACTACAATAAAAGCCGAGCAGATGACAGACCAAGTTTGGAATTATATATTTTGTGGGGGTCCTTTTCCACACTCGGATATTCCTGCTGACTTGCTAAAGCGCATGAAGAAAGAATTTGAGTACTGGTACCCCTTTGATTTGCGAGTTTCTGGTAAGGATTTGATTCAAAACCATCTCAGCTTTTGCATTTATAACCACACAGCAATATTGCCAGAGGAGAAATGGCCACGTTCATTTAGGTGTAATGGGCATCTTATGCTCAACTCCAAAAAGATGTCAAAGTCTACAGGCAATTTCAGAACTTTACGTCAAGCAATAGAGGACTTCTCTTCAGACGCTACTCGATATTCTTTGGCTGATGCAGGTGATCGAATGGATGATGCCAATTTTGCTTTTGAGACTGCTAATACTGCAATTCTCCGACTTACAAAAGAGATCAAATGGATGCAGGGGATTTTGGCTTCAGCAGAATTCTTGAGGCAAGGCTCCCCTTCTACTTATGCAGACAGGGTGTTTTCTAATGAAATAAACGTTGCCATCGAGCTGACTGAAAAGAAGTACAACACAATGATGTTTAGGGAGGCATTGAAGACTGGTTTCTATGATCTTCAGGCAGCTCGGGATGAGTACAGGTTGTCCTGTCGTTTAGATGGCATGAATCGAGACTTACTATGGCGCTTCATGGATGTCCAGACACGGCTAATTACTCCCATATGTCCTCATTATGCAGAGCATGTATGGAAAGAAATTTTAAAGAGGGAAGGATTTGCTGTCAAATCAGGGTGGCCAACTGCAGAGCCACCGGACCTTACACTCCAACGTGCTAATAAGTATTTGCAGGACACAATTGTTTCCATGAGGAAGCAGATGTCTGCTCCTAAGAAGGATACTTTAAAGCCATCGATAGGATTGCTCTATGTTGAAGAGGAATACAAAGATTGGAAGGCAGTATGTCTGAGGATTCTCCAGGATGAGTATAATAGAAACAGCCACTCTTTTGGTCCAGACCAGGAAACATTAGCTGCTATTGGAAGACATTCTGATCTTAAGCAACTACTTAAACAGTGCATGTCGTTTGTGAGGTCTAAAAAGAATGAGACTCTTGATGTTGGGCCCCAAGCACTAGGTTTGAAGTTGCCTTTTGGTGAGATCCAAGTCCTTGAAGAAAATGTGGAGTTAATCAAGAGGCAAATAGGCCTTGATGAATTAGAGGTATTATCTGCAGCGGATGAAAATGCTAAGCACAGAGCCGGTCCTCATGTTTCAGTGTTGAAGCAGACACCTCCTTGGCCAGGAAATCCGACTTCAGTCTTTATGACTGCTTCAAATTCTGAGCAAAATTCTGGAAACGAATTTGGCACATTGTCCTGAGTGAGTTGGGTCAAGTTTTAAGATGCGATCAACTTTTGCTTTCAATTGTTAATTATATTTCAATGCAGCTTTCCTTTAATGCAGTTTCAGAGTAAATTTGTAGGAACTGCTCTTGCTCATTGCTATTGACCCAAGTGATGATTGATTGCATGCAGTTGAAACGTGGTCATTAAGTCTTTCAGAGACTTTTCAATGTCAAGGAAGAAGGCTTTGAAAAAGCTCTGCTGGATGATTATGAAAGATTGGAGATCGAAGAGCAGAGGAGTATAGGGCAGGATTTGAGCGCCATGAGAAGCTCCGCTCCATGTGAGCAGAGCTAATAAATTAAAGCCATGAAGAGAATCATAGTTTTTTAAAAATAAAAATAGTACTTAAATCATTCATTATTATTACTAATTGTTCTGTTCTTATGCTATGTTGAACTGTGAGCTTTTTTATATAAGTAAATTTCGTTGTATGCCAATTTTGTTTTTTCCGTTTTACATTTATGATTAGGTAATAGTTTATTTTAATGTCAACATTTATAATTGTAACATTTCTAATTTATAAATAATGTTTAATTAAGTGATTTTGATTGGATGCTTTTAGCTATTGTTTAGAAATTAATTATTAACACATTTTTATTTTTAAACAAAAGGCATAAAGAGTCTATAAATTTATTAATAATAAAGAAGTGTCTACATCATAATTCATAATAGCTATCGAGCCTTTACAACTTTAATCCAAAACACTGACTAGGCACACCAATCAACCACTATGATTGACAATGAGTCACATTTCTAAAAATGAGCGTACAACTGATTAATCATAAAGAGTTGCCAAATTGTCAATACCAAGACGCACCAAAAGCCAACCCCAATGATGACTTGGATAGACAACCAAAACAATATGGCGGAATGCTTAGATAGTAGTAGTAGTAGTAGTATATATATATATATATACATACATACATACATACATATATACATACATATATATATATATACATACATATATACATACATATATGTATACATATATACATACATACATATATACATATATATATGTATGTATGTATATATGTATACATATATGTATGTATATATGTATGTATATATATATATATGTATGTATATATGTATGTATGTATGTATGTATATATATATATATATACCTATCATACCTAGATGGATGAATGATGAAGTAAATAGGTGTCTTCTTGATCAACAATATGAAAAAGAGTTGGGAATAAAACTTGATTTTCAGAATTAAGAACAATATTCACCAAACCTTTATCAATTGCCATATTTGTCATGTAGTCAGCCAATCTATTACCGTCTCTATATGTGTGAGAAATCACATAAGAGCAAAACTTGTCCAACAATATCCAACACTTTTGAAGAATATAATGTAATTTCCAGTTCTGACATGATCTATATTGAACAACTTGAATTATGAGATGAGAATCCCCCTCAATATGGATCTCTAAAAAACCTAGCCAATTCCCATTTGAATACCTTTAAGAATTATCTTTTGTTTCAACAATTATATATCAATTTTTTTGTGAAAAATGAAGATGTGAAATTTTATTCATTTATTTTTTACTTATTTTGGTTGTTAGCTCATTCTATATTTTTTTAGTTAGTACTACTATCTCTATTTTTAATTTAGATTTGAATTTGTTTTAAATGATTTTTTGCGAAGTAAGCATAATAATTTATATTTTAAATATTATTTTCAAAATTACACAAAATATAAATCCATTAATTGCATTAAATATTGTTGGTAAACAGATTTGTCACAGAAGAATTTGCCCAATGGAGTGTATGCGGCAAATCGTTCACAACAGTTGGATAGGCCCTTTATATCCGGCCTTCCTCTGCGTTTGGAGGGGCAGCTCCCTCGTAAGATATAATTTTTAAAGGGTTTTTCAATCAAAGAATCTAAAACTTCAAAATTTAAGAGAAAGTTATGGAAGGTGAATGCACCACGCGCCCTCACAACCTTCGGAGACTAACAAGATCGATAATAGAGATACCCAAGAACTACGCTTGAAAGCAACCTGTATTATTAAGCACATTCATTATCATTCGTAAACACTCGCATATCACCATGAGAATGTCCACTACAACGTATAACAATTTGGATTTTAAAATAAGAAACCCAAAGTAGATCCCATTTCATTTCTTTGCACCAAGAAAAGCAATAGAGATTTTTCAATTCAGAGATAAAAAGTGTACATACTTTCCAAAATTTATCCCTAGATCAAAATTTCAGCATAGTGTTCCCTTATTTTTCCAACCCCCCAAAAGTCCTTTTTACAAGCCCAAAGGTGTCCTTATATAGACATAGAGGTTAATAACTACCTCTTTGAGGTTAATAACCACCTCCGAAACACAAAATTTTGGAAGGTTAATTAACCTTAAGAAAATTAACCTATACAAGGAAACTTGCAAAAACAAACTTTAGCTAGAATTCCTGAAAACGTTTGCATATACAATCACTAATTCTTCTAGCTATTAGCCCTATCTATCAGGACACAATTGATCTGTCTCGGAAAGCCCTGTAAGCATCTTGGACGAGTATCATTGATTCATAGTTCGGAATGAACACGTTTTCCATCTTGAGTTTGGCTGTGAGATATCTATCTTGGATTTCTTCTGACTCCTGCCGGTAGGCTAAAATGTTACAATCTCCCAACGTGACTGCAACCAGGCTAAGCTTCATCATAGTTTCAGCATCTGACACACGGTTCTCTATTTCTGAATGAATTTGAATGCTGAAAGAATCAAGGAGAAACTGACAATTAACATGCTGAAGATCACTTACTGGCATCCCACCTGTGATAGTAGAGATTAATTCATCTGTACTTTTTGCTTTCAGCTGCTCCAAAGAGGTTATTAACTTTTCAAACTCAATGATCCCTTTGTTGATGTTTATCATCTTCCAACCAACACTTTTACTCCAGATACGTATTTGGTTGTCACTCGGATCAGCAATAATTTTCTCAAGGAGTAGGGTGCCCGTATCCAACTTGGCTATTTCCTTTAATTCATCGGCTACTTTTTGCCAGTTGGATTTATGTTCTTTGCTATTTTCCAGCTCCTTAGAAATTTCCTGTACCTGCGTGATGGCTTTCCCACATATCTCCTTTACTCCAGTTATAAGTTTTGAAGCATCTTCTATCATCCTGTTTATCCAAGCCTCGATCATTAAACTATATGACTTTTGTTGGTCAATTCTTTGAACAATAGTATGATCTAAAATACCATCAAGTCTTGTTGGAACTGGCGGGGTGGCCATGACTTGGGTATTAGAAGGGTTGCTGATTGAATTAACATAAGCTACCATCATTTGAAGTTGTTCTTTGAGTTGCTCTTTGGCTCTTCTCTCTTTCTTCGCCCTTTGCAACATCTGAGCAGCAATCAATTCAAAATTTTGAAACTCTCTTTCCGCATTAGAAGGACCAAGGTCAACGTTTTCTAGAATAAAATCTGATTCAGATGCTTCATCAACATTCTTTTCAACTATAGGCTTGGCTAATTCTACATACAGATTGCCTGAAGTTTTATCAATAGCTAACCTGGACATCACTTTGGTCTTTTTCGCCTTAGGAGGCTTCTGAAGAATGCTAGAGACCATATCAAACGGAGGCGGAACCAACTGAACAACATTCTTCCTCTTCTGAAGACTATCCTGGAACCATGAATGTGTAACCTTTGAAATTTGTTCGGCACCTGTTACATTTTCAGCAACCATTATTAAGTCCTCCGAATTAGATAACGGGTCATCCAACTGTGTAATGTCTATTATGGGCGCATTAGGAGGAGGAAGACTCAAGTGAGGAATTGCTACATCACGAGGGGATGTAACCGGAACATGTGATTCAACAATTTGAGGGCTTCTTTGGTCTTTTTCATTCCTTCTACCTTTCATTTTTGTCCTTTTCCTTTGTACTGTAAACTTATCTGGCTGATTCAAATTTTCATCTTGATCTTGAACATCTATCTTCTCACTAGAAGTGGCCTCTATTGCCATTTGAGACGATTCCCCTGTATTATTTCTCCCTTCTTCATTTTGAGATTCACCAGTTGCTTTTTCGATTCTGATTTTACTAATCCAGTCTCTCGTTCTTCTAAGAACATAGGAAGACCTCTCTTTCAAACTTTTCAATTCGGGAATTGACCAATCAATAGGAGGGAGCTCTAGTAATTCAATCTTCTCGTAATAATAAGGATCAACCAAAGAAACTTCATCATCATCTATGCCTGTTACATCAATGTCTAACTTGAAGTTTATTATCTGCCGTACTGTAAGCCGCATCCAATCCCTCTTCCTGACTTCGAAGTCATTTTCGCAATCCTCCCAAAAGTCTTCCAGAGCCGGGAAGTGACCAAGACTAGGATTTAACTTCAATTCATTCACAGCATAGCCCTTACTATCATAAGGGAAACACATCGTGTAAGGATGCAAATTTATCGTGGCGATAGATCTTTCAATGTTCCTGGCATCTGACGCAGTGTCACAACTATAATATCCGATGCCGATAGGGAAAGTTATTTCATCTGTCCTCTTGTTCCTGCAAAGTTTGTTGATTTGATTAATTTGCCTGCACATTTCAATTAAGACTAGTTTATCATCAACAAATCTAGGTAGCATCAACGGACATCCATCATAGGCAGCCAACCGGATATAAGTAAACTTCGGAAATTGTATAAAAACACTTCCATATTTTTGCACTTTCATTGCTGCTTCCGGTGAAATCCTGAGCCCAATGTTCCCCTGAATTTCCCTTACAGTTAGCATGGTGAATGCGTCATTCACTCTTCTGAAATGGTGTAGGCTATTATCATACTGAATTTGAGGAAGATAATCATAAATGATGGTCGTGTCATTATAAATGCCCTGCCGGTTAAGTCCTGGCCAACCTTTGGTACTTGCGATGGCGTAAAAAAGGTATGAAGTCATATAAAATTAGTCATTTTCCCGAATTCCCATGAGCTGTCTGTGCAGTGAGTCACTGATAATTTCAGCCCAATCAATGTATTGTTTTCCTTCACAGACAATATTAATGAATAGAAACATCCAACCTTCAAACTCGTGTGAATCCCAGAGACCAACGATCCTGCTCAACAAAATAACCATGTTCGCTACATCTTCTTTCAGCGATGATCTGTGAATGGATTTTCCTAATTGAGATTTGCCTCTTCTCGGTTAGAAGAACCACGATCTTGCCACAGTATTTAAACATTGAGTTTGATTGGCAGTAAAATATTCCTTGGCAGTTCTTAGATTAATGTTGGCATATTGCATCCTAGCGAGCAATCGAAAAATGATAGCAATAGATGCAGGATCCAGGCGGGCAATTGTTTCATCGTTCGGCGAAAGAACTTCTCTAGTGCTGGGATGATAAGCCTTCATGCATTCCAACACTAACTCTGGGCATTGTACGGAGATGGGATGCCCGCCTACTTGGGCCAAGCCACTGTCCAATATTTTTCCAGCTAATGGAGTCTTTTCTTCATTCGCAAGAGATGACCAGAAATCTTGAAGACAAACATTTCCCAAAATGGTATCACCAATATCTGGAAGTGTATTTCTTAAAACAGGAGCATAATCCGGCCTTTGATACTTGTACTTCATAGTTGATTTCCGATCTTTTTCTCAAATATGCCGAGTTACAAAGAAAATAAGAATGTTGATTCGAACTTGGGTAACTTAATGAGTGGAGGTTCCAAAGTTCCAGAAACAGCCCAATGCTAACGCCCTTTCCTTACTACTTGTATCCCACCATAGCAACTGTGGGTTCCTGTCCAAATAAGAGACCTAATTCTTTCAATAGTAGGTATAGCGGCAGAGAAGCAGTTTCCCTTCTTTTAACACTCACATGAGTTCCATTCAGAAATGGTACCCATCAATTTAAATGTAGCCCACATGGTGCGAACAAGCTTTTCATCGTAATCCAACAAGAAATGAAAATACATGGCGCCATACATGTTAGACCTCACTCACCTCCGGTTCACATCTACTGTCCTTCCTTCGAAAGAGAAGTGTCTAAAAACAAAGTAGTCCCATTTCGCCCACCGAGATTGCGTTACCAGTTCTGGCGGATCATTAATGGCGGTTCATCCATGGTTGATTGTGTTTCTTTGCAAAGCGTGAGGCAAAATTGCACCACTATTGCGATACATAATGAGCGTGTTTCAATCGACAGCCATCTTCCTGCATTCGGCCTGTGGTTATTTGCAAGAAATTGCTAACTGACATGAACATGGCAGCAAGTTTGTTATGGAGCGGATTTGACTCAAAAATGGCCGCAAAATGAAAACTAACTTTACGTCCCAATCGGCGCGAATTCATAATGGAGAAGTTGTGGAGATGAAGATGGGTCACACCTGTCGCATGGAGTGAATTGAATTAAATCTGCCACAAAGATATAATGGAATACGTATCGTTGGCTCCAGTCACCGCGTAAGGTGAAGCACCATGCCTGTTTTTCTGCCATAACATTTTTCTCCCTTATGAACCGACCGAATTCGCAAACCGTCTCCGCATCTCGCTCCACTTGCGTCCTCATTTACATGCGGCTTCAACCACCAACTAACAAGAGATTCGGTATTGATAACATGCATTGCAGTGTCATCAACTGCGGACGGTCGTGCGGCTTGATTTGGGACGAGAGCGGGAGGCATTTAAACTCGGCATCAAATCACCACTTGTTCGTCGTAATAATCGCAGCATTATGTGGCTTCTCTATGATGACTTCAAGCAAGACATACGTTTCATCAAACATTTCACATCCCTTTCAAACTCAACTTCCAAATTCTTTACTGTTTTTGCAATTATCGCTCGCATTTTGAGGTGGACAAAAGAAGTGAATGAAAATTCAAGTAGTGCGATGGCACCTATGCGTGAGCTGGAGGTGAAGTGTAGATTGCACACGTCCTCTAAAACTCCAAGCTCTTCCCTACTTGAGGCTTTGAATCTTTCATCTGCACATGATTATTGTAACTCGTGGTTTACATAATTTCATCCCACTTCTTTATAACTGTGTGACCTGTGATGCTTCCAGCATTGACAATGCGCAATCCTGAATTGAGGATGACACCTTGGTTATGGTTGAACTGGTCAGTGGACATCATTTCAAATAGTTCCCACGCTTTCTTACCGTTATGTCACTGCCATTCTGAATGTTGCAGGAAAATGAAGGAAAGTTGGGTCATAAAGACCATGTGCCTTGTTACTGATTAGATTAGTCGATAAAATGCCCTATCAACCTATCCACCTTGGCACAGAGACTCAAAGCATTATGCCACACTCATTATTGTGTTTTCCTTGTAGTTGTAAACACCTTGATCATTTCTGCAACCCACTTGAGAAGGTATGCATTGGAAAACCTTCTTCAATCATGTTATATGCTGCGACTAGGAGCTGTAGAGTTCTATCAAATTGTTTGCATGAATGGCTACAACGGCTATAAGAATGTCTTGAAATGGACTTCACTAGTTTTCCAATCCGTGTGGTATGCAGGCTGGGTGGTGACTATTCTCATTATGAAGACTTACACCCTCAATATCCTTCACAGTATATTGGTAAATGGATTTCCAAAATCTATCAGCATGTTACTTTTCTTCTGTAACTTTCAATATGCCTTCTATCTGGGCACCCACACTGAAGAGGTTAAGAAAAACGTGTTTTCAGTGGTTAAGATTAACCTTTAACGTGGAGGTTAAGAAAAACACGTTTTTGAAGGTTAACATTAACCTTTTAAGAAGTTAAAGGTTAAGAAATACGTGTTTGTGAAGGCAATCATTAACCTTTTAAGAAGTTAAAGGTTAAGAAATACACGTTTTTGAAGGCAATCATTAACCTTTAATATCTTGAGGCTCAGAAGCTGGATTTCGATGATCTCAAGTGTTGTGCGGAGCTAAGAACGAGCCAGAGACACGGAGGTTTGAAGACTCGCAAATTTCAAAGATAGAATGGCCAATTTGATGTTTTAAAACTAGGCAAGTTTTTTAAAAATTAACAGAGGCTTATAAAATTTAAAGAATTTTATAGCCGGGCAACAAATATAAACTCATAATTGTACAAGATCCAGTGAATGTTGTTTACTATATATATATGTGTTATATTATTGAGCATAGTTAATAGACACGAATTAATAAAGATATAGTGAGTTTTTTAATATAGATAATTTTAGTTAGTTAAGATTTATATTTTTATTAAATTTCAATAATTATTGTTTTTATGTTTAAATTAATTAGTTGAGATTTACATTATAAATTTAGTATGTTGTAGAAATTATTTATCTATTTTGTAATTGATTTAAAAAATTTAATTGATAAGATTAATTTTTTAATATAAAATATGTTTAAGTTTTCTTTATAGTTTCAATTACTAAAAGATATAAATTGATATTTTCTAATATATATTAAAATAGTTTTATAGATTAAGGTCTTTTTTGGATTGGGTAATGGTCAAACTTAGGGTAGATTTGAATTAATTATAGAATTAAGGTTAGAGTTCAATAAAATTGATAGGGATTAACAAAACATGTGCGCAAACATCATAGAGTTTGGAAACTGTATCAATTAGTGCCTCAAGTAAAATTTTGTCTATATATTGTAGACATCTTATTATATGTTCCTCACACTATGCCAGTGAGATATAAGTGGTTTCTATATATAGCAAATGTATTATTATTTTCTTCTCACAACTTACCAAAGATAGATTAGTTGGCTTTGGCTCTCCCATCATTTTTTACTATAATTATTTATCTCCTACACCTTTCGATCATAATTATATTATGTAGGATTACATTTAAATAAATTCTACAATTGATCATCTTCAAACTTTCTAGGATCACATGTGGATGAAGTTGATAATTTATGCAGAGTTTGAGACTATTACATAATAGTTGAGCACAATATTATTCTCTTTTGAAATAAAATGCATTCTTATGATTATTATGTAAGTTTGAGTTAAAAATCTCATTATCTCATTGAATTATATGTTAAAGGACTAGATCCATCTCTTTCTTAACTTGATGTAGAGATAACACAATGAAATTCAATAAACAAGCCCAACTCCAACACAACTTTCAAATTTACTCCAAGGGTTAAACCAAGGGTTTGTTCTACAACCAAAAGCGCATAATCCTCCTAGGAACCACTAAAGAAAGTTTCAAGTCTCACCACCCTAAGCAAGACACAAGCAACATTGAACCAACTTATGCAAAAAAGACCAAATTCCCCAAAATGGGCAAAATATGGATCTTTCTATTCTAGGCTTTTCCACCACTAGCAAGGGCTTGGAACAACTTAGTCTCAACACAATTAAGGCAAACCAACCACTGGTTATAACCCCAACAACCCACAACTCAATTTACTCAATTAGACTTAGTAGCTTATTAGGTCTCCTAAAACAGATTTTGACCAATAACTCCAAAACTTACCAAAGGACCTAGGAAATCAAATATTTATTCAAGTACCCTTTTCCAAGTACTAACAAACTCCAAAGTTTCAAAGACCAACTCCACTCCAGCATATCTCAACCAACACCAAGTACATAGGCCTAATTAGCCACTTTAGGCTTGGTTTTCAAGGCAAATGGTTAAGAATGGGTGCATGAAATCAAATCTTGTCGACTAGGCTGTTCTTCAGACTCAAATAAGGGTACTTTTTTTTTGACACCAAGTCCTCAAGCTCTTTCCTTCATCCTGTCCATTCAAATTTCTCCAAAATAGGGTCAAATACATAGAGATATTTGACCTAGGGCTTGCTCTCAAAAATCACCACTGCAACCTCCTACTCCAAAACTTCCAAAAATTGATAAAGTACATCTCCTTGCCAAAATAGAAAGAAATCCACCAGTGGAGAATCAAGCTAGGGTCATTTTTGTGACCAAACCCTAATTTTAAGGGTTTCTTAGACTAGCAACCAAGAAAATTGGATAACTTGTGCAAAAGGATTGATAGGGACTTCAAACCAAAAACCAAAATCTTATAAATGAATAGTGCCAACTTATCAATGCAAAAAATTCACCCTCCAACCATTTGGTTCCGTACTACACGTGGAAAATCAGAAAAATGAATTGGGAACAACAAGTTCTTTACTGATTTGAGAACAAATACAATGTGTTTCTTCAATATATCTCCTTCTTTGAATGTTCAGAGCCTTTATAGGCCATTTGCAACTAATTAAACCAACGTATGGACAGTTCTAGCCGTTAGGAGTTACATTTTGAAAAGTTGTCAAGAAAATTGCAAAAGTTGCTAACAAACTTTTTGCAAATTTTGCGCTAAGACAACTTTTATTGCAATTTTTCTTGTAAATGGACTCCACAAACTCCTAGGGACCCTACTAGTGTTCTAAACACCTAGAATACCTAGAAAACATAGAAATAACCAAAAATCCATGAAATGTCCCTTTACTAATTTTTTATGATATTTCCAGCCTCAAATCAGAACTTTAAAATCAAACAACCAATATTACAAAGATCTGCCAATTTCCCAATAAAACCCAAATCGGGTATGTCCAAATTAGTGCCAAAAACTTCACAACTTCACAAATTATTAATAAATCTGAAAATGGAAATTTTTATAGAAATTTCAGCAGCATAACAGCCTACAAAATGACATTTCCAGATTTGTATAACCTTTACACAACAGCTCACAAATGTAGGGCAAAACTATGCTCAATCGGGCTCCCGAAATTAACACAAAAATGCCCGGAAACACCACAAAACACTCATAAACTATCTCAGAAGTTTAATCACGACCCAATACATATATTCAGCTCTATTTTAACATCATAAAGTCTGAAATATAGCAGCAAACCAAACTGATATGAAACACTCAACTGAAAACCCAAACTCAAACCAAAAACAACCCCGAAAACACCCAAATCGGCACTATTCAGCACAAAGGCAAACTCTGTATGAGCATGCACATGGAATGGCTTCAAAATCCCATCCTTAGCCTTCCTAGAAACCTACAAACTCCTGTTCTTGGGTCTCCTTCTCCACAGGTTTGGCAGCCTCTGAAGAACAACAAGAAAATTAGCAAGAATCAAGATGTAGAATGAGCCCAAAATGCCTCCAAACCCCTTTTAAAGAGGGCATAACCCTAACTCACGTCCAAGAGGGGTTAATAAAATATAATTTAATAATAATTTTTATTTATTAGTCCATTGGTTTCCAAAGATTAACCCCTTTTTTCGAAATTTCACCTTTTTGGAGCCTGCTTGCCTTAACAAAGTTTATTTATTTATTTATTTTTAATTATTTGAATAGGGGACATGACAATCCACTTTATTGGACCAATTGATGCCCAAGGCTTATAGTTGCACCATGGGGTTTTGTGTCCATTACAAATGTGGATGGTCATAGGGAGATCATTAGATCTATCCCTAGACCTTATTACATCAAGAAAAGAAAACAAAAGAGGGAGATCATTAGATCTACCCCTAGACCTTATTACATCAAGAAAAGAAAACAAAAGAGGGAGATCATTAGATCTACCCCTAGACCTTATTACATCAAGAAAAGAAAACAAAAGATTAGGTGCTCTACACCATAACTCAAATTTCCCACCAAAGTAGAAGACAAGCAATCTCAATTAAGCATCCTACTGGATGAAGTAGAAAATGAGGAGAGCCAAGAAGAAATTAAAGATTAACATTCCTGTTGCACCCATTATTTTAGAGGAGGATAATAACAACACACACCATTCTAAGCAAGAGCCTATAGTTCGTTATGGATGAAAAAGGGTACAAAGATATTGGTAAAAGTTACAAATAAGATAAATTCTTAAAAAGATGGGATAACCTTGACAAATAAATAGTCTAATAGGTTGTATTTCATGGATACTAAGGAAGAGAAAATAACACACAAGATATAATGAGAAAAAATTCCACATCACCACCTATATTAGCATCATTTGATAAATATAAAACTATCAACGAAACCCTTGCACCCTTTAAAGGTGCAAGTGCTAGTTTAATTGTTTTCATCTAATACACAAAATATAGTGGTAGGTCATCTTCCCATTTAAAGTTTGTTGATTGGTGCTCTTATCTTCAACTATTGCTAGCACTTGCATTGGCTAGCGTACAACTTTCATAGGGCAAGGAAGTAAACTCTCTCATCACTCACGGTGGCTTTATATTAGGTACATCAACTTTTTCTCAAAATAAACTTATTGAGATGTATCAGTATGTCAAGTGTGGTAGTTTAGTTTATGCTCTTTAAATGTTTGAAACCGGGGCAAAATGAGAGCTAGTTTTTATTCTGATCACATTATATGCACAAAATGGTGTTCTTGACAAGAGTTTATTACTTTTCGAAGAAACATCTCGGCAAAATTTGGTGTCATGGAATACCATGTTTGTAGGATATGGAGAGCATGGTGACCTTGGTGAGGATTTAATATTTATATTGAAATGCGTAAAAAAATTAAGGTCCACTAGTCTACAATGATTGCAAGATATAAATAACATGATGGTTTTCCTTACAGTTTTTAATAAAATGATTGCAGGATATGCACAACAAGGACTTATTAAAAAGACTTTGGAAACTTTCAAGAAAAATACAAGTAGCAGGTTTATGGTTAGTGCTTCCCATTGGCTAGCATCCTCTTAATCAAAGCTTTAGCACATGACACAGACATCCATTATAGAGTGATTAATTAAAAGTGCATTTTCTTTGGATAAGATAATTCTATTATTTTGGTTAACATGTATGAAAAATGTGAAAGGCTAGACAAGGCAAGAAAACTATTTGACAAAATACCTTAGAGAAATGTTGTATCGTGGGTTGTAATGATTGCACTTATAGTAGCTTTGGAATTTGATATGAACATGAATTTTATAGTATTTAGTTGAATGTGCATTTTCTTTAGATATTATAATTGCTAGTACATTGGTAGATATGTATGCAAAATATGAAAGGATCACAAGGCACGAGAACTAATTTAAAAAAAAAATCTTAAAGAAATGTTGTACAATGAACTGCGATGATTGTAGGCTATACCATGCATGGGTTTGGTGAGGATGCTCTTAAGATTTTCAAACTAATGAAACCCTTTAGAACTCACCTCGACCATGTAAGCTTAGTTTGAATTTTATGTGCATGCAGTCATGTAGGCTTAGTGGATGAGGGTTGGATATGCTTCTATGGCATGGTTAAATCCTATTATAATCATTTTATCTTTATAGATCTACTATAACCGCTTTCAGTTCTTGTTCCTTGCCCTAAATAAATCCTGTGAACACCATCTCCAACATCTTACAAGATGTTTGAAAAGATAGAAGAGGCAAGAGCAGTAGCTTGTAGGTGTGCATTTACATTGAGATTTATTTCATAATAAGGTTACCGAGGCTTGAATATTTTTCCAAATTAGCTCATTATTTAAATGCATTAATAGTTAAAATCCAAAATGAGTACACCCACATGATGAATAGCTATAATTAATAAATAATAGCTCTTGCATCTTTAGAATTATATTTATAATTCCATCCATGACATTAATAAATTAAAATTAGTAATGATTTACTGGATGAGTGTCCAAAGTTGTGTAGAATGCCTTTGTATGGTGATAATTCAAGGGGTGTGTTGACTATAGTATCTTATTATTTTATACTACATTAATACATCCTTATTATGGATCCCAACTTGTAAGATTGGTTTGATATATATAGTCTGATGTTGTATGTATGCACTTTAGTGATCACATCTTAATGAGAAGGAGACACCCTTGCACACGTGTAGTTCATCAACTGCATATCAAGTATACTAATTGATGCGTATGTACATGCTTATTTCTATGAAAATTTACGTCCATCAAATCTGATTCTTTTAAATCTATTTATCTAGAATAAATGAGATGGTACATCTATAGATTAAAATCTCTTTGAGAAGTGGTAGATATCTCTACTTCTTGCAAGAACTTTTCCAAAATGAGAAAAATTGAGGTTTTTCAGCAAGAAAATCAAGCCAAGAAGACCTCAAATTCTTGCCAATAAGTTGGCTACTTCTTTGTGATAAATTGTGAACTTCTCACGATAACTTAACTACTTCTCTTGGGTGGCACCTACAAAAATGGGACACTCAGTGACTTGCCCATTCATTGTTTGTTGTGCAATTCTGAGTGTTTGGAGGAGAGAAGGGTTTTGGCAAAGAGAAATAGTTTTTGGTAGCTTCTAGATAGATCACAAGTGGATTCAAAGAAGATTATGGATTCACAAGTAAGTTTTCTGAATTCTTTTTCTTTTTAGGGGGAAGGGGAAGAGGAAGATATAGATTAGTTTCATATTGAATTTTGCAAAAAAATGTATTTGTAATTAAATTTACGTCATTTTAAAAATTCTCAATATTTTTTCAAGAAGTTGTTGATTTATCTCTGTTATTTACCAAGAACTTTATTTCTAACCTTGCCAATGATAATGAGATTTTGAACTATAGATACATCAATATTTTTCAATTTTTTTGTGTGTATTCTTTGTTGTCTTTTTGAATTTTTTTGCATTTATTCTCTATTGCCTTATGTATGTCTATTTTTGTTCTGCTATAATTTTCTTTATGAAATTTGTGAGGTTATAGAGATGGTATTTGAGCCTACAATCCTATTTTTAACGGATATGCATTTGTAGTTTTTGAATAATATTCAATCATTATAGATATCTTCTCAAATCTCCAAAATCAAAGAGTGTGTCACCATCAAGTTTTTCTATCTAACCAAAAATCTCATTTAAAATTAGATCTGAGAGCATATATTTTCTACCATTTTGCAGTGCAACTAGGTTATCTATGCATACCACTTTTTTATAACCTTGGAAGATGTGCCAAAATCAATCTTGTCTCTTTGGGCCAAAATCGCGCTTGCGAAAGCTCTTGCTGCAGACATCTTTCTCTTATGTAGAATGGTCAAATAATGCGGCCGATTTGAGGTTTTTATACACTCTTGTGATTTGTGGGAAAGCATATTTTTTTGTTAAGTGGTTGATTTTCTTTCTCTGATTGACTAGGTGAATTTTTATTGCACATATATAGTTGAAGACTAATCATTGTGTGTGAACGTTCAGTTTGTTGAATTATGGTGAACCAACAAAATCAAAATTATACCGTGATTGCAAACAATAATGAATTAATAAATGATATTATTATGGGAAAGGTGAGGAGTAGGATATCAACTTACTTGACTATCCCAGCTCGGCATCGACCGGTATTATTTCTAGATCCAAAAACGTTTTTTTTGTTAACCAGAGCTGACCATCACACATCTCAATGACAATTCAGAGTCAACCTTGAGTACTTGGGGAAGGCTAAAGGTAGCACTATTGATACTTTTAGAATGGACAAATGGGTGTATAGTGAGATCAATAGTCTTAATGTGAGTTATAGCGACCTTTCTGCTAGATTTGATGTCATCAAGGAGGTGGTTGAGAAGAAGATCAATATCTGGGCTCTGGAAGAAAATAAATTCTCGTTGGATATGTTGGAAGAGGAGAGAGAGTTGCCATACGGGCTTAGAAGGAAAGCGTTGAACAAATAATTAAGAAGAACACTTGACCTTTAAGGATGCCCTTAAGAATGTCCTTCACGGAAACCTTGAGAGCATGAAGATTTCCATTGACAATCTGAAGGCTCTGGTAGAGAGGATGGAGATAGCAGGTCAGGATAAAACTTATGTCCAATTTGAGTTGTATAGGGAGGTGAATACCAGAACTACTGAAGGCCCTGCCAAGCATACATGCGTGAGTCTTAGGAAGAAAGCCACTTCCACTTTCAAAGATCTTCAAGTTCTCTAAGAAACTATGGAGAAAGTGGAGGTTGTGGCTACTCTGAATGAATTAGCCGAATTAATCTTCCTGTCCTCTCTTTTGCTCTTTTCTTTTGGTTCCGTCTATGTACTTCTGGTTAGTCCTTGATTTTTCTTTTTCGGTTATTGGTTGTTGGTTTTGTCAGATCTATGATTGATCTTGTTTCCAATAGTGTTCTATTTTAGTTGGTTAGAGTGAAAACCTTATGTAATTCTTTGTAAAGGGATTGGGGCCCTTCAAAATATGTTTTTGCCATTAATTCAAAATATAACTAGTATTTGCAGGATATTTTTCTTTAATTAATGGCGAGACATTCTACAAAGGCAGAAATAATGAAGTGGAATGGTGTGAGTATGTTAATAAAGATTAACTGTTAACCAAAAATGCCCTCCTGCTAGAAATTCAAATTCAAATGATAAGCCGTTCAACGGTCACCAAGGGTTTTCATGAAACAATTTAACATTGGCTATATCTTTTATCTTCATGTTATGCCTTAGAACATTTCAAGTTGCGAATATGAGATTTGCATAGTCACGATGGGTTAAGCGTTGACTGGAGTTCAAGTGGTGAAGGTGCGATTACAGTGTGTTCGCATTGTCATAGAGTTAGTTGGCTCAGCCAAGGTTCAGGCCCCAATGGCGCAATTGTATTGTGTTTTCTTGGTTGCAAGGTTATATTGACATACCATGGTTTAAGTCATGACAATGCGGAAAGGGAAAAATCTTCATTTCTTCAAGGATACACTTTACATCGTTAGATCTTTTAGATCTATGGCCAAGGGTGCTATCACAACAAGTTAAGAGGAAGATAAGGTTAGAGTTGCGATCAAGTGATTTCTTTGTTTCACTTGGTTGCAAGGTTAGAAGGTGAACTTTGGGTCAAAGTGGCAATGGTGTAAATGTGGTAAGGATCTCAGTCTTCGCAAGGTCACGACGGTTAATGAAAGATGTCAAGGGTAGGCTACGAAGCAGTGATAATCAATTGACGCGGTTTCACAAGAAAGAACTATTATTGAAGAAAGGTGGTTGCAAAGCTGTGATCATGGGTGGTCAAACATAAGATATAAGTTTGAGGTTGAATGCTAGCAAAGTGGTAGAATGGTAAAAGATGTTTGGTCCATGTGGCAAGGCTTGATGGTTGACTCTAGTTGACCAAATAACACAACTGATTTGGCACACTTATGAAAATAGAAGCAGCTCCTTGATGATGGATCCAATCTTTTTGATCTCCTATAACCACTTTCATCATTCTGCAGGTAACTTGATAAATACAAATGAACAATCCATCACCTCTTGTTGATCCATCTACTTAGTCATAAGTTAATGACCGCCTTCCTGACCTCTCAGAGCTTTTTTTGGTGGACAAGTGAATTTCGCCAACATCCAATTTTGTACTAGGATTAGATATTTTCTAGATTTGCAATAGTGGTTGGATGTAGTGGTTGTGAAGTGGTTCTATCGTAAATATCTAGTTATGCATAAGCCATAAAAGCACATTTTTTGTAACTTCTTAGGGGCAGATCCTTCTATATTTTCCTTGACATTTTTTGCATGCACATTATAAAATCCCTTTGCCTCTAAGCCATTGTAACTCTTTGTTGTATCTCTTTTAGCCATTAACACAATGTGCAAGAATTCTTTGCCTTTGGTTAATGTTCTTGTCTATATTTTGCAATTTGCATGATTGTATCTATTTTTTGGCATTTGAATGATGGGTAAGTGCACCAAGTTGTAGTGCCAAAAAGGGGGGTATAAGTGGACACGTTTTTCCTAAAATCAACAATTTCTGGACTTCAACAAGAATTTGAAGATAGTTAAGCTCAAAATTTTAAGATATGACAAAAACAAAAGTCATAGTCCTTTGAATCTAGTTTCTAAACCACTAATTTTTTTTCCAAAATGGTTTAGTTTTAGGTCCTCAAAAAAGCGGACCACAAAAAGTGGTACTGTTTATTCCAAAAAAACATAACACAGTACAAAGTGTGGCCCCCCTAAAATTTTAACTTTTTTTTTGAAATTCTTTAATTGCTTTGGTCAAAAGTTACTTAACACTATGTAGTTTATCCTAGATTTTTTGAGCAATTTTATAATGTGTATTTTTTTTAATGAATTTTTTAACTAGACACATCCCAAAAATGTGAAATATCTATGTGCTTCCCCTAGAAATAATTGAAAACTAATCTAAAATCAAAACTTTTTTTTTAAAAGTGTGTAGAATGCAGTCTAGTTTCTAAAAAACTAAGTTGTTGCAAAATTCGATGAATGAGCTAAAATCTATAGCCCAATTAGTACATGGTGGTTTTTGACAAAAAATGGACATACATTCAAAAGAAATTATAGCTTAAAGGCTTGAAATAGTTCAAATTAAAAATAAATTATATGGTTATATAGCTAACACAGAGACCTACAATGTCATGTAACCTGATCTTATCGATGCCCAACCATGAGGAATCTTGAAGGAGAGCACACAAGAAACATCAATCATTTTTTGTATGTTTTCTAGAAACATGTCTCAGACTTGTTTATAAACTCCAAACCTTTGGGTTGGATCTCCAAGGAAAAACCAAGCCTTAGGCTTGGTTTTAATGCAAATCTTTCAATAGCGCGTACACCCTATAGTGCGCACATGCTATTCAAAGCATTTGAATTTTGGTCTCAATAGTGCATGCATGTTATAGTGCACATGCACTATTAAGACCTAAATAATGCATAGAAGATGTAAAGAAAGAGCAATAGAGGCTGGGGGGGGGGGGAATGGCTATGTGTGTGTGTGTGAGAGAGAGAGAGAGAGAGAGAGAGAGAGAGAGAGAGAGTAGGGGATGGGAGAGAGAGGAAGTGAGAAAGAGTAGGGGTGGTAGAGAGAGTATGGGATGGGAGAGAGAAAGTGAGAAAGAGTAGGGGTGGTAGAGAGAGTACGGGATGGGAGAGAGAGGATGTGAGAGAGAGAGAGTAGGGGTGGTAGAGAGAGTACGCGATGGGAGAGAGAGGAAGTGTGAGAGAGAGCAGGGGTGACAAAGAGAGAGTACATGATGGGGGAGAGAGATTGAAAGTAGGGGATGGGAGAGAGGAAGTGTGAGAGAGAGTATGGGTGGTAGAGAGAGAGTAGGGGTGGCAGAGAGAGAGAGAGTACAGGGTGGGAGAGAGAGATTGAGAGTAGGGGATGGGGAGAGAGAGATTGAGAGTAGGGGATGGGGGAGAGAGAGAGTAGGCGGTGGGAGACAGAGTGGGAGAGGGAGAGCAAGAGAGGAGGATAGAAGTGCATGTGTGTGAAAGAGAGAGAGTAGGGAATGAGAGAGGGGGGAGACAGAGTAGCTTGAGAGAGAGTAGGGGATGGGAGAGGGAGTGGGAGAGGGAGAGAGGGGGGATGGAAATGTGTGTAAGAGAGAGAGAGAGAGAGAGAGAGAGAGAGAGAGAGAGTAGGGGATAGGAGAGAGTGTGAAAATGGGTGAGAGAGTAGGGGGTAGTAGAGAGAGAGAGTAGAGATGGAGAGAGTGAGAGTGAGAGAGAGAGTGAGAATGAGAGAGAGAGAGAGAGAGAGAGAGAGAGAGAGAGAGAGAGAGAGTGAGAGTGAGAGAGAGAGAGAGTAGGCAGTGGGAGAGGGAGTGGGAGAGGGAGAGTGAGTGAGAGACAAAGTAGGGGATGGGAGAGGAGAGAGGAGGGAAGGGTGTGTGAAAGAGAGAGAGTAGGGAATGCGAGATGGGAGAGAGAGATAGAGAGAGTAGGGGATGAGAGAGAAAGAGAGTAGGCAATGGGAGAGGGAGAAAGAGGGGGGATGGGAGTGTGTATAAGAGAGAGAGTAGGGGATGGGGGAGAGTGAGAGAGAAAGTAGGGGTGGCAGAGTGAGAGTGAGAGGAGGGGATGAGAGAGAGAGAGAGAGAGAGAGAGAGAGAGAGAGTAGAGAGGGAGAGAGTGAGAGAGAGATACTAGGCAATGGGAGAGGGAGTGGGAGGGAGAGAGAGGGGAAATGGGAGTGTGTAAGAGAGACAGAGTAGGGGATGGGAGAGAGTAGGCAGTGGGAGAGGGAGTGCGAGAGAGAGAGAGAGGGGGGAATGGGAATGTGTGTAAGAGAGATAGAGTAGGGGATGGGAGAGAGTGTGAGAGTTTGAGAGAGAGTAGGGGGTGGCAAAGAGAGCTTGTACAAGATGGGGGAGAGAGAGAGAGAGAGAGAGAGAGAGAGAGAGAGAGAGAGAGAGAGAGAGAGAGAGAGAGAGAGAGATAGAGAGAGAGTAGGGGATGAGAGAGAGTGTGAGAGAGAGTAGGGGATGGAAGAGAGAGAGTGAGAGTAGGGGATGGGAGAGAGAAAGTAGAGAGAGAGAGAGAGAGAGAGAGAGAGAGAGAGAGAGAGTACTTAAGAGAGAAATAGTAGGCGGTGCAAGAGGGAGTGGGAGAGGGAGAGAGAGAGGGGCGATGGGAGTGTGTGTAACAAATATAGAGAGTAGGGGATGGGAGAGGAGAGAGAGAGGGGGATGGGAGTGTGTGTGTCTATGAAAGAGAGAGAGTAGAGGATGGGAGAGGGGAGAGAGAGAGTAGGGGATGGGGGAGAGAGAGTAGGTGGTGGGAGAGGGAGAGAGGGGGGAATGGGAATGTGTGCAAGAGAGATAGAGTAGGGGATGGGAGAGAGTGTGAGAGTGTGAGAGAGAGTAGGTGGTGGTAGAGAGAGCTCATATAGGATGAGAGAGAGAGAGAGGGTAGGGGATGGGAGAGTGAGAGAGAGAGTAGGGGATGTAGGAGAGAGAGAGTGAGAGTAAGAGATGGGAGAGAGAGAGTAGAGTGGGAGAGAGATAACTTGAGAGAGAGATAGTAGACGGTAGGAGAGGGAGTGGGAGAGGGAGAGGGAGAGGGAGAGAGATAGAGGGGATGGGAGTGTGTGTGACAGATCTAGAGTAGGGGATGAGAGAGAAGAGAGTGGGGGGATAAGAGTGTGTGTGTTTGTGAAAGAGAGAGAGAGTAGGGGATGGGAGAGGGGAGAGAGAGTAGGGGATGGAGGATAGAGAGTAGGTAGTGGGAGAGGGAGAGATTGAGAGTAAAGGATGGGAGAGAGTGTGAGAGAGAGTAGGGGATGGGAGAGAGTGTGAGAGAGAGTAGGGAGAGGGAGATAGAGAGAGGGGGATGGGAGTGTGTGTGATAGATCTAGAGAGTAGGGGATGGGAGAGAAGAAAGAGAGGGGGGATGGGAGTGTGTGTGTATCTGTGAAAGAGAGAGACTAGGGGATGGGAGAGAGTGTGAGAGTGTGAGAGAGTAGGGGGTGGCAGAGAGAGATAGTATGAGATGGGAGAGACAGAGTGAAAGGATGAGAGAGAAAGAGAGAGAGAGAGAGTAGGGGGTGGTAGAGAGAGAGGGAGTACAAGACAGGAGGGATAGAGTGCAATGATGGGAGAGTGAGAGAGATAGTAGGGGGTGGTAGAGAGAGAGAGTACATGATGGGAGAGATAGAGTGAAAGGATGGGAGAGTGTGAGAGAGAGTAGGGGATGGGAGAGAGTGTGCGAGAGAGTAGGGGATGGGAGAGAGTGTGCGAGAGAGTTGGGGATGGGAGAGAGAGAGTAAGAGTAGGGAATGGGAGAGAGAGAGAGAGTAGAGAGGGAGAGAGAGAACTTGAGAGAGAGATAGTAGGCAATGGGAGAGGAAGTGGGAGAAGGGGAGAGAGAGGGGGGATGGGAGTGTGTGTGAGAGATCTAGAGAGTAGGGGATGGGAGAGGAGAGAGAGAGGGGGATGGGAGTGTGTATCTATAAAAGAGAGAGTTTAGGGGATGGGAGAGGGGAGAGAGTAGCCCAAGAGAGAGAGAGAGAGTAGCAAATGGGAGAGAGAGACTAGGTGGTGGGAGAGGGAGAGAGAGAGGGGGGATGGCAGTGTGTGTAAGAGAGAGTAGGGGATTAGAGAGAGTGTGAGAGAGAGTAGGAGGTGACAGAGAGAGAGAATGGGATGGGAGAGAGAGAGTGAGAGTAGGGGATGGGAGAGAGTGAGAGAGGGAGTAGGGGGATGGGGGAGAGAGAGACATAGTAGGCAGTGGGAGAGGGAGGATGGGAGTGTGTGTGTGAGATCTAAAGAGTAGGGGATTGGAGAGGAGAGAGGGTGAGTGAGGGAGAGAGAGAGTAGTGATGCAGAGCCACACCTTGGAAAACTCAGGAGGATTCAGTCACTCAACTGAGTTGCTTCAAGGGGCATCTACAACTTTCAGGATCGCACACTAAAATCAGATTCAATAAACAAAACTTTGAAAATAAAATCCCCCAAAATATCTTTTTGCTACCTTCGGATAGACCTGCACTCAGACATGAATAACTTTCAAACCAGAAAAAATTTACTCAATCCAACCATTGAGATTTGGCGTAACTAGGTTTCAAACAACATATAAATTTTTTAGAGCAGTCTCTAGATAGACCCGTGAACAAACATGTATAACTTTTGAACCAGACAATATTTTCTCAATCCAACCATTGATATTTTGTGTAACTAGGTTTCAAACAACATATAAAAATTTGAGAGAAATCCAACGGTGCATTTGGGAGATATTACCCATGCACTGAGACTAATTTTCTGCAAACATACCAAATTCGACCCAAAACTAAAACTTTTTAATCTTCTGCAAACTATCAACTTGTTTCCAGTGAGAAGATAAGAAAAATCCATTCAAAACTCAAACCATCGAAAACTTGCACAAAGAAAAAATGAAAAACATTCCATATCTCTCCAAATTTGATTCCTGTCTTACATAGCCGACTGTCTCACCCTTAAAAATGACTTTCTTTTTCCTAGTAAAGGATGTGAAACGTTTTCTTCTTATTTTAGAAAAGAAGAATGTCTTCTATCCAAAAAAAGGATAAGAATTTGAAACGTTTTTTCTACCAATATTAGACAGTCATTTTCTAAGTCAGGAATATTTCAAAAACTACTTACTACCTATTATTGGATTCTAAAAATCATTAAACACTCCACCTACGAACTAAAAAAAAACTATTCTAATTTAAGATCCACACACCTGGTCCAAGATGGCTCTATATCTGGAGAGCTTATCGAACTGCTACTCTAGGTATGCCACCACATGTAGGACGTTATTACAAACTTCAAAAACTAAAAGCATTTAAAACATAACATTAAATTTCTTATTACATTTTCAACAATGTTGCCTCCTGTAGCATTTCTCTTCTCTGCCACTGCAACATACTCCCCTGTAGAATGAATCTCAAGTCCTCTTGAGATGATGTGTTGTAGAAATGAATCTCATTCTTCTTTCGAACTTTCCAATTTCTTTGAACTAGGATGAGCATATCTACAAGAAAAACAAAAATAATATCCAACTTCTCCACATTGTAGCTTTGATTCTTTAATGCTGTAAATGTCACAGAAAATTCTCCAGCATGATTCACTATACATGAAATTTGCATCCCTGCATAAACATTATTAGAAGAAAACATATCATCAGCATTAAGATTATTTGAGTTCTCTTTTTGAATATGAGCTTCCTTATACACCATGTAATGTGCATCATATCTATCTTCATTAATAGTAACCATAAACTTATTTGCTTCTTGACTATCATCCAGTTTCACATCTTGAATCTTAAGAATTGTATTTATCTCTTCTTCTTTTATTAAACATTTATCATCATCTTGATCTTCTGTAGTAATCTCACTTTCAAATATCTCTCTCTTATTACAACTTTGCTCAAGAACAATAACAGTATTGCACTCTTTCCTTTCTTCTTCAAGCTGAGTTTCCATACTACCGCCATGCCTTTTCCATTCTCCCATAATGGCTGCAAATTTTTCCCATAAATCAGATTCTTCTTTAGAACTTGCTGTTACACATTCCTTAGCTTCATCTTCATGCCATTCCTCTTGACATTTTTCTTCATTATGCATATTTAAGGCTTCATCAGTTGCCTCCAAAATCTTTTCCGTAGGAGTACCTTCCAACATTGTACTCTTCTCTATTTTCAAAGGACATGTTACTATTCCAACCACAAATTGTTCACACTCAAATCCCATAGGACTTTCCTCTTTATTCTTCTTATCAACATTTACTTGCTGTAATTTATCTTCTTTCTGCTCTTCAGGTTCTTTCCCTTCCAAAGGACAACTTACATCTATCATTGTTGAGATTTTTGTACCAACTTCACATACATCTACACTCTTTATGGCTGCCTTCTTTGTAGTTTCATTTGCCTCTACCAAAACTTCTTTCACTTCCTCTTTCACTTCATCATGCATTGGAAATGCTATCCTATCAATAAGACCTATACTTCTTGATTCCTTCCATGTTGTATCATCCTTCAATGGAAGCAAAACCATCTTCTTCCCATTCTTGTTGACGGTATATGTGTTCTCTCTACAATCATATATGGTTGACCTGTCATATTGCCATGCTCTTCCCAAAATCAAGTGACAATCTTTTAAAGGCATAATATCACATTCAATGGTATCAAAATATGGTCCAATGTTAAAAGAAACATATGACTTTTCAAAGACATCAATCCACTGTTCATCTCCTAACCCATAAGCTCTGTAAGGTAAATCATGAGGTACTCTTGGAAGATTCAGTTTCTCAACCATTTCTACTGAGATTATATTTTCAAAAGAACCACTGTCAACTATAACTTTGCATACCTTATTCTTGCACTTGCACTTTGTTCGGAATATAGAATGTCTTTGGCTATAGCTTTGTCTTTTTGCTTCTTCTTCTTCCATTATGATGCTAGGCTCTGATACCAAAAATGATGCAGAGCCACACCTTGGAAAACTCAGGAGGATTCAGTCACTCAACTGAGTTGCTTCAAGGGGCATCTACAACTTTCAGGATCACACACTAAAATCAGATTCAATAAACAAAACTTTAAAAATAAAATCCCCCAAAATATCTTTTTGCTACCTTCGGATAGACCTGCACTCAGACATGAATAAATTTCGAACCAGAAAAGATTTACTCAATCCAACCATTGAGATTTGGCCTAACTAGGTTTCAAACAACATATAAATTTTTAGAGAAATCCAACGGTTCAAACCTGAGATATTGACCACGCATCAGAGTACATTTTTCTGCAAAACATTGCTTCTTGCTGTCTCTAGATAGACCCGTGAACAGACATGTATAACTTTTGAACCAGACAATATTTTCTCAATCCAACCATTGATATTTTGTGTAACTAGGTTTCAAACAACATATAAAAATTTGAGAGAAATCCAATGGTGCATTTGGGAGATATTACCCATGCACTGAGACTAATTTTCTGCAAACATACCAAATTCGACCCAAAACTAAAACTTTTTAATCTTCTACAAACTATCAACTTGTTTCCAGTGAGAAGATAAGAAAAATCCGTTCAAAACTCAGACCATCAAAAACTTGCACAAAGAAAAAATGAAAAACATTCCATATCTCTCCAAATTTGATTCCTGTCTTACATAGCCGACTGGCTCACCCTTAAAACTGACTTTCTTTTTCCTATTAAAGGATGTGAAACGTTTTCTTCTTATTTTAGAAAAGAAGAATGTCTTCTATCCAAAAAAAGGATAAGAATCTGAAACGTTTTTTCTACCAATATTAGACAGTCGTTTTCTAAGTCAGGAATATTCCAAAAACTGCCTACTACCTATTATTGGATTCTAAAAATCATTAAACACTCCACCTACGAACTAAAAAAAAACTATTCTAATTTAAGATCCACACACCTAGTCCTAGGTGGCTATATCTGGAGAGATTATCGAACTGCTACTCTAGGTATGCCACCACATGTAGGACGTTATTGCAAACTTCAAAAACTAAAAGCATTTAAAACATAACATTAAATTTCCTATTACATTTTCAACAATGTTGCCCCCTGTAGCACTTCTCTTCTCTGCCACTGCAGCAAGTAGGGGATAGGAGAGGGAGAGTGAGAGAGAGAGTAGGGGATGGGAGAGGGGGGAGAGAGAGAGAGAGTAGGGGATGGGAGAGGGGAGAGAGAGAGTAGGGGATGAAAGAGTAGGTGATGGGAGAGGGAGTACGAGAGGGAGAGTGAGAGAGAGTAGGGGAGGGGAGAGGGAGTGAGAGAGAGAGAGTAGGGGATGGGAGAGAGTAGGTGATGGGAAGGGAGCAGGAGAGGGAGAGTGAGAGAGTGTAGGTGATGGGAGAGTGAGAGTGAGAGAGAGAGTAGGGAATGGGAGAGGAGAGAGAGTAGGGAGAGGGAGAAGGGAGAGAGAGAGTAGGGAGGATAGAGAGAAATTTTTTTTGATATAGTGCGTATGCTTTAGAGTGTGTACGCACTATGTGAAATCACCCAAAAATGGTCAAAAAGAAACTTTGGGGCCCATTTCATCCATTCTTTTCTTTTGGTCTGTTGTGCTTTTTGTTATTCTGACAGAAATCATAGGTTTCAACATAGCAAACACTATTTCAAGACTTTTTGAAGCTAACAAACACCAAATTCAATCATTGGATATGCGATTTGAAGACTTTTTGAATATTTCTTGTATAGAAAAGGCTAGTGCAATCCATTTTAAATATTATTTGTTGATATATAGATACAAATTTGATTATAATTTGACATGTTGTTTAATATATAGTGAATTCATTGAAATTTGTATGTTTGAATGAAATGTTATTTCGAAATGGTTAGAAATTTGACAAGTTGTTTGATATATATTGTGTATTCATTCAAATAATTATAATTTTTATAGTATTTGAATAATTTATAATTTACACATTGTAAGTAATTTAGATGTTTGAATAATTTGACATGTAGAAATCACCATCATGCCAAGGAAGAAACCAAAAACTCAAAAAAATGAAGATAGGGAGAGAGATTTGGCAATTAAAAGAGATAAAATGAAACTACTATGTGAAAAGAGAAAATTGCAAAGAAATAATGAAGAATTGACTTTTGAAGAGGATCAAGAACCACTGATACAAAGAAACAAAGAGGAAGAATTTGAAAGATAAAGAGAATGAATGAGACTGCTATGCTCAAGAAGATAATTGAATTGTGAAGCTACACCATCTTCCAATGTTGGAGTCATATCATCCTCTCATGTTGAAGAGACACTAATTTGTAGATCCGACGATGTACACACTCCATCATGTCATGTTGAAGACACAACATCAACACATCAAGTAGGTGATATTCCATCTTTTGCATCTTATTGCCAAGGCACATCATCTTCAATTCAAGGTACGCAATACACTCAACCTTATGTTGATGTTCAAAATGTTGAGGGAATGGAAGAGATTATAACACCTTCTAGAATTTGTTTTAGAAGACCAAAATATTTGATTGATATTGATACTAACATTTTGAAATCAATGCCTGACAAGATTAGCAAGCATACTTGTCAAAGAAAAGTTAATCATATGTGGAGATTATTTTTTGAAGAATTAAATATTATAAGTCAATGCCAATTATTTGCTGAAATGATGAGGAATTTGAAATTTAGGCCTATCATGAAGATTCTTGGGCTAAGAACTATGGACGATTCAAATGAAAAAAGTATTGTAAAGAATCTAATGAGTGCTTATGACAAAGTGGGTTCTAAATCATGCACCAAAGATAGTAATATCACAAGACGAGTACTTACATTGACAATAGTAAGTAGCCAAATGAAGAAAGCTTGACTCATGAGAAAGACAAGAAAAATATTTAAAAATGGTAGAGGTACTCTAAGGAGAGCCATGCTAAGGCGTGATAGATTGGAAGATCCAACAAAAAATGAGTTATGGACATTTAGTGGTAGACTACCGCGAAAGGATAAAGAAATTAGTGAAGCTTTGAAATTATTGATCGAAGATTTTTGAAAAAATAACACATGTTTCCCCTAATCAAAGAGATGTTGTAAGAAGGAGGATTGGTAGCCAAAATTGCGACCCACATGCAAAAAAATTTTTGGACTCAACTCAGACACAAATTTTTGCAAAATTTATTGGTATGTATCCTCAAATTTGAAGAAGTCAAAGATTTTTTGGGATGGGTAAGCCTTTTTATGTCAAGATAAATCGCACATGCACAACATGTTGTTGTAGGATACATATTGAATTTTCTAACCATTTTGATGTTTTTAGGCATATATGTGTGTTTTTGCATTCTAAGTTTGTTTTGCAGGATTGTGACATGAATGAGTCACCAAGATCTTCAAGGGAATTCATATCCAACATTTTATGTGAAATAGGGGATGGCCAACAATTTTACAAGACATCATGCTTGGATGGTACATGCTTATTTTGTGGTTCTTTGCAACTTTTATCAACTTGTCAACATATGGATAGTACACATGCAATTGGAAATGAAATAGTAGATTACAAAAAATTTAAGATAGTGACATATGCTCTAAAAGATGGGAAATAGGGAAAAAGATGTGATTTAGTCATTGAAAGGATTCTAGTGTATGAGTTCATGAAGATTTTTTGTGAAAAGATTATTTACGAGTATGCAAGGAATACACATAGAGCTCAATGGCTAGATTTGCAATTCAAGTTGTGCAAGGATACATTTCCACTAGATACCATTGTTTCGGTTGTAGACTTCACAGAGAACTATACACTACAACCACAACATGAGGTGCAAGCAAAGTATTACACTTCTCAACAAGTTTCCATATTTGTTCACATAACTTTCATGCATTCACCTACAAGTACAATGGATGATAGGAAGATTTTGAGGGAGTACCATTTTTACATCAATGATGATCGATCACATTCTACAAAGTTTGTATAGGGTTGCTTTCAACTATTTTATGGAGATTTGGCTAACAGGGGCATCACATATCATCATCACATTATTTGGTCAGACAATTGTGCATCTCAATTCAAGAATGTGTGGATGTTCTATTGGTTAAGTAGGATGCATAGGTTGTGGAGAATTCAATAAATGTGGAATTTCACAAAGGCTGGTCGTGGAAAGGGAGAGCACGATGGTGCAGGCGCATGCATCAAAAGAGCCTTAGCTCATGAAGAACTAAAGTACAAAGATGGAGCAATATTGAGAGATGCAAAATCTATCGTCCAGTAGTGTAATGCTACAATGGGTCCAGGTAAGGAAGGTGAGTCTATGGTTTGTATATTTTTTTGGTTGATAGATAATACTAACATTGCACCATATCAGGATTGTTGCACACTAACATGATCTAGTGAGTTGCATTCTTTTTGAAGCTCTGATGCAGGTTCATGGAGTATCCACACACGAAAAATGGTATGCTATTGTTTATCATGTGTAGAGGAAAATTGGGATGACTGTGAGTCGACTGAATGGGTGGACAAATAGGATATAAAAGTTTTTGACCCAATTGACACCTATCATCCCCTGCAAGCACTAGAAATGGCATAGATGGATTTGTCTATTGACTTTGACCACTTGTCTGATCTAGTGCAACCTAGTTTTATATAGTTATATATATATATATATATATATATATATATATATATATATATATATATATGTAATTTCAATATGTAACTTTATAACTTTTATCTAAGTATTTTATGAATTAATGACCACATTTTGTACATTTCTCACTATAGGCCATGTTTTTGTTGTTATTGCACTTGAAGACAATGAAGAATGGATAGATTATTATTTGTGTCGTTGTGTCCAAGCCAATTTTTTTTTGGATTACTCGGTTATAGATGGTGAAGGTTTAGAGTACAATGTCATTGCGGTGGTTGTAAGCGACACATGGCTTAGATGATATTCTATGAAGAACCCTAACTTGTGCTTGTTCGAGGATTAGAAAACAAAGAGAAAAATTCTTCATTATTCAAACCTTGTTGTTACATAAAATGTCTACTTGATAAAATATCGTGGAAAACCACATAATAAGATTCTTTGAAAAGTTCGTGAGTCAGACCATGAGGCAATACTTTAGACATTAAAATATAGATCAGATCCAGTTGGCTCATTAGATTGAATAGGGAGAGAGGGAGAGAGAGAAAGGGTGATCAATTGGATCCAAATACAATGTTGCAACCTCTCCCCCAAGACTGTCCACATGACAAGGTGGATCATATTGTTATGATGTGTATGTGATGAGATAAGTTTAAATCATATATTTTATGTTTTGATTTGTTTAGAATCTAGATACATTATTTGAATTTATATTAGATTCTTTAATATGACCCATTTTTAGATTAGTCATTTGAATAAGTGAAAGTTTAGAATTTTTTGTTTAGATCAAAATGTAATGAAAGAACATGAAAATTGTTAGAATGTGAATGCTTTGTAATGTGAAGTCATGATTGTGTGCATGTAACCAGAAACTTCAAACTAGTGAAAGCAAGGATACAAGGGGAGAAGTTTCCAAGACTCATCAAGCCATGTTCAGTAAGCTGGAAGCTCAAAAAAATAATTCTTTGCATTTGGAACATTGTTACCAATAATAATATTATGACTAACATGCTTTTATCTTTTAATAAAAATCAAGAGGAATCTAGTGGTTCAAATGCTGAAAATGAGTTTGCTAATAGAGGGACATTTAGGGGCAGAAGATCCAATGGTAGAGGAAGGTCTAGTGGAAGAGGGCCTAGTGTGTTCACTGGTAAGTGCTTTACTTGTAACCAAGTAGGACATCAGTCCTTTAGATACCCTGAAAAGAACAAACAAGGATATTACATTTATTTGGTTCTGTTCCTTCTTACACTTTTTATTGCCTTATGTGTTTTGGGTTTAAATTTGAAAACAAGACACTCTTATGTGTCCTTTCTTAAATTATTGATGTAGTGTTTCAAAAAACAATTCTTTTCAAATTAGTTTCTTTCTAGAGTTGGTCAATATGAAATATAGTTAGTATATTATAAAACAAGTAAGAGAACCTAGAAATGATGCCTCTTTTTCTCTGAGTTATCTTCATTCCTCTAATAGTGATCCCAATCTCAGCACTAAAGATAATGCACAATACAAATCTACTCGTGCCAACTATTATTATTATTTCTAAGAAAGAGATGGAAAAATAAAAGTAATCCAACAGGAAGTAAAATAAAAACAGTTGAAAAAATCAAGGGAAGTTAGCTGTGTGGGACCTCTATATACTTCGCCACAACCTTATAGATATATATATTGCCACCTCGTGAGTACCCTCTTTTAAGCACCTCTTCACCTTCCATGTGACCATGGTCTATTCCTTTACTTTTTTCACACTCCAAATGTGTGCTCTTTTAACGCCCTTGCATTAATTAAATAATTCATTATTATTATTATTATGTACTTAATGTTGCTTTTAATTACCCATGATCACTTGCAAAAAGAGTAAACACACCTAGAAATGGAAGTGGAAGAAAATCTAAGGGAGCTAAGGAAGTAAAAACTATAACAGATCAAGACCAAATAGGGATACCATCAAATACAAATGGATTAGCATTAATCCATAAACTTGACACCTAGCAACTGGATTCAACACCCAAGAAATGGTGGATCTTCACAAATTAAGACTCTCAGCATGTAAAGGGGGTTCCATATATCAGAAAAACCAAAAAAAAAAAGGCCATACAACAACTTGAACATGGGTTCCATAGTTCTGTCCAAATAATGCAGTACTTAGCATTAATCCATGCAACTTCAAACTTGACTCAATGCTCCAAAAATGGTGGATCCTTACAAAGAAAGTTGAACAACATAATAAGGGATTCAATATATTAGCAAGACCCAAGAATCAAGACCAAACAACATGTTCAACACAAGTTTTATGGCACTATTTGAGAATGCAGCAATTAAGGCTACTAGCTAGTCCAAGACAAAATGTGCAATAGTTATAAAAGCTTCCAAAGGACCTCCCCAACTAGTTGGCATTCTAGATACCCTTATGGATTTTGTTAAACCTTCAAAATGACAAGTGCTAGAACCAAATATAAGTCCTCCAAAATTGAATTGTCATACAGGCCTTCCAAACTCCAATCGGCACCTTAACTTGCTTTCAACCTCCAAACAGTGGTGTAGAGCACCTAATAAAAATGTTTGTTTTGTTCAATGTAATAAGGCCTTAGGATTGATTAAGAAAATATCCTCAAGGCCATCCACCCATGTAATGGATACAAGACCCCAAGGTGTTAATATGAACCTGGACATCATTTGGTCGAAAAGGTGGAATTTTGGTTTATTTTATGTTTGTTAGGATAGTTTAGGTGTTTTGAGTCTTAGAATAACATTTAGGAATGGTTATAATTGAATTAGGAAGAAGGTTTGTCAAAATGGAAAAAATTGCAAAAAAATTGCAAAAGTTGCATTAGCAACTTTTACAATAATTTGACAACTTTTTCAAAAAACCACTCCCAACGGCTAAAACTGCCATGGGGTGGTTCTAAAATTTTTTAATGGCCTATAAAGGCTCTAGAAACCCAAGGTGAGAGATAACATGAACAAATATATGTACTTTCTCTTTAGAATCAATAAAATCTATTGTTTTTGGATTGTTTTGACTGGTTTTTCCGTACAGTATGACCTGCAATGATTGGGAAGTCAAAACTTTTGTACTGATTTGATAGCCCTGCTTATTTATGAAGTTTTGGTTTTGATTTCTAGTGTTCATCAGTTAGGATAATCAAGTTATTGGTTTTCCTTAGTCACTGCCTTGTGAAACCCTCAAAACAAGGGTTTGGCCAAAGAAATGGCCCTAACTTGAAACTCCACTATTGGAAATTGTTCCAAATTTTTATGGAGAAAGTTAAGGCAATGCATTATCATATTTTAAAGGTCTTGAGATAGGAGGATGCATCATAGATTTATGGGAGAAAGCCCTAGGTCTAATATTACCCATGTATTAGACCTTGTTTGTGCAATTTGGTTGAGTAATGTGAAGAAAAGGAGTTGAGGACTTGGTGAATTATCAAAACACTTTTATCTAGGTTAGGGGAACACTCTAGAGTTGGAAGATTAATTCCATGAACCCATTTCTTGGCCATTGCCTTGTAGACCATGCCTAAAGTTGCTAATTAGGCTTGAGTGCATGGTTGGGGTTAAGGCATGCTGGAGTGGAGTGACATTTTCAAACTTTGGAGTCTTTTAATCCATGGAAAAGGGTATCTAAAACTATACTTTTTTGGCTAGGTCCTTTGGAAGCATTGTGAGTTATTGCTGAAAAACTGAAGTAGGAGGCCTAATTGCCTAGTAGGTCAAATGCTGCATTCTATTTTGTGGGTTGTTTGTAGTAGGTCTAATTAGTGATGTGCCTTATTTTGGTCATGTTAAGGCTTCCTCAAGCCATCATTGGTGTTAGAAAGCTTGGGAACAACATAAACCCACTTTTGCCAAGTTGGGGGGTAGTAGGCCATTGTTGATCCAAGTAGTAAGAAGTTGAATTCTTATCTTCTTTGGAGAGTTGTGTCTATAAACCTATTGGAAAGTTGTAATATCAAAGTAGTATCCATTTGGAAGTGAGTCATAGCCTTTGCTTTACCCTTGTGGAGTTTGGAGGTTTGGGGGGTGGAAGGTTGATTGTTTGGTGCTTCTTTGTGCTTACTCTACATCAAATAGAAACTAGGCGTTCTTCCAAGGTTAACGAATGATCCACTAGACCTCTAACATGGGTAGACTCTACCTCTAAGTGGACACCACTTCACAAGCCCGACCCTTAAACCTAGGGTGCTCAAACAACTTGGACCAACCACAACACTTAGGGACTCCCTATCACCAATAGGCTTAAAATGAAAAATACTTCTTAAATGGTTCCAAAACTCAACTTTTCTAATGGAAATGGTTTTTTATAGACTCAAACCAATAAGAAAACCACAACTTTGAAGTTTCTCACACTCAACAATCAAATTGCAAAAATTGTTACCATCACTCCTTATTAGGACAATTCCTAGTTTCAATGGTCAAACTCCCAAACCATACAAAGGACTATCCAATGTTTTTACATCACTAAACACCCTTCAACCACTCTGAAGAGATTCCAAAAGATCAATCAAAAAATCTACACTAGCATCAAGTTATGCCCACTTTGTGTCATGGTCCTAAATGGCCAGTTTAGGCTGGGTTACAAGGAAAACATAAACAAATGGGTTCATAGACTTGGTTCAACCCCTTGGATCTCTTCTACACCTTTAATTTATCCTTCTACACCCTTCACATAGGTCAAATCAATAAACTTGGGAGTCTGATCCTTCTTTTTCCTTCAAAACTAGACTAGACATAAGACTATGTTCAATATAGGGCTTGCTGGTAAAAATAGGTGCCCTACTCCTACAACCCTAAAAATATACCATCTTAAAGACCCATCTCCTAAATTGTATTCACAAAGTAGCATTGAAATCCCACAATGGGTTTGCAAGTTAGGAGGCCATCTTGTTGAAACCTTCAGATTTAGGGTAAATCCAAGTAACCTTCACAAAATATGCTATAACTTTTTCTCTAGATAAGATAAACACTTCAAAACAAATGAAATGGAATCCTAACTCAACCCTCTATCCAACCACATGCAACTTGTGTGAGTCCCAATCTGTACAAGCCATACAAAATTGAAAAAATAGTAAAAAAGACAGAAATTCTAAGTTTTATTCACCAAATGCTATCCACATTCTGTAAAATGACCTTCCCCATGTGTGGAGACCTTAAATAAGTTCCTTCCAATGGTTTCAACTTCCTTGTGGATGGTTGGAAGACTGTACAACTTTCTTTTTTTAGTTTGACAACAAAAATTGCAAAAATTGCTCTTTAGCAACTTTTTGCATTTTGCAACTTTCTTGCACCTTTGCACTTTTTTACAAACCTTTAATCTAGAGATGTCTTAATGACTCATATCCACCTAAAACATCTTAAAAACATCAAAATACTCAAAATCACACCTATTATGACTCCTTGGTTACAAATGGTCACTTGGCTTATAACCACACCAATGTGCCATTGTACCTTACAATTGAGTCTTTTATTACAAGTATGAATCAAACTTCTTTCCTAATGATTCTAACCTACTAAACACCTTGAATTCATGCCTAAGAGCCTTAGGTGCCCTGTACCACTAGGGTTCTCAACTAACTTAGATCAATCACAACTTCTTAGGGACTCCCCTTCTCCAAGAGGCCTAAAAAGGCAAAACCTCCCTAGATGGGTTTAGAACTCAACTTTCTTGATAGAAAATGTTTATATGGACCTAATCTATCAAAAAAACCCAACTTTAAAGTTCTCAAACCCCCAACAACTGATTTGCATAATTGTTACCGGCATTTCTAATAGGGCTAATCCTAGCTTTCTCGGTCAAACTCATGAAAAACACTAGCTCATTGGTCAAGTTGATAACATATAAGTATAGATATCTAGTATGGTTGGATAACTTTGTGAATCTTCTTTCTGGTGCACTTGGAATGAGGTTTTAATTCACTCTACAACTCAAGATATTCCCATTTTACTAACTATTGTCCCCATTTTGTTCCATTACCTAGGGTTTCATCTATTTTCCCTCATATCTTGAGATTCCCTCATATGTTCCTTTTGGTTTTAGGTCAAAAGAATGAGGTTGGAGAGAAAAACTTGATGCCTAGGCATGCAAGATCCATGTGCATGCTAGAAATTCGTAGCAACATCTTCCATAACTCGCTACAAAGAAGGTTTCAAGGCTTTAAAATTGGTATGTGATCATATAACATGATCTCCCTCATGTTCCAATTTATGGATTAAAGTTTTTCTCAAGGGGTAGGGTACTTCCTCTGTTAATGGTTGCCTAATTGCCTACATTCCTAAGTGAGCCTTAAAAAACTTAGTTGCTGCATACTTCTTTTGAGATCCCATGGCTTTATTATGTTGTATAAAACTGAAAAGGGTATCCAAATCAGTGATTATTTTCTTTGGGTTGTGAGGAGATGTTTGTGATTTTCCATGTTCAAGGCTACAAGCCTAGTCTTGAGTTTGTGAAGCAACTAGCCAATGAAAGTTGCATAGTTTGAATCTAATGTTAGAATCATATTAGTTTGGACCTAAATAGACCCTTTCCATGCTTGGAAGTCACCCCTAGTCATTATTTTTATTTGTGGGGTTTTGTGTCAAATAAGCCTTGTGATGCCCTTAAGAGCAACTAGTGATTAGTTGTCTTTGTGATAGGTTTTTCTTGTGATTGGGGATTCCTAGGATTGGTTGGGTTTCTTAGAAGGTTATAAAGGTCTTTAGGTTCATTAGGTTAAGTTTTAGGCATCTAGGAGTTAAGATGTAAAAAATTGTAAAAAATTGCAAAAGTTGTCAAAGCAAAATTGCAAAAATGCTGACAACTTTGCAGGAGTTTGGGAATTGGTGAAGGGATGAGCACTTGGAAATAAGTCATTTTATTATTTCCATACCTTTTCCAAGTCATAGAATTTTAATCAAATGGAAAATGTAAAAATTGCACTTTTTGTGCAAAGTTGCATTGTTGAAAGTTGTAAAAGTTGCTCAAATTTGCAACTTATTGGAAAAAGGGTCATGGGATCGAATTGTCTATTCCGTTAGCTCCGAGTGGCTAAGTAAACCCTATCCCCAACCTTGTCTCATCTCATTGAGCACTCAAATGTTCTTGGGCAGACCAAACTAGAATGTCTCTAAGGGTCACTAAAAGCCATAGGGCTGCGATCTTTGATGGGGCATATCTCAGAGCTCGTGTGAGATATGGATGCAATTCTAGTTTTTATAGGACCATGTTGTGGAGACCTACAATAACCTCTCTCACTTTTTGGAGATCATACTCCATTTTGATTTTGCGACGCCATCTCAGGTGATGCTAAAACTTGCAGTGTTGGCCAGTACAAAGTTGCCAATTGCCAAATCTCTCTCACCTTTCATCGTGGGATCAAACTTTCTAATCCATTAGCTTTGAGTGGCCGAGTAAACCCAATCCCCAACCTCCTCCCATCCCGTTGAGTGCCCAAACATTCTTAGGCATGCCGAACCAGAATGTCCCTAAGGGTCACTAAATGCCATAGGGTTGCAATCTTTGTTGGGGCATATCTCAAAGCTCGTGCGAGGTATGGATGCGATTCTAGTTCCTATAGGACTATGTTGCAAAGACCTACAATAACCTACTCTGACTTTTTGGAGAACATACTTTGTTTTGATTTTGTGATGCCATCTCAAGTGATGCTGAAACTTGTAGTGTTGGCCAGTACAAAGTTGCCAACTGCCAAATCTCTCTCACCTTTCATCGTGGGATCAAATTTTTTGCTCTGCTAGCTTCAGATGGATGGGTAAACCCTATTGCCAACCTTGTCTCATCTCATTCAGTGCTCGAACGTTCTTGGGCACACCAAACCAGAACATCCCTAAGGGTCACTAAATGCCATAGAGATGAGATCTTTGATAGGGCATATCTCAGAGCTCATGCGAGGTATGGATAGGATTCTAGTTCCTATAGGACCATGTTGTAGAGACCTACAATAACCTCTCTCACTTTTTAGAGATCATACTCCATTTTGATTTTGTGATGCCATCTCGGGTGATGCTGAAACTTGTAGTGTTGGCCAATACAAAGTTGCCAACTACCAAATCTCTCTCACCTTTTGTCATGGGATCAAAATGTCTACTTTGTTAGCTCTGAGTGGCTGGGTAAACCCTATCCCCAACCTCGTCCTATCCTGTTGAGTGCTCAAACATTCTTGGGCACGCCTAGAATAGGAAAAAATGGGAAAGTGTAAGAGATGAGTTACTGAGAGGTTGCAAGGAGTTGGAACATGTTAGATGGGATGTGTTGAGATGAACCAAGGTGTTGCGGTCATGGTGTGAATCCTAGGATGGGTTTTGGTATGTTGGAGGCACCAAGGTACACTAGGTGCATAGGTAGCAACATGGGTGTTTTGAAGACAAACTGAAGAACTGAGTTATAACCTCTTAGATATGGTTGTGGAAAGGTATTACCAAGTCAAATACCTCCTCTTGAACCCTAGTAGAGTTAGATTCCTTGGGTAGATTCCAAGAGTACAAAGGAATCCCAGAGTTGAGTTGTGATTCCTAAGGGAATAGTGGGAGGCTCTGCATCAGGGAATAGTGGGAGGCTCTGCATCAGGTACAGGGCTTAGGATCTCTTCTAGGGACTATTTAAACACCAAATACACCTTTACTTAGTTGATTTACTTCACCTACAACTCTAAAAACTCAAATTCCTACAATTTAGGACTAAATAATGCAAATATTTGGCCTAGAGCTTGCAAGTAAAATTACCTTCCCTTGGTTTTTCAACTCCAACTTTTTGAATTTGTAAGAACACTCCTAGGGCTTTCATTTCCATTGGGTTTTGTGCCATTTGAACTATACAGTTTAAAGCTATAGGTCCATTTGCACAAAACCCTCCCGAACCTAGGGTTTCTGGACTGATTTTAGAAAAAATGCTCTAACTTTTCTTAGAAATCGCCAATAAACCTCAAATAAAGTGCATATGATAGAGGACTCAATAAATTTTCTCCTTTGACCATTCAACCTCCTATCCCAATCCATAAAACATGTGTGGAAACGAGAATGCAACAATTCTAAGCCAAAAAACCAGTAAATTTTATTAAAACTTGCAAAAATCTGTACATTAGACCAACCTATTCTTTTGGGAAGGTTGGGTGTTACATTTATATGCTTGGTTGACCAATTAACTTCCATAGAAATAGTTGGAATCAATTCAAACTTCTTCCTCCCTAATTAGCAACTTTTGACAAAAAATTGCTTAGCAACTTTTGTTGCATTTTTGCAATTTTCAAACCAAGAAGTCCTAAGACTTTCAAACCTACCTAAGACTTACCTAAAACTATTCTAAGGTATTTTCAACCTTCTTTGGAGTATATTCCTTATTTTAAACCTAATTTTTCCCTTATAGGTCTCTAAGGATTCATGGTTTATATGAACACCAAATGAACCTTGAGCCTTTACAAATGGGCTTGTTATGACATGATCTTATTCCTAATACCTAAAAAATTTATCAACTTTTTGAAGAGAAACCTAGAAAGGTGGTATGATCCAGAGTCCTTGAAACTTCTTCATGAAGACCTTGAGTGCTATATATATATATATATATATAAAAGTTATTTAAAAAGTAAAATAGACTAGTAGTAAATTTAACTTGCTTGTAAGTTTTGTGGCCTATCTACACCTAAAGAATCAAAGGAATCACAAGTCTCAATTTAAATAACCACAATATTACAAGAAATCCATCCAGTAATCTAAGAAATTTAGAGAGTGATTCTTCCTTGTATCCCCTTGATAGGGAACCTAAGAGATCCAATAACTAATAAAGGTAAAAGTGGAATAAATTTTATTCTATTTTAAACAAAATTGAAGCACATACATTTCATTTTCAATTCTTCTAATATTAAATATTTTTATATATCTCATTGATTAAATATATGAATATTCTATATTAACTCAACAACCAAGTTCTTATAGGTTCCCAAACATCACTACTAGAAACACATACATAAGTTCCCATAAGTAAAAACCATCATAAATATATGAACAAGATTTTATTATAAATAATTGAATCATTATTACATTTAGATAGTGTAAAAATCACATAAGCATACCAAGGACAATCATCTTGATATACCCATTCTTCTTTATTGCAACTAAGCATGTGTACATATACATATTACAAGGAGCAAGTAATCATTGTATATCATGTTTTCATATACTTCTAACATTTTTCTCCTCCAACATGATCTCTATACAAAATGGATACATAAGTATTATATCATAGTCATGATACAAAAATATGATGTTGCAACATCTAGTCACAAAAATAAATAAATGTAAAATTGGAATGTGTGAAGAAAGATCATCCAAGGCTCTTGAAAAACTCTAGAAAAATACTCAATGGATAAAAGACTTTCCACCCAACTATGGAACCTTACTACCCCGCTCCCCTAAGCTAGGAGATAACACAAGGCCCCACACAAAGTCCAAACATAAGCAAGGGGATAAAATAGCTATTTTAACACTAATAAAGTTTATTGCTGATCAATATTGTATCAAAAATTCAAACTGATTAGGTATTGAATTAAACTTGATAAACAAATGAAACAGAAGGAAAACTTTAAACATGAACAAGATTATAAATCATATGACGATGACATATTGGAAATGATAAACTTATGCTTAAACAATGATAAAGTTTATTGTCAATCAATACTCTATCAAAGTTTCAAACTGATTAGGTATTGAATTTAAAGTCATACATGAACATATCTAATTTAAATTCATACATGAACATATCTAATTTAATGTCATACATGAACATATCTAATTTAATGTCATACATGAACAAACATATAAAATAAAATGATAACCAATAATGTCATGTACATTAACAAACACATAATATATTATGATAACCAATAATGTCACACATGAACAAACATATCATATATTAACCAATAATGTCATAAGTCTAATAATGTCATGCATCAAATAAATGTCATACATCAAATATAAAATGTCATATATACATCAAATGTATATCAAATATGTCCACTAATATAAAATCCAACATATATGTCTACTGATGCCTATACATGTACATGTTTATCAACTATATCTTCTCCTTCCCACAAGGGGAAGGAAACAAATCTCTAGAGGCCTTCGGTCATTGTGTGGAGGGAGATGGTGGTGATGATGGGGTCCTCCTCACACACTCGCTTGTCCTCTTGTTGAGGCTCTTCTCTAACTCGAGCTGATACAAACAAAGTAGAAATGAATGAATAATTATTATACATTGAAATCAAATATATGTACACACAAAATTAATTATTTTCTTACTCCCATCATATAGTTGCTCTGCAAGTCCACCTCGAACACTCATGGATGATTAAGTGTGACAAGACCCTACAATAATTGAATCAATATAATCACTTATAAATAACATTAGAAATTTTGATACTAACTATTATAAACAACAACTAAAACCAAGAAAATTCTATCATACCTTAGTCAATGGCTGTGAACTAGCCATAGCTGTAGCTACTCCATGATCGACGGATTGTCGGAGATGAGGAGGAGTGTCCGATGTCATGAGCTGCATGGCATACAATACACATTACATGTAACATGAAACATGAAAAAAATATAATCAAATGAATTAAATTAACATGAAACAAATGTACCTCTATGAAGCTCATATGATGTCTATGCTCCGAGTTCGTAGTAAATATCGATGGTCCTGTAGAGAATTGATGCACATGCATAATTTTTTTTTCAATCCTTAATAGATTACTTAATAAATATATGTATTAATTTAAATTATTAAATCGATACATACCTCTGGACTTGTGGACAGGGCAAAAAATGGGGCCATGGGATCGCTATTAGGCCCGCCAACACTCTAACCTTGAATTTTGAACAATTTCAATAGATGCTAATTAATTAATCATTCACTATACATATGAAATGTGATCAAATTAGTAATATATAATTGTAATTTACCTGTGTGTCAATGCCAAATGTGTCATTCAGAAACTGATCAATGTTGAGCCCATCATCTACACCATCTCCAACATGAGTGCCAAATGTGTATAAGAATCCGCATGATGTGCACATGTGACCGCGGCGCACTGAATGCTCCCCTTCAATTAATGGACTCATGCAATGGATGAGGGTTTGCGTCAAAGCATTAATGGTCCCTAGAGCGCTGGCCTCTACATGTTCCTTCACAACTGAAGGAATAGTCACATGCTCACCCTATGGCTTGACCACAGGTGCCCTAACTACATTAGGGTCATGACGTGCCCCCTGCCTCTCAAATGATGACCCCCCACCTCTACCCTGGGAGTCTAACATATCAAAATAATTGGGGATCTCCCCAAGGAAAAACTCACAATACAATTTTTTTTAAAAATACATGGGGACCTCGTGATTGTTGTAAGGAGGGGCATAAAAAACCATCTACCATCTATCCCAAAAATTATTTCTAATAGCATCATGTATGCACCAATGGATGGGGAACCATTTAGTACCCTCTCTAACAGTATTTTGTTCACCAAGTTTTCTAAATAATGCACATATTCTACCTTTTGGTATTTCTTTTTTTTAACATCTTGATATGACAATTTATTTGCATAAAATATTTTTTGTTCATCCCTCTTAACCCGCCAAACATCTAACTTACCACTAACTGAAGCTATTTGGGTCTTAATGGATTCGAGGGATAATGCCAATTGAGCCCTCATTGGATTGGTTTGTCCAGATTCTTTCAACTGACCAATGAGTCCTTCTAATTCTATCTTGCCTCTTTCTATTTCATTTATTATATTTTCTTGTGTGCTAGGTGAAGGTCTTGTAATTGGTTCAGGCTATGGAATTTGTTGTTCTTCTTAGGGAGGGTTTTGGTTTTGATTTTCTTGAGGGTTTTGAGCTTCTTGGAGATTTTCCAGTTGATCATTGACATTTCCTGATAAAAAATCAATTGAAATCTAAATAAATAAACAAATCTAAAGAAAAATTGTAAAAACCCTACAAAACAATATAAAAAACATATCAAACAATGCAAAATGAAATTTAGATCACATACGACATGCTCATGATCTCATATTTTTCTGGCGAGGAGGCATATTGGCAAGGCGGGTGGTGAAAACTTTGATTTTCTCCAATTCATGTATGTGCTATTGTGAGGAGAGGTTAAAAAAAAGAGTTAAAATGAATGGGTTGTAGGTATGCAGCCCATTTATAACATTTTTCTTTTTTAAAAGTATGCACGCACTATAGTACATATGCACTATTGCAAATTGAAAAAAAAAAAGGATGTCACCTTTTTGGCACCACAACTTGGTGCACATACCTTGATATTGAGTGAAGTTTCTTCCTATAGCATCCTTTTGTTGTTCAATCTACATGTGGTTGTTAGATAAACAAGGTCTAAATCTGTATTCTTTGAGGTTATATCTAGTTAAGTGTGCATATATGGTAGAGGTAGGATTGAACACCCTATTTTAGTGCATCACCTCCTTAGAATAGATTAGGTAGTTGCTGTCATGCATTCCTTCTCCCTTTTCTCTTCAAGTGTAGTATAAGTGCATCTTGATAGCAGAGGAAGCCAACCTTCTACCAAGACTCAACCTCATAGTTTAAGTCCCATAGCTTGGAGGTTTCCACGTTTCACAAGGTTGTCCTTAGGTAAAAAATTTGGGAAAGGGTTTAAGATTTTGGACAATAGTTTTTGGCATGCTCGATGGGACAATACTCAGAAGATTTCAAGTTCACTGGTGTCAAAGAAGAAAAGTTTCAATTTGTACTAAGAAGATAGTGTTGTTCTCGATATTTTTAGGCCTTCAAGAGGTTCATATCTAAGCACTTGGCAACTCTACTCCATTCCACATCTGGCATCTAAACCAATTTGCTATGATTCATGCCCAAAGCTAAAACAAGGGCATCTTCCACAGGTAAGTTCTAGTACTAGGAGCTTTCATTTTCTAATCCAAGAAGAAAGGATAGGGTATCTCTATCACCAATTAGGAGTGCAATAGTAACACATAGCCCCATAAGATCCATCTCCACTCCTATTGCTAGATCTTGGCCTAGAATAATACCTACTCATATCAATAAATCACTTGCTTACATGGCTAGAGCTCATGCTTTCACCATGTTTGATGGTGGGATTCCTCTCCTATCAGCCCAAAGGCATGAAATACTAGAATCATATCTTAAAAGTATACCTGAATTTATTGGTGAAACCTCCATCTCCCCCTTAGAACACATCCAAGAAGTTGCAAATGTTTGTAATATACATGGGATATCTGAGGATGATGTTGCTATTAAGCTTCTAGCTTCATCCCTAAAGGGGAAAGCACTACAGTAGTATAGAGGCTTGCCTCATAACTCTATTTCTAATTGGGATGGGTCAGGAGCTGACTTGTGCAAGCATTTTGAGGAAAAAAGTGATCACCTATTACTTTTAGAAAAAATGACAACTATCAAGAGGGCACCCCACAAATGTATGCCTAATTTTAATTATAGATTTTAGAAGACATGGGACCGAATATCTACTATAGTAAAACCTTCTCTTGGTAATGCATTCTTGTATTACCTCAAAACCTTCAATAGTGATATTGCTTCCAATTTGCAATCTATGGGAGGGGACACTTTACCAAATGCTAATGAGGTTGCCATAAGAACATAAAATATCTTGATACAAGGAGGGAAGTTAGCTCCAAGCCCCCCAATGCCTTTCTTCCTTGACATGCCCAATCATTAGCCTAATATAGCCCCTATCCATACTTCCTCTACAAGTCAACGTCTTGTTGTGGTCCCAATAGCCTCCACATCCTCTAATGGAGTTGATAGGATTGAGGCCATGATGTAGAAACTAATGCAGAATGTGGATAGGAGGATACATGATCAAGAAAAGAAGATGGAGGACAACAATTTAGTAGTGCAAAAGATGGAGAATGAGTTGGTGACTATAAAGAGGCAACAAGCTCAAAACAATAGGCCTCTCCAACTCTAGAGTCAAGGTCCCATTCATGGTAGATCCCCAAACTAGAGTCATGTCCCCTAGAATTAGAATAGACCTATCAACCACCTTCACAATTAGAATAGACCTATCAACCACCCCCAAACTATGAACACCAATCTAAATAAGGTTTTAGTCCCTTAGAAAAATCTTTCCCAAGATCAAGATTCCTACCCTTCTTATAACTACTCCTATGGATATTACATGTGTCAAAAGGCAAAATCTTACTTGGTATTAACTGTACCAGAGCGATTAGTTTCCTAGCAACACAATGCTAATCAACATATTGACACTTTTCAATAGGATGGTTGTTCCTTCATGAACCATCTAGCAAAAGAGAATTGTAATGTAGACTAGGATTCTTGCTCTTACAATAATAGGGGAAAGAGAAGAGCTATTGAGGATGTTACTCTCCCTCCTAATAAGGCTTTGACATCAAGTGTAGTGCCTTATGTATAAACAGTTGCCTAGCAACACAATGCTAGTAAACCTGCTAATGCTTCTTGGTAACAAAGATTAAAATGATAGCAGAGGAGATGTGAATGACCCTAAAGCTATTCCATCTCAACCTTCTACATATGTAGCTCCCAAGTTTTCTACCAAGGCACCTAATACATCTTTTAGCATGATAGACCAAATGAAGAAGACCAATGTGAACATTTCTATGTGGGATGCTGTGGCTATCATACCATCATAGAAGAGGCTATTATAGCAAGAGTTGGAAAGAATTGAACTCAAAGATCAACCACCTTGCATGGAGAATTCCATGAGTTTAGTATAACCATCAAAATAAGTATACACAAGTAAAAAGGTTAGACCTCCTCAATTTTATGTTTCTCTAATTATAGGAGATAAGCTAGTCCATAACTGCACGATTGATTTAGGGACTTGTAGTTTAGCAATGCTCAAATGTGTGGCTAATATGGTAGAAGTGGAATATGAACCCATTGTTAAAGATGTATTATAGTTAGATGGTAGTACTATCAAAACTATAGGAATCCTTAGGAATGTTGAAATGACCCTACATGCATGCCCTAGTTGTACCATAGTTCAAGATATATCAATTTCTAAGGTTAAACCACACTTTTCCATTTGTCTTTCAAGAAATTTAACCATCAAAATAGGTGGTTACATATCCTTTGACTAGTCATACATGTTTTTTAGAGTAAGGTACAAGACCAAAGCTTCAATTAGAGAAGAACCATTAGCCCTCCATCATATTGAGCCCTACACTCTTAATCTCATAATATCAACTACACCATCCTAGAGATAGATGAAAACGACACAACAAATTAGCCTGGCACTTCTCTACTAGAGATACCTAATTTTCTCTTTGATGAGTGGGCTAATGCATATTAGTTTGATCCTATATCAGAAACCTTGGAGACAGGCTTTGGTACTTATTGTATATTAGAGAAAGATACTCTTATACACAAGTGGTACATAGAGTATGTACTTTGATGGATCAAGAAATAAAAATGGATTAGGGGCTAGTGTGATGTTGGTTTCTCCTACACTAGAAAGGTACTACTTCTCATTTAGGCTTCAATTCAGTTGTACCAATAATGTGGCTGAGTATGAGGCATTAATTCAGGGCCTCTTACTTGCTCAAAAAAGGGGAATTCAAATCTTAAGTGTATATGGAGATAGCAAGTTGGTGGTTAATTAGGTGAGGAAACAAAATATTACCAAGAATGGTTTTTTCAAGTCTTATAAACATAGAGTATGGGATTTTCTTGAAAGTTTCAATGCATTTAATATTTAGAGTGTCCCTATAAGAGGAAATAGACATGCTAACAAAATTGTAGTAGTGAGCACATCTTATGATGTCTCAAAGAGCCTTGAAGATGAGAAGATATAGAAGATTAAAGTGGTGGTTAGACCTAGTATCCCTAATAATAATATTAATTGGCAAGTCTTTGAATCTGATGCACAAATTATGAGTTTCTTGCAGAATGAAGTAGAATTCTCAAAAAAAAATCAGTCAAGATTGCATGACCAATATGGTGATTGAATCATCAACCTTAGCTCCAATAAGTTTCTTGAGGGTCTCATTACCTTAGAGAGTGTTTTCAATCTTGATGACCAAGCAAGGGATAGATGCACGAACCTTGCTGCAAATAAAGATGATCATATGCCAGATGCGGTTGTTAATGGAAGGATGCTAAACATGGAGAAGGTATGTTCTAAAACTGAGTAAGAAAGTTTTGTTCATCTATGTCAAGAATTTAATGATGTATTTTCTTGGACATATGATGATTCAAGGGGTTTTGACCCTAGTATTTTTCAACATACCATAGATTTAGTTGATAATATCAAACTTATTAGGAAAAAATAGAGGCCAGTGAATCCCAAGATTGAGCCATTAATGAGAAAAGAGCTATCCAAATTGGTTGAGGCCAATATCATTTTCCCTATTAAGCATTCCTCCTAGGTGGCAAACCTTATCCCTATTTGGAAGAAGAGTGGAGAAATCTGACTCTGTGTAGATTTTAGGGATCCTAACCAAGCCTCCCTTAAAGATCATCATCCTCTTCCTTCCATGGAACATATATTGTCTAAAGTTAGTGGTTAAGAGAGATTCTCTTACTTGGATGGATTCTCGGGTTATAACCAAGTGTTAGTCAAAGAGACTAGCAAATATAAGACTGCTTTCACCACCAAATTGTGCAGTTATGCCTATAGTAAAATACCTTTTGGAATAAAAAATGCAGGTGCCACATTTCAAAAGGTGATGGGGATGACCTTAAAAAACATGATTGAAAGGTACAAGTTGGTCTACCTTGATAATAGTGTATCCAAAGAATATAGCAGATTATTTTGGTCATCTAAGACAAGTATTTATAAGATGTAGAGAGTATGGGGTATATTTGAATCCAAGCAAGTGTGTCTTTGCCACTAATCAAGGGAAATTGTTAGGAAACATTGTATCTAAGGCTGGTCTAGCCATTGATCTAGAAAGAACAAAGACAATACTTGCTTTCTCCCTTCCTAGTCATAAGAAAGGTTCGCAAAGTTTTCTTGGTAGAATAAATTTTGTGAGGAAATTTATTCCTAATTTAGATACCATGGTGAAACCTCTTACAACTATGATTAAAAAGAATATGGTCTTTTCATGGACCAAGGAAGGGAAAGCAAGTTTGTAAGAGATCAAAGCAGCCATAGCCTCAATCCCTACTCTCATCAATCCAAATTTTGATAAGGATTTCATTCTTTACACCTTAGGAGGTGAGTCAAGTATTTCTACTATTTTGACTCAATCAAATGATAAGAATGAAGAAAGACCTATTGCTTTCTTTAGTGAAGGATTGAAGAAATATGAAGACAAGTACAATTATGTAAAGAAGCATGCCCTTGTAGTTATAAGATCTTTGAAGAAGTTTAGGCACCTTCTATCACACAAGATCCATTTGCTAGTCCCTCATGCAAGTGTTAAGGACTTTCTATTGGGAAAATATTTTAGTGACAAGAGAGTAGGTTAGATCAATAAGGTGATGGAGTATGATGTGGACATCTAGATCACCAGATTGGTAAGAGGAAAAGAACTATGCAAGTTGATGATCTCATCTCACAAATTAGATGAAGAAGTTGCCTTGGTGTTGACAAAATAGCAGGAGGCAAGAGATGACAATTCCAGGAGTTGGATAGATGACATGATGACCTTCTCATTAGGAACTAGATATCCTCAGGGATTAGATAAGGCAAAAAGAAGACAGTTCAAATTGTAGTCTATCCCTTATGCCATAGTTGATGGTAGTCTATTTAGGAGTGACTTCAATGGAACTTTGTTAAGATGTATTGGTGTAGACCAAGAAGAAAGAATAATTAAGGAGCTTTATGACGGTCCTGATGGTGGCCACTTCCCATCTAGGAAAACTACTGTGAAGATAATGAGAGCCAGTTATTACTAGCCATGATTGCCATAGGTATGTTAGAAAATGTGAAAAATGTTCTTTCTTTTCAAGTAATCAAAAACTTGTAGGTCTTCCACTTCATCCTATTCAAGTGGATCAACCTTTTTCCCAATGGGGATTAAATTTTTTTGGTCCTATTAATCTAGTCTTAAATGGATTCTAGCTGCTATAGATTACGTTACTGGGTTGACAGAGGCAGTTGCATTAAATTATGCTACTAAGAATTCATTTGTTGAATTCTTAGATGGACTTGTTACAAGGTTTAGTGCTCCTTCCACCATAATTTCAAACAGTGCAAAATCATTCATAGGAGCTTATATTTGTGCATGGGCAATTGGTCATGGCATTTACCACAACACTTCTTCCAATTATTACCCCCAATGTAATGGCTTGGCCAAGTCATCCGATAAGAATTTGATCAAAATCATCAAGAGAACTATTGAAGATAATCAAAGGTGTTGGTATCAAAAATTGAGAATTTCTTTTTGTGTTGATAGAAGAACACCCAAAAGAGCTATTGGAAACTCTCCTTTCATGTTGGTATATAGTAGAGAAGCAAGACTTCCTATCTCATTGGAGTTTCCTACTCTTGAACTAGCTCATCAGTTGGAGCTCATTGAAAATGATACTATGTCTATAAGAATAGTAGAAGTGATGGAGCTGGAAGAGAAGAGACATCAAGAAATACAATCCTTAGAAATACATCAACAATAGGTGAAGAAAAGCTTTCATAAAAAGGCTAAGTTAATTTTTTTTAGAGAGGGTGATCTTATGGTAAAGTGGGATGTAGATAGAGAAACGACACATTCAAAATTAGATGCACTATGGAGCGGTCCCTATGTAATCATTAATTGAAAGAAAACCAATGTTTTCTAGTTAAGTAGGCCTAATGGTGAAATCTTTCCTATTCTAGTCAATGGAATATATCTCAAGCCCTATTTCTTATAGGAATAAATGTTCATGTATATAGCTGGTTAGTTTGCTTCCCATTCTTTCTTGTTTTTCCAAGAAATTGCGAGCACATGTTTTTTGTAGCAGAGGCGGTGAAATGAATATGTTCTCAAATTTAGAGACTCTATAGCCTAATGGATCTTTGGTGGTCATTGGTCTTATGCCAAGAAGGCTTGCATCCCCTCTGAGTCACCAAAAATGTTAGCCAAAAATGCCCTCCCACCAGAAAATCAAATTCAAATGATAAGTTATTCAACGATCACCTAGAGTTTCCACAAAATAATTTAACATTGGCTATATCCTTTGTCTTCATGTTATGCCTTATAACATTTCAAGTTGCAACCATGTGATTCAAACAGTCATGGTGGGTTAAGCTCTAATTGGAGTTCAATTGGTGAAGATGCAATTACATTGTGTTTGGATTATCATAGAGTTAGTTGGCTCAACCAAGGTTCAGGCCCTGATGGCATGATTGCATCATGTTTTCTTGGTTACAAGGTTATATTGACATACCATGGTTTAAGTTGTGATAGTGTGGAAAGGGAAAAATCTTCATTGCTTCAAGGATACATTTTGCACCATTAGATCTTTTAGATCTATGACCAAGCACTATCAAAACAAGTTAAGAGGAAGCTATGGTTAGAGTTACAATCAAGCAATTTCTTTGTTTTGCTTGGTTGCAAGGTTAGAAGGTGAAATTCAAGTCAAAGTAGCAATGGTGTGAATGTGGTCAGGATCTTAGTCGTCACAAGGTCACAACAGTTAATGAAATATGTTAAGGGTAGGTTATGAAGTAGTGATAACCAATTGCTCATGATTTCACAAGCAATAACTATTATTGAAGAAAGGTGGCAGCAAAGTTGCAATCATGGGTAGTCAAACATAAGATATAAGGTTGAATGCTGGCAAATTGGTATAATGGTAAAAGATGTTTGGTCCACATGGCAAGTCTTGATGGTTGACTCTAGTTGACCAAATAGCACAATTGATTTGGCACACTTATGATAATAGAAGCAACTCGTTGATGATGGATCTCATATTTTCAATCTCCTGCAACCAATTTTATCATTCCCTAGGTCTAATAAATACAAATGAACACTCCATCACCACATGTTGATCCATCTATTTAGTCAAAAGTTAATGACCATCATACTTAACCTCTTAGAGCTTTGTTTGGTGGATAAGTGAATTGATAGCATCCAGATTTGTACCAATATTAGATATTTTCCAAATTTGCAATAGTGGTTGGATGTAGTGTTTGTAAAGTGGTTCTTTCAGAAATATCTAGTTATACTTAAGCTATAAAAGTACTTTTTTGTAACTTCTTGGGGGTAGATTCTTCTCTATTTCCCTTGGTATGTTTTGCATGTGCATTGTAAATTCCCTTGCCTTTGAGCCATTATTACTCTATGTTGTATCTCTTTCAGCCATTAACACATTATGCAAGAATTCTTTGTCTCTGGTCAATGTTCTTATCTATTTTCTACAATTTGAATGATTGCATCTATTTTTTGGCATCTGAATGATATTGAGTGAATTTTATTCCTATAGTATTCTTTTTTTGTTTGATCTACATGTGGTTTTTAGATAAACGAGGTCTAAATCTATATTCTTTGAGGTTATAGCTGGTTAACTATGCATATATGGGTAGAGGTAGGATTGAACACCCTATTTTGGTGCATCATCTCCTTAGAACATATTAGGTAGTTTATTTCATGTATTCCTTCTCCCTTTTCTCTTCAAGTGTAGTATAAGTGCATCCTAATAGCAGAGGAAGCCAACCTTCTTCAGAGACTCAACCTCATAGGTCAAGTCCCACAGCTTGGAGGTTGTTTGCATGTTTCACCACATAAAATATTTGCTAAAATTGTAAGCTTTGGACATATAAATAATCCTTTTTTTAGAAACTAAAATAAAAAAGCTGAGTGAGTGCAAAAAAACAAATACAAATACAATGAAATATAAATACTTATAGATGTAGTAAATTAAATTATAATCATTTTATAATGAATATCTATGGATGTTTCTTTAGATAGATTGAATTAAGACATCTATACTAGTACCCTACCATTTAACCAATATATGTATTATTATAATCTTAATATTCCTTCTTAGTTCATCAATCTAAATAGAGGAAGGACCATTTTTCTTTCTAAATGTCAAATCCCATTAGCCCCTATAGAAATTTGACAAATTTGGACATAATCTCAACCCACTAAATCTCCTAGCTCACCCTACATATGGAGGCAGTTGAATATCCCCCCTCATACAAGATATAAAGGATTTGGAATATTCTCCATTTTTAAGATATGGACTAATGATGAAGTGGAGAGAAAAATGTAACTATTTCTCTACCACCATAGTGAGACATTGGAAATTTGTATAGGAATCATGACATAGGTCTCCAAGAAGAACAACTAAAATGGTCAAGAACCTCTAAGTATGCATTGAATTCCCCAGTGCAACTAAGTTCGTAGCCAAGATAGTTGTAATAAATATTGTTGTAGGAGATGCAAAGTGAAGATTGTTGGTGAGGCAAAGTGAAGAACATTATATCATATCATGTTAGTTTTTAATAAATCAAACTATTTATGTTTTCAAGTAATTTTTAACATATACTTTTTGCATGATTAGATATATTACACGTATAGTGTTCACTCTTTAATATATAGATTAATCATCATGTAGTTGACAACTACCTTTTTTTTTTTTTTTTTTTTTTCTATATAAGTTCTCGTGTACTTTACCTTAATAACATATTATTTGTTTTTAGCAACATTTAATAAATTATTGAATTATAAGTTTTATTTATTTATGAAGTTCATACTATTTGTTTCATTACCATTATCATTTTAAAGTTTTATAACTTCACATTTTATTATAGAGCATACATCACTGTAGTGGTTTTTTTCTTGTTTACCTTGGAACTCATGATGATGTTGAAATATTTTTATTCAAGTGTTTTCTCCTTATAACTTCATTAGGACAAAACACACACACTTATTTATCAAAATCTCAATTAACAATAATTGTGAGGTTAGCAATGAGCAAGGTAGGAAATTAAAAATTGGGATTTTAAGATAAGGAGGAAGTTTACTCTTATGGCGATGCTCCAAGTGGTAGGTTGTGGGTTGGCTTTCTTTGGCAGAGGTTATAGGTTTGCACTTGAAGTTTCAGTTGTCATTGCCGTGTGGGTTCTTTTTGTTTGGGAATATTTTTTGTTTGGCTTGGGATGGTGTGGGTGATTTATCCGTCTATTTTTTTACTCCTAGAAGTTGACATGGAGGTTCCTCTTTCGCAAAGATTTTTGTGTTGGTATTAGTGCCCTATCGTTGCAGGTTGTTGGTTCATTTTTTAGCTATTTGGTTCATGTTTTCCCTCTATGGTGCAACCTATTTTACACTGCTATGCTACTCTTCACTCTTTTTACATGACATTCTTGAAGAATGTAGGTCTAGAGGAAGATGTGACTTGCTAGAATTTCTTGTGCTAGATGTGGGTTCATATTGCATGAAAAATCTTGTTGTGTCATAGTTCTTGGTCTTTCTCACCTACATAGGTGTTTTCGTTTGGATTGCAGAGTTCTCGACTTGTCTGCGTATAAGGAGACTTTTTCCTTGTGGTTTTTGGATGACGAATCCCTGTCACATGAAGACCATTTGAATTGAAGTCATATATGCTTCTTCATTTTTGGTTGATGACCAAAATGGGAGTTTCTTCAAATATTAAGTTTTAATGTGGAGCATAATCAAACATAGAGGTTAATTTTTTGCATTTATTTAGCATGATTCCCCTCCCCCCCTGCCCCCCCACCACCAAATTTATTCTATGAGGGTTTGGGAGAAATGACCCTATGATAGGCATCGAGGGGTGGTGCCCAAGGTGTGGTCCTAAGGCTGCACACCAAGTGTGCTCCCTATCATGATACAAAGTGGGTTTGAGGGGTGATGCTCTCAATGACAAAAATGAATTTATTATTGTAAAAGGTATCAGGAAAGATTTTCTTACTTGATAACATATTATAGCTCTATCTTTGTAAGAAATGATAGTCTTAATGACTTAGTTTTAGGAATTTTATTTATGCATGATGATGTAGTAGCTTCTTGTGGTGGTGTTGAGTTGCAAGGGATTATAGATTGTAATCAGGTTAAAATCACTGGATAATAATATTGGACTCATTGTTTTGTGGATGTAGCCCATGGAATTGATGAACCACATTAAATCTTTATGTCTTCTATTTTCTTATGTGTGCTTTATTCCTTTATGATATTGGTTATATTTGTATCACATCATCCTAGTGTGTGGTTGCAAGATAGTTTAGTTGTTTCTTGTGACATCCCTGTTCAGGATGTGTGTTCCCTCACACTACTTCTTTTCCTACTTGTAACCTATGAGAGTTTACAATGATGGTATAACACTAAGATTTTGACGTGAGTCATTTCTATAATGAACAAACCCCTTGGTCAAGATAATTGTAGAGGCCATTCTTTGTTTCCTTTGATGATTTTTAATGGTTTTTTCTATGTAGGGGATAAGGTGGACCCCTAATCCTCTGGCCTTGATGTGTTTGGTCATTATTTTTCTTTTATTTCTTAGATTCAACCTTTTTTGTCCTCTATGGTTCCTTTTTGCACTGTGACATTAAAAAATGTGACGAATCTAGTATCTTGGAGAGTTGAGGACGTCTTTTGCCTGGTGAGACACGTGGATAATATTTTTCTTACCATCTTCTTTCATGTTGTTTTTGACAAAGCTAAGTGGAACGATGTTCCTTGCATCACAAGATTCCTATATCTTAGACTCTTTTCTTCCTCAGTGATGTGGGTTGAGCCTATAGTGATGGAGTGAAAAGTTATGTCTTGCTAGTTGGAAGTCAAGTTTTGATGGTTTGTTAATTTTTTTTGCTTGCCATTTAGTAATGGATTCTACTCTATCTAAAGGCTTGGTTGCAAATTATTTCTATTTCTTTTTTGGTTATTAAAGATGTGGTAAAAAAAAATTTGAAGGTGAAATATTAAGGGACCTATATGCATGAGACACCTTTGTGGAATTCTTAATTTATGGAAGCATTGTGGAAGCTAATGAACTTCCCATTTGTTGATGAGAATGATGTAGGTTCCTACCCCTTTCATTGGGATTATATGCTACTCTCCATCTTCTATCCTTGAGGAAAACAATGAGGTTCAAATACTTTCTCCACCCATTCGTAGAGTGGTTAGTTCCTTGGACCTGTGTTATCTCACTTGGTGATCAACATTAAAGGTTGAACTCTTGACCTTATGCAAATAACCTAGGAAACTAAAACCAACAAGTTCAATGGGATTCTTCACACCCCTTAGCTCTACATGCTTCCTTGTATCATCAAGGAAATCTATTGATTTTTTATTACAATTAACTATTTTCTAATGTTTTGGAAATAAATATACAAGTCTACTTGCATTAGGAAGCTTAGAATTTCCAATTCTTTATAAAATGAACATTGTTCCACCCTTCACTCAACCCTATTATCATACTCTACTATCCAAGGTTGAGACATAATTCATGCTCTAATAGGTAATTTAGATGTAACTCTAGGATATACAGAACACTCAACTGACCCAATATCAATTAAAATAGAAACATTGTCCAAAGAGTTTAGTAGTTAATTGTATAGGAGTAGCTTTGAATTTAACTTGTTTGTGGTAAACTACTTCATCGATATGATGCTGTTTTGTTATAAAGTAAAGTCCACCACGATAAATCAGAGGGGTGGGGGGTGAATTAGTTATCCAACTATTCAAAAATTTATCAACCTTATTAATCCTTAAGCATGTGAGCAATATAATAAACAACCATAAGAAGATACTCATATACAATAACCCTAGATATATTAACTAGGGAAACCCTTGATTAGAGGGAAAATCTTGGTGTAGATGGTATCTAAAAAATGATGTACTAATATCAATTTTCCTTATTAGAGGATGGACCCTATTAGTAGTCAATAAAATATATTCTATACATATCAGTCACCATCAGGAGACTTTGAATCCCTGTTAGGAGTTGTGCCAACCCTCTTAGGAGTTGTAGAAGGCAGATGGACCTACTGTCCAAATAGCTTCAGGGGCAAGACCACTAAAATCATTTTCCAACTAATCTCTATATTATTCCTTGTAGAATAATAGAAATGTATAGCCCCTTCTCTGTCCTATGACCATACTAAACCTCTTTTGATCTTGATACCAGATCACCAACTTCACATCCAATAATCCCTTAGATCACTTACTCACATTCACCAAATATTTTGCATATTACATAGTTGAATACTAAAATCATATCATTCACCACAAGGAAAATAACCTTCCTTTATATCATATCCTCAAAATAATTCCTTGAGTTGGCCTTGAGGATTTTCCAATTAATTACAATAGGACCTCATTAAGATTTACATAACTTTACATCTTTTTGGAATTATGTATTACTGTCAACTCATAGTCTTTGCAATTTCTCACACATATGACCTCTAACCTTGCACACTTTTTGATGTCATCATTAGATTATCTTGTATCATTATCTAATTGTTCTCATCATGATTCTATCTCTATTAAGAGAGACAATCCAGACATCAAAAACTAGTTCTAAGGTACTGTGTCTTGTTGGTGAATAGATTGTCCTTTCAACTATTTAACCAATTCACTCTATGCCCAAGATATAGAAATTAAAAAATGTCCACAACAGTTGAGAAAATCTCATGTTATTCAATCTTCTCTCTAAATTTTAAAGGCACAACTCCCTTATGAAATTTGCAATGAATTCAAAATTATCTTTGCACTTTTACCAGAAAGTGTGTAAGGATCTCTCACTTACTCTTTGGTAGTGAAGTAAGAATAGAATCAAACAACAAAAATAAACATCCATTGAACCATATTTCCACAAAACATCTACTTCAAAGGAATGAATAACACCATAAACTGATATCAATCATTCAAACACCTTAGTTGAAATGAACTTTCAATAAGAACATCAATCAAATATCTCAAACCAATAAACCAGAGTCCAAAAAGTAACAATGATCTAAACACTTTGAACACCAAGTTTCCAAGATAAATTCAAGATGATATATATATATATATATATATATATATATATATATATATATATATATATATATATATATATATATATATATATATATATATATATATATATATATGTTAAACCTTCTTCATGCACATAGTCATTCAAAAGCAAAACATCCATATACTATCCTTTGATTACTATATAAAAGTATCTACTTATCAGAGTTTCTAACTATCTATTTCATTACAAAATCTAAAAGGCCTCCATCAAAACCCAACCGTTTCAGTTAAAACAAGAAATAGTTACAAACAAGAAAGAAATTATAAAATAGGCATCAAAATGTAACTAAACAACTATCTTATTCAAGTCTCACTGCCAGTCTTCTTTTCCTCACCCATGATCTAATGCACCAAATTCTAGCTTCTAAAAGTGTTCACAAACTCTTGCAGGGCATGGGAATATGGATTTTTTAGACTAAAAAACTTGGCCCTATATGTGTCCTTTAGCCATTTGAACTCCTTTATCTTCAAACTCTGATGTGACATGACATCCTTGTTGAGACACAACATTGACTCAATATTCACCAACTCAATGAAGTCATTGGTGCTAGGAAATTCGTTATCTCTAATCTATTCAATAGCTTCATTGAAGCTCTTAGATAGTGTCTCCACATCCATATTCACATCATTGAACTACAGGATTCCCATTGGATTTACTACTTTCATATCTTTAAGGAGTTCTTTGTGCATTCAGTGACTTTGTACTTGATGCCCTACACTTCTTTAATTTTCTCCTTATAAGCTGACTCCTTTCAACTCATGTTGTTTTTCATGATAAACAACATGGGTCCCTTTCCTTAGTTAGCACAATCACTATTTAGTTCGTTCTCTCAATCGTCTGATATTTGAGATCTACAATTGTCACTTTATCACTTTCCAGAATTACATAGACTTTATTTTATGTTAGAAAGTGACAACATGACACATGTACAAGGTGGGTCCCCCTTTCTATGTAGCTAATGAGTTGTCAGGAAAGGGTATAGATGGAAGGTTTTGATTTGTGCTTGGTACTGTGGGCTAGTTTCCTTAGTATATTTCATCCACAATTAGACCAAGGAAAATCAAGGGTTGTTGGTTTATCACTTTGCAAAGATGCAAGGTAGTTGTTTCATGTGACATAATGACAATTGGACATGCATCCAAGGGCCCACAATTTACAAAGGTTTAGCTATAAATAGTTAGAAAGTTGTCTGTAATGGTAGTTAAGTTTGAAAAGGTGGTGTAGTTAGGGTGATATGGTAGTCAACTTGTGAAGACCTTGCAAGGTGGTGAAAAGAAATAACATGGTTGGTCCACGTGGTGCTCTCTAGTTGCTTGACCCAATTGACCTGCTGACTTATTTGATTTGTTGAGCCAAAAACAAGGAAAGCCATCTTTTTCTACACAATCTAATCCCCATGATCAATTTCAACCTCCCTCGAATGAATACAAAGCTAGAAATGACAAAAAGGAAATCTCTCCACCATATGGTTTAACTATTTTCCTAGTTATGCATTGAATGGTGCCATTTCTATCACTTCAGGGTTTCTTCTAGTTAGGGTCTGATAAATTTCATGTGTAGTGCCTACCCTCGTTCACATCTTTTTCGGACATTGTTGCTATTATTATCAGACTATGTTGGACTAGTTTTATGTTGATGGATTAGTAGTATTGTTTTGAGACTATCAGACATTATGTTATGGATTTAGTGGTTATATGATGAGATCATTTAGACTTTACATTTCATGTATGCATGATGATCATTACATTGCTTTCAGTTATTGTTGATGATTAGTTAGATGGTTTATTATCTCATGTGTTTTATTATGGATACTTACCCCATACTTGCACGTGTATGGTGTGCGTGTTTTCTTATTGTATGGCATTTCTGATATGGTTAAGGAAGGGAGTCATAGTCACCTGCTTAGTCGGGATCTACACAATGCACCACTTCCTGCCATTGTCTGTTTAGCTTAGCATTATATATATTGTTTGTACATGCATGGTTTTTTGGCAGGTTGCAGGTACCGAGTATTGACTTCCTTGAATTGCTAGGATGAGCGTACCCTATTATACTATCTCAATGATAAGAGAAAGGAGATAAATTCTCAAGTCCAAATCCCAAACCCTTAAGCCAATTTTCCTAGTGAGGTAGGACAAGTATCTGGATATTTTACCTACCGAATGTGTCGAATGACATAATTCATGATTTTTAACCCTTTAGACTGATTTTGTGTGAATTGCTCTATGATGAGTTTTCATATTTTATCTTGGAGGTCTATGGTGAATTTTCTATTAATTAAGTCTTAATAAATAGATTTAATTAATTAATTATTTGAGAAAATTAATATAAAATATCATGATATTTGATATTTTGTTTATAATTAATTAAATGAGAATTAATTGAGGAAAAAGGAATTAAATAAAAGAAAATTAGAAATTAAAATTAATAATAATTATAAAATAATAATAAAGTAATAAATAAATAATAATAATAAAAGTTATAAAAAATTAAAATGAAAGTTATAAATATTTAAATAGAAATTATATAAAAAAGTAAATTGGAGTTATAAACTTGCATGGGAATTAAAACACCTTTTCATTTCTCATATGCCAACAACACAGGGGTTAGTGCATCAATTAAGCACATGGTGTCTACAACCCTATGACTCATCTAGAAGGTTGGAAAAGACCCATGCTTAGTTGGTGACACCTTCTAGCTATTTCTAGAAGCATTCTAGAGGTTTACTGAGAGCTCTTTATATTTAGGCATTCCTAGAAGCTTAGACATAGTGTTGGAGAGCAATTGGAGCATTGGAGGACTCGAGAACTCTGAAGGAGGGAGGAGCTTGCTCTGCGAGTTTTCTGAGGAAGAGCGAATTAGCATCAGAATTCGGGTAGATTCTTGTGATTTTACTTATGCTATTTCTGCATCTTGCATTCCCTGTCTTCTTCGTGTCTTCCATATGTCTTCTGAGGATTTTCTTATTTTTATTGTATGCATTCTCAATATGGGTAGTTAAATTTATTTGAAAATCTTATATGCATAGAAAAGAACACAGGGCTAGGGATTAAATTGTAGCCAAGCCATTAGATAAACTATTGAGTAAATTTTGAGATCAAAAGTTTGTAGGAAAATTATGAGAATTGGAATTTATATATTGCGTATATATATGTTTATATTTTTAAATCTAAATACATATATATATATATATATATATAAAATTATATATATATATGTGTGTGTGTGTGTGTGTGTGTCTATATGCTGTGATATTTGATTAAACTCTATATACACACACACACACAAACACACACACACATATATATATATACATATATACATATATACTTACACACACACACACACACACACACACACACACACACACACACACACACACACACACACACACATATACTTATATATATACATATATATTTAATTAAAAGTCGAATGACATATATTTCGCAGCGAGCAAATGTTAAAAAAAAAAAAACACATCGCGATTTACATTGGAGGGAAGCATTTAAAAAAAAAAAATGCAATAAAAAAGAAGAAGAAGTAAATTTTGGAATGGGTGGGAGGGACTTATTTCCCCACCCCCGCCAACAGCAATGCCGATGTGGATTGTGGTACAACAGAGTACCTGCGGTCTGCAGTGTACCTGCGATCGCAGTGTACCTTGCAATCCGCAGGTCATATATATATATATATGTTGTGACCAGCGGTTATTAAACTCGCCGTGTGTAATGTGCGGTTATCATATGTTTTATTAATTCAATTTTTTATATAATTTATTTTCTAAATTAATAATTATATATGTATATGTATTTATATATATGTATATATGTGTGTGTGTGTGTGTGTACATTATTAATAATAAATAATTAATATATTGATAGATGATTGGAATTTAAAGAGTAATTCTTTAATAACAAATTATTTTATAATGTTGAGCAATATAGGATCAATTTGATCTTTTAATTTGGAAAGAGGAATATGAAAAGAATTTCAATTATTATTTTGAAAATGATGGAGGTCATTATCAGCAAAATGTGTCTACAAAAGACATTTAGAACATTTAGAAAATTGAGTCTAACGGTTTTTGGGGAGAAACTTTTATCTGTCAATACAATACATGGGTTAAGTAAAACATGAATTTTCTCCACTTGATATTTAAATTGTAAAATGTAAACTGAGACCTTTACATTTAAATTCAAGCTTTTAAATTTAGCAAAACCAAAACATGTGTTTGCATTGTGTATTCTTTATGCTATTGTTTTGGGTTTTTGGGTTGACTAGTGTTGACCAGTTATAGGACGTCTACTAGAGGCTTGGGGGTTATGTGATTGTGATGTCATGATGATGTTTTGATCTCGATATTTATAAACCCAACCATGGTTATGTGATGGAATGCTTTATGTATTGGTTGTTATAGTTGAGATTCTTATGTATGAGACACTTGACTTAACCATTTTTGGTCATCGATCAGTTATCCTTGGTTATTTTCTAGTTGCCATGATGGGACTGAAATGTGGATTTATTCTTGATGATGTCATGTTGTGACATGCTTGACTCAACCATTTTGGAGTCTATGATCAATATGATTAAGATATATTTTGGTTATTGAGAACCAATGGATACTTTTGATTATCAGTGATACTTCAGTTGCCAATAAAGAGCTGTTGTGATCATGATTTTCTATGGATGCTTGCTCATGGAGATTTGATGGTTTTATACATATTTGATGAATTTTATTATGGATTATCTTTTGTGATTTTTGAGATTTATGATTCCATGAGCTTAGGATAGGATATCTGCATGTAGTGTCAGGAAGTGGCTTGCAATGGGGGCCGGGGCCATAAGAGGCTGCTAGGGTAACTCATTGTAAGTTGGAATAATAAGTGATAAAATTCACACCTAATACTAACTAAATGAACCTAAAAAGATAAGAGTTTTGTTCTTGTCCATACCTTGAGAGCTTGTATAGACTAGGATGGGAGTAGTGAGAATGCATGGTTGCGACCTTGCATTCCATAGTATGCCTCGTTAGTATGAGAGGATACTAGTGGCCACATGAGATCAGTATGGACCCGTGGAGTTTAGCTAACTACTAGGGTAACTTGTAAGTGATAAATGCAATGACACTTTCCCACTTGCATAGTAGGTTCCTACATGTCATTGTGTGCCTCTGGGATTAGATGTTAGATTTTGTGTTTGGAACCTTTGAGTTAGTATACTTTTAGGAATCCTGAACTTACAGAGATTTATGCTATGTGGTTTTTGATAGCCTATTTGGGACTTGAGATTATCTCCTCAGCACGGTGGGAGTGGACCACTTAGGTACCACACGGTCGGGTGGTAGTGTTTTTCCACTCTTATCATTTGAGATTCATTGAGACATCATGGCTGATGCGTCCTTCATGATGGTGGATATGTAACCTTTTATTGATGATTAGCATATGTTGGATGATGTTATCTTATGCTTTTATTTGCATGTTAGATTACTTTTTGCATATGATATAGTATATGTTAGGAGTGACATTCCTACTATGTTAATACCGATGATCTCTTCAGTGATTTGGAATGTTACGCACGGAGGGATGGCTAGGATCCACGATGGTCTAATGATGCTATTTACGGTTGGGAGTAACCATGCACTTAGATTATTATGTTTGATCTTTATGATGGATGTATATCTTCTATGATGATGTATCATGTGATTATCTTTACTTTGATGTATCATGAATTAGAATAGGATGATGTATCTTATTTCACATATGTATATTCTTTTGAGCATTTTCATACCCTATGACATGTACAGTGGATGATTGAGCATTTGAAATGTAATGCATGAACATTGGACTTATAATTATTATTTCATGTGGATGTTGTACTAGATGGATTCATTAATGTTAGTTGTTTCAATGTAATTCAACGTTAAGGGATCTTAAAGAATGTAATCTGTTATGTATGTTATGTTTAATTTCAGATGGACATTGCTATTGCTTCCATTATTATGCATAAGTTATATGTGGTATTTACTTTCATGTTAAAAAATAAAATAAAAAAAATGCTACCAATCTTAGTGAAATTCTAGGTTAATTCTTTGGATCCCTTGGCAGGGCATTACATCATGCCTCTGTAAGTGTACCAAAATCAAATCTATTACTTAGATTGCTCTTGATTATTCTATGAGGACTTAATGGTAGTGATTGGATCAGTAACTTTTGGTCAAAGTTATCCTAGTTATGCTTACACTATAAAAGAAGATTTTGTAACCCATCTTAGGGTTAGTCTTTCTCTCTGATCCTCTAGCATTTCCTTGTGCTTTTCTTTTTTGATTTCCCTACATCTGCATTATTTTAATCTCTATTTGTGTCTCTTTCTAGCATTAATATACTGTGCAAACTTTCCTTGCCTCCTATTAATGTATTGTCTCTTTCTCTCTAACTACATGACTATATCTATCTTTGTCCTTTGAATGTTATTGTGTGAGGGCTCTTCCTTGTAGCCTTCTCTAGTTTTTTTATTTTCATTCTATAGTTGAGATAAACAAAGTTAGAATCTGTATACTTTTAGATTGTGTTAATGAACTGTGCATTCTTGGGTAGAGTTAGGATTAAACAATCTATTTTGGTGCATCACCTCCTTAGGATAAATTAGGCTAATGTTATATGCATGCCTTCTTCCCCTTTCCCCTTCAAGACCAGTTAGGTGCATCTTAATAGAAAAGGAAGGTAACCTTCTTTGGAGACTCAAACTCATTGTTCAAGTCCCATAACCTAGAGGTTTCTTCCATGTTTCACATGGTTGCCTTTAGGTAAAAAATTTAGGCAAGGATGCAAACTTTTGTGGCAACAGTAAATGATTGTGAAAATAGTTGTATAACTGATTCACACCCCCCCACTTCTTAGTTATATCAATGGACTATATATTCTAACAATTAATACCAATTATTAGAAAATAATAATAATGAGAGAGGGAGGTTGGGTGGGGGGATGAATCGGTATTCTACAAAGTTTTTCTCACAACTGAATATCGTTAATTACTTTATAACTTGCACATATGAAAGTAAACCAACAATGTTGAATAGTAAATATAACCATACACATAGAGAACTCATAACACCATTATTTGCTAACTAGGGAAACCCTAGCCAAGGGAAAACCCTTGTGGGGATGATACCCACTAGATTATTCATTAAACAATAGGATCCTATTAAGGGTATTGACCTTTTTAGGAGTCTATGAAGTACATAAAGTATTTGAAGTCCTTGTTAGAGGACTAGGCCTTATTAAAATCCTGAACCCCATTATGAGGTAGGAGCATAGAGATTGGATTTTGGTGGAGTTATGCTTTGCATGTTTAGAGATGTGTTGGAAACATATTGGAGAACCTTTCCTCATGATTTCATAAAGATTGGATTGATTGAGTTAAAGCTTAAGCTGTTTCTACCTTGCTACTAGAACTGCATTTTTTGGTTTCTGGGTGCTTGTTGTAGGGTGTGTAACTAATTTTGTGAAATGAATGAGAGGATTTTATTTATAGTTATTTAAGAGGGCCTAGATTAATATCTTTATTTTAAGGTGAAAGTTCTGATTCCTCATAAGTTGGGAGATATGGAAATTCTCCCAGAGTATCAATTTCTGGTAGTTTTGAGTGATAGTTTTCTATTCTTGACTTTCAGGATGCATGTGTATTTATCCTTTATGAATCAACCTTTGAAAGTTTGAGGGTTTGTAGAGGACCTAAATTTATACCTTTTTTTTGAAGTGTGAGCTCTAATTAAATTGGAGCTAGGATATATTGTAATTTTTCTTGGGCATTGATTTCTAGATAGTTAATTTTTGTTGGAGGCCGGCTTGTAGCCCTTCAAGTATTTAATGTTAGTTTTTGGCATTCTAGGTTGACTTTCAGATTAAATTGGTATAATTAGGGGTTGTGGTGAAGTATTTTAGAATGATTATCCATCTTGGAGTGTGGAGATTAGCTAAAGGCCAATTTTTTCTTGTGTCTATGGATAGAGCACCGAATGTGAGGCAATTTACAACAAGATTATGATGGAGTTGTGAGTATGTAGATAGAGCATTGAATGTGAGGTAGTTTACACTTGGATCTTGGATAAGTTGGAGTAGAGCTAGGTCTATGGCTGGAAAACAAGGAGATCACTTGGTGGGCTTGCGAGCACAAGTTGAGATTTCCTTGGTGGTTTCTTCTAGATTGCTATTATGTTACAGATTTGGGCTAGCTAGGATAGTGTTTGGGTTGGATCTTAAGGGATTTTGTAGAACTAATTTTGTAATTACTATTTGTATTTGGTCCTAACTTGAAAGGCTTTACAATCAGGCATATTGCATTTATCTGTTATATTTTATGAATAAATCATTGTAATTTGGTATCAGATCTTGCATTGTTGCTTCTTGTTGCTATGTTTCCGCTATGTGGTTATATAGCTGGGGGTTAGGACATCTCTTTGGAGATTCTTCCACCCTGCACTACATCAGATCATATCAGAGCACACTTTTTCTTGAGCATGTAGACATATTTCTGAAGTTGAGGTAGTTTAGACCATGACTTGGGTTGGAGAAGTAGATTTGAGTTGATCTTGATCTGGTGGTGGATTTTCTTTTTGGAGTCCTAGATCTCTTGGTTGTGAGGTGGAAGATCATGGTTCTAACTTACAATTGTAGAGTTCTTGCAAATGGATGAATGGATGCAAAGATGGAACACTGACCATGTTAAGGTATGATCCTAGATAGTTTTTGGATTGTAGATCTGTGTTGAGCTGGACTTGTAATTTGGTTCTTGATTGTTTGTGCAAGGTGGAAAGTTGTGATCTAAGTTCCAAAAAATTAGGTTTTATCACAAGGAGTGTGGGGAGAATTTGTTGTAGAGGGTTTACAAATATGTTGGGAGATGGCTCTAAGAGGATTGAACCCTGAGATGATTGCAAATCTTTGTGATTGGTGGAGAGGAATTTTTCTAAGATGTATGCTCAGGTTGAAGCTAGTCTGGCTAATGAAACTAAGAAGGTGGTTGCTCAGTTTGAAACTAGTTTGGTTGATCAAGATAAGGATAGGATGAGGAAGGCATTTTGTAGATGTTTGTGGAGTTGGAGTCTACCAATCTAGAAGAGAGTTGTTTGGTCGGTTAAGAGACTTGTTTGTGAGAGCAAATGGTATAGTAAGGTCAAGGTGGAAGAGGTTGCTTTTGCTGATTGGTTTGTGAAGTCTGATACAAAATTTACAGAGAAGTTGGAGGTTATTGCTAAAGATATTCCTAACCTTGTTGATGTTAGGATAGATATTGGTTTTCATGATTAGTCAGTTGGATCTAACATGGAAATTGTAGATCACCTAGTCATGGATGATTTGGTTGTTGCTGGTGATGAGTTGTGTGTTGCAGATCATCTTTTTTTAAGAAATGAGGTTGCTAGTGTTGAGAGTTTGGTGTATGTTGTTGAGGAGTTGCATATTGTTGCTGCTGGTGTGGATTTACTAGTTGTCGATGTGGATGAGGGTTTGCTGATGAATCCTTATGTTCAGTTTGTTCTTAGTTGTGAGCATGCTAAGTGGGTTGATGATATGTATTTGATTATGATGTTTTAGTGGATGAAGCATAGATGGTTGGTTTTAAAATTTTTTTTATTAACTTTGATGAAGTGGAAGCCTTTGGTAAAGATGGAGTTGGTTGCAGATCTTTCTTTGGGCATCAAAGTATTGGACATACTTTTCTATTTACCTAGGGAGTTTGATGTAGGAGCATCGAGATTGGATTTTGGTGGAGTTGTGATTTTCATAGTTAAGGATGTGTTGGAGACACATTGGAGAATATTTACTTATGATTGCATAAAGATTGGATGGATTGAGTTGAAGTTTGAGCTGTTTGTACCTTGTTGCTAGAATTGTGTTTTCTAGTTTTTGGGTGCCTATTGTAGGGTGTGTAACTATTTTTTCTTAATGAATAGAGGATACTATTTTTAGAGACTGATGAGGGCCTAGATTACTATCTTTGGTTAAAGGTAGAAGTTCTGATTCCTCATAAGTTGGGAGATATGGCAATTCTCTCAGAGTATTGATTTCTGGCAATTTTGCATGATAATTTTATGTGCTTGACTTTCTGGATGGATACACACTTATCCTTGATGATTCAGTGTTTTTGCATTTGAGGTGTTGTAGAGGACCTAAATTTAGACCTTTGGTTCAAAGCATGAGTTCTAATTCAATAGAAGCTAGGAGATATCATGATTTTTCTTGGGTATCAATTTTTGGAGAGTTAATTTCTATTGGAGGCTGACTTGTAGCTCTTCAAGTATTTAATGTTAGTTTTTGGCATTTTGGGCCAACTTGTGGGTTAGATTTGTATAATTAGGGGTTGTGGTGAAGTCTTTTGGTGATGATTATCCATCTTGGAGTGTGGAGAGTAGCTAAAAAGTGAGTTTTTCCTAAGTCTATGGATAGAGTGCCAAATGTGAGGCAGTTTATAGTAGGATTACGATGGAGTTGTGAGTGTGTAGATAGAGTGCCAAATGTGAGGTAGTTTACACTTGGATCTTGGATAAGTTGGAGCAGAGCTAGGGCTGTGACTAGAAAACAAGGAAATTTATTGGTAGGCTTGTGAGCACAAGTTGAGATTTCATTGGTGGTTTATTCCAGATTGCTGTTATGTTAGAGATCTCGGCTAGATGGGATAGTGTTTGGGTTGGATCTTGAGGGATCTTGTAGAATTAGTTTTTTAATTTCTATTTGTATTTGTCCCTAACCTAGAAGGCCTTATAGCTAGGCATATTGCATGTAATTAGTTATATTTTATGAATAATTTATTATAATTTGGTATTAGATCTTGCATTGTTACTTCTCATTGTTGTGTTTCAATTGTGTGGTTATATAGCTGGGGGCTAGGAAATCTCCTTTGGGGATTCTTTTTCCCTATTTTGTGTCATATTATGAGTTTCTTTAACCCTATTAGGAGTTGGTAGATCAAATACAATGTATGCAAGAAGATCCCATTGCCCTAACATGCAATCATACAATTCAATTCCTTCACAAGATAGATATACATACAATACTAGCTTGCTACTATAACTCGCACTTTCTCTAATCTAACATTAGATTTCATAGTTCACATGTCACATCTAATTATGCAACTTCACAATATCAATGCATCGCATACATTCACTACGCAACTCACTTTCCCACTTATCTGCACAACATAAGATCTTTACTTATATTTTGTACATTCACAAATTATTTCTCAACCAGATTCCATGTCTTCACACACTTGACATAATATAAAATAATAGCCACATAGTTAGCTTATCATGACTTAGTAATTATTTTTAAACCAAAATAATTCATAAAGTCGTACGACTATGTTTTCTACTATGCTTTGTTCTGGACTATTAAATACCAACACATTTAAACTTGTTGTAACTTACATCATACTATTTGTACACACATGCACACTAGTACACATTACCATGAAGGTGTCATAAAGCTTTCCTCAACTACACATAAGCTAATTCTTTTTGCATTTTCTATACTACTAAGACTTGTTCACTAACTAGCTGTAAATTGTCTAATACTTAGACAATTTTCTATCTCTGAATGCATAAATGAAATGCTTGAGTATATGTTTCCATAAATGACAACCATAAAGATAGATAACTAGCCATATTTACAAAAAAACATACATAGAGAGGGAAAAATGAATATTTTTTGAATTGCAAGGTAGCTAGAGGTGTTTCCATCAATAACAAAGTGGGAGATTGTTGGAACATACAATTGGAAAAATTGTTATGTTATCATTGATATTAAACCTGTTAGAGAGACATTTACTAATAGTGTAAAGTTCCATATCATTTTATTGATGAAGTTGATTTAAAAAGAGGAGATAGAAAGGTGATCTAGTCAAAGTTATTAGGAAGAGAAGTTAAGTATCATGGAATTACAATGGTCACTTGATAAGTTAGTCCTTAACAATATAATATGTTGTTTAGTCAATACATGAAGTAAAGAAGATATGTGCAATTATGTATGACTGAAATGACAAGAAGTGAAGTATAACTATAAGCTTTACGAAGTACTAGTATTGGTTAGTCAATGAAGGAGATAAAATAGAAGATTAAGGAACTTAAGAAGATTCTAAACAAATAGTATAAGTTGAGTGCTAGTTATGGCTGATAAAGTTGGAGTATTGACTAGGCATAGTTATGATTGAGTGAGCTAGTAGACGATGAGTGAGATAGAAAAATGCATGTTGAGCTGCATAGTGATGACTGAGTAGAATAACTTAGTTATTTCCAAGTGACAACAATAGTTATAGTTTGTAAAAGAATTGAGCTTGAGGCTAACACAATTGAATTTTTTAGATGATCAAAACATGTGGATGACAAAGATTAATGAGCCAACATATTTAATGCTTGATGAGAGTTTGTTAACCGATCTATGAAAATGATTTAATGAGAAGTTTATAGAAGTGTCAAGAAAGAAGGAGAACAAAATGATGGAAGGATTTAATGAATCTAACATAACCCTAAGATCTACAATAATTTTTAAGTGGTAAAAGATAAAAATTACCTATTTAAGGAGGCATAAGAGATGTTTTCTAAAGTTGGTTTTTTGTTGATTTGTAATCTTAAGGAAAACCTATAAAGAACAAAGAAGAAAAGGGGAAGTGAAGAGAGTAGTGAAGTGTGATTTCTTGAAGGGTAGCCAAGAAGATCAGTGATGTAGATGACAATTGAGGCTAGTTAATGAACTAGTGTTGGATATAATCATTCAATTGTATATTGTCTTTGATGTTACACAAATGTTAAGTATATATCGAGTAATCAATGTATGCTAAGCTCACCTTGGAGTCAAACAAATTTCCAACGTATGAAATGAATTTCAATGTTAATAAAGTTCAAAGTGGGTATCTACCGAGCTCACTCAATTGCCAAAGGAAGTCTAAAGGAAAGTCATTTTTGAGTTAGTGTTGACCAAGTTGGGTCAGCTAACAAAGGATTTTATTGCATCAATATATTTGATTTATCAATTTTGTTGGTTAGTTCTAGCTAACTCATGGGATGAATTTTATTTGTTTGAAATTGTATTCAATCTGACTTGACAAGGTAAAACATATAAATATAAGGTCAATTTGAGGATTGAATTGGAGAAGAAGTATGTGTAGATTATGGTGATTGATCAGGAAAGCACTGTACATACTTCATAATTAGTGGGGTTCAGGGCAGTGCCCCAAATTTTTTTTTTGGTACGATTTGCCATTTGTAGAATTTTTTTGGTACTATTCGCCATTAATAGATTCGCCACTAAAGTTATGGCCGACATGTTGTAACCCAAAAAAAACATAAAATACTTGTACAAAAGGGTTTAGGGTTAGGTATTTTTTATTATGTTGTGATGCGAAATTGGTTCTTGCAGCGGTATTGAGCTGTAAGGGATTATAGATTGTAATCACTGCATTGTAATAAGATCGGACTTGTTATTTGGTGGACGTAGCCCAGGGATTGGGTGAACCACGTTAAATCTTGGTGCCTTGTGTTTATTTCTATGTGATCTATTATTTTCTGTTATTGGTTATATTTGCATGTAGTTTTCATTTCTATCCATGGTTTATCCTAACAAGTGGTATCAAAGCGAGGTTGTCTTTTAGTTATCCTCTGTAGGAAAGTCTCACGGTTAAGTGGGAGTCTCATGGTTGAGTGGGAGTGATGGCAGATGAGGGTAAGCTGAGGGTTGATAGGTTTAATGGGTAGAACTTCCAGTTATGGAAGATGCAAATGGAAGACTATCTATATCAGAAGGATTTATGGAAGCCATTGGAAGGCAAAGCCAAGAATCAGGGAACTATGTCAGAGTCTAAATGGGATCTTTTGGACAGAAAGGCACTTGAAAGCATTTGGTTATGCTTGGCACCATTGGTGGCATTTAATATTACAAAAGCAAAGACAACGGAAGATTTGATGAAAACCCTAGCAACACTGTATGAAAAGCCCTTCGCTTCAAACAAGGTATTTCTCATGAGGCATTTATTTAATATGAAAATGGCAAAAGGTGGATCTCTTGCAGATCATTTAAATGAGTTTAATACTATTACTAGTCAGTTATCTTCTGTGGGTATCAATTTTGATGAAGAAATTAGGGCTCTCTTGATTTTGTGTTCTTTGCCTGAAAGCTAGAATGGCTTGGTAATGGCTATGAGTAATTATGTTCCTGGATCTAGTACCCTAAAATATGATGATGTGATTGGTGTTGTTTTGAGTGAGGAAACTCATAGGAAATCCTCAGGTGGATCTACATCAAGAAGTTCTTTGAATGCATAAAGTAGGGGCGGAATGAATGAGAGAGGAAGTAACTCTGGAAATCATGGGAAATCAAGAGGAAAGTCAAAGGGGAAGAGGTCTCAATCGAGAGGACCAAACGACTGTTGGTACTGTGGGAAACCAGGTCATAAAAAGAAAGATTGTTGGAATCGAAAGAAAAATGAAGGAGATAAATCAGATGGAGACAAGGAGGCAAATGTGGTAAGTAACAAATCTGAAGAGGATGCTTTGCTTTTGTCTTTAGAGAGTGTCGATGATTCATGGGTTTTAGATTCTGGTGCTTCATTTCATGCTACACCTCATAGAGGTTATTTCATTGATTATATCCAAGGGGATTTTGGGCTTGTTTATTTGGGGGATAATGAACCCTGTCAGATTGTTGGAAAGGGAAAAATTAAGATTAAGTTGCAGAATGGGAATCATTGGCTACTACATGAGGTAAGACATGTTCCAAGGCTGAGTAGAAATTTAATTTCAGCTGGGCAACTCGATGATGAGGGTTGTGTAATTACTTTTAATGATAAAAATTGGAAGGTTTCAAAAGGTTCCCTTGTAGTAGCAAAAGGTGTGAAATTAGGCACCTTATATCTTTGTACAGCTCATATTGTTCCTTCTACTTTGATTGTTTCAGAGAAAAATGAATGTTCAGGAACAGTTGCTGCAGTTGAGCAGGGAGAACAAATAGCTGCTGTAGATTCTGATATAGCACTATGGCACAATAGGCTTAGGCACATGAGTGAGAAAGGTATGAAAGTACTTCATTCAAAGAAAGTTTTACCAGGTCTAAAATGTGTTAATATGGATTTTTGTGAAAGTTGTGTGTATGGAAAACAAAAGAGAGTGAGTTTTGTAAAGACTAGTAAGGAAAACAAAAAGGAAAAATTAGAGCTTGTGCACACAGATGTATGGGGACCAGCTCAGGTATCTTACCTTGGCGGCTCTCATTATTATGTTACATTTATTGATGATGCAACTAGAAAAGTATAGGTTTATTTCCTTAGATAGAAATCTGATGTATTTCAAACTTTTAATAAATGGAAATGCTTGGTTGAAAATGAGACTGGTAAGAAACTAATATGTCTTAGATCTGATAATGGTGGTGAGTATTGTAGTCATGAATTTGAAGGTTATTACTCTACTAATGGTATTCGTAGACAAAAAACTATTCCAAGGACTCCACAAGAAAATGGAGTGGCTAAACGCATGAATAGGACAATAATGGAGCGCGCAAGGAGCATGAGGTTGCATGCTGGGTTGCCCTTATACATGTGGGCAGAGGCTATCAATACTGTAGTATATTTGATTAATAGAGGTCCCTCTACTCCTTTGGGCTGTGGTATTCTAGAGGAAGCATGGATTGGTAAGAAGGTGAGTTATTCTTTTCTCAAGACCTTCAGTTGTGAAGCTTTTTCTCATAGAGACTCTGAAAATAGAACCAAGCTAGAAGCTAAATCAAAGAAATGTGTCTTTGTTGGATATGGCATTAATAAATTTGGTTATAGGCTTTGGGATTTTGAAAATCATAAAATTATAAGAAGCCGAGATGTCATATTCAATGAAAAAGTGTTGTAAAAAGATCTATTGCAGCAACATGAGAAGAAATAAGATGATTATGTAGTGCTGGACGATAGTGCAAAAGCTGATGTTCCAGCCATTCCTCATGATGTGCAACAACCACAACAACAAATACCACATGCACTAGTAAATGTTAGACGGTCAACGAAGCAAATTAGACCTCCACAAAGGTTTTCTCCCACTTTGTATTCTATTTTACTTACTAATGCTGGTGAACCTGAAAGTTATGATGAAGCTGTGCAGGTGGATACTAAGATTCAATGGGAGTCTGCAATGAAAGATGAAATGGACTCTTTGCTGAAAAATAAGACATGGGATTTGTGCAAGTTACCTACAGGTAAAATGGCTTTATAGAATAAGTGGGTTTACAGTTTGAAAGAAGAGGAAGGAGGTAAGACAAGATTTAAGGCCAGGTTAGTTGTAAAAGGATTTGCACAGAAAAAAGGGAATTGATTTTGATGAGATATTTTTTTTCTGTTGTTAAAATGACTTCTATCCGTACTGTTTTAAGTCTTATGGCTACTGAAGATTTGCATTTAGAGAAGCTAGATGTTAAAACAACCTTTCTTCATGGTGATTTGGATGGAGAAATATATATGGCTCAGCCACAGGGTTTTGAGGTCAAAGGTAAGGAGAATTTAGTGTGCAAATTGAAGAAAAGTTTATATGGCTTGAAGCAAGCACCTCGGCAATGGTATCTAAAATTTGACAATTTTATGCATGAGCATGGATATAATAGGTGTCATTCAGATTATTGTGTTTATTTTAAGAGGTTGGATGATGATAGCTACATTATTTTATGTTTATATGTTGATGATATGCTTGTAGCTGGGTCTAACATGGATCATATTAAGGGGCTAAAATGCCAGTTAGCACATGCATTTTCTATGAAGGATTTGGGGGCAGCAAAAAAAATCCTTGGTATGAAGATTTGCAGAGATAGGAAGAATAGAACATTGATGCTATCTCAGGTTGATTATGTTGAGAAGGTGTTACAATGTTTCTCTATGGAGAATGCTAAAGCTGTTAGCACACCTTTACCTAGTCATTTGAAATTGACTAAGGAGATGTGTCCTAAGACACAAGAAGAGGAGGATAAGATGTCCAAGGTACCCTATGCTTCAGCTATAGGAAGCTTGATGTATGCTATGGTATGCACTAGGCCAAATATTGCACATGCAGCGGGAGTCGTTAGCAGGTATATGAGTCATCCAGGATTTGAGTATTGGAATGCTGTTAAGTGGATTCTCCGATATTTGAGACGAACATCCAATAAGTGTTTACACTTTGGGGGCTCTACTACTGATTTAAATGGCTATGTTGACTCAAATTTGGCAGGGGATATTGATACCAGGCAGAGTACTACAGATTATGTCTTTACTGTTGGTGGGGCAGCTGTGAGCTAGGTTTCTAGGTTACAAAAGATTAATGCTCTATCCACTACAGAGGCAGAGTATGTTGTTGCTACAAAGGCAGCCAAGGAGATGATATGGCTTCAGTTCTTCTTGGAAGAATTGGGACATCCTCAAAAGGATAATTATTTGTTCACAGATAGTCAGAGTGCCATTCATCTTGCAAAGAATTGAGCTCTGCATTCTAAGACCAAACACATATAGTTGCGGTACCATTTCTTTTGGTCAGTTTTGGAGGATGGACAATTAAAGCTAGAAAAGATACATACAAATGATAATCCAACAGATATGTTGACAAAGGTTGTAACATGGGAGAAGCTGAACTCCTCTTCAACTTTGGTTGGTCTTTTTGACTGAACATGAATAATAGAACAACAGAGTTCAGGGTGGTTTGATCCAGTGGGACCCCCATGCGGTAGTGGTATTGCTATAGGATCAGTCTCCAAGTGGGAGATTGTTGTTTAGTGTGGAGCCTGATCAGTCCCCAAGTGAGAGATTGTTAGATTATGGTGACTGATTAGGAAAGTACTTTGGTACTATTCACCATTCATAGATTCACCACTAAAGTTATGGCTGACATGTTGTAACCCTAAAACAACATAAAATGCTTGTATAAAAGGGTTTAGGGTTAGGTATTTTTTATTATGTTGTGATGCGAAATTGGTTCTTGTGGCGGTATTGAGCTGTAAGGGATTATAGATTGTAATCAGGTTGTAATCACTGGATTGTAATAAGATCGAACTTGTTGTTTGGTGGACATAGCCCAGGGATTGGGTGAACCACATTAAATCTTGGTGCCTTGTGTTTATTTCTATTTGATCTATTATTTTCTGTTATTGGTTATATTTGCATGTAGTTTTCATTTCTGTCCGTGTTTTATCCTAACACAGAGTATCTGAGTTGACCAAGCTACAAAGATCATTTTGATCAAGGATGATTAAGTAATCAAGCTAAAATAGAGATCTAAAATTAGAAAATATGGTTGCATCAACAATCAGATCATATCATTGTTACTCTCTAATAATTGCAGTAGTGAATCAAACCTCCTAATAGAGTTAGCTTAACAACTATTTGCCAAATCCTCTAACAAGGTGGAATTTCTAGATTGAAGTGTCTTAAGACCTCTAATAGGTTTAACTAAATCCTTTAATAGGGTCATGTTATCACTGAGGTTTGCACCCTTGTCTAAAGCCTATGCATGAGGACAACCTAGTGAAACAAGGAAACAACCTCAAAGTTGTGGGACTTGAACTGTGAGGTTGAGTCTCCAGAGAAGGCAGCTTCCTCTTACTATCAAGATGCACCTAACTACTCTTGGAGAGGAAAATGGAGAAGGAGAGCATGAAAGAAAATCTACCTAATCTAATCTAAAGAGGTGATGCACCAAAATAGAGTGTTCAGACCAATCTCTGCCCATATATGCACTATTGAACTAGAATGAAACTAAGGATATACACATTCAAACTTGCTTTAATCTAATAATCACATGCAGATCAAAAGACCAAGATGAATGACACAAGGAAAGAGATATTCACTTATATTATCATTCACAGGCCAAGGAGACGCAGTCATGCAGATCATAGATCTCTACAAAACATCAGTAAGAGGGAAAGAGTTCTTGTACTTTCATACAAAATGGCTAAAAGAGATAAGGCCGAAAATCATGTAGTTTAGAGGCACAGGGGAATTTACACTAAGAATCTACAGAGCAATAATAGAGAAAATAGAGAAAGGTCGATGCTTACAAAATTCACAAAAATTTCCTTTATAGTTTAGGCATAACTGAGATTTTCCCTCCAAAACTATCCTGCAACCACTACCATCAAGGCTCTACCAAGAACAATCATGGGGATCTAAAGAAATCTAATATAATTATAGCTTTAGGTACCACAAAATCTGACTATTAACTAAAATAGGGCCTTGAGAAGATAGAGGCGGTGCCATAACTATGCTCTGACCAAGTAGATAGGTTGGATTGGGGGGTAGAGTGTCTCTGCATGATTTACATTCACTTCTAGTGGTTGGAATTGATCATGAAGATCAGATTCATGCAAAAACCTTGGTATCCCCTGTTCCCAGTTCATGAACTAGCGTGGTCAGAAGGTCAACATAATCCTGGCATCGAAATGAGCCATGTGGACCAACGATCTCTTTTTACTTTGCCACCCCACAAGGTCTTCCCAAGGTTGACCAATCTTTCTTTACTAACTATGCCAGCTTGTAAAACCTGACCGTGATAGTCTCATTAACTGCCAGCTCCATCTAACCATTACTGCTTGAATCAGACCCATTGGGACACATGTCATTGAGGTGCTATGTCACTATGCGTATCCTCTAAGTAGTTTCCCATAGCGAGATAGTTGCCACCGTTGATTTAGACTGATCTGATGATCGTGAAGACTCGCCATATTACTGCACTATCTCTTTAAAAGAAACTTGAAAACCTGGGCCCACGAACCACCTGACAACCACCTAGCACAACCTGGCATCCTCATCTTGGTGAGGGCTAGCCCCACTGATCCACATGGAACAATGGTGCTATGTCGCTATGGGTAATATCCTCACAGCTTTCTGTAGTGAGATAGCGCCTACTGTCGATTTCCTTAGATGTATGGTGATCAACAAAATTGTACAACTACACACCGAGTTGGCTAAGTGGACCAATGAAATATCACCATTGTACTATGACCCACCTGAAAACTACCACCAAGGATGAGCCATAATATTACTTTGGAGAAGGGTGGGCCCATGACATCATCTGTGCCGCATGTCGCCAAGGCACTATGTCACTATGGGTAATATCCTTGCAACTTTCCATAGTGAGATAGTGCCTACCATTGATTCTCTAAGATCTAGTAGTGACCAAGATGGATCTGACCTATCAATATACCAACCAATAAGAATTGGCCACATGCCAACCTGTTTGACAAATCCTCGTTTGTGGCCTGCCAAATGAAGCAGGACCCACATTCTACACAGTCATACCTTAGCCAATGAAAAAATTGACCAACTGCCAATGTGTGCCACATTTCATCATTGAAAGCTGATGGGGCGTACTTGGGACCCACCTTCCTTCTGATGTCGTTGCAGTAACACTTTTTGTCTAGGCGCTATGTCGCTAACGGTGAGGAACATAAATTTTTTGATAGTGCGATAGCACCCTCTGGGGATCTATCAAAACTTAGCGCTGAAGAAATAATCAAGGAAAGGGAGGACCCACCTGACACGTAGCCAAAAGGCACTATGTCGCTATGGCAAAACATCGTGCAACTTCTCATAGCGAGATAGTGCCAACCGTAGATATCTTTCAATTTGATGATGGGGGACTTGCGGGCCTGCAGAAATATACCTAGGAAATAAGGAATATCATAAGGTTTAATCATTTAATTTTTTTGATATTCCTGGGGATGTTTAAAATAATATTAAACCAAGAAGTGACTGTTGGGTAGGCAAGTATTTAAAATTCAAGTATTTGGTGGGGGGCACAATATGTAATAGATCACACCTAACAATGTGTTTTGTAACCTTTAACAAGGTTAGCTCCTAATATGGCTCACTTCAGAAGAGTAAAAATAGTAACTAATTGTAATTGGTGGTTTTTCCAAATTGGGTTTCCACGTTAAATCTTGGTGTCTCTTGTGTTCATGTTATTTTCTTTATGATTCTGTAACTAAGTTAACTGAGGTTAATCACATTAAACATCTTAAGAATCAATTATTTCATTGTTTATTGAGTGACATTAATTCTTAGTGTTAATCAAGTGTTGCTATGTTAACTGAGTTACAACAGTATTTCAGTTTCATTAGAGTTTGGTTTTGAATTGTATTGACATCTTAAGGGATCTTGTATTTTTTTTGTGTGGCATATATTCACCCCTCCCCTCTTAGTTACTCTTATTATATTCCCAAATACGAACAGATGAGAAAATGGAGATCTAAATTTGCAAAGTAAGTTATGTTTTATAGATAAACCTTACTATTACTTTCTAACCATTGTGGAAGTCAAAATTTATTAATCAAGGTTGACCTAATAGTCATTTTTTAAATCCTTTAATCAAGGTGACATTCTAATGGAATGATCTAAACTCCTCTAACAAGGCCACTCCTAACAGGGTGATTAAATGCTTTAACAAGGTCACAACTAACGGTGTGTTTTGTAACCTTTAATAAGGTTGGCTCTTAACTAAGCCCACTTGAGAAGAGCAAGAAAGTGGTAGCATGTTACTTTGTGCTTTTTCTCAAATTGGGTTTCCATGTTAAATCTTAATGTGATATACTTGTGTGAATGTTATGTTATGCATACTATTTTATAGTTGTATATTTTACTATTAGTCAACACACATATAGAGAACATATAGTTAAAGATTGTTAAATTTTTGATGATATGTTATATGGACTTAGTTGTTTAATGAGATTGTTTGAAGTTGGTTAAGTTGAATTGGTACATATGGACCCAAGGATAACTAATTCACTCCCCCCTTTACCAAGTTATTCTATTCGTTCTAACAACATGGACCCTAGCGTAAGTGAATTTAACATTGGTGATGGAGACCAATTATATAAATACGACATAGAATGCAAAATTTGATCATCAAAGGTACATATAAAATTAAATCCATCAATAATAACATGCATTCAAGAGGAGAATACTGAAAATGAGTTATTCAACATATAAATATTTGTATAGAGTATCTTATATTGCTATATGAGATAAGGAACAACATCAAAACAATGAAGGTTACATAAATCTTGAACTACATTGACCATCAAAGTTTGAACTACTTTATAATATTGCATAAAAAGGGGGAATATATAAAAAATATCAGATTTTACCATAGACAACTTGTATGCATCTTGAAATTTATTACTTCTATCAAAACAAGATCCTATTACCCTTTCTTATACAAAATAAAAGGGCATAACAAAGCTTTTCATTTTTTCCTTCATGACCATTCATAACTAACTAAATGCTTATGTATATAAACTAAAAATTATTTTAATAAGGGTTTCATGTCATTCATTCTCTAGAAGTGACCTCTTCCTCTTCATTTGTTGTTACTTCCACTTGCACTAGTTCAGGTATTACAAGTAGTCATTGATCCATTTGGAGATATGTGCATGTGTGGTCCAAGTGAATCTAGAAGCCTCAATAATGAACTTTTGTATATCTTGCCACATTTTCCTTGTAGAAACTCAAACATTATTGTAAAATCTAACAAACTTTCTCTCCAAAGAAACGACCTTATTCAGTAGGGCATGGAATTCATTTATTTAGAAGCTTTCTTTTTCCTCGAAGTGATTCATAGACCTTTGTGGAAATTTCATTATTTCACCCTTCTTTTTCTCCAAGATCTTGGTCTTCCCATCATTTTCCTTCAAAGTAGGTACAATACAATTCTCAATAGAGGAAATGAGTAGTACCTTTTATTCAATTTTTTTCTATTCTTTCTCAATATAGGCCAAGTTCTTGGTATAGATTCCAACACATCAAATGTACCCTTAGTCAGCCGAGAAGCATATATATTCCTCTTGATTACTTTATAGAATTGGCATAACTCATATCAGGAAGGTTTCTATTTCCTTTCCAACTCCATCAATATAGCATTTTTGTCCTCGAAGAAATCAAGCCTATTATTTAAACATTAAAAACCTTTGTACACTTTACTGCACTTTCTTATAATCATTTTGATCCTGAAGGCCATGATATCCTCAAGGTTCTTATAAGTACATTTCTTATCTATGTCCTCATCTCTAATTTCATTCATTTTCTTTATCTTGATCTCAATGATAGGGACTATAGGTTGGTGAACAACAATGACTCTAGGTGCTATAAGTGTTGTCTTGTTATTTAGCTGTCTTTCCAACCTCCTTGTTTTTGTATGCATTTTATTTAATAATTACATTCATGTCCATTTATTTGATCTACAATTCCTCAATTCTCTCCTTCATATGCTTCATTTGAGCATTTATTTCGTAGGAACAACTCCTTAAGTTTTAGTTTAGGCAAAATAAGGATATCACTCTTACACACAATCTCTCTAGCTTCTTCCTCAATGTAATTTATATCATAAAGATACAATTCATCAATCATATATTGGATTATAGTAGCATGTTGGGATTCATCAACCCATTCCAACCTTTTCTTTTACCTTTCATCAAAGTCTTTCATTTTGGGCTTGATCTAGAACTCTTTAAACTCATGTGTCCTAGTGAGGTTCTCCTACTCAATCAACCACTAAGAGATTGCTTCTCTTTCATCCTCAATGTCAATTAGTGTTTCATTATCCATTATTAATGCATGATAGCCATGTATCTCTTCCTAATACATTGGTGTAAAATGTGCTTCTTTAACTATAGTACCTTCCTTCAGACTTTTTAGCATATGGATAACCTCCTTTGAACCCTCTTCCTCATCTGAATCCTCACAAGTAACTAGTAGGGTTCTACCATCTTCAAACACACTAGTCTTGGGTTTTGAAGCTAAACTTCTTGTTAAAATTTTCCTCTTCTTTTGAGTAGGTGAGGGCTAGTGTTGCTCAACTTCTTTTCTAGTTTGGACATTACCTTGATTTGTTTGGGTATTCTAGTGGAAACCTCCAAGTAGTCTAGTAATCTACAGAATGAACACATCCCTAAATGTCTTGAAATCTAGATCCTTGCCATGTTTGTCCCATGCCTTACACCACATTTGGATGTGTAGTGGATTTCCTTGTTCATTAGTGGTAGTAAGATTTAGATAACTCCTAAACTAGTTAGTATTTTGGAATAGTAGGAGATGACACAACAAAGAGTAATTCTTGAATGATTTGGTAGTTTTCCACCTGGTTAACTATGTATGAAGGGTTCTCTCAATCTCACTAAGAAACTCAAACTCTAGATAGGAATGAAGGTTCTGAGTTCTCATGGACATGTACATGTAATTAAAGGGAATTTTCTCTTTAGAATATTCTCCAAATAGCTAAGCCCACCCATAATTAGTAGTTTTGAAAAAAACCAATAAACATGTCAATGGAATAGGGACCCATGTTTTCAACTATTAGTAATCTATTATTTTGACCTCTATTCATAAAGTGTGAGATATTTGTTAGCATGAATTTCATTGTCCTTTCTTAATCAACTTTAAATTGATTTCTATGTATTTTAGCTATGGCTTGAGTGCTTAATATGACATGTCCTTAATACATGACCTATTTATAACTAGCAAGGGCATCCCATCTAGCTTCTTGACTGTTGGCCTAATTTTTCAATATGTAGAGGTTAAAGGAAAATCTTGTGAAAAATCATTTAAATCTTGAAATTTTGAAAATTAGGGTTTTATTGCTTGTTTTTTTTCAAAGTCATCAGATTGCCTAGCTTTAGAATACCCTAAAAATTGTTTTCAAAAAAAAGTTTTCAATGACATTTTTCCCCAAGGGAGGGCTTGCATGAGCATGAGGTCATTGTATTTTTGTTTACTCTTATGTGACTACACTTAGCATACAAATTGATTAATCATTCTGTTAGCAATTACCTCTGATGACACAAAGTCTTTTTAATCATTGATCCTATTCAGATCAACGAGTATCACATACCCACAATTTCAAGATGCAAGGCCTTTAAGTAATGTGGGCATGCGACTTGGTGACATGTAGCCTTTACATTCCTAAATTTCAGAGAATCATAAATTGTCAGGAACTTTTGCAGGTTTTGTCAGTACTTTTGTGCACATCCTAATTTTCCCGCGATGTCATTGGTGGATTCACCTATAGAGATATGCAGTTTATCACCAAGAAGTGTTAGCCATTTATTTCATCTCAATCAAGGGCTAGCACTTCCCTGCAAGAAGAATATGCTGGAAAGATAAATAATGCACGAAAGTGAAAGTTGGACAATTGGCATGGTTTGATGAGATGGGCCCACTGTTAAAAGAATAATGGTGAGATGTCCTTTGTGGTGTGTGTCAGATGAGTTGGAACAGGTGGAGGAACATCATTCATCACTATTAGCCAATATGGTACTCAAATGGTGAAGTTTATATAACTGTTGATCTATCAGAGATTAAAGGCCAGCACATGCCCGCAATTTGAAACTGCACAGGAAATAAGTAATGCGGGCAAGCAAATTTTTTACATGTGGCAAGGTGGGGTCAGGTATTTGCAAAGTAGTATGCCACACTATAAATGATTGATGACATGTACTGCCAGATGTGCCACATGGAGGAGTTTTGACTGCTGGATGGAAATGAAGTCTTATCAACCGTAGATCTTTCAAAGATCTACGGTTAGCACAATCCCGCATTGTGAAGCTGCAAATTAAATAAGAAAAGTGGGAATGCACCTTTGCAACGCATGTCATAGTGGGACTAGACCATGAAGAATGCAAGAGTCACACCATAGGTTTTGCCAAATGTGCTTAGCTAGAGCTATTTATAATCTAGACCAAAAAGGTGTCAGAAATAAACACAATAGTCAGAACATGCGGGTTAAAAGTAGTCATGTCATTGGCCTAAGTGGATAATGCGAGCATAAAGTGAAGAGTTATTCCCGATCATTGATCTTTATCCTGATCAATGAAAGGCACTTCCCTGCATTTTGAATTTGAGCAAAGTTTAAACAAAGTGAGAATGCGCCCTGCATACATGTGTCCATGGTGACATCAGAAATTCTATTTAGATGCCCTGTAGGGTAAGATCAGTATCGTCGTTGATCTTTCAAAGATCAACGATTGACGCAATCCCGCAATTTGAAAATGCTTGTTAAATAAGGAAAGTGGGAATGCGCCAGCACGACACGTGTACTGAATAAGGCCAAGTAATTGCTCACCTAGAAGAAGATATGGGATATGCTGGCATGGAATGTGGTCAGATGGCATGAGCTCATATGGCCGTTTCTTATTGGCTAGTATAGTTGATTGGTTTTTATTAGAAAGCGGATTAGTCTGATCATCGATCTTGTCTTGATTGACAAACGATGCCTCCCCACAATTCTAAGATGAAGGGATTTTAAATAATACGGGGAAGCAGAATTGTGACATGTAGCATTATTTTAATAGATGTAATGCTTATTGCCTTTTAATCAGGACCGTCCGATCCGATGAAAATCTATGGATGGGATTCAAACTTGGATGCAAATTGCGGGTAACGGTTACTAAGAGTAAATATGATTCAAGCCTTATGCGTGTGATTTTATTATATGGTAAGAGCCCACAATTTCACCATTAATGAACCACTAAGGCACAAAGAGAATATCAGGGCATACAAAATTTTCAGAGCTGGGGCACGAAAATTCTTGGTTAACAATCCAGTAAAATTGCAGAAGTTATCACATAGTGCAGAAGTATGAATTTTGGCGGGTAAGTACTCTATGGTTTTCTAAGTAAATTTAAAGTATCTGCTGTTGTGAAATTTCTAGGGTTCATTCAAAATAACTCCCCGAAAAGAGTTTACTAGGCAAACAGATTATTTGAAACGTTCTGTGTAGGATGACTTTCTTGAACAATTCCCCTTATTAGTGCATGAAATAACTAAGGGGAGGGAACTCATCCCAAAACATCCTAGAATCATTGTAGCAGAGGGTTTTTATGAAAAATCTAATTGGGTAAGAGATGCCCAAGTTTCCATGGGAGGCCTAGAGTTATTTAAGAAATGGTTTTCAGAGCGAAAACTGGACACTCCTATGAGAAATGTTTGGGAGTTTGATATTGGTAAATTAACAGTCCCCACTATTTTCTTTGATAGTGATTTATTAATGGACCTGGCAAAGAAATATGATCCTATTACGAAACGGGTAAAAAATCATTCTAGAATCAATCTTTTTAGGGTTTTCCCTGAGCTGTTTAGTGAGGTTTTCAACCTTAACCCTAACCACGTTGTGCATGAAATCATTGATATGGATGATCTACAAGCCATATATGATGCACACCGAATTTACCCAAGAACATGGCCACTATAGGAGCATGTTGCCAAGGTTGGTAATTTGCCTGTGATTACAGCCAATACCCTAGAGCCATTGTTGAGAAGACATTTCAACTTGAGAGCTCAAGCACTGTATTTTTCTCTTTGCAAGATTTTTGGGATAGATGAAGGTGATCAAATTCCAGGTTCTATTGTCCTTATAATGGCTCAAACCCTTCAATTTGGAATGAGTACCATTCTGGATTTTGCCACTTTTCTATCAAAAGAGATTCACAATGGTTTGGTTGGAATAGCAAAGGGAAAAGTAAACAAACCATTCTATTGGTATTGATTGCTGATGCATGTATGCTTATACAAGGGACACACTTTCTTCTCCAAGGGTATGGAGTTGGAAACAACCAAGGATGGAGAAAAGAATCCTATGCATCTAGAATTGCATACCCTTCATAGTCATTTGATAGAGCAACCCCTATTGTTGAAATATCAGACACCCTTGGAAGGCCCCAATTCTATACTACAGAGGACTTTGAAGAAGAAAAAACCAAATTACATGAGTTGTAGGTAGAATTAAAAAATTAATATGAAGGAAAATTAAAGCAGGGTGTGATGTATTTAAGGGATAAAATACAATGCTTAACCTTCTTTGATCAGTTGACAAGAATTGCAACCCTCATGGATGAGTTGAATAGAGATAAGGATAAATTGACTCCCCTTGCACAGAAGTGGAGGGAGAGGAATAATGATATCACAATTATGTGTATATCTGTCGTCCAAATGCCTTACCATCAAGTAGAGAAATTTTTTGATTTGTTAAATAAAGTAGAAGATTTTGATGATAAAAGGGATTCTTTGCAGAAAAGATTAACACTTTGTTTTTCCTAGTATATTGTTGAAAAATTCACTTTATTTCCTTGTGCTTTAGAATCTGTTGATACAATAAAGGAAAAGGAAAAGTGGAAAAAAGAGTTGGATGAATTATTTTATGAAAGGATCAAGAACATCATGAATGAAACTAGCCACTGGTTCTAGGCAAGGACAAATGAAGAGTTAGTAAAGATACAATTATTTTATAATGCCATGAGAAAAGAGTTTGATGATTTAGAGGAAATTGCAAATTCTTTAGTGATTATACAAAGAGAGGATCTAAATTTTGATTGGCCAGATGATGTTGCTTATAATAAATGGAAAAATTAGTTTATAGAACAAATGTCAGAAGATGATGAGGAGGAAGATGCAAAAGTAAAAGTTACCCTCATAGTTAGTAATGAAGACATGGAAAATCCCCAGATTAAAGTAAGTTTGCAGGTAGTTGAAGATGACACTCACTTTTTAATCTCATGGCCACTTACTCTGAGGATGAAGAATAAATGAAGAATCAGATCATATTTTTTTGTCTCAACAATTGAGAAGCATAACAGAAAGGAACCCACCAAGGGATGTTCGATGTAATAGCCTTTCTGTTACTTGCTTTTGTCTTTTATGATAGATATATGTCAGTATTTTTTAGAAGACACCTATCACTTTCTTTTAGCCTAAAGCTTGTTGCATCTCACACTATTTAAGTGAGATTCCAAGGCTAAAGAATGGTCCGAATTCTAATTTTCTAAGTGATATGCTTAGTTTGTCTTTGGTCCAAATTTTTGAAAGCAAGTTTATGATGTATTTTCTCTGTCAATTCTCTGAGAATACATGAATATACAATGAGCTGTGTTTCTTTTTGAAGGTCATTCTTAGTCTATTGTAAATGATATAAAATTTTCAAAGAAAATGAATACAAATTGTGAACTGTCCCCATATCAGTTCTTTCTGAATCTTGTCTCCTTCCAATTATTTGGTTGTCTTGATATTGTATAAGTAAAGGCTTGTGCAATTGAATGCAATCTAGTTAGGTTGTATATCTATTTATCACTACTGTTAATATAATGGATTAAATAAGAGCTTTGATGAATGTGATAAGGTTTCTTTAGTAATGGAAAGGGTTTTGAATGTTAAATTCTGATAAGAATTGCTGATAGAATTTGTTGTAAGGCAACAAGTTAGATCTAAGAATTTGCTACGGACTCTGAACCCTAATGGATTAGGCACTGATCAAATTGATTTAGCTGAAGGAGAAGTATGTCACAAATGGTTGTCAAAAATGTAGAATTAAATCAATTTTACTTTTGTTTCCTGTAGATCTTCAAAGCTGGCCAGCACTTGTCTGCATGGAATGTTTTAGCTTCAGTTAGCCACTATTGTTAAGAACATCTGCAGATCTATAGAAGAAATTTTGGCCATATCTATTATATGGGATGCGTTTATCAAGTTATTAAGAATTATGTATGTGTTTGAGGATTTTGAGATGAGAATTAGAATGAAACTAAAAATAATCCTCATACAGTTTTCCCAGTCTTGAATCATCCCTGGGTATACCCACCCTGGTTTTGCAGAGCCAAATGAGTAGAAAACCACCTTTGGTTTTGTTGAAGTTGGGTCCAAACACTTTACACATGCAATTGTTAAGATGAATTGGCTAACCTTTAGATTGTATGAGTATTATCATCTTGGTATTAAGCATTTTATTGCTTAGTAGTTCTAGTCCTTTTAAAAACACCAACATTGACTATTCATGTAGGTGGTTCACAATATTCAGCTAAAATGTTAGTGAGTTCTATGTCTACATATATATTTGGAACAATGAATTTTCCTATGTCAAGTTTCCAAGCATTACTCATGCAGTGTGGGAAATGTGAATAAAGTTTGTAAATCCTAAGTTCATCACATAATCTACTCTTGTAAATGTTTTTGTTGTATTGTATAATGATTGTGTGATATAAAAAGGGGTAGATAAGGAATATTAGCCTTTCAATCCCAATTCTAAAGGACTTGACCTAGCAAGATTTTGAAGTATCTTTCCCTAGCATAAGTACCCCAAATCTATGACCCAACATCACTAGATAGTAAATAGTTGTTGAACCAAGTTCAACGAGGAAAAATTATGGTGGATGTTGTAGATAAATGGATATATTATGTAATCCAAAAGGGCAAGGAATTTCTCCAGTAATGTGCAACTTATTTAATGAGGCTAATGATTTACTAAATAAGGTACAAGTACAAATACCCACCTGGGAAATTGAGGAAGGTAAATGGTTAGCAATAGTGATACAAATCTCTGGTGTCAAACAATATGGTCCAGAAAGGTCTTTGGCTAAGCACTCTTTTAAGATAGTAGATTTTGGTATATCATGTGTGATAAGGAGAAACATGACTTGGAGATGCTCAATCTATAGGTCTTCTATCAATAATGCTCAAAGTATTAAAACTGAAATCAAACACATCTATACTGGATTTATTAAAGATATGTAGATAATAAGCCCCAACAACATAATCTAATTTGATGTAGGGAATTTTGATAATGAACCTTAGTTCAAATATTTTAAGGTTGATTTAAAAATGACCAAATAAACAATCAACCTCACTCCTACAAATTTTACAAAGGTAGTGCAACTTGATTCTATGTTGATTCTTTGTATGTATCACTTGCCAAAATATATAGGACAACTCAACTTAATGAAATGGGATCATGACATCTGGACGATGCAGCTATTGCACCTATGGGCTACCAATTCAAATGTAGTTCACAAGTCTATGGGTGTCTATTATGGGTGAAAGATGTTGCAAGATATAGGTGGTGATGAAGAAAAAATTGGGAGTGAGGCCCATGGTTCACCACCTTAATAGGTCTCTTTATAATATATTTTAAATAATTTTGAACATAGGTGACATGTGTCCTATATTGAACTTTTATGTTTTAATAATTACTTTTGTTAACTATCGAGAGGTTGAATTTTCAAGGAGACCCCATTTTTTGCAAACTATTTAAGGTATATTTGAAAGGCCAATTAGGGGTTAGAAGATAAAGAAAGGAAAATGTGATGGTTTTTTGTGCTCTTTGTTAGTTTATAGCCAAATGTTATCTTTTTGATAGTGATAATAAAAATAATTTAGTATCTAGTATGTGATGGATCTCTTGTGATTAAACTGAAATATCATTGCAAAATGAATGAATCATAGGAACAAATCTAAAACTTCATGTTTAATATTTAATTAAAAAAATATTTTGAAATTTTTCTTTTGATTCTTTTTTTGATTATGATCTTTACTAATAAATAATTTCTTAAGTTGAATATCACTTTTATCTTTGGAGAAATCTATGAATGTTTGAACACTAAAAGAGCTTTGTGTTTTCTTGATTAGTTATAATTTCTAATAACCATTTGTCAACAAATTCTCATATAAAAACAAGATTTTGTGTTTAGTTTAAGGATTCATTGAATATCCAATAGGGGAGTTGTACCCAATAAGAATTTAGAGGGGAGTAGCTACTAAACCTACCCATCTATTGTGAAGTGTTTTTGTTTTCAATATAGAAAGGGAGCTAGGGTCAATAAAGAATCATTAGTATTGTTAGTAAAAAAATTTGTCCTTCAACAATAATGAAATAAATTGACTCTTAAATGCTTGAAAGGAAGAACAAACAAAACTAACCATTGGATGAGTTATCGTTGATTGATAACTCTCCTCTGAATTGGGAGCTACAACTCCCTCGTTGAAACATTTAAAATGAATTGAATGATAGAATGTATCTTTCACCTAAAGATACTAAAGTTTTTTGACATTTTTTCATTAGACATGAAATGAATGTGATTGCTAGATTTATAAACTAAATCAAAAAATAAAGATGAGTAAGTAGCCACAAGACTACCTAGCCAACCCTTCATATTATAAAGAAAATGGTAGGAAGTATCTCTTTGTTTTATGAACAATAAGTGAGAATACAAAAAAGTGCATTTAAAATGTGACAAGCTTGACTGCATAATCAACATAAGTCTAAGAAATTCATATCATACTTTAAAATATGACATATAAAATTCCTACATTTAAATACATAACAGGATGACCACAAGATTATTCTATCTCTGCAAATCTAATCAAAGTACAAAAAATCCAAAAATAAATCCCCTTCTCCCTGTTACAATAAGAAAGTAATTTTCCTACTCTAGAAGCCTCAGAACATTCCCAAAAAGAAGAGCCTTTTCTCCCCTAGTCTCTAGTACCTCTATTCATTTCTCCTCTTTCCTAATAACATTAATCAACTTTTCTAATAGATTCATGAAAATCAGATGCTTCCTAAAGTCTTCATCAAATCCTTTTCAAATGGCTATATTTCTCTTTCAAGTTAAAATATACTTACTTTAATTTGACATCTTTAATATAGAATATTTCATAGGCCTCCACGTTGACATATGTATGTGTAGACATGCAACCATACTATATTCATGCAATAATCTAAAACTTGCCAAGACAATATCTTCATGAATTAGAAATTTTGTCAAATAGTTTGATTGCATCATCAAAATCTCCATATGGATGATGTCATGTGTTTTACTAGATTCTTTTCAAGGATATTCTTGGGACTAAATATAGATTAAAGCACAAAATTTGATTGAAATGCCTCATATATCTCCCTATCAAGGCATGATTATATTGGGTTATTATCTATCATGTGTTCCTAACAAAAGACTATAGAGTTTTAAATCAATCTCTGAAAAATATCCATGTGTTGTGTAATTTCCATATATATACACATGTCATTATTTGACTAACATTATACTAGCATAGGGATTTCTTAGTGCTCTTCCATAGGCAATGAGTGGCAACTTTATCTTGTTGTTGACTTACATGGTAATCCATTACTAGGCAAGTGTTTTGTCGAACACATTACCATTTCCTTAATTTATCAAAATAAATTTCCTTTGATACCCCAACTAGTATTTTATGAATGAGAACCTGACTATATTGGTAGAGAGATATATTTGGGTGCCGTGATGGCTCAAATAAAATCCATTTGTTTCAATAACTTATCTTCATGCTCTTGAAAACATTCCATGTGCACTCTCCTCTACAATGACAAAATCTTGAACATGAAAAGAAATCCCATGACATTTATATGTGAGGGATCTCATATTAGATTCAATAAATCTTCACAAAGCTTGAGTGAAAGACATGTAGGTAATTTAATGTCAAAATAGAACATTTAATATTAGCATTTGACACCCAAGTTTCTTAACAAAACAAACTCCATTAGTGTCCCTTTATGACATGTAATATCTTCTTTAAATCTGACATCTCCTAGTGTCTTGATTATGACCATCTCCTTTTACTCATGAACGGTTATCAAACAAATATTATATGTTCATGTCATGTCTCTAGATGCAATTTAGGTAGCAAAATTATAATCATGAGCACTTGCAATCAACACAATGGATGATAAAAAGGGATCTAGGAATTATTAATTTCATATTCCTCTCTTCCTTGAATATATGAAATGTGGTTTTTAAAACTATTAAACCAATTTATCTTCACAACCCACGACTTTCCATGTACATCTGTCTCTTGCATATTCTTGTTCACATTTTTTGTTATACCAAGGACCAACCATATGGGGTTATTAAGGGAGTTTTACAAATTTTTTTGCCTTATATTCAACAAGTATAAAGTGCCTTTGATGCTAGATATGATTGTATTACAATGTGGAACTTTTAATAAATTTAGGCTTAAGGAACCACATCTTTTTTAATTTTGGGTTAAGCTCACCTTGTGATGGCGGAAACATTGGGAAAGAATATATTATCTTTAGATCATACAAAAAAACTCTTCTTGATTATATTCATTAGTTTGATAGGAAATTCATTTTTCTTCATACTATCATGATTGTGCATGTGATGAGATCATCATAAGAAGACCTAATTGTTCTATTTGAAACTTGAGCTATAACCTTCGAGCCAGAGAACCTTGAAGATGAACTTTTTTGAATCAACCAACATATTCTTTGAAAATGAACTTTGGATTTACCCTTTCAATCCATCGAATCTATATTTTGAACTTTGAGTCAGTGACTTTGAACTAATCATTTGTGCTCTTGAATCTGAACTTGAAACCCAAACCATGTGGACCTTTGAATTTGAAGTTGAAATCTGAACCCCAAACCATGTGAACCTTCAAACTTGAACTTGAACTTGAAACTTGTGGTTCAATTTTGAGTTCAACACAATATCAAGATGCTACCTCTATGTAGAACAAACTTTTCAAAGGCATTGTTAGCAATAAAAACCATAAACAAATTGATACAAATTTCTCATAGGATGATTTGAGAAAGTTTAAAAATCCAAGTGTGAAATCATGTTAATAGTTGGATCTAATTGGGGATGTGAGATGCAAGGGACATGAAGAATCTAGAAGCCTTTCCTAGGAGACTAGTGCTTGTCCATTGGGAAAATAGAGTCTAGAGAAGCAAAGGAATGGGGGTCTCTTGTAGAGAGGAAAAAGGGGACAAGGAAAAAAGTAACACAACTACACTACTAGAACTGCAAAAGAAAGCTACTCCTAGGCACAACAAAAACTTTATATACAAAGGAAAGGAAAGCATCCCATACCTTGAATAACACACTTGGCTGCTAATGGAAAACTATTGATTGGTTTACAAAAATATGTGCCAGTGCAAAAAAGAGATTGGAACATAAGTTGCACCACCTTAAGTAACCATCTGACAATAGTCATGAGTATGGATTTGGCCACCATGTTGTGGAAAAACTTTAGAATCAGTATGTTAGGGAAAACGACCATTTTTCTCCATAGAATTTTGGCTACAATACTTTGTCATTACTTTGAATGAGATGGCCCATATCTATCTCAAAACCAAAGGACTCCAATATAGGAATGACATCAATCAACCCATCTTCATGATCAAACTTAAACACTTCTAATTGTGTGCAAGGGGTAAAAGAATTTTCTTGAGTATGCCTTTCATTTTTTTCAAATTCTTTGAATGACTTGGGCTATAAAAACTCTTCAGTAGTTTCTATGTAGTCAAACTAAAAACTTTCATAGTCATAATTACTTTTTATTGCTACCCCTATGCATTTCTTGGTCTTGCTGATCCAATACACTTCCTTGATCAATGTCACTAGCTGAATATATATCAGATGTATCAAATCTAAAAGACTCAAATGTTGAAAAAGAAGCATTTGACACTAGGTTCCCACCTAATTTGACATCAACAAATCCATGTTGAATAAAAGATATGTCTAAGAAAGTTGCTATTTTTTTTGGTTGTGCAACATGATCAGTCATGCCTTTTAGAGAGTCTTCTTGTTCCTTTAGTGCTTTATGAATCAACCTTTCATCTTGAGGTGCATAATAAAAATGGAAGATTTTGATTCCTTTTGTGTATCAAGATAATGGATGTCTTGTTGTCCATGTTGATTTACCATACTTTCCTGATTATCATCAATGACTAAAATAACATTAGAAATTTCAAATTGAAAAGGTTCAAATTCTGGCATTGAGACAACCATTGGTAGGGTTTTATTTAATTTTTCATGACCAAGCTCTCCTTTGGTGGGAAAAAAAACAAGGAAAGTCATTAGATTAGATGATTGAGGAATGTTCTCATCATTATTTTCAATATTCAAACAACAACCTTGCATCATATCCAAGGAATCATTTTTGGAAGATGTGGGCTGTTGAAGATCCTGATCATCATACTCAACATGTAGATGATAGGTTGCAACAAAATTATGGGGATTATTTTCAATCATAGGAGGCATAATAAAATATTCATCATTAGACACTGTCAAATTTTGACAAGAGGAAATAGGAAATGCCAATGTAGGCCTTTTGAGAACACACCTTTTTGAGAAGGCTTTACCTTTAGATAATGTTGTTGTTCATAGGGGTTTATTTTAGGCTATGAGGATTTAGCACATTTCATCACACTAATGAGCATATCATCATCGAAGCTAACAACCTTCCTTTGTGCATCTTGCAAACTCTATATTTTTAGATGCTAAAGTAAGAATCTAACTTCAGTTTGCATGGTAGTAATAAAGACACACAACTAGTTATTATCACTTAGGTGTTTGGTTAGATGAATCTTACTAACACTTCTATTGAATCTATAAATGAAATCCTTTATGGATTCCCTTTTTTCTATCTTGATTTGAAAGATATTAAATAAAAATTTAGCAATATCAACTATGAGAATAAACATCTAAAGAAACTTTACCACAAGATCGTTCTAGCAAGTGATACAACTATTTGGAAAATTTTGGAACCAATCTATTGCACTTCCAATGAGGTTTCCAAAAAATATTCTGACAAAGATGTTCTCTTCCTGAACATCAAGGAGCCCATAGGTGATTGTAGTTGTTTTAATGTGATTGTCTCAGTCTTGATTTGTGTCACTAGTAAACTTTGTGAAGTATTCGCTTGATCTTTTAAGTAGGGTTAAATATTGAGATAAGGAAAATAGTCTAATTTGAGCCCCCCATGATTAGGTTGGAACCAAAGCCATAGCACACCAGACTTCTTTTACCAAAATAAATCAAAGTTGCCAACCTCTATTCTCTAGGAGGTACCTTTAGATATCCAAGGAAAGAAAGCACTAGAATCTCTCTTTCTCTCCCTAGTGGAATCACCAAAAATATGTTAGTAAAAAAATTTGTCCTTCAGCAATAATGAGAGGAATCAACTCTTAAATACTTGGAAGGAAGAAAAAACAAAAATAATAGGTGGATGAGTTATCATTGTTTGATAACTCTCTTGTGAATTGAGAGTTACAACTCCCTCATTGAAAGATTTACAATGAATTGAATGATAGGATGTATCTTTAACCTAAAGATACTTAGGTTTTCTGACATTTATTCATTAGAGATGAAATAAATGTGATTGCTAGATTTATAAACTAAATAGAAGAAGAAATATGGATAAGAAGTCATAAGAATCCCTAGTCAATCCTTCATATTACAGAGAAAATGGTAGGAAGTATCTCTTTGTTTTAAGAATAATAAGTGATAATACAAAAAATGCATTTAAAATGTGATAGATGTGACTGCATAATCAATCTTTGTCTAAGAAATGTTGGAAATATAAGAGGAGTAACTGAGAGGGGAGGGGTGAATTTATTACTACAAAAATAAATCCCAAATCCCTTAGATGTCAATATAAACCAAAACTCTGATTAAAATATATTTTGCTATAACTTGGTAAACACACATGCACTCAGTTTACACTAGTAAATACTATAACTTAGAAATTACTAAATGAAAAAAATAACTTGACAAATGCAAATCATAAGATGTTTTCTATGGTTAGCCTTAAGATTAACTTAGTTGCATACACATAAAAGAAATATCATGAACACAAGTGACACCAAGATTTAACGTGGAAACCCAATTTGAGAAAAACCACCAATTGTAACTAGTTACTAATTTTCACTCTTCTAAAGTGAGCTCTATTAGGAGCCAATCCTATTAAAGGTTGCAAAACACACTGTTACTATTGGAAATAATCAAGACTAGCTAGGTTACTGAGAGGGGAGGGGTGAATCAGTAACCTCAAAAACTTTAAATCAATTTAGTACTTAATCCATTCGTCATTCATTCATCTAATCTATTGTATGCATGAGAAAGATAAACATTTATAACACATGAACATAGAATTTTGGTGACCTAGAAACCTTCCAAATAGAAAGTAAAACTGGGGTGGGGATGATACCCACAAAACTTTGCTACTATAGTATAAAGTTGGCCTATTAGGGCTTACATTGATCACTTCTGATGATCTACCCCATTAAGAGCAATTTGGACTGCTAGATCCACCTTGTTAGAGGATTTTCAAACATACAATGAAGTATGCACTCTATTAGGAGATTTATACTAAGACTATTAAGTCTACCCTGTTAAAGGATTTACAAGTCTAATTCACCTGTTAGGATGAAATAGTGGATCTACTTACAACTTGATTGCTGATTAGATCTTTGAAGTATAGATCACCTCTTGTGATTGATGAATCTTTACTGCTCCTTGTAGACCTTGCTGAATACTCTACTTTGCTATTGATTCACATTTATTCTTCTCAAGAATTACATGTCCATTCCTTGATACACACATACACAGATATTGCAAATGATATAATACATTACATATATACCATTTTAATAATTACAATTGCAAGGTCAGCCAAAACACAAATGAATAAAATATTACTAAGTTGGCCAATTAGTAGAAAAGTTGGGTTGTTCAAGCTGACTTGGTGACCTTTTGATACTCAACATCCACTGCATTACTCGACATCGTCATGCACTCAGTAGAAGTAGAAGCTTGGTCCATATTAATCACACAACGTAGCTTGGAACTCGGTAACCATTAGAGACTCAGTAGTTATAGACTTGGTAAAAACTGAATCCTTCATTTACCTTGCTTTCACTTGGTAAACACTACACTTCCATCAATCAGTAAACACTAGCTTCCATCACTCAAATTGATGACTCGGTAGACACTGTGAAGCTTGGTGAACACTATAGGCTTAGTAGATACTACTAGGCTACACACTCACTCAGTAGCTTCAGGAATGCTCAGTGTGAACTGATTAAGTGATGAACCTACAAGATAACTACTAAATGCTCGGTATACACTACAACAATGGTTAGAAAGTAACAATGAGATGACCTAATTTTTGATGCAATTAAATTACTAATTATAGATCTTAATTCAAGGTTTTACACTTGATCCTTCAAGATCAAATGTATCTTTGCACCTCCATAAGGATATTCTGCTTATCCTTCTAATTTACTTCTTCTAAGCATCATCAAATTGTCTCTTCTTTATCCATATATTAAATCCTCAACTTGACCTTATATTTATATCTTACTCATTTTTAAGTTGTCTTGAATAAAACTTAGAATAAATAATATTAATCTTCTTAGTTAGATAGAACCAACAAACTAAATCAGTTGAACTTGATATGCCAAAATAAGAAAATATTTCATTAGTCAACCATGCTTGGTAGACACTAACTCATAAATGATTTTCCTATATTAACCAAATGAACTTGTTTAATACTTCATATTCAAAAAGCTCCTTTGGTAACCAAGTGAGCTTAGTTAACACTAGTTCTATCTAATATTTTCTTCATTAACCAAGTGTGCTTAGTTAATACTCAACTTCTGCAAGCTTCCCTTTGATGACCAAGTGAACTTGGTAGACACTGTCTTCTAAATTAGGAAAACTTGGAATGCTTGGCAGACATAAGAAATTGTCTTCATTGCTCAAGTGAGATCAACATACACTGACTACAATGATATGATATTTTATGTAACACCAAAGACAATACACAATTAATCAATTGCTTTTAACTATCTCTCTTTTTGGCATCGATGGCAACACAACATGTCATAATACAATGAAATTTTAGAGCAAAAATAAATTAAAGAACATATCCTTAGTTTTATTCTAATTCTCATTCATGAGAACTCCCTCTATAAGTGTGGAATCCCTTTTCCTTTAGTTTCTCCCACTATCAACAAAACTCTATTTGTAACATCATCTTCTGATATCTTCAAATTGATAAAATTTCTATGAGATATGACATAAAACTTCTCCCTCTTTGAAATCTCATGCCAAAGAAAATATTTTGTGAATATTAGTGTACCTCATGTACAGATTCATTTACAATGTGCCCTGTCAATACTGCATAAACTATTTGATTATCAACATGCTTTGGTTGATCCACCACTAAACTACATTTAGTGAGCTTTAGATAGGGGAATGACCCTAACTTACCTCTTAGATGCAAAAATGCATCCTTAGGTAATGACTTAGTGAATATATCTGCAATTTTCTCTTTAGAATCACATATTCCAATCTTACCTCTTTATCTTGTTCCAATTCTCTCAAAAAATAATATTTTATAGCAATGTGTTTCATTTTGGTATGCATCATAGGATTCTTGGATATATTAATTGTACTAGTGTTATCATAGAAGATAACCACTAGATCCTTGATCTCTATCTTTGTTACACTTGTATTTTTCCTCATCTATAAAGTCAATTGTTTAGGTCTTGGGATTTCCTAAGTTGAACTTGAACTTGAACCTTCGGTCAATTCAAGTTCAAGTTCAATTTCTATCACTAGTAGGAAATGTTAAAAATGGCCAGTTGGCCTCTAATCATTGATCTGGCTATTTGCATATGCAAAAGTTGAACTTGAACTTGAACTTTCAGGTCAATTCAAGTTCAATTTTAGGTTTAAAATCCCAAAGATCATTGGTGCAAAGTCCAGTGTTCAAGTTCAAAGTTATAGGGTACTTGAGAGCCCAAGAGCCAAGGCCAAAAGGTGGTGGTGGATAATGAGATGTAAAACAAGGAAGCTCCAACATGTGATTTATGTGCATGTATTGGTGTATATATTGTTATAGTTTTAATACAACATGTAACCACAAATTTCTATCAGTAGTCAAAAAAAAGTCATAATGCAGGAAGCGTAACTCTCAACTCCATCATTGAATCTTCTTGAATTTTGGGTATATTGTCTAGAATCAAGTTTTATAAATCTTCACTAGAGTGATCTTCAAAAAAATTTCAAGGTCAAAAGTTATAATGGACTGTATGTGGGTCTATTAAATAGGCTAGAAAATGCAAATGTGTTGCAGTTAGAAAAATAGTCATGTTATGGGGCCCACAAATTTTAATAATAGCATTGGATTAAGCTGAACTTAAGATATGTTTGGGAAAACCTAATTATCTAAATTATCTCCAACTTATTTTCTAAAATTCATCATGAACAAAAAGTTATGACTATTTAAGTGTAGCAGTATATAAACTACCAATTATAGTCACAATATCATGACAATAATTTGTTACCAACATATGCCACCTGTCCAAGAATGCATATGGGATTCATTTTAAATTTTGAAAACATATTTTTTATCATCTATGCAACTTTAAAATGGATCAAATATTAAATATTTCTAAAATGATAAGAAGAAGAGATTATTCACGAGAATGATTAAAATGATTTTCAAGAAATAGTTTCCAGAACCAAAATGCAAGTGAAAACTATTATTTATTGTTAATATTTCTACACAATGAGGGTTCTTCTCATCAGAAATTTTTTTGTAGCTATAGGGAGTGGGAGAATACATTTTTATGAGCAATGATTGTAACAAGGAAAAGGAATGGAAGTTTTATTTTTATTTTTTTGCAACTTAACCGTAATGGTAGAGATAAATGATATTGTTATTGTTTTGTTATGCATCTGAAATAAAAGAGTGTTTCATATATTATATTCTAAAGTCTAAACATGATTTTCTTGGATTGAAAATGGTTATATAGTCATTCCTTTCATGTTTAAGGTGCAGTTTTGCATTATCTTTCATAATTAGTAGAATAAAATAATGTTTCCTTGTACTTCCCTTGTGATGTGAAGGACTGGATAGATAGTCTTTTGGTTGTTTGTTTATTTTTCGTTACTCATTGTCCAATTTATAAATCTTATAATCACATTTCTCACATAGTAATGGGTAAATGCTAGAAAGCCTTTGTATCTTCTGGTAAAAGACATAACCAACTATTTAAATTCTTTTAATATCTTTCTAAGAGGGAGTTGTACCTCTCAATTCAGAGGAAAGCTATCAATCTCATGATAGTATTTCCAACTATTAGTGGCATTTTTTCTTCTATTCTAGCATTTTGAGTCATTCTTTGTATTTAATTTTGCAAGGACAAATTAGTTTACTAACATATTTTTGGAGACCCTACTGGGGAAAAAAAATGAGGTTCCAGTGTTTTCTCTCCTTGGATATTTAAAGGTACCTCCTGAAGAAAAGAGGTTGGCTACTCTGATCTATTTGGTAAAATAAGCTTAGTATTAACATGTCCTTGGTCATGACTCAATCATGGCAGCCACATTTTGGTCCTTTTGGTTTGCCTCATTTCACAATCATGCCCACTAGATCAAAAAGATACTTTCCTGAGTATGCTGAAAGAAGTGATCAAGATCCTAGCAACCACATTTGAGCATTCAATATAGCCTGTGGGATTCTTGGTGTTTTAGAAGAATAAATATTTCTTCATCTTTTTGGTAGATCCCTTGTTGGTGATGTTTCTATTTGGTTTCAATATTTGGAAGATGGGTGTATCACTAGTTGGAGTGTGCTAGAAAATAAATTCCTTGCAAGATTTAAACCAGCAGTTGATGTAGGCTACTTATTGTGCCAAATATTCAAGATTCAAAAAGGAGAAGATGAAGAGATAAGAAAATTTGTGGATAGATTCAACCAAACTTTAGAAAAGATTCCACAAGTTGACCAACCCAGCCTAGCTAACTTATTGTCAATCTTTACTACAACATTACATTCAGAAGTCAGATTTCATCTTAAGAAGAGTAAGGTATGTGACTTTGAAATTTCTAAAAAAGAAGCTATTAGAATTGAGGATGATTTATTTCTATCTGGTTGGTTTCAACAAAATAACATCACAAAAGTCTCAGGTCTGCATTTGAAATTAAAAGATGAGCTTATATGTGATAAACTTAAGTCCTTAGTAGATGGTTGTGATAAAATTTTGTAGGAAGGAATTTTTCTTTATGAATAGTAGTATCATTTAGAGGGAAGACCCAAACTAGAAAGATTTATACTCAAAATAGAAAAACCAACACCCCTTAAATTTGATTGTCAAATTACTATAGTTTTGGTGCAAAGGATTTTATAATGCCTCCTATGATTGAAAGTAGCCCTCATGATGCAATGGGAGCATATCACTTACATGTCAAGTATGATGATGAGGATTTTGAAAAAGTCACACCCAAAAAAAAAAAACTTTTTTGATATGACAGGGTATTGTTGCTCACACGTTGAGAATAACAAGGAACATTCTTCCCAATTAAATGATCTGATTAATTGCTTATGTATGCCTCTTATAGAGGATGAGCTCAATGAAACTAAGTTGACTGCCTCTTATCCAATATTTGAAACTTTTCTTTTGAAGTTCCTAATGCATTTCTAGTCACTGATATTAATAAAAAAAGTTTGACAGATCAACATGACAAAGGAAAGATTCACGTAGAAGAAGCAAAGGGCATCCTTCAAGCTGATTGAGAAATAGAATATGGAACTTTTCTATTTCATTACCCACCACCTCAAGAGAAAAGGTCACAACCTAGAATACATGAGGAACAAGAAGACTTGTACACTCCAATGAGGTGCTCAAGAGGCTCAAATGCTGATTTGCAACCTAAGATTAGATCCTAGCTAGACAATTTTTAGGAAGTAGAGGCAAGCACACTCATTCACGATAATAATGATTGCCAAAATGGTGAACCTTTCACATGCCCAGGTGAAGGATACATTCTCAAACTAATTGATAGATTAGTAAATATATTTCCTCATGATGAAGAAGTTTTACCTCACTTTTTCTTAGCCAATGAAGAAGGAATTATGGAAACTCCAAGTATAAGGCCTTCTAATTTATCTATTTTAGATGAATAGTTTTTAGATTTATTAGTAGCAAAGGATGATGAGTTTGTCCTAGTCAAAATTAACCCTATGCTTGAAGAATCTTACTTCTATTTTGAGGGCATTTTAAATTCTAAAAAACCCCTTATTTATGCTGATCCTGATAATGGAGATATTGAAAATGATATAATCCCCACTTTGGAAATTTTTAAACAAGTTTTGTTTTAGTGGGTTTCTAGGAATGGGTTTGATAGTTCTCTATAGAAGGCCCAAGAAGGCTCAAAACTTCATGATGAGAGGTGGCTCTTTGGGTTTGGTGATTGGTTGATAAGGTTCTTGGAAATGATCAATTTGAGTTACCAACATCCAGAGTTTTCCAAATAGAGGTGGTGTTGGGTTGCACCATGTTGGTTCAATTCATTGTTCTGAAAAGGATCTTTCTTCTCACGACCAGTGAATGGCTTCGTGTAATTTTTCTTCAGCTTTGATCTTTTAGTGAGTCCTTCTCACCTATATATCTGTAAATCTTGTTGATCTTTGAGATTTTTGGTGGTGTTTAGTGTAGCTAGTTAGTTATGTTGTTTGTAGGTAGCTTAGGTGTTTTGGTGTTCCTCTATCCTCTATGATTTAATTACTCTTCTCCCAAAGGCTAGAAATTGGTCTCAACCAAAGATTATTGGATTCTTTATGGAATTTCTAGTCCACATCCCTAGTAAGAGCCATTGGTTACGCTTGTATTTTTCTTCATCCATAAAGTCAATTGTTTAAGTCTTGGGAGTGCCTCAGTCAAAGTTGAACTTGAACCTTTGAGTCTGTTTAAGTTAAAGATAAAGTTATGTCATTAGCAAGAAATGTTAAAACTAGGTGGCCCACCTCCAACTATTGATTTGTCTATTCACATATGAAAAAGTTTAACTTGAACTTCAACCTTCAAGTCATTTCAAGTTCAAGTCTAGGTTCAAAATCCAAAGATCATCGGTGCAAAGTGCAATGTTCAAGTTTAAAGTTATAAGTTGCTCGAGAGCCCAAGATCCAAGGCAAGAAGGTGGTGGTTGATAATGAGATGTACAAAAAGGAAGCTCCAACACGTGATTCATGTGCAGGTATTGGTGTATATATTTTTGTAGTTTTAATACGGCATGTAACCACAAATTTCTACTAGTAGTCAGAAAAATAATCATAATGCAGGGGGCATTAATCTCAGCTTCACCATTACATCATCTTGAATCTTGGATATATTGTCCAAAATCAAGTTTTATAAATCTTCATCAGAGAGATATTCAAATTTTGGCCAAGGTCAAAATTTATAATGGATTGTATGCAGGTTTGTCAAACATCCCAGAAAATGCAAATGTGTTGCAGTTAGAAAAATAGTCATGTTGCAGGACCCACAATTTTTAATAATAGAATTAGATTGAAATGAATTTAGGAGATGTTTGGGGAAACCTAATTATCTAAATTATCTCTAAGAAATTTTGTAAAATTCATCATGAATAAAAAGTTATGATTGTTTAAGTGCAGTAGTATATAAACTACCAATGACAGTTAGAAGATCATGAAAACAATTTGTTACCAGCATATGCCACCTATCCAAGAATGCATATGGGATTCATTTTAAATTTGGAAAACATATATGTTATCATCTATGAAAATTTAGAATGGATCAAATATTAAATTTTTCTAAAATGATAAGAAGAAGAGATTATTCATGAGAATGATTAAAATGATTTTCAAGAAATGATTACCAGAACTAAAATGCAAGTGAAACTATTATTTATTGTGAATATTTCTACACAATGAGGGTGCTTCTCTTCACCAATAGTTTTGTAGCTACATGAAGTGGGAGAATACATTTTTATGGGCAATGATTGTACTAGGGAGAAGGAATAGAAGTTTTATTTTTATTTTCCTACAACTTGACTATAATGACAAAGATAAATGATATTGTTATTACTTTGTTATGCATCTGAAATAAAAGAGAGTTTCATATATCAGATTCTAAAGTCTAAACATGATTTTCTTGGATTGAAAATGGTTATATAGTCACTTCTTTCAATTTTTAGGTAAAGTACTGCATTATCATTCATAGTCAATAGAATAAAATAATGTTTCCTTGCACTTCTTTTGTGATGTAAAGGATTGGATAGATGGTCTTGTGGTTGTTTGTTCATTTTTCTTTTCTCATTATCCGGTTTATAAATCTTATAATCTCATTTCTCCCATAGTGATGGGTAAATGCTTGAAAGCCTTTGTGTCTTCTGTAAAAGAAATAACCAACTATTTAAATTATTTGAATATCTTTCTAAGAGGGATTTGTACCTCTCAATTCAGAGGAAAACTATCAATCTCATGATAGTATTTCCAATTGTTAGAGGTAGTTGTTATTCTTTTTGGGCATTTTGAGTCAATCTTTGTATTTAATTTTGGAAGTACAAATCATTTTACTAATAATCTTCATACCTGCCAATAGTTGCTTGAATCAAACAACATTAGAACAATTAACTGCTGTTGCCACACACTCGCCTTCTGCTATAGATTGAGAAATACAATTCTTCTTCTTGCTTGTCCAAGATACTAGTCTTTTACCAAGAAAGAATGTTGCATCGCTTGTGCTCTTTCTATCATCAAAATTTCTTGTTCAATCAACATTTGTAAATACTTTTAAATCCAAATTGCCTCCTTTTTTGTACCATAATCCATACTCTTCAGTACCTTTTAGATATCTCATGATTCTCTTGATTTCCATCATGTGATTTTCTTTGGGATTTGTTGAGAATATTTCCATCATACCAATTGCTAATGCAATATCAAGCCTTGTGTGTACTACATACTGCACTTTTCCAATCATTGATTTGTATGTGGTTTGATCTAACTCTTTGAAATCATCATTTTTGGAAAGCTTATGTCCAATAGAAATAGCTGATCCAATAGGTTTTGAATCATCTATTCTAAACTTCTTTAGTATCTCCTTGATATATTTGGTTTGAGTAATATAGATTCCATCTTTCTTCTATTGAATATGCAATCCAACAAAGAATTTTATCTCTCCAATCATGGAAATCTCAAATTCTTTACTCATCTCTTCTAAAAATTCCTTGCATAAGTCATCATTTCCTATAAATAAAGTTTCATCCATAAATATTTCTATCAATAGAATCTTCTTGTTTGATCCTTCCTTGATATACAGACTACTATTATCATTTTTTATTTGAAAACCAATCTTTATCAAGTAGTTATGAAGTCTTTCATACCAAGCTCCCAGAGCTTTCTTGAGATCTTACAACTATTTTTGTAATTTATAAACCATATATCTTTTTTTAGGATCTAAAAAACCTCCAGGTTGTTCAATGTTGACTTTGTCATCAAGAAAGGATAAACTTGTAACTTTTACATCCATTTGATTAACTTTAAAACCTTTGTATGCAACGTATGCTAGTAAAGTTCTAACACCTCCTAATCTTGCAATAGGAGAAAAAGTTTCACCATAATCAATACCTTCTTCTTGAAAATAACCTTTAAAAACTAACCTTGCTTTGTTTCTTGAAACTTCTCCATCTTCATTTAGCTTATTTCTGAATACCCATTTTGTGCCAATTACATTTTTATCCTTAGGTCTAGGAACAAGAGTCCAAGTCTAATTCTTCTCTATCTGTTCTATTTCTTCATTCATAGCTTCAATCCAAATTTTATTATCCAAAGCATCTTTTAAATTTCTAGTTCAAATTCAGCAAGCAAACATGTACCTTCCAATTTATTTCTTGTCATAGTTCCATTTGACTTGTTTCCAATGATCTGATTAGGTACATGGTGATTTTGACATATCTTGCTAATAAAGGTACTTTGGATTTAGAACATGTACCACTAAACTCTTCAAGATCTTTTCTATAAAACTTAGGTCCTATTATCTTTGAATCAGGTCCATTTGAATTATTTTTCTCAGGCACTAGTTTGGTAGCATTTGACTGTGACTTCGGTCCTTCAAATTGTGACTCGGGTTGCACTGGATGCAACTTAATAGCTTTTGGAGATTTTGGGGACTTGAGAGGTGATATTTCATAAGGAGTTTGATTTGAGTCTTTCTTTAGTAGTACTCTATTCAAGGTATACACTATAGTACTGATTACTTCCTTCTAGTATTTGATTTCAACACTCATTTCTATCATTAAGATTCTTGCATAATCCATGATGGATTTGTTCCTTCTTTCAGCTATACCATTCTATTGAGGTGTACTAGGGGTTGATACTTGTCTCTTAATTACTTTTTCAATGTAGAATTTATTGAACTCATTGGAAATAAATTTACCACCTCTATCTAATCTCAAAAATTTCAACTTCTTTCCAATTTCTTTCTCTACTCTTGCCAGATACCATTTAAACTTTTGAAAAGCTTCAAATTTTTCTTTTAGATACATTACAATCATCATTCTAGAATAATAATCAATACACAAAATAAAATAATTATCTCCACTATAGCTCTCTATTCCAATAGTTCCACATAAGTCTATATGTACTAGCTCCAAGACTTCTTCTGAATGATAGTCTTTGCTTCTTAAACTTGTCTTTCCCATCTTACCAATTTGATAATTTTTGCATAGACCCATATCAGGTTTCCTCAAACTAGGAATACCTCTTACTTTTGTATTTTTTTTTAATCTTGACAAGATTATAGAAGTTCACATGTCCGAACCTTTTATGCCATAACCAAATTTCTTCTACTTGAGCAATAAAACATGAACTTTCACTGAGACCTAGGTAGAATAGGTTACCATTTGTTTTTTGTCCAAACCCAACCAAATTTCCTTTTCCATCCAATAGTTTTTCTTTCCCATTCATGAATTCTAATTTGAATCCAATGTTATTCCACTATGCCACACTCAATAGATTATGCTTTAGTCCTTCAACCCAATAAGCATTGCCACATGAACATTTATTGGTTAGTGAAATACGACCTTTTCTCTTTATGCAACAAGGTTAATTGATTCTAGATCTCACACTACCACCATCATAATGTTCCATGTTTTCAAATTTTTTTTTATCACCAGTCATATGATGTGAGCGACTACTATCAATAATCCATGTATCATTTTTGCTAACATGAGAGATAAGTGCCATTTTATCTCCTTCATCACAAGATTCATCTTTTGCAACAATGTAAACTATTTCATCATCTTCACTATTATCTGAATCTTTAGCCATAAAATGATATTTCTTACCTTTTTCCTTTTAGTCCTTGAAGTTCTTAAAATTATTATTTCCTTTGAACTTATTGTACTTCTTTTCATCTTTGTCTTCTTTGTTTGGGCACCTTGCAACAATATGTCCAACTTCTTCACAAGAGAAACAAATTAGAGGAATCTTACCTTTATACTTTCCTTTGCCTTTGGGATATCTTCTTGCAAGAAACGCTTCAATGGATTCAAGATCACTATTAGAACTATTTTCCTCTTCACTTAAAATTTTTTTTCTTTTAGACCTTTTAGGTTTTGTCTTGAGTGATACCTTAGCTTCAAATGCAGACTCAAGATTGCTAGAACTAGGAATATAATTTTCATAGAATTCTAGTTCAAATGTTGTCAATCTTCCAACTAGAGCATCCAAAGTTATAGTGTGATTTGGATTACATATTATTTCTTGAATAGTAGACACTCTATATAGATAGGAAGAAGGGTTTTGAGTACCTTGCCCACCACTATTACATCATCAATTGTTCCTCCAAAGGCTTTGATAGCATTGACACTGGCTTTGATTCTATCAACATATTTTACAATATTTTCATCCTCTCTCATTTTTATCTAATCAAACTATCCTCTAAGACTTTCAACTTTTTCTCTCCTTACATTATCATCTCCTCCATAGATGTATTTTAGCTTGATCCACATTTCATGATTAGTTCCACAATCCTTGACTTCACCAAATTCAACATAGTTGAGAGATGAAGCAATATCAATCATCATGATATTATGACTTTTTTCTCTAAAATTTCTTCAATAGTCATAGTTCTAGCAAGAGCCTTGTATTTGGAAAATAGATTTTTTAACCTTGTATCTCCAATGGTTACCAAATGTAGCCTCATGAGTTCTTTCCATGCCTTGAAGTTATCTTTTTTCAACTTTGGAATCTCCCTTTTATAAGACATCTTGATCTTTTTTGATGAATAAACCTTCTCCATTAAATTAAAACTTTAAAGATACATATTCACAAAAAAGGGTCCAAGGGATGTCGGATCACCCCATGAGTTCATATGGCCCAAGGATGGAGATCAACTATTCATTAAAAAAAATATAAACAAAAAATTTCAGGCTGCAAGATCAATGCTAGCCAAAGGAGGGTCTTTTTCATAAGAACCCTAGAAATCCTTGGGGCTAGTGGTTGGCTTAGGGGAGCCCAACCATCAGTAGCAAAAAAATCTTTATCTTTGTCTTTATCTTCCTTGGCCCTGGGAGGAGAAATGGCTAAATGCAGCTGGGGAACACCCACTTGGGGTCACAATGAGAAGATAGGCCAACCCACATCAATAATAGCAAGGGGAGCCACTAGGGACCAACTCAGACCTTACCTCTGAGGAGGCAAGGCCAAGAGACAATGGCCATGAAAGAAACCACTAGGAGAGTGATGATGAGGCTATGACTTGGGGGTCTGTGAGTGGTGAGCATAACTATTTTGGCCTCTCTAGCAACTACAAGGAGGAGTATGGTCATCGGATAAAGCATTTAGAGGCACTGGAGCAACTGTACAAGGGGAATTTCCCTAGTGAACAAGTAGCTCCTATAGGTGAGCCACTTCTAGCGTGACTTTGTTAGTTTGTGCTTGAATTTGCATCATAAAATTATTAGATATACATGATTTAGAGTACATTGCAACATAAATATCAAGAAAACTATGAGAGAATAAAACAAGATTGTGATCTTTCGAAATTGTGAACAATAACTCCATTCTAAAAGCATGCCAAATTTGAGCATATCTAAAAGGGAGTCTAGGAGCATCATCCAAAACCACCATATGCCAAGTGAAGGCCTCTAGATGAAAAGGGCTAAAGAAATCAAAAATCCAGAGCTAATAATTCTAAGCTCTTCTATAAAACCAAAAAATATGCAGAAAGCTTTCAGATTGGCCACAAAAAGGGAATCTATGATCAAGAACTCCTATATGCCAGAGCCAAGGACCCAAAGGTAGACCCTAGAAGAGGAGACACCAAGAAAAATTAGCAATCTTTACCTTAGTAATGGTATGCCAGATAGTGTCAAATCTAAGACTCCAAGTCTTATGCGAAGAATGCAAATGCCAACACTGATTAAGGGTATAAACCATCAGAAGATGGGGCACCAACCATTGATACCCTAGCCTAGGCTTGTAGCTAGTCATTGGAGTGGTAAGGTACCACTTCTAATATTTCCATCATGGGTAGGATGAGTGAATTCCAAGTTTGTGTAACAAATTGAGAGGAACCAGAGAAACTAGAAGATCAATTATTTGTTAATATAGACAAATAAGCCTAAATTGCACTTGCAAAACCTCCCATCAGTGAAGACTCATTTTAACCCTAGAGAATAAATCTATGGGTGTCTTGATACCCCTACAAAATAAACACAAAGCATTGGCTCCTTGAATCTTGGCTAAGGGCAGCCCTTGAATGGAAAACAAGGGTGACCACCAAAGGTTTTGTTGATTCATTGAGAGCCCATCTCTAAATACATTACCAGCCTAGAAAAGCCAAGGCTTAATGGCATCTCAAGATTTCCAAATACTCTTAGCAACACAAGTTCCCTAAATCTGAATAGGCTTAGAAGTCACAAGTAGGTTTTGAAAATCAATCCCCTTTGAGGCTAGATGGTTAACTGAAAAGCTTAAAGAAATGTAGTGATGTAACAAAAGTTTCTAGGCCTCATCTCTAGTGAGATTCAATATGAATCATTTGGCATAGAGGGATATCCCTTGCTTGTGGGTGGGAAGTAAGCCAAGACCACCAAAACCCTTGGGTAAACAACATAAATCCCAAGCCACTCTATGAAAGCCATGATTCATAGCATCAAAGGCTTAGAGAAAGTCCCTAAGAAGATGCTCAAGCTTAAGGTATGAAGCTTTGGAGGGAACCCAAAAAGAAGAATAATATACATGAGTAGCATCAAGTACTTTGGAGCATATTTGAAACTTTCTTGCAAATGAAAGGGGCTTAGTGATCCAATACTCTAGCTTCTCAATTTGAGCAAGCATATCATTCCACAACTCCATAGGAGATGCTTGAAAAGAAAAGGGGATGCCTAAACATTTAAAAATTTCACCATGTTGGACCCATTTCCATCCATAATGTTGCAAAGAGTGAGGACCTAGCAGAAAAGATTGTCTATAGCAAAGGATTTTGTGCCATTGGCTAGCAAACCCTGAAACAAGACAAAAAGTATCTAAACACTGCAAAGCATTGGCAATATTCTCCTCATCCTCAATCAACATGAGGAAAGAATCATCTAAAAAATGGCCATTGACCAGCTAAGAGGTCGATTCAGTTACTAAGAGGGGTAACTATTGGCCATTCACAAATGGAAATGAGCTTTGCTAGGGTTTGTATGACCTCTATTTGAGTCCTTCCTAGTTTCCACTAGTTGTCATACCGCATTTACCATGGGAATATTTTCATTTATAATGAGTTTGACCTTCTCTAGCCTAGTAGTTGATGCTAGTGCTAGAGTTACTACTACTAATGGAGATAATGGCTCCGCTGACCAAATGCCCACACAAGTTTGTTCCCAAAGTGTTCCACAAGGTAATTCCTCTACTAATATTATTTTAAATACCAAGAAGTTTGATTAGTGCATGCACCTAGCTAGAAAAAAAACCCTCATTGGGTATTTTTTAGGTCATACTCCTTTTGAAAGTACACTTTGGACAGCTCAGGGTGTTCACCTTGAAGTTGTTCAAAGCCTTATCAAAGGCTTTTTTCTTTTTCACTTTGAAAATGAAGGCCAAGTTGAACATGTTTTTGTGTGAACCCCCTAGACTATAAGGTCCTCCCTCCTATTTTTTTAGCATTAGTCATGAGATTTTTCTATTTTTGATGATCAAAATCTTAAGGTATCCATTTGGGTGGAGTTCCTTGGGTTTCCCATTCCTTGCTCTTTTTTTATTTGCTATTGCACAAACCATTGGCAAGGTTGTTTGCCTTGAACTAGACAAGTTTTTCAATGCTTGTCCCCAACATAAGGTTTGTGTTGAGGTTGACCTAGCTAGTGACCTCAAAGATACAATAGATATATAGATAGGTGGTACCACCTTTACTTAGAAGGTGCTTTACCTTAACCTTTTGAATACCTACTACTGGTGCTAGTTAGTTGGACATAAAATTAGGGATTTTCCCTTGTTGGATTGTAACCATCCCTCTACTTTGAAAACCAAGCCCACTCTGGCCGCTAAGAAAGATGAATGGACTATGGTGTTGAAAAAAGGGGAAGGGTTCAGTTGTGTCTAAGGTGAGCTCTGTTACTATGGGTCATGCTAAATCTAGTTCAAGCCAGATACCCATTGAATCCCCAGTTCCATTGCTCCCTTTGCCTCCTATTTAAAACCTTGGAGGATAGGGGATAGTGGGTGTTCATACCCTAGACCCACATCCTCTTTGGAATCAAGCACCACAAGTGGCATCGATGATTGCTCAGCAAAAGCTATGCCAGTCTCATAGCCTAGATGGCCATAGTTAGTTTTCTAACAATGGGGAGAAAATTTGAAGGGTCATTGCTATTGATGACCCTTCTTTTGAGCCCCCCTCTTTTTTGTACAAAAATTTCTCCTCTCTTTGGGATGAGGATGACATGCAAGTTGGGTTACCATGAATTGCATGTCATGAAATGTGTAAAGGATGATAGACCTCCCTAAAAAATATGCCATGTGTGATACCAAACTTCAGTTTGATCTTGATGTGCTTTGCCTCTAGGAAGCTAAAGTGGTTGGGTTTCTTCTCACCTCAACTTGTCATGTTATTTGGCCAAATAGTGTCATTTTTATTGCTCAACATGAAGCTGGTCGAGGTGTTGGTTTTACTCTTCTCTCCCCTTGTTTAATTTCCTTTATTATTTTGCATGGTTCTGACCCTATGCATAGGGTGGTTTGGATTTTTCTATCTTTTTAGAATGATTCTTTTGGTATTGTCAACATTTATGCTCCCAATGATGTTGTTGAACATTCACACATGTGGCATTGATTGGTAGATCATTTTCCACCTACGACATGGGTTTTATATGGGGACTTCAATATGGTTGATTTGGCCTCTGACAAGGAAGGCCTTCTTCCCTTTAGGTGGGTAGTTGGTGAATAAGAGGCCTAGTTTTGCATGTGGAATAAATTAGGACTTTTTTATCCTAATGTTACTTGCCACCATCCTGATGGGATTTAGCACACTTGGTCCAATTTTTGAGTTGTATCTGACATAGTTTTTAAAAGACTTGATAGGGCTATGATTTTTGTGCAATCCTATTTTTCCTTTTCTCAAAAGTACACCTTGCATGTCATTCCTTTGCCTAATGTGACATTTTTAGACCACTCCCCCATCCTCTTTTCCATCACCTAGTAGACAACTCAACCTTACCCAAAGAAAACCTAGTTTTACCTCAACACTTCTCTATTGTCCCATCCACCAACTGTTGCTCACATCCTACATGTTTGGAATCTTGAGACTCGACCCTACAATTACCTTGGTTGGATTAGATTTTGGAATGATGCTATCCTTTATATTAAGAGATTTCTTTGCATTTATGGTAGACAACTTGCTATGTACTACAAGAAATCTTATGATGCCACTACTCTCGATCTGTGTATGACCTCTGAGGCTCTTACCATGAATATGGTTGATACAAATCTCTAGGTTTAGCTTGCCAACCTTTGGCACTAGAAGAAAATTGCAAAAAATTATGATGTTGACATCTTGATCTTTAGCTTAGGTCCTTGAAACCTTTTCTACAAGAACCAAAAGCTCCGATACCAATTGTTGGAAATATAAGAGGAGTAACTAAGAGGGGATGGGTGAATCAGTTACTACAAAAATAAATCCTAGATCCCTTAGATGTCAATATAAATAAAAAATCTGATTAAACTATATTCTGTTGTAGCTCAACAAACACACATGCACTCGATTTACACTAGCAAATACTGTAACTCAGTAATAACTGAATAACATCAATAACTTAGAAAATGAAAACCATAAGATATTTTGTGTGATTAGTCTTAAGATTAACTTAGTTGCATACACAAAAGAAAGAGCATGAACACAAGTGACACCAAGATCTAATGTGGAAACCCAATTTTAGAAAAACCATCAATTACAACTAGTTACCAATTTTCACTCTTTTGAAGTGAGCCCTATTAGGAGACAACCGTATTAAAGGTTACAAAACACACTGTTAGGTGTGATCCTATTAGAGGATTTAATCACCCTATTAGGAGTGGCCTTGTTAAAATTATTTAGACACTTCAAATAGAAATGCTACCTTGTTAGAAGATTTACAATAGTTGTTAAGTCAATTTGGTTCAGACATTTAAATCACTGCTACAATGGTTATAAAGTAACAATGAGATGACCTAATTTTTGGTGCTTGTATACTTGATCCTTCTTAATCAAATGTATCTTTGTAGCTTAATAAGTATATTCTACTTATCCTTCTAATTTTCTTCCTCTAAGCATCATCAAATTTTTTATTTTTCCCCACATTCAATCCTCAACTTGACCTTATATTTATATCTTACTCATTGTCAAGTCACATTGAATATAACTTAGAATAATGAGTTTTCATCTTCTTAGTCAACTAGAACCAACAAATTAAAACAATTAAAATTAATATGCCAAAACAAAAAAATCCTTCATTAACCAACCATGCTTGGTAGACAATAACTCAAAAATGATTTTCTCTTGTTAATCAAGTGAACTCAGTTAAAACTACATATTCACAAAGTTCCTTTGATAACCAAGTGAGCTTGGTTAAAACTAGTTCTATCCAACATTTTCTTCATTATTTGAGAGTGAGCTCAATTAACACTCAACTTCTAAAAACTTCCCTTTGATGATTGAGTGAAGTCAGTAGACACTATCTTTTGAACTAGACAAACTTTGGAATGCTTAGCAAACATAGGAAACTATCTTCATCGCCCAAGTGAGCTTGGCATACACTAACTAACAATGATATGACATTTTTTGTAACATCAAAGATGATACACAATTACTCAATTATTTTCAACAAGAAATTCATACCAAACTTCAAAATATGATATATTAAATTCCTAAATTTAAATACATAACAAGATGACCGCAAGATTATCTTATCTCTATAAATCTAATCAAATTACAGAAAACCAAAAACTAAATTCCCTTCTCCTTGTTACAATCAGAAAATAATTATCCTACTTTGGAAACCTCATGACTTTTCAAAAAAGAAGAACCTTTTCTCCCCTAGTCTCTAGTCCCTTTATTCCTTTTCTCCCCCTTTCCCAATAACATTAATCAGTTTTTGTAACTAGTTCTTGAAAATCATATACTTCTTAAAGTCTTGATCTAATTTTTTTTGAATGGTTATATTTCTCTTTTGGGTTAACAAATACTTACTTTAGTTTGACATCTTTAATATAGAATATTTCATAGGCCTCCTAGCTAGTATATGTATGTGTAGACATGCGGCTATACTATATTCATGCAACAATCTAAAACCTACCAAGTTTCTGAAAAAAAACTCCATCAGTGTCCCTTTATGACATGTAATAACTTCTTTAAACATACCATCTACTAGCGTCTTGATTATGACTATCTCCTTTTACTTAGAAAAAAACATTGTATGTTCATGTAATGTCTCTAGATGCAATTTAGACAATAGAATTATAATCGAGCACTTCAAATCCACATAATGGATGATAGAAAGTGATCTAGCAATTGCCAATTTCTTGTTCCTTTCTTCCTTGAATATATGAAATGTGGTTTTTAAGACCCTCAAACCAATTTATCTTCACAACCCATGACTTTCCATGTACATATGTCTCATGCATATTTTTGTTCACATTTTATATTATACCATAGACCAACCATATGTGGTTATTAAGGGAGATTTACAAAAGAAAAAAATCATATATTCAATAAGTAGAAAGTGCCTTTGATGCTATAAATGATTGTATTATAATGTGGAACTTTTAATAAAATTAGCCTTAAGGAACCACATCTTTTTTAATTTTGGGTTAAGTTCACCTTGTGATGGGGACCACATTGGGAAAGCATACATTATCTTTAGATCATATAGAAAAAATCCTCTTGATCATATTCATTAAGTTGATAGGAAATTTATTTTTCTTCATACTTTCATGATTGTGCATGTGATGAGATCCATCATAAGAAGACCTAACCTTCGAGCCTTCAAACCTTGAAGTAGGACTTTTCTGAATTGACCAACATGTACTTTGAAATTGAACTTTGGATCTACCCTTTCAATCCATTGAATCCATATTTTTAACTTTAAATTAATGAATTTGAACTAATTATTTGTTCTCTTGAATATGAACTTCAACCCCAAACCATGTGAATCTTTGAACTTGAATTTGAAATCTGAACCCCAAACCATGTGAACCTTCAAACTTGAACTTGAACTTGAACTTGAAGCTTGAGGTTCAAGTTTGAGTTCAACATAAGATCAAGATGCTACATGTATGCTAAGGGCTCATTTGGCAACTGGAATACAAGTGGAATAGGCATATGTAAATTCTTAAAATTTTGAATTCTTCATTTGGAAGCACCAAATCATAATTGGAATATGAAGTAAAGTAGGAATATGTATTCCAATTTTGGCCCAAAAATGAGGTTTTTCAATTCCACCCAAATAGGTGTTATTGGAATATGTATTCCTATTCCATTTTTATTTATTTTAGAAAACATAAAGTTTGGGGTCCACAAATTCCTGATCAAATATTGGCTGAACCAAACAGAGAACAGGAATACATAGCCCCATTTTTTATTCTAGAATATGTATTCTAGAATAGCTATTCCTATTCCCCTATTCCTATTCCTACAGCCAAATGGGCCCTAAAAAAACCTTAGAAAGGAATTTTTAGCAACAAAAACCAACAAGAAACCTAGACAATTACCCCATATGATGAATTTACAAAGTTTGAAAATTCAAGTGCAAAAGAATGTTAACAAGTATGAAGATAAAATCTATTCACCAATAGTATCCAATATCTAAAAATAATAAATCACACATAAGAGAACACAATACACAAATTTTACATGGTTCACCTATTCCCTAGACTACATTCACCAAATAGAGAGTCCAATTTCTTATTATTATACAATGATTACAACATGATACAATATACAATTCCTTACATCTCAATACCACCACAAGAAGCTACTATCTTATGAAACATTAGGAAATCCTTAACCCTAAACCATTTTATAAAAGCTTTTTTGCTACTCACAAAATTAGGGCTAATATAATTACAACATGTCATCCCTTATCTAGAAAAATAGCCCCAATTTTTTTTTCCTTAGGGGCTACCACCCTTGAACCCCCAATGGTCATGGGCTATCACCCTCAAAACCCTGCTCGAGGCCCAACTTGACCCTAAACTATAGTGACAATACATGGTGAGTGTATAGTACTAACATGATCAGTCACTACAAGCTAACATTGGTTAGTACTTAAGAATGTCCAATCCATAAGTAAGGGTAGATCACTTTGGTTCCTAATCTGATTAATTTTAGAATTTTATGATGAAGAAATTCATAGATCCCTAGATTGTTGAAAATAAGTGGTTAATTATGTATTGTCTTTGATGTTACACAAAATGTCATATCTTTGCTAGTCAGTGTATTCCAAGCTCAATTGGGTGATGAAGACAATTTCTTGTGTCTATCGAGCATTCCATTGTCTAGCAAGTTAAGAAAATAATGTCAACTGAGTTCATGTGAGTGAAAAAGAGAAATTTGTAGAAGTTGAGTGTTAACTAAGCCCACTCAGTTAATAAAGGAAAAATTGGATGGAACCATTTTTAACTAATCTCACTTAGTTACCAAAGAAAGTTTGTGAAGATGTAGTGTTAATTGAGTTTTCTTGGTTAACATAGGAAAATCATTTATGACTTAGTGTCTACCGAGTAGGGTCAGCTAACGAAGGATTTTCTTGTTTTGGCATATTGAGTTTTATAGGTTTGTCTATTAGTTCTAGCCAACTCAGGATATGAGTGTTAATTATTCTAAGTTATATTCAAGCTGACTTGACAATGGATATAATATAAATATAAGGTCAAGTCAAGGATTGAATGTTTGTAGGTGAATGGAAGAATAGAAGATTCTTAGAGGAAGTGAATCAGAAGGATAAGTAGAATATCCTTATGGAGCTACAAAGATACATTCAATCAGAAAGGATCAAGTATACAAGCTAGAATTGAGATTTGTAATCAACAATTCAATTGCATAAAAAATCAGGTCATCTCATTGTTACTCTCTAACCATTGTAGCAGTGATCTAAATCTCTCAATAGATTTGTCTTAACAACTATTTGTAAATCCTCTAACAAGGTGGCATTTCTAGATTGAAGTGTCTAAAGACCTCTAACAAGGCCACTCCTAGTAGGGTAATTAAATCCTCTAATAGGGTTACACCTAATAGTGTGTTTTCTAACCTTTAACTAGGTTGACTCCTAATAGGACTCACTTCAAAAGAGTGAAAATCAATAACTAGTTGCAATTGGTGGTTTTTACCAAATTGGGTTTCCATGTTAAATCTTGGTATCACTTGTATTCATGCTATTTGTTTTATATATATGCAACTAAATTAAGTAATATTAATAAAAAAAAAATATCAAAAGATTTTCATGTTAAGCATTTACCAAGTTATAGTTGTTATTTTAGTGCTTATTGAGTTACACTATTTACTAGTGTAACTGAGTGCCTGTGTGTTTGTCGAGCTTCAATATTTTTAGTGAAGTCTATGTTCTATCTTGAAATCTAAGAGATTTGAGATTTATTTTATGGGTAACTGATTCACCCCTCCCCTCTCACTTAGTCCTCTTATATTTCCAAAAATTGGTATTGGAGATTCTTGGTGCCTGGTACTTGCAGAGAAGGTTTCAAGGACCTAAGCTAAAGAGCAGGATTTCTTATAGAAGAGAGATTCCCAAGTTGAATAGAGATAAATTTGAGGCATGGCAAGAACTTATGAAGTTTCACTTGGAAACCATTAGTGATTTAGGTTTGAAATATCTAGTAAATTCTTACAAGGCTCCTATTGGAACATTGACTATGGAATAGATTGCTGAAAAGAAAAATCATAACATTATGATGATTGACATTGCAACAACTCTTAACTATACTGAATTTGATCAGGTCAAAGGATGTCCTACTACTCATGACATGTATACCAAACTGAAGGATATTGATGGAGGTGATGATAGTATGAAAAGAGCCAAGGAAGAAAGCTTGAGAGATCAATTTTATCATATGAAGATGAGAGAGGATGAAAATATTGCAAAATATGTTGAGAGAATCAAAGCTAGTGTCAGTGCTATCAAAGCTTCTAGAGGAACAATTAAAGATGTGACACTGGTAAGAAAGGTACTCATAACCCTTCTTCTTATCTATGAAATTGGAGTGTCTACTATTCAAGAGATGAGATGTGATCCAAATAATAATATAACTTTGATTACTCTAGTTGGAAGATTGATTGCATTTGAACTAGATAACTATGATAATTATACTCCTATTTCTAGCAATCTTGAGTTTAAATTTGAAGCCAACTTATTACTAAAGAAGAAGAAATATACAAGGTCTAAAGGTAAACAATCTAAGAGTGAAGAGGAAGATAGTTATGATAGTGATCTTGAAGCCATTTAAACATTACTTGCAAGAAGGTATCCCAAAGGCAAAGGAAAGTACAAAGGTAAAATTCTTTTGATCTATTTTTCTTATGAAGAAATTGGACACATTGCCACAAGATGTCCAAATAGAGAAGACAAAGATGAAATGCAGCACAACAAGTAAAAAGGCAAGAAGGATTTCAAGAACTTCAAGGAATCCAAGGACAAAGGTAAGAAATCTTGTTTCATGCCTAAATACTTAGATAGTAGTAGAGATGATGAAATGGTCTGTATTGTTGTAAAAGATGAATCTGATGATGACAGATATAAAATAGCTCTTATCTCTCATGTTAGAAAAAATGATACTTGGATTATTAACAATGGTTTCTTAAATCATATGATTGGTGACAAAATTTTTTTTTGGACATATGGAACATTATGATGGTGGAAGTGTGAGATTTGGAAACAATGAACCATGTGACATAAAGGGAAAAGGTCGTATCTCACTAACCAATGAACTTAGATGTGATAATTCTTATTGGGTTGAAGGACTAAAACATAATCTATTGAGTGTGGAACATTCAAAAAACAATGGATTCAAGGTAGCATTCATGAATGAGAAGACCAAGCTATTGGATGGAAAAGGAAATGTAGTTGGGTCTAGTAAACAAATCAAAGATAATCTATTCTACCTAGATCTCAGTGAAAGTTCATGTTTCATTGCTCAAGTAGAAGAAAGTGAGTTATGTCATAAAAGGTTATGTCATGTGAAATTTAATAATTTGATCAAGATAAGAAAAAACAAAGGAGTGAGAGGTATTCCTAGTTTGAGGAAACCTAATATGGGCCTATGCAGAAATTGTCAAAATGGTAAGATGGGCAAGACAAGTTTCAAAAGATAAGTATTAGCCCCTGGTACACCTTAGCAGAATGGTATAGCTGAAAGAAGGAATAGATCCATCATGGATTGTTCAATAACTTTTATGATAGAAAATAATGTTGTAATCAAATATTGGAAGGAAGTAATGATTACTATAGTACATACCTTAGACAAAGTACAGCTGAAGAAAGACTCAAATCAAACTCCTTATGAACTATGGTATGGCTATAAACCTAATGTAAGTTACTTGAAAGTGTTTGGTAGTGAATGTCATATTCTAAAAGAGACTAGGAAAGGTAAAATTGATGTCAAAGGTGATGAAGACATATTCCTAGGATACTCTAGAAAAAGTAGAGCATATAAATGTTTGACTTTATCCACTCATAAAATCATAGAAACACATGTGATAATTGATGAGTTTGCATAAAAGAGTGAAGAAGAAAGCAACAATGAACCTGAAAATTACAAAAGGTTTATTTATTTTGAACCTGATACATTAGAAAATTTAATTAAAAGTTAGGAGACTTCACCTCCTGAGTTCCCAAAATCTCTAGAAGCACCCAAGTTGTAGCTAGTGCAACCTAGGTAATAGTTTGAAAGACCCAAGTCACAATCAAAGGCTTTTGAGTTGTAGCTAGAGAAAACTAAGTCTAAAGGATTCAAGTTACAAATAGTGGGATCCTAGATTGATATAGAAGATCATGGTGAGGCTAGTGGGACAAGATCTAAATCCAACGTACCTATGTTAGAAAGATATACCAGAAGGCACCATGCACTTGATTAGATCATTGGAGACAAGATAGATGGTACAATGACTAGAAACAAATTGAAAGGTACATGTTTTCTTACTAAATATTAACCAAGACCAATTAAAGATGCTTTGGATAATGAAAGTTGTATTGAAGCTATGAATGAAGAGATATAAAAGATAGAGAGGAATAAGACCTAGAATTTTGTTCCTAGACCCAAGGATAAGAATGTAATTGGCACAAAGTGGGTTTTCAGAGATAAGTTGAATGAAGATGGAGAAGGTTCAAGAAACAAAGCAAGGTTAGCATACAAAGGTTATTCTCAAAGAAGAATATATTTATTATGGAAATTTTTTTGCTCCTATTGCAAGATTAGAAGGTGTTAGAACTCTACTTGCTTATGTTGCACATAGAGGATTTAAATTTTATCAAATGGATGTGAAATCTGCATTCTTGAATGGAATTCTTGAAGAAGAAGTTTAAATAGAATAACCTTAAGGTTTTGTAGATCCTAGCAAAAAGGATATGGTTTGTAAATTTCACAAAGAATTGTATGGTCTCAAGAAAGCTCATAGATCTTGGTATGAAAGACTTCATAACTATTTGATAAAGATTGGTTTTCAAAGAACAAATGATAACAACAATATATGTATCAAAGAAGGACCAAACAAGAAGATTATGTTGGTAGAAAGCTTTGCAGATAACACATTGTTTAATGGAAATGATGACTTGTGCAAAGCTTTTTTAGAAGAGATGAGAAAAGAATTTGAGATGTCCATGTTTGGAGAGATAAAATTCTTTGCTGGATTGTAGATTCAACAAAAGAAAGATGGCATCTATATTACTCAATATAAGTATATCAAGGAGATACTAAAGAAGATTAGAATGGAATATTCAAGACCAATTAGAAAACCTATGTCTACTAGACATAGGTTTTCAAAAAATGATAATTCCAAGGAGGTAGATCAGACCACATATAAACCAATGATTGGAAACTACAATATGTAGTGCATACAAGGCATGATAATGTATTAGCAATTAGTATGGTGGCAAGATTCTCAACAAATCCTAAAGAAAATCATACGATGGAAATCAAGAGAATCATGAGGTATCTAAAGGGTACTAAAGACTATGGATTATGGTACAAGAAATGAGGCAATCTAGATTTGAAAGCCTTCACAGATGTTGATTGGGTAGGAAGTGTTGATGACTAGAAGAGGACCAATGGTGAAGCATTATTTCTTAGTAAAAGACTAGTGTTTTGGACAAGTAAGAAGAAAAATTGCATTTTTTAGTTTATAGCAGAGGTAGAGTATGTGGCAGCAATAGTTAATTTCTCCAGTGTTGTTTGGTTCAAGCAATTGTTGATAGGTATAAAGGTAGAGATCAAGGATCTAGTGGTTACCTTTTGTGATAACACCATTGCAATTAATATATCAAAGAATCATATTAGGCATTACCAAGACCAAACACATTGCAATAAAATATCATTTTCTAAGAGAATTGGTGCATGATAAAGAGGAAAGATTGGAATATGTGAGTACTAAAGAACAAATTACAAACATATTCACTAAGCCATTACCTAAGGATCCATTTTTTTTATCTAAGAGGTAAGTTAGGGGTCATTCACCTATTTGAAGCTCACTAAATGAAGTTTAGTGATGCATCAACCAGAGCATCTTGAAGATCAGTCAAGTTGATACATAATTGAAAATGACATATTACATATGAATCAGTACATGAGGTACATTTATATTAATGGTATATTGTCTTTGACATGATATGTCAAAGAGGGAGAGTTTTATTATCATATTCATATAAATTTTACATAGGGAGAGTTTTGTAATGAGGGAGAATTTGCAGAGATGTCAAAGAAGAAGAACTTGGTTTGGTATCAAATAGGTAGAGTTTTCTATTAGAAGAAGATGTTAAAGATAGAGTTTGTTGATAGAGGGAGAAACTGAAGGTAGGGGAATTTCACACTGATAGAGGGAGCTCTCTTGGATGAGAAGTAGAATGAAACTAAGGATATTTTCATTGCTATTATTTTTCTCTAAAAATTTCATTGTATTAGGACATGTTGTGTTGGCATCGATGCCAAAGAGGGAGATTGTTGAAAATAATTGGTTAATTGTGTATTGTCTTTGATGTTACACGAAGTGTTATATCTTTTCCAATCAACATATGTTGAGCTCACTCAGGTGATAAAGGTAGTTTCCCATGTCTATCAAGCATCTGAGTATCTACCAAGTTAAGAAGACAATGTCAATCGAGTTCCCTTGGGCAACAAAGAGAAGTTTATAGAAGTTGAGTGTTAATCGAGCCCACTCGATTAATAAAGAAAAAGTTGGAAGGAATTAGTGTTAACCAAGCTCACTCAGCTATCAAATAAATTTTGTAAAGATATAGCGTTAACTAATTTCACTTGGTTAATTCAAGAAACTCATTTTGAGTTAGTGTCTAAAGAGTAGGGTTGATTAACAAAGGAATTTCTTGTTTTGGCATATTGAGTTTAATAAATTTGATTGTTGGTTCCAACTAACTAAGGAGATGAATATTAATTATTCTAAGTTATATTCAAGCTAACTTAACAATGGATATAATATAAATATAAGGTCAAGTTGAGGATTGAATGTGTGTAAGTGAATGGAAGAATAGAATATTCTTAGAGGAAGTGAATCAGAAAATTAAGCAAAATATCCTTATGGAGCTGCAAAGATACATTCAATCAGAAAGGATCAAGTATAAAAGCCAGAATTAAGATTTGTAATAAAAAATTTAGTTGCATCAAAAATTAGGTTATCTTTTTGTTACTCTCTAACCATTATAGCAGTGATCTAAATCTCTTAACATGGTTGTCTTAATAGCTATTTGCAAATCCTCTAAAAAGGTGGCATTTCTAGATTGAAGTGTCTAAAGACCTCTAACAAGGCCACTCCTAATAAGGTGATCAAATCTTCTAATAGTGTCACACTTAACCACATGTTTTGTAACATTTAACAGGGTTGGCTCCTAATAGGGCTCACTTCAGTAGAGTGAAAATTAGTAACCAATTATTATTGATTGTTTTTCCCAAATTGGGTTTCTATGTTAAATCTTGGTGTCACTTGTGTTCATGCTATTTATTTTATGTGTATGCAAATAAGTTAAGCAAGGTTAATGATAGAAAATATCATAAAAATTTTATGTTAAACATTTTCCAAGTTATAATTGTTATTTCATCGCTTACCAAGTTAAAACATTTACTAGTGTAAACTGAGTGCTTGTGCATTTTTTGAGCATCAACATTTTCAGTGAAGTTTGTGTTCTATGTTGACATCTAAGGGATCTGGGATTTATTTTAGTGGTAAGTAATTCACCCCTCCCCTCTCATTTACTCTTATATTTCCAATCCATAAGTAAGGGTAAATCACTTTAGTTTCCTCTCTAATTAATTGTAGAATTTGATGATGAATAAATTCATAGATCCCTAGATATTCTATATGTAAATAACCTATTACAAGAAAGAAAGAAAGAAATGTAGAGAGAGAAAGAGAGAGAAGGGTTTTCTCAAAAAAAAAAGATTGAATTTACTTGTGCAAAATAGAATGAATGAGTTTACAACCGATCAATTCTTATGTAGGAAATCAAATTGCTAAAAGGGAAACAATAAGAGGTAAATGACATTCAATAATTACTAATTAATTATTAAATGAAAATGCAAGGTGCATGAAATGAAATCTTAAAAGGGGAGTAAAGGTAATTTAATAAATTAAATTAAATTAATACTTTACTCTAACAACCCCTCTTAAGATGAACAATAATGTAGTTACAAACAATGCAAAAAAAGAAAGGAAACTACAATGCAATGCTGAAATAAAACTTGGGTCTCGACAACAAGACCTAATGAGGTACCCAATCACAATTAAATCTTTATGAAATAGAGAAATAAAGAAAACCCAATGGGCTAAACCCTATTGGAAAAAGAGATAGAAAAGGATGCACAAATGAAACATCTCAAGAGAATCTCTCAAGACCATAAGTATAATGAAAGCCCCCATGATAGAAGCTTGAGACTCCATACCCCCTAGAATGGTAGAACTCATAAGTTGATGAACATACCAGTGTAGTTCCAATTTGAAGGAAAAAAAGTCAGTGGAGAAGGATGATAAAACTCATGTATGCAAGGTGCAAATGGAAGTCCTAGATGATGGTCAAATGAGAAAGCATGAGAATCTTGAAATGGAATCTCTAATGGAGGTGGGATAATAGGTGTGTTGAATCTATCATCTAAGAGGAGATTTCTATCCTCTTATATATCCTCAACAACTATAATAGGTGGCTTAATGACTAGAGCTGAAATAGTAGGAAATGTTGAAGAGTAATCATGTGTGAGAGATGGAATCTGAACAAGAGGTAGAGGTGTATAAGTCACAACATTGGTCTTAGGAAAAATGTCTAAGTTTGAGTGACCTAACTTCACCTTAGTAGTCTCTCATGAAGAAGGAGAGTTGTCACGCTTGACCACTTCTCTGGTTTTACTGCATATTAAGAAATTGTGGTTATAAGTTTTTTCTCTGATATTATGTTCATTTCATCTATTGAAATTGGTGATAATGTCCTTGGGACATGTGTTTTATGTCTGAACATTCAACTTATTTCAGGATTCTATATTTGAATTCTCTGATTTTGTGATGCACTATACTTTTGGATTAATATTAGAAAGTATATTTCAGTTGTTTTGGTGAAACAAATTTGTGAACATTGCAAGTTATTTATTGGTCAATGTTATATTCAGGTTATGATATATGAATTTTCTTTGCCTAGGTATAATTGTTTTAAAAAAAAAAAAGTTCTATTTAAAGTTACCAGCTTAAGGAAACATATATATATATATATATATATATATATATATATATATATATATATATATATATATATATATATATATATATATTCTTATTCAGCTTTTTCTGTTACCACTGAGCAATCATTCAATTGATATTGTTTAGGGATTATAACCTTGGGTTTAAATTATTGGCAACTTATGAAAAGGTGGGGGTATTCATCTTATATGTTTGCAATTTTATCTTAGAAGAGTAACTTGCATATATATATTTATACATTCTTTTGTTTTAGTGCATTAGGTCACATCATATGGTTTTATAGATGTTTGAAATGAGGTTTGAATAACACAAACCTAATGGGATTCACATGCTTATTTATCAAAGGGATATTTTCTTTTATCTTAGCCAAAATATGGTGGAGGTAGTGGACTGGCCGTATACATGGCCCTATTTTGAATGAAAGATCATTGAATGCAGAAGTTATGGGGTTTTATGGCACTGTTAGTACAATCGGCCATTTCATGTTGATAGTTGGGTTATCTGTTGAGTAAGGGCCAAAAATTTGGCCACATTGCTCTGATTGAAGAACATTTGTAACCCTTGATGCTGTGTAATCAGGTTCATGGAGGAATTTGTTGAAAATAATCTTGAGTTTTGAAGGCTAAGCATTGTGGTGTTGCTCTTAGCTGGTTATTTTGATAAACTTCTCTTGGATTATGTTGTTGATCATCGTATCCACCATTGCAAGCCAGTATTTGGCTCTCTGCATTTTGGAAGTGTGGTATTTATTTTGGGCTTTGGGTTTCTCGGTGAGTTGCTCAAGTTATTGGAGCTCAGCAATTACCCTCTACTATTTCTCAAGTAGGGGCAATTTCTTACCCTAATCTCCCTCTCTTTATATCTGCATGTATTTCAATATGTTTGTTTAAATACAGATTAACAACGATATGTTGAGTATCTAACACTTAAGCATTGGTATATGTGAAGTTGGGTTATATGTATCTCACATCTCTGCATGTATCCATACTTAAATGTGAGGTATGGTGCTATATTTTGAGTTTTGTTGTATGCTATATACTTCTGAATGTATAACCTTTCTTGACCAAGGGTTAAGATTTAATTCGAAAGGGATGTCTATGAAATTCGGGCGTAGTCTTTTTGTCAAACAGTTTGCGTGAAGTAAAGTATAGGGGGCAACATAAAGATGTCAGATTTGGCAAATTTGGAATATCTTAAGTTTTCAATCTTTTGATTGTCATAATCCATACTTTTGATGGTTAACATCATAGTATCAATTTTTGGTTGCATTAATTCATAGAAATTTGACAGTCGGTAGTAAGGACTTGTCGTTGTTATTTTGTTAAACAGTTGGCATATATTGCAAGTTCTTGGGTTTTGATGAACAGTTCAATCTCATTTGATATATGAGGTTTTAAATTAAGATTTATAGTTTATCTCTGTAATAAGGAAACTTGTGATTTGGTTGTGATAGATGCAAGAAACTATTGATTTAATTGTTTGAACTTGCTGTTATAATAACTTATCTGTAGTGTTTCTCTGTTCTTGAATCATGAGCTGATAGTCGAACATTATCTATATTAGATAAGATAGAAAACAATTTACATTCATAAATGATTGTTGTATGATAATGGGAAAACTCCAAGTTGACTGCAAATTTTTGAGAACAAATGATAATAGGTTGATAATTGATTCACTTTGTTAAAATAGTAGATTTTGTTTAATTGAATATTAGCAATTCTTTGGATATTTTTATTTTATTCTTTTATTCATAGTAGATTGGATAGTATTGTAAAAGACAGAACCAAAAAAAAATTTATAAATTAGATTTTGAGAATCAGTAGGTATTGTTGAATAATGGAGTTGTAAATGTCAAAAGAGATCATTTTTATATTTGGAAAATATGGTCTTAGTTGACAATTGCTTAGAATATTGCAATAATAGTTTTTATAAACTTAGAAATTTGACTATTATTAGAAAAGAAGTCATATTGTTTTGATTGGATAGCCAAAAATGTAATGACAACGTTGTTATTGGTCATCTATTCAAACAATGATGGGATCTGAACTTGTAAGAAAATTGTCAATGGTATTAGAATGTTGTATTAAAATTCAATCATAATGTTGAAACACAAAAAGAATTTATTTATATTAAAGGTTATACTCTGTTTTAATGAGAGTCAGAGCTGTTTTCTAGATTTTATTGAAATGGAAAGTTGATTCATTTTAAGTTTCAATTATGAAATATGTTGATGGAATTCATTTTCAAAACAAAGGTATCTTTTGTAGTTGATCTGACTATTTAGCTATTTCTAAGGATAAGTAAAGATTGTTATGACAGCAGGGGTGAATACTATAGTACTAAGATCAGTAAATATCATTAAGTTAAGATGTTAATTTAATTGTATTTACGGGTTCTATTATTATAATATTTGTTTCTGTTGTTGTAGTAGTCTAAATTTACCTTGGAAATAGGCAATGTTAAGATATGTTTGAATAGATTAAAGGATGTATTAACATGTTGAATACTGAATTATATTTGTAACATGAACATTCTTAGAAAATTTGTTTGATGTGTATTTTAAGAATAGTTGTGATAAACATATATCAGGGTGGCTGAATTTGGTTTATCTTATTCAGTTAATTAATTCAGTGATAAATATAATATGAATTGGGTGGGTTAATTACATATATAAAAGATAGTTGGCCTTACCTATGACTTAGACCTTTATGGTTTACGAAGAACAAGGCATATCTCTATTCTGTCATTGACAAGTATAATAGAGAAAACTGTTATGTGTTGACTATGAGCATACCATACAGGGATGCAGTATCTTAGTGCCATAACGATGACACCTCAATATATATATGTTTCATTTACATGTTATTTTTAGTGAGAGTTTAATTTTGCAATAATAAGTAAAGGTTTACTTCTTGCATATTAATTTTGGAACTACACTATGTTGTAGTAAAATGGATATCTGCATTATGGTTATGTATATGTTTGGTCTAACATGCATGCAGGTGGATTACGCTATTCAACTCAGTGTGTACTGAGCCCTATTTTGTTTTGTGTTGCTTCCTGTGTGCTTCCAGGTGCTTTGAGTTTATAAGTTGCTAAAGATGCTTAATGAAGTTCTTCCTGAATCATTATTCATTTGCTTGTAGAGTCCATATTTGGACATAGGTGTTTAAGGATGAGATTGTACTTCATTATTGTACTGAACTCAATATGTTTTATAATCTTTATGGAATCATATTTGGATGATGTTTTCATGTATTTTGAGGTTTTTAGTTTGAGAATGGTTCAATCTGTGTACTTGTACTTTTCATAAGAGGAGTTAAAAAAAAATATTGCGTACTTTGTACTTGTTTTTGGAATTTTTAAAAATTGGTTTTGTGGATAGTGGTAGTGTTACAAGAGTGAGTTTTCAATAGTCGAGATGGTAGACCAAAATGTGAGAATGAATATAGGTAGGAAGAGTGATCAATAATCTTTGTAGAAATAATATTACATGTCTCACTATCTTTGATGTGCACTAAATCTTATGCAAACTCAATTGTCTTCCCTATCTCACTGTGTGTAATCTGATAGATAGAGAGAAGGTTAAAGGAAACATATGGAACACATAGTACATAATGAGATGTACCATCATCAATATCAGTAGAAGATTTCCCACATATAGTCATAAAAATATTATTCCCCAAAAAAATGTGTGGAGTAGGATAAGCCTCAAAAGAAGAGAACAAAATCTTGAGAAGATGACATATAGTGTGAAGAACTTCAATCTAGTAACCATCTAGAAGAGGGTGGAGTAGTAGTTGCACATAGTGCATGACCTTTTCCTATATCTTTACCATATGACTTAAATTATGATGATGAAGATCATCTATGAGAAGTAGAAGGAATATCAATGTTTCTGTTTTGAAGGAGAGTAGTCAAATTTGAAACTTGTTTGGCATAGCCATCTAACTTCTTCTCATAGTAACGTGATTCATCATGATCAAGCTTAGTATAGAGAGAACGCTTTGTTCTTTTTGGCTTTGGTTTACCCCCCTTAAGAGGAGGTAGCCATGATGAACTATGAGTGCTATAATTAGTCTAAGACTCTATAGAATGAGATTTCTATGTTTTCTCCTTCATCCCTGAAGATGGTCGAGCTACCAATGAATAAGTCTATGAGCCTGTGAGAGAATCCAACTAAGAGAGCTTACCCTTCTCTATAGTTAAAAAATCACAATAAACCTCAAATGATGACATGGTAAATCTATTACCCAAAGAATCTTTGGTGGAATAGAAGGTAGAAACAAAAACTTGAAAGTTTTCATGAAGCTTAGAAAGAATCAGATAGATGCACTCAGTGTCAATCTTGGTTTTCCCACAACCCCACAATAAAGATATTTGTTGATTGAAATTCATCATGAAGTCCTCAATGGAAAGAAATAATATAGTATGAGAGAGGTAAGATCTACCTCAATCTGATGTTCCCTGAACCCATTCACTAGACCAAACAAGCCTTCAAGCTTGGTCCACATAGCTAGAGGGGTATTGCACCCATCAAGATAAAACTATAGACTATCAGATACCTATAAAAAAGTCAACCCCATTGCATCATCCATCTTGTTTCTATGCTATAAAGTTTGATATTGATTCTAAAATATTGTATGCACAATTTCTAAACAAGACCACAACCCATTTGACCAGAGAAGTCATGTCATTAAGGTATTCCATGTGTGATAGTTATGAGGGGTCAAAAGTTCTAGACAAGAAGAGGTCTTAGCCATTGTTTTAGAAGGTGTTGGATTTTTTTTTGAAAAAATTATAGTTAACAATATTTTTCATCTTTTACTTGGTCCAGTGGCTTTTTGTTTGACCCTCTTTGTCTTAGTAGACACTGCTTCCACCAATCTTTCAAAGTTTCTTTTCAGTTCACTAGGTTGAACATTGGACACTGTTGCATATAGAATGCTCTAATCTAAGGATGTCTCTACAAATGACACTAACAAAGGTAGAATGTTCAGTATTCCTTGCTTCATTGTTTTCCTTACAACCTTAGATTCACTCTTTTTCATTCTAGCCTCTAATAGTGTCTTCTTCATTATAGACTCTACTTTCTTGTTTGATGCCTTCTCTAAGGTTTCTTGATGAGTTGACTGTGTGATCTCATCATATGTACCAAATATATATCATGTTTTGTCTCTATCTAAATTCAACAACAAATCAATAGAACTAACTACTATATCATCATTCAATTCATAGCTCAAGGGATCAAGAAATGTTTCTGAGGTTCTACTACTTGAATATAGGTATAATCTATATCAACCAAAACACAAATGTCTTCCTTAAATCTGTCAACAATTACAGGTGCAATTTTGAATCTTTGTTTCATTTTGTTCTAAAATGCCCTCATTATCAAGTTGCCACTATCTAATATCTTATCTATAGGATGCCTTCTTCACACCTCTATAATCTTCTCCACTATGCATTTGTCACTACTCATTATGTCTATGAATAATAAGTAAGGAAATATTTTAATTACATGAAAGAATATGTGATTGATCAATGACTGGAATCTAAAGACACCATTCTTTGTTCTCTTAATTTTTTCTAGGTTCTTTAAGAGTTGCATTCTTAGTATTTCACTAATATTCACATGCTCTTTCTCTATAGATATCTTATATACTTCATAAATGAATCTTGCTTAAAGTTCATCAATCTTAGAACTTGCGCAAACAGAATAGGCAATAATTCTACTTAAAAATCTTACATCATCTTGCTTGATGGTGCTAATCACCATAGCATTTCCATTATATAGTGCTTTATTATAACTTTCAATTTTCTTCTTGACCAATTTCTCACCTATAGGTACACTTCCTTGTTTACTAAGAATAGTTATCTCATGAATAAGGTCATAAAATATATTGACTATGTTGTCTTGCATCCATAATTTACCATCATGTATCCTACTTAATATGATTTGTGTCCACTCATCTATGTCTAACTCATGGTAGAAGTGATATTTAAATAAGTTTAATTCCTTTAGGTGTTCAAATCTGGGCTTCATAGTCATGTCATGATTGAAAACCAATTCCATATCTTTGTTCATGAATTCACTACCATTAGACTCAAACTAATTACTATTCAAATAACTTCCTACATCTTCAAGATATACTATGTTTCTTGGAGTGATAGACAACACTACATTAGGGTTTCCTTCAATATTTTTTTATGGGAACAATCTTTAACTTAAGTCTATCCTCATTCTCAACACTATGCACTGCTGACATATCCATGATTTTATCAATTATGAACTTTTACCTAACAAATTTGTAGAAAAAAAATAAAACCTAGATTTCCAAAAATAAGGTTTGCTTCAAAATCACTTTGATAGGTCACTTCTAAATGTTCTTCACTTTGAATGTGTTTGCAATGAAGTGAAAATCAATTATGCACTCCATTTATTCCATAAATTTGAAATTGCATTAGTTGCATACTTTACAAACATGAAAGAGCTATAAATTACATTCTATAATGAAATAATTGGTCAGGATCATCTATCCAATGTTTAGATTTCACACAAGGTTTTTCATAGCTAGTTTCTATCATGATAAAACTCTATTAAAATTTATATCATGAAATTCTCTGCAAAAACATACTTCTCATCTTCTGCTATAGAATTAACCTTTATTGTAATATCAATAACTTTGAATTCCTTCATAACTTGTTTAGATGAGCTACAAATTACAAGCAAGCTTAGATACCATCCAACCTAACTAGATACACATTTTCCCAACTTCACTACCTCTAATTTGATCTCTGAATAAAGTTCTCAAATTTTGATGTTGTGAACAAGCTTAATTTAGCTTAATTAAATCAAACTCAATAACTAACTTTGATCTTCCTATCTCATCATCATCTAGCTTTTCTTTTGAGATATCTAATACTTTCAAAAATGCTTCATTAAGTTTTTCTTTAAGTTCACTAACAATGTTTCTTTGTTCCTCATTGTCTCTATTAGTTCTAGAGTTCCTTTCCTGGTTCCCTCTATCATTTTCAACATTCTTTCCATCATTCCTTATGGTCCTAAAGTTTCTTCCATTGTTCATTCTATCTCTAAATATTTTGTCCATTTTGTAGTACTTTGCTATGTGTCTGAAGTTGTTGCATAACTGACATACTAGTGCTCTACTTCTAGGATTCTATTGATCATTAGGTGCATGCAAATTTTGAGCAATGTGTCCTAAGTTGTTACACTTATAACACATGATCTATCTTTTGTCTTCATAAGATCTTCCTTCTCTCAATATCCTTTCTTTAGATCTTCTTTTATCTATAGGGTTAGTATTTCTATACATTCTACTATTTCTTCTATCATTATCATACTTAGGTTTCCTACAATCAATTGCATTATGACCCATACCATGACAATTAAAACAATAAAAGTCCTTAACATGATTAAATGACTTATTAGTACAATCTCTTTTCATATGACCTATTTCATTACATAAAAAACACTTACCTCTAAATTCATACCTAGTTGCCTTAGGAGATTCCACTTGCTTTGGTTCATCTAAGGTTTCAACTTCCTTTTTTTTCTCAACTTCTTTAGGTTTATCAGAAGATTGAATGGATTCAATCTTTTCATCAGATTTGTCTTTATCTTTTGGATCTAATCTAATCTATACTTTCTTCACAAACATGTTAATTAGATAACCAAGACCAATCTTATCATAAGTAGGTCTCTATATTGACATTGTATCATCAAACTTTTCTCTACTAGAATAAAGCTTCTCAATCTATCGCTTGCACTATGTTAATTCACCTTTCACAATAGTATTGTACTTATGGATTTCTTCATGATCTTCTTTCAATGTTTCAAACTTAGATGTTCTCTTTACCAAACTTTCTATCAGATCTGCGTTTTAGTCTTCAAATCAGATTCAATTTTGATAGGATCATTTCTCAAAGTTAACATCAGATTTGTAATCTTCAATTCATGCTTAAAGATCTTGTCATTTGTCTTCAAGGTTTATCATTAACTATTCCATATCCATAGGGATCTTACTTAAGCTATGTTGAGCTATCATTTTGCATGATTCTTAATGGTGAAGAATCCTTTCAAACTCCTCTCTTGAAAAGTTAATCTAGGATCAACTCCAAGGTTTTGGGCAATCTTGCAACCTATTAGAATCTACTTAGTTGAGGATAAATGTGAGTATTCATGAGGAGGCCTTTGTTGGTTCATTAAATAGTTCAAATAAGATTTTGAATCTACTTTCTATCTCAAAATAATAACCACACAAAAGAAATACTTTTTTTGTTTTTTTCTATTTTATGATGAATGCAATCTAATTATGCAACTATATGAATTCCTAATTTAACCAACGGGTTAGTAAAGAAAATATAAATGATAAGGTAACAAGAGATTTAAGAAAATAACATGAAAATTAAAATACTAACAGACATAAGCCACAAAAACAACATGTCTAGGAGTTAAGCCTTTGAAAAGACCAGTGGGTAACCAAATGAAAATAGGAGCAGCACTCCCTTAATTTTACTGATGCAATTGTCAATGGAAATTTAGTAACCATAAGATGTTTCACTTTTCATCAAATTTCAAGGCCACAGAAAGTGCACTCATGCAAGATGAAAAGCTATGGAAGAACAATATGGTGATCTCTTCTTGAACTAAGTATGTCAGTAGAATTTTTAGACCTGTGGCAAACACTAGAATTAAAAGATCACACATCTAGAATAAAACAATAGAACTATTGGCTCAATTACACTCCATGAACATACATCAATAAAATATAACACAATTAGGAAAGAATCACTACACTCCAAATGTGAGCACCAATAGCATATATTATTGCATCAAAATAATGGCAACTTAGAATAGATATTACATTCTTGAATTTATAAGAAATCTTCTCCTTAATTTGTGTTGAGAGTGAGAGATATCTTGATGCAATCATATGCTTCTAAAGTAATAAAAAAAAATCTATTTACGTATAAACTGACTATATAACTGGAGCTTAGTAGGACTTCATTCATATTTATACCATTAATTGGATGCATGAGCCTTTAAATGACATAAAACAAAGAAAATATGAGAAAATAAGAAAGAGAAAGCCATTAGCTGATTTAGGAGTGTCTGAAAGTGCCAAAAATAGAAGCTCCATCTTCACTAGGTATCCATAGTGTTGAGTTGTCATTATGCACGATGCTAAACAACAGGAATTCTTTCAAACTCCTCTCTTGAAAAGTCAATCTTGTGAATGAACTCCAAGGTTTCGGGTAATCTTGTGACCTACTAGAATATGCTCAATTGAAGCTAAATGTTTTCTTTCATGAGGAGACCTTTGCTAGATCAAATGACTTTGGATAAGATGTAAAATCTGCTCACTACTTCAAAATAAACATGCAAAAAAAACTATGGTTTTGTATTTTTCTATTTTTTATATGAATGCAATCTAACAATGCAGCTAGTATGAATTCTTATTTTAACAAGGGGTTAGTAAAGTAAATAAAAAGAACTTTAAAGAAAATAATGTGAAAGTAAAATCCTAATGGAAATAAACCACAAAAAATAACACGTCTGTGAGTTAAGCTTTCAAAGAAATCAATGAGTAACCAATGAAAATAGGAGCAACACTTCCTTAATTCCATTAATGTAGTCATCAATGGGAAATTTAGTTACCATATGATGTTTCACTCTTCATCAAATTTCAAGGCCATAGAAAGTGCACTCATGCAAGACAAAAAATTATGCAGGCACAATTTGGTGATTTCTTCTTGATCTAGATATGTCAATGGGATTTGTCAAACTGCAGAAAACACCAAAATTAAAAGATTGCACAACTAGAAATAACACAATAAATTTTTGGCTCAATCAAAATTCCATGAACATACATTCACAAAAATATGACACATTTAGGCAAGAATCACTGCACTCCAAATGCAAGCACCAAAAGCATTTATTATTGCAAAATAATGATGGCCTTGATTACATATTACAATCTTGTGTTTATAAGAAATCATCCCCTCAATTTGTGTTGAGAGTGAGAGATATCTTCATGCAATCATATGCTTCTCATTTAATAAAATAAACTAATTATATACAAACTAACCATCTAACTGGTGCTTAATAGAACGTCATCCATTTTTATATCATTAATTGGATGCATGAGCCTTTACATGTCATAAAACAAAGAAATAATGAGAAAATAAGAATAAGAGAGCATTTAGTCCATGTAGAAGTGTTTGGAAGTGTCAAAAATAGAAGCTAACCCTTCACTGAGCATCTGTCATAGTTAAACTACTGTCAGAATGTGTTTCTGATGGATGAAAAACTCTAATTTTGGAACTAGCAGTTAACTGCCAGTGCACCTCTAGAAAAGTGCACCTCAAAAGAACTACATCAGTGCACCTACGCACCTCTAACTTCTTCAAAATTCTTCCAACACTTTTTAACCAAGAAGCACACCAATGCACCATCATAGTAGTGCACCAATGCACCAGCATAGCAACGTACCTCAAAGGTCCAAAATTGCAAAATTTCATCAAGTGTCAAAATTGAAATTCTAATTTTTGAGTTTTGTCCCCCTTCATACCAGAGCTATGTCTATATCCTTGCCCTTGAATTTCTCAATAATCTCAGTGATTTTTTTCGCATTTGGTAAATCTAAAGCATTATACTTATCCTTGACCTTCTGCTTGTAGTTGTCTATATCAATATGGGTCCTAGAAAAATCCTTGAGTTTAGTATCCAACTCCAGCAAGGCTTCTTCTATCTTGAATGCCTACCAGATATCTTCATCACTAGAAATCCCATTTTTGGGTGTCTTTCTCTACTAGCACTAGTTTAATGTCATTATGCACAATGCTAAATGACAGAAATTCTTTTGAAATCCTCTCTTGAAAAGTCAATCTTTTGAATCAACTTCAAGGTTTTGGGTGATCTTGCAACCTACTATAAATTGCTCAATTGAAGATAAATGTTTTTATTCATGAGGACTTTGCTAGTGCAAATAACTTTGGATAAGATGTAGAATCTACTCACTGCTTCAAAATAAACATGAAAAAAAAACTATATTTTTATATTTTTTTGTTTTTTATATGAATGCAATCTAACAATGTAGCTAAGTATGAATTCCTATTTTAACAAGGGGTTAGTAAAGAAAATAACAAGAACTTTAAAGAAAATAATGTGAAAGTAAAATCTTAATGGACATAAGCTAAAAAAAATAACATGTTTGCAAGTTAAGTTTTCAAAGAAATCAGTGAGTAACTAATGAAAATAGGAACAATTCTTCCTTAATTCCACAGATGCAATCATCAATGGGAAATTTAGTGTTTGTATGATGTTTCACTCTTCATCAAGTCACAAGGCCATGGAAAGTGTGCTCATGCAAGAGAAAAAGTTATTGAGGCACAATTTGGTCATTTCTTCTCGAGCTAGATATGTCAACAAAATTTGTCAAACCATAGCAAACACTAGAATTAAAAGATTGCACAACTAGAAATAATGCATTAAACTTTTGGCTCAATCACAATTCCATGAACATACATTCACAAAAATATGAGACATTCAGGCAAGAATCACTACACTCCAGATGCAGGCACCAAAAGCATGTATTATTGCAAAATAGCAGTGGGCCTAATTACATATTACAATCCTATATTTATAAGAAATCATCTCCTTAATTTGTGTTGAGAGTGAGAGATATCTTCATGCAATTATATGCTTCTAATTTAATAAAACAAACTAATTATATACAAACTAACCATCTAACTGGTGCTTAATAGGACTCCATCCATTTTTATATCATTAATTGGATGCATGAGCCTTTACATGTCATAAAACAAAGAAATAATGAGAAAATAAGAAGAAGAGAACCTTCATTCCATGTGGAAGTGTCAAAAATAGAAGCTAACCCTTTACTATGCATTCGTTGGAGTTAAACTACTGTTAGAATGCATTTAAAATGCATGGAAAGCTCTAATTTTGGAACTAGTAGTTAACTGTTGGTGCACCTCACAAGAAGCACATTAGTGCACCTGTGTACCTCAAATCTCTTCAAAATTCTTCCAACACTTTGTAACCAAGAAGTGCACTAGTGCACCAGTTTAGCAGTGCACCTCAAAGGTCCAAAATTACAAAATTTCACTGTGTCAAAATTGAAATTCTAGCTTTTGAGTTTTGTCCCCCTTTATACCAAAGCTATGTCTAGATGCTTGCCCTTGAATTTCTCAAAAATCTCAGTGATTTTTGCCACATTTGGTAAATTAAAGCATTATACTTATCCTTGAGCTTCTGCCTATAGTCATCTACCTTAATACAGGTCTCAAAAAAATCCTTGAGTTTAGTATCCAACTTTAGCAAGGCTTCTTCTATCCTGAATGCCTACTGGATATCTTCATCACTAGAAACCTCATAAAAAATCTTCCTAAATTTCTACACTACTACCTCAACTAGTATCAATTTCTCATGTGCATCATCTTCAAAAATGTAGAGATATGCATCACTATAATGTTTTTCTGCTTCAAAAATCTACTCTTGGGCTTGGTTCTTGAGCTAGTGGATCTTCACATGTAATGATTCCATTACTTTATTCCTATCCACTATCTTTTCTATCCAATTATCAATTACATCTAGTTCTTCTGTAGTATATACATCCATAAGAATTTTTTATCTCTAGCCCTTTATCACTTGTAGCACCTGTAAATCTTTTTCCATGCATGTACCTCATCCATAATACAAAAATCTTGTTTAAAAATTGCTACAATTTTATCCACATTTTTCTACATAGCATGAAGTAGCTTCAAATTTCCTTGGATGATAAGAATGACTTTTTCCTCAAAAATTTCCCACCATTACTGACAAACATTAAAAAAAGGATCTAATTGTACCCCTCCCCATCTCTGCTTTCAAGTGTAGCATTCATAGTCTCCTCAAGGTGTTAAGGATCCAAGGGACCAACAACTTCGGCTAAATATCCTTTTAGGATTTCATTTTTCCTTTGAAGTGCTATGAGTTCTGCCCCTTCTTGTTCCAAACTTCTAAATAACTCCTTCATCCCCATTGTAACGATGAATTTGGCAGTGTCTAATGTAGGCTTCCCAAGCATAACTTCTCTAATTTGATAATCTTGTGGATACAAATCTTCTACTTCTAAATTAGGAGGAGGGATAGCCACTTGTGCAAATAAGTCCTAGTTTTGATCACTGTTAATAAATGTTAATGCTCTTGGATCTTTTGATGGGGACTCAAGTTTCCCTAGAACCTCAATCAATTCTATCATGTCCTCTCCATCAGCATTGAATTTTTGCTTTCTACTCCTTATCATTTCTTCTTACAACCATCTTGGGATCCACTCCACCAAAGGCCTACCTTTTGATGATGAAGGATTTTTCTTTGCTACCCCCTTTCCCTTATCACTCCTTTTTGGGGTTTTTTCTCATTGTAATGGCTCTTCTCCTATAATCTCTATTTTAGTGGAGCCCACAATTCTTACCTTAGTGTCCTAGGAGGCTTGTTGAAGATATTCAACCATTTGTCCTTATCAAGAAACTTCATTGGTTGATACTTTTTGTGGCTCTTTCTCCTATTCCTTTTGGACTTGTTCTTCTTTCATACTTGGTGGCAGAGGAATAGCAGAGCCTTTATCTAGAATAACTATTAGTTGTAATGGGGGTGAAGGAGTAACTTCAGGAGCTTGTGACTATGGTGGTATCTGAGCCCAATCCTCCTATTGAGGTTCATTAGTTGGTGTATCCTAGATCTTGTCCCCAACTAATTTTGTTCCCATAGGCATGAAATCAAAATCTAACATCTTAAGGACATATGTGTCATCTACATCCTTCTCATCAATCCATTTTTACATTTCATCCTCTAATGTGGTTATTTGTAGAGATTCTTCTAGGATTGGTGGTGGTGTAGTAGTAGAGCTTCTTCTCCTTTCCTATTCCATGGCTCTTGCTAGCCTAGTTCTTCTATTTAAAGGTACATCATCCTAATCATCCTCTTCTTTATCTTCCTTAAGAATAGGTTTTGAGGTTGTTGGGATAAGGACTATTTTCCAGATCACCCTTTTCTTTCTCTTGACTAGAGTCTTGATCTTTCTTCCCTTTGTAGGCATGGAAGGAGATGCTTGTTATATTTTTTGAGGAGAAGAACCCTCTTGAATCTTGAATTTTGTCTCTATTTGGCTGGGTACAACACCTAGTGGCAATTGCAGGTCATCCTAAACTTGTGATGCCCTAGTATCCTTTGGCCCTTGTACATTTACTTCTCCTTGCTATGGAGGTGATAGGATTTCACCCTATTCTAGTTCAACTCCTTGAGGAAAAATTCTTGTCCTCTTACCTCAGCCTCTACCTTTCTGAGCTTAATAATAACCCATTACCCTATCAAGTTGGTCTACTATTCCTGGCCTCACTAGCGATTGAGTTGCAAAGGTGGGGATTGTGATTTTCTTCCCTCTACCTTTGGTTGGGTTGGCTTGTGCATGAAACATTAATGTTTTTGGAATTGGATTAAGCTCAAATCATTTCTTGATCTAATCCTGCATCATTTTAATGGCATGCCTAATCCTATGGTTGATATCTAAACTTTCCTCTCTATCAACCTCAACACTCATAATAGGCCTATCACCTATCTTATCCCTGTTGAATAGAGGATCCAACAACTACTTAGAATCTTGTTGCCATATCTTCAAGGAAATTTTTAACTTCAGAGCCTTCTCTACCAAGTACAAAGTCATCCTACAATAATCCCTTATTTGGACGTCATAATCATTTGTAGCATTCATCCAATAATCCTCAATGGCTTCCTCATGCTGAAATGTCTTCCCTGCCAAATACTGAACTCTCCCAATATTATCAAAACATGGCCTTGGAGAATTGTACTCTTTGAGGGGATATTGATCCCATTTGCACTCAAAAGAGGAGATATCTTGCCTCCAATCTACCCAAAAAGGTCCTATAACCAATGGCCAAATCCAACATTTTTTATGTTGTTTCCTCACTCTATCATAGGCAGACAAAATTTGTCGAGAGATCTCTAAGAGAACCAATCTATCACAATGGTACCTTAGAAGCTTCTTGGGGTCCATATTAGTATTCACTACCCTCAAATATGTGAATGTTCTGAATTAAATGTAATATGCTCTAACTACTATTATCTACACTATTGCATCGTCTGATAACCTCTTTGCATAATCCCCTTATATAAATCTGATAATAGAAAATATAAATGCATTATTTACAATTTTTTACTCTTTGCTTTGTTCTGAGAGCTTCTTCTTCACCAGTTGAGGGTACATAATGTAGGGCCATGCATTAGGATCTTACATGCTGCCTTTCTTGTATAGCCCTGGCTAGTCTATAACCCTCGTGGCTAACAAGTATAAAAAATATGAGGTCATATAAAACTTCATTTTGTTCTTTTCTATGACCAATAGCTCAAATAAGTTCTCTTAGAGTGGAAGCTCAATCTAGTGGTATTATCACTTTCTACATTGTTTCAATGAAGTGTACCATAAAGATATTCAGATGCTAGCTGCTAGTAAATCCATAACTTTGCTTAAAAGAATGATGGAGTAACCAGTATCCTCAATCATATATCCCCTAGTCATATCAAATTTTCCCATCTTCTTCCTCAAAACTTGGAAAAAAAATCATCAAAGTTGGTTTTCAACTATGCAAGGTGTTTCTTCCAACTATCTTTTAGTGCATTAGATACATTGATTAGTACACATAAGGCATATGCAGATAACTCTGCTGCATTCAAATCTATTGCCACAAATTTTTCATATGAGTTCTTTATTGCCAAGCATTCCTCCAACTAATCTTCTAGAAATGTTACTTTTGGAGATAAGTGACCTCTCAAAAGAGTAAATCTTTTCAGAGCTTTCTCCCTTTTTTTATTGTAAATCCCTGATGCTATCATGAATAGCTTGCATTACATGCTTGATGTTTACTAGCTTTTGATTCTATCTTAGAAATTTGTTGGTGAACATCTAAAGCTTAGTTACCTTCTCTTTAATTTTCTCATCAAAACTTTGAAGATTGATGTATGCCAAGTTGCACTTAGCATAAACTTATTTTTGTTCTTCAATACTCTATCTTGATGCCTTAATGCATACATTCAAAGTTTCTACATCATTCCTTATATTTGTGCACATGGTATTAAGAAGTTTACCATCATATTCTATTTGTGCTTGAATTGTAGCCACATTAGTGAGTTTTGTGAACTCATCATCAAAAGCTTTACACAAGATTGTTGCACGTTGCTGAATGTCTATAGGTGTTTCAACGGGGCTTATTTTCTTTTCCATTCTATCCAGTATTGAAATCAAAGTCTTTTCAATGGACTTAACTAATTTCTTCTTCTCAAGAAATTTGCTCAAAGAAGATATGAAATTTTGTGCTTCATCTTCTTCATCTAATTGAGCGACTATTGTTGTGACCATTGTTGCTTGAGTAGATGCTATAGATGGTGTTACTATTGTTGGTGTCAAAGGTACACTCGAAATAGTTGCTTCACTGCTAGGTGCAATTTTCTTCACAAAATGTGCATCTTCTTCCTTTGGCTTCTGATCTTCTACTTCATTAGATAAGCTACTATAATCCATAATTTTGCCAACAATACTGGCAACAAAATCCTTGAATGGGTCCTCAGTTTTGTCAACTATCACATTTGTGTTATCTACTTGCATAGATTCACTACCAATGGTGATATGTGGTGAATCATTGGAAATAGGTGTTCTAGTTGGGTGCTCAAAATTGTGGGGTGTATTGACTATAGTAGGAATTGTTTCCTCTATTTGTACACACTTCTTAGGTATTTGGCTTGCCTATTTTTGCTATGCACTTTCCTTAGGCATAGTAGACATAAATGTGACTATAGCCTTTTGTATTTCCTCATTAACTTCTTGATAATTTCCTCCCATGAGGAGAATGGATCTCTTTCTATTCCTTAACAAATGTGCTATACCTTTTAGAATAACTATTATTTCTTCCTCATAATTTATAGAGCGTAACTTTTTCATCATATTAATTCTTATTTTCTTATCTTCCTCTACAACTCTTCTCTTTCTATTTGGTAATATATTGTACAAATCTTTAGGTATCTGACCTCTTATACTATCAAATCTTTTATCTTTTAGGATCATATTCCTAACTACAACATTTTTTAGTTGTCTCCTATCCATATTATTATACAAATCATAGTACTTATTCAACTGTACAAAATTATTGTCATTAATGATTTGCATGTTAAGATTCTCTACCTTTGGCTTCCATGTTTTTCATCCTACTGATGTCTTAGATTCTTGATCAGTTGATTCAACTAGTTTATCATGAGTTTCTTCTTTATACTCAGAAGAACTAATCTATAAGGTTCTTCTCTTCTTGCTTGGACCATTTGTAGTCTACTTCACTCTCTTCTTAGGAAGGGTTTTGGTCCTTTCAAACCTTGTAGACTTCCTTGTAGTTGATGCTTCTTTAGTCTTCACTAGATTCCTTGGAGGTTGTTGCTATGTAACTACTACATAAGGCACAATAGGTATCTGTGCACTTGTCTAGACAACTGTGACCTCTTCACTAGATCCTACCACTGTAATGGGTGTAGGGATAAATAACTTAGATTGACCACTAGCCTTCATTTCCATGACTATCCCTTTTACCTCATCAAATTCTTTTTTTGTCATTCCAGATTCTTTTAATATAGAATTGATCACCTTGTCCACCTTTTTCTTAAAGTCCTTTATTATTTGGCTAGTTTTAACTTCTCTCATTTTCTCAAAATATGTCCCCCATCTAGGACATTTAGAATCAACTTCTAAGTGAAGGATTATCTGTGCATACCCTTTAATTAATTCCTCACTCATCTCATATCCTATAGGTTCAATGAACTTTACCTAAGGAACCACATCTTCCATGAAAGTGAAATCTATTTCAACCATGAACATAGTTCATCCTTATATTTCTCTACTAGCATAGGAGGTATCCTATACATTTGCTTCATTTTAGTTTGGAAAGACTTCATTATTATGGCAATTTCATTGTCTTTGATTATTTTAGTCCTTGATCTATATGCATGAGTGATTAACTACATTGCACACTCATTTTCATTCCAATTTGTGATACTGGGAAACTTCTTAGTAGCATAGAAAAATCTATGTGTCAATAAGCATTCAAACCTAAAGATTGCACTCCTTGATTTCTTGATTCTAGATATGTTATCCAACAATTGTGTTTGGATAATGTCACACATATTAACCTCTTCACCTCTTACTACCAAGTAAGTTGCATGAAGAAATCTTGCAAGGATTGAATCTATCTTAGATCCATGATTGTACTTATATCCAAAAATCTTACAAATGAGTCTCACTCCATCATCTTGAATGGTGCTGACTTTCATGTTTTTTCCATCAAAACATGTATTGAGATTTGTCTCAACTAGCTTGCACACATTCTTGATGTTCACTGGATTGCATCCTTCATTGCTCAAATCTGTGACCTTGTGAATTAGGTCCTTGTCAATACATATGATAGAATCTCCCAACCATAGAAAATCATCATGTACTCTACTCAAAATTATCCTTGTCTATTCATTATTGTTGAAATCCATGTAGAACATATGCTTAACTAGGTTAAGTTGTTCTAGGTATCTATGTTTAGGTTTCAGTGACAAGTCATTGTTGCACATTTTCTCTAATTCCTTGTGAATTTCTGAATCACCTATGCTTTCAATCTTGCAATGAATATATCCTCTTATATCCTTGATGTAAAGAACATTTTCTAGAACTTGCAAAAATTCTCCAATAGGGTCATCAAGTAAAGAAACAAATGGGTGTTTCTTCAAATTGTATCTAGGTCTATTGCTTATATTAAAGACTTCTTCTCTTTCCATTTCTGAATGATTATGTTCAATAATTTAGAGAATACCTTAATTTCATGTATTAGGGTTTTTGGCGACTTCACATAATTGCAAGCCTCTTTAATTCTTCAAATCTTGCTTCAATCTCACACTTTGACTTTACACAAAAAAATGATGTATGCAAATCAATTTGCATCCTTTAAATCTTTTTCAATCTATATTTTGTGTTAAATGCATGTTTGCCACTAGTTCAGTGTGCTATCTCTGTGCAACATAGAGGTTATTCTTCTTTCATATCCTAATCTTGATCTTATCAAGAAATGCTCACTTCACTGTAGACTTCTCTTAATGTCTACTACATACTATCAACTATGCAACCTTTGATACTTACTCTAACATTAGTTATCAATAACTGATACTCTATTTCACTGAGAATGCTTAATTTTGGTAAGAGGAGTCACAAACAATAAGTTACTTCATTGTCTTGTCAAGTACATATTTTGTAACTATAAGAGAGCCTCCTGATTCCTTTTCCTTTATAAATGATTCTTTTAATTCATTTATCTAATCCTTCATATTATTTCTTCTGTTACTCCTTTTGTAATTATGATTACTATTTAGGTCTCTTCTGTCCTTCCTGCAAAACTTCGTTGTGTGTCCAAAGTTATTGCATAAATGACATACAGGTACATTTCTTTTCTATTCATTTTTTTGGTTGTTAGGTGCTCTGCACTTCCTTGTAATGTGTCCAAGATTGTTGCATCTGTAGAAAACAACTTGTCTTCTTTCTCCACTTTTATTACTATGAGATCTTCTTCTATTTCCTACATGGTTAGTGTTCCTATATACCCTCCTATTTGCATTATTACTATCAAATTTAAGTTTCTTATAATCTGCTGCATAATAACCATATCCATGATAGTTATGGTAATAAAAATTTGAAATAGGTTTGAAGGACTTATGTTTGCAATTGACTTTAGTGTCTTCAAGTTCATCACACCAAGCATAAGATTCCTTTCTTTTGTTGTCCATTTCATGATTAGATTCTTTATCTTTCTTAGAATGAGTGACATTCTCTTTGTCCTTAAATGTATCATTTGTCTTACTTAGATCCTTATTGAATTTAGGAGTATTAGATTCTTTTCTCTCAATAGATTTCTTGGTGGATTGTCCAAGAAAGAATCCAAGTCCAGTTTTGTCATAATTGGGTCTTTGTGCACATATTTATTCTTCAATCTTATCACTGCTGCTATATAATTTCTCAAGTTGTTGTTTGGTTTATACCAACTAACTTTTCACAATAGTGTTGTATTTTTCTAATTCTACATACTCTAACTTAATAGATTCCAATTCAAATGTTACCTTTCTTAACTAGGATCTCAGATCTACATTTTTACCTTTAATTTCAGAGTCATTCTTTCCTCCATTTTTCTTAAGACTCAGCTTAAGATCAACTATCTTCAACTCATGTTTTAGGATCTCATTTTCTTTCTTTAGATCTTCAATCTCATCGTCAATGATTTTATTATTAGGTCATGTTTGCTTTAGATCATCTATCTTGTCCTTCAGTTCACCAATATAATTTTTTTCATCTTTGTATCTATCTTTAAGGACATCTCTTTCACCAATAAGGATATCAATCTATTTAAGTTCTTCTTGAAGAGTCTTCTTCAATTGTTCCATATTCATAGAGATCTTATTCAAGTTGTTAAGCCTATTTTGAGTAACCAAGCTCTGATACCAATTGTTACAAATAGATAATACTTGGGGGGGGGGGGGGGGGGGGGGCGGTTGGGTGGGGGCGGTGTGAATTGGTATTTTCAATCTTTTTTCCCACAATTGGATATTATTAATTACTTTACCACATGCATAAGAAAGTAAACCAATAATGTTGAACAATATAAATAACCATACAAAAAGAGAGATCATAACACCATATTTTGTTAACTAGGGAAACCCTAGCCTAGGGAAAACCTAATGGGAATGAAACCACTAGATGATTCACTATATAAATGATCTAGTTAAGGATATTGACCCTATTAGGAGTCTATGAAGAATGTATAGTGTCTCCAGTCCCTATTAGAAGACTAGGCCTTGTTAGAAGTCTCAACACTATTAGGAGTTGGTGGATCATATACAAATATGTGCAAGAAGATCCCTCTACCCTAACATGCAACTATACACTTAGATCTTCAAGAAATAACTATACATACAATATTGAGATTCTTGTTGTGCTTCGCAAATCTTCTGACTGACAATTCTTCATGCAAGAGCAACTGCACACATATCAATTTACATTATATATTGCACAAAAATGTTGCTCATCATATATCATAATATCACATTCACTTGTTACTCTCATTTCACAAGATCATATCAAGTTCACAATCACTGATTATTCCTTTCTCACACTTCACTTCTATCTAACTTCACAAATGAAGTTCTTTACTTATACCAAACATATTAGTAAATTATTCCTTAGTCAACTCTCATAAAATTCTTAGAGTTGGATCATTAAGGATTGGTAATTCAAAATAATAAATCAAGTCATTTAACACATTCTACAGCTATGCTTGGTACTGTGTTTTATCATCACTGCATTGCTAATTCCTTCATAACTTGGACTCGATTGATCATACAGACATGCGCACTAGTATATGTTATCAGTATGATGTCATGTATCCTTGGTTATCTGCATAAGAGAATATTCTAAGGGAATATTCTACTATCATCAAATCTATCATGATGTTGTGATGTTGTCTGATACTTAGGAAATTTTCCTTCACAAATGAACATGACTAATTTGCAAAACAAATATGTTTCCATAAATGACAACCATGTTACTTACCTTAATTGATTGATTGGACATATAGCCAATAGAAAGATGATCTTTGCATCAATCAACTTCTTAGCTTCCTTCATGATCAGTGGTTCAATAATGGGATTAATAGGTCTTTGCCTTTGGTGGAAAGGTTTTGCATCTGGTTTCAATGAATTGTCATACATAATAATCTCAAGATTATAAGTTTTTATCTCTTTTTAGCTCCAAGAATTGACATCCTTATATTCTACAAGTAATTTGAGCATGTCTTCCCTTTCTTGTGTGTTGCGTGCCTTTTCAATCCTTCCCATTCTAGGATCTTCATTAGCACCTAGGTTGTATGAGTCACATTCCTTGATCCCCTTCTCTTTGAATATTTTTTTGTTAAGTGATGATTCATCACAATAAAAAATGTATTCCAACTCAACCATTCCCTTAGGAATAGTGTTGGTTTTTAATTTTAGGATCCCATCTTCATCTTCAGCTTCATGATTCTTAGGTTTATCATCTGGAGTGTCATCAATTTCTTTCCCTTTAAAGTGGCCACTACAAATGATAAATTTTAGTATATGTTGATTATCCTAAAAGACTTGGAAGTTTATAATATTGTCTAGGATAGACGGGGAAACAACCAATTCAACTGAAAATATTTTTAGTTTTTTTCTTTTGACTTGTTAATGTTTTAGCGCTAGTAGAAGTAAAACATTGAGTATTTGATATACTAATTTGTGTTTATGTTTTTTAGATAAATTGTTATTGGTGATTCTTATATATAATATATATTATATATGTAATATAATATATAATATATATTATGCATTATATATCTTATATATATATGATATATGCAATATAATATGTACTATATATTATACATTATACATTATTATATAATAATATTATATTATATTATATATGGTTAATATATTAATATTATATATATAAGATGAGCTATACATATGGTTATTTATAAACTAAATGGTGATTAACTATAGAGACATGTCTCTTCATGTCTCTTGAAGAGACATATCTCCTCCTCTCATATTATACATATATGAGATCCAAATCTACATTTGGAAATCATCAATTACAATGGAAATGACAGTAGATTTGCAGAAATGATCTAAGTTATTTCAACATGGTATTAGAGCCAAAACTACAAATGTAAGAAAGGAAAAAAAAGACTAGATTATTGATCTGAGAAAAACATAAGCATGGATATTATATCACACATGAGAAGCAATTAAAAGGCAGAACAATGACATAGCTAGAGAATAACACATGGATCAATAAAAGTCATATTTGAATGATTCAAATTAGAGAGGTTGATATCAAAAATATCCTCAGCCTGCAATCAATGCTATGTATATCAAATTTAGTTGGCCTTGGAAAGTACCAAGAGTTGTTCAATATGTTGTCTACATGTGATTATGTTTCTTGCATTTGATATAAACTATAATGTTAAATTGAATAGGAAGATATCCCACCAAACATTAAGGAAGTCATGCATGAGTCTCTCACTCCCAAATTTGAACAGAAAATGCCAAAACAAAATAGATTAAAATAAAAAATGAAATTAGAATTGGCATTCTAGTTCACTAGGTCTTTAATAAACATGATTTCCTATGAGTACTCCTTGATGGAAATTGCAATGTTGGAGGTCCCATGCCTAGGGATCCAAGTGGATAAGGAGAGGAGGTTCCTTAAATTCTTGCAACCACAAGATCTATTTGATGCATTGGAATGTACACTAAACTATTTCCAATTGCTTGTTGTTGACCATCTGGAGATGAACCTACTTTCTTCTATTGTGAATGCTATATTTCATGCAAATGGTAATAATGAGTGAAGATCTCTAAAAAAAAGAAAAATATTGAATCAAAATTAATGCACCTAACATTGCATTGAAAAATATAGAGATAAGAATTGGCCAACATTTGAATGAAATTATTTGTCTATTTGGGTATTCAAAAGATAAACTAAGAAAACATAAGAATTTGTAGATGGGGGAGTCAATCTCATAGCAATCGGTGAACAAAAGAATACACATCAAAAATAAGTTTCAATCAGGACTTTAGTTAGGAGAATAGAAGATAGCTGTAGTAAAATAATCAAACAATAGGGATACATACGTTTCATTGAATTTTGAAATCTTGCTTTCTTCTTTACAAACCAAATCCTGATCGAAATTTTTTCCAATGATAGAACCAAATCTTGCAATTGAATAGATGCTTCATCAAAGAATTTTAACCAAACTAAGTCAAACATTAGAGTTTTCCTACCTCACATCTCAGACATCCTTCCCTAAAACTTGAGTATTATGAAAATTCAAATGGATGAACATTATTCAATTCATGGAGATGACATAGACACATGCAATGTGGAGTTGGTTCCATATGAGTCTTCGATCTTGGTTGTTGTAGAATGAACTCTCATGTTATCATGTGGGAATTAACTGAGGACAAGAGGTCAAAATGAAATTAGAAGGAAATGACAAGAATATCATCATCAACATGTCCTAAATTAATAAAGGCAGGCTTTGTAATAGTGGTGTGGCCTAATATTGTGTAGCATTTTGTAGCAATTGGAGATTATTTGTGCATTACAAGTGGCTATAGTAATGCAAAACCTTTTGTCTATAGTTTGATGGAGAGCTATTGGAGTCCAATCAAACTTCCTCAATCTGTTAGATTTAATGTCTATGGAATCTACAAATAGAGGACAATCAACTCACATGATACTATGTATGAAAATCAATTCATATAGTGAAAAGAGGCGAGTGACATGCAAGTACATCTTAAGTGCTATCAATAAAGGGAAGATAGAGATTTAGTGTAAAGTCACGATGCCTATAAAATGTGGACCAAAATAATTGGTTAATTATAGATGTAAAAGTGGTTGGGCATGAAGAGGATATATGAGACCAGAATATAGGAAACCAGTTAAAATGGAAGTGGGTTCTATTAGGTATAAAAGGTGTCGAGTCTCACTCATACTTATTAAAGGTGGAATGAAGGGAATACACTATAAGGAGGTAAGGGTATGAATTGACCCATTAAGGTATGATTTTAGACATTTTATATTAGTTTCTATATCATATGAAATGTTATAATTGAAAACATATGTGTTCAATAATATATAATATACAAAGTAATATAATATATTTTGTATGGAATATTATGAAAGATGATAGTTATATATATATAGATATATGTCTATATGTGTGTGTGTGTATCTGTGTGTACAAACATTCATTCAAAATAATAATTAATAATTTGATATAATATTTTTAACTATAAAGAGATTTATCTTGGGGGTATGGAAGGCAAAGATTGAGTATTCTTATTTCTATTATTGAAAATATAAAATAAATAGTTGTGTTATAAAAATTTATGTTGTTGGTAATAGATATGAAATAAATATACTAACATCCTAATCAATATTTTTTGGTATTTCAATATGTTAAAATATAGATCATAATATATATATATATATATATATATATATATATATAGAAAATTGAAGATATACTTTATATTTAGAGTGTACACATTTATCTATATTATATTGGGATGATAATTTTGTAGAATTATTTATTACCCTTGAGTATTATCTCCTATTTCTATATGAGCTATGTGCCTTGATCTTTTCCTTTGAGATTGTTACTACATGAAGATGGAGATTGAGATTTAGAGGGAGTCTGACATTTCTTTAGAGACAACCTTAAAAGAGAGAGTAGATAGGAGATTTGATTCAATCAATCTTTAGTGATCTTGATCATATTGATTCAGAGGGAGTAAATCATGTTGTGATAGAATCTTCAATGATCAATAAATTTCAATAGTCAACAAGACATTAAATCATGCAACTATGTGATCTTAATCATCTACGATAAATAATAAATGATATTTGACATATGAATTGTAGAGTCATTCAAGTGACACAATCATACTCAATCAAGATATTGGTGTATTGTGGATGAGCTTATGTTAGCTTCTAGTATTAAGCTTAATGAATGGTTGGAACTTCAATGGATAAAAGAGCAAGTTGGAACTTAGAAAGAAGTCATCAAATTTTATGTGATGTGAAAGTGTTCAATAATATAAGAGTGGTAACTTTACATTGTGGGGGGGAATAATAGACAATGTTTCATTCCCACTTGAACCATCATTAGAAAAGGAGATATTCCATGACCCTCACGGACATATAAGTACTTATATATTTTACATTTATCTATTCATTTATTTGTAATTATATACATACTATAAAGGCCATTTTCTTTGATCTTTTCCTTTATGTTTGGGAATATTCTTATAGGAAAAGAAGGTTGGTACTTCAATATGCTACCAAATATTGTATAGACTAAATCTAATGATAGTAGTTCCAAAGACCTTGATGATCGAGATGGATAAAGTGAGGCTCTTGATGCAAGTATCTTTGATGATTTAGATTATGAGATCCTTCTACATTAAGAGGGAGTGTGACACTTCTCTGGAGGCAATGTTGGAGCTTAGAAGATTGATACTTAGAGGGAGTCTAGAAATCCATGTGGGTGACTGCATGATGTTGATGGGCCTACTCCTATGTATATCATGAGGGAATGATGAGTTTATCAAGCATCCTTGGAAAAAGAGAGTTTCTGAGGAAGTAACAAGAGGACCTGACATCCAAGGATCAATATTTAGAGGGAGAAATTTTGAGGTACAATCCCTTATGGATGATATCTTCTCTATGAGAAGTTCTAAAGGGAAATGTTAAATCAAAATAGTACAAAGGTAAAACTTGATATGTTGATTTCAATCTATATCTAGTTATATAATTGTTGTTTTAGATATTTAATGAAAGGTGAAAATCTTTCATTGGCATATATAAATAGAAGGTAATCATTGTAAGCTGACGATCTTACACATGATAGGCTTATTATCATGGTTCTTTGGGCTGGAATCTACCAAACACCATGATAACAAACAAATAGAAGGTAATCTTTGTAAAGGTGATGATCTTACAAATGATAGGCTTGTTATCATGGACATCTCTAGACATTGCCTAAGTGCAAATAGAGATCATATGTGTATCATGAACATCTCTAGAGATTGCTTAAGTGCAAGTAGAGATCATGAGTGTGTCATGAACATCTCTAGACATTGCTTAAGTGCAAGTAGAGATCATGAACTACAAATGTGTCATGGACATCTCTAGATATTAGTTAAGTGCAAGTAGAGATCATGAAAATTTTAATCACTGCAAGTAGAGATCATAGGAAATAATTTATGTTGCTAAGAGATTTTAATATACATTGTGTTGATTACATAGTGATTCTGATTCTAATCTAATGATGTTTTACTTCTCCCTTGCTAAAGAGGGAGTGTTAATGTTTTAGTGTCAGTAGAAGTAAAACATTGATTATTTGATATACTAATTTGTGTTTATGTTTTTCAGATAAATTGTTATTGGTGATTCTTATATATATGATATATGTAATATAATATGTATTATATATATTATGCATTCTATATTATTATATAATAATATAATAATATTATATTATATTATATATGGTTAATATATTAATATTATATATAAGATGAGTTATACATATGGTTATTTATAAACTAAATGGTGATTAACTATAGAGACATGTCTCTTCATGTCCCTTGAAGAGACATATCTCCTCCTCTTATATTATACATATATGAGATCCAAATCTAAATTTGGAAATCATCAATTATAATTGCAATGAAAGTACATTTGCAAAAATGATCTAAGTTATTTCAACACGATTGGATGTAACTCACTAGCTAAAATAGCGAGAGCATCTGCTACCATGTTTTTCCTTCTTGGAATAGACTTTATGTTCAAAGCTTCAAAATCATCCATTAAATCCCATATTATTTTCCTATAAGCAACTAATCTCTTATCATTGTAGGAGTATATTAATTTCACTTGTCATATAACCAACTAAGAATCTCCCTCGACTATGAGAGCTATGATTCCTTTTGCCAATGTGAAAAGAAGTCCTTAGATCAATGCTTCATACTTTGTGACATTATTAGTACATTTGAACTATAATCGATATGCTATCTAGAAAGGATTACCTTTTGGGTTGATCAACTAAATACCTATGTTGACTCCTAGTTTGCATTTAGAACTATCAAAGTGAAGTGTCTAGATTGGATCTTCTTTGGGCTTTCTAACCTAATGCTTATTCATCCTTAACTTCTCTTTCACTTTAGCCTAAAAGGATTACATTTTAGGAATCCACTGTAAACTTTCACAGGGTGGACTTGATTATTTTCCATTGTTACTCCTTGATAGAGTAAGTGTATGTGTTTCTTGTTTTTCATGAATTTCCCCTATCAATTCTTTAATTTCATCCACTTTGAGTTTAGGATGTATGACTACAAAATTTCATCCTTGACCTTAAACACATAATGTCTTCTTCTTTGAACTTTGATCATTCTTGGTGGAGGAGAAGACAAACCTCCACCATTTGAAGTGGTATCACTATATGATAGATTTAGATCTTCAATTTCCTCTTCAATTTTTTCCACAGATTTAGATATGTTTATAGGAATTTGATTTTTTTTAGGTTCAACTTTTTGAATATTACCACTCTTCACTTCCATCATCTATGTTAACACATTAGTGATTGCTTTTTGGCATAATGAACATCCAAAATCTAAATGGCTAACTTTATGTAATTGATAGAATCCTAGGAGAAGTAGGATACTAGGGTTAGCTTCTTCTCCTTAACATTGTAAATTAGCCCTCATATTGTCTATGAACTATGTTATGATCTCCTACTTTGGGATTGAAAGCTTGGACTTTTAATCTTGATCATCTGATATTTTGGTTGAAGTTGTATCAAACACCATCACTTTATAAGAGCCCAAATCTGAATGTATGAATTAAGCCTCATTAGGTGCATTATATTTTTTAATCATTGTTCTCAACTTTAGCTTTACATCTATCTTAACTTGATTGTTCAACCCTTTCCATGGTAACCATAACTAAGTAAAATCCATAAAAAAACATCCCCTTAGGCATTTCATCCATTCTTTTCTTAGTAGTAATCCATACGTCTTAAGTATATCAACCACATGTATATCAATGATGTATTGAATTCAAGGGTTAACTATCAACTATATATAAACATCTTTGAACACACCAATGACTTTCACCTCTATTTTATCCAATTGTATCACTATCTGATTAGAAGGTTGAAGAGTGACTCCCAACTTGTGCACTATTGACAATGGTGTAACATTACAATAGGCTCTTGAATCAATTAGGTAATTATGAAGAATTTTTCTTTATACCCTAATACTAAGAAGAAATGAGGGCACCTCAACCTTGTCTCTAAACATAGTTGGCATTACCTCTGAAGCATTGACTTGTTGAGATATTGTCTTTTGAGGAACAATATCCATATTATGGGGTAACTTTGTATGATCCAGAATCATTATCAGTGCTTCTCATTGATAGGGGTGGTTTTGTAGCATGTCAAGCATGGAATTTTTGTCTTTTGTTTGTTTTAAATCTTCCACCACACTATACTATTCAATAGACCAAGTGGGATTTGTTGGTGTTTGAAAATGTTACCCATTTCCAATTACCCTGATGAGAACAAAACACATCTAGAGGCAGCTAACTCCCATTTTCAACATGCCTATTCAGACACTAGGCCAACTATAAGGCTACACTTCTTCTGCACTTGAGGCTCTACAAAACCTAGGCGGGTGAACCTATAGATTCCTTATATGGTACCACTTATCAAAGCACACACTGAATCTAATACAAAGCAGATAGAAACCCTTATTTCTCCTAATAACTTATGAAATAACATATATCTGCAGTAGCTAGATGCAAAACAATGAAATTCATAAGCTGAGTGAGGGCATTCTGTTTATAGCTCTGCTTGACATGAAAGGGAAATTAATTTGATTAAAGATGTTGATTCAGTTAGTTTGAGCTACACGAGGTTTTCTCTCAGGTACCTGAATTGCAACCATTTTCAAACCAGGAGGTTCAGAATTGATTTTTTGGCAAGTTAATAGCTTGAATATACATAAAAGACAAGGAGAATTCAGCTAGGGGCATCTCTGAGTTACTTAAAGCAAGTTTTTATCAGCATTTTGATGCAAGTCAGATATTTAACAAAAAGGGGTTTTCATCATATGAATAGAGATCTTTTAGAAATCAGTTAGAATGTGACGATAAAAACCAAATCAAATCAGATGGATAAAGAAATGAAAGAGGTTTTTCAGTTACATGAGATGGATTTACAAGTTGAAAAATGGAAGTTGCATGTGAGATCCAGGAATTCATCTCCTTGCTATATCATTCATTCTTTCTATCATTTAGGGGGTTCCAGTTTCTGGGAAGAAAAAGTTCATTGCTGTGATACCATTAGGGATTCCAATTCTTGCACTGTGAGACCATTGGTTCTAGTATTTTGACATGTTTCCATGACTGTGACACCATTTTCTTCAGCAGAACTCTCATGTGAACAGCAGTTGTAGAGATAATATAGATAGTTCTGAGATATTAGGTTGTTTCATGTTTTGATTTTATGCATCTGAATGTATAGTTTCAAGGAAATGAATACATATGAGCAACAATTTCACTAGTTTTGTTCCGATTCTTGTCTCCTATCTCAGCAATTTCTAAGTCTTATGTGGTTTTGGAACAAAGATTTGAGACCCATTTGCATCCCTTTCAGGTTGTATGTTTGATGTATTTTGTTGTTGGACCAAAGGGCCAAGTAAATGCTCGATATGTTTAAACAAGGTTACTGGTTGTTTGAGAAGGACATTTTGTGAGAATGAGACATGAATGAACACTGATGTTTGAATCACAAGGTGGTTGGATAGATCTGATGTCTGGGTATATGAGATACATCTTGATGTCACAGATGTATGTTTTGAATTCATGGAATTGCCCAATGGATTAGGCACTGATCAGTTATAGGGTCACTGGTTATACTGTTGCATTTTTGAGGTTTTTTTGAATCAGCATCTTTAATCAAATGAATTTCCCTTTCATGTTGAAGAGCTATAAATAGAATGCCCTCACTCAGCTTATGAATTTCATTGTTTTGCATCTAGCTACTGCAGATATATGTTATTTCATAAGTTATTAGGAGAAATAAGGGTTTCTATCTACTTTGTATTAGATTCAGTGTATGCTTTGATAACTGGTACCATGTAAGGAATCTATAGGTTCACCTGCCTAGGTTTTGCAGAGCCTGAAGTGCAGAAGGAGTGTAGCCTTATAGTTGGCCTAGTGTCTGAATAGGCATGTTGAAAATGGGAGTTAGCTACCTCTAGATGTGTTTTGTTCTCATCAGGGTAATTGGAAATGGGTAAAATTTTCAAACACCAACAAAATGGCGACTCTGCTGGGGAGATAAGATGGCAATCCATTTTGTTGAAAGAACAAGAGCCTCTGATGTGAAATAGATTGGATATATCATATTAATAGCAGGATGTGTTCCTTTTCCTTACTGAAGTTTCATGTTCCCCAGTTAAGCTTTATTCATTATTAGCAGTATGTTGAAACTAGATGAAAATTGCGTTCTATGACTGTCACAGGTCTATCTTCAATCAGTCCAGTTTGTAAATACTGTTGAGAAAGTTTCAGAGTCAAGAATTTGTTTATAAAGTGTAAATTCTTTTCAGGATGTCAGTGATATGCAAGTTTCTCCTACATTGAAGGTCTGGTTCAGATTTGTCAAGTGACAAATTATGTTTTATTTCTCACCAAGTGTGAGTGGCGACTCTCAAATCTCAGTACCAGTTTGTTCCTAGTTGATTTCATTGCAAAATTTTGAAGGATTTTTAGTTGTATGGGCAGATCTGAGACTGTTGATAGATCTTGGAAAAGAAGTTTTAAATTCTTAATAATTTTTGAAGTGTTGTTCGCAATCTACTGTTATAAATAATTGAAATGTAAAAAGTAGATCATAGCAGTGATCTCTTTATCCTCTTGAAAGGAGGTGGCAACTCTACAAAGTTTGATCAGTGGTGTGAAGGATTTTCAGTCTTGCACTTGTGCCAAATCAACAGATCCAAGTTCAGTATCAACACTGGAGGTATTTTGGTTTTTATGTTTTCTTTTCATGGAAGTCAAGTGTTTAAAGAAGTTGCCTCTATTTAGTGATTTTCAACACTAGAAAGAAGAGGTAGAAAGTTTGTTTTATGATGGAGTCAGATCTTAGATCTGAGATTAGTTCACCAAATTCTGAGAGTTTGAAAATTGTGAATAATAATATTACTATGTTGAATGCAATGGTTTACAAAAGGATTGTAAATCGTATAAGAATTGAGGTAGGCAGTACTGAAGGTCTAAGTATTGAACAATGTTATTTAAGGCTTAAGTCAGTAATCAGTAAGATGCCTTTTCATTGTAGACCTGAGGAATCTGTTGGCATTATGATACATTTTTGTCATTAGTTACAACACTTATTGGATTCTGAATGCTTACCGAGCTCTCACTGGACATTCTTTTGTAATCCAAGCTTTACCTAGTTCTCAGTGTTTACCGAGTGATCGAGGTGAACAAAGCAGCCAGTGTTTACCGAGTGTTCGAGGTAAAGAAAGGAATTAGTTTTGACCGAATGAAGATGTACTTAGTATTGACCGAAAACTTCGTGATAACAGAGCTCCTGAGGTTATCAAGGAAATTAATTTTACCAAGCTCAGACGGTTATCAAGGAAACTAACTATCACCGAGTCACAAGGTTCTATCGAGTGTTTCCTTTGATCACCGAGCTACAATTCAGATAGAAGTGTTCACCGAGTGACATCTCTTCTACCGAGTCTCCAGTGGTTACCGAGTTCAGAACTACTCGAAGTTTTTAGTATGGACCGTGCCTTCACTTCTACCGAGTGCATGACGATGCTGAGTAACGCAATGGACGCCGAGTATCAGAAGGACACCGAGTCAGTTCAGTGAACCGAAGTTTTTACCTTTGGCCGACTTTGTATAGAGATTTGCACTTGTTGTTTTGGCCGACCTTGCATGTCTTGTTTATTTGGATGGTATATATATGCAATGTATTGTATCATTCAAATGTAATGGTAATGAATGAAAATGTGAAAGTGTGAAAGAAATACATGTGTGCGAAAGTATGTGTGCTGAGTTGTGAAGGTATTCAGCAAGGTCAAGTTTTGGAGCAGAAAAGTTTTATCTATCACATCAAGGTGAATCAGAGCATAGCGGATCTTATCAACAATCAGTTGTAATCAGATCCACTGTTTCATTCTAATAGGTGAATCAGTTTTTGTAAATCCTTTAACAAGGTAGACTTAACAGTCTTTTGTAAATCTCCTAACAGAGTGCATACTTTATTGTATGTTTGTAAATCCTCTAACAAGGTGGATCTAGCAATCCTTTGTGCTCCTAACAGGGCAGATCACCAGAAGTGGTCATTGTAAGCCTTAACCGGTCAACTTCATACTGCAGTAATGAAGCTTTGTGGGTTTCATCCCCACCCCAGTTTTACTTTTTATTTGGAAGGTTTCTGGGTCACCAAATCTGTGTGTTCAAGTGTTGCAAATGATTTTGTTTCATGCTTACACTAGGTTACTTGGATGAATGGTGAATATATCAGTATGCAGTTTTATTGTTTGAAATTTTAAAAGTTACTGATTCACCCCTCCCCTCTCAGTAACTTGTCATATCTTGAATATTTCCAACAATTGGTATCAGAGCAATAAGGTTCTCAAGATAAAATTTTCACAGCTTGAGCAAAGATCAAGGACAATGGAGATATTCAGACTTGACAAATCTATTGAGAATGAAAAGCTAGATCTGAAAATGGCCATGGCTCAACTCAATGAAGAAAAAGAGCATCTTTCACAATCCTTGAAAAGAAGAAAAGAACTTGCAAGGCAAATGAATGACCATCAGTATGTTGAAGAAAAGATTGAAGATCTCTCACCATCAAGTAGTTCAGATGAAGCTGACAAAGCAATCAAAGAACTTTTAGAAAAGAATGGATCTCTGCAGGAAGAAGTAAGAAAGCTCAAAAGGGAACAAGAAATCCAGTCCATCAGGCTATGTGAAATCTTGGAGCAAAGGAACAAGGCAGCTGAAGACTTAGAGGTAAGGAATAATCAATCCTCTCAGCTTGAAAATCTTGTAACTCAATTATCTAATGCAAATGAAGAAATTATGAATCTAAGATCTGAGAATGAGAATTTGAGAAATGACTTAATTACTGAAAGGCAAATCAATGCAAGCTTACAAAGTGATCTAATCTCTGAAAAATAAGTCAATGAGAGAATGGTAAAATCTCAAAAGGACATGGATCAATTGAATCTGCAAAATGAAGAAAACTTTCATAAACAAAATGGTAAAGCAGGCCTTGGATACAAGGAAGAAGGTGAATCCTCCAAACAGGGTACTCAAAAGAATCAAAGACCTACTTGCAGCCACTGTGGTAAGTTAGGTCATACATCTAACAGATGTTGGAGCAATGGAAAAGGCAAATTTAATGGAAAGTGCTACAATTGCAATCAGCATGGACACAAAGCCAATGAATGCAAAGAGAAACTGAAATTTGAAGGTAAATGTCACAAATGCCAAAAGCAAGGTCATAAGGCATCACAATGCAAATCCAAATCATTTAATCTAGCTGAACAACTTGTCAAAGCAATATTTGGTTGGGACTACAACACTTGGTGCAAATGCCATTATTGTGGAGAATATGGTCATACTGGCATAAACTGTGCAAGGCATCACCTAAGAAAAAGGGATACCACTGTAAGATGTTATACATGTACAGAACTTGGTCATATATCTAAAAACTGCATGAACATAAAGAAAGTCGAGGATGAGAAGAAAATCAAAGTAGACAATATTCGGAAGCAAATGAAGCAGCAATGGATTCCTAAGTCTACCGAGCCAGATAATTCAAGTGATGGAATGGTCACTCAAGAAGTGAGTGACTCTACCATTTCCAATTAAGACTCATCAGGATAAGACTAGGACTGTATCTACAAAGCAATATCCTAAGCAGTCCTAGAATGAAAATATGATCAAATCAGTATTTCAGATACATCAGGATCATGGTCGGTACATGACCTTACCAAGCTTAGTCGGGTGCAATAAGGCTTCTTTCACCAAATTGCACTTACCGAGCATGGTTGGTTCTTCTTTTACCGAGTTAAGGTCGGTTTAACCTATTTTCTTTTGGTCACCGAGTTGCGAAGTTTAAGCCGAGCTAGTGGATGACAGTCTGTCGATCGCAGCTACCTCCGTACTGAACATTAATGGCAAATTTTTCATCAAAAGGGCAGATTTTGACCTCATTTTTTACCGTGAATTCGAGATTTACACAGAAAAAAAAAAGGCTTTCAAGCGAGTTCAAGCGATTTGAAGAGATTTTCCAGCGAAGTATTCTTACGAAACCTTTTCACTCACCGAGCAGTAATGGCATCCGCAAGCACCAGCAGCAGCAAGGCGAAGAAGGGTTCTAAAATGCTTGTGAAGGGAACAGAATGGAAGGCACCTACGTTCAAGCTCGTTCCTACCATCGCTGAATCGCTCGATCCCAATGGAGCTCAATCACAGATTCCACCCAAGGTACTCCTCGTGAACGACATTCGCACTCATTTTAAGTGTGCTATTCAAGAAATAGGGACATTGGACATGGATTATGCCCTAGCGGAGTTATGTGTAAATGGTTCTCTCAAAATTGAGCACAAGCATTTGGAAACTAAAGGTTTGACTCACATCGCGCATATGCCTAGAAACTTCCAAACCAAATGGATTAGGTATATCTTGAGTCGAGTGCATAATGGTCAGTTGCGGTTGGAACAACCCGTTTTGATAACCAAGAAGATGATTCACAAAATCACGGGTCTCCCGATGCTCAGCAAAGCCAAAACCACCAAAACCCTAGGAAGGGATGAGTTACAGAGGCAAACCCTAGCCGAGTGGGACGGTAGAGGTTTGAAGGTTAACACTGTAACAGATCCGGAACTAAGATTTGGCATACATATTATTGCATATAAGTTATATAGTTCCAGCAGGTTAAATAGTGTACCGTGTGAAGCGGTGGATTTGGCCCTGAAAATTGTAAAGAAGAATCTTGAGTTTGATCTGTTAGAAGTAATGTTGAAGCAGTTAAACAAGAACATGGACAGTATAAGGACATCAAAGAATAACCCCTGTAAATTTGGATCTCTGTTAATATGTTTACTATTTTATGTACAAAAATTCTTTCCATCAAAGGGAACCGTAGAATGGAGAAAAGATGTCCCAATTTTGTATCAGATTAATGAGTTTATAGCAGAGATGGGAGAAAATTTTGATAGTATCATGGATAACTATTTTGAAGACTTTAAGGAGAGGATGAATAACCGATTCAGAATTCCTCCTAGGCTTGTTGAAGAATATAAAGATGACGTATGTTTTATGGTTGACTGTGACAAGGTGTACATATAGGCAGTTAGACCCCGAGTTGCATGGGTGAAACCTCTTCCATATGAGGTAAATATTGATGAAACAAGGGATATCATTGAAGCACTGGTAAATGAGCCAGTAGACCCAAGGCAATGGATTTTTGGTACTTATGATGAAGCAAAGGCCAGAATTGAACTGGAAATCAAAATTCCACAGGCCATCAGCAAAGGTAAGAGGAAAGTGGCCAAACTGAAAACTGCAATGGGTCCTCTTATGCTCACCAAGGGAAAAGGTGAAGATAAAGAAAGTGAAGAAGAAGAAGAAGAAGGAGAAGAAGAATCAGAAGAAGAGCAACCAGCAAAGAAGAAAGGCAAGGTAATCATTACCAAGCCCAAGAAGCAGCCTACTGCAGTATTTACTCGGAGGACAAGAAAAGGTATTCAGGAACCTGTATTGGTCAAGCCTGCACCTACATTCGAGCAAAAGCTCAAATCATTGGAAGAAGGAGCTGGCATCACAAATTTCAAGGCATTGAAATTTGAGATAAGGACTGATGCAGAGAAAATGCAGATTGAGGAACTGGTACTTAACAAAATGGGAAAATGGAAATACTCCCCGGACCAGATTGCTCCTCATATCTCTAAAGAACTACTGGAGAGAGTACAGTCAAGATGGGAGTTAGCCACCAAGACGGTAAAAGATATATATGAGCAATCCCTGAAGAATCTTCGGCCTAGTCTCACTGGAGCAGAGGTAAAATCTGAATTGAAAACCTATGAAGGTAAAATGATGATCAGATTCCACACTTGTTTGATTTTGATCAAAGATATAGAGCATGTTGTAAATGATGCTACAAACATGTGGAAAAACATCTATCATCTACATAAGCCCAGTGTAGACCTAGTAGAAATAAAGGATGATGATAGCAGTAGCAGCAGTGATGAATCAGATAGCGCTCCATCCATCACAGTTACACCAGGAGAGTTGCATGCAATGATGGAAGAGAAAGAGGAAGAAGACAAAGACGAAGAAGCTGAAGAGGAAGATAAGGAGGATGATCCAGTAAAAATTGCAGCAGAAGTTATTGCATCCCTTCCTCACTCCCCAGCTAAACCTGTGACATCATCAAGGTTGGAGTCAGCTTCAGCAGGTTCATCTACACCAGATTTACCATCTACACCTGCCATATCTCAGCTCCAGGTATCATCAGTGGAAGTGACTACCACTTCATCTACCGAGCTGCACCCCTCTTCATCTACCGAGTTGGCCTCCTCGACTCCATCATCATCAGTTGGTATTGCTGTGAGTTCTCCAATTTTGACTACTCCAATTTGTTCTACAATTTTGTCACCATCTACTTTAGGCACAGTGAGCTTAGATACTATATTACCGAGTGTATCACCATTTTTGGCCAGTACTCAAATTTTTGACCCTGTACATACTCCTATTGGCACTCAACCCTCAAGCATCCCAGTTTTTACTGCTAGTCCTTCTGTCTCTACTGTTGTGTCTATTCCAAAGGTCAAACCAGTCATCTCAAAAGTCAAACAAAAGCAACCATTAAGACTTATGATCATTGGAAGGGAAATTCTTGAAGACATTGAATTGGACACAGAGATAGTAATTCCAAAGATTGAATTTGATAATGCTACCATTGAAGAAATGAGGTATGCTAGTCAACTTATTGAGAAAAAGGCTACTCAGATGCAGTTAAGATTAGAAAGGGATAAGGAATACAGGATAATTGAGGATGCTCGGAACATAATTACTGAGGCTATAGGTGTTGATTTTGATACTTCTCAACACATTTTGATTCAATTAGAAGAGGCAGTTAATAAATTCAATGAAGATGCCTCCGGACAAGAAAAGCTGATTGAGCGTGCAGCAAAGAAATTTGATGATAAGGTGTTGAGGCACATTGCCCAGAACATTGCAATAAATCAGGTTGCATTAACCTCAGTTTTGGCAGATATGGAAATTTTTTTTAATAATGTAACATCTCTTTTTGCTAAGCTTTGTGATGTTACCGAGTACACTAAGGGAATAAGAGAGAAACTAAATAAAATTGATGAGGATCTGAAGGTGAGTGCACAGAACTTGAAGCTTGACCCCAGTTCAAGCTCATCTCATCACCTCAGGATCAAATTTTTGTCAGAGAAGTAGGCAGAGCTATTGAGAGAAGAGGCAAGGATCCAATCTACATTGATAGATATCCAAAACATGATCCTTCCCATCATGGATTCAATGTAGAAGCACATTGCACATTCAAAGACATTAATCCACGATAATAACTTCTCCATTGCAGACCATGTGATTGAACTTTCGACTGAAGTTCAAGTAGCTCTTTCCACCTGCAAAATTTTGCAAGAGAATTGGGATAAGACTATCCAGCTTATTCTTCAGGTACATTCAGAGTTCATCTCTCATTTTGGTGTTTCTATATAAGTATATATATTCTTTTATTCTTTGGCATTATTGTCAAAAAGGGGGAGATTATTGTTGGATATGTATACTATGGGTGAATAAGTGTTTTCAGAGAAATTGTACAAAGGAAGAGATATACAGCTCATGTAAATACTGTATGTACATTCTATGGGGGAGTTGTATATAACGAAGCTATGTATATTCAGAATCAGTCATCAGCATGTCAGATAAATTTTGTCTCATAAGTTTTTTTGTCACTAATGCCAAAGGGGGAGATTGTTGGCATAATGATACATTTTTGTCATTAGTTACAACACTTATTGGATTCTGAATGCTTACCGAGCTCTCACCGGACATTCCTTTGTAAGCCAAGCTTTACCTAGTTCTCAGTGTTTACCGAGTGATCGAGGTGAACAAAGCAGCCAGTGTTTATCGAGTGTTCGAGGTAAAGAAAGGAATTAGTTTTGACCGAATGAAGATGTACTTAGTATTGACCGAGAACTTCGTGATAACCGAGCTCCTGAGGTTATCAAGGAAATTAATTTTACCGAGCTCAGACGGTTATCAAGGAAACTAACTATCACCGAGTCACAAGGTTCTATCGAGTGTTTCCTTTGATCACCGAGTTACAGTTCAGATAGAAGTGTTCACCGAGTGACATCTCTTCTACCGAGTCTCCAGTGGTTACCGAGTTTAGAACTACTCGAAGTGTTTAGTATGGACCGTGCCTTCACTTCTACCAAGTGCATGACGATGCTGAGTAACGCAGTGGACGCCGAGTATCAGAAGGACACCGAGTCAGTTCAGTGAACCCGAGTTTTTACCTTGGGCCGACTTTGTATAGAGATTTGCACTTGTTGTTTTGGCCGACCTTGCATGTATTGTTTATTTGGATGGTATATATATGCAATGTATTGTATCATTCAAATGTAATGGTAATGAATGAAAATGTGAAAGTGTGAAAGAAATACATGTGTGCGAAGGTATGTGTGCTGAGTTGTGAAGGTATTCAGCAAGGTCAAGTTTTGGAGCAGAAAAGTTTTATCTATCACATCAAGGTGAATCAGAGCATAGCGGATCTTATCAGCAATTAGTTGTAATCAGATCCACTATTTCATTCTAACAGGTGAATCAGTTTTTGTAAATCCTTTAACAAGGTAGACTTAACAGTCTTTTGTAAATCTCCTAACAGAGTGCATACTTTATTGTATGTTTGTAAATCCTCTAACAAGGTGGATCTAGAAATCCTTTGTGCTCCTAATAGGGCAGATCACCAGAAGTGGTCATTGTAAGCCTTAACTGGTCAACTTCATACTGCAGTAACGAAGCTTTGTGGGTTTCATCCCCACCCCAGTTTTACTTTCTATTTGAAAGGTTTTTGGGTCACCAAATCTGTGTGTTCAAGTGTTGCAAATGATTTTGTTTCATGCTTACAGTAGGTTACTTGGATGAATGGTGAATATATCAGTATGCAGTTTTATTGTTTGAAATTTTAAAAGTTACTGATTCACCCCTCCCCTCTCAGTAACTTGTCATATCTTGAATATTTCCAACAGAATCTTCCCTGCCAAATATTTTCCTTGATGTTCTAGTACCCGATTCAGTTGATTGGCCAGCACCTATAAGGTTACAAATAATTTTGCAGACTAAAAAATTCATTGAGGAGATGGAAAGTGGTGATTATAGATTTCATGAAATATCTCCTAATGATAATGAATGTGCTGAAAGCCAAGGTAGCAATAAATATAATGAATCCATAGAGCAAGATAATCTGTCTTTCAATTGTGAAGAGGTGGATTCAAATGTTAATGAATCAGGTAATAGCAATCAGCATGAAAAAGATAGATATAAAAGAGAAGATAAATTAAGTTACAGTACATATGAAGTTGAAGAAAGTTGTAACAACAATAGATCTAGTGATTGCCATGATAAGAAATAATGTTGTAATAATTCTGATTTTCCAGATTGTTACACTAATGATCTTCCTGTTGCAAGTTCTTCATGTTACCCAGATGACAATCACAGCCAGGAGAAGATTTGTGAGGCAGTCTTCTTGAGCTCCAGTGAAATCTCAGAATTGTTGGCTCGTGAGTTTGAAAATCACGTAAGTATCTATAAGGATCTTCATATGTTCTCTCATAATACTTTCTCATTCAGTCAAATGTCCCCCTGCATGGATATGGGCATTTTTTTATATCATCACTGGTTGTTTATCTTTAGACTTCTCTGCTGCAACTTGGTTCTAACTCTGTCTTTAGCATGGACTTTTCTTTGATTTTCTTTATCTTGTGTTGATTGCAAGGTTTCTCCGATGCAGGGGCCGGCTTAGGGGCACCAAATGTGGTGGAAATTCATGCATAAAACTCAAAAATTGTGTGGTAGCTGAGCCAATAGATTGTTGGCTACTAAGACGAGGTAATGCATATTGATGAACTAGGGGGCATTGATGTGGTGATTGTGATCGTTGACCATGTCTTGGCATGAATGCCTAGCTAGGTGTTACAACTTGGTTATGTGTTGCTTGTAATGCTTTGGTTCGACCATGAACAATTTGACCATAATTTTGAGCTTCTCAAAGCTGATGGAAATAAGTAATGAATCCCAGCCAAATCCTTTCTATGATAGAAAATCCACACTACAGTATCCAACTGTCATCTATAATTCACAATAAGTGCCTGACCTACCATAAGTAATTTTTCCTTTGATGAGAAAAATCCCTCCAATCTTCAAACTCAAACTCAAGAATCCATGGTTAAAGTAGCGACACACGCTATGTTTGAAGACTCCATTTTAGGATCATTTTCAGCATATAATTTTCAAATAGGTAGTGATTTTTCTTAATGCAAGTCTCATGGAAATAATAAGCACACACTCAAAAGCCTTTTCATAATTCCTCACAAATCAATTGCACCCATATTAACTTTCAATCTACAAATATGAGTTTTCTTCGATGGCACCTTTCAATGTGGACTACGGCTTTCTAAGTGGGCTTTATAAGCCACCTTCTTCTTCTTCAAGGTTGGAGCAACTTCCTCTATGCATGGAGAGTGCACTACAATCAACAGCTTCAAAGAATAAGTTGCTTGACAAGGCACCATAGGAATACACTATTATTATCTTGTGCCATATCAAACGCTGGTTAGAAACTGGTGATATCCAATTCGTCATATGTGAATTATCATTATAATAGGTATTTACCCTTTCTCCAACAAAACCAATGTGATTTGTACATAACTCTTATGACAAATCATGAGTGACATCTTTAAAAACCTTTGGATTGCTACATTGCTTATTCCCGCACTCTTTTCTACCCAATGTGCTCCCAAATTCGACAATCGTACCATCATACTCAAGATAGCTATATTATTCTCCCAAGGCTTAGGGGAAAGGGGATCTCAACATAGAAGCCTAGAATTGTTCTATGGTCAATTTGCATCATTTTTTTATTTTATAAGATATCCTTTATTTCACCTCTAAAAACCTTGTCAATTTGATAGAATTAGTCGGGCCCCAAAGTGGGTCTAGCTAAAAAAAATTTCGTTTTTGAACAACTGAAATCTCATATTGATCCCCTAACCATCTGATACTGATAGGAATCAAATTCAACTGCTGATTAATCAATCCTATAGCTCATTTTACATAATCTGCCAACTGTGATTTTCTGCTAACAGGGCCTGTCGAATGGCTTTAAAAACTGATCCAGACACTTGACCGGGCTCTGAAAACTGGCACACTGACTCTTTGTTTTGCATACTTTCACCCTGTCAGATCTCATCTCATGATGAATCCCAGGTCAAAAGATATTGACCGTCAAAGTTGCCTTCTCTGATTTATCTGCAAACAAACATGTCAGAAAATAACAAACTAGGCTCAGAATTGACCTTGAAAATTGGGCAAATTAGCACATGGGAAAATGAAAACTTGGAAACTCATTCTTTGTCATGAGGACATTATGGATCTATGATTTAGGCTCATGAAGAATAACAGGTTGCAAATGGCGATCAGTCAAAGTGGGCTACTCATAATTTTGTGAATTGGACATGTTGACAGAAAGCATTTTTTTGCGAATGGAATTGACCTAGAAAAGTGTGCAAATGGATTCATCATAACTTGAAAACTGGCACACTTAAAGTACTTTTAGTATAGAACACAGGGAGACCAACCATTCAATCACACCTATCACAGATCAGGAGATATGATGTCCTGAATAGGGGTTACAATCAATCTGCAATTACTAACACCAGTTAAAACTTATAAATTGCGTTTGGAATCACACTTGAAAAACTGACCAAACGGATTCATCATAAGCTAAAACTTGAAACATAGAAACTTTCTAACATCTACAATGTAATGCAATAGGAATTTCAAGATTGTGGTCAATTGGTCAAAAGCTATAACATGTCAAACAGGGCCTCCCAAAAATATGTGCAAAGTGAAAAGGCATGAAAACAGTAACTGACCAACTTCGAGGGATTCAAAACCTAGTCAGACGAATTTGAAACAACTCAAAATTTGAAACATAGGTTCTTGGGTATGGACACTAGATAATTTCAAAGTGGCAAGTCATGACACAATTCTGGGCAAAAGATGTTTGAGTTCAAACACAGCCTCCTGTCGTTGTTTGACACTTCAGTGAAAAAGCAAGATTGACAATTGTTCAAAACAAGACTTCGCCAAATAGCTCATAATGATGATTTGACAATATGGAATAGGTAGGGAGGTTGAATGGAAGGTGCCAGAAGCATTAAACACCTTAGGGGTCTCGAATGGATAGCCGGGTACAACCAGGCACATATGCATTTTAAAAGCGTTTAAGGGCTTGATTTTTTCAATGGTGCTCAAAATCGGGAAGGCAATTTTGAGCGCCAACAGGATTCTTCAAGATTTTTGACACATTTCCTTGATTTTGATTTTGTTTTCCTCCATATGGGGGTTTGACTGGTGCCAGATTGTTACTTACTCTGAGATCGAGAGGAGTTGGTTGTAATGCCAAGGGAATTCCATCTATTATAGGTTCTTTTCTACTTTGTAGATTGTAAGTATTTCTATTGCATTGCGAAAAGCAAGCATTTCTTCAGACTGAATGGAAAAGAGAATTCTTCATTGGCTAATTTTTCCACCTGTATGTTCTATACAGAATCATAGGATTCTAGTAGCATAGCATTAAATTGTACAAGAGGGACATTGCCATTTTCTTGTGAATTATGATTCATCTCTTGATTTCCATTGTAATATGGACCATCATTGTTAGATGCATTTTGACCATCATCATACTAATTAATATACACATACTAAACATTATTGTTATTGTTATCTTCAAGAATGCTTTCATTATTTGGATGAGTGTTCCATTGTCAATTCTATCTTTGGAAGCCACTATTGTGATCAGGAGGATTGAAATTGTTTCCTTCATTATTGTTTCCTACATTTTTGTTTCCAGTATTGTTATTTCCACTGAAATTCTTATTATAATTCTGATTGTAATTATTTTTGTTGTAAGGACCAGCATTATTTCTTTGAAAGTTGTTATTCTATCCTTGTGACAACCTTAAGAAAGTCAGTTTATTATTCATTTGCAACATGGTCTTCTTCATTTGACCAAACTTGGAGGCAAAACTATTGTCTACCTCACTAGAAGCTACTACCTTTTGCTCAAATAAAGTAGCTTTTGGAGGTTCATACACTAGATATGTTAAAGTTGGGTTTTGTGGATTGGGTGCCTATTGTAATGGAACTAGATTCATAGGTATGAATTGGCTAAGCATCATAGGTTCTCAAACAGGAGATGTTGGCATCATTGTAATAGCTTGAGCTGGAAGCATCAATCCTCCTCCATTGAGATTGGATTGCTTAGTGAAGGTAATTGCTTCTACAAAGACTTTATCCAATGTGTTGATATTTTTTGTAGGAAGTCTTCTTAGACAGATAGTAGTAAGATGGTCCATAGCATTCAAACAAATTTGAATAAAAACTTCAACTAATATAGTGTATGGCATTTCTAGCTTGCAGTATGTCATATGAAAGAAATGGTTGAAGTGCAAAACTATCTTAGTTGGGTCCCTTTTGATTAATATGAGTTTTTTATGTATCATAGCTAGGTTGATGAAGGTTTTGAATCATTCCAAGAAAAATCTTTTGAAAGTATCAAATAAGTGAAGAACCACATTTTTTGTTAGCAATCTACTTTTAGTTGCAAATTCTGTTGAATATCTTGATGTGATCTTCAGCAGTTTGTGTCTCTCCATAGATAGACCTTGTGCAAAACTTCTTAGAATTCTTACGAAGATCATTGAGTACACTTGTCAATTTGATTGGTGAGTCTACAACATTTTCAAAAAAGGCCATTATAGGATTTGGTGTAACAATGGGTGGTTGTTGTGGAGGTGGAACTAAAGAAGAAGATGGAATATTGAATGAAAGTGGTAGAATATAAGGTATTCCTTTGTCATTGCAAGGCTTACAAAAATGGCTAAGTTTGAGGAACTCATATGCACTTGATGAAGATCTTAGAGCTCGCTGAAATGGGAATGATGGATCAAAATCCTCAAGTTTGCACACCTACACACCTTGGAAGCTCTAAAACTTATAAATTATTTTGAAATTGTAAAAAAAAATGTAGAATTTTTTAAAACTACAAATTTTTCCTTCTATTCTAGATGATAAGGGCCCTCCTTCTAGTGCCACTTTTGTTGAGCTGTCATTTTGCATGATGCTTAATCGCAAGAATTTTTTTGAACTCCTCTCTTGAAAATTTAATCCAAGATCAACTCCAAAGTTTTGGGTGATCTTGTGACCTTCTGGAATCTACTTAGTTGAAAATAAATGTGAGTGTTCACAAGGAGGCCTTTCTAGTTTGTTAAACAATTCAAATAAGATTTTGAGTCTACTTGCTATCTCAAAACAATAACCACACAAAAGAAATACTTTTTTTTCGTATTTTTCTATTTTATGATGAATGTAATCTAATTATGCAACTATATGAATTCCTAATTTAACCAAGGGTTAGTAAAGTAAATAACAAAGATAGGGTAACAAGAGATTTAAGCAAATAATATGAAAAGTAAAATCCTAAAGGACATAAGCCACGAAAATAACACTTCTATGAGTTAAGCCTTTGAAAAGATCAGTGGGTAACCAAATGAAAATAGGAGCAATGCTTCCTTAATTTTACTAATGCAATCATCGATGGGAATTTAGTAACCATAAGATGTTTCACTTTTTGTTAAATTGCAAGGCCACAAAAAGTGCATTCATGTGAGACAAAAAGCTATGTAGGAACAATATGGTGATCTCTTCCCAAAATGAGTATGTTAGAAAAAATTTTAGACCCATAGCAAATACCAAAATCAAAAGATTGCACAACCAAAATAACACAATAAAACTATTGGCTTAATTACACTTCATGAACATACATCCATAAAATATAACACACTTAGGCAAGAATCACTACACTCCAAGTGCAAGCACCAATAGCATACATTATTGCATCAAAATAATGGTGGCAAAGAATACATATCACATTCCTAAATTTAAAAGAAATCTTCTCCTCAATTTGTGTTGAGAGTGAGAGATATCTTTATGCAATCATATGCTTCTAAACTAATAAAAAAAATCTATTTATATACAAATTGACCATCTAACTGGTGCTTAGTAGGACTCCATCCATATTTACATCATTAATTGGATGCATGAGCCTTTACATGTCATACAACAAAGAAAATATGAGAAAATAAGAAAGAGAAAGCCATCAGTTGATGTAGGAGTGTTTGGAAGTGCCAAAAATAAAAGCTCCATCTTCACTAGTGTTTGTAGGAGTTAAACTACTATCAGAATGTATTTTCAATGCATGGAAAGCTCTAATTTTAGAACTAGTAGTTAACTGTTAGTGCATCTCTAAATTCTTTAGAATCTTCTAGAATACCATTGAAAAAGTGCACTTGCGCACCTAGCACACCTCAAAAGCAGGTTCCAAAAAATGCAAAATTTCACTAAGTGTCAAAATTGAAATTCTGGCTTCTGGGTTTTGTTTCCCTTTATACTAAAGTTATGTTTGGGTATTTTCCCTTGAATTTCTTGATGATCTCAAGGCATCTAGAAAATCTAAGGCTTCATATTTTTCTTTCACTTTCTGCTTATAGTTTCCCACCTTGATATGAATCTTTGCAAAATATCCAAGTTTGACATCTAACTCTAACAATGCTTCTTCTATTCTAAATGCTTGTCTAATGTCATCATCATTAGAAGCTTCCTCAAAAAAATTCTAAAATCACTCAGCTACTACCTCTACTAATATTAACTTAGCCTTGGAATCATCCTCAAAAATGTCTAAACACGCATCACTATAAGGCCTCTTTACCTCCAAAATTTGTTCTTGGGCTTGATCCTTGAGCTTGTGAATCTCCACATGTAATGTTTCCATTACTTTATTGCCATCTACAATTTTCTCTATACAATTGTTGATTTTATCTAACTCCTTAGTTGTATATACTTCCATCAACATCTGATACCTTTGTCCTTTAATATACTGTAATGCTTCCAAATCCTAGCCCTAGGTATGTACTTCATCCATCAAACCAAAATCTTGATTCAAAATGGCTACAATCTTATCTACATTCTTTTGTAAATGGTGTAATAACTTAAGATTTTCCTGTATAATCTATATACCTTTCTCTTCAAAACTTTCTCTCCACTACTGACAAGCTCTCAAAAATGGGTCTAATTAGCTTGTACCCCTATTTCTTCTTTCCAATGTTGTGTTCAAAGTATCTTCAAGATTTTCTAGATCTAAGGGATCAACAATTTTTCTTAGATATCCTTTTAGGATCTCTTTTTGTCTCCGAAGTGTTATTAATTCTGGCCCATCCCATTTTAAGCTCCTAAATACTTATTTAATTCCTGTTGTAACCATCAACTTAGCAGTATCCAAGGTAGGTTTCCCAATCATGACCTTCTTGATATGATAATCCCTTGGAGTCAATTCTTGAACATCTATCTATAGAGGAGGGATAGCCATGTAAGAAAATAAGTCCTAGTTTTGATCACTCATGTTGAAGGCTAATGCATGTACATCCTTTGGTGGTAACTTAGGTTTCCTTAAAACTTCAATCAATTTCATCCTATCCCCCTCTTTTGTAGTTAATTTTTGCCTCTTGTTTCTTATCACTTCTTTTATTAGCCTTCTTGGGATATTCTCCAATGTGGATTTACCTTTTGAGGGTGAAGGAGTTTGCTCAGATATACTCTTCCCCTTATCACTCTTCTCTGGAGTCTTCTCCTTTTGTGAGAGATCCATACCAGGAGTCTCTATATTTGTGGAGTCCATAGTTCTCACCTCTATGTATTGTAATGGTTGTTGATGTTTCTCACTTATTTGTCCTTCTTCTGACACTTCATCAATGGATACTTTTTGTGGTTCTTCCTCTTGTCCTACTTGAACCCATTCTCCTTTAGTGTTTGGAGGAAGAGTAGTAGTTGATCCCTTATCTATATAAAACGTGAGTTTCATTGGGGATGGTGGGGCTACTTCAGTCCATGTGGCTCTTGTGGCAATAAACTCCAATTCTCTTGTTGAGGTTGATTAGTTGGAGTATCTCTGATTTTGTCCCCCACCAAGTTAGTACCAACTAGCAGGAAATTGAAATCTAAAATTTTAAAGACATTAGTCCCCTTGACATCCTACTCATCTATCCATTTTTGCATTTCATCCTTGGAGGTTGTAGTCTAAATAGAATATTTAGGAATGGGTGGCAGTGTGATTGTGGAGCTTCTTCTCTATTTTGATTATGTGGCTCTAGCAAGATGGAGTCCTCCAGTTCAAATGCAAGTTATCCTCTTCATCCTCATCATCCTCTTCGTCATCTTCTTTTGGGATAGATTCTAGGACTTATGGGAAGGGAATCACTCTCCTAATGATATTTTGTCTCCTCTTAATAGGAGCCTTGATCTTTCTTCTTTTAGAGGTGGAAGGGGAGGCTTGTACCTCTTGTATAAGCACTTCTTGCACTTTAGTTTCAGCTTCTCGTTGGTGCACCATTTATGGTCTCACTAGTGACTAAGTTGTAAATGTAGGCACTATGACCTTAGCTCCTTGACCTTTAACTAGGTAGGTTTGAGCATGGAAGATTGTTGCTTGAGGAATTGGATAAAGTTTTAAAGGCCTCTTGATCTAATCCTTTGTCAATTTGATTACATTCCTAGCCCTACAATTAATGTCTTTATTTTCTTCCTTATCAACCTTAGCATTCATGATAGGTCTATCACCAATCTTGTCCCTATTGAACAATGGATTAGAAGATCCTTTTTATCCTATTGCACTACCTTTAAAGGAATATTTATCTTCAAAGCACTACCTACCAAATAGAGAGTCATCCTACAATAATCCCTTATATAGATATCATAGTCATCTATTGTCTTCATCCAATGATCTTTGATTGCATCTTCATGCTAAAATGTTTTGTCCACCAAATATTGTACTCTCCCAATGTTATGAAAATAGGACCAAGGAGAATTATATTCATCTAAGGGATACTAATCCCATTCAGAATCAAAAGATGGAATGTCCTGTCTTCAAACCACACTAAAAGGTCCTATAGTAATAGGCTATATCCAACATACTTTTTGTTGTTTCCTAACTCTATCGTATGCAAATAAGAGTTGTTGAGCAATCTCCAATGGCATTAACCTGTCACTTGGGTATCTAGGGAGTTTCTTTGGGTTGATCATTGTACTTGCTACCCTCAAATATGTGAACATTTGGTACTAGATGTAATAGGCTCAAACCTCTGAAATCTTAGTAGCTACTTCTTTTGATATCCTCTTCACATAATCCCCCTCTATGAACCAAATTATTGCGAATATTAAAGCATCATTTATGATCCTATATTCCTTGCTATGCTCTTGAAGCTTCTTCTTTACTAGCTGAGGATATACTATATATGGCCATGCATTTTCATCTTGCATGCTACCCTTTTGTAGAGTCCCAAATAATTTCTCCTCTTATAGCTAACAAATATACTAGATATGATGTCATATAAAAACATTTGGTTATTCTTAACCACTACCAGCTACTCACCCAATTTTTCACTAAGAATGGAACACCAATCAAATGGCATCTCTGTTGTTTTGATCATCTTAATAAAATTCCCTATCCAAATGTTCAAGTGTCTAGAAGTAGGCAACCCCATGACTCTACTCAAGAATATGATTGAATATGCGGTATCTTCTTTCATATAGCCTCTTGTCATATCCACTTTTCCTTCTTTTCATCCCAAAGGAGTCTTCTCAATGAGGCATGAAGACTAGATGATCTCAGAGGCTTCCTCCACATGTTCCCTATACCATCTCTCCACTTGGTGATAGGTTAATTTGATTAATTGATCTACCCTTGAGAGATGGAACACCTTCTCTATATTCTTGGGTCCAAGATCCAACATGATTTCTTTAGTTATGCTCTTGACTACCTTTTCTTTAGGAACATAGTTTTTTGCAAGTTTCATAATTAGCTCTAAAGATTGCACTGATACTGGGTGTGATGTTGCACTAACAAGTCCTAATCAAATCAATGTAGATATCATTAGAGACCTTTCTATTGGTTTGTTGCACAGTGTTAGGAATGTGAGTAAATCTGTGTGACCTAGTTCTATGTTCTAAATTTTTGAATAGTCATCTTGAAAGCATGACTTGGTTGAAACACTTTGAAACTTGAATACTATGGGCTTTGGGACCATCTTTGTTGAAAGGGAGGATGGTGAAGAAGCCATTGAATCTGCACAAAAACCACATCTATTATTCTAAAGTCAAAGAAAAATGACTAAATCAGACCCTAAAATTAACACAAAAAAAACCTAAAAACCTAATTGTTTGAAAATACCTAAAAACATAATTTTACCCCTTATATGCAAAAAAGGGCACATTGGGTGCACCTAATAGGTGCACCCAGTGTGCTATTTCCTTAGCAAAGTTTTAAAAGATAGGGTGCATAGTAGGACACCTCATGGGGTGCGTTGATATGCTCCCTATGTTCTTTTTGGTGTGAAATTGTGTTAAGGATTTTAAGGTGTGCATTAGTGCACCTAATTAGGTGTGTTGTTGCATACCTTAATTTTGCATTTGTTTATGTTTTTATGTTTTTTAATGTTAAAAGGTGCACATTAGTGCACCTAGATAGGTGTACTGATGCACACCTTTGGGTGTTTCTTTAAATGTTTAATGTGTTTGTATGTAGGTGGAAGGTGGAGAAGGGGTGATGTGAACCTCTTCTGGTGCAGTGCTGCACTCAACTGAAGTTGGAGGAGTAAAATGAAGAGTTGGGAGGAAGAGGGGTCCCAAGGTTATATAGACTCAAAACCTAGTGCAGCTATAGGAGGTGTCCTACTATGCACTTTCCTACAAAGAATTCTTTTTCTAAATGATTTGGTGCACTAGCGCACCTGGGGAGGTGTGCTAGTATGCCTTTTTTATTTTTAAAATGACTTAGCCTCCAGAATAACGAATTTTGGGATCTAGGTTCTTGAACTAGGACCAACATTTGCCCAAAAATAAGAGATAAAACCCTAAAAAAGACTCAAACTTTAGAATAGGGTTTTAGAAAACCAAAAAATAAAGTAGGATGTCCCCATTTCTAAGTGAAATGAGGCATGCATTATGAAACCACAACAAGTTGTTAAGCCTCTTCAAAGTAACTGGGCTCTAACACCAATTGTTAGAAATAGGAATTACTGAGAGGGGGGGGGGGGGGGTGGAGGTGAATTAGTAATCTAAAAACTTTAGTCACCAACTTGATATTACCACTTACTTTAAACCATGCATAACAAAGCAATAAAGTAATGCTAAACAATAACAATAACAATGCACAAAGATAACTCATAACGCCATATTTTGTTAACCAGGGAAAACCTCGGTGGGGATGATATCCACTAGATAATATGTTGATATATAATTTCCTTTTTAGAGGATGGACCCTGTTAGGAGTTAATGAGAAAATTTAGTATAAGGAGTCCCTATTAGGAGGCTCTGAATCCTTGTTAGGAGTTGTGGTATAGTAGGTGGAAGTTGAGCCCACTACCCAAACATGCACTTCTAATTACAAGAAGAGCGCACTGCCCAAACATGTAATTAGACTTATGGAATAGGTATTGTATCTTCTTTCTTGACTGATCTTTGACCTTCAACTCAATCTTGGATCATCAAATAGCTCATATAAAACTTTGCATAAATCACTTTCACAAAAGTTCACATATAGCACTTGCACACTTCTTATCGCAAAATCCTTTGCATAAATATCACGACCTTTCAAAAATTGATGCTAGGTTGGCTAAGACCACAATCCAATTTTCCAACTTAGAGTAAACATTTAGGGTATCAGCTCTAATTGGACAAGTAATTATTTTGTAAACAAAACAAATATTTCCTTTAATTTTTCTGTCTTATTTCACTTCAAACATGATTATCTCTATTTCGTATAGTCTGTACTAACTTTTTAGGTTATACACATCATCACCAACAAGTTAACTATTTCCATGTAACTTCACTAGTCATAATATCATATCAGAAATAGGTTGTAAACAAAACAATACACTATTGTAAACCAAATTGTATACTTAGACAATTTTTTGATTAACAAACACTAAGTATCTTTGTTTTTTAGGTTTCCTGTGAACATGTACATCATGTGTTGCCATAAATGACAACAATTACATATCACTATTAGCCAATTTTCAATATTTACTCACAATCAAAAGGACATTATTATATGAACTATTATATTTTTCATACAAAATTGATAGGTTGGTATGTGAATAAGCTTGTTTGTTTACTTTTGTAATACATGCAAGTTGATCTCTATCCTCAATTGAGCAAAAAATGTTGTCATTGATAGAAAAACTATGAGATAGATTTCTTCATATAACATATATGTTGCCTCTCCTCAAAAAAATATTCTCTACAATTTTTTTCATTAGATAGGTATTAAAAGACAAAACATCAATCAAATTTCTCAATTTAAAGGATATAAAGTTATTTAATAACAAGTATTTTAGATACTATTTTTCTATAATAATAATTAAAAAGTTAGACTAAAAAACATTAACACACCAAGACTATAATATTAAAAATAATATCTCCCCCTCTTTCTTAACATTGTAGAATTAAAAATGATCTCTCTCTATAATTCTATCTCAATATCTATACTTCTCTTTATATCTCCCTCCTTCTCCTCCTCTGTATCTATTCCTATCTACCTCACTCTTTATCTTCTTTAACTCAACTCTCTAATCTTCCTATCATTTTCTATGAGCTGATCCTATGTACAATATAAATGTGCACAAAAATTATACCAAATTGTTTCTCATTTTACCTTCCACAATTCTTTAGCCTACCTACATTAACACAAATTTTATTTTCTTCCTGAATTTTGTACCAATAGTACCTATGACAATTATGAGAGGCCAATTCTATGTATGACAATGGTGAAATTTGTGTGATTGGTTTGAGGAATAAAGGGTAATAAAAGAAGTAAGGTCATATAGGTATGGAGCAAATCCCCACTTTCTAAAAAGATGAGCTATGTGCTCCAATAACTTTCTATCCATAGACAAACATTATGTATGTTGAAAGAATAATCTCCACTTCACATTTCAATTATATGTCTAATCGAAGATATTGATGATTGCAAGATGATCTCATTGAATTTAATTTTAAATTTTTCTCATATTTCTACATCAATTTAAATTTTCCCAAGTTAATGCAAAAATCAGATCGATGATTGACGAAAAGTAAAATCTCCCTAAAGATTTTTTGCATAGGTAGATGAGATGTAAGGATTCTTGGATTTTCCATGGAGTCAAAGAAGAAAAAATGTATTATTATGTAAGCTACTGCCACAACCCAATTTTTAGCAAATTGAATAAATTTGTGTATTAGTTGCCACATAGATTACTCAACTCCCACTCTATTTTTTTTTTGAAATTATATATGAATTGATGAGATAAAGAAAACTAAAACAATAAATAGCAAGTTGCAAATTAATAAAAATAAACTATTAAAAACAAATTGTTTGGAAAGGAAAAATCATTGTTCTTTTCTTCATGCATTGATTGACCATAAAAAAAATGTTTTGGGGATTAAAAAGGAAGAAAATAAAGCATTGCCAACATACATAGGAGGCACAAGAGACAAAGGGAAGATCAAAGGATCAAAGGGCAATGACCAAATTGCTTGTCAGGCTCTTCTTTGATTTATATTAAAATTTATTGGTCATATATCATTTCATGTATCCAAGAAAATGCAATTTCTTTACATTGAATTTGTTTTAAAATAATTTTAATTTTTTTTGTGGGCTTGATAAGTTGTGTTTCTCCTTTTTGTATTGTGCAGGAGAGTTTTTTTTTGTTTTTTGTTTTGTTTGTTATAACTAATGTATGTGTAATCTTTATAGATAGATATGCCAAATATTAGGTTATGTGGAATTCTAATTCAAATAAAACTCTTTCTAATAACCATTTCAATAAAAGTAAGAAAGTCATCTATGTCTTCATTAGACTAGATGATGACTTTTTGTAAATGATAGTGAGATTCTTTTTTCATTATATTAAATATTAGGTAGTATTTGAGTGGTTTGTAGATTTATTCCCTTTGTAATGATCAAGCCAATTTTATTTTCATAATCAGATTAAGAATTATTATCAATTAGAGTTGTACAAATAATTCTTAGGAGAAAATTGCTTCTAAAATTTTTAAACATTGAAGGTTGATGTAGGGGTTTTCTTAGGTTACTTTCCCTACTAAACTATTTGAAAATATAATATATGGAAATTTGGTCTATGGTTTTTCTTTTCTATTAATTAAATTGACCTTCAACATTTTATATCTCAGGTGGACTATTGTGGATGTAATTATGAGTATTAAATCTTGTTAATGATTGTGAAGTTAGTGCATAATTTAAGTATTATTATGGTAAGGGGAGCATTAGTTTTATTTAGGCCGTTTTTGCAAAGCACTATTGTTTTTACATCCTCTCCATAAATTAGCACATGGACATGGATTTAAACAATAAGAAAATAGAAATTTTCTATCCTTGTTATCAAAATTATTTATGAAAACTAACATGAAAGATAGGTTTATTTATGTAGAATAACTCTCCTTTTAGAAACATTATTAGTGCCTTAATGTGAAATATGTGAATTGTCTTCGCACTATATGCATAAAAATTATCCTTTTAAATGTAATAGCAAAGATGCATTCCATTAGGGAAAAAAATGGTTGGGTGTTCTAACTTTTATTTAATGCTTGTTTTGTTAAATTTGTTAAATAGTCTAGGTGCAAAGGGGGCCCAAAGTCTGTAGAAATTGATATTTTGAGTTTTAAGGATTGAATACTTTTGATTTATTGTAGGATCTAATTGTTATTATGTTTCGGTATTGAGTATCTAGGGTATGCATGAAATGGGAAAAAAGCTTGGCCCACATGTTGGGTATTTGTTTGAATGTTAGTCTTTATCTTCATTGATAAACTAAAAATGATCTTTTCACTTAGATTCTTATAATTAAGTTGCTACAAGAGTGGTAGTATTTGTACAACCTATTTTATGGCTAAGGGTCCTATTTATTTGAAATCATTCTTGACCAAAATACTTCTTTGTGTTAGTTATTATCATTATTGGGTTAAGGTTGTCAATTATCTCCTTATTGAAAATTTTAAATATATCTCTATTGTGGTTGCTTGTGGTAGTGCATTTTATTATTTTTCCATTGCGACTATACCTGGTGGATATCCCTTTTTTGTTTTGATGTGTATGAAATGAAGTCAAATGGTGAGATGTAGGGTGGACCTGGGCATTAACATATTATATTTAAAATTTGGACATAGATTTATTTAGTAGTCATAATTCCATTACTTCCCTTAGTTTTACTGGGTTAGACTTCCTCATTTTTGGGTTGGGTATCTTTCATGTCAAGAAAGATTCTAGGGAAGCTTAACAACTTTGTGCTAGGGTGGTAAAGCACTCCTACAATATTCTTGCCCTTGTGTTCTTGGATAGGTTATGGAGTCTCTATCAACTTGGAAGACACATTCAGATCATTTCGGTATTTTGGTAACTAGTTATGGTTTGATTTAGATCTTTTTTTTAATCTTTTATCTTCATACTTGTACATGTATATGTATTTCTTTTAAATTTAATGGTTGTTAAAATTTAATGTTGACTAGTCAATGTGCATATTGACCTTGACTCTTGTTGACTTTACCATTTTATTATGGATATTTCTAATGTGGCTTCTTTTTTGTAGGAGCGGGCTTTACATGTGGTATCAGAGCTCTAGGTTACACTCTAGGGCCTTGAGTTCACTATGCTTAGTTATAACCCTAGGTTATACAATTGTAGGTCAACCAATCTTAATCTATGTATATATGTGTTGGTTGTTGATTTTTGTCTCTTTGAGTTGTGATTACTTTTGACAAGAAAGGATAGGATGCTCCTTTAATTATAGGAGTCAATATATCAATTTTCAAAATTTACCCCATACACTCATATGTTTTGTGGTTAACCTTTCTTTTCTTGTAAAAATGGTCAATTGAGAATATTTCTAAAATGATTGGTCAATTAAGTATGTCAGATTGGTTTAATTGCCCATTGATTGAAATTATGTGATTGCATAATATGTATATATATTTTAGTTAACAATTTAAAATTAAGTACTTTTTTTTTGGCATGCGAAAAGAAAGATGTGGATATTATTATCTATTGAGATAGTTAATCAAATTTTGCACTAGGTTATGAGTGCCTACAATTTTTTTAGAGTTGACTTGTGACAACAATGAAAATAAATCTTATATTGTGCAATAGACATGCAATGCATGTGTGGAGTAAGAATTTTGATACTAGATTTCATGAGATTCTTTGAATAACCTAGTATGATATGTAGGAAGAAAAAAGATTTTGTTGCAAAAGTATTGCATGTTGCATTTTGCATGAGATTACAAGGAAAAATATATATGATTAACAATACATATTTCATGTAATGCACATTTCTTGAAGTTTGGTCATGTTCTTAGTACTCCTTGGATGCAAGGTGTAGTGTGAAATCTACCCCTTCTTGGTGGTTAGTGAAAGTCACTTTGTTTATGTGAACTGGATTTCAATTGATTATATTATTTTTTTAATGTTTTCATAAAATTTCATGTGATGAAGGGCTAGCTTGAAAAATGTATATGTTCTATGTTTTATGTGACCACCTAGCCACTAAATTTCATATGATCTATCTAGTGTGACCCCTATTCACTTTTATTTCTAATAATCTTTTTTCTCCACTTTTGGACTTTGTGAACCATGGTTTTGAGATTTCTTTGATCTTGATGTGGTTAGGGTGTGTTTTTATGTTGCTAGTATTGTGATGTGATGTGTTCTTCTCTATCATGTTCAATGTGGAATATTGATAGAATGTATAAGGGAGTAAATTGTGAAGAACATGTCATTCTTCCTCTTGAATTGAAATTTTCATTTTACTTGTTGTGTATGAGACTTGGAAAGCTTACCTTTTGGTGAAGGGTGCTAAATGTGGACAAGAAAAGGAAGGGTAGAAGTGATGCTTTCTTTTCCACTCTACCTACTGGTTTAAATCTAGCACTAAAATGCTTTGGCCAAAGCTATGTGCATATGTCAAAATATATTGAATATTTTTTCCTATGTCCAATCATCCCTATAATATCTATGATTAGTTTTATGTAGACATATGTGGAAATTAATTTGTTTCACGACTGCACTAGGTACCTCCTTTCTTTTTGTATTGTGTTAAGACTCATAGGCATTGTAGGATTGGGAATCCTATGAGCTAGGTAGGATCCCAAGGAAGTGTAAGGCTTCATAGTTGGGTAGGAAAGAACCTAAACCATATTTAATGTGATGATTGAATGATTAGAAGGTCATACATCACAATGTGTTCTTTTCTGTTGGTTAAGCACATTTGCATAAATTAAAAAAACTATGAACATTGTAGAATTTGTTTTACTCAAATTTATTTTAAAATATTGTGGTGATGAAATGAGCATGAGGGCCTAGGTCACATGAATGATAAAAGTGTATTTACTAATCCTTGTAGGCGATTGGCAAGAATACATAGATGATTTTCTTAATTATACAAAAAATTGAATTGTACTTGTATGATGTACCTATTGTTCATGTTAGTGTAAATAATTAATTATTATTACACTTTACTTAAGTTTACTTAGGTTAAATGTATTATTTTATTAGTTATCATATAGACACCTAGGAGTATGTGTAGTCATATGAGTTGTCTTGTTGACAACACAGGAGTTTACATATTCATTTGAGTTGTCATGTAGACAAAATAGTTTTTTGCACTTCAATTGAGCACATGGTGTCTACAACATCTCTTTATGAGATACACCTATGTAAGCTTATCCTCTCATCATCACACAAACTCCTATGCTTAATGGAGGATAATACACTCATGGTGGACATGTGCTTAGTTGTGAGGCTTATCACTTTGTTAACTCCTAGTCATTCTAGATGCCTTTATATATAGGCACTTCTAGTGTGTATTCAATATGATGTTCATTTAATTATTATTATTATGATCATCCATTATTGGTCCATATTGTACTAGTGCTTGAGCTTCTTGATCTTGGTGCTAGTTTTCCCTAAGGAAAATTCTTACATGGTATCAAAGTTAAGGGGGCCTAATTTCATAGCCATTAGAGACCATTTTTGCTTCACCTCTTGGAGGTCCATGATTTAGATCCAGAGTATCTGTAATTATTGGGAGTATTTAGAGCCAAAGTAGACCTCACCATTGTGTCCCAAGTGTTGATTCAATGAATTTTGACTATAAATTTTCCTACCCTAGGCCATAGTCAAAATTGATGCAAAACCTTTCTTGCAAATCAGAACACGAAGGCCTGATTTGCGAAATTGGTATGATCTCTTCATATCTATGAAAATGATATTCAGATCTATATTTTTTATTTGCGGCTCTGCAATTTTTTTAGATCTATATTCTTTTTCTTCCAAAAAATTTTGGTCATCAAGCCTATAGAACAAGAATTTATTGCAAGAAAATCGAGCAATCAAATCTTGGCAACCTGTGGCTGATATATTCCTCTATAGATTTGGCACAACATCACAAATTGGTGACTCATGCAACACATTAAACATTCTAGCAGCATCTTCCAACAAATTGGTGAGACAAGCTTCAATAGTACCAACAGCCTCTTAGCCAACCTACACTTTGTAGACTCCGACTTTTAACCCCCACTAAAGACAATAGCCTAGTGCATGTGTGATTAAACATCCCACATTACCCACCTACTTTTTCTTCTCCATTGATGACCAACACTAGCCCCTCCATTGTCTTCCTCTCTCACTGACACTAGTCCTTCTCTGGCTGCTACACATGGACACCTCCAAAACTTTGACAACTTTTACATGTTAGAGCCCCTAAACATGTTATTTTCCATGTCAGACAACAATCATCACCTTTGTATCACCAAACAAGCTACCCCATTGATGAGATAACTCCCCTACACAAAGTGCCACAACACTGTATGGATTTGACACATCGACATCTATACTGTATGAATTGCACAGTCAGCCAGCCAGGAATTTAATTTTTGTCGACGCCATCATTTTACTATCTTAAAATTGGTAGTCATTTGACCATCACAAGTAGGCCAAATTGCATCTCCATGATGGCCATTTGGACATTAATTTAACATAGTGTTTTCCTAAGTAGATCCCTCATAATATGTAATTTTGATTTGACAGTCCAACTTTGGGAGGCCATATCTCAGTTATCCAGACTCCAAAACAAGTGCAATTTTTTATATTTGGGCTAAATTTCCTAAAAAAAATTTAAGTGTACTATTACTTTCTAGTTTTGGTGCATGGATTTGTTAGAAATTTTTTTTTTGGCAACTATACCTATCTAATCCTACATTTTGCAACTTCAAATTCCCTGTACGGGCTCATTTGGACACATATCTAGGTTCTATTTTTTTGAACATGAATGATTTTTAGTCTACTTTTAGATCTACAATTAGATTATAAGCTTGTATCGATAAAAACAAAACTTTAGAAATATGTCCTTTTTTGCATTGTATTGCTTTGATTAAACTTCAAAATTGTGGTATATCTAAGCTACATTGCTAAGTACTAGATTTGAACTCCAAGAGGAGGTTGTGATTGTAAATGGTGATTGTAAATGCACTACATATAAAGTTCCTAAAGCATTCATTTGGGAGGGTTCTTTTATTGAGTGAAAAAGGGATGTGTGTCATGTGTTTTTTGTCACCTTGATACTGTGCTCTTTCTTTTGCATTATGGGTTCTTTTTCTAAGTTAACACTGCATAATTATGCTACTTGGAAAGAAAATACAAAGGAACCATTAGTTGAAAAAGGTTTACTATGTTATGTAACTAGTGTAGTAAAGAAACCCGATGATGATGCTAATGAGTCTCATAAAGAAGACTAGACATCAAAACAAGAAATGGCCCTAGGAACCTTGTTAAAAAATATCTTAGATCTTGTCAAATACCACATTAGGAAAATTAATAGTCCACTAGAAGTTTGGGATAAACTTGAAGCATTGTATGGGCTCGTAGATGAAGATATGACCTACACAATTGAGGATAATCTTCTCAAATTGGATCCTAGGAATTTTGACACCATCAAAAATTATCTTACACAAGTAGACATGTATAGGGAATAGCTTAAGGATTGCGGTGAACCCATCAAGTATGAAAAGTTGATCAAACATGTGATGACTCTTCTTCCTCCTAAATATGCAATATTTTTTTCAAGTTATAATACTTACAAGTTAACAATGGGTAGTGCCTTCATTAAGCCTTCCTTCGAGTCATTTTCAAGAATGTTGGTCTTAGAACATGAAAATTTAGTGAGAATGCAAATTCTCCAATCCTCCAAGACCAAAGCCTTGGTAGCTAATCAAGGGAATCAAGGTGGTAAAATTTCCAATAAGAAGCAAAAGTAGTGGAAGGCTAAGCCATAAGATGATACACAAAAACCTTCCTCTATGGATCAATCTTCCTCCACACAACAATCCTCTTCACAACAAGGCAAGTCTTTTTCAAAAAACAATAATAAGGGGAACAACTTCAATAAAAGGGAGAAGAAAAAGTGTGCCTATTATAATAAGAATGGTCATGATGAACATGAGTGTAAGGATAAGAAAATTGATCAATTGCTAAATGTAATGAGGAAACATAAAGTTGATGTACCAAATGCCTATAAGGATAAGGGATCTTCAACCACTTCAAAAGGTAAGGGATAAGCTTTGGTAGCAAGTACAAACAATTTTGTGGAATAGGTTCTTGATTCAGGAGCTACACATCATATGGGTACTTCAAGGGAGCATTTTTCCTCTTTGAAACCATCACAAGTACCTTACATCTATGTGGGAAATGACACACAAGTGGAAGTTGAAGGAAAATGGAATGTTGAGTTAGACAATGGAATATTCAAGGATGTTCTTCATGTTCCAAACCTTAGCAACAACCTTCTTTCAATCTACCAAATAAATCACTATGAATGTGGCAACAAAGTGGAGTTCCTTCCTGATTTAGTTATGATGAAAAATCTAAAGGATGATTCTATGGTGGGAATTGGAAAGGCTAATCATGGGACAAGACTTTATTATTTTTCTCATTTTGTGCCTAAGTCCACTTCCCTTGCCTTGTTGACCCACTCAAATTCACAAAGTAAACTATGGCATGAAAGGTTTGGACATCTCAATTACTACTACCTTCAACAACTTAGAAACAAGGATATGGTCATTATTATACCTCAAGTCAAGTATTTAGAGGGTGTATGTACAAGTTGTGAAGTAGGCAAGCATCTCGAATAGAAGTTTGACAAGGGGAAGTTTTCAAGAGCTACTGTTGTTCTTAAATTGGTTCATATAGTGATGTAGTTGGCCCATTTCTAGTACCATCATTTAGAAAGGCTTGCTATGTTATCACCTTCATTGATGAATTTTCATGCTACACTTGGGTCTTCTTTCTTACTCATAAGAGTGAATTTTTTGACAAGTTTATCACCTTCAAAGCTCAAGTTGAGAAGCAATCAGGGAAAGCCATCAAGATTCTATGAACAAATAATGGAAGGGAATATGTGAACTCAAGGCTTATAGACTTTTGTACTCATGAGGATATTGATCTTCAACATTCAATTGCATACACTCCACGACAAAATTGTGTTGCTAAAAGGAAGAATAGAACCCTTAAGGAGATGACCACTTGTATGCTACAACATAAGTCTCTAGATCAAGTTTTTTAGGTAGAAGCCATGTGTTGTGCCAATTACATCCAAAATAGAATTCCCCATAAGGACTTGGATGGAATTATACTTTTTGAGGCTTGGTGTGGAAGAAAACCAAGTGTAAAACACCTTAGATTTTTTGGTTGTCTAGCATGGGCAAGGATACCTCCACAAAAATGGAAGGCATTGGAACCTCAAAGTAAACCGTGTATATTTTTTGGATATCCTAACCACATTAAGGTATACAAATTCATGGATCCAAAGAAACATGAAATCTTCTTTGAAAGGGGTGTTCACTTTGAAGAAACTTGTCCAAGTTTGGCTCCTTCAACTCCTTCTTTCTCTGCCATAGAAAGTGATGATAGTGATGATAGAGACTTGGAAGATGATATTCCTTCAACTTTGACTCATAGGACACCATCTTCATAGGGTCCACAAAAACTTGAGGATATTCCTTCTTCTTCTTCCACTAGACCTCATTGGGCACAAAAAACACTTTATTCAGCATGTTCATTGGCAGGGAATCCTTTAGATACTAGGAGGAAAAGGTCACAACACAAATCATTTCGACATGCATATATTGCCATTGCTTCTGATCCACAATCATTTAAGGAAGCATTAGGGATTCCTAAATGGGACAATGCCATGGAGGAAGAATACAACTCTTTAATGAAAAAAAATACTTGGGACTTAGTTCCTCTTCCTAAGGGAAGAAAGTGGGTTTGGTGTAAGTGGATCTATCAGACCAAGTTTTCAATGTATGGAAGTGTGGATAAGTATAAGGCTAGACTTGTTGCCAAAGGGTTCTCATAGGTTCCTAGTATTGACTATATTGAGACTTTTACACTAGTAGCTAAGATGAACTCCATTCATTTGACACTAGCTATTGCTATAGCTCATGGTTGGGTTTTTTATCAGATGGATGTGAAGAGTGCATTCTTGAATGATGATCTTCTTGAAGACATTTATATGGAGCAGCCATAGGGTTTCATTCAAGATACTACTTTGGTTTACAAGTTGAAAAAGTCTATCTATGGTCTTAAGTAGGCTCCTTGGGCTTGGTATGCCAAGATGGATTCCTTCCTACACTTAGTAGGATTCAACAAGTGTCATTCAAATTCAAATGTCTAAATTCTTCAGTGGGATGACTCACACTTGATACTCATGCTTTATGTAGATGACTTGATCATTACAAGAAGTACTTCATCCATCATTGCTAGTGTTAAGGCTTCTTTGCAAGATAGATTTGCTATGATAGACTTGGGTTTACTTCATCATTTCCTTGGTATTGAGATCATAGAGTCTTTAGCTGGGATCACAATTTCTCAACCAAAGTATAATCTTGATTTACTTTCTCACTTTTGCATGAGTGATTGTAAGCCTGCACCTACTCCCTTTCTTTCAAGTGTTAAGTTAGAGGCCAAGTGTTCCACTCCACTTGTTGATGCTACACTATATAGATAGTTGGTTGGGAGTCTCATCTACTTAACACATACATGCCTTGACATAGCTTTTGTAGTTGGCATAGTTTCTCACTTCATGCAAGAGTCACATGAGCTTCATTGTAAGGCCACCAAATGCATCTTGCACTACATACAGGCTACACATACATATGTGATACACTATGTAGTAAGTACTATACTTCAATTGGTTTGATATACAGACTTAGACTATGCAGGGGATCTTGATTCTTGCAAGTCTACTTCAAGTTACATGTTTCATCTTAGTTTTGGCCCCATTTGTTGGCAGAGTAAGAAGCAAAATACTATTGCTCTTTATTCAACCGAGGCTAAGTATTGAGGAGTTGTCACTACGGCTACAAAAGTTATTTGGTTACAATATATTCTAAAAGATTTTGGATTTGACATACCTAAATCCATAGTCATTCATTCTGATAATTCGAGTGCTATTGAGATCTCAAAACATCCAGTTTAGCATCAGTGTACCAAACACATTGAGGTTCATATGCACTACATCAGAGATTTGATACATGTGCAGGTCATTGCATTATAGTATTGTCCTATAGCAGTGCAAGTTGCTGATATCTTCACCAAACCCTCTAGTGAGGTCAAGTATCTTCATTTGTGAGATCTCTTGGGGGTGCATGATATTCCACTAGGGGGGTCACATAACTTTTCTCTTCTTTATTGTACTTATCTCTCTTTGTGGGTGAGGGTTTTTTCCCACTTTCTCTATTTTTAAAGGGATTGCATTGCATTACATAGCATTTTCTTTAGAGCATTGCATTTGTAAAATGGATACCTAACATGGCCTAGTAACTGGGACCCCTCATGCATTTTTCATCATAGCTTTTGTGAGCTTAAGTGCATTCCCTTGAGTTTCACTTAAGGGGGGGGTGTTAGCATAAATAATTAATTATTATTACACTTTACTTAAGTTTACTTAGGTTAAATATAATATTTTATTAGTTATCATATAGACACCTAGAAGTATGTGTAGTCATATGAGTTGTCTTGATGACAACATAGGAGTTTGCATATTCATCTCAGTTGTCATGTAGACAACATAGTTGTTCGCACTTCAATTGAGCACATGGTGTCTACAACATCTCTTTACGAGATATACCTATGTAAGCTTATTCTCTCATTATTGCGCAAACTCCTATGCTCAATGGAGGATAATCTACTCTTGGTGGACATGTGCTTAGTTATAAGGCTTATCACTTTGTTGACTCCTAGTCATTCTAGATGCCTTTATATAGAGGAACCGCTAGTGTGTATTCAATATGATATTCATTCTCATTATTGTTATTATGATCATCCATTATTGGTCCATATTGTGCTAGTGCTTGAGCTGCTTGATCTTGGTGTTTTTTTCCCTAAGGCTAATTCTTATAGTTCCATGCTTGACATGGAGGTTGATATTTTTATGAGGCTCATTGAGGCATGCCACTTTGGATATATGTTTGATATAAAATTGCAATAAAATGAAGTTCAATGCATAAGCCAACTTCTGAAGTCTATTATTGTTTTCCTCATTTTGGGTAATGATTGGCATGTGAAATGTAATTATTATTGTATCTATCACTTTGACATATAGGTCAAAAAAACTAGAATGAAGTTGCAAAATTAATTGGAAGATATTTTTATTTACTATTGATTTGACTAGGTGTAATTGACTTTTAAATTTTGAGTAAACTTTTTAACCTATGTGGCAAGTTTATGGAAATTTAGTCTTCCTATGAGAATGCAAAAGGGTATGAGTAGATCCTTCTTTTATTTGTTTTCAAGAATATTTTGTGTTTGTGCTATCTATATGTCATGATACACCTTGTGTGGCTCCTATTTTATAGGAAATTGTTGACACATTTATCTCAATCAATCTGATCAATGAAGGTTGATTGATGATTTGGTCATCTTGAGTGTTTGTTTGGACTCCTAGTTGATATGTTTTTGACATAAACCTATTCATTATGTCTTTGACTTTGACCATTTGGTCGATTTGTCTAGTTGGGATTTGGGTTTTATTACCTATTGATGCAGAACTTTGAGTCAATGTTATTTCACAAACTTGACTATGGGGCCTTTATGTCATTCTTTTACTTATCATATTGATTAGATATATATCATTAATTTTGAGCTAACTGATGTATTACAATATAAATGCATTTGGATGTTAGATTCTACAAGTGTTTGTACACATAATGATGATTAAATATTGATGAGTATATTGATGATGCTATATGTGGATGTTGTTATATTTCATGATGATTTAATTGATGAGGATATACATGTAATGTAATTGCATTACCTAATTAGGTTCTTATGTGTAGTGGCCTTTGATGTGGAAACTTACTCACCTATAAACACCACATGTTAGGTGGTATATACACATGATTATCTATGTTACTCATGACCTAGATGTGAAAAATATTGACTCTTGAAATTGAAATTTGTAAGGAAACTTGGCAATAAAGAAATATAACCGTTTCCACATAACCCATAATAGATCTGAAATAATCACGGAATTAAAATCCACATGCAAGAGAATAGACAACATACCCACAAAATTGTGACACAAGATATACCCTGGGAAACCCTCATTGAGGGAAAAACCCAGCCTCCAAAAGCATCCATCACCATGTATTATTCAGCAAAAAATACCATTGCCATACAACCATGGAAGCCTTCATGGCCATAGCCACATCCGAGCAAACTATGTGAACAAGCATGAATCCACACATCCCATGCCATGCTTTCAACCTTCACAAATGCTCTCCTTGGCTAACCTGTCAAGCCTTGTCCCACTCGACTCTTGCCTTTTGTCTTCTCTTTGTCACTCTACAACAACTACCCTTGTGGATGCTTATATAGTAGCAAGTCCCACAAAACCACCAAGTGGTATTACATAAACCATGTGCTACCTAACCCACTGACCCCACATTTAATATTGGGCATTTAATTCTTTTCTCCAATATTAAATAATTACATGAAATATTTTCACAATGTTACAATACAACTCATCAAGAATATTCCATGGGAATCTTTACATGTTGCACGTCCATCTAGGCACAACATTATATAATAAAATAAAATAATAAAATAACAATATTATGCAATGTGTGCAACACCCATTATCTCAACAATCTCCCACTTGTTGTATACATTGCATAGGGTCAATCTGTAGCCACATAAATGAACAAGGGAACAATCCCTCCCAGCACATCCACCATCATGGATCAAAATACACCAAGTGCTCCATCCTAGTACCCACAACAAAATCAAAGTATCCAGCATCTCAAACATGAATGATCTCACCTCCTATTATGCCACTCCCACTGGACATACATAGAAGCCATTCAAAGAGAAAAACCACCCAACCTATCGCATTAGAAGATCATAAAATCCTGTACCAACTGAAATTCCAAGCACAAAAACTTGATCCAAAGGTAATCACATGTATCCGTAGTTGTCAAAATATCCATAGCTGAAATAGCACCCACAGCAAGTGCCAAACCCATCCAACTATCCATACCTCAAAGGTATAACAAGTGAATCTCATATCACTGACATATCCAATTTGCAACCTGCAATCATAAGCCTCAAGAGCAATACCTGCCACATATATACCAAGAAGCTCCCACTGCAAAAGATAATGTCAAATCTATAAACAATCCACTCAACACATCTCAAACAAGTGAATCCATGTAGTATCAAGGACATCCACAATACATAAACTGATATCCTGCAAAAAAAATTCTCATAATAAGTCTCCAATAGTCTCCAAGTTCTCCACAACCAACAAAGGAAAGAAATAATGGAATAACCATGTCATCTCTCACATGACATGCCTGAGCACAAACCAGTGATCACAATCTCTAACCAATCTCAAATCCAATGTAGGCAAAATCGAACATCCAAGAAGATAACCAAGACCGGAAAAACCATGCAAATCATAACCTGTATCATGTCCTTCTACACACACCTCTAGATGTAAACTGTGCAAGTATGATCTCCTCCATAAAACCCCAACAAGAAGCCTCAACAACACCCAAACCATACCATATAACTAATCATGGATGTAAGCCTCTCACAAGAAGATCAAACTCAATAAACCCATTCCTAAAATAAGGAATAACCATTCCTAATCCAAGGAAAATGCCCAATATAAAACCATCTCCCAAACTCAACCAGCATAACAACATATGCAAATGGAGATAACTAATGCTAAACCATCTCTCAAATGAACCCTTCAGAACTAACTCATGTACCATAGCTCAAGATCCATATCCATGAAAGACAAGCATAAATATAATGCAACTGAGAGAAACAATGGGCTATACCTCTCAAGTAGCAAACCGCCGAGTAGACCACGAGTGGGGAATGAGAATGCTCATCAAGATACCTAAGCCTCTAACCAAGACTCATCTAAGAACAATCTCCTCTCAAGTCCATATTAGGTGATTGCCCCTCGGACTTCCTATTGAAACCATCAATCGTCCCAACAAATACTTCTCTAATCCAAGAGAAATCAACGTCACCACCGTCTCTAAGTATCCATGAGCACCTATAACCAATCAATCCATGCCAACTCCAAATGCAACATAGCAATATCATGAAGTATCCAGCTTATGATCAGTGTACTCAATACCAAGAAACTAAACCAAGATCAATGTCAAAGTTCCAACCATGGCCTCAGGAACATAAACATGACAACATGATCTTACCATCTCAACTAAAGAGATAACATGCTCCATATGAACACACCATAACATGTCACAACTCTAAATGCGTATCAAGAGTATACCATGACATAATAATGAAATCATCCTCATACCAGGGATAACATGCCAAATAAAAAATATAAACCACACCTTTGCTAAGAACCCTGTGAGTCCTCAAGATGCAACCATCTCCACACACCATGAAGAAAACCATCTCAATATATCAGGAAGAACCATCTCCACATACCATGAAGATAACCAAGAACTCCATGAGTCCTCAAGATCTAACCATCTTCAAACACCATGAAGATAACAAGTGCACCATGCAAATGTCAAAGATGCTTCTGCAACAACAAGATCTAAGACAAACCTCCAACATCTAAAAACACTCAATAAACAAATCAATGTCAACAACTCCCACTCAACTATGGTACCAAGTCACCTATGGCATCATAAAATTCATCTCCTATATGAAGATCCAAATCAAACCAGGAACTAATCCTGCACTGTCACCCCATCACTGTCACAAGCTCCCACTAAATCGTGTATCCAAGCTATCCATGACATCATGATGAAAACCCATCCTCTAACCATGAGAATCAACCAAGGCATCAAACTATCAAAGTACTCAAAGTACACATCATGAGTTCCTCAAAAGAAACTAAATAACCATGATCCTCAACCAAGAAGATATACCACCATAACTAAATCAGAAATCCAAGCTAATGAACATCAAAGATGTACCTGTATATCCAATCATGTCATGCCAAAAATCCATGACACCATGATCACATCCATGAACCGAGCATCTAGCTCTTAATATGTCCAACCTATCAGCATAGTCAACCACAATTCTCCACCATGACTGTCCCTGGTAGCAACATCTCATCCCTTCTACATGAAGAAAATAGTAAATCATGTGACTTAGGGCATAAACAACCCAAATCCAAGCCACCAATCTAAATATGCATCAATAATGAAAGATCAATGGGCAAAGACAACCCATAACCAAGCTATAAATGCAACCTGTAAGTATAGACCGCTTACAACACTGCACAACTTGTAGACCCAACAAGTCATCATGCATATCCAAACCAAACACTAATAACCATATCATCATGAGACCAATCTAAAATATGAACTGAGTATACAATGACATCAAATCTTAAATCTCCAATGCCATAAACTCACAATGTTACCATAGTCAAAATATATTAATAAACTGTTACAATCAATATATCACCAAATAAATTATGCCAAACCTATACCAAATCTGAACCAATGTGTAGAGCTCTCCAAGAGCTTTCCGTTGACTACTCGAAGTCCAAAATCCGACTCCGTATGCCCAAGTTATGCCCTAATCCGTGCTCAAAATAAATAACATCTGACTTTAGGGCTCTGAAAACTTGACAAAATTTTAAAATCACAGAACCAAACCTACACCATGTTTTAGTGCTCTGAATTATCTTTCCAACGCCTATAAGAACTCTGAAATCCAATATTTTGAGAGAAAGTTATGGCCGTTTTACTAAGACAGTCTTTTTACCATTTTCTGTACGATTTTTCATTTTTAAATTTTTTCAGTGACGAAAATTCCGACGAGATTAAATTTGACGGCCATGATGGGCTGAAACTAAAAAAATCTTTCATTTCCTCTGAACATGGCCAAACTAGGGCATATTATATATCAAAATTTATGGAAATGTCGACCTGGATTCAATGGTGAGGTCTGTTTTGACCTAGGAGGTCATTTATGCAAGCTACCCCCCAAAATCCTCATTTAAATGAAACATCCAAAAAAATTCTTTTCTCCAACAATTTCACATGCCCAAATCTTTTAACATCCCATCATAACAGCAAATCCAAAACCCTCAGACCTGCAATAAATCATTCATATATCTTGCCCTTTTCTTTTATCCTCTCATGCATTCCCATGGATTCAATTTAGGGTTACAATATTAAAACCATAGCTCTGATACCACTTGTAAGGAAACTTGGCAATAAAGAAATACAACCGTTTCCACATAACCCATAATAGATCTGAAATAATCACGGAATTAAAATCCACATGCAAGAGAATAGACAACATACCCACAAAATTGTGACACAAGATATACCCTGGGAAACCCTCATTGAGGGAAAAACCCAGCCTCCAAAAGCATCCATCACCATGTATTATTCAGCAAAAAATACCATTTCCATACAACCATGGAAGCCTTCATGGCCATAGCCACAATCGAGCAAACTATGTGAACAAGCATGAATCCACACATCCCATGCCATGCTTTCAACCTTCACAAATGCTCTCCTTGGCTAACCTGTCAAGCCTTATCCCGCTCGACTCTTGCCTTTTGTCTTCTCCTTGTCACTCTACAAAAACTACCCTTGTGGCTGCTTATATAGTAGCAAATCCCACAAAACTACCAAGTGGTATTACATAAACCATGTGCTACCTAACTCACTAACCCCACATTTAATATTGTGCATTTAATTCTTTTCCCCAATATTAAATAATTACATGAAATATTTTCACAATGTTACAATACAACTCATCAATAATAGTTCATGGGAATCTTTACATGTTGCACGTCCATCTAGGCACAACATTATATAATAAAATAACAATATTATGCAATGTGTGCAACACCCATTATCTCAACAAAATTGATCTCATCAAAATTTAAGCTACTAATATTTTGAATGAGCTAAAAATATTTTGAGTTCATACGTATGAGTATGATAGGAAGTGGATATGAAGTACCTAACAAAATGATAACATGCATGTGATGTCACAGTATGATAAATAAGCACTGGTATGTGTTTGATATAATGTGATTTTATGGTAATATGCTTTACTTTTAGAATCATTGAGATAAGGAAGCAATGTTGAAATCTAATTGAAAAGATCATTGTTGAAGAAGGGAGATTGAAGGGAGATTATTGATAAAGAATGTTTTCAAACATTTTTTTGTCACTAATGTCAAACCTACTATTTACTGGAATGAAAATTGCTTATAAGATCCAAGTACTATCACTTAGTTGATTGATGAAGAGGATTTAATCAATAAGATGTAACAAAAACACCTAAGGGAAAGGTTGAGTTATGGTTTTGTAATGAAGTACAAGGATCAGTTAAGATAATGGTAAAATGATATATTGACAATACACTTGAAGATACATAGATTGGCTAAACTTAGAAACTCTAGAAGAATAAGTGGTAATAAAGCTATCTGCAAAGCTTGACTAAATTCATTAGTGGGTGCCAAGCAAGCTAGTTCATGTCAAGCAGATTATCAGTAAGTGTCGAGTGAAATAGAAGGTGTTAAGCAAGTTTAGCTACCGAGCTAGATAAAATGTAATAGGTACTGAGGATCAAAAAAACTTAGTTAATGCCAAGTGAATCCATAGTAGGTGTTGAGTAGCACGGCATGTGCTGAGCATCATAAAGTCAATAGTGTTGAGTTGATGTATTATTTGAAAAGTCAAAGATTCACTACATTTGAGCCAACAAGTTTGTTACCTTGAAGTTTTTGAACTAGAGGGAAGATAATAATGTTGAGCTAGTGGCACAGAATTCTAGGTTAACTATTTTTAGGTGAATACAAGTGGATTCTACATGATGTTTCTAGAAGAAATAAGATAAGGGGTAGATACATCGTATCTTGCCTAATCCATTCAAACCCAAAATAAAAGTGGGAAGATTTGAGTGAGAAAACTATTCCAAACTCCTATTTAAGGAGTTACAAGTCAAGAAGCAAAGGGGTTGGAGAGAGAGAGCGTGTGGTGTCAAGGAGAAGGCATCGAGAGGGATGAATAGAGTGTAGAGACTCTACTTTGATAGGTGACCACAAAGGTGATTGCATTGGTACAACAAGCATGGTGACTCAAGGAGATAAAGCTTGAAAGGAGGAAAAGCTATCAAAGCTATAGAGAATAAAATCCAAGCAAATTTGTGAACTAAATTGAGATCTAGAATCTACAAGTTATGTTGTGAGTTATATCAGATCAAAAGCCCTTATTGTTACTCTCTAGCAATTGTATCCATTAGGGAAAAAAACCTATGGACTTAGGTTGTTTTAATAGCAATTTTGTAAATCCTTTAATAGGGTGACATTCTAAGTGAATGTTCTAAAGTCCTTTAACCAAGCCCAATTCTAACAGGGTGGTTGAAATTCCTTAACGGATCACATTTAACAGTGTGTTTTGTAGCCTTTAACAGGGCAGTCCTTTCAAAGGGCATCACTTCAGAAGAGTGAGAAAGGAGTAACATGTTACTGGTGGTTCTTCCCAAATTGGGTTTTCATGTAAATCACTATGTTATATGTTGATCTTTCATGTCTTATTATTGTATGTTATTTTATTAGTAACTTGCTAAGAAGAATATTTAGCTTGGATGCATGGTTAGTTTAAATGGACTCACTATACTTAGTAAAAAAGTTTTATTAGGATATTTGGACTTTGAATAACTGATTCACCCTCCCTCTCAGTTATTATAAATCATTTCTAACAATTGGTATTAGAGCCATCTGCTCATTTGGTGTAAAGGTACAAGAAGTAGAAAGATCAAGATGTCCAAAAGAGAAGTTCCCAAACTAAATAGAGATAACTTCGCTGCATGGAAAAGTTTAATGAAGCTCCATCTTGGATCAATAGGTGATCATGTAGAAACCTCAATTAAAGTGGAACATGTTGATCCAACATGTGTTCCTACTATAGAATATATGCAGAAAAAGGAGCACAATCAAGTAATTTTGGAGATTACTTCCGCTCTCAGCTATGCTAAATTTGATGACATCAAGGGATGTACCTTTGCATTCAAGATGTGGAAAAACTTATCAAATATTTATGGAGGAGATCAAAATGTCCAAAGAGAAAAAAGAGAAAGCCTCAAAGGAAATTTTGATGACATGAGAATGGAGGAAAGTGAGAACATTGCTCAATATGCCTCTAGAATAAAGGAAGTAGTAAGTGCAATAAGAAGTTTGGGTGGTCATTTAGATGATGAAACTATTATTAGCAAAGTCTTAAGAAACTTGCTTCCCATCTATGTTATTAGAGTATCATCCATCCAAGAGTTGAGATGCATACTAGGAAACAAACTAACTCTTGAAAGTATAGTGGAAAGACTTACTGCATTTGAGTTATCCAACTTTGATAACTACAAACTTGAGAATCTTGAATCTGCTTTCAAGGCCAAGCTATTGTTGAAAGAAACTAAAGAGGTGAAACCAAATCAGAAGAAAAGAAAGATAAAATATGCATCTAATGACAACAACACAGTTGAAGAAGATGTGAAACAATTGGAAGCATTGTTGGCCAAAAGATTTCACAGAGGCAAAGGTAAATTCAAAGGTAAACTACCCATCATTTGTTTTAATTGCAATGAAGTAGGAAATATTGCTAAAAGATGCACATAGAAAAAGAACTATAGAGAAGGCAATAAGTGTTAGAGTAAATAATTAATAATTAATTATTTATTCTATTTTACTTAAGCTTACTTAGGTAAATGCATTTCATTTATTTATTAGTTGTAGTCTGGGAGTTTGTTCCTTCCTAAGTCATACTTATCCTCTCACATTGTTTGAGGACTTTCTACCTTATGTGGATGTATGCTTAGTTGACACACTTATCTCCTAGCATCTTCTAGCTTCTTATAGGAGATTCTTGGAGCTTTTTATATTCAAGCTCCCTCATTGTATTTTCACAACACATATAACATAATTGCATATTGTAAATACATTTTTTCTTGTGTTGCAATATCTTCCTCTCTCTCATGTCCATTTAGGGTTTTTTCATTGCTCCACGCTCTTCCTTCCTTGGCTTCTCTTTGATAGGTTTTTGCATGTAGGTAATCTTGTGCATCTTCAGAGTTGGATTTCATCAACTCCAACATGGTATCAGAGCCTTCCTGCTGCTGCTTTGTTGAAAATTTTTTGAAGCCATGATTTGGAGTCACAAACCCTAGTTTGTTTGTGCATTTTTCTTCAAATTAGGGGAACAACAAATTTTTGGAGCACATTGGGTCCAAACAGACACTGCCATTGGATTTAGAAGGTACTTTTCAACTAGGATCCATATAAAATTTGTCAATTTTGGAGACAGGGCTCTAGAAGGAAATTTTTTTTTAGTTCTAGGGCTTTCCATACGACTGTACGGACAATTTTGGCATAAAAAAATTAAAATATATATATATATAAAAGGGCACTTTGCTAGCGCACTACCAGGCAGCCACCATCGCACCACCCAATGGCCACCTGTACCACACCCATGCCCCTACAACGCCAGCAGTGCCTCCTATGCAGAACTCAGCCTTTGGCCAGTCTCCACCTGAGTTGTGCCCCATGTTTGCTTAGCTCGACCACCACCCATAGGCTACCCAATCGCCACTACAGCCAACACCTCCTCCTCTTTTCTAATCCTAGCCGGTGGATCTTCACTCTACACATTGTAGCCTAGTTAGCAACACTAGGGGTGACATGTGGCCTGGGTGCCACATGGCACATTGCCACGTGGACCTTGCCACATTATCCGCCTACCACATGGCTGCCAAGTGGCATCTATTTTTTTTGCAACAACTGTTGGGCCGTCAATTTTTTGCTCATAAAATGATGACATCAACATTGCATCATCAGCCCTTGCACCTCTCCTAGGTCCTTTTTGACCTACCTTCAATTTTTTGACCATAACTTGAGCATACGGAGGTATTTTTCTGATCCAAAAGAAGCGCCAAAAAGTTGGTTCCAAGATGGAGATATTAGTGTAGGTATTTTTAGGTTTTGATACATTTTTGTTGCCTATTTTTTAGTTAAAGTCTAAAGTTATGTTTTTGACTCTGGCATGCATATCTTTTGCATCCCATATTAGTTGTTTAAAAATGTTATATTTTTGGAAAGCTGGTTTTGTCACCTTTTCAAAAATATAATTTTTTTCCTTAGATTTTGGTCCATGCTCTTTCTATCATATTTTTGGCATTTTTTCTATATGGTGGATATCTTGAGTGTTTTAGGCTTCAGGATCATTTTCTTGGCATGGTCTCTTTTGTTTTAGGTTATCCTATCTTTTGAGTAATATTTTTCCTTATTTTGATCATTGTAGACATCATTTGCAAGCACTTTTGTATACACACTGAGATAAAGTGTCACTCTTGCATTTCGAGGGTCATGAACGTTGTTTTGAGTTAGTTGTACATGCACTATTTTTATAAAGCACCATGGGGGGATAGTTGTTTGTTATTTTAGGCATTCTTTCTTTGTCAAGTGAGTGTCCCTTCCATGACATTAGCCCCATGCAATGTCATTGTGACCATTTCTTTATGTGTTGGTACCTCTTTCCCTCTCTCATCATTCTTCATTCATCTGCAAGAGACTTTGGCCCACCTTTTCAGTTTCCTATCATCTCACCTCATCTGCATTAAGGGGGGGTTATGTTGTTGTTCTAATGCATCCTTGGTTCGATGGTTCATTAGTGTGACTTATGTATTCAGTGGTTGATCCTATATACAAGGTGATTGCAGTGGTTGGCTACCTATGCATTTCGGTGAGATGGATCATCTATCATATAGACACGCTTGGTTCGTGCCTTTTTCTTCCATGGAGGTTCTTCAGATCAGAAATTTTCTTCTTGATAGAAAATTTGCAGCTCTTCATGCTTCAGTGATGCTCTTCATGATCATTCCTTGTTCCTATTTTTAGGGGACATTCCCTAATTGGAGGCTTGTTCAATTCTTCGCTAGGTTACATCTTTTGGGGGGAGGGCTTTTCCCACATGGTTTTCTCTCTTTCCCCATTTACAAAGGTTGCATCTCTTTTCTTTGTACATGGGTACCTAACATGGCCTTGTTGCCGAGACCCATTTTGTATTCCTGCATTTGTTAGTTTTGTGAGCTTAAGGCATTTTCCTAAGTTGCACTTAAGGGGAGGTGTTAGAGTAAATAATTAATTATTAATTATTTATTCTATTTTACTTAAGCTTACTTAGGTAAATGCATTTCATTTATTTATTAGTTGTAGTCTGAGAATTTTTTCTCTCCTAAGTCATACTTATCCTCTCACATTGTTCAAGGACTTTCCACCTTATGTAGATGTATGCTTAGTTGTCACACTTATCTCCTAGCATCTTCTAGCTTCTTCTAGGAGATTTTTGGAGCTCTTTATATTCGAGCTCCCTAATTGTAATTTCACAACACGTATCTCATAATTGCATATTGTAAATACATTTTTTTTTGTGTTACAATATCTTCCTCTCTCTCATGTCCATTTAGACTTTTTCCCTTGCTCCACACTCTTCCTTCCTTGGCTTCTCTTTGATATGTTTTCACATGCAGGTGAACTTGGGCCTCTTCAGAGTTGGATTTCATCAACTCCAACAACAAGTACAAAAATAGAAGAGAAGATGATAATAGAGATTACAAAGACAAAGGCAAAAAGTGCTACATTGTTGAAGAAAAGAATTCTAATAAAAATGATAATGAGGTAGTCTATGTAGCCATGAAGGATGAGTCAAATGAAGATGAGGAAACAACACTAGTAACCTATGTAAACAAGAATGATAGGTGGATTATAAATAGTGGGTTTTCACATCACATGACAGGAGACAAAGTAAGTTTATTACCTTTACTCAGTATGATGGAAATAGTGTTAGATTTGAAAATGATGCTCCATGTCTAATCAAAGGAAAAGGTTCCATTGAGGTTATAGAGAAAAATTTATGTGATAATACATATTATGTTGAAGGATTGATCTACAATCTTTGAGTGTGTCACAGTTAAGCAATGTAGGATGCAAAGTAGAATTTGGAAACAAAACTACCAAAATTTATGACACTAATGGAAATCTGATAGGAAAAGGAGACCAAACTAAGAGTAATTTTTTTTACCTAGATATGGAGGATGTTGCCTATCTTATTGTAAGATTTGATAATGTGTGGCTATGGATAAAAGGCTATGTCATGTCAAATTTGATAATCTAATTAGCATCAGCAAAATGAAGAAAGTCAGAGGTTTGCCTAAACTAAAAAATCCTGACAGCACAATGTGAAAATAGTGTCAGCTAGGGAAGATGACCAAGTCAAGTTTTGAAAGTAAAACCTACACTTCCAAAGAAGTACTAGAGTTAGTCTATATTGATTTATGTGGCCCAATAGAAGTGCAAAGCTACAAAGGAGACAAATATATAATGTTATTTGTTGATGATTACTCTAGGATGATAATAGTCATGTTCTTAAAGAAAAATTCTGATGCATTTCAAATGTTTAAGTAGTACTTGGCTAGGGTTGAGAAATAAACATGGAAAAGTCTAAAGTGCCTAAGATCAGACAGAGGAGGAGAGTTCACATCAAAAGAATTTGAGACATTTTGCAATGATAAAGGAATTAAGAGACAAACATCAACACCTAGAATTTCCCTACAAAATGAAATTACTAAGAGGAGGAATATATCAATGATGAACTGTGCTAGAACATTAATGATGGAGAAGAATGTTTCTCTAAAGTACTAGAGAATCTGTAAGTACAACTATCTACACCCTAAATCAAGTACAAATCAAGAAAGATACAAATGCAACACCTTTTGAATTATTTTATGGTCACTCACCCAATGCAAAACATTCCAAAGTGTTTGATTGTAAGTGCTATATTCTTAAAGATACTAGAAATGACAAGTTTGATGCAAAGAGTGATGAAGGTATATTCCTTAGATACTCCACTAGAAGTAAAGCATATAAGTGTTTAAAATACCAACACTAACAAAATTGTGGAGAGTGCAAATGTAAACTTTTATGAGCATGCAGTAGAGTCCATTAAGAAACTAGAAGAGTATAGATCTTTTGTATACGTCTATAAAGGAATGCCTACTAAAGAAGAAGCTACCAATCAAGTTGGGAATGAGCAACATGTTTTAGTATCTGTTGAGTCACAACTAGTGAATATCAAGTTGCATTCATAAGTTGAGTTGCAAAATGAAGAAAATGCACATTCTAATTCTAAAATTAGTACACATGAAAGAGATATTAAGCTACCTAAAAGAGATGTGCACAATGACTTTGAAATTGAAAGACAAAACATGGAAACAAGGATAGAACTAAGGCTATCCAAGTATGCGAGAAGACATCACCCTATTAAACAAATCATTGGTGATAAGGAATCCAAACCAATGACAAGGAACAAACTAAGAAATGAATCATGTCTATTGAGCAAGATTGAACCCAAACAGTGAAAGATGCACTACAAGATGATGCTTGGTGTATATCTATGGAAGAAGAGATTGAGAAAATAGAGAAAAATAAAACTTGGACATTAGTTCCAAGACCAGCTAATAAAAATGTGATTGGTACCAAGTGGGTATTTAGGAACAAGCTAGATGAGAATGGTGAGATCATAAGAAACAAGGCCAGATTAGTCTGTAAAGGTTATGCACAAGAGGAAGGATTGGACTATGGGGAAACATTTGCCCTTGTTACAAGAATGGAAGTAGTAAGAACTTTACTTGCATGTGCTTCTTACAAAGGTTTTAAAGTCTTCCAAATGGATGTAAAGTTTGCTTTTCTGAATGGTATATTAGAAGAGGAAGTCTTCATTGAACAACTAGAGGGATTTGTTGATGACAACAACAAGGATATGGTTTGCAAACTACATAAAACACTCTATGGTTTGAAACAAGAACCTAGAGCTTGGTATGAGAGACTTCACAAATATCTTGTGAAGATAGAATTTGAGAGAATAGATGACAACAACAACTTGTATATCAAGATAGAAAAAGGTAAAGACATTCTGATATCTGAAATCTTTGTTGATATAATATTTGGAGAAAAAGATGCACTATGTAAAGATTTTGTTGATCAAATGAAACATGAGTTTGAAATGTCAATGTTAGAAGAAATCAAATTATTTATTGGATTGCAAGTACATCAACTAAAATATGGCATATTTATGATTGAATCAAAATATATCAAGGAGATACTTAAAAAATTTGGCTTAGAGGATTCAAAACTAGTCAGTACACCAATGGTAATAGGACATAAGTTATCCAAGAATGATGAGTCAGCTAAAGCAAATCAGACAATGTATAGATCAATGATTGGAAAGTTATAGTATGTTGTACACAGTAGATCAGACATTGCATTATCTATTGGAAACCCAAGAGAAAATCATCTTATGGTAGTAAAAAGAATAATGAGGTACCTAAAAGGAACATATAACTTTAGCTTATACTACAAGAGGACTGAAAAGTTTGAGTTGAATGCCTACACTGATGTAGATTGGGGAGGTAATATTGATTATATAAAAAGTACCAGTGGAGGAGCACTCTTCTTAGGTAAAAGATTAGTCACTTGGACTAGCAAAAAGAAAAGTTGTACCTCATAGTTCATAGCTAAAACTGAATATGTTGCTACTGTTATCAATTGCACCAATATTGTATGGATCAAGAACCTATTGGAAGGTATGAAGCAAGAGATAATTGAACCTGTGATACTCTATTATGATAACAGAAGTGCCATCAAAATATCAAAGAATCATGTGATGCATGCTAAAACAAAGCACATTGAAATTAAGTATCACTATGTAAGAGAACTAGTGGAAGACAAACAAGTGAAGATGGAATATGTCAGCTCAAGGGAAAAAATTGCTGACATCTTCACAAAACCATTACCTAAAGATGCATTTGAGTATCTTAGAGGTAAGTTAGGGGTGATACCCCTATCCAAGGTTGTTTAAGTGACAAGTAAGATTGCCCTGCATCAAATGAGTTGATTGCTGAAATGATATAAGTTGATGTAGAGGATACTTACTTTAGGTTTTTTCTAAAGTAATTAAAAAGCTAAAATTCCAAATAAGTCACAGGCAAGATGACAGAGGGATAAATTGGAGTTCCTACAAATGCTACACTTGCATGATAAGATGCTAAAATAATATGTCTTTGGCATTGTTGCCAAAGAGGGAGAAATAGCAAAAATTGATCAAATCTATGGGATCAAATGGGTAAAGGGAGAAATAGAAGAAAGAAAAGAGAAAGGAAATAGCAACTAAGAGGGAGAAAATTTCATGAGCCCAAATTTAAGGATATATGAATATTCGAATAACATATTATACAATGATAATAATTAAGAATAATAATATTATAATTCATTATAATAGTGATATATTTGACAATATAAAACAATATATAAGATTATAGCATAATTGTAACGTAAAATATTATATTAAATAACAAATAAATAATTTGATTATAAATGATATCAAACACTAATAATAATTTTATAACGTACCCACATGGGATAATATTATAATATAATTGAGAATTACATATTATTATAAATAATATATAAAGAAATATACTACGTAATAGTATTATGAATAATGATATTATAATAAATAATGATATTATAATAATTAAAATATGATTTAATATAGAAACACTATTAATACAAAGTATTATAACATAATAATATATATAGTTGATATATTATTAAAATAATATATGTTAGTATACATAATGATATTAATTAATTTAACTAAGTTTATTAATGTAAATATATAATTAATTATATTATCATTAATATGATTAATATTAATGAAAGGACATGACTATTTGAAATGTACATATATATATATATATATATATATATATATATATATATATATATATATATATATATATATCAAATATCGAGAGGGGTATCATATCAAATATAATAAAATTGTATACAGATAGGAGTAAATTAACTAATGTCCTAAAATGGTTCATTACAAATGGTATCAAAGCAGGTTTTTCCTGCCATCCTGTGAAAAATATATTGTGTAAAAAGAATTACAATTGTGCCTACATAAAAGAAGAGAAGTGAGATGGATTGAATAGAAGGAAATACTTGATAAATGTGGAAGATAATAAGACATTGATATAAACTAAAAATCAAAATAGCCATTGACATCAGCCAACAATTGGAAAAAAAGACTTTTTCAACAATTGAATGTCACTAAGAAAAAGAGAAGATGGAAGACTCCATTGAGTATGTCTGATAAAATTACTCAATATGAACCATTTGACATTCTGCAATCCATTACTATTCACTATAGAGATGGAGAGATGACTAGAAATGATTATAGATGAAAGCATTTTAAATAACTCAAGTGGAATCAATTCTATCTAACAAATCAAATAATGGAGCAACGATGAGATTGTTGGAAATAATCAAGACTAACAAGGTTACTGAGAGGGGAGGGATGAATCAGTAACTCTAAAAATTTAATTTAGTTCTACATAATAATATTTTTACCATTCATCCATCTAATCTACTGTATGCATGAAAAGATAAACATTTGTAACACATGAACACACAGATTTGGTGACCCAGAAACCTTCCAATTAGAAAGTAAAACTAGGGTGGGGATGATGCCCACAAAACTTAAATATTGCAGTATAAAGTTGGTCGGTTAAGGCTTACAATGATCACTTCTGATGATTTTCCCTGTTAGGAGCAAGTAGGATTGCTAGATCCACCTTGTTAAAGGATTTACAAACATACAATAAAGTATGCACTCTTTTAGGAGATTTACAAAAGACTGTCAAGTCTACCCTATTAAAGGATTTACAAATTTATTCACTTGTTAGGATGAAGCAGTGGATCTAGTTACAACTGATTGTTGATAAGATCCCTTGTGCTTTGATCACCTGATGTGATGGATATAGCTTTTCTGCATCAATTGTTGACCTTACTGTATTTCTCTGTTCTGCTGGTGATTCGCTTTTCTTCTTCTTAAAAATATTGCAATATAACACCAACTATTTTCAACATCTTCATTATTTCAAATGATATATACCATTCCAATATTTACACTGGCAAGGTCGGCCAAACACAAGTGAGCAAATATTACTGAGTCGGCCAAATGGTAGAAAACTCGAGTTCCACAAACTAACTCGGTGACCTTCTGATACTCGACATCCACTATAATACTCTACATCATCATGCACTCGATAAGAGTAGAGGCACGGTCCATACTAATCATTCTAAGTAGCTTGGAATTCGGTAACCATTGGTGACTCAGTGAATATTGTGTCACTCGGTAAAAATTGAATCCATTGATAACCTTCTTTACTTGGTAAACACTGATTCCTTTGTTTACCTTGATCACTCAGTAAAAACTAAGCTCTTTGTTTACCTTGATCACTCGGTAAACACTAAGTTCTGTGTTTACCTTGATCACTCGGTAAACACTAAGTTCTTTGTTTACCTTGATCACTCGATAAAAACTAATTGCTTGGAGAACACTGTCTTTCTCAATAACCACTATGAACTTGGTAAATACTGCTGAACTACCCATATGCTCGGTTTCCAAAGGAATGCTCGGTATCAACTGTTTACCTGTAGAATTTATAAGGTAACCGCTGAATGCTCAGTGTGAACTGTAGACTAAGTGATGAGCTCGGTAAGCATTCAGAATCAAATAAGTGTTGTGACTAATGACAAATATATCATAATTCTAACAATCTCCCCCTTTGGCATTAGTGACAAAAACACTTATGAGCCAAAACTTATATACAATATTTGACATATACAATATCTGACATACTGACAACTGATTCTGCTGAATATTCATGGCTTCCTTAAATATGACTCCCCCATACAATATACACAAGGTATTTATATGAGTTATATGACTTTTATTTATAGTATCTTTTCTTTTGTACATTTATCTCACCAATAACTCTTTCTGAGTATCTCTTTCTCCCCCTTTTTGACAATAATGCCAAAGAATAAAAAAAAATGTATTTACATAGAAAATCCAAAATGTGAGATAAACTCTGAATGTACCTGAAGAATGAGTTGCAGAGTCTTATCCCAATTCTCTTGTAGGATTTTGCATGTGGATAGAGCTATTTGAACTTTTGTAGAGAGTTCAATCACATGGTCTACAACAGAGAAATTATTGTCATGGATCAATGTTTTTGAATGGGAAATGTGCTTCTGCATTGTGTCCATGATGGGAAGGATCATATTTTGAATACTAACAATGTAGATCAGATCCTTGACTTTTCTCTCAACAATTTTGCTTCCTTTTCTGAAAAAAATTTAATCCTGAGGTGATGAGATGAGGTTGAACTGGGGTCAAGCTTCAAGTTTTGTGCGCTTGCCTTCAGATCCTCATCTATCTTATTCAATTGCTCTCTTATTTCCTTAGTATACTCGGTAACATCACAAAGCTTAGCAAAAATAGATGTTACATTATTAAAAGAATTTTTAATATTGGACAAAACTTTGGTTAATTCAATCTGTTTTATTGCTATGTGTTGAGCAATGTGCTCAAGCACCTTATTATCAAACTTCTTTTCTACCTTCTCCATCAACTTTTCTTGACCGGAGGTATCCTCATTGAATTTATGTACAGCCTCTTCTAACTTGATCAAAATGTGTTGAGTAGAATCTACATCAACACCTATAGCCTCTGTAATTATATTTTGGGCATTCTCAATTATTTTATATTCCTTATCCCTTTCAGACCTTAGCTATTTCTGCGTAGCCTTCATCTCAATTAGTTGACTAGCATACCTTATTTCTTCAATGGTAGCATTTTCATAGTCAATCTTTGGAATTACTATCTCAGTGTCTAGGTCAATGTCTTTATGAATTTCCTTTCCAGTGATCATAAGTCTTAATGGTTGCTTTTGTTTGACTTCTATGATGACTGGTTTGACCTTGGGAATAGACACAATAGTAGAGATGGAAGGGCTAGCAGCAAAAATTGGGATGCTTGGGGGTTGAGTACCAATAGGAGTATATACTAGGTCAAAAATTGAAGTACTTGCCAAAAATGGTGATACACTCGGTAATGCAGTATCTGAACTAACTGGGTTTGAAGTAGATGTAGATAATGCTGACAAAATTGTAGAACAAATTGGAATTGACAAAATTATAGAACTTACTGCTATTCTGATTGGTGATGATAGAGCTGAGAAGGCTTGCTCAGTAGCTGAAGAAGAGGAATGCAGCCTGGTAGATGAAGTGGTAGACGCTTCCATTGATGATACCTGGAGCTAAGATGTGGTAGGTGAAGATGATATATCTGATGTAGATGTGACCAAACCTACTGAAGCTGACTCCAACCTTGATGATATCACAGTTTTAGGTGGAGAGTGAGGAAGGGATGCAATAACTGCTGTTGTAATTTTTACTAGATCATCTTCCTCCTTATCTACCTCTTTAGCTTCTTCCTCCTTGTCTTCTTCCTCTTTATCTTCCATCAGTGCATGCAGCTCTCCTGGTGAGATTGTGATGGATGGAGTGCTATCAAGCTCATCATCACTGTTGTTGTCATCATCTTTGATTTCTATTGGGTCTACACTGGGCTTATGTAGATGATAGATGTTTTTTCACATGTTTGTAGCATCATTTACAACATGTTCAATGTCTTTAATCAAAATCAAACAAGTGTGGAATCTTATCATCATTTTACCTTCATGGTTTTTCATTTTAGCTTTTACTTTTGCTCCAGTGAGATTTGGTCGGAGATCCTTCAGAGATTGCTCATAAATATCTTTTACCGTTTGGATGGCTGACTCCCATCTCGGTTGCAATCTCTCTAGTAGTTCTTTTGAGATTTGAGGGGCAATCTGGTCTGGGGAGTATTTCCATTTATCCATCTTGCTGAGTACCAGTTCCTCAATCTACATTTTCTTAGCATCAGTTCTAGTTTCAAATTTCAATGCTTTGAAATTTGTGATTCTAGTTCCTTCCTCCAATTCTTTGAGCCTTTGCTCAAATGAGGGTGCAGGCCTGACTAGTATAGGTTCCTGCTTACCTTTCCTGGTTCTTCTGAAAAACACTGCAGTAGGCTTCTTTTTAGGTTTGGTAACGATTACCTTACCTTTCTTCTTTGGTTGTTCTTTTGCAAATTCTTCTTCTCCTTCTTCTTCTCCTCCTTCTTCTTCTCCTCCTCCTTCTTCTTCACCTTCTTCATCTTCACCTTTTCCCTCAGTGAGCATAAGAGGACCGGTAGAAATTTTCAATTTGGTTATTTTCCTCTTACCCTTACTTATGGACTATGGTAGCTTGATTTCAAGCTCAATTCTGGCCTTAGCTTCATCATAGGTTCCAAAAATTTGTTGCCTAGGGTCTACTGGCTCATTTACCAGTGCTTTTATAATGTCTCTAGCTTCATCAATATTTACCTCATAAGGAAGAGGTTTCACCCATGCAACTCAAGGTCTAACTTCCTGAATGTATACCTTGTCACAGTCAACCATGAAGCACACATCATCTTTGTAGTCCTCAACAAGCTTAGGAGGGATTCTGATTCTGTTATTCATTCTTTCCTTGAAGTCTTCAAAATAATTATCCATAATACTATCAAAAATTTTACCCATTTCTGCTACAAATTCATTTATTTGATACAAAATTGAAATATCTTTTCTCCATACAACTGTACCTTTTGAAGGGAAAAACTTTTGTACATAGAAAAATAAAAAAACTAACAAAGAACCAAATTTACAAGAGTTGGTTTTTGAGGTCCTTATACTGTCCATGGTTTTATTAAGTTGTTTTAGCAGCACATCTGCTAGGTCAAACTCCATGTTTTTCTTCACAACCTTATAGGTTAAATCTACAACCTCACAGGGCACGCTATTCAATCTCCTGGAACTATACATCTTATATGCAATTAAATAAATTCTGAATCTTAGCTCTATATCAGATACATTGTTAGGTTTTAATCCTCTACCATCCCATTCAGCTAGGGTTAACTTCTGAAGTTCATCCCGTCTTAGGGTTTTGGTGGTTTTTAATTTGCTTAACATTGGCAAACCCGTGATCTTATGAATCATTTTCTTTGTTATCAGGACGGGTTGCTCTAACCACATTTGACCATTATGCATACGGCTTAAAATGTATCTTATCCATTTCATTTGAAAGTTCCTTGGTAGGTGAGGGATATGAGTCAAACCTTTGGTTTCTAGATGTTTGAACTCGGGTTTGAGGGTCCCATCCATGCATAACTCAGCTAGGGCATTATCCATATCTAGTGTCCCTATCTCTTGAACAATGCATTTGAAATGAGTACAAATGTCATTTATAAGTAGTACCTTTGGTGGAACTTTTGATTGGGCTCCATGTGGGTTGAGCGATTCAGCTATGGTGGGAACGAGCTTGAAACTAGGTGCTTTCCATTCTAGTCCCTTCACAAGCATTTCAGATCCTCTCTTTGCCTTGCTGCTGTTGGTGCTTGCGGATGACATTGCTACTCAGTGAGTGAATGATTTCATTAAAAAAATTCTTCACTGGAAAATCACTTCAAATTGCTTGAGCTCACTTTTGTGCTCTTGGAGATCTCTTCGCTCTGTATATTCTAAATTCGTGGTGAAAAATGAGATCAAATTTTGCCTTTTTGATGAAAAATTTGCCATTAATGCTCAAGTACGAAGGAAGCTGAGATGACCTAGGGTTTTTCAGATAGTCACTAACTTACTCGGTAAACCTTGCAACTCGGTGAACAAACAAAACCTTTCACATTACCGACCTAGCTCGGTTAAGTCTGAAACCAACCTTGATTGGTAGATGCACCATAGTGAACTATGTCTTGTATCTGAAATACTAATTTTTCATTTGCACTTCTACATTTTGGAACTGCTTTTAGGATATTGCTTGAAGATGTAGTCCCTGGTCTTTCTTGATGAGTCTAATTAAAAATGGTGGAGTCACCCATTTCTTGAGTGACATTACCATCATTTGAACTTTCTGGCTCGGTAGACTTAGGAATCCACTGTTGTCTCATATGTTTTCGAATGTTGTTAGATCTAGCTTTCTTTTCATCTTCAACTCTTCTTATGTTCATGCAATTTTTGGATATATGACCAAGTTTAGTACATGTATAACATCTTATAGTAGTATCTTTCTTCCTTAGATGATGCCTTGCACAGTTTATTCCAATGTGTCCATATTCTCCACAGTAGTGACATCTGCACCAAGTATTGTAGTCCCAACCAAATAATGCATTGACAATTTGTTCTGCTGGATTGAATGATTTAGATCTACATTCAGATGCCTTGTGACCTTTTTTCTTGCATTTTTGACATTTTCCTTCAAACTTTGGTTTTTATTTGCATTCATTTGCTTTGTGACCATGCTGATTGCAATTGTAGCATTTACCATTGAATTTTCCTTTACCATTGCTCCAACATCTGTTAGATGTATGACCTAACTTACCACAGTGATTGCAAGTAGATTTTTGATTCTTTTGGGTACCCTATTTGGAAGATTCACCTTCTTCATTGTATCTAAGGCTTGCTTTACCTTTTTTTCTATGAAGATTCTGCTCATTTGGCATATTTAATTGATCCATATTTGCTTGAGATTTTATCATCCTTTCATTGACTTGTTTTTCAATATTTAAGTCATTTTTCAAACTTTCATTGATTTGTCTTTCAGATCTCATATCACTTTGTAAGCTTGCATTGATTTGTCTTTCAGTGATTAAATCATTTCTCAAACTTTCATTCTCAGATCTTAGATTCATAATTTCTTCATTTGCATCAGATAGTTGCCCTACAAGATCTTCATGCTAAAGGGATTGATTATTTCTTACCTCTAAGTCTTCATTTGCCTTCTTTCTTTGTTCCAAAACTTCACATAGCCTGATGGATTGGATTTCTTGTTCTCTTTTGAGCTTTCTTACTTCTTCCTGCAGAGAACCATTCTTTGCTAGGAGTTCCTTGATTACTTCATTAGCTTCGTTTGAATTGCTTGATGGTAAAAGGTCTTTAATTCTTTCTTCAATATACTGATGATCATTCATTTGTCTTGCAAGTTCCTTCCTTCTTTTCAGAGATTGAGAAAGATGCTCCTTTGCTTCATTGAGTTGAGTCATGGCTATTTTCAGATCTAACTTTTCATTCTCAATAGATTTTTCAAGTCTGGATATCTCCATTGTCCTTGATCTTTGCTCAAGCTGTCAAACTTTATCCTGAGAACCACAAAGCTCTGATACCAATTGTTGGAAATAATCAAGACTAACAAGGTTACTGAGAGGGGAGGGGTGAATCAGTGTAGTGCCTGCCCCTAGTTAACATTTTGTTATCATTGCTGAACTCTTTTAGAGCTAGTTTCATGTTGATGGTTAGTAACATTATTATGAGATTATCAGATATTGTGCTATGGATTCAGTTGATATGTGATAAGATTACTTAGACTCTACATTTCATGTATGTATGATGATTATTTTCAGTGTTTACAGTTATTAATGATGATTAGTAAGATGATTTATTATCATATGTGTTTTCTTATGGATACTTACCCCATACTTGCATGTGTATGGTGTGCATGTTTTCTTTGCGTATTTCTTTTGTATGGTGTGTCTGATGTGGTTAAGGAAGGGAGTCATAGTCACTTGCTAGTCGAGATCTACACGATGCACCACTTCCTGCCATTGCCTGTTTAGCTTAGTATATATATTATGCTTGTACATGCATGATTTTTATGCAAGTTGCAGGTACCAGGTATCAACTTCCCTTACCCTATCTGTTAGAATCTGAAAAGATTAATAACCCAGAAAACTAGTGCAAAGATTAAATATCTAAACTATGAATGCAAATGATACAAAATCAAAATAGCATCATAGAGTTAGTCTCCAAGAGAGTAATGCAAATGCTGGAAGCAAAATAGCATTAAGAGGATGCAAAAATAAGAGATACAAATACAAGCCAGGTAGCATGCTTATATAGGCTAGGAAGAGAGAGGAGGTGGCAACACCAACCAATGAGGAGCAACCATCTATCGGACTAAAGATAGCAAAGTATCTTCCCAAGATAGCTAATGGATGCTCACATGTAGGAAGGTGACACCTCACAACCATTCACCTAATAAGACATGCTTTATTAACCTAAGCGAGATTATTAAAAGTGTAGGAAAAACCTAGCAAAATAGGAAAAAATAAAAAACTACACTAACACCCCCCCATAAGCGAAGCTTAGGTGGATGTAGAAATGGGTCCCGGCAACGAGGCCATGTTAGGTACCCAAGTACAATGCAAGAAGATGCAACCTCTGAAAGCGGGGAAAGAGAGAAAACCACAAGGGAAAAACCCTCCCCCAAAAAGAGGTAAGAACCTAGTGAAGAACTGAAGAAGTCTCCCGCTAGGGAAATTGTCCCCTAAAATAGGAACAAGGAGTGATCATGAAGAAGCAGCATCACTGAAGCATGAAGAACTGCAAAACTCTGTCAAAATGCTGATCTGTAGAACCCCCATGGAAATAGAAGGCACGAACCATCAACCAAAGGAACCTCCATGGAAATAGAAGGCACGAACCATCAACCAAAGGAACCTCGATGGAAATAGAAGGCACGAACCATCAACCAAAGGAACCTCCATGGAAATAGAAGGCACGAACCATCAACCAAAGAAGCATAGAACAACAATATAACCTCCCCTTAAGGTAGGTGAGGTGACAGGCAGCTGAAAAGATGGGCCAAAAAATCTCCTACAACAAAGGAGCCAAACTCATCGAGAGTGAGGTACAAACACAAATAAAGGCATGTGTCGTCGACACTGCATGAGGAATTAGAGAAAGAGAGACTATAAGCGGCAAACAACTATCCCCCCCATGGCACTTTATATAATAGTGCGAGTACAGTGAATCACAATGATGAAAAGGATCCCGAATCGCAAGAGTGGCACTTTATCTCAGTGCGTTGCATAAAGATGCTTACAGTGAATATCAACAATGATCAAAAAAAACATAAGGCTGAAACAATAGAAGGTAAAGCCCAAAACGAAGCAACTAAAGCAACAAAATCGATCTCCGGACCTGAAACAAACAGAATATCCACCAGAATGCTAAAATGCAAAAGACTGAATATGATGTGTCTGGAATAGAATCTGGAACAACAACCAACATCACTAGAAAGAGCACAGAAAGATCTTTCCATTGATATAAAGAAGTCCAAAAATGGAGATCGGAAGCTCAAGATACGCCTCCCGGAGTGCAAAATAGAACATCTGACTTTGATTGCCATAATAGGCAACCAAATTATATCAGAACTCAAAAAAACCTATACCAGTATCTCTGTCTCAGAACCAGCTTTTCGACGCTTCTTTCGGATTGGAAAAATACCTCCGTATGCAAAAGTTATGGCCAAAAAACCACAAGTAGGTCTTAATTTCAATGCATTACAAACCCTCATGAAGAGCATATGTTAAAAGTGAAACTTGGGCACAATAATCAAGGAAACGAATAGCACCACTGCGATCTACTCAAAAAATCATGCACTTTCAAAAAAAGAATCGCCTCGATATGAGGTCGTATGAGAAAGTTATGATCCTCCGAAGTTTCCAAAACAAGAACTGTGCACAGTCACGGCTGAGAATCTGCAATTTCTGAAGAATTCATGCATGAAAATTAAAAAATAACTCCAATAGTGGATAGAGCACAAAAAAATAGCCAAGTTCATAACAAGAATCATCAAAATCGGAGTCCGTATGACCAAGAACGAGACATTTGAAAACTGCATTCAAATCTGCGATTGCCAACGGAGAGGGGTATGGCTGTAGCTTTGCATGCTCGATCCTGAAAAATATACAGCTTGCATGCAAAATCTAAAAGATACCCAGATGGTTTTTCGGGGCTGCGAACAAAACCCAGAAAGCGTTTTTCTTGCTGATGAACAGAAGATGTTGCTGTAGTGTAAATCAGATGCCTTTAACAGTAAAAAACGGCTCCAAAAATCAGAAAATGACCCCAGCAACCAAAATTTGACATGCAAATGCTGGATCAGCTTCTTAAGTCCATCAATGGCATGCTGGAACCTGCAAAACTGATTAAAAACTCCAAATATGCAAGTTGCTTGTCAAATTTGAGATTGAAACCCCAGAGAAAAACTGTTTTTGTCAAAACTTTTCTGATTCTCAGGATCATCCAAAGATGCAAGAGAAGAGCATACTTTGTTTTTCAAAAAATTACAATAAAGTTTATTTGCGCCCCCCCCCCCAAATCTCTCAAATAAGGAAACTAAAATCTACTCTTGCACATAGAAAAGCTCTGATACCATGTTAGAATCTGAAAAGATTAATAACCCAGAAAACTAGTGCAAAGAGTAAATTTCTAAACTATGAATGCAAATGATACAAAATCAAAATAGCATCATAGAGTTAGTCTCCAAGAGAGTAATGCAAATGCTGGAAGCAAAATAGCATTAAGAGGATGCAAAAATAAGAGATACAAATACAAGCCAGGTAGCATGCTTATATAGGCTAGGAAGAGAGAGGAGGTGGCAACACCAACCAATGAGGAGCAACCATCTATCGGACTAAAGATAGCAAAGTATCTTCCCAAGATAGCTAATGGATGCTCACATGTAGGAAGGTGACACCTCACAACCATTCACCTAATAAGACATGCTTTATTAACCTAAGCGAGATTATTAAAAGTGTAGGAAAAACCTAGCAAAATAGGAAAAAATAAAAAACTACACTAACACTATCACATTATCTCAATGATAAGAGAGGGGAGATAAATTCTCAAGTACAAATCCCAACCCTTTAAGCTATTTGTCCTAATTGAAAAATTAGGACAATTATCTGAGTTGAGTACCCTCTGAATGCATCAGATGACGTAATTCATGATTTTTAACCCTTTAGATTTATTTTGTAGGATTTGTTCTATGATGGGTTTTCATATTTTATCTTGGAGGTCTATGGTGAATTTTCCATTAATTAAGTCTTAATAGATAGATTTAATTAATAAATTATTTATTTGAGGAACTTAATAAAATATCATGATCTTTGATATTTTGATTGTAATTAATTAAATCTGAATTATTGGGGAAAAGAAATTAAATAAAAGAAAGCTAGTGTAAGAAATGATAATATTGAGCAAGGAATGAGAAACAATCCAAGTAAGTTAAGAGTGAAACAATGTTACCATAAGATAAGCAAAATCCAAGAGCATACACCAAGATGGTTTAACAATGGAGACAAGGATTTATAAGGGGAAAGAAAAGAAAACCCCTTGTGAGTATTGTGAATGAAAGAAAATGCCTAGAGAAGAGAGAGAGAGAGTGTGTTGGAGCAAAATAGCTCAATACAATAACATCAAAAGTGATAAGAGAGAAGAAGAAAGAAGGAGGAGCATCTCTTATATAGAGATGAGAAAGGAGTTGCATTTGTAACTCCCATTTCTATGAATGCCACATTCATAATAGGTGTGTGCAAAGTGTCACAATCCTCTTAAGGAAGATAAACTAAATAAAGAAATAAACAAGAGTTGTCCTTACATGTGGAATAAAGGACAAACAATGACATGTCCTCCACATGTGTACAAGTGGACAAACTACATTTAGGGAGCCTTGGAATATCCCAATTAATATATCCAAGGAAAGATTAACCTTTCTAACAGCTAGAAATTAAAATTAATAATAATTATAAAATAATAATAAAGTAATAAATAAAATAATAATAATAAAAGTTATAAAAATTAAAATGAAAGTTATAAAATTTAAATAGAAATTATTTAAAAAGTAAATTGGAGTTATAAGCTTGCATGAGAATTAACATGTGTCAACAACACGGGGGTTAGTGCATCAATTAAGCACAAGGTGTGTACAACTCTATGACTCATCAAAAAGGTTGGAAAAGACCCATGCTTAGTTGGTGACACCTTCCAGCTGTTTCAAGAAGCATTTCAAAGGTTTCTTGAGAGCTCTTTATATTTAGGCATTCATAGAAGCTTAGATATAGCGTGGAGAGCAATTGGAGCATTGGAGGACTCAAGAACTCTGAAGAAGGGAGCTTGCTCTGCGAGTTTTCTGAGGAAGAGTGAATTAGCATCAAAATCTGGCACTTCTAGTCACTTGGAGATTTTTGATTGGCTTGGATCTTGGAGGAATTGCGAATGATGGAGAAGGAAGGGATTTTCTATGGACTTCTGAGGTATGGCAGATTAGCATCAGTGTCTAGGTTCACTCGTGATATTCGCATATTTCTTTTGCATTATTTCTCTTTTTGTCTTCATCATGTCTGTTATATGTGTCTAAATACTCTTTGTGATTGAATCTACAATTAAATTGGAATCTAGATATTTTATTGGTTGAGAAAAAAATAATAGAAAAATCTTAGATCCAATTAAAGAAGAAATTAGATCTAAATGGGTTTGGGTTCGAATTAGAATCAAATTGAAATAGATTTGAAAATGGATTCAAGATTTATGGCCAAATCCATTAGTGAAATTATTAGATAAATTTAGAGAATAATCATTTTAAGAGGAAATTTTTAATTCATCAAAAATTGTCCTGTCGCTGCCCGTTGGATAGACCCGAACTCAGTCATTCATAACTTTTTATTGTGATCAAATTTATTCGATCACTCTGATCAGAATTGGTGCAACTTGGCCCTCTCCAACATATTTTAATTTCAGCCCGATCCGACAGTTCATTAGGGAGATATGACCGTCGTATTGGGACTGTTTTATTCAAAGACAGATATTTCTCTATTTCCCATAACCAAGAGTTCTTTATGCTTAAACTTTGCAAAAATAATATATCAAAGCATGGAATGAATTAAAGATATTATTGTAATCTTTCCTTATTAGAATCTTATAGTTTTATATGGTTTATTATCTAATCTAATTAAATCAAACTTAACTAAGATTAGTTAATAGTATAAGAAGTGTAATTAATTATTAATCAATCTAAGTAAATAAATTTTTTAATGAGAGGAAATTAAAAGAAAAGAGATTTTAATATAGTTTATATAGCGGAATTTTTATAATGTATATGAAATACTATTTAATATATATTAAATAATTTAGAGATGGTAATTTTATATTACGTTTATAAATGAGGAGACTTTAATGATAATGGATGAAGATTTAATTGATATGATTCTTTTAACGAGGTTGTAAAATATTGATATCAAAGTTGATAGGCCTTATTCTCATGACTTGAATAATAACCTTAGATGTTTAATGGTGAAGACTTAGTAAAATATATTTGAGAATTATTAGAATGATAAAAGGTCAAGGATTGTGAACCGATGTTAATTGATCATTCTAATGAAGTTATGATCTCTTATTCGAAGAATGATAATTGGTCTTCTTATAATATAACGAATAATGATCTTAGAAAAGTTGAAAGGTTAATCAATTAGAATATGGATCATGGTTAAATATAGAGGACAATTTAATTAAAGGTCAATGATGATCAGTTTAGTGAATATTTATTCTTAAGTTATTCTTAGAATGTAATTCTTAATAATAGAAGAATAATGCTATTGGGGAACAATTGAGTTGACTTGTAGGTCAAATGATGAAATTTAAGACACTTGAAAATATACTTGCAAATTGAAAACTGGAAACTTCTACACTTGATTCAACTATGACATTTTAGTAAACCAAAACATGTGTCTGCATCGTGTATTCTATATGCTTCTTGTTTTGTATTTTTGGGTTTACTAGTGTTGACCAGTCCTAGGTTGTTACCAGAGGCTCGGGGGTTATGAGATGTGTTGGCATGTTGATCTTATTTGGTCTCGATCTTTATAATCCCAACCATGGTAATGTGATCGTATGCTCTATGAAATGTTTGTATTTACTGATTGTTATTGTTCATCAGTCTTCATGTGTGAAGCTGAGATGTATGTGTATGAGAGACCTGAGCTAATCATTTTTGAGTCATCGATCAGTTATCCTTGGTTTATTTTCTAGTTGCCATGATGGGATTGAAATGTGGATTTATTTCTTGATGATGTCATGTTGACATGTTTGACTCAACCATTTTGGAGTCTTTGATCAGTATGATTTTGAGATATTCTTGGTTGCTTTATTGGGAACCAATGGATATTGTGATTTATTTTGAGATATATTTTGGTTATTGAGAATCAATGATTATTATGATTATCAGTGATGCCTTCAATTGCTAATGGAGAACTATTGTGGTCATGATTTTCTATGGATGCTTTTTCAGATGCTCATGGTGATTTGATGATTCTTATCTTGGAGATTTGATGATTCTTATTATGGAAATTTGATGATTCTTTTTTATGAATTATCTTTTGGATTTCTTTACAGTCACTTGTACAGGACTATGGTGATTTTATGATTCCATGAGCTTAGGGTAGGTAATCTACTTGTAGTATCAGGAAGTGGCTTGTAATGGGGGTCGGGGCCCTAAGTGGCTGCCAGGGTAACTCATTGTAAGTTTTGTTAATAAGTGATAACATTTACACACTAAATGGGGACTAAATGAACCTAAAAAGATAATTGTTTTGATGTTCTCGCCCATGCCTTGAGTTCTTGTATAGGCTAGGATGGGAGTAGTGAGAACACATGGTTGCGACCGTACATTCTGTAGTATGCCTCATCAGTATGAGAGGATACTAGTGGCCGCATGAGATCAGTATGGACCCATGGAGTTTAGCTAACAGCCAGGGTAACTTGTACGTGATAATTGCGATGACACTTTTCCGCTTGCATAGTAGGTTCCTACATGTCATTGTGTGCCTCTGGGAATTAGATGTCGGTTTTGTGTGATAGAACCTTTGAGTTAGTATACTTTTAGGATTCTTGGACATTTTATGCTTTGTGGTTTGGATAGCCTATTTGGGACTTGAGATTATCTCCTCAGCACGATGGGAGTGGACCACTTAGGTACCACACGGTCGGGTGGTAGTGTATTTTCCACTCTTATCATTTGAGATTCATTGAGACATCGTGGCTGATGTGTCCTTCGTGATGGTGGATATGTATCCTTTTATTGATGATTTGCATATGTTAGATGATGTTATCATATGCTTTACTTTGCATGTTAGTAGGATGTTTTAGGAGTGGCATTCCTACTATGATAATGTCGATGATCTCTTCGGTGCTTTGGAATGTTACGCATGGAGGGATGGCTAGGATCCATGATGGTCTAATGATGCTATTAACGGTTGGGAGGAACCGTGCACTTAGTTATTTATGTTTGTGATTTATGGTTATCTCTTATGATGGATGTTTATATCTTTATGATGATGATGTATCATGTATGATATGTGGTTTCATTTACTTTTATTGCATCATGGATTGATATTGGATGATGATGTAGTTTATTTACATGGATGTTTATTGTTTAAAGCTTTTCATACCCTGTGACATGTACAGTGGATGATTGAGCATTTGGAAATGTAATGTATGAACATTGGACTTATCATTATTATTCATGTGGATGTTGTACTAGATGGATTCATGTATGTTAGTTAGTTTAGATGTAACTCAACGTTAAGGGATTCTTAAAGAATGAAATTGGTTATGTATGTTATGTTTACTTTTAGATGGACATTGCTATTGCTTTCGTTATTATGTATAAGTTATATGTGGTATTTACTTTCATGTTATAAAAAATAAAAATAAAAAATGTTACCAAACTTAGTAAAATTCTAGGTTAATTCTTTGGATCCCTTGGCGGTGCATTATAATCAGTAACTCTAAAACTTTAATTCAATTCTGCATAATAATATTTTTACCATTCATCCATCTAATCTACTGTATGCATGAAAAGATAAACATTTGTAACACATGAACACACAGATTTGGTGACCTAGAAACCTTCCAGTTAGAAAGTAAAACTGGGGTGGGGATGATGCCCACAAAACTTCAATACTGCAGTATAAAGTTATCTAGTTAAGGCTTACAATGATCACTTTTGATGATTTGCCCTCTTGGGAGCAAGTAGGATTGCTAGATCCACCTTGTTAAAGGATTTACAAACATACAATAAAGTATGCACTCTATTAGGAGATTTACAAAAGACTGTCAAGTCTACCCTATTAAAGGATTTACAAACTGATTCACCTATTAGGATGAAGCAATGGATCTGGTTACAACTAATTGTTGATAAGATTCCTTGTGCTCTGATCACCTGATGTGATGGATATAGCTTTTCTGCATCAATTGTTGACCTTACTGTATTTCTCTATTCTGCTGGTGATTCGCTTTTCTTCTTCTCAAAAATATTGCAATATAACACCAAATATTTTCAAAATCTTCATTATTTAAAATGATATATACCATTCCAATATTTACACTGGCAAGGTTGGCCAAACACAAGTGAAAAAATATTACTGAGTCGACCAGATGGTAGAAAACTCAAGTTCCACAAACTGACTCGGTGACCTTCTGATACTCGGCATCCACTATAATACTCTACATCATCATGCACTCGGTAAGAGTAGAGGAATGATCCATACTAATCATTTTGAGTAGCTTGGAATTTGGTAACCATTGGTGACTCGGTGAATATTGTGTCACTCAATAAAAACTGAATCCATTGATAACCTTCTTTACTTGGTAAACACTGATTCCTTTGTTTACCTTGATCACTCGGTAAACACTAACTGCTTGGAGAACACTGTCTTGTTCGGTAACCACTATGAACTTGGAAAATACTACTGAACTGCCCATATGCTCGGTTTCCAAAGGAATGCTCGATATCAATTGTTTACCTGCAGAATTTATAAAGTAACCATTGAATGCTCGGTGTGAACTGTAGACTAAGTGATGAGCTCGGTAAGCATTCAGAATCAAATAAGTGTTGTGACTAATGATAAATATATCATAATTCCAATAGAGATCAGTTATCTGCATGTCATGTAAAATGTGAGAGATATCAACGATTCATTAGATGATAAATCAGTAGTATCAGAGGCTATCAACGTCAATAATTGGAGAAATGTGAACCATCCTTCTATAGGAGCATCACACTTCACAAATTAGTTATATGAGAGGACTATTCACTGGTATCATATTATGGTGTAAGCATAAATGATTAGGGTGTATAACATTCATGAGTTCATCGCAAGACCCACAAGATAATATTTTAAACAAATTATTGGATTGGTGTATTTTTGACCCGATACAGGTGAAGATAATTGAAAGTTCACTAATAAATTAATTGCAAAGGATATGCCAAAATGAAGCTATCTTTATCTGATGATACCGCTACAACAATATAATGAGAAAGTATTTGAAATGTGACACCCTTCAAGGAATTTATTAAATGGGTAGACTACAAGACCTGATAATAAGTTTCTGACATTTCTCTAGTGCATCTTTCAATCTTTTTGAGGAGATGCCATGAATTATATAGATGAGGCGAACATCCATAGACAACTATATAGAAAAGAAATATACGACAACTATTGCATGAATATCAATCAGTCTAATATACGGTGACATCAATAATCAATGGAGTCTCATAAGCATCAGAGGTATTGTATGGTGCTGGTCTTAGATATCTATGTGCAAGAAAATTCCACGAAGAGGAGAAATAACAAACACAATATGTTTGGTAACGAGAGGATAAATAGATTATTGGATTCATAGCTAAGAAGGGAGTCCATGTAATATTGAGAAGAATAATTGGAGTAGGCCATAGTATTCATGTTAGATGAAATCAATAGAAATTTTTTGGGAAGATAGACTAGCAAAGTGAGACACATCATAGACTATACAACAACTAGCTCAACATGATGAAACCATGTTTCAGAATCATTCTACTTCAGCATAGTTAATCAAACAGGAAGCATATGCATTGGTCTTGGGTTGAATTCAAACTTTAAAGAAGATGACGCTAGGGATTATCAAAAGATCTAGTAATTGGTATTAATAACTATTTGATACATCCTATCAAAATAAAAGTTGATCCCTTGCTATGTAAAGTATGTCCATATAGGGGTGACTATGGAATTTAGTTTTATTCAACAAAGACTAAGCTAGTTACTGGATAGAGGCCTCGATAAATATCTTGAAGGGATTATGAAAGATGAAGATGAGAAAGAATGGTCATTGAGAGGATAATCTATGTGGTCATTGGGAACTATGAACGATCAAGGTATCTTTATATCTAGAGCCAATAGAAGTACTATAGCATTTAAGCATAATCCTTTACATCCATGGCAAATCTGCAATTACTTTGGATTGATGGAGAACGTGTTGATGGGCACTTCCTAAATTTATGTCCCAGTTGAGTTGGAATTCATGTTCATTAAAATGTTTTCCATTAGAATGGTCTGCAAAACGTCTCACTATAGTAGATTTGAATCCCTATATAAAAGGATTTCTTAGTGAGTTAAGAGAATATTGAAGTAGGTGAGACAAACATCGAAGATCCTTTTTCACTATTGTCTTTACAAGAAGATGAGATATGATCAAGGGAACATCAATAAAATTTAGTCAATAAACAAAGAGGGAAGCCAATGGAGCTTCGAGGAAGTTCAACCATAGTTAAAATATGAGATTGTAAGTTTCTTTAATTAATATAATCATAAAGGTGTAGAATTGATTATTTAAGAAATGATTTAGGGATTTCAAGTAGCTTTCCTATGGAGTCTACAATCAAGGAAGCTCTATAAGACACCTTATTGTAGTACTAGTTAAGGGAAAGACTAAATATAAACCCTACTATATATAACTTTCCTATGGAGTCTACAATTAAAGGAGGTCTGGTAAGACACCTAATTTTAGTACTAGTTAAGGGAAAGGCCATATTTAACTTTCCTATGGAGTTTGCAATTAAGGGAGGTCTATTAAGACACCTTATTGTAGTACTAGTTAAGGGAAAGGCCATATTTAACTTTCCTATGGAGTCTGCAATTAAGGGAGGTCTGTTAAGACACCTTATTGTAGTACTAGTTAAGGGAAAGACCATAGGGAAATCTATCCTTCCTATGGAGTCTACAATCAGGAAAGTGCTGCTATGATACCCTATTACCGTACTAGTTAAGGGGAAGATGGTAAGGGAACCCTACCACTTTTCTATGGAGTCTATAATCAGGGGAGAACACCCTATTGTAGTACTAGTTAAGGGGAAGATAGTAATGACACCCTACCAACTTTTCTATGAAGTCTGCAATCAAGGGAGAGTAGTTAGGACACCCTATTGTAGTGCTAGTTAAGGGAAAGATAGTAATGGCTCCTTTTCACAAGAACCTTTCTAGCCAAACAAGCAATCCACTAAGTAGACCACCTCGTGTGGATGCCTAACACCTACCACCAGGGCCAAGGGGGCCAAAGTTCCACTCTTGGGCTTAGTATGGAACTGGCTTGGATTAACTTATGATCATTCAAATTTATTTGAAGTTTATATATATTTACATGCATGTACTGATGCTTATTTTGTGGTTGCAGGGTTCATAAGCCTAATGAAGAAGTATAATCATTATGCATTGTAAATTTTAGGATCTAATCAAGGTTATGTATGATGTGTCTACATCGTGTCTAATTCGTGTCTTCTTGCATTAATGTGTATACTTTGTGTCTACTTTGTGTCTCTATGCATTAGTGGTTTATACATTGTATATATCTATATTTCATAATTTTGTTAGCATAATCATTATTTTAATAATCCAAAGAAAAATGATCAAGGAATAGGCAATTGATCTTTAAGTTGAGTGGAAATTAGGAATTGCTTGAGGGCAAGCAATTTGTGGAAGGGCGAACTTGTCATGAGCCCAAATTTAAGGATGTATAAATATTCGAATAACATATTATATAATGATAATAATTAAGAATAATAATATTATAATTCCTTATAATAGTGATATATTTGACAATATAAAACAATATATAAGATTATAGCATAATTATAATGTAAAATATTATATTAAATAAAAAATAAATAATTTGATTATAAATGATATCAAACACTAATAATAATTTTATAACGTACCCACATGGGATAATATTATAATATAATTGAGAATTACATATTATTATAAATAATATACAAAGAAATATACTACGTAATAGTATTATGAATAATGATATTATAATAAATAACGATATTATAATAATTAAGATATGATTTAATATAGAAACACTATTAATACAAAGTATTATAACATAATAATATATATAGTTGATATATTATTAAAATAATATATGTTAGTATACATAATGATATTAATTAATTTAACTAAGTTTATTAATGTAAATATATAATTAATTATATTATCATTAATATGATTAATATTAATGAAAGGACATGACTATTTGAAATGTACACACACACACACACACACACACACACACACACATAGAATATCAAATATTGAGAGGGGTATCATATCAAATATAATAAAATTTTATATAGATAGGAGTAAATTAACTAATGTCCTGAAATGGTTCATTATAGAAAACTACACAAACAAGAATTAATCAAGATGACAAGATCAAAGAGGGAGTAGAACAAAAAGGAGAAGATAGTGTATCAGCAAAAGAGATATTCCTAATATTTTGAAAGAGGGAGTTACTTATAGAATTCAAAGGGAGTCATAAGAAATTCAAAGTTTCTTATAGAATGAATAATTTTGGATACAAAGTTTTATTTTTTGCATTTGACTTACTATTTTAACCTAGTTAGCATTTTGATAACTTGGTTGATCAGTTTGGTTTGCCATCAATGCCAAAGAGGGAGATTGTTGAAATCTGTTTGAAAAGATCATTGTTGAAGAAGGGAGATCAAAGGGAGATTGTTGATAAAGAATGTTTTCAATCATTGTTTTGTCACTGATGTCAAACCTGCTATTTGTTGGAATGAAAATTGCTTATAAGATCCAAATACTATCACTTAGTTGATTGATGAAGAAGATTTAATAAATAAGATGTAACAAACATACCTAAGGGAAAGGTTGAGTTATGGTTTTGTAATGAAGTACAAGGATTAGTTAAGACAATGGTAAAATGATGTATTGACAATATACTTGAAGAAGATACAGAGGTTTGCTACACTTAGAAACTCTAGAAGAATAATTGGTAACAAAGCTATCTACAAAGCTTCACTAAATTCATTAGTGGGTGCCAAGCAAGCTAGTTCATGTTGAGAAAATTATTATTAAGTGCCAAGAAAATGCAAAATCTAGTGTGTGTCGAGTGAAATAGAAGCTGTCGAGCTGGACAAAATGTAATAGGCACCAAGCATTAGAAAAACTTAGTTGATGTTCAGTGAATCCACAATAGGTGCCGAGTAACATAGTCTGTGTTGAGCATAAGAAAGTCAATAGTGTCGAGCTGCTACATTATTTGAAAAGTCAAAGATTCACCAAATTTGAGCTGACAAGTTTGTTACCTTGAATTTTGTGAACCACATGGAAGATAAGAATGTTGAGTTGGTGGCATAGAATTCTAAGTTAACTATTTTTAGGCAAATACAGGTGGATTCTACATGATGTTTATAGAAGAAATAAGATAAGGGGTAGATACATTGTATCTTACCTAATCCATTCCAACCCAAAATAAGAGTAGGAAGATCTGAGTGAGAAAAGTATTCTAGACTCCTGTTTAAGGATTTATAGGTCAAAAAGAAAAGGGTTGGAAAGAGTGTGTGGTGTCAAGGAGAAGGCATTGAGAGGGATGAATAGAGTATAAAGACTCTAATTTGATAGGTGACCACAGAGGTGATTGCATTGGCAAAACAAGCATGGAGACTCAAGGAGAAAAACTTTGAAAGGAGGACAAGCTGTTTAGAGCTGCAAAGACTAAAAGCTAGGCAAATTTGTGAACTAAATTGAGATATGAAATCTACAAGTTATGTTGTGAGTTATATTAGAACAAAAGACCTTAATGTTACTCTCTAGAAATTGTATCAGTTAGGGAAAAATCCTATGGACTTTGGCTGGTTTAACAACCATTTTGTAAATCCTTTAACAGGGTGACATTCCAAGTGAATGTTCTAAAGTCCTTTAACCAGGCCCACTTCTAATAGAATGGTTGAAATCCCTTAACTAGGTTACATTTAACAGTGTGTTTTGTAGCCTTTAACAAGGTAGGCCTTTCATAGGGCATCATTTTAGAAGAGTGAGAAAGGAGTAGCATGTTACTGGTGGTTTTTCCCAAATTGGGTTTCCACGTAAATTATTATGTTATGTGTTGATCTTTCATGTCTTATTATTGCATGTTGTTTTATTAGTAATTTGCTAAGAAGAATATTTAGGTTGGATGCATGGTTAGTGAAAAAGTTTTATTAGGACATTTGGACCTTGAATAATTGATTCACGCTCTTCTCAATTATTCTAAAGCATTTCTAACAAGCAATTAATTTGATATTTCATTTGATATTTGATTTATTTGATGATATATAATAGATTAATATTTTGGAGTTATTCCTATAATGCAACATAGGGAACAACACATCATAAGAAAGGGGGAATATTGTCTAAGAGAGGTAGTCTAACCTTGTAAAACTATAGAGTGGTAAGGGAATTCACACACTCACATAGTAAATACTAAAATAATTAATTTCTTACTTCAAGTGTGTATTTTTCTTTCTTTTAACTATGCTTACTTTAACATATATTAGTTTCTTTTGGGAAGTTATGTGTTGGTTTTATTTCAATTCATTCAAATGAAATGTAAGTTTCATTTAAGGAAATGGAAAAATTCCCTTATTAATTTGATGAAAGTTATGTTGACATATCAGTCAAGTTTGTTATTAGTGACAACACTTATTCAAATTTTGTATGGCTACTGAGCTCATTGAACAATCTACAGTTTTTTCCATGTAATTTAGTAGCCATCAAGCTCTACAATTACTACTAAGTCTTCTAGACTAATTCTAAGTGGCCACTAATCATTCCAATGGCTACTAAGGGAATTTCGTTAGTGTGAAGTGCAACAGTTCAAACCAAGCAGAAACAGGCAGTGTGAAGTCTAGCAGTTCAACCTAAGCACTCTGTTGGTTACTGAGCTTTGTAGTTTCTACCAAACTAGCATTCATGTGATGTGAAGCTAGTGTTAACCAAGCCATATGTGATGATTAGTATTTACTGAGTGATTCAGTTTATGACAAGTGACACAGTATTTACTGAATTACTAGTGCAAATCAAGTTCAAGACTACTCTAAGGTGATTAGTATGGACCAAGCTTCGACTTCTACCAAATGCATTACAATGTTGAGTAATGATAGTGGATGTTGAGTATTAGAACTTCACCAAGTTAGTCTTCAAAACTTGAGTGTCTTCATTTGGGCCAACTTTGCAATATTGGTGTTAATAGTTATATTGGTTGACTTTGTAATTTTTTTAATTGGATTGGTATATATATGTAATGTATTGTATCATCTAATGTAGTATGTAAGATAATGTACATGTAAGAATGTGAATGTAATCAAGTAGTAGATAAAGTATATATTGAAGGCCTTATCAAAAAAGGAGCAACAGAGACATATCCATCACAAAAGGTGATCAATACTTCAAAGAATCTTTATCAACAAATTAGTTGTAAGTTAGAGATCAACTATTTCATTTGAACATGTGAATCAGTCTAAATCCTCTCACAAGGTAGACTTAATAGTATTTCTTAAATCTCTTAATAAAGTGCATACTTTATTGTGTATTTGTAAATCCTTCAACAAGGTGAACCTAGCAGTCCTAATTGTTCCTAATAGGGCAGATCATTAGAAGTGATCATTGTAAGCCTTAGCAAGCCAATTTTATGCTACAGTATTGAAGTTTTGTGGGTATCATCCCAACCTTGGTTTTACTTTCTATTTGAAAGGTTTCCAGGTCACTAAATTATTGTGTTCAAGTGTTATGAATTTTTTATATTTTTAGTTTCTCATGCATGTAATTAGATCAATAGATGATAATTGGTATATTGCTATAAAGTGCTGAATTTGATATAGGTTTATAGGTTACTGATTCACCCATCCCATCTCAATAACCTAGCATAGTCTTAAATATTTCCAGTAATTGGTATCAGAGCTTTGTAGTTCTTAGGAGAAGGTTTAATAGCTTGAGCAAAGATCAAGAATATGGAGATATTTAGACTTGATAAGGCAATTAACAATGAAAATTTGGATCTAGAAATGGCCATTGCACAACTCAAGAAAGATAAGGAGAAACTTTCCCAATCCCTAAAAAGAAGGAAGGAACTTGTAAATTAGATGAATGATCATCAGTACATTGAAGAAAGAATTCAAGACTTTTTCCCTTCAAGTAGTTTAGATAAAGAAAATGATGTAATCAAAGAACTCTTGGAGAAGAATGGTTCCCTACAAGAAGAAGTAAGAAAGCTCAAAAGAGAATAAGAAATTCAATGAGTAAGGCTATGTGAAATCTTGGAACAAAGGAACAAGATGAAAGAAGAAGTGGATGGAAGAGACAATGAGATCTAGAACCAATCCCTTCAACATGTAGATCTTATGGACCAAATCTCCAATGCAAATGAGAAAATCATGAGCCAAAGATAGATCAATGAAAGATTAAGAAATGATCTAAATTTGGAAAAAATTAATGAAAGAATAAGAAACGAACTAAGATCTAAAAAAAAAATTAGTGAAAGATTGAAAAATGACCTAAACACTGAAAAGAAAATCAATGAAATAATGATGAAATCCCAAGTAGACATGAATCAATTCAATCAACTGAATGAGTAGAATCTCTATAGAAAAAAATGTAAAGTAGGAATTGGATACAAAGAAGAAGGTGAGTCCTCCAAACAAGGTGCTCAAAGGAATCAAAAACCTACTTGCAATCACTATGGTAAGATAGGTCATACATCAAACAAATGTTGGAGTAATGGTAAAGCAAAATTCAATGGTAAATGCTACAATTGTAATCAACATGGTCACAAGGCTAATGAATGCAAGGAGAAACCAAAATTTTAAGGCAAGTGTCACAAATGCAAGAAACAAGGTCACAAGGCATCATATTGTAGAACTAAGTCATTCAATCTAGCAAAGAAAATTATGAAAGCAATATTTAGTTAGGACTAAAAAACTTGGTGTAGATGTCATTACTATGAAGAATATGGACACATTGGCATGAACTATGTTAAACATCACACAAGGAAGAGAGATACCACCATAAGATGTTTCACTTGTACTGAATTTGGTCATCTAGTCAAGAATTGCATGAATATAGGTAGAGTTATTGATGAGAAGAAAGCAAAAGTAGATAACATTTGAAAGAAGATGAGGTAGAAATGGATTCCTAAATCTACCAAGGAAGCTAGTTCAAGTAATGATGGTCATGTCACTCAAGAAGTGGGTGACTCCACCATTGTGAACTAGGTTTCCAAAGGAGAACTAGAATTGCACTATCATGATCACATTCAAACAGTTCCAATCAAAAGGTGACAAAGATCCAAATCAATACTCAAGATACAAAAAGGATCACTGAGGAGTACCGGTATCAGTTATCACTAAGTTACCTTCTCTACCAAGTAAGATTAGGTCATAGACTCTATTGAGAAAGTTTGAGAGTAACAAGTCACATGTGGTTATCAAGTCACGAAACCTTTATCGAGTAATCAATTGAATAGTGGATGACAGGCTATCACACATACTATCGAGTATAATGTCAAGCATGATGTCAACCCAGCCACCTTCATATCGAGCATTAATGTGAAGTTTTAACAAAAATCATGAAATCAAATTCATTTTTCATTGTGAAGTCTAAGTGCTATTGTGAAGAAGTGAATTCTAGTGCAATCAAGTGACTTCAAGAAAATTTGCAGCAAGGTGTTCAAAGGGTTTTGATAATTTACTAAGTAATCATGGCATCAAGCAGCAGTAGTAGCAAAGCAAAGAAAGGGTCTAAGATGTTGGTTTGAGGAATCAAGTGGAAAGTTGCCAGATTTCAAACTTGTGCCTACGATTGCAAAAAGCCTCGACCCAAGTAGAGCTCAATCACAAATCCCACCTAAGGTAATCCTTATTAACAATATTTGAACTCATTTCAAGTGTTCTATTTAGGAAATTGGAACCTTAGAAATGGATGATGCCCTAGGATAATTGTGTGTCAATGGAGTTCTCAAACCCGAACATAAACATTTGGAAGATAAATGTTTAACCCACATTCCTCACATGCCCCAAGGTTTTAAAATCAAATGGATTAGATACATTCTAAGTTAGGTTTATAATGGTCAGCTATGGCTTGAACAACTAGTTTTAATTACCAAGAAAATGATTCATCGTATCACTGGCCTTCCCATGCTCACTAAAGCCAAAACCACCAAAACCCTAGGTTGGGCTGAGCTAGAAAAGAAAACCCTAGCCAAGTGAGATGACAGAGGCATGAAAATTAGTAGTGTAACTAATGCAGAACTAAAATTTGGGATACATGTGATAGCTCACAAGATATATAGTTCAAGCCAGCTTAATAGTGTATAATGTGAAGTTGTAGACTTGGCTTACAAAGTTTGAAGCACAACTTATCTTATGACTTGGCAGACCTATTGTTGAAGCAATTCAACAAGAACATGGAAAGTATTTAGACTTCCAAAAACAACCCCTACAAATTTGGCCCTCTGTTGATTTATTTGTTCTATGTTCAAAAATTCTTCCCTTCAAAAGGCATGGTAGTATGGAGAAAAGATGTTCTTATACTATATCAGATTAATGAGTATATTGCAGAAATGGAAGGGAATTTTGTTAGCATTGTGGATAACTACTTTGAATTTTTCAAAGAGAAAAAGAAAAAAAAATTCAGAATACCTAAGAAATTGGTAGAAGATTACAAAGATGATGTTTATTTCATGGTAGACTGTGACAGAGTCTACATTTAGGTATTAAAATCCAGAATTGTATGGGTAAAACCTCTTCCCTATGAGGTGAATATAGATGAATAAAAGGAAATAATTGAAGCTTTGATTAATGAACTTGTTGATCCAAAGGAATCACACTTTGGAACATATGATAAGGCAAAGGCAGGGATAGAACTGGAGATAAAGCTCCCTCAAGCAATTAACAAAGGTAAGAGTAGGATAGAAAAACTAAAATCAAGCACACCTCTAATGTTAACTAAGGGCAAAGGAGAAGATATAGATGAAGAGGTAGAGGATGAGTCTAAAAAGGAAAAGAACCCTTAAAGAAGAAAGGCAAGGTGATTATCACCAAGCCATCCACTATAGTTTTTATAAGGAGGTCTAGGAAGAAAGCTAGTGAAATTGTCTTTAGCAAACCTCCTCCCACCTTCCAAGAAAAATTGAAACAATTGGAAGAAGGTGCAAGTATAACAAACTTCAAATCCTTGAAGTATGAAACAATATCAGAGGTAGAAAAGAAATAGGCTAAAGAACTAGTGTTAACCAAAATGGGAAAATGGAAGTATTTGCCAAATCAAATAGCCTCCCAAATCTCTAATTAATTATTAGATAAAATAAAGCCAAGATGGGACTTTGCTATGCAAATAGAAAAAGATGTCTATACACAAACCCTAAGACAATTGCTACCTAGCATGATAGATGCTAAGGTAGAAGAATCCTTAAAGAAAAATGAAGATAAGATGACTCTTAGATTTAATACTTGTTTAATTTTGATTAAGGATATAGAGCATGTGTGTGAGGCCTCGCGCCGACCCATCATAGCATAGTGATACATTATTATTTTTGATACTCAGGACTCAAGATGTTGAGACACTATCTGATGCTTTGAACACAATATATTATTTCATGTTGTGTGATGTTTACTTTCACATATTTGAGTTCATCATTTAATGCTTTATGAACATGTATGTTGGTGAAGTAAGTAAATGCAGGATTCACACTTTCATTATGATATTATAATGATTAAGAATATGAGTAGGATGAGAGAAACTCTAATTGATTGAAAGATGTATGTTTTAATTTATGTGATTCCATGATACGTATATACATATGTGCATGTGATTTTATGGGACTACTGATGTGTGCAATGAGTGTAGGATATTTTAGCCGAGGAACCCAATGGAGGAACAGAACTGATCCCTATGTGCCATTTGTCAAAACCTTGTTCTTCGTAACTTAATTTTTACCATGAGATGTATGAATATATCTTTCTGTGATTAATAAATGATAATGTATCGTAACTGTGTTCTTATAGTGTCACTTGACACTCATGAATTGTATATGCATTCCAACATGCTAGTTAGGGTTAACTATGTAACCTTTGGACCTAAGTTAGAATAAGTGTCATTTTCACTAATTTGTTTTTAATTGAGTTTAGTAGCCCTTAATTCAGATTAGTGCTTAATCTACATTTTGGAGTTGTTAGATGGTCCTAAATATTCCTAGCATTTGTTGGGTCCCAAATTAATTCCTAAGGCCTTAAATCATGAAATCTTTTACCCAAAGGGTATGGGTATGGGTTGGGGGAATTTTCCACCCCCTAAGCCCCTTTTGTTGACTTTTGAGGTCACTCAAAAAGTCTATTTTTTACATAGTGCGAAAATTGAAAGTTGTTACCATGAGTTGAATAACCTCAACTCCACATAGAGGTTAACCTTAGGTTTGGTTGATTGAGAAACTTCTAAATTTTTACGTGAGTGGGGGAAGTTATTGCCCTTTTTGGTGGTTGAGTTTGGATCTTATTTAGAGACCCTTTTTGGAGTAGTTTTGGGTTGTTACCCAATCTCTACTTTTAGAAAGAAGTCTTGGAAGACCGAAGGAAAGGAAGGAAAAGCTCTTCTCAATTTGTTCATATTACCATAACCTCTTTGTGAAGGTAGGAGTTCTTCATCTCCTTGTTCGTGTTGTTCATGTTTCTCATGATGTTTCATGCTTGGTTCATGCTTATGCTATTGTGTTTTTTATTGGTATGCTTTTATGTATCTTGGGTATGCTTGGGAAGGATTGAAACCATATTTTCTTGAATGTTTTTGTTTGAATTTCAAAGTTTTCTTGTATGGGTGTTTTGGCATTACTCACCCTTGGATAGGGTAGAAGTGGTCAATTTTGAGAAAGGTATTTAGTTGGACTCCAACAGTGCAGAGTCTCTTCTTAGGATGAGAAGAGGGAGAGAGGGTAGGATGTTATGGGCCCCTACCCGTTAGCACAAACCACATATGAGTTTTGGAATGTAAGAATGGAAGAACAAAAGTTCTTGAGTTATAGCCCTGATTGGGCACCTATTTTGATGTTGTGTCTGACATCTCCTGTTGGAAAAATCCACCTTTCTCTAGTTTTGATTTAATATTGAATCTTGTTGTGAAGACCTAGTATGGATATGAATGTTTGATTTAGTTTTCTTGTTATGTTGTTTTGTCACCTGGTTAGTTCTTGTTCCCTCCACGACATCAGCAATGTATTATAGAAAATGAAATGTGTCTCTTGTTAAGGGTCATGAAAGAAATTTAATTTGATTGTTGTAATTTTGGGATTGGAATCCTATGTAAATTGTATTTAAAAACTTTGTTGTAATGGCAATGACGCCAGGTTTTCTTCCTAGTTCTTTCCTGGTGGAGCCTTTGAATCAGGTTGTCAATAAAATAGTGATTGAGTAATATCGCTTCTCATGATATTTTTGTATTTTTCTTCCAATTATAAGAATGAATATCAAAATGGTATAAATGATGATGTTCAATTTTGCAAAAGAAATCACTTTTCAAAAATGTTAAGATAAAAATTTTGCTATGTTGGGAACTTGATTTGGTTCCGTGCTTATTAGGGGAAAAAAATTTTGTTGCTTTATTTTGATAACAAACCATTAAACTCTATGATTAATCTAACTTTAAAAAAAAAACTATATTGCCCTTGGCAATTTTTAGCATTAGCAATTCTAACACTTAGAAAAAAAAAATATTCTTAGAGTAAAAATACTCTTTGGTTTCTGTATGGGAAACAAATAAATTCTCCCTTTGCGACAGAGAATCTTAGTGGAATCTTTTATATCCTTGAAGTAAATAAATAAACTTACTTTGAATAACTAAATAGACAAAATAAATAAATAAATCAATATGAAAGCATAGAACAAATATCTATTTTCTACCAAATTAACTTTTGCATTAACTCCTCCTTACCTTGGTGCCAGCTCTTGGAATGGGCTTGAGAAAGTTTAAAAACAAAGTCAATATAAGCATGCTTTGGGTGACATCACCCCTGTACTTTCCCAATCCTTTCTTTCCATAGTGAATCACATGGGAGGATGTGCTAGAGGTTTCTAGTCTTTATTTGAAACTACATTGAATGATTTTCAACCTGCCTTTTTCTTGCACTTGGTTTGCCATTTTTTTTTGAAGTTTAATGCGCTTCTTTTTATGTGGGGCACACCTACCCATAGTGCACCTAGTTAGCGCTTGGCTAGCACACCCCTGTCCTTGTCTGCTAGCTTGTGGGGTGTAGGATGTAGGGTGTAGGGTGTAGTATAGAGGGTTAGTGGTAGGTTTGGTTTATGTTTTAGTTAAGTTAGAGATTATTATTATTGTTTTTTGTTAGTAATGGTAAGATAATATATATTGATTTAGTATTAGAAATTAATGCTTATTTAATAAATTTATTGTTTTAAATTTGTTTCAAGTTAAAGCTAATTAGTTTGTTTTAAAAATAAGTTCTTCTTTTTAGATTAGTTTAGTTATAGTTAGTGTTTTAGTTATTGGTTCTTTTTAGTATAATATTGGTCTAGTTTGTAAATGTTAGTTTAGAACTAGAGCTATCTTAGTTTAAGAGATAGTGTAGTTTAAATGAGAAATGTTTAGATTTGAGATTAATCTAGAAAATTAGATTTTAATTAAGTAACAATTTAATTAGTATTTTCAAAGTCTCAAGTATATTTTGTGTTAGTTATTATCTTGTTTATTAAGATAGCACTGACCAAGTAGTTCGACTGTAATCATTAAATTTAGATTTAAATTAAATAGAGTTTTAACCAATAAGTTTGTTATGTTTAAATCAAGTTTATGTTAGACGAATAAGATAATGAAATTTGTTTGCATAGTTAAAATTTAAGATCAATTTATATTGTTGCTCACATAATTTCAATATATCGTTGAAATCCTAATGTAATAATGAACCAAATGTTTATACCAATTTATTTACAAGAATTTAACTTTATTGATGTATTTCTTCTCATGATTATAAACTTATGATGAGTGTAGTAAACCTATTCTTGCACTTGTGAATTTAACTCTTAAAGTTTAGTGAACCTTATTATTATTAATTTAGAAAAAAAAAAATTGTGTGTTTTTATGATCTGATGGATGGATCTAGACTAATTGCATTGTTGAATGCTTAATTAAAAACACAACTCAACGGAAGTCTTAATACATTTATACATAAATGAAATTAAAACTTAAGATGAGAAATAGAATTGAGAGAAAAGAAGATAGAAAGTGCAAACAAAGTTTGATTTCAGAGTTTACCACAAACATGACTACATCTCCAGGTCGGCTCCAATAGAGTATGACCGATCCGATTAATCTCCAGAAATCAATTAAAATTATGCACTAAGACCATTTGTTCTAGCACTTTGACAGCATAGCAATTCTCTGAAGTACAAAAATGGCTCTAAAAATCTCCCTATTGCTTTAGAAAACTTCACCAAGAGAAATTTCTCTCCAAGTCTCCCTTGTTTTTCCCATCTTTCCAAATGACATCCTACCCCCCTTTTTATACAAAATAATTTGCCTAAATTGGCTTAAAGCCAATTAGGGTATAAAATAAAACACCCCCTCCGAATAACCCCTTTGTCATTTTTATATTTTGGCATTTATACAATTTTGGGGGTTAATTATTAATAAAATAAAAAATATATCCTATTTAAAGAGTGGATGGTTTGTTTGTTTCAAAAGTTAAATAAAAACTTTGCCACATATCATTTAAATCCAATGTGTGGTGCAGCAGCAGTTTTTATTTTACTACATCCACAAGGTCAGAGGTTCAAACCCATGGGTTGTTTAAACTAAACTTGGCGGCAAGAACACTTTAAATAGAAAATTTGTTGGAGGGTTGTTAAGAACTCATGTGGCCTAGTGGTATAGAGAAAGAGTGGTGAATGGGAGGTTAAAGGTTCAAAACTCCTCAACTAATTTTTAAACAACCATATTCGCATGAAGGAGCCATGTGGCACTATTTTATTTGCTCACATCTTTGACACGTGTCATCACTTGAGCTGCTGATATCATGATGACGCAATCATTATTACATTTTGCCTCCAAAATTCAAATGGCCATAACTTTCACATATGAAGTCCGTTTTTGACGAAACAAACATCGTTGGAAAGCTCTCATCAGGCTCTTCATTTTGAAATCCATTGTTGACCATTTTCGAGATGGTTTGATTTCACCCCTTATCTAGCCCTCTAGTCTACTTGTTGACCAAAACTTTGATCGAGCATAACTTGCACGAATAGACTCCTTTTTGCTCCATTCAAGTTGCGTTGGAATTAGGACGTTGAGATCTTTTTGATGGTGCAAAAATTTGGAGATTTGAAGACACTTCAATTTTCACTGAAATTATCCACCAGATCAGGCCTCCCCACTGAAGAGCTTTTGGACCTCCAAAAGTGACATTTACTCTGACATAAAGTGAGCACTTGGCCTCCCCACTTGTCCTATATCATCTATACATCTGAATACCTGACTCACAAGCACAATGAAGACTCCAACAACATTGTTGATCATAAACATTATTCTATCACTTCCATAAGCATCTAGATTAGTTGTCGTAGCCACTAACCAACAAACATTGACTAGCATCAAGCTGAAAAATAATGTAGAAATGAAAGAGAATAAATCAGCAACATATCGATCCTTCACAACATGAACATTTTTACCCAAGGAACCATCAATGCTTTCAATCATCATTCCCTCATGTTGTACTGTGGGTACATCCTGCAGTATCTGACCATGGTTAGCTACTCCAAGTTCAAGTGTAGAACCACCTGTACTGATAGACATAAGAGTTAACTCTTTACTTGCATTAATTACCCTTTTTAACTACCCTTTGTTTGCAAAAGAACGATCAATCTTAATCCTTTGAGAATGTACAATATATTGAATGTCATCTTTAAACAAGTGATAATGATTCTTCTCCCTATAAAAAATTGCTTTTCTATCATAAAGATAAGGGCTACCAAGCACTATCCCACAGATATCTAGTGGAACCACATCAAACTGTACTTCATCCATAAACTTACTAGTGATTGTGAATCTTAAGGTGCATTCTCTTGTTACTTGCAACTTATCATTTTCACAAATCCAACCTAGTGGATAAGGTTTCTTATGTAATGTAGTTTTCAATCCCAAGTTCCTTACAATACTTTCAAAAATCAAGTTCACTTGAGAACCACTATCTATGAGTGCATCAATTTTAGTGTTCTTAGCAACAACCCTTAAATAAAACAACTCATTCCTTTTCTTATCTTCAGACAAATCATTTATTGTAGAAGTAGAAGCACAACTAGCAACAAAAACACTAGAAATAGGAGCTTTACCTTTCAAACCCATAGTTGTTGTCTTAGTCTCATCATCTAAATTTGAACCAAGATCCATAACAACATTTAGTGCTTTCTCCTTACCTTTCAGTTTCTGATCAAATTTTTGAGGCTTCAATTTGGGATGCAACTTCCAACAATGTTCTTCATCATGACCCTTCCTATCACAATGAGTGCAAGAAAGTTTCTCATTCTTCTTGATTGTAACTGCCTTCTTTCCTTTCTCCGTCTCTACATTCTTAAAAGATTTCTTTACATCATTATCAAAGTTATCAATAAAAGATTCTTTACCCCTTGACTCTATGTGTATAGCTTGAATAGACACTTCATCCAAATTACAAGGGTTCAATACCAAAATAGAATGCCTAAGGTAGGAATGAAGACCTCCTATGTACTTTAACAAAGTATCTTGGGTGTACAAAGGAACATTCAAAGAAATAGCCCTTTTCCTAAATTCATGGGTGTACTCTTGGACAGTTTGATCTTTCCCTTGCCTAAACATTTGCCATTCCATCATTAATTGTTGCATATGTCCTAAGGGATAAAATTGCTTCTTAAGAGCATTCATAAACTCTGCCCAAGTTAAACTGACTCTACCATGTTTTGAAACTTCTACCTTTGTCTTACTCTCTCACCAGGTTAAAGCTGTATCTCCTAACCAAAGAGTAGCTAATTGAATCCTATCAACATCATCTAATAGGTTCTGGGAGGTTAAAGGTTCAAAACTCGTCAACTAATTTTTAAACAACCATATCTGCATGAAGGAGCCATGTGGCACTATTTTATTTTCTCACATCTTTGACACGTGTCATCACTTGAGCTGTTGACATCATGATGATGTAATCATTATTATATTTTGCCTCCAAAATTCAAATGGCCATAACTTTCACATATGAAGTCTGTTTTTGACGAAACGAACATTGTTGGAAAGCTCTGATCAGGCTCTTCATTTTGAAATCCATTATTGACCACTTTTGAGATGGTTTGATTTCACCCCTTATCTAACCCTCTAGTCTACTTGTTGACCAAAACTTTGACCAAGCATAACTTGCACGAACGGACTCCTTTTTGCTCCATTCAAGTTGCGTTGGAATCAGGATGTTGAGATCTTTTTGATGGTGCAAAAATTTGGAGATTTGAAGACACTTCAATTTTCACTAAAATTATCCACCAGATTAGGCCTCCCCACTGAAGAGCTTTTGGACCTCCAAAAGTGACATTTACTCTGACATAAAGTGAGCACTTGGCCTCCCCACTTGTCCTATATCATCTGTACATCTGAATACCTGACTCACAAGCAAAATGAAGACTCCAACAAAATTTTTGATCATAAACATTATTCTATCACTTCCATAAGCATCTAGATTAGTTGTTGTAGCCACTAACCAACAAACATTGACTAGCATCAAGCTGAACAATAATGTAGAAATGAAAGAGAATAAATCAGCAACATATCGATCCTTCACAACATGAACATTTTTACCCAAGGAACCATCAATGCTTTCAATCATCATTCCCTCATGTTGTACTGTGGGTGCATCCTGTAGTATCTGACCTTGGTTAGCTACTCCAAGTTCAAGTGTAGAACCACCTGTACTGATAGACATAAGAGTTAACTCTTTACTTGCATTAATTACCCTTTTTAACTGCCCTGTGTTTGCAAAAGAATGATCAATCTTAATCCTGTGAGAATGTACAATATACTGAATGTCATCTTTAAACAAGTGATAATGATTCTTCTCCCTATAAAAAATTGCTTTTCTATCATAAAGATAAGGGCTACCAAGCACTATCCCACAGATATCCAGTGGAACCACATCGAACTGTACTTCATCCATAAACTTACTAGTGATTGTGAATCTTAAGGTGCAATCTCTTGTTACTTGCAACTTATCATTTTCACAAATCTAGCCTAGTGGATAAGGTTTCTTATGTAATGTAGTTTTTAGTCCCAAGTTCCTTACAATACTTTCAAAAATCAAGTTCACTTGAGAACCGCTATCTATGAGTGCATCAATTTTAGTGTTCTTAGCAACAACCCTTAAATAAAACAACTCATTCCATTTCTTATCTTTAGACAAATCATTTACTATAGAAGTAGAAGCACAACTAGCAACAAAAACACTAGAAATAGGAGCTTTACCTTTCAAACCCATAGCTGTTGTCTTAGTCTCATCATCTGAATCTGAACCAAGATCCATAACAACATTTATTGCTTTCTCCTTACCTTTTAGTTTCTGATCAAATTTTTGAGGCTTCAATTTGGGATGCAACTTCCAACAATGTTCTTTATCATGACCCTTCCTATCACAATGAGTGCAAGAAAGTTTCTCATCCTTCTTGATTATAATTGCCTTCTTTCCTTTCTCTGTCTCTACATTCTTACAAGATTTCTTTACATCATTATCAAAGTTATCAATAAAAAATTCTTTACCCCTTGACTCTATGTGTATAGCTTGAATAGACACTTCATCCAAATTACAAGGGTTCAATACCAAAATAGAATGCCTAAGGTAGGAATGAAGACCTCCTATGTACTTTAAGAAAGTATCTTGGGTGTACAAAGGAACATTCAAAGCAATAGCCCTTTTCCTAAATTCATGGGTGTACTCTTGGACTGTTTGATCTTTCCCTTGCCTAAACATTTTCCATTCCATCATTAACTGTTGCATATGTCCTAAGGGATAAAATTTCTTCTTAAGAGCATTCATAAACTCTTCCCAAGTTAAACTGACTCTACCATGTTTTGAAACTTCTACCTTAGTCTTACTCTCCCACCAGGTTAAAGCTGTACCTCCTAACCAAAGAGTGGCTAATTGAATCCTATCAACATCATCTAATAGGTTTTGGACTCTACAGTAGACTTCTACTTGCTGAATCTAATCATCCAATTTTTCAGCATTAAGTTCACCACAATACTTAGGCAAGTCAAATTTTACATCCAATTTGATCTTAGTCTTATACCTACTCTTAAAAGGATTGAAAGAAGTAGAATGAGGAGAAGATGGAGAAGAAGGAGAAGATGAAGAAGATGACGAAGATGGGGACAAAGGTTCAGGAGGGTCACTACCACCTCCTACTCCTTTGGCTTTGTCATCCTTTAATGAGGATTTTGCTTCCTCCTTCTTCTTAGCGTTATTTTCCTTTCTCAATTGTCATTTGTGTCTCTCTTGGAGAAGAATTTCCACCTTAGCCTTCATCTCAAGGAATGCTCTTCAAAATTCCTACTCACTAATCTCATCAGGAACCTCCATTCTAGAAATAGACATCTTTGGAAATATTCTAGCTTCCCAATCTCAGGATTAAATTCTTCAAGCTTGCCTTCACCCTTTTGAATCTTGGATCTTGTTATCATTCAAGAAAACAACTGCAATAATAGTCAACTAAGCTCTTATACCACTTGATCTGATGGACGGATCTAGACTAATTGCATTATTGAATGCTTAATTAAAAACACAACTCAACGAAAGTCTTAATACATTTATACATAAATGAAATTAAAACTTAAGATGAGAAATAGAATTTAGAGAAAAGAAGATAGAAAGTGCAAACAAAGTTTGATTTTAGAGTTCGCCACAAACGTGACTACGTCTCTGGGTCAGCTCCAATAGAGTATGACCGATCTGATTAATCTCCAGAAATCAATTACAATTATGCACCAAGACCATTTCTTCTAGCACTTCGACAGCATAGCAATTCTCTGAAGTACAAAAATGGCTCTAAAAATCTCCTAAAAAAAATATCCCTATTCCTTTGGAAAACTTCACCAAGAGAAATTTCTCTCCAAGTCTCCCTTGTTTTTCCCATCTTTCCAAATGACATCCTACCCCCCTTTTTATACAAAATAATTTGCCTAAATTTGCTTAAAACCAATTAGGGTATAAAACAAAACACCCCCTTCAAATAACCTCTTTTCCATTTTTATATTTTGGCATTTATAAAATTTTGAGGTTTAATTATTAATAAAATAAAAAATATATCCTATTTAAAGAGTGGATGGTTTGTTTGTTTCGAAAGTTAAATAAAAAATTTTCCACATGTCATTTAAATCCAACGCGTGGCGCAACAGAAATTTTGATTTTACTACATCCATGAGGTCAGAGGTTCAAACCCATGGGTTGTTTAAACTAAACTTGGCGGCAAGAACACTTTAAATAGAAAATTTGTTGGAGGGTTGTTAAGAACCCATGTGGCTTAGTGGTAGAGAGAAAGAGTGGCAAATGAGAGGTTAAAGGTTCAAAACTCCTCAACCAATTTTTAAACAACCATATTTACATGAAGGATCCATGTCACACTATTTTATTTGCTCACATCTTTGACACGTGTCATCACTTGAGCTGCTGATATCATGATGACATCATCACTATTACATTTTGCCTCCAAAATTCAAACGGCCATAACTTTCACATATGAAGTCCATTTTTGACAAAACGAACATTGTTGGAAAGCTCTCATCAGGCTCTTTATTTTGAAATCCATTTTTGACCACTTTCAATATGGTTTCATTTTCCCCCTAATCTAGCCCTCTGGTCTACCTGTTGACCAAAACTTTGATCGAACTTAACTTGTACGAACGAACTCCTTTTTGCTCTATTCAAGTTGCATTGGAATCAGGATGTTGAGATCTTTTTGATGGTACAAAAATCTGGAGATTTGAAGACACTTCAATTTTCACTAAAATTATCCATCGGATCATTTTGCCCTTGTATTTTGGGCATGAAATTTTGATATCAGAGCCTATGTTTCAACACTAGGAACCTTAAACCATTGTGCTTCTTAAACCTAACTCAAACATTTAATTGTGTAGATGCCTCTTGTTACTCAAAGCAACCAATGAGGCAGAGGTCATAGGGCAAGTGGTGGTAGAGTGGGATAGGAGGATGGACCACCACCACCTAAGCCAAACCAGGACATTATAGATGCCCTTCAAACATTGATTGGTGTAGTTCAGTAGAGGGTAGTAACTATAGTTTAGCCTAGATAGCAAATTCCTGTAGTGGTAGTAGAGGGACCCAGAGGAGGTAGGTCTAGAGGTAGAGAGAGGACTAGAGTCCCCCACCAAGATAGTTAGAGGGACAGGGTGAGCACGAGGGTGAGTCAATACACCAGAGAGGACCCCCACTTGACAGACCTCTTAGGCATATAGGAGATGATATCAGGGAATTGATTTGACTTGGGCCACCATTATTTACTAGTTCCACTAAGGGGACAGTAGCAGAGGCATGGTTACAGAGCTTGTAGTGGTGCTTTGGGTTACGTCCTTATGGGAGTAATCTAAAGGCACATCTAGCAGTCCACCAACTAAGAGGAGATGGCTCCAATTGGTGGCATCAGGAGGAGACTATAGGAGTGAGGATGGATACCCTCACATGGGAGTCATTCTTAGAGAGATTCTGAGAGAGGTACTTGTCAAAGCATTTTAGACAGAAGTAGATAGAGGAGTTTCATTCTCTATATCAGAGGGTTCTTACAGTAGCTTAGTACGAGAGCAAGTTTCTTGAGCTCCTTCTTATATTGAATACATGAAGGATGAGAAATTGCGAGTACATCTCTTTATCATGGGTTTGAATTTCTCACTTTAGGGTCCAATTTGGATGGCCTTCCCTACCACCTTCAGATAGGTAGTGGACATAGCACTAGTTGTTGAGGATACTCGAGGTAGATAGGAGTCATGGGATCGATCTCAGAACTGAAACTCTACCTAGCAAAAACCCCCTTGGAAAGGGAATCAGAACTATATAGTAGGGTCCTCTAAAGGCCAATAGACTCAGTAGTAGAAACCAAAATAGCAACAAAAATAGAAGCCTTCTTAGGGTTATCAGGGCTCCAAGCCCAGGTAGTGGAAATCACAAGGTACCAAGCAGGATCAGAAAGTACAGGCCTCACAATCATAGTCAATGAAGACTCAACAGTCTTCTAGGGGTGGATACAGTGGATCTAGTAGGTCAAGAGGCCCACAACAGTCTAGATCATAGGGTGCATGATCTTATACCTGAGGACCACACTACACTTGTGGTGGCATGGGTCATATTGCTAGAGATTGTCCTTAGGGACAGGCATTCGATGGACAGAGAGGGGCTTATTCAGAGCTGACAATTGGTGACATGGGCAGATCCCATAGAGTTTTTGCAGTAGTTGACAATCACCAAGCTGAGCATCAGGCCACAGTTATCAACGCTACATATATTATACAAGGTTGTATCGTTGCAATTTTATTTGATTCTAGAGCTATTGACTCTTTTATATCACCATATGTAGTGGAGCTTTGCAAGCTAGTGGCAGTTAGATAGGATGTTAGTTGGGAAGTAGAGTTAGCTTCAAGAGCCAGAGTGTTATTTCCTTGGTGCAAAATTGCCAGATGCAGATTGGAGACATGTCCACGATGTCTGATCTACGCATTACCCCTGTAGGTTCTTATGATGTTATTCTTGGCATGGATTGGCTTTATGCCCACAACGGCAAGATGGATTGTCGACAGAAGAGGGTGGAATGTGTGGATGATGATGGTATCTCTAGGGAGATCTTTAGAGTAAAGAGACCTATATCCCTTTGTATGATTTTTGCTATGCAGCTTAAATGATGCATGCAAAAGGGTTGTTAGTTGTTCACTATCACCATTAGTGATAGAGAGGAAGATTCAAAGGGGGAGCCATCCCTCGATGATTTTCCAATCCTGCAAGAGTTTACAAATGTGTTTCCTTCAGAGCTCCCTGGTATGCCTCCACCTAGAGTAGTGGATTTTCATTTAGACCTTGTGCTAGGAGCCAAACTAGTTTTGAGAGCACCATATAGGATGACTACTCATGAGCTCAATGAACTAAAGGATCAGTTGGAGGAATGCTTAGAGAAGGAGCATATTCAACCTAGTGTGTCACCTTGGGGTGCACTAGTGATCTTCATCAAGAAGAAGGATGGGTCACTTAGGTTGTGTATTGATTATCAACAATTGAACAAAGTGACCATCAAGAACAGATATCCTCTTCTCAGAATTGATGATCTCTTTGACCAGTTGCAGGGTGCCCAAGTACTTTCAAAGATTGATTTGAAGTCATGTTATCATCAATTGAGGATTTTGGATAGTGATATCCCCAAGACTGCTTTTCGTATTAGGTATGGTCACTACGAGTTCACTGTGGTACCATTTGGCCTCACAAATGCTCCAACTATATTCATGAGCCTCATGAATGGAGTATTTTGTACCTTTTTGGATAAGTTTGTGGTTGTTTTCCTTGATGAAATTTTGATCTATTCTCATGATGAGAAAGAGCATGAAGGGCACCTAAGATAGGTATTGCAAAAGTTGAGAGAGAATCAGTTGTTTTCCATCTTGTTGAAGTGTACATTCTATAAACCTGAGATACATTATTTGAGCCATGTCATATCAGGTGATGGTGTCTTAGTAGACCCATCAAAGATTAGGGCCATCATGGATTGGCCAACACCCACCTGTGTCACTGAAGTGAGGAGCTTTATGGGGCTAGCAAGGTATTACCAACATTTCATTGCAAGATTCTCTAGGTTGGCACACCTAATCACATCTCTTTAGAAGAAGGGGAAGAAGTATGAGTAGACAGAGAAGTGTGATAGAGCTTTTCAAGAGCTCAAGAGAGCCCTCATGAGTGCACCGATTCTTGCAGTACCTAATCCTTCTTTGGATTTTGTGGTGTGCATCGATGCATCTTTAGATGGTATAGGGGCAGCCCTTATGTAGGATGGATGACTTATTTCCTTTGAGTCTAGGAAGTTGAAGACTCATGAACTCAATTATCCTACTCATGACTTAGAACTTGTGGCAATGGTTCATTCTTTAGTAAGATAGTGACACTTCCTTCTAGGTCATAGACTCGAGCTTCATTCTAACCACCAAAGCTTATAGTACATCTTTTCTCAACCAAACCTTAATGCTAGGCAAAGAAGGTGGATGGAGTTTCTTTGTGAGTATGATTTTGATGTTCATTACATCAAGGGAAAGGAGAATGTGGTTACAGATGCCTTAAGTAGAAGGTGCCATGAGTTTTCATTTGTGACTACTTGCACTAACTTGAGAGAGAAGATCTTATAGCACTTACCTACAGATGAGATTTATGTAGAAGTAAGTCAGGTAGTACATTCTCAAAGACCCTTGGAAGGAAAGTATTCAAAATTTTCCTTGACATCTAATGGACTTTTGCATCATAGAGGATGTATGTATGTACCTTCCATTGGGCGTTTATGCAAGCTCATTGTACTTGAGGCTCACAGAGAACCTTATGCAGTGCACCTCAGTGTTAAAAAGTTGCATGCGGATTTGAGGTAGTTGTATCACTAGCCAGGCATGAGAGTGAAAATCGCTAGCATAGTTGTGAGATACCTCGAGTGTCAGAAGGTGAAGGCAGAGCATCGTCATCCTAGTGGGCTTCTTCAGCTGCACGGGATTGCAGAGTGGAAGTGGGATGCTATATCTATGGATTTCATTGTTGGTCTCCCCATGTCATCTCACCGCCATGATGTCATTTTGGTGACAGTTGACATAGTGACCAAGGTTGCCCATTTTTCAAACATGCATACTACATACATAGCACAAGACATAGCTCAGGTGTTCTTGCGGGACATTGTAAAACTTCATGGTGTTCCCCATAAGATCATCTTCGATAGAGATTCATTGTTCACTTCATCATTTTGAAGAGAGTTGTAGGAAACTTTGGGCACTAGGCTCAATTTTAGTATAGTATACTATCCTCAGATCGATGGTCAGACTGAGTGAGTAAATTAGGTTTTGGAGGACATGCTACATATGTACATGATGGACCATCAGGTCAAATGGGAGGAATACGTACATCTTGTTGAGTTTGCATATAATAATCGATACCATTCCTCAATAGGTATGCCACCTTATGAGGCCTTATATGGAAGACCATGCAAGATGCCCTTGAGTTGGAATAGAATCAAGGATCAAGTATCTATTGGTCCTCAATTAGTCAAGGAGATGGAGCAACAAGTGACCCTGATTAGATAGTGCCTAAGAGAGGCACATGATCGGTAGAAGAAGTATGCCGATGTGAAGAAGACAAATCAAGAGTATCAGGTTGGTGATAGAGTGTTCTTAAGGGTGTGACTGCACAAAAGTTTGATTTGATTCAGAAAGGGCTCTAAGTTGGCACCCTAATTTGTTGGACCATTTGAGATCCTAGAGAGGATAGGACCTGTTGCATACCATTTAGCTTTCTCACCTAGCCTTTCATGCATCCACGATGTGTTTCACATTTTAGTACTTAGAGGATACATTTATGATGAGTCTCATATTATAGATTGGGATACTTTACAGGTGGAGTCAGACAGATAGCTAGCACTGGAGCCTATTCGTATTATTTCTCGACAGACCCTAGCACTTCAAGGCTGAGAGCTGGACTAGGTTAGGGTCCAATGGGATTGTTACAATGAGGTCACAACTACATGGGAGGATGCAGCACAGATGTGATCTCAGTACCCATATCTTTTTGATGAACTCCAAGAGGAAGTTCATCCCTAGTGGGGGAGGATGTGAGGCCTCGCCCCAACCCATCGTAGTATAGTGATACATTATTATTTTGATACTCACGACTCAAGATGTCGAGACACTATTTGATGCTTTGAACATATTATATTATTTTATGTTGTGTGATGTTTACTTTTACATATTTGAGTTCAACATTTAATGCTTTATGAACATGTATGTTGGTTAAGTAAGTAAATGTAGGATTCACACTTTGATTATGATATTGTAATGATTAAGAATATGAGTAGGACGAGAGAAATCCTAATTGATTGAAATAGGTATGTTTTAATTTATGTGATTCTCTAATACATATATACATATGTGCATGTGATTTTATGGGACTATTGATGTGTGCAATGAGTGTATAAGATATTTTAGCCAAGGAACCCAACAAAGGAACAAAAATGATCCCTATGTGCCATTCATGAAAACCTTGTTGTTTGTAACTTAATTTTTATCGTGAGATGTATGAATGTATCTTTCCATGATTAGTAAATGGTAATGTTTCGTAACTGTGTTCTTAAAGTGTCACTTGACATTCGTGAATTGTATATGCATTCCAGCATGCTAGTTAGGGTTAACTATGTAACCTTTGGACCTAAGTCAGACTAAGTTAGTGTCATTTTTGCTAATTTGATTTTAATTGAGTTTAGTTGACCCTAATTTGGATTAGTGCTTAATCTACATTTTGGAGTTGTTAGATGGTCCTAAATATTCCTAGCATTTGTTGGATCCCAAATCAATTTCTAAGGCCTTAAATCATGAAATCTTTATGCCCAAAGGGTATGGGTATGGGTTGGGGGCATTTTCCACCCCCTAAGCCCCTTTTGTTGACTTTTGAGGTCACTTAAAAAGTCTATTTTTGCCTTAGTGCGAAAATTGAAAGTTGTTACCATGAGTTAAATAACCTCAACTCTACTTAGAGGTTAACCTTAGGTTTGGTTGAGTTAGAAACTTCTAAATTTTTAGGTGAGTGGGGAAAGTTATTGCCCTTTTTGGTGGTTGAGTTTGGATCTTATTTAGAAGCCCTTTTTCGAGTAGTTTTGGGTTGTTACCCAATCTCTACTTTTAGAGAGAAGTCTTGGAAGATTGAAGGCAAGGAAGGAAAAGCTCTTCTCAATTTTCTTATATTACCATAACCTCTTTGTGAAGGTAGGAGTTCTTCATCTCCTTGTTCATGTTGTTCATGTTTCTCGTGATGTTTCATGCTTGGTTCATGCTTATGCTATTGTGTTGCTTATTGGTATGCTTGTATGTATGTTGGGTGTGCTTGGGAAGGATTGAAACCATGTTTTCTTGAATGTTTTTCTTTCATGTTTTTGTTTGAATTTTTAAGTTTTCTTGTATGTGTGTTTTGGCATTACTCACCCTTGGATAGGGTAGAAGTGGTCAATTTCAGGAAAGGTATTCAGTTGGACTCCAACAATGTAGAGTCTCTTCTCAGGACGAGAAGAGGGAGAGAGGGTAGGGTGTTATGGGCCCCTACCTGTCAGCACAAACCATGTATGAGTTTTGGCATGTAAGAATAGAAGAATAGAAGTTCTTGAGTTATAGCCCCGATTGGGCACCTATTTAGGTGTTGTTTCTAACATCTCCTGTTAGAAAAATTGACCTTTCCGTAGTTTTGATTCAATGTTGAATCCTTTTGTGAAGACCTAGTATGGATATGAATGTCTGATTTAGTTTTCTTCTTATGTTGTTTTGTCACCTGGTCAGTTCTCCTTCCCTCCACAACCTCAGCAATGTATTACAAAAAATGAAATCGGTCTCTTGTTAACGGCCATGAAAGTAATTTAATTTGATTGTTGTAATTTTGGGATTGGAATCCTATGTAAATTATATTTAAAAACTTTGTTATAATGGCAACAACGCCGAGTTTTCTTCCTAGTTCTTTCCCAAAAAAGCCTTTGAATCAGGTTGTCAATAAAATAGTGATTGAGTAATATCGATTCTCATGAGATTTTCGTATTTTTCTTCCAGTTATAAGAATGAATATCAAAATGGGATAAATGATGATGTTCAATTTTGCAAAAAAAATCACTTTTCAAAAATGTTAAGATAAAATTTTTGTTATGTTGGGAACTTGATTTGGTTTCGTGCTTATTAGGGTAAAAATTTGCTCTTGCTTTATTTTGATAACAAACCATTAAACTCTATGATTAATCTAACTTTTTAAAAAAAATTATATTCCCCTTGGCAATTTTTAGCATTAGCAATTCTAATGCTTAGAAAAAAAAAAATTCTTAGAGTAAAAATACACTCTAGTTTTTTTATGGGAAACAAATAAATTCTCCCCTTGTGACAGAGAATCTTAGAGGAATCTTTTATATCCTTGAAGTAAATAAATAAACTTACTTTCAATAACTAAATAGACAAAATAAATAAATAAATCAATATGAAAGCATAGAACAAATATCTATCTTCTACCAAATTAACTTTTGCATTAACTCCTCCTTACCTTAGCACCAGCTCTTGGAATGGGCTTGAGAAAGTTTTAAAACAATTTCAATATAAGCATGCTTTGGGTGACATCACCCCTGTACTTTCCCAATCCTTATTTTTTGTAGTGAATCACATGGTAGGATGCGCTAGAGGTTTCTAGTCTTTCTTTCAAACTGCATTAAATGATTTTCAACCTTCCTTTTTCTTGCACTTGGGTCACCATTTTTTTTGAAGTTTCATGCACTTCTTTTTATGTAGGGCACGCCTGCCCATAGTGCACCCAGTCAGCGCTTGGCCAACGTACCCCTGTCCTTGTCTGCTAGCTTGTGGGGTGTAGGGTGTAGGGTGTAGTATAGGGGGTTAGTGGTAGGTTTGGTTTATGTTTTAGTTAACTTAAGTTAGAGATTATTATTATTGTTTTTTTTTAGTTATGGTAAGATAATATATATTGATTTAGTATTAGAATTTAATGCTTATTTAATAAATTTGTTGTTTTAAATTTGTTTCAAGTTAAAGGTAATTAGTTTGTTTTAAAAATAAGCTCTCTTTTTTAGATTAGTTTAGTTTTTTTAGTTAGTGTTTTAGTTATTGGTTCTTTTTAGTATAGTATTGGTTTAGTTTGTAAATGTTAGTTTAGAATTAGAGTTATCTTAGTTTAAGAGATAGTGTAGTTTAAATGAGAAATGTTTAGATTTGAGATTAATCTAGAAAATTAGATTTTAATTAAGTAACAATTTAATTAGTATTTTCAAAGTCTCAAGTATATTTCGTGTTAGTTATTATCTTGTTTATTAAGATAGCACTAACCAAGTAGTTCGATTGTAATTGTTAAATTTAGATTTAAATTAAATAGATTTTTAACCAATAAGTTTGTTATGTTTAAATCAAGTTTATGTTAGACTAATAAGATAATGAAATTTGTTTGCATAGTTAAAATTTAAGATCAATTTATATTGTTGCTCACATAATTTCAATATATCATTGAAATCCTAATGTAATAATGAACCAAATGTTGATACCAATTTAATAACGAGAATTTAACTTTATCGATGCATTTCTTCTCATGATTATAAACTTATGATGAGTTTAGTAAACCTATTCTTGCACTTTTGAATTCAACTCTTAAACTTTAGTGAACCTTATTTTTATTAATTTAAAAAAAAAAAATTGCGTTTTTGCCCTCATATTTTTGGCATGACAATGTGGTTAGGAATGCCACAAACATGTGGAAGAATCTTTATCATTTGCATAAATAAAGGTACTTCCCAATAGAAGTTAAGGATGATGATAGTGATGATGAGGAAGAAGAAACTTACACTGAGCCCATACATTTTGACAATGAGGAAGTTGAAAAAGATAAAAAGGAAGAAGCTATCGAGGAAGACAAAGAAGATGATGAGGAGACTAACCCTATGAAGATAGCAGCCACAGTCATTAGCAGCTATAGTCATTGCCTCAATTCCTCACTCTCCAAGCAAACCAACATCCATATCAAGCTTGGAGATAGCTTCAACAAGTTTGATTGTGACAACTACAAGTAATTCAAATGTCCAATCACTCTTTGCCCCCACATAGCTTAGAACATTATTGATAGAAGCACCTACCACTTCATCTATTGAGCTGCAACCTCCCTCTTCTTTAGCTACCTAGTCATTAGGCATGAGTACAATGGCTTCTACAATTCTGAGCTCTTCAACAGTAAGTACTTCAATTTTGAATACTATAGTTTTGTCTACTTTAATTTTGGATTTAGCAAGCATTCCTATTAGTATTCCATCAGTAAGTACTATATCATTTTTCATAGCAAGTCCTAGTATATCTAAAATTATTTCCATTCTAGATTCAAAGGCATTAAGTACAAGGATAGTTGAATCCAAGGTTCAATAGAGTACAATATTTTTTGGTAGAGGAAAGGAGATAGAAGAGGATATAGACCTAGATGAGAAAATAGAAATTCCCAAAAGGGACTTTGATAATCTCAATGTGGATCAAATACATATAGCTAGTCAATTCCTCCGAAAGAAAGCAAAGTAGAAGATCTATTGAGAGAGGAAAGAGATAGGGAATATAAAATTATTAATGATGCCAAGAACATTTTGTCTAAGGCAATAGGTATTGAGATAGATTCTGCTCAACCTATTTTATTGCAATTAGAAGAGGTATTCAAAAAGTTTAATGAGGACTCTAGTGGTCAAGGAAAGTTACTTGAGAAAGCTGAAAAGAATTTTGACAATAAAGTGCTTGAGCACATTTCTCAGCAAACTGCCATTCAACAAGTTGAGCTTTCAACAATTTTGACCAATCTTGAAACCTCTTGCACCAATGTGACATCACTTTTTGTGAAGTTATGTGATGTTACTGAGTTCACAAAGGAGATAAAGAGAAAACTGACAAATATTTATGAGGATCTACAAGACAATATACAAAAATTGTAACTTGACCCTAGTTCAAGCTCTGTACATGATATGAAGATTAGATTTCTGTTAGACATGCAAGTGGAGTTGTTGAGAGAAGAAGCAAGGATCTAGTCTACATTGATAGATATTTAGAATATGATCCTTCCTATCATGGAAACAATGCAAAAACATATTGTTTATTCAAAAACCTTGATCCATGACAACAACTTCTCTATTGCAGATCACATGATAGAACTCTCTGTCGAAGTGAAAATTGCTCTCCACACATGCAACATTTTGCAAGAGAATTGGGATAAAACTCTAGCATTTATACTTAAGGTACATTATGAGTTTCTATCTCATATTGGTTTCTCCATGTAAATAAGTTTTGAACAAATCTTTGGCATTATTGTCAAAAAGGGGGAACGACTATGTATAGTGAGACACTATGTATATTGTATGGGGGAGAATCATGCAAAGGTAGAAAATGTATATAATAGAGGAGAATTTTGCAGATATATTGTATATAACTATTGAGCCAGTATCACATGGTGATATATATAATTTTTGGCTAATAAGTGTTTTTGTCACTAATGCCAAAAGGGGAGATTGTTGACATATCAATCAAGTTTGTTATAAGTGACAACACTTATTCATATTTTGTATGGCTACCAAGCTCATTGAATAATCTACAATTTTTTCCATGTAATTTAGTAGCCATCAAGCTCTACAATTTCTACCAAGTCTTCTAGACTAATTCTAAGTGGCTATCGAGCATTCCAGTGGTTACCAAGGGAATTTAGTTAGTGTGAAGTGCAACAATTCAAATCGAGTAGAATTAGGTAGTTTGAAGTCTAGCAGTTCAACTCGAGCATTCTAGTGGTTATCAAGCTTTTTTGTTTCTACCAAGCTAGCAATTCATGTGATGTGAAGCTAGTGTTAACCAAGCCATATGTGATGATTAGTGTTTACCGAGTGATTCAGTTTATGACAAGTGACATAGTATTTATTGAGTCACCAGTGCAGACCGAGTTTGAGACTACTCTAAGGTGATTAGTATGGACCAAGCTTCTACCAAATGCATTACAATGTCAAGTAATGATAGTGGATTTTGAGTATTAGAACTTCACCATGTCAGTCTTCAGAACCCGAGTGTCTATTGGAAATCTGATTGAAAAGAACATTGTGAGAAGATGATTAAGATCAAAGAGGGAGATTTTTGTTAAAAGAATGTTTTCAATCATTTTTTTTTCATTGATGTCAAACCTGCTATTTGAGGAATGACATTTTCTTATAAGATCCAAGTACTATCACTTAGTTGATTGATGAAGAGGATTTGATCAACAAGATGTAACAAGAGTACCTAAGAGAAAGGTTGAGTTATGATGTTGTAATGAAGTGAAAGGATCAGTTAAGAAAATGGTTAAATGGTGTATTGATAACATACTCAAAGATACAGAGGTTGATCACACTTAGAAATATTAGAAGTATAAGTTGTAACAAGGTTGACTACAAAACTTAAACTAAGTTCATTAATGGGTGCCGAGCAAGCTAGTTGAAGCCGACCCAATTCTTAGTTGGAGTCAAGAAAAAGGAAAATCTAGTGTGTGTCAAGTGATTTTTAGGTGTTGAGTGAAGTTCAAGTGTTGAGAAAAGTATTAGGTGTCGAGCATCAGTAAAATCTTAGTTGGTACCGAGTGAACTTTAGGTGTCAAGCATCAGTAAAAATGTAGTTCATGTTGAGTAACATAGTATGTGTTGAGCATCAAAATTTTAATAGTGCCAACTTGTTGCATTATTGGAAAAGTCAAAGATTCGCCAAATCTTAGCCAAAAAAGTTGTTACCTTGAATTTTGTGAACTAGTTGGAGGATAAGGATGATGAGCTGGTGGCACAAAATTCTATGTAAACCATTTTTGGGTGAATTCAAAAGGATTATTCAAAAAGTTTCTAGAGGAAACAAAATATGGGTTAGATACAATGAATCCTACCTAATCCATACAAATTGAAATTAAAGAATGGAAGAATCAAGTGGGAAAGGAGTTTTAAATTTTTATTTGAGTCATACACTAGGAAGAAAATGTTATTGATGCTGTGCTTGCTAAAGTGCCATAATTGTGAAGTGTTTAGAAGGGTGTCAAGGAGAAGGCATCTAGAAGAAGGAAGAGCATAGAGGCTTTACTTCTACAAGTGGTCAAGAATAGATGATTGCACTAGTACATTGAGCATGGAGACTCAAGGAGACAAAGCTTGAAAGGAGGGAAAGGTGACAAAGTTGCAAAGATTGAAGACCAGACAATGTAAAGAGCTAAATAGTGATTTGAGATCTGCAGGTTAAGTTGTATGCTATAATCAGCTCAAAATCCCTAATTATTACTCTCTAGCAATTTTATTAGTTAGGATAGAAGGAAAATCCTATGGACTTAGATTGGCCTAATAGCCATTTGTAAATCCTTTAACAGGGTAGCATTCCAAGTGAATGTTCTAAAGTCCTCTAACTAGGCCCACTTCTAACAAGGTGGATAAATCCTCTAACAAGGTCACATTTAATAGTGTGTTTTAAGCCTTCAATAGGGTAGGCCTTTCATAGGCATCACTTAAGAAGAGTGAGAATTGAGTAGCATGTTACTAGTGGTTTTTCCCAAATTGGGTTTCCTTTTAAATCACTATGTTATGTGTTGATCCTTTATGTGTTATGCTTGTATGTTGATTTATGGTAACTTGTTGAATAGGAATGTTAAATCTTGGATGAATGAATGGTTGAATGGGCTCCCTACACTTGGTAAAAAGTTTGAATTGGACATATTGGACCTTGAATAACTTATTCATCCCCCCCTCTCAATTATTCTAAAGCATTTCTAATAGTGTCTTCATTTGGGCCAACTTTGTAATATTGGTGTTAACTTGTATATTGGCTGACCTTGTAATTTTGTAAATTGGATTAGTATATATATGTAATGTATTGTATCATATCCAATGTAGTATGCAAGATAATGAACATGTAAGAATGTGAATGTAATCAAGTAGCAGATAAAGTATATATTGAAGGCCATATCAAAAAAGGAGTAGCGAAGACATATCCATCACAAAAGGTGATTAGTACTTCAAAGAATCTCTATTAGCAAATCAATTGTGAGTCAGAGATCAATTGTTTCATTCTAAAAGGTGAATCAGTCTAGATCCTTTCACAAGGTAGACTTAACAATCTTTTTTAAATCTCTTAATAAAGTGCATGCTTTATTGTGTGTTTGTAAATCCTTCAACAAGGTAGACCTAGCAGTCCTAATTGCTCCTAACAAGGCATATCATCAGAAGTGATCATTGTAAGCCTTAATAGGAAAACTTTATGTTGTTTGTGAATATCATCCCCACCCCAATTTTACTTTTTATTTGGAAGGTTTCTGGTTCACCAAATTATTGTGTTCAAGTGTTATGAATGTTTTATGTTTTCACTTTCTCATGCATGCAATTAGATCAATAGATGATAATTGGTATATTACTATGAAGTGTTGAATTTGATAAAGTATTAGAGGTTACTGATTCACCCCTCCCCTCTCAATAACCTAGCATAGTCTTGAATATTTCCAACAAGTTAATATTGTTGATATCCTTATTTGTTGTGAATAATGGAAGTTAGATTATTAATCTTAACATTGTGAGATTCTTGGGTATGGTTTCTATATACCACTACATCAAGACAATGCAGTGTCTAAGTGCGAAAGGATGTCACAACCCAATTTTTAGCGAACTAAATAAATCTATGTATTGGTTGCCATGTAGATTAGTCAACTCCCACTCTCATTTTTAAAAATTATATATATATATATATATATATATATATATTGATGTGATAAAGAAAAAAAAACAATAAATAGCAAGTTGGAAATTAATGAAAATAAACTATTAAAAAAAAATTGTTTGAAATGGAAAAATTGTTGTTCTTTTCTTCATGCATTGGTTGACCATAAAAAAGAATGTTTTGGGGATTAAAAGTGATGTAGTTGGCCAATCTCAATTCACAAAGAAATTAATAGATTCATAACAAAACACAATATAGGTTCAAAACTCTCAATTCTTCATTCCTCCAAAACTCCTTCTACATGGATCTGTGACTCCATTAAATAACAACTACCACAAAAATAGGAAATTTCCAAATTTGGTAGATTTTGACAATAGGAAACACATGCCATTTTTGGTAACTTCTAAAAAACCTCTGAAAGCAATTTTGAAGTTTCCTAAATCTACCCTTTAAAAAAAAGAGGCAAATTGCCAACTAATCTCCAAAATTTAGAAAGAAATTTCAAAGTTATTACAAAGTAGAAAAACCAAAAAAACACCTAAGATATTTTAAAACTAAAATTTGGAGGTCAAGATGGAATTTATGGCTCTCAAAAAAAATAGTCTAAATGGCCCCAATAGAGCTAGTTGAGTTGGAATCCACCTCAACTATAGATTTTGGAAAAAACCCAGAAAAATCTAAGAAAACCTAGATTCGAGTCAAAAGTTATGACTCTCTGAACTCCCTACATCAAAAAAGAAGAAAAAAAAGAATTTACAACATACATAGGAGGCATGAGAAACATAAGGGAAAATCAAGAGATCAAAGGACAATGACCAAATTGCTTGTTAGGTTCCTCTTTGATTTATAGTGAAATTTATTGTTCATATATTGTTTCATGTATCCAAGAAAATGTAGTTCCTTTACATTGAATTTATTTTAAATTAATTCTAATTTTTTTGTGGGCTTGATAGGTTGTGTTTCTCCTTTTTGTAATGTGTGGGAGAGTTTTTATTTTATTTTATTTTTGTTTGTCATAACTCATGTAAGTGTAATATTTATATATGGATACATTGCATATTAGGTTATGCATAATTTTAATTCAAATAAAACTCTTTCTAATAACTATTTTAATAATAGGAAGAATGTCATCTATGTCTTTATTATACTAGATGATGAATTTTTTTAAATGATAGTAAGATTTTTATTTCATTATCTTAAAAATTAGGTAGTAAAGATAAATATTGAAGACAATTATTTGAGTGGTATGTAGATTTATTCTCTTTCTAATAATCAAGCCAATTTTATTTTCATAATTGGACTAATAATTATTATCAATTAGAGTTGTAGAGATAATTCTTAGGAGAAAATTGCTTCTCAAAGTTTTAAATATTGAAGGTTGATGGAGGGGTTTTCTTAGGTTATTTTCCCTCCAAAACTATTTGAAAATATAATATATGGAAATTTGGTCTATGGTTTTTCTTTTCTATTAATTGAATTGACCTTCAACATTTTATATCTTAGGAAAACTATTGTGGATGTAATTATGAGTATTAAATCTTGTTAATGATCGTGAACTTAGTGCATAATTTAAGTATTATTGTGGTGAGGAGAGCATTAGTTTTGTTTAGCGAGTTTTTGTAAGGCACTATTTTTTAATACTTCATCTCCATAAATTAGTACATGGACATGGATTTAAACAACAAGAAAGAAGATTTTTTCTATCCTTTTTATCAAAATTATTTATGAAAACTACCATGAAAGATAGGTTTATTTCTATAGATTTTTTAATATAGAGCACAATAAAGAGATTAGAATTACTTTCCTTTTAGAAATATTATTAGTATCTTAATGTGAAATATTTGAATTGTCTCAACACTATATGCATAAACATTATCCTTTTAAATGTAATAGGGGAGATGCGTTCCATTAGGGAAAAAAATGGTTGGGTGTTCCAACTTTTATTACATGGTTGTTTTGTTAAATTTGTTAAGTAGTCCAGGTGGCAAAGGGGCCCAAAGTCTGTAGAAATTGATATTTGGAATTTTAAGGATTGAATACTAGTGATTTATTGAAGGATCTAATTGTTATTATTTTGGGGTAGTGAGTATCTAGGGTATGCATGAAATGGGAAAAAGCTTGGCTCACATGTTGGCTATTTGTTTGAATGTTAGTCTTTATATTCATTAATAAACTAAAAATGATCTTTTCATTTAGATTCTTATAATTAAGTTCCTAAAAGAGTGGTAGTAGTTGCATAATTTATTTTGTGGCTAAGGGTCCTATTTATTTGAAATCGTTCTTGATCGAAACACTTTTTGTGTTAGTTATTATCATTATTGGGTTTAAGGCTGTGAATGATGTCCTTATTAAAAAATTTAAAGCTATCTCTATTGTGGTTGTTTGTGGTAGTGTATTTTATTATTTTTCCATTGTGACTATACCTGGTGGATATCCCTTTTTTGTTTTGATGTGTATGAAATGGAGTAGAATGGTGAGATGTAGGGTGGACATGGATTTATTTAGTGGTCACAGTTCCATTACTTCCATTAGTTTTCTTGAGTTTGATTTCCTTGTTGTTGGGATGGGTATCTTTCATGTCAAGAAAGATTCTAGAGAAGCTTAACAACTTTGTGATATGATGGTAAAGCACTCCTACAATATTCTTGCCCTTGTGTTCTTAGATAGTTTATGGAGTCTCTATCAACCTGGAAGACACGTTCGTATCATGTTGGTATATTGGTAACTGGTTATAGTTTCTTTTAGATCTTTTGTGATGCAAGGGCATTTGAGGGTCAAGGTTGTTGACTCAGATGTGGGTTTTGGTCAATATTTACTTCTGAGGGTCATAACTTTTGACTCGGATGTGGGTTTTGGCTGAAATTGTATAGATAGTTGCACTAGAAGGAGTTATTTGGAGGCACTGGCTATGGGAGGCCCAAAATGCACCCCCCCCATTGTCAGCTTCGCATGCCCATGGGATGATGGCATGAGAAATTTCATCATTTTCTAACCAAACTATCCGTCAATTCCTCTTTGCCAACAGTAATAAGTGAATTAAACTCCAATTGATGCATCATTATGTCAAGTGTAATATATTTTATTTCATGTTCCTTTGAATTCATATATTGTTATTGATGATGATTAAATTTTCTAATTATTATTTTTTGACAATTTTAATAATTTTTTATTTGTATATGTTATATTGATAGGAAATGTTGATGAAAATTTATATGTATATTTAAAATAAATTATTGATTTGTAATATTTTTAACTTATTTAAATTATTAAAATGATACATTGTGATTTATAAATTTAAAAAGTATATTCTAATGTAATTTTTTACTAATATTCTTATATTTATTTATCATTATGATATAAAAATTATAATTTAATTTTATGATGAATTCTATAATTTTATTTAATAGAAGAATTATTTTATATTTATTAATGTAATATATTATTAATATTATTATATGATAAAAAATAACTTTTATATCTGCCTAAATGAAATTATCTATCTCATCAATCTTTATTAAATTAAAAGATTTATTTTTATTCATAATTAATACAATTATTTTGGAGTATTACAAAATTCACAAAAAAAAATTGCAATGTATGTGAAAAATAGTTAAAATTAAAATATTTATTTTTGTTATGTAATAAAAAATATATTACTATCATTCACATAAGATCACATCATTTTTTTATGTTAATATTTTCATTTCTTAATATTTTTAATATATGCACTTAGGAAACATTTTATAAAGCATAATGAGTCCTATGTAGGGGGAGACACTAGATGAAATAAGTTTAAAACATGATATATCTAAAAAATGAAATTCAAATCATCATGGTAGCATCAATAATATAGGTAAGTTCATAAAATCCCTCATTGTAAACTTTTTACACTTACATTAGACTATGTTCTACATTAGAACCAATTTTATAACATCATTTGATTTCACATCCAATTATATTGAAATTTTAAAAATATTGATAATTTTGGTTCATAATAGCCATTTTATGTAGAATACTTTGGACAATCTTACCATTACAATTCACTCCTAAACTCCAATTTTAAAAGAGATTTAAAGTCTTCAACAATCAAGACATAAGTATAGTATATTGATTATCCCAAAAAGTGTTGACTATGATCCTCCATGTTCATATTACTATCACCTACAAATATGTTGAGTTAGTTAAGTTAGTTCAATGCACATAAGTTTCAAATCAAAGAATCATGATTGGTTGAAGTTTTTAAAAAAAATTTCTTACCATAGTCACTTTGCATTGTGTTGATTTCTTCCATTGATTGATTAAGATCAATAGAAAATAGTTGACTATATTTTTGAGTGTTTTGTTGATCATCTAAATCTGCAAGACTAAAAATTAATTTAGCATATGTTCTAAATGTATACAATTAATTTACAAGTTAATTATTCAAAAGTATTGAATTCTTTATCATAATTTTATTACCTTTTCTAACATGCATTGCCTCAGTTGTTCATGTCTTCTTAGAATCATCAAAAATAGAATTAAAAGAAAAATAATAAAGTAAATTAATAGTAAATAACTTACCACTTGTAACTTCAATCCCATCTGTTGTTGTTTGAATTAGATCAAGGGAGAAAGGTAATAGACATCCTTGAGCACTTTCTTGATTAATCAAACCTACAATGACATATGTTTAACATAATAAATTGAAAGAAAAAAAGTATTTTATGTAAATTACTAAAATAATTTTGAATACTGACATATGTTTAACATAAGAAGTAGAAATAAGAAGTATCAATCATGTAGATACTAAAATAATTTTGAATAAATGAACTCACCTTGTTTCCGTATAGTCTCTCTTTCTTCTTGTATTGCTTTGCCTGAGCGATTAGTAACCTTCTTTTTCTTTTTTTTCCTACACCTTATAGATGGGAATTGAAACTTTTCATGTTCCTCGAGTTTTTCCTTTAAGTTTTTAGATACAACATTGTGTCTCTGATGAGTAGAATGACTTTTATGCATTTTTTTAGGACTAATCCATGGTGCTATTCATTTCAAAGACATGTTGTCTGAACCAGGGAGTGATTTAAATTTGGAACATGAATCAATAGATGCATGGATATCTTTTAAAAATCTCTCAACATATTGACTAAAAGGATTTTTTTCATCTTTGCTAGTAGGTAAATTTTGGAGCAACGAGTTTAAAGAGTCAATGGATTTCTAAAATTTATCATTGGTACTATTAGATGATTCCCAACCATCTGCAATATGAATAACAAAGATTAAGAAAGAACATATATATATATATATATATATATATATATATATATATATATATATATATATATCATTATAAAATGATATTCTTAAAACTTACCAATTTTATAAACTTCCTTATCAATTTCTAGCACATCTTGATCTTTTGAATGTATACAGTCATCTACAATTGAAATATGAACTAGTTAATTTGTTTAGAGACATAAAAAATTGAATATTTAAATATAAATATCTTATCATAATTACCAGTGACATTAACTTCATGACTTGAACTCTCTCTAACTTTGTTATTATCATCAACTAATGGAGTAGAAGCTTCTACAATTCGAAAAAAAAGAATAATTTAGTTAGCATTGAGAAACAATAATATACATACATATGTATGTATGTACTAAACCTAAATTTTAAATGAAACTTACCAACAATATGATCATGCTCATTTGTTGTCTTCATCTTTAGAATATCTATGATCTTCAACACATGTTTGTACGTGTTTCCTCCATTTGCCCACTCACAATCACATACATGTAAATCTGGCCCAAATTTTCTCACAAAGTACCATTTTGTTGGATTTTTTTGACTTCTTACTTTATATGTGTTTGGTAGGAGATCATATGGATAACAATATGAATCTAGTATTTTTTTTAATCTCTCTAAAGAAGTTATATAATATCTTTCTTTTTTGAAGTTGGTTAAAAATCCTGATAGCTGCAAATATCTTTTGTTTTTATAGAATGGATCTACCCTATGAAGAAGTGTATGAATGAGCCAATCCATTCTTCTTGTGCATTTTTTAGAAAGGTCACTTAAATAGTTACTCTTGATGTGGGAGTGATATGACTCAATTGAAGCATTAGTTTCTTGATTTGCATGAGGAAAGCTTCGATAATTTTTTGCCTACATTGCTATACAAAAAAACATAATGATATCTTAGTGTATAAAATGAGTAACCTAAATTATATAAATAAGTAAAAAATATTCAGTATAACTTTGATAATCTTACCAATACGACTCTCATTCTAGCACCAAATCTTTTGAAAGTACTCAATAAATTTCTTTTCTTCTTTGAATTCCTCCATAAATTCTTTTATCAAGTGAGTAGTAACATCTTCATTGTCACTCATTGCATACATTATATCACCTAATCTATCAAATATTTTTGTCTTGACATCTTTATTGCCGATAAATCTAGTTTTTATAACACCATACAAAGTTATGGTGTTGACATATGTAAATTTTCATAAATTGTAATTAAATATTGACTTACTTGTATACATTCTTCAACCATGCTCTACATACATGCCAAATGCATAGCAATACTCGACAACCAAAGGATAATCTACAAGTTTCATGTTATGAAAGTTCATAAGTAGAAGTCTAATCAAGTAATTGTTAAATTGAAACTATTTTATGTTGAAAAGTAGAAAACATATCTTTGTGTAACCTGGATATTAAGCAATTACATTCTTATAAAATAAAGAATAGTAAAACTTGATTGCTTCAATTTTTGCACTAGCATCATCTGTCATAAATGCATTAACACGTCAATCCTCTTTATATTTTTTTCCTCTTTGATACACCTCAGCTAGCCATTCATTTATATCCTCAACTTTGTTTCTTGAGGATATGGCCCATGCAATAGGTACACCAACCTCTTGTTCATCAAATGCAAGCAAGGTATATAATTCATAATGCACATGGATAAGTCAATAGTAAATTAATTTCTAAGATGCATTACTCTAATAATTGAATTAAAATCAACAAATAAAATTAGCATTGTTCTACTTACAACATATTTTTTTATTGAAAATGTAGAATCCATTGCAATAATGGAATCATGTGAATGTTTCACCATCATCTCTAACATCCATGGTGTTTGCATGCCTATGATAAATGGAATGTTTTCTTCATTTTTTAGTGTTTCATAGTAGAAGAAGTTATCTTTCTCCTCTATATGCCACAAACATACACTTTTCACATTATCTTCATTTTTTTGTGAACGTAGGGAACACACTCTATTCCATGCATTTAATACATATTTTCTCAACAAGTATGTGTCCCTCTTTTTCATCAACTTTGTCATACCATAATCCAAATAATGTTGCTCACATATTGTGTCAATCCCCACACCCATCAGTAATAGGGATTCAATATATGATTTACATTCATTTGATAGTCTTGGTGCAACGTTACTCCTTGGATCACCAGAAGTGTCATCAATTCCATGACAAAATTCACCGTTGGCATCTTGATGACTATATTGATAATATGTAATAATTGTAACATTTGGCCTACCATACAAAACCTTAACATGAAAGTGGATTTGACAACCCCTATTTTGGATAAATTTTTGTTTCCTTTTTAGATTTTGATGTTTATTTGTTTTAATCTTAGGCCCAAAAGCACAATGATAACTTTTTATACATGTAAAAAAAAATATTAATCAATATAATAAATAAAAAAAGAGAGTTCGAAAGCTTAATTAATATATTGGACTTAAACAAACCTTGAATACATCTTTGTGGTATGGTCAGTAGGTTTCATCACATTATACTCCCTATATCTTTTGCATAGAAATTTTGTTTCTTTACCATCTAATAAACCTTCCTCTTTGACAAAGTGAGGGAGCCTCTCAAGAGGGATAGCAACACACCAATCTATTTGGTGAGTAGTATCATCTCCAATAGGTATCCATTCAAGTTCATAGCTTGAAAAATGATTTCCTTCATTAGAGATATCTTGCACATCTAGCTTGACAAGTGATTCCCATTTATTCTTTCTACCCATCCTGAATAATATTAATATGGTTGATGACATTTTATCTTGTTCAAATATGTACAAAAAGATCTCTACACATACCATTATATCTATATTTTTCGTATCCTCAAGAAAATATTTTACTATTATCAAAATCATACAAATACATTCATATTATCAATAAGATAAAATGATATATCCCATAGTTAAAATGGTTGTTTGATATTATTGCAATCTATTCTATTTATCCACACTCCCTAATGAAAAAGCTATGATAGTTGAAAAGATATAATAGTTGATCTTTCTATGACATGGAATAAAAACAAACATAGTTATGAGCATTAGCATGATCTTCATATGAGTTTTTCATATTTGAAAAGGTGAATATATATAACATGTCCATTTTAAGGTATTCATATTAACAAAGGTTGTGGTAACACATGGAGGCAAAGTACTAAAATCTTGGGTATTACAATATTTTTCCATATTATTGATTTCTAAGATATGATATGATCCAAAGGAAAAATGAGTATCAAACTTAGCATTAATAAACTTTTTATTTGTTAAATTGATATTTTTACTTGTTCATTCCTTTGGTCAATATGTGAGTTTACATTATCTTGAAAAAATATTAATTATTATTGCTTAATATAGTGGAAATTATTAATTCTAACTTAGAAAATCAATTCTTGCTCAAGTTAATGAATCATATTCTAATGAAGAAAAATAGAGTTCTAATTTAATTAACAAAATATATAGTTGCAATTATTATTTTAGAATTATATTATTTGAAATATATCTATATAATAAATTATAAAGCTTTGAACAAGAGCCTATAACATAATCGTGAATTTTGATCTAAGAAGAGCATTACTTATTTCTCACATCTAATTTATTGCTAATCAAATCGACATATAAAGATAATATATTTAATAGATTTGAGATTTATTTTTAGTTATCTTTCTATAATAAATAAAAATTAATTGCAAGAATGGTAATTTTTTTAAAATAAAATAAAATTTGATTCTTCATCATAAAAATTTAGCAAAATTTAATAAAAAAGTAACTTTTTTGTTCATTAAATTTTTAACATTGTGAAAGTTAATTTTGTTCTAATTATTTTTTAACATTTGTTATTGAAACATATTAGAGAAAATGAAAAAATCATAGTTTTTTCTTTCAAAAATCAAATTTCTTTTCAAGATGGAGGCAAAGTACTAAAATCTTGGGTATTTTAATATTTTTTCATATTATTGATTTCTAAGATATGATATGATTCAAAGGAAAAATGAGTATCAAACCTAACATTAATAAACTTTTTAAATTAATATTTTTACTTATTCATTCCTTTGATCAATCTATGAGTTTACATAATCCTAAAAAAATATTAATTATTATTTCTTAATATTGTAGAAATTATTAATTTTAACTTAGAAGATCAATTCTTGCTCAAGTTAATTAATCATATTCTAATGAAGAAAAAATAGAGCTCTATTTTAATTAACAAAATATATAGTTGCAATTATTATTTTAAAATTATATTATTGAAATATATCTATATAATAAATTATAAAGCTTTGAACAAGAGCCTATAACATAATGGTGAATTTTGATCTAAGAAGAGCATTACTTATTTCTCACATATAAAGTATTGCTAATCAAATTGACATATAACGATAATACATTTAACAGATTTGAGATTTATCTTTAGTTATCTTTCTTATAAAAAATTATAATTGTAAACATGGTAATTTTTTTTTTTTTTTTTAAATTGATTCTTCATCATAAAATTTTTAACAAAATTTAATAAAACAATGACCTTTTTGTTCATTAATTTTTAACATTGTGAATTTTAATTTTGTTCCAAAGGAAAAATGAGTATCAAACCTAGCATTACTAAACTATTTATTTGTTAAATTAATATTTTTACTTATTCATTCTTTTAGTCATTATGAGAGTTTACATTATTTTAAAAAATATTAATTATTATTTCTTAATATAGTGGAAAATTATTAATTCTAGCTTAGAAAATCAATTATTCTCAAGTTAATTAATCATATTCTAATGAAGAAAAGATAGAGTTCTATTTTAATTAACAAAATATATAGTTACAATTATTATTTTTAAATTATATTATTTGAAATATATCTATATAATAATGTTTTAGAGAAAGTGAAAAAATTAATAATTTTTTCTTTCAAAAATCAAATTTTTGTTTCTAAGGTTTTGATAATTTAATAAATATAAATGAAAAAAATAACTTATAAAAATATTTAACAAATAAGAATGAAAAACTTGATAATATCATATTGATGTCCACATTAGAAGCTGTAGATCAAATAATACCAAAAACTATGAATGTCAATTTTTTTCATAACAGAAAAGACTAAAAATATTTAAAATATGAAAAGAAATAATTAAATTTAAATTATACCACCATACCTTTTTGAAGAAAATTTGATAATATCATATGTATGTCCATAGTAGAAGGTTGCAGAATGAAATAAACCCAAGAAAAACAATTAACAAAAGACCATTGAAAAAAGATAACATCAAACCATGTCTTCACACGATTATATAGAACATTGGATTTAACATGGGAAATGAGTTGGCATTTGGTGGGAAAATTTAATGCCATTTTGATTTGCTTGTCACCACTGGCAAAGAGGAATTGACGGACAGTTTGGTAGTTAAAAAAGGATGGAATTTCCCATGCCATCATCCCATGGGCATGTGAAGCCGACAATAGGGGGGTGTATTTTGGCCCTCCCATAGCCAGTGCCTTATTTGGATTGCTGATGAGCTCAACTTGATAGGTGGCCATTTCAACATTTTTCCAGGAGCTTGAAAACTCATCTTGACCTCTGAAATCGACTTTTAGTATTTTTTCTAGTTTTTTTAGAATTTTTTTTTTTAATAAATCCAAAATCATATCTTTGATTTTTTTGATTAGTTGGCAATTTGTCTTGCCTTAGTTGGGGGCTTTTCTAGGGAAAAATTAGGATTCATAAGATAAGTTTTTAAAATGACCAAAAATAAAAATTTCTATTTTTCCCGAAAAATCTGCCAAATATGGTAATTTTTGAAATTGTAATAAGTAGATTTTTTCATTGTAGAGCAGAGTAGAGTTGTAGAATTTTTTAAATGAAGAGTTATGGTATTCTGTAGCACTTTTCTTGTGTCAAATTAAGATTTATTCTTGAATGACATTGGGGTTACATCATTTTGTTTTATCTTTTATCTGCATACTTGAACATGTATATATATTTCTTTTAAATTTAATGGTAGTTAAAATTTAATGTTGACTAGTCAATGTGCATATTGACCTTGACTTTGGTTGACTTCTCCATTTGTTAATGGAGATTTTTGATGTGGCTCACTTTTGTAAGGGTAGTCTTTATAGCTACAAAACTAGTTTATACTAGTTAGATTTGATTGACATACATGTTCCTCCAGTAGGCTGATAATAACCAGCAACCAAATTTAATACTTATTTGTACTATAGTACAAAGAGAAATTTTGAAGATAAAAAACTTAAAGGAATCAATTTAAGTATGAATACAACTACGATAAAGAAATAGGAGACATAAAGGGCACCAACTATCCACCAAAAATCCTTGGCTAGATGTCATGCCCCCATACCATGCCATGACATTTTCTATGCCATCATACATATTTTATTGTGTCATCAGACATTGTGACATCGGATTTTTTTTTTTTCTTTTTATTGTACATTGAGAAGAGTAACTTGTTGAAGGTTTATAAGATTATTTTTTAAAACTATTGTTTGGTTTCATAAGTTACATTTTATACAAAAATTGTTTTTCAAATTATTTTATATTTTTGTAAGTTTTTATTTATTTATTTGTATAAACTATTATATAAAATTATTTTACTATACTTTTATACAATTTTAAATAGAAAAAAGATAATCCAAAGGATAATAAAGTCATATGAACAAAATAATAAATATCATTTATTAATGGTTATATATATATATATATATTATGTATAAATTTTAATAATAATATTATTTGACTTTTAAAATTATACATAGTAAATTTTTAAGACATAGAATATAATATATTTTAATGGTATTTACCTTTGCTTTTAAATTTTATTGTGTAATTTTTTCATTAATATTTTACATCACACTTGTAATGATGGAGTGATACATCAATAGATTGGGGAAGATAGGTGAAAAAACAATCACATCATCCAATTTGAAACAATAGATCAATTTTAATATTTTTAACAATAATACCTTTTAGAATAAATCATATAAACCTAAACTTTTGGACTAGCAAATTTTAAATTAGCAATAATTAGATTTAAAAAAATATTTAAAATGTATAAATTAATAAATTAAGTTAAATTATTTATTTATAAAAGAGTTTTTGTAAACTTATTCTAGAAAGATAAAAGTTTAATATAAAATTTGTATATTTAGAATTATAATATACACTTTTTAGCACAATAATATATTAAAACATTAAAATTTAAAGTTTATATATATTATACTATTAATTGAAATATTAAGATTAGAAGTAAAATAATATAAATTAAACATTCTAGTTGTACTCCTTTATGGACATCTGTTTTTCCTTGTTAAACAATTATGTGGTGTCATTAAAACATTATGAATTATTTGAAGAACAACAAACTCTATAAATATCTTAGTGCTTCCTAAAATATTGAGTTGTTCCCTCAAACTCAACTATAAGATCTTAAATATTTTAGCGAATGAGTATTAAGATAAATGATTTTGATACTTTTATAAGTTAAAATATTCACATATAGACTTTAGAATTTTCTTACAAAATTTGTGAAAATAAAAAATATTGCATTGTGATTTGTGGAAATAATACTTTTCAATTATAAGTTAATGAAAATTAATCGCAATAGTATTTAGCTTATTAGCAAATACTAATAACTAATGTTATGGTACAATGAATCATTAGACATAAATGATGTGGCATTACAATGAATCACAAATAGATTATCTTTGTTTATATAGTAGCATTCTTCTAGTCATCAAATTAAAAAAAAAATTAATTTTTTTAATAAAGACGTTAATAATTATTTTTATTAAAGATTTAATTTTAAGAATAAATTATATTCATTTTTTAATAACAAACTAATTTCAAATATATTAGAACAAGAAAAATTAAATAATATATTGTCAAATTTTTAAAAATGAATATATAGATTAAATTATTAAGAAAAATATCATATGTATATTGAAGTAATAATATTAAAAATTTATTAATACAAAAACATTTTTAAAAATAAATAGAAGATTTATTAAGATGATGTGAATTTGTTAAAAATTTTACTATAAATACAAATATAGTAACAAAAAAATTTATATAACAATTTTGTAAAAAGAAATAAATAAAGACTTTGAAAAATTCAAAAATAATTATTATATAAAATGTAAGTTAATATAACCAAACAATATAATTAATCTAGCGGTGGTTCAAGCTAGAAATGTCTCAGCACAGGTAATTGATAATTACATTGCTTTCATGGATACCCAACAACTCCCAATTTTAGTAAATTTCTAAAGTTAAGCAAATCGGGTGAAATTTCTGTGATTGGTAATCTATGTAATCCAGGTTTAATTGGGATAAGACACCTTTACCCTAATTAAGACTAATGAAATAAAAGCGGACGGATTTAGCACGGTTGTTTCGTCTGATAATCCTGTTTCTCCATCTTTATGAATATTGATTCCATCAGTTACTTCCGGATGATATCATTAAAGAGGTTCTTTGTCTCTATTCTGATTAAATTATGATTTGCAATTATGGGATAAGTTATGTCTGAAAAGTGGAATCTCGACTCAGGCCTCCTTTCCCCCTCTTCACGTTGCTTAATCATAAGGAGGATATCCTATTATATAAATGGCGTTATTTTATCTTTAGATTACAACATTTATGGTCATTTTGTATGTTGCTAAGATAATACCTAACTAATAGTATAGAGTGTTGCACTTTTGGCTCCCTTTTTTCTTGAGTTTCTTTATTAGTTAGCTAGTGTTTATACTTGTTATTTAGCTAATTTGGTTGCTAGGTGTTTAGCCCTCTTCTGATATGTTACTAACCTTAGCTTGAAGTGTACAGTATTTTGATAGTTGAATGCAGGCAGGAAATATGGGAGATTGTAAACCTTTTATGATTCGCCATCCTAGCATCATTGGACAGAGACAAAGGAATTCTGTAAAATGTAAATTACCAAAGGATATAACCTAGGTATAAATGTAACAGTAGGTAATCTATTTCACTGGGGTATGCCCCTTTAAAGTTGTAATAATATAGGACAAATTGTCCTAGGCAAGACTGGAGGTTTTATTCTCCTTTCTTTCCTACCAGTGCCTGTTTGAATGGAGATATGCTGGTGTAATGCCTTTATTTTATAATATAGATCAAGGCTTTGGCCGTTTACCGATCAAATATATATATATAGATATATATATAACCAAGCAATAATTTTTTAAAATAATCTTATAAACTTTCCCCAAGTTACTCTTCTGAACATATAGTGAAAATAAATATTTGATGGCACAATAACAGATGTATGATGACACATAAAAAATGTCGACATGTATTGGTGGGACTCTCCCCTCTAAAAGGTGATAGTCCTGTGATAGTGCAATCCTACTAGTCACCATTTTTAGTGCAAGTAATTAAAATCTAGCCGAGCTTTTCTTCCATCAATTCCTACACAAATTGCCATGCACATCCAATCACTCCTCGAGACTATAATGCCCCGCCAAGGGATCCAAAAGAATTAACCTAAATTTTACTAAGTTTGCCAAACAATTTTTTTTAAACATGAAAGATAAACCATCCACATCAAACACATAGTAGTGGAAGCAATAACATGTAATCATCTAAAAGGTTACATTCCTTAAGGATCCCAAGACGTTGAGTCACATTTAATCTAATAAAAACTAAGTCTAACAACTACCACATCCACATGAAAGAATAATTTAAAAAGTCCAACGTCCATAATATACATTTTTTTGAATGCCTCTTGGCAATTAAATTTGGTATGCTCAATCATCCACTATATATGTCACAGCGTATGAAAAGCCTAAAAGATTATACATATATAAACATAAAGATACATCATTCACATCGAATCCATGATAAAAGTGCAATAAAGTAAATGAAACCATTAACATACATGATACATCCATCCATCAATAAAGATATAACAACCATCGTAAAAGATATCCATCCATCATAAAACACAACTAGCTGTGTGGTTCCTCCCAACTGTCAATAGCATCATTAGACCATCGTGGGCCCTAGCCATCCCCCACGCGCAACATCCCAAGCCACCGAAGAGATCATCATCATTATCATAGTAGGGATGTCACTCCAAAAACATACTACAACATATGTAGAATGAAATCTAACATGCTACAACATATGCATAAAGAAATCTAACATGCAAGAATAAAGCATAAGATGATCCTACAAAGTAGATAACATCATCTATCACATGTTAATCATAAATATAAAGAAACATGTCAGTAAAAACATCCATCATAAGATATAACATCCAAGAATCGAATGAAGGTATATGCCAACAAAGAATGCTCTAGCCATGGTGTCTCAGACAGATCTCAAATGGTAAGAGTGACAAAACACTACCACCCGACCGCGTGGAACCTAAATGGCCCACTTCCACCGTGTTGAGGAGATAATCTTAAGTCCCAAAAAAGATATCAAATCACATATTACAAGATAAAAAATCACATATTACAAGATAACAAATCACATAACATAAGTACTCTCTAAGTCCAGGAATCCTAAAAGTATACTAACTCAAGGTTCCATCATAAAGGGTTGACACCTATACCTACAGGCACACAAGACATGTAGGAAACCTAAAATGTAAGTGGGAAAGTGTCATTGCACAAATCATGCTAGAGTTACCCTGGTAGTCTCTCAATAGACCCTGACCCCCTAGTGATCCCTATGCGGCCACTAGTATCCTCTTATACTGATGAGACATACTACAAAATGCAAGGTCATAACCAAGCGTTCTCTCTACTCCCATCCTAGTCTATACTAGCACTTGAGGTATGGACAAGAACAAAAAATTATCTTATTAGGTTCATTTTAATCCCCATTTAGTGTAGATGTTTTCACTTATTAAATAACTTACAATGAGTTACCTTGGCAGCCACTTAGGGCCCTGGCCCCCATTGCAAGCCACTTCCCGACACTACAAGTAGATAACCTACCCTAGGCTCATGAAATCAAAAATCACAAAAATTAGCTCAGTCCTATACAAGTGACTATAAAGATAATCAAAATAATCACATCAGTTCTCCATGAGCAACTGAAAAGCATCCATTGATAATCATGACCACAATAGTTCTCTATTGGCAACTGAAGGTATCAATGATAATCACAATATCCATCGGTCCTCATTGAGAAACTGTATAGTATTCCAAAATAAGTCTCAATATCCATATCAATGATAAATCACAACATCCATTGGTTCTCAACTAGCAACCATAAGGAATCTCAAAATAAATCACAATATCCATTGGTTCTCAACAAGTAACCAAAAAGACATCTCAAAGCAAATAATACTGATCGAAGACTCCAAAATGGTCAAGTCAAACATGCCACAACATGACATCATCAAGATCGAAAACAAACACTTCAGTCCCATCAAGGCGACTGGAAAGTAATCCAAGTATTATTGGTCGATGACTCAAAATTGGTCAAGTCAAGTATCTCAAATACATACACCTCATCTTCACACAAGAAGACTGAAAAACATCAATGAACAATAAATACAAAAATCTCATAGAGCATACCATCACATTACCATGGTTGGGTTTAGAAAGATCATGATCAAATAACATCAGCATGACATCACATCTCATAACCCTCGAGCCTTTGATAACAACCTAAGACAAGTTAACAATCTAGTCAACCCCAAAACCCCAGAACAAAAACACACACACATGCAGGATGGGGTAAACATTCATAAGAAAACACATATGATATTAAACCATCAAACTAATCATAATCAATATCTAAAAACACTAAATAATCATCATGAAATATAGAGTACCTCATCATCTCATCATATAATAAACTGAATTTAACTCCACTGTATAACTTAATGACCAATTTAATCAACATAACTATATTAATATCTCAATGATTATCAGATTCACTAAGGTTCTCATTTTCAAAAAGAGATCAACATGTGTCTAAAAAGAGTATAATGATTATTAGGGTTTGTTATCAAGTGAGAAAACTCTCTTTTACCCTATAACTGCATAAATTAAGGTTCAACCCCCAAAATATTTGAAGTCCAATCAACTAAGGTTATATGTTTGATTAACTTAAATCATTAAGATTAATATTCTCTTAATGATTTAAATTCCAATTTTATTACAAATCATCATCATGATAAATTGAATTAACTTCCATTAAATACTTCCCATTTATCTCACCCTCAAACAAATTCCATTTGTTTGAATCATTAAAGTAATGTACTTTGAATTTCAAATAGTTCATCTTGAATCAATATTATAATAATTTCAAAACTTAAATTAACAACTCCTCTTATTATTCAATCCTAATTAATTCCCACTTAATTAGATTAATTAATAGAGTATATAAATCGCCATTACAAACCCAAATCACTTAATAACAACTTAATTAACGATAATGAATAAATGTTATTATTATATCTCTTGATCATAATAATAATAATTTATATTAGATTATCATTAATCTAAAAACAATATAATAACATTCCATAATCTTTATTATATTTTTAACTATATATAACTATATATAACTATATATATATATATAAACAAACATTTAATATTAATATCAATTAATTATCAATGATATTATACGTATTAATAAATTTCTATTAACAACTACTTTCAAAACCTTATTCACAAATAACATCGTCATAGAACTCCATTGACAATTGTGAAAATCAACTTTACAAACCATGGCATTAATGAATGGCTGAGCGGAGAGCATTTTAAATTATAATAAATATTATAAAGACTTAACTTAAATTAAACTCAATATAATTCAAACCTAAAGCAAACTTCTTACCAGCAATTTATCCAAAAAAGTAGCCACTGTTAAGAGTGGCAGAGCCGTGGCCTACTAACTACAAAACCGTGACATGATATATCTACTAGTTGTACATGAATTTGGTGCTTTTTTTAATTCATCGATGTCTGTTCCAAATTAAACACTTAATTCATGTAATATTATTGACATCAATTCCAATTTGATTGTAATTCTCATTTCTAAGGTTAGTTTCTTTCCAGTAACTTTTATATGTGTTGAATATTACAACTACAAGCATGTTGGTAAACTAATCATTATTTTTGGGATTAAAAGAAAAGGCTGAGCCATCCTTCATCTTTGTACAAAACTTGAAAAGCAGTTGCCGAAGATGTCATGAAGAAAGCAAGCCCGTTGCCACTATAATCATTATCCATACGCTCAGGAGTCCATTTGATTTTCTATTTGGTTTAACTGATTGGAACTATATATATATATATATATATATATATATATATATATATATATATATATATATATATATATATATTATTAAAACTTTATTATTAATAATAAAAATTTACCATATATTAAGAAGAACCCTTTGAAGTGATTATAATATTGTTGCAGACGTTTTTAACCAAGCACTGTACGTATGATAGTAGTGGGCAGTAGGAAATGTCGTGCAATCTGAATTCACAGGCTTGCATGGGTTTAACATTTTTACTTTTTTTATTTTTGTATAAATGAAAATTTCTCCAGAATAGATCCATTCATTTTACTAAATAAATTTGGACACCTTTCTATTTCATGATCATTTCCTCATGTCTGGATTCATGCCTGCATTGAGTGAATTGGTCTCTTCCAAATTTGGGCACCAATTTTCGTAGCCATTCAAGCCTTGATTATAAGAAGAGTTGTTGTTTGGTCTATGGCATTTATTCTACTTGTTTTTTTTTTTTTTGATTTTTGTTGATTGCTCAATCTTCCTATGATCCTCATATTAGTATAGAAAATCATGAAACCTTAAGGGTTAATGACAATTTTCTGGGCGCCAATGTCTTCCTTATGTTGAGGGCGTGACAAGATGTTAATTGATAGAATACTATAGTTTTGGTTGGAAGACACTATTATGATTCATGTGGTTTGAATGTTGTATAAATTATTTTTCAAGATTAATGACACCTTTGATTAAATGAAATTTTTGGTTTTGTGAAGAATTATAGATGGTTCATAGCAGCATCAGTGATTTAATACAATAACCGTACATAAATCACAGACTATGTTCTTCAAACCAATTATGAGGGAATTTTTTTTATTGTAGCTATTTAGCTATTAATCTCCCATAAGTGATAATGTGGAGCGATTTCCATTCTCACTAAACTCTTGATTGAAGATTTCCTTAGATGCAGATGTTTTGTTATTATGTTAAGAGAACCGATTTTTTTGCAATGCAAGAGTAATAGACATGGGTTTATGATAGAAAATGCTTACGGCCAACTATATCCAGTCATATCATTCTTGCTTCAAATCACAAACACTTTGCACTAACTTTCAAGTCATTGACATAGTTAGGCAACTAGAAAGTTTTATGAGACATTAAATTCTTATGCAAATGGGTCTATAATAAATTTTTCCTTAATCAACAATTATATCTAAAAACTGTTTCTTATAACTTCTCTAGATCTATTGAATGTATAACCCTCATCGCATATAATACATGGTATCACCGTTATATAAAGTGTTCATATTCTTCATGAATTCTATTGGTATTATATAAATTGTCTATATTCTTTGAACCATTCAAATGATAGGTGTGGAAAATTTAAAGGTAGCTCATAGTATGAGAATTTTAGCCTACTAGAAATCAAGTTATAAGTAAATAGAAATATACCCAAGGTATAGTTGAAAGAGTGCATACTCCTCAAAAAAACTAATGAATATTTCTTTGTACCACTGTTATATAAAGCATCCACCACAAGAACTATCGAAACAATTATTTAGCATAAAGAGAGAGAGAGAGAGAGAGAGAGAGAGAGAGAGAGAGAGAGAGAGAGAGAGAGAGAGAGAGAGAGAGAGAGAGAGAGAGAGAGAGAGAGTAATAGAATAAGCAATACAATCACAAGTGCCTACCTAGGCACTGATGCTAATTTACTATGCCTTAGAAATACGTAGAAGAATCCCTTCCTCCTGCAACATTCACAGTTCTTCCAAAAATGAACCCCCAAGTGACTAGAAGCATGTAGAAGCATATGAGGATGTCCATACACACTAGGAGAGCCTCTATATAAAGGCCTCTAAGATGCATCTAGAATGTGTCTAGAAAGAACTAGGAGATAAGCATGACAACTAAGCACATAACTTCCACGATAAGAAGATAAACATGATGAGGTGTCTAGAATGTTGTAGACACCATGTGCTCAAATAATGCGCTAACTCCTAAGTGTAGACAACAAGTGCATAATTAGAGTGCAAACTCCTATGTTGTCAACATGACAACTCACAAGAGTTTGCATACTCCTATGTGAATAAATATTAAAATAATGCACATTAATTAATTTAATAGTCACTTTACTCTTTTTAATTTAATTTATTAATTTTAAATCTCACGCACTTATCTTGAAATTATTAATAAATTAATTTCTTTTGAAACTTTATTGATATAATATTTGTTAACTTAAATAATAATAATATTTAGCATTTATTTAAAAATGAACTCTAAATATATTATTATTAAATTAAATAAATATTATGACATTACAAATTTAAACTTATAACTTTCATCTCCAAATTTAATTCTTTTATTTAATTAATTTCCTAATTAATTAAATAAAATAAAATATTAAAATATCATTTTAATTTTCATTTAATTAAATAATTAATTAAATCTTTTAATTAGACTTAATTAATATAAATTCACTAAGAAAGAGTTCGGCAACAATAGCAAAATGCAAACTAGGGCAGGCACCACATCCACCCCCCTAGAATTAGGCTTACTCCTAGAAGCCTATAAGAATAGTAATACTAAAGAACTCACTATACGGGTCCCATTGAACCCTTTTCCCCTGTAGGAGGATTTGATTCCACTGGTGACACTACAATACACTTAGAGCAATATGATTATGGTTTAATAGTAAACCGAAAACCACATTGATCCAACATTCATCCTTTTAACAAATAATGAAATAGATTACCTAAACACTCCAAACAAAGGATCAACATAATGCTCGCAAAGACAATCAAAGGCATACTACCTCAAAGCATAGATAAAATATACATGTTTTGCAACTAGAATAAGTTTCAATTTTCAGTTTTGCCCATGGGTTTCTGTATAATTTCAAGTTTAAAACCTAAGTGTTCAAGTATGAAAAATATGTAAGTAATCATTTAAGTTTTGTTTCAGTTCAGCTAGTTTCAAGTTTCAGTTCGAAAGAGATACAATTGATAATTCAGAGTTTTTGTTTTGTTCAACTAGTTAACACTAGTGGCGTTCCAATACCCCCAAAGCTCCCAATGTAGAAACTCGGGCTCTGATAGAGACACTAAAATATGTACCATGATATGTGGCTGCTAAGCCCTTTAATGGTGACAATGACTATCCAGCCATGAACTTCATCATGGTTGGATGCTCATGCCATAGCTTACCTTACCATCATGTATCTTCTTCTTACCTAGATGAATGATATTTGTTGTACATAAGTGACAGTACTTTGTTAACTTAAAAAATAAAATCCATAGCCACCATTGTTCAGCCCAATGTTTTTATCAAACTTTTTGTTTTAGATGGTAAGTTTGTTGAAGTGAGATTATTGAAGTAAAGAAGATTGATGAAACTTATCATGGAATAATCATTAGTTTGTAATTGATGTCAAACCTACTACTTTCTAGTGAGACAATTTCTTACTTTGGTCTGAATGCTATCATTTTTTTGATTGATGAAGAGGATTTGAAAAGAAAGGATAACAAAAGAACCTAGAGAAAGGTTGAGTTATTTGGTGTATAAAAGGAGAACTAAGACCAAGCAAGACATTGATGATATAGTGTATTATTTATCTACTTAAGGCTATAATAAAAGTATACCTAAGAAAAGGCTAGAAGATGGCTAAGTAAAGAAAAGTGTTTGCCAAACCTAACAAAGTAAACAGTGCAAGTCACACAAAGTTAGTACAAGATGAGCAAAAAAGTTTAGTATGTGCCGAGTGAAGAAAGTTAGTATGAGCCAAGCAAGTAAAATCTAGTTGGTGTTGAGTGAAGATAGTTAGTATGTGTTGGGCACCAATAAAGACTCAATGGTTGTTGAGCAATCCAATGTTGGCCAAGCATCAAAAGACAGTGTTTGCCAAGCAAACAGAGTGTTAGTGCTGAGTTCCAGGAAAATGTGTTAGATTAAAGATTTAATGAATCTGAGTCAACATGGTTGATTTCTTGAATTAGGTGAAACATGTGGAAGATTTCTATGATGAGTTGGTGGCACATAATTCAAGATAAACCATTTTTAGATGAATTCAAAGAGGATTATAGAGGAAGTTTCTAGAAGGGCTAAAATGGAAAAGTGGGTAGATTCATTGAATCTTACTAACCCTAGAATGGAGGATTTTGGTTAAACAAAAAAATATCTAAATTCTCTATTTATAGAGATAGTAGGGCAGAAGAAATAGATTTTCATGTGCAAGAACCTAAGGAAGTCAATAAGTCTAGGGTGTTGCTTCATATGGTGGCCGAATACAAGAGTCTACAATTGGCATACAAAGAAAGAAGGCTTAAGAGGATGAATGCTTGAAGGGTGAACAAGCTGTTAGAGATGAAGAGGATGAATGTCAAGGAGAATGGAGGATTGAGTGTGAGATCTATAATCTACAAGTGAGTTGTTATTGTTATCAGATCAAGTCCTACTATTACTCGTTAACAATTGTATCATTTTGGATAAATCCTTTGGATTAGGGTTGACCTAACAATCATTAGTAAATCCTTTAATATGATGAAATTCTAATTAAATGTTCTAAAGTCCTCTAACAAGGCTCACTCCTAAGAGGGTGATTGAAATCCTTTAAGCAGGTCACATTTAACAGTGTGCATTGTAACCTTTAACAAGGTTTTCTCCTCATAAAGCTCACTTCAGAAGAGCGAAAATTGGTAGCATGTTACTGGTGGGTTTTTCCCAAATTGGGTTTCCATATAAAAGTGTCAAAATGTGTGATTTATTTTGTTGTTTTGCATGTTTTCATTTCTACAAAGTTATTTTGACATAGGACAACAATATGGATATGTTTAAGATATTGAATGGTCAATGCATACATAAGGATAAGTTGCATACGAAAAAATTGTATTTGTACATTTGGACCTTGAATAACTGATTCACTCCCCTAGTTATTCTAAAGTATTCCAAAAAAATAAATTCAAAATTATATTTTGATATTGTATTCAGTTGTTCTAGCTATGTTATTTTTTTCTTAAAACTGATAGTTATTTTCTAATCTTCAAAATTAAACAAATAAATGTATTTCTCATGATTAATAATTTTTATTTGAATTTAAAGTGATTCTAATAAATTTATATTTAAATTTTTTAATCTTAATTGTACAACAATAATAAATAAATTATAATATTAAATGATAATCTAAAAGTTTTTAAATTCAAATAATAATTATAAAAATAATCTTAAAAGCATATTTTAAAATATATTTTAAAATAATTAGACATTCATATTCTTCATCTTAGATAATTTTTTATATAAAAAAAAATCATAAATATTGTACAATAACATATACTTAAATTACTTATAATATCTTTTTTATAGTCAAATTTGTCGTAATTGACACAACACCAAAAATAGCTTTAGTATTGAATTCAAATCTAAAATCCACATTTATTATTATTTTGAAATTAATTAATTTTTTTTTTCTATTTCAATTATGTAAAATTAAGAAAAAAAATTTATTTAATTAGTGAATATAAAACGAAAATCTAAATATCTAAATTATAGAAAACTTAAAAATAAATAAATGATATGAATTTACTTTTTAGAAAATATAGTTAAAATATGTTTGATGCCAAGAATTTGTCACCTCAGCTCATATATTAATTACTTTTGCATGGTAAGGTTCACTACACTCAACCATGTCCTCTCACATGAGAAATTTTTTTTTTTTAATTCATAAGACTTTATAACATATAATCTAAATTTTGATATACTTATTTTAAATTAAGTAAATAAATTTATTTACTTATTAAACAAAATTCAATATTTAACCCTTAAATTAAAAAGTTTAGATAAAATTTAAATTTAAAACCATAATACTATATGGAACCTAAAATAATAATATATAATGGTAATATTAGATAATCTATAAGTCAAAAATGAAATAATCTTAACATACCAAAAATAAAAATAAATGACTTTAAAAAAATAAATAAATTTACTAATTAAATGAATTATTTTTAAATTCTTTTAATGAGAATAATATTAATTGAGCCTATTAATGGGCTTGTAAGGGTTGATCCTAACCAAAGAAGATAAAAGTGTAGTTGGTAACCACCAGAGGAGGGATGGATCAAAATAAATTTTGATGGGGCTTCTCAAGGAAACCAAGGTAAATATGGATGTGGATGTATAGCACAAGACCACAAGGAAAATTCTTTAGCATTTTTGGAAAAATGCTTAAGGGATAACACAAATAATGTGGTAGAATACGAAGTAGCCAAGGAGGCTTTAGTTTTAGGAGTAAAGCTTGGTATTCATAGAGTGCATCTAGAAGGAGATTCAGAGATTATTATCAATGGAATTAAGAAAAATGGAGTAATTACACCTCAATAAGCACATTAGTCATATTAAGTGTCTATTGACAGAATTTGAAGATTTTAGGACCACATTTATAGGGAGGCAAATAAGGTGGTAGATAAGTTTGCCAAACTTGGAGCAGATTTTTCCTTGGGGAACTAGAATGATATTTTTGAAGACCTTAGGATCTCAATTTGGAATAAGAGCTATGGCTAATGGAGTGGCTTTTTTGTGTGTTTATATTTCCACATTGTGTGTGTACCTCTCTCACTTATGATTTTGAACTCTCAGAAGGAAGGGCACTCATGAAGGATTAATCCCTCATGTGTGACAAAGGGTATGAAATTATTAGACAACAACTCTTAAAGTTTGGGCTTTTGGATCCTTCAAGGGCAAGAAAAAAGAAGGGAGGGGATTGTTTTCAACATGGAACTTTTCTTGGAAATCACAGATGGGGGCTGATTTCATGCTAGAATCAAACAACTAGACCTAGTCATATGAAGGGTGGATCACAATGAGGAGATTGAAGAATATTTTCCTATTTTATGACAAGGAATTTATGAGTGGTATTCATGAGATTTTCAGGTCAGAATATTTGGACACTTATTGGAGGAGAAGGTGCAGCTTGGACATTGCATCTCTCTTTGTGGCTTTGGCTCTATTAGTTGGTGAAACAAAGGAAGAAGTCTACAGGGTTGTGGCAGCATATGCATGGACTAGCAATGGATACTAGGGATTGATGATGTAATTGACAAATTCATACTAGGTGTTGGCTTGGAAATTGGACAAGAACTATGGAGGCTGATTGGGGGGGCGAGGAGATTCTTTAGTTCAACATCTAGTTATTTGGTCTTCTACATCTCCACAAGGGGTGCATTTTCCAAAAGATGTAGAAGGATGGAGGAAGGTGGTAACTTTCTTGGAGAAAATGATCTAGGTCAAGGAAGAGGAGAGAATGAAGTGGATTCCTCAAAAGTGTGTGAGGATGATTGGTGACCTGTTTGAGAAATTAGATGGCAAGGGAAGGAAGGAGAGCTTCAGGGGAGACCTCAATGGCTGGAGAATGTACATACATGTCCCTAGAAGTAAAGGTGGGCATAACTTCAACTAGCTAGAAGCACCCTCAAGGACCAAAGCACAACAACATTTCATAGGCAATGGAGGATGACCGAGCAATTCCAAATTATACCAAGGAGGACATAGCTAAATGGTTCAAGGAATCCTGAGCTTGTTTCTTTTTTGGGGTCATGTTTTGTCTAGTTGTTTACGTCCTCCATAGAAATTGAAAACTACTATGTATGGGTCTAGCTTTTTGATGGGTTTTATGCCCTTTATATATATTGAGTATCTAATGTTAATGGGGAAGGGAGTTTAGGTAGACTTGTGTGTTTATGGCCACTTAATACTATGGCATATATCTTTGTAAGCATTATCTTTACTTAATACAAAAAAACTTGTTACCTATCAAAAAAAATTAATTGAAAAAATAAATTAGTCATTATATTTACATATATTTTTTAAAAAAAAATTTAAAAATAATCAATAATTTATTAAATTTTTAGAAGAAGTTTAATACTCTCTAAAACCAATTCAATTATATGTATTTTTTACCATTGTCTTTACACCATTAAATAATTTTCACCATTATCTTTACATGAATTTTTTTAGAAATAAATAAAAATCTAAAATTATTTAGAAAGAGTTTTATGTTCTATAAAATAAATAATTAAAAAAATCTATGGCCTAATATTTTTCTTATCTTATATATACTAATTAAATAATATATTTTTTCATAATCTTTCATAGTTAAAATAATTTTTATTCAGAAATTAATTATTATTTCTAATTATTCATAATTTTTTTTTTTTTGAACTTTATTAAAAATAACTTTTTAAACCACTATATTTAAATATATTTTTCTACAAACAAATAAAATAAATAATAAATACTTTATTCAATTTAAAAAAAAAAAAATCAATACTTTCTTTAAAAAAATTAAATTATTAAAATGTTAAAAGTGATTGATAAATCCTAAATGAAAAATAAACCCTTATATTAGACAATGAATCAATGAGAAAGCATGAAACAAAGTATAAAAAAAAAGGTTGAAATTTAAGAAAAAATAGCTATCAGTTTTAAGGAAAAACTAGCATAATTAGAACAACTTAATACAATATAAAAGTTTAATATATTTAAAAAAATTATAAAACTTACCATCTAAAACAAAAAGTTAACTAAAAATGTTGGGCTAAACAATGGTGGTTGTGCATTTAATTTTTTTAAAGTTAACAAAGTACTATTAGTTACATACCACAAATAGCATTCATCGAGGTAAGAATAAGATGGATGATAGAAAAGTATGTTATGGCATGTGCATCTGACCATGACAAATTTTGTGGTTGGATAGTCATTGCTGCCATTAAAGGACTTGGTGCCCACATATCATGAAACATATTTTTGTGTCTCAGGCAGTGATTGGATGTGCATGGTAATTTGTGCTAGAATTGAGAGAAGAAAACCTCAGTTGGGTTTTAATTACTTACAATAGGAATGGTGACTAGTTGTATTTTTTTGTCCTAAGACCATCACCTTTTAGAGTGGATAGTCCCACTGACACGTGTCATCGTGGGCCCTAAGGGTCTCACATGAGGGATGGCATGGGCTATCCAACCTTTAGATCTGTTGACATGCCCCCATAACATGCCATTGCATTTTTTTTATGTCATCATACATATGTTATTGTGTTGTCAGACACTTCTTTTTAATGCACATTCAGAAGAGAAACCTGGGGAAGGTTTATAAGATTATTTTTGTAAAGTATTGTTTGGTTTCATTAATTTAAATTTTATATAGCAATTATTTTAGAAAATTATTTTATGCTATTCTAAGTCTTTATTTATGTATTTTTACTAAATTATTATATAAAATTATTTGTTACTATTTGTTTACTTCTAGTAAAAAATTTAATGAATTCATATCATCTTAATAAATCTTCAATTTATTTATAGAAATCTTTTGATATTAATAAAATTATTATATTATGAATTTAATATACATATGATATTTTTTAAAGAAAAAATAACTATCAGTTTTAAGAAAAAATTAGCATAATTAGAACAACTTAAAACAATATCAAAATTTTCATTTATTTAAAAACCATTATAAAACTTACCATGTAAAACAAAAAGTTTAATAAAAATGTTGGGTTGAACAATAGTGGCTATGCATTTTTTTTAAAGTTAACAAATTATTGTCACTTACATACCCCAAATAGCATTCACCAAGCTAAGAATAAAATAGATGATAGAAAATTATGCTATGGCATGGGCATCTAGCCACGACAAATTCCATGGCTAGATAGTCATTGTCTCCATTAAAGGGCTTGACACCCGCATATCACAGTACATATTTTTGTGTCTTAGGGAGTGATTGGATGTGCATGGAACTTTGTGCAAGAATTGATGGAAGAAAAGCTTGGCTAGGTTTTAATTACTTGCAATGGAAATGATGTTTGGCTATATTGCGTCGTCCTAGGGCCGTCACCTTATAGAGAAGAGAGTCCCAACAACAAGTGTTAGTGTGGGCCCTAAGGGTCTCACATGAGGGCCGACACTAGCTATCTAACCATAAAATCCTTTGCCATGACCCCATAACATGAAATGATTTTTTTTTATGTGCCATCGTACATTTGTTATTGCATCATCAAACATTTCTTTTAACTATACATCTAGAAGAAAAACTTAGGGAAGGTTTATAAGATTATTTTTTGAAACTATTGTTTGGTTTCATTAACTTACATTTGATATCACAATTATTTTTTAAAATTATTTTATGTTTTTCTAAGTCTTTATTTATTTATTTTTACTAAATTGTTATAAAATTATTTGTTACTATGTTTTTAGTTATAGTAAAAACTTTTATATTATTGTGTTGTAAAACATTTCTTTGCACTATACGGAAAGAAGAGAAACTTGAGCAAGGTTTATAAGATTATTTATTTAAACTATTGTTTGGTTTCATTAACTTACATTTTATATAAAAATTATTTTTAAAAAGTATTTTATGCTTTTCTAAGTCTGTCTTTATTTATTTATACCAAATTCTTATATAAAATTATCTGTTACTATCTTTTTACTTATAGTAAAAACTTTGATGAATTCACATCATCTTAATAATTCTTCTATCTAATTTTTAAAATCTTTTGATATTAATAAAATTATTAAATTATGACTTTAATATACACATGATATTTTTTAAGGAAAAAGTAGCTATCTGTTTTAAGGAAAAATTAGCATAATTAGAACAACTTAATACAGTATCAAAATTTAATAATTTTAAAAAAATATTATAAAACTTATAATATAAAACATAAAGTTAATAAAGATGTTGGGTTGAACAATGATGGTTATACATTTAATTATTTTTAAGTTAACAAAGTATTGTTAGTTAAGTACCACAAATATCATTCACTGAGGTAAGAATAAGATGGATGATAGAAAAGTATGCTATGGCATGGGCATCCAAGCATAACAAATTCTATGGCTGGCTAGTTGTTGCAACCATTAAAAGGTTTGACGCCCGCATATCATGGTACATATTTTCATGTCTCGTGGAGTGATTGAATGTAAATTATGGTCTATACAAGAATTGATGAAAGAAAAACTCAACTGGGTTTTAATTATTTACACTAGGAATGGTGACTGATTGTATTGAATCATCCCAGGACCATCAAGTTTTAGAGCAAAGAGTCCCACCAATAAGTGTCGACACGGGTCTTGAGGATCTCACATAAGGTCGATACCAGTTATCTAGCCATAAGATCTATTGCCATGCCCCCATACCATGCCATGGCCCTTTTTTCTGTGCCATTGTACATTTTTTATTATGTCATTAGACATTTATGTTCATTGTACGTTTAGGAGAGAAACTTGGGTAAGGTTTATAAGATTATTTTTCTAAACTATTATTTGGTTTCACTAACTTACATTTAATATAAAAATTATTTTTGAAATATATTTTATATTTTTTTAAGTCTTTATTTTTTTATTTTTAATAAATTCATATATATAATTATTTGTTACTATATATTTACTTATAGTCAAAAAATTTAATGAGTTCACATCATCTTAATAAATCTTATATTTATTTTTAAAAATCTTTTGATATTAATAAAATTATTATATTATGACTTTAATATACATATGATCTTTTTAAAGAAAAAATACCAATTAGTTTTAGGGAAAAAATAGCATAATTAGAACAACTTAATACAAGATCAAAATTTAATTTATTTTAAAAATATTATAAAACTTACCATCTAAAACAAAATTTTTAATAAAAACCTTGGGCTAAACAACGATCGTTATGCATTTTTTTTTAAAGTTAACAAATTACTATTAGTTACACAACACAAATAGAATTCACCAAGGTAAGAATAAGATGGATGATACAAAAGTATGCTATGGCATGGACATCCATCCACGATGAATTCTATGGCTAGATAATCATTGCCACCATTAAAGAGCTCGACATCCATATATCATGGTACATATTTTTGTGTCTTAGGGAGTGATTGGATGTACATGGTGGTCTATGCAAGAATTGATGGAAGAAAAGCTCGATTGGGAATTAACTGATTGCACAAGTCATGGTGACCAGCTGTATTGCATTGTTCTAGGACCATCACCTTTTAGTGTAGAGAGTCCAACTAACATGTGTCAGCTTGGGCCCTATGGGTCTCACATGAGGGTTGACATGGGCTATCCAACAATGAGTTTCATTGTAATGCCCCATATTATGCCATGACATTTTTCAATGCTATCATACATCTTTTGTTGTGTTGTCAAACATTTCTTTTCATTGTACGTTCGGAAGAGAAATTTGTACAAGGTTTGTAAGATTATTTTTTAAAACTATTGTTTGGTTTCATTAACTTACATTTTATATAACAATTGTTTTTGAAACTTATTTTATGTTTTTCTAAGTCTTTATTTACTTATATATACTAAATTGTTATATAAAATTATTTGTTATTATATTTATACTTATAGTAAAAAAATGAACGAATTCACATCATCATAATAAATCTTCTATTTATTTTTAAAAATCTTTTGATATTGATAAAATTATTATATTATGACTTTAATATACATATGATATTTCTTAAGGAAAAACTAGCTATTAGTTTTAAAGAAAAATTAGCATAATTAGAATGACTTAATACAATATCAAAATTTAATTTATTTAAAAACATTATAAAACTTACCATCTAAAAAAAATGTTAAATAAAAACGTTAGGCTAAACAATGGTGATTGTGCATTTATTTTTTTTAAACTCACAAAGTACTGTCAATTATGTACCAAAAATAACATTCACCGAGGTAAGAATAAGATGGATGATGCAAAGGTATGTTATGGCAAGGGCATTTAGCCATGATGAATTCTGTGACTAGATAGTTATTGCCACCATTAAAGAGCTTAGTGTCTGCATATTTTCATGTCTTAGGGTGTGGTTGGATGTGCATGGCAGTCTATGTAAGAATTGATGGAAGAAAAGCTCGACTGTGTTTTAATTACTTGCACCAAGAATGGTAATTGGTTTTATTGCGTCATCTCAGGACCACCACCTTTTAGAGTAGAGAGTTCCATCAACACATGTCTTACATGAGGGTCGACACCTATTATCCAACCATGAGATTTGTTGCCATTCCCCATACTATGCCATGGCATTTTTCTTTGTCATCGTACATCTATTATTGTGTTGTCAGACATTTCTTTTTACTGTATGTTTAGAATAGAAGCTTGGGGAAGGTTTAAAAGATTATTTTTTAAAACTATTGTTTCATTTCATTAGCTTACATTTTATATCACAATTATTTTTTAAAATTATTTTATGTTTTCTTAGTCTTTATTTATTTATTTTTACTAAATTGTTGTATAGAATTATTTGTTACTATATTTTTATTTTTGGTTAAAAAATTAATGAATTCACATCATCTTAATAAATCTTCTATTTATTTTTAAAATTTTTTGATATTAATAAAATTATTATATTATGACTTTAATATACATATGATATATTTTTTTCTAAAAATAGTAATTATTTTAAAGGAAAAATTAGCATAATTAGAACAACTTGATACAATATCAATTTTTTATTTATTTTAAAAACATTCTAAAACTTACCATCTAAAACAAAAAGTTCAATAAAAATGTTTGGCTGAATAGTGGTCGTTGTCCATTGAATTTTTTAAAGTTAATAAAGTATTGTCAACTACATAACACAAATAGCATTCAACAAGGTAAGAATATAAGGGATGATAGAAAAAAACTCCTAATCTATCTCCTACTAACTCTTAACCTCTCTCATTCTCTCTCTCTCTCTCTCTCTCTCTCTCTCTCTCTCTCTCTCTCTCTCTCTCTCCTATCTCATTCTCTCCCTCTTTCTCTCTATCACTTCCTCTAACTCTCACTCTTTATCCTATCCCCTTCTCTCTCGCACTCTCACTCTATCTCTCTATCCTATCCCCCACCTCTCTGTCCATGTCCAATCCCCCTCTCTCTCCATCCTATCCCCCTATCTCTCTCTCCATATGTATCTCACTCTCTCTTATCCTATCCCATCTCTCTCTTCCCATCCCCTAATCTCTCTCTCTCTCTTTAACCCCTAATCCATAACCCCCATCTCTCTCATTGACCTCTAATCCTTGAAATAAAAACTTCATGTAAAAAAAGAGAGAGGGAGAGAGGGAGAGAGGGAGAGGGAGAGGGAGAGAGAAAGAGATGTTAGTTTTTGGTGATTGATCAGGAAAGTACTATACATACTTCATAAATTCTTTGGGTTGTGGCCGATGTTGTGGCTGACGTATGGCCGATATATGGCTAACATGTTGTAACCCTAAAGTGGCATAAAAATACATGTATACAAGGGCTTAGGGTTAGTGATTATTTCAGTTTGGTGATGCAAAAATTGGTTCTTGAAGCAATATTGAGCTATAAGGGATTACAGATTGCAATTAGGTTGTAATCACTGGATCGTAATAATATCGAACTTGCTATTTGGTGGATGTAGACCAAAGATTGGGTGAACCATGTTAAATCTTGGTGCCTTGTGTTCTTTTCTATGTGATCTATTATTTTCTATTATTAGTTATATTTGCATGTAATTGTTAGAGAGAGAGAGAGAGAGAGAGAGAGATTATGGATAGGATGGAGAGAGTGAGAAATATGGAGAGAATGGGATAGCATGGAGGGGGGGGGGGGGGTGATGTGTGTGTGTGAGAGAGAGGGGAGGGTTAGGGATTACTAAGAGGGAGACAATGCTTAAGGGTAACAAGTTAGACAAAGAGAGATAGTTTAGAAGTTACTTAAAGAATGCAACACATTAGAAGTTAGTAAGGGAGATATGGTAGAATTTATTTTGTTATTTTGTGAGTTATTTTGTGTGTTTGAGAGGGAGAGAATTAACAATATGTTAGCATTCATGTTTACCTATTGATTATGCATTTGAAAAATAATGACTACCTATTTTAGATTATACTTAATTCAAATTAATAGAAAATAAAAAATTTATGATATAGGATCGATTTATCTACATGATGTTGTAGATCTCTTCAATATGTTTCCAACACATTTTGAATGAAGTCAATCAGACTCTGTATGTGAAAGTTATGGAATTCATAGTAAAGCCTAATTTTAGTTCTTCAAAACCCAATCAGGTTTTAAATAATTTGATCCAGTTTTGAATGCACTTTTTTATTTTTATAACCCAATTAGGTTATTTGAATCCTAGAAACTCGATCAGGTTATGGCTTGGTGATAGCATAGGAAAATGACCCAAAGGCCTGGGAGATTGTTTTCCCTCCATTTTTTTTTTCCTTTAGACATTTTTTCATCTTCTAAGATGAATTCTCTTATTTGCCTTCATCAGGTTTGCTAATGGTGAAGTGGTCATCACTAAAATTACTACCATAATATTACATGTCTTCTTAGCTTTCTAACCATATAATTTTTTTCTATTTTTGGACAATATTAATAATGCAAACTTTAATTATTTTTACTAATGCCTTGACATTCCTCACAGACATATGTCTACCATTTTTAAAATAAATTTTGATATACTTAACCAAGTTCAAAATTAATTATATATTATTTTTCTAAACTTTTTTCTATAGACGTTAAAGTAGAGTTTCCATTTTTTTTATTGTTTTGGTTCAAGTTATGCTCAACACATGAATAGGTACCAAAATTTCAAGATGTAGTTAGTTTGATAATTCATAAAAAAATAAAATACTAAATATAAATTTTTTTTTATGTTGCACACAAAAATAGCTATGTTATTTTTTCTGAAAATATAAAGAATTATTTTTCATGTGTGCAAGGTTTGACCCACCTATATCTTATCCATTTTGTATAAAGTATAGTAGTTTAGAAAGTAGATTAGCAATACAATTTATAAATTTTACACATATTGCCATTTTGAGTGGATGAACCTCAAATGTATCCTTCAAGTTTAGATTTACCTTATTTTTTTTTAAAAAGTGTCCACTTATACCCCCATTTTTGTACACCATCCTGGTGTACTTACCCTACTGTGTTAACCAAGCTCACAACATAAATTGAGTTACCTGAGTTGCTAGTGGGAAACCAAAGTTCTTAGTGTGAACTTAGTTCATAGTGTTAGCCAAGCTCTCAGTTTGAACCAAGCTAACTTGTTCAAGTCAAATTGCTTCTATGTCACCCAAACTCACTATATTTCCCAAGCATCAACAGAGGATAAAATGCATTGTATTGTCCAAGCATCAATATTTGGGCCAACCTTAAGGAATAATTTTATTTTTATGAAGATAAATCTTATGTGAGATGACTTGGTATGAAGTTATTTATTGAAGGGTATATAAGGAAGACAAATTAGTTTTTCTAAGATGTAAGTTGAGTATAATATGAGATGTATATGAAGACAAGGAGAAAATATGGAGAAAAATAAGTAAGCAAGATATAATGTAGTATAAAGGGTAGATAAGAGACTCATCCATCATAGTTAGGTGATCATATTATTCAAAGGATCTATTTTAGAAAATCAAGTTGGAAAGAAGAGATCATCTTGTTGATTCATCCTAATAGGTGCATCAGTCAAGTCCTCTAATAAGATGGACCTAATAGTCCTTTATAGAATCTATTAATAAAGTACATACTTCATTCTATTGTAAAATCCTTTCACAAGGTGGACCTAATAGTCCTTCAAACTCCTAATAGAGTAGATCACCAGTAGTGATCAATTGTAAGTCCTAATAGGCCAAATTTATTACTTTGGTAGTGAAACATTGTGGGTGTCATCGCCACCCTAGTTTTACCTTCTCCTTGGAGGGATTTTGGGTTACCAAATCTCATGCATGAAATTAGAGAAGAAAATCTAAAGAAGTAAGGCAAAATTAATCTAAGTGAAAAAGTTTAATTGGCTCCTAATTATCCTCCCCCCCTCTCCGCCACTTTCTTTTCATTAAGTTTTCAACAAGATATATGCCTGCTTTTTATTTTTTCCTAATTTTTTTTTGTACTTTTACATTGAAATTCCAAAATTTAACCAATTAAATTATTATTTTTATTACAAAGGGGCTAGTATTTTAGAAACTATTTTCAATTCAGTACAGATTCTATTGTTATAAATTTTTGATATAAGGTTCATAACTAGTTCAAGATTTCACATCAAGTTGACTAACATTGATGTCTTGATTTTTTATTTTTGCTCAGGCCATAGTTTGGCCCACCATGATCCTACACATACCCATTAATCACATATTTTTTGAATACAAACTTTGGCAATAACCTATTTCCCTAAGGGACTTTTTTTATAGTTGAACTAGTACAGTAGAAGCCATAGGCCTATGAACCTAGCATTGGTATAGAAATACATATTTGTACATCCATCATTGGAAAATGGAAGTCATCACTACAAGATCCATGCATAATGTGAGGAAAGATTATATAAGCTTTGAAAAATGGCATATGACTATTGTTGTGTATAATTTTTTTCTAATATTTTATAATTCATGATTATTGAAAGTTTCTTATCTCTACAGAGTCACCTAGGTTTATCCACTACTTTTTGTTTATAACATATAACACTTCCTGACAAAAATCAAGTGCATTCCAACACTATTAGGGTCTTTTCTTATTATTGTATTTTGGGAGAGGAGGAGGAAGAGGTTGAGGTAGAGGGTTCAACCTAGCTAGTCAAAGGCAAAAATGATTCTTCCACATAAATGAATCACCAAGGTCCCAAGTTTTGTCTTCTCTATGTGAAATATTTCACCTATTGTGAGGGCTTTACCTCATGTTTTATTCGGTGTTTCAAATGAAACTTTCCTTTCCTAGGGAGTATTTTATGTGGAAACCCCTATGAAATTTAACCAATTTATAATTCTTGATGACCTAACATTGTTGGAATGTTGATATCTATCATATGGTTTTGTTAAAACCCTCATAGAGGAGTGCTAGAATTCATCAGGTGAAGACTTGTGAATCCGTGGTAGGAAACAAAGCCTATAAAAATGGAGCATTTTGTAGAGGAACCTAGCATTGATTCATTTGTTATTGAGGAGTGCAATGAATATAAATACCAGGAGGAGGATGTGAATAGAAACAAAAATTTCCTTGTTAAAGATTGATGAAACTTGACCACTAATAGCAAGCTTATAACCCATCTATTATTTTTCTACATACTTTTACTATGCAATGGTAAAAAGTTTTTTTGGTGCAAAAATCACATTCATAGTATCACTTTTAATAGAAATTTAAAGATCCCAATTTTTGGACTCTACAAACACTATAAAAATAAAGCTCAAGCTGAAAAACATAAAGATCTTTTACAATAAATAAATGCATAAAATAATTTATAAATAAAGAAAAAATTTGAGAGCTAGATCTCTGTGCCTAAAAACTTAAAAAAACTTAACTTGTGCTTCTAGATTGGAAATGGAATTTTGTTGGAATTACAATAAGAAAGGTAAACTTATAAGGTGGGGGGGGGGGGGGAGTGTTGGGGTTGGGGTAGGGGTGGGGAGTGGGGCATGTGGTTTGGGGTGGTGAATCAATGCTTCAAACTTTGACCCATAAAATAATCACCACACATCCATTTCAAATATTTAATAAGTAAATGAAATACCATATAAAGCTTGTGCATCTAAATCATGTAAACAAATAAGCATTCAACATATGACACAAGATATGATTACCTAGAAACCCTCCAATGAGAAGGTGCTTTATTAAAGGACTTCAACACCCTATTAAAGGATTTCAACACCCTGTTAAAACTATGCCTTATTAAAGGACTTCAACTCATAATTAAGTAAACAACTTATTAGAGGATTTCAATACAACCTATTAGGACTTCTCTATTAAGAGATTTAATTGATTCTCCTATTAGAATGTCTCAGCATTGATCTTGTGATTATCACTTTGTTGCTTGATGATAGATCACCTCTAAACTAATGTACACTTGATCCTTCTTGATCAGATGTCTCTTTCTTGTTCACTATTTCCTTCCTCTATTCTCCTTTAACTAATTCTATAATGCAATTTTAGATCATAATACCTTGGCTACCATGAATATCCTACTTTGCACATGCAAAACTCTCCTTGATCATTTATACATTCCCTTTCACTCTCTCTTTGAAATTTAGCATTTTTCCTCCTTAAGAAGACCTTCATGACTTAGGGTTAGCTATGAATCAATGGCTATGATTCATCCATTTTGCCACTTAAACCTTCCCTTCACTTGATTGGATGCATGTAGTGCATAGAGATTTCAACTTAAGATTCATCCTTATCACCAAAATATCATAATTCAATCTATAAGTTGGCTAAAAAATGATTTACATAGTAGTTTTTGCCAATACAAACAACTATGGCAAAAATATGTTACTCGGCATATGTAGTCCCTGATGCTTAGGATATATTGATTTTAGTACTATAATTTAGTATCTAAATGACTTGTCATGCATTGCTTGCTCAACTCCTCAATTACTTGGCATACATGTTGATCTTAGATGACTTTTGACAAGTGAGTGTTAACACACTTAAGTTATTTACTTAGTTCATGCCAAACAAGTAGTACATGTTGAGCACAACATGTATATATTAGACCATGTTGTGTTCATAGTGAGTGTCAAGCCACTCATGTGACCAATCACTCAAGTATCGAGAAGATAGTATATGTTGAGTGACATAGGAGCCAAGTGAATAGTGGATGCCAAGAAATATAGATGATGAGTCATAGCAAAAAGATTAGTGTATGTCAAGCATCAGAGACTTTAGATGCCGAGTGAAACAATTTTAATATATTTGTTTGTATAGGTACAAACAACTATGTAAACCATTTCTGATATGACTTAAGATTATATTTCAATAATTTGGAGATAAGGATGAATCTCATGTTGGATTCCCTATGTATATACATGCAGCCAATCATAAAAAGGGAAGGTTTAAGTAGCAAAATGGATGAATCTCAACCATAGATTCATACCTAACCCTAAGTCACCTAAGTCTTCTTAAGGAGGAAAAACCTTAAGCTCTCTAGTGAGTGTGTAAGGTATTGAAGGAGTGAAGACAGAAGTTTGCAAACTGAGAATTCATGGTGGCTTAAGAGTTATGAAGTGAGACAACATTGTAGAATTAGTTAGAGTATAATAGAGGAAAGGAAAAGGATACACCAAAGAGACATTTGATCAAGAAGGATCAAGAAGATAAGTGTTTAAAGGTGATCTATTATCAAGAACTCAAGTGCTAAATGTAGGATCAAAGTTGAGACATTTTAACAGGTAATTTTAGTCAAAATCTCTTAATAGAGTAGTCCTAATAGGGTGCTTACTTAATTATGAGTTAAAGTCCTTTAGCAAGGCACACATCTAACAAGGTGTTGAAATCCTCTAATAAGGTGAGACCTAACAGTATTTTTAATCCTTTAATAGGGCAAACCTTTCATAGGGTAGATCATGTTTCATGGTCAAAACATTTTAACTTTCATGGGTACACTTTATTACTGTAGTAGTGAAGATTTGTGGGTGTCATCCCCACCCCAATTTTACCTTCTCATTGGAGGGTTTCTAGGTAATCATATCTGGTGTTATATTTGTGTGAACACTTATATGTTTACATATTTTTATATGTTCATGCTTTACATGTTATTTTATTTTACTCTTTGAATGTATGAGATGGATGTGTGGTGAAAGTTTTACGGGTCAAAGTTTAAACTACTATTTCACCCCCCAAAAAGTTTACCTTTCCTATTTTAATTCCAACAATTGGTATCAGAGACTTTTTCTCTAAAAGAGAAGCTTTACAAATTTGAGGAAAGATCTTGAAATGGACGTCTGCAAATTGGGAAAGATTATTGAGAACCAGGAGATTGAAATACATCATATTCTACATTAATTGAATCAAGTAAGAGAAGATCTAAACAATTATTTGAAGAGAAGGAAAGAAATTTCTATTGCAGAGAATGACACACAATAGAAAGAGATAGACACTACTAAGCTATTTGCAAATGGAGACTCCAATGAATTTGATGTAGCAGTTGTAGATATAATGGAAAAGAATAGAGCCCAAGTTGAGGAAATAAAAGATCTCAAGTTAGAAAAAGAATCACAAGCCATACTACTATGTGAGGTGACTGAATAGAAGAAGAAAACCATATAAGACAAAGCCATGATTGAAAAAGACAAAAGAATTTTGGCTAATAGACTAGAAGAGAAGTCAATAAAGCTAACCAAGATTTCCAATATGCAATTGGATACTCTAAGTCAAATGAAGAATGCCACCTATGAACTAAATTTCAAGGACATCGAGATAATGACATTTAAATTGTAAAATGAGCAATTGCAGAGTGACCTAAAGAAGGAGAGTCATCCAAAAGTGTAGAAGAAAGGAACAAAAAAGGCAAGAACTCCAAACCTACTTATGATAATTGTGGTAAGAAAGGACATACTACTAATATGTGTAGGACCAAGACTGTAAATCAAAATGTCAAGCCTAAGAGCATGGTTCACTATCATAAGTGCAACAAGAAAGGTCATTAGACACATGAATGCAAAATGAAGACCATGCACACACAAAGATTTGAAAGATATTGCTACAACTGTTAGAAGTATGGACATAGAGCTTTTGAGTATAGATCGAAACTCATGTGGTCATCAAATAGGAAAAAAAAGGTAAGGAACAATGGTAACTCTTATAATGAGATTATAATACAAGGTTTAGGTATCATTATTGTCAAGAATATGAACATGTTCCTAATAACTATATTAGGACACACTTTAGTGGTAACTACAAAAGGTGGTTGAGTCAAACCACATGTTTTAGGTATTTGAAGACTAGTCACATCAATAGATATTGTCCAACAAGGTCAAAGACACCAAGTTGTGAATTTGATAAAGGCAAAGACAAGGAAGATGTTGAAAATGTTAGAAATGAAATGAACAAGACATGGAAGAAGAAAGATGATTATAACACATCAAATGGGGAAGGATCAATTCACCTAATGGGTCAAGTGATCACACATTGTCAAACTAGGAAATCAAGAGATATGTGGGACTGATATTTAAAAGCTATATTATACATCAATTCCAAAAGTAGTTAGTACTAAAAATATTACATTGGCATGAATAAAGATGCAAGATGTTGTAGTGCCTGCCTCTAGTTTGCATTTTATTATCATTGCTGAACTCTTTTAGAGCTAGTTTCATGTTGATGGTTAGTAACATTATTATGAGATTATCAGATATTGTGCTATGGATTCAATTGATATGTGATGAGATTACTTAGAATCTACATTTCATGATTATTTTTAGTGTTCGCAATTATTGATAATGATTATTACATTGCTTTCAGTTATTAATGATGATTAGTAAGATGATTTATTATCACATGTATTTTATTATGAATACTTACCCCATACTTGCATGGATATGGTGTGCGTGTTTGCTTTTGTATAGTGTGTATGATGTGGTTAAGGAAGGGAGTCGTAGTCACTTGCTAGTCGGGATCTACATGATGCACCACTTCCTGCCATTGCCTATTTAGTTTAGTATATATTGTGTTTGTACATGCATAGTTTTTATGCAGGTTGCAGGTACCGGATATCGACTTCCCTGAATTGCCAGGATGAGCATACCCTATCACATTATCTCAATGATAAGTCTCAAGTCCAAATCCCAACCCTTTAAGCCATTTGTTCTAATTGGAAAATTAGGACAAGTATCCGAGTTGAGTACCCTCCGAATGCGTCAGATGACATAATTCGTGATTTTTAACCCTTTAAATTTATTTTGTATGATTTGTTCTATGATGGGTTTTCATATTTTATCTTGGAGGTCTATGGTGAATTTTCTATTAATTAAGTCTTAATAAATAGATTTAATTAATAAATTATTTATTTGGGAAACTTAATAAAATATCATGATCTTTGATATTTTGATTGTAATTAATTAAATGTGAATTATTGGAGAAAAGAAATTAAATAAAAGAAAACTAGAAATTAAAATTAATAATAATTATAAAATAAAATAATAATAAAGTAATAAATAAAATAATAATAATAAAATTTATAAAAATTAAAATGAAAGTTATAAAATTTAAATAGAAATTATTTAAAAAGTAAATTGGAGTTATAAGCTTGCATGGGAATTAACATGTGTAAACAACACGGGCGTTAGTGCATCAATTAAACACAAGGTGTCTACAACTCTATGACTCATCAAAAAGGTTGGAAAAGACCCATGCTTAGTTGGTGACACCTTCCAGCTGTTTCAAGAAGCATTCCAAAGATTTTTTGAGAGCTCTTTATATTCAGGTATTCATAGAAGCTTAAAAAAAAGCTTAATGGAAGATTCAAGCTTACATGCTCATATTCTTCTTCATACTCATATGCTCCATGCTCATATGTTTCTACATGCTCATATATTTTTACATGCTCATATGCTTCCATATGCTTCCATGCTTCTTCTAGCACTTCTAGTCACTTGGAGGATTCGATTAGCTTAGATATAGCGTGGAGAGCAATTCGAGTATGAGAGGACTCAAGAACTCTGAAGAAGGGAGCTTACTCTGCGAGTTTTCTGAACAAGAGCGAATTAGCATCAGAATTCGGGTAGATTCTTGTGATTTTACTTATGCTATTTCTGCATCATGCATTCCTGTCTTTTTCGTGTCTTCCATATGCCTTCTGAGGAATTTCATATTTTTATTGTATGCATTTTCAATTTGGGCAATTAAATTTATTTGAGAATTTTATATGAATGGATTTTTAAAAAAAAAGGGAAAACGGGGCTAGGGTTGAGATTCATAGCCAAACCCAATAGATTAATTATTGAAAATTTTGGAGATCAAAGATCTATGGAGGAATTCTGAAAAATTGAAATTGTAATCATAAAATTGTCCTGTCGCTGCCCCTTGGATAGACCCGAACTCGGTCATTCATAACTTTTTACCGTGATTGAATTTATTCGATCGCTCCAGTCAAAATTGGCGCAACTTGGCCCTCTCCAACATATTTTAATTTCAGCCTGATCCAACAGTTCATTAGGGAGATATGACCGTTGTACTGAGACTGTTTTATTCAAAGATAGATATTTTTTCATTTCTCATAACTAAGAGTTCTTTATGCTTAAACTTCACAAAAATAATATATATCAAAGCATGAAATGAATTAAAGATATTATTGCAATCTTTTCTTATTAGAATCTTATTAATATGCATTAGTTTTATATGATTTATTATCTAATCTAATTAAATCAAATTTAATTAAGATTAGTTAATAGTAGAAGAAGTGTAATTAATTATTAGTCAATTTAAGTAAATGGATTTTTTTTAATGAGGGAAAATTAAAAGAATAGAGATATTAATAAGTGGAATTAAATAATTGAATGAAATTGATTTACTTAAAATCAATGAAGATTATTGTCGTTGAAGTGTTTAAAGGAAATTGTAAATCAACTTATTGAAATGATAAATGATATATGATTAATAATAATTTGTCAATTATTATTAATAGAGAAAAGATATTAATATAGTTTATATAGCGGACTTTTAATATTATTTACTATTTAATATATATTAGATAATTAAGGGATGGTAAAGATATTTAATGATGATTATTATGATGATTTTAATTAAGAGACTTTAACGATATTGGTTAAGATGTATTAACCAGGAGTCATGGTTACATTATAACATTGTTATAACATTACTATGATTTGAGTTATTATGCCATTATAATATGTTATGTATTATTAAATAAACTATTGATATATCTTAATGGTGTTAAAAGTTAGTTAAATATTAACTAATGAAGTTTATGAAGGGATTCTTTAGATCGATTATTTATAGTTTTGATGAGTTTATTATTTATTAATATTTGTTGGGTCTAACAAACTATTAATAAATAATGGTCTAAATAGATATCAACAAATTTGATTAGAGTTAATCTAGTGGAGATTATTTAATTATTAAAGTTTTGTAAAAAGATCTTAGTTTTTGGTTTGAAGTAATATTATAAGAAAGTTAATCAATTGAATATGGATCTTAGTTAAATAAAGAGAACAATTTAATTAAAGTGAATATTTATCCTTAAGTTATTCTTAGAATGTAATTCTTAATAATGGAAGGATAATGCTATCGGAGAACAAACGAGTTGACATGTAGGTCAAATGGTAAATCCTATACACTTGAAGTATACTTGCAAATAGAAAATTAAAACTTCTACACTTAATGATTTTAGTAAACCAAAACATGTGTTTGCATCGTGTATTCTTTATGCTTCTTGTTTTGGGTTTTGGGTTGACTAGTGTTGACTAGTCATAGGTTGTTACCAAAGGCTCGGGGGTTATGAGATGTGTTGGCATGTTGATCTTATTTGGTCTTGATCTTTATAAGCCCAACCATGGTAATGTGATCGTATTCTCTATGAAATGTTTGTATTTGTTCATCAGTCTTCATGTGTGAAGCTGGGATGTATGTGTATGAGACACTTAAGCTAATCATTTTTGAGTCATCGATCAGTTATCCTTGGATTACTTTTTAGTCGCCATGATGGGACTGAAATGTTGATTTATTTCTTGATGATGTCATGTTGTGACATGTTTGACTCAACCATTTTGGAGTCTTCGATCAGTATGATTTTGAGATATTCTTGGTTGCTTGTTGAGAACCAATGGATATTGTGATTTATTTTGAGATATATTTTGGTTATTGAGAACCAATGATTATTATGATTATCAGTGATGCCTTTAGTTGTCAATAGAGAACTCTTGTGGTCATAATTTTCTATGGATGCTTTTCAGATGCTCATGGAGATTTGATGATTCTTATCTTGGTGATTTGATGATTCTTATTGTGGATTTTTGATACTTTTATCATGAATATTTGATGATTCTTTTTATGGATTATCTTTTGGATTTTTTTTACAGTCGCTTGTACAGGATTGTGGTGATTTATGATTCCATGAGCTTAGGGTAGGTAATCTACTTGTAGTGTCAGAAAGTGGCTTGCAATGGGGACCGGGGCCCTAAGTGGCTGCCAGGGTAACTCATTGTAAGTTTGGTTAATAAGTGATAACATTTACACACTAAATGAAGATTAAATGAACTTAAAAAGATAATTGTTTTAGTGCTCGCCCATGCCTTGAGCGCTTGTACAGGCTAGGATGGGAGTAGTGAGAATGCATGGTTGCGATCGTGCATTCCGTAGTATGCCTCATCAGTATGAGAGGATACTAGTGGCCGCATGAGATCAGTATGGACCCGTGGAGTTTAGCTAACTGCTAGGGTAACTTGTACGTGATAATTATGATGACACTTTTCCGCTTGCATAGTAGGTTCCTACATGTCATTGTGTGCCTCTAGAAAGTAGATGTCAGTTTCATGATTAGAACATTTGAGTTAGTATACTTTTAGGATTCCTGGACTATAGAGATTTGTGCTATGTGTTATGGATAGCCTGTTTGGGACTTGAGATTATCTCCTCAGCACAGTGGGAGTGGACCACTTAGGTTTCATGCGGTCGGGTGGTAGTGTATTTTCCACTCTTATCATTTGAGATCCATCCGAGACATCATGGCTGGAGTATTCTTGGTTGGTATTTTTCTTCATTCTATTCTTGGATCATTATGATAGATGATATACCTTATGATGGATGTATTTACTGGTATGTTCCTTACATTGATGTTTTGCATATGTTAGTTGATGATGTTATCTTATGCTTTTATTTTCATGTTAGTAGGATGTTTTAGGAGTGACATTCCTACTATGATGATACCGATGATCTCTTCAGTGCTTTGGAATGTTACGCACGGAGGGATGGCTAGGATCCACGATGGTCTAATGATGCTATTTACGGTTGGGAGGAGCCGTGCACTTAGTTTATTTTGTTTGATCTTTATGATGGATGTATATGTCATCTATGATGATGTATCATGTGATTATCTCTACTTTGATGTATCATGGATTGAAATAGGATGATGTACCTTATTTCACATATGTATATTCTTTTAAGCCTTCATACCATGTGACATGTACAGTGGATGGTTGAACATTTGGAAATGTAATGTATGAACATTGGACTTATCATTATTATTCATGTGGATGTTATACTAGATGAATTCATTTATGTTAGTTAGTTTAGATGTAACTCAATGTTGAGGGATTCTTAAAGAATGAAATCGGTTATGTATGTTATGTTTACTTTTAGATGGACATTGCTATTGCTTCCATTATTATGTACAAGTTATATGTGGTATTTACTTTCATGTTATAAAAAAAAAATGTTACCAAACTTAGTAAAATTTTAGGTCAATTTTTTGGATCCCTTGGCGGGGCATTACATTTGGTATCAAAGCTCGAGTTTCAACATTGGGAGCTTTGGGTATATTGGAATGTCACTAGTTGTTAACTAGTTAAACAAAATGAAAATTTTGAACTATCATGTGTATCTCTTTCAAACTGAAAACTTGAAAACTAGGTGAATTGAAACAGAACTTAAAACTGTTACTTGCATATTTTTCATACTTCAACACTTAGCTTTCAAAATTGAAAATTTTACTGAAAACTTAAACGAAGGCAAAAATGAAAATTGAAAACTTATTCTAGTTGCAAAACATGTATCTTTTATCTAAGTTTCAAGGTAGTATACATTTGTTTATCTTTGCAAGCATTAAGTTGCTCTTGTTTAGAATGTATTAAGGGATATATTTCAGTAGTTGTTAAAGGAATGATGTTGGATCGATATAGTTTTCGATTTACTATTAAACCAGAATCATATTGCTCTAAGTGTGTTGTAAAATTCTCAGTGGAATCATATTCTCCTGTAGAGAGGAAAAGGGTTCAATGGGATCTGCATAGTGAGTATCTTAGTTTTTCCATTCTTGTAGGCTTCCAGGAGTAAGCCTAATCCCAGGGGGGGTGGATGTAGTGCCTGCCCCTAGTTCACATTTTGTTATCATTGCTGAACTCTTTTAGAGCTAGTTTCATGTTGATGGTTAGTAACATTATTATGAGATTATCAGATATTATGCTATGGATTCAGTTGATATGTGATGAGATTACTTAGACTCTACATTTTATGATTATTTTTAGTGTTCACAATTATTGATAATGATTATTACATTGCTTTCAGTTATTAATGATGATTAGTAAGATGATTTATTATCACATGTATTTTATTATGAATACTTACCCCATACTTGCATGGGTATGGTGTGCGTGTTTGGTTTGCGTGTTTGCTTTTATATGGCGTGTCTGATGTGGTTAAGGAAGGGAGTCGTAGTCACCTGCTAGTCGGGATCTACACGATGCACCACTTCTTGCCATTGCCTATTTAGTTTAGTATATATTGTGTTTGTACATGCATGGTTTTTATGCAGGTTGCAGGTACGAGGTATCGACTTCCGTGAATTGCCAGGATGAGCGTACCCTATCACATTATCTCAATGATAAGAGAGGATAAATAAATTCTCAAGTCCAAATCCCAACCCTTTAAGCCATTTGTTCTAATTGGAAAATTAGGACAAGTATCCGAGTTGAGTACCCTCCGAATGCGTCAGATGACATAATTCATGATTTTTAACCCTTTAGATTTATTTTGTATGATTTGTTTTATGATGGGTTTTCATATTTTATCTTGGAGGTCTATTGTGAATTTTCTATTAGTTAAGTCTTAATAAATAGATTTAATTAATAAATTATTTATTTGAGAAACTTTATAAAATATCATGATCTTTGATATTTTGATTGTAATTAATTAAATGTGAATTATTGGAGAAAAGGAATTAAATAAAAGAAAACTAGAAATTAAAATTAATAATAATTATAAAATAAAATAATAATAAAGTAATAAATAAAATAATAATAATAAAAGTTATAAAAATTAAAATGAAAGTTATAAAATTTAAATAGAAATTATTTAAAAAGTAAATTGGAGTTATAAGCTTCAATGAGAATTAACATGTGTCAACAACACGGGGGTTAGTGCATCAATTAAGCACAAGGTGTCTACAACTCTACGACTCATCAAAAAGGTTGGAAAAGACCCATGCTTAGTTGGTGACACCTTCCAGCTATTTCAAAAAGCATTCCAAAGGTTTCTTGAGAGCTCTTTATATTCAGGCATTCATAGAAGCTTAAAAAAAAGCTTAATGGAAGCTTCAAGCTTACATGCTCATATTCTTCTTCATGCTCATATGTTTCTACATGCTCATATATTTTTACATGCTCATATGCTTCTATATGCTTCCATGCTTCTTTTAGCACTTCTAGTCACTTGGAGGATTCAATTAGCTTAGATATAGCGTGGAGAGCAATTGGAGCATGAGAGGACTCAAGAACTCTGAAGAAGGGAGCTTGCTCTGCAATTTTTCTGAGGAAGAGCGAATTAGCATCAGAATCCAAGTAGATTCTTATGATTTTACTTATGCTATTTCCGCATCATGCATTCCTGTCTTCTTCGTGTCTTCCATATGCCTTCTGAGGAATTTTATTTTTTTATTGTATGCATTTTCAATTTGGGCAATTAAATTTATTTGAGAATTTTATATGCATGGATTTAAAAAAAAGAAGGGAAAATGAGGCTAGGGTTGAGATTCATAGCCAAACCCAATAGATTAATTATTGAAAATTTTGGAGATCAAAGATCTATGGAGGAATTCTGAAAAATTGAAATTGTAATCATAAAATTGTCCTGTCGCTGCCCCTTGGATAGACCCGAACTTAGTCATTCATAACTTTTTATCATGATTGAATTTATTCGATCACTCTAGTCAAAATTGGCGCAACTTAGCCCTCTCCAACATATTTTAATTTCAGCCTGATCCAATAGTTCATTAGGGAGATATGACCGTCGTACTAGGACTATTTTATTCAAGGACAGATATTTTTCCATTTCTCATAACTAAGAGTTCTTTATGCTTAAACTTCACAAAAATAATATATATCAAAGCATGAAATGAATTAAAGATATTATTGCAATCTTTCCTTATTAGAATCTTATTAATATGCATTAGTTTTATATGATTTATTATCTAATCTAATTAAATCAAATTTAATTAAGATTAGTTAATAGTAGAAGAAGTGTAATTAATTATTAGTTAATTTAAGTAAATGATTTTTTTTAAATGAGGGAAAATTAAAAGAATAGAGATATTAATAAGTGGAATTAAATAATTGAATGAAATTGATTTACTTAAAATCAATGAGGATTATTGTCCTTGAAGTGTTTAAAGGAAATTGTAAATCAACTTATTGAAATGATAAATGATATATGATTAATAATAATTTGTCAATTATTATTAATAGAGAAGAGATATTAATATAGTTTATATAGCGGAATTTTAATATTATTTACTATTTAATATATATTAGATAATAAAGGGATGGTAAAGATATTTAATGATGATTATTATGATAATTTTAATTAAGAGACTTTAACGATATTGGTTAAGATGTATTGACCAAGGGTCATGGTTACATTATAACATTGTTATAACATTACTATGATTTGAGTTATTATGCCATTATAATACGTTATGTATTATTAAATAAACTATTGATATATCTTAATGGTGTTAAAAGTTAGTTAAATATTAACTAATGAAGTTTATGGAGGGATTCTTTAGATCGATTATTTATAGTTTTGATGAGTTTATTATTTATTAATGTTTGTTTTGTCTAACAAACTATTAATAAATAATGGTTTAAATAGATATCAACAAATTTGATTAGAGTTAATCTAGTGGAGATTATTTAATGATTAAAGTTTTGTAAAATGATATTAGTTTTTGGTTTGAAGTAACATTATAGGAAAGTTAATCAATTGAATATGGATCTTAGTTAAATAAAGAGAACAATTTAATTAAAGTGAATATTTATCCTTAAGTTATTCTTAGAATGTAATTCTTAATAATGGAAGGATAATGCTATCGGAGAACAAACGGGTTGACGTGTAGGTCAAATGGTAAATCTTATACACTTGAAGTATACTTGCAAATAGAAAACTAAAATTTCTACACTTAATGGTTTTAGTAAACCAAAACATGTATTTGCATCATGTATTCTTTATGCTTCTTGTTTTGGATTTTGGGTTGACTAGTGTTGACCAGTCCTAGGTTGTTATCAGAGGCTCGGGGGTTATGAGATGTGTTGGCATGTTGATCTTATTTGGTCTTGATCTTTATAAGCCCAACCATGGTAATGTGGTCGTATGCTCTATGAAATGTTTGTATTTGTTCATCAGTCTTCATGTGTGAAGCTGGGATGTATGTGTATGAGACACTTAAGCTAATCATTTTTGAGTCATCGATCAGTTATCCTTGGATTACTTTCTAGTCGCCATGATGGGACTGAAATGTTGATTTATTTCTTGATGATGTCATGTTGTGACATGTTTGACTCAACCATTTTGGAGTCTTCGATCAGTATGATTTTGAGATATTCTTGGTTGCTTGTTAAGAACCAATGGATATTGTGATTTATTTTGAGATATATTTTGGTTATTGAGAATCAATGATTATTATGATTATCAGTGATGCCTTCAGTTGCCAATAGAGAACTGTTGTGGTTATGATTTTCTATGGATGCTTTTCAGATGCTCATGGAGATTTGATGATTCTTATCTTGGTAATTTGATGATTCTTATTGTGGATTTTTGATACTTTTATCATGAATATTTGATGATTCTTTTTATGGATTATCTTTTGGATTTTCTTTACAGTCACTTGTATAGGACTGTGGTGATTTATTATTCCATGAGCTTAGGGTAGGTAATCTACTTATAGTGTCGAGAAGTGGCTTGCAATGGGGGTCGGGGCCCTAAGTGGCTACTAGGGTAACTCATTGTAAGTTTGGTTAATAAGTGATAATATTTACACACTAAATGGGGATTAAATGAACCTAAAAAGATAATTGTTTTAGTTCTCACCCATGCCTTGAGCGCTTGTACAGGCTAGGATGGGAGTAGTGAGAACGCATGGTTATGACCATGCATTCCATAGTATGCCTCGTCAGTATGAGAGGATACTAGTGGCCGCATAAGATCAGTATGGACCCGTGGAGTTTAGCTAACTGCCAGGGTAACTTGTACGTGATAATTGCGATGACACTTTCCCGCTTGCATAGTAGGTTCCTACATGTCATTGTGTGCCTTTGGGAAGTAGATGTCAGTTTCGTGATTGGAACCTTTGAGTTAGTATACTTTTAGGAATTTTGGACTATAGAGATTTGTGCTATGTGTTATGGATAGCCTATTTGGGACTTGAGATTATCTTGTCAGCACGATGGGAGTGGACCACTTAGGTTCCACGCAGTCGAGTGGTAGTGTATTTTCCACTCTTATCATTTGAGATCCGTCCGAGACATTGTGGCTGGAGTATTCTTGGTTGGTATTTATCTTCATTCTGTTCTTGGATCATTATGATAGATGATATATCTTATGATGGATGTATTTACTGGTATGTTCCTTACATTGATGTTTTACATATGTTAGTTGATGATGTTATCTTATGCTTTTATTTTCATGTTAGTAGGATGTTTTAGGAGTGACATTCCTATTATGATAATACCGATGATCTCTTCGGTGCTTTGGAATGTTACACATGGAGGGATGGATAGGATCCACGATGGTCTAATGATGCTATTTACGGTTGGGAGGAACTGTGCACTTAGTTTATTTTATTTGATCTTTATGATGGATGTATATTTTATCTATGATCATGTATCATGTGATTATCTCTACTTTGATGTATCATGGATTGGAATAGGATGATGTAACTTATTTTACATATGTATATTCTTTTAAGCCTTCATACCCTGTGACATGTACAGTGGATGGTTGAGCATTTAGAAATATAATGTATGAACATTGGACTTATCATTATTATCCATGTGGATGTTGTACTAGATGGATTCATGTATGTTAGTTAGTTTAGATGTAACTCAACGTTAAGGGATTCTTAAAGAATGAAATCGGTTATGTATGTTATGTTTACTTTTAGATGGACATTGCTATTGCTTCCATTATTATGTACAAGTTATATGTGGTGTTTACTTTCATGTTATGAAAAAAAATGTTACCAAACTTAGTGAAATTCTAGGTTAATTCTTTGGATCCCTTGGTGGGGCATTACAGATGCTATTAGAAATCCAAGATAAATATTTAATTTTTTCATGTTACTATCGAGAATGAAATATTTCCTATGTCTGTGAAGTGAAATGCTAGAAGATGCCAAGCTAATAGACTGGTTAGTTGATGTAGAGCTCATAGTGGACACTAAGTGGTTGAAATGTTAATGGATGTCAAGTGAGCCTAAAATTGATTGATGCTGAGTTTACACCAATGTAAGCACTCACCATTTATTGTAGGGATTTCAATGGGTATTTGATCAATTTTAGCTCATTTCACATCACTTCAAATTTAAGAAAGAGTGAGCAGAGTAGAAGATAATATAGAAAGAAATTCAAAGTATTTATAGAAGATTCTAGAAGCAATCTCACACCATTTCATTAAATTTCATAAGGTATTTATCAAGAGTCAAGCTATGCAGTTTAAATTTTGTAAACCCTAGTTTCACGTTATGGCATCTAGTTCAAGGAATGTAGAGGGAAAGGAAGTTTTGAATCTTTAGTTAGTGAGTAATGATGTCAAGCAACACATTTTCAAAGTTATTCCTAATATTTCTTATAAGAAAGACCCTTCTGGTGCATTGTCAATGATTCCATTGAATGTGATAATGGTACAAGATGTAAGAAAATGCTATAACTATAAAATTGATAGGATTGGTGATATAGATATTAGGGAAGCATATAGAAGACTCTATGATAATGGTGTACTGAAGGAATAGTTCAAAATCATAGAGAAGAAGGGATTAACACAAGCCCTAGATTTTCCAAATGTATTCAAGATAGAATAGATCAAGATAGTGCTTAGCTGAATACATGATTGTTCATTATGGCTAGACAATGGACCTATCAAAATCACTAAAAGAATAATCCATAGGGTTACTGGTTACCCAACCCTAGATCAACCTAAGACACTGAGAAGTGATTCAAAGGAGTTGATTGAGAAAAATACTGGAGTTACATGGAACAAGAGAGGCCTGGCAATTAACACAATCACTAATCCTCTGATAGACTTTGCTATCAGTGTTATATCTCACAAATTTTATCAATCTAGTAGATTAAACAATCTGCCCTATATAGCTATGGATGTGGGATATGAAATTTTAAAGAAAGATCATACATATGATCTAGCAAAGTTACAATTGCAACAACTGGTTGAGAACCTTGGAGCCATCAAAAAGATTAAGAGTGCACAATGAAAATTTTGGTTCAATTTTGATATGCATATTTTTTATGTACAAAACACATTTCCAACATTTGGAATAGTTGCATGGAAGAAAAACAAGTCAGTAGGAGTGCAAATTGGTGAGTATACTGAGCAATTAGGTAGGAATTTTGAATCTGTTATGACTAGCTACTTTGAAGATTTTAAATAGTCAATGAAGAAGAGGTTCAAAATACTAGTGTCACTAGTAGAGAAGCATTATGATGACATTTATTCCCTAGTGGATGCCAACTATACTTTTGTACAAGCCGCTACACTAAGGGTGAGACGATGGTTGAGACCCTTAGGTTATGAAATTAATGTGGATGAAGCCTCGATATCTATTAATACTTTACTATTAGAAGAGGTAGATAAAAGTGCAAAGGTATTTTGCAATTATGAAATGGTAAAATCCAAAATTACTATGGAATTGAAGGTTGCCCCTCAATTATCAAGAAGAAGGATAGGTTGGTGAAGAATTTAAAGGCCAAATTTGGTGAAGGTGTCGAGTATAAGGAAGAAGAAGAAGAAGAAGAAGATAAAGAGGAAGAAGATTCCCAAACACAAGCTCCTCTTGTACTAACTCAAGGTATGGGAGAAGACTAAGAAGAGGAGGAAAATGAAGGTGCTAAGGGAGAAGAAGCTAAGAAAGCACCAACTCTCATTGAAAAAAAGAAGAGGAAGGCCAAGGTACAACCTATGGCAAGGGCTAAGAAAACTATAAAACCAAGCCAAGCCAAGCCTACTCTACCTACTACAAGAGCCAACACACATGTAATAGCACAAAAAGCCAAGGAAAAGACCAAACCAATAAAACAAGGAGGTCAAATGTAGAAGAAAATTATCTATCCCAAGTGATGCTTGAACTAAAGTACAAATTGCTAAGGCTATAAAGAAATATGCAATTAGGTTTATACCTAAATACAGAGCCTTTAACATATTACAAATCAATATTGAAGATGTAGTGAAAAAGTTTACTTATGGGTTGACTACAGTGAAGGAAGGAGAACCAAAACCCATTGAAGTGAAGGATGATGAAGAAGATGATGATAAAGACAACACTGTTAAGGAAGTAGCAAAGATGCAAATAGATAACAAGGTAACAATTGAGGAAGAGCAACATGAAGAACAAAGTGTGTAAGACACACAATTGCTGAGTAACAATCCTCAACATGTACCTAGTGTAGATATTGAAATAGTAACTATTAAGGATTTTTTTGATGTCATAGCACAAAACATCAACCCCATTACTAAAGAATATCTTAAAAAGATATTAGATCAGTGTACACTATAGGCCAAACTTTGTGATAATCCTATTTTGGTCAATGTGGATGAGTTGTAGAAGATAGTGATTGAAACAACAAGGATAGAGGTGAATCAATAAGAACCTCCTTCTATCATCCATCTAGTCACAAATGTAAAACCTTTGGTCCAAGTGCCAAAATATACATCTAACAAGGTTGACACAATTTCCAAGATTTTTATAGTAGAGTAGAGCACACTGGAAACACAAGTTACTACTGTAGAACATCAAGAAACATGTCAAATAAACTTATTTGCACCTACAACACAAGATCAAGGTACAAGTCAAGTCATTATGGTAGAATAGGGGAAGATTGAAGAGACAAAGTTGACATCTAAGGTGAAGGAGAAAGTTTCCATTCAAGCCTTGCTAACCTTACTAGCATCTAGCACTCCTTCCACTACCACTCTTTAGAAGTCGAGCATAGATGCTACACCATTACAGATCTCAGTGTCAAGTTAGAGTTCATCAAATGCTAAGGAAGACATATAGTATGGAGATGTAAGCCTTGATGAAGAAATAATTTTACCCAAGTATGATTATGATACAATGACCATAGAATAGATGTGCATAATCCAACAAGCCCTAGCAAGGAAAAAACATCAAGAAATGCTTAGAAGGGAGTACAGGCAGAAGTAGGGACTACAAGATATGAAAGAGATCTTTTTAGATTCATTTAGTCTACAACCTCTTGGTGAGACCAAACCACTAATGAAATAGTTGACTAGCATAGTGGAGAAGGTTAGTAATGAAGACATAGATACAACTACTAAGTTATTAGAATGGTCAGAAAAGAAGTTCCAAAACAAAGTGAATGAAAAGATATCAAGTGACATAACACTGACACAAGTTGCATTGGAAACTAACATTAAGGATCTGAAGAAGGTACTTGAGAATATATTCTCATAGTACACTAAACTGTGCAATCCCTCACTCTTCACCCAAGAGACCATAAGTCACATCTTGAGCTTGGAAAGCCAAATTACTTCATTGGGTGCTAAACTAAATATGAATCCTTCCCAAAGTGTGAAGCATTTTAGGTCATTGCTTCAAACCCAGAGTTAGTTAGCTGTATTGATAGTAGATGAGACCAACATAAGGGTCAAAATGACTAGCATCTAGGCAACTCTCACCCCCTATATGGAAATTTTGCACAAGAAGCAAGTTTATGCCAAAACCCTAATGAAGAAAGACCCAAATCTGCTTACTTTAGATGGTCTAGTCCACCTTGCTACTAAGCTAGCTATCCAAATCAAGTCATTGGATGTAGCATGTAAGAACTGGGATGTATCTCTCAAGAAAATATTGGATGTCCATAAGTCTTTTCTAGACAAACATACTATAAATGTATATCCCATTGACATAAATGTCAAAAAGGGGGAGACATATTTTTGGGGGAGAAATAGAGTAAAGGGAGAGAATGAAATGAGCAAATGAGGGAGATATTACTTTTGGGAGTAATAAAGAATAAGAAATTTTAGAGATATAAGGAGAATGAGAAATGAGGAAGAGCAAGCAAAGAGAAAAATAAGAGAAAGAAGAAAAGGAACATAGTAAAGACAAAAAAAAGCTAAGGGAAGAGCAATCACAAAAAAACATGAAGTCAAAGAGTATCAGTTGAGGCATATTTACTCAAAAAGAGTACACAACTTTTGGATATAAAATAGACATATCAACTTAGGGGGAGTTATCAAATTTTAAAGTGTTGTATATAAGCCAAGTTATAGGTATGCTATGCTCGTGAGATCAAGGATATTAATGTATACTCAAGTGTTTTTGACACTCATGTCAAAGGGGGGAATTGTTGATCTCATATTGGTTTTAACAAGTGAGTGTCAACACACTTAAGTTATTTACTTAGTTCATGCCGAACAAGTAGTACATGCCAACCACAACATGTATATATTAGACCATGCTAAGTTCACAATGAGTGTCGAGCCACTCATGTGTTGAGTCACTCAAGTGTTGAGTAGATAGTATATGCTAAGTAACATGTGAGCTGAGTGAATAGTAGATGCCAAGCAATATATATGTTGAGTCATAGGAGAAAGATTAGTGTATGCTAAGCATTAGAGACTTCACATGCCGAGTGAAACAATTTTGACACATTTGTTTGTAAAGACACAAACAACTATGTAAACCATTTTTGAGATAACTTAAGATTATATTTTGGTAATTTGGAGATAAGGAAAAATTTTAAGTTGGGTTCCCTATGCAATTACATGTAGCCAATCAGAAAAAGGGAAGGTTTAAGTGAAAAAATGGATGAATCTCAACCATATATTCATACCTAACCCTAAGTCACCTAAGTCTTCTTAAGGAAGATAAATGCAAAACTCTCTAGCGAGTGTGTAAGGTATTGTAGGAGTGAAGAGAGAAGTTCATAAATAGAGTATTCATGGTGGCTTAAGAGTTATGAAGTGAGACAACATTGTAGAATTAGTTAGAGTAGAATAGGGGAAAGAAAAATGATACAAAAAAGAGACATTTGATTAAGAAGGATCAAGAAGACAGATTTTTAGAGGTGACCTATTATCAAGCAATCAAATGCTAACTACAAGATAAAAGTTGAGACATTTTAACAGGCAATTTTAGTCAAAATCTCTTAACTGAGCAGTCCTAATAGGCTATATAAAATCCTTTGAAAGGGTTCTTACTTAATTGTGAGTTAAATTCCTTTAGCAAGGCACACTTCTAACAGGGTGTTGAAATCCTCTAACAAGGTGAGACCTAATAGACTTTGTAAGCCTTTAACATGGTAGACCTTTCATAGGGTAGATCACATTTCATGGTCAAAATATTGTAACCTTCATTGGTTACACTTTATTAATGTAATAGTGAAGACTTATGGGTGTCATCCCCACTCCAATTTTATCTTCTCATTGGAGGGTTTCTAGGTAATCATATCTGGTGTTATATGTGTGTGAATGCTTATATGTTACATGTTTTTAGATTTACATGCTTTACATTTTATTTCAGTTTACTCATTGAATGTATGAGATGGATGTGTGGTGAAAGTTTTATGGGTCAAATTTTAAACTACTGATTCACCCCCCCTCATAAGTTTACCTTTTCTATTATAATTCCAACAATACATTGTTTGCTCAGCACTTGAGTGACTCAGCACGTGAGTGACTTGGCACTCACTATTGACTCAACATGCTCTAACTTATACATGTTGCACTTGGTTAATACTACTCATTTGGCATGAATTAAGTAAATGACTTAAGTGTATAGACACTCACTTGTCAAAACCAATCTAAGAACAACAATCTCCCCCTTTGAAATGAGTGTGAAAAACACTTGGTCATGGAATGTAGTAATACTTTTATTCTTATGAGCGTAACATAACATAACTATCCAGCTTCTGTATAAAATCTCAAAATATCAAAATTTTGCACAAAATTATACGTCAAAATCTTATAACTCTTATAACTCCCCTTGAGTTGTTTGATCTGTTCTATACTTAGAATCTTACTCCTGCTAAGTAGATGTGCCTCAACAAAAACTCTTTCACTTGCTTACTCTCCCATGTTTTCTCCCCCATGCTCTTACTTCCCCTTAGCTATTTCTCCCCTTTTTTGACACTGATGTCAATGGGTTATCCAATAATATTGTGTTTGTCTAAGAAATATTTATGGACCTCAAGAATAATCTTAAGAGTGACATCCCAATTGTCACAAGCTACCTCCAATGACTTGATCTGGATGACCATCTTGATAGCAAGGTGAACTAGGCCATCTAGTGTAGAAAGATTGTGGTCTTTATTCATAAGATTTTCTACTTAGCCTAACTCCTAGTACAAAATCTCCATGTGAGGATTCAATGTAGTCTAGATGCTTATCAATTTGGCTCTTATGTTGGCTTCATCTACAGATAGTGTTGCTAACTAACTTTGGGTTTCTAATAGGGTCTTGAAGTGTTTCTCACTTTGAGCTAGAGTCAGGGAAATTTAGCTCTAGATGACTAAATTTGACTCTCCAAGCTTAGGATGTGATTCCTTATTTCTTGTGTGAAGAGTGTGGGATTATATATTTTGGTGTATAGAGATAAGATGCTCTCAAGTACGTTCATCACACTATCTTTATTAGTTGCCAATGCAACTTGTATAAGTGCTATCTCACTAGATATGTTCTCATTCACTTTATATTGAAACTTCTTTTTAGACCATTCAAATAAATTTTCATTAGTATCAAGGGTTGCATCACTTACCTTTTCCACTATGTTCAATTGTTCAAGAATTGGCTTGGTTTCATCTGGAGTAGCCAGACTGAATGCATCTAAGAAGACATCTTTAATATCGAGTGGATCTTCCTTCTTTCTATGCTCCCTTGTAAGTACTTCTTGATGTTTATTTTTGGCTAGGGCTTCTTGAAGTATACCCATTTGCCAAATTGTTTTTGATTAGGAAAATAGGTTTTATAGGGATCCTGAAACCCAAAGTTTTATAGTAGAAAACAACTTAAAGCAGAAAAGACAGAAAAAAAGCTGCCTCAAAAGGCCAGAAACAAAAAGGCGTAAAGCTTGAGAAACAAAGGCCAGGAACAGAGCCTGGTTGGTAGACTAGTATCCCTTCTTTTCCATTGCCTGCAAGGTTTCTGCAACGTCACTTTCCTTCTGGTTGGCCTCTTCCTCCTTGATCATGGGGAGGAAATGCATCTGGTCCCCCTAACTTTCTTGGATACCAGTCTCTTTCTTAGGATCTTCCTGGCTGGTTTCATGTTCTGTACTCTGCTCCACGTTCCCCACAAGATTGACATTGGTCAGATAGTCCCCCAGATTAACAATGTTTTCATTCAAGGCATGGAGGGTATCCACAATCAGTTTAGTCACAATCTGGTGGACAGAATCCAGCCTTTGGACCTTCTACTTGAGCCAGGTGATTCTGTCCTCCTGATTGTCTCTGGGGTCTTGGCTTCTATCTTTTTCCTGGCTGCCCACCTGGTCTTTACTACCTCTGGCCTCATGATCCTTGACATCCCCCCTATTGTTGGTCTAGTTGGACCTATCCTTTAGAGTCTCAATTTCCTGAAAAAGCCACTTAATGGAGCAAAAATTGTCAATCAGGCTGTTCTTTGCATTGTTGAGAAATTTGAAACCTGTTTCATGAACATTGTCAGAGAGAATCAGAAGAGTCGGGTCAAGGAGCTCGTCATAGTGGGTGCTATTGTCGAGATCCCCCAACACTTGGATTTTAGCAGGTTCTCTGACAATGCCCATACTGACCCTATCCACATTGAAATTTCTCTAGGCTCTTCTCTTATTTTTCCTGATGGCCTCCCCCTCCTTTTCAACCATGATTTCTATCATCTCTTCTGGGGGCAAAATGGGGACCTCCAAGGGGGAGGTGGGTGTAGTAGGCCTGGGGGGAAAATCAGCATGGTCACTGAGATGATCATGGGTTGGGGTCTGGTCCAATTTTATTTTCTTGGGGTTATCTTGGGTTTCCAAGGGGGTCACCTCCTTCTTGTCATTATCTTTCTCCTTGTCGTCTTCCAACTCACTTTCCTTCTCTGCCACTGAATCTTCCTCCTCTGACTCTGTATCGGACTCATCACTAGACTCCTTAGGATGAGGGGAAGGGGGGTTAGGGGGAGGGCACCTAGGGCTCTTCCTGCTAGGGAAGCGGGGAGAGGGATTGGCTTTTGGGGTTTCAGACTTGAAAAAATTCACAACGCGCACTTCCCCTGAGTCTGAGCTGGCGGTGTCCTCCGAGGAGCCACCCAAAACCCCAATGGACTTGACTCTTGTCAAGGTTTTTAGAAACTCAAAAATGAGGAGCAGAAGACCTTCATGAAGGGCGGGGTTCTTGACAGGACATTTCTTGAAACTCTCTATATTCTTAGTCATAGAAGTATAAATATAGAAAGGAAAGGAGATTTTCACTTTATGTGTAAAATGATTAAGCAAAAAAAAATGATGGGTCCTAACTCTATCAAACCTGGGCTCTAAAGTGACATACTCTATGATGATCCTCAGAACATGCCCCCAGATCTTCTTGATGGACTCAATGTCATAGTAGGTGTCAATCTTTACCAGTTTGCTTTTCTCCTTGTCGTTCTTGACGAAAGCGTTGACAGCATTGGCGGACATCTTCTTATCCCTAAAGAAGCTCATGCCTTCCTGGGAGAAGCCTGTCACCTCCGCAATGAGACCCTCTATGATTTGGTGGGAGACACCATCAATTTTGACCTTTTCGTTGTGCCAGGTTTCAACCATAATCTTGGTAACCCCCGCATCGAAACCATGGAGCCTCTCCATGAAGTTGGTTATGTCGCCCTTCTGGAGTTTTTTTCCAAACCTTCCCTTTTTCTTTCCAGCTCTCCATTTCTCCCCATGGCTCTATTCTAATCCTTTCTCCCACCGTTGCGATATTATGCCTCTCTAACCCTAAACCCTTAACAGAATTGCAAAGCTCAAAGATGAAAAAATCACTAAGGATGACAGCTTTAATGCGCGTGTTATTGGGTTTAACTCTGGCTTTCTTCTGCTCGTGTAATCCATACATGTTATTATGAAATGGTGGGGGTTCCGCATAACTCCAAATGATTCCCTTTTTAAAACATGATTTAGCATGTCTCATCATCATAAAAAAGATTTTGAGTTGGTACCTTAAATTTGCTCCTTTCGGATGAGCTCCATAGCTGCCATCGAAAAATGATTATTGTTTCCCCACATCATCACCGAATTGAATGTGACCATTGCGTTTGCGAACCAATCAACAACCACGTTAGCTTCACGGTAGACATGGCTGACGTGGTAATTTTTAAATTTTCTCAAGTCCATTTTTAGGTCCTCAATTATTCTTTCAATGGTCCATGATGGTTTGGTTACTCCTAAAATACAATTTATTATATTTAGGGAGTCTCCTTCAAGCCACAGTTGTTCGATCCCTGAGTCCAGGGCCAGCTTAATAGTGAGTTTGGCCGCACTGGCTTCAGCCAAATGGTTGGTTTGGTGACCAATAGGGGAGGAGATAGCAGAAATGCCCCCTCCCAAGACTTTTTTTATGATTCCACCACATCCGACGAGACCAGGGTTCCCCTTAGCCACCCCATCGAAATTGGCTTTATGCCAATTTTTGGGGGCGAAGGACCAAGTAGCCTGCTGTCTTCTTTTGATCCTGTCTTCTTTCCTGGTCTTAATTTTCCCTTCATCCTTTATGTTTCCATCTATAGTCGTGGAATAGTTCTCTTTCATGAGGCCATCAATTTTCTCTGCTATAATACCCTCAAGAGCTTCTCTATCTTTGAATACCCTATTGTTGCGCTCCTTCTAGATTCCCTAGCAAAAGTGTAGGATAATCCAGGTACTCAAAATTTGGGAGTTCAAGCCTTTGTGGTTGCTACTCCACTGTATGAAGATTTCCTGGATACTGGCTAGTGGGCACCAGTAGAAGTTCATATTGGAAGTCAGAAGACTCCACACTCTAGAGGAAAAGGGGCAATGAATGAAAATGTGATTAAACGTTTCCAGGTCATGTTTACAAAGGCAACATCTACTAGGAATAATTTGGCCTCTCTTGGCTAAATTATCCAGGGTAAGGATTTTGTCTTGCAAGAGGAGGCAAAAGAAAATGTTGATTTTGGGCATTTATCCAAGGGTCCAAGCCTTGGCCCAAATAGGTTTCTTCCCTGTGCCCACAAGGGAAAGATAGCCTGAGGCTACAGTATAATGGCCTCCAGAAGAGTCTCCCCAGACTAAGGCATCACCTATCTGGTTGATGTTGATAGCATTCAAAGAGGCCATCAAAGGCTCAAGATCCTACAAAAGCTCTGCCAGATTGTGCCATTCATTCCCATTTCTGTAGTTCCTAACCAACATACCATATCTGCCTATTGCCTAATCAGCCCACCTGCTGAATGAAGGATGGTTATTGAGAGGTTCCTGAAAAAGCCAGCTATCCTACCAAAAAAGGATTTTGTCTCCCATTCCAGCTTTCCATTTGGCCATAGATTTAGCAAAGGGAAGGGCCTTCAAGATACCATTCCAAATGTTAGAACCCAATGGCAGCTCGGCCCCCTGGAAAATGGAGGAGAGAGACACACCTCCTAGGTACTTCTTAGCCAAGATGTCCCTCCAAACCCCTATGCCTTGAAAGATGCACCAAGGGAGTTTAGCTAAGAGGGATTGATTGAGGTAAGAAATTTTCCTGATTCCAAGACCTCCCTGGCTTTTGGGCAAGCAAACCTGGTCCCAGGCTACCAGGTGGTATCTCTTGTGGTCATCAGTTCCAGTCTAGAGAAAGTCCCTCTAAATACTCTCAATTCTGTCTGCAAACTTAATCGAAATCCCAAAGAGACTGAGGGCATAGGTGGGGAGGTTCTGGAGAATCAAGTTAACCAGGGTGCATTTACCTGCCTGACTGAGGGTGGCCCCTTTCCAACCAGAAAGTTTCTTGATGAAGTTGTCGATAATGCTTTTCCAAAAGGATTCTAAGGGTTTGGAGCCTAGAGGAAGCCCAAGATAAGTCGTTGATAGGGACCCAATGCCACAACCCAGAATTTGAGCAATTTTCCTCTGCCTCTCTAGAGGAGTGTTGAGGATGAGGAAAAAGCTCTTGTCTAAGTTAATAGCTTGTCCAGTACCCCTGATGTAGGAATTAAGAATGCTTTTGAAGGTCCTGGCCTCCCGAACTGAAGCTTCACCCCCAAAATTGTGTCATCCACAAATTGCTGATGAGTGAAAGTGGATGGACCTGAAGAAGGCCTCAAACCCACTAAACACCTATCCCTGATCTTCTTCTAGATGAGTCTGCCAAGGCATTCTGCCATGATAACAAACAGGACCAGAGAGATGGGGTCTCCTTGCCTCAGACCCCTAGAGGGGGAGAAGAAAGGAGAGGGGTGGCTGTTGACCAGAATCGACAAAGAGGGTGAAGACACAAGCTAGGAGATGAGCTTGCAAACCTGATCATCGAGGCCAAAGGCATGAAGAACAACAAAGACGAACTTCCAGTCAACCCTATCGTAAGCTTTTGACAAGTCTAGCTTAAGAAGGAAGCCTTCCTTTTTGCCCACCTCAAGAGAGTGGATAACCTCATGTACCGAAATAATTGAATCAAGGATCTGCCTGCTTGGGACAAAGCCAGTTTGCTGAGGAGAGATAATCAGAGGGAGAACTCTAAGGAGCCTAGAAGTGAGAACCTTGGAAATGATCTTATAGAAGGAATTACAGAGGCTAATGGGCCTAAATTTATCTAGAGAATCAGCACCTAAGATTTTAGGGATGAGGACCAGAAAGGTAGCATTAAGTTCTTTAAGAAAATTCCTGGCTCCAAAGAACTCCTGAACTGCTTTAACCACATCCTTTTTCACTACATTCCAAAATATCTAAAAGAAAAAAGTTGGGAAACCATTTGGGCCAGGAGCTTTATCCCCCAAGAGAGAGAAGAGGGCCTGATGGATTTCCTCCAAGGAGGGGATTGCCTTCAGCATGGAGTTGTGGTGAACTTGAAGAATGGGGGAAATGGTCGCCATTATTTCCTCTTGTTCAGACCCAGAGAGGGAAGGATCAACTGAGAGGAGAGATGAGAAGTAGCAGACAGCTTCCTTCTCAATTTCATCCTCTTTGGTAACCTGAACTTGGCTCTTAACAATGTTGGTTATTCTATTATTAGCCTGGTGCTTAAGGGAGGTCAGGTCAAAAAATTTGGTGTTGTGGTCTCCTTCCTTTAACCAACTGACTCTTGATCTCTGTTTCCAGAAAAGCTCTTCCTTAGATATGATGTTGTGCAGATCCGAAAGGATGGCCTTTCTTGCTGGCTATTATGAGCATTGTATCCTAAATGCTAGATTTCATCCCGAATAGAAGAGAGCTGATTAGATATGTTTTCTTTATCCTAGAAGATGTGGACAAAGTCAGTTCTATTCCATGATTTGATGTTTCTTTTCACATTTTTCAGCTTCTGGGCAACTCTATACATTGCAGTTCCTTCAACCTCAATGCTCCACCAATGGGAAATATTACCTTCCAGTGCAAGGTGTGAGACCCACATTTTCTCAAAGCAAAAAGGGAAGGCCTTGTTGCTAGAAAGGGGGGAGGCAAAAAGAGAAATCAGGGAATGATCAGAGCCCACCCTGGGGAGGAGGGATAATCTACATGAGTGGGAGAGGAGCCATTCAGGGGAGATGAGGGCTCTATCAAGGTGAACCTAAATACTATCACCCCCAATTCTTCTATTAGACCAAGTGAAGCTACCACCTTGAAGGTCCAAATCCACGAAGGTGAGATGCTGAATGAACGAAGAAAGGTCGCGTTTACTATCCTGATCTAGGGCATGACCCCCCCCTTTTGTCTGCATCAGATAGAGGCGAGTTGAAGTCCCCCATTATAATCCCTTTATTCAAGTTACAATTAGATAAGATGCCAAGGAGCTTGGTCCAGAAGCAGTTCCTTTCTTTCTTGGTATTAGGGGCATACAAGTTAAGGATTAACCAAGATTCATTGCTTTGGAAGTGAAAAACCTTAGAAAGAAGAGCATTAGTAGAGCTGAAAAGAGTAGTTAACTTGAAAGCTCTAGTGTAATACAAGGTTAGGACACCACTTGAAGCTCCATCCAAATCAGAAGCTTCGCAACAAAAAGTTTTACTGAAAGATATCCTTCTTAGCAGGTCCCTTTTCATCTTAGTTTCTTGTAACATTAGAAAGTCAGGTCTTTGGTCTCTAATCATATTTCTAATGAGTTCCTATTTGTGAGCCTCATTAAGGCCCCTTATGTTCCATGAGATAATTTTCATTTCTTACTTCCTAAGAAATCCTTGATGGACCTCTGGCTTCCATCTGCCAATTTCCTTCTTGTTTCTTCTTGCAGAATCTGATTTAAGTTCTTTCTTCCTGTTCCCTTGGGGGGTGACCCAATATCATCTTTAACCCTACTTCTGGTTGAAGTAGGAGATGGGGGGGGGGAGGGGGGAAGTTTTCTTCTAGTTCTTCTTTTTCTTCTTGACCATGCACCAATAATCAAGGCTATTTGTCACACTATTATCTAACCTATCTTCCCATAGGACAAGCTGTGTTGGATCAGTGTTCTTAATGAGGAGATGAAGCTTGGCCTCAATTCCTATAGGGGTAGAAGAATCTCCCCCCTTGCTAGTGATGACCCACGGAGAAGCCAGAGTGTCCTCAAGGAAGAAACTTAGCTTGGCTATCCTTTTCTCGGGCCGAGGATTCCCGTTCTAGGTGATTCAGCACTATAGCTCCCAAAAGAGGGACTTCCTCCACTGCGGGAGAAGATTGCACTATAGTTTCCAGAGGGAGATCCTGCTCCACAATGGGACCCGTGGCTATGGAGGGGCAGCTTACCTGCACCTTTGGGTCCTCCAATGGGTCTGAGATTGTCTTTTCCAAAATAGGGCCCTATTCAAGGGGGGAGGAACTAGCCTTCTCCTTGGGGGGATCCTTCTTAATAGTGTCCTTTGCTACTATGTCTTTTAGGCTAACAACCTTTCTCCCCTGTTCCATAGAAATTTTGCACCTCCAAAGCAGCTTCATCTTTCCCTTTCCAGAAGGGCGTGTAGCAAGCTTCATGGTATGATCAGGGATGACTAGTTTCATGATCTTCTTCTTTGCCTCATTGGGGCATTGGTGGGCCTTATGACTAGCTTTCAGGTAGAGAAAGCACGCAAAGGGGATTGTTTCATAAATGATTTTTTGGTTGTGCACTCCAAGTTTGGAATGAAGTTCAACAAACTCAGGCATGTCTATTCCTTCTCTCACCCCAATGCAGATGCATGTAAAATTGAGGCGATGATTGGAAGCAGTAATCGAATCCGTAGAGAGGAGCTCCCCAAAGGTCCTAGCTATTCCCCCAAAGATGTCCTCATTCTAGTATTCAAGTGGCAGTTCTAGTAGTCTTACCCACATAGGAGCTTGGGTGAAAAAAGAATCATTCAAGCTCATGCCAGATGAACACTTCTGGAGCACAAGGAAAGAATGACCCATGGCCCATTGCCCTTCACTCAGAATGCTAGCAAGGTCTTCCGAGCAAGTGAAATCGAAAGACATAAAGCCTTTCACCATAGCCGTGATCGAGACCTGGCCCTTGAGAGCCCATTTTTGTTTTATGAGATACCTAACTTTGTCAATGCTCAGTCTAGGCCCCAAAAATTTCCCAACCAAAGTAGAAGCCATAGTCTGAATATTGTGGTCCACAATCTCATTCGGGATGGCTATCACACAAGAAACTTTCACCAAATCTTGAATAGTTTTGACAAGCAGGAAAGAGGACTTACCAGAAGGTTTTACCCTGAAAAGTGAGGACCATTTTGTAGTTCCTTGCACGTTTGTTTTGGAAACCAAAGGAGACTTGGATGCTTCCTTGATTAGGACAGCTGGACCCCCAACCGTGCTTTTTGACCTATCCCCAGTGCCAAGAGTAGCCAGATAGCCTCCATCTTGCTTTCCGTGCTCCAGTCCAGGGACCCAAAAAAAACCATCCAAGGAACTCCCGCTCTTACATGAATTCAAATTTTGAAAACACCTGCTCCCTCCACTCTTGTCGCTATCCCTTCCCATCGCTTCCCTAGAAACCCCATTTTCCCAATTGTTATTATTGCATAATCATATTTTGCAAAAACAATTTCTTCATCTAGGCTTACATCTCCATATGTTATTACCTATTTTTCCTTTGATGAACTTGGACTTGACACTAAGAATTGCAAAGATGTTGCATCTGTGCTCAACTATTGAAGTGTTAGCATGAGTGTTGATGCTATAGAGGAGTATTGCAAAACTTTGTTATGAAGTATCTATAACTATGTTTTTCATTGATGAAAACATAGTAATGAGTTTCTAAAAAGCCTGATAGAGTAGAAAATTATGATTTTTGTATTCAGGACAATACATTATTTATCTGCTTATGCACAGTTACCTACACATACTACAGTATGTATTTGTCACTTGGGCAAGTGCGCAAAACTTGAATTGATAGTTTATAAAATATATGGTTGATATAAAAAAGACCTCATGGAAATAGAGCATTAGGAATGTAGTTCTTATTGTATGATTTATACAAAGCATTGTATTTGAAATGAAGGGTTGCATAGTTAACTAGAGGTAGTACACTGACCACTAATTATGTCAGCAAGTGCATAGGTACAGAAGCCACACATGTAAAAGTTTGGATATAACTATGAGCTGATAACATTAATTAAATGTGTATTTCATTTAATTAATGTATGATGATAAAATGTGAACCCAACTCAAGGATTTAATATTGAAGCAGGGGATAAAGAAAAGATGTTTTCTGAGTTTTAGATATCAGGAATGAGATCAAAGAGTAGAGAAGAGTTGTGAATTATGAAGCAGTAGAGCAGAGTGATTTGCTAATGCATGTAAGTGACCTTAAGGGTTACTGTTGATGGATATAGAGTTCCAAATTTGATTGCATGATCTGAAGGTAAAGAAGTTTGAGGTCAATTGGACAATGGGTTCATTGATCTGATCCTGGAGCTATTTGGACAGTGGGTTCATCTGCCTTCCACAACTCCTAATAGGGTTAGAATCTTCTAACAGAGATTCAAAGTCTCCTAATAGGGACTCTTGTACTAAGTGTTGTAATAGACTCCTAACAAAGTCCATCCTCTAATAAGGAACATTCATATTAGTACATTATTTTGTGGGCATCATTCCCACTAGGGTTTTCCCTCTGATCAAGGGTTTCCCTAGTCAACATATTTGGTGTAATTGTGTGTATGCATCTCTTTATGGTTGTTTTCTTTGATTGAATGGTTGAAATTTCTTAAAAGGATAATTTTTTTAGATTCTTATATAACTAATTCATCCACCCCCTCTTAGTTATATTGGTGGACTATTATTTCTAACAATTGGTATCAAAGCCTCAGGTCCTTGAAGAAAAAGTTTAGCAACTTTGGGAGATCCATGGTGAATATATTTAGAAAGGAAAGTATAAGATTTGACGGTACAAAGTATGATAGCTAGAAGGATAAAATGAAGATTCATCTCCTGTGCATAGGTCTAGGATATTGGCTTGTAACCAAGGCATCTAAAAACATTGTAGAAGAAGACAATCTTGAAAACTATACCAAGGAACAAAGAGAAGTATTCATGTGCAACATAAGGGCAAGAGAAGCAATAATATTTGCACTACCTGAAAGTGAGTATAGCCAGGTGATGCGGGAGCACCTCAACCCTAGCACATTATGATGAATTTTGTAATGTTGAAATGTTTGAGTCCTTTTTGGATTCATGGCACCATGTGAAGAAATGGTGAAATTGTACTAAAATGTATTAAAAATACTTGAAACGTATTTAAAATCAAGAAAGATAGATTTGCACAGGGCAAATATAAGGTGGTTTCAATAACTACCTAGGATCTCTTTAAAAAAAAGAAATATGTAACCGAAAAGAGGAGGTAGAGAGATTATGAAGGAGAACTCACAAAGAGAGCACAAAAGAATAGTGAAGAGAATCGGCTCTCTGGCCTTTTAGCCAGAGATCCATGCATGTGTTATGCATTTGTAATTAAGGTCTTTTGAAGTTAAATAAGATTGTGTTTTCTCAGACTTCTCTATTTTATTACTATCTTCTCTTTATGCATTCAATTTTGCTTTAGATCTCTATTGAATGAGCATGGAAAAGAGTGATCATTGTTTATTGGCAAAGAATATTGGTTTCAAAACTGTTATTGGAACCACGAACCAGCTTGGAAAAGTTGAGGAAAGTTGAGCATGAGCGACATCAACACATTAATTGGAGAAACATTTTGTTACAAAAATTTGGGTCTTCTTGCGAGGGTCATCTCTTACAAACCCACCGTTGGATTTCTCTCCATTTTTGATATGTTTGAAAGAACCTAATTGCGCAGCTTCTCACTAGAGCAATTTGGCAGATGTTATGTCTATAAAAAGTTATTAAGGTCTATTTACGAGTCTATGAAGAGAGGCAGCTTAAGTGTAGAAAAGATGGCAACCATTAATGGTCAATAGACCTGATGATGGAGAGTCGGGCATAGTCATAGCACAAGGTGGAGGGTTTGAATCTTGTTGTGACAGAGATGAATGGCCGATGGGAAGTGGCCTCAGTCAGTAGAATCCTGTGCATGCTGAAAACCCGATAAGAAGGAAGTCATGGGTGAGCAGCCAAACACAAGAATTGGCATTTATGTTTTATTGTCTGCATAACCACCTTTATGAGAGCCCGAGTTGCAATTGGTGAGAGTGGTCGTGTGTAAATGGGGACCCGATAAGGATGGTGAGTTGGTGAGATGTGTCACCGTGGAGGTACATGCAATGTCCAAAGGAACATATAGTGGTGAGTTTTGTTATGCAATAATGATCTTTGAAGACTTGATTATGGGTACAATGGATGTATGTGAAGATTTTAAGCCCATCACGTTGATGTGGGGTATCTCTGGTTACATTTTGTAGCCATGAAACTGGAAAAGAGAGTTTTCACCAAGCCTGTTACATCACCAGGTAAAGCAACTCAAAACATCTCATGAAATTTGGAAAACCTTAGAAGCTAACTATGAGGGTTATACACATGCAAAAAGGGTTAGACTAAAAAATCTATATTTCACATTCCAAGATGCTAAGATGATGGAAGATGAATCTGTGAGAACTTATATTGGCAGAATATCTAAGATTATTGCAGGAATCAAATCTCTTAGTGGAAAGAAGTCTAATGATGAAGTTATATGGAAGATCTTGAAGAGTCTGACACCACCTTTCAAGACAATAACACAAATGATTCAGGTAATGTTACCTTATACCACTAATTTCACCAAAGAAACATTGCTTGGTAGATTGGAAGCTGAAGAATTTGATCTAAAAAAATCTAGAGAATTAGAAAAAGTTGGGACAACATTTAGTGCATTCAAGATTAAACTGGGTCTAGCAAGGAACAAAAAAGTGCAAGGAGACATTGCTAGCAGCAACAAGTCTATTGAGGAAAAGATTTGGGAAGGAGTGGCTCTTCTTGTGGAAAGAGAAAAGAATGGTAAGAATATCTTTAAATGTTGGACATGTAATGCATATGGTCATTGTGCATCTAAGTGTCCTAAGAGAGAAAGAAAGTATAAGGGAAAATTAAAATCTAGAAGATCTAGAAATTGTTTATATGCCAATGAAGAAGAAGAAGAATATAATCAAATGAAAAGTGAAAATGAATTAGGATTCCTAGCTATAAAAGAGGATGATCTTAACAGGGAAATTAGAGAAGAAAGTGCACTAATCTCACAAGTTGAAAGGAAGGATTAGATCATTAATAGTGGTTGTTCACATCACATGACTAGTGATATGAGAAAATTTGTCAAATTCAGAATCCACAATGGAGGAATGGTCAGAGTAGGAAACAATGCAGCTTGCTACATTATAGGAATTGGATCTATCACACTAGATGGTAAAACAAATATTGATGATGTTTATTTTGTTGATGGACTAAAACATAACTTGTTAAGTGTTGGACAACTTATGGACAAAGGTTACCAATTTTAATTTGGTAATGACACATGAATTATCAAAAACAAGGAAGGAAAATTACTTCATACTAGAAAAAGAACTAAAGGTAATGTATTTCAGTTAAACTCCACTGAAAAAATATGCTTGGTAGCTAAAGTTGACAATAGTTGGTTATGGTACAAAAGATTTTGTCACATTAATTTTGATAACATTGTGAAAGCTAGTAATACACTTGCTATCAAAGAATTACCTAAGATCACTAAGCCCACTAACATTATTTGTAAGGAATGTATCTTGGCTAAGTAGAAGAAAGTATCATTTCTTAGAAACCAATTTGGTACTACACAAAAACTAGAATTGGTTCATACAGATCTAAGTGGTCCTACAAGAACAAGAGGATTCTGTGGAGAAAGGTATTTTATGATTTTTGTTGATGATTTTACTAGAATGATGTGGGTAGCATTTCTTAAGGAAAAATCATAAGCATTTGAGAAATTCAAGATATTCAAGAACAAAGTGGAGAATGAATATGGAGTTAAAATCAAAATCTTAAGATCAAATAGAGGAGGAGAATTCACTTCTAGAGAATTCAATATCTATTATGAAGAGCATGATATCAAGAGACAACTATCCTCACCCCATACACCTGAGCAAAATGGGATTTCTAAAAGAAGAAACAGATCAATTACTAAAGCACCAAGAGCTATGTTATTTGAGAATGATGTACCAAAGACCTTTTGGAGAGAGGTAGTCTACATAGTAGTATATACACTAAATAGAGTACAAATTAGAAAAGGTATGGAGAAAACACCTTATGAGTTATGGTTTGGTCACTTACCATTAGTCAAATATTTCAAGATATTTGGAAGCAAATGCTACATCAAAAGAGATGATGATATCAATAAGTTTGATCCAAGAAGTGATGAAGGTATGTTTCTTGGCTATTCTTTGAAGAGTAAAGCTTACATATGTTTCAACTATAGAAAAAAACTATAGTAGAGTGCACAAAAGTAAAAATAGATGAAAAGTTTGGCACTAAGGAAAAGATGATGATTATACTTCTAATGGAGCTGATTATTCTCACATGACCAATAGATGCAATGAACTATTTCTCAAAACTAACAATAACTTGCAAAATAATGTGCGAATTGAAGTAGTAACTCCTACTCCAAATAGGAATTTGATAAGAAATCATCCTGCTGATCAGATAATAGGAAGTGAAGAAAAAGGAGTAATGACAAGAAGTAGAATTAATGAAGAACTATGTCTAATATCTCAAGTAGAACTGAAAAGTGCAGATGAAGCAATCAAGGATGATCATTAGCTAAAAGAAATGGAAGAAGAACTTCAATAGATAATTAAAAATGACACATGGAAATTGGTCCCTAGACCCAAGGAAAAAAATATGATTGGCACAAAATGGGAATTCAAAAATAAAATGAATAAACAAGGAGAAGTAATAAGAAACAAAGCAAGACTAGTATGCAAAGGTTACTCTTGGCAAGAAGGAATTGATTATGAGGAAACATATACACCTGTAGCAAGAACAGAAGTTGTTAGAATGTTCTTAGCATATGCATCAAATAAAAAATTCAAAGTATATTAGATGGATGTTAAGTCAACATCTTGAATAGAAAACTTGAAGAGGAAGTCTTAATTGAGCAACCAAAAGGATTTCCTTTGACAAAAGAAAAGCACATGGCTTGCAAATTAAATAAATTCTTGTATGGATTAAAGCAAGCACCTAGAACTTGGTATGCAAGATTGGATAAATACTTAGCAAAGCTTGGATTTGCTAAAGGAATAGCAGATATTAACTTGTACTTGAAAGAAATAGAAGATTGTTTGCTAATAATTATTGTATTTGTTGATGATGCCATTTTTGGAGGAAATTATGAAGCCAGTAACAAATTCTCAAAAGACATGAAGAATGAGTTTGAGATGAGCATGATAGGAGAAATGAAATTTTTTGTAGGATTGTGAATTGTTCAAAACAAAGAACGAATCTTTATTTCTCAGACAAAGTATTTAAAAGATTTGGTCTAGAAAACTGTAAACCTATTAGAACTCCTATGGTAACTAGTCACAAGTTATCAAGCAAGGATGATACACCTACTATTGAACATTAGAAGTACAAATCTATGATTGGAGGATTGCAGTATCTAACTCATAGTAGACCTAATATAGCTAACACAGGTGGAATTGTGGCAAGATTTCAGGCTGATCCTAAGGAATATCACTATACAACAGTAAAAAGGATATTTAGATATATGAAAGGAACATTTGATTATGGCATTTTGTATGATAGAAGTAATGATTTTACTCTATACACTTATACTAATGCTAATTAGGTTGGAGATAGGGATGATAGAAAAGAACTAGTGAAGCATTCTTTCTTGTTGGAAGATTGGTTTCTTGGCTTAGCCAGAAGGAAGATTGTACCTCATAATAAAGCACTGCAGAGGCAGAATATGTTGTAGTAGTAAACAACTATAATCAAGTCATATGGATGAAGAAAATGATGAAGGATGTTGTAATTACATTGAAGGAACCTATTATCATTTACTGTGATAATACAAGTATGGTTAACATGTCTAAGAGTCATGTTTTGCATTCTAAGACTAAGCACATCTCTATAAAGTATCATGTGCTGAAAGAGAAAGTTGTAGAGAAAGATATAAGACTGGAGTACATTAATACTAAGGAAAAAATTATAGACATTTTCAAAAAGGCCTTACTAAAGGATACATTTGAGTACCTAAGAGGCATGCTTGGGGTCATGCCTTTGCCTAGTTTAGCATAGAAGATGCAAAAGTGCATCAGCCTAGGGTACATATGATGTAGGAGCATCCTAGGTTGCCTTGTTATCGTACTCATTTTTGTTCATTCTACAAGTTAGTACCAAATTACTGTAGCACTCAGTTGGTGCTGAGTTATTGTAGCACTTAGTTGGTGCTGAGTTACTTGGTGCCAAGTTATTGTAGCACTCAGTTGGTGCTGATTTACTATAGTACTTAGTTGGTGCTAAATTACTATAGCACTCAGTTGGTGTTGAGTTACTATAGCACTTAGTTGGTGCCAAGTTACTATAGTACTTAGTGGATGCCAAGTTACCTAGTGTATGTCGAGTGACTCTTCATGTGCTAAGTTACCTAGTGTATGTTCAGTGACCCTTCATGTGCCAAGTTTCCCTACTTATGTTGAGTGTTAGCATTGGGATGTGATTTTTACAAGCCAACTTGTAGAATTTATTTTGATCATGATATTTATGTTAAGATCTTTTCTTGGGATGTGTTTAGACCATTGTTGGGTCGGCCTTCCTCTTATGTAATGTTCTAGAATGATCTATAATCCATTTTGGCAAGTATATATAGAGTGTTTAGGCTTAAAGTTAAGGAAGTCTTTTGACGAGATTGCAAAGAAGAACTAGAAAGTGTAAATTTTTTGTTGGATCTGTTGGGACTAAAAATTGCAAGGTCAATTTTTAGTACCATTGAGATTTTGAGCCCTATGAATGCTTTTAATGCATATGTATCCGGTTGTCCATTTGAACCCCATAAGGTGTTTAATGTTTCTAACACCCTACATTTAGCCCGTTCGCATATTCTGTAATGATAGATTGATATTCTGAGCTTTTTGGCAAAGTCCTGTTTTGAGCCAATGTCTAATTTGCATTTTTTACCCTAAGTATCAAACAGCGACAGGAGGCTGTGTTTGCCATTGAATATCTTGCACCCAAAAATGCTTCATGACTCACCACTTTGGGAGTATCTAATGTCTATACCTAAGAACCTATGTTTTAGATTTTAAGTCATTTTGAGTTTGTTTGACTAGGTTTTGACTCCCTCAAAGTTGGTCTTTTAAATCTGTCATGCTGATGCACATTGCACATAATTCTGGGAAGCCCTATTTGACAAGCTCTAACTTTTTACCAGTAGACCAAAATGCTAAATTTCCTTTTGCGTTGTATTGCAGAGGTCAAAGACTTGTTATGTTTCAAGTTTTAGCTTATGATGAATCTGTTTGATTAGTTTTCAAACCCGATTCCAAATGCAATTTCTATCTTTTTATTGGTGTCAGTAATTGTAGATTGATTATAACCCCTATTCATGATATCATATCTCCTAATCCATGATAGGTCAAGTCAAATGGATTGAACCCATGTATTGTCCTCTAAAAATACTCCAAGTGTGTCAGTTTGCAAGTCATGACGAATCCATATGCACACTTTTCCAGATCCATTCCATTTGCAAAAATCGTTATCCTATCAATGTTTCTAGTCAACAATTCTGAGTAGCCTACTTTGAGCGTCCGCCATTTGAGCCCAGTTATTTATCATGAGCCCCAATCGTAGATTCATAATTTCCTCATGACATAGAACTAGTGCCTTGAGTTTCATTTTGCCAAGTGCTCATGTGCCTAGTTTTTCGAGCCAAATCTGAGCCCAATTTATGGTTTTCTAACATGTTTTCTTGCAAGTAGTTCTAATAGGTAACTTTGACGGTCAATATCTTTTGACTTGGAATTCATTATAAGACTAGATCTGACAGGGTGCAAGAATGTTGAACAAAGATTCAACATGACAGTTTCCACATCCTGATTAGGTGTTTGAGTCAATTTTTAAGGCCAATCAATGGACCTCCTGGCACTAAATTGATAGATTGGAGAAAGAGGTGAAATGAGTTCTAAAAAAGTTGAAAAAGTGATGCGAATTGATTTATTCTTTGTCAAAGCAACATCAGATGTTCTATGGATCTATTGGACAGTTCAGGTGTTTGAAAACGAATTTTTTTTTAGCCAGACCCACTTTGGGGCCCAACTAATTTTTCACCAGATTGATAAGATGTTGGGATTTAGGGTGTTCAAAAGATGTGACAATGTTTCAAATTTATCTTAATGCATTATTATAGAAAACCAAAATTAAAATGAGTAACCTGAATCCAGAGTTTGACAAGGATTTCACCTTTACTGTGAAGGATCCAGATTCTCAAGTTCTAGAAGTTAGTGTCTATGATCGGGAAAAGGCCGGTTCAAATGAAAAGATGGGAATGAATGTTCTCCCTTTGAAATAATTGACACCAAATGAGACTAAAACTATTACCCGTGAACTAAGAAAAAAATGGAAACAAATGACCCCCAAAATAAAAATCACTATGGAGTCACTGATATACAATCTGGCAAATTATATGGTGAGTTGCCAAACATTTGAGGATTGGAAGTGGTGGTGGAAGTCATTCTTTGCATCAAGCTCCGTAGCTATTTACATTTTCCTCTATTCGCTTAATTATCTGGTGTTTGATCCTTGAGGCCTTAGTGGACCCGTGTCAGCTGCTTTGTACATTGGTTACTCATTCCTTATGGTCTTTGTTGTCATGCTTGCTACAGAAACTACTAGATTTTTGGCATCATTTTGGTTTGTGCACTACCTATTGTTGTCAGTTAAATTAGATTGATGCCTAAAATGCATACATGGAACCATAGCATATGGGGACACCAAGAAAGGGCAGCTCCACCCATGAACACAGGAAAGTCGTAGCAAGAAAATGATGAAGATGCCTAGTCAAACTCACAGTCAAAGCAATAGGGGATAGGGGGCATCATAATGATCGAGCTATTCATGCAAAGAAATAGTAGAGCTTCAATGCACATTAAACCCGCTGGTCAGAGAAGAAAAGACCCTGCGCAATGGGTTGCCACATAGGAAGATCACAATTTTAAAAAAATGCAAAGAAGATTATCTAGTGCTATAGCAAAGAAGGAGTTTCATGACAAAATCTATAGGAGAAGCTAGGCAGCCCATATAAGAAAAAATGCCATCAGCAAAGGAGCACACGTCTTGTAGAGAAGATAGGGAAACCTCAACACAAAAAACCTCGAGCAAAAACTGTAGTCAAAGTATAAGATAAGACAAAGACCTGCATCAGTATAAGCAGAGGCACCAATAAAAAGAAGCCAAGCCGTAGTGAAGATATAGAACAAATCAAGTCAGAATCGAAGCACAATCAACACAAGGTGTAGATCAGACTAGTGTTAAAAAGAAAGCTCGATGCATGAATAGAGCAGAAGCTACTATTTTTAATAGGCATCTCACACAAATGGAGTAGGTCATGAAATCATCAAGAAAACCCATGTTTAAAAGAATACCCCATGCAAAAAGAAGTCCACATAATGGAATAGGGGACGTAGCATTGAAAAGAAGATCCACCTTGCACAAACAAAGGTTTGCGCATAAAAAAGAACCTCACGCCTTTCAAAGAAACCAACACACAAAAAAGAAAAGATGCAGCACAAGGAGCTTCAAACGTTGGTCAAAGAACACACAATTATAATCACCAAGTGACACATTAAAAAAAAAATTCCATGGATTGAGAAAATTAGTACTCAAATAGCACAAAAATCCCACATTGGCCAGCGGGAAGAGCTTTATGCATTATAATTATAATTGCACTCACCACTCAATGTGAATTGAAGTAGGAGGCTTTTGGAAGCCAGGGTGCATGTTGTGGTCCCCATGGATGATGTCAGAAAAATAGAGGCAATGAACCAAAATTTTAAACAAAGATGCAAAAATGCTAACATGGCGCAAAAAGGGAAGATCGCACTAGGTGCCGCCACGTGCTCGAATCTAGCAGTGCCCGCTTCCCCACAAAATTAAGTTGCGCACTGGTTAAATAATGTGGGAAAGTGGGATTTTTCCATGTGGCAGTGAGTCCCACACGTGATAAAGTGTCATCATAGAGCAGTTCAGGCGAGGATTGACTAGATTGTGACACATGTCACGATCTGACGGATGGTGCTTCCCCGCAAAAATAAGTTGCGCCCAAGATAAGAAATGTGGGAAAGCAAGATTTTGCCATATATCACTAGGCCCAGAGTAGATGGTGATGTGGCAGATGTACAGATGGAAGGCCAATCACAAAGTGCAATGTGGTGTTAGTCAATAGAGGGTTGACCTCAAATTCAAGGGATAAGTAACAGTTTGGAAATAGTAAAAAAAAAAATTATTATTATTTTTTGCAAATAGATGCACGTCATACCTTTTAAATCAAAAGGGGCTTATAGTCTAAACTTTCAACTTTAGAGATTTTAAATTTTATGAAATTTAAAATCTAAGTTGCAGACCTCAGTTTCATATCGAAGGAGGACATTTTTCAAATCGAGATTCTGGGTGTTTTTGGAAGGCAAAGTATGCCTTATCATTTATTGCCAGAATTGTGAGAGTCTAATTTTTTTGATTCTGTAGTTAGTTTTTGCATAGGTAGCAGTCTGTTTGAGCTATAGGAGGCTTTCTTCCATATTCTTATTGTGCAACCGAATTTAGGTATCAAAGCTCATAACTGATTTCTAACGAGGTGATGACTTGAGTATGGTTAAAAGGCAGTGAAAATTCAGTTTGGGTCAAAATTTGTTCAGATTCATTCAGTAAAAACTGAAATTTCACCAACATTTCAATGGGCAAATCAGATATTTTGGATGCAAAAGGAGTTTTCATCATTAAACAAAGGATATTTTCAAGTTTGTTACAAGAAATGATGAAAACAAAATTAGATCAAATGAAATCAAAGAGGTAGAAAGAAGAAAGAAGTGATTCAGTTGCAAGAGATGGAATTCCAAGTGGTCACTTGTCATCTTCATAATAGATCTAGGAATTCCTTCCTGCTATATCTATCTTTTTCTTTCTCTTTGTAAGGGTTCCAGTTTTTGTTACTGAGAAACCAGTTGGTTCCAGTCTTTGGAGGAAAACTAGTTACCACTGAGATACCAGGTTTTGGATCCAATTTTGATGTGTTCCCATACTGTGAAACCACACCCAACATTTCTCTATTGTATAGAGCAGCATTTTATGTTTTATGTAGATAGTTCTTGTCTGTTAGGTGATTTATGAGTTATTTTCTGTACATTTCATGTATTTTCTTTCAAGGAAAGAAAATAAAGAGCAGCAATGGTTTCAAATTCAATTTGAATCTTGTCTCATATTTGTGGATCTGTAATCTTTTCTAGTTTGTGATAAAAGACCATAGATTGGGTTGCATCTCGTTTAGTGGTGTATGTGATTGAAATATCTTGTAGATGGAACAAAGAGCCATGTAATTTGTTGGTGTTTATCACAGGGTTTACTAATTTCATGAAAGGATTGTTTGAGTATGAGATTCAAATATGAAGCAGATGTCTATTCACAAGTTGAAAGATAGATCAAGGATCTTGATGTAGGAATTATGTCAGAGGTTCCAAGAGATGTACTATTGTGATTCATTTTAATTACCCAATAGATAAGGCATTGGTCAGAGATAGGATCATTAAGTTTTGTTGCTCGTGCTTGGGTCTTTCTGTTATCAACATATTAAATCAATTTTCCCTTTTATGTTGAAGAGCTATAATAGAATGCCTTCACTCAACTTATGAGATTCCTAGATTTGCATTTAGCTACTACAGATTTGTGTCATTTCATGAGTTACTAGGAGATATAAGGGCTTGTATTTGCTTAATAGATTCAGGGATATGTTTTTGCATTGGTATGGTATCATTGGAATATAAGGTCTACCCACCTAGGCTTTGCAGAGCCTGAAGTAGAAGAAGGGTCATGCCTTATAGTTGGCCTGTTGTCAGAAATGGTATGTTGAAAATGGGAGTTAGTTGCCCCTAGATGTGTCACTTTCTCAATGGGATGATTGAAAAACCTCCAGTGTTTTCAAAGACCAACAGGATCTTTGAATGTGAATGTATTTATATTTGGCCATAACCTAGAAGGTCTTAGAGCTAGGAATGTATGAAGATATTTTGATGAATCAATAAAAGTATTGCACTCTTCTTCCTCCTTTGGTTGTTGTTCTTTGTATTTTCTTCCATTGTGTTAACTCTTGTAGGGTGGTTTGGATAGTTGGATGAGCCATTGGCCCTAGTTATTCATCTCTTCCTTGCATAAACATAGCACCATTGTTAGACTAGAGTGAATGTTGATGGTTCCTCAATGGGGGAGTATCTATGATGAACAAAACTAGTCAAGGACTCTTGGTAATTGGTAATTGGTATGCAACAATGTCTTTAGACACTTGTGTTGTTTATAGAAGTTGTAAAGCAACATACTAGCTTGTGGTCATGCTGATAGATTATTGTATGTTCAAACAATTGAACCATTTATGTATTATCTTTGACATTGATGTCAATGGGAGAGAGAGTGACATGAAATTTTTTTTAGAGAGTTTGTACTATGGGGGAGAAATGTTGCAATAAAGAATTTGCATAAAGCAAGATTTTATTGATGAAGAGACTTGTTGATATTCTTGGAACTAGATGTTGTTCATCTATTTTGCCATCAATGCCAAAGGGGGATATTGTTAGCATGAATGTTGATGCTATGGGGGAGTATTGCAAAAAAGTATTATGATGTATCTATAATTATGTCATTGATGACAACATAGTAATAAGTTTGTAAAAAGAATGATAGAGCAGTAGACCATGATTTTTGTATTCAAGACAATGCATTACTTATCTACTTATGCATAGTTACTTGTACATACTATAGTATGTATTTTTCACTTGGGCAAGTGTGCAGAACCTGAATCGATAGTGTATGAAAGATATGGTTGATATACAAAAGTCCACATGGAAATAGAGCATTAGGAAAGAAATTCTTATTGTATGATTGATACAATGCATTGTAATTGAAATGAAGGGTTGCACAATTAACTAAAGGTAGCACACTAACCACTGATTACATTAGCAAGTGCATAGGTGTGGAAGCCACATGTGTGAAAGTTTGGGTATAATTGTGAGCCAACAACATTAATTAAATGTGTATTTCACTTAATTAGTGTATGATGATAAAATGTGAAGCTGACTCAAGGATTTAATATTGAAGTGTGGTATAAAGGAAAGATGTTTTTTGAGTTTTAGATATTATGAATGATATCAAAGAGTAGGGAAGAGCTATGAATTATAAAGCAATAGAGTAGAGTGATTTGCTAATGATTGTAAGTGACCTTAAGGGTTATTGTTGATGGATATATAGTTCTAAATCTGATTGCATGATCTAAAGGTAAAGAAGTCTGACGTACTAAACATAGGAAGAAGCGAAAGATTGTCACATATCTATTATTTTGAGGTCAACTAGATAGTGGGTTCATTGATCTGATCCTAAAGTTATTTGGATAGTGGGTTTAGCTACCTTCCATAGCTCCTAATAGGGATTCAAAGTCCATTTCTACCTCATTGCTTTGAGTTGTACCTTGTGCTGGAGGTGTAGATGAATCTATCTGACTTGTTTGACTCTATGTCTCCACCTTATCTTCTCCAATTGTCTCAACCTTATTTGTTACATCCTTGGTTATAGTTTGTGAGATTGGAGTGGTGCCTTTCTGTGTACTAACACTAGTGACTTGAGGAGTTATGGTAGGTGGTTCTTGTGTTTGCACCTCCTCCCTTGTAGATTTAGTTAGTGATTTTTGAAGTTCATCTATACTCACCAATGCAAGGTTGTTACACAATTTATCTTGTAGTGTAGATTGGTCAAGTATCTTTTTCATGTCTTCCCCTATAAGGGGATTGATGTTTTGAATAGTGAGATCAAAAACATCCTTTATTGTGATAGTTTTAGTACTTATACTTATTATCTACAAGGGCTAACATTCGACATTTGTGTATCTTGAACACTCTATTCTTGTTGCTTCTCTTTCTTAGCTATTACCTAATCAGCTACGTTCATTTTAGTAGCTCCCTCAATTGTGCCTTCATTATTATCATCATATTCATCATCGTTAACCTCAATAGGCTCTTTCTCTCCTTCTTTGATTGTAGCTAATCCATATGTAATTTTTCACATTTGTTAGTCTTCTTTACAATATCTTCAATGTTGTTTTACAGTATGCTAAATGCCCTATATTTAGGAACAAATCTAATAACATATTTCTTTATGGCTTTACCTATCTACAAGGATAACTTTATTGGCTAATATTTTCCAATTAGCTAATCTCACTCATCAGGGACCCCATATTTGGGGTGTCCATGTAACCCACACTTTACCAAAATTGGGTCCCATACTTAGGCTAATTGCCAATAATAATACATAAGTATTTATATTTTAGTGATAACTTCACTAGTGGAATCTAATTTTTCTATGTAGTCAATTAAATATTTTCACCTACAATTTTCAAGGCTTGTCTTAATTGATGGTCATATTTTTCAATATTTGGTAAAAATATAACTTACGTTATAGATTAAGTATGTAGATTTGACATGTGTCTCTATTCTAAAGACTTTTCATGAAACTTTCTATTCTTTCTCACTTTGTCACAAAATAGATTTGATTGGGGATAAGGTTTCTTTACTTTGGGAACTCTCTTTAAAAATTTGTACCCTTTTAAAAGATTTGCTTGAAATAGGATCTAGGCCATTTATTTAGGATCATCCAATGGTTAAAAATAAGAGGAGTGCTTCCCCCAAACCACCATTCAATAATTTGGACAGAAACTGTAATGATAAAAGTAGGTTGAATTTAACCTTAATGTTTGATAATTAATTAGGTTCCATATAATAATAATATCATTATTTCTAGGCATGTCTACTTTTTTCTATGATTTTCATTAATAATGAGAGATCACTAGGATTTTATAGAATTTTTATATGATTGGAAAACAATTGCCAACAAAATTTTAAAAAATCACACTTAAAAATAAAAAATTTCCAATAGAAATTAAATTTTTTCCCCTGAATTAATGTTTGATTCGATAAAATTTTATACATTTTTCTAAAAAGTAGTTTGCTAAAGTTATCCTTGGCTATCTAGGCCTTACCAAGTTCAAGCATAACTTGGGCAACAAATGTCTCCCTAATTTTCCATTTTAAGTTCAAACAATAATGCCATTTTTTCTCAACTCTTTCATATAAACTTTTAGGCATGGAGTTGGCAATCTCTAGAGGGGCTTTCTTAAAATTGGCCATCATGGCATATATTGCCTCCTCCACTTGACTCTTTTCAACTTTTCCAAGATTTTGAAAATAATAAATCTAACATTATTTCTGCATTATTTCTAACAAATAAAACCTAATAAATCTACATTATTTCTAACATTCTTAGATAAGTTATCTAGATCTAAGGATGGGTTATGGCTTACCACTTGGCATTCATTGTTGTCATCAGATTCATTTCTTTCCTCATCAATTTCAGCCTAAGCAATATATTTTCTCCTTGGTCATTTCTATGCTCCACCTTCTTTCTCTATAGGCTTGGCTTTCTCTTTATCCTTTTGTGTAATGACACATGTGCTAGCCCTCATGGTAGGTGTTGTAGATTTTGCTTAGATTGATTTAGCAACCTTCTTAGGTCTTGTCACTATTTGTTCCTTAGTGTTTCTTTTCTTTTGATTAGCAGGAATAGGTGCTTCCTTAGCTTCTTCTTCTTCAGTACCTTCTGCAATCTTTGTTTCTTCCTATTGCTAATCCTCACCTTGACCTTGTGTCAGTACAAGTGGTGCTTGAATCTGAGTGTCTTCTTCCTCTTTATCCTCTTCCTCTTCATCTTCTTGCTCAACACCTTCACCATTTTTCTTTTAGTTTCTTTACTAGTTTCTCCTTCTTTTTGATGATAGAGGTAGTCTTCAACTCCATAGTAATCTTTGATTTGGCCATCTCATAGTTACCAAAAGTTTTGGCATCTTTTTCTACTTCGGTAAGTAATGATGTTATTAACCCTTCATACATTATGATGAATCTCATAATATTGTAATATTTAAGTCATTTAGATTTTCCTATAATCATGTTGAAGAAATGGTTTAAATGCTTAACTTTGCATTGTGATGTATTAATAACTAGAAACAAATACATTTGTTTCTAGTTATTAATACATCACAATGCAAAGTTAAGCATTTAAACCATTTCTTCAACATGATTATAGGAAAATCTAAATGACTTAAATATTACAATATTATGAGATTCATCATAATGTATGAAGGGTCAAGATGCTTCCACATCATAAGGCCTCATCAACATTAATTTCATAACCCAATGGCCTTAGCCATCTTACTCTAGGAATTTCTACCTGAACAAATGTGTGATCAACATCAACTAGGAAACAAACATCATCATAATATCTTTCAACTAATGATACTAGAATCCTTAGTCTCTTCTTCATGGATTTTTTGAAATCCTCAAAATAACTAGTCATTACTGACTCAAAATTTTCACATAACTGTTCAATAAACTCTCCTATTTGAATTGCAACAAACCTATTTTTCTTCCATGCAACAGTACCAAATATAGGAAATGTGGCCTAAACATAAAAGAAGATACGTATCAAGATAGATCTTAATTTACATTGAGCACTCTTTGTTTTCCTTATTGCTCTTAGGTTTTCAATTAATTGTTGTGCTACAACTTGGTAAGATCATATGTATGATCCTTCTTCACAATCTTGTAGCCCATAACTACTACAATGCAAGGTACACTTTTCAATCTACTTCATTGATAAAATTTATGAGCAATTACCCTTACTATAAAATCTATTAGAGGATCTATGATGGTGTTTATTGTCATTCCTCTCTTGTTCCACATAGCTCTTGTGTTCTTTTCAATGACTTCTTTGGATTCACTTCTTGTAGTCTTTGGTCAATCTAGGGTTGGATACCCTATTTCCCTATGGATTATTCTCTTTGTGATTTTGATTGGCCCATTATCTAACCACATTAAACTATCATGAATTCTACTCAAAATAATCCTGATCCATTCAGTTTTGAAAAATTAGGGAAACCTAGGGCACAAGTTAACCCTTTCTTTTCTATAATATTTAATTATTCCATTAACACACCGTTTTCACATAGTTTTTGATATGCTTCTCTGATTTCCATGTCACCAATACTACCAATCTTACAATTATAATACTTTCTAACATCTTGAATCACTAGAACTTTTGGTGGTATCATAGATAGCACACCAAAGGGATCTTGTTTGTATCTTATGTCTAGAATGGTCTTGAAAATAGGTTGTTTTATCTTGTTGCTAACCAAATGAACATTTAAAACTTCTTTTGCCTCTACACCTTTTAAACTAAATGCCATTTTACAAATCTAGGGTTCACAAAATTTGAAATAGTGTAGCTCAGCACAAGATAAATATCTAGCAATATCTAATGAAATGATGTTGAATAGTTGTTAAAATCTCTTGAAAATGCCTCAGATGAAATTTTTGGATTTCCTTTAGCTCTCTCTCTCTCTCTCTCTCTCTCTCTCTCTCTCTCTCTCTCTCTCTCTCTCTCTCTCTCTCTCTCTCTCTCTCTCTCTCTCACGCACACACACAATTTTGAATGATGTTAAATGAGCCTAAATTGACCAAATACCCCTTTAAAATGTTGCAATTAATGCTATGTGCTTACACAGCTATAAGCTCAGCATGAACTAATTTTTGGTTCACTTTGCATCCACTTGTTCCTTTCATTTGTTTGGCAACCATTACAAGTTCAGTAACAACTAGCCAATTTGTTAGCTTGGCATCCACTAGAATTTCACTCAGCAACCATGGGAAACTTTAAATGCATGGTAGTAATATGAAAATTTGACAAAACTTAAATATTTTTCTTTGATTCCTAATAACACCTTGCATCTTTATTCATGCTTATGTAATCTTTTTAGAACTAAATCCTTTGGAACTAATGTATGATATAACTTTTGAATATCAGTCCCACATGCCTCTTGATTTCTTAGTTTAATGAGGTGTGATCACCTAAACCATTAGCTAAAGTGATCCCTTCTCCACTTGATGTGTTGCAATCCTCCTTTCTCCTCCATGTCTTATTCATTTGATTTCTGACATTTTCAATGTCTATATTGCCTTTACCTTTATTGAATTCACAACTTGGTGCCTTTGACCTTGTTGGGCAATATCAACTAATGTGACCAGTCTTCAAATAGCTAAAACATGTGGTTTGACTCAACCACCTTTTGTAGTCACTTTTGAAGTGTGTTATAATATAGTTCTTAGGAAAATGTCCATACTCTTGATAGTAGTGATAACTATACCTTGTATTACATTCCTAGTTGTAAAAGTTGTCATCGTTCTTTACCTTTGTATGCTTGTTTGATGACCATATTGAGTTGGATTTGCACTCAAAAGCTCTATGTCCATACTTCTTAAAGTTGTAACAATATCCTTCAAATATTTGAGTGTGCATGGTCTTGTTTCTTCATTCATGTGTTTGATGATGTTGCTTGTTGCACTTATGGTAGTGCCCCATTCTCTTCTACATATCATTCTAATTTATAGTTTTTCTCTTGCACACATTGGCAATATGTCCTTTCTTACCAAAATTATGATAGGTAGGTTTGGAATTATTACCTTTGTTACTCCTTTTTTCAGCACATTTGGATGATTCTCCTTTCTTAGTACTTGTGTATCCTAGTCCAAATGTATCATTGCTATACCTAGGGGATCTCATCAATTGTTTAGAGTACTTGATGGCTTTACTAGTTTTATTGAAACTTTTAGCAAACTCATTTTCTCTTTTTAGGTCATTGCTCAACTATTCGTTCTGCAACTTCAGTGTTGTTATTTCAATATCCTTGGTATTTAGTTCATGGTTGGAATTCATCAATTGACCCAAAGTTTTTAAGTGCATGTTATCAATCTTGGTTGCCTCTGATGATCTCTCTTCCAATCTGTTGGTCAAAACTCTTTTGCAATTTTTAATCATGGCTTTTTCTTCTACTACTTTCTTTTTATGTTTAGTCACCTCACATAGCAATATGGCTTGTGATTCTTGCTTTAACTTGAGATTTCTAATTTCTTTAGTTTTGGCTATATTCCTTTTCATTAGATCTGAAATTGCTACATCAAATTCATTGGACTATCCATTTGCAAATAGCTTAGTACTGTCTATTTCTCTTTATTGTGTATCATTCTCCTCAATGGTGATTTCCTTCCTTCTCTTTAGTGATTTCTTTAGATCATCTCTTGCTTCATTCATTTGATGTAGAATGAGTTGTATTTCAATTCTCTGATTCTCAATGATCTTTCTCAACTTGTAAACTTCCATTTCCAAGATCTTTCCTCAAAGCTACAATTCTTCTCTTTTAGAGAACTAGGCTTTGATACCAATTGTTGGAATTACAATAAGAAAGGTAAACTTTAGAGTTTGGGTGGGGGGGGGTTGGTGTTGAATCAGTGCTTCAAATTTTGACCCATAAAATATTCACCACACATCCATCTCACATATTCAATAAGTAAACTAAAATGCCATGTAAAGCATGTACATCTAAAGCATGTAAAAAAATAAGCATTCACACATATGACACAAGATATGATTACCCAGAAACCCTCCATTGAGAAGGTAAAACTGGGGTGGGGATGACACCCACAAATCTTTACTATCATGGTAATAAAGTGTATCCAATGAAGGTTCTAATGTTTGATCATGAAACATGATCTACCCTATGAAAGGTCTACCTTATTAAAGGCTTAGAAAGATTGTTAGGTCTTACCCTATTAAATAATTTCAACACCCTATTAAAAGTGTTCCTTTTTAAAGGACTTCAACTCACAATTTAGTAAGCACCTTGTTAGAGGATTTCAATACAGCCTGTTAGGACTATTCTATTAAGAGATTTAATTGATTCACCTGTTAGATTGTCTTAGTGTTGATCCTATGTTAGCACTTTGTTTCTTGATGACAGATCACCTCTGAACTGATGTACACATGATTCTTCTTGATTAGATGTCTCTTTGATGTTCACTATTTCCTTCCTCTATTCTCTTTTAAGTGATTCTACAATGCAATTTCAGATCATAATACCTTGGCCACCATGAATATCCTAGTTTGTCCATGTAGAACTCTCCTTGATATTCATACACTCTCTTTCACTCTCTCCTTGAAATTTAGGGTTTTTCCTCCTTAAGAAGACCTTGGTGACTTAGGGTTAGGTATGAATCAATGGTTATGATTCATCCATTTTTCCACTTAAACCTTCCCTTTACTTTGTTGGATGCATATAATGCATAGAGGTTCTAACTTAATATTTGTCCTTATCACCAAAATATCATAATTCAATCTATAAGTCAGATAAAAAATGGTTTACATAGTAGCTTGTGCCAATACAAAAAACTATGAGAAAACTATGTTACTCGACATCTGTAATCCTTGATGCTCGACATATACTAATTTAAAATATTGTGACTCGACATGCACTACTTGCTCGGCTCTTGAATCACTTGGCATACATTTTCTACTAGGCACTTGAGTGGCTCAACATATGAGTGACTTGGTACTCATTGTTGAATTGGCATGCTCTAACCTATACATGTTGTGCTTGGTATGTATTACTCATTCGACATGAACTAAGTAAATAACTTGTGTGTTTAGACACTCACTAGTCAAAATGAATCTAGGATCATCATAATTTAACCCAAAGTTTACTGAATGTAGTCAATAGAAGTGTCTAGCATACTGAATAAAAGAAAAACCCTCATAGCTACCAACTATAGTGGCTTTAATCTATTTCTTAATGTGCTTTATCCAATATCATCTTTAGGAATTGAAACCATTTCATCGAGACCATTGCAGAAAGTTATGTTGGGAGAAATAGATGTTGTGGGAGAAAGCCAAGAGCTTTCTTGAAGCAACCGTAAAAAGTTTTTAGAAAAAGTAACAGATCTTCTACAAAATATAGGAACCCTCTAAATTTATTATTGTAGAGAGATTATTGAATGATATTTAATAATTTGGTAGATTGTTTTTTATGGAAAATAATTTTCTTCTTGTTTTTGCTTGGTAAAAACGAATTTTATTCTTACCTCAACCAATAAGAATTTAGAAATATATATTTTAAAATTATAAAAAATAAGAATTAATATTTAGATATAAAATTTATGTGAAATAAATTTTCATACTTCATTTCTATTGAGTTTTGAGGACCATTGCAAATGTAATATTATTTCCATGTAATTGGTATGTGTTTCCAAATGGTAGTGACCTCTTATTTAAATTCAGAATAAATGACGAAGAGACATGTCCCTTCATGGAACATGTCTATTCATTAATTAGATAATTAATATAATAAATATTAATCATAGTTATATATATTATATTAATTTCATTCATAAAATAATAAACATATATATCATATAGGATCAACACACACACAAATTGTATCTCATATATAATTATATATAGGTTTTATTTGGCTAAAGCTATGAAACATCAACACTCCCTCTTAGCTAGGGAGGATAAGAAAAAGAAAAATATTAAACCATTGGTAATATTAGGAATGATAAATTTTTTAAAATATCTTCTTTGACTAGAAGATATCCATCATTATGATATCATGAGTATTGGCCTTCAAAATATCAACATATGATATTCACCAAATGCTTTGAGTAATGAACTTTAGAATATCAACACTTGATATTCACTATGTACTCAATAAGATAATGGTTTGTAGAATATTAGCATATGATATTCACCATTTTGATATCACATTTGAGTATTAGTCTATATAGAATATAAACATCTAATATTCACTAAATACTCTTTGAGCAATGGTCTCCAGAATGTCGAGATGTGAAATATTCACCAAGTACTATGAGTAATGGCCTCCATAACATCAAGCCACATGGTATTCACAAAGTACTCTATGTAATGGCCTCTAGAACATCAATTTTCATAACAATCACCATGTCCTCACAAATGTTTATAAGATATGTGCACATGCATAATAGAAAACTAAGCTATTATAAGATCATCACCTTTCAGTAAATTTTACAAATACAAGTGATAATAATTTGGAAGTCATCATTTATTCATGATGTACACAGGGATTAGGCCCATCAAAATCATAATCACTAGCAAGGACTTTTGAACTCCCCATGATTCTCATATGATCAAGATCTTCAAAGATAAACTAAAACATATCCTCTATCAGCTCCTTTAGATGAATACATCTGACTCCCTATGAACATCAATTTTGTAAGCTTCTTTACATTAGAAGAATCATTAGACTCCCTTTGAATCTAGTATAAATCTCCCTTTTCCTACAATATCATTCTCAGAGGAAAATATCAAGGCACATAGCTTTTATAGTATGTATTGAAAATAAAAATAAGAAATTTATTATATCAAGAATGTAATACTTGGAAATTGTACTCAAAAGAGAATATCTATCTCATGTAATCAAAGGATAATGTCCTATAGATGACATCCTTATTCATTACAAATTATTCTCCAAATTTATAAATGGATTTCACATTTCATTCTATCCCATAATAATATTAGTATCTCATAATAATACTAATAAGTTATATTACTATCTTGATATGCACCCACTAAATTCTTTATGATTAATACTATTAGATTATGAAATATCATTATTGAAGAATATTATCCTTGTTACACATCCATTTTACATTATAGCATTATTGAAAAAATATCAGTCATCTACTTTTCTATCCCTATGTTTTAGTGTATATTAAATACATGTTATGCATCTATTCACATATTGATAGTGTAAGGAATAATACATTTCATAGTAATATGAAAAATTAAATAATGAATCACCTACACTTACCCCTGTCTCTAATAGTGCTTTAATTTCTTAGAACTCCCCAATATATCTTAAAAGGTATACAATCCTTGACAAAGTGCATCACTAGAATCCTTGGGACCTAAATGCATTTTTGGGTATTGGTCACATTCCCTCTTGGTAATGTACATTGTCCAATCTACATGACACCTTGTCTAATTTTGGTGTTCTTTTATAGTTGTCAATTATATTTCCATGAGAATGGATGGAAGGTCCAATTCACAATGGAGATAAAGTTAGATCTAGCATGAAGGTCTATCTATTCTAGGAGGATATTTTAATTCTATTCTTTAGTATTTAGAAAAGGGAGGAGGCAACAACACCCTCTCATTAGCATCAAAATAATTTTTTAATTGGCTAAATAGGATAGGTCTTCTAGAGTTTGTTAGATTGGACAACACCTTCACTTGGAACAATAGAAGGAATGGGTTTATTTATATTATAGAAAGATTAGATGTGTTTCTCCATCAATGGTATCAATTTCATTTTAATATGAAGTTATAGCAATATCAGGATCATATTGTTAGAATATATAGTACACCAATATAACTAAGAGGGGAGGTAAATAAACTATTAAAATATTATCACAATTTTCAACCATATTAAATCTTAGCCATATGGAAAACATAATTAGAAACCACAATAAGATACTTGTGCACAATAACACCAAATATGTTAACTAGGGAAACCCTTGATCAGAGGGAAATCCCTAGTGGGGATGGTACCCACAAGATGATGTACTAATATAAATATTCCTTATTAGAGGATGGGCATTTTTAGGAGTCTAGAAAACATTTAGTACATGTCAGTCCCTATTAGGAGACTTTGAATCCCTATTAGGAGATTCCAATCCTCTTAGGTGTTGTGCCAACCTTGTTAGGAGTTGTAGAAGGTAGATGAACCCACTGTCCTAATAGCTTTAGGGGAAAGACCAATGAACATACTATCCAAATGATCTCTATATTATTCCTTGTAGAATAATAGAATAGAATTGTACTACTCCTTCCTCTTTCTCTATCCTATCAACCAAATTTTTTTTTCTTTTGATCTTGTTACAAGATCAAAAACTTTGCATACCAGATCTTGAGATCCCAATTTTTGTTTTCTAACCAATTAGAAAAAGTGAGTTCTTTTGTATAAGTGAAAAAAGAATAGTCTTAGTTTTGTTTGAGTCTAGGTCTAAGTCCCTTTAGGTTAGGAAAATCTCTATCTGATTTTCCCTTTTCTCCCTCTCCTCATTCATAGCCGAGTGGGTTTTCATTTTGCCGAGTGATCTTATAGGTAGGTTAGTGCCTAGTCCAGTAGAGATTAATTTTACTCATTCAAAGATCAAATACATTCTAGATCCATTTACAAAATATCTCTATTTAAAAAATTGATGATGGTAGAAATTTGGAAATCATCTTCTCCTTGGCAAGTTTCATACCCATGAGGATGATTTCTTGTGAAAGGCACTAAATGATACACGTGTATCAAAAAAATTCAAGTGACAAGGTATCCTATAGACAATCAATGTTTTCATTTATGATTATGACTCCCAAATATGGTTTAAATTTTTTTCGCCAACATAATCATTCTCAACAAAAAAATCAAATCTAACTTTTCCTCAATGGTTTTTCATCCCATGAATATAGTTTTCTAAAAAGGCAATTTGGAATGAAATGAGACACTAATTGGTCCATGAAAAGGTCTTCGCACCTTAATTATACATTTTCAAATTCAAGAAGAATGATCATCCAAAATTTGACTGAAAAAGGAAACATTAGTGGAGAAACAAAAATCATCTTCTCCTTGGTGGTTTTCGACCCATGAGGAGAGTTTCCCAAATTTCAAAGAAAAATCAAGTTAATGATCAAGTTTGATTCACAAGTTTTATTTAGAACATGTCTGAATGATAGTAAAGTGAATCATACCATTATGGAAAAGAAATGATAGTCAGGATCTCAATTTTTGGACATTCTCCCATGGGGTACCCTAATGGTAACTTTCTAAAACTTTAAAAAAATGGAAAAGTAAGAAATGTGTTTATAGAAAGTTACCATTGAGTTCAACAGAATAGTGAAAAGACCCCTAAAAGGTCCATTTAGCTTTCACAATTACTACTAAATTTGTATTTTCTTAAATTCCATCTGTGTGGCACAAATTTTGAAGAACAATAAATGAATCAAGGCTCTCATATATAGAGACATAAACAATTGAATGAGCTACCACTTTTCTTTGAACTATTATTATGTTAATGCATATAGCTTTTTGAAAAGTCAAAAATTGTTGCATTCATTATTCCTTTCATCTCTTCAATTCAAATCTTGTTCTAAAAAATCATGGCAACTAGGTTTGCAGGTTTCGATGAATTTATTGGAATCAAATCCCAATTAAAAATATCCATAGACACTTCTCTTCACTTCTATGACATGGATGATTTTCAAAAGAGAGGAAATTCTAAATGGGTTCACCCCATCACCAAGGAACTCTAAGGATGTAGGTTAATTGAATTCATTGGTTTATCGGTTGTAGTTAAAGCCCTAGAGCTAATTCATGAGTACATACATCACTACAACCTAGAGACAAGGCAGATTGTGTTGCCTGATGACATAGTGTTAATTTTAATTAACAGAAAAACTATAGTAAATTGACTCCATGTGCCATCACAGGAGGAATTCTCAGACTTGAGCTTTGGGGGAGTCATTAGTAATTTCTTTGCAAAGAAGATGATCTGGAGGAAAGAAATCATGTAGACATGGTTCTAGAAATGATAGGGTACTGAGAGTAAAGTTCCTAAAACCTTGTTTGGGACCAACGTCAAACTAGAGATTATTGATATTTTGGTTCTCCTACGTAGGTTGAAAGGTGAGGTAGAAGCCTTGAATTTTGTTGAGCAATATTTCTTTTTAGTATAAGTCATTTTCTCTAACACTCAACACATTGATTGGGCTTAGAGGTAAGGGAAATTCTATCCAATGCTCTCTAAGCAACCAAGTTTTATAATACATTCTATATGTCTTCTTTCCTGATTTATATGTTGGCCTCATTACAAATATGGCTAGGTCTCCCAAGATGAGAGAGTTTTTCCTAATGACATGAAATCATATGAGTTTTATCCATGCTTATAGTTTTAGAATAGCTATGTAGGATATGTGAAAGTAAATGATGCATTTACTATGAGGATTTATAGGGAACTACAAAGATGCCCAGAGAGGATATTCAACCTTGAAGCCATGGCCACAATTAGCCAATTTGGGAGTTATTTCATTCAATTCTCATCTTTCCCTTATTTTCATCTTGTAGCCTTTGATGGATTCCCTCTGAAGCTACCAAGGTATCCTAATGACATGCTCATGCTGATCGAGGTTGTGTGACAATCTATTCAAGTGAACATATTGAGCAAGAGCTTGAAGAAGAAAGGATAAAAATTTACCATGAAGGTGAGGGCTTTTAGCTATGACACCCACTCTAACACCAAGAATATGTTGAAGATATTTGAGAAGTATAAGATAGATATGTTGAACCAAATGGGTATGCTAGGGATGTTTTATAGATAGGAAATGTGATAAAATATATCACCACCATTGAAGATTACTAGTTTGACTCTAAGGATCAGTTTGAGATTTGTGATTGAGACTTTGCTAGATTAATAGCTGATTAGGTTTGTTGGAATTACAATAGGAAAGGTAAACGTCTGAGGGTGGAGGGGGGTGTGGGGGTGTGAATCAGTAGTTTAAACTTGAACCCATAAAACTTTCACTACACATCCATCTCATACATTCAATGAGTAAATTATAATAACATGTAAAGCATGTACATCTAAAACATGTAAACATATAAGCAATCACACACATATGACACTAGATATGATTACTTAGAAACCCTCCAATGAGAAGGTAAAATTGGGGTGCAGATGAAACCTATAAATCTTCACTGCTGCAGTCATAAAATTTATCCAATGAAGGTTAGAATGTTTGACCATGAAAAATGATCTACCTTGTGAAAGGTTTGCCATGTTAAAGGCTTACAAAGACTATTAGGTCTCACCCTATTAGAGGATTTCAACACCCTATTAGAAGTGTGCCTTGCTAAAGGACTTTAATTGATGATTAAGTAAGCACCTTGTTAGAGGATTTCATACAACCTGTTAGGACTACTCTGTTGAGAGATTTTGATTGAAATCACCTATTAGAATATCTCAACTTTGATCTTGTGGTTAGTACTTGATTTCTCGATAATATATCACCTCTAAAAAATTGACTTCTTGATCCTTCTTGATCAGATATCTTTTTTCTATATACTTTTATCTATTCTTTATTCTACTCTAACTGATTCTACAATGTAATCTCACTTCATAACTCTTGAGCCACCATGAATGTTCTATTTGTGGATGAAAAATTCTCTCTTTTCTCCTTCAATACCTTACACACTCACCAAAGAGTTTAGGGTTTGTTCTCCTTAAGAAGACTTTGGTGACCTAGGGTTAGGTATTAATCTATAGTTGAGATTCATCTATTTTTTTACTTAATCCTTCCCATTTTATGATTGGTTGCATGTAATTTTGCATAGGGAATGCAACTTGAGATTTGTCATTATCTTCAAAATATCATAGTTCACCTTTAAGTTAGCTCAAAAATGGTTTACATAGTTTTTTGTGCCTTTACAAAAAAAATTCCAAATTGTTTCACTCAACATCTAAAGTCTCTGATGCTCGACATATTCTATTCTCTATGTTGTGGCTTAGCATTTGTGTTACTCAACATGCACTTTTTACTCGACTCCTATGTCACTGGGCATACACTATCTATTCATCACTTGAGTGACTCAACACATGAGTGGCTCAACACTCACTATGACTCAGCATGCTCTATAATATGCATGTTGTTCTTAGCATGTACTACTTGTTTGGCATGAACTAAGTAAATAAATTAAGTGTGTTGAGACTCGTCAAAACTAATCTAAGATCAAAAATCTCCCCCTTGACATGAGTGTCAAAAACACTTGAGTATATATTGATATCCTTAATCTCTTGAGCATAACATATCTCTAACTCGGCTCATATACAAAACTTCAAAATGTCAAAATTTTGTAACAACTTGCATACTTCAAAATTTGATAACTCCCCCTAAGTTGGTATGTCTGTTCTATATCCAAAATTTGGTACTCCTACTGAGTAAATGTGTCTTATCTAATACTCTTTGACTTCATGCTATTTTGTGCTTGCTTCCCCTTATCTTAACCTATCTCTTATCTAATACTCTTTTCCTTATTCTCTCATTTCTCACTCTTCTTATATCTCATTCTTCCCTTTACTCTATCTCTCCAAGATTGTCTCTTTATTACTCCCAAAAGTAATATCTCCCCCATTCTATCTATCTCTCCCCCAAAAACATTTCTCCCCCCTTATAACACTTATGTCAATGGGCTATATACTTATTGTGTGTTTTTCCAGAAAGGATTTTTGGACATCTAACATTATATTGAGAGTTGCACCCCAATTCTCACATGATATATCCAAAGAATTTATTTGGATAGCTAGCTTGATAGCAAGGTGGACTAGACTATCTAAGGTAAAAATATTTGGGTCCTTCTTTAATAGGGTTTCAACATAGCCTAGCTCCTTGTGCAAAATTTCCATATGAGGGGTTAGAGTGGCATGGATGCTAGTTAGTTTGGTCCTATTGTTGGCCTCATCTGCTAACAATATAGCTAACTAACTATGGATTTGAAGCAATGTCCTCAAATTCTTCTCACTCTAAGCTAGATTCATAGGTAGTTTGGCACCTGATGAGGTAATTTGGCTTTCTAGGCTCAAGATGTGACTTCTAGTCTCTTGGGTTAAAAGTGTTGGATTACATAATTTAGTGTACAATGAGAATATGTTCTTAAGTACCTTCTTCGTTGTTGAAATTTAGTCAAGTTTTTTATTAGTGACAAAACTTATTTAGATTCTGTATGGCTACTGAGCTCATTGAGTAGTCTACAGTGTTTGCCATATAATTCAGTAGCCATTGAGTCTAGCAGTTCCTACCGAGTAGTTCCGTGGTTACCAAGAGAATTTAATTAGTGTGAAGTGCAATAGTTTAAGCTGAGTAGAATCAGGTAGTGTGTAGTCTAGCAATTCAACTCGAGCATTTTAGTAGTTACCAAGATTTGTAATTTCTATCAAGCTAGCATTTCATGTGAAGTGAAGTTAGTGTTAATGGAGCTATGTGATGATTAGTGTTTATCAAGTGCAATCATGGTAAATGAGTAATTCAGTTTCTACCAAGTTACATAGTATCTACTAGGTCACTAGTGCATACCAAGTTCAAGACTACATTGAGATGATTAGTATGGATAGATCTTCTACTTCTACCAAATGCATGATGATGTCGAGTAGTGATAGTGGATGTCGAGAATCAGAACTTCACCAGGTTAGTCTTCAAAACCCAAGTGTCTTCATTTGGGGCAACTTTGTAATTATGTAAATTGGATTCATATATATGTAATGTATTATATCATATCCAAGTATGAATGAGAAAGCATGAATGTGTGAAAAATGTGAAATAGAAGCATGCAAATGTGAATCAACAGAGGTCAAAGTGTATTATAAGGCCATATCAGCAAATGAGTAGTAGAGGCATATCTATCACATAAAGGTGATCAGTACTTCAAGGAATCTCTATCAGCAATCTAGTTGTAAGTTAGAGATATACTATTTCATCCTAATAGGTGAACCAGTCCAAATCCTTTAACAAAGTAGACTTAATAGTCTTTTGTCAAATATCTTTACGAAGTGTATACTTAATTGTGTGTTTGTAAAACCTCTAACAAGGTGGACCTAGTAGTCCTAATTGCTCCTAATAGGGCAGATCACTAGAAGTGATCATTGTAAGCCTTAATAGGCCAACTTTATGCTGTAATATTGAAGTTTTATGGGTATCATCCCCACTCCAGTTGTACTTTCTATTTGGAAGGTTTCTGGGTCACCAAATTATTGTGTTCAAGTGTTATGCTTTTAGTTTCTCATACATGTAGTTAGATCTGATTTAATGAATTAAATGGTAATTGGATTATTGCAATTAAGATCTAAATTTGGTAAAGTTTTTAATGTTATTGATTCACCCCTCCCCACTCAGTAACCTAGCATATCCTTGAATATTTCCAACACTTCACATCCTCAACCTTGGTTACTAATGCAACTTGTGTTAATGTTATATCACCTGATATTTTCTCATTGACTCTTCTTTGAAACTTCTTTTCTAACCACTCAAGTAATTTTGCATTTGTATCTAAGTCAACATCACTCATCTTTTCCACTATATTTTTCAATTGTTCTATGAGTGGCTTGGTCTCATTTGGAGTTGGTAGACTAAGTGCATCTAAGAAGATGTCTTTTATATCTTGTAGTGCCTACTTCTACCTGTGCTCCCTTCTAAGCATTTCTTGATGCTTCTTCCTTGCTAGGGCTTGTTGAAGTATGCCCATATATTCTATGGTCATTATATCATAATCATACTTAGGAAAAATGATGTATTCATCAAGGATGACATCTCCATATTGAATCACCTCATTTTCCTTTGACAAACTTGGGCTCAACACTGAGATTTGCAATGATGCAGCATCTATGCTCAGCTTTTGAAGAGTATAACTTAAAGGTGTGCTAGATACTAGTAAAGTTACTAGGGCTTGGATGGCTATTTTCTCCTTCAATTGAGGTGTCATCTCACTCTCTTTAGACTTTCCCTATTCAACAACAATGACTTGACTTGCACCTTGATCTTCTGTTGTAGGTGTAGATAAGACTATCTGACCTATTCCATTATGTGTTTCTGTAGTGGCTTGAACCTCCATTGTGTCCTTCTTAATAGTATCAACCTTTCCTAATGTAGTTCCAGGTTCTTTGACCAAAGGTTTCATTGTTAGAGTTTTAGGTGACTTTACAACACCCCTAGGATCAACTTAAAGACCATGATAACATCCACAAGAGAATGGCAAGACAATTGCACGAAGATGAAAGAATGCTATTATTGATAATGGACTTGATTGACATCTAATGGATTGATTTGAAATGTACATAATAGGCCTCCTTATTTAGGAGAGGCGATAAGAGACAATGATAAGGAGAAGATAAGCTATCACCCACACAAGGTAGAATTACATGTCCATGAAAGGTGGATCATACTCCATTATGCAATGAATTATGTGCAATGATGAGGATGATAATATGATAAGTATACTAAAGATGGAATGAGATAACATTTATGACCACCCAAAGTGGAATTCTCCTACACCATGTGTTTAATTGAGGTACAAACTCCCAAGTGTCTCAATCACAAACTACTATGCAATGCATTATCCTAAGTAAGCTTAAGTAAGTATAATTAGTGAATATTTAATTACACCAACACCCCCTCTTAAGTGTAACTTAGGGGAATGCACTTAAACTCACAATGCAATATGGGTCTTGGCTACAAGGCCATTTTAGGTACCCATGTATAATATGCACAACAATACATGAAATGTAATCTCTCATAAAGTGGAGAAAGAGAGAAAACCTCATGGAAAAAACCCTCCTCCAAAAAGAGAGATGAAAACAAGATGCATGGATGGATGGAGTACTCAAGACCCCCCAAAAATTGCATACATCATGTATATACAAAGAATGACCCCCCATAGGAAGGAAATAAGGAGACATGATATCCCCCCCCATAATGAAGAAGCTCCAATGTAGATGAAGAGTAATTGCAAGAAAAATATAATCTGATGCCTACAAGAAACATGTCTCCCTTAGGAATAGATAAATACATTAAAATATGAAGAAGCCACTCCATGTAAAAATTTAGGAAGGAGGAATAAGCTCTCCATGTATGCATCTCTGAAGACTAAATAGGTGTCTCCAAGCTCAAAGATTTTGTCACACCATCAAGCTGACCTATGAGATGTGAAAAACCAAGAGAACATGAAGATTTCGGAAATCCAATCTCCAAAGAAGTTGAAGAAGTATCTTGAAGAGAAACTCCCTCAGACATATTAACCAAATCTGCATTATGAGACTCATCTGAAAGAGCATCTAGGAATTCATGCCACATTGCAAGATTTGAAGCATAAAGATCATCTTATTGAATAGTAGAGTGCATGTCTAAAGAAGTAGGAGGTGGAGGAGTAGGAATTTCAACACTTGTCTCAAGAAGAAAATGATTCAAGTGTCCAATATTCTCCTCACATGAATTATTCACCCTTGATAAAGGGTTAGGTACATCATGAATATCATCATCATTATCAAAAAAATGTGCAAAAGAATACAAGTGTGATGTATGATCAACAACTCCCATAGCTATGACATATCTAGTCTCCATGTCCCTAATATAGACATAATAAGGAGTGAACTCAACAATTTTAACTTGTGCTCCATGAGTAATTTGGTAAATGGAAAGGAGATTAGTGGTCAAGGATGGTAGACAAAGAACATCATTAAATGTACCTTTTCCCATAGGAATAGAATCTTTCCCACAAACCTTCATGTATGTATTATTACCCATCAATATAGGTGGAGAAGTACAGGGCTCAATAGAAGAAAACATATCCATAGAAGATGTCATATGATGTGATGCACCTAAATCAAGAAGCCATTTACCTTGCTTAGGATGTGTGAAAGAAATGAGTGCTTGTCCTTTGCCTCTAGATGATGATGTAGATGTAGTAGCTACCTAATATTGAGAAGAAGGAGAAGACACTAATGAGGGAAACTAGATATTGTTCTTTTGAAGAATGTGAGTGAGCTCATCAATCTTCTTATGGAAACATTTATGCTCATCACGTCCTAAATTTTTGTAAAAAGCACATTTATCTCTTTTTATTCTAGATGATTCCTCTCTTGAAGAGGACTTGGATTCAATATTATGTTGTAAAAGAGAGTCATCACCTTTTTGATGTTGCTTAGGATCCTTGTGTTATTTGTTTCCCTTTCCTTTGGGAGTCTTTGGAGAAGAGTCATTTACAACCAATGCTTGATACTTGGAAGGCTTCAATTGGCCCATGTGTACTAACTTTTCTTGTTCCCTTGTGATTTGAGCTATAAATTCATCAAGAGAATGCATTTTTTATGCACTACCAAGAGCATCCATAGTAACATAGAATGTGGAAACAAAGATTGAATATTCTGGACCTAGCTTGGAAAGAATAGATATTATCAATTGCTCATCATCTTTAGTAATACCACAATTAGAAAGCTCCAATCTAATGAAATTAAACTTAGAGAAAAAGTCTTGAATATTGTCAAAATAACATGGACTTAGACCTAAAAGCTCATTCTCCAATTTGAATTTTTTTATTCTATCAGGTTTACCAAAGATTCCTTCCAATGTAGTCTACGCATCATGAGGATGTGTGCAAGATACAATATGACATAGTAAATCATTGGAGATGGTAGATCTAAGAGAGCCAAGTGCTTTATTCTCTCTACCAAACCATTTCCTTCTTTCTGCAACACTTGTAGCTGGTTCTAGATCCTATCCAAAAATCATTCTAAGAAATACAATACTCATCAATTGATTAGAAACTATTTGTTTCCATTCATGATAGTTATATGGAGTGTGCAATGGAACTTTTGAAAAGTCCATAATAAATCAAAGAATGACTAAAATCAACTAATAAATCCTTCAAATTATTGATTCAATTAAGAAAATTTCAATCCAAGTATTCACCAAGTGCAAATATAGCTTTAAAAGACCTATTTCTATAAGTGATATGCCCACTCAAAATCATCAAAATCTAGTTATAGATCTGGAAAGTAGGGGAAAAATCATACACTTTCAAAAAATAATTGCACCTGAAAATGTTACCAAATGTGCCCAAATGGAGCCTTGAAATTTGCAAAAAATGGGATTTGTGATTCTTAGAAAAATTTAGAGATAAAGATCTAAAATCACCTACACCACTATGTAGATTGTGACATTCTACCCTAAAATTTAAAAAAAATCTCAAAAAAAAGGAGTCCGTATGAGGGAGATATCACTATTTGAAAATTGCCTCTGAAATTATTATTTTTGAATCGCTGCCATTACACGTTCAAAAATCAAATGGATCTAGAGTTGGCCTCAGATGTCTGATTTGGATGAAACAAAACTTTATTTAGGGGTTTTTGGACCTCCTCTATATATGCCAACCTCTGATTTGCACCAACAAGCTCCAATTTTCACCTACAATAGAAGGTCACAAAATAGGACTCCCTAAATCTCCTCCAAATTGTGATGTCCAAATTGCCAAATACTACACCAATAATGAGTCAAGAAAAGATTGAACTTCTTAAGAAGAAGTCTTCACACCATGAGAGCTCCGATACCATGTTAGAGTTTTAGGTGACTCTACAACACCCCCAGGATCAAATGAAAGACCATGATAACTTCCACAAGAGAATGGCAAGACAATTGCATGAAGATGCAAGAGTTTTATTATTGATAATGGAATTGATTGACATCCAATGGATTTATTTGAAATGTACATAATAGGCCTCCTTATATAGGAGAGGTGATAAGAGACAATGATAGGGAGAAGATAAGATATCACCCACACAAGGTGGAATCACATGTCCATGAAAGGTGGATCATCCTCCATTATAATGAAGTATGTGTGATGATGAGGATGATAATGTGATAAGTATACTAAACTATAACCACCCAAAGTGGAATTCTCCTACACCATGTGTTTAATTGAGGTGCAAACTCAAAAGTGTCTCAATCACAAACTACTATGCAATGCATTATCCTAAGTAAGCTTAAGTAAGTGTAATTAGTGAATATTCAATTACACCAACATGTATAGTAGTGACTTGAGGGATGATGGACAGTGGTTCTTGTGTATTCACCTTTTCCCTTTTAGTATTAGTCATTATCTTCTAAAGTTCATCTACACTTACCATTACAGGATTATCACAAAGTTTAGCCTACAGTATAGACTTATCTAATATCTTCTTGGAATCCTCCTTAGTTAGGAAATTGATGTTCTGTGTAATTCTAAGTTGTGACATTAGAAACATGCTTAACAGATATTTTTTTAGTGTTCTCACCTATTACATGTTGAAGGTTGACACTTGGCAATTGTGTGTCTTGCACACTGTATTCCTCGTGTTTCTCTTCCTCAGTTGTTTCCTTGTCATCTATTTGAATATTTGTTCCTCCCTCAGTGGTGTCATCTTTGTCATCATCTTCATCATCCTTTACTTCAATGGGTTCTAGTTCCCCTTCCTTCACTGTAGTCAACCCATAAGTAAGTTTCCACATCTATGTGGACTTTTTCACTACATCTTCAATGTTGTTTTGTACTATGCTAAAGGCTCTATATTTAGGTGCAAACTTAATTGAATATTTCTTTATAGATTTAGCAATTTGTGCCTTAGTTAGTTTAGGCATCACTTGTGCTAGTAAAGTTTCTCTAATTTGTCTCTCCAAATTTAGACAATGGTGTCATTTTTGCTCAACTTGGTCATATAAACTCTTTGGCATTGAGTTGGAAATCTCTAGTGGGGTTGTTTTGAATTTTTCAATCATGGCATATATGGCCTCCTCCACTTGGTTTTTCTCTACTTTATCAAGATTGTCAAAATATACATGACTAAATCCTGATAAGTCTGCACTATTTTTAACATTTTCACATAAATTTTCTAAGTCTAAAAGAGGATTATGACACCACCTTAAATTGGATATTGTCATCTAACTTTGTTTTCTCTTCATCAGACTCAACTTGTGCTACATACTTCCTTCCTAGCCATTTTTGCAACTAACCTCCTTGCTCTGTTGATTTTGTCTTTTCCTTAGCCTTTTGAGTTGTTGCATGTGTACTAGCCCTTGTAGTATGTGTAGTAGGCTTGGCTTGGATTGGTTTGACAATTTTCTTAGCCCTTGCCACAAGTTGTGCCTTAGCCTTCCTCTTCTTTTTTTGTGTGGGAGTATGTGCTTCCTCAGCTTCTTCTTCCTCAATACCTTCTATAACTTTAGTTTCTTCTTCTTTCTAGTCTTATCACATTCCTTGTGTTAAATCTAGTGGTACTTGTGCTTGGATTTCTTCTTCCTCTTCATCATCATCATCATCATCTTCTTCCTCCTACTTGCCACCCTCACCAAATTTTTCTTTTAGTTTCTTTACTAACTTTTCCTTCTTCTTAATAATTGATGCAATTTTCAATTCCATTGAGATTTTGGACTTAGCCATTTCATAATTGCCAAATGCCTTATCATTTTTATCTATCTCTTTTGCATGTAATGCAATTATAGCTGTAGAGGCTTCATCCACATATATCTCATAACTTAAGGGTCTCAACCATCTCACCCTTGGTGTAGCAGCTTGTGAAAAAGTGTTGTTGGCATCTACTAGAAAGCATACATCATCATATTGTTTCTCTACTAGTGACATTGGTATTCTCAACCTCTTTTTCATTGATTTTTAAAAGTCTTCAAATTAGCTAGTCATCAAAGATTCAAAATTCTCTCCTAATTGCTCAATGTATTCACCAATCTGAACTGCTACTGACCTATTGATTTTCCATGACACTATTCCAAATGTAGGAAAAGTGTTTTTTACATAATAGAATATGCATACCAATATTGAACCAACTTTGCATTGTGCACTCTTTGTCTTTCTGATGGCTCCAAGGTTCTCAACTAGTTGTTGCAATTGTAGCTCTACTAGATCATATGTATGATCTTTTTTGACAATCTTATATCCCACATCCATAGCTATACATGGAACACTATTTAATCTACTATATTGGTAGAAATTGTGTGAAATCACCCTGACAACAAACTCAATTAATGGATCAGTAATTGTATCAATTATCATGCCTCTTTTGTTCTAGATAGCTCTAGTATTCTTCTCAATCACTTCGTTCGAGTCACTTCTTAGTGTCTTATGCTAATCTAGGGTTGGGTAACCAGTAATTCTATAAATTATTCTATTGATAATTTTGATAGGTCCATTATCCAACCATAATGAACTATCATCAATTTGGCTAGGCACTATCCTTATCCATTCTATCTTAAACACATTTGGAAAATCTAGGGCTTGTGTCAATCCCTTCCTCTCTACAGTTTCAAATTCTTCCTTTAGCAAACTATTATCATAGAGTCTATTGTATGCTTCCCTAATTTCCATATCCCCAATGCTACCAACTTTATAGTTATAGCATTTCCTTACATCTTGCACCATTAACACATTTGATGGAATCATTGACAATACACTAGAAGGGTCTTACTTGTAATAAATATTGGGAATAGCTTTGAAAATGGGTTGCTTATCTTTATTACTTACCAACTAAACATTAAAAAATTACATTCCCTCTACATTCCTCAAACTTGATGCCATAATGTGAAACTAGGGTTTGTGAGAATGTAAATTGTTTAGCTTGGCTCTTGATAAATACCTTATAAAATCTAATGAACTATTGATGAATCATTGCTCGAACCTTCTGTAATAACTTTGGATGGTTTTCCAGATCACCTTCTGCTCTGCTCACTCTTTCTCAAATTTGAAATGATGAAAAATGAGCTAAATATTGACAAAAACCCTTTGAAACTATGTGATTAATGCTAAGTGCATACATAGCTATAGGCTTGGCATAAACCAATTTTAGGCTCACTCAGCATCCATTGAAATTTCAATCACTCAGTGACCACTACGAGCTTAACACCTTCTAGCATTTTACTCAACACATATAGGAAACTTTTCATGCTTAGCAGAGACATGAAAAACTTAAAGATTTATCTTGGATTCCTAATAATATTTTGCATCTTTGTTCATGCTAATGTAATATTTTTATTACTAAGTTTCTTTTGAACTTATTTATAATATAACCTTTAAATATTAGTCCCACATACCTCTTGATTTCCTAGTATGATGAGGTGTGATCACCTAAACCATTGGGTGAAGTGATCCCTTCTTCATTTGATGTACTGCAACCATCCTTCTTCTTCCATGCCTTGTTCATTTCATCTTTGATGTGTTCAACATATGCCTTACCTTTTCCTTTGCTTTTATCAAACTCACAACTTGGTGCCTTTGACCTTGTTGGACAATATCTACTTATGTGACTAGTCTTGAAACAACTGAAATGTGTGATTTGATGCAACCACCTTTGGTAGTTACCTCTTAGGAAGATGTCAATATTCTTAACAATAATGATAGCTATATCTTGTATTATAATCCCAACTATAAGAGTTTCCATTGTTCCTTACCTTTGCTTGCCTGTGTGATGACCACATGGACTTGGATCTACATTCAAAAGTACTATGTCCATACTTCTGATAGTTGTAACAATATCCTTCAAATATGTGTGTACGCATGGTCTTGGTTCTACATTCATGTGCTTAATGACCTTGCTTGTTGCACTTATGGCAATGAACCATGCCTTTATGCTTGACATTCTAATTTGTAGTTATGCTCCTACACACATTAGTAGTATGTCCTTTCTTACCACAATTGTGACAAGTAGGTTTGGAGTTCTTACCTTTGTTGTTACTTTCTTCAACACTTTTGGATGGCTCTCCTTCTTTAGTGTTTGTGTATCCCAATCCAGATGTATCATTATTGGATTTATGGAATCTCAATAATTGCTCAAAGTATTTGATGGCTTCATTTCACTTTTTGAAACTTTTAGCAAATTATTTTTCCCTCTTTAAGTCATTTTGTAATTTCTCATTCTATAGTTTTAATGTTGTTATCTCAATGTCTATGAAATTTAGTTCACAGTTGGCATTCATCATTTGACTTAGAGTATCAAATTGCATGTTGGAAATCTAGGTTAGCTCTATTGAATTCTCTTCCAATTTTTTGGCCAAAGTTCTTTTGTTGTCTTCAATCATGAATTTTTCTTCTATAGATTTCTTTTTCTATTCAGTCACCTCACATAGCATTATGGCTTGTGATTCTTGCTCTAACTTGAGATTTTTTATTTCTTTAGCTTGGACTCTATTCTTTTCTATTAGATCTACAATTGTTACATCAAATTCATTGGAGTATCCATCTACAAATAGCTTAGTAGTATCTATCTCTCTATATTGTGTTTCATTCTCCACAATAGTAATTTCTTTCCTTCTCTTCAAAGAATTCTTTAGGTCTTCTCTTGCTTGATTCAATTGATGTAGAATGAGATGTATTTCAATCTCTTAGTTCTCAATAATCTTTCCCAACTTGTAGACTTTCATTTCAAGATCTTTCCTCAAAGCTACAAACCTTCTCTTTTAGAGAACAAGGCTCTGATACCAATTGTTGGAATTGTAAGATTTGAGCAAAAGCGCACAACAAATCCACGAAGTCCAAGAAAATCTGCATGAAGAAAACTTGTCATGGAGAAGAAAAAGACAAGAAGAGGAAAGGGTTTGATCTAAAAAAGTCAGAAAAAGAAAATATTATTCAACAGATCTTCATAATGAAAAATACAAAGAGATTAATCCTTATAAAGGAGATCAAAACCCAAAAAGGGTAACCTAAAGCCTAAAAAAGCTAGGGTTGCACAATATAATTAATAAAATATTAATTATATGTACCTACAAGATAGCTTAAGAAAACTAGAGTAATAGGCAACTTAACTAATTAAATCAAAGTTATTTAATTAATAAGTGCAAACAAATAATTACTCTAACACCCCCCCTTAAGTAAAGCTCAGGAGGTAAGCTAACCTAGCATAGCTATGAAAGCAGAAAAATTGGGTCCCGGCAACAAGGCCTAATCAGGTACCTAATCACAACAAAATCTCTATAAAGAGGAGAAATGGAGAAAACCACATGGGAAAAACCCTACTCCAAAAAGAGATAGCAAAGAATGTTCCAGAAGAAAGAACAAAGAGAGATCAGAAGAGAATCACTGAAGCATGAAGAACCGCAAAACTTTGTCAAAATGCTAATCTGTAGAACCTCCATGGAAATAGAAGGCACGATCTGAGTGTGTCTATATGGTAGATGATCCATCTCCTTGAAATGCATAGTTAGCCAGCCAATGCAATCGCTTAATATGTAGGATCAAGTACTAAATACATAGCTCACACCAACGAACCATCAACCAAAGAAGCATAGAACAACAATATAACCTCCCCTTAATGCAAGTGAGGTGACAGGCAACTGAAAAGGTGGGCCAAAAAATCTCCTACAACATAGGAACCAGACACATTGAGAGTGAGGTACAGACACCAATAAAGGCATGTGTCATTGACACTGCATGAGGCAAAAGAGAAAGAGGGCCTATAAGCAGCAAACAACTATCCCCTCCCATGGCACTTTATAAAATAGTGCAAGTACAATGAATCACAATGATGAAAAGGATCCCAAAACACAAGAGTGGCACTTTATCTCAGTGTGTTACATAAAGATTCTTACAATGAGTATCAACAATGATTAGAAAAAATATAAGGCTGAAACAACAGAAGGTAGAGCCCAAAATGAAGTATCTGAAACAACAAAATTGATCCTCAAACCTGAAACAAATAGGATATCCACTAGAATGCTAAAATGAAAAAGACTAAATAGGATGTGCCTAGAAAAAAATCTAGAACAAAAACTAGCATCACTAGAAAAAGCACAAAAAGAGCTTTCCAGCGATATAAAGAAGTCAAAAATCGGAGATCGGATGCTCAAGATATGCCTCCGAGAGTGCAAAATAGAACATCTAGCTTTGATTGCCAAAACAAGAAACCAAACTACATCAAAACCCATAAAAACCTATACCATCATCTTTTTCTCAAAACCAGCTTTCCGAAGCATTTTTTGGATTAAAAAAATACATCCGCATGCTCAAGTTATGGAAGAAAAATCAACAAGGCCTCTGAAAATGCAAAAAAAAAAAATTTAATAAAAAAATAATTTAAAAAACAAAAAAAGAGAGCCACCACCGGCAGAGTGGCGGCTAGGGTGGCAGAAGGGTGGAGCGCTTCCACTGGGTAGAGCTATGGCAGGGCCACGACAGGACCCGTCGACGGAGCCGCTGTGGGCCATTGGCGGACCGCCAGCGATAACTGCTCATGGTTTCCATTAGCGGTGATCGCAATGGTTAACTGCTAGCAGTTGTGCTGTGGTTTACTAACCGCTGTAGGCTAAAAATGCCTATGCACAAATTTTTTTGCTTTTTTTTTGTGGAATTTTTTTCCTCGAAATGCATGCCAGGGGCTGTACGGCCTTGTGGGCAAAAATAATTTGCCTCCCAGATCAACGTTGTCCAAAATGGACAAATTTTATATCAAAATGAGGGTTTTGACACTTTCTGAATCCATCTGTGATGTTCGTTTGGCCTCAAACTGCTATGAAAATTGGTGACCCCCTATTTTCTCAGAAAAATTTGAAAAAACACTAGATTTGATCTGCCAAACCCTTGTTCTCCCTTTTGCTTGAAACACTAAACAAGCTACAGTAGATCTAGCTCTGATACCATGTAGGATTTGAGCAAAAGCACACAACAAATCCACGAAGCCCAAGAAAACCTGCATGCAAAAAACCTGTCACAGAGAAGAAAGAGAAAAGAAGAGGCAAGGGTTTGATCTAAAAAACTTAGACGAAGAAAATATTATTCAACAGATCTTCATAATGAAAAATACAAAGAGATCAATCCTTATAAAGGAGATCGAAACTCAAAAAGGGTAACCTAAAGCCTAAAAAAGCTAGGGTTGCACAATATAATTAATAAAATATTAATTATATGTACCTACAAGATAGCTTAAGCAAACTAGAGTAATAGGCAACTTAATTAATTAAATCAAAGTGATTTAATTAATAAGTGCAAACAAATAATTACTCTAATAGGAATTACAATAGGAATGGTTAACTTCCGAGAGGGGGGGTTTAAATCAATAGTTTAAACCTAGACTCATAAAACTTTAAACACACATGCATCTCATACATTTAATGATTAAACTAAAATAACATGTAAATCATTTACATCTAAAACATGTAAACATTTAAGCAATCACACACATATGACACCAGATATGATTACATAGAAACCCTACAACAAGAAGGTAAAACTAGGGTGGAGATTATTGGAAATATAAGAGGAGTAACTAAGAGGGGAAGGGTGAATTAGTTACTCCAAAAATAAATCCCAAATCCCTTTAGTTGTTAGTACAAAATAAACTCTAAAAATTAAATATTGTTGATGCTCGACAAACACACATAAAATGTTGTGCCTAGGTAAATACTAAATATGCTTGGTAAGTACTTAACATGTAAATCTTTAGATGTTATTTGTGATTACCATTACTTTAACTTAGTTGAAAATATATAAAATAAAATAGAATGAACACATTTGACACCAAGATCTAATGTGGAAACCCAATTTGGGAAAAACCACCAATTGCAACTAGTTGTTATTTTCACTCTTCTGAAGTGAGCTTTATTAGGAGCCAACCCCATTAAAGGTTACAAAACACACTATTAGGTGTCACACTATTAGATGATTTAATCACCTTGTTAAGAGTGGCCTTGTCAGAGGTCTTTAGATAATTCAATAGAACTACCACCTTGTTAAAAGATTTAAAAATAGTTGTTAAGCCAACTCTATTAAGAGATTTAGATCACTGCTACAATGGTTAGAGAGTAACAATGAGATGACCATATTTCTAATGCAACTAAATTACTAATTATAGATCTCAATTTTGGCTTGTATACTTAATTCTTTCTGATCAAATATATCTTTCCAACTCCATAGGGATATTTTTCTTATCCTGTTAGTTTGATTCCTCTTTCCATCATTAAATCTTCAATAAATTCACAACTACTTCTCTTCATACTTTAACCCACAACTTGACCTTATACTTATATCTTTCACATTTTCAAGTTAGCCAAAATATAACTTATAATAACTCATATTCATCTTCTCAATCAGCTAGAACCAATAGATAAATCAATTAAACTTTATATGCCAAAACAAGAAAATCCTTCATTAGCTGACCCTACTCAGTAGACACTAACTTAGAATTGATTTTCCTATGTTAACCAAGTGAATCTTGGTCAAAACTACATACTTGTAAAGTTCCTTTGTTAATTGAGTGAGCTTGGTTAACACTCATCTTCAACAGACTTTCCTTTGGTGATTGAGTGAACTCGGTAGACACTACCTTCTAAACTAGGCAAACATAAGAATGCTCGATAGACATAGAAAACTATCTTCACTACCCAAGTGAGCTCGACACTCACTAATTAGTGATGATATGATATTTGTGTAACATCAAAAATAATACACAATTAATCAATTGTATCCAACAATCTCCCTCTTTGGCATTAATGGAAAAACAACATGTCATAACACAATAAAATTTTCAAACATATCCTTAGTTTCATTCTGATTTTTATCCATGAGAACTCCCTTTGTTAGTGTGAATCCTTTCTATCTTCAATTTTTTTCTTTGTTAGAAAACTTTTGTCTTCAATAACTTCTTCTGATAGAAAAGTTCACCCTCTTTAACATTTGTACATAAAGTTTCTATGATAGAAAACTTCTCCCTTTACAACTAAAATTTCTATGAGATATTACAGTAAACTTCTACCTCTTTGACAACACATGCCAAAGAGAAAAAATCTACTAATATCAATGTACCTCAAGTACTAATTCATTTGCAATATGCCCTTGTCAATATTACACCAATTGATTGATTTTCAACATGCTCTAGTTGATGCATCACTAAACTTAATTTAGTGAGCTCTAGTTAGGGGAATGACCCCTAGCTTACCTCTTAGATATAGAAATTCATCCTTAGGTAATGTCTTGGTGAATATGTCTGGAATTTGTTCTTTGTATCTACATATTCCAATTTGACTTCTATATCTTGCACCAATTCTCTTAAAAGATGATATTTTATTGTGGTATGCATCACTGGATACTTTGATTTATTTATTGTACTAGTGTTAGCACAGTATATAACTATTGGATCTTTGATCTCTATCTTAATTCCTTCCAAAAATTGTTTGAACCAAACAATGTTAGAATAATTAATTATTGTTGCCACATATTCTACCTTTGCTATGAATTGAGATATACAATTTTGTTTCTTTCTTGTCCAAGACACTAGTCTTTTACCAAGAAAGCATGCTCCTCCACTAGTGATTTCCCTATCATCAATACTTCCTACCCAATCAACATCAGTGAATACCTTTAAGTCTAAATTGCCTCCAAATCTATACCATAAGCCATAGTCTTTAGTACCTTTCAGATATCTCATGATTCTCTTGATTGCCATCATGTAATTTTCTCTAGGATTTTCTGAGAATCTTGCCACCATACCAACTGCTAATGCAATATCAGCCCTTGTATGCACTACATACTACAATTTTCCAATCATTGATCCATATGTTGTCTAATCTACCTCTTTGGAATTATCATTCTTGGAAAGCTTATGTCCAGTAGAAATAGGGGTTTCAACTAGTCTTGAATCTTCCATTCCAAATTTCTTTAGAATTTCCTTGATGTACTTAGATTGAATAATGTATATGTCATTTTCATTCTACTAAATCTACAATCCAACAAATAATTTTATCTCTCCAAACATAGACATCTCGAATTCTTTACTCATTTCTTCTAAAAATGTCTTGCATAAGTCATCATTTTGTATGAATAATGTATCATCAACAAATATTTTTACCAAGACAATCTTCTTGTCTGGTCCTTCTTTGATATATAGACCACTATTATCATTTGTTCTTTAAAATCCAATCTATATCAAGCAATTATGAAGTCTTTCATACCGAGCTCTAGGAGCTTGCTTGATACCATATAATTCCTTGTGTAATTTTCAAACCATGTCTCTTTTGCTAGGATCTACAAAATATTCTAGTTGTTCAATGTAGACTTCCTCATCAAGAATTCTATTCAAGAATGCAAATTTAACATCCATTTGATACACTTGAAATCCTCTATGTGCTGCATATGCTAGTAGATTTCTAACACCTTCTAATCTAGCAACAGGAGAAAAAGTTTCACCATAGTCAATACCTTCTTCTTGAGAATAGCTTTTACATACTAACCTTGCTTTGTTTCTGGAAACTTTTCCATCCTTGTTCAGTTTGTTTTGAGCACCCACTTTGTGAAACAATTACATTTTTATCTTTGGGGCTAGGAACAAGAGTCCATACTTTGTTCTTCTCTATTTCTTCTATTTCTTCATTAATTGCTTCAACCCAACTTTTATTATCCAATGCATCTTTAATATTTCTTGGTTCAAATTTAGCAAGTAAACATGTACCTTTCAATTAGTTTCTTGCCATTGTTCCATTAGATTTGTCTCCAATGATTTGATCTGGTGCATGATGCCTTCCGATGTATCTTGCTAACATAGGTTCTTTGGATTTGGAATAAGTTATACTATTTTCATCATGAACTTAAGTATCAATCTTAGGTTCCACTACCTATGACTCATGTCCTTCAGACTCAGTTTGAACAAGCTCAGTAGTCTCTAACTATGATTTGGGTTCTTCAAACTATGACTTGGGTTGCACTATTTGCAACAAGGTAACTATTGGAGATTTTGGGGACTTAGGAGGTGAAGATTTTTTCCTCTTAGATAGATTTGGTAGAGTATTAGGTTCATGGTAAACAAATATTTTGTAATCCTTTGGCTCTTTATTGTTTTCTTCTTCACTCTTTTTTGCAAACTCATCAATTCTCACATGTGCAATTTCTATGATTTTATGAGTAGAGAAATTCAAACATTTGTATGCTTTAATTCTATAGGATTATCCTAAAAATATTCCTTCATCACCTTTTACATCAAATTTTTCTTTTCTAGATTCTTTCAAAATATAGTATTTGCTACCAAATGCTTTCAAGTAACTTAGATTTGGTTTGTAGCCATACCATAGTTGATAAGGAGTTTTATTTGAATCTTTCTTTAGGTGTACTTTATTCAAGGTATGAACTGTAGTGTTGATATCTTGCTTCCATTATTTGATTGTAACATTCTTTTCTATCATCAATGTCCTTGCACAATCCATGATGGATCTGTTCCTTCATTCAACTATACCATTCTGTTGAGGTGTACCAAGGGCTGATACTTGTCTTTTGATCCCTCATTCAATGCAAAAATTATTGAATTTATTGGAGATGAATTCACCACCCCATCTAATCTTAAAATTTCAATCTCTTTCCAATTTCTTTTTCTACTCTTGCCAGATACCACTTGAATTTTTGAAAAGCTTATGATTTTTCTTTTAGATACATTATAGTCATCACTCTAGAATAGTCATCAAGAAAAGGAATGAAAAAATTTTCTCCACTGTAGCTCTCTATTCCAATGGGTCCACATAAACTTGTATGCATAAGGTCTAAGACTTCTTGTGACTGATAGTTCTTGCTTTTGAAACTAGTCTTTCCCATCTTACCAATTTGGCAATTTTTGCATAGACCCATATTAGGCTTCTTCAAACTAGGAATACCTCTTACTCTTTTATGTTTTCTTATTTTAAACAAATTATCAAAGTTTACATGACATAATATTTTCTACCATAACCAACTTTCTTTACTTGAGCAATAAAACATGAACTTTCACTAAGATCAAGATAAAATAAATTACCTTTAGTTTTCTTGCCAAATCCAACCAAATTTCCTTTATCATCTAGTAGTTTGGCCTTTTCATCCATGAGTTCTACCTTGAATCCAATGTTATTCAATTGTTCCACACTTAGCAGATTATTATTTAATCCATCAACCCAATAAGCATTGTCACATACAAGTTCCTTTGTGAAAGAAATACATCTTTTTTGTTTTATGTTGCAAGGTTCATTGTTTCCAAATCTCACACTACCTCCATCATACTATTCCATGTGCTAAAATTTTATTTTGTCTCCAGTCATATGATGTGAATAGTCACTGTAATAATCCATGTATTATTTTTTCTAACATTAGAGATAAGTGCCATTTTGTCTCCTTCATCATTAGATTCATCTTTTACTACAATATTTATCATTTCATCTTCACTATTATCATAATCTTTAGCCATAAAACAAGATTTATTACCTTTTTTCTTGTAGTTCTTTAGTTCTTGAAATCCTTCTTGCCTTTGTGCTTATTTCTTTTCTTTTCATCTTTTTTTTATCTATTTAGACATCTTACATCAATGTAACCAACTTCTACACAAGAAAAGTAGATTAGAGGAACTTTACCTTTGTACTTTTCTCTTCCTTTGGAATACTTTCTTGCAAGAAGGGCTTCAACAACTTCAATGTCACTATCTAAGCTTTCTTTTGATTCTTCTTCTTTGCATCTTGATTGACTAGACTTTTATTTCTTACTCTATTTCTTGAGTGAGAGTTTAGCTTCAAATGCAGACTCAATGCCTTTTGAGTTAGGAACATAGTTATCAAAGTTACCTAATTCAAATGCTATCAATCTTCCAACTAGAGAATCCAAAGATATTTTATTATTTAGATCACATCTCATCTCTTGAATAATAGACACTCTAATTGCTTAAATGGGAAGAATATTTCTAAGTACCTTGCTTACAACTTTTTTTCATCAATGTCTCTTCCAAATGTTTTGATTGCACTCACACTTGCTTTGATTCTTTCCACATGTTTTATAATGTTTTCATCTTCTCTCATTTTCATCTAATCAAAATTACCTCTAAGAATTTCAACTTTGGCTCTTCTCATATTGTCATTTCCTCCATAAATGTCTTTTAGTTTGGTCCACATTTCATGAGCAGTTTTGCAATCTTTTACTTCATCAAATTTAACATAACTGAGAGTTGATGCAATATCAATCATCATAATGTTATGATTCTTCTTTTCAACAATATCTTCAATTGATAATGTTTTAGTGGAAGTCTTGTATTCAACATCAAGATATTTGCAACCTGAATCACTGATAGTATCCAAATGTAACCTCATAAGTCCTTGCCATGCTCCAAAATTGTCTCTGTTCAACTTGGGATCTCTCTTCTGTAAGACATCCTAATCTTTAGCTTAGGTCCTTGAAACCTTCTCTACAAGTGCCAAAAGCTATGATACAATTTTTTGGAAATATAAGAGGAGTAACTGAGAGGGGAAGGGTGAATTAGTTACTCCAAAAATAAATCCTAGATCCCTTTAGATGTTAGTACAAAATAAACTCTAAAAATTGAATATTGTTGATGCTCGACAAACACACATAAAATGTTGTAACTCAGTAAATACTAAATATGTTAGGTAACTACTTAACATTTAAATCTTTAGATGTTATCTATTATTAGCATTACTTTACCTTAGTTGTAAACATATGAAAGAAAATACCATGAACACATTTGACACCAGGATTTAACATGGAAATTCAATTTGGAAAAAATCACCAATTGCAACTAGTTATTATTTTCACTCTTCTAAAGTGAGCCATATTAGGATCCAACCTTATTAAAGGTTACAAAATATACTATTAGGTGTGATCCTATTAGAATATTTAATCACCTTATTAGGAGTGGCCTTGTCAAAGGTCTTTACACAATTCAATAGAACTACCACCTTGTTAGAGGATTTACAAATAGTTGTTAAGCCAACTCTATTAAGAGATTTAGATCACTGCTACAGTGGTTAGAGAATAACAATGAGATGACTTAATTTTTGATGCAACTAAATTGCTGATTATAGATCTAAATTTTGGATTGTATACTTGATCCTTCCTAATCGAATATATCTTTTTAGCTCCATAAGGATATTCTACTTATCCTTCTAGTTTGCTTCCTCTTTCCATCATTAAATCTTCAATACATTTACAACTACTTCTCTTCATGCTTTAACCCATAACTTGACCTTATACTTATATCCTTCATATTGTTAAGTAGGCTAAAATATCACTTAAAATAACTCATATTCATCTTCTCAGTTAGCTAGAACCAATAGATAAATCAATTAAACTTTATATGCCAAAACAAGAAAATTCTTCATTAACTGACCCTCCTCGGTAGACACTAACTCAGAAATGATTTTCTTGTGTTAACCAAGTGAAGCTTGGTCAACACTACATACTTGTAAAGTTCCTTTGGTAATCAAGTAAGCTTGATTAACATTAGCTCTATCCAAATTTTTCTTTAATACCTAAGCAAGCTTGGTTAGCACTCATCTTCAACAAACTTTCCTTTGATGCTCACGTGAACTTGGTAGATACTACCTTCTAAACTAGGAAAACACAGGAGCACTTGATAGACATAGAAAACTATCTTCACTACTTGAGTGAGCTTGGCACCCACTGATTGGGAATGATATGAAATTTTTGTAACATCAAAGACAATACACCATTAATCAATTGTATCCAACAGGGATGACACCCACAAATCTTCACTGTTGTAGTAAAAAAGTCTATCTAATGAAGGCTACAATGTTTGACCATGAAACATGATCTATCTTGTAAAAGGTATGCCCTATTAAAGGCTTACAAAGACTATTAGGTCTTACCCTGGTAGAGGATTTCAACACCCTATTAGAAGTGTGCCTTACTAAAGAAATTTAACTCACCATTAAGTAAGCACCTTGTTAGAGGATTTCATACAGCTTGTTAGGACTACTTTGTTAAGAGATTTTAACTAAAATCACCTATTAGAATGTCTTAGCTTTGATCTTGTAGTTAGCACTTGATTTCTTTATAACATATCACCTCAAAACAATTGTCTTCTTGATCCTTCTTGATTAGATGTCTCTTTGTTGTATAATTTTCTCTATTCTTTGTTCTTCTCTAACTAATTCTACAATCTAATCTCACTTCATAACTCCTTATCCACCATGAATGTTCTATTTGTGCATGCAAACTTCTCTCTTTTCTCCTTCAATACCTTATACACTTGCTAAAGAATTTAGGGTTTGTCCTCCTTAAGAAGACTTTGGTGAGTTAGGGTTAGGTATGAATCTACAGTTGAGAATCATCCATTTTTCCACTTAATCCTTCCCATTTTCTAATTGGTTGCATGTAATTGCATAGGGAATCCAACTTGAGATTCATACTTATCTTCAAAATATCATAATTCAACCTTAAGTTGCCTCAAAAATGATTTACATAGCTATTTGTGCCTTTACAAAAAATATGTCAAAACTATTTCACTTGGCATCTGAAGTCTCTGATGCTTAGCATATATTATCTCTATGATGTGACTTGACATATGTGTTACTCGACACATACTTCTTACTCAACTCCTATGTCACTCAGCTTGCATTGTCTATTTGGCACTTGAGTGACTTGACAATTGAGTGACTTGGCACATGATGTAGGAGCATCCTGGGTTGCCTTGTTTTCCTACTCAATTTTTGTTCATTTTGCAAGTTGGTGCCAAGTTACTATATCACTTAGTTGGTGTCGAGTTACTGTAGCACTCAGTTGGTGCCAAGTTACTAGAGCACTTAGTTGATGCCAAGTTATTGTAGCACTCTTCATGTGCCGAGTTACTATAGCACTCTTCATGTGCTAAGTTACTATAGCACTCTTCATGTGTCAAGTTACTGTAGCACTCTTTATGTGCTGAGTTATTGTAGCATTCCTTCATGTGTCAAGTTACTGTAGCATTCCTTCATGTGCCAAGTTATTGTAGCATTCCTTCATGTGTCGAGTTACTATAACACTCTTCATGTGCTAAGTTACTATAACACTCTTCATGTGCAGAGTTATTGTAGCATTCCTTCATGTGTTGAGTTATCTAGTGTATGTTGAGTGTGAGTATTTGGACATTATTTCTATAGGCCAACTTATGAGATTTATTTCATTCGCAACATTTATGTTAAGATCTTTTTTTGGGATGAGTTTAGACCATTTTTGGGTTGGCCTTCCTCTTATGTAATATTCTAGAATAATCTATAAGCCATTTTGGAAAGTATATATAGAGTGTCTAGGCTTAGAGTTAGGTAAGTTTTTGGGAGAGTAGATTGGAGAGCAAAACTGAAAGTGTGAATTTGTAGTTGGATCTTTGAATCTGAATATACTTGTATTTGGCTATAACCTAGAAGGCCTTACACGTGGGCATGTATGAAGATATTTTGATGAATAAATAAAAGTGTTTCACTCTCCTTCCTCCTTTGGTTTTTGTGCCTTGTGTTTTCTTTCATTGTGTTAACTCTTGTAGGGTGGTTCAGATAGCTGGGTGAGCCTTTGGCCCTAGTTATTTGTCATTTTCTTGCATCAGTTGGTATCAGAGCTTGAGGTTCATCCTTATGGAGATTGGATCATGTAGAACCTTGATTTGGATTTGGTTGTAGGGTGGCAGATCTGCGGATTTGACCTAGAACTTACAAAGGGTTATGATATTGTAGGAACTTGATTTGTAAAGATGGTTCATGGTAGAGGAAATAATGTGTATAATGCTATATTGGATCAGTTGAGACAAATTGTAGCTAGATTAGATGTTGTGGAGATAGCCCAAAGAAGAGGAGCACATCTTGATGATGTAAGTGATGATGAAGTAGTAGTACCAAACCATAATCCAGAACCTAAAGAAGATCAAGATGAGGAAAGATTGTTGCGAGTGTTGTCTAGGGAAAATTCAAAGCCTGATGTAGAAGTTGTTCCTTATGATGGAAAATTTGACACCAATGTTGTACTAGATTGGATCTCTAATATGGAGAAGTTCTTTGAGTATGAAAACACTCCTAATAACAGAAAGGTGAAGATTGTGGTCACTAGGCTGAAAGGTCATGCATCACTATGGTGGGAGTACTTGCAAATTGATAGATAAAAGAGAGGAAAGGAGAAGATTAGAACTTGGCCAAAGATGGTGAACAAGGCAAAGAAAAAATTCCTTCTTGCTGATTACCAAGTTAGCTTTTGAGAAAGATGTAAAATTTGAAGCAAAAAGACATGACTGTGAAAGAGTATACCGAGGAATTTTATAGATTGGACTTCAGATCTGGACATGTGGATGATGATGTTGAGAAAATTGCAAGGTAAAAAAATAGATTGAGATATGGAATACAAGATGAAATAATTTTTGTGAAGTTGGAAAGTGTGGAAGAAGCATACCGGTATTGTCATGAATAGAGACAAAGAGGTAGAGGTGGTAGATTCCAGAGAGGCAGAGGTAGATCTTATGGAGAAAGTGGAAAATCTAATAGTTCTATGTAGGATAAAGGAAAATCTAAATGGAAGAATGATGAAAAAGGCAAGACCTAATGGAAAAGTGGTAATTCTTATTGAGAAGGCTCTAATTCTTATCTAGGAAGAGGTAATTCTGAGCATCCAAAGGTATAAGGGCAATCCTGTGCCAACAAAAAAATGTACTTAGACTTAGTTTTTCTTTCATGTGTTTTCATTTCTAGATACCCATTTGGGTCAAATAAAGGTTCCAACTCTCATAATTCCACTATCAGTGTTCTAGGATAGAGTATTTGAACACCTTGGGATAAGTGTAAATGTTAAAAAAATAGGAGTATTTAATTGAACCATAATTTTGGTGAACTAGAAGGTGTAAATTGGTTAGAAGATTGTAATTGTAATTTAGAGCATTCTAGAAAAAAGAATTAGGTTGAAAGGCCCCATAGTTTGAAAGTTATTACAATTTTTTGATTTTTGGAGACCTCCTAAAAATGCTTCAAAGTCAAGTTAGGGGCATTAAATGACCTCAAACAGGGCCAAAAAAATGGGGGATGAGTCACGCTTGTCTAGAGGGCTATAGAGCACTTCAAGAGCTTTCTGAAAATGTAAACGCTTCATCAATCGGAGCTACGGTTCAAAAGTTATGCCTCTTAAAAGTTTGGTTACCATTTCTAGATTCTTCTAATTTTGTGCCGACTTCTAATGCAACTTCTAGAACCTTCTATTTGGTCGATGGATGCCAACTAGCACTTTCTACACTGTATTCCTAATCCTTAACCCTCTAGGGTCTATTTAAGAACATTTCTGGCATTGTAAAAGGTAGTTCAGAGTGGAGTTTGAGAGGAGGTACTAAAAGGAGAAATTATCTCCAAACTTATACTGTTGTAAGCCCTTAGGGCATGTTTTGAAGTCTATTTTCTCTATACCGAATGTAATAGCATATTTACATAGTTAATACAATTTTCCCTTTCCTGTTGTGTCCATTCTATCCTTGGGTCATGTCCCCATCAAATTCTTACTCTAGAGGTAAATTTCATGGTAATTATTTTAAATGTGGCCAAGAAGGGCATAGATCTTTTGAATGTAAATCCTCTGAAAGTGGACAAAATAATTGAAATGTTGTGATTCAAGAAGACATTGAGCGTTCACCAAGTGGACCTGAGGCTAGAGAAAATCTAATGGTGAGAAGAACCTTATGTAATAAAGGAAGTGATGAGGAACCTATTTTAAGGAGAAGTCTTTTCATGACAAGATGTAAGATGGCTGGAAAATGCTGCAAAGTGATCATTGACAGTGGAAGTTCTACAAATTTGGCATCAGAGGAGCTGGTTATAAAGTTACAGTTGTAAAGGCTGAAACATTGCAAACCCTATCATGTTTCATGGATCAAAGATGAGCATAAGATATTGGTAAGTGAGCAATGCCTTGTGAAGTTCAAAATTGGACATTACTTTGATGAAGTTTTTTGTGATATTATGCCCATGGATTGTGGTCATATTTTGTTGGGTAGACCTTGGAAATATGATAGATATGTTGTACATGATGGAAGATTGAATCAATATACTCTTTGGTTAAATAGGAAGAAACAAACATTGCTGCCTTTGAATGAAAGTCTCGATGAGGTTAATTGTACTATTGTAAAAATTTGCATGGTTAATGGGAAACAATTTGAAAAGGAAATGAAAAAGAATTAGGTCTATTTTTCCATAGTTCCTAGAGGACTGAATGTTGGTAGTAATGACTGAGTAGCAAAAGCTAGTAATGACCGAGTGATAGCAAATAGTGATAGTCGAGTGCTAGTAGAAATTACCAAATTTCTGAATGAGTATAAAGAAATTATTGCTGATGATATTCCTAATGGTTTACCTCCAATAAGAAGTATAAGTCATTGTATGGATTTGATTCCTAGAGCTAGTTTGCCAAATAAAGCACCATATAGATTGACACCTATAGAGAATTCAAAACTTAATAGACAAGTGCATGAGTTGTTGCAGAAAGGTTTGATCAGAGAAAGCTTGAGCCCATGTGCTATACCTATTGTATTAGCACCCAAAATGAATGGAGAATGGAGAATGTGTACTGATTTCAAAGCCATTAATAGGATAATAGTGAAATATATGTTTCCTATGCCAAGGATGGATGACATAATGGATTGTTTGAGTGGAGCAAAGTATTTCACCAAGATTGATTTGAAGAGTGGCTATCATCAGATTAGAATCAAAAAAGGTAATGAATGGAAGACTACTTTCAAGGAAAAAGATGGTTTGTATGAATGGTTGGTTATGCCTTTTGGTTTGACTAATGCACCTAGTACTTTCATGAGGTTGATGAATGAAGTTTTGAAAAGATTCTTGGGCAAGTTTTTGATTGTTTATTTGGATGATATTCTAATATTTAGTAAAACTAAGGAAGAACACCTTGAGCATATTAGACAAGTAACAAAGGTTGAAAGAGGAAAAGTTGCTAATTAATCTGAAAAAGTGTTCTTTCATGCAAGAGGAAATAATGTATTTGGGATTTGTGATTTCAGCTAATGGATTGAAGATGGATCCTAAGAAGGCTAAAGCAATTTTGGAATGGTCTACACCTAAGAATGTGAGTGAGGTAAGATCATTTCATGGTTTGGCTAGTTTTTACAGAAAGTTTATAAAGAATTTTAGTGTTGTTTGTAATGCTATGACTGAAACAATGAGAGGAGATAAAAAGGAATTCAAGTGGACAAATGGAGTTGATAAGAGTTTTGAGACTTTAAAAAAAAAGGTTGTCAAATTACCTGTATTGGCTTTGCCCAATTTCAAAAAAGTATTTCAAGTTGAATGTGATGCAAGTGGTAATGCAATAGGAGCTATACTAAGTCAAGAAGGTAAGCCTGTTACTTTCTTTAGTGAAAAGTTGAATGATGCTAAAAGAAAATATTCTATGTATGATCAAGAATTTTATGCTATTGTTCAAGAATTGAAGAAGTGGAGACATTATTTGATGCCTAATGAGTTTGTGTTGTATACTGATCATAAAGTACAATACTTGGGAAGTCAATAGAAACTAAATCAGAGACATATGAAGTGGGTTGAGTACTTGCAAAGTTTTACATTTGTCATTAAGCATAAGAGTGGAGTTACTAACATAGTTTTTGATGCATTGAGTAGAAGAAATTATTTGTTGACTGAAATGAAGGTTGAAGTTCTTGGTTTTGATGAGATGAAAGAGTTATATGATGCTGATCCTGATTTTTCTAAGGCGTGGAGAGAGTGTAGAGCACCAAATCTAATAGATCACATAAGTAAATATGATGAGTATTTCATTCAAGAAGGTATGTTGTTCAAAGGCATGACATTTTGGAATTGATAAGACATTGAGTTTGTTGAAAGAGAAGTATTATTGGCCACAAATGTATAAGGATGTTCATAAATTTGTAAAGAGTTGTGGAGTTTATCAAGTTGCAAAAGTGGTGAGTCAAAATACTAGTTTGTACATACTTACTACTATTCCTGAGAAACCTTGGACTGACATTACTATGGATTTTGTTCTTGGATTGCCTAAGACAGTGAAGGGGTATGATTCCATATTCGTTGTGGTGGACAGATTTTCTAAGATGGCTCATTTCATACCATGTAAGAAGGTATTAGATGTTGAGCACATTGCTGAACTTTTCTTTAAAGAGATTGTAAGATTGCATGGATTACCAAGAAGTATTATTTCTGATAGAGATAGTAAGTTTGTTGGATAGTTTTGGAAGACTTTGTGGAAGAAGATGGGTATTGAATTGAAGTTTAGTTCTACATTCCATCCACAAATAGATGGACAGATAGAGCCTTTTTGGATCAAAGCACCTTTTCCAAGACCTTATTTTCCTTTTTCAAGGCCCAAGGCGTCCCTTTTAGGCCCCCAAAACATCTTTTTTGGGGCAAAATACATTTTTACGGCCCTATTTTGTATTTATCGAGGCCCAGGTGTCCTTTTCGACCCCCAAAATGCCTTTTTATAGACCTTGAGAATATTCGTCTCGGTGCCCACTTAGAGAAATGTCCCAATGTTGGCCTTGTAATCATTTGTAAGGGATATTAGTACACATAAAATTACACTTTACACACTAACACTCTTCAAATGTTATGCAAATTTGTAGACATTTAGTTCCCCGCATACAAGTAAAGGTTTTCCCTATTTTACGAATTGTATTATTCACACTTTTATGGAAATTACCTTTACAATAGTCTTCAAAAAATTCCAAAAACATTCACATATTCTTCAAAAATTCCAAAAAATCCATATATTTATAAAAAAGCTTACAAAACATTTAAAACATTTTCAATAAAATCACAAGAACATCCACCTACGACATGAGATCGCCACAATCCACTTGAAAAAATACTTCCTACCACATGATACACAAAGTCAATACATCAGTATAATGCTCATCAATGTCCTCCTTGTGGAGGTGAGGCATTTGGGTTTTCAATTGGGGGTCCTCCTATTTGTGCAGTCCCAGATGATGAAGCTCCTAGTGTCAGTCTTGCACCTTCCCACATTGTATCCATCGAAATCGAGATATGGCCACATCTCAACAAAGTATTCATCTGAGTAATAAACATCTTATCTGAGAAGGATATTCCTCTCTTGTGCTCTGGAGGGACTTCTTGATGGTACAATCCCATGTAGTATGCTACCTCTCGTGCCAGATTCTCCAACTTCTCCCTCACTTCATTTATGTCTACGCATAATTTTTTTGCCCTAGCTACTATCGTTGCCTATTGAGAAATATCTCATTCTATCTTATATGTATTTGTAGTCATCTTCCATGATTCCCTCTCATGCTTTACTTCATGCATCTGGTTCATGAAGTGGGTGATCCTTGCATTAGCACCATTTAATTGATCTTGTGATTGGTATGGTATGGCATTAGTCTTTGCCATCGTTTCTCTAAATGATTCCACCTAAGCTTGTAACAACACCATCTCATTGTGAATTTATTCCACTACTACTCACTCTACTGCCAGAGATGTCTCTGCAGTTTCTACCCGCGCTCATTCTGCTAACAGTGCTACTTCTACTCGCTTTGCTTCCTCCCATGCTCCATCTTCTTGAGCTCTTTCAATCAAACCTTGCAAGAACTCTACATCTTTCTCTATGTTATCAGCCTACTTCATCTCTGCTACCATCACTTTCTTTAGCTCCAATTCCATTGCCTTGGCTACATCATGAACTAGTGGCAACACCACACTAGGTTGTGCTTCCTTAAATGGATGAAAGGCAGACCTGAGAGCACCACTTGTGTTCTCCTCAAGGATGTTTCTCATACCCCCTAAGATGTTTTTTTCCTGCCTCCATGGTGATGCAATAGGCTTTAGCACTGGTCCTTGCTCCATATCTTGGGAAGGCTCCTCCATCGGCATTTTCTCCTCTACTTGGCTATCTGTGAAACTAATATGCACATCTGTAGTATCACTAAGTCTCTCTAGGCTTGGTGATCTTGTTTCCTTTGTTGGTTTCTCTTCCTCCACAAGTTGTGTTGCACTCTCTACTAAAAACTAAAGCAAGGTAGGGTCCTTTGTGTTGTCCTCTATTGGACCCTAGACTCGTAGCTCCACTTGACTTGCTCCAGCCACTTCTGGGTTGGATCTCCCAACCCTTTAATGAGATGATGCTCCTCTTGGTTCTGACCACTTGCACTTTTCTCTTCTCTATCCCCTTCACCCCATTCCATCCACCAAGCTATCACTTCCCTCATCAATCCATCCCCCCTTTCCAGTATCTACCATCTTTGGTTCTTGTTGCATTTTATCTTGAGCACTAGCCATGACTATAATAATTCACAAACTTTTTTTTACTTCACTCCAATTTCTCAAGACTACTACTAATCTTGCAGACTTGTAAATTGGTTCGCTCAATGTAGCTACTCATTTATAGAAAAACTTTCACATACATTGTTGCCTCTACATGTCATTTCACTCATCTTGTCATTACAAAGTGTCAAGTCAAAGTAATAATCGAAGTAGGTGAAGTTGTCTATTCATTTGTCAATATTAACTTAGGTAGTTGTGAATAGGTGTCTCACATATCCTTTGTTATTATACTTTTCACTCTATTTGTCCATTGGATATTGAACTTTTCATGATACGACATGATTTTTTGATTTCCACTATCCTTTAATGGTCCAAACCGACTCCCACTTTTGCTTTATTCAATAGGATAAGAAAAAATTGCAAGTTGTTAAATACTATCACACACTATTCTGTAATAAACAAAGACTATGTGATGTTTTCTTTTCTTCAGTCCCATGTTTCTTGCCACTCAATCATGTTCAAAACTAGAGGAGGAAAAACTATGGGATATGATCTTTTATTTGTTTTTTGCTTGATGGTTTAGTTCCAATGATCTGATGAATCCATATAAAAGGGGTGTCTACTATACGAGCCTCTATCTCGTGTTGGATGGCCATGTATACCTCGACTCATTTTGTATGGACACTTTAGTGAGGTTGGTTCTTCTCGTTGGTTGTTAGAGTGAACTCTTCATGCTATAGTAAATAATGATACTCGTCCTATTAAGTGAACGTATCGGTTACTGCGAGTATCCTTCACAAAATTTTGTCTTAGGTTATGAACACAAGGGTCATTGAAAATAGAAAACTTCCTGATTACTTAGCATTAGAAGGATCTCTCGTGTGTCTGGTGTCCTTGTCTACAAGAAACATTCTGGTCATCCTAGCCTTTATGCTTTGATGCTTATGTTCCCTTGATAAATTAAAAGGGATAGGTGTTCTGGTCATTTTGGCTTCTTATGCCTTAATGCTTACACCTCATCCCGACATCCAGATAAGGTCATATTCATATCTTCATAGCTCATGCTAGTTTTGATTGTATGATCTTATAAAAGCTCGATGATGAAATTAGATTCTAAATGTTTTGTACTCCTTGCTAGTAAACCAATTTGCATATTCATTTACATAGTCTTGCATTCCTTCATATGGGGAGATCTCTCTCTTTATCTTTTTTTTAGACATCTCAGCTAACTGCTTTCATCTCATCTTTTATTTTCTTCTTGATCATGTCTTTTCACTCTCTTGATCTTTCACTTCACCTCTTTGATATTATGTCATCAAAATGGTTAACCCTATCATCACATCTATCTACCCTTTTATATCTCTTATTATTTTTAACCCTAGCTAATTTTTCCATGCTGGATACGTTGTCGAGATCAAAATCAAAATTTGAGTTTATCTTTTGGGTCAAAATCACATGTTCACATTCTACCTTCTTCTCTACAGTTAGCTGACTTTTGGAGGTCTAGTCTTTGAATCTCTATTGGGGCATCTTCATTCCTCCATGAATTCACCATTACCATGCTTCATGTCTACTTCAATTCACAACTTTCACCTATACATCATTCTTTTTGATTGATTTGACCTCATTTTCATATTTCATCATTCATGGTTAACTCTTGTTAACTTGGGGCATTCCATCACTTCTTTATGGTCAACCTTTGGTTCTAATCACCTATCCATCGTTATGGAATTTTCTATATCTCGATTTGCTCATATCTTGCTAGTTTTTGAACTTCCTCTCTACCATTTCCATTTCTATCCTGAGGGGGCAGACATAATATATCATTACTATGCTTGACAACATTTTCTCTTTTAGGGGCATATGCTTGACCATCTCCATTTTCTCTTGATCTATCTACTAGTGTTCTAGACTATCGCTATTAGTCTGGTCACTCAATGCTTGCTACATCCATTGCTATTATAGTCTCTTTATTCTTTGACTACATGTGTTCCCATATCAATCACACATTATTTAGAGAATGGCTTCATTCTTTGAAGTTAGAGCTATCATGGCTTCTTCATTTGATGTGTTCCCATATCGATCACATATTAGATGAATAATTTTAAGTTTTTTCTATTTTTTGACCACATGTGTTCCCACATCGATCACACATTAGTCAAAGAGGGGCAAATGTAATCACCTAAAAATGGTTACCTAGACCATAAACCCGCTTCGAGAATTTATTGCTAATGTTATCAAGTGTTTGATCAAAACAATAAAGTAAAATCAATTTATTTGATTTTAACCTATAATTTGACCATCATATTCTAAAAAAAAATTGATTAAAATAATTTTCTCCCTTTTATTTCAAATATAATTCTCAAAAATCCATCCACATATTTCTTATTTCATAAATAAAAGAAATGCATTTTTTGTCTACAAATGAGCCTCCTATTTTGACAAAATATTTTATCTACACATGAAGGTGTAATTTTCCATGTGTAGAGACTTCTATTTTGACAAAATATTTTGTCTACACATGAAAGTGTAATTTTCTATGTGTAGAGCCTTCTATTTTGACAAAATATTTTGTCTACACATGAAAGTGTAATTTTCCATGTGTTGAGAAGCCTCCCATTTTGACAAAACAAAATCATTTTCTACAAAAATGCATAATTTTTTATGAGTGGAGCCTTTTATTTTGACTAAGGAAATTTTAATGTCAAAAATTAGGCAAGGATTATTCTCCACCCTTGATTAACCATTTCTTGTCTTTTGATCTCAACCATCCAATTTTCTTTAAAAAGAGGGCTCTCCCCTCATATGAGGACACACTCTTGAATATTATTATGTTGGAGGTTTTCTAATAGGTTTTCTTAGAGCTTTTGGAGAACTTCTCATTTCTTGTCTCATTCTTTCATCCACTTCATATTAGTCTTAAGATCATATTGCATGTTAGTGTAGTTTCTTTGCAAATAGTTAGATCACATAGCTTAATAGTTGGATTTGTAACATTCCCATCTCATTTTATCATAGCTTGCATTGCGCATCTCATCCTAATATAGTTTCATTTTTGCATTGCATGATCCAAGAGTTCTTTGACACTAGCACTCTTGCTCTTGTCTAAAGAATCTCTCATTTTGTGGTTTAGTAGCAAGGGCTGCATTTCTAAGGCTTAGCTAAGAGCTCTTATATGCTCATTTGTATACCCCTTGCACTCCATGACTAGGGAGCTCTAAGTTGGCATTTGAGTTTTTCAATCTATGGAGAACCTTAGATAGAATGTTTTAGAGAAGTGTACCTTTTCTAGTGTAAAAGCATGTTGCTCAACTTTTCTTTAAAGAGATTGTAAGATTGCATGGATTACCAAGAAGTATTATTTTTGACACAGATAATAAGTTTGTTGGATACTTTTGGAAGACTTTGTGGAAGAAGATGGGTATTGAATTGAAGTTTAGTTCTACATTCCATCCACAAATAGATGGACATATAGAGGTGGTGAATAGAAGCTTAGGAAATTTTCTAAGATGTTTGGTTGGGAATAACCCGAGTACTTGGGAGATCGTATTGGCACAAGCTAAATTTGCATATAATAATTTTGTGAATAGGAGTACAAGGAAGAGACCTTTTGAGATTGTTATTGGAATGCATCCTAGAGGTATATCATATTTGAGAGATGTTGCTGGTGAAGCAAACAAAAGTGTTGCAGGAGACAAATTTTCTGATTTTAGGGAATCCTTGCGTAGGGAAGTGAAGTTGAGGTTGGAACAAAGTAATCAGAAGTATAGAGAGAATGCTGATCAATCTAGAAGACACCATGATTTTCAAGTTGGTGATGAGGTGATGGTTCATCTAAAGAAAGGAAGATTCCTAGTTGGAACATACAGTAAGTTGAAGATGAAGAAATTTGGACCTTGTAAGATCTTGAAGACGTTTGACAATGGTAGTGCTTATGAACTCGAGTTACCTGATGACATGGATGTATCTCCTATATTTAATATTTCTGATTTGTATAAGTATCATGAGTCAGAGGATGAAGTTGTTGTATCAGATGATTATCTTAAGAAACAGATTGAAGAAGTTGAATAGATATTGGATCAGAGAGTTGGCAAGAGCACAAGAGGAAAACATTACTATGAATATTTGGTAAAGTGGAAGAATAGACCTATTGAAGATGCTTCATGGATTTTTCAATTTGAGTTGGACTTAGCTCAGGTTGGGACATCTCAATGATTTAGGAGAATCATTTCTTTCAACCCTGGTTGTCTAATGCAGGAGCATCCTAGGTTGCCTTGTTATCTTGCTCAATTTTTGTTCATTTTGCAAGTTGGTACTGAGTTACTATAGCACTTAGTTGGTGTTGAGTTACTGTAGCACTCGATGCTAAGTTAATATAGCACTTATTTGGTGCCAAGTTACTATAGCACTCTTCATGTGCCTATTTACTGTAGCACTCTTCATGTCCCAATTTACTATAACACTCTTTATGTGCCGAGTTACTGTAGCAATCCTTCATGTGTTGAGTTATTGTAGCATTCCTTCGTGTGCCAAGTTACTGTAGCACTCTTCATGTGCTGAGTTACTATAGTACTCTTCATGTGTTGAGTTACTCTAGCATTCCTTCATGTACCAAGTTATCCAATTTATGTTGAGTGCCAGTATTTGGACGTGATTTTTGCAGGCCAACTTGTGGGATTTATTTTGTTCATGACATTTATGTTAAGATCTTTCCTTGGGATGTGTCCAAACCATTGTTGGGTTGGCCTTCCTCTTATGTAATGTTCTAGAATAATTTGTAAGCCATTTTGGAAAGTATATATAGAGTTTTTAGGCTTAGAGTTAGGTAAGTTTTTACGAGAGTAAATTGGAGAGCAGAACTAAAAGTGTGAATTTGTAGTTGGATCTTTGAATCTAAATATATTTGTATTTGGCCATAACTCATAAGGCCTAACAGCTGGGCATGTACAAAGATATTTTGATGAATCCATAAAAATGTTTCACTCTTCTTCCTCCTTTGGTTGTTGTTCCTTGTGTTTTCTTTTGTTGTGTTAACTCTTGTAGGCTAGTTTGGATAGCTGGTGAGCCTTTGGCCCTAGTTATTCATCCATTGCCTACATTAGCACATGAGTGGCTCGACACTCACTATGACTTGGCATGCTCTATAATATACATGTTGTGCTCAACATGTACTACTTGTTTAACATGAAATAAGTAAATAACTTAAGTTTGTTGACACCACTTGTCAAAACCAATCTAGGATCAACACAGGTGAAAATATACATAGTTAACATTGATGTAGAAGGGTTGGAAGATGATGACCAAAATATTTATAGAAACACTTACTTGACTAAGCTCAAAAGAACTCCCATAAGCTTAGAGCTAGATGTAATGATGGATTGAATCTATAAGAGGACCAAAAAATGGGTCAAGTAGACCACAACTCATAGAAATTGAAGCAAAGGCACATCTACTTAGGCTTCCCCAAAAGTAGTAGTGACTTCCTCTTCTCATAGTGGTGCATTAGGTACAACCTTGTCTATTACTCAATGGTCCACACATCCATCAGGTGGAGGTGACCAACCTCCTAACAAGAGCATTCCTCTTGCAAAAACTTTCCAAGATGGTTCTATATGAGTAATTGGAACAAATACAGAAGTGGAGAGGAAGAAAGTTTAGAAGATGAGGGATAGTGTAGCCACAATAGCTCTATCCCTTGGCAGTAGCCCTATACCATCTATAAAAACTCTATTACTCCAACCAAGTGTCCCCCAAGTACAAGTGGTCAATCTTGGAGATGGTGGGAGTAGTGAGATTGAATCCAAAAAATTTGATGAAGTTGCAAAGTAGCCAACAAAGAAAGAGAAGGTCCCTAAAAATTTGAAGCTTATTTCTCAAGCTTCAAAGAATCCTTTCTTCTCAGCGACCAAGACATTAACTCCAATAAAGAGGAAAATGTTTGGTATAAATACACTTGGTACAACGTCTAAGGTAATTGGCATTGATTCATGGCTTAAAAATACCCTAGATAGAAAGAGGAAGGGGATATAGGAAGGAGTCCCAAACAAAGAAATTATGTCTCTAGCTATTCTCTCTAGAGAAGCTTTCAGCAAGGTCAAGAAATAGAAGACTTTATCAATTCTTAGATAGGATCCTAATATAGGGCACTTGACTATGAAGATCACAAAAACCACCAAGGAGGGAAGGATTAAAGATTTGACTACTGGTAATTTCACCTTGCAATCTCTAGACCTTGGAGAAGTTAGGCACGAAACTAAGGTGGGCCTATGGAAGTCAACAAATGAGGTTATTGAGGAAGAGTTAGAGGCATCAAGCTTGCTAAAGTATGAATGAAAGCTTAAATCCATGAACTTAATCATTTCATTAGGCAACTAGTTGCCCTACTAGAAAGCATATCTAGAGTTTCTCCCACTAGTGATCCAATAGCCACAGATATCCAGGCTATCATTTCTCAATTACAAGAAGACAAACATTTTGAAGAAATTAGTAGAGAGTGGAGTGAGAAACTTAAGTCTAAAGGAATTGAAGTTATTCAGCAACTTGGAAATGTAGTATTAAGGTTAAAGATGAAGAAAGGCAATATCTCTACCAATAGGTCCACCTTATCAGCTAAGAGAGTAAAAAGTGAAGATTGTATCTCTCTCTTGAATATGATCATTCAAATGAAGATCAAGGAAGTGGTTGCAGAATCTACAATTTAAGACTGAGATGATCATGGTAGCACATGATAGGGTAAAGGAAATAAAAATCAAAGTAATAGAGGATTAAGAGAAGGATTATGTGTTGCAGAAGGGCCTACATACTGATCCTCAAAATAGTGGACAAGGAAAAGGGCCAGTGGGAGTTGCTTTGATGAAGAACTTCTTTGATTATCTAGACACTTTGATGGATACATCTATCACTCCTTAGAATAGAGTGTCAGATCTCCAAAAGCTTAGTTGGTGTGTACATGTGGCTATGGAAGAGATGCAGAAGCTGTTGGGTATCATTAAAGATCTAGCAAGGAAGCATTCCAAGTGGCTTTTAAGATACACTAATGTCCATGTTCATAGATATGAGGAATTTATCCCAACCATTATTGATACTAAAGCCTACAAAGAAAAGTTAGAAAAAGGAAAGAAGGTGAAGTGACTTATCCCACCCTTTCACATTTTTGATGTATGAATTGTAACTGACAATTGGCTTCTTGCCATTTCTCAATTCTAAGGAGATGAACTAATTTATCCCATTTTGTAATGGTCATATCAAAATCCTGTATGTACTAAAATACAATATTAATAAAAGATCAACTAATTTTTGGTGTGAAATACTTGATGTTGCCAAGACAAATTAAGAGTATTTTGTAACAATCATTTTCTATTACATTCATTTCTATATTATTTTTATGTTTCTCTTTTGGTTTGAGTTGAGTCAAGGAATGAACATAGTTTTATTCCCCTATTTTGAAATAGTGAGCTGATGATAATAGTATTGTTATTAGAAGTTCAAGAGAGATTATTTTCTATCCTTTTCTTTCAAAATAGTCTTTTCTATTCCTAGAACTAGAATTTTACTAATGTCAGTTTAGTTGTAGATAACACTAATTGCTAAATTGATAAACTTTTTGATTTTCTAAGATGTGTGAATTCACAAATTTGACTAATCCTAAGACTAAAATCCTTGCCTAAATTTGTTCTTGTTTAGGCCTAACTTGATTCACTTTTTCTATTCTCAGGTTAAGAATATACCTCATTTAGAGTTAGGAACAAACATAATTCATTGCAAATTACAAATACAAAAGGGAGTTGTACCTAAGAATTCAAAGGGAATTTAGTCACTTAGTAAAAACTTACCAACTATTGTAATCAGTTGTTGTTCACAAATATTAGGCATCCAAAGAGTAAAATAAAAGAACAATCTGTTTACCAATAGACTTTTGGCAACTCTACTAGGGAGTAAAATAATCGCTAGACCAATAGACTTATAGTATGAAGAAATGTGGTGTTACCTCATGAGAACATAGTCCTAGTACTCCAACCTAATCTTGGATTCTAAGATGACCAAGTAGATATAATCTCATCCCTTAACACATTCATTTGGAGGAATAGGAGGAATGTAGAGCACTACATAAACACTAGCCAGGTGTTAAAAGAAGAAGAAGCTAGAGTGGAAGCACTAGAAAAAGTTTTTCAAAGGAGAGAACTTTGAAGAGAAGAAATACAAGTAGAATTTGAAGCCTAGAGGAAAAAATAATTCAACACCTTGGACCAAGAAAGGTTTCTTAGAAGAACCAAAGGTCAAGGTGGGAAAGATCCTATTTTGAAAAGCTTATAGAACTTGGCTTCCCCATCCTAGAAGTACCTTGATGAAAAGGTGATAAGAAAAGTAAGAGAAAGCCACATTCACCCCCTAGAAATTAAAACTCATCACACACTACTTGCCAAGTATTGGCCTTACATGGAGTAACAGCTCCTCTAGTTGTCAGCTTTCTACCATACCTTGCTAGGACAATCATTGCTTCTCCCTGGGCCACAACAATAGGTATGTTAGTGCTTACGACATATCATCCACTCTTGTTTGGCTTGAGAAAGAATTACCCTAAGTTTTCAAGTGATGGGAAAGTTACTACGAATGAACATATCAAAGCCTTTTTTGCAGCTACTCATATCTTGGAGGTAGCTCATGAAGATGTAGCCGTAAGGCTATTTGTCAAAACTCAAATGGAGAATGTAGTAGATTAGTTTTATCGTTTGGGTGATGCCTCAATCATAGACTAGGATACATTGAGGAAAATTTTTGAAATGAGATTCAAAATGGCAAAAGATAAGCACATCCTCTTAACACAATTAACATCCATTAAAAAACAACTTGTTGTGAGTATGAGGGATTTTGTTGCAACTTTTAATAAGGTCACTAGTAGAATTCCTACCACAAAAAAACTCACTACTAGAAATTTGAAAATATTCTTCATAAGTGAAATGTTACTAGATATCAACTATGATCTAAGGAGATCCCATCCCATGGACTTGGTAGAAGCACAAAAGAAAGTGGTCGAGTTTGAGGATGACTTGATCTCTGCTAGAAAATAGAAACAAGAACTTCAAACTAAAGGAAGTTCTAGTTTTACCACTTCATTTGATGAGATGATACAAAAGTTGTCAAATGAGCTAGTTTCTATGAAGAGGCAACTACTTGGATTTAATCACTCATACTAATGAGATTACCAAAATCTGCCAGGAAGGAATATCAATGGAAAGTTATGGTAGCTTACTAGTCCATAATAGAGTTTGGAAATTGAAGTGACACCTAAGAAAGGGATTATGTGTGTTTTTCATTTAATAACAGATCACAATAATGAAATTTTTCTTGAAATGGCTCATACGATGCAATTATTATCTACTAATGAGTTGAATATTTCAACCCCTAGTTCTAAGTTAGATTTGTACTCAAATGGTGACTCTAGAAATTTATTTTTAGAGTATGAATCAAACTCTGAGAAATAAGGTGAATGCTATGCAACTATTGATGGAGCTTCATATATAGTATTAACTAGGAGCCAAAAACACAAGAACCAATCTTCTAGTCATATTTTTGGAAGTGATAGCATCCCTTCTTTAGGTACCAGTCACATTGATCAAGGAGCCAAAATATCTCAACCAAGTAAGGGAAAGAATCCTTTTGATTTCATACAATTTTTTAAAGATTGTAGGATCCAAATCTCTCCCACAGATTACCTAAAATCTCATCCCTCTGAGTTAAAAATATCAATGGATCACTATAAAGCAGATTAATTGAATTTGAATCATAAGGTTACCACTAAAGAAGAAGATGAACCTTTAACATCTAACCTTTTTGATCAAGAAGAATCCACAGTCTTAGTGACCTTCCTTGGACAAAATCCTGACCCATTCTACATATTACTATACATAAATGGGTACAAATTAAGTAATTGTATAATCAATTCAGGTGCATCAGACAATGTGATGCCTTATTCATTACCTAAATATCTAGGCCTCACTCTTACAAAAGTTCATGGTAGATGTTATTATATGGATGTCAAACAAGTGTCACTACTTGGACAAATTAAAGATGATCAACTAGGATTGGCCTCTCATTCAGAAAAGAAAATGTTGTTAACTATCCTAGTTGTGGATATCCTAGCAAGCTATGGCCTACTCTTAAGTATAATTTTTTTTAGATATCTAGAAGGGGAAATAAAATTAGATTGGTCTCAAGCAATCATACCCATAGGAGGCAAGAAGGTTAAGTTGGAACCTAAAGAGAAAGATAAATTTACAGTTTTAAAGTCAAATGATCCCAAAGCCCAAATTCTCTACCAAGAATTAGGATTTAGTAACTACATGTTGTTTAATAAAGATGTCTTAAATAATCAAGAGGATAAATACCTAAGAAATAAAATCCTTAGTAAGGACAAAGAATCATCATCCATATGAACATTAGAGTTTGATGGAAGTTGTTCCTCATCTATGTTTGGTTCAGGTGTTGTCTTGATATCTCCTAAAGGAGAGTTCAAACCCATGGCTTTCAAACTAGAATTTGGGAATACAAATAACATAGTAGAATATGAAGCTTTGTTACTTGGCATAATTTCTATGACGGAAAAGAGAATAAAGATCCTAAGAGCTTAGGGTGATGCATATCTTATTGTGTGATAGATCAAAGGACAGTACTTTGTGAAGAACAATAAGTTGAAAAATTATAAAAATAGGGTCTAGAATGAAATAGAGGGGCTAGATGCATTCATAATTGAATCAGTGCTAAGGGAGATGAATTCTAAAGTAGATTCATTGGCTATTTCTTCCTCCTTGTTGCTCCCTCACCCAAAATTCAAGGACAAAAAGAACAAGGTGGAAATTATATATAGAGCTTCTACTCCTGATAATATATAAGCCTGACAAGTGTTTGAAGATGACAAGAGTCTACAACTATTTTTAGAGAATGCTAAAGCTACTCACGAGGATCATCCTAGTGAAATCAATCAAGAAGACCTTCACTAGAAGCAAAAAGAATATCAAACTAATGAAGTTAAACTACAAGGTAATATCATCCCCCTGTACTTTGTATCATTGGAAAAATTGTTTAATAGGAATGATACCTACATAAAGAAAAAAGAGGATAAAAAAAGGGCCTACTATTGGTGAGTATGAAGGAGTGAACATTGGAGACATGAAAATCCCAAAATGATCAATATTAGAAAATGTTGCTCATCTAAAGAGAAGGAAGCTACCAAACAACTTTTTCATAGAATATCAAGATGTTTTTGCTTGAAGTTATGAAGATTTAAAAAGCTACAAAGGTAGGAAAACAAAACATCAGATTCCCTTAAAACCTAATGCAACTCCTTTCTAACAGAAGTAGAGAAATCATAATCCAAAAGTAGTAGATGCTATATTCTAGGAAGTCAACAAGATGCTAAAGAAAAGAATCATTTATCCTATTCATCACTCTACTTGGGTAGTGAATATAGTAATAGTTAGAAAGAGGAATGGAGAGATAATGAACTATGTAGATTTTTGAAATCTCAAATAGGCATCTTTGAAGGATAATTACGCTCTCCCTAAGATGGATTATCTACTACAAATAGTGGTTGGAGCTGAAATGATGACCATGCTTGACAGATTCTTAGGATACAATTAGGTAGAAGTGGAAGAGAAAGATCAACACAAGATGAATTTCACCACCCCTTGGGGTATGTTTGCATATCATAGAATGCCCTTCAACCTCATCAATGTCAGTGCCATGTTTCAGATGTAAATGAATAAATCTTTTGCTAACTTAAAATATCAAATCATTGTTATATACCTGGATGACCTCACCATATTCTTAAGGAAGAGGAAAAACTACATAGAATATTTGAAAAAGGTGTTATAAAGGTGCCAAGAACATGAAATCTCACTAAATCCTAAGAAATCCATTTTTTGCGTAATAGAGGGAAAGCTACTCAGTCATATAGTATCACGAGAAGGTATTAAAATCAATCCTAAATGAATTGAGGCCATTCAAATGTTAAGTCTACCTATAAGAAAAATAGGAGTTAAGTCATTCTTTGGACAAGTGAATTTCCTTAGAAGGTTCATACTCGACTTTGCAGAATCCACTAAGTGTATTGTAGATATGATGAAGGAAAATTCAAGCTTTAAATGGAATGAGGTAAGAAAACAAGCCTTCTAGAATATGAAGACTACTATTGTTAATGCTCCAATATTATGTCATCCAAACTATAAGCTAGATTTCATGATCTACTATTACACATCTAAATACACCTTGTCATCCATCCTCATGCAAGATAACCAGGAAGGAATACAAGTCCCTATTGCCTTCATGAGCATTCCCCTAAAGATTCATCAATTGAAATATTCTCAAATCAAAAAATATGCCTTTGTCATGGTCAAAGCACTAAACAATTTCAGATTGTATATCTTGCATTCAGATTTCGTGGTTCATGTACCTAATGCAGTAGTAAAGAGTGTGTTGACTCAACATGATGTAGGGTGCAATACTAGAGGAATGTGGGTAGCAAAAACACAAGAATGTGACATTGAAATCAAGCCCACTAAGCTAGTAAGAGGTAACTTCCTATGCAAGGCTATTGTAGAAAATTAAATTATTAAAGAGCCAGAAGAGAAACAATTAGTCTTAGATGTGGGTCTAAAAGACCCTTGGTTTGAGAATATCACTTATCTCTGGACATATGGAGAATGTCTTGAAAGGATGAAAATGAAACAAAGATGAGACTTTAAGCTAAAGGCCTCCAAGTATGTGATTTGGGATGATAAATTATTCAAAAGAGCTATAGACGGTACTTTTCTTAGGTGCGTAGATAAACAATAAGAAGAAAGATTGTTGAAAACATTTCTCAATGAAGCATGTGAGAAATTTCTTCTCCTTGGTCACTACTTTCAAAATACTATGACAATGTTATTATTGGCCTAACATGTTTAAGGATGCCTACTACTAAGTGTCAAAATGTGAAAAATGTAAAATGTTCATGGGTAGACCTCAGCTAGCCTCATTACCTCTTAGACTTGTGATTATTGAAGGTCCTATTCAGAAATGGGGTCTCAATTTTATTGGCTCTATCAATCCAACATCTAGCACTGGTCAAACATATGTTATTACTACAACTGACTACTTCACCAAATGGGTGGAGGGAAAAAGTAACCAAGAAAACTACTTCCAAAGTAGTTTACAAGTTTGTCAAGGAGAATATACTAGTTAGGTTTGGTGTACCCATCAAATTAGTAATGGATAATGCATTATACTTCTCTTAAGTTGAAATTATCAAGTTTTATTTTGAGTATGGCATAATAGTTAGCCACTCATCTAACTATTTTCTATAAGGGAATGGTCAATCCAAATCTAGCAACAAAAACTTGATAAACATTGTTAAAAATGGTGCTAGACAATCAAAAAATTTGGAACAAAAAGATTCATGAGGCACTTTGGGTAGATAGAGTGACCCCAAAAAGGGAAATTGGCATCTCCTCTTTTGAACTAGTCTATGGAACACAATCTAGTCTCCCTTTACCCCTAGAATTGGTTACAAGAAGGCTAAGGATAGTTATTGAAGATGACATCTATAATGGTGGACTAGAGAAGAGAATCATGTATCTAAGCAAGCTCAAAGAGGAAAGAGAAGAAATTATGGATCATATTACACAACATCAAATGCATGTAAAGAACTTGTTCAACAAAAAGGCAAGGTCACAAAATTTTATGGTAGGAGATATAGTACTACACAAGAAATTTGATACTCTATGGAAAGGCCCATTCAATATTTATCATGCTTTTGAAAACAACTCATTCAAATTAGCATATCTAGATGGTGAAGTACTACCCCTTATTTACAATGGTCAGAATTTGAAGTTCTATCAAGTTTCAAATTGAAAATAGGTAACCCTTGTATTTTACTATAGTTACCTTCAGTTCTCCTTTCTATTTTTCCTAGTTAGGTTTCCATCACTTTTGTTGCTTTAGTATTTTTTTGTAGCCACCTTTTAATTTTACAAAACCAAAGATCTTAGATTCCTTGCTTGGACATAGATTGCCCAAGTCCCTAGATAGAGCCAGCTATTATCCCACTTTTTGTTTTCTAACCAATTGGAAAAAGTGGGTTCTTGTGTATAAGTGAAAAGAGTGTAGTCTCAGTTTTTTTTGAGTCCAAGTCTAAGTCACTTTAGGTTAGCCAAATCTCTATTGGATTTTCCCTTTTGTCCCTCTCCTCATTCATAGCTGGGTGGGTTTTCATTTTTTTGAGTGATCTTATAGGTAGGTTAGTGCTTAGATTGATAGAGATTCAATTTACTCATTCAAACATCAACTAAATTCTATATCTATTTACAATGTATCACTGTTTGAAAAATTGATGATGGAAAACATTTGGAAATCATCTTCTCCTTGGTGGATTTCCTACCCATGAGAATGATAATTTCCCATGAAAGGCACTAAATGATGCACACATATAAAAACCATGCAAGTGACAAGGAATCCTATAGACAATCAATCTTTTCATTTATGATTATGACTCTCAAACATTGTTTAGATTCGTTGTGGCCTACATAATCATTCTCGATGGAAAACTCAAATCTAACTTCTCCTCAATGGGTTTTCAACCCATGAAGTTAGTTTTCCAAAAAGACAATTTAGAATGAAAAGGGATGTTAATTGGTCCTTGAAAAGGTCTTCACACCTTATTTAAACATTTCAAACTTCAAGAAGGGTGATTGTCCAAAATCTGATTGAAAAAGGAAACACTTTCTTCCAAAGATTATGGAATACTTTATTCAAGGTGAGTGACCAAACCATAATTCATAAGGGGTCTTATTCATACCTTTTCTGATCTATACTTTTATCATAGTGTATACTATTGTATTGACTTCTTCTCTCCAAAATGCCTTGGATACATCATTCTCAAACATTAGCACTCTTGTTGCCTCTGATACTAATATATTCCTTCTTTATGATATTGTATTTTTCTTAGGAGTCTTAGGTGAATATAACTGCCTTTTAATTTCATTCTCTTCACAAAACATGTAAAATTCCCTAGAGGAAAACTCTTCCCCTCTATATGATCTTAAACATTTTATATTAATACCAGATTCATTCTTGACTCTATTCTTAACTATCTTAAACTTATCAAATGCTTCATATTTTTCTTTAAGAAATGCTATGCACATCATTCTAGTGAAATCATCAAAAAAATCCTTAAATATATTTCTCCATAGAATCATTTTGTCCTAGTAGGACCACTAAATTTGTGTGAACAACTCTAGCTTCTCGGTAGTAGTGAACTTCTTCCTATGAAATGATACCCTTCTTTGTTTAGCCAAGAAAAATTCTTTGAAAACAATATTAGTAGGTTTTATTATCTTAGGAAAATCTCTACTTGCAAATGTGCTACTAACCTTCACAATGTTGTCAAATTTTATATGATAAAACCTTCTATGACATAACCAATTATTATCCACTTTTGCAAATAAACATGTCATCTTAGTGGGATTCAACTGAAATACATTACCTCTGAATCTTGTAACTTTTCCAATAAATTTATCATATTTGTCTTTGATAATGCAAGTCTTTTCTATGAATTTCAACTGATAACCTCTATCCACCAACTATTGAACACTCAAAAAGTTATGCTTTAAACAATCAACAAAGTAAAGATCGTCAGTGTTAATTTTTTCATCAAGAGTAATAGTTCCCATTCACATTATGTGGTAGTCTACATTGTTGCCAACTCTAATAATACCTCCATCATGATTTTTGAATCTAACAAACCTTTTTATATCACTAGTCATGTGATTTGAACATCCACTGCCTATTATCCAATTATATTTCTTTTCAACTTGGGAAACTAGAGTTTTCTCTTCTCTAATTTTAATGTCAAGGTCATCTTCTTTAATAGCGACACATCCTAGCTCATCATCACTTTCACTCTAAATTGTTTCCTTAGATTTCTCATCATCATTAGCATATAAGAAATTTCTAGGCCTTATAGGCTTAAACTTACCCTTGTAGTTTTTATCTCTTTGAGGACATTTAGATGCATAATGACCAAATTCATTACAAGTCCAAAATTTAAAGATATTCTTACCATCTTGTTCTCTTCTTACAAGGAGGTATTCCTTCTTTAATCTTCTTATCTTCATCAAATCTAGTTCTACAACTACCAGAGAAATCTTCATGAGTGCTTGCACTTCTAGATAGACATGGCCAGACACTTAAGTCATTGAAGGTTGTTTCTAGTCTTGTCAAATCTCTAGATTGTCTTAAACTTGAATATGCTACTTCCAATCTTCCAAGAAATTTTTTCCTTAAAAAATTCTTAGTACAAGATATCAAAAGTGTTGTACTAGTCACCAATGTTCCCCTTTGAGATTCATGACGTGGGTTAATCACCTCCTATGTTTTATAAGTCTAGTGATTGTATCAAGCATTAATAGGTCAATCTTTTGGTGCAATGACAACCCTAGATTATAACAAGTGGTATCAAAGCTTGCTCATAGGTTCAAATCTCCTCAGGTAATGTTGATGGGGGATTGTTGGACTAATCACCAATATTCCCCTTCCAGATTCGTGGCATGGCTTAACCACCTCCTATGTTCTATAAGTCTAGTGGTTGTATTAGGCATTACTAGGTCAATCTTTTGGTGCAACGACAACCCTAGATTGTAACAAAATAGTCCAATCATCTATGATAATTTCTTGAATGGTGGTGTTAGAGTTTTCAAGATCTTTTGCACAATCTCATCTTCTTCTTTGGTTCCACCATATGATTTGATTCCTACAACAATCTTAGATATCCTACCAACATAGCTTCTTACATATTCATCTTCCTTCATTTTAGCACCTTGAAACATGCATATCCAATTTTATAATCTTATTCTCTTATTATTTTTAAGCCCTTTAAAAGTAGAATCTAAAGTTTTCCAAATCTCATGAGATGTTTCTAGTGACTCTACCTAACAACATTCATTCTCTAGAAGGGTTGTCAATAAAGCTTCTCTAGCTCTCATATTTCACATGAACATATCTCATTCTACTTCACTACATTGTTCAATTTTTCCTTTCTCCACAATCATTTTGTTGTCTTTTGTTAAAATCAAATACATTGGACCCATACATAGAAGATGAGTCTTCATCTTCTCTTTCCATCTGTCATAGTTAACCCCATCAAACTTACGACTATACTTTCTAAAATGACTTGTCATTGATCTCTCAAAGTTGTTAAGCTTTTCCTTCAAGGACCTAATGCTCTAATACTAATTGTTAAAATATATAGTCCACCAATATAAGTGAGAGTGGGGGGAGGGGTGAATCAATTATCCAACTATTATCACAATTATCAATGTTATTAAATATTAACCATATGAGAAATATAATCAAAAACTACAACAAGATACTCATGCACAATAACACTAGATATGTTAACTAGGAAAACCCTTGATTAGAGGGGAAACCCCATTGGTGATGGTATCCACAAGATGATGTACTAATATACATATTCCTTGTTAGAGGATGAAACCTATTAGGGGTATATAAAAACATTCAGTACATATCAATCCCTGTTAAGAGATTTCAACCCTATTAGGAGTTGTAGAAGGTAGATGGACCCACTGTCCAAATAGCTTAAGGGGACAAACCAATGAAACCACTATCTAAATGATCTATGTATTATTCCTTAAAAAATAATAGAATTGAGTTATACTACTCCTTCCTCTTACTCTATCCTATCAACCAGACTTTTGCTCCTTCTAATTTTGATGCCAGATCACAAACTTTCAATCCAATATTCTCTTATATCACTTACTCCTATTTACCAATTACTCCGCTCTTATTCACACTTCCTTGATTACTTTGCATTTCACATATATTTACAAACAAGGAAAATACTTTCCGTTATACCATATCTTCAAAATAATTCCTTGAGTTAGCCCTTGAGGCTTTCCCAATTATTATAATAAGATAATTAATTGTTTCACAATTACAATAGCATTTTTAGTTCATAGACTATACAAATATTTACACATGCAACTTCAAGGCTTGCACACTTACTAATATCATCATTAGACTATCCTCTACCACTTTCTTACTACACATCTCTAGATTATATCTCTATTAGATGATATAATAGGATCATTAGAAATTGCTTCTTAGGTACTCTATTTTTACACTACTCTATGTAAATCACTTATAACTTCCACATATTTTTGACTTATGTTATGCACACTTAAACTTATCATCATGACATAGTGTGGAATATTTCCTTAATCATGCATCACCTAACAATCAAAACTTTATTCGTATGATCATGATCTCTATCTTCTACTTTTCTAGTCTTCATAGAATTACTGCTATGTTGACATCAATGACAAACGTAGTCATAAATGCAACATGCCAATACTGCCACATGCTCTCAAATGCTTAGGATACTCCTCCAAATAAATAACATCAGTATTCATGCTAACACATATCACTATTGATGTGGAGCTTAAAATTTTGGAAAATAAATAGCCTAGCAATTGTCCTTTCCAATTTGAGAAAATCTAGATAAAAAATGATAATTGTATAAATCTTGTTAGGAGGTAGTGGGAGGAGATAGATGTCTCTATTATTTTGTGGTGACTGATCAGGTAAGTACTAGACATGCTCTATTAGGATATATAGTCCACCAATATAACTAAGAGGTGGGGCGGGGGGTGAATTAGTTATTCAACTATTATCACAATTATCAACCGTAATGAAACTTAACTATGTGAGATATATAATTAAAAATCATAACAAGATACTCATCCACAATAACACCATATATGTTAACTATGGAAACCCTTGATTAGAGGGAAACACCTAGTGGGGATGGTACCCACAAGATGATGTCCTAATATAAATATTCCCTGTTAAAGGATGAACCTTGTTTGGATGTCTTTAAAAATATTCAATACATATCAATCCCTGTTAGGAGACTTTGAATCCTTATTATGAGATTCCAACCCTATTAGGAGTTGTAGAAGGTAGATGGACCCACTCTCCAAATAATCTCTATATTATTCCTTGCAGAATAATAGAATTGAACTATACTACTCCTTCTTCTTCCTGTCTTTTCAATCATATTTTTTCTCCTTCTAATCTCGATACTAGATCATCAACTTTGCATCCAATAATCCCTTTGATCAGTTACTCGCATTTACCAAATATTCTTCTATTTTTCGCACTTTCTTGAAAACTTCACACTTGTTGCACTTAACTAAACAAGAAAAAATATTCTCTTTATACCCTATATTCAAAATAATCCCTTGAGTCAACCTTGAGCCTTTCTCAATTAATTATAATAAGATAATTAATTATTTCATAATTACAATAGCACTTTCAGCTCATAGTCTATACAACTTATCACACATATGACACTAGGGCTTGTGCACTCACTGACATCATAATCAGACTATCTTCTATCATTGACTAATTGTACATCTCTAGATTATATCTTTGTTAAAAGATATGATGTAATCATCAAAAACTGCTTGTCAGGTACTTTGTCTTTGTACTTCTTACTATAAATCAAGCATATCTTCTGTACATTTTTGACTTACTTTATGTGCATTGGACCTTAACATCAGGACACAGTGTGGAACATGTCCTTACCTACACATCATCTTGTTGGCTACAATCATTAAATTATATGTTGTCTTTGATATTACAAAAATGTCAAGTATATACCAAGCTCACTCTAGAGTCAAAGAAAATTCCAATGTATGACAGGCATTTCAATGTTAACCAAGTTCAAATTCAGTATCTACCGAGCTCACTTGGTCACCTAAGGAAATTTGCATGGAACCAGTGTTAACCAAGCTCACTTGATTACCAAAGAAAATTTGGGTTGACCTAATAGTCATTTGTAAATCATTTAACTAGGTGACATTTCAAGTGAATGGTCTAAAGTCCTCTAATAAGGCTCACTATTAAAAGGTTTATTAAAATCCTTTAACAAGGTCACATTTAATAGTGTTTATTGTAACCTTTAATAGGGTTGGCCTCTCATAGGGCATCACTTTAGAAGAGTGAAAAAGAGAAGCATGTTATTGGTAGTTTTCCCAAATTGGGTTTCCACATAAATCATTGTGTCAAGTGTGTTGATGAATCTATTATGTTTCACATTTACATTTATGTAGGTTGATTTGATAGTAACCTACAAGTTTTAAGTGATTGCATAATCTTATGGATGCATGCATGATGATAAATGTTTTATGGGTTCACACTCCCCCTCCCCTGTTAGTTGTTCTAAAAGCATTTCCATAAAATTGGTATCAAAGTTGTTGGCTCCTGATTTAATAGTTTTGAAAATAACCAAGAAAGAAAACCAATGCATCTAAGGCTAGCAAATTCCTATGAAGGATACACTTGACTACAATCTTGGGCCAACTATAAGGCATAACTCCTTCTTTAGTTCAGGCTCTACAAGACCTAGATGGGTCAACCTTGAAGTTCTAATATACAGTACTAGTGCAATTTAAACATAAACATGAACCTAATAATAGTAGATGCAACCCCTTTTATCTTATGATACCTATGTAACGACATAGAAATGAGATAGCTACAAATCATATCCTATGAACCCATAAGCTAAGTGAGGGTTAATTCCTTTCAGCCCACTACAAAACATAAAAAAATGAATTGATTTGATTAAAATAATTTGTGCAAATAACCTTCATATCATCTTGCATCTAATTTAGTGATTAGTGCCTTATCCATTGGGACATAGAGTCATTACCAGTAGGATGACCTAACTTGATTGCATTACAATTAAGTTTGTCAACTGAAATCCCCAAATTCCATTCTTATGATATATCCCCTCCATACACCCAGAAACACTATCAAAGCATTGAAGAATTTACTTAACTCCTTGAGTCAAAAGAAACAAAAAATATGATACACAACTCATCCAAGATATCTTAAATTGAAAAAACCGTATTCATTCAATCTCAAAGTTAATAGCATATGAAGAATTACAAGACAAAATTAGAAAACCCAAATAATTCATTGTAAATCCCCTTTTATATTCATCCATGGGAAGATTGAATACATAAACTAGTAACACTAAATGAAACTCAAGATATTTCACATGATCTAACATCAATCTCCATTTATCTCAAAATAAAAAAAACATGAAATGAACTAAAAATCTGCACAGAAGTGGATGTGTGGCCTTCAGTGCTAGAGCTCAGCTCAATAGATAGGAAGCAAAACCATTAGCAACCCTGGTTTCATAGTATAACACTAGAACCCTGCTCACATTATAGAGAAAACAACCAACATCTAAAATAGAGAAGAAGAAAGAATAATATAGAGAGTGAATTCCTGGATCTATTGTGAAGATGACATGTGTCCACTTGGAAAACATTCCCTAGTAGTGTTAAATCATCTCTCTTATCTCTTCCCTCAACTGAAAAATCAAATCCTCATCATTTTGTCTTTCCCATAGCAAGAAATATCTGAGATATTTGATTGAAAGAACATAACTAATTTTGATGCTTGATTTGAACTCAAGGCAACAATAAAAATCTGTTAAAAATTAAACTCTAGAAGCCAAGAAAACCTTTTAAAATCACTTTAGGCTTCAATAAACTCCAAAATTTCCCTCCTAACTAATTATAGTGCTCCATGATGAATTCTACCCATTCCACTGAGAATGCCCCAAAAAACACAAATTTTCTTGCAGAGCGAATCAGTGAAGACTTGCTCCAAAATTGACCTCAGAAATGGATAGTTCATCTCTTCCTAGTTCCAATGGTATACTGCACTATATATTTTGGACAAAAAATGCCCCCTTGGCATTCATTTAGAAATATAGCTCCCAAGCCATGAATAGAGCTTAAAAAGGAAAACAATTAAAGTTTATATAGTATAGACTATATAAAAACTTAAATAATTGTTCAAATTTTTCCATATGCATTTGAAAACATTTTTTAAGTCTCATTTTTATATTCATACTTATCTTTACCCACACCACTTGTCAACTCTTCATTGGCCATCACCATTTGAAATATTACTTAATTAATTAATTCTTTTAATTCCTTCGTCTCCAATTTCTCATAGCACTAGGGCCCATTGAAATGTGCTTTACACGCATAAGGGAAGCTCAATGAACATATTAATATTAACCTCTTGTAGCATCAAGACCCTTTTTCTATTTTCTTTATGCTCTTACATCCATCATATGAGTGTAAGCCTATCATCTTCAATATCCCACTCATATGCTTAAGACTTTTGCATAGCATCAGGAACCCTTTGAAATCTACTCTTTGGTCATATGCTTGGCTCTCATAATTCACCACGTGTCCTCAATCTTTTGCATTGCTCATCAAAACTTGTTGACTCTTCCACCAACCTTGTCGAGCAAGTCCCATCATGACATGCATCTTACAAAAGCCCATGTTCCTTAATACATATATCATATTGCGTGTCCTAGTATTTAACTAACACAATATCCCCAATCCTAGTGCATGCAGGATAAATGTTTCTCATTTCCCTTTTCATCTTTGTCATGGCCTTCCCTAGTCTTCTACCACTTTTGCATGAGTGACCTCCTCTCTTGCTATGGTCTCTTACATGCTATGGACTTCCCACTCTACCTAGTGAGTTCTTCCTTTAATGTTGCAAATTTCTCATGATGTTGGTGTGTCAATTCAAGAAACTAGTTCTCTACTCAAAACATTTCTCTAAAGAATCCTAGACAAGCAACTCTCCTTCCACTTTTATTACAATACTGACAAATACATTTTGACTACTATAACATGGAGAAGAACACTAAGAAATTCAACGTCTTTTGTAAGTAGTCTCTCCTTGGGTGCTAAGGTAAATGGAAGCAATAGGTAATCCTAGTCTATTTATCTCTAGAAATCTACTTGTTGTTGAAGTGGCAGCGCAATGGAGGAGGCTTCATTGGTCCCTTCCTCCTCTCCAAATGTACTGGTCTTGCATATACTAGAATCTTTCAAAAGTGGCTCACCTTTGATTTATGCATTTTTTTCAAACACATCTCTCCTTTGCTGACCTTCTCTGGTCTTTCTATCTCACATGTTCCCTTTGGATTGAATTGTACTTTGCACACCAATGATCCTATGCTACCCAAAAATTTGGCATTTCTTGGGAACTTTCTCTTTGGAGCTAAGTGGAGATTTCACCCTTGTTAGGTTTTTGATTTTTGATATTTTTTAAAGAAACCACCCAGGTCTGCTACAATTCATACTCCTTCTAGGGCAGAGTTTTATACCTTGATTCTAATTTGTCTCTTTATTCATCCCTCAATCTGTTTATTACTCCTCATAAACACCTCTCATGGAGAAAATTCATACATGTTTTCTTGATCTACTCTACACTTATTATATTATTTTGCACTATGGTTGAAATGATGACATCCAATGTCATAGATTGACATCTTATAGGGAGACACCTCTATTAAGCCTATATGACCAAGCTTGTATGTCATTAACATTTAAATTTTGATCTCCAAGCAAGCTGACCCTGTGTATTTAGTTTCATGATGTTTCATCTTTGGGTATCTTTATTTTGGGTCCCCTTGCGATTTATTTTAGTCTTCCGTCAGTTTGCAAATTGATACTACATGAGGGGAAAATTGAACAGAATGAGGACTCCATTAAATTCACTTCCCTTTGATTCTTCATTCAATGCCATGGCGGAAAATCAATGCTCATAGGGACAAGGTGATTCCTCATGTTTTTCCTTATATTTTTCCTTAAATTCATTTAACCTTGCAAGTGTAAAAATGATGCCTATATGAGCAAATGAATTCAATGAAATTTGATCGATCCTCACATATCTTTTACTTGGTGAAAGATTTGATAGAGATAAGGACAATTTGGTCCTTATACAATTCCATCCTTTTTTGCACATTGTAGAGGGTGAAAAATCAGCTCTCATATGGGAAAATTCAATCCTTAGCATTTTTAGCATGAAGTGCAAACTCAGCCTCCATTAGGACAAAGTGGAAAATACACATCCATTGGGACTTTGGTTTTGCCTCTAAGTGGAAAATCAATCCCCCAACTAGTATCCCAATTTTTGGTCCGTAGATCCTCCAAAGTGGCATCACCACCAAGTATTCATCTCTGACAAGCTCAACCATAGCATCCACTCTTTGGTGCAGCCTCAGATTGGTATTTTCCTTTGACTTGGGTCTTTTTTATATACAATGTCTTCCCCTTTGTTCCATGTGGTTTGCAATTGCAATGCTAATTCTTCATGGAAATCCTAATCCAATAAAATAACTTGTAGTTCATTAATATATACCATGGTTTAGCAATCTAATAACAATTCAGTCGGGCCCCAAAATAGGTCTAACTAAAAAAAAACTCATTTTCAGACAACTAAACTACAAAACTAACTCATTCACCCTCTAGCACTAATTTGAAAAAAATTTGACCGCTGAACCATCAATTAAAGCTCATTTCACCATTAATATGCAAACTATGATTTTCAGCTAATAAGACCTATCAACTGGCTTTAAAAACTAATCCAAACACCTGACTAGGCTCTCGAATCAAGCACATGGATTCTATGATCCACATAATTGCACCCTGTCAAATCTCATCTCATGAAAAAATCTTGATCAAAAGATATTGAATTTCGAAGTTGCCCTCTCAGAATTGCTTGCAAGAAAACATGTTAGAAAACAATAAATCACGTTTTGGATTGGCTTTGAAAGCTGGGCAAACTGACACTTGGGGAAATGAAAACTGGGGCATTGGTTCACTATCATTAGGAGAGTATAAATCTATGATTTGGGCTTATGAAAAATAATAGGAAGCATTTGGCAAGTGGTCAAAGTGGGCTACTCAAATTTGCAAATTGGAAACAATGGCAAAAAAGCATTTTTTGCAAATGGAATGGCCCTGGTAAAGTGTGCAAACAGATTTGTCAAGGTTTACAAATTGACACACTTAAAGTATTTTTAGAGAATAATGTAGGGGAAAAAACCATTTAATCTAGGCAATCATGGAATCAAAGTTATGACATCATGAATAGGGGTTCTGACAAATCTGCACTTCTTAACACCAATAAAAGGTTGCAAGTTGCATTTGGAATCGCATTCAAAAGCTAATTAAATGAATGCATCATAAGCTCAAAATTGAAACATAGAAATTCTCTAAACTCTAAAATGCAACACAAAAGGAATTTTCTCATTTTAGTTAATTGGATCAAAGCTATAATAGGTCAAATAGGGCTTCTTAGAATTCAGAATTCATTGCATCAACATGACAACAATAAATGACCAACTTTAAGGGATTCAAAACCTAGTCAAATGGATTCAAAATGACTCAAAATTTGAAACTTGGGCTCTTTGGTATGGATACTAAACACTCCCAAAGAAGCGAGTCATGACTAGGTGTGCTCCTATCATTGTTTGAAACTTAGGTGAAAATGCAGATTTGACAATTACTCAAAATGGGACTTCACGAAATAGCTTGAAATGTCAGTTTATCAATACAAAACATGTGCATATGTTGAATGGAAGGTGTTAGAAACATTAAACACTTTACGAGCTTCAAATGGGAAACTGGGTACATGTGCACGAAAAGCATTCATAAGGGCTTAAAGTGATTCAAAATTTGGGATATACAATCAAAATGTGAATGCAATTTTGAGTTCCATCAAGAGCCATCTACTTAAGAGGACTAGTTTGAAGGTACTAGAAGCACAAAGATCATGATGCCAAAAAGAGAAGTACCCAAGCTTAATAGAGATAAATTTCCTACATGGAAAAGTTTGATGAAGCTACACCTTGGAGGACTTGGAGATCATGCACAATCTACCATTATTACTAAGCATGTTGATCTTGTTGGAGCCCTAATAGCTGAGGATATAAAAAAGAAGAAAGAACATAACTAGGAAATAACATAACTAGGCAATGTTGAAGATTGCCTCTACCCTAAGTTATTCTGAATTTGATGATATCAAAGGTCTTGATGCTGCAAAGAAAATGTGGGATGCCTTAGCCACCATCTATTTAGGAGACACCAATGTTCTAAGAGCCAAAGCTAAAAGTCTCAGAGGTAAGTTTGATGATATGAAAATGGAATAAGGTAAAAATATTGCTCAATATGTTGCAAGGATAAAAGAAGTTTTCAATGAAATAAGAGGAGCTAATGGTAAAATAGATGATGATACTCTACTAAGAAAAGTTTTAAGAACATTCTTGCCCATATATGCTATTAGAGTTTCTACAATTCAAGAACTAAGATGCATACTAGGAAATAATCTATCACTTCAAGGACTAGTAGGTAGACTCACTACTTTTAGCTATCTAACTTTGATAATTAAAAATTTGAGAATGTTGAATCTACCTTCAAAGCTAAGGTGTCACTAAAGGAACTTGATGAGAAGAAGATGAAGAAAAAGATAAAGTATGTGTCCAGTGACAATGATATAGATGAGGATGATGTAGAACAACTTGAAGCACTATTGGCAAGAAGATTCCACAAAGTTAAAGGAAATTTCAAAGGTAAATTAACTATCATTTGTTTCAATTGCAATGAGGTTTGTCATATTGCTACTAGATGTCTAGAGAAGAAGAACTACAGAGGTGGTACCAAGTACAAAACTAGGAGAGATGAAGACAACAAGGACTACAAAGACAAAGGCAAAAATTCATGCTACATTTCTAAAGAGGAAAAAAAAGATGAATTTGATGAATATGATGATGAAGTGGTGTATGTTGCAATGAAGGATGAATCTGGTGAAGATGAGACAACTGCACTCATGACTTGTGTGAACAAGAATGAAAGATGAATCATTGACAGTGGGTGTTCACATCACATGACTAGAGATAAAAGTAAGTTCATTACTTTGAATTGTTATAATGGAAATAATGTAAGATTTGGTAATGATGCACCATGTTTGATAAAAGGGAAAGGTTCTATCAAACTCACAAATAAGATTTTATGTAACAATGCTTACTATGTTGAAGGACTTAACTATAATCTCTTGACTGTGTCACAACTAAACAATTTGGGATGTAAGGTTGAGTTTGAAAATAGGGTTGCTAAGATATACGACATAAATGGAATAGTGATTGGAAAAGGTGATCAAACTAGGAGTAATCTATTCTATCTTGATATCGAGGATGCTACTTGTCTAGTTGTTAAATTTAATGATGTGTGATTGTGGTACAAAAGTTTATGTCATGTCAATTTTGATAACCTAGTCAGTATCAGTAACATGAGAAAAGTTAGAGGTTTTCATAAGTTGAAGAAGCTTGATAATATAATGTGCAAACAATGTCAGTTAGGCAAATTGACAAAGTCAAGTTTTAAGAGTAAAACTCATACCTCTAAAAATATACTAGAGATTGTTCATACCGACTTGTGTAGACCAACTGGAGTGCAAAAATACAAAGGAGATAAGTACATTATGTTGTTTGTTGATGACTATTCTAGAATGATGACAGTAATGTTTTTGAAACAAAAATTTGATGGTTTCCAAATGTTTAAGTGGTACTTAGCAAGAGTTGAGAAGGAAATAGGTAAAAGTTTGAAGTGTTTCAGATCTAACATAGGAGGAGAATTTACATCAAATGAATTTTAAATGTTCTATAATGATAGAGGAATCAAAAGATAGACATCTTCCCTGAAAATCCCTCTACAAAATGGAATTTCTAAAAGAAGGAACATATTTATAATGGACTATGCTAGAACACTCATGATGGAGAAAAATGTTGCTTTGAAATACTGGAGAGAAGTCATAATTACAGTTATCTATACCTTGAACCATGTAGAAGTCAAGAAAGGCACTCATTCAACACCTTTTGAACTATGGTATTGATACTCACACAATCTAAAATACTTTAAGGTATTTTGAAGCAAATATTACATTCTTAAAGACTTCAGGAATGGTAAACTAGATGCAAGTAGTGAAGAAGGTATATTCCTAGGATATTTCACTAGAACTAAAGCTTATAAGTGTTTAAATACTAACAGTAAAAAAATTATGGAAAGTGCAAATGTAAACTTTGATGAATATACAAAAGTACATTAGGCTAAACCTATGAAAGAACTAGAAGAATATAAATTATTTGTATACTCTTATGAAGGTATGCCTATTGAAGAAGATGTTGCAAATCAAGCTACAAACCAACAACAAGTTTCAGTAACTACTGAGTCACATACTATGAATGTTGAGTTGCATTCAGGAACTGAGTTACAATTAGATGTAAAGTTACAAAATAAAAGTGGAAGTACATTCAAATTCATAGATTAGTAGAGATATTAAGTTACCTGACAGAGATGTACATAGTGATCCTGAAGTTGAGAGACAAATTGAAGAAACTAGAGCTGAACCAAGATTGTCCAAATATGTCAAAAGACATCATCCCACTATACAAATGATTGGAGATAAAGATGTTATACCAATAAAAAGAAATAGATTAAGAAATGATACATTTTTGCTAAGCATGAAAGAACCTAAATTAGTGAGAGATGCATTAGAATATGCGGATTGGAGTAAAGACATGAAAGAAGGGATTTAACAAATTGAACAAAACAAAATATAGACTCTAGTTCCTAGACTAGAACACAAAAGTGATTGGCACCAAGTGGGTATTCAAAAAAAAGTTAGTTGAAAATGGTGAAGTCACAAGGAACAAGACAAGATTAGTCTACAAAGGATATGAACACCAAGAAGGAATTGACTATGGAGAGACATTTTCCCCTGTTGCTAGATTGGAAGGAATAAGAACATTACTTGTTTATTATGCATACAAAGGTTTCAAAGTTTATCAAATGGATGTTAAATTTGCATTTTTGAATGAAATATTAGAGAAAAGAGTTTACATAGAATAACCAGAAGTTTTTTTTGATGTTAACAATAAGAAAATGGTATGTAGATTACACAAAGCTCTATATGGTTTGAAACGTGCACCAAGAGCATGGTATGAGAGACTTCATAATTATCTTGTGAAGATTGGATTTGAAAGGAATGATGATAACAACAATCTGTACATGAAGACAAAATAGGCAAAGCTATTTTGTTATCTAAAATTTTTGTTGATGATATCATATTTGGAGGTCAAGATGCCTTATGTAAGACTTTTAAAAATGAAATAAAGAAAGAATTTGAGATGTCTATGTTTGGAGAGATCAAGTTCTTTATGGGTTTGTAAATATATTAGATGAAATATGGTATATACATCACTCAGTCAAAATATGTCAAGGAAATATTGAAAACTTTTGGATTGGAGGATTGCAAAGAAGTAAGTACACCTATGGTGATAGGACACAAGTCGTCAACAAATTATGATTCAGCTAAGGTGAATCAAATATTATACAAGTCTATGATTGGAAAATTACAATATGTAGTACATAGTAGACCTGATATAGCATTATCTGTAGGGATAATTACAAGATTCTTTGCTAATCCCAAGGAGAATCATTTGATGACTATAAAGATAATAATGAGATATTTGAAAGGAACAAAGGAGTATGTTATATACTATAAGAAAAATGAAAATTTTGAATTAAGAGCCTACACAGATGTTGATTGGGCTAGAAACATTCATGACAAAAAGAGCAGCAGTGGAGAAGCATTTTTCTTAGGCAGGAGGCTAGTTACATGGACTAGCAAGAAACAAAATTGCACCTCACAATCAACTACTAAAGCTAAATATGTTGTTGCTACTTTAAATTGTATAGACATTGTATGGATCAAATAGTTACTCAAAGGTATGAAGAAAGAGATCATAGAACCAATAACACTTTATTGTGATAATGCAAGTGCTATTAATATATCAGAGAATCTTGTGATGCACACAAAGACTAAGCACATTACACTCAAGTATCATTACTTGAGAGAATTAGTTCAAGATAAAGAGCTAAAAATGGAATACATTAACACAATAGCGAAAATTGATGATATCTTCACAAAAAGCATTACCTAAAGATGCTTATGAGCATCTAAGAAGTAAAATAGGGGTGATACCCCTATTAAAGGCTATCTAAGTAACAAAAGGAGTGCCCTGCATCAAACAAGTTGATGTTCATATGTTACAAATTGATGTAGAGGATCTTACTTTAGGAGCTTCCTAAAGTAATCAAAGAATTAACACTTCAAATCGGTCACAAGCAATGTGACAGAGGGAGAAACTAAAGAACTTATATCTACATTTTAAGATGACAAGTCTTTGGTGTTGTTGTCAAAGAGGGAGATAATTTTTGATCAAAGGAATGATCAAGGGAGATAATTACTGAGGGAGATAATTGTTGATCAAAGGAAAATACAAGTATGATGGGGGAGATAGTAAAATAAAAAAAATAGAGATAGATCTACAAGAGGTTGGAGATTTACCAAAGAGGGAGAAATCCTAACATCTACCTAGTAAGAGGGAGATATAGTAAGAGGGAGATATGATAAGAAGAAATTTAGAGGGAGTTATAAGGAAGAATTTTGTAACCTACTCATAAGATGGAAGTTGTTGATAGAGGGAGAGATTTCAATACAAGGAATTATTTTCTTTTTGGTATTGTCTTACTATTTTAACCTAGTTAGTTTGGTTGATCATTTTGGTTTGCCATCAATGCCAAAGAGGGATATTGTTGAAAATAGATTGAAGAAGATTATTAAAGATGGAGATTGTTGAGAATAGATTGATACAAGTATGATCAATATGCTTCAATCATTACTTTGCCACTAATGTCAAACTTGCTATTTATTGGTAAAAAAACTACTTATATGATTTAAGTACTATCACTTATTTGATTGATGAAGAGAATTTGATCAAAAGATGTAACAATAGCACCTACAGGAAAGGTTGAGTAATGATTATGAAAGAAGTACAAGAATTAGTTAAGACAGTGATAACTTGATGCATTAATAATTTACTTAAGATTACAAAGGCTAGTTACACTAAGAAAGTTTAGAAGAACAAGTCACACAAAGTTTGTCTACCAAGCTTGACTGAGTGGATAGTAGGTATTCAGAAAAGTTAGTGCAAGCTGAGCAAAAAATTAGTTGGAGCCAAGTAAAAGTCTACTCTAGTGTATGCCAAGTAAAATAGTGGAAGCCGAGTATAGTTTAGTTGATACTGAGCACTAGTAAACTTTAATTTGTGCCGAGTGATTTTATAGAGGATGTCGAGAAACATAGTATGTGCCAAGCATCAAAACCTAGATGATGTCAAGTGGTTGCATTATTTAAAAGATCATGAATTTGATGAATCTAAGCCAACAAATTTGTTTTCTTGGATTGTGTGAACTACATGGAAGATAAGGTTGATGAGTTGGTGGTAAATAATTCAAGGTAAACCATTTTTAGGTAAATTCAAAGAGGATTCAAGGATAAGTTTCTAGAAGAGATATAGAATTTGGGATACATTTATTGTATCCTACCTAATCCATCCTAACTCTAAATTAGATGATGGAGAATGAGCAACAAAAGATCTTAATTTCCATTTATAGGAATAGTTGGTCAGAAGTAAAGGTTTTCATGTGTGAGAATCTATGGAAGACAAGGAGTCAAGGGCTTTGCTTCTTCAAGTGACTTAAGAGAAGATTTTGCATTGGCATGTTAAGCAAGAAGGCTTAAGGGTATGAATGCTTGAAGGGTGAATAAGCTATCAGAGCTTAAATGTATGAAGGCCAAGTAGAATGGAGGACTGAAATAGAGATATATAATCTACAAATAGAGTTGTAAGTTGGTATCATATCAAGCCTTACTGTTACTCTCTAATAATTGGGTGACATTCCAAGTGAATGGTCTAAAGTCCTCTAACAAGGCTCACTCCTAATATGGTGATTGAAATCCTTTAACAAGGTCACATTTAACAGTGTGTATTGTAACCTTTAATAGGGTTGGCCTCTTACAGGGCATCACTTTAGAAGAGTGAAAAAGAGTAGCATGTTACTGGTGGTTTTTCCCAAATTTGGTTTCCATGTAGATCAAAAATGTCAAGTGTGTTGATGAATCTGTTATGTTTCATGTTTATGTTTCTGCAAGTTGATTTGGTAGTAACCTACAAGTTTTAAGTGATTGCATAATCTTATGGATGCATGCATGAAGATAAATGTTTTATGGGTTCACTAAGTTGTGAAAATTTTTATTTATACATCTAGACCTTGGATAACTAGTTCACCCCTCATCCAGTTATTCTAAAAGTATTCCAACGAATTGGGACTATAACCCAAATCTCTCAAACTCACACCTTCTCTTTTGAGCCTGAAGTGGCTACAAAATTTTCTCAAACTCCTTCACAAAATCTATGGAACCTCTAATGATAGATGTCTAATCCCCCCTTTAAAAGTATGATATAGGCATGAGAGAACACAAGGCAAATAGATGCTCATTCATCTGCTTGTGTCTATTGCATTCCATTATGACAATTTTTGTATGTTTTGGGCCATTTTCTCTTCCTTCATTTGGAATTAAAAAAGGTGTTATAAAAACCTCCATCTTGATCTAAGAAAGACTCAATAAAAGTTGGGATGATGATGATGAGTTTAAGGCCTTTAAAACCATTGTCTTTGCCCTTTCCTTGATTGACAATGTCCCACAAAAATGACTCCTTGTCTATTAGAATGCATACAATTTAGGATTTTCAATACTTGGCATCATTATGAATAATTTTGCTAAAGTGCCACTTGCCAATTTTGCAATTGCTTCCCCAATTTTTATCAAATACAGAGAATGTTTTTATAAAGTAACAATGTAATAATATCTTTGTATTTCATTTCAAATCAATTTTTGACATGTTTCCTCCCATCTGAAGGTTGTTGTAATCCTTATCTATAAAAAGATTTCCAAGATGTGGAGTGAAGGTCTGAGTCTTGTATAATTTTTAGTATTTATACTATTGCAACCAGTCCAAGTATTTGTGTCAATTGTATGTTGTTTCAAATTTACACTCTAAGAATACAATTAATATTGAATGATGGAATTAGTCATATTATGAGTTATATTCTATGTCTTATATCAGTAGTGTATGATGTTTAAGGAAGATTAATACAAAAAGAGAAGTTCTAAATATCAATGTCTCTAAATTTTGTATCTATTTTCATATGCTTATTATTTTGAGATTGAATGAATAAAGTTCTTTCAATTTAATGTAGCTAGGATAGGTTGTATATCATTTCATTATTTCTTTTAATTGAAGGAATTAAGTAAATTCTTCTATGAATTGATATGGTTTCTAAGCATGTGGTAAAGATATCATAATAATGGGGTTTAAGGTTAAGAGCTGACAAATTTAATTACAAGCCAATTAAATAGGTCAAGATTTTACTAGTATGACTTTGTATATCGATGGATAAGGAATTGGTCATAAAGTTGTGATGCAAATTGATATAGTCATGTGATTGCATAATACACATATAAGTCAAAATAAATTATCTATTTTTTGTAATAAAGAACTGAATTACTGGTCATTTCCTTGTTGTAATAGCTCTCATGGGGTCTATAGTTAGTTTCTCTAAGCCAAAGAGTTAATTACAATTTTCAAGAAGATTGTTGACTAATTTTTGCTATAAGGGATGAAAGTTGTGAAAGGATATTAGTGAAAAAGACAATTAATCCCTAGGTGTGCCTACCTTGGCCTTACAAAGCCGAAAGTGTAGACAGTTCTTGTGCTCTATCATGTTGGTCCAGATCTAGAATAAATTTTGTTGAATATGGGAACTAGCCAATCCTTAGGTATTTATTGATTTTTTGCATCCTGGTACTCTTTTAGAACATGTAATTTTGAAACACCAACAGCTAGAAAATTTTATAAGAAGACATCACAAACTTGAAAAAATTATTTTGTAATGTTAAATCAAGTGTTATGATAAGAAAAAGACTCAAAGATGACACATGATTACTTTGTGAATTTGAGCCCAAATTAGTAAAATATGCTTTAGATAACAAATATTGGATTCATGCAATTAATGAGGAAATTGACCAGATTGAGAAGAACAATACTTGGACTTTAGTGTTAAGATCTAAAGACAAAAATTTTATTGGAACAAAATGGGTTTTTAGAAACAAGCTCAATGAAAATGGTGAAGTAACAAGAAACAAGGCAAGACTCGTATTTAAAGGATATGATCAAGAAGGAGTTGGTTATGGATATAAATTTTCTCCTATGACAAGACTTGAAGGAGTTAGATGTCTTCTTGTCTATTCAACCTACAATAATTTCAAGGTATATTAAATAGATGTCAAATCTCCATTTTTTAATGGTATACTTGAGAAAGAAGTGTACATTGAACAACTTGAAGGATTTTTAGATCCAAACAAGAATAATATGATATGTAAACTGAACAAAGCCCTTTATGGACCTAATATTGCATTAGCAGTTGGGATAGTTGCTAGATTTTTAGCAAATCCTAAGGAGATTCAAATGATGGTAGTGAAAAGGATAATGAGATATCTGAAAGATACAAAATAGTATGAATTGTATTACAAGAGAAGTGATAGATTTGAATTGGAGGTATTCACTAACTTTGATTGGGTAGGAAATATTGATGACAGAACAAGAACTAGTGGACATGCATTCTTTCTAGGAGAGAGATTGGTGTTATTGACAAGAAAGAAACATAATTATATTTCCCAATGAATAGTTGAAGCCAAGTATGTGGCAACTGTTCAAACATTATGTGGATAAAAAAATTACTAAAAGGTATGAAAGAAGAAATCATAGATCTAGTAGTTATCTATTGCAATAACACAAGTGCTATTAACATTTCAAAGAATTTAGTGATGCACACTACGAAAAAACACATTGTTATCAAGTATCACTACTTGGGGGAACTAGTTCAAGACAAATAAGTGAAAATATGATATGTGCAGACCAAAGACCAAAATTTTGACATATTCACAAAAGCTTTACCTAAAGATGCTCATGAATATCTTAGAGGTAAATTAGGGGTGATTTCCCTAAATAAAGCTACTTAAGGAGAAATGGGTCATTGCATCAAATGTGCTAATTAGAATATCTTACACATTGATGCAACACAACTCTACTTTAGGAAATGCCCCAAGGTAGATAGTCAAGTACAATGTAACAAATTAGTCATAGCCATATGATAGAAATCAACTAGACATGAAAAATATACATAATTCAGATGTATGACGAGATTGAAGCTAAGAAAGCTAAGTGTCTTTGGCATTATTGTCAAAGAGGGAGAGATATATAGAGGGAGGAGAAATATACAAAATTAAAGAAGAGATATAAGAGAAATAGAGGGAGATATATAAAAAGATAGAGAATATAACTAGAGGGAGAATAAAAAAAAATGAAGAGATATACCTAGAGAAGAAGATAGATAAAGAGGGAGATCTATTATTTTAGAGGGAGAATACAATACAAATAGTAAAAATCTTTTGGATTATATGGTAACAAAGTTGGATATACTGTATTAAGATGTTGCAAATATTGAGATTTTGCCATCAATGCCAAAGAGGGAGATTATTGGAAACTTACAATTGGAACAATTTTTTGTTTGTCATTGATGTCAAATCTATTGATAAAACAAATTTCTACCTAATCTAAATGTCATATCTATTTGATTGATGAAGAGGGTTTGCTAAATTTCTCATAACAATAGCACCTAGAGGAAATGTTGAGCTTTGAAAAAAAAAACTACAATGGACATTTGATTAGATAGACTTTGATAAAGCAAAGTGATTGTTTACATCAAGAAAGTTAAGCTAAGTCGAGCAATAGAGTAAAAGGATAAGGAATGTTTGAGTGATGCTAGTGTCAACTAAGCCATAGTAAGTGCAAGTAAATCTAATGTTGATCAAGCATCAAACAAAGCAAAAAAGATAGTTGATGTTCAGCTAAAAATTTTATAGTGACTGAGTGCCAGAACTTAGTGATTGTTAAGTAATAGTGTTAAGAATGAATTTGTGCAAATTCTAATTCCTAGATGGTTGATCAGAGACACACAAGTGTGTGAGAGTGAATGCGAAAATAAAGGAGATTGCTTTCATAGATGCTGCCAATATTGATAAGTGAATTTGAGAAAATTGATTTCTTGAAGGATTTCCAAGTGAATCAAGAACAAAGATGAAAATGGGAAGCTTATTAGAAAATCAACACATGAACCAAATAGTGATCTAAACTTGCAAAGTGAGTTGTAATTATACAAATCAAAACCCTACTATTTTCTTTCTAATCATTGCAAATAATTTGTATTGAAATTATTTTAGTTGAGGTTGACCTAACAGTCATTTGAAGGACTTAATAGTCTATGCAAATCCTTTAACAAGGTTCCATTCTAAATGGAATGATCAAAGTACTCTAACAAGGCCACTCCCGATAGGGTAACTAAATCCTCTAACAAGGTCACATTCAATAGTGTGTGTTGTAAACTTTTAATAGGGTTGGCTCCTAATAGAGCTCACTTCAAAAGAGTGAAAAAGTGGTGACATATTGTTGGTGTTTTTTCCCAAATTGGGTTTGTTGGGACTCAAAATTGAAGCTTGAATTTTGAGTACCAATGAAAACCTAAGCCCTATAAAAGCTTTTGATGCACGTGTACCCAATTATATTTTTGAGCCCCATAAGGTGTTTAATGCTTATAGCACCTTGCATTCAATATATCTATGTGTCCCATGAAGATAAATTGCCATTCTGAGCCATTTTGTGAAGTCCTATTGAGCAATTGTGAAATTTGCATTTTCACCAAAGTGTCAAACAACAATAGGAGGCTATGTTTGAAATTGAATATCTTGCACCTAGTAATTTTTAATGAATCAGTACTTTGGGAGTGTTTAGTGTCCATACTAGAGAGCCTATGTTTCACATTTTGAGTCATTTTGAGTCTATTTGACTAGGTTTTGAATCCCTCAAAGTTGGTCTTTAATGTTGTCATGCTGATGCAATTAGTTCTAAATTCTAGGAAGCCCTATTTGAAGGAAGCCCTATTTGACTTGCCTTAACTTTGACCCAGTTGACTAAAATGCTAAAATTCCTTTTGAGTTACATTGTAAATGTTAGAGATTTTCTATGTTTCAAGTTTGAGCTTATGATGAATCCGTTTGATTAGTTTTCAAATGTGATTCCAAATATAATTTCTAGCTTTTTACTGATGTCAAGAAGTGCAAATTTGTTAGTACCCTTTTTTGTGACATCATATCTCAAAATCTATGATAGATGAGATTGAATGGATTGTATCACTATATTCTACTCTAAAAATACATTAAGTATTTCAATTTTTAAATCTTGATGAATCCATCTGCACACTTTTCTAGGTCAATTCCATTTGCAAAAAGTGATTTTCTATCAGTGTTTCTAGTCTGAAAATTTTGAGTAGCTCACTTTGACCACTTGCCATTTTTTCCTAGTTATTTGTCATGAACCATAATTGTAGATTCATATTGTCCTCATGAAAGTGAACTCATGCCCTAGTTCTTGTCTCCCCAAGTGTTAGTTTACCCAGTTTTTGAAGCCAATTCCAAACATGATTTGTTGTTTTCTGACATGTTTATGTGCAGGTGATTTTAAGTAAGCAACTTTGGTGGTCAATATCTTTTGACCCTGATGTCATCATGAGATGAGATTTGATGAGGTGAAATTGTGTGGGACAAAGATTTGGTGTTGTTGATTTTAGAGCCTAGTTATTTGTTTGAGTCAGTTTTTAAAGCCAGCTGACAGGCCCTTTTAGCATAAAGTTGTTTGCAAATAAGTTGTAAAAATGAGTTTTACTATTGTTTTAGTGATGGATTTTGATTCAAATCAGTGCCTGATAATCAATGGATCAGTTCGGTAGTTCAGGTGTTCAAAAATGAATTTTTTTTTAGCTGAACCCACTTTGGACCCCAACTAATTCTACCATATTAATAAGGCATTGGCTTACAAATGATGACTTCCTAATACACTTTGGATCCATACTTCTCACAAAATTTTACCCTGTGAGGTTGTCCAGTGCATTTTTGGAATGAAGTGTAAAGTTTTTCATATTGAAGTTGAAGAAAATGGTCAAGTAATGTTCAGGATAACTCACATGAAGACAAGTTTTTATGTGGAAAATTTGACAGAGGAATATATAATGTTGATAGAAAGTCAAATTATGATATTCTTATCATGATTTATTTGAGTTAATTGGGTCAAATAACCCACCTCATTGACATCACTAATGATAGAGCAATGCATGGTTCACCTTGTTCTATAGCATACTCTTTATTAACTGAATCCAACACCTCTATTTTAGACTTTTATATTTTAATGTCTATTTATTAGCAAAATGTCTGGACAAGTTCTAGATTCCTTGGGCAATATTATATCTTCTTTGACAACATTGTATTTACTCTATGACCAATTTAATGGAAGTCTTCTAGCCTAATTTTCAAGTCACACTGCATATGGTTTTCTCTTCGAGGACTTGCAAATAGGGGACTAATAGGAGGCAACCACAGTCCACATCTTGAGGAGTATCCATGTACAAAGAAGGAGATATCGGTTTTAAGTAGAAGGGAGAGACTGCTCACAAAGAACTCTTGTTATAAATATCAAATTTTTGACCTTTCCATAGCCAAAAATGATTGTAATAGCCAAAATTGATTGTAATATTCAACATAGTTGGAAAACATGATCAAACGATCACCCCACTAGCTATTCTGCTATTTATAAAATTAAAGATAGAAACTTATAGAAACTTACTGACTAGTATTATCTCTTTTTCCTAAAATTGCAGATATTTATTCCTCTGGGTCCATTTGATATAGCTTCACATAGGCTTGCAATTGTAGAAGTGTGATGTAGGTGATTCAGGCCAAGAGTTCAGTCTGCTTCAACGTGTTTTTACAATTGACCAATTTCTTCATTGGAGGAGATGTTACAAAAAAATGGTTCAATCACTAAATTTGTAGTTAGGTGTTTAGAAATAGGCAATTTCATTAATCTACTTCGATTAAGGATTTGGTGAGGGTTTAGAGTTTTCTTAGCCATGGGATACAATGATGATCATTATCGTGATGAAGATGGGGAACCAATTATGGATCTAGACATACAATCAAATAGAGAATTCACTCTAGAGCTAGTAGATGAGGAGGATTGGAAACAAGAGAAATCCCCATCTCTTGCCTTTGATTCTGGAGAAGATGATAGTCCCGAACCTCAACCAAGAAAAAGGCTTATAAAGAAGAGTGTGCAAGAAAGCTCTGATGATGTAGAGAAATCACGGAAGAGGAAAAGGAAAGATGGAGTAAGTAGTAACTCTAATAAAAAAAAAAGGGGTTGTGAATGAAGGAAGCTATAGGCAATCTAAGGAGAAGCCACAACCAAAGTAGCAGGGGCATGACATGAAGAAAAGGGACTTTAGTTCAATGGTCATGGAATACTTGAGAATGAGTGGTACATATTAGGGTTTAACATCATTAGATCACATGGGGAAGATTGATGATGTGGATCAAGAAGCTATTGTTTCTTGGGTGTTGTAGTGCTAGCATGATTGTGGTGGATTTAGTGGAAATATTGGGCACAACCTTCATATTTCACATACCTTGAGTGTTGTTCAAATGTTGGCCCCACTTGACAAGTTAGATGTTAATAACATAGAGAAGATAGCAACTTATATTAGGAGATTATAATAGGGGGTGGATCCTTTGCAGGTGATGAATGGGAAAAAATTGACACTTAATTTTATTACTGTGCAGTTTGTTGCTTGTCAATTTTGCATTGACTAGAGAAGATTGATGTTGGGAAGGCCATCCACTATGTTGCTAGTTCTAAAAATTTTGATGGTGTATTTGGGTGTACTCCTGGTGCAGAATCACATGTAGGTCAAATTTTTGACTATGTCGATACACTTGCAATAACATGTGCCCTAAGTCATGTTAATAGTGATCTTCTTGGATGGCAGCTATGTGAATAGGAAGTAAAAATTGGAGGTCTTAATGGGAGACCTAAGAAACTTGTAGATGTCTGTTACTCTTGGTGGGATTTATCAAGCTTGATCATGATTGATCGAGTATATTAAATAGACAAGGAGAAACTCAAGAACTTCATTCTAGATGTGTAGCACTAGAGGAATAGGGGCAAAAAATAATGTTAATAAATTTATCCCACATTGGGCAGATAAGGTAGCTTTTAGAATTCAAATACAATTCAACTCAACATGCTTGAGGACCCTATCTTTTGAAAGAAGCTGCTCACACATGGGTCCTAGTTGGCCAGAGGAAAAAGACAATAAATTTTGAAAGTCACTAGGAAAGCTGAATTCAGGAAGGTGCCATGTCACTACCAAAAGATGATGAGGTTTTCCAGCATATGACATGGTGACTTGTTAGAAAACCTTAAAATCTGGTAGGAGTTGTGGGGCCCATGCAATATAGTTGGCAATTTAAAAATTGACAAGTGGCAGAATGTGATGATAGATTAATGAACCAAGTAGTGATGTGGCAAGCAGACCTCACAATGCACATGATCTTGACATGTGGCACATTCGAGAGTTGTCACTATGTCGCAAAGACAAAGATGCACAATGATTAACATGGTGACATAGAGACCAACCTAGGTGATGATGACGTGGTGCATCATGGGTGAATATGTGGCACAGGCTAGCCTATAAGGGGCTACCATGTGGCTACCTAGTTGGTGCCTAGTGGGCCCAATGAGGAATAGAAGTTTTTAAATCAAATATTAAATTTTAATATTTTATTTATAGAAAAATGTGCACTCATCCATGAACAATAATGAAAATTATTAAAATGTTTCTCTATAGTTGTTACTGTAGAAATTTTAAAATGTTTCAAATATTTTGCATTGTAATGCAAAACTACAATTGGAAGCCTGAACTTTAAATGGCCATAATTGGGGGAGTTTTTCACCGAAATGAGCATGCCAATATAACATCATAACTAGGAAGAGATGAGCTATCCATTTCTGAGGTTTGTTTTTGCACAGGTTCTCACTAGTTCAATCTATATGTGGATTTGTAATTTCTAGGGCATTCTCATTAGAATGGGCAGATTTCACCGTTGAGCATCAAAATTGGTTTGGAGGCAGATATAAAAACTTGTTGAAGCTTGATTATGGAGAAAATTGATTCTAAATGGTTTTCTTGGGTTCTTAAGGTCATTTAACTAATTTTTTTGCCTTTGCCTTTAGTTTCAAATCTAGCATCAAAATCAGTTGTTCTTTCCATTCAATATTTGAATCACTTTATGCTTTTGGGAGGCAAAATGGTTAAGGATTTGATATCTAGTTATAGAGAGAGAGAGATTAGAGAGATTCTTTTCACTGCTAGGAGAGAGAATTTCAAGTGGACACATGTCATCTTTAGAAAAATCTGGGAATTCACTTCCTCTTATATCATTCTCTTTCTTTCTCATTGTAAAGGTTCCAATTTTTAGGAAGAACAAAAAATTTCATTATTGTGATACCTTTAGGGATTCCAATTTTTAGGAAGAACAAAAATTTTCATTGTTGTGATACCATTAGGGGTTCCAATTTTTCACTATGAGACCATTGGTTCCAGTATTTTGATATGCTCTCATTGCCGTGACACCACATTCTTTAGCATAATTCTCTTGTATGAACAACAATAGTGAGGATAACATAGAAAGTTTAGATCTATTAGGTGTTTCTATATTTTCTAATTTCATGCATTTGAATGTATTATTTCAAAGAAATGAATACGAATGAGCTAGAATTTCTTTAGTTTCATTCTAATTCTTGTCTTCTATCTCAGTAATCTATAGTCTTATGTGGTCTAGGAACAAAGAACTAAGACCCATTTGCATCCCTTAAGGTTGTATGTCTAATATGTTTTTCTGTTGGAACAACGGGCCAAGAAAATGCTTGATGTGTTTGATAGGGTTGTTGGTTATGTAAGAAGGATATTTCATGAGAATGAGGTATTAATGAACATCGATGTTTGATTCACAAAGTGATAGGATAGATCTGATGTCTTGGTGTATGAAATATGTCCTTGATATCACAGATGTATGCATTTGATTCATGGAATTTCCCAATAGATAAGGCACTAATCAGTTACAAGATCACTTGTTTATATTGCTAAATACTTGGGGTTATGCTAATACTCAACATCATTAATCAAATGTTTTCCCCCTTTCATATTGAAGAGCTGAAAAGGATGCCCTCACTCAGCTTGTAAATTTCATAGATTTGCATTTAGCTATTGTAGATATATGTTATTGCATAAGTCATTAGGAGAAATAAGGGTTAAATCTGCCTAATAGGTTCAAGAGTATGTTTTTGCATTGGTACCATGTTGATTGAATTTGAGGTCCACTCGCCTAGGATTTTTAGAGCCTAAAGTAGAAGAAGGGTCAAGCCTTATTGTTGGCTCAGTGTCTAAAATGACATGTTGAAGATGGGAGTTAGCTGCCCCTAGATGTGTCTTGTTCTCATCGGGGTAATTTGAAATCCATAACATTTCAAAACACCAACTAGGTTTCCACATAAAATCTTAGTGTCAAACTTGTGTTGAATGATTTATATGTCTTACATTTGATAAAATTTATATTCAACAAAGTATGTTTTGTTTGAGCTAGTAATTTCATCAGTAAATTAGATACCAAGCAACAACAGGGTAAGCATAATAGTGAGTAATTTATGTTTAATTGTTCAAATGGTACTTATGGACCTTGAGTAACTGATTCACACCCCCCTGCCCCCCAAGTTATTGTAAACATTTCTAACACCCATATGAGTTTATCATTGCCTCCCTTAAAGAAATTCACTATGGATATAAGAATTGACTAAAGAATAATTTTTTCTTCTAAGGGAATGTCTTCAACATCAAGATTCCTCTACTTCTAATGCAATCCATCTTCTCCAAAAATTGCATAGTCCTTCACCTTTATTCCTCATGTCTCTACCAAATAAGATTTGGATTTCACAAGGGAAGGATAATGAACAATAGGCTTATAGACACCCCAAGATTCTTCCCAAAAAAAGCCTCATTTTTGTCCCCTAGATACCATGAGAGCTTATTGTCATGTCCCCTTTTCAAATAATTAAAAAAGAAAATCTTTGCTAAGGCAGGCAAGCCCAAGAAAGTGAAGTTTCGGAAAAAGGGGGTTAATCTTTGGAAACCGTTGGACCAATAAATGAAAATTATTATTAAAATAAGTTTCATTAACCTCTCTTGGACGTGAGTTATAGTTATGCCCTCTTTTAAGGGGTATGGAGGTATTTTGGGCTCATTCCAGAACTTGATTTTTGCTCATTCTTTGGTATTCTTCAGAGGCTGCCAAACCTGTGGAGAAGGAGACCCAAGAACGGGAGTTTGCAGGTTTCCAGGGAAACCCAAGAATGGGAGTTTGCAGGTTTTCAGGAAGGCTAAGGATGGGAGTTTGAAGCCATTCCATGTGCATGCTCATACAAAGTTTGCCTTTGTGCTGAATAGTGTAGATTTGTGGGTTTTTGGGTGTGGTTTTTTGCATGAGTTTGGTGTTTTCAGTTGAGCATTTCATATCAGTTTTGGTTGCTGCTGTATATCAGACTTTAAAATGTTAAAATAGAGCTGAATATATGTATTGGGACATGATTAAACTTCTAAGATAGTTTATTAGTGTTTTTGTGGTGTTTCCGAGCATTTTTGTGTTAATTTCGAGAGCCCGATGAGCATAGTTTTTGTCCTACATTTGTGAGCTATTTTGTAAAGGCTATATAGATCTGGAAATGAAATTTTATAGGCTGTTATGCTGCTCAAATTTCTATAAAAATTTCTACTTTCAGATTTATTAATAACAGGTGAAGCTGTGAAGCTTTTTGGCACTATTTTCGACATACCCGATTTGGGGTTTCTTAAGAAATTTGGTGGATCTTTGTGATATCAGTTGTTTGATCTTAAAGATATGATTAAAGGTTGGAAATATCATACAAAATCAGAAAAGGGGCATTTCAGTGGTATCAAAGCCATGATCTTGCCAGCCTGAGGGTTTGTAGAAGTTGCAGGTCAGTTTTGACAACTACCCAGATCTTGCATGTCAGTTTTGACAACTACCCAGATTTTGCATGTCATAATTTATGGTTGCATGTTTCTTCTAATCAGATGCATGTTAAAATTTATGGTTACATTCTACTTCTAATAATTTTCATGTTATTTCTTGGTGAATTTGGTGGTTGTAGAAGTTTGCATTTCAGTTTTGACAAGTACCTAGATCTTGCATGTCAGTTTTGACAACTACCCAGATCTTGCATGTCATAATTTGGTGGTTGCATGTTGCTTCTAATCAGTTGCATGTACAAATATATGGTTTCATGCTACTTCTAATAATTTGCATGTTAGTTCTTGGTGAATTTGGTGGTTGTAGAAGTTTGCATGTCAGTTTTGACAACTACCCAGATCTTGCATGTCATAATTTGGTGGTTGCATGTTGCTTCTAATCAGTTGCATGTCCAAATCTATGGTTGCATGCTACTTCTAATCATTTTCATGTTAGTTCTTGGTGCTTGAAGAAGTTATATCCTATTGGGGTTACACTCTACTTTATCCAGAATGGACAAGTATAGTACAGAGTCTCAGAGGGAACGATCTTGGACAATTGATAGCCAGAGTCAAAATAGTAGAAAGGATGGTTATTTAGACATTCGAGATAAACTTATGAAAATAAGCCATGACATGTCTAAACAGTTGGTTGAGCACCACCGTATAAATGACATGTTATCTGACCCAGCTAAGGTGGATAAGTTGACTGGATTTCTATTTGGTAGATTTTCTCACAGGATAGATGACACAATTCCCAAGAACTTGCATGAGGAGTTTGAGAAACTAGCTGATAGCCAGGTAGAGGTCTCAGATTCTACTCTGCCACAGGAGGTGGTGGGAAAGGATATCACACAGATTGATAGTAATAGTCAACTTGATACTCAAATTGAGACAATTGCTTACAGGTCGTCAAAGGGTGATGCCACAAGTATTCAAGATGGTATAGTTACAACAGGCAGTGACTACAGTGTAGTGGGTTCAGATGATGATTATGAGGATGTTGTTGTGCAGGATGGTGAGATACCTGGTAGAGATGAGCAGACATTGAGCATTCATGACTTTGCTAAGAAAGAGTACCAGGCATAGTTAGATGCTTCATCACATGAAGTTGAGGTTGGTAGTACTTCACATGATTTGTCCAACCAGCTGAAGGTGAACCAAGATAGTATTGTGACTTCATTATCTCATCATGACAAGTATGTGGAGTTAGTTGGTATTGGTCATATTACTTAGGTGAGGAGTTTGCTTGAGTTACCAGTTGATTCTAGTTTACAGATATGGACTTGAGATTGTTATATTGGCATTTGGGATTCAGTTGACTGGAGATCTTTAACACTTTTTGGTAGCAGTGTTTGTTTGGGTGCTATCATGTATTTGATTAGCAGATTACATGGTGTTGTCTTTTCTTGTGCCAGTATCTTGTTTGATGTTGGTATTAGTTTTTATACACCAATGTTGGGCTTTGTTCATATATCCAGTCGACCATACTTGCTGGAATGTGTTGATGATATTTCATATTTGGCAGTGTGTATAGATGAGTCCCAGGATCATATTGGCACTGATGACATCCAGGAGGATGCAGTGGGCAGTTTTGAAGACTTAGTTTCTTTGGGTACAGAGGAGTTGGACAGAAATGCTAATGTTTTTGATACTCTGTATGTTGATATGAGCTTTAGATTTGATTCATAGGATATGGATGGTAATACTCTAGAGACTAGTAACTTTGAGGACACTCCTTCAGACAGTGCATCAGAGGAGGTTTGTAGGAGATAGTCAAGCTAGTGCCATCATGTGTCTAATCAGTTGAGAGTTAGTGACCAAGGCATTGCTATCACTTGCCAACATTTCGATGCTGCTCGTCAGTTGTTAGCAGTTTATGGATGGGGTTCTCCTACTAGTGATGAGCAGGGAGGAAGTTATCTTTCCTTGACAGAGATCCACTCTTTATGGGAGGCTATTCGGATTTTGAGACAAAATTATATGCAGTTGGTAGCCGACAGAGATTATCTTATGGAGTGGGGCAGTACAGCATATGATGCATTGTTGGCCAAGGAAGATGAGCTGAGTGAGCTTACTGAGTAGCTTGAGGTGACTTATGAGATTCTTGAGAGTACACAGTTGGCTCTCAAGGAGTCATAGTTTCATTTGGCTAAGGTGACCATGGAGTTAGAGTGACTACAGTCTTTACCTAATTCTATACAGTCACAAGCTGTGGTGTTTGGTGATCCGAGGATGTCCATGGCCGAGATTGTTAGAGACAGTGGAGATGGGGATGCATCCATCCTTGATACTAACATTGGCATATCAGGTTCATTCCCACTAGAGTCAGGTTCAATTGAGTTGGGTGCTGTAGCATATTTTTGTGGTGTGCCTGACATGGTGGTGACCTCTAGTACTAATGGCACGAAGACTAGAGATGTTGTATCAAAGACCATGTTGTATCCTACTAGTAATACTACTCCCTTCGCAATGTCTTCAGAGGTAGTAGTCAGTTCCAACTTGGTTAATGATCGATTGTAGTTAGTTACATCTGGATTGCAGTGTAAGCCACTGACTGAGATTGGTGCATTCTATCAGCATTACACTATGAGGTATGCTCATCTATCTACCTTTGATGACCATGTTGATGAGATGATGATACAGAGATGTACTTTGGTTCCTAGTTCTTATCATCAATTATGGGATAGTTTGATGCCTCGGGATGAGAGTTGTGATGGGCATGACATGGTGATAAGTCCTGCAATTGACAGGTTGATAATACATGACTTAGAGCAGGAGTTTTGGAGTGATGCTTTAGCAGGTGTTGTTATTGATTCTACTCCTTTGGCTATGACATCTCTTGACTTAGCTGGTGATCAGTCACAGTGGGTTGTATCACTTCTTCATGGTGAGCTGTTGACTGAGGTTGGTTTTTTTTATCAACATTATATTGCAGGGTATGTACATCAGTTAGCATTTGATCCTTGTGCTGAGGAGTTGATGGCAGAAAAATTTGGTTTGGATTCCATTTCTTACTCTTTATCTTGTAATGTCTTTTCACCATCAGCAATGTATGGGAGTTATGGTTATGAGATAGTGGCCGATGATTTGTAGAGTTGTGTTGACTGCAGGAGTTGTACAGTGTGTGGATTCTCCATACTTGGTATAGTTTCATTCGAGAGGGTTCACCATTGTTGCAGAGTTGGATTGTACATTCCATATAGGCCAGTGGGATGCGTTGATGGTATTTACTGTGTTGGTAGTTTGATTTGTCCACTTTACTTGGGTTCTGATGTTCTAAGAGTTTCTGCCTCATGGGTTTTTGATTGTGGTAGTGGTGATTTTAGAGTTTGGTTGAGCTATAATTGTCAATTTGATTATGGATTCCTCTTGGTCATATTGCAGAGGATATTGCAGGAGCCTGTGTTAATTGGTAGTAGTATAGTTCATGACTACATTTGGGATCTAGGTGGATTGATTGGTTTATTGTTCAACCATTGCTTGAGGACAAGCAATGATTGGGAGGGGAGAACTTTTCATGTCCCCTTTTCAAATAATTAAAAAAAAAAATCTTTGCTAAGGCAGGCAGGCCCAAGAAAGTGAAGTTTCGGAAAAAGGGGGTTAATCTTTGGAAACCGTTGGACTAATAAATGAAAATTATTATTAAAATAAGTTTCATTAACCTCTCTTGGATGTGAGTTACATTTATGCCCTCTTTTAAGGGGTTTGGAGGCATTTTGGGCTCATTCCAGAACTTGATTTTTGCTCATTCTTTGGTATTCTTCAGAGGCTGCCAAACCTGTAGAGAAGGAGACCCAAGAACGGGAGTTTGCAGGTTTTTAGGGAGACCCAAGAACGGGAGTTTGTAGGTTTCCAGGAAGGCTAAGGATGGGAGTTTGAAGCCATTCCATGTGCATGCTCATACAGAGTTTGCCTTTGTGCTAAACAGTGTAGATTTGTGGGTTTTTGGGTGTGGTTTTTTGCATGAGTTTGGTGTTTTCAGTTGAGCATTTCATATCAGTTTTGGTTGCTGCTTTATATCAGACTTTTAAATGTTAAAATAGAGCTGAATATATGTATTGGGACATGATTAAACTTCTGAGATAGTTTATTAGTGTTTTTGTGGTGTTTCTGGGCATTTTTGTGTTAATTTCGGGAGCCCGATGAGCATAGTTTTTGTCCTACATTTGTGAGCTATTTTGTAAAGGCTATATAGATCTAGAAATGAAATTTTATAGGCTGTTATGCTGCTCAAATTTCTATAAAAATGTCTACTTTCAGATTTATTAATAACAGGTGAAGCTGTGAAGCTTTTTGGCACTATTTTCGACATACCCGATTTGGGGTTTCTTAAGAAATTTGGTGGATCTTTGTGATATCAGTTGTTTGATCTTAAAGATCTGATTAAAGGTTGGAAATATCATACAAAATCAGAAAAGGGGCATTTCACTTATTCTGAATAATATTTCTACATTTCAAGAGAAATTTCCAAAATCTTGAGCCTTTGATAGGGTTGACCTCCCTAAAGATATTGACTAGATTAGGGGATGAAAGTTATTTGTGGGAAAGAATCCTAACCAATTTGAGGTTAGGGAACCTAAACTTCCTCCATGATAACCTTTCTCTTAAGGCCATTCCATGATGTTTGATATTTTGAAACCATCTCCACCTAGACTTTTAGATCTACAAATTTTGTCAAGAAAGAAGGGAAACTTATGTCTATCTATATTACCATGCTAGAAAAATATTGTCTATCTATATTAACATGCTAGAAAAATATTTTAAGTAGACCTTTATTTTATAATAATTTGCTAAATTTGGGAGATCTAAACATGAAAGTTAGTAAATATGTTGTGCTAAAAAAAAAGCAAAAACTATAGTCTTCCTAATGTATATGTGAAATGCAAGCCTCACATCCTTACACACACTTCAACATAGTCATTAGCTAAAAGGTCATGCTAGAACAGATATGAGATTATTCATCTGAATAATCCAATGGTTCAACCTATTGCCTTCTAACTAGATGGATTTTGCCTTTGCTCTTAGAATGAGAAGTAGGAAACCAGACCTCTAAAACGAAGGATTTTAAGCTATATGAGATATGCAAGATTAATCTAAGAATAAGAAAGAACAATCAATCTAAATGGATGCATTATTAAACTATATGAGATTGATATGAAAGAATATTAAGATAAGAATGCAAGAGTAGATGAGTAGATATTCCAGCATAAGTTTGATGCAAATTCAAATCAACCTCCATAATGAGGAATCAAAGGCTTCTTATATAGAATCCCAGAATCGATCAACGGTCAAGATTAATTAGAAAGGGTGATCAAGATTGAAGGTGAGACTCAGTCATAATGGAAAATTCCTTATGAAAAGGAAGTTAACTAATTGCTTTTGAGTGGAAAAAGGAGATAACTGATTTAATTTTGAGTTGAAAAAAGAATTAATTGATTGAATTCTTTTTTTTAAATTTTAGTTCTCCCAAAGTTTCCATTTTTAAACTAAAGAGAAGATTTGGAGAGAATATTTAATTTAATAAAATAGAATATGACCTCATAAATGGATAAAATTTAATTAATTAAATAATTAAATTCAATAATTAAAAAGAGGAGATGTCTTATTAAATCAAATACATTTAATTCCTTTGTTCATTAGCAAAAGAGGTGATTTTAATTTAATAAAGTATGAACACTTATAATTAAATTAAATTAAATCAATAGGTTTATTATAGCTAATTTGAGTCGATACTTAGGAATTAAGTAAATAGTGTGATTAATGTAGTTTAGTGTTTTCTACATTTGACACCCAGGTCAAGTAGCAATTCTTAGAATCAAAATTTCCTAGTAAAATAGGACTTAGGAAGAATTGAATAGATCAGAATTGGTTAATATGGCAATGTGCCAATTTTGGGGTATTCCATTTTGCCCTTGTTTGAATGAATGTGCGAACAACATGTTTGAATCAAAGCAATTAGAAGTATGAAGCATAGATCAAGAAATAAGATTGGTTTTGAAATTGACGACACAAAGACCAATTGATAAGCTTATAAAGATTATCTCCAGAATAAAGCTTACCCTTAAGAGATCCAGATAGAACACCTAGATACTGAAATTGATAAATTTTTAAAGGTTATCTCCAGCATGAAGCTTAATCTCCCAGAGTCTAGATAGAACTCTTGCATATTGATCCATAAAAGATAACAAGATCCAATCATGAGTCATAGAATCATCCCTAGAACAAGGTTTGATCCTCAAAAGTTGGGGTTTAGACTATCCCAATACCTATCCATTGAGCCATAATAAGGAATACTATAAGATGTGATCAACTGATGAAAAGATGAGATAGATGCCATAGATTTCAGATAGAGAGGAACAAGATGCCCCAAGTGATAATGATATAAGATTTAGATTGAGCTGAAGCTAGTTGTGAAAGATTCAATGATGCAATCATCCTGCCCCCTTGGGAGAAAAATCAAAATATGACACATCATAAATATGATGTAGAGCAGTATATTAAGATATACAAAAGAAATATGAGATTCTAAAGAATAGAGAAGAGATCAAAAAGATCAGAAGAAAATTTGAAGTCAATCTAAAGTGATTTCAAGCTCCCAAAGACCAAGTTTGACTAAAGTTGACTTGAGTTGACTTTTTCTAGAAATTTTGAAAATTTTGAAGAAAATGTGATTTGAAAAGATTCCAAGACTCACAAAGTATCAAAAAAATTTGTACAAGCATTCAATCATGTTGGTCCCAAAATTTTAAAATGTGATTTTGAGTTGCTTAAGTGTTTCAAATTTCAAATTCAATTCCAAAAATGGATTCAGAGTGGTCAAATTAGCTAGGAGGGTGATTAATCAATCATTTGTGCAATCATGAAGAAACATGATACTTTGAAGAAGCCAACAATTCCTTATCATGAAGGATGTAAGTAGATCTACAATTGAATCATGTGCTTATGTAATACAATTCATTACTAGATGCAACCTTAAACTAGAAGCAACCCTAGGTATAGTTACCAAGCTTTGACAATTATCATCATTGAGCATCTAGTGAAACCCCAGACATCATACAATCTCCATTGAAATTGAAATCATAGGAATATGAATAGGACATCTATTCTAGTTTTGTTAGGATTACATGTAAGCATTTGAGGGACAAGAAGCTAGAATGACCAGAACATTTGTCCCTTTTAATGTAGCAAGTTAACATAAGCATCAAAGCGTAAATGATATGATGACTAGAATGTTTCTTGCATGTAGACACACCAAAAACATGAGAGATACTTCTTATGCTAAGTAATCAATAAGTATTATGTCCACAACAACCCTTACATTAGTAACCTGAGATAGAAGCATGTCATGCTAGGTATACTTGCACTGACCCATATGATCACTTAGCAGGACGAGTATCAATATTAACTATAGCATAAAGAGTTCACTCCAATAGAAAAGGATAAGAACCAACCTCAATGAAGAGTCTGTATAAAAGGAGTCAAGGTACACACAACCATCCAATATGAGATGGAGGCTCTTATAGTGGACACACTTTTTATAAGGATACTTTAGATCATTGGAACTAAACCACAAATAGAAAATAAAGTAAAGATCATGCACCTAGTCCTCACTTCTCTAGTTGAAAGAGACATCATTGGGTTTCTCAAAAAGACATGATAAAGTGAAAGCAAAGAAAACAAAGAAAAAGCTCATCATATCCCAAGAAAATTCATCATTTTTAGTTCAATTTTTTGTTTTACAAGATTGATGTCAAGTGTAAACATTTAGAACACATACGAGAGAAATCTCTTTAGTAGGGTGACAATAGTAGATAGACATAGTTAGAACAACTAGTGATTGAAGTAAAATAAGAATCTTCAATAAGAAGAACCTTGGTAGAAACTGAGTGATAGTAGACAAACACAATTAGGACAATTGGTGACTAACATGAGAGAGAGAGAGAGAGAGAGAGAGAGAGAGAGAGATCATCCATGAGAGAAATCTCTAAAGTGATACTAGTGACAATAGGTAGGGACAGTTAGAACAATTGGTGACTGTGGAGAGAGATCTTCCATGAGAGGAATCTTGAAAGTGACACTAGCAACAGTAGGAAAATGCAATTAGAACAATTGGTGACTATCAAGAGAGATCTTCCATGAGAGGAATCTTGAAAATGACACTAATGATAGTAGGTAGATGCAGTTAGAACAACTAGGGACTGACGTTTAAGAGATTGTCTATGAGAGGAATCTCAAAAGTGACACTGGCAATAGTAGGCAGATGCAATTAGAACAATTGGTGGCTAATGCTTAAGAGATCATTCATGAGAAGAATCTCAAAAAGTGAGACAAGCGATAGTAGGTAGACATAGTTAGAACAACTGGTGATTGACGTAAGAGAGATTCCTATGACATTGTGGGGTGTTGCCCCTAAGTTATGATGAGATTCATTCCATGGATACATCAGTGAAAGAAACAAACTAAAGTAGGAAAGCAATTATTCAATAGTCAGAAGATGCATTGAAAGATATAGCATTGGGAATAAGAGGTACTCATTCACCATATTTTCACCTTCCTGGCACAGATTCTTTTTTTTGCTACCATGATGCCTATTTTCCAGGTTTTCATCAATGGCACATTTTTTCTATTTTTCATTTTTTTTTGAATTTTTCATTTTTTTGAATTTTTTATTTTTTTAATTTTTTGATTTTTCTAATTTTTCAAATGTTTTTGGCACTACCCAAGGTGCCTATTGCTAGGTTTTCACCAAGATAGTAATTTTTTTTTAGGACTTTTTGCAATTTTTAGATTTTTTTAGGACATTTTCAAAATTTTAGAACTTTTTTTAGAGATTACTATCTCTCAAATAGGATCAAATTAGCTTTGACCCCAATATCTATTAAGAAGTGTGATTAGATAGGTGATTATGAAAGCCGATGAAGGAGAAGTAAATGGGTCATGCCAAGTGGAGTAGTGAATGTTACCCTCAAGGAAAGTCTCCATAAGATTACCCAAGCTAGGGAATATGATATAGCAATATAAGCTCATGGTGTAGTGAAGGATATCATGTAAGTAATATGAAAAAATGACGATGTCAAGAGATTGTTAAGAACTAAGTTTTCTTCATTCTTTCATTGATCAAGACCAAAGGGTTAACTAAATAGGATAGAAAAGTTTGTTATGGAGGTTATGAGTGAATAACTTTGGGAATGAGGACATCTAAAGGATAAGCAAGATCATGATAGGATGTCATGGATGGAAGAATTATGCAAGAGGCCTATTACCAGGTTTTCATCATGGTATTTATCTAAGATGCCATAAGAAGTAGTTTTCACCATAGGATGGATTTATTTTTCTTTTACTTTTGCTACCAAGGTGCCACAAGAAGTGGTTTTCACCATGGAACTTTTCCATTTTTTAAATTTTTTTAAAGAAAGAACTCAATCTTTCTCACATTAGAAAGCATGCCTATAAGAAAGATAAGTTATGATAAGCCAAGGCCATAGAAAAGTATGCTCAAAGATGGTGATAAGGTAATAGAAGGGAAATGATAGGATAATGAGAGGTAGATGAAGGATAAGGTTTTTGGTTTTAGAAGACTGAAATGAGAAAGGATAGCAAGTAGGTGTAAGGTTTAGAGGATTCATGAGTGTAGATGAGATATTAGGAAAGATCAACATTGACACACAACTTGAAGGGTGATGGAATGATGGGGAAATCATGGATGAAATAGATTGAGGATTAGATATATGAGGTAGCAGAGCCATTTTGGAGAAAGGTGGAGTGGAAGGTTTTGAAACCATTTTAGGAATATGTTGGGAAGAAGATGGAGTGGAAGCCTTTGGAAGCTCAAATGTCAAGTTTGATTTGTTTTTAATATTCAAGGCCTTCAAAAGAGACTTGCGAATTCATATAGCTTTTGATTTTTCATTAGATACTTTGAAATGCATTTCTTTAATAAGAGATTTAAAAACCCACACTTTCTTTCATTGAGCTCCTTGAATAGTGTACATTTGTGGTCTCTTTTGTGTATTTTCCTTCTTAACATTCACATGTCGATTAGAGGAGACATAGTGAACTTTTGAAGATGGATTAATGCACTTATGTTTGAGTTGATCATACAAATTTCTTTCAAAGGACTTGGGACTTGTGGATGAATGAGGCCAATATGACTATTTAGATGGAAAAGTGAGTGTGAAGAGTTCAAGTATGTGTATTTTTGTTGATTTTGGGGTAGGGTAGTAGGAATGCGTAATGAGCTAAGAGTGGAAGTAAGAGATAAAGGAACATAAGGTCCCAATATGGATGGAAGACTTGAAGGTTTTAGCTTAGATGGATAGGGACCAAGGATAGATCTAGAAAATGTGAATGGACCATGAGTATGGATATCAAAATCTTTAGAGTGAGCAACCAATGTATGCCTTAAGCCTCTTTGTGATCCTAGTTAAATTCACAAAGAGGATGGAGAAAATTAGAAGGGATTTCTTATGGTTAGGTGTTGAAGGGAAAAAAATATACCCACTAGTTGCCTGGGACAAATTCTACCTTCCTAAGAACTATGGAGGTCTTGGCATAAGGAAGCTTTCTCACCTTAATAAGGCTCTTTTGGAAAAGCAATTATGGCATATCCTTAATAGTATTGGGGAATGGAGAGAGACATTGGTCAACAAGTACATTAAGAGGCCTTCTATCTAGTTCTCCCTCTTTAGTGAGGATATTCCTAAAGGTTCTACTATTTGGAATGGTTTACTTAAAGGTAGGGACCTAGAAAAGGCCAAAGTTTCTTGGAAATTGGGAAATGGGGAGGATATCCAGTTTTGGTCTGATAATTGGCTTTTTCAGGGCCCCCTAATGAACAATCTGGTCTATGATGTTTGGGTGAACCATTGTATCCAAATTTTTGGGCTAAAAGTCAGAAATTATAGGAATGACCAAGGTTGGATAGATCTATCTATAATCTCTGAAGATTTAAGTCCAATCATGTTAGTGCTAAATTCAATGGTTCTCAGCAACGAGAGGGATGAAATGATCTGGGGGGACAACTCTAGTGGTAATTACTATGTTGCTTCTAGGTATATGGCTCTTTGGAGCTCTAAAGAGAGACCTCCTTGGTCGAAAGCTTGGATCCCAAGCCTCGCTCCAAAAATCAATATATTTTATTGGCTAGCATTATAGAACAAAATTCTCACTTAGGACAACCTATTAAAAAGAGGTCAAATTCTACCAAGCAGATGTAGTTTATGTAAGAACCAGCTGGAAATTGGCAATCACTTGTTCATTCATTGTACCTTCTCTAGGGAGGTCTAGGACTTCCTGACCCAAGATTTAAGGATTAGCTGGTGCATGCCAAATAATCTCCTAGATTTTTTTTGCTAATGGAAATCCTTATTCTATTCCCCTATTTTGCAGGATTTAGATACTTGGATCTTACCCCACTTCTGCTGGAGCATATGGAAGGAGAGAAATAATAGAATCTTCATAGATAGAGAGGAACCTGCCATTGTCCTTAGGAAAAAGATTAACAAAAATATAAAGGAAAACTACCTAGTAAGGAAGGGGGGAGATATCGAAATGGGTGGTAGGAAAATGGAGAAGGAAAAAGAAAGATTGTTAAAAAGACAGGAAGCCAACTGGCTTTCCCCCTAGAAGGATGGCATAAACCCAATTTTGACAAGGCCTCAAAGGGAAATCTTGGCTCCTCGAGATGTGGAGGCATTATTAGGAATGAATTCGGGGACAGAGTTGCAACCTTCTCTCTCCTTCTTGGATTCCAAACTAATCACTTTGCGAAAGCACGTGCGGCCTATCATGTGGTGAAACTGGCTTTTGAAGTTGGAGTTACCAATTTATGGCTTGAAGGGGACTCGAATAATATTATTAAAAGTTTAAATGGAAAATCTCATTATTCTTGGTCGATTGCAAATCTTATTAATGAGACATGTGAGACTCTTGCTAAATTTGAAAGAGTCCATGTCACTCATGTTTCTCGAGAAGCAAACCCAGTGGCAAATTGGTTTGCAAATAATGGTGTCCAATCTGACCAAAAAATGACCTGACAATCGAGAAAGAGTTTTTCGACGAATGTTAAGAATCTGATCTAGATGGATAAGATCCAAGGGAGTATGAAGGAGATCAAACTACTATTATGAATAGAAAAGGCTTATGGGGAAAGGGTACAACTTGTTGGTGTGATTTTTCATAGTATAGAAATTTTTTGATATTTGGGTGAAAAATTAGTTATGCCTTTTTTTTGTGGTGCCCTCATTTTCAAATTTTTTAAAAAGGTATTTTCTTCAAGAATTTTGGTGGGGCTTTTTATCCTAATGTTTTATTTACATCAAAATGCCTTTGGTAAACCTTTCATGTACCTTTAATTGCAATATTCTGTTTGAAAGGATGCCAAGTTGAAGTGTTTTTCAATCACCGTTGATCTATTAGAGATCAAGGGTCAGCGCATCCTCGCATTATAGAGTTGTAGTTCTTTAAGCAATGCGGTGAAGTGCATTTGTGACACGTAGCCCCTGATGTTTTATGAGATCCAGTACGTCACAAAAGCTCTTGTATGTCAAGTTTGTCAGTACTTTTGCACACGTTTTGTTTTTTCCCGCAATATCATTGGTGGATTCGTTGGCAGAGCTATGAGGATTACTTACCAAGCACCATCACTATTGATCCTGTCTTGATCAATGGTTGGCGCATCCTCGCATAATAAAGATGTAGGTTTTTAAGTAATGCGAGGAAGCGCATTTGTGACGCATGTCCGTGATGACGTCAAACACTTGCTTGCTCAGAAGAAGATACGGTATCCACTTGCATGAAATGTTGTCAGACAGTATGAGCTAATATGGCAGTTTCCTATTGGTCAGTATAGCTAGCTGGTTGTTAATACAAAATGGATTATTTCAATCGTCGATCTTGTCTTGATCGACGGTTGGTGCATCCTCGCATTATGAAGATGTAGGTTTTAAGTAATGTGGGGAAGCGCAATGGTGACATGTAGAATTTTTCTAAAAAGACTGTAAAGCTTGTTCTTTTTAAATTAGGACCGTGTGATCTGATAAAATCTATGGATGGGATTCAAATTTGAGTGCAAATTGCGGGCAATGGTTACTGAGAGTAAATGTGATCCAGACCTGGTGCGTGTAGTTTTAATTCATAAAAAGAACCCACGATTTCATCATTAATGAATCACCAAAGCATAGAAAGAAAAGGGCATTCAAGATTTCAGAGGTAAGGCATGGAATTTCTTGGTTAATACTCTAGTAAAATTGCAGAAGACATCATATAGTGCAGAAGTATGATTTCTGGCGGGTAAGTGCTCTGTGACTTTCTGAGTAAAATTTGAAGCATCTGCTGTTGTGAATTTTCCAAAGTTTCATTAAAAATGCCACCCCAAAAAGAGTTTACTGGACAAAAAGATTATCTAAAACGTTCAGTGCATGATGATTTTCTTGAAAAATTCCCCTTATCAGTGCATGACATAACTAAGGGAAGGGAACTCATTCCAAAAAACCCTAGATTAGTTGTGGAAGAAGGATTTTATGACAAAGCTAATTGGATAAGGGATGCCTAGGTTTCCATGGGAGGTTTGGAGTTGTTTAAGAAATGGTTTTCAGAGCGAAAACTGGACACTCCTATGAGCAATGTATGGGAATTTGACATTGGAAAATTAGTAGTCCCCAGTGTTTTCTTTGATAGTGATTTATTGATGGACCTGACAATATCAAGAAGAATCCAAATGAGTCCACATTTGATTTCAATGTGAGATTCCAAAAAGGTATGTACAAACTTTTTCAAGCTATGAGGTTAAATGAAGACGTCTGTCTCACAACCTATTTCAATGCTTTTGATAGCAAAATGGCTTATCAATTGAGGGATAAGGATCCTAAAACTTTAAGAGATGCCTATAAAGTTGCAGTAAATATAGAGAATAATAGGAAGGCATCTGGAAAACTAGGTAGGAGGGATGATCCTAAGATTTTTAATCCTAAGAACAACAATAAAAGGGAGGGTGACAAAACTCCTATAGGAAAAAAGCCCGAAGAACCTACTATAGGCCAGGTTTTAGAAATGCTCAAGAAGATGAATCCCACTAGTTTCAATAAGCCAAATGTTGGTGAAAGATTGCCTGTGAATAACAACAATTTCAATAGGCAGCCTAGGATGCAAAATTACCCTTACACCACTCAGTGGGAAGATGGTAAACCAGTTCCCAACTAGACCCAAAATGTGAAGGATAAGGGTACTCCAGACCCCCTGCAAAGGAACACTATAAATATGAATGATGATGTACCATGGTGCATTATATGCCAATCACCTCATTCTGCTGATTATTGTGTTGTTGCTCAATCATTTGCCCAAGCCCAAGGAGTGCAAGCTGAAGAAGAAACTGAAGAGAAAAGCCATGATGATATAAGCTGCAATATGGTGAGTATGTGTGATAATTTGATAGATTCTGATTCAGAAGAGCCTAAAAATGATATTACTAGCCAGAGAATTGCTTACTAGCTACATCATCAGCAAGTGCTTTCAGATGATGAAGGGTATGATACAGATAAGGTATGCAGTACATTTTCTGATGTAGGTCGCACAAGTTTAAGAATGCCCTCCAAGGAGGAAATTGATAGAATTACAGCAGAAATGATTTCACAAGTCCACAGTAATTATAATTTGAGAAATAGAGCAATAAATAATGATGTAGGAAGGCCATCTAGTGTATTTATCAAAGACATCACTCATAAGATGAATGATCAAAACAAGAAAGTCAATGTAGATGTGCCTAAGATCAAGGAGAAAAAGGGTAAGAAATGAGAACCAAAGAAGAAGGTTCAATTTCAGATAAGTGAAGCAACAAAACTAGTTGTACAACCAAAGAAATCAGAACCTGATGTTATCAAGCAAAATGCGTTGCCTACTGCTCAAAAGATTTTGACTCCAGGTACTATTGTGAAACCTACTATGGTTGAACCTATTGATATGATATCCATGTTATCTCAAATTACTGTAAAAGTGCCCTTGTCTAAACTTTTTAGAATTGAAGATCATAAGAATAAATCTTTGTCATGGTTGGGTGGAATAGCAAACAATAATATTATTGTAGATCAAACTATGTCCCAATAGAACCCCTTAGTAATAGAGGATAGTGGTATCATATCCCAGATTCCTCAAATGTTTCTAGATGATTCCTCAATGGAATTCATAGAGATATTGATCATTTTTTCCTCAGTCTAATCATAAAGGGGAAGACCTTAAAAAATTGCATGATAGACTCAGGAGCTTCCAACACTATAATGCCTTTCAAAGTAATGGAAGCCCTAGGATTGAAGGTGGATACCAAGCAGGGCAGATGTAGAGCGATGGATGCTAGGGAAGTCCCAGTCATAGGTACTATAAATTCCTTACCATTCAAATTGGTTGCATATCCTGAAGTAGAATTAACCATGTCTGTCCTTGTGGTAGATATACCTCCACACTACAGAATGTTACTCTCCAGAAAATGGAGTGCTACCATGGGGGGAAGCCTGCAATGTGATCTTACTTATGCCACTTTTCATATAGGGGACAAAAATGTTAGGGTAAATAGGGAATCAAGGGTTAACCACATTTTAGGTGAAAAATTTGACAAAGATACCACTTGTTTCCTAGATACTGGGATTAATGCTTTTAGGGCTGAATTAATTATTCAAGAAGTTGAAAACTTACCTACTATCATCGAAAATGAAGTTGAATGTTGCACGAATTCACCAAAATTATGGACAATGTTCTTTGATGGGGCTAGTTCTAAAGAGGGTGCAGGGGCAGGTGTAGTCTTTGTGTCCCCTGAGAATAACACTTTTAGGTATTCATTCACCTTGAAATTTTCCTACACTAATAATATTGCAGAATATGAAGCATTTCTGTTAGGACTCAAAGTTTCCATACATCATAAAATTAAGAAATTATGTGTCATAGGGGATTCTAAACTAATTATCTCTCAGATCAAAGGAACCTACTCATCCAAGAATAGGAGATTGAAACAATATAGAAATGCAGTTTGGTATTAGATAGAATTCTTTGATGCATTTGGGATCTCATGGAGAGATAGGACCCAAAATATGATGGTTGATCTATTGCCAAATGTAGCAATCAAGCCAAAAGAGATATCATTTGCAGGAATCTCCTAGATTGAGGTGCAAAATAGACCTTCCATACCTGACAACATTGAAAATTGGCAGGTTTTTGAAGATGACAAAGATATTACAAATTTTTTGTTAAATGAAGACAAGTACCACGGTCAGGAGATGGATTGCAGTGGACTGATTGAAACCATAAATGGGAAGGAAACCATTTTTGATCAAGAGATAATGCAATTGAAAACAAATAAGATGTCGAAGGGGTTAGTAGTCTTGGAAAATATTTTTGATAACCAAGATAGAGTAAAATCAGGAGTAAACGACCCCAAACCTCAGGAGTTAGAAGAAATAAACTTGGGTACTGATGAAGTTCCTCAAAGGGTTTATATTGGCCATAATCTACCTGTTGAAATTAGGAAAACATTGATTGTCCTACTTAGAAAATACAAACATGTTTTTTTCTTGGTCATACGATGACCTTAAGGCTTACAGGGAGGATTTGTTCCAGCATGTCATACCATTGAAGGAAAATGTAAGGCCTTTCAGGCAAAAATAGAGACCAATCAATCCTACCCTTGCCCCAAAAATGCAAGAAGAACTAACAAAACTAAGAGATGGTGGGATAATCAAACCAATTAGGCATTCCACCTGGGTTTCAAACTTGGTTCCTATCAGGAAGAAGAATGGAGATATTAGGCTTTGTGTTGATTTTAGAAATCTAAACATTGCATCTCTGAAAGACAATTATGGCTTACCTAATATGGAAGTCATGTTACAGCAAGTGACTGGCTCTGAATTGATGTCAATGATGGATGGTTTCTCTGGATATAATCAAGTTCTAGTAAAAGAAAGTGAATAGTTCAAGACAACCTTCACAACCCCATGGAGAACATATGTGTATGTGAGGATGTCTTTTGGCTTAATTAATGTAGGAGCAACCTTCCAAAGAGCCATGGATGTAGCATTTCATGAGTATATTGATAAATTTATGGTTGTGTACTAGGATGATCTTACAGCGTATTCTAATAAGGTTGAAGATCACTACAAACATTTGGAAAAAATCTTTATTAAAGCCCTAGAATATGGAGTATCTATAAACCCAAAGAAATGCACATTCGAGGTCACAGAAGGAAAATTATTAGGACACATAGTGTCTAAGGATGGGGTAAAAATAGATCTTAAAAGGGTAGTAGCTATTGACAAAGTCCCCAAACCAAAAAATGTGAAATGAATTCAGTCCTTTTTTGGCCAAGTCAATTTTCTGAGGAGATTTGTTACCAATTTTGCTGAAATCAGTAGACCCATCTCAAAGATGCTCAAGAAGGGAGCCGTTATAGATTGGAATGGTGAACCTTCACAAGCATTCCAGGATATAAAAACTGCAATAAAGAATGCTCCAGTGCTAAGGACCCCAGATTATGAAAAACCCATGCATATTTTCTCTTTTGCATCATTCCATACTATAGCAGCAGTCTTATTGCAGAAGAATCAAGAAGGATATGAGCAACCGATTGCCTTTTTTAGCAAGTCATTGCAGCTTGCTGAACTGAAATATGAAATAAATGAAAAGCAAGCATATGCTTTTGTAAAGGCTGTAAAAGCTTTCAGAAGTTACTTGGTAGGTGCTACTGTTATCACTTTTGTACCTAGTGCTACAGTTAAGGATATATTCTCTCAACAAGAAGTATCAGGCAGGAGGTGTAGATGGATCAATAGAATCCAGGAATTTAACATTGATATAAAAATAACAAAGTTAGTAAGAGGTCAAGGTTTGGCCAAACTCATGGCTGAAACTTATCTAGAGGCTAATCAGATAAATCTGGTAAATGATGATCTCAGAGCTGACTTATGTGACATGGACCAATGTGACTGGTACACCAATGTCATATATTACTTGCAACATATGGAAGCTCCTCCCCATCTACTTGACAATGAAAAGAGGAATAATAAATTGCAAGCCATTAGGTATGTAATTGTCCAAAATAACCTATGGTGGAGAAATTTTGAGGGAGTTCTGTTGAAATGTGTTGATAAAGAAAAGGAAAAAGAGGTTTTGAAAGAAATGCATGCTAGAGTGTGTGGGGGGCACTATATGGCCAAAACTACTACACATAAGATAATGAGGGCTGGATTCTGGTGGCTTTCTCTTTTCAAGGATGCTCAAGTTATGGTTAGGAAATGTGATCCTTGTCAGAGGTTTGCTGGAAAGCTGAAGTTCTCAGGAAATACTCCATTGAAGCCAGTTGAGATTCAAGCACCTTTTCAACAATGGGGTCTGGACTTCATAGTAGAGATTTTCCCCAAGTCTAGCACTGGCTATTCTTGGATTCTGGTTGCTACTAACTAATTTACAAAATGGGTAGAGGCTATCCCCACAAGAAATGCAACAAGTAAAGTGGTAAATAATTTCCTATTGAATAATATTATTTCTAGATTTGGATGTCCACAGAGAATTGTAACAGATAATGCTATGTGCTTCAGATCTGAGGAGTTCATCAAGTTTTGTGATAAATATGGAATGACAAGGTCATCATCTACTCCATATCATCCACAAGGGAATGGACAAACTGAGTCCACAAATAAGAGCCTGTTGAAAGTCATTAAAAGAACTTTGGATGATAATAAAAAGGCATGGGATTCCAAGTTACAGTTGGCAATTTGGGCTGACAGAGTAACTGTAAAGAAAGCAATTGGTGTAGCTCCATTTGATTTAGTGTATGGGATTCAAGCTAGAATGCCTCAAAACAACTTGATAGGACTATACAATTACATCCAGTTATATGATGAAGATACTACAGATGAAATGCAAGAAAGAATGGATGAATTGGTAGGACTAACCGGAACTAGAAGAGAAGCATCTTTAAGGAACCAAAAGTTGCAATTGCAAGTCAAGACACTCTATGATAAAAGACCTATAAGCAAGAAATTTAAAAATCGAGATTTAATCTTAATGTGGAATGCCAGAATTGAAGATAAAGGAAAACATGGCAAATTTGATCCTATTTGGTTAGGCCCATATCTCATTGAAAATACTTGGGGTGAAGATTCTTATATACTCAAAGATATATTTGACAATATTCTTGAATTTCCAGTTCATGGACAGTTCTTGAAGAGGTATTTTTCTTGAAAAATACTTATTTTCTTCCATGAACAATAGTTTTAGGGTTTCCTGTTGTTTTGTACATTTTGTACTTTCTGTAAATCCTTGTAAATATCCTTGTGCAGTCTGGTTCCTTGTTTTTGTGTTTTGCTTTGTGCTCTCTGAAGAAGTTGTCATCTTACCAAATATGTGGTCTTCTCTCTAAGAGATTCTGAATTCTTTCATAGACTCAGGTAGTCTATCATCCCCAAATAGAGCCACTGTTGGTGTGATTTTTCATAGTATAGAAAATTATTGATATTTGGGTGAAAGATCAGTTATGCCTTTGTTTTGTGGTGCCCTCGTTTTCAAAATTTTTAAAAAAGGTATTTTCTTCAAGAATTTTGGCGGGGCTTTTTATCCTAATGTTTTATTTACGTCAAAATGCCTTTGGTAAACCTTTCATGTACCTTTAATTGCGATATTCGGTTTGAAAGGATGCCAAGTTGAAGTGTTTTTCAATCACCATTGATCTATCAGAGATTAAGGGTTAGCGCATCTCCGCATTATAGAGTTGTAGGTCTTTAAGCAATGCGGGGAAGCACATTTGCGACACATAGCCCCTGATGTTTTATGAGATCCAATACACTGCAAAAGCTCTTTTATGTCAGGTTTGTCAATACTTTTGCACATGTTTTGTTTTTTCTCACAATATCATTGGTGGATTCGTTGGCAGAGCTATGAAGATTACTTACCAAGCAGCATCACCATTGATCCTGTCTTGATCAACGGTTGGCGCATCCTCGCATAATAAAGATGTAGGTTTTTAAGTAATGCGAGGAAGCACATTTGTGACATGTGTTTGTGATGATGTCAAACACTTGTTTGCTTAGAAGAAGATACGGTATCCGCTGGTGTGAAATGTTGTCAGATAGTATGAGCTAATATGGTAGTTTCCTATTGGTCAGTACAGCTAGCTATTCGTTAATACAAAATGGATTATTCTGATCATCGATCTTGTCTTGATCGACAGTTGGCGCATCCCCGCATTATAAAGATGTAGGTTTTTAAGTAATGTAGGGAAGCGCAATGGTGACACGTAGCATTTTTCTAAAAAGACTGTAAAGCTTGTTATTTTTAAATCAGGACCGTGTGATCTGATAAAATCTACGGATGGGATTCAAATTTGAGTGCAAATTGCAGGCAACGATTACTAACAGTAAATGTGATCCATACCTGGTGCGTGCGGTTTTAATTCATAAAAATAACCAACGATTTCACCATTAATGAATCAACAAAGCACAGAAAGAAAAGGGAATTCAAGATTTCAGAGCTAAGGCATGAAATTTCTCGGTTAATACTCCGGTAAAATTGCAGAAGACATCATATAGTGCAGAAGTGTGATTTTGAGCGGGTAAGTGCTCTGTGACTTTCTGAGTAAAATTTGAAGCATCTGTTGTTGTGAATTTTCCAAAGTTTCATTAAAAATGCCGCCCTGAAAAGAGTTTACAGGACAAAAAGATTATCTAAAACGTTCAGTGCATGATGATTTTCTTGAACAATTCCCCTTATCAGTGCATGAAATAACTAAGGGAAGGGAACTCATTCCAAAATACCCTAGATTAGTTGTGGCAGAAGGATTTTATGACAAAGCTAATTGGATAAGGGATGCCTAGGTTTCCATGGGAGGTTTGGAGTTGTTTAAGAAATGGTTTTCAAAGCAAAAACTGGACACTCCTATGAGCAATGTATGGGAATTTGACATTGGAAAATTAGTAGTCCCCAGTGTTTTCTTTGATAGTGATTTATTGATGGACCTAGCAAAGAAGTATGATCCTATCACAGGGTGGGTAAAAATTCATTCAGGGGTCAACCTTTTTAGGGTTTTCCCTGAGCTATTCAGTGAGGTTTTCAACCTAAACCCTAACCATGCTATGCATGAAATCATTGATATGGATGATTTGCAAGCTAGATATGATGCACAATGAATGTACTTGAGAATAGGGCCACTACATGAGCATGCTGCTAGGGTTGGTAATTTTCCTGTGATCACAGCTAGTACGCCAGAGCGATTGTTAAGAAGACATTTCAATCTGAGAGCTCAAGCACTATATTTTTCTCTTTGCAAAATCTTGGGGATAGATGAGGGTGATCAAATTCCAAGTTCTGTGGTCCTTATAATTGCTCAAACCCTTCAATTTTGAATGAGTACCATTCTGTATTTTTCCACTTTCCTAGTAAAAGAGATTCACAATAGTCTGGTTGGAATAGCAAAGGGGAAAGTAAACAAACCATTCTGTTGGTATTCAATTATGATGCATGTATGTTTATACAAAGGATATACTTTCTTCTCCAAGGGTATGGAATTAGAAACAACAAAGGATGGAGAAAGGAATCTAGTGCAGTTGTGGAGTGTGGATATGACTTTAGAGGCCACTAATGCTAGTTATGTAAGATTTGACAGGTATTTTGCATCAAAGCTTAGACTGCTTTTAAGAGGAGATAGCCTTAGAATCCCACAAGAATTATTAGAATTGGTCAAACCCAAGGACCATGCTAAAGGGCTACTTGTCAGTCACAACTAGGGGGATATAATTCCCTACAATGTTTCAATAGTAATAAGAGTTTATGGTTTCTTAGGAAAACCTCATGTGTTACCTTTTCATGTACCTTTGAAGATAGGGATAGCTGAGCTCTTATGGCAGATAGGTACTATAGATGAGAGGGAATTGGTCAAGAAGGGAACTTTCTTTCCAATGGTTACTGTAGTGCATGATTTTGTTTTTGTTAAAAAGGGGTGGAAGCATTTAAATTTGTTTTTGAATAAATATAACATGGCAGAATCTCACGCCAGATTCATTGACCCTGAAGGATTCTATGACCTATTAAAAGAAAGGGTGAGAGCTTCCCATATGGTACATCAGGTTTACTATCTGGAAGATATAATTAGAAATATTTTCATATTGCAGGAGCAAGAATTAAGGAAAGAGAAATGGATAGTTTTCAGTAAAAACCTGGAATTCATTAATGCTTTTGACCCCCAGTATGACCCATTGAAAGATAAGAAATACTGGGGAGCTAAAATACAGGCATTAATGAATAATTTTGCTATAATAATTCAGACTATGAATGAAAAGAAAGATATGTTTATTAAGACACACCCAGACAAGGCAGCAAAAATACAAAGAAGAATGAGTGGTAGAAATGTGGTAACTCCTAGCCAATATACATTGTAGAAAAGGGTAGGTTATGTCATGGTTCAAAGTGTGTAATAGGTACCCCCTCATAAGGAGCCAAGGTCAAGAAGTCCATCTGTAGCCAGCTCTCCAAAAAGATGAAAATTAGAGCAGGGATCTTCTTCTTCTCAAAAAGAACAATACTCCCCAAGCCAGTCTCCAATTCAGATAGATGATGAGGCATCTCTAAAGGAACAACTTAGATGAATGGGAGGAGAAGGGATGTGATTGTCACTTCTACAGACCTGGATATTGGAGAGCCACAAGAACCTCCTACACCTTCCTTGGACCTGACCATTGCTGATTACCAAGGTAAGGAAATTGACCCAATTGTTGCCCAGGCTTCTAAAAGATTTATTAATGATGAAAATTTTGTAAGATCTAGGGCTTTTGCTCAGTTTTTATGGAGATTAAATATAAAGAATTTTGAGAAAGCCTGTGAGAAGATCAAGGTTGAGCAACAAAATAAATCTGACTCGGTTATCAAGGAGGAGGTAAAATCAAAGTTTTTGAGTGATTTTTCCTAGTTCACTCCTAAATTTGGAAGGAAAATAGTTAGACAATCAGGAGTCCTCCTTCTACCAGAATGGGATATAGCAAATGCTATTATTTTTTATTCAATAAGGAAGCAGAAGGATGTTCAAATAACAACCGTTAAAGAAGTACTACAGGCTCATAGAGGGGTCAAATTTAGTGATGACCACCAAGCCCTTATTTTGTGGTCCATAGATAAGAGAGAAAGTACTAGGATGCATGAGTTTCTCACTACAGAACATACTGGTACATTGATAGTATACAAGGTTGGTGAGGTAAGTAGTAAACAAGTAATGGGAATGGGTTCAGAAATGCTAAAATTGGGTGGTGTTGTATCTGGACAAGAAGAAGATAAGTTTGTCCAACAAAATGCTAAGTTTGAAGAAGTTTTGAAAGCATATGAGGAAAGGGGTATACAGATACAATCGCTGGAAAAAAAAATGTCTCAAATGGAGAGGATACTTGGGAAAATAAAAATGGGAGAATCCAGTGCACCTACAATTGTATACCCTTCACAGCCATAGAATTTAGGTCAGCTCAAGAATTCTATGGTTTGTACCAAACTCTTCCATCATGGTAGTAAAATTGACTCTATGAATTGTATGTACATAATTTCATTATCACTACAAAAACTCAATGGAACCATTTTCTTTACATATGGGATATACACCTTAGGGCCCTAATGTCCTAGATGCACAATAAGGCCAATTATGATAAATAATTGACCAATTGCAGAGACAAAGAAAGAACAAAACCCCTACCATTAAGAGCATAAAGAAATAAACCAAAAGAAATCATTAGGGATTGGTTTAGGCTGACCTATGGAGATGTTCACAAGGAAATACAAAATCAAATCTTTGAGGCCAGAATAAAAGTATATGCAAAATATCATAACATGCCCTACTTTTTCTTTCAAACAGCCATGGTTGGTGTCAAAAAAATGGGATAGACTACCCAAGGGAGTTAGAAGGTTAGAACCATAGCCCTATCAACCTAGAGGTAGCCCTTCACTAAGCACCAAAATACATGCAACTGGGAAGGCAAACTAGACCAAAGCTTTGGTGTCCATTAACAATGTAGCCACCTATGCTCCTTTTGCCCCTATATGACATCAACTCTGAATGACTTGATAGGTTGTAGGAGGATTGTAGAAGGGAATTCTGTGAGAGAACAAGAGGATTCTACTACACTTTCAGGAGTAAAAGGTGAGTGAGGATTGAGGTTGGAGACTTTTGATCAATGGCTAGAAGATGCAATAGTTGAGGACAAGTTTTAAACTTACTAGGGGGCAGATGATGAGGCCAATTATTACCTCTATTTTATGTTAATTTTAATACTCTATTTTTAATACTACAAAGACATTTGTGAACTTATAACTAGTTGAACTTATGATAAAGTCCAGATAGAACCATTAACTCATGGGTAGATAGTTGTCATATTTTGCCAATATTATACATATAATACAGTATTTCATATAACCATCGAAATGTGTGTTCTAATATTTGGATTTAATTTGATTATGCTTATTTGCATAAATATTACTACGTCACAACTAACTTGTTAGGGAAGAAGCTAGAGAATGGTCAACAACATTCAAGGAGGAGCATTAAGCATAGGCATGGTAGAAGAATCATAATGGTACCAAGAGATATGACTGCTACAAAGGAGGAGATATTATTCCAAGAATGTAGGGATGAATTGTTTCTATATTCCTTCTACGTTTACTATTATGTTCAATTGGTTACCCAAACTTTATTACTTTTACTATGAGCTGTTATATTTCCTTCTTCCTCTCTAGTAGATTTGTAGTCAGTTTGTTTTCTTTCCTATTTTAGAATAAGTTCCTATCATCTATTTACAGGGATTGGATCAATAGTTCTGGTAGTGGAGAAAAGTTTATGGAAAAACATTGTTGACTCTAGTAGTGAGCTTTTTTGCAGATTTATGTATCGATCTTATGTAAGGAGTTTTGAAATATAATGAAGTAATTATTGGTTTACATTCTATGTTAGTAGATTAGTAGAAGCCAAAAAAGGGGGCCCACTTGGGAAGTGGATTAAATTAGAGTAGTGTAGATTTACTTCCATCATTTCTAGCAATTTAGGTACAAGTTAAGTTTAGCATCCTAATAATCATCCCTCTTGTCAACCACATTCCTAGGCTCAAAAGTAGTCATAGTATTGATCTAGGTATCAGTATTAATGTCCATATTATCTATCCTTTCCTCATTTTCTTCTTTACACTAGCTATTTTCCTTACCCATAAGGCCTTTGTCTTCAATTTTCTTACTTGTATCCCCCTCCATATTCTCCTCACTAGAATTATGAGAAGGGTGATTACACTATTTATCATCATCCTCCCTATGGGCGTCCAACCCCATATTTGAGTTTTTATTTCTATCCTTACTTCCCTCCACACTATTTTTACTAGTAGACACCCCTTTACTCCCATATTAACCATCCAAGTTAGAACTAAGATACCCCATTTCTATTTTCTTTTCATTGTCCTAATTCTCAAATTCAGTAATTTCTTCTACATGTTTCTTAGTTCTTTCCCTTTTATAAACCTTCTTGCTAGCACTAGCCCCTTCTTCCACCTTAATTCTCTTAGAGTAGGGCTCACTACCAGACCCTTTTCTTTTCTCAAGAACTAGAGAGGGCTTTATAGCCTTACTTTTACAAAAAAAATCAATAAGTAAAATTAAACCTTCATGAAGCACAAGATGGGACTCTTTCTTTCTATGTGCACAAAGGCTTAGAAGCAGAGAGTATTTTAGAAAAAAATGGAAAGGAAATCCTATCTTTGTGCCTAAAATGATTTAGAAAAAGAAAGTGAAATTTATGGACTCTCTTAGCCCTACCATCAAGAATAAAATACTTATGGATACATGATAGCACATCCCTCCAAATAAATTTAATTTGATTCAATTTTTAGAAGTCCCCATTTTTCTCCAATTTCTTCTCTTCATCTTTTTTTTTTGGAAATTTCTTGAAAGCCGCATTGGAGATGCTAGTCGCCTTATTGAATTTGAACCCTTCCATAGGAAGCCCTATAACCTTAGTAATAAATTCTTCTATCAATTTCTCCATGACCACAGGCAAAGTTACCCTATCTTCAAAACAACTTTTTGAAGAAGGCTTCTGTAATGTGAGATTTATACCCCTACATTACCTTTCTACAAAATCTCCCACACCAAGGCCTTAGCCTTCCATACCATGCAATTTATTAGCTCTTGCTTTCTTAGTTCCCCACCCATCTCAAAAACTTGATATTCTCTATGAAACACCAAAGAAAAGAAAACCAAAATAAGTAATAAAGTGTTGAAGATTATCAGGGAGCTAATAAATTTACTTATGTACCAAATGCAAGTCATAATTGTGCAAAAGTACTTCTTAGGGAATCAAAAACTATCCTCTATAAACCCACCAATCTTCTTCATAAATTTTCCAATCTTAGGAAATCTTTCTTTCTCTAGCATGTGTCCTATCATAATTAACAATCATCGTTAGCATGCCACCTCAACTTAATTTCTTTATAAATAGCTTAGTTGGTAATCCAATCAACAACTAAATTACCCTCTCAAAAAATATGGGAGAATATAACATTGTCAAATTTATTAATAATGTTTTTGATTTCTATAATACTTCCTTCAATAATTCAAGTAGCCAGAATCTTTCTATTCAGCATATTAATAATAATGTTAAGTCAATCTCTTTCCATCAAAGATTCTAATGACCAATTTCTATAGCCAACCTTATAGTATATAGTGCTATTGTTGCTTCAGCTTTATGGCTAGTAGAAATCCCAATAGGGATGGCAAAAACATCATGAATTCTACTAGAATGGTTCCTCAAAACCCCTCAACAACCAACTTTGATAGGATTGTGATGTAGTGCAAGGTAGGAGAATCCCCAAAGGAGATGTCCTAGCCCCTAGCAAATAACCACAAAGCAGAAACACAATAACAATGCAAGATATGATACCAAATCACAACTCTTTATTCATAAAATAACCATTACATGCAATGTGCCATTCTATAAGGCCTTCCCACTTATGGAAAAATATAATAACAATTACAATAAGAGTTTTAGAAGATCTCTCAAGATCTAATCCAAACCCTAGCTATCTAGATGCACACTCTAGTAAAAACCTCCAAGATGGTCTCAACTTGTGCTTGCAAGCCCACCAATAAATTTCCTTGTTTTTCCAAGCCTCAACTACTAGCATTCATAAAACTTTGCTCCTCTATGACCTCCTCTTCTCCAAGATGGATTAATGATGCCTAAAGACTTCACCACAACCCCTACTTATACCAATCTAAGCCACAAGTCAACCTAGAATGCTAAAACTAAATAAAACTAACATTAAATGCTTAAAGAGCCACAAGTAAGCCTCCAATAGAAATTAAATACCAAATTCCTTTAAAGGCTTACAATAATTATTAAATATATCAAAATTAACTAATAAAGACCCAAATAGGTGCACTCAACCCCACCAAAATCCCTTAATCATGCAAGATAACCAACTACCCTAGGATGCTCCTACATCAGATTATCTTTAGTAGCACCATCAAAGTTACCTTTAATCCAATCCATAGGAGGAGATTCCCATTTAACATTCTACCTATGATCATCAATTTTGATTTTATAGCCTTTAGTCTACATAGGATTATTGATTTGGAAATCATCACTTAGTTTTTTGTGAAAATAGAAGTTTTCCTTGATTGCTCCAATTATATTATGACCAAGAACCCACTTAGGAATTTCTTTGTCTATAAAAATTCTATTATTTCTTTCTTTCCACATTCCCCACCATAGATGGGGAAGATTAATTTTTCATAGAAAACCAATGTTAACCTCCTTAGACAGACATGTCCAACTCTGAAAGCATTGATCAATATTTTTCTATTGAGCCCAATCTAAATTCTAGTAGTTAAGGATGTAACTCCACACTTTTTCACTATAATTGTAATTTAAGAAAAGGATGATTTATATCTTCATAGTATTCTTTATATGGGCTACATCTGTTAACTACATTAACCCCTCTTTTTTGAAAATTGCCAAAAGTTAAAATTTTGTTTTGAAGCAAGATCCAAAAAAAAATGTTTATTTTAGAGAAAGATCTTTTATTCAAGATTTAGTCCATAAATATCTAAATCCCTTTTCCTCAATTCTAAAAATAGAGGGGACTTTAAAACAACCTCTAGATCCAAAACCCCAAACCATTTTATCTTCAATATGAGGATAAAGGCTAAAGGCATTTAAGATTAACCGAATATTATAAAAAGCCTTATTACATTCAACAAGGTTAACCTGTTCATCATTAATCCAATAATTCTCCATAAGAATACCAAAAGTTTGTTTACATCTGTCAATAATATTTTTATCCTCGTAATCCTCAATTGGAGGATGATCCAGAATCCATACATCATCCCAGAACTTGGTCTTTTGCCTATTACCCACTTTCCAAAAAAAACCTTTGATTAAAATATTTTTAGCTCCCTACATAGCTCCCCATATAGAAGAAGGAGATAAAACATTAGGATAGAAACAAAATTAGATAAAGAAGGAGCATTAAAGAGGTATTTATGTTTTGAAATAGTACTCCCTTCCTTGTCGTCATGATAAACTGCCCAACCCTACTTAGCAAGAAAAGCTTTATTTATACTTCTAATAGACCTGATCCCCAAACCACCATCCATTTTAGGCTTATAAATTTGATCCCAAGAAATTAAATACATTCTCTTCTTATCCTCAAAAATAGACCAAAGGAAGTTCCTTTGGATTTTATTAATAGAATCAACATATTTAGCTAGAATCTAAAGAGACTCAAAGAATACGTAAGAATACTTTGCAAATAAGCCTTGAGAAGAATAATTTTACCAACTTAACTCAATAAATTACCTTTCCATCCTGCCAATTTCTTGTTGTAATTTTCAATTAAATCTTCCCAAAAAGAATTTGAGGGATTAGGCCCCAAAGGGAGACCTAGATAAATACATGGAAAAGACCCTATGGAGAAACCAAGAATTTTAGCAACCTTACTTTATTTGGAGATAGGGGTATTGATAAAATACAAGGAACTCTTATTCTAGTTTATCAATTGACCTGAAGTAGAAGAATAGAGATTAAGGGCCTTTTTGAGATTTCTTGCTTCAACTTTTCCCAAAAAATTGTATCATCCACAAATTATTCATGTGGACAAATAAGAGGATGAGAAGAGGGACACAAACCTTTGATTTCTCCTAGAGAAACCAACTTCCCAATATATCTTCCCAAGCAATCAGCCGTAATAGTAAAGATGATAGGAGATAAAGGACCTCCCTATCTCAACCCCCTAGTAGGTTTAAAGAACTCTAAGGAACATCCATTAACCAGAACAACAATCATAGTAGTAGATATCATCTACAAAATTAAATGCACCACATTGATGCTAAACCCAAAAGATAATAAGATCTTATGAAGAAAGCACCATTCAACTCTATCATAGGCTTTAGCAATATCAACTTTCATAATAAATCCTTGATTATTAGAAAGAGATAAAAAATGGATATTCTCATACACAGATATAATAGAATTAAGTATTTGTCTACCAGGAACAAACTAATTCTACTTCTCAAAAATAAGAAAAGGCTACAAAATCAACAACCTCAAAGTTAGGACTTTGGAGATAATTTTATAAAAAGAATTACATAGACTGATAGGCTTGAATTGATCCAGAGAATTAGCACCAACATTTTTTGGAATGAAGCATAGGAAAGTAGAATTAATTTCCTTCAACATCCTTTTAGCCCCCAAAAAAATTCTTTAACAACATCACACACATATCTTCCAACTAGATTCTATTCCTTCTAAAAAACAACATAGGAAAACCATCCGGCCTTGGTGATTTATCCCCGCCTAATGAGAAAATAGCTTTATAAATTTCCTCTTCCTTAGGGATAGAACACAACATTCTATTTTTCTCTTTAGTAACCAAAGAAGGAATAACATGACAACAACTCTGCCTAATGAGTCAAGTCAATATTAGGATCTGAAGACATCAAAGAAGAGAAAAAGTAAACCATTTCCTCCAAGATTTCCTTTTCCTCAGTTAACTTTGTGCTACCCTTATTAAGACTTGAAATATAAGTTTTAGCTCTATGTTTTAAAGTAGATAAATGAAAAAATGTAGTGTTTCTATCACGTTCAGCAAGCCAAACAAATCTGGATCTCTACCTCTAGTAAATTTATTCTTTAGTAACAATATCATGATACTCCACCATCCTCTCATTTTCTTCCATCACTAAAATCAAAGAGTACCCTTCCCTTTGAATCCTATTTTGGATTAATTAAAAATCCTCTTTGATTTTAGATTTATTATCAAAAATGTTACCAAAACATCTTTTATTCCAAATTTTAACTTTCTTTTTGACATTTCTGAGCTTAGAGGCCACCTGAAAAAGAGCAGTTCCTTTAATATTAATGTTCAAATATTCATCCAACCAGTCTTCAAACTGTGGATGCTGTGACCATATTTTCTCAAATCTAAAAGGAAAATTCTTTCTATTATGGATAGTCTCAATAGTAAAAATTAATGATGAGAGCAATGCTTTTGGATTAGATTGTGTGAGTTTTTTAAGCATCAACATTTCGGATCATACTACATGATCCATCATCAAGATGAGAGAATACCAGAATATGAAATATGCAGACCAAAAAACCTTAAGCAGTCCTAAAAGGAGGGGGAAGGAAGGGCACACAAACCAAGAAGACCAACAATAAAGAAACAACCAAAAAAAGAAAAGGAAAAGACTAAACAACAAGAAAGAAGCAAATGCAATACCACTAAATTTAAGAAAAAGAGTAAAAAAGGATCAATTAGATAATAGTGAAGGTGAAGAATATTTAAATAATAAGGATTAGTGTTAAAGAAGACTGAACACACAATTATGATAATAAATATATATATAAGAATATATATATATATATATATATATATATATATATATATATATATATATATATATATATATATATATATATATATATATGCACAAAAATAAATAAATAAACCTATGCACTTATATATATATAAAAGAAAATAAATCATAAAAGAAAATAAGCCAAGGAGCAAAAGGCTCTAAATAAATAAATCGAACCTAAAATATATATAAAAACTTTTATATATATATATATATATCAGCAAGCATAGGAAGGAAAGAAAATCTTGGATCAAAATACCAATAGAAAAAAATACTATATATATCTAGATATATAAATCAAGGAATAAAAAATCAAAAAAGAAAAAGAAAATAAATAAATAAGTAAATTAATTAATAAATTTTATATATATATATATAGAAAAAAATAGTAAATAAAAAGTAAATCAATAAAAAAGAAAATAAACAATTAAACAAGGATGAAAAAAATTAAAATTAAAAATTAGAGGAAAGTGGTCTAATCCAATCTTTTGAATTTCCTTAAGATTACACACAAAATCTTTAGTCCAATCTAGAGATATAAGAACTCTATCCAAGAAAGGTTGGATACATTCATCACCTATCCTTTTGTTACTCCAAGTGAACTCAGTACCATGAAGATCTAAATCCATTAAACCTTCCTTGTTAATAAAATCCATAAAATCTAGTCTACCATCCAGCTGACTGGAATTTCCCCCTATTTTTCATGCTCATAAAGTGGAACATTAAAATCCCCCAAAAAAATTCATCGACCATAGTAATCATTACTCGTTATGATAGAAAGAGTAGCCCACATCTTTTTTCTTACACTCTTGTTGTTAGGTGCATACACATTGACAATATACCAATCATTATTCTAGTCAATACTCTTAATTTTGATCACCATAAAATATTTATTAGCATTCAACAAGGTACCTGACAACAAAGATTGCTTCCACAAAATTATTGTTCCCCCTGATGCTCCTTCTAAGGTACTAGCCATTATGCAGTAATTATTAAAAGATTTAATCTTTTTAGCTTTCTCTTTATCCATTTTGGTTTCTAGGAGCATTAAAATATATGGTTAATTCTCTCTAACAAAATTTTGAACAATGTCTAATTTATGAATACTATTCAACCCCCTAATATTCCAGGTGATAATATTGATCATAATTTTTTAGGGCTAAAATCTAGAATAGTTGCCTATTTCCCATCATCAATATTCTGTAAACTTTGACTCTCTAGTTTTTTTACATGTTTTTCTTTCAAGTTTCTCTAGAGTACCAACATTTGGCTTCAATTTTGGAAATAATTCCAATTTACTGCTTCGAGTCTCCACTCCTTTAGAAATGGTATTACCTTTCTTCTTTGTTTTCTTTCTTTGAGTCTAATTCTATTTAGGTTCCTTCTTTTTAGAATTCCCATCCATTTCTTTGGATTTAAGGACAATATTAAAAGAAATAATCTCTTGACAAATGGGAGACTCTTGAATCTTAACTTTAGTAATCTGTATTTCCTCTAAATCTAGAGATTGACTCCTTTCCTCAAGAATTTCACCTTCCTCTATCTCTTCTAATTCTTCTAATTCTTCCCACTCTAATTCCTTTTTTTGATAGATAACCAACTAATTCATAGAATCTGCAATATTCTCTTTACTCTACACACTAGAGATCTTTTCTAGATCTGTCTACTTTCTTAAATCCTATTTTTCAAGGATATCTTTATCTTCAATCACCTTCTTAGGTATAGCTTTATGTTTCCATACCTTTTTCTAGATCTTTACATCTTTATTTTTCTCCACATTAGCCAACTTAGGTTGATTTTTGGTTTTGAAAGGGCAATTTTCATTTCCATAGCTTTTTCTAGATCTTTACTTCTTTATTTTTCTCCACATTAGCCAACATAGGTTGATTTTTTCTTTTGAAAGGGCAATTTTGGTTTCCATATCTTTTTTTGGATCTTTACTTCACATTAGCCAACTTAGGCTGAGTTTTTCTTTTGAAAGGTCAATTTTTTGCCCAATGACCCTATTTTTTACAAAAAAAATAAGCATTTGGAAGATCTTGAAAAATTATCTCCTACATCCTTTTACCAAGTTTTGAAATCAATTCCACCTTCTCAGAAAGGTTCTTCAAATGAGAAACTTTCACATAGATTCTAGCACACTGAATTTTTTATTTTGAAGATGTGACATTGTAAATGATAACAAGTTCACTAAAATAACTAGCTATTCCTTTGAAAATATCTTCATGCCAAAACTCCAAGGGTAAACTAGGAAGTCTTACCCATACCAAAGTTGTAAGAAAGAATTCATCAGTTAGATCCATATTTGGCTCCCATTTTGTTATCATAACAGTACTATTACCAAATGACCAAGGTCCACCACAAAGCACCATGTTCAAATCTTCCTTACAGATATAAACCAAGGAAAAGAAACCATTCATCATAGGTTCTATGTCAACTAGACCATAGATGACCCATTTTATTTTAATCATGTTTTTCAATGCATCAATATTAGGCCTAGCCACCCAAAAATTCCCAACTAGAGTACAATACATAGTGGAGATAGAGAAATCAACAAGTGAATCTAGAATAAAGATTTGAAACTCACCTTTCTCCCAGTAAGATTTCGATGTAACTAGAGGGAAAGATGATTTTCCTCTAGGTTTTCTTCCAAACAAAGAAGACCACTTCCTTTGATCATCTAGAAACTTCTCCTTCATATGGTCCTCTATCCTACTGACATTTTCATTCTCATCAACATTCTCCAAAAAAATATTTTCCTACATTGGGTCCCTTTTGAGTATGTGATAGGTAGGCATGGGAATGGAAAGAGCATTCCCATCCCCACAACTTGTGGAGAAAGAACTTGTAAGTTTGTCTTTTTCTTCCAATGTTCCATTAGATCCTACAAAACCTATTGAGATCCTCACCTTCTGACTCCTTGTCCCTCTAGGATTAGTCCCTACCACTAAATTTACTCCTTCCAAATTCCCACCTAGCAAAGCTCTAACCAAAAAAGCAACTGATTGATGTTATCACTAAGTATAATGTGTTCTTAATGAGTTCCTATAATAATTAATTGAGAAGGTGTAATAGCCAACTCAGGGAATTATTTTATGGATTTGATATAAAGGAAGGACATTTTTATTTGTTATATATGAATGATTTCATGAAGCATAAAGAGTAGAATAGAAGAGAAACAAATTGATATGTGACGATAAGAAGAGCAGAGTGAAGTTGGAGAGAAATTTTTTGTTGAGGTTTTATTCTAAGATTTGAGGTTTGATATTTGGATCCAAGGTTTATGACCTAGTCTATAAGGTCTGAAAATGATTGGTCTAGTTCATAGGATAGAGGAAAGATGTTAAAGAATACTATGAACAATTATTCTACAAAGTATAGTTGAGAGATCAGTTGGACAGTGAAGTTCAGTGGTCTTGCCCCAGAAACTATTTGGATAGTGGGTCCTTCTACCTTCTACAACTCCTAATAGGGTTGGAATCTCCTATCAAGGATTCAAAGTCTCCTAACAGGGACTCTTATGTATCAAATGTTTTTGTAGCATCCCAACAAGTTCCATCCTCTAACAAAGAACATATATATATATATATATATATATATATATATATATATATATATATATATATATCTTTGTGGGCATCATTCCCACCAGGGTTTTCCCTCTAATCAAGGGTTTCCCTAGTTAACAAATCTAGTGTAATTATGTATGTGCATATTTCTATGGTTGTTGTTTACTTTGGTTGCATGGTTAAGATTAATTAGGGTTGATAAATGTTTTAATATGATAAAAATGATTCACCCCTTCCTCTTAGTTATCTTGGTGGACTATTATTTTTGACATTATTATGAAGATATGGAATCAAGGAAAGTTATTTTTAAAGAGACTTGGATTGAGAGGATCAAGTGGAATGTGAACTATTAGTGCACAACATAAGAAGAAATAGAATTCTTACTAAATGTGTGTAAGCGATGCAAGGGATCATTGGATGTGTAGTATCAGATCTAGTCATAAGATCTAAAGGAGCTAAAGTCTGGCTAACAAGGCAGAGACAAAGGAAGGAAATACATTTCAATTCTATTATTCTACAAGGAATAATGCAAAGATCATTTAGACAGTGGATTCTTTGATCTTAACCTTGAAGCTATTTGGGAAATGGATTTAGTTATCTTCCACAACTTCTAACAAGGTTGGAATCTCCTAATAGGGACTCATATGTACTGAATGTTGTAACAAACTCTTAACAAGGTCTATCCTCTAACAAGGAATATTTATATTAATACATCATCCTATGGGTACCATCCCCACTATGGTTTTCCCTCTGATCAAGGGTTTCCCTAGTTAACATATCTAGTGTTAATTGTGTATAAGTACTTTTTTATGGTTTCAATTTTTATTACTCACATGGCTAGGTTTGTTTAAGGTTAATTTTTAATGATAGATGTATAATTTATTACACCCCCCACCCACTCTCAATTATATCAATGGACTATATATTCCAACAGGTCTTTCTTTATCAATTTGGTTTCTTTAAGTGTTAAGTAGGTAGGTGTTTTAATTTCATTTTGGCATTGCATAGTTCAATCTCCTATTTTGGAGTTATAGCTAGTTTAATGGCTCTTTATTGAATTCCATTAATGAAATCACTATGGCCACTTCAAATCAAGAAGAGCATTAAGTACATAGTGTACATATGAATTTTATAGTCCTCAAGAGTTGTTATTCTATTTTTACAAGCATGCCCTAGGTGAGTCTAGCATACCCAACTAAGAGTTACATGTTAATATAGAACTAGCAATTGGGTGATTGGGATTAGTATGTTCCAGTCAAAGAAGTGGAGATAGAGAAAAAGGATTGGAGGTTCCTTGAACTAAATTTGGTGATCAAGAAAGACCATTTGGTAGGAATTTGAAGTCAACACCTTCTATGATGAATTTAAACCCTTAAAACCCTTGAAAATAGGGTATTTCTATTAAAGCCATGTACAGATAGGGTGACGACCTAAAACCTACAAAATATTAAATTTATTTGAAAAGGGTATATGGTTCACTAAATAGATTAACAGGTTGTTTTCAAGTTGTAAGGGTTATTTCTTGTAAACCTTGACAAGAGGCCTAATTAGCGGCTCTAAGGGCTACTAGATCTAATGAGAGAAATTTGAAGTTTGGTGAAGTGGATTTGTGAGTCAAATCCCAAGATTTCTAGAGAATGTTACATCAAACATATGGAAGACATTTTGATTGATATTGGATGTTTCATAGGAGTTTCTACCTCACTTTGCAAGATAGAAAGAAATTCCTAGCTAGCAGTCCAAGTGAGTTAAGAGAGAAAAGCATGATGTAATATATCTTGTAGAAGGGGATAATTATGAGAGATCCTCTTGGTAATAGGTTCAAGTAGTTACCTTATAGGTCTAGGAGAATCCTTGGAGAGTTTGGTCATTGAGGCCTAGACTAGGAGTTTTGGATTTAGTTACATCATAGACAATATCATATGTGGCACTATAACATTTTCTAATTGTAATTTATCCATACTATCATAAAAATCATAAAACTTGTTTAGTTGTACAAAATTTCTATTATTTATGATTGCAATAGTAAAATTTTCTACATTATACTTATAGGTATTCCTTCCAATAGGTTCCTTCACCTCTACCTTTGCTTGCTCTACCTATGTTGCCTCTATTTCCTCTACTTGAGATTTATCTGATTCAGACTCAATTATGTGTTTCTTTTTCCTCAGTGTCTCATATAATGTTTTTCCTTTCTTGTCTAGTCTACTTGCCATTTGGTTTGTTCTTTTGTGTGAAGGAGATTAAATTTTCTCTTGTTTGACCTTAATTAACCATAAAGACCTCCTTGTACTAGGTGGGGTAATTGTTTGAACCTTGGTGATGCTCACATCTTCTTCATCTTTTTCTTTATGAACTTTTGGTACAAATTGTGGTTGTACTAGTAATAGTGTTGCATAAGGTCCACTTGATGATTTTTTAACTACTCTAACCCCTTGTGCTGATCCAACATCAACTGCTAAATTTTTTTCCATCAATATCTAAGATTAACCACTTTCTCTCATCTCTAGAGAAATTCCTATTGCTTCCTTATATTATTCTCTTGTCATACCTAATTCCATCATAGTTGTGTCAATCTTCTTTTCAACTCTCTTCTTTATCTCTTTTCCATGAAATTAACTATGAACATCCTTCACTTTCTCCTCAAAAGTGCCCTATCTAGGACACTTCTTATCTCTCTTAGATTCTAAGATAATATTTTCATAACCCTTTATAAGCTCCTCAATCATTTCATATCCCATATAATTAATGAACTTTACTTGTGGCTCAACTCCCTCCATACATGTTACATTAGTTTAAACTATGAAACATATGTCATCCTTATACTTTTCTACTGAAGATGGAGGTATCCTATACCTATTCTTCATAGCTTCTTGAAAACTTTTTATCATCTTGAAAATATTTTTAGTCATCTTGTTTTCTAAGTGTTTCCTATATTGATAGGTAATCATGCTCATTGTACAATTCTTACTATCCCATTCATGATTAGGCATTCTAAGAAATCTTCTAATTACTTGAAAGAATAAATAGGTTAACAAGGTCTCAAATTTGAACATTGTGTTCTTTGTCTTCTTCAATTTGTCTATATTGTCTAACAACTATTATTTTCAAAGTTTCATAAATATTCACCTTTTTCTTTTTCAATGTCATCAAGTAAGCTACATGGATCAATCTAGTAGGAATTGAATTCAATCTTGGACTTTAATTCATTTTGTAACTAATGATTTTTATTATCAATCTTACTTATGTTTTAGCTATCATGTTTAGTCTCATATTTATTCCATCTATTTTAGTGTTCAAGCTTGTCTCTACAAGTTTTTGTTGGAATTAAGTTAGTATTGCCATTAGTGACAACACTTATCCATATTAATATAGCTACCAAGCTTAGCACTTAGTTTCCTATACTCACCGAGCATTCCAGTGTTAACCAAGCTTTGAAGAGTTTAGCAATTTACACCGAGTAGAATAGAGGCTATCAAGTGGATTCAAGCAATGTGTAGACCAGCAGTGTCCTTTGAGCTTCATAGTGTCTACCAAGAAGTAAGTTTGTGCCATGGAAATTCAGTGTAAGCTGAGCATTGGAAGAAGTAGCGTTTATTGAGTGAAGCAAGGTAAACTCAATATGTAGTATCTATCAAGTGACACTACATCTATCGAGTCACCAGTGGTCACCAAGTTTAGAACTACTCTGAGTGATTAGTATGGACCCAACCTTCACTTCCACTGAGTGCATGATGATGTTGTGTAATGTAGTGGACATCGAGTATCAAAAGGTCACCGAGTCAATTTAGTGAACCTGAGTTATTTACTATTGGGCCAACTTTGTAATGTGTTGTTCACTTTTGTTTTGGAAAACCTTGTAGTTTTCTAAATTTGAAATTTATATATGTAAGGTGTATTGTAAGACATCATTGTATTGAAGTGTCATTATGTAATTTTGAGAAGTGCATGTGAAGAATTATCAGCAGCAGTTTAAGGAATGCAGCAAGTTCAATATAGAGGTAGAAAAATTCATATCTTTCACATAAGGTGATCAATGCATAAAGGATCTTATCAGAAATTAGTTGTAAGTAGATCCACTATTTCATCCTAACAAGTGAATCAATTTCTAAATCCTTTAACAAGGTAGACTTAATAGTCTTTTGTATAAATCTCTTAACCGAGTGCATACTTCATTGTATGTTTTTAAATCCTCTAGCAAGGTGGACCTAGCAGTCCTTTGTGCTCCTAATAGGGAAGATCACAAAAGTGGTCAATGTAAGCCTTAACAGGACAACTTTGTGCTACAGTAGTGAAGTTTTGTGGGTATCATCCACACCCCAGTTTTACTTTCTATTTGGAAGGTTTCTAGGTCACCAAAACATTATGTTCTTTTGTGTGATGAATGTTTTATCTTTCAATATTAATACATGTAGTATCATAGATTGATTTTTGGTAAATTTAAAGGAAAGAATTTTAAAGTTACTGATTCACCCCTCCCCTCTCAGTAACTTGTCATATCTTGAATATTTTCAATAATTGGTATTAGAGCTTTGTGGTTCTTAGGATAAAAGTTTGACAGCTTGAGCAAAGATCTAAGGACAAATGGAGATATTCAGACTTGACAAGGAAATTGAAAATGAAAAACTAGATCTGAAAATGGCCATAGCTCAACTCAAAGAAGCAAAGGAAACTTGCATGACAAATGGATGACCATCAGTATGTTGAAGAAAATATTGAAGACCTTTTCCCATTAAGTAATTCAGATGAAGCTAATGAGGCAATCAAAGAACTCCTAGCAAAGAATGGCTCTCTGCAAGAAGAAGTAAGGAAACTCAAAAGAGAACAAGAAATTCAATAAATTAGGCTATGTGAGATTTTGGAACAAAGGAATAAGGCAAATGAAGACTTAGAGGCAAGAAACAATGAAGAACAAAATCAATCCAATTAGCAGGAAAACCTCATTGATCAAATCACTAAAGCAAATGAAGAAATTAGGATTCTCAAAGCATAGAATGAAAGAATAAGAAGTGATCTAAATTATGAAAGGGATATTAATGAAAGAATAATGAGAGAACTAAGATCTGAAAAGCAAATCATTGAAAAATTGAAGAATAACCTAAATTCTAAAAAACAAATCAATGAGAGAATGTTGAAATCACAAGAAGACATGTATCAATTGAATCAGCAAAATGAGCAAAATCTTCATAGACAAAAAGGTAAAGAAGGACTTGGATACAATGAAGAACAAGGTGAATCTTCCAAGCAAGGTGCAAAAAGGAATCAAAAACCCTTAGGCAATCATTGAGGGAAAATTGGTCATGCACCAAACAAATGCTAGAGCAATGGAAAAGAAAAATTTAATGGAAAGTGCTACAACTACAACCAGCATGGTCACAAAGCCAATGAATCCAAGAAGAAACCAAAATTTTAAGGTGAATGTCACAAATGCAAAAAGCATGGTCACAAGGCATCTCAATGCAGATCCAAATCATTCAATCTAGCTGAACAATTTGTAAAGGCAATATTTGGATGGGACTACAATACCTGGTGCAGATGTCATTATTATGGAGAATATGGACATGCTAGCATAAATTGTGCAAGGCATCACCTAAGAAACAAGGATACTACTATAAGGTGTTACACATGCACTGAACTCAGTCATATAGCTAAAAACTACATGAATATAAGCAAAATTGAAGATGAAAAGAAAGCAAGGGCTAACAACATAAGGAAATAAATGAGGCAATAATGGATTCATAAATCTATAGAGGGTACAAGCTCAAATCATGGTAGTGAAGTCACTCAAGAAGTGGGTTACTCCATCCTCTCAAACTAAACTTCTAAGAATGTGTTGGAGTTGTACTCAACAAGAAAAGCATAAGCAGTTCCAAAAAATATGAGAAATGCAAATGATCCAATCATTATTCTAGATACATAGGGATCATAGAAATTTGGTTTTTTCACCGAGTTGATACTCTTGTAGAGTTAGGTAATTGGATGATAGTATGTCACACACTATGTCATAATGGTGCAGAGCATTTATGAAATTTTCTCAACAAAAAGGGGTAATTTTGACTTCATTTTTCACTGCATTCTCAGTATTCGAAGAGCAGAGCAATTTGAAAAAGCATTGTAGTGTTTTTGAGTGATTTAGCAATGAGATCTTCATGAATTTTATCATCTACTGAGCAGCAATGGAATTTACCAGTGGAAGCAGCACTAAACCAAGGAAGGGTCCCAAAATGTTGGTTAAGGGCATCGAATGGAAAGCACCAAATTTAAAAATTATTCTGGTTGTTGCTGAATCACTTGATCCTTACGATGCTTAGTCACAAATCCCACCAAAGGTACTCCTAATTAATGACATAAGAACTCATTTTAAATGTATTGTTCAAGAATTAGGGACATTAGAAATAGATAATGGCGTAGCTAAAATGTGTGTTGACAGAGTTTTGAAACCTGAGCATAAACATTTGGAAGCTAAAGGATTAACTCATATCCCTCACATGCCTTGAAATTTCAAAGTAAAATGGATAAGATATATATTGAGTCAATTCCACAGTGGTCAATTATGGTTGGAGCAACCCATTCTAATTATAAAGAAGATGATACACAAGGTTACAAGTCTTCCAATACTAACCAAAGCTAAGTCAACCAAAACCCTAGGTCAGGAGGAACTGCAAAAGAAAACCCTAGCCAAGTGCGATGGTAGAGGTTTGAAAATAAACAATGTCACTAACATAGAGCTTAGGTTTGGCATCCACATCATTACACATAAGATCTACAGCTTGATTTGGTCAAACAACATTCCTTGTGAGGCAGTTGACCTCACATACAAGGTTATAAAGAAGAATCTAGAATTTGATCTGTCAGATGTGTTATTGAAGCAATTGAACAAAAACATTGAAAGTGTGAAGACTTCCAAGAACAATTCCTTCAAGTTTAGTTCATTTCTTGTTTTCTTATTGTTTTATGTTCAAAATTTATTTCCACCTAAGGGCATAGTCATATGGATGAAAGACACCCCTGTTCTTTATCAAATAAACGAATTTATTAAAGAAATGGGTGAAAACTTTGAAAGGGTGTTGGATAACTATTTTGAGGCATTCAAGTAGAAAATAAACAACATATTTCATATCCCACCCAAGCTTGTAGAAGACTATAAGGATGATATATGTTTCATGGTGGACTCTGATAGAGTATACATTCAAGTAGTCATACCAAGAATTGCATGGATAAAACCATTTCCTTGTGAAATTAACATTGATGAAGCTAGAGACATCATTGAGGCATTAGTAAATGACCCAACCAATCCTATTCTTCTTGCATTTGGCACATATGAGGAAGCCAAGAAGAGGATAGAGCTCAATATCAAGATTCCTCAAGCTCTTAGCAAAGGCAAGAAGAGAATTTCCAAATTAAAGATAGTTGAAGGTCCTCTAATGCTTGTCGAGGGCAAGGGTGAGGATGAAGAGGAAGAATATGAAGAAGAAGAATTAGAGAAAGAGGAACCAATGAGGAAGAAAGGTAGAGTGATTATCACCAAACCTTAGAAGAAACTAACTGTAGTGTTCTCCAGGAGAGGTAGGAAAGGTAAAATTGAACCTGTATTTATTCGCTCTCCATCTACATTTGAGGAAAGGATGAAATAGCTAAGAGTTGGAGTAGGAAATTGTAACTTCAAAGTTCTCAAATATGAGACTCGGACTCCAGCTAAGCAAAAAGAGATTGAGGAATTAGTCATGGAGAAGATGGGTATTTGGAAATACTCCCCTACACAAATTCAACCTCAAATCCATGTAGATCTTTTTGCCAAAATCCAAGTCAAATGGGAGAACACGGTGCAAACTATAAAAGACATCTTTGAACAATAGTTGAGACAGTTAGTATCGAATCTAACTAATGCAAAAGTGAAGAGGGCAATAAAAGAGCATAAAGACAGAATGATTCTAAATCTTAATACATGTTTCATATTAATGAATAACATATAATCAATGGTTAAGCATGCCTTAGAAATTTGGAGAGATGTTTATCATCTCAACAAGCCATCAGATGAAACTATTGTAATTAAAGATGATGATAGTGATGATGATGATGATGACAACACTCCTTCCATCTCAGCTACTGCAAGATAATTGCATGCTCTAATGGAGGAGAAGGAAGAAGAAGGAAAGGAGGATGAAGTAGAAGAGGAAGAAAAGGATGAAGATGATCATGTCAGAATTGTAGTAGAAGTAATTGCATCTCTTCCTCACACTCCACCACATATTGTCACATCTATGGAGATGGCTTCTACTAGTGAGATTGTGAGCACACCAGCAACATCAATTGCTCAATCTTCACCATCCACCTCCCAGCTCCAAGTGTCTGCAATGGAAGTGTCAAGCACTTCATCTACTGAGCTGACTATTACTTCTTTAGCTACTGAGTTAGCTCCCTCTTCTCCTACATCATCAGTAAGTGCATCAGTAAGTTCTACAATTTTGTCTTCATCAATTCCAGTAAGTTGTACAATTTATTTTTCATCAGCATTGTCTACATCTACTTCAATTCCAATCAATTCAAACACTTCTATGGGTATTCTACTAAGTGTGGCACCTTTTTTCGGAAGTTTTTTTTTTTTGGATCCAGTTAGTACTCCTATTGGCATTCAATCCTTAAGCCCTACTCCATTTTTTACTACTAGCCCTTCTATCTCTACTATTGTGTCTATTCCAAAGTTCAAACCAGTAATCACTGAAGTAAAAAAAAGGTAACCATTAAAAATTTTGATCATGGAAAAGAAATTGAAGAAGACATTGAATTAGACATAGAGATAATAATACCTCAGATTCACTATGAGACTACTACTATTGAAGAAATGAGGTTAGCCAATCAACTCATAGAGAAGAAAGCTATGCAAAAGTAATTAAGGCCTGAAAGGGATAAGGAGTATAGAATAATTGAAAATGCCAAGAATATAATTACAGATGTTATAGGTGTTGAAGTGGATTCCACTCAACATATTTTGATTTAGTTAGAAGAGGTTGTACAAAAATATAATGAGAACTCCTCTAGATAAGAGAAACTAATTGAAAAGGTTGAAAGGAAGTTTGATAACAAGGTGCTAGAGCATATTTCTCAGTAGATTGCAATCAAACAAGTGGAGTTTTCCACATTTTTGGGTAATTTTGAAAATTATTTTAATAATGCGATATCACTTTTTGCCAAACTTTATGATGTCTTCGGTTTTACCAATGGAATAAAGGAGAAGCTAAATAAGATTGACGTTGATATGCAATCAAGTGCATCAAAGTTGTAGATGAATCCCTCTTCCAGCTCCTCTCATCACACCAAGGTGAAATATCTCATAGACATGCAGGTAGAACTTCTAAGGGAAGAAGCAAGAATACGAGCAAACTTGATTGATATTCAGAGCATGGTTTTGCCAATAATGGATACAATACAGAAACATATTGCTCATTGCAAGACATTGGTCCAAGATCAGAATTTCTCAGTGGCTGATCAAATTATCAATAGAAGTTTAGATTTCTCTCTCCACCTACCAAATTTTGTAAGAGAATTGGGATAACTCATTCGCCCTCATCCTCAAGGTACATCAAGAATTTCTATCTCATTTTGGTGTAACTATATAGATAGTATATGTAGCCCTTTGACATTACTATCAAAAAAGGGGAGTGATATGTAATATCAGTATAAGTGAAAGGGGGAGATAGCACTCAATACAATTAGCATGTATATGTGTATAGCTATGTACATAAGTATCTTTGTATGTACATTATGTGTCATCAAGGAGATATATGTAAAAATGTATATGTAGTAGCCTTACAAAGATCAATTTTGAAAAATCAAAATTCAGTGAGTCAAATTGTGTACGTATGTTTGTGCTTTTAAGTGTTTTGTCAGTAATGCCAAAGGGGGAAATTGTTTGCATTAATTTAGTATTTCCATTAGTGACAACACTTATCCATATTAGTATAGCTACCAAGCTCGACACTTAGTTTCCTACACTCACCAAGCATTCCAGTGTTAACCAAGCTTCGAAGAGTTCAGTAGTTTACACCAAGTAGAACAGTGGCTACCAAGTGAATTTAAGCAATGTTTAGACTAGTAGTGTCTATTGAGCTTTACAGTGTCTACCGAGTAGTAAGTTTGTGCCATGGAATTTTAGTGTAAAACAAGCATTGGAAGAATTAGTGTTTACCGAGTGAAGCAAGGTAAACTCAGTATGCAGTATCTACCAAGTCACTAGTGGTCACCAAGTTTAGAACTACTTTGAGTGATTAGAATGGACTGAGCCTTCACTTCTACCAAGTGCATGATGATTTCATGTAATGCAGTGGACACCAAGTATCAGAAGGTCACTGAGTCAGTTCAGTGAACCCAAGTTATTTACTATTGGGATGACTTTGTAATGTGTTGTTCACTTGACATTTGGCCAACCTTGCAGTTTTGTAAATTTGGAATGTATATATATAAGGTGTATTGTAAGACATCATTGTATTGAAGTTTCATTATGTAATTTTTAGAAGTTCATGCGAAGAATTATTGGCAGCAGTTTAAGGAATGCAGCAAGGTCAATACAGAAGTAGAATAATTCATATCTATCACATAAGGTGATCAATGCATAAAGGATCTTATCATAAATCAGTTGTAAGTAGATCCACTACATCATCTTAATAGGTGAATTAGTTTCTAAATCCTTTAACAAGGTAGACTTAACAGTCTTTTGTATAAATCTCTTAACCGAGTGCATACTTCATTGTATGTTTGTAAATCCTCTAACAAGGTGGACCTAGCAGTCCTTTGTGCTCCTAATAGGGTAGATCACCAAAAGTGGTCAATGTAAGACTTAACAAGCCAACTTTTTGCTGTAGTAGTGAATTTTTTTGGGTATCATCCCCACCCTAGTTTTACTTTCTATTTGGAAGGTTACTAGGTCACCAAAACATTGTCTTCTTTTGTGTGATGAATGTGTTATCTTTCAATGTTAATGCATGTAGTAGCATAGATTGATTTGTGGTAAATTTAAAGGAAAGAATTTTAAAGTTATTGATTCACCCCTCCCCTCTTAGTAACTTGTCATATCTTGAATATTTCCAACAGTTTCTTCACATTTTTCTCATTCATTGTATTTTTACCCTTATTTCTTAAACAAATAAACTTGTGAATTAGCTCATTATCAATCATAATAGGTATATCACCTACCCAAAATATATTCTCATGAATTCTACTCAATATAATTATGGTCCATTCGTGATTATCAAATTCTATGTAAAACATGTATCTGATAATGTTGAATTCATGCAAATGCTCAAACCCTGATTTCAATGATAGGTCACTATTACAAACTAGGTCTAAATATTTGTGGATGTCATCATCACCAGTGTTCTCAGATTTATAATGTATGTATGCCCTAACATCCTTGACATGGAAAAAATTATGGGGTACTTGTGAAAGGCTCCTAAAAGATCATCTTCCATGGATATATATGGTTGCTTCTTAAAATTGTACATAGGCCTCTCACCTACATCACATACTGAAGGATTTTCTATTTTTTCAAATTAAAACTTCAAATTATGACTGCACACATGATGTAGAACTAGAGCTTGCTTCAATTCATTCTTCAAAACTCCTCAAATTTTCCTTAAATTCACTCCAAAGCTCTCATTTAACTCATACATGGTTGAATGGTGCTCAATAACTTGATTTGGACCCTTACATCACTTCTAATTCATTTATGCATTAATTATGCAAGTACACAATCAAAAAAACTATTTTTGATTACTAGGAGAGTTATTTTCATTCACACACTCACATACTAACTCCAAATATTTTGTATACTTAGCCATATTTTTAACACATTATTTTCTACCTCATACTAATTGTGCATACTTTAATTCTTTCTCTAACACTTTTCTATCATTTGGATGCTCATTCCTTGATAAAAGTGCTTAATTCAAGTAGGATGAATCAATCTCTACAACTAACTTCAATCTACCTTTAGGTGCTTCATTTGACTTCTCTTCCAAAACCACATCTAAACTTGATGGATCTTTGGCTTTGATAAATACTTCTTTAAATTATTCTACATGTTCCTTTATACTATCTTTCTAGGTACCACTGGTGTTATCATTTCTTTAGACATTCCTATTCATGTTCCTTTTGAAATTTGGATTCCTCATGTTTTTCCTCATGTCCATTCTACAAAATCTTTCTATATGACCAAATTTTTTACATAGTTGGTATATTGGTGCATGATTTCCAAATGTAGGTCTAGGTTGGTTTATAGGTGCTCTACAATTTCTAGCAATATTTCCAAATGTTTTGCACTTGTAATACGTAGTGGTGTCTCTCATTCCATTTTTAACTTCATTAGATCTTCTTTCTATAGGGTTAGTACCTCTAAACATTATACTATTGCTACTACTACTATCAAATTTAGGTTTCTTATAGTTAACTGCTCTATGACCAAAACTATGACAATTATAAAAATAAAATTAGTAGCTAGTTTAAATGACTTAACTATATAGTCCCCTTTCATATGACTAGCTTCATTACATGCATAAAATCTACCTTTGAATTCATATCTCACTTCTTTAGGAGATTCTATTTTCTTGGGATGTTTAGGTTCATCAACTTGCTCAAAATCCTTAGGTACATCATCAAATTGATTTGACTTAATCTTATTTAGATCTTACTTTTCTTATATAGACTAATGATTTTTAGGATTATAATCCTTTCTAGATTCATATTTCTTAGCGAAATTTTATCCAAGAAAATATCCAAGACCAGTCTTATCATAAGAAGGTCTCTGAAAAGACATTTGTTGATCAACCTTCTCAATACTAGAATATAGTTTCTCAAGTTGTTACTTAGAATGGGTTATCTCTCCATTTATAATAGTGTTATACTTCTTAAGTTCTATATACTACAACTTGATAGACTCAAGCTTAGATGTCACTTTGGTAAGGTTGGATGTTAGATTTGCATTCTCAAACTTCAATTATAATCCAACTTTACTGGTATCATCCTTCAAGCTCAACTTTAAATCTTTAATCTTAAGTTCAAGCTTTAGGATCTCATTTTCTTTCTTCGATCTTGAAGCTTCAGCACTATACTTGATATGATCTTTAGGGTCTTTCTTGGACTTAAGATTATCTATCTTATCTTTCAACTTTCCAATGTAGTCTTTAGCATCTTCATATCTTTCTTTCAAAGCATCTCTTTCTTCAATAAGAATATCAATCTAGTCAAGAGATTCTTCTAGGCTCTTCTATAATTATTTCTTATCTATAGGGATATTACTCAATTTGTTAAGCCTTCTCTGAGTAACTACACATTGATACCAATTATTAGAAATATGAAATACTAAGAATGCGGTGAATCAATATGTCACAAACTTTAGCCAATAACTAGATATCTTTAATAAATTTTTAACGTGCATAAGAAAGTAAGCTAGGCCAGGTATGTTGAATACTAAACATAACCATGCAATAAGAGAACCCATAACACCATTTTTTTTAACTAAGGAAACCTTGGCCAAGGAAAAAACCTAGTGGGGATGGTACCTAAAATGATCAGCTGATCAAAAGTATCATGTGAAATATATTGACCCTGATAGGAATATATTGCATCCATATAGTGTCTTGGTCCTTCTTAGAGAACTTACACCTTGTTAGAATCCTCAACCCTATAAGAAGTTATTAGATATAATTACAAAATTTGTGCAAGATGATCCCACTACCCAAACATGCAATATACAATGTAGTTCTTCAATACAAAGAGATAGATACAAAAAACTCTTTACATTATTGTTGATATCTTCAATATTGGGTCTTACCTTTGTTGCTCATCACAAAATTTTCATTCCTCTAATCATACATCATAATTTGCATCACAAAATATTTCATCAATACCACATTACATCACATAATAAATTACTTCAAACAACTTCACATCTATCAATCTTCCTGTATACCTTGCTAAATAGCAAGCATTTGTCTAGTTGACCTTCGTGCCTTTATACAATTATCAAAATACAAAATTAACTTTTTCTAACCTAGAGTTAACATCTAGGATGTTTTCCCTAAGTAGTTAAGTAATTATCTCATAAAATAAAATAATTTATTAACCCAAAGTTGCCCATTTCCTTATTATACTATGTTCTGCCTATATACTATTGTAACTAGTAAATGTATCATAACTCTATCTGTACTAGCCTTACTATCTTGTGGACGTAACTATGTATGATCTATCTTTAAGTGTGCATGTACTAATATATCCTCATTAAATTATGCTAACCAAACTTCATCTTTTCTAGCAAATAAACTATGTAACACTTAGGAAATTTTCTAAGTATATATGCCACAACTTTATCTTCCTATTTTTCTCACTTCATATAGATGATATATTTCCATAAATGATAACATAAAAATATCTAGCCTAGAAAAATTTCTTAAAAAGAATACATCATGTAATTTGGCTCTCTAATTATGTGTTTATTCTTCTATTTATAGAATTATTTTCCTAATGTTGGTGATTTAGTTTGGGATAAAAAAACTTGTAACTGAGTAGATAAATGGGTTCATTACTCAAATTGGTGAAAGATTTAAGACAATTTCTAATGGTTAGTTTGAAGACTTCAATAAGAAGATGAAGAATAGGTACAATATACCTAAGTTTGTTGTTGGCCACTTTCATGATAAGATATATTTTCTCATGGATACTTACTTCACTTATGCACAGGTAGTTATACCAAGAATGACATGGTTGAGACCTCTACAGTATGAGGTAAATGTAGATGAAATTTTTGTAGCTATGACAACTCTTAGAAGTTAAGATGATGAAGAAGAATAGCTTGAGGGGAAAGGAAAAGAACTTTCCATTACTAAACTAAAGGAAACCAAAGCTAAGAAGGTTGTGGTGGTAGATCCTAAGGTAAAAGAGAGTCTAAAGAAAGTGGAAAACCCACCCACATCTACACTACAAAGGGTCACAAGATAGAGATTTAAAGAAGTAACCCCTATAGCTACCAATCCTATAAGAAAATGATTAGTGAAAATCATAAAGCTAGTCAAAGGTAATTTTCCTAAGAAGAGGACATCAAAGGCTAATAAGACTAAGAAAATTTAAGAGAAGAAAAAACCAAAAAAAAAGTTGGTTGTTAAGCTAGATGATGAGGTATAGATGATCGAGTTAGATGAATTGAGTCAGTTCTAAATTGTACCAAGGAAAGTTCCTAGAGACATTAAAAGGTATGAGAAGATATAAGAAGTTCAGCTAGCTTAACCAGTTTCAAATGCATAAAATATGAAACTCTAGATAAAGTTGATGTTGTTGTTGCCAAGAAATAGAGTGAGTTGGCACATGAAGGGAAAATTCAAGAAGTGGAGAGAAAGAAAGAAGAAACTAAAAGGGATATAGTAGATTAGTCTACTACAAGTATAAAAAGACCACATAACTTATGATTTCTGACAGAAAGAGAAAAGGAGACAAGGAGATTGAGTTAAATAGGTGAACTCCAAACTATTATGACCATAGATCAATTAGGTGGAACAACACTATAATTAAGAGTAGAAAAAACAAAGGGAGAAGTGAAGAAAAGTGATGTGATTCAAGGGTCACAAGTATTGAATCTAGAAGCTTGAACCAAAAGTTTACAATTGACATTACTGAGCACCAACACCCCAGATTCAAAAGGTAAAAGATTGAAGAAGGTAAGGCATTCACCCCAAATGATCAAAGGTAAGCCAGTTACCATAGATGAAGATATTATTATACTAGATAGGGATAAGTCAAACTTAATAAAAGAGTAATGATAATTTTGATTGAATTGTTTTATAGAAAAGCTAAGAAATCCAAGCTCAAGAGAGAGTGACAAAATAAACATGTTTTGTTTGAGATTAAGAAAATTCTCTTAGATACTATTTTTATTGATGATTTAGACAAGAATACACCATTCTTGATTAACTAGTGCATATTGTGGACAAAATAAATGAGCCAGATATTGATGTTCAACAAAAGTTGAAGGAAAGAGCATAGAGGCAATATGATAATAAGGTCATGGAGAAGGTAGCTTCCAAGATTATAGTAAAAATGGTGAATCTATCTACCAAAGCCATTAATTCCAAGCATACTTTCACTGAAATAAATTATTTATTTGGAGAGCTATGTTATGTTCCAACATTCATGAAGGATATCAAAGAACAAATGGATCAGTTATATGTTGAGATGTAGAAGAGTGTACAAACATTGACCTTAGATGCTAGTTCCAACTCTGTTCGTTTTTCAAAGTTACAAGTTTTGCAGACCAAGTAGTTTGAACATTTTATGAAGAAGGAAAGATAAGAGTTGAGTTTCTTACAATTCAAGATTTTCTAACTCCACATTTGGTAGCCATGCAAAAACATATTATAATTGTTAAAGATTTAATCTATAGAAATCAAAAACTATCTATTGGTGACAATATGATTATTCCAGTAGCCACCTTAGAAATTCAAAGTCATGTTCTTGATAAATTAAAGGAAAATTGGAAGAAGATAATGGATAAGATTCTAAACTCCCATAAATTTTTTTGGAGAAATATGGAGTGATTTCTAGACCTAATCTAAATATTAGAGTGACAAAAACAAGGGGGAATTAGTTGGATGCATGATTAATGGTATCTTGGTTTAAAAGGTTGTATATTTATCTGATCATGTATGTAACTTCTAAAAATTTGTTGTGTATATAAGTTTTAGATTCATAAGGAGTTAGTAAGAGTTCGTATATATTTATGTTGACAAGACTTTGATAATTGTAAACTCTATATGATGGACCAAGTCATAGTTATGAGTTATAGTGTAAGGGGGAGTACTTTTCCATGTAATGTTTGATCATGACAAAGTGTTTGTGCCACTAATATCAAAGGGGGAGAATGTTGGTCCCTAGTCATGTTGACTATTAGCGTCAAACATGTAGTCATATACTTGGCAGATTTGTTCAGACATCACTACAATTGATCCATCTAATGTAGGTCAAGTAATGTATTATGACTTGTATATATGGACCAAGAAGTAGTTATTGCCGAGAAATTCTATAGTCATCAAGTACTCCAATACATGTTGAGTCATCCTAAACATAGTTCATGCCAAATATAGACCAAGTTTCACAGTGTGAATTGAGAAGATAGAGGTCAAGCGACAACATGAACATTGAACATGACCTAGCATCATAATGTCATATGCCAAGTGAACCCATTTTTACATATTTATTTGAAATGTCACAAACATTGAGGTACACAATTTCTAGCCAACTTAAATGCATGTTCCTTTGATCAAAGAGTAAATCATGGAGGTGATTACACATTTTTTTATAGATCATTAATCTCTATGCAAGGTGATTAGCTGATTAGAAAAATGGAAGGACTAAGCAGAAAAAGAGAGAGATCTAGATCATTAATCTTGATCTAGAACCTTCATTAGATAGTTATAAGAGAGGGATCCAAACACTAATTTTAATAGAGTGTGTGAGAAAGGTTGTGAGTTTGGATGTTATAGGTAAAGTGTGAAGGTAAACCAAATATAGAGACCATATAGAGAAGTGAAGGGTAAAATATAGATATATTAGATAAGAGATTAAATCAAATATTTTGACACTTGTACAAAAATAGCAATATGTGACTAAAAAAACCACTAAATTTTGTATATATGTGACTAAACTTAGTCACATGACTAATATTAGTTAATATCCAGTCATTTGTAACAATACAAAATTTACTACTAAGCAATTTTAGTCATGTATTTGATCACTAATTTTGGTCATTGATGTAGTGGTATATTTAGTAGTATATATAGTGGTATATTTAGTAGTATATTTATTAATTGATTTAGTAGTTGATTAAGTAGTGTTTGTAATCACATATTTAGTTATATATTTGATAGTTGATTTAGTCATATATTTGGTCACATATTTAGTATATTTAGTCACATGTTTAGTGGCATATTTTGTAGCATATCTAGTACTATATATGATCAAATATTTAATAGTATATTTAATAGTGTATTTGGTCATAATAGGGCACAATGGAATGGAACCACCATCCATCTGCTTGTAAAGCAGGTGCTCGTCCATTGAGCTAGCACCCTTAAAAGAATGATCATAAAATGTGTAACTTTCTAAATTATATTAGTTCTTAGCACAATCTCTAAGTGTACAAACTATGGTTATTAGTCTCAACATAAAGTTGATTAGACCACACACACAATTAGAGAAGAGGAATGCTCAAACTATGAAATCAATGAAAAGTTTTGGAGAAAGAATGACACATTTTTCAATAAATGAGAAAGAAATTACATGTTTAAATAACCTCTTTTGTTATTCTAATTTAATAATTTCTCTTATTTAATTATTTTTCTAGATCTTTTCGTGTGTATAAGGCTATAAAATTCAATTTACTCAACCTTGAGTGGAACATAATTTTCCTAAATGGCAGTAAAGAATGAAATAAAAAATGTCTTATTTGGGTTTGAATCTACCATGCAATGCTCTACTATTATCTTTGAAATAATAAATTTCCCAAAGAAGAAAGATATGTCTATATACCATTTAAAGTTAATTGTGTAGTTGATTGTCTTATATCTTTTAACCCTTCAAAAATGTTGAATTAATCTAAGAATTTGTAGAAAAACCTTGCCAAAATTATCATGTTTTTCTAGTAACATTAGTTATATAGACATTTGAACAACATTTTTTCTTCTTACTATGCTTGGACAAATTATATATGGGTCAATGCAAAAACACAAGCCACCTATCAAGAGAAACCCAAATTAATTCCCTAGTTCTCAAGTGAAATCTAATCTAGAATACAGTCAAAATAACTCAAAACTAATTGAAAACTAACAATTAATATGTAAATTTCATTATTACAAATATAAATTATATTAAAAAATTAATATACTTAATTTGAATTATGAGAGATAAGCACTTAATTTAAGTCTAAAAAGTTATATTACTAGAGCTAAAAAAAGTTGACAACTATAAAAAAAAATTCATCTAATCATTTTATAGATAATGTTTTATATAAATTAAATTGATTTTTTTTCAAGGAAAATGTTTCCTCAATATGTTAGGTTGTATGCGTGGTAAATATGGAATAGTTCTAAGGCTTATGTACAACAATTTGAGGAGCTTGGAAAGTAATATTTTTGAATCATTAACATTGAACCAAACTAATGGAACTATATAAGCATCTTTTGATGTATATCATAGCTTGTACATTCAATACGGTGCATACCAAAAAAGTAAAACAGGGAAAAACAATGACTCCTTTAAGATTCTATAACTATCTACAAAATTTATAGCATTGTTTACATAATTTTGAATGGAAATCTATGGAAAATTGTACTAGTATGTCCTCCTATGATATCTTCCTAAAAAAACCTATCATGTTTTTTTTTTTTACAACCCCAATCTCAAATGTAAATCATCGTGTAGATAGTCATTATTACACACAAACTCAGTAGAATATACTATTGTTGTATAACATTTTTGTTAGCAACTATAGTAGGTGCAATGTTTCTCACTTTTGTGTTGCCAAAATTGCTCTCTATTTTTGTTCGACATGCCATGGATTCCAATTTCAAGTCCATTTCATTTCTTGGAGAACTTATCTACGTGAATAAAACATAGTTATATTTTTATGTAATGAATTAAATCTATATTGGGAATAATAGAACTTGATGTATACCTATGAGAAATAATACTCGTCAAGAGGTAGTACATGGGAATTCATTAAATTAGATTATTAGATATAGAGGAATCCATAAACAAAAATTAAGGGCATGAGTGTGAGTTTCATTTGCATGTATTGCATTCAATCCATGATGTATAAACTAGTACCCATTTTACCCACTCTCAACACATATGGCTTACTTCTAAAGCTAATTTTTCTATCATTTGGGAATAAATCTTTGTTCTCCATCACACCCAAAACATCTATAAGCTTTCAAACGTGAGAAAATTGCAAAATAATCAATGTTAACTTAACACAGTTTCTAAGCATGTGTCATATTTTTCCATTGTTGCTCGGGCATGTTAGTGCTCCCCATTTTGAGTTATGTGATTTTTTAGATCACCAATCTACATTCATAAAATTCAATTATTATCTTACATTTTAAAATAAATATAAATTAGGAATAACATAATGTTATGTAAACCTATGAAGGATAAAAGCAACTCTTGGGATCTTGGTTGCAAAGGTAAACTTCCATCTTCATAATTAGGCCATGAACCATTTATTGAACGATCTAGTATAGGCTTCTTGTAGAAGGATAGCAATATTTGCTTGATGTATCTTGATAAAATGTTGGCCACTATAACATTAGACAAACAACTACAAAATATATCATATCTAAATATTAAGTGGATTTGCTTCAAATTACTCGAGTATTAAAAGACAAATTCAAATTACTATTATAGCTATTTTAATTCTGTGAAAACCAAATTCATCTCTCCTTTTTTGAGTTACAATTGTTATTAAAAAATTATTGGTTGCGCATCAAGATAAATCGATACATGAAAAATTTATTTCTTTAGTGAACCATTTTTTTTTTAAAAATGGATAACCATCTATTTATTGTAACCAATAACAATAGAATATTAAAGTAAGTCACATTAAAAAAATTGCCTATTAGCCAAACTATTGTAGCCTTACACTTCATCCTCTTTCATATGCCAAGGTAGCTAGTGATAGATAGTGTTGAAAATGCAACATTTTTTTTGGATCTCATCTTCAACCTACATAAATTTATTTTAGCACCTAAATCATATCACACAATAGATTTAATTGATTTAAACCTTATTAATATTAGTCCAATCATCATTCACATTAATAACCTTACCATGTGTTGATTTTTGAAGCACTCTTATTATCTTTATTATGCTCCACACCTATTTAGTAGATTAGATCAATGTGGTTATCTCTATCTACATCACTTTCATCAGCATCACCCTTTGCATGGGTATTTAATAGGGAATTCAATTCCAAGGACTATGACTCCAAAAATTTGTTCTCATTTCTATTCCCATTTACTTCATTTTCAAATAGAATTTGCATGACACCTTACTTTATTACAATCCACCTCATAAATGTTGACTTTACAAGTGTCCTATTACTATCCCTAGAATTTATCATAAACGAATGATTTTCTCTATATATTAACACACACTCAATCACCTAAACTATTTTTTCCTATTTCCAAATATGTTTATTCTATGACAAATCTCTCCATTTTCTCTTAATATGTTGATTAAAAAATATTCATCATTAGCCAAGAAATAAAACATATGCTTGTTAAACTTGAGATGTAGGAATAGTATAATTCTTATGTATCTAACTCCATGATTAATTGGAGGGAGGGAAATATAAAAATTCCCTACTTCTTCACTATTCTTGACTATTTTTTTCTCCATTTTATATTTGAAGCATTTCAACACTTTGTTTGCACCGAAACTTATTTCCTGCAATCTTGGAATTTCCTATATTCTAGAGTTTATCAAACTATAACAATTTGCATAGTAATTTTAATGTTAATATTTTGAAACCAGAGAGAGAGAGAGAGAGAGAGAGAGAGAGAGAGAGAGAGAGAGAGAGAGAGAGAGAGAGAGAGAGAGAGAGAGAGAGAGAGAGAGAGGTCAAATAATGGTACACCTTAGTGTAGATATAAAAATTGATTACAGAGGTAGGACAACCATTCAAATACAACTTTTCCAACCATTGTAGTTGTTCAACTTTCTCCAAGCTTTTGATATTGTTGCACCTAGCTAAATTTAGTTCTTTAAATGATTTCACACTAATTAGTCTTGGAAACTCAAATAACTACCTACAGTTCCAAATAACTAGGATCTCTAATTTTTCCAAATGAGACAAATTATCTACTTTACTTAATCAAGGACAATCACCAATATCTATTTCAACTAGCCTTTGTGGAAGAATGGGAAGCTCTAGTAAATTTTGAGAGTGATGTAAGATCAACTCTATCAGTCTCACAAGAAAAATTATGCTTAATGGAAATGAGGAGAATATATTATGTTCCAAATTTAGGTATTCCAGTTACTAAAAATCTCCAAAATTTTCTACAAGATCACCATCCTAAACTTTGAATTTCCCTACTTCTAAACTCACTAATGACTTAAGTCCTAAGAATTTATGTTGAAGATTAGATACAAAAAATCATTTGAAGAGATCAATACCTCACAAGTGTAAGAAATTTTATACATTTGGAATATCAACCAGTTTATAATATTTATCAAGTTAAGGTTCTCAAGAATTGAAATGTTACAGAGTTCTTCTAGCAGTTCTCTATACGTACGCACTTATGCATGGCTAGAGAGAGTAAAGATTTTAGCTCACCTATTGACCTAGGAAAACTTGTCAAACAACTGTAATACCCCAAGTCCAAAAACATCAAAGATTTGACCTCACCAATATCCAATAGAAAATTCTTTAGCTTTTTACATCCATTCAAAGGAAGATATTCCAATTGTATGAGTCCTCCCATTTGAGGAAGTTACATTAGGCTCCAACAGTTTTTCATCACTAATTCTTTGAGAGAGACCAACTTTGTAATTTCTATTGGAAAATGAGATATCATTGTCCATTCCCTCATCCAAAAATTGGATAGGCATTTTAGTTTCCCTATTCATGATGGTAAAGTAGTTAGACCATGACATTTTCTGATGTCCAAATGTGTTAGATATTTCAAGTTCTTTATAGACTCAAGAAAGTTGTTTAATCTAAAGCATCTTAGTAAAATATTTTTAAAAAAATTTGCAAAAGGAAGATCAGGAAGTTCTTATATTTTAGTTGATGATAGATCAAGTGTTTCAAGGATTTTGAGCTTTCTAAGATGGTTGGGAAACTTTTATACCATAACAATAGGATAGGTGAAGATCCTTAAGTGAAATTAGCTATGTTACATCATGTAATAGCTCTAAGTCCTTTGAAAAGGACAAATCTAGATATTTCAACTATTGTAGTAGATAAAAATAGGTTGGTAACCTTGAAAATTTCTTGCAATTATTTAGGTGGAGGTCTAAAAGAGATGTGTGGTATGATCTAATGGGAAATTCATTGAGATGTAGGTAGTGATTAAGGTTTAGCACCTTGAGATTTATAGGAAACTATTGAAGTAGTAAGATGCATTAATTTATTTAGAAGATATGAATAAGAAAAAGGTAAAGAATACTTCCAAGATCCAAAAATTACCTTTAGTTGTGAACCCTAGCTCCATGGAGTTTTGATATCAATTCCATTCAAATCTAATATAGCTAGATGCTCTAGATTCCAGCCAATGTCTAAGTGATCCAAGCCAATACAAAATTCCATTTTCAACCATCTTAAATAGGAAGATAAATAATTGAAGTCACCATGGAGTATCATGCTAGTTAACCATGGTAGTACTGTGGATAAAGAATCATTGTGAAAAATTATGCTATAAGAAACCCTATGTAAAATATTATGTACATGTGAATTGTAGATGGATTGGTGCATATTTGAGACACCAAACCCCATGTCTTTCTTTGAGCAGTGACATTAAACCCTTGAACTAGGAACTTAAAATGATAGAAGTCAAATCCAGGAATACAAAACATTGATTGGTGTATATTTGAGATTCAAATAAGTTAAATAACCAAAATTCTAAAACTTCTATGTGAACTTCAAAAAAGCATTTGGAACCCACCCTTTCCACAATGGAAAATCAACTGAACTTTAACAAAGACAGTCACAATCTTAGTATCATGTTGGGATCAACATCTTTTTTTTGCAGGAAATGAAAGCCTCCATGGTTCTCTTTGAGTCATCCACAAAGGAGTCCCTAGCCTCTAACACCTTTCTCTATCTAATTTTCTATCTCTTCTCTTCTTACCTAAATTGATGGCACATGCTGAGACCTGGGAAGTAAAGTGTCCAAATTTCCCATCTCTTCTCTTCTTACCAAAAATGATAGTAAATATTGATACATGGGAGGCAAACAATCCAAACTATTCCTCTACTCTTTGCAATTTCTACCATCTTGATTCTTAATTAAAGCTTAAGAACCTTCACAGTGAAGATAACTAATATTGATTGAATAGATTATATGTAGCAATATCCTCCAAAGCTTTTTCATTTTGAAGAGCACAAATCATTTTAATTTTTTCACTATTTCTAAAATGGTTAGAATCTCATTGGAGGATAAAGCATTCTCTTCATCCTCTAGATGAGTTGGAACATCTTTATTGGAGGGTTAAGTATCAAAATTAATAGAAAGCCCCAAATATTTCTAAACTATAATAATTATGTGATAACCTAACCAACTTCACCAAAAAAGGGGATAAAAATTCTTCCATCCTTTGAAACAATAGAAGAAGAGGTAGAACTATCCTCAGCATAAGTGGGCATAAAACAACTATGGCTTTTCCAAACAAAATCAAAATTGGGCTTGCCAACCATAAGAATCCATTTCCATGAAAGGAACATTGGAGAAGCTAAATTCTTGAAACAATAAAACATCCTTCCTTGAGTCAAATATTATTGTACTAGAAACATCCAAAGGAAAAGCCTTATACTAAGATAAAAGTCTAATGAAATCAAAGCAAGGTCTAAATTGGCAGTGTTACATCCCAAATTTTTGACCTAATTTTAAACTTGTTCATAACCATTGGACTTAATGAATTATTATTTCATGATCATGTGAAATAGGTAGGTATTTATAAATGTTGTATTAACTATTAATGAAGATGGTCATTAACCAATGACTGTTATGAGGTGATTAGAAGTTGTTTGATTTAAAATAATGATTAATATAGCTTTTCTATGAATTATTATGGAATTATTATTATGGCAGAAGTGGTTTTATGGGTGATTGCAGGAGAAGCTAAAGAGAGGGGAAGTATTGCTAAACAAGATCATTGGAAAGGGATGTTTTCTTAAGTTAAGTCATCAGGATTGGAAGGTATGACCTTAAAATTCTTTGAAAAGGATGCAATGACTTGATCACAAGATACATTTTTGGGTACCGCATGAGCTATTAAGAAAAATAATCTAAGAAAAACATAAAATAGTTTAAAATAAAATATAACACATACCTCAAGAGATTTTTAATTGATCTTCATCACATTATTATAATAAATACTTACATATGTAGACATAAATATAAAAATGAAATGGCACCAATAAATTATAATAACATAATTTAATGATGTCACCCCATTGATATACTTACATGAACATATATAAGAATATATTATAATAATAAATGAAAATTATAATCTTTCCAACTTCTCTTTTCAACTTTTTATTTTATTCTTTCTTCCCTCTCTTTTCATAGTCGATTTATTACTTGGAAAATTGAAACAATTATAATATTTTTGTAACCAACAAAAGCCAAGAAGGTAGGGCCTTCCTTTTAAATTAAGTTGTGTATGAATTATAAAACTATTATTATTTATGCTCGATTGCCTTGTGATAAAACTCATTTTCTTTGGGAAAGTATTTCGCATATCATAGCTTTCTACTTTCTACATTTCTTATTCCAAATTACCATCTCTAGTACCTATATTAATACAACCCGTGAGCCAAAGTTTCATTCCTTTTTCCAGCCTAAGCGTCCATATCAATAGTATTCCTACTGCATGTACTAGGTTTTTTGGAAGCAATCTGCATTGGTATGGTTGCCACATCAAAAGGAGAGCGAAATCCCAATTCAGATAGTAAGGATTTAGACATATCTAGTATATACATCAAGTCATGTTTTGGCATATCAATATTTTTTTTTTTATGCTTTCCAATATAGCCAGTTAAACATATAGGATTTTCTTCTTTTCAAACATATTTTTCAAGATACAATATAAGCCTTGCTACTTATTCAATGTCCTTTGTCATCTATCATTCCCTTAAATCTCATAGTAAATTAGATATCACCCTTAAGTAATTTTTCTTTTCAAGTACAATAAAATTTGCAAAACTATCCAATGAATAATGTTAATCTCAAGAACAAGTTTTGTGTTGTCACAAATTAGATCAAGACACTAAGAGTAGAATGCTCGTGGCTTTTCCAGAACACCTGGGATTCACTAGCAATGTAGCCATGGAATGGTGAAGAGGTGTAAAAAGAACAAGAAAGCTCATAAACTTTATAATGCACCTAGGACTCACTAGTTGGTATCCATGAAATGGTGAAGAGGTGAAATAAATCTACAAGAAAATAAGCATAAATTAGACATGATTAACTTAAAAGAAATATACTTAACAACTCATTCTTATCCCTATAATGGAAACTATTGTCAAGTTGATCAGTGGTGATTAGGTCACTGAACCCATCAAAAATATTTGGCCAAGGTAGTTTATAGGCATATGTGCCATCTAATTATCACTTGATCACTATAGCGCTAGTTATGTAAGCTTAACTAAGTTGACACTCAAAACACCAAGATTCTTGGGTGGTTGGACTGAAGAATATCCCAAGCCTAATTCTAAGGTAGGGAGGACCATTCTAATATAATAGAATGTGTGGGGATAAGTATGGTCTAAGGTTGGGAGGTTAAGCCTATGTCAATGCTTCTCCTCTCACCAATGTTGAGGCTTGTAAAACCAGATAAAAGATCCTTCGATGATGCTTTTATGTTCCTCTCTTTCTTGTTAAGCATTTACTTTACTTGATAATCATTGATCATGAATATAGTTATGATAGTTATTCATTAATCTATTTATTTTAGCTAATCATGAATATAGTTAGGAATAGGTAATGTTATTTCAATTGAATATGATTATGTTTATTTTTAGTTGATAATGATTACAATTATGGTAGTTAGTCGTTAATCTATTTATTTCAACTAACCATGAAACTATAGTTATGAATAGTTAATAGTCACTCTTGAGTATGATTACAATTATTTTCTACTAATTATTAAAAGTCATGTGAAAAGGATTCAGTTATCTATATAAATTTTGAGAGGTTTTAGTGTAAAACATCTTTGATTTAGATATGAAAACATGTTTGTTAAAGTCAGCCATTACACAAATTTTGGCATAGTTGTTTGAGTTTCTTCCTATGCTGGTTGAATTCTAACAAATTTTTCAACTTTTTCATCTAAAATTTTAAACAACCTTTGTTCACAATGACCAAAAGAAGGTTGTAGTAGTGGAGTTATGATGGAACTACCAAAAAAAAACTCAATTTTTGAGTTGAAGAAAGGTTTACAGTGACAACATCAAAATGTTTTTTTTGCCACAAATCAAAGGGCCATTGTTCTGAGAAAAATTTCAATTCTCTAGAGACCAAAAAAGAGAGAAACAAAACTTATTTCAAGTTGAGATAAAGAGGACATTTAACTTTTCTCTAGGTTTGTTCAATTCATCTATGAGTACCCTCCAAAGCCAATTTTCTTCCCAAGGACCTCCAAATAATGGATTTTATGCTCAATGATCATAAATGGGTTAATACATTTTTTGGATAGGCAGAAGTATATAAATCTTTTGTAAAAGAAACAAGAATATCACCAAAGGAGGGGGTAGAGTCACAAAAAGAAAAATGTTGGCCATTTTCTGTCACATTTACCATAACATAATTTATCTTCATAGTTGAACCAAGAAAGAGCTCAAACTAGTAAAAATCATTTTTTGTTATAAAATATTTACCTTAAAAAATTTTGCTATTCTAAATAGTATAAACCTTCCTACATAACACACTTAACAAAATAAATAATTTGTGTTTTCACTCACTTTTAGCTTTGTAACTTCTGATGATTCAATTCTTAGAGCCATTGGAAGACATTATTTTTCCACTACCAACTACATCAAATAAAGCATTTATTAGTATGAATTTTGAAAGATTCAATAACTAGTAACTTTGATATAGCTTGAATCCATATAACAAAGTCCAAAAATTTAGGTCCATGACAATTGATTACTTAGTAGTTAAACATTGAGAAAATAATTAGAATTTTGAAATCTATTTCGCTTGCTAAATATTAAATGTGTCACTTTTGAAGCAAGGTTGGATTTTATTGAAACATTAGTCACATAGTTGTTGTATATTTTGTTTCTTACAAAGCTAAATTATTCTATATACCTAAAATATCTGGGTTCGTAGGTACCCCCAATTTGTAGTCAAATCATGGGAAGCAACAAAATAATTACCTCTTCAATCAAAGAATTGATGTTATTGTTAGAAATGCTTCAAAATAACTGAGAGGGGAGATGAATCAGTTATTCAAGGTTCAACTTGTCCAATTCAAACTTTTTCACTAAGTGTAGTGAGCCCATTCAATCATTCATTCATCCAAGAATTAACTGTCCTAATCAGCAAGTTACTATAAATCAACATGCAAGCATGACACATAAAAGATGAACACATAACATAGTGATTTAAATGGAAACCCAATTTGGGAAAAACCACTAATATCATGGTACTCAATTCTCACTCTTTTGAAGTGATGCCCTATGAAAGGCCTACCCTGTTAAAGGCTTACAAAACATTGTTAAATGTGACCTTGTTAGAGGATTTATCCACCCTGTTAGAAGTGGGCCTAGTTAGAGGACTTTAGAACATTCACTTGGAATGCCACCCTATTAAAGGATTAATAAATGGTTGTTAGGCCAACCTAAGTCCATAGGATTTCCATATCTAATATAATTTCTAGAGATTATTAGAAAATATTTGACCTAAGTACAACATACAACTTAACTTGCAGATCTTAGATCACTCTTCAGCTCTTCACATTGGCTGGCCTTCAATCTTTGCAACTCTTAACAGCCTGCGCTCCTTTCAAGCTTAGTCTCCTTGAGTCTCCATGCTCAATGTACTAGTGCAATCCTCTCTTCTTGACCACTTATAGAAGTAAAGGCTCTATGCTCTGTTCTTCTCCTAGATGTCTTCTTCTTGACACCCTTTCAACTAATTCTCAATTTGGAACTTATGCAGAAGCAGCATTACCAACATTTTATTCCTAGTCTATGACTTCTTAAATAGAATCCCTGGAGTTCCTTTCTCACTAGACTTTAATTTTTATGGATTAGGTAGGATTCTTTATTTCTAACCCATATTTTGTTTCCTCTAGAAACTTCTTAAATAATCCCTTTGAATTCGCCCAAACAACTCATCATCCTTATCCTCCAACTCATTCACAAAATTCAAGGGAACCACTTTGTCACCTCAGATTTGGAAAATCTTCAACATTTAAAATAATGTAGTAGCCTAGAACTATTGAAATATTAGTGCTTGGCACATACTATGTTACTCAGCATCAACTGTGTTTTTACTGATGCTCGGCACCTAAAGTTCACTCAGCACCAACTAAGTTTTTCTGATGCTTGACACATAATACTTTACTCGGCATTTGAACTTCACTCGACACACACTAGAATTTCATTTTTCTTGGCTCCAACTAATAATTTTCTCGACTTCAACTAGCTTGCTCGGCACCCACTAATGAACTTAGTTTAAGTTGTGTAGTCAACCTTGTTACAACTTATACTTCTAATGTTTCTAAGTGTGACCAACCTCTGTATCTTTGAGTATGTTATCAATACATCATTTAGCCATTTTCTTAACTAATCCTTGCACTTCATTACAATATCATAACTCAACATTTCCCTTAGATACTCTTGTTACATCTTGTTGATCAAATCCTCTTCATCAATCAACTAAGTGATAGTACTTGGATCTCATAAGGAAATGTTATTCCTACAAATAGTAGGTTTGACATCAATGACAAAAAAATGATTGAAAATATTCTTTTAAACACAATCTCCCTCTTTGATCTACAATCTTCTACTCACAATGATCTTTTCAATTAGATTTCCAACAATCTCCCTCATTTGGCATTGATGGAAAACTAAGTTGATCAACCATTAGACTAAATTATTTAACCACATGCTAACTAGGCTAGAATAGTAAGTCAAATGCCAAATGCCAAAAAGTAATTGTGTTACCATCAGTTTTTTCACATCTCCCTCTACTATCCTGATTGCTTCATTTCTACTTCTCCCTCTTAGCTATTCTATCCTCTTCATTTGTTTTCTCCCTCTGTAGGCATTTCTCATACTATTTATGTTCAACTTCTTCATCTTCTCCTATCAACTATTGATCATTCCTATCTACTTATCCCTCTATCTTCATTTGATTAGTTTCTACACTTTCTCCCTCATGTTGTTAATCAAATGCAGTTGATTAGTTTCTCACTACTTCTCCCTCTTTGACAACAATGTCAAAGACATATTAGCATCTTATCATGCAAGTGTAGCATTTGCAAGTTCATTCAATTTCTCCCTCTGTCACCTTGTTTGTGACTGATTGGTAACTTTTTTGCTTTAATTACTTTAGGCATGAATCCTAAAGTAGGTGTCCTCTGCATCAATGTGTGAAATCTTCAACAATCAACTCATTTGATGCAGGGCAGTCTTGCTTTTGCGTCAAGTAGCCTTCGTTAGGGTTATCACCCCTAAATTACCTCTAAGATACTCAAAAGCATCTTTAGGTAGTGTATTTGTGAAGATGTCAGCAATTTATTCCTTTGAGCTTACATATTCCATCTACACTTGTTTTTCTTCCACCAACTCTCTTACATAGTGATACTTGATTGCAATATGCTTAGTTTTAGCATGCATTATAGGATTCTTTGATATGTTGATAGTACTTGTATTATCACAATAAAGTATCATAGGCTCATTCACCTCTTCCTTCATACCTTTCAAAAAATGTTTGATCTATACAATATTGGTGCAATTGATAGCAGCTACAACATATTCAACTTATGTTGTTGACTATGAGGTACAACTTTGTTTTTTGCTGGTCCATGTAATCAATCTTTTTCCCAAGAAAAGTGCTCCTCCGCTAGTCCTTTTCCTATCAACAATATTACCACCCCAATCTACATCAGTGTAGGCTCTTAGCTCAAACTTTTCACTTCTCTTTTAGTTCAAACCAAAGTCATCAGTTCCTATTAGGTACCTCAGTATTCTCTTTACTACCATCAAATGATTTTCTCTTAGATTTGCAAAAAATCTTGCCACTATTCCAATAGCTAATGCAATGTCTGGTCTACTATGTACAACATATTGCAACTTTCTAATCATTGATCTATACAATGTCCGATTCACTTTAGAAGACTCATTAGTCTTTGATAGCTTATATCCTATTGCCATTAGTGTACTAACTAATTTTGAATCTTGTAACCCAATGTCTTGAGTATATCCTTGATGTATTTGGATTGGGTCACAAATATGCCATGCTTCAATTGATGTACTTGTAATCCAACAAAGAATTTGATTTCTCCAAACATTCACATCTCAAACTCATGTTTCATTTGATTAGCAAAATCTTTGCATAGAACATCTTTTCCTCCAAATATTATATCATCAACAAAGATTTCTAATATCAAAATGTCTTTACCTTTTTCAGCCTTAATGTCTAAGTTGTTGTTGTCATATGTTCTCTTAAATCTTGTCTCCACAAGATATGTGTGCAGTCTCTCATACCATGCTCTAAGTGCTTGCTTCAATCTATAAAGTGCCTTGTGTAGTTTGCAGACCGTGTCCTTGTTCTTGTCATCAACAAATCCCTTAGGTTGTTCTATATCGACTTCCTCTTCTAGTATACCACTCAAAAAAGCAGATTTGACATCCATTTGGTAGATGTTGAAACCTTTTTATGTAGCATATGCAAGTAATGTCCTTACTCCTTCTATTCTTGCAATAGAGGAAAATGTTTCCTTGTAATCTAGTCTTTCTTCTTGTGCATAGCCTTTGCAAACAAATTTGGCTTTGTTTCTTGTTATCTCACAATTCTCATCAAGTTTGTTTCTAAACACCCACTTGGTACCAATTACATTCTTGTTAACTGGTCTAGGAACTAGGGTCCAAGTTTTGTTCTTCTAAATCTAGTCTATCTCTTCTAACATAGCTTTATACCATTCATCATCTTGTAGTGCATCTTTCACTATTTTAGGTTCAACTTTGCTGAGGAGACATGATTCATCTCTTAGTCTATTCCTTTTCATTGGTCTTGCTTCCTTGTCACCAATGATTTGATCTATAGGGTGATGTCTTCTTACATACTTGGCTAAACTTGGTTCTGTCCTTCTTTCCATGTCTGATCTTTTAGCTTTAGAGTCATTTTATTCTTCTTCATATGGTATTTCATCATCTCTTTCATGTGCACTAATTTTAGAGTCAGAATGTTTATTTTCTACATTCTGCAACTCAACATTTACTGGGTATGACTCAGCTAATACTAAAATTTGTTGTTGATTCCCAACTTGATTTTCAACATTTCTTCAATAGTCATTCCTTCATAGAAGTATACATTTGATCTATAATCCTCTGATTTCTTGGTTCCATCAACCTAAACTTTTGCATGCTCATCAAAATTTACATTTTTACTCTCCACAATCTTATTAGTGTTAGTATTCAAACACTTATATACATTGCTTCTAGTGGAGTATCCAAGGCATATGCCTTCATTACTCTTTGCATCAAACTTGCCATTTCTAGGATCTTTAAGAATATAGCATTTACAACCACAAACTTTGAAATTTTTAACATTAGGTGAGTGACCATACCACAATTCAAAAGGTGTTGCATTTGTACCTTTTTTAACTTGGACTCTATTCAGTGTGTAGACTGTAGTACTTACAGCTTCTCTCCAGTACTTTAGTGCAACATTTTTCTCCATCATCAAGGTTCTAGCATAGTTTATCACTAATCTATTTCTTCTTTTAGCAACACCATTCTGAGGTGGATTCCTTGGTGTTGATGTTTTCCTTTTGATACCTTTATCATTGCATAATATTTCAAATTCTTTTGATATAAACTCACCTCCTTTGTATGTCCTTAGGCATTTCAAAATCTTCCTTATTTCCTTCTCAACTCTGGCCAAATACCACTTGAACATTTGAAATGCCTCAAATTTTTGCTTCAAGAACATAGCAATCATCATCCTTGAATAGTCATCTAAAAATAGCATTATGTATCTATCTCCTAGGTAGCTTTGCACTTCTATTGGACCACATAAGTCTGTATGGACTAACTCTAGTACTCCTTTGGAAGTGTATGTTTTTCTTTTGAAACTAAACTTGGTCATCTTCCCTAGTTGACATTGTTTGCACACTATTTTTTCAAGTTTATTCAATTTAGGCAATCCTCTGACCTTCTTCTTTTTGTTGATACTAATTAGATTATCAAAGTTAACATGACACAATCTTTTATGCCACAAACACACATCATCAAGTCTAACAACAAGACATGTTGCATCTTCCATATCAAGATAGAATAGATTACTCCTAATTTGTTCACCTTTTCCTATCAGATTTCCATCAATATCATAAATCTTGGAAATTTTGTTTCCAAACTCTACTTTGCAACCTACATTACCTAACTATGATACACTCAACAAGTTGTAGTTCAAACTTCAACATAGTATGAATTATCACATGAAATTTTCTCTATAAGTTTAATGGAACCTTTTCCTTTGATTTGACATGGAGCATCATTTCCAAATCTAATATTATTTCCATCATATTGTGTAAAGCTAATAAACTTACTTTTATCTCCTGTCATGTGATGTGAGCATCCACTATCTATGATCCACTTTTCATTCTTGTTCATATAGGTAACCAATGTTGTTGCTTCATCTTTATCTTTATCTGATTCATCCTTCATGGCCACATAGACTACTTCTTCATCATTCTCATCAAAGTCTTCTTCAACAATGTAGCATCTTTTTCCTTTGTCCTTGTAATCTCTACTATCATCTTCTCTTTTATTCTTGTACTTGTTGCCTTCTTTTTAGTTCTTCTATGTACATCTTTCAACAATATGGCCTACTTCATTGGAATTAAAACATATGATAGGGAGATTACCTTTGAATTTACCTTTGCCTCTATGGAATCTTCTAGCCAGTAATGCTTCCAACTATTCCATGTCTTCTTCATCTATGCTGCTATCATGGGATGCATGTTTTCCTTTTCTTCTCTTCTTTCTCTATGTCTCCTCCTTAGTGTCTTTTATTTTCATCTTGGCCTTGAAGGTAGATTCAAGGTTCTTAGGTCTATAGTTTTCAAAGTTTGACAATTCAAATGCAGTAAGTCTTCCCACTATTCCTTCAAAGGTTAGTGTGTTTCCTTGTACACACCTTAGCTCTTAGATGGCTAAAACTCTAATAGCATAGATAGGGAGTAGAGTTCTTAAGTATTTTTTGTTAATAGTTTCTTCTTCCAATTGACCACCTAAACTTCTTATTTCACTTACCACTTCTTTCATTCTAGCAGCATATTGAGCAACATTTTCACCTTCCTCCATTTTCATTTCATCAAACATTCCTTTGAGGCTTTCTCTCTTTACTCTCTAAATATTATGATCTCCTCCATAGATATCTATTAGGGCTTTCCACATCTTCAATGTAGTATCACAATCTTTGATGTCATCATATTTTGCATAGCTAAGTGTAGAGGCAATCTCCAGCATTGCCTAATTGTGCTCCTTCCTTTTGCTCAAATCATCTGTAGTAAGAGGTCCAGTTGGGTTTACATGTTCTATTCCAATTGAGGTTTGTGCATAGTCACCTATTGATCCAAGGTGATATTTCATTAGACTGCACCATGCAGCAAAGTTATCTTTGTTCAGCTTAAGAACCTCTCTCTTGGACATCTTGATCTTCCTACTTCTAGTTCCTTGAAACTAAATCAATAGATGGCTGTGATACCAATTGTTAGAAATGCTTTAAAATAATTGAAAGGGGGGGTGAATTAGTTATTCAAGGTCCAAATTGTTGAATTCAAACTTTTTCACTAAGTGTAGTGAGCCCATTCAACCATTCATTCATCCAAGCATTAAATTTCCTAATCATCAAGTAACTATAAATCAACATGTAAGCATAACACATAAAACATCAACACACAACATAGTGATTTACATGGAAACCCAATTCAGAAAAAAACACCAGTAATGTGCTACTCAATTCTCACTCTTCTAAAGTGATGCCCTATGAAAGGCCTACCCTGTTAGAGGTTTACAACACACTATTAAATGTGAACTTGCTAGAGGATTTATCCATCTTGTTAGAAGTGGGTGTGGCTAGAGGACTTTAGAACATTCACTTGGAATGCCACCCTATTAAAGGATTTACAAATGGTTGTTAGGCCAACCTAAGTCCATAGGTTTTCTATATCTAATACAATTTCTAGAGAGTATTAGAAAATCTTTGACTTGAGTACAACATACAACTTAACTTGCAGATCTCAGATCACTCCTCAACTATTCACATTGCCTAGCCTTTGTTAGAGTAAATAATTAATTAATTACTAATTATTTATTCTATTTACTTAAGCTTACTTAGGTAAATATATTTCATTTATCAGTTGTAGTCTAGGAGTTAGTTATAAATTGTTGACAATAAGGGAGTTTGTTCTCTCCTAAGTCATACTTATCATCTCACATTGTTCGAGGACTTTCCACCTTATGTGGATGTATGCATAGTTGTCACACTTATCTCCTAACATCTTCTAGCTTGTTCTGGAAGATTCCTGGAGCTCTTTATATTCGGGCTCCCTCATTGTATTTTCACATCAATCACTTTTAGCACATTGTAAATACATATTTTCTTGTGTTTTCATACTTGTTGTCTCTCATGTGCATTTAGAGTTTTTCCCTTGCTCCACGCTCTTCTCTCCTTGGCTTCCTTTTGACAGGTTTTCACATGCAGGTGATCTTGGGCATCCTCGAAGTTGGATTTCATCAACTCCAACATGGTATCAAAGCCTCCCTACTGCTGCTTCATTGAAAGATTTTTGAAGCCATGATTTGAAGTCACAAACCCTAGTTTCTTTATGCATTTTTTTTCAAATTAAGGGATTAGCAAATTTTTAAAGCACTTTCAGTCCAAACGGATGCTACCATTAGATCCAAAAGGCACTTTTTAGCTACAATTCATATAAAACTCATCAATTTTGGAGATAGGGCTCTGGGAGGCAAAAAAAATTTAGTCAGGGGAGATTTCGTACGATCGCAAGAACATTTTTGGCCAAAAAAATCAAATTTCAGGCACGCTACCTAGTGACCACCAGGCGGCCACCCACATGCCACCTAGACATTGCCACCACTAGTAGCACAACTACAAAGTAGCTGCTACTCGACCATCACTCCGGGGCCCCCACCACTCAGCCTACACTTCACTTGAGTGCCACTTCCTCTTGGTGGTGACACTTATTTTTGCCGCTCCTCCGGTGCACCACCTAGTGTCATCCCTGATGTCTCTCTGAAGAGTCAGTAGAAGACTCAGTGACATGTCAGATTTATCAACCAACCTGCCCCTCCCACATGTCTTCTGTGTAGTTAGTAATACTCAGCAAGTTCAGCTCAATAGTACCAGCCCAGTCAGCATTTTTGTTGCACAGTCAGTGCCACATCAGCAGCTGCAGGTGTGACATCTGGCACGTGTGCCACGTGGCCTTACCACATTAGCTTTCTACCATGTGGCATCCTTTTTTGCACTGATGGCCTTCAAGCTATTAATTTTAATGCCGCAAAATGTTGATGTCAGCACTACATCATCATCCTCCTTACACATCTCCAGGGTCAGTTTTGGACCTACTTGTGTTTTTTGGCCATAACTTGAGCATACAAAGGTATTTTTCCAATCCAAAAGAAGCACCAAAAAGATAGTTCCAAGATAGATACATTGGTGTATGTATTTTTAGTTTTTGATGCATTTTTATTTCTCTTTCTGTAGTTGAACTTTGAAGTCTATTTTTGACTCCGACAAGCATATCTTTTGCGTCCCATGCCCATTTTTTGAAAACTTGATATTTTTGGAAAGTTGGTTCTCTCACCTTTTCAAAAATATGGTCCTTTTTCTTATTTTTTGTCCCATGTTCTTTCTATCATTATTTTGGCATTTTTGCTATATGGTGGATATCTTGAGTGTTTTAGGCCCGAGGATCATTTTCCTGACATGGTTTCCTTTATTTTGAGCTGCACTATGTTTTGTATTAGCTTGTTTTTCATTTTGATTATTGTAGCTATCATTTTGAAGCACTTTTATGTATCACACTAAGATAAAGGGCCACTTTTGCATTTTGGGGTCATGAACGTTGTTTTGAGTCAATTGTACATGCACTATTTTTATAAAGCACCATGGGGGGGATAGTTCTTTGCTATTTTAGGCATTTTCCCTTTGTCAAGTGAGTATCACTTCAATGACATTAGCCCCATGTAGTGTCAGTGTGATCATGTCTTTATAGGTGTTTGTACCTCTTCCTCTCTCATTGTTCTTGGTTTGTCTGCAGGAGACTTTGGCCCACCTTCTCAGTTGCCTATCATCACACCTCATCTACATTAAGGGGGGCTTATGTTGTTATTCTAATGCATCCAAGGTTTGATGGTTCATTAGTGTGAGCTATGTATTTAGTGGTTGATCCTATATACAAGGCAATTTTAGTGGCTGGCTACCTATGCATTTTGGTGAGATGGATCATCTAGCATATAGACATGCTCGGTTCATGCCTTATTCTTCCATGGAAGTTCTTCAGATTAGTAGTTGTAGTTTTCTTTTTGATGGCAGAATTTTGTGGCTCTTCATGATCACTCCTTGTTCCTTTTTTATGGGGACATTTCCCTAGTTGGAGACTTCTTCAGTTCTTCACTAGGTTACCTCTTTTTGGGGGAGGGTTTTTCCCACATGGTTTTCTCTCTTTTCCCATTTTTAGAGGTTGCATCTCTTTGAATTTTACATGGGTACCTAACATGGCCTTGTTGCTGGGACCCATTCTGCATTTTTGCATTTCTTAGTTTTGTGAGCTTAAGGCATTTCCCTAAGTTGCACTTAAGGGGGGGTGTTAGAGTAAATAATTAATTAATTACTAATAATTTATTCTATTTACTTAAGCTTACTTAGGTAAATGCATTTCATTTATTAGTTGTAGTATAGGAGTTAGTTATAAGTTGTTGACAATATGGGAGTTTGTTCTCTCCTAAGTCATACTTATCCTCTCACATTGTTCGAGGACTTTCCACCTTATGTGGATGTATGCTTAGTTGTCACACTTATCTCCTAGCATCTTCTAGCTTGTTCTGGAATATTCTTGGAGCTCTTTATATTCGGGCTCCCTCATTTTATTTTCACATCAATCACTTTTAGCATATTGTAAATACATATTTTCTTGTGTTTTCATACTTGTTGTCTCTCATGTCCATTTAGGGTTTTTCCCTTGCTCCATGTTCTTCTCTCCTTGGCTTCCCTTTGACAGGTTTTCACATACAGGTGATCTTGGGCATCTTCAGAGTTGGATTTCATCAACTCCAATAGCCTTCAGTCTTTGCAACTCTTGATAGCTTTCCCTCCTTTCAAGCTTAGTCTTCTTGAGTCTCCATGCTCAATGTACTAGTGCAATCATCTCTTCTCGACCACTTGTAGAAGTAGAGGCTCTATGCTTTGTTCTTCTCCTAGATGTCTTCTTCTTGACACCCTTTCAACTACTTCTCAATTTGGTACTTTTGCAGCATCAACATCAACAACATTTTCTTCCTATTCTATGAATCCTTAAATAGAAGTCTTGGAGTTTCTTTCTTGCTCAATTTCAATTCATATGGATTAGGTCAGATTCATTGTATCTAACCCATATTTTGTTTCCTCTAAAAACTTCTTGAATAATCTTTTTGAATTCACTTTAAAATGGTTTACATAGGATTTTGTACCACCAGTTCATCATCCTTATCCTCCAATTGGTTCACAAAATTCAAGGCAACCACTTTGTCAGCTTAGATTTGGTGAATCTTCATCATTTGAAATAATGTAGTAGCTTGGCACTATTGAAATATTGGTGCTTGGCACATACTATGTTACTCGGCATCAATTGTGTTTTTACTGATGGTCAGCACATGAAGTTTACTCGACACTTGAAGTTATCTCAACACTAACTAGGATTTTTTGATGCTCGACACATGATACTTTTCTTGGCACTTGAACTTCACTCAACACACTAGAATTTCCTTTTGCTTGGCTCCAACTAAGAATTTTCTCAACTTCCACTAGCTTGCTTCGCACCAACTAATGAACTTAGTTTAAGCTTTGCAATCAACCTTGTTACAACTTATACTTCTAATATTTCTAAGTGTGACCAACCTCTGTATCTTTGAGTATGTTATCAATACATCATTTAACCATTGTCTTAACTGACCCTTGCACTTCATTACAACATCATAACTCAACCTTTCCCTTAGGTACTCTTGTTACATCTTTTTGATCAAATTCTCTTAATCAATCAACTAAGTGATAGTACTTGGATCTTATAAGGAAATTTCATTCCTACAAATAATAGGTTTGACATCAATGACAAACTAATGATTGAAAGAATTCTTTTAACAACAATCTCCCTCTTTGATCTTCAATTTTCTACTCACATTGATCTTTTCAATCATATTTCCAATAGTTATAAATCATTCTTTTATGATCACTTGGGATTGCAATAGGAAGGTCTAGAATATGATTTCTTTGGCTTGAATTTGAGCTACTTACAGTGTTGGTGAAAGATGACAAACTCAAATTTGTAGAAGATACAATTCCTATGGATTGAGGATTCAATGCTTGATGAACATTAGTGGTTGATAACAATGATTGGGACATAGGTGTAATGGTAGTGACCACATCTTGTCTCCCCAAAAATAAGCCATTTCCAACTAGAAAGTTAAATAATTCAATACTTACAACCAGAATATCAAATTTAAGTAAGTTGAGGAAAGAATTATCACATTCTCATAACGATGCACCGTAAATATATAAAACTAGAGACAAATCATATGACACTATAAAAAATAATGCACACAAAAAAGGGGCTTATGAAGAAAAATCCAACCAATATCCTCTATTGAAATAGATGCTTAAAAAGGGACAATGACTCAAAAACTACACAGTTAAATCTTGGAAGCCATATCACAATTTGACTTGTTGTGGAAACTATCTCCTACTTATTAGTTTCTATGTTTTTAAAATTGGTTGAGGATATTTGAAACTAATTTATTGTCACTTAAATATCCCTCTTTGGGTTGAAGGTGTACATATGAAGGAGGTTGAATCAAATTATCCAATAAAGCACTTCATTTTACTATCATTTTTCTTAAAAAATCATTGATTAGTGTTGGTGTAAATACAATTTACTATTTACATTTACTTAAGTTTACTTAGGTTAATGCAATATTTTGTTATATTGCATTATTTCATTATTCATTTTTTTGAGACACTTAGGAGTTTGTGCACCTTTTTGAGTTGTCATGTTGACAATGCAGAAGTACACAACTCTATTTTAGCACATGGTGTCTACAACACTAGAGTTTTCATCATTCACTGAGTTGTCATGTTGATAACATAGTTATTCACACTCCCTTTTTAGCACATGTTGTCTACAACACTAATTTTCATGCTACACCATTGTAGACTTATCCTCTCATCATCACACTTACTAATGTGCTTAATGGAGGATAACCCATATATGGTGAACATGTGCCTAATTGTATGTCTTATCATGATGTTGATTCTTAGGTATTCTAGATGCATCTTAGAGGCCTTTATATACAAGAAATCCTAGTGTACTTTTATGCATATTGAATCGAAATACATTGTTATTTTGATCATACTCCTTTCTAGTCTATAGTTGTACTTCTATTTGAGTTCTTAGTTCTTGGGTGAATTTTTCTCTAAGGAAAATTCTTACGTGGTATCAAAGCTCTTGGAGAATCTCTCTTCACATAGTTGTTCAAGACCATCTTGTTGCTTCATCACCTTGGCTTGAATTTGAAGTATTGCAAAAATTGAGAGTGTCTAGAGCCAAATTTGACCTTGCCATTACATTTAGAATGTTGATTCAATGAAAATTGGCCATAAATTCGGCTACCTTAGGCCAAAGAAGATCATGAGGAAATTTTTTTTTGTAAATTAGCACCCGGAAGCCCTAATTTGCAATTTTGGGTATGATCTTTAGATCTCTAATGTAATTTAATTCAGATTGGTATTTGTTTTATTTTTCCTACAGTTTTTTGGAAATATTTTCGTCAGTTATCCCTATAGAGAAATTCTTTTTGTAGGAACTGGGTAGTGACACCTCAACTCTTGTAGGGAATATTCACTGCACATTTGGAATATTCCTACTTGGCATCTTCTACATTATTTAACATCAGATTTATTAAATTTTGGCTAGTACAACATAACACAGCAACAAAGTCTAGCTAACTCTACATTTACCGGCCAGACTAAGTTCCCAGCAGGCTTATTTACTCTTCAACTTGGCTAAATCTCTTTTAAACAATTTCAAAGCAGATTGTGGGGTCAATGTGGGATAATACCCATACCCGTTGCTATCCATAAAATGTTTTTGGCCTGCAATGGTTGAATATTCTATTACCGGACAAACACTCAACATAGAAGATTCTCCCACAACATATCAAATTCTTCAACAATCACCATGAATTTGGTCGTCGTACCAAAACTTTTTGGCAATGCCTTTTTGTAATCCAAGTAGTGACATTGAAAATGTCCACCATGTAGACCTACTTCCCACCACACACATGGCCCATGCTTAGCATCTACACAGCATACACATGTACGTGCAACCTGTCAACTACTGCCATGCAGCTCCATAAATTGTTGCCACCTGTCACTTCCATGAAGAGCCAAACTGCCACATGTCACCTCAAGCACATGGATAGCCCAATAGACCCCCTCACCACATGTATCCTTCCCAAGACACATTAGTATACCATATTGTGCCACGTTTCATGACCATACGATTGACATCATCAGTCAACATGCCACATCAGCCTAGGTGACTATTTTTTTGCTGACATCAGTTGGACACGAAGTTAAATTTGATAGCTATCTAAAAGTAAAAACTAAGCATTTTATAACTACTATAATGGCCATTTGATTGTTAAATTTAAGCTCGCAATTTTCCTTCCAAACCCCTCTCCAGATTACTTTTTGATTTGGCAGCCTGACTTTGCGAGCCCATAACTTGGTCATATGGACTCCAAATCAGGTGTGATTTTTTTTATGTTGGGTAAAATTTCTTGAAATTTCTAGTGGTAGTGTTGTTTTCTAGTTTTGGAGCAATTATTTTTCAAAAATTGTATCTTTGGAAAATATACCTATTCAATCCTACATTTTGCAACTTCAAATGCTTCGTAAGGGCTCATTTGGACATGAAAATAGGTTCCATTTTTTTTGAAAGTGCATTAATTTTTTTCTACTTTCTAGATTTCTAGGTAGATTCTAGGGTTGTGTGGACAAAAATCTAACTTTCAGAATTAGGATTTTTTCTGCATTGTATTTCTTTGATCACTTTTCAAAATTGTTGTACATTTGAGCAACATTGCTTAGTGACAGATTTGGGCCTCGAAAGGTAGTTGTAAAAAGAAAAATTAGAAGTTCACTTTGTTCATTTTAATAAGTGGCCTATTGCACACACACTACATATAAAGTGTCAAAAGCATCTTTTTTGGGGGAGTCTTTTGATTGAGTGAAGAGGGGGGGGGAGGTGTACTATGTATTGTGTATATCTTTTCTACTCTTTCTATTTTTGCATCATGGGTTCACCTAAATGTCCATTTCTAACTTCACGTAATTATTCTACATGGAAAGATATTGCATGGAGTATATTAATAGAAAAAGGTTACAGTCTTTATGTTGATGGAACAATTTCCAAACCCACTAATGCTAAAGAACTCATTGATTGGAAAAAAAAAAGACCAATAGGCTTTAGGAATTATAAGGAGTTGTGTACATAGAGATCTCTTCTTCCACATTTCTAATTTAAAGGAATCCAAACCTACTTGGGACAAACTTGAATCATTGTATGGTAAAGTGGATGAGGAAAAGGGATTCCAGATTGAGGATGATCTACTTCTATTGGATCCAAAGAACTTTGACACAATTTAGGATTACATCAACAAAGCCAATGGGTATAGGGTAATACTTAAATATTGTGGAAATCCCATGAAGGATGAAAAGTTAACTCATCATATCCTAAAGAGGCTACCTTTAGAGTATGCTTCCTTTGTTTCAAGTTATAATACTCACAGGTTAATCATGGGAAGTGCTTACCAAAAGCCTACATTTGATGCATTTGCAGAGATGTTGATTGTTGAATAATCTCACTTGATAGATTTGGGACTTCTCACAACATCAAAAACCAAAGCATTGGTGGCTAGTGATGAGAACCAATCAAGTCAAGGAGGAAAAGGTTCTAGCAACAACAAAAAGAAGCAGTGGAAGCAGAAATCACAATGTAAGACACAACAATCCTCCTCACATCAAGGAAATTCTTCTTCCAATAAGAAGGGAAGTAATGAAAAGAAGTACAAATTTTTTTGTGCATATTGCAAAAAGCCAAATCATGATGAGCATCATTGCATAACTAAAAGAATCAATGAGTTGGAAAACCTACTCAAGAAGAACAAAATTCAAGCGCTAGGTACTTCCAAGGATTCAACTCCAACCTCTTCAAAGGGAAAAAGGCAAGCACTTATGTAAAATACTAGTTCTTCTTCGGAATGGATACTTGACTCAGGTGCCTCCTATCATATGGGTTCTTTAAAGGGAGACTTTTCTTCATTGAAGTAGTCACAGGTACTGCACATCTTCATGGGAGATGATACTAAAATGGAAGTTGAACGGAAAGGACATGTGGAAATAAAAAATGAGGAATTCAAAGATGTTCTCTACATTCCAAATCTTAGCTCCAATCTCCTCTCAGTTTACCAAATCCCTCACCTTGGAGATGGTCACAAAGTTGAGTTCCTTCCAGATTCAATGATGGTGCGAAGTCTTAGAGATGATTCATTGTTTGTAGTGGAGAAAGTCAATCATGACAAGAGGCTTTATTCCTTCTCCTACTTTGTGCCTAAGTCTCCTTCTCAAGCCTTGTTAACTAACTCATAATCAAAAATCAAACTATGGCATGAGTAGTTTGGTCATTTTTCCTTCCACTACCTTCAACAACTTTGCTTCAAACACATGGTCAAAGGTCTACCTAACATCAACTTTTCTAAGGGTGAATGTTCCTTATGTTTAGTGGATATGCATCTTGAAGAGAAGTATGATAAAGGGAAGTCTTCAAAAGCTTCAGTTGTTCTCTAGTTGGATCACATGGTTTTAGTAGGTCCTTTTGGAGTGACTTCAATCAGTCAAGTCTGCTACATCCTTACTTTTTTTGATGACTTTTCACTCTTCACATGGTTCTACTTTCTTCATCACAAGAGTGAAGTGGTTCATAAGCTTCAAGCTTTTAAGACTCATGTTGAACACAAATCAATGAAATCCATCAAGGTTCTATGGATGGACAATGAAAGCAGATATGTGAATAGAAGACTTAAAGATTTTTGCAAACTTGAAAGGATTGATCTTCAGCATCCACTAGCATTCAGTCTGCATAAGATAGATGTTGCAACTATGAGGATTAGAACTCTTAATACCATGGTAAGTTACATGATTAAATCCAAGTCTCTTGATCCTAGACTTAAATTTGAAGCCATTAGCAGTGCTACTCACATAGTTAAAAGGTCTCCTCATAATGCCTTAGATGGCAAGAATCCTTTTGAAGCATGGTGAGGTAGAAAACTAGTTGTGAGTCACTTCAAAGTCTTCAGTTGTCTAGCATGGGAAAACCTATCTTCTAGGGGATGCAAGGCACCAACACCTAGGCCTTGTACTTTCATCGATTATGAAGACAATGTTAAAGCTTACAGACTTATGGATCTAGAAACTCATGAGATCTTTGTGGAGGAGGATTTTTACTTTGAGGAAAGTTCACCTAGCTTATCCTCTAATCCTCTCCACACTTCATACATAATGGAAACTAATAGTGACACCAGTGATAGTGCTTCAATAGATTCAGACATGTGGGGTTCTATTGACAATTGCAGCGAGTGGTCACAGCATTAGTATAGTCCACATGCATACATTGCCATAGTGATAAGTCCAACACAGCAAGCTACACATCATCTTCCAGCTTTAGTGGCAGTGGATGACTACATGGTAGATGTTGAAAGGTTTTTTGTGGAGTCACACATAGTAGAATTGGGAGACAACCTTGATTTACATCTTCTCTTTGATTAAGATGATCCTTTTCTATAGTTGTTGTGAGGGCTCACTCTAACCCTCATGTCAATTCTCTACATGATCAATCTTCATAGATTGGCATGATTTTGGATCCTTATGAATAGCAATTGTTGGAGGTCTCTTTATCAGTTGAGGAGATAGATGGTTCATTAGAATAGGTTCAAAAAACATCCTTGCTAGATCTACATTCATTCTTTTCAGCATTGTTGGAAGGAGCAACCATCAACATCAACATAGGGACACTTGTGTAGGTTTTTGGGCCACCATACATCTTCAAGATTGTACCTTTTCCTTTGTTTCTTCCAAAGGGGAGGAACATCATTCTGCACTCATGGACTAGCTTCTTCCTTGGAGCAGCAATCACTAGTTGGCATTCTTCATTGGGAGGGGGGGGTGAGCTACCTTATCTCTCTCTTTTTTTCTCTTATGAGGTCTTGTTCTTCTCATTCTTCACTATTGTATATACTAGATGTATGTCGTAATGAGGGGGTCTTGATTACTCCATCCATCCATACATCTTTCATCTCTCTTTTTGAGGTAGGGTTTTTCCCATGAGCTTTTCCCTCTTTCTCTACTTTATGAGAGATTGCATTTCATTATGTACATGGGTACCTAACATGGCCTAGTAGCCAAGACCCATCATGTATTTCATTCTAGTTTTCGTAAGCTTAAGGGTGTTCCCCTAAATTGCACTTAAGAGGGGGTGTTGTTGTAAATACATATTTACTATTTACACTTACTTAAGTTTACTTAGGTTAATGAAATATTTTATTATTTATTTTTGTGAGACACTTTGGAGTTTGCACACCTTTTTGAGTTGTCATGTTGACAACATAGAAGTATGCAACTCTATTTCAGCACATGGTGTCTACAACACTGGAGTTTGCATCACTCACTAAGTTTTCATGTTGAAAACATAGTTATTCACTCTCCCTTTTTAGCACATGTTGTCTACAACATTGATTTGTGTTTTACACCATCGTAGGCTTATCCTCTCATCATCACACTTACTCATGTTCTTAATGGAGGATAACCCATATCTAGTGGACATGTGCCTAGTTGTATGACTTATCATGATGTTTATTCTTAGGCATTCTAGATGCATCTCAGAGGCCTTTATATACAGGCACTCATATTTTAATTTTATGCATATTGAATTGAATACATTGTTATTCTGATCATACTCCTTTCTAGTCTACAGTTGTACTTGTGTTTGAGTTCTTAGTTCTTGGGTGAATTTTTCCCTAAGGCAAATTCTTACAAGTAGTCACATTTCATTCATATAAAGTGACTAATTTTAGTTCCAAACCAATTGTGAAAGTAAATATGGAAAATATACTTTCATTTGATATAGGTTGGAAGACTTTTTGTTGATCAAATAAATTGATCCATTTTTTTTTCAAAATAGTCTTCAAAATCTCACTACCAAGGGTTCTCATAGAATTTGTTTCCAATTCTTAGCCTAGTTGACTAGCTCATTGATTAAACATTGTGTATTAATGTCTAATATAACATAGCAAGAAATCCTGAAAAAAATTCTTATAGCTAGAGGAGTGACTATTGGAAAATACATTTACAATGAGATAGCCTTTGAAATTAAAAAAATCACATAATACTTCAAAAAATTAACTAACGTAGCCCTATTATTACCTATTCTAGGATAAATTACCAATCTGCATTATAGGCCTAACCTTTAGGTAGAAATGTGACAAAGCCATCATAACCATTTGTTAGTGTTGTGGAATATGACAATACTTATTGTCTATTAGAAATAATTTTGTTCTATCTACTTTTAAACATGGCTATATCAAGACTTAGAATAACATGCCACCAAACCAGGCTTTAGCCTCCACTTCAGCCACTAGTAATTTTAGAAGAATTCTTGGTACAGAAGTAGGATAGTGGTATGATAAGAAGTGTGGTGGTAAGGCAAGTTAGTGTCCATCACAACATAGTGGCATCACAACATAGTGGAAGAAGCATGTTGTCAACTTCTACTGGAAGCAAAGAAAATTAGGAAAAGCACCTATTTCTAATCTTGTAGGATGAGATGTAAGATCAAATGGCCAATGAGCCCAATACAAGGCAATAAGGAATTTAAAGCTAAAGTCACAAAAATTGGTAGCATAATCCATTTGAATCTCATAAGAATCAAAGAATTTTGTGCAGATAGAACACAAAGGCTATTGGTTTATGAGCTTTCAGAAAATTTATCTCTAGATATATAGTTGTTCCCACTAGAACAAGGAATCCAAAATCAAAAGAAATTTGTTATGTCTTCTTAAAATGGGAGCAACAATATATTGTTTCCATAGGGACTGCTTGAATTTTGACCTATTTGCATAAACATTACAAGCAACAAATCATGCACCTAGATATAAAATCTCAAAACATTCCCCTGGATGAGAACTTAAGCCCAAAGTCTCTAGTCTTGGCATGTCTAAGTTCTAATGAAACTTATAATCAAGCCCAAAGAAATTTGAGAAGATCACTTTTAGTCATAGATAGAGTTGTGGATTTAACATCTATTAAATTACAATTCGAGAAAAATAATCTCATCTATATAACTTAGCATATTAGATTTCAATAATTTTAGTAGTATAACTTAGTATATTAGATTTCAATAATACAAAATAAGGGAGATGAGCATCAATCTCCAACATGCCTAACAGAAGATGATGAAAGATATCAACTATATCTAATAAAATAACAATGGATCAACTTACTAAAAATCAAGGCAAAACAATGTTTAGATAGTAAAAATAAAATAAAAGTAATAAGTAGTTGGATCATACCTTACACATCTATTCCAAACTCTAAAGATAACAACTACAGATCAGTGGACATTATTATGTAAGAGCTTAAAAATATTTATTGAATGATGCTTGTCTCATGCAAAAATATTACATTAGGATGATGCCAAAAGTCATATAATTAGTATTCTTGGATTATGGGCTTAAAATAATCATTGTGTTGCAAGAGTACAAAATATGATCTTGAGCCTATTATTGGATGTCTATAGTATTAGGGAATTTGTTTTAATATCCCATCAATATTGGCTCTGATGTTCTTCTTCTTTCTTTGCACTAAGGATGATAGCAATTTTTTTGTTGTAAAGATCAGTGATGTTGAGACTGTTGCACCTGAGTTTTGATAGGTAGATTGTAGGTTCAACTTGATCATTTTACTCTGAATATAGAATTTGATGGTTCTATATTAAAGAAATTTTTTTATTTAAAAAGAAAAAAAAAAATCTCACTTCAACATATACTACAATAATATATACCATAAGTTTGATGAAAGGAACACATGTTTGATCTTTTGTTATGTTATTTTGTAGGAGATAGATGTGCTTAAAAGACTAAATCATCCAAAAATTGTGTGTTATCTGGGTAGCTCTATTGTAAGTCAATCACTTGGTCTTATTGTCCTATTAATTGTTGAACAAGCCTAGTGAGATTTTTGTGCATTCTTGTAATAGATGATGGATTATAATTTAATATAAGTGTTATATTACAGGATGAAGGCCATTTATGTATTTTTTTAGAGTTAATTAGGATGGGCTCATTATGACATGTTCTAGACAAATACAAACAATATGAAGAGAATATGATCTGAACATGCACCCGATAGATATTATGGGGGCTTGAATATTTGCACCAATAGAAAACCATCCAAAAGTTGTGATTTATAATTTACCTTTAAATACATATTATTTGGAAAGAAATGTAGTTTTTTATTAACTATGTTTCTACCTAGCTTTATACAGAAATAAGATTCTAGTATTGAAGATCATGTGATGGTTGATTTCTTCTCATATCAATATTTATAAACACCATTGTGGTATTGATAAATTGTTAGCTTTTCTTGAATTTAATTGTATTTCAATGACCATTCAAATTTATTTATTTTTAGAAAATAATATTCTATTGATTTTAAATATAATAAATTAGTTCTAGAAGTTTGTGACGATAGAAAACTTTTAAAATTTATTAATATGTTCAAAGAATTCTTTGTCTCATTGTTTAAAGATTCCCTTTACTTGTTAAGTGAGAAAATAAATTATTGTCTGCAAGTTTTCATATATTTCCTAAAGAGGAGTTTTAGATGTCTTGTTTTCAAATTGAATAGATAATCTATGCTACAAGATATCACCAATATCCCATCTCAGTGCAAGTGTTCATAACCTCCATCAAGACTTAATTAATATCTATTATCATCAATCATTGTATTACATTAGTAATAATGTCCAAATATTAGCAAAATCATTGAAATTGTACACAAAACTTAGACAAAATGATATTGAGATATGGAATTCTAAATGAATCCATTGGTTTTATGTTTGGAACCCAAGAATGAACTTTTGAAGGATCGGATACTAAATACTTCTAAAGCGTGAAGTGTTTCTTCAAATTTCCAAGATGTGGAAGATGCAAAAATAATATCTTTACAACAAATATAAGAAATAATAGAAAAAGAAAAGGAAGATGCAAAAATAATATCTATACAAAAAATCTAAGAAACAACACCTTTAACCTCATGTATTTTCCAATATCATATATAACTTGTTTTACACTCATATTGTTGAAGTTATGTGGGAGAGATAGAGTTAGAATATAGTGCAATAATAATAAAATGATCTTTTTAATAGATAATAAAATAATACAATGAAAAGTAAAAGAAGGTTTAAAAATATATTGTAAATAGAGAAGAGTGTGACTTACCTTGATGAAGGTGTCTCAATCATGCATTTTCAACCCTGGTCCAAAATCACCTTTCTTTGATATGAGACTACTTTTGTTTGTAGAAAATCTTGTTAGAAATCTAACTTTTTTTATGGCTTCAAATATGGCATCAATTTGTTGTTGTGTTAATAACCAAGTAAGGGCACTCATATTAATCTAATTTCCATTGTTATTTGATTCAATGAAAAAATTCAATACATTATTGGATTCATGAATGTCATTATAAAATTTAACCATTTTTTCTTTGTCACACCTTCCATCTGATATTTTCCATAGTGTCTCTATTATATTCTTTCCAATATGCATAGTATCAAACAAATGCACAATTGAGAGGTGCTCATACTACGATAGCCAACTAAATTATCTAGGATAGCTTTTTAGTCCTTTTGGAAGTTTATCATCAATGCCTTGACAACCTTCATCAACATCAATTACATCATTACTAAACAAAAGACAATATTGAAATATTAATTTCATGCAAAAACTTGTACCAAATGGAATGTCATTACCTCAATGATTTATTCTACTGTATTCCAACTTCCATCAATGAGGTTTCATTCTTCGTGGATTTGATGTTGTCTCTTCTTTCCCATTGAAAAGATTTTTTTGGTAATTCAATACTTATGATAGTTGTGGAAAGTTCCTATAGTCATTGAACTCCTACTTTGTTAAACTTTTTGAATAATGAGATTTCATCTTCAAATTCTCCCTTTATTTGAAGACATACAAGATCATATATAATTAGATGACATGTGTTAATTTTGATATTTACAATTATCATGCGCAACTTAAAAATAAAATGAAAATATGATAGCACTAATACATACCAAAAATATGCGTAATATTTTCACATACCACAAAAATTGATGAAGGGTACTCCTCTTAATACCATAAACCATAATAGAAAACAAAGAAAAAACAACAAATGTGAGAACAAAATATGGACTTCTTATTTGTTCCGCAAATACAAAATTACAAAATTCACAAGTACAATATGCTAACCCACATGGGCACCTTCATTACAATAATTTGCAAGACAAGTTGCAAACTATCACCAGAGCTATTCTAGACAATATTTGGGCCTTTCTTAAATAGGCAATTTTATGTCGCCCAAGAAGGTTCTAGACATTGAAACTTAATACATATAGAGTCAGCCAAATACATCTTAGACAATTATTTTAGATATTTTAGGTAGCCCAACTTTGAAAGGCCATAACTCACAAACTATTGTTCCAATTGGTTATTATAACCACTTTTCAAAAATTCCAACTCCTAATTTATAGGCTTGGAATAATGCTAGTGCCCTTCCCTCGAGTTTTCAAACCTCATCTAGGCACTCTAAGGCCCTCAATGGTGAGCTTGAAGATTTTTCTATAAATGTTTCTACCAAAAATCCACAATAACTTCTCTGATACTTATGCTTGAGAAATGAGATTATTATGGTAGGCTTACAACTCTAAAATGAACTTTCCTATAAAAAATGAGAATATTCCAAGCTCATATATCAAACTTACTAAAAATAGAAAGTTCCCATAGATTGTAACCACCCTGTCTACTAGTCCTTATTAAAATGGAAAAGACTAAAAATAAAATATTTTTGGGTGATGCAAGATTTCTCTTACACCAGGATGCTCCTGCATCAAAAATGTGTTAGCCCAGGGGCATCATGTATTGTTCATACAAGAATTGCATAGAATTGAAATTGTCTTTGACTTATCAGTCCAACAACTCATCAATAAGGGGCTCAATATATACATTCATATCTTTCACTTGGTATTTACCTACTGGAATGGACATAAACAAAACATAATTATTATGACCATTTTGATGCAGTGTTTATAAATTAATTTAGATTACTATTAATAAATGGAAAATATTTCCAACATTATGTGCTCCCTCCTTATAGATATGCAAGGAGGAATGTTATTGTTAATAACAAAAATAGGCCAAACTGAGTAAACAGATCTCATCTCTCCAAATTGATTGACACCATCCACCACTAATGAAAGCTTCAGATTATGAGGTTTTTCTTTTAAGAGTGACCACCTATCTTCTATGTCCTTAAATATATAACCATCCATGGGCATTTTCATAATATCATCTTGACTTATATTGCATGCATGGTAATCCATAAATTGTGTCAAGCTAGTGCACTTAAATAATCATTGCAGACGTGGAATAATAGGAATGTACTAAAGAACCTTGTGAGGAACCTTTTTTGTTATTTGATCTAATCAATATCTAGTAATGTGAAAATCAGGGCATTCTATTGCAAATTCATGTTGTTTATGATATATAATATAATCATTGCGGCATTCATGTATTGTTTGATACTCTATTATAATATCTTTCATAATGGTTGATAATTCTTGGTAAGAGTGAGGTAGAATGTTTGATGGTGATAACAAACACTCATCTATCAACCTATGGAAAAAAATTATTAATATAAAGAACACTAATGGTGTGCTAACATAGAATATGACAAAAATGACAATATACCTTACCATATGTGAGTTTGCTACATTGGATATACCATTCATAACCTTGAAGTTTACCAAAAATAATACACCTAAGAGAAGAGTTGCTTGGGAGCCTTATTGTAGGGACTCATATACCTTTTCAATTACAAGTATATCAAGGTTCTCATCATCATCGTTAGATGTGCTATTATCATCATCTTCATCAATTGCACTAGTGACATCTTCTTCAATCATGTTCTCTGGCACATAATAAGTTGTAGCAATACCAACATCTTCAATTATATTCTCTACCTAAAGATCATCTTCTTCCATGGGAACATTACCTTCTTCTTCAATATTCACACCTCCATGTTCCCCTAGTTGGAAATCAACATTCATCAATGGACAAAAATTATTTCCTCCTCTAATGTGATCATGTTGCCTATAATGTCTCTTAGTTGTTGTGATTAAAATTCTTCAATTCTTTAGGCCCTTACATTTTTTTTCAAGGATAATAACATTTTCCATCACCTTTATTTCTAAACTAAGACCACAATCTAGCAATTGTCTCCTTAATTTGTTATGGGTTCATATTATTAGGTGTAAACTTTCTTCATTGGAAAATATTCAGACTATAAGTTATATCAAATATAAACATACAAGCATTACTATTATCTTGTATATAATCAAAAATAATAAAATATTATTATATAATTAGTAAGGATGGCATCTAAATTATTTTTTGATAAATATATGCAAACATTGAATCGACATTCTATATATATTTGAATGTGAAGCTCATGAAACAAATGTAACTTAAGAAATATAAGGTAACTAATAATTTACTACATCTTGGGGAAAAGACAAGCATAAGAGTAGAATAATAAGAAAGGATGTGAATATAAACTTAAGGATAAAAATCCATAAAATATATAAGACATCAAATAATGATGCACCCCAGAAATATTAATTAAGTTATTAATAATTTCAAACCAAATTCAGAAACATTTCATTCTAGTTCATACCTAATAAATTTACTATGAGAATGCATCCCTATGAATATAAATAGAAATTTTTCATCAAGATGAGCAGCAATTTTAAGGTAAACATCGAGTTTAAAAGTTGACATGGTTGCCTTTACTTAAGATAGGGGAAGTGTATATTCAAGATAGAAACACATTCTAATTAATTAAGAGAAAATCCATGTCAAAAAGGGTAGATCTGTGCATATAGTTAACAAATCATGAAGTGAAAATGGAGCAAGAAAATAAGAAAGATTTTTTCTTGTAATTAAAAAATCATCAAGTGTAGGATGACAAATGGAAGACAAATTGAGTCATCCTCTTTGTGAGTGGCATTCTCACCAGTTTCAATGTTTGGTATAATTTCTATTTTCTAGAGTGTGATTCATAATCTTAAATCTTTGCTATAATGGAAATCTCCAATTCTCGTATGAATGTAGGAGCCATGTAGTGCCTCTCCCATTTGACTTTTGTAAGCCACCTTGATGGATGCAACCTTGTTGATCTTTTGGTTGTCATGGATTTTGATTGGGACCATGAGTGGTCTACACCATTGAGGTGATTTGGTTTATTTTTCTATTTCAATTGCTTTGATTATGTTTTGGCTGACTTCTGAGATTATGATGTGATTTTTGGTTCACTGAGGTTTGTGCCACTAGTTACCAGGATCGATGTTTATAACTATGTTCACTTATGTGTTTTAAGTACCTTTTTATGTTGTTTAAACAACCATTATTAAATGCTTAAATAATTATAAATGGATTTTTTCGTGTTGGATTCTTTGTTATGTTTTGATTTGAGAGATATTTGTTACTTATGTTTAACATATGAAATGACCTGAGGGTCAGATGTTATACCTTGATGTCTGTATCATAGATGTTAGACTACTATGCTATTCAATTGATCATATTGCATGATAATGCTATTTTGAGATGACAATGCGTTTTATGATGATATCTAGTTATTCGGTATTTGGACATATCACTGATTATGTTATGTGATGGATTTAATGTTATGGTTATTTACTTCATTCATGCGTTGTTATGCTTTATGTGAATGTGAGTGATGTAAATATATTATTTTAGTATAATTAAATAAATGGTTAAATTAGGTGATTTAATGCATTTATTGCTTCGGCTATGTTATTATATGATATTGCACTTGATCATGTTGTTTAGTGTGCAAGATTTACATCCCTAGTAGTGGCACATGCAGTTAGTGATTCAACCATTCATATTTTACCAATGTTGTCCTTGTATGGTCAATATATCCTTATTTTAATTGTTTAATTATACCTTTCGATGATTATTAAATCTGAACTCATTTGCATTATGTGATTAGACCAGTGAACATGTCTGTGCATTTAGAGGTTCGCATTATTGCGAAAGTTGTTAAGAAAATTTTTGTTTTTTTGGGTTTTAAGGTTTTTAAATTGATTTATTTTAATTTTTGGCAGCTTTGCCATAGATAAATTCCTATTTATAGGAATAGCCTATTTCTGTTTGGGTTGATTCAGGGTTTAACTAGGTTGGCTAGTTATTTTTCCTAATCGATTATTCACTTCAAAAGTGAATAAATATCCAAAAAGGAATTTAATTCCTCACTTCTCACTTTTGAATTAGAAAGTTGGAGAGCAAAACCCAAAATCCTCTTCTTGAGGATTTACTATTTTGTTCGTTGTGGGAGCTATGGGCGTGGGATCATTGTGAGATTGAGCTTGTTGGATCCAGCATGGAGAAATCTTGGATTTTCGTGATTTTCAGCTGCTTCTGCAGGCTATTTATTTTATGGTTTAAATTCTTGTTTTGCCCTTTTCGCTGTGAGGTAGGGCTTTCTTGTTTTATGGTTTTGGCTCTGTTTGTACTTATATTTTTGGTAGCCATTTGTTTGGAGGTTGAGAACTAGTGTTCCCCTTCATTTTCATATGCTAGTTCTACCCGGTTGGGCGGGTATGAACATTTCTCTATTTTTTGAGATGAGGATTTGGGGTTTTACACTGTTATGCTAGCCGTTTTTGCATACCGTCTCTAAACTTCATTATTTTTAGATTTTGGGGGTTTTTTCCCTAAATGCAAAATGGGTTTTAATTTTGAAGTTTATTCAAAATTTGGAGTTTTTACCTCGTTTTGTGTGCCACCCTATTTTCTCAAGTTTTCTTGCCACAATGTGGATCGTGGACCTGGGTGATCCATTTAGATATTAGTCAGAGCACTATTGCACTTTTATGTTACATTGGGATGTGTGTCACACCCATACTCCTGACTTTGTGTTTGGTTGAGTGATTTTATACCTGGCATTATAGTTTCTTTTGGACCTTTTCTTTTGTTTTGTGGACACTAGGATTCGTGTAGAATCCATACTCTCAAATTGAGGCCAGTTGAGTGATTTCATGATGTATGGTTTTATTGGCTTTGGGATTCATGTAGAATCTATCCTCCCATGTTGCTTTTAGTTGGGTATTATCTTTTGCATTCTGTTCTCATCCAGTCCTTGTGTTATGATCTTCGTGATGGTGGTGCAGAATACACGAGTATGTGCACATACATTTTTTGACTAACTTGTGAGGCCTGATCTTTTGTGGTACTTCTAAAAGTTATGATCATTGGGGTTGGGAAGGGAGTATGCATACCAATGGGCACTTGTCGTAAGATGAGCATAGGTAGGGTAGCGTAGCATATGGAGAGGGCTTCTATCTCCATAGGCTAGTGTCTATTTCCCAAGGGTTGGCATGCAGAAGCTTTGTAATCAAGTGATAACTAAATAAAATGTGTGTGTTAATAAAACTTAAAGATTGTGTGCTAAAAAATGTGACCTATTGAGAGCATGAATCAACAAGAAAACATTAGTTCAAATCAAAACATGTAACAAGAATTCATCAAAATGAAAGAAAACTAAACTAACATTTTCTTGAGTTTTGCAACTCAAAGCAACCAACAAATCAAATCTTCCAACCACCTCTACAACTCAACAAAGGCACCCATGAGAGGCCTTGTTGGTGTGTTAAGATGGAGGGTATGTTTGGTGTGCTCTCCCAAACACAACAATGGAGTGAATCCCTTGAGTGAATGTGCAAATGTGAGTGAGTATGAAATATGATCTTAAAATACATGAAATGAAGAATACTTCAAGAAATGGCTATGGAGAAAGCCATACTTGAAAGCATTCAATGGTGAAAATATGCAATGCAACAAAGAAACTAACAAGATATGCAAGCTAGATTAACAAGTAAAGTCAAAGGACATGTAAATGCAAAGGCAAACTAGCTAAACCATGCAAATGCAAAGCTAAACCAGCTACCAAATGGTTAGTATTCTCCTAAAAATCTCTATAAAAACTCAAACTACAATGAAAACCCTAGCATAAAAACTCAAAACTCAAAATGGCATGGTAACAATGAAATAATAGAAGATGCAAATGCTTGAGACAAGCCCTCTATTTATAGTCTTGAGGGAGGGCTTGGTGAGGTGGCATCCATGTAGATGCTACAAAAGGTGACATGTAAGCCATGCAAATAGTCAAAAATTCAAAGTTTTCTCACACATGTGGAAACTTGGCAATAAAGAATATAACCATTTCCACATAACCCATAATAGATTTGAAATAAACACATAATTAAAATCCACATGCAAGAGAATAGACAACATACCCACAAAATTGTGACACAAGATATACCTTGGGAAACCCTCATTGAGGGAAAAACCCAACCTCCAAAAGCATCCATCACCATGTATTATTCAGAAAAAATACCATTTCCATACAACCATGGAAGCCTTCATGGCCATAGCCACAACTGAGAAAACTATGTGAATAAGCATGAATCCACACATCCCATGCCATGCTTTCAACCTTCACAAATGCTCCCTTGGCTAACCTTTCAAGCCTTGTCCCACTTGACTCTTGCCTTTTGTCTTCTCCTTGTCTCTCTACAACAACTACCCTTGTGGCTGCTTATATAGTAGCAAGTCCCACAAAACCACCAAGTGGTATTACATAAACCATGTGCTAAAACCATGTGCTACCTAACCCACTGACCCCACATTTAATATTGGGCATTTAATTCTTTTCTCCAATATTAAATAATTACATAAAATATTTTCACAATGTTACAATACAACTCATCAAGAATATTCCATGAGAATCTTTACATGTTGCATGTCCATCTAGGTACAACATTACATAATAAAAATAAAATAATAAAATAACAATATTATGCAATGTGTGCAACACCCATTATCTCAATAATCTCCCACTTGTTGTATACATTGCATTAGGTCAATTCGTAGCCACATAAATGAACAAGGGAACAATCCCTCCCAACACATCCACCATCATGGATCAAAATACACCAAGTGCTCCATCCAGGTACCCGCAAAAAAATCAAAGTATCCAGCATCTCAAACATGAATGATCTCACCTCCTACTATGCCACTACCACTGGACATACATAGAAGCCATCCAAAGAGAAAACCAACCAACCTGTTGCATTAGAAGATCATAAAATCCTATACCAATTGAAATTCCAAGCACAAAAAAAAACCTGATCCAAAGGTAATCACATGTATCCGTAGTTGTCAAAATATCCATAGCTGAAATAGCACCCAGAGCAAAGTGCCAACCCATCCAACTATCCATACCTCTAAGGTATAACAAGTGAATCTCATATCATCGACATATCCAATCTGTAACCTGCAATCAAAAGCCTCAAGAGCAATACCTGCCACATATATACCAAGAAGCTCCCACAACAAAAGATAATGTCAAATCTATAACCAATCCACTCAACACATCTCAAACAAGTGAATCCATGTAGTATCAAGGACATCCACAATACATAAATTGATATCCTGCAAGAACAACTCTCGTAACAAGTCTCTAATAGTCTCCAAGTTCTCCACAACCAACATAGGAAAGAGATAAAGTAATAACCATGTCATCTCTCACATGACATACATGAGCACAAACCAGTGATCACAATCTCTAACCAATCTCAAATCTAATGTAGGCAAAATTGAACATCCAAGAAGATAACCAAGACCAAGAGAAACCATGAAAATCATAACTTATATCATGTCCTTCTACACACACCTCTAGATGTAAATTGTGCAAGTATGATCTCCTCCATAAAACCCCAACAAGAAGCCTCAACAACACCCAAACCATACCATATAACTCATCATGGATGTAAGCCTCTCACAAGAAGATCAAACTCAATAAACCATTCCTAACTCAAGGAATAACCATTCCTAATCCAAGGAATATGCCCAATATAAAACCATCTCCCAAACTCAACTAGCATAACAACATATGCACATGGAGATAACCAATGCTTAACCATCTCTCAAATGAACCCTCCAGAACTAACTCATGTACCATAGCTCAAGATCCATATCCATGAAAGACAAGCATAAATATAATGCAACTGAGAGAAATAATGGGCTATACCTCTTAAGTAGCAAAGCATCGAGTAGACCAAGAGTGGGAAATGAGAATGCTCATCAAAATACCCAAGTCTCCAACCAAGACTCATCTAAGAACAATCTCCTCTCAAGTTCATATCAGGTGACTGCCCCTCAGACTTCCTATTGAAACCATCAACCATCCCATCAAATACTTCTCTAATCCAAGAGAAATCAGTGTCACTACCATCTCTAAGTATCCATGAGCACCTATAACCAATCAATCCATGCCAACTCCAAATGCAACATAGCAATATCATGAAGTATCCAGCTTATGATCAGTGTACTCAATACCAAGAAACTAAACCAAGATCAATGTCAAAGTTCCAACCATGGCCTCAGGAACATAAACATGACAACATGATCTTACCATCTCAACCAAAAGAGATAGCATGCTCCACATGAACATACTATAACATGTCACAACTCTAAATGCGTATCAAGAGTATACCATGACATAATAATAAAACCATCCTCATACCAAGGATGACATGCCAAATAAAAGCATAAACCACACCTTTGCCAAGAACCATGTGAGTCCTCAAGATGCAACCATCTCCATACACCATGAAGAAAACCATCTCCACATACTAGGAAGAACCAAGAACTCCATGAGTCCTCAAGATCTAACCATCTTCACACACCATGAAGATAACAAGTACACCATGTAAATGTCAAAGATGCTTCTACAGCAATAGGATCTAAGACAAACCTCCAACATCTACAAACACTTAATAAATATATCAATGCCAACAACTCCCACTCAACCATGGTACCAAATCACCGATGGCATCATAAAATTCATCTCCTACTTGAAAATCCAAACCAAACCAGGAACTAATCATGCACTGTCACCCCATCACTGTCACAAGCTCCCACTAAACTGTGTATCCAAGCCATCCATAACATAATGATGAAAAATCCATCTTCTAACCATGAGAATCAACCAAGGCATCAAACCATCAAAGAACTCAAAGTGCACATCATGAGCTCCTCAAAAGAAACCAAATAACCATGATTCTCAACCAAGAAGATATACCACCATAACTAAATTAGAAATTCAAGCTAATGAACATCAAGGATGTACCTTTATAACCAATCATGTCATGCCAAAATCCATGACACCATGATCACATCCATGAACTAAGCATCTAGTTCTCAAAGTGTCCAGCTTGTTAGCATAAAATAGTGAACCACAATCCTCCACCATGACTGTACCTAGTAACAACATCTCATCCCTTCTACATGAAAAAATCAACAAATCATGTGACTTAGGGCATTGAAACCCAAATCCAAGCCACCAATTTGAATATGCATCAATAATGAAAGATCAATGGGCAAAGACAACCCATAATCAAGCTATAAATGCAACCTGTAAGTATAGACAGCTTACAACACTGCACAACTTGTAGATCCAACAAATCATCACACATATCCAAACCAAACACTGATAACCATATCATCATGAGACCAAACTTGAGTATACAATGACATCAAAACTTAAATCTCTAATACCATAAACTCACAAGTTACCATAGTCAAAATATATACCATAAACTGTTCAGATAAATATATCAATAAATAAATCATGCCAAACCTACACCAAATCTGAACCAATGTGTAAAGCTCTCCTAGAGCTTTCTGTTGACTACACGAAGTCTAAAATCTGACTCTGTATGCCCAAGTAATGCCCTAATCTGTGCTCAAAATAAACAACATCTGAATTTAGGGCTCTTAAAACCTAACAAAATATCAAATTCATAAAACCAAACCTATACCATGTTGTAGTGCTCTGAATTAGCTTTCCAACGCCTATAAGAACTCTGAAATCTGATATTTTGAGAGAAAGTTATGGTTGTTTTACTAAGACAGTATTTTTACCATTTTCAATACGATTTTTCATGTTTTATTTTTTTTCCAGTGATGAAAATTCCGACGGGATTAAATTTGACGGCCATCATGGGCTGAAACCAAAAAACTCTTTCATTTCCTTTGAACATGGCCAAACTAGGGCATATTATATATCAAAATTTATGGACATTTTGACCCGGATCCAATGGTGAGGTTTGTTTTTACCCTAGAGGTCATTTCTACATGCTACCCCCCAAAAACCCTCATTTTAAATGAAACATCCGAAAAATCTTTTTGTCCAAAAAATTTCACATGCCCAAAATATTTTAACATCCCATCATAACAGCAAATCCAAAGTCCTTAGATCTGCAATAAATCATTCATATATCTTGCCCTTTTCTTTTATCCTCTCATGCATTCCCATGGATTCAATCTAGGGTTACAATAATAAAACCATAGCTCTGATACCACTTGTAAGGAAACTTGGCAATAAAGAATATAACCATTTCCACATAACCCATAATAGATATGAAATAAACACAGAATTAAAATCTACATGCAAGAGAATAGACAACATACCCACAAAATTGTGACACAAGATATACCCTAGGAAACCCTCATTGAGGAAAAAACCCAGCCTCCAAAAGCATCCATCACCATGTATTATTCAGCAAAAATACCATTGCCATACAACCATGGAAGCCTTCATGGCCATAGCCACAACCAAGAAAACTATGTGAACAAGCATGAATCCACACATCCCATGCCATGCTTTCAACCTTCACAAATGCTCCCTTGGCTAACCTGTCAAGCCTTGTCCCGCTCGACTCTTGCCTTTTGTCTTCTCCTTGTCTCTCTACAACAACTACCCTTGTGGCTGCTTATATAGTAGCAAGTTGGACAAAACCACCAAGTGGTATTACATAAACCATGTGCTAAAACCATGTGCTACCTAACCCACTGACCCCACATTTAATATTGGGCGTTTAATTCTTTTCTCCAATATTAAATAATTACATAAAATATTTTCACAATGTTACAATACAACTCATCAAGAAGATTCCATGAGAATATTTACATGTTGCACGTCCATTTAGGTACAACATTACATAATAAAAATAAAATAATAAAATAACAATATTATGCAATGTGTGCAACACCCATTATCTCAACATGTGTGAGCAAACTTGAGAAGAAGAGTGGGAGACAAGAGTGCAAAGGGGAGTGTGTAGGCATGCCATCTCACACATGTGTGAGCACACTCTTAGGCTAATGAGGGGGATTAGGAAGAAGATTAAGAATGATTAAGTGGGATTAGAGAAGAAGTAGGCTTAAGAGGATGAAAATGATGGTTATAGGCTAGGCTCTAGGTTAGGCTTAAGATTAAATTAAATGAAATTTAATTTAATCATGGGTTTAGAGGAATTAATGAGATGTGAGGGTTAAAATAAATAAAATTTATTTAAAAATAGAGAAACATGGAGGATCATGTATTAAATTAATTTAACACATTAAGGCTAGAAGTATTTAAATTAGATTTAAATACTTAATAGAATGAACTCATTTAATTAATTAATTTAGTTAAATAAGTAGAAGAATGTGAGCAATATAATTAATTAATTAATAATTAATTACGATGTCACAGGCAATATTAAAACTAATTAATATAGTGTTTATGGATGATTTTAAGTGTCTACATTTTGCCCCTCTTTGATGTGATGTTGAGATGACATCATATCAAAGAAAAGAAAATATAGGTTGCCCCAGAGAAGGATAGGAGTCCTAGGAGTTGTGCTAAAGTGATGATAAGTGAGGAGGGTGCCCCCTCAAGGAAATGGGGTGAAGATGAATATATTCTGCCCCATTTTCTTGAAAATAGACACGAGAATGAAAAGGGAAAGAGAAAAGGCTTAAAAGATGACCTTGCATGACTTGTTGGTAAGCTTGGCATGAAACGAGGTGAAGTGGATAATGATTAATCTAAATGCAACTTAACTACATGAATGCATGAGATTCAGTTGTGTTCATATGGGAGAGCACACCTTATTTTGATATTGCAAGAGGAGTTATGCATCAAATGCTATAGTAGCATAGATGACAATATTCCTTTGCATGGACTAGACTCTCAACACAATAGATATAGGTTTCAGAGTCATGATGGAACAAATGACATATACACACTAGAGAGGTTTGGGTACACCCAAAGTCTTGTTAGGGATCTTGGTGGAAAGTGTGCTAACCCATTGCCCCTAGTGACCACTGCATAATCATAACTCAAAAATTGACAAAGATGTGCTAAAGAATCATGAAAATAGATCATATTGCAAAATGACATGTGTAATCAGGTTAAGCCATTCAAATGATACCAAGATAGTGAAGATCGAGGCACACATGGAGAGGCCATCACTGACAAACAAAGATAAAATCATCAAAAAGACTTTATGACTAAGTAGTCATTCAATCCACAGTTCTTTCCATGAATTTGATTCTGATAGTGAAATTTGTTAAGCCTGTGTAGGAAGGATTCATCCTGTAAGGAAAAAAAATAGATTGTTTGATTGAATTGTATTGAAATGCTTGTGATTATTCACTGGCAATAGTGTGAAAGGAACAATGTTCTTAAATCATTTAGTCTAAGTGTGAATTTGTGTAAGTTTGTTTGCAATCACTATTTTGATAAGCTCAGTTTGATGGGTTAAAGCTCAGTGTCATGAGATAAATAGAAGAATTTGGATAAGATATGATAAGATAATGGATGAATTGAATTGGAATGGAAGGGGAATGTGAGAGAGCAAGTGATAAATGTTTCTAGAGGAAAATGTGTTGAATGGAAGACTAGAAATTTGATCAAGGTATATGCAAATAGATGGAAACTGAAGGAATTGATTATGGAAATGATTTGAATGAAATGATTAGAAGAAGGGAATATGATTAAATTAGAGGAGAAATGAATTGATTGAATGGATTGGAAGAGGTAAAAATTGATGGAAGTGGAATAGATTAGAACCAATGACAAGGGATAACCAAGGGATGTGATGGGGACACAACCCAAGAACAAAATGGACACAACAGAAAGGGGAAATTATATTAACTGAGAAAATAAGCTAGTACAAATAGTACAGGAAAATAAACTTTGAAACATACCCTAAGGGCTTACAATAGTATAAATATGGAGATAATTTCTCCTTTCAGTACCTCCTCTCAAACTCCACTCCGAACTGCCTTTTACAATGCCAGAAATCTCCTTAAATAGACCCCAGAGGGTTAAGGACTAGGAGTACATTATAGAAAGTGCTAGTAGGCATCCACTGACCAAATAGAAGGTTCCAGAAGTTGCGTTAGAAGTCAGTACAAATCTAGAACAATCCAGAAATGGTAACCGAACTTCCGGGAGGCATAACTTTTGAACCATAGCTCCGATTGACAAACTGTTTACATTTTTGAAAAGCTCTCGAAGTTCTCTATAGCCCTATGGACCAGCTTCACTCATCCCCCATTTTTTGGCCCTATTTTATGTCATTTAATGCCCCTAACCTGACTTTGAAGCATTCTTAGGAGGTCTCCAAAACTTGAAAAACTGTAATAACTTTCAAACCATGGGGCCTTTTGACCTGATTCTTTTTCTGAAATTCTCTAAATCACAATTACATTCATCTGGCCAATTCACACCCTCTAGGTCACCAAAATGATGGCCAAATTGCATGCTCCTATTTTTTCAAGATTTTTTAGCACACTGATAGTTGAACTGTGAGAGTTGGAACCTTTATTTGACCCAAATGGATGTCCAAAAATGAAAACACATGAAATAGAAACTAAGTCTAAGTACATTTTTTTGGGTGACACAGGATTGCCCTTATACCTCTAGATGCTCCTGCATCAGGATGGTAAATGGAGGAAAAGCAAAGTGAGTTGGTGGATGAAAGGAATGGTGAAAGGAGATGAGGGGCCAAATGAAATGGTATCGAAAAAATGTGGATTGAAGGACCATGTTTCAAAGGAGTCCCAATGCCCCATACCAAGGAAAGGAAAATGGAAGGAAATATGGTGGGAAAGGATGCATGAAAATGGAAAGATGGAATGAAGGCTAGCATATGGAGGAAGAGATGGCATGTGCTCTTCCAAAGCATGTATAATCATTTTGGTAGTGTGCCTCTAATAGTGATCACGAGCATGGGTATGAAAGTGGAATGAACAAGGGATATGGGAGGGAGGGTACGGAAAAGGGGTAATGATATGAAGGGTATGGATGAAATGTGGGATATGAAATGGATGGGACAGATGGAATAACCAAGATCAAGGACATATGAAAAAAGGATGGAAGTATGTAGGGGTATGGATGGAAAATGGATGAAATGAACATGACAAGGAGTATGGAATGCAAGAGATGGATAGTATGTCAAGATCAAATGTATGGAAGGATTATGGAAGTATATAGGATAATGTATGGATAATGCACAAGGGATATGGAAAGTGAGCATGTGGATGGATGAAAGGAAAGTGAAAGTCAAGATCAAAGATGGAAATGGATGATGAACGGTAGATGGAAGCATGGAAGATATGTAAGGAAGAGGGGTATGGATGGAGCTTGCCCCCAGCATAGAGTGCAAGTGGAAGAGGAAAAGTGAATGGATGGATAAGCGGAATTGGAAGGCAATGGATACATGATAGGAAAATGAAGGGAGGACTCAAGAATCTATTTACATCAATGGTATCCCTTGATATTTATGTCTCTTTTCTTTTTTATTTTCAAGGATTTTTTATTATTTTCTTCTAGATGTTGGTAGGGTAGTGAAAAGAAGGATGAATTGGATTGGGGAATGGAGGACAATGACTTATGAAAAGGTTTGGAGTAAGGTGGTGGAGTGGGTGGGAGGAAGACATGGTTGATGGATGCTAGGTTGAAAGGCTTGTGAGTGAGTGGATGAAGGAGGCAGAAAGATCATCATTGGCACACACCTTGAAGGGTGATGGAAAGGAGGAAATTGTGGAGGATATGTAGGAGAAAGTTTGAATTTTGGGATATAAGGACCCAAAATGGATGAAGGAAATGATGGGTTTAGAATGGTGGATTTGGGTGTATAAGGAACCAAAATGGATCTGTAAAGTGGAAGCGCAGATGGATTATGCACGAGGGAAGCCTTTGGATTAGAAAAATTGGATATTATTTGGAATCTTTCTTTGAGATTCATTGCTATATTAAGTAGCTTTGGGATCCACAAAATTTTTGCATTTTTGATTTTGAGACTTTGTGACTTTTTGATTTTGATTTGGATCAAATTTTTCTTTTCTTGGACATGTCTTTTAGAGGGGACATGTTGATCCTTGGATTTGTGTGGATTTTTAGCTTTACTCATTGTATCTTTGGCATCCAAATTTCTTCCATTGGCCATGGTATGGGTGCATGAAGATAAATGGGATGGAGAGCTTAGAGATGGTGAACGTTGGAAGGAATTCAAGGATGTGTGCCTTTTTTTATCTTTATTAGGAGCATGATGGGATGACATGGAAAACATAGATATGATGGATGGGTGTATGTAAGGACCCAAAATGGAACGAAGGGTTTGGCGATGGTATATAAGGACCTAGAATGGATGAAAGTGAGGAAGGAATGGGAATATGGATATAAGGTCCTAAAATGGACTTGGAAAAGGAAGGGTGGGAAGTTTTAGGTTTGGATGGAGGAAATTTAGGTTTGGAAGGAGTGGAAGGCATACCAACATCTTGAGACATGTTTTCTTAAATGGGATACTTATTTGTTTCAACACAAGATGCAAGTCCACGCATATGGGGTTCATGAGTGGATTGTATAGGTGTGAGAGGGGCATGCAAAGGATTAGGATCATGAAGGGGATTATGAGGCATAATAGGATCATGAGATGGAGTGGAATCATGAAAAAAAAATGAAGGGGTGCTTTGATCTTGACTTGAAAGAGGATCATGGAGTGGAATGCATGGATCATAAGATGGAATAGGATCATTGAATGGAGTGGAGGGAATGGAACCATGTGATGGGGTGATTTGATCTTGAAATGGAGGAGTATTAATGGATGGCATGGAAGGAAGTTCGACATGAAGTGGAGGAGCTATGGAGGTTAACTCTTGAGATGGAGCGGAAGTGGTAAGGTGTGTGGTACATGGAATGTATTGATCTTGATTAGGAAGGGGATCATCAGATCGACTAAGGGTGATAAATGCATCTTGAGGGATAAGGGAAGGATGGGATAGAGAAGCACTCAGATCTAGAGGAGAATAGGAGTCTATAATGTCATGCTTTGGAGGAAGGTCTTGAGATGGAATTGGGGGTATGACTTTGGGTGATTGGCTCTCTTCATTTTGTATTTTAGCCAAGAATGATGAGAAATACCCCTTATGAGGTGGGGATGATGTTTTTGGAGGATGAGGACTGTGTGAAGGTGGAACTATGGGTAGGGGATTGCATGGAAGGTTGGGGTTCGATGGGACATGAGGACTATGGTCTTCGAAACGTGGGGGAAGAGGACACATGGCACAAAAAATGGACTACTTCTGTTGACTTGCTAAGAGATAATTCTTTAGTTGCTCCATTTCCTTGGCAAGGTCATTTGTGTTGGAGGAATTTCGTGGGCTACGAATGGAATTGTATGTAGGTGAAGGATAAGGAGGTGGATTTCCCTTGTCAAAGGTAGAAGAATAATGAACATGAGATGGATTAAAATTGGATATGAAGTGTTGAGGATAGATCTGATATGTAGGTTGAACAGGAGGAATAACTCCATATTGTCTTTGAAGATTGTCAACCATTTGATTAAGCAAATTTGGATCCATAGATGTTAGAAGAAGAGTGAAAAAAGATTTGATGATGGATGGAATATGAACCTAGGACTAGGAGCAATTTTAGACTTTGTGTTGATTGGATTTGAATTAGATTGGACTTGATATTGATTTGATTGGATTTGATTTGATTTGATATTGATTGGATATGATATGATTTGATATTGATATTGATTGAATGAGGGTTTGATTTGAATTGATAAAAACCCTATGATATTGTGAACAAGTGAATGTTGGATTTGAATGAAATTCCAAAGTTTGTGATAATGCTCCTATGTCCAAAGTAGAAGATGGGATGCAAAGTTGAATTGGAAGAAGACATGAATGAAATTTGGAAGATTGATTGTGGAGGAAGATGTAAATGGATTGAATTAAGAATTGATTAGAAAAGAATAAATTTGACAAGGGATTCGATTAAGAATCATGAGGATGAATCATTGAATGAGGGAATTGGATCTTGATGTGGATTATGAACTATGATTAGGATGAAGATTATGGATGAGATTAAATGATTAAGAAAATGAGGAAATGGTTTGGATGAATAGAGATGATTAAGGTTTTGAGGAAAGATTTGAACAATTAAGAATGTGATTAAGAGAAGAGATGCATGATGATGATGGGATGGATGGATAGAAGAAGTGATAAATAAAATGAGAGCTTCTTTTGTTGTTTTTGTTGTTTTTGAAACTTTTTGATTTTTTAGATTTTTGAAGTTTTATGATTTTTTGGATTTTTATGTTTTATGATTTTTTTTGGATTTTATGTTTTAAGATGAAAAATCAAACAAGGAAATATGTAGAAGGAAAGTGTGTTTTAAACACTCAATAATATCAAACACACCAAAAAACCTATAAGGTTGCAACTAGGATGTACAAGGATCAACTAGAGGGTGTCCTCAATATACACAAGGCACATGAGGCCCAACTCTATAGATGAAAGTTAATACTGCCACACAGTCGGGAGGAGACGGTAACCTAAATCTCCTCCTTAAATTCCCAAAGGTATAAAGTTCTTTGGGACTTAGCCAAGAGTGACAGTATTTTGCTTCCAAGAGAGGTGTCTTTCGATTCACCTCCCACTATTTATACTCTGCCAGAACACTAGAGTTGAGGTCATCCCAAGGGGTGATGAAATCTCCAAGTAGGCCTCCTAAAAAATTGAAAAATAAGACCACTTATTTCTTATGCACCCAAGATCACTCGAAGGCACGAGGGGAAAGAATACGTAAGTGGCCTTAAGGTTCAAAAAATACACTTTCTTTCCCAATGAAACTTTAGGTTTTGTAATCTACTTTGAAGACACACATGTTTAAAGCATACAATGTTCTTTCCAACTTGAAATGGAGCCAATGTAAATGAAAAATACAAATTTTTCAACAAGAAAGTTAAGCGAGCATGTGTAAATGAAATGCTGAAAATGAAAGATGCTGAAAATAAAGTCAATTTACTTTAGGGCATTCAAGAGTGTGTGACTTCATTTTAAGCACCAAATCAAAATGTGTTCTAGCCTAGGCATACATGTCAATTTTAAGTACCAAATTCCAAATGTGTGTTAGCCTAAACATTCATGTCAATTTTAAACACCAAGTCCAAATTTTTTCTATGCTAAGATTCATCCATTCAAATGAAAGTGATTAAGCTATACAAGTTCATTTAACTTTTGAGTCTTATTGATAAAAATAACTTCAAATTTCCTTAGTGATAATAATCATTATTGGTTTATTTTATGTCTTTTAAGGTTAATTATCAATAGCAATAAAACATTAAGAAAAACCTACAAGAAAATATGGTTAGGTGTTTAAAATGCTCCAATCTGCAAGAAAAAATAAACTTGATTAGCCTCACAAGAAAAACACCAAAATCAATAGCTTTACAATGGGAAAAAATTATTTTAACTTTTTTTATTATTTTTCCTATACATAAATAAGCTTAGAATGACCCAATTCCTACAGAACCATCAAAAGTCAAAATTTGGTTTATACGATGACAGAATGCAGGCAGAGATGACAGAATGTAGGTAGAGATGACAGAATGTGCAAATGACAAAACACACAGACGACAAAATAGAAGGCACCAAAAAAGAAAAGACAACAAAATAGGGGGTTGCCAAAAATGAAGATGATAAAATACCAAATTTTTGGCCGCACACATTGTAAAGGACAGAATAGCTTGCACAGACGACAGAATGTCAGAGATGACAGTATAGTGGAGGCGCCCACAATGTAGACTATAATATGTGAAGATGAAAAAAATTTCAAAGACAAAAAAATAGATTTTTTTTTAAAAAATTAAAAAGAATATGCAAAGACGTGAATCTACGCAAATGCTAATTTGCGCAGACATTGATTTGCATAGATGATAGAACACAGACGACACTGCATTCAACACAGACAACAAAGTGAGGTTTTTTGTGATAGACTACAAATTATTGACAAATTTTTAAGATGAAAATAGGGATGTGGGTCCCAACATGTATGCCAAAATGTGTGCTAGAAGAAATGACCTGTTGAGAGCATGAATCAATAAGCAAACATTAGTTCAAATCAAAACATGTAACAAGAATTCATCAAAATGAAGCAAAACTAAACTAACGCTTGCTTGAGTTTTGCAACTCAAAGCAACCAACAAATCAAATCTTTCAACCACCTCTACAGCTCAACAAAGGCACCCATGAGAGGCCTTATTGGTGTGTTAAGATGGAGGGTTTGTTTGGTGTGCTCTCCCAAACACAACAATGGAGTGAATCCCTTGAGTGAATGTGCAAATGTGAGTGAGTATAGAATATGATCCTAAACTACATGAAATGAAGAATAATTCAAGAAATGGCTATGGAGAAAGCCATACTTGAAAGCATTCAATGGTGAAAATATGCAATGCAACAAAGAAACTAACAAGATATACAAGCTAGATTAACAAGTAAAGTCAAAGGACATGTAAAATCAAAGAAAAAATAGCTAAACCATGCAAATGCAAAGCTAAACTAGCTACCAAATGGTTAGTATTCTCCTAAAAATCTCTATGAAAACTCAAACTATCATGAAAATCCTAGCATAAAAACTCAAAACTCAAAATGGCATGGTAACAATGCAATAATGGAAGATGCACATGCTTGAGACAAGCCCTCTATTGATAGGCTTGAGGGAGGGCTTGGTAAGGTGGAATCCATGTAGATGCCACATAAAGTGACATGCAAGCCATGCAAATAGTCAAAAATTCAAAGTTTGCTCACGCATGTGTGAGAAAACTTGAGAAAAAGAGTGGGAGACAAGAGTGCAAAGGGGAGTGTGTAGGTATGCCATCTCACATATGTGTGAGAACACTCTTAGGCTAATGAGGGGGATTAGCAAGAAGATTAAGAATGATTAAGTGAGATTAGAGAAGAAGTAGGCTTAAGACGATGAAAATGATGGTTATAGGCTAGGCTCTAGGTTAGGCTTAAGATTAAATTAAATAAAATTCAATTTAATCATGGGTTTAGAGGAATTAATGGGATGTGAGGGTTAAAATAAATAAAATTTATTTAAAAATGGAGAAACATGGAGAATCATGTGTTAAATTAATTTAACACATTAAGGCTAGAAGTATTTAAATTACATTTAAATACTTAAGAGAATGAATTCATTTAATTAATTAATTTAATTAAATAAGTAGAAGAATGTGAGCAATATAATTAATTAATTAATAATTAATTACGATGTCACATGCAATATTAAAACTAATTAATATAGTACTCCTTGCATTGTCTTAGGTTCTTGGTTACAGCCTTCATACTGTCTAGCATGAGTTTTAGCCATGGATGTTATTTTTGTGTGTTTGTGGTTGGATCATTATCTCCATCAGCACAGAAGGTGTGGACCTATGGGTGCTACGTGGTTGGGAGGTGTAGCTACCTTCACCACTAGTAGGCACTGGTGTATAGAGACGGTCTTTTATCCTAGTGTGAACGTTGCTGAATATTTTCACTTGATACTTCGAGTTTTAGAGTAGGCTTTCTTGCGATTTATGCTTTCATTGGAATGCTTAGATATCATGTTTAGATTATGTTAGTTTATTTGACGCATTCCCATATTATGATGTTTTGCATATGACTAGATGATGTGAATTATTGTATTGGATCATCTATTGCTTATTGGTTTAGCATGTTAGATTTCCTTATTGTGATGTTTAGCATGTGATAGGTGATGTTATATACTTGAAGGATTATCTTATGCTTTACTACTAACATGTTAAATTTTCTTATGCTTATATTGTAGCATATTTTAGTAGTGACGTCCCTATTACAATAGTATAACGATTTGATCAGTGGCTTGGGATGTTACATGTGGGGGATGGCTAGGATCCATGATGGTCTTATGATACTATTGATGGTTGGGAGGAACCACATAGTTTGGTTGTTTAGTTATTTAGATGTATTTTTGAACATTGTGATGTTGCTTTTGTTCACTATGATGTTGCTTTCAGTACATTCTTTACTACTTTGGTTTAGATGGATAGATGTGCCTCTTTCCTTGTTTTTTATGCACTCAAGTGTTCATTCCTCAATTTTTGTGGATCTAGTACTCCCTGATGTGGAGGTTTTCATGTTTTTATGCTTTTTATTCTTGTTTTGTTGTCGTGCTGATGTGTTTTCTCGCACGGAAAGGTACTTTCTTGTGCAAGAATGTACTTCCTCACACAAGATTGTATTTCCTAGCACAGGGATGCAAATCCTCATGCGAAGCTATGCACTTTGTCACATGCAGTGATGCAAGATCTCGCACAAAACTCAAGACCAGTGCACTTTCTTGCTCGAGAAACAAGGAGCAGTTAGGATTGGCCGAGGAAGTTTCAAAAGTTGGTTTTGGACACCTTATTAGATTTCACACCTTTCTAGTTCAAAATAGTCTTTCCAAGGGTTTAAAATATATCGTTAATTATAAGTTGCTTAAGATATATTTTAATATATGCAACAAATCTTTTGAGATAGGTTTCAGACCTTTATGAGATAAGATAAAGATTTTAGGAAATTTAAGGGCTTTAGGATTTCAAACTTAGCCAAATTTCAAGATTCTACATTTTACCCCAGCTTGGTGTTTTGTTGATGAGTGGTTGTTTCTTTGAACCCTCATCATGTGTGTGGTCATTGTTGGCTTTTTTTTGCGTGTGTTAGTTTGGTAGTGGTGTTCAAAGATTTGTTTGTTGCTGAGATTGTGGTGAAGTCTTCCATTGCAATCTTTGTGATTCCTGTATGATGTTGTCATGTACATTCATACTTGTAATATATATATATTAGCTTGTATTGAATCCTTGTTCCAAGGATCTCTAGACGAGTCATTACAAGCCAAATAGATTTGATAAATTTTTACACAACCCAAAGTTTGGTGTTTTCTTTATTTAAAAATTTGGGGCACTTCTTTTAAATGCCTTATGGGGGAATCAAGAAATATGGCTTAATCTTTTTTGAGAAAAAATGATATAATCAACTACAAACAACAAAGATGTTGATGATGAAATACCCCAATTATGGATGTACACAAAATAAATGATGCACAAGAACATGAGAAAATTAATGTTGGCATGTATTAGTCAAACATCATTGGATTTTTAATTATTGGAATGGTAAAGATACAATAAGACTAGTGTGAAAGAGAAACAAAGAAAGTGAATCTCTAAATATTATTGTATTAAGAGAGAAGAATGACTTGCATTATTCATAGCTTAGACACCCTTTGGACATTGATGTCAAAAGGGTAGAATGAAGTGGAGGACGAAGAAGTCTAAAAAGTTTCCATAAATGTCAAAGTAGGATATAGTTTCCATAAATGTCAAAGTAGGATATTACTTCCATGGTTTGTAGCTTAAGATGAGATGTTTCCATTTATGTCAACTAGCTCAGGTGCATTGTCAAAGATGACTAGGGGTCAGATATAAATGGAGATAGTCAACACATTCATGAAAATGTTAGTACTTGTTTCATTAGAATATGTCATCTATGATGTGTTCTTGAAGGAAAAGTGTTCAATATTTATCTACAATCTATAACACTTACATCAATGATATATTCTGTATGGATGAAAAAAGTAACTATACATGTGATAATATTTGGGTTTGGACATATAATAGTATTGAAATATGAATATATGAGGTTGAAATGGATGGATGAATGTTGAAATACCTATGCATTCAATGAAGAAGTATGGTTGTTGTTAAGAAGGGAGTTACATTAAATTCTACATTATGAAATATGAGTTCTATATAAATAGAATATTTGAGAAAAGAATGGAATAATTCTAAGAGTTCTTAAAACAAAATGTTCAAATTTCAATGTGTTTAATTGTTTGTAATGAAGGAGAGTAAACCTCTATAAATGTTTTTTATTTTATTATGTACTACTAAACCTAAAGGCATCTAATTTTAAACTTTGTAAAAATACAGTTAAGAAAATTCTTGTGATTTTCAGTAAACTTTGTATAAAATAGTTAAGAAAAGGTTTATGAATTTTTAGTCCAATTTGAGTGATCTATTATTTTTTTTAATCTAATTCCTTTCATTGGTTTGTGTTGCTTTGGCTGTTTTCAAAGTCTAAATGTAAGATTATTGCATATTCAACCTTAGGGTCTCTTTATTCATATTCAATCTATAACTATACTAATTTGCATTATTTTTCCTTATTAAAACTATTGTTAATCCCTTATAGGGATTGTCAAATTAATCTTATTATGTCCCCTAATACTTACCATTAAATAATTTATTGAAATTTCTAAGATGTTGCCAACATATGGTATCTAAAATCATAGTGAATAAGTTGTTAGAATATTTAGAATAGCTAAACGGGGGGTGAATCAATTATCCAAGGTCCAGATGTACCAATTATACAAGAAAACACTTAAATAATTATAGATCTTATCATTCCATCGCCCAATCTCTACAATAAACTATTTGCAACATTAGCTAGTTGTCTACTGCTCTTAAAATAACAAACTTGTAGAATGTAAAGTTAAATCAATAAAGCATCACAATAACATCCACACAAGTTTGACACTAGAATTTAAGATGGAAACCCAATTTGGGAAAAACCACCAACAACATGTCACTAATTTTCACTCTTCTCAAGTGAGCCCTGTTAGGAGCCAACCATATTAAAGGTTATAATACACACTATTAGATGTGACCTTGTTAAAAGATTTAATCACCCTATTAGGAATGGCCTTGTTAGAGAGATTTAGAACATTCCATTAGAATGTCACTTTGTTAAAAGATTTACATAGACTATTAAGTCCTTATGGCTGTTAGGATAACCTTGATTAAAGAATTTCAAATATTGTTCACAATGGTTAGAAAGTAATAGCAGGTTTGATCTATTAAGTACAACTCACTTTTCATATTTAGATATTTGTTCAACTCCTATTACTGATTCATTGTCTAGCCTCCATTGTCATCTCAATCTTTGATTCTCTTAGCAACCCTTCAAGCAATCACCCTTCACTTCTTCTCTACTCAACTAAGCCTTATGCTTAGAGTTTCTAGTCAACAACATTAGTAATAGCTCCAACTTTATGTAACTCCTCTCATGCATAGTTGCTTTACACCCTACACTCTATCTTGAAAGTTTTCCTATGTGCCTTCTTAAATAGGTAGTTTGGATCTTTTTCCACTTAATCAACACTATAGATCTTAGGGTTCACAATTTGATCCATCAGATATAATGTATCTAATCACAATTATATTTATTTTATTTTCTAGAAACTTTTCCTTGAATTCATCTTTTAGATTATTTACCTAATCCTCTTCTGAAATTAAATGATCCAACTCATCGATCCTTATCTTCAAAATGTTTTCCATATTCTAATAAATCAACTTAGTTGTCTAGAAATTAAGTTTCCTCATAAATAGTTTAAAAAATTATTCGTCCAACACTAAGTTCTAATACTCGTTCATCGCTGAGTTACTTGGTCACCATAAAACTTCTTACTCAATATTAATGTTGTCACTTGGTCAATATTGATGCTCGGTCAACACTAAATTTTTTCTACACTTATTGTGGCTCAGTTGACACTAGCATCACTTGGCATGTTCGTCAAAATTCCTTTGTCTTTTATTTTGTTACTCAATCAAGCCTACACAATTGATCTATCTTTGCTCACACTTTTCAAGACTTGAACATTATTGTCTTCTCCTCTATTAACATGATTTAAACAATCACTTTGTCTTGTCAAAGTCTAACTAATCAAATGTCCATTTGTAGTTTCCTCTTCATAACTCAACCTTTCCTCAAGATTCTTTTGTTATGAACAACTTCCCAAATCCTCTTCATCAATCAAATAGATATAACATTTAGATCAAATAGAAAATTGTCACACTAATAGATTTGACATCAATGAAAACACAAAAATTGTTCCAATTGTAGTTTCTAACAATCTCCCTCCTTGGCATTGATGGCAACATCTCAACAAAAATATTTATAGAAATACTTCAAGTTACCTTACAATCCAAAATTTGTATAGACTTCAAGTAACATGCTCAATGTATCAAATATTTTATTAATATCCTTAGTTTCATTGTGATGCATATCTCTAATCTAGTAACACCTCTTTAAAAAGTATGAACTCCCTCTAAGTAATCACTCCCTCTTACTTAGCATGTCTCTACCAACATCCAATTTCACCCTCTAGGATATTCCCTCCCATTGGATTCGTATATCTATTAGCTTTCATGAATAATCTCTCTCTATGTGAAGATAATCTCTCCCTCTTTAATATTTCTAATATTCTATGCAATCTCTCCCTCTTTAAAAATAATTCCAAAGACACTATCTCTTACACATACATATTGATCATGTAGATAATTGCATATCAGGTCTAAATTTTTCATATATCATCTTCATATGACTAATCTAATATACTATTTTTCTTTGTTAGTACTATCTTAGGTAACTCCTAAAGTAGAACCATATACATCAATGTGTAAGATAGTCTAATCAACACATTTGATGCAATTCTTCTATGTAAATTAAGTATCTTTGTCTAGGGTAATCACCATCATTTCACCTCTAATATATTCATGAGCATCCTTAGGTAAATATTTAGTGAATATGTTAGCAATTTTATCTTTTGTGTTCACATATTCTAATTTTTCTTCTTTATCTTGAATTAGCTCTATCAAGTAATGATACTTGATAGTGATGTTCTTTTTCTTTGTGTGCATCACAAGGTTCTTTGATATATTAATATCACTTGTGTTATCACAGTAGGTAACCACTAGATCAGTAATCTCTTCCTTCATTCCTTTCAACAATTGTTTGATCCAAATGATATTTGAACAAATTACTATTGTTGCCACATACTCAACTTTGGCTATTGATTGGGAATTGAAGTTATGTTTCTTTCTTGTCCATGAATTTAGTCTCTTTTCTAGAAATAATGGACCACCACTTGTGATCTTCATGTCATTAACATTTCCTTCTTAGTCAAAATCAATGAATACCTTTTGTTCAAACTTATCATTCTTTTTGTAATACAATCCATAGTCTTTTGTTCCTTTTAGATATCTCAATATTGTCTTTACTACCATCATATGATTGTCCTTGGGATTAGATGAAAATCTAGAAACTATGTCAATAGCTAATGCAATATCTAGTCTATTATGAGCAACATATTACATTTTACCAATCATTGATCTATATTGTGTCTAGTGCACATCAGTAGAAGTATCATTCTTAGATAGTTTGTATCCAGTAACCATAGGTGTACCCACTAGTTTACAATCTTCCATACCAAAAGTTTTCAATATCTTTTTGATGCATTTGGACTAAGTAATGAAAATTCTTGCTTCATTTGATATACCTATAAACCAATAAATAATTTGATCTCACCAAACATTGACATTTCAAATTCCTTCTTCATTTAATCAAAAAAAAAAAATTCATAATGCTTCATTTCCTTTGAATGTGATATCATCAACAAAAAAGTTAGATAACGATACCTCATTGTTCTTGCCAATCTTCAAATATAGATTTTTGTTATCATTTTCCTTGCAAAACCAATATTCACCAAATAATTATCTAGTCTTTCATACCATGCTCTAGGGGCTTGTTTCAAACCATGTAAAGGTTGTGTGCAGCTTGCATACCATATTCTTCTTGTCAAGATCCATAAACCCTTCAAGCTGATCTATGTGGGTGAATGCACAAAGTTGGGTCGCAATTTCGTGGAAGTCAAATCTGCAAAATGAAACTTCTTAGAAACGGGTACTCGATTTTAAAAAATGGGCACCCATTTTTGGTTCGGGTGCCCGACCCTAAATTTAAAAAACGGGCACCCGTTATTTTTAAAAATCAAGTACCCGTTTTTTATTTTCAAAAAACGGGTACCCGTTTCTCAAAAAAATAAAAATTTAAATTTTTAAGAAACGGGCACCCATTTTTAAAAAATAAAAAATGGGTACCCTTTTTTCTTAATTCAAATTTTTAAGTTTTCGGAGGATTTTACATGCCGCTTTTAGCTTTTCAAAATGGGTACCCATTTTTTGAAATTCAAATAATGGGTGCCCGTTTCTTACAACATGAGGCAGGATTTTTTTTCCTACCTCGGATTTTGGTTTGGGACAGGCTTGGTGAGACCAAGCCTACGCCTTGGCCTCTTAAGATTTGGCTAAGGCATTGAACTAACAAATTCATGCCTTGCCATAATTTTTAGAGGGTCTTCCCGATCAAATTTTTTTACGAAACAAAAACCCATTAGAGCTCTCACTGTTCTTATTTCAAAAATATAAATTTTATAAAGTAATGTTTTTACTTACTATTTTTTATTATTTTTTAATCAAAGGTGGTACCTAAATGTAAAATAGCAACGTTCACTAAAACTTTAATAACTTTTTTATTTTTTATTTTTTCTTAAATTAATTTACATGTCATCAATCTACATTCAATTCTTTTGAAGTTAAAAAAAAAAAAAAAAAATTTGAAAAAAGTGAATTTTTCATCAAATTATGGTGTCCGTACACGAAAGGTTTTAAAATTTTCTTTTATAGCCAATTAAAAATTAATAATAAAAAAATACTCATTAAAAAATTCAAGAAAAATATCCTCATCAATCTTTGGTGTGTCAGGTAACTCCATTTGAAATGATTCACAAAAATTCATTCATTTGTGTCAAATTATGGTGTCCGTAAACGAGCGTGGTATGGTCCTGAAACAGGCATTTTGAAAAAGTGGTTTTTAAAGATCCATACCAAAAATAAAATCTATCACATGGGTATACAAATAAATTACATACTCAAAAAGAAGATTCCAGGCACTACAATTTTTATTTCTGAAGTTTTTTTATATTTAATCTCTAAATGGCTCAAATTTTGGCATCAATTGACAAAATATTTCAAAAATAGGAAAAACACTTCCACTTTTTGGCCAAAAGTGAGACCCAACTTCTTGCACTGACCCATGTATACTTTTCCTTTTAGTATTCCATTCAGAAATCTAGATTTGACATCTATTTGATATACCTTGAATCCTTTATAAGTAGAATATGCAATAAGTGTTTTTACTCCTACTAATATTGTTATAGGGGCAAATGATTCCCCATAGTCAACACCTTCCTCTTGTACATATCCTTTGCATACCAATCTAGCTTTATTCCTTGTGACTTCACCTTTCTCTTTCATCTTGTTCCTAAATACCCACTTTTTCCAATAACACTTTTTTCTTTAGGTCTAGGTACTAGAGACCATGTTTTGATCTTTTTAATTTGTTCAATTTCTTCATTCATAGCATGTATCCAATCTTCATTCTAAAAAGCATCTTTCACAGATTTGGGATCAAACCCATAAATTAAGCACATATCACTTCTGAGTCTTCTTTTTGTCATAACACCAGACTCTTGATCTCCAATGATTTTTTCTAGTGAATGATGTCTTCTCACATATTTTACTAACATGGGATCTTTCCTTCTTTATTCTTCAATAAGTTCACATCGAATAATTTCAAGCTCATTATCTCTTTCTTGTTTAGGTTGCATGTTCAACATTCCCTTTGTGTTGCTTGGCTTCCTTTGCCTATGACTAGGCATCATTTATCTGTTGCTCAAAAGCCACAGTCTATTGCTTGGAAACTAGTTGTTACGACTCTACATTCCTAGTCTACTAAAGATCTGCAGCTTTGATTTCTTGTTCAGGTGGAGTACCTAGAGAACTATCATTCACATATATAAATGAGCTATAATATTTAGGTTGTCTTACATTCAACTTCATTTTTCTCTATATATTCATCAACTTTCACATTTTCATTTTTTACAACTTTGTTAGTGTTAGAATTCAAACATTTATAAGCTTTTCTCTTGGTGGAATATCATAGGAATATACCATCATCGCTTTTAGCATCAAGTTTTCCAACCTATTTTCTTTAAGTATGTAACATTTTCTTCCAAAAATTTTGAAACACTTTATATTAGGTGCATAACCATGCCATAATTCAAAAGGTGTAGCATTTGTACCTTTCTTGACTTGTACTCTATTCAAAGTATAAATAGTTTTACTTACAGCTTCTCTCCAATATTTTTGTGACAAACTCTTCTCCATTTTTAGTGTTCTAAAACAATCTAGAACTGATCTATTTCACCTTTTAGCTAATGCATTTAGAGGAGGGGTCCTAGATATAGACATCTATCTTTTGATTCCTCTATCATTGCAAAATATGTTGAACTCATTGGAAATGAATTCACCACCTCTATCAAATCTCAAACACTTCAAACTCTTTCATGTCTCCTTTTCAACTCTAGCTAAATACCACTTAAATAGTTGAAAAGCATTAGATTTTTCTTTAAGAAAAATCACAGTCATCATTGTATAGTAGTCATCAAAAAATAGAATGAAATATTTGTTTTCACAGTAGCTTTGGACTACAATAGATCCACATAATTCAGTATGAACCAACTCCAAAATGTCATCAAATGACTATGTTTTTCTCTAGAAACTAGACTTTGTCATTTTTCGCAATTGACATTGTTTACACATAGCATTATCAGGTTTCTTCAATTTTAGAAAACCTCTTACCCTTTTCATTTTACTAATGCTAACCAAGTTGTCAAAGTTTACATGATGTAACCTTTTGTGTCATAACCAAATTACTTCATAGTTTGCAAGAAAATATGTCTCATCGAATAAATATATGTAGAACAAGTTACCTGTTTTTTGATCACCACTTCCAATCAATTTACTATCAACATCAAATATTTTGGCCTTTTGTGATGGAATTCAACTCAATAACCTGATTTGTTTAACTATGAAACACTCAACACATTATAGTTAATTCCTTCAACCTAGTAAACATTGTCACATTTAATATTATTAGTCAGTTGAATTATCCATTTACCTTTCACAAGACATGGAACATCATTACCAAATTTAACATAGTCACCCTTGTATGCTCCAAAGTCCTCAAATTTACTTCTATCACTGGTCATGTGATTAGAGCAACCACTATTAATTATCCATCTATCATTTTTGTTTACATAAGAGATTAAATCATTTTTCTCATATTCATCAAAATATTCTTTCATAGCTATTAACATCAAATATTTTGGCCTTTTGTGATGGAATTCAACTCAATAACCTGATTTGTTTAACTATGAAACACTCAACACACTATAGTTAATTCCTTCAACCTAGTAAACATTGTCACATTTAATATTATTAGTTAGTTGAATTATCCATTTACCTTTCACAAGACATAGAACATGTAATGCCCCACCCGGAGATCCTTGGAAACAAGGATTCAAATCAAGCCAAGATATTTTTTTTTTTATAAGTATGAATGCACAAGACAACATCATACAGGGATCACAAAGATCGCAACGGAAGACTTCAACACAATCCCGACAACCAACGAATCTCCAAACGCCACTACCAAACCAACACACCCAAACAAAACCAACAACCACCACAACAAGATGAGGGCACAATAAAAGTCCACTCATCAACAAAACACCAAGCTGGGGTAAAATGCAGAATCCCAAATTTTGGCTAAGCCTAAAATCCTGAAGCCTTGAAAATTGGCTAAGTCTAAATTTCTGAAGCCCTGAAATTTCCTAGAATCCATAACTTATCTCTGAGAGGTCTGAAACCTATCTCAAATGATTTGTCGCATATATTAAAATATATCTTAAGTAACACTTTTTACTAAGGGAGGGCAACACTTCTCCCTTACTGCGTGCGACACTTCTCAAGAAGGCGTGCGATACAGGAAAAGTATCGCGCGACATTTCTCATAAAGCCGTGTGACACTCTTCCAGTGTCATACGACACTTCTCCAGTAATGCATGTGACACTTTATAGTATCGTACGACATTCTTTCTATGGGCGTGCGATACTTTATCAGTGTCACACAATGCTGAACAAATGTCGCCCATAGAAAGTAAAAACACTTCCAGAACTCAAAAACGGGGAAAAATCAACAAAAGAACCTCCACACCGGGGAGTACCGGATCCACAAAGGTTGGAGGAATGAACACTCGAGTGCAAGAACAACACAGAATGAAGAACACCAAACCATCTAAACTACAACAGAAAAGAACACACTGAAAATAAGCATTGCAGAGAACAAAAGCAACATCGCAATGCACAGAAATGCATCTTAGGAACAAAACAACTAAACTAAGTACGCGGTTTCTCCCAACCGTCAATAGCATCATAAGACCATCATGGGTCCTAGCCATCCCCTATGCGTAACATCCCAAGCCACCGACCAAATCGTCAGTACTATCGTAATAGGGATGTCACTACTAAAACATGCAACAATAAAAGCATAAGGAAATCTAACATGCTAGTAGTAAAGCATAAAGATAATCCTACAGTAGATAACATCACCTATCACATGCTAAACAACAGTAAGCAACAGATATACTACTAAATCAAATAACGTCATATAATCATATGCTAAACATCATGATAAGGGAATGTGTCAAGTAAACTAACATCATCTAAACATGATATACAAGCATCCCAATGAAAGCATAAATCACAAGAAAGCATACTTCGGAACCCGAAGTACCAAGTGAAAACATCCAGCAACGGTCGCACTAGGATAAGAGACCATCTCTATACACTAGTCCCTAGCAGTGGTGAAGGTAGCTACGCCTCCCAACCACGTGGAACCCGTAGGTCCACACCCACCATGCTGATGGAGATAATGATCCAACCACAAACACACAAAAAACACAACATCCATGGCTAACACTCACGCCAGATAGTATGATGGCTGCAACCAAGAACCTAAGACAATGCAAGGAGTACAGGTCCTGGTCAGACACTTAATAGGCTACTCTGTAGGGACTAACATCATGGAGAGTCGCTTGGCATCAAAAAGCCCAAGCTAGGACTTGCGCAGATTCAACATCCTTCAACGGAAAGGCTCTTGCACCCCAAACCTTTTTATTATCTTAAGTTTTATTACCAATCACACATTTTATTTTATTTTCACTTAATTAAAGCTTCCTTCGCCAACCCTCTGGGCACAATGATCACCAGGATGTGAGGTAGAAGCCCCCTCCATATGCTACCCTACCCTACCCATGCTCATCCTACGACAAGTACCTGTGGGCATGCATACTCCCATCCCAACCCCAATGATCATAACTTCTAGAAAATCCACAGAAGATCAAGCCTCGCAAGTCACCCAACAAATGTACGCGCACGTACTCGTGTGTGGCGCACCACCATCACGAAGATCATAACACAAGGACAGGAATGAGAACACAATGCGAAGAAAACACCCAACTGAAAGCAACACGGGAAGGACAAATTCTACATGAATCCCTAAGCCAATAAAACCATACATCAGTAAATCACTCAATCGGCCTCAATCCGAGAGTATGGATTCTACATGAATCCCAATGATGCAACAAGACCAAACATCATGAACTCACTCAACCAGCCTCTATCCGAGAGTATGGATTCTACACGAATCCTAGCGTTCACGAAACAAAAGCAAAGGTCCAACAAAAACCATAACAAGTGTAAAATCACTCAACCGAACACAACGTCGGGAGTACGGATGCAACACGCATCCCAATGCAACATAAAAGTGCAAAAGTGGTCTGACTAATATCCAAATGGATCATCAAGGTCCACGACCCACATTGAGCCAAGAAAACTCGAAAAAATAGGGCAACACGCAAAACGAGGTAAAAACCCCAAAAATTTGGAAAACTACAAAATTAAAACCCATTTGGCCTTTGGGTTCAAAAACCCCAAAAATCCAAAAATAAATGAAATTGGACACCGTATGCAAAAATGGCCAGCATAACGACGTAAAATCCCAAACCCTCATCCCAAAAAATAGGGAAATGTTCATACCCACCCAACCAGGTAGAACTAACATACAAAAACAGAGGGGAACACTAGTTCTCAGCCTCCAAACAAATGGCTACCAAAAACAGAAGCTGAAACGGAGCAGAAACAATAAAACGGGAAAGCCTTACCTCACAGCCAAAAGGGAAAAACGGGAATCTGAACCATAAAATAAATATCATGTAGAAGTAGCCGAAAATCTCGGCAATCCAAGGTTTCCCCGAGCTGGATTCAACGAGCTCAACCTCGCGACGATCCCACTCCCGTAGCTCCCACAACGAACAAAACAGTAAATCCTCATAAAGAGGATTTTGAGTTTTACTCTCCAACTTTCCAATTTGAAAGTGAGAAGTGAGGAATTAAATTCCTTTTTGGATACTTATTCACTTTTCGGGTGAATAATCGATTAGGGCAAATAACCAGCCAACCTAGTTAAATCTCGAATTGACCCAAACAAAAACAGGCTATTCCTATAAATAGGAATTCATCTATGGCAAAGCTGTCAGAAATTAAAATAAATCAATTAAAAAGCCCGAAAACCCAAAAACACATAAATCTCCTAAACAACTTTTGTGACAAAGCGAAACTCTAAATGCACAGACACGCTTACTGGTCTAATCACATAATGCAAATGAGTTCGGATTTAATAATCCTCAAAAGGTTTAAATTAAACATTTAATTAAGGATACGTCGATCATACAAGGACGACATTGGTAAAATATGAAAGGCTGAATCACTAACTCCATGTGCCACTGCTAGGGATATAAATCTTGCACACTAAACAACACGATCAAGTGCAATTGCATATAATAACATAGCCGAAGCAATAAATGCATTAAATCACCTAATTTAACCATTTAATTAATTATACTAAAATAATCTATTTACATCACCCACGTTCGCAAAAGGCATAGCAACGCAGGAATGAAGTAAATAACCATAGCATTAAATCCATCACATAAAAAAATTAGAGGTATGTCCAAATGCCAGATAACCAGATAACATCATAAAAAACACTGTCATCTCAAAATGGCATCATCATGCAATATTATTAACTGAACAACATAGTAGTCTAATATCTATGATACTGGAATCAAAGAGTAACATCTGACCCTCGGGTCCTCTCAAATGTAAACATAACATGAGTAACAAATATCTCTCTAATTAGAAATGTAACAAGGTAAATGTCCGCAACACATAACCAAAAAATCTCACATGAACAATCCATTCTACTTACTTAAGCATTTAATAATGATTGATTACTCTGCATTAAAAAGGCATTAAAAACACATAAGTAAACACAGTCATAAACATGACTAACCACTGCTACAGGAACCTAGTCTAGTGTAGCATGGTAATAGCACATAGTGCAATCTCTGCACACATCTCAGGGTAATCACGGAACCTCATGATACCACATCGATCCTAGTAATCACTGGCACAAACCTCAGTGAACCAAAAATCACATCATAATCTCAAAGATCAGTCAAAAGCATAATCAAAGCAACTGATACAGAAACATAAATCTAAACACCTCAATGGTGTAGACCACTCAGGGTCACAATCATGATCCATCACAACAAAAGATCAGCAAGGTTGCATCCATCAGGATGACTTACAGAAGTCAAATGGGAGAGGCACTACATTTTCTTTAAGAAACATCACAGTCATCATTCTATAGTAGTCATCAAAAAATAGAATGAAATATTTGTCTTCACAGTAGCTTTGGACTACAATAGATCCACATAATTCAGTATGAACCAACTCCAAAATGTCATCAAATGACTATGTTTTTCTCTAGAAACTAGACTTTGTCATTTTTCGCAATTGACATTGTTTACACATAGCATTATCAGGTTTCTTCAATTTTAGAAAACCTCTTACCCTTTTCATTTTACTAATGCTAACCAAGTTGTCAAAGTTTACATGATGTAACCTTTTGTGTCATAACCAAATTACTTCATATTTTGCAAGAAAATATGTCTCATCGAATAAATATATGTAGAACAAGTTACCTCTTGTTTGATCACCACTTCCAATCAATTTACTATCAACATCAAATATTTTGGCCTTTTGTGATGGAATTCAACTCAATAACCTGATTTGTTTAACTATGAAACACTCAACACATTATAGTTAATTCCTTCAACCTAGTAAACATTGTCACATTTAATATTATTAGTTAGTTGAATTATCCATTTACCTTTCACAAGACATGGAACATCATTACCAAATTTAACATAGTCACCCTTGTATGCTCCAAAGTCCTCAAATTTACTTCTATCACTGGTCATGTGATTAGAGAAACCACTATTAATTATCCATCTATCACTTTTGTTTACATAAGAGATTAAATCATTTTTCTCATATTCATCAAAATATTCTTTCATAGCAACATAGAATATGTCTTCATCATTACTTTAAAATTCAATATCAATTTCTTCTTCATCAATATAACAAGATTTCCTACCTTTATCCTTGTAGTCCTTGTTCTTCTTGAAGTCTCGTTCATCTCTTCTTCCTTTGTACTTGCTCTCTTTTCTTTCATCCTTTTCCTCTCTATCAGAACACCTTGCAGCAATATGACCAACCTTGTCATAAGAAAAATAGATTATGGGAAGTTTACCTTTGTATTTTCCTTTGCCTCTTCCAAAACTCCTAGTTATTAGTGCCTCAAGTTGATCAATTTCATCATCAAAAGTATCACTGTAATTTTTCACATGTTTTCCCTTTCCTTTCTTGCTAAGAACCAGTTGTGATTTAAAAGAAGATTCAATAGTAGCAAGAGTGTAATTATAAAAATTTGACATCTTAGAAGAAGTAACTTTTAAGCCTCATTACCTGATGTACATCATAGTTCTTGTATTGTAGAAACCCTAGTAGCATAAATGGGAAGTAGAGTTCTTAATACCTTGTTGATTATTATTTCATGTTCAATCTTTCCTTTAGCTACTCTAATAGCATTGACAACTTATTTGATTCTTATGCAATGTTGCACTATGTTCTCAGCTTTTTTCAATCTCATTTCATCAAACTTACCTCTCAAACTTTTTGATTTGTCTCTCAAGACATTATCATCTCCTTCATAGATGATCTTTAGTTTATCCCACATTACCTTTAAATTCTTGCATTCCTTTAGGTCATAAAACTAAACATATCTTAGGGTTGAAGCAATCTCCAAAAATGACTTATTATGTTCTTTCTTTTCCTTTCAATTTTTGAACAGTTAGAGGGATTGTTGTTATGTCCACATATGCATTGTCCAAAAAATCTAATGTAGCATCACCAATACTATCTATATGTAGTCTCATCAACTTCTCTCATGCAAGAAAAAATTTCTTTGTTTAACTTTTGTACCTCTCTTTTGTATGCCATGATCTTTAGCTTTGAGTACCTTCAAATGTCTCTCTACAAGCACCAATTCTCTAATACCAATTGTTAGAATATTTAGATAACTAAGGGGGAGATAGATTAGTTATCCAAGGTCCAGATGTACCAATTGAACAAGAAAATTCTTAAACAATTTCAAATCTTGTCATTCCATTGCTTGGTCTCTACCGTAAACTATTCGCAACATTATCTAGTTGTCCAATATTCTTAAAATAATAGACTTGTAGAATGTAAACTTAAATCAATAAAGCATCATAATAACACCTATACAAGTTTGATACTAGGATTTAATGTGGAACTCAATTTGGGAAAAACCACCAATAATATGTCACCAATTTTCACTCTTCTAAAGTGAGCCCTATTAGGAGCTAACCATGTTAAAGGTTACAATACATACTCTTAAATTTAACCTTGTTAAAGGATTTAATCACCCTATTAGGAGTAGACTTGTTAGTGGACTTTAGAACATTCCATTAGAATATCACCTAGTTAAAGGATTTACATAGAATGTTAAGTCCTTATGACTGTTAGGTCAACCTTGATTAAAGGATTTCAAATATTGTTCACAATCATTAGAAAGTAACAGCAAGTTTGATCTATTAAGTACAACTCACTTTGCATGTTCAGATCTTTTTTTAGCTCTTAATACTAATTTACTGTCTAGTCTCCGTTGACATCTCAATCTCAAATTCGCTTGGCAGCCCTTCAAGAAATCACCCTTCACTTTTTCTCAACTCAATTAAGCATTCTTCTTAGATTTTCCAATCAACAACATCAGTAATAGCTCCAACTTTCTAGAACTCCTTCTCTCATGCACATCTACTCTGCACTCTACACTCTATCTTTAAAGTTCACCTTTGTACTTCTGTATATATATAGTTATGATCTTTTGTCATTTAATCAACACCATAGAGCTTAGGGTTTACAATTTGATCCATCATATACAATGTATCTAATTTCCATTATGTTTATTTCTTCTTTTCTAGAAACTTCTCCTTGAATTCATATTTTAGATCATTTACCTTATCCTCTCCTAATATTAAATGATTCAACCCATTGATCCTTATATTCAACATGTTTTCCATATTCCAAGAATCAACCTAGTCAGCTTTAAATTATAATTCCTCTCAAATAGTTAAAATATTATTCCTCAACCAACACTAAGTTTTGATAGTCAGTCATCACTGAGTTACTCAGTCTCTATAAGAATTCTTTCTCAGCATCAATGCTATCACTTGGTTGATATTGATGCTTGGTCAACACTAAATTTTCTTGGCACCTATTATGGCTCGGTTAACACTAGAATCGCTCGACATGTTCATCAAAATTGATTAGTACTTACTTTATTACACGGTCAAGCCTACACAAGTGATCTATATTTTCTCACACTTTCAAGACTTGAACATTAATGTCTTCTCCTCTATAAACATGATTTAAACAATCATTTTTTCTTGTCAAAGTCTAACTACTATAATCTCCATTTTTTATTTCCTCTTCATAACTCAACCTTTCCTCTAGATTTTTTTGTTATAAATAACTTTTCAAACCCTCTGCATCAATCAAATAGATATGACATCTATATCAAATTGAAAACAATCTCATCAATGGATTTGACATCAATGACAACACAACAATTGTTCCAATTTTAGTTTCCAACATAATCTTGTCAAGAAAAAATTGAGAGTAGCTGGTGCAAGAGCACCTAGGTGAGATGAAGGGTAGACTTGGGGATTATTTGGTATTTTTGGCTTGTAGTGATGTTGGCCACATAACTAGAGTAATAATAGGATCAATTTGGTTCTAAGGTGAGTTTAAATAGGTTTGAAGAGTCCCACATTGCAGTATTGCTCCTAATTGCTCAAAAAGTGCTCATTAGACTCCATAGAGCATTTTTGGAATTTTAGGGAAAAATAGGGTAATCAAGTGTTTTATGGTCCTTATTAAGTGTTTTGGATCCATATTATACCTTTTGGAAAGTTTGGTAGCAAGTAGAGCAAGTTTGGGTAGAAATTTTTCAAAATTTTAAAAATTTGCTCATTTCTTGCAAAGTTGTTATTAATAACTTTTGCAACTTTTATGCAAAAAGAAAAAATTCTTCATGGGAGCCCTTTAGAAAATTAAAGTAGTTGGAAATGTACATTCCAAGCCTATATAAGGTTGAAATCAACTTTTTCAAGGGTTTGGAAGAAGGGGAAATGGCATTATACAAAATGTAATCGGCATTTTTCATTATTACAGTAGTTTCTTATTTTGAATTTTTTTTCATGCTTGTATAGATCAAACTTAGGTTTTTCTGAGCTATAAGCATTAGTGTGTTCAAATAAATTATCTTGTAAGTTAGCAAGTTGTTGTTCTAAACTGGGTGACCAACACATAATGGAATCTTAGGGCCATTTCCCACTGTATGAAATGTATGGCCTCTTGGGATTTGGAAATAGACTCCTTGTACATTATGTATAGAAAAGGAGAGAAAACCATGTTTTTTTAGGAATCACAAATCTGAAAAAGAGCATTTGGATTGGATTGAAAGGTTTGATTCTTCAATCCAAGAATGTGGTAAGTATATGATGAGGGAATACTCCAATCCAAAGGAGGAGTCTTGGTAAGGACTTTTAGGAGGTTTAAAACCTAAACAAAACCAAACTCCTTAAAACCCTTAAAATAAGCCTAAAATTGTGCTTGGGTAGTATGGACAAGGTAGGGGCTTAAGAGTTACAAAATATTCAAGTACTCTGGAAAGGGTACCCAAAAAGGTGATTTGTCTTGGCTATTGTTAAGTGATTTTTAAAAATATTTTAGTTTTAATGTGTTTGGAGGACTAATTCTTGTAAATTGACCTGTGGATTGCAATTTGAATAGGGTTTTGCACTTGTTTTGGTGTAGTATGTTGACAAGTAACCTAAGGCATGCCTAGGTATTAATTTGACTAAATGGAAAGGTCTAAGGAGCATTGGGGTTATTTGTGTGTTTGTGAAATTTTGAGCAATCTTACACTAACCTGTTGATGTACACCAGTTGGAGAAGTGGGATCTCTTTGATAGAATCCTTAGAGGCATAGGGTGTGAAAGAAGCTCTATTTGATTAGGTGGAAGACCTAAGAAGACCCTAGAGAGCTTAGGGGTTTGTGAGAAAGATTGGTTTTCACATTAGTAGCTCATAAAATCATTTCACAACATTAGTATTCAAAGAAGATCAATGAACTATGTGTTGAAATAATAGCAAGGTTCAGATAATTATGGATGATAACTTAAATACAAAGATCTAAAGATTGTATGCATACATATTCATCAATAAATATTATGTATATTGATGTATGTATATAAATGCTTATATCAAACCATTATCATGATCTATCACCCATGATAAATTTGAATATTAAATCCAAGTATAATATTGATTTAACTAATCTATATTTGATCCAATTCTACTACCATTTTTATGCATCAATGCTAAATTGATTAATGATAAAATGGTTTTGGTATTCTACAAATCTGAGTCTGATTATGTTTGCATAAATTATTGATAACAACTCACCATAATTACATTGTGTTGATGTTGATTTAGATTGGTGTGATTAAGAAAACTCATCATTGGTTATGGAGAGACATTGTAATGACTGCCCCTGGTTCACTTTTTGTATTATATTGCTGAACTCTTTTGTGCCAACTTTATGTTTATGCTTGATGATTAGTGACATTATTTTCCAGATTGTTGGATATTATTTCATACTCAGTTGATTATATGATGAGTTACTTTGGTACTAGTTATTTCATGTATGCATGATTGTTCTTTGATGATAATACTTGTAAACATTGATTTCAGTTATTTCATGATGATAGATAGATCGATTATTTGTATGTTTTTTTCTATGGATACTTACCCCACACTTGCATGTGTATGGTGTACCTATATGTTTTACTTTATGTATGGTGTTTCTCATATGGTTGAGGGAGGGAGTCATAGTCACCTGCTAGTCAGGATCTACATGATGCACTACTTTCCACCATTTTTTGAATATATGTGTATGTACATATGTGGATTTTATGCATATTGTAGGTACCTAGTATCGACTTCCTTGAATTTCTAGGATGAGCTTACCCTATCACAATATCTCAATGGTAAGATAGGGGAGATAACTCTTGAGTCTAGATCCTATCCTTAAGCCAATTGTCCTAGAAAGTAGGACAAGTACTTGAGTTGTTTGCTATCACCCAAAAATGGTCATCTAGACTATTAGCACCCTTCTCAATATTTTGGCTAATTTAATTAATCATTTGCCTAGACCAAATTATTAATAATCAATTAATTTTGTTATAACCTATAGTTTGACTGTGCTATCCTAAGTTCATAATTTGACTAAAAGAACATGTCCCCTTTTAATTAAATAAAAAGACCCCATTCTTCTAACCCACTTAAAGTGCACAAATAAAGTTATTTTCTATTCTTTTTTATGAGACTTTTTTCTTATATGACAAGTCAACTCATTTTATATTGGTTGACTTGTGTGTGCACATGGATCCCTCCCTTTCTTGAATTCAATCGTTGATCATCTACTCTTTCAACCATGATCTCTACCATCCGTACAACTTTAAAAGCAAGAGAGCTTCTCCCCTCAAAGGATCCAAACTCTTGATTATTGTTATACTGTAGGATTTCCATTAGAGTACTTGAGAGCTTCTTGTGGAGAGAAACATTTTCTTGCATTCATCCTTTGCATCTATGGCATTTTACTTTGCATAACATCTTAGCTTAGCTTGCATATAGTATAGTTCCTTTATTTTTGCAAGTAACTTAGAACACATAGTTTAACTAAGATGGCTATAATACTATCATTTGTGTAGCTTAGTTACATTGTGTATTCCATTTTTAGCATAATTTCATTTTGCATTGCATATTTTCAAGGTTCTTTGACATTTCCATTCTTGCTCTTGCTCAAAGAATCTCATGTTTCATGGTTTACTAGCAAGGGATGCATCTCTAAGGCTTAGATGAGAGCCATCTTGTGCTCATTGTATGCTTTTGCACTCCATGATTAGGGAGCTCTAAGCCAGTATTCAAGCTTTCCAACCCATGGAAACCTTTGGATAGAAGGGCTTAGAGAAGTACACTCTTTTTGGTGTACATTTTTGGCGCCCACTGTGGGGCTAAACATTGGTTTTTCCTTAAGTCTTTGTTGTTTTCATCACCATTTTACTTGTTGTTTCATATTTTCTTTTTTTTTATAGTTGTAGCACTGGGCAATATTTTTCTATTATCGTACGACAAATCATAGTACACTTGTGTGATGCATTTTGTGGAAATAGTTTCGTATGGGTATACTAAACTATATCGCCTCCTGTACAAAGTTCTGTCACACAGCTTAAGGAACACTATCGCATAGAGAAGTTCTATCACACGAGTATACTGTGATGTATCATCTGATAGACTTCTAGAAAAAACTATTGCCTGGCACAAACTTGTTTATTGTTTGAGGTGTTTAGGTCAATTTTGACTATGTTGGCTAATTGCTGGTTTTTAGCAGATCTCTAAAACAATTTTGCAGAAGTCTACATGTAGATTTATTTTGTTTTTGGAAGCTATCCCTAAGCACTAATAGTTTTGGTTGTAGGGTTTCATACTTAAGGGTTTGAAATATTGCCTAAAAATAATGCATGTCAAAGCTCCAAATGCAAAGGGGCTACTACCCGACGCATAAAAACCAAAACTTGTTTGTTCTTTTATTTCATGTGCAACATATACTAGTTAATTTTTTTTGTAGGCACATTAAAACTTGTAATTGGGGTCCCTTGCTAATAGGAGAGTATGCTCTTCACCCTTGTGGTGAATCAAAAATCTTGACCCACCTTTAGATTTCAAAAGCAAGTGGATAATTTACTCTTCTTGGTGTGTTTGGGTGACACGATTGGAATAGGAGAATATGCTCTTCACCCTTGAGATGAATCAGAAATCTTGACCTCCAAGAGTTGATCTGCTTAATTTTTAGTTAGGATCCTTTAGTAGGCCTACTCTCGGACAACCTGAGAGGAACGACCCAAGTGGGGATAAGCAGATTATCTGGTTCTTCCAACCCACTATGAACTCAAGGCTATCAAGGACACAAAACCTTGGTAGACATAGTATTTTTCTTTGCCTCATGTGATCACTTATGGAATTTTGACCATAGGGAGATCACTAGGAAAGAATGCTTAAGGTACTCGTATGGTCGCAAGATTGGTTACTCATCACAAGGTGAGGTGTCCTGTAATTGGGAGCAAGAGGAGTACTATGAACAAAAGCCCTATCTAGATGCCCTAGGTGTTGGAAATGATTGAAAAGATCATAAATGGAACTGGTAAAGAATGTTTCAATAATTTTTTTGTCATTGATGTCAAACTTGCTATTTGTAGGAATGAAAATTGCTTAAGTGATCCAAATACTATCAATTGGTTGATTGACAAGGAGGTGGCAATCAATAAGATGTAACTAAAAGTACCTAGAGAAAGGTTGAAGTTATGATGTTGTAATGAAGTATAAGGATCAGCTAAGCCATTGATGACATACTCTAAGATACAGAGGATCGACACACTAAGATACATCAAAGATGTAAGGATTAACTAAGTTCATTGGAGAGAGCTAAGCTAGCTAGTTAGTGCTGAACAGATTCTCAGTTCAAGCCGAGCAAGTTCAACTTAGTGTGTGCCTTGTGATTTGTAGGTGTTGAGTAATCTTTAGGTAGCAAGCAGCCTTTAGGTGCCGAGTGAAGATTGGGTGCTGAGTAACACAAAATTTCTTCAGGTGCCAAGTGCCAGTAAATAACAATAGAAGCCAAGTAACACAGAAGGAGCCGAGCATTAATAAATCAATGATGTTGAGTTGCTGCATTATTTGTTAAAGTCAAAGATTTGCCAGATCAGAAACAATAAGTTTGTTACATCAAATTTTGTGAATTAATTGGATGATAAGGATGATGAGTAGATGTCACAGAATTTTATGTAAACCATGCAAACCAATTCAAGGCAAATGCTAATGGATTTATCATGAAGTTTCTAGAAGAAACAATTTGGAGGGAAAACAATACCATTTTCTCAAGATTAAATTAAGATTTGAGCAAGAAATCAAGAACAGAACTTCTTTATAAGGAGTTACAAGTCAGAGATCAAATGTGCATGCATGAGAGGGAGTTGGTCTTAAGTGTGGTCATGCAAAGAAGCCAAGAGAAGTAAGAACAAAGCATCAAGACTCCGAGTTGATCAAGTGACCATAGAATGCATTGGCATAACGAGTGGAAGAACTCAAGGAGATAGATCTTGAACGGTGAACAAGCTGTCAGCACTACAAAGGAGGAAAGCCAAGAAAAGAAAAGAACTAAAGAGGGATCTAAAATCTGCACAGTTGGGGTTGCAATCTGTATCAAGTCAAAACCCTTCTAATACTTTCTTACCATTGTATTAGATATTGAAATCCTACATTGCTAGGTTAGCTTAATAGCTAGGTGGATAAGTCTCAAGAAAAGGATAAAGAGATCCCCAGGAGAAGGATGAAGAGATCCTCAAGAGAAGGATAAGAGATCCTTAGGAGGAGGATAGGAGATCCTTAGAGAGGGATGAAAGATTCTTTTGAGAAGGTGACTGTAAATCCCATGGACTTGGGTGAGCCTAACAACTCTATGTAAATCCTTTAACAAGGGTGACATTCCAAGTTGAATGTTCTTAAATCCTTTAACAAGGTCACATTTAACATGTGTTGTAGCCTTTGATAGGGCAGGCCTTTAACAGGGCAGACCATTAGAAGTGGTTGAAATCAATTATGCAGTTATTTTGTGGGTATCATCCCCACCCCAATTGTACCTTCTTATTCTTGGAGGGTTTATGGGTCATCAAAATCCTTAGTGTTATGGTGTGATGCATGTTTACTTTTCACGATTGTTTAATGTTTAATTGCATGCACAATAAGTAAGAAGAAGGACAACACTTCTGATTCACTCCTATTTAATTAGAAAGTTTGAATTGGACATCATTGGACCTTGGATAAATGATTCACCCCCCTACCACCCCCCCCCCCCCCCCCCCCCCCTCTCAGTTATTTTAAAGAATTCTAACACTAGGTCAGTATCCACCTTATTTTGCTACTCAACTTCTTGGTGCAAGGATCGATCCTAGTGGACTACCCAAATCACCCCAAGATTTACAATCACCATATGTATTCCCTTAGTTGTGATTATGGAACTTCTATGAAAAAGCCAATATCTCTTGTGGGTAACTACTTGGTGTGAGGTGAAGGGGCATCAAGTGTGGGCCAAGTTGTTGAGTAATGAACTATGACCTTAAGGTAGATTGCTTGGCTATTATTTTTGAATGTATTGACTAGTATTAACGTTCTTGCACATCAAAAAATCATGGTACTATTGGTAGGGATGTTGTTATCATATCACAAGTGTGTGTTGGCAAGGTTGTTTTTACCCTTGTTCAACTGTTTGGAGACATGTTAAATCCCTTACTGTTTGCAAGGCTAGTAAATAATTGACACGAACTGGAAACCTATACTATCTAATTCAAAAAATCATCTGATTTTTGAAATTGAAAAGAAAAATTTTGAGTCAAAACTAGTCTTTTCTACACAAACTATCACTTTATCACTTGGTCTTTAAAGAAATATTGCGAAATAGAATTTTTCCAAAGTTGTATCACATTCCTTTCTAAGTTGTATCACCCTTGGTTCTGAAGTCTATCACATACCTTTGTGAGAACTATCACCTAACAGAAAAGTATCGCACTTTTGTTGTAAGAAGTGTCATACAACATTTTATGTTGTTTCACTATCGCCTAATAACTGATAAAGTATTGCCTAGGGTTATTTCTTATAGAATCAGCATTTGCATTCTAGGGTTTCTAGTTTAGAGTGTGTCATTCTTGTTCCCCTAAATTTTGGTTACATATCTATATGTTGAGAAACTATCCAAAGTTGAAAAGATGGGTCTAGTTCGTTAGATATAAGTCTTGAGACGTCACTAATAAATCACTTGTCAAAATTTGATTATTGTCCCTTTTAGCTACTTTTTATTGAGCTTCCTACTCACTTGCTTGACTCAAGTCACTAGTGCTATAAATTCTTGAGCATTTCTTGACAAGCCATCTCTCATACTTTGACAAGTGACTAATCTTGATTATAAAAGCTTCAAATCTAACTCACTCTTCTTGTCCCATTAAACAAAGACAAGTATTTAAATGGAAATTACAACTAGATTTCAAGTTGGGAGTCAGAACCATACCCCTTTTCTTTTTAAGAAATTAGAAACCCCACCTAGATGTCCTCGCGGACTGCCTTGTATGGAAGACCCACCAATTGAAACACAAATAGCTAACATTAGGCATAATCCACTTTACAATTTTGAAAACACATTTGGCACATCTTGTGAGACACCTAAGGTTGAGAATAGTTTGGTCACCATGGTGCATCTCAATGAGGTCCAACGTCATCTAGAGGAACAAGCACATGAAAACCAAAGGATTTTTGAAGCCATGTATGCTAGTGAGAAAGAATGTGAATAAGCTGGAACCAATACCTATACTCATCATGAAGGGAAAAAAAGGAATTGCTCCAAAAATCCTTTTGATGGCAACGATGACAACCACACACCTCAAAAAACTCCTAGAGTGATCACAGGCACATGCCCTTCCCATCATGATAGTGATGAAGAAGTAACTAGTGAAGATGTCATAAAGTTCCAACAAGATAGTTTCACTCAAAAACTTATGCTTAGAGGTTTAGAAGAAAACAAAGATCAATATTTCCATTACATGGAAGTAAGAGGATGGAAACTTCCTCAAGATTTTGATGTAGAACGCATCATTCCAGAATGAGAACCCACTAAAGCAGAGATATTAAGGGAAGAAATACAAGAGCTGAGGAAACAATTTACACAATTGCAAGCCTCAAAAGAACCACTTAAAACTTCATTTATTGACTCAATATGTGCTCTTCCATTTGATAGGAGTCTTTACATGCTACCATTTCCTAAGGATACAGAGATTCCTATGTATGACAAATATGATGGAAATGGTGATCCTCATGATCATTTGAGACATTTTTATGCTCTTAGCATGGACTTTATACAAGGAAGAACTTGCATCCTTGGAGCCATGTACTATGCCTTCTATTTTGATGGGTAATAACACTCTTGTTGAGGTGTGTGGGAGAGGGTCTATTGATGTGGGGATGGCACATTCCATGATGTTCCTTGTGTACCCTCATTATCAACTAATCTCCTATTGATATACCAGGTCACTCACACAGGTTTAGGCAAGTGAGTTGAGTTTACTCTTGATTCAGTGGAGATATGTGAGTTGCACAATGATTCTACAGTTGTAGTTGGGAGAGCAGATCATCAGTCATGACTCTATATGTTTTATCACTTTGTTCCTAATCCTCCTTTGATTGTTTTTCTCACTCACTCTAATGATGTGAGAAGATTATGGTATGAGTGGTTTGGCCATCTTAACTTCCACTACTTGCATCAGCTTAACCAGCAGAGCATGGTCATAGGGTTGCCTTCTACTTTGACATTGGAGACACTTGGAATACATGATAGATCTTCTAATGGGTCAGATTCAGTTAAGCAGTCTTCTACCTCCACTTCTGATGCAGAGAGTGATTCAAAGGACTCACCTCCTTCCTCTCCTAGTCATCATTCATAGGTTGATGATTCTCCTCTAGATTCTCCATCTTCTGGTCCACTTTGGGCTAGACAGACCTTGTAGTTTGCAGGTGATTGGGTTGGGGATCCATTAGACACCAAGCAGACTCATTCACAATTCCAAGATGCTCTATATATCTTCATTTCTACTACCTCAAATCCATAGTCCTTTCATGAGGCTTCTAGTATTTCTGAGTGGGATACAGCTATGCAGGAAGAGTATAGTTCCTTGATGAGGAACCACACTTGGGATCTTGTCCCTTTTCCTAAGTGAATAAAACTTGTTCTATGTAAATGGATCTACCAAAAAAAATTTGCAAGCTTTGTTGGGGGTGCGGGATGCTTCATCTTTTGGGGGGGCCTCTTCCTCTCACTTGGAGTCCTAATATTCTTTGGGGAGTCTCTCTTTTCTCTCTCTTTTGGGGGAATTTTATTTACATGGGTACCTCATCAGGCTTGACTTACCGGGACCCATTTCTACATCCACCTAAGCTTCACTTATGGGGGGATGTTAGTGTAGTTTTTTATTTTTCCTATTTTGCTAGGTTTTTCTTAAACTTATAATAATCTCACTTAGGTTAATAAAGCATGTCTTATTAGGTGAATGGTTGTGAGGTGTCACAATCCTACATGTGAGCATCCATTAGCTATCTTGGGAAGATACTTTTCTATCTTTAGTCTAATAGATGGTTGCTCCTCATTGGTTGATGTTGCCACCTCCTCCCTCTTTCTAGCCTATATAAGCATGCTACCTGGCTTGTATTTGCATCTCTTGTTTTTGCATCCTCTTAATGCTATTTTGCTTCCAGCATTTGCATTACTCTCTTGGAGACTAACTCTATGATGCTATTTTGATTTTGTATCATTTGCATTCATAGTTTAGATATTTATTCTTTGCACTAGTTTTCTAGGTTATTAATCTTATCAGATTCTAACATGGGTGACTGATTTTTTTTCATCACAAAGTGAACCACTTAATGTTGTCACTAGGGGGCAATCTAAGGTTGTCCTAAAAGTTTCTCAAGACTCCAAGAATGCCTCATCTTCTAATCAACCAGTCACTTCCAAGATCTTACACTATGACCTTGTTAGTCAGTTACAACGTACCCAAGCACAAATCTCCATTTTTTAGTTGTTAGAGTTATCCCCCTTGCACAAAGATATCCTTGAGAAAGCTTTATGCTCTACCAATGTTCCCATAGATATTGATTTAGAATGATTCCAAGCTATGGTGAATTATATATCTTCACATTACCATCACACCTTTTTTGAAGAAGATGACCGAGCTCCTAATCATCCCCACAACCTTGCTCTCCATATTGAAGTCCAAATCTTTCGTACTCACATTCACTGAGTCTTGATAGACAATGGTGTAGGGTTAAACATTATCTCCATTAATGCCATTCAATAGTTGGGCATGTTAGAATTTGCTATTGACCCTAGATGCAAGATCACCATAAAATCTTATGACAAAGTTGAAAGACCTTCTAAGGGTCTAATTGTGCTATCAATTTGAGTTGGTCTGGTGGAAAGGGATGTTATTTTCCAAGTTCTAGATATACCATTTGCATATAATTTTCTATTGGGATGACCATGGATTCAGGATATGCAAGCAGTGCCTTCCACATATCATCAATGCATCAAGTTTTCTTTCAATGGCACTAAAGTAGTTGTCCCTGGTGATAACTCAATGTCCATCAATGCATTATCTAGTACTAAAATAGTAGTTCCTAATAATTTCTCTTCTCATGAGCCCATACCCTCTCTTATAGAATGTGAATGGAAAATGAAAATGATGAGTCTTGGCATGGGAGAATATGCTCTAGACTCTATCGCTACTTTACAGCTTTCCCCTCAGTCTTATGGTAAACCGTCCACCAAAAAAAAACCTTCTACATTTGTCATGACACTTTTTGGCACCTTTATCCAATCCTTAGTTCCTTTGGAAGTAGAAAAAGAAGAACAAGCCATTAAAGATTGGATATATAGAGGAGAGGATGATGAAAACGATGTCATAGTTACCACTCCCCTTTCCCCCAAATGATATGGAAAATGGTATAAAATGCTTGCTAAGATGGGATATCAGGGTCATGGGTCTCTAACTGGTAACAAGAATGCTCTAGCTGAACCTTTAAGTCATATCCAAGGTTGTGACCCTCGAGAAACTACTGGCTTAGGATTTGGGCTAGAGGATGATATGCCAATGTTTACTCAAAACATGCTCGTATCTAGTGACTTAGAAGAGTATGATCCTCCCTTTGTTACTACTACTTTTCAAGATGAAGACTTTGTGCCTGCAAATTCTCTTCTTTTGGGGGATCATACTCCAAATACCACTGATGATACTGAAACTTCCACCTCTCGACAAATAGAAAAAGATGAATTTGATCATCAGGATGTGAATAGAGGATGGATTTGACAAAATATTGCTCATCTAATTACTATGGATCAAAGGATAGACTCTCAAGAATATGAATGGGAAAGTTTATTAGATGCTTCTTGTCAACTAGGAGTCAATGTTATTCATGCCTATGTAACTCAACCAAATGTAGTCGAAGAGACTAGTGTAAGGTTAGATGAGTTTGGCCCACAATATGCTTTAATGGATCACACTAGTTCCTCAAGGGTTATTCCTGATTTAGACACCTTTGCAATGTTCAATATAGGACCTTCACATGTCACCAAAGATGACTCATTTCATGTCAATCACCTTGAAGCTTCTCCCTCGCTTTCATTAATCCATCCCAATCTCATAGACTGGTCTAGTCAAAACCAAGCACCAAAAATATTGTCTTTCTGCAATGACTATGAGATCACTTGCTATCTAAATGCCATTGAACCTATCACTTCTTCCACCAGTGAACTCATGATTCACATGATAGAATTAGATATCAAGTACCTTATTCATAAAATTAAAGGAAAAAATAAATGGTCGGATGGCGAAAACCACATTGTGGTGGTGTCTAAACCTAAAAAAAGTAAAAATAAAGATATATCTAATGGTGAAAACCTCTTTGAGGCACCCATAGATGAGGCACTTGGTAGTCTACCAAGCTATTTTCAAGATAGGTCATCAGTTCTTTTTGAGCCTATGCAGTCAATCAACTTGGGAATGAAGGAATCTCCTAAAATTATCCATGTAGCTCAATCATTGTCAGTTGAAGAAAAGGACTAGTTTACCCAATTTTTCTAGGATAAAAAGATCAATTTTGCATGGACATACGCAGACATGCCTAAGCTTGACATAGATCTCATCAAGCATCATTTATCTATTTCTCCTAATATCAAGCCCATTAAACAAAAATTGCAGAAAATGCATCCTCATGTAGCTTTGTTGGTAAAAGCAAAGTTGGAGAAACTTTTGAGTGCAAACTTTATTAGAGAAATTAACTATGTGGAGTGGATTTCCAACATTTTACCTTTCTCCAAGCATGATAAAACCATCCAAGTTTGTATTGACATTAGAGATCTTAACAAGGCATGCCCTAAAGATGATTACCCATTACCAAATATTGATATGATTGTAGACATGACCACAAGATATGAAATGTACTCCCTTATGGATGCTTTTTCTGGTTATAACCAAATTAAAATAGCTCCAGCTGATCAAGAGAAAATGGCCTTCACATGTGCATGGGGTACCTTTTGTTGGAACGTTATGCCTTTTGGGCTTAAGAATGGTGGTGTTACCTACCAAAGAGCAATAACCACCATCTTCCATGACATGATGCATAAGAATATGGAAGATTATGTTGATGACACATTGGAAAAATCTAGAACAAGAGACACACACCTTCAAGGCCTTAGTTTGATATTGGACCCTATGGAACAATTTCAATTTAGGCTAAATCCAAAAAAGTGTGCCTTTGGTGTCACTTTAGGAAAGTTGCTAGGTTACATTATCTCCACAAAGGGCATTGAGGTTGATCCTGAAAAGGTCCAAGCTATCATAGATATGCCTCCTCCAAAGAATATTAGTCAACTTAGAAGCCTACAAGGGCATCTAAAATTCATAAGAAGGTTTATTTTTCAATTGGTTGATAAAGCTCTGTAAGAATTTTCCTAAGGGAAAAATTCACCCAGGAACTAAGAACTCAAACACAAGCACACAATAGACCAAAAATGGATATGATCAATTAATTAGAGTATGTCTGAATACATTGCTCTGTTTAGAATGTGATGTTCAACACACTAGGAGTTCCTGTATATAAAGGCCTCTTAGGAAGCACCTAGAGTGTTTCTAGAAACAACCAAAAGATAAGACAACTAAGCACCTTATCCAACATTCTAGATGAATGAATAAGAATGAGAAAGTGTCATATGTGTGTAGAAGATTCCTGTGTTGTAGACAACATGTGCTTAAAAGAGGTGCGGACCCCTGTAATGTCATCAAGACAACTCACAAGAGTGCACAAACTGCTAAGTGTCTCACAAATAAAAATAATAAAATAATGCAAAATAAATAAATAATGCATTAACCTAAGTAAACTTAAGTAAGTGTAAATAGTAAAGTACATATTTACACCAACAAGCTCAACCTTTCAACAAGAATTTGCACAAAGGGTCTACTCAAATCTGGAATGATGAATGTCAACAAAGTCTAGATTAGATCAAAGGGTATTTGGCACAACCTCCAATATTGATGCCACCTATTCTAGACAAACCTTTGATTTTGTACATCTCAACTACAACTTCTTCTTTAGGAGCGCTATTAGCCCAAACTAATGAGACTAGTAAAGAATGTTCCATATATTATATCAATCAAAATTTGGTTTCCTATGAAATGAATTATACCAGCATTAAGAAAGCTTGTCTTGCGGTGGTCTTTGCCTCTCAAAAGCTCTGACATTACATGTTGGCACATACAATCCCCCTAGTCGCTAAAATAGATCCTTTCAAATATTTGTTGGGCAAAGCTGCGCTTACTAGTCATCTCGCTAAGTGGATGATGATTCTTTCATAATTTGACATTCAATACGTTGAACATAATGCCATCAAAGGACAAGCTATAGTTGATCAACTTGTTGATTTCCCTTTAGAAGATACAACACCCATACAAGCTGAATTCCCAGATGCTTCAATAATGTACATCACTGAAAGGACTTGGAAAATATTTTTTGATGGTTCCCACACACAAAATGGAGCTGGAGCTAGTATATTGTTTGTTTCTCCTCATGGGTATACAATCCCCAAATCTTACAAACTCTTGTTCCCTTGTACAAACAATATGGCTAAATATGAGGCTTTAACCAATGAGATCAAGATGGCTCTTGAATGGAGGATAACTAAGTTACATATTTACAGGCATACTCAACTTGTTATTAATCAGGTGAATAATGACTATCAAACAAAGGATGACAAGTTGATACCTTATAAAAGGTTAATAGATTCTCTAAGGAACTACTTCACTTTTGTGATTCCTAGAGGAAAAAACAAAGTTGCAGATGCTATGGCTACTCTAGCCTCTATTCTCCAACTACAAAAACATAAATCTCAATTTGAGTTCCTGGCAGAAGAACTACGTTATCCTACCTATGATTACCCTGCCAACCAAGTGATCTGTACTATTGTAGGTCATGATTCTTCCTGCTATGCTAACATCTTTTCCTATCTGTGTGATCAAATCATTCTTGAGAACCTCACGTGCAACCAAAAATGTGAATTCCTTCCTAACACCTCACATTGCATTTTGGTCTCTGGTGATTTATATAGAAGGGGTCTAGATGGTACTTTTCTTAGGTTTTTAGAGCTAGAAGAGTCCAAAAAGGCACTTGGAAAAGTCCATGATGGCATTTGTGGGGCACATTCTAATGGCCTTGCACTTGCTTGGAAGCTGCTTAGGGTAGGTTATTACTGGCCAACTATGCAAGCTAATGTTGTTTGTTATGCCAAGTCCTGTCAAAAATGTCAACTCCATGGAAACTTCATACATGCTCCAAGACATGAGTTAATCCCTTCAGTGACATATTGGCCATTTCAACAATAGGCCTTTGACTTGGTGGGTAAAATTCACCCAATCTCCTCTAGTGACCACAAGTTCATTATTAATATGACTGAGTATTTCACTAAATAGGTTGAAGTGGTTTCATTATCTGCTACTACAGGAAAACATGTTGCTCTGTTTGTACTAAATCACATCATTTTTTGATATGGTATTCCTTCTTCTATTGTCACTGATAATGGAGGATAGTTCAAAATAAGGAACTAAGATACCTATGTAAGAAGTTTAAGATCAAACAACACTAGTCCTCTATTTATTACCCTCAAGGTAATGGTCAAGTAGAGGCTTCCAATAAAATATTGCTGAAAATCCTACATCACACAGTTCATAATTCTGGGAGAGATTGGCACCTACAGATAAATCTAGCACTTTGGTCCTACAAAACTACTATTCATACTCATACAGGGGCCACTCCCTTTTCTTTGGTCTATGGTTCTAAGGATGTCCTCCCATTATAAGTAGATATCCCTTCCTTATGAGTCTCTTTGCATGGGTTGATAACTGATGAAGATTATAGAGCTATATGAATACAGGAATTAGAGACCCTTGATGAGTGGTGTAAAGTAGCTTTTGATCACATGAGAGATTATCATAAGTGCATGTCTACTCATTATAACAAAAAAGTTCATCCACATGCATTTCAAGTTGGTGACCTTGTGCTTAGAAAAAATCCAAAGAATTAGCAACATAGAGAGCAAAAGGGAAAATTTGAACCTAATTAGTTAGGCCCATAAATTATCATAGCAACATTTGGGTCTAGTGCTTATCTATTGTCTACTCCTGAAGGGGAAGAGCTTGCAAAACCTATCAACATCCTACACTTAAAGAATTTCTATGCTTAGAAGGTTTACTGCTCAACTATCTTGTATATATTTATGATCTTGAAAAAAATCCTAAAAATTAGAAAATGTCCTGAAAAATTGATCATCTTAGTGAAAACCTAGCAATAGGCACTTTGATGTATCACCAAAAAAAAAAAATTACCAAGTGGTGAAAACCTAGAAACAGGCGCTGCTTGAGACCCTTGCACCTATGTCTATCAGTCTCATTCACTTTGCTAACCCAGTTCCTAGCTTGGAATTTTTTCTTGTCCTCATCTTGGGGGCACAACTACTTAGCCTATTTTGGAGGTTTTCTTGTGCACTAGGGTTTTTGGCAACTCAAACAAAATAGTGTTTCTCAACACTACTCCCCAACTGGACATCAAGTGTTTCTCAAAAGTTTTCAGATAGTTTACCTATAGTCTCTGATGTTGTGATATTTCTCACTACTAGGATCAAGCTTTAAAGAAATGGCCAAGTGACTTACTCACATGCACTTAAACACTTAATGATTGAGACATGATGAGCTTCGTTTACTTTGTGTGCTATCTATGATGATTTCTTTACTATGTGTTCCCTCCCTAATAGTCTCTCGAGGATGTCATTGACTAGAAGTCTGGGGGCATGGGGCATGTTTTATTGATTTCTTCTTGTAGGTATACTTCATTTTTCTATAGTATTTTCAAGTGTTTCATGCTGATCTTATTTGACACTTGGACTTATGAAAGTATCATCCTTGACTATTTTTTTCCAAGATGACACTCGGGGGTTGTCCTGGCATTTATGCCTTGATACAAGTGTAACCTTGCTATATCAAACTTAGGGAATATGATCGTATAATCATCTTGAATTCTATGTCTTTGATGCTTAGATTAGATTCCCACATACCTATCTAATATCAATATCCTCATATCCTCATAGTTATACTAGTGATGGATGTATCATCTCATCATGTCCCTAATAAATGCTCAATGATGAAATAAGAGTCTAAATGTTATGTGTCCCTTGCTGGTAAACCACTTTGCATATTAGCTTGCATTTTAGGTTCATTTTTTAGTTTAGTCTTGCATTTTTTGCATATAGGGAGAAGTCTCTCTTCATCTTTTTTTTGTAGACTTGTCAGCTAACTACTTTTGTGATCTTCTTCTCTTTCTTTTTCATGTCTTTCACCTTCTTGATGTCCTAACATCACAAGGTGTTAATCTAAACATCACATTCAATCTATCCAAGTGTCACATATTCTCAGAAACATAAAGTATACATCATGCACATAAGAGCTAAAAACATCACACATAAGAGAGATACATGAGCATAACTATCCAAATGAATGCATACATGAGCTGAAAATAGAAACTAAGACATCACATGGAAACCAAAATGCTAAAACATCCATTTGAGACAAGTACAAAAGATTGCCAACCGAATCCAGTATCTCATATATATATATATATATATATATATATATATATATATATATATATATATATATATATATATATATATATATATATATATATATATATATATATATACACACACATATATACATATATATATATGTATATATGTATGTATATATATATGTATATATGTATGTATATATATATATATATGTATATATGTATATATGTGTATATATATATGTATATATGTATATATGTATATATATATATATATATATCTATGTATGTATATATGTGTATATGTGTATATGTGTATATATGTATATATGTATATATGTATATATGTGTATATATGTATATATGTATATATGTATATATGTATATATTATATATGTATTTATGTATATACATATATACATATATACATATATATACATATATACATATATATATATATATATATGTCATAGTAGATATACAAAAGAATGAGATCCAAAATTTGGATATGCATCTCAAAAATACATGATGTACAATCAAAACTATCAAAACTATGATGATCAATCTATGACTGACTGCCACCCTCTACAGTAGGTGAAGGTGGTGGCCCTAGTGGGGGAGTGTGTCTCCTATTCGGTGACTGTACTGCACCCTCTGATCTATTAGCCCGCTCAGAGTAGTCAGGAAGTCCCTACCCTGGCGGTACCACACCCCTTTAGGTGGCATAATAATATGTGGCTCATGATCCATGATGCACTGCCTCTCACCTCACTGCATCCCACTCTCCTTAGAGCTCATTTTCTCACACTCACTCATCCATGAGTTATTGATTGCACACTACAATAGTAACCCATACTGCCTACAACTTTGCCTCTAATGTGAAGATCCTGGCATCCCACTCATCATCACCCTCCCTCACTGGTTGCTATACCTCTAGCTCTACCTCTACTCTCCTAGCCCATCGCCACCTTAGTGGCACCTCCTCCTCCTCCTCCTCCTCCTCCATCTCCTCCTCCATCTCCCTCACTACCTATGCCTGTGTCCTCCTCCTCCCTGATCGAGATCCCTCTCCAACCTCCATCTATCTCACACCCCTACCTCTGCCTCCATCGCCTCTATGTCCCCCTCCTATAGGTAGCACATCAAGCTCAGTAAATAGCAAGAATGGGTGTCTCTGCATCTCATATAAATATCCAAGATCTGCCCCTGCATTTTCCACATCTGGGCAATAATCCCAGGGAGTTGCTACTAGAGTCATTTTCTTGTGTACTACTGTATGATAGTCTAGCATCGGTAACCATCCTAGGGCCTCATATGAGCCCATCTAAGCGTAGGTGGTCATCTCCACTGATATCCCCTATTGCTTTGTAAACTATCATCATACTCAGCTAATCATGAACTACTCTACTATATCTATGCTCTGCCCCACCTATGGCCTGTTATACCTCATATATTCCAACTCCCATGAATCAGACCATCTTTGGCACTCCTAGTATGGTCGCCATGTGAATTTCGTTAGCTCTTCAAAAACATGCTGATAGTAGGTCACATCTCCACCATGTCTCTATGGGATAAAACCTCTATACCCAAAAATGTATGGCTGGCTCCACTCTCATGGCTGCACCCATTTTTATGTCATAGAAATGTGCTCCCACGCCCAAATTTATGCTAGCACTATGTCGCATGCCCATGAGCCACCTCCATGGTACACTATCTCATGAAGCTCATGGTACATCTCTACTAGTATAGCCGGCCCCCATGCCATCTTTCATGGTCGTGACACCAGATCAAACATCAATCGACCCCATCCTAGTGGGAAGCCCTTCTAGCCTCAATCTATCACTGGGGCCTGGGCTACCAATGAACATAACAAACTTGGCAAAGGGAAATCATCTCCATACTCGGCAATCAATCTCTCCTAGCCTAAATGACGATCTAGTATGATTACATCCCATTACAACTACTGCATTCGTGCTCATCCCTCTATCAGGGTCTGATCATAATACACCTGTGACATCATCTAAGCATGGCATCAATATACCTGACATCAAAACATCAAAATTCCTAATACACGACCAAGAACTCTTAATCAAGCAACTTATCCACTTGCCATGGCATGGCACTCAATGAATGTGATACACATCCTCTAAGGTAATCGAGGCCTCTCCAGTCAATAAATGAAAAGTGTTATGCTCGTTGTGCCACCGCTCAGCTAGCACCATCAGCAACCCATGGTTTGCTTGTATATGGGGAATATGTATGACCCATCTTAAACCCATAACAGATATGATAGCTTGCTCATCATCACTCAAAAATCCTACAACACACAACCCCACCACTTTGGGGGCTCTAATATGTAATGTCAAAAACACCTCCTATCAACACAAAACATAAAAACATTAGTGAAATATCAGAAAAGTGATCATAATGCAAAAAATTCAACAAAAACATGCCAAAACAAAGTTGCACGATCCTTTTTTAAACCATAGGCAATACAATTTGCTAGAAGATTGTTGTGCAACGCTTTTTCTAAGGGCATGCGATATAATTTTTTCATCAACATTTCACACCAGCCTAAGCAACATATGGGTATGTCCCAAGTGACAGTTTACATAACATTCGTATGATACTATCTCAAAAAAATTCTGTCGTGCGACATTTCCCAAAGTATCTGTGCAATAATTTTTAAGTATTGTGTGATATGTTGTGCAAAACCCTTCATACGTGCAAAAAAATGACAAAAAGAGGTTACTTACCAGTGCCTTATACTACTCTAGCTGGTTGTGCAACCGGCTGCGCTCAAAATAGTGTTAGTGAAGAGGAATGTTTACCAATGCCATGATGCTCTTTGGACCCCTCAAAAGCTCTCACCAACTCACAAAAGAAAAAATGAATTTGAAAATGACACTTGGCCCCTTTTATAGCTTTCGACCCTATTTTGACCTAATTTTTAAAACTTCTTAGAATTGCACAAAAATTGCACCCCTAGCTAATTTTGACATCTTGGATCCATTTTTGGGATCAAAATCAAAATCTAAGTTCATCTTGATGGTCAAAATTGCATTTTGAAATTTCACCTTCTTCTAAGCAGTTAGTTGACCTTCTGAGACCTAATCTCCAAATCATCATTGGGGCATCTTCATTTCTTCATCATTTCTATGCTTCATATCTCCTTCTATTCACCTTTTCATGTCTAAATCACTTTTCTACTTGATTTGACCTAATTTTTGTACTTTATCTTTTGCAATCAACTCTAGTCAAACTGGGGCATTCTCTCACTTTGTCATAGTCACTCTTTGGTTCTAATCACTTATCTATCATCTTGGACATTCCTATATCTCAATTTATCCATATTTTTCTCATTTTTGCATTCCCCTTATCTCATCTTGATTTTGATCTCAAGAGGGTAGAAATACTCTATCATCACTTGCTATTGTTGTCTATTTCTTAGGAGCATGTGATTGATCTTTTTACTTGCTTCTGATTTATCCTCTTTGCTATGTGTTAGTATTCTTCTTGGATTTGGACATCATCTTCTCTTAGTGTTCAGTATTGTCACTATCAAGCTGTACATTTAGGACTTGCTATCTCTTTCTACATTTCATTCTCCGAGACCAAATATCTATGTCTATTGCTATTTGCTTGGCTTCTGTTTTCTTTGACATAATGTGTTCTTAGATCGATCACACATTAGTCAAAGAGGGGAAAATATAATCACCCAAAAATGATCATCTAAACTATTAGCCCCCTTCTCAGCATTTTGCCTAATTTAATTAATCATTTACCTAGACCAAATTGCTAATAATCAATTAATTTGGTTATAACCTATAGTTTGACTATGCTATCCTAAGTTCATTATTTGATTAAAAGAACATGTCCCCTTTTAGTTAAATAAAAAGACCTCATTCTTCTAACCCACATAAAGTTCTTTTTTTTTTTTTTTTTTTATGAGACTTTTGTCTTATATGACAAGTCAACTCATTTTCTATTGGTTGACTTGTGTGTGCACATGGATCCCTCCCATTTTTAAATTCAACCGTTGATCATCCACTCTTTCAACCATGATCTCTACTGTCTATATGACTTTAAAAGCAAGAGATTTTCTCCCCTCAAAGGATCCACACTCTTGAGTATTATTATGCTATAGGATTTCCATTAGAGTACTTGAGAGCTTCTTGTGGAAAGCAAAATTTTATTTCATTCATCCTTTGCATCCATGGCATTTTACTTTGCATAACATCCTAGCTTAGCTTGCATATAGTGTAGTTCCTTTCTTTTTGCAAGTAGCTTAGAACACATAGTTTAACTAGGATGGCTGTAATACTATCATTTGTGTAGCTTAGTTATATTGTGCATTCTATTTTGCATTGTATATATTCAAGGTTATTTGACATTTGCATTCTTGCTCTTGCTCAAAGAATCTCCCGTTTCATGGTTTACTAGTAAGGGTTGCATCTCTAAGGCTTAGTTGAGAGCCATCTTGTGCTTATTGTATGCTTTTGCACTCCATGATTAGGGAGCTCTAAGCCGATATTCAAGCTTTCCAACCCATGAAAAACCTTGGATAGAAGGGCTTAGAGAAGTACACCTTTTTTGGTGTACAAATTTCAGATATTTCATGATGATAGATAGATGGATTATTTGTATGTTTTTTTCTATGGATACTTACCCCATACTTGCATGTGTATGGTGTACCTGTATATTTTACTTTATGTATGATGTTTCTCATATGGTTGAGGGAGGGAGTCATAGTCACCTACTTGTCATGATCTACATGATGCACTACTTTTCGCCATTGTCTGAATATATGTGTATGTACATGCGTGAATTTAATGCATATTGTAGGTATCAAGTATCGACTTCCTTGAATTGCCAGGATGAACTTACCCTATCACAATATCTCAATGGGAAGATAGGGGAGATAACTCTTGAGTCTGGATCCTATCCTTAAGCCAATTGTCCTAGAAAGTAGGACAAGTACCTAAGTTGTTTTCCCTTCTGAATTTGTCAAGTGATGTAAATTTGTCATTATAAACCTTGAGTTTGAACTAGTTTTTATGTAGTTTATTATGGGTTTTTATTTTAGTCTTGTGAGTCTGTGATTACTTTCTGTTATATTTAAATCAAATTAAAAAAAAAAATTAATGATTAAATTTAATGGAAATTTTATGAAAGAAATTTGATATTTAATTAAATTTACAATTAATTCAGAAATTAATTAAATTAAAGAATTAAATTTAAATATTTAGTTAAAGTCTAATTTTGGGTGTGATAATATTTATTTAATTTAATAATAATATATTTAAGAATTTATTTTTAAGTAAATGCTAAATATTATTATTACTCAAGTTAATAAATATTTTTATCAAAAATGTCTCATGAATTTGTATGCTAAAGAAAGTGACTTGTTGGAAATATGAATCACCAAACAAACATTAGTTTAAATCACATATGCATCAAGTATTTATCAAGATAAAAGAACTAACTAATGCTTGCTTGAGTTTTGCAACTCATAGCAACCAACAAACCAAATCCTCAAGCAACCTCAAATAGCTCAACAAAGGCACCCATAAGAGGCCTTGTTATTGTGTTAAGATTGGAGGTATGTTTGGTGTGCTCTCCCAAACACAACTATGTGATTGAATCTCTTGAATGGTGAATGTGAAAAAGTGAGTGATAAAACCATGAACCTATGCTATATGAAATGAAGAACACCTCAAACAATGGCTTTGGAAGAAGCCATTTTTGAAGGCATTCAATGATGGAGATGTGAAATGCAACAAAAGAAACTAAATTAATATGCAAACTAGACTAATAATGCAAATAATTAAATCATAGGTTTAGAGGAATTAATGAGATGGAGGGATTTAAATAAATAGAATTTATTTAAAAGGGGGATTTGTGGAGGATCATGTATTAAGTAAATTTAACACATTAAGGCTGGAGGTATTTAAATAAAAATTTAATACCTTAGGAAAATGAACCTATTTAATTAAATAAATTTAATTAAATAGGTAGAAGAATATGACAATTATAAGTAATTAATTATAATGTCAAGAGCAATATTAAATAAATTAATATAGTCTTTTGGGATGATTTTAAGCATCTACATTTTGCCCCTCTTTGATGTGATGTCGGGATAGCATCATATCAAAGAAAAAAATATATAAGTTTCCCCAAAGAAGGTAGGAGTCCTAGGGGCGACAATAAAGGAGGAGGATGCCCCCTTGTAAAAATTGCACAAAAAATAAATTTTGGGCAATTTTCGTGAAAAAGTCTTTGGAAGAAAGGAAAATGGAGAAAAAAAAAGTAAATGAAGACATTGCATGACTTGCAGGCAAACACGGGGCGGATACGACTCAAGGAAGGCATGGGCTCAAAAGAGGGCCTTGGAGGACCTAAATAAACCTCCAAGGAGCTCAAAGAAGGTCATTTGCATACCTAGAGATTAGAGCATCTAGAGAAAAGATGGACCCTATTGATCATTTTTAGCTTAGTGAGCATGTTTGGGAGTACCAGAGAGAAACTATGATGGGCCTACCAGTAATACATTTGATCCTCTTCATATTTTTGGTAGGTTAGGCTAGGGTAGGGGCATTTATTACACCCTAAAATAGGAAAAATCACAGCCCCGATGTCTCCACCTTATCATCTGCGTAGATGACAAAAAGGAAATCATGTCATCCATAGAGATGAAAGACCCTGTCCTGTCAGCTTTGCAGATGACAAAGTGGGGAATGGGGTCTGCAAAGATGATAGGGTTCAACCTTTTATCTACACAAATGACAAAAGGGGTAGATGGGTAGCAGAGATGATGGTATATTACACATTGTCTCCACAGATGACAAAAGGTTATCATCTATGTTGATCGATGTCTACACCAATCAGCATCTCCACAGATCAGTATCTGCACTGATTAGCATCTACGCTTATTGGTGTCTGTGCTGATTAGGAAAAATCAATGGAGGACAAGGTCCAATGCCCCATTTTGGGGACAACTTAGGCTAAGGAAACTGACCCTCTACATGTCTATGCTATAGGAGGAGGCAGTGATGTTTAGGTCAAGGGAGCATTATCCATCGACCATGGTACTACAGGAAAGGTTGATCAATGCAGACTAGGGACACATTCAGTTATGCAAGTTGGAGCATATTCACGAGTGGCTAGACCTAAGGGCACACTCAACATAGCTATCGACTCTCATCGAGCAATGGCATACAACAACAAGGAGCATCTATCTGCCTACAGGAGAGGTGATGGTCACACTGTTACATGTGTGGTAGATTCTACAAGTGCCCATCTAGGGGACCTATCCAGAGGCTCAAACCCATATCTACGGGAGTGCTTTGGATGGCAACAGTAGAGACTGCCAGTTCAGATATCATGGCTATTGTGGAGAGGAGCCTTGGAGTAGAGACTACCTTGATTAGCAATATATCTAACATCGTTGATCTGGCATATGCTACTAGACCATACCAGGCATGGCTTTCCTATTGACTGGGCGCAGGTGTTGAGCACCCTTCTACAGGAGGATGGAGAGGTCTACTACTAGGGCCAAACCATTCTAGAAGAGCTATATCATGATTTTCACAAGTGTGCATATTGGACACAAAGGACTATGGGACAAGGGTTGACTCTACTGATGGTATGGTCTTGGGAGCATATCAGAGTCACATGGCCAATTACTAGGTAGGAGACTAGATGTCCCAATGAGCTATTTGCCTACAAATATTGACCCCCAATCTAGTACACCTCCACCAAGTCTGTGGGATTTTGGAAGCGATGTCTTGATGAGATTATCATGTTTAATTGGACTCCTTATGATGGGGTAGAGCGGTGGGGGACAGCTTTGGCGGCAGGTGGAGAGGATAACTCAGAGGATCAGATGTATCTCTATTTTACACAAACTGACTGCTGGATCATTAGACACTCTACTCATGTGGTGATGCATTATATGACTTTGAGGGTACGGTGGTAGTTTGGGAGAGTGCAAGATGCTATTCCAAATAGGTTTTTGTACCCTATTGTATTGAAAGAGTATGATAGACTCTAGGGTCATGGGACTACATTGCTATTAGCATGGAGCTCATCGTTACTAATGCATCTAGTGCCCTAGGTACATGGACAAGATCAAGGCGATGCAAACATGATAGATGCATATGCATGGTGGTGGGTAGCTCATCAACCTATGAGACTAACAATGCTTGGGGCACAACCACCAACAAAGAAAGCACGGGGGGAGGGCAATGGAGAAGGGAATGGTGGGCAACCAGCCATGGTGCCACCATTAGCATTGAAGGCATAGGAGGGATCGTGAGGGTGCAGAGTTTGAGTGGGGAGAGGTCTAGGGCCAATACTAGCACAGGTACCAATAGAGACACCAATACAGGCACTAGGATAGGGGCCACAAGTAAAGGTACAGGTATAGGTGCCAGTAGGTGAATAGAGATAGGGGCTAGCAAAGGACCCAAACATGGTGAGGGCTGAGCAAGATATCCTCTATGCAGAGGTAGCCTAGTTACAAGTGGTGGCACAGGTGTAGTGGGCACGAGCAGATAGCCTAGAGCAGGCCATGGGGGCCATACAAGCAGAGCTACAAGTGTAGAGGGCTAGAGGAGATAGTGCACAAGAGGCCTTAGTGGACCTATAGGCACAAGTAGATGCCAACAAGTTTGCTGACATGGAGGTCCATACAGATGTCAAGGAGTTGGTAGAGCTAGAGAGACTCTAAGGGGAGGTGGTCACATTATGAGCAGAGTAGGCTACCCATCAGGCGTAGCTAGACAGATACCGCAGGCAAAGGGACATAGTGAGACATATGCTATAGCCTAGGGAAGCCATTACAGCCATGCAAGAGGCTATCTCAACCAACCGAATAAAGGCATTGGCCATATGAAAGGAAGCCTATTATAGATCGTTATATCATGAGGTTGTGCTTGCCAATCAATGAAAACCAAATTTTGAGAGGGGTGCCAGCTCATGGATCTCAGGGGGTAGATCCAAATTAGTGCAGTCTATAGGACAACAGAGACCTCCCTGAGGGGGGGTAGCTAGGCCCTCATAGCTAGTGGCTTGACTTTTTACAGTGATCAATTGTTGATAGATATGTGTAGATGCAGCGAGTTTTTGATGATGTATTTTTACTATACGAGACTACATGATTTGTATACAGACTGTATAGAGATTTTTTTTGATATATACATGAGATGATTTGATGGCCCTATGTATATATGGATTATATGATGCATATGATATCTATGATGTCGATATTCATGCTTGTGATGTAGGATGTGTGTGATGTGATCTATATATATGTATATGATGCCTAACATGTGAATGATGCAGGTTTTCTTGCGATTATGAGATGTATACAATTGCTTTATTTTACATGTATGGATGCATTAATGAGATGTTGTATGATGTATATGCCCCTAGATGCATGTGTTAACATGGATGTATGTAAATGAATTAATGATGAAAACTAACTAAATGAACAAAATGCCTAACAAACACTAATGAATGCAGCCTAAAATAAAAATGTAAAATGAATGGACCTAATAAATAATGATCTGTCAAAACTTGTCACTCATAGAAACCAAGTAGCGTAGAATAGGAGGGAGGGGAAATAAATAGAAACATTGTCTCAAGCATGGCTAAATGACACCCTATACTACATGAAACCTAACTACATGATATCAAGGGATTTACTTGTGTTTATATGAAAGAGCACACCTTAATTTGATTTTTCAAATGAGCTTATGCATTATATGCTATAGAAGCATAAATGACATGACTATCTTGTGTATATTAGAGACTTAAGAACAATAGGTGTAGTTTACATAGTAATGATGGATTGAATGTCATATACATGCTAGAGAGGTCTAGGTACACCCAAAGTATTTTTAGGGATCTTTGGTGGAATGTGTACTAACCCGTTGCCCCCAGAGTGCAATGTATTAACATAACTTGAAACTGACACATATATAGTAAAGCCTCAAAAATAGATCATACCACAAACACGTGTAGTCAATGAGAGTCATTCAAGTACGACCACAATATGGAAGATCAAGGCACACCATAAATGGCTTCCATTAACACACAAAATGAAATCAACCAAAAAGAGACCTCATGACCAAGTAGTTATTTAGTCCACTGTTCCTGCCAAGAGCCTTAGGTCTAGAAGTGAATGTCATAATATCACCCATAGGAAGGATTCATCCTATGAAAGCTTGTTTTTTGTGATGCCAAGTATTGTAAATTGTTTTTTTGTTTTTAGCAAATGTTGTGAAAAGAATAAGTTTCTTGAATCATTAAGTGTTAAAGGTGATTTTGTTCAAGTCCTATTGTGGTCACTGTTGTGAAAAAGCTCAGTGTGATGGGATTGGAACAAACACTCGATAGAAAAAGAAAACGAAAATGCCTTGCAGACTAGAGGTCTTTCAAAAGATGGAGGTGAAGCAAAGCCTCGTAGAAAAGAGGTCATTATTGAATGCATGAAAAGCATAAGCTAGATAAGACTTTGCACAAAGGAAATGGAATGGTGGAATGGAGTAGAGGGAAATGAGCCTTATAGATAATGGATCAAAATGCTTTTTTTAAGACCTTTTTCTTCTTTTTAGGCTTTTTTAAGGAACATTTTATGATTTTTTTTGGATTTTTATGATTTTTCTAATTTTTTGTATTTTTGCGGGGTTATAAGAACGTTGTATAGGAACTACAAATCTCAAGCATAGAACTGCTTGAGGTGTTGGATATTTACAAGCTCAAGGAGCAGATCTCCCTCTAGAGTGGCAATCTAATATGCTCCAAAACCATATTTGGTTGTAATGATAAAAAAAACTGAGCCAATTAGCCTCAAACTTTCCTTTCTTTTCACAGTTTTGGAGATTCTTCATGTTATGCTGTAAAACTAAGCCACACACCTCAAATTCCCATGGCTTGACTTTTTTGTGATATTGAAGCTGAAGGCTATTTTGATACATGTGGAGGTGGTTTAGGGCATTAAGGCATCTCTCATCAAGGAGCTATAGCTCTTGCAAGCGAGCAACTCTATATTCTTCTTTGGACATCAGATTCTTGAGAGAGATTCTGAGGGAAGGGAGCTCAATTTCGATGAGTAAGATGGCCTTAGAACCATAAACAAGGGAAAATGGAGTGGCTCCTATGGGGGTACAAATGGAGGTATGGTAGGCCCAAAGGGCAGGAGCAAGATGGAGGTGCCAATCACAACTAGCTATATCAACAGTTTTCTTTAGGATTTCAAAATGGTTTTATTAGTAGCTTCAGCTTGGCCATTGCCTTGGGGGTAGTATTTGTTGGAAAAGTTTTGGGTGATGCTGAATTTTCTACACAATATGGAAACTTCCTAATTTTTGAAAGGGGTTCCATTATCAGTCATAATATCTTGAGGTATACTGAAATGAAAAATAACAAAGTTCAAGATGAACTTCAAAATTTGTTTTCGAATGGTATAGGTTAATGGAATAGCCTTGACCAACTTTGTGAAGTATTCAATGGCAGCAATAATATACTTGTGACCATCTAAGGAATTTGGGTATACTTGACCAATAAGATTGAATCCCTAGCAAGAAAAGGGCCATGGACTGATGGTGGGTTGGAGGTCTTGGGTGGGAGCGTGTATCAAATTGCCATGTTGCTGACAAGGAACACATCTCTTCACAAAATGATATGCATCTGCTTCCGTAGTAAGCCAATAATAACTCATTCAAAGAAGCTTTTTCGCTAACATAAGGCCACTAGAATGGGCACCACAAATCCCTTGGTGGACCTCTTCTAATGTTGTTATGGCTTCATTTGAATTGAGACATCAAAGGAGGGTTCCATCAAAATGTTTTCAAAAAAGTGTGTCACCTAGGATGGTATATCGAGTTGTGCGATAGATGAAGGTCTTGCTCTAATTTGGGGTGAGGGTTATGGGAATGGTTTTGTGACATAAATAGGCAAAAAAAAAATTGTACCATGGAGACTCAGGACCAACAATCTCACACACCAACTCTGAATCAGTTTTCTCATAAGAAGGAATAAAAATATTCTCAACAAAAAAGTCACATTTAGGACTATACTCTGGCATGGAAATCATGGAGGCAATAGTAGCCATTGCATCTACTACTTTGTTATTAGCCCTTGGGATCTACTGAAAAACAAGCTCTGTGAAATATTTTTTAAGATCCTCAACTATCCTATGGTATGGCAACATTTTCATCCTTAGTGTGGTATTCATCTGTAACTTGTTTAATGACCAATTGTGACTCTCCAAAAATAAGAAGACATTTGATATTCCATCTGATATCTTGCGCAACCCTATGATTAATCCTTCATACTTAGTTATATTGTTTGTGCAAGGGAATGATATCTTATAAGACTTAGGAATGAGATCTCCTTGCGGTGTAACAAACAAAACTCCTACCTCCAATCCCTTTTGTGTGAATGAACCATCAAAAAATAGTTTCCATGGTGTAGTCAGGGTGACAATCATAATGGTATCATCTAGAAAATTTGCTACTATGGGATGGTCTCCTGGAAGAGGAGCTTGAGCAAGTTGATCTAAAATTACTTGTCCCTAAATGGCCTTACATTCTTTATTAACAATGTCAAACTCACTCAAAATCAAGACCCATTTTGTAGCTCGACCAATGAGGGAGGCTTTTCATAGAAAATATTTGAGTGGGTCTATCTTGGCAATGAGATGTGAAGTATGATTAAGCATATAATGGTGTAACTTCTACATGCAAAAGACTATTTCCAAACAAGCTCTCTCAATAGTATCATAGTTCAACTCATAACCAACTAATGTTTGACTAAGGTAGTATATAGCTTGCTCATTCCCATTCTCATTTGGTTGTGCCAAAAGTGCTCCTAAGGTGACTAAAGTAGCTGAAATGTATAGAATCAATGGTCATCCTACAACTAGAGGGACTAGGACTGGAGGATTAGCCAAGTATGCCTTAATTTGTTCAAATTCTTTTTGGCATAGACAATCCCATTCAAACTTGTTTCCTTTGTGAAGTAAATGCTAAAGTGGATGGACCTTATCTACTAACTGGACCACAAATCATCTAATGGACTATAACTTTCCTTGAAAACTGTAGAGTTGTATCAATGTGGTCGGTGGAGGCATTTCCATGATGGCTTTGACTTTAGTGGGATCTACCTCAATACCTCTTCTTGACATAATGTAGCCTGACAACTTGCCTGATTTGACCTCAAACACACATTTCTTAGGATTTAGGTGCACTTTATATTTCTACAATCTCTCAAAAATGTTGGTGAGTACATAAATGTGGGACTCACATGTCTTTGATTTTCCTAGGATGTCATCAACATATTCCTCCATTATGACATGTAAAAGATCATGAAATATTGTAGTCATTGCATGTTGATAAGTGGTGCCGACATTCTTCAAGCCAAAAGGTATGACTTGATAAAAAAAGGTTCCCCATGGGGTGGTAAATATCATTTGATGTTGATCTTCTTCTACAATTTTGATTTGATTATAACTAGAGAAACCATCCATCAAAGACAAGATCTCATGTCTAGCAATCAAATCCACTATGATGTCTATGTTAGTGGAAAATCATCCTTAGGACATGCAAGGTTTAAATCTCAAAATCTTAACAAACATGGATGCCCCCAAATGCTTTCCCTATAGGAACAATGTTGGAGACCCACTCAAGATAATCAATAGGGTAGATGAATTTTTCTTGTAACATTTTTTGTAACTCTACTTTGACCAACAATGCTACCTTAGGATGCATCTTATTCAACTTTTGTTTCACTAGTTTAATCTTGGGACCTCCAGTCAAGTGATGCACAACCAAATATGTGTCTAAACCAGGCATATCTTTATAGGTCCATGCAAAATTGATCTTACCCTTTCTCAAGAATTCAGTCATTGCCTTTTTCTCTTCAAGACTTAGGATAGCTGCAATGTAGGTGATTTTTGGATTATCCTCTGTATGCAAGTTAGCTGGAATTGTGTCCTCATTGAAAATAGATGACTTTTTTGGTGGTAAAGATCTAAATGGCAAGTAAATCTCTCCCTCTTTTAGAACCTCTAAGAAGTTTTCACCAGAAGATGTGTCCTTTATTTTATCTTTTTCTTCATCCAAAAGTGCCCTAGAAGAGTTTTCACTAGAGGATGTTTCTTTTATTTTTCCATTTTTATTTTCTTTTTCATTTTTGCGACTAAGAGAGGTGACTTGGCTACCAAAGTAGGCTTCCTCATTGTATTGGATCTCATGTTCATAATATTGGAGATTCTTAAGGCCAAAGAGTGCCATCACTACCTCATTAGACTTACAGATATTGAGAGTTGGTGGTGTGCCCTAAAGGTCCTAATCTATCATGTCAGCATTAGTGAGAGGTAGGTCAATGGATGAAAGGTTTTCTATGGTAATGGCATGGGCATATGTGTCTAGGTCATCCTCAATCTATTGGAAGGGTATTTCAAAGAATTCCTCCTCGTCAGTCTCAAAATCAGACTCAACTATACAATAGTTGTTAGCAAAAGATACCTTTGGTTTATTGGAACCCAAACTGCATCCTTATGGACAGCTATTAGCTTCTAGGGGTTCTCTCATTCCATCTTCTTTAGGTCCAAGGCCAGTACCATGATATCCCATGTTTTTGATAATGGGAGGGGCCTTAACATACTTATCTTTGGGGTACTCCATAGGTTCATCTTTTCTATCATAATATAGCCAATTTAGAATATTAGATTCCATATGGTCATCACTAAGTGAACCCCAATGCTCAAATGTGGTATTTTTGATATGCACAATCTCTTTGTTGGCAAGAGGTGGTAATTGTGAAGGTTTTCCAAAGGAATGAGGGGAGAGTGGTAGTTGTCCAACATACATGGCATCTTCAAACTTATACTCCCCCATTCCTAAATTAGCAAAAGTAACCTTCTTTCTTGTAGTATTGACCTTAGTATCTTCCACCTTTTCTTTTCCTTTGCAGGAATTGAAATTATTATTGGCTAACTCGGGCACCATTGTGGAATGTGATTCTATTACTATGAGAGGCTTAGGTATAACTTTGGCAAATTCACTGATTGGACAAAAAAAATTTGGTGCACCTTCCAATCTTTTACAATGGGCAAAAGGAGTGGGATCTCCTGGAATTGTGACCTCTCTTCCTTGGTGAGGAAATTTCAAACATTGATGATAGGTAGATGGAACAGCCTTTAGTGTATGTATCCAAGGTCAGCCAAGCAAGATGTTAAATGGAAAATCCAAGTCTAGGACATGGCATTCAGTATTTATGACATCTGGTCCAACCTTTAGTGGTAACATGATAACTCCTTTTGATTCTCTTTCCCTTTCATCATAGGCTTTGATTGTTATCCTTTTATTGATATCTAGGAGGTCTTTTGCAAGTCCCAATAAATGAATCATCTTCAATGTCCATGGGTTCAAATTGGATCCATTATCTATAAGGACTCTTTTAATCTTATGTCACTGTATAAGGACTTCAATGTGGAGTAACAAATTATGGTGGGGATCAGGACCTTGGAAATCTTTTTCTGTGAAGACAAGGTGTTGTTGTGCAACAAGGTTTCCAATCATGGTGGTGAATTGGGAGCCATTAATGTTTTTAGGAACATGAGACTCTAAAAGAGTCTTCACCAGGATTTCTTTATGGATGGGTGATGTGGTTAGGAGCTCAAGAATGGATATTTATGCAGGAGCCTTACCTAACTCAGATAACACATCATAGTGAGAAGTGCACCTTTCTGAAGTGGATGGCGCAGTAGGCACATGTGGAACTGATGGATTAATGTGACTAGGAGTGGTAGCTTGCAGAGTAAGTCTTCCTCGTCGATTAGTTGCATCACAATCAGTTGCTTGTAGGACAAGGGTATTCACATGAGTGTCTACCTCTTCAATGCAACCACACATGGAGTCAAATCCACATATATCATTGGTTTCTATTTTATCACACAAGGAGTCAAACCTCGATATGTGGTTAGTAGAATAGTCATAAGGAAAAGCATTTGATGTGGAAGATCTATTTGCATTGTTTGTATTGTTGTTTCCATTATTTTTATTGTCATTGTTGTGATCAGTAAATGGTTTTTGAAATATCTTCAACTTAGCATTTTTAGAGGATGGTCCTCCTTCTACCTTAATTTCTCCATCATCAACAAGATTTTGGATGAAGACTTTGAGTTTTATACACTTGTTTGTGTCATATCCTTTGATGCGATGGTATTTGCAATATTCATTTTGCATATACCATTTTGATATGGGTTGATTCTCATCAAAGGGTCGTGTGTTAGGAAATACCAACAAATTGTGATCCACTAGTTTTTGAAATATGGCTTCCAAAGGTTCATGAAAGTTAGTGAACTTTCTATTGCGATCATAGTTATGATTTTAATTGTTGTTGTTGCGAGGGAAAAATTGTATTTGATTGGGAGATTGCTGATTGTCATTGTTCAAATTTTTGTTGTTTCCTCCTTGAAGTTTTTGCACATTTCTAACATCAGTGACACCATCGTGTGTGACACCTTTGTTCTTTGACCAAAATTTAGGTTTTTTGTTGTTGTTTGTGTCATTTTTTGAGGATGATGAGCTATAATGTTTGATCGTACCTTTCTCTAAAAGCCCATTTTCAATACTTTTTCCCCTCTTGACTAATGTAGCGAAATCCTCAAGGCTAGCCATCTTCATGTGAAAAGGCATCTCTGGTATCAAGTTATTGATAAATATGTCCACAAGGTGGGAATCCTCAATTTTTTGTGCAAATTTTTCATCGTTTCATTGTTTTGTGTTGCACAAATCACTTAATGAGGCATGGTGTTCAATGTTGTAAGAGTATTGTGCTACAAATTTTCTTGTTAGGTCATTGAAAGGAGTAATGGAACCCTTGGGTAAGTTCATTAGCCATTCTAGTGTGGGGCCTCCAAGACTTCGTGTGAAGAGCCTCTTAAGATAATCTTCATTATAGGATACTTCTTGACGCAACACTGAGAATTCCTTAAGATGTGTGATACGACATGTTTCTCCTGTATATTTGTCAAATTTATGAATCTCAAAGTTTGTTGGGAATAGTACCATGAAAATAGATCTATCAAATGGAAAGGGACAAACTTCCTCAAAAGAGAAATCTTCCACCCCTTTATTAGTCATGCTATGTACCAAATTTCAAATTTCAAGCAATTGTTGGACTAAATCTTGATTTGGTTGCACTTGTGATGGTTGAGTATTTGTAAATCCACCTCCCAAGCTATAAGGAGTTCCAAATGTATTATGAGGTGGTGGAAGTGCTCCACTTTGGCCAATGTATTGATATGCAGTTGGTTGAATTGGCACAAATGTTTTTACCATACTTGTTGGAATTTGTGAATAAGCAGAATACATTGGTTGTGTTGGAATTGCCATCTATTGAGTAGACATTTTCCCAATGTTTAAGCATCCCATAGTTTGACCTATTAAGGTGGACTGTGGAATACTAGTAGGCATAGTGGTGTTGGGTATGGCTCTAATGATTTGTTGGGTATGTTCCACACTTAATTGAAATGTTGGTTGTGTGGTGCCACTTGATGTAGATGTAGCACTAGTTGTTACTATTGGTCCTTGGCTAGGTGTTTGGGTTGTGTTTGGAAATACGGGAGCACCACCCTTCATAATCTATCTAAACAAGGTGGTCTCATCAAAGCTTGTAGGGACATTAACACCATCTTTAACCAAGTTGAAGAAGATCTTATTTTTGTTTGCCCTAACAGATTTTTCCATCATTTCAACATTGTATAGATCTGCAAGGAATGTTCTAACATCATTAGGGATATTGTCATTGTTAATAGGGTTTTCCTCTTGGTATACTTCATCATCATCATTTCCCAAAGTTGTGTTTCAAAAAGGATCTTTTGGTTCTTGTGTGGATGTTAGGTTAGGCATGCCAAAGTTTGAACTAGAGGGAAATCCTCCCCCTAATGATGTTACATGTGGACGGAAAGGATTCTCCATCTCTTTTTGTCTTAATGAGTCCAATAAATGTGACATGGGATTAAATGTGAATCTACCAAATCATGTATGTACCACAAAATAGTGACCAAACCAATGGGTGGAAGACTATGGAAGAAAGAGGGGAATGTGGGAGAGAACTACTGAACCTTACACAATGAAGGGGGTCAATAACCTAGATGTAAACAAAAGACCTTGGTTTAGCAAATAAAGTGTGATTATTTACTATTTGGCAATGGACCGGTGATCCCAAATAAGTGATAGGTGTTTTTCTTGTGGATAAAAGGTCTAGTGTTGTGATCTCGAAAGATATTCTTATGCCAAAGACTTTAGGTTCAAATGGTCAAATTCTCTAGAGGAAATTTACAAATGGAAGACTAGAAGTGTGGAAAAAGAAAATGATATGTGGAAAGTCTAGGTGTGGTGGTCACTAATACAATTAACTCAATCCTTACTCACTAGGAACAAAAACCTAGGGTTTACTCCAAGGAAGGTAGACCAATTTCGAAGTTTTGCATTGTACTCAGTTCTATCATAGCAGTCTTCTTTGGCTGCTTCTTTTTTAATGTCTTTGATAGCATATCAGAATTGTTTTTCACCATGTGCTAGGTTCTTCCTTTCCTTGTAGAAAAATGGTTTGGACAATTTCACCTTCTTATGTTTGACTTTTTTAGTCATAGTAGGAACAAAACAAGACTCAGTTTCAAGCATCAACTAGACTCAACCAATTTCCAATACTAGACCAATATAATACTTTTGAAAATAACCACTATTTCACTTACTGAAGTTTAGCTCACAATTTCACTTGTTTTTCACTTGTTTGATGTTTGGTATTGGTTTTGAATGTTTAAACAAACAAGCATATAGAACATGCCAACAATCCTAATAAGGCTACAACTAGGATATACAAGGCTTATCTAAAGGGTGTCCTCGATATACACAAGGTACATGAGGCCCAAATCTATAGATGAAAGGAAATAATAACACACAACTGGGGGGTGACGATAACCCAAATCTCCTCCTTCACTTTCTAAAGGTATAAAGTTCTTTGGGGCTTAGCCAAGAGTGACAAGATTTTGCTTCCAAGAGAGGTGTCTTTCAATTCACCTCTCAATTCTTATACTCCACCAAAACACTAGAGTTGAGGTCATCTCAAGGGGTGATGAAATCTTCAAGAAGGCCTCCTAAAAGATACAAACAAAACCACTTATTTCTTGTGCACCCAAGATCACTCGAAGGCGCAAGGGGAGAGAATACGTAAGTGGCCTTGGGATTTAAAAGACACTTGTTATTTTCCAATGAACCTTTAGGTTTTTTAATCTACTTGAAGAAACACATGTTCAAAGAATTCAATGTTCTTTCCAACTTGAAATCATCGTCAACATAAATAAAAGTGTAGATTTGTCAACAAGAAAGTAAATCAAGCATGTGCATAAACAAAATGCTAAAAATGAAATCAATTTCTCTTAAGGCATTCAAGAGTATGTGAATTCATTTTAGGCACCAATTTCAAATGTTTTCTAGCCTAGACATTCATGTCAATTTCCTTAAAGTATTCAAGAGTGTATGAATTTTTTTAAGCACCAAGCCCAAATGTTTGCTATCCTAAACATTCTTGTTCATTCCCTTAAAGCATTCGAGAGTGTATGAATTTGTTTTAAGCACCAATTCCAAATGTTTGCTACCCTAAACATACATTCCAATGAAAATATGATTCATTCCTTAAGGGCATTCAAGATTGAGTTTTCTACCTAAACATCCATTCCAATGAAATATGACTGAATTCATTTAAGGCATTCAAGATTGGATGCAAAAAAAAAAAATTAGGCACTCAAGAGTGTGTTTGAAGATTACTCATTAATTTGCAACATTCATTCAAAGGACAAATAGTTATAACATGCAACTTAATTAGCCTTTAATCCTAAAGTGATAAAAATCACTGCAAATTTCCTTAATGATAAAAATCACTATTGGTTTGTTTTAAGCATTTCAAGATCTATTTCCTACATGAAAATTTGTTAGATATCCTTGCAAACCACTAGTTAGCAAATAATAATGCTTCAAATTTTTACAATTCTATCAAAAAGCACAAACAACAGATCTCAGGTACAGATGACAAAACACAAAGATGCAAAAAAATGCAGATACTAAAACTCAAAGACGTAGAAAAATACAGACGATATAAGACAATAATGTACAGTTTACAGTTGGATGGTATTGTTTGTCAGGCGCAGATGATAGTTGAAGCTCAGAGATGCTAAAATGTAGATGACAAAAGGAAAACTAGCACACAACACAAACAACAATATGAAGATTGCAAATGACAGAATATTACACGCAGACAATAGATTAATTTTTGAAATTTTAAAACCCATCCCTAATGCAGACGATAATATAATCTACGCAGACACTAGAACTATGTTTCCAAATGCAAGGTGGCTAAATGATGTGAAGAGGTTCAAATGCATAAATTCTAGTTTGCATAGATGTTGGTCTATGAAGATGACAAAATGCAGACAACATTGTGTTTGACGCAGATGAGAATTCAAGGTTTATTGCGATAGATTGCAAATGACAGAATATTACACGCAGACAATAGATTAATTTTTGAAATTTTAAAACCCATCCCTAATGCAGACGATAATATAATCTACGCAGACACTAGAACTATGTTTCCAAATGCAAGGTGGCTAAATGATGTGAAGAGGTTCAAATGCATAAATGCTAGTTTGCATAGATGTTGGTCTATGAAGATGACAAAATGCAGACAACATTGTGTTTGACACAGATGAGAATTCAAGGTTTATTGCGATAGATTGCAAATTCTTGATGGATTTTTGAGATGAAAATAGAGACGTGGGTCCCATCAGGTGTGCCAAAATGTGTGCTAAAGAAAGTGACCTATTGAGAGTATGAATCAAAAAATGAAAATTAGTTTAAATCACATATGCATCAAGTAATTATCAAGATAAAAGAACTAACCAATGTTTGCTTGAGTTTTGCAACTCATAGCAATCAACAAACCAAATCCTCGAGCAACCTCAAATAGCTAAACAAAGGCACCCATAAGAGGCCTTGTTGGTATGTTAAGATTGGAGGTATGTTTGGTGTGCTCTCCCAAACACAACTATGTGATTGAATCTCTTGAATGGTGAATGTGCAAATGTGAGTGATGAAACCATGAACCTATGCTATATGAAATGAAGAACACCTCAAACAATGGCTATGGATTAAGCCATGTTTGAAGGTATTCAAGGATCGAGATGTGAAATGCAATAAAAGAAACTAAATTAATATGCAAGCTACACTAAGATGCAAGTGAAATGGAGATGCAAATGCATAAGAAAAATAGACTAATAATGCAAATACAATCTAAAAACCAACTACCAAGAGTTAGTATGCAACCTAGAAACCACTATGAAATCTTTACTATGAAAACTTAAAACTCAAACTAGCATGATAACAATGCTATTATGGGAGATGAAAATACTTGAGACAAGGGCTCTATTTATAGTCTTGAGGGAGACACTAGGTGAGGTGGCATCTATGTGGCATCACATAGTGCCACAAGGAGACACATAAGCAAGCCATGCAAGTGGTCAACATTTCAAAGTTTGCTCACACATGTGTGAGAAAACTTGGAGAGAAGAGTAGGGGACAGAGCTTGCAAGAGGGAGTGGTCTCGCACATGTGTGAGCACATACTTAAGCTTAAGAAGGGATTAGTAAGATGATTAGGAAAAGTAAGTGGGATTAAAGGGTGGATAGGCTTAGGAGGATGAAAGGGATGGTTTTAGGCTAGGCTTTAGGCTAGGTTTAAAATTAAATTAAATAAGATTTAATTTAAACATAGGTTTAGAGGAATTAATGAGATGGAGGGATTTAAATAAATAGAATTTATTTAGAAGGGGGGTTTATGGAGGATCATGTATTAAATAAATTTAACACATTAAGGCTAGAGGTATTTAAATTAAATTTTAATACCTTAGGAAAATGAACCTATTTAATTAAATAGGTAGAAGAATATGACAATTATAAGTAATTAATTATAATATAAAGGGAAATATTAAATAAATTAATATAATCTTTTGGGACGATTTTAAGAGTCTACAAAATTAATTAAAGAGAAAAAGAAAATTATTTAATAAAAATATTTTAATTAAATGGTAAAAAGGTTCTGCATGAATATTTAAAATGTAATGAAATAATAAAAGATAAAGATCAATGAGTCTTCTTGCGTGATTTTACAATTGAAGCCCTAAATTTAGCAAAGAAATCTTTATCAGAGATCTAGAGCTCATTATTACAAGAACCGAGTTTTGGAGGAGCAATTTTTAAGGAGGTTTTCATAAAGAAAGGGAAATACTTGCATGCTCTATGTGTTGTCAAATTAGCATTAGATTCAGGTAGAATCTTGTGGTTAATTTGTGCAGTAACTTTCTATTCTTAATTTCCTGTCTTCTTCATGCATGGATAAATTCATCCTCAGAATTTTAGATTTGGTTGATATCATTGTGTTGTAATTTATTGGGTTTTGTTCTTAATTTCATCTATGGTTGAAATAATTTATTAAAACCCTTGTCATAGTTTATCATTGTTTTTTATTTTTGAAATTGTTTTTATTTGAGGAATTGTGAATTAGAAACCCTCGCGTGGTAAATTTTAGAAAAATAAATTGTGGGTAGGGTTTGAAATCGAACAAAGATTGTTGATTAATCAAATTCATTTGATTGCTAGTAAATTCTCTCTTAGATATACTATTGGAAAATTTATTTTAAAAAAACATATATATATATATATATATATATATATATATAATTACTATGTAACATTATAAAATATAAAAATTAAGAAAAATTATAAATTAGAATTTATTGGAGGGGAGAATTTGGTAAAAAAATTTAATAAACAAATTTAATAAAAAGTAATAATATTAAATGTATTTTGGAGGGAGGCGGGCCACCACATCCCACATCCCTATTGAAATATTATTAAAAAGATCATTGTTTAGAAAGATTTTTATAAGGGAGATTGTTATGTGTTTCAATCATTGTTTTGACACTGATGTCAAACCTATTATTTGTTGGTAAGACAATTGCTTATATGTTTCAAGTACTATCACTTAGTTGATTGATGAGGAGGATTCGATTAACAAGATGTAACAAAAGCACCTAGAGTTTTGGTTGAGTTATGATTATTTAATGAAGTACAAGGATTAGTTAAGACAGTGATGACATGATGTATTGATGATCTACTTAAGGTTATGAAATGGCTGGCTACACTTAGAAAGTTTAGTAGAACAAGTTAAACAAAGTTTATCTGCCAAGCTTGATGGAGTGGATAGTAGGTGCCAAGAAAAGTTAGTACAAGTTGAGCAGAAACTTAGTTAGAGCCAAGTGAAAGAAAATTTTAGTGGATGTTGAGAAAGATAGTAGATGCGGAGTGAATTTCAGTGGATGTCGAGCACCAAAAAAATCTAGTTGATGCCGAGTGATTTTACAGTTGATGCCAAGTGACATAGTATGTGTCGAGCATTGGAAGATTGATAATGTCAAGCTGCTACATTATGACAAAGATTGAAGATTTTCCAAATAAAAGCTAAGAAGTTTGTTTTCTTGAAACTTGTGAACTAGAAGGAAGATAAGATTGATGAGTTGGTTGCACAGAATTTTGCGTAAACCATTTTGGAGGTGAATTCAAATGGATTCTAAGAGAAGTTTCTAAAGAAGACAAGATATGGGGTAGATACATTGTATCCTACCTAATCCATCCAAAACCCTAATTTAGAGAATAGATTATTAGTGAGAAAATATCCTAATTTCCTTTATATACAAATGTCTGATCATGAAGCAAAAGAGAGTTGGAGAGTTTTGTGTGAGAACCTAAGGAGGAGAAGGAGAAAGGGTTTTTCTTCATCAAGTGACCCAAGAGAAGTGTCTGCAATGGTTTGCTAAGAAAGAAGGCCTAAGGAGATGAATGCTTGAGGGGTGAACAAGCTATCAAAGCTGCAAAGAATGAAAGCCAAGTAGAATTAAGGAGTGAACAGAGATCTATAATCTGCAAGTGAAGTTGTATGTTGTATTAGATCAAAGCTCTACTATTACTCTCTAAAAATTGTATTAGTATAGGGTAAATCCTTTGGATTAAGGTTGACTTAACAGTCATTGGAAAATCCTTTAATAGGGTGGCATTCCAAGTGAAAGGCCTAAAGTCCTCTAACAAGGCTCACTTTTAATAGGGTGATTGAAATCCCTTAACTGGATCACATTTAATAGTGTGTATTGTAACTTTTAATTGGGTTGGCCTTTCACAAGGCATCACTTCAAAAGAGTGAAAAGAAGTAGCATGTTGCTGGTGGTTTTTCCCAAATTGAGTTTCCATGTGAAATCATTGTGTCAAATGTGTTGATAAATGTGTTGTGTTTCATGCTTTACATTTTTGCAAGTTGATTTGACAGTAACATATAAGTTTTAGTAGATACACAATGAATGCATGCATGGGTATGAATGTTTCATGGGTTCACTAACTTGGAAAAAGGATTTATTTGTACATCTAGACCTTGAATAACTGATTCACCCCCCTCTCAATTATTCTAAAAGATTTCCAACAATTGGTATCAGATCCACCTACTTAAGAGAAATAGTTTTAAGGTGCTAGAAGCATAAAGATCAAGATATCTAAAAGAGAAGTATCCAAGCTCAATAGAGATCACTTTCTTACATGGAAAATTTTGATGAAGCTACACCTTGGAGGACTTGGAGATCATGCACAATTCCATTACAATGGAGCATGTTGATCCCGCAGGAGCCCTAACTGCTGAAGATATGAAGAAAAAGAAAGAACACATTTAGGTGATGTTGGAAATTACCTCTGCCCTGAGCTATGTTGAGATTGATGATATCAAAGGTCTTGATAGTGCAAAGAAAATGTCCAAAACCCTAATTTAGATAATGGATAATTAGTGGCAAAATGTCTTAATTTCCTATATAGAAATGTCTGATCATGAAGCAAAAATGAGTTGGAGAATTTTGTGTGAGAACCTAAGGAGGAGAAGGAGAAATTGTTTTGCTTCATCAAGTGACCCAAGAGAATTTTCTGCAATGGTTTGCTAAGAAAGATGGCTTAAGGAGATGAATTCTTGAAGAGTGAACAAGCTATCAAAGCTACAAAGAATGAAAGCCAGGCAAAATTGAGGAGTGAACAGAGATCTATAATCTGCAAGTGAAGTTGTAAGTTGTATTAAATCAAAGCTCTATTATTACTCTCTAAAAATTGTATTAGTCTAGGGTAAATCCTTTGGATTAAGGTTGACTTAACAGTAATTGGAAAATCTTTTAATAGAGTGGCATTCCAAGTGAAAGGCCTAAAGTCCTCTAACAAGGCTCACTTTTAACAGGGTGATTGAAATCCCTTAACTGGGTCACATTTAATAGTGTGTATTGTAAGCTTTAATAGGGTTGGCCTTTCATAGGCATCACTTCAGAAGAGTGAAAATGAGTAGCATGTTGCTGGTGGATTTTCCCAAATTGGGTTTCCATGTGAAATCATTGTGTCAAATGTGTTGATAAATGTGTTGTGTTTCATGTTTTACATTTCTACAAGTTGATTTGATAGTAACATATAAGTTTTAGTAGATACATAATAAATGCATGCATAGGTATGAATGTTTTATGAGTTCGCTAACTTGGAAAAAGGTTTTATTTATACATCTAGACATTGAATAATTGATTCACCCCCCTCTCAGTTATTTTAAAAGATTTCCAACAATTGGTATCAGATCCACCTGCTTAAGAGGACTAGTTTTTAGGTGCTAGAAGCATAAAGATCAAGATGTCTAAAAGAGAAGTACCCAAGCTCAATAGAAATCACTTTCCTACATGGCAAATTTTGATGAAGCTACACCTTGGAGGACTTGGAGATCATGCACAATCTTCCATTACAGTGGAGCATGTTGATCCCGCAGGAGCTATAACTGCTAAAGATATGAAGGAAAAGAAAGAACACATTTAGGCAATGTTGGAAATTGCCTATACCCTAAGCTATGCTGAATTTGATGGTATCAAAGGTCTTGATAGTGCAAAGAAAATGTGGGATTCCCTAGCCACCATCTATGGAGGAGACAAAAATGTTCAAAGAGCCAAGTCTAAGAGTCTTAGAGGTAAGTTTGATGATATGAGAATGGAAGAAGGTGAGAATATTGCTCAATATGTTGCTAGGATAAAAGAAGTTGTTAGTGCAATAAAAAGTGCTACTAGTCAAATAGATGATGATACTATGCTAAGTAAAGTCTTGAGGACATTATTGCACGTTTATGCTATTAGAGTTTCTTCAATTCAAGAGTTGAGATTTATATCAAGAAATAATCTAACCCTTGAAGGTTTGGTAGGTAGACTCATTGCTTTTGAGCTATCTAATTTTGACAATTACAAACCATAGAGTCTTGAATCAGCTTTCAAAGTTAAATTGTTATTGAAGGATTCTAAGGAAGTAAAGCAAAAGAAGAAGAAGAAGAAGAAGAAGAAAAGAAAGATAAAATATGCATCCAGTAATAGCAATACAGATGAGGAAGACATTGAACAATTGGAAGTACTATTGGCAAGAAGATTTCACAGAATAAAAGGCAAGTTTAATGCAAGTTACCTATCATTTGTTTCAACTCCAATGAAGTTGGTCATATTCTTACAAGATGTACATAAGAAAAAAAGAAGAAGAAGGAAACAAGCACAAAAACAAAAGATAAGATGATGGTAGAGGTTATAGAGACAAAGGCGAGAAGTAATGCTACATTTCTAATGAACATGACTCTAATGAACATGATGATGAAGTGGTATATGTCACAATGAAGGACAAATCTAATGAGGATGAGGCAACTACACTTATGACTTGTGTGAACAAGAATGATAAATGGATCATTGACAGTGGATGCTCACATCACATGACTAGAGACAAAAGTAAGTTCATTACCTTAACTTGTTATGATGGAAATAGTGTAAGGTTTGGTAATGATGCACCATGATTGATAAAAGGTAAAGGGTCTATCAAACTTACAGACAAGATTTCATGTGACAATGCTTACTATGTTGAAGGATTAAATTACAATTTTTTGAGCATATCACAATTGAATAATTTGGGATGAAAAGTTGAATTTGAAAATAAAATTGCCAAGATATATGACACAAATGGAAAGTTGATTGGAAAAGGTGATCAAACTAGAAGTAATCTATTCTATCTAGATATAGAGGATGCTACTTGTCTAATTGCAAATTTTGATGATGTATGGCTTTGGCACAAGATATTATGTCATGTTAATTTTAATAATTTGGTTAGTATGAGTAACATGAAAAGAGTTAGAGGTTTTCCTAAGTTGAAGAAACCTGATAATATAGTATGCAAACAATGTTAGCTAGGAAAAATGACAAAGTCAAGCTTTAAAAGTAAAGCTTATACCTCTAAAGAAATGTTAGAGATTATTCATACTAACTTGAGTGGACCTATTGAAGTTCAAAGCTACATAGGAGATAAGTACACAATGCTATTTGTTGATGATTACTCTAGGATGATGATAGTCATGTTTCTAAAATAGAAATTTGATATTTTTAAAATATTTAAGTGGTACTTGGCAAGAGTGGAAAAAGAAATAGGTAAGAGTCTAAAATTCTTGAGACCAGATAGAGAAGGAGAATTCACTTCAAATGAGTTTGAGATGTTCTCTAATGATAGAGGAATCAAAAGATAGACATCTTTACCTATGACCCCTCTACAAAATTGAGTTGATGAAAGAAGAAATAGGTCTATAATGGACTGTGCTAGAACACTTATGATAGAGAAGAAAGTTTCTCTAAAATATTGGAGAGAAGCTGTAATTATTGTTCTATATACCTTAAACCTTGTGCAAGTCAAGAAAGGTACACATTCAACTTATTTTGAACTATGGTATGGATATCCATCTAATGTGAAATACTTTAAGGTATTTGGAAGAAAATGTTATATTCTTAAAGATGTTAGGAATGGAAAGTTTGATGCAAAAAATGAAGAAGGTATATTTCTTGGATACTCAACCAAAAGAAAATCCTACAAGTGTTTAAATACTAACACTAACAAAATTGTGGAAAGTACAAATATGAATTTTGATGAATTTATAGAAGTACATAAGGCTAAAATTATAAAGAACCAGAAGAATATAAATTATTTGTATACATCTATGAAGGAATGCATGTTAAAGAAGATGCTACAAATAAAATTGTAAACCAACATCAAGTCTCAGTAACTGTCGAGTCATAACTTGTGAATGTTGAGTTGCATTCAAGAATTGAGTTACATTCAGATGTCGAGTTGCAAAATGAAGAAAATGCATTTTCTAATTTTGAGGTTAGTACACATGCAAGAGATGTTGAAATACCTGATAGATATGTACTCAATGACACTGAAGCTGAGAGACAAAATACAGTTACAAGAGTTGAGCCAAGATAGTCCAAATATGTCAAAAGACAACATCCTACAGATCAAATCACTAGAAACAAAGATGTAAGGCCAATGACAAGAAATAGATTGAGAAGTGAATCATGTTTGTTAAGCATGAAGGAACCTAAGATAGTAAAGATGCATTAGAAGATGATGATTGGTACAAGGCTATGGAAGAAGAAATTTAGTAGATAGAGAAGAACAAAACATGGAGTCTAGTTCCTAGACTAGAAGACAAGAATGTGATTGGCACCAAACGGGTATTCAGAAATAAGCTAGATGAAAATGGTGAAGTGAAAAGGAAAAAAGAAAGATTAGTTTGCAAAGGATATTCACATGAAGAAGTAATTGACTATGGTGAGACATTTTCTCCTATTGCAATAATGGAAGAAGTGAGAATTCTACTTGCTTATGCTACATACAAAGATTTCAAAGTTTATTAAATGGATGTTAAATTTGCATTTCTAAATGGCATACTAGAAGAGAAAATCTACATAGAAAAGCCAGAAGGATTTGTTGATGAAAACAATAGGAACATGGTATGTAGACTACACAAAGCCCTATATGGATTGAAGCAAGGACCAAGAGCATGGTATGAAAGACTTTATACTTATCTTGTGAAGATTGGATTTGAAAGGACTGATGATAATAGAAATCTATACATGAAGACAGAGAAGGAAAAAGGTATACTATTATCTGAAATATTTGTTGATGATATCATATTTGGAGGATAAGATGCTTTGTGTAAGGACTTTGCAAATCAGATGAAGCAAGAATTTGAAATGTCTATGTTCTAGAGATAAAATTCTTTGTTGGATTACAAGTATACTAGATGAAGTATGGTATATATATCACTTAGTCAAAATATGTCAAAGAGATATTGAAGACATTTGGAGTAGAGGATTCCAAACTAGTAAGTACACCTATGGTGATAGGACTCAAGCTATCAAAGAATGATGATTCAGCTAAGGTGAATCAAATATTGTATAGATCCATGATAGGAAAATTGCAATATGTAGTACATAGCAAACCTAATATTGCATTAGTTGTGGGGATAGTTGCAAGATTCTCTAATCCTAGAGAGAATCACTTGATGGTTGTGAAGAGAATAATGAGATACTTAAAAGGAATAGAAGAGTTTAGTTTATACTACAAGAAGAATGAAAAGTTTGAACTAAGAGCCTACATTGATGCTGATTGGGCTAGAAATATTGATGAAAAAAAGAACACTAGTGGAGGAGCATTTTTCTTAGGCAAAAGACTAGTTGCATGGACTAGCAAGAAGTAGAGTTGTACTTCACAATCTACTATTGAAGCATAATATGTTGTTGCTACTATCAATTGCACACACATTGTATGGATCAAACAATTACTTAAGGGAATGAAGGAAGAAATCAACGAACTACTGATACTTTATTGTGCTAATACAAGTGTTATCAATATATCAAAGAATCTAGTAATGCATACAAAGACAATGCACATTGCAATCAAGTATCATTATGTAAGGGATTTGGTTCAAGATAAAGAGGTGAAGATGGAATATGTTAACGCAAAGGAGAAAATTGTTGACATCTTCACAAAAAATTACCTAAGGATGCTTATGAGTATCTAAGAGGTAAACTAGGAGTGATACCCCTATCATAGGCTATGTAAGAGATAGAGGGAGTGCCCTACTTCAAACAAACTGGTGTTCATATAATACAAATTGATGCAGTGGATCTTACTTTAGGAACTGCCTAAAGTAATCACAAAATTGGAACTACAAATCAATCACAAGCAAGGTGACAAAGAGAGAAATTGAAGAACCTGCAAAAGCCTATATTTGCATGTATTAAAGATGCCAAGTGTTTGGTATATGTCTTTGGCATTATTGTCAAAGAGGGAGAAAGTATATTAAACTGATCAAGTGCAAGAGGAATAATGAAGAAAGTACATAATTAGAAGAAAGAAAGAGGGAGAATTAGCATAAACTAATCAAAGGATTAGAGAGGGAGAAAGCAATAAGAGGAAAGATCAGAACAAAGAACGAGACATTGATTAGAGAGTTAGAAGGATCATTATTAGAGGGAGATATTTTGCTAATCAATTCAGTATGAAAGAGAGGCATAAGAAGGAATTTAGAGGGAGTTATAATTTGTAACCTAATTAGAAGATGGAAGTTGTTGATAGAGGGAGAAATTTCAATACAAGTTTTCCTTTTGGTATTGTCTTACTATTTTAACCAAGTTAGTTTAATTGAACAAGATTTTCATCATTGACTGACTTGGTTGATCAATTTGGTTTTCCATTAATGCCAAAGAGGGAGATTGTTGAAATTTGGTTTGCCATCATTGATTAGAAAGATTGTTATAAGGGATATTGTTATGTTTTTCAATCATTGTTTTGTCACTGATATCAAATCGGCTATTTGTTGGTAAGACAATTGCTTATATGTTTCAAGTACTATCACTTAGTTGATTGATGAGGAGGATTTGATCAACAAGATGTAATGAAAGCACCTAGAGGAAAGGTTGAGTTATGATTACGTAATGAAGTACAAGGATCAGTTAAGATAGTGATGATATGATGTATTGTGTTGGAAATATTCAAGATATGATAGGTTACTAAGAGGGGAGGGGTGAATCAGTAACCTTAAAACTTTTTATTAGTTTACCACACATCCATCTATGCTATTGCATACATTAGTTCTGAAACATAAAACATTCATTACACAAAAGAACACAATATTTTGGTGACCCAAAAACCTTCCAAATAGAAAGTAAAATTGGAGTGGGGATGATACCCACAAAACTTCAATACTATAGTATAAAGTTGGCCTGTTAAGGCTTACATTGACCACTTTTGGTGATCTGCCCTATTAGGAGCACAAAGGATTGCTAGCTCCACCTTGTTAAAGGATTTGCAAACATACAATGAAGTATGCACTATGTTAAGAGATTTGTACAAGGACTGTTAAGTCTACCTTATTAGCGGATTTAGAAAAATGATTCACCTATTAAGATAAAGCAATGGATCTACTTACAATTGATTGTTGATAAGATCCTTTATGCACTGATCACCTTATGTGATGGATATAACTTTCTTGCCTTTTCATTGACCTTGTTGTATTCCTTGAACTACTGATGAAAATCCTTCACATATACTTTTCAAAATTACTTCACATTACTCCGCTATTCCTTCCATGTTTGATATCTTACAATACATCTTACATATATAACTTTCAAACTTACAAAATTACAAGGTCAGCCAAAATACAAGTAAACAAATACATTACAGAGTCGGCCCAATAGTAAATAACTTGGGTTTGCTAAACTGACTCAATGACCTTTTGATACACGGCATCCACTACATTACTCAACATCATCATGCACTCGATACAAGTGAAGTCTCGGTCCATACTAATCACTTAATGCAATTCTAAACTCGGTAACCACTAGTGACTCGAAAGATGTAGTGTCACTTGGTAGATACTGCACACTGAGTTTACCTTGCTTCACTCAGTAAACACTACTTCTTTCAATGCTTGGTTTGCTCTGAATCTTCATGACACAAACTTACTACTTGGTAGACACTATGAAGCATGGTAGATGCTGAGAAACTTGGTAGACACTGTTGGACTTCACATTGTCTGTATTTACTCGGTAGCTTCAGGAATGCTTGGTGTAAATTGCATAACTGCTAAGCTTACAAGGTAACCACTAGATGCTCAATAGGCATTCAAAATTGAGTAAGTGTTGTCACTAATGACAAAAATAATCATAATTCCAATAGTATTGATGATCTACTTAAGGTTACAAAATGATTGGCTACACTTAAAAAGTTTAGTAGAACAAGTTAAACAAATTTTATCTACCAAGCTTGACGGAGTGGATAGTAGGTCCCGAGAAAAGTTAGTACAAGTTGATCAAAAAGTTAGTTAGAGATGAGTGAAAGAAAATTCTAGAAAGTTTAGTAGAACAAGTTAAACAAAATTTATCTACCAAGCTTGATCGAGTGGATAGTAGGTGTCAAGAAAAGTTAGTACAAGCCGATTAGAAAGTTAGTTAGAGCTGAGTTAAAGAAAATTCTAGTGGATGTCGAGCAAGATAGTAGATGCTGAGTGAATTTTAGTTGATGTTGAGCACCAATAAAATCTAGTTCATGTTGAGTAATTTTACATTTGATGTTGAGTGATGCATTATGTGTCAAGCATCAGAAGATTGATAATGTCGAGCTACTATATTATGACAAAGATCAAAGATTCGCCAAATAAAAGCCAACAAGTTTGCTGTCTTAGAAATTGTGAACTAGGAGGAAGATAAGATTGATGAGCTAGTGGCATAGAATTTTTTGTAAACTATTTTGGAGGTGAGCTCAACTGGATTCTAAGATAAGTTTCTAGAGAAGACAAGATATGGGGTAGATTTATTGTATCCTACCTAATCCATCCAAAACTCTAATTTCGACAATAGATAATGAGTGGGAAAATATCCTAATTTCATTTATATAGGAATGTCTTTTCATGAAGCAAAAGAGAGTTGAATAGTTTTGTGCGAGAACTTAAGGAGGAGAAGGAGAAAGAGTTTTGGTTCATCAAGTGACCCAAGAGAAGTGTCTATAATGGCATGCTAAGCAAGAACACTTAAGGAGATGAATGCTTGAAGGGTGAACAAACTATCAAAACTACAAAGAATGAAAGCCAAGTAGAATTGAGAATTGAACAAAGATCTATAATCTACAAGTGAAGTTGTAAGTTGTAGCATATCAAAGCTCTACTATTACTCTTTAACAATTGTATCAGTCTAGGGTAAATCCTTTGGATTAAGGTTAACTTAATAGTCATTGGAAAATCCTCTAACAGGGTGGCATTCCAAGTGAATGGCCTAAAGTCCTCTAGCAAGGCTCACTTTTAACAGAGTGATTGAAATCCCTTAACTAGTTCACATTTAACAGTGTGTATTGTAACCTTTAATAGGGTTGGCCTTTCATAGGGCATCACTTCAAAAGAGTGAAAAAGAGTAGCATATTACTAGTGATTTTTCCCAAATTGGGTTTCCACATTAAATCATTGTGTCAAATGCGCTGATAAATATGTTGTGTTTTATGCTTTACATTTTTGTAAGTTGATTTGACAGTAACATATGTTTTAGTAGATACATAATGAATGCCTGCATGGGTATGAATGTTTTATGGGTTCACTAAATTGGAAAAAGGTTTTATTTGTACATTTGGACCTTGAATAATGGATTCACCCACACTCTCAATTATTCTAAAAGATTTCCAACACTCCCCTCCCTATCTTATCCCCAATGATGCAAGGGACTATTGTAGTAGTCTTTCTATGATAGTAGTAGGTTCTGCTAATGCAAGACCTGTTGTAGCCATAGTAGGGCTTGTTATGGCAGCCTTTGTTTAGGCAAGTCAATGGGCCTTTAAAAATGCTTTTAAATGTTTTGTATTTATATTTTTTTAAATAATTTAATTTAATTTAATTTAATAAATGTTTTTTAATATAGTTTTTATAATTAATTAATATAATTTGTTAATTATTATTAATTAATTAAATTAATATTACATGTTATTTAATGAATTAAAATTACTAATTATTATATTATTTATTAGTGATTATGTTTATTAATAATTGTATTATGTTATTAATAAATCAATAATTATTGTTTTAATAATTTTATTATTATTATTTAAATTATTTTATAATGATTAATAGAGGCAGTATTATTTTATGAGTTAGTAGTAATTCTGCATTCAAATTTAAAAGTGAATATGCATACTTTTATATGGAAAATTATAAACTTTATCAAAATGAAAACTTACAATGAAAAGTAAACCTGAACCCTACTATTAAACTAAAACTGTGTATTTTCAAAACCAAATAGAACTATGAAACTACACTATCAGTTGTATGTTTTCTTGTGTGTTGGGATTCAAGGTTGACTTAGTTCTTTGACTAAACCAAGATGTTTTCTAGAGACTTGAGATTTTTGTTCTGTGATGATGTTATGGCTTATTTTTGTTACGATTTTTTATACCCAACCATGGTGATGCGTCATGTGTGCTCTCTGCTAAGTTGATCAAATGTTTTATAATTGCTTTTAGTTTCTCTAGTGAAGAACTAAGGTGAATGGTGTGTCTTTCCTAATATGACCTTTAAGACTTTGATCAGTTATCTTTGGATTGCTCTCCAGTTGTTTGTATAGGACTAAGGTGATATTGAGTTATTATTTTGGTGATGTCATGTGATGTCATGATTTTGTATATGTGTATTTGATTTTGGATTAGTCTTGTTAGGATGATCATATTGGTGAAATTTTTTATTATGATCAGTGATGTTTTCAATATTTTTCCAATTGCTTATTTAAGAACTGACGAGTGATTTATGGTCATATGAAACCTATTTCTTTTACTAGGCTTAGGATAGGTTATATATATGTCAAGTTGGGAAGTGGCTTGCAATGGAGGTTGAGTCTCTAAAGAGGCTAATGTGTAACCCATTCTATGTTGTTTTAATAAGTGATAATACTACATTAAATGAGAGTAAAATTAATTAATAATAGTCATTATTTTTCCTCGCCCATGCCTCTAGTGCTAGTATAGGCTAGGATGGGAGTACAAAGGATTCTTGGTTGTGACCTTGCTTCATTAGTATACCTTATCTGTATGAAAGGATATTGATGTTACATAGAGATACTAAGGGGCTAGAGTATTAAAAGACTACCTAGGTAACCTTAGAGTTGGCTCATGCGATGACACTTTCCCACTTCCATAGTAGATTTCCTACATGTCACTATTACCTTTGGGTTTAGATGGCATTTATATCTTGGTACCTTTAAGTTAGATTACTTTCAAGTTTTCCTTGACTTAGATGTTGGTTTTGACCTTGGAGTTTGATATCCTATTTGGGACTTGAGCGCAATGGGAATGGACCTTTCTAGTTTTCACGAGGTTGTGTGGTAGTACTTTTTACTTTTACCATTGAGATCTGACAATTCAATTTCATGGCTAGACTTCCATGTTCTGCACTCTCTTTCATTTTGTTTCTTATGTACCATGATGGATGGTTGTATTGTATTGTAGTGTATTTAATTTCATAGATTTTACAAGATGATTTAATCTTTTTTATGATGTATATTATTTTAGCCTTTTATACCCTGTGACTTGTACAGTGGATGATTGTGCATTCTGATTATTGCTAAGTAGCATTTGAGATAATTCTATATTATTATATGGATTTGTACTTTTAAATATTATTTAATGTAGATTATATAAATAATAGTTTTAGTATTAATTAAAATTAAATGTGATACAAGATCATGGGATCCTTAAGAGATGTAATATGTTTATGTGTTTCTTATGTATGATGTATGTTATTACTTCTGCTATTTTATAACTATTGTTATATATTATCTTTCTATTACATCCCAAATTTTGACCTAATTTTAAATTTTCTCAGAGCCTTTAGATTGAATGGATTTTTCTTTCATAATCATGTGAATTAGGTAGCTATTTATATCTATTGTATTAAATTTTAATGAAGATGGTCGTTAATCATTATTTGTCATGTGATGTTTAGCAGTTGCTCAGTTTTAGAATTATGGTTAAGAATTAAAATTCTTTTAAATGTTTGTATGGAAATTATTATGGAACTTGTTATTATCATGGAATTATTGCATGGGTGATTGTAGGAGAAGATGAAGGGGGGGAGCATTGCTAAATGGGATCAACAGAATGGGATACTAGCTCAAGTCCAGTCATCAGGATTCATAGGTATGATCTTAAATTGCCTTGGCAAGGACCTAGCAACTTGAACTTCAAGATACAACTAAAAGACCCCCATCAGCTATTAAATAAAAAATTTAAAACATAAAGTAATTTAATTAAAATATAAAATGTACCTCAAAGGATTTTCAATGATCTTTCAACATATTGATATAGTATATACCTATGTATGTACATAGAGATATAAATAAAAGGTGACACTATAATATTTTTTTCTTTATAATAAATGATGTCACCTTATTAATATATCTACATATATGTAGATAGATATAAACCATAATATTTTTTGGTTTATAATCATCAAATCTTCTTCTAACCTTTATTCTTTCTTTTTCTTTTAAAAACTGAATTAACACTTGGCATTTTCAATTGGTGTTCAAAGAGCCAAGATATTTTTTATGTTACAAAGCCAAGGAGTCACGTTATTTCTTTTTTATAGAATTCGAGAGTGAGAGGAAAATATATCTATTCAAGCACCTAACTAGCTATCTCAAGCCTGACTCTCTCTCTCTCTCTCTCTCTCTCTCTCTCTCTCTCTCTCTCTCTCTCTCTCTCTCTCTCTCTCTCTCTCTCTCATTTTTTACTTTCATTCATCAATCGATATCCTGTCTTTATTTTAATAGTCTTGTTTGCAAAAGATGTGACACATTTATACACTAGATTTTATGCCTGAAGAACATTTGTGGAGGGGTCGAATCATAGCAGGCAGCTAGGCTCGTACTTCTTTTCTTTTCCAGAACAGTCTCAGGTTATGTAAACAATAATTACCATATTTTTCCTTATCAATTGCTACTAGTTTTTGACTTTCATAATAGATATATTGTAGATATAATCATCTTAGATATTATCATATAGAACCTCTTGAGGAAAGAGTTATTTAAATGTAATAAAATCCTTATTTAAATATACCATTTGGAAATCAGAATTCAATGATGTATTTGCTAGTCCTAAAGAAAATATTCTTTCAAGTCACAGTTTGTGATAAGTTATACTTTTCAATGAATCCTTTGAAAAATAATGGATAGAGTTGATTGCTCTAAATTTTCAAGCACCTAGGACTCACCAATTGTATAGCCATGGAAATGTGAAGAGGTGAGATGAAATCTGTAAGAACACGAAAGTGGAATCAGATATGATAAAATAAAATAAATAATCTTACTTAATAGATCATGCTTTTCCCTATTGTTGTTTTCCCTATTTTCAAGTCAAGAAGTGGTGATTGGGTCATTGAAACCATCAAAAAAAACCTTGGCCAAGGTTTTTTAAAGGCATGTTTTCCATCTATTGATCACTTGATGTCAGTGGTGCCAGTTATGCAAACATGTCTGTCCATAATTGTGTGAACATTCTAAACACCAGAATGCTCAAGTGGTTGGACTAAAAGTATCCCAAGCTTGATCTTGGGGTAGAGAGGGTCTTTCTAATTCAATAGATTCTGTAGGGATAAGTATGATCCAAGGTTGGGAGGTTAAGCCTAAGTTAATGCTTCTCCTCTTACCAAAAGATGAGGCTTGCACAACCATCTAAAGACCCACTGGATAATACTTGTACGTTTCTTTTCTTCTTTCCATGATAAGAATTTACATTACTTGTATGTAGAAAAAGATAGTTAATTGGTTAATTGTTATTATAGTTATAGTTAAATACGGTTATTTTTAGTTAATCGTTAATGTAGTTATTTCAGTTGATCATTGATATAGTTATTTTCAATTAAACTAGTTATTTTAGTTGATCATTGATATAGTTATTTTTAGTTAATTGTTAAACTAGTTATTTTAGTTGATCATAGATATAGTTATTTTCAATTAATCATTAAACTAGTTATTTTAGTTGATCATTGATATAATTATTTTAAGTTAATCATTAATCTAGTTATTTCAGTTGATCATTGATATAGTTATCTTAGTTGAACATGGTTATTTTAGTTAATTGTTGATGGTGAAAATAGTTAATGTCACATGATAAGGAATTTAGTTATCTATTCAATGATTGTTTGGAAAATCTCTTTATAAACCATCTTTTTTTTTAATATGAAAAACTGTTTGTTACACTTTCAAAAAATAATGTTTGACAAACTAGTGAAACTTTAGGTTAGTTTCTTTTGGGTACCTTATTGGAGCATTACAGACACATCCATGAATGGACATGTCCCCACTCACATGGATACATGTTTATTCATTGACATGTCTCCAATGACTATATATATCCAATCATATCAAACTTAGAATGATGTACAGAAATCAAATAGTACAAGCCTTCTTCACAATGACAAGTGTGATCTTTGGAGGTGAATAAGATAAAATCCCAAAAGTTTAGAGATCCTTTCTAAAGAAAAATAAGCAAGAAACATGATTGAAAGATGATTTAAGAAACACATGGGCATTTGAAAAATGCAGCAACAATTTGTAGATACATTGAATATAGAGAAGTAGCTATATAGGAAAGTTGATTGTTTTGTAGACATTGTATGCATAATTTGGAAATCTAGATAGGGAAATAAAATATTTGGTGGACTCCCTCAAATACATGTTAGTCTCATGGAATATAATGACTTCAAAAGTGTCATAAATGGACCTATTTACAATACTTTAGAAACTCTCAAGAAAATGTACTGCTATAAATATAGACTCATGTTTGAATTCTATGTGTATTATCAAAGACAAAAACTATGAAAGTCAAAGCAATAATCATCAATCATGAATGTATATTAGTAGGGAGAAGAGGAAGCATGTGTGCTTTCTTGGGGAATTGATGGTATAAAACAACAATTATGACAAATAGATACAGAGAGAAAATTTTGCAATAAGACATCACAAGAAATATGTTTGATGATAGTTCGATCATTGTAACGTCACAAGGATATCACCAATCTCTATTATGATGATGTTTCTATCTGATCATAGAATGAACTACCACACTAACCATGGATCCATATATGTAGAGATTCACAATTGATGATGAATGTGATCATATGGATAGTGAATTGTATGTAATTTTGTGTATTATGTTCAAAATATATAAAGATTGGCCTGATGATTAATTTATTATTTTATTGCCTAAACTATGAGTTTTTGAATGTTGGTATTTATATGGCCATGCAAATTACAAAAATCAATTGATTTGATTAATGACAATATTTTTTGTAAGGTTGTGATGCATACAGTCTCCAAGTAGCAATGACTAATAATATTTGGATAGAATTTTCTTCGATAGATAAGTGATGAATTGCAAGCCTCCAATCATCTCTACATATGTATCAATAATCATTTCCATTCCAAATGCACTTGATTGCAAATAGTGGAACACTGTATACTGCTGATGCAATCTACAAACAAGGAATTTTTTTGATATCTCTATGATCATGTCAATTATATCACCTAAGGATTTTATATCATTGTTGTCAATGGTTATCTTGTGAGAGTCAAAAATTGAAAGAAAATACATATAGTTGAGACCTTTATTGATGCCTCTTTGTTGTATCTTCAAGTATAGGTCTTCCAAAGAGAAGCATTGATATGAATATTTTAGAGAGTTTATCTTTGTAGCAACACTTAACATTCTAATGGAAACATAATGAGCCAAAATAGCTCCTCTTAGTTATAAATTTATTATATTTACCAATAGTGTGAGGTAAAGATAGGTCCCCTAGATTAAAGAAAGTTTATAAAGATCAAAATGAACAAATTTTGAAACCATTATAAGCACCAGATAAAGAAAAAAAAGTGTTATGGTTTGATAGGAAATAGTTAAATCACAGAACCAAAGTCATTTTGGAATAACATCATGATGAGTGTTGCCCTTAATTGTCCAGATGAAATATGGGTAAAATGGTTAAAACCATAAACTAGTGCAATCTATATTTTATATATATAACTAAAATATGTGTAACATAATTTGATAAGAAAATAGTTAGATTATAAAATTGGAATTGAATATTAGAACAAAATTCTAATTTGTGTTATCCTTGAAATATTTCACACACACACACACACATATCACTTATACCATACCTTTTTTTAAATGGTTATGTGGACTACCATTTCTAAAACACATTTTTTGTCTCATACTTTAACTAAACAATGGTTCCGTAGACTACCATCATCATCCAAAAAATATCATGGAATATAATAATAAATTAATATAATGTGTTAACATTAAATGGGAGGAAGCCATTTATAAACTCAAGGAATGGTTTCTCATATTACATAAAATTATATTATCCAATTTTTCTGGAATAGAATAGTAGATAATAAATCTTTAAACATTTACAATGAAGTTCAACATTCAAATCCCCAAATTTTTAAAGCTAAATGGTGTATTGAATCCTCAAGACAATTGAGTGGTCTTATACACAAAGAAAAAATAAAGATGCCAAATAAAAAAAATAAGCTAGGTTTGTGAGAGAGGGGAAGAGATACTCAATTCTAAGGTCCCATGAGGATGATGTTAGGTGTAAGTAGTACTTCTTCAATAGTTATTTAATCTAAAGAACTTAATTATCTAATTCACATCTAAGGTACCAAAATGACAAGCCTCCTTTGCTCTATTTATCTAATTCCTATATATTTACTTATTAAGTGTACGCATTAAATACCCAATTACTTGTTTAAGGTTTAGCTGCATTTCTAATTGACATTAAATTGTTAGTTTGTGGTGACTGATCAGGAAAGTATTGTACATACTTCATAAATTCTTTGGGGTCATGCTCGACCTTGTGGCCGACATATGGCTGACATGTTGTAACCCTAAAGTGAAATAAAATTACTTGTATAAAAGGGCTTAGGGTTAGGTATTTTCATTAAGATGATGCAAAATTTGGTTCTTGCAGTGATATTGAGCTGTAAGGGATTACAGATTGTAATCAAGTTGTAATCACTAGATCATAAAAATATTGGACTTGTTGTTTGGTGGATGTAGCCCAGGGATTGGGTGAACCACATTAAATCTTGGTGTCTTGTTTTCTTTTATGTGTGATCTATTCTTTTCTAATATTGTTTATATTTACATGTAATTTTTATTTATGTCTATGGTTTATTCCTAACAAGTGGTATCAGAGCAAGGTTGTTTTTCAGTTATCCTCTATAAGAAAGTCTCACAGTTGAGTGGGAGTCTCATGGTTGAGTAGGAGTCTCATGATTGAGTGGGAGCAATGGCAGATGAGGGTAAGTTGAAGGTTGATAGGTTTAATGGGAAAAACTTCTAGTTATGGAAGATGCAAATGAAAGACTATCTTTATCAGAAGGATTTATGGAAGTTGTTGGAAGGTAAAGCCAAGAATCAAGGATCTATGTCAAATGACAAATGGGATCTTCTCAAAAAAAAGGAACTTGGAAGCATTCAATTATGCCTGGCACCATCGATGGCATTTAATATTTCAAAAGTGAAGACAACAGAAGAGTTGATGAAAACTCTAGCAACACTATATGAAAAGCCCTCTATTTCAAACAACATATTTCTCATGAAGTGTTTATTTAATATAAAAATGGTAGAAGGTGGATCTATTGCAGATCATTTAAATGAATTTAATACTATTACTAGTCAATTTTCTTTTGTAGGTATCAATTTTGATGAAGAAATTAGGGCTCTCTTGATTTTATGTTCTTTGCCTGAAAGTTGGAATGGCTTGGTAATGGCTGCGAATAATTTTGTTCCTAGATCTAGTACCCTAAAATATGATGATATGATCGGTGTTATTTTGAGTAAGGAAACTCATGGGAAATGCTCAGGTGGATCTACATTAGGAAGTGCTTTGAAGGTACAAAGTAGGGGCAGAATGACTGAGAGAGGAAGTAATTCTAGAAATCGTGGGAAATCAAGAAGAAAGTCGAAGGGGAGGAGGTCTTAATTGAGAGGACTGAATGATTGCTAGTACTGTGGGAAACTAGGTCATAAAAGAAATATTGTTGGAATCAAAAAAAAATGAAGGAGATAAACTAGATGGAGACGAGGAGAAAAATGTGGTAAGTAACAAATCTAAAGAGGATGCTTTGCTTCTATCTTTAGAATGTGTTGATGATTCATGGGTTTTAGATTCTGGTGCTTCATTTCATGCTACACCTCATAGAGGTTATTTTATTGATTATGTCCAAGGGGGTTTTGGACTCATTTATTTGGGAGATAATAAACCTTATCAAATCGTTGGAAAGGGAAAAGTTAAGAATAAGTTGCAGAATGGGAATCATTGGCTACTACATGAGGTAAGACATGTTCCAAGGCTGAGTAGGAATTTAATTTTAGTAGGACAACTCGGTGATGAGGGTTGTGTAGTTACTTTAATAAAAAAAATTGGAAGGTTTCAAAAGGTTCCCTTGTAGTAGAAAAAGGTGTGAAAGTAGGCACCTTATATCTTTGTACAAGTCATATTGTTCCTTCTACTTTAATTATTTTAGAGAAAAATGAATGTTCAAGAATAGTTGCTACAGTCGAGCAAGGAGAACAAATAGCTACTATAAATTTTGATACAACATTATGGAATAATAGACTTGGGCACATGAGTGAGAAAGGTATGAAAGTACTTCATTCAAAGAAATTTCTACCAAGTCTGAAATGTGTTAATATGGATTTCCGTGAGAGTTGTGTGTATGGAAAACAAAAGAGAGTGAGTTTTGTGAAGATTGGGAAGGAAAACAAAAAGGAGAAATTAGATTTTGTGCATACCAATGTATGGGGACTGGCTCAGGTATCTTCCCTTGGTGTCTCTCATTATTATGTTACATTTATTGATGATGCAACTAGAAAAGTATGAGTTTATTTTCTTAGATAGAAATCTAATGTATTTCAAACTTTTAAGAAATGGAAATTCTTGGTTGAAAATGAGACTGGTAAGAAATTAAAATTTCTCAAATTTGATAATGATGGTGAGTATTGTAGTTATGAATTTGAAGATTATTTCTCCAATAATGGTATTCGTAGACAAAAAAATGTTCCAAGGACTCCACAGGAAAATGGAGTGGTTGAATGTATGAATAGGACTATAATGGAATGTATAAGGAGCATGAGGTTGCATGTTGGGTTTCCCTTACACATGTGGGTGGAGGCTATCAATACTGTTGTATATTTGATTAATAGAGGTCCCTCTACTCCTTTGGGTTGTGGTATTCTAGAGGAAGCATGGACTGATAAGAAGTTGAGTTATTCTTTTCTCAAGACCTTTTGTTGTGAAGGATTTGCTCACATAAACTCTAAAAACATAACCAAGCTAGAAGCTAAGTCAAAAAAATGTGTACTTGTTGGATATGGCATTAATGAATTTGGTTATAGGCTTTGGGATTTTGCAAATCAAAAAATTGTAAGAAGCAGTAATGTCATATTCAATGAGAATGTGTTGTACAAAGGTCTATTGTAGCAACATGAGAAGAAAGAAGATGATTATGTAGAGTTGGATGATACTCCAAAAGTTGATGTTCCAGCCATTCCTCATGATGTGCAACAACAGCAATCACAAATAACACACACACTAGTGAATGCTAGATGGTCAACCAGGCAAATTAGACCTCCAAAAAGATTTTCTCCCTCTTTGTATTCTATTTTATTTACTAATGTTGGTAAACCTAAATGTTATGATGATGTTGTGCAGGTGGATACTAAGATTTAGTGGGAGTCTGCAATGAAAGAAGAAATGGACACTTTGCTAAAAAATAAGACTCAGAATTTATGCAAATTGCCTGCAAGTAAAAAGGCTTTATAGAATAAGTGGGTTTACAAGTTGAAAGGAGAGGAAGGAGGTAAGAAAATATTTAAAGCCAGGTTAGTTGTAAAAGGATTTTCACAAAAAAAAGGCATTGATTTTGATGAGATATTTTCTCTTGTTGTTAAGATGACTTCTATCCATACTGTTTTAAGTCTTGTGGCTACTAAAGATTTGCATTTAGAGTAGCTTGATGTTAAAACAGCCTTCCTTCATGGTAATTTTGATGAAGAGATATATATGGCTCAGCCATAGGGATTTGTGGTCAAGGGTAAGGAGAACTTAGTGTGCAAATTGAAGAAAAGTTTATATGGCTTGAAGAAAGCACCTCAAAAATGGTATCTGAAATATAATAGTTTTATGCATGAGCATGGATACAATAGGTTTCATTCAGATCATTGTGTTTATTTTAAGAGGTTGGATGATGACAACTACATTATTTTATGTTTATATGTTGATGATATGCTTGTAGTTGGGTCTAACATGTATCACATTAAGGGACTAAAATGCTAGTTAGCATATGCATTTGCTATGAAGGATTTGGGGGCAAAAAAACAAATCTTTGGTATGAAGATTTGTAGAGATAGGAAGAATAGGAAATTGACACTATTTTGGGTTGATTATGTTGAGAAGGTGTTGCAACATTTCTCTATGGAGAATACTTAAGTTGTCAACACACCTTTACCTAGTCATTTGAAGTTGACTAAGGAGATGTGTCCCAAGACATAAGAAGAGGAGGATAAGATGTCCAAGGTACCCTATGCTTTAGATGTAGGAAGTTTGATGTATGCTTTGGTATGCACTAGGCTAGATATTGCACATGCAGTGGGAGCCATTAGCAGGTATATGAGTCATCCAAGAATTGAGCATTGGAATGCAGTCAAATGGATTCTCAAACATTTGAGAGGAACATCCAACAAGTGTTTACACTTTGGGGGCTCTACTACTAATTTACAGGTCTATGTTGACTCATATTTGATACGGGATATTGATACCAAATGAAGTACTATAGGTTATGTCTTTACTATTGGTGGGGCAATCATGAGCTAGGTTTCTAGGTTACAGAAGGTTAATGCTTTATCCACTACAGATGTAGAGTATGTTGCTGCTACAGAGATAGCCAATAAGATGATATGGATTCAATTCTTCTTGGAAAAATTAGGACACTCTCAAAAGGATAATTATTTGTTTACAGATAGTCAAAGTGTTATTCATCTTGCAAAGAATTCAGCTCTGCATTCAAAGACCAAACACATACAGTTGTGGTACCATTTCATTAGGTCAGTTTTGGAGGATGGATAGTTAAAGCTAGACAAGATACATATAGATGACAATCTAGCAGATATGTTTACAAAGGTAGTGACAAGGGAGAAGTTGAACTCCTCTTCAACTTCGGTTGGTCTTCTAAACTAAACCTGAATAAAAGAACAGCAGAGTCTAGGGTGGTTTGATCCAATGGGAGCCCAATATGATAGTGGTATTGCCACAAGATTAGTCTCCAAGTGGGAGATTGTTGCCTATTGTGGAGTTTGATTAGTCCCCAAGTGGGAGATTGTTAGCTTGTAGTGATTGATCAGGAAAGTACTATACATACTTCATAAATTCTTTTGAGCCATGGCTGACATTGTGGCTGACATATGGCTGACATGTTGTAACACTAAAGTCGCATAAAATTACTTGTATAAAAGGGCTTAGGATTAGGTATTTTCATTAAGATGATGTGAAAATTGGTTCTTGCAACAGTATTGAGCTGTAAGGGATTACGGGTTGTAATCACTAGATCGTAAAAATATTGGACTTTTTGTTTGGTGGATGTAGCCCAAGGATTGGGTGAACCATGTTAAATCTCGGTGTCTTGTGTTCTTTTTTGTGTGATCTTATTCTTTTTTGATATTGTTTACATTTGCATGTAATTGTTATTTCTATCTGTGGTTTATTCCTAGCATAATTTGTATTTTAGATTTCAAAATTTAGTAAAATGAATATGCTCACATGACATGGTTGAATCATCCTTATATTTTAGCTTCTTTTTGGGCTTCATATTTCCTTCATAAATGGAGATGTGAATATGGATATGTGTATTTCCAAGTCTAAATCCACAAAGCTTGATAAAGTAATAAAGGACAAAGATAAAATTCATGAGATTACCAAGATCCCAAGCTCAAGATATAAACCTCAATTGCGCATAACATTCAATCAATTAACTAAATCAAAATGGCATTTGGTAGAGATGGAGAAAATGAAAAAATCAATAAAGTAAAAAACATAACAAATATACAAAATGAGCAAATTGGTCATTTTTCTAGAGGGTGGGAGCCAATAATTTCTCTAGCAGTAGGATGTATTGATTGAGAAATGGCTATCTAACCCTAAAGTTCTTGGGACTACATGCTTGGCCCATATTGATTTGCTAGTAATGTTAGCCACACAGTAGTTTAACAAGGGCAAGAGACAAAATGTATAGGCAAGATAGAAAATTTATATGAAACTCCAAGAATCTAGCTAAAAGCATGAATGAACAAAGAGTGTTTGCATTTCATACCCATTTTCTCGATGATGGTGTGTGCACTTAACCCTTTCTCCCACCCATGGAAAAGAAAATGAAATGAGTTTCAACTTCTTCTTTCTTATATATCTCATGTTTGTCAAAATTTTGACAATAAACTTATATAACGTTAGAATTTTGACCTTTTTAGGACATATTAAAAAAAATTGAAAATTAGAAGCCAAAATGACCTTTAGTCAAAAATGCTGGTAAAAAATCAAGGGCAAGTGTACTAGTGAGAGTAGGCATGCAACTAAGCATATCAATGGTTATATTAAACAATTAGGTCAGAATTTTTGAGACAATTTTGGATGGCTGTTGTGATGAATTTGACAGGAAGATGAAGAATAGTATGAGAATCCCTATGTCATTTGTAGATCATTATTATGATCACATATACTTCACGTTGGATACTGACTATGCCAATGCCCAACTTGTTACGTTGAGGGTTGTATGGTTGAGGTGGATGCAATATGAAGTAAATGTTGATGAAGTTCCTATAGTAGTTATAGTATTATTATTAGAGGAGATTGACAATAATGTTGAGCCATTCAACACATACAAAATTGAAAAGATAAAGATGATAATGTAGAAAAAGGTCTCTTAAATAGAAAGGAAAATAAAGAAAATGATTCAAGATCTAGAAGGAAAACTTGGAAAGGCACCCCTATAAATCACTAAAGGAAAAGGGGAAGAGTAGGAGAGTGATGATGATGATGATGAAGATGAATCTTAGGGAAAAGAGTTAGTGGTTGTCGAGCCTCAAGCACCAAAGGAAATAATATTGTGGTTATTGATCCTAGGTCAAGAAGAGTATAAAGAAAGTTTTTACACCACCTACTTATAAACCTCAAAGAAGAGTTGCTAGACAAGGATCTAAAATAGCCACCCCTGTAGCTACCAAGTCAAAGAAATGAATAGTGAAAATTACTAGCACAAAAAATGGAAGGTCTCTTGAGTAGAGGTAATCAAAGGTTGAGGAGACCAAGAAAGGTCAAAAGAAGAGGTCAAGGAGGAAAATCATTGTTAAACATGATAGGCAAGAGAATAGAATCGGATGATTTAAGTAAATTTCAAATAGTTCCAAGACAAGATCCTTGGGATATAGAAAAGGTATGCAAAAATATTAGAAATTCAAAAATCAACTAGATTCAAATGTGTGAAATATGACTCTTTAGATAAAGGAGATAAAGAAAAAGTTTAACAAGTAGTTTTAGATATGATAATTAACTTTAAGTATACACCTATAGAACTAGGTAAAAAATTACTCGAGGAATTCTATAATAAAATGGATAGTAAGTGGAAATGGGCATTAAGTATAGAAAGACAAATAAGGGAAACAACTTTAGCCCAAATAATGCTAGATTTAGGTAAGACTCATATGTCTATATCCCTAAGAGATTTTACAAAGAAATTTGTACCCAAGAAAAGGGCATATAAAATTCTGAGGAATAAAATTGAGGAGGCAGTTTAGGAGAAAAAAATTGTATGAAGAAAGCATTTGGGCTAATTCCACCAATAGTAGAAGAGGAGGAAAATGAAGATGAGCATGTAGAACTAGATAACATAGAGGATTTGTATAATGATGTAGAATGGTTGGTAGAGACAATGGAGAAGATGTCTCAAGACAAGGACAAATAGACAGAGACAATCATCATTAAGGATGAAACCCATGCTAAAACATTTCCCAATGTGACTCTATTGTCAACTGAGCCAGAGAAGATAGTGTCTACTAAGAAAAAAAAGGGGAGTACACTCCAAAATTATAAAAGATACTTTAATAGACACCTCCAATCCATTAATTCTTCAAATCATGGAATATCTAAAGATTGGAGAGCGAGGAATGAATCAGTAGGTAACTATATCAATAACTAAAGCACCCATTGCTATTGTTGAATTCAATGCACAATCACAACAAATGCAACAAAATACATTAGTCATAGATGTCAAGGAACATAATGGATTGACAGTTGAAGAAAAGAGAGGTGAAGATCCTACTAAGATATATCAGACTACAAAGGGTTAGACTGATGTGTAGAATGTTCAAGTAAAGAAATATACTATAGGTGAAGAAACAACACCAGTCCCAGTACCTCTTACAAAGGGAATAAAGGAGACAAAGACACTAAGTGATGTAGTGACTGAGGAACAGGGTCAATAGAAGAAGGAAACAAAGACAAGATTGAGTGTAGAACCTTGTACAAAATCTAAAGCTAAGATAAGTGATACACCTAAACAACAGGTGATTATAACTCAAAAGGAGTCAACTTCATAAAGCTTTTATACTAGTGGAGCACAAGAGCAGTAGAGATTGAGTGTAGATATTTCATCACACTCACTTTAGCTAGCACTATCAAGTATAAGCACACCCAAGAAGAAAATGTTGAAGAAGAAGGAAAGGTCACCTGGAAAGCCTATAACATTAGATGAAGTCATAGTGATCTCCAAGTTTGATATTGATCACTTGACATATGAGCATATGCAAATATTGCAAGATCTTTTAGCAAGGAAGACTAGACAAGAATAAATGAGAAAAGAGCATCAACAAAAATAGGTACTTCAAGAGATTAAGGATATCTTTGTTGATGCTTGTGATATTAAAGATGTAGCTAGGCAAGCCCCAATTATGGACCAATTAGTGCATATTGTTGCGAAGATGAATAATGATGATATAGATGCCAATGAGAAGTTATTGCACTAGTCTAAAAATAAATTTGAGAAGAAAGTTATGGTGAAAGTGTCAATAGAAATTTCTATAAGATAAGTTGAACTTTTTAACCTTGTAAATAATATAGAAGGTGTTGTAAAGAATATAAAAATTTTGTATAATTCATTATGTGATGCACCAAGGTTTACATGATATATTCAAGATCAGATTGAGACATCTTTTGAGCATGGATGCAAGTTCAAGTTCTATTTATTTCAAAATATTGATTTTTCCTAAAGGGAGATTAGCTGAATTGTAAGCCATGGATGGTAGAACGAGAGCTAAACTAATTTCAATTTAGTCAATGTTGATACCTCATTTGTGTTAGAAATTTTTAGAATAACTAAAAGGGGGGTGAATCAGTTACTCAAGGTCTATATGTACCACTTGAACTATTAAACATTAAATGTATCAATGTTCAATTGATCCTACATTACTTGTTATTGCTCAATCTGTATAGTAAAAATTTCATAAACTTAACTTGCATTGCATAATGAAAAACATTATCACATGTAAAATATTCATAAGACATTCATCATAGTTTGACACTAAGATTTTATATGGAAACCCAATTTGCGAAAAATCACTAGCAACACATCACTATTCTTCACTCTTTCAAAGTGAGCTCTATTAGGAGCCAAGCCTTTTAAAGGCTTACAATACAACTTCTTAAATGTGACCTGGTTAGAGGATTTAATCACCCTATTAAGAGTGTCCTTGTAAGAGGACTTTGATCATTCAATTTAGAATGTCACCTAGTTAAAGGATTTACATAGACTGTTAAGTCTTCCAATGACTGAGAAGTCAATGGTTGTTAAAAGGATTTCAATAAAAACTATTTATAATGATAAGAAAGAAAATATGAGGTTTTAATCTATCTGATTACAACTCACTTTTTGTTCAGATCTCTGTTTATTCCTTATGTTGATTCACTGATAATCCTTTCATTTTCATCTGTGATCTTGATCTGCTTGGACATCATTCAAGAAATTAGTCCATTTTTCTCATCAACACTTAAGCCTTCTACTCAAAATCACTTATCAATGAAAGCATTGCATCTGCAAACTTTATCCTTTAGCTTTACATTCACACTCTTGTGTACTTCTGATCAACCTTGCTCTATATATGAACTTTCTCATACACATTGGTTGGGCTCAACTAGGCTTGACTGTACACGGCTCTAAACTTTCAATTTAGTATCCCTTTAAATAGGAAATATGTGCTTTACCATTTTCTACATCCACCATAGATCTTAGGGTTTATAATTAGCTTCAACATGATTCAATGCATCTGTACAACTTCTTGATCATCCTCTAGAAACTTCTCTAGAATCCTATTGTTAGGTTTTTACCTAATAACCATATTGAATTTAATGATCCAACTCATTAATCTAATCTTCAACACATTTTACATCTCCCAAGCAATCAATTAGGTCAGCCTGATCTTACAATTCCTTTGAATTTGATATTTTATTGTCACTCCACAATCACTAAATTTTGACACTCGGTCAACACTGAAATACTTGGTCATTGTTTAAGCTCTCTAGCTAGACATCAACTAACTTTCTCAATCAATGATAATTCTTGGTCAACACTAGATTTTCTTGGCACTGATTGTGGCTCAATTGACACTAGCATTACTCGGCATTCTTAAGTAATTTACTCTTTTTCTTGGCTTGGCTTAGCTTTCTTGACATAAATAATTACTTTGCTTTATCAAAGTCTATCTAATCAAATATCCATTGTAGCTTCCTTTTCATAACTTCGACCTTTCCTCTAGGTGTTATAATTATGAGTAACTCTCAAATCCTCTTCATTAATCAAATAGATATGACATTTAGATTTAGGTAGCAATATGTCTCATCCATAGATTTGACATCAATGACAAAATAGCAATTGTTCCAATTATAAATTTCCAACAATTTGGAGGAGATGTAGAGAGAGATTTCATTTGGAAAAGAGATAGCAAAAAGAGACTCACATCTCTCTACTACAGAAAGTCTAGTTGACCTGGCTACTCAGCTAGAAATTAAAAAATTAGTTTTAAAATTTGTTAGATCTGTAAGGAAAGTTGCAACAAAAATATAATAATTTTGACATTACCCATATTAAATTTGAAATAAATATATAATTGAAATCCACATGCAAGAGAATAGACAACATACCCACAAAAATGTGACACAAGATATACCCTCGGAAACCCTCATTGAGGGAAAAACTTAGCTTCCAAAAGCATCCATCACTATGTATTATTCAACAAAAACAACTATAGAAGCCTTCAAAGGCATAGCCAAAACCAAGCAATCCATGTGAACAAACATGAATCCACACGTCCCATGCCATGCTTCCAACCTTCACAAATGTTCCCTTTGGTTAACCTATCAAACCTTGTCCCACTTGACTCTTGCCTTTATCTCCTTTTGCCCCTTTGTCTTGTCTCTACAACTACCCTTGCGGTTTCTTATATAGTAGAAAGTTCCACAAAACCATGAAGTGGTATTACATAAACCATGTGTTACCTGACCCACTGACCCCTCATTTAATATTGGACATTTAATTATTTTCCCCAATATTAAATAATTACATCAAATATTATCATAATGTTACAATACAACTCATCAAGAATATCCCATGGGAATATCTACATGTTGCACATCCATCTAGATGCTTCTAGGTGCAACATTGCACAGTAAAATAATATGATATAATATTTTTAAAAATTATGCATTTTTTGCAACACACATAATCTCAACAAGATCAAGTTGGGATAATTCTTCAGCAATGGTTATATAGATTCACAAACCATTTTTGGAAAAGTATGGTTTGTCACCTTACTCGAGTAATCATGAGTGACAAATACAAGAGGGATATATGTCATAAAGGGTGAAATGCCATCAAAGGGGAAATGTATGTAGATGGATATCAAATGTATGATTCTTTGAAAATTTTGTAATAGATACTCATTTTGAAGTCAAAGTATGTATGTCATAAGTCATGAATATCCATTGTACATAGTGAAGTCTTTTATGAAGACTGAGTCATAGTCTAAGGGGAGTACTGTTTTCAATTTTGAATGTAATGTTGAATCATGAAAAAGTATTTTTTTGATGCAAGAGCATCCTAGGTTGCCTTGTTATCCTTCTCATTTTGTTCACCTAGTAGTTCCTTCATGTGCCTATCACTCCTTCATGTGCCTAGCAGTCCTTCATGTGCCTAGCAATTCCTTCATGTGCCTAGCAGTCCTTCATGTGCCTAGCAGTTCCTTCATGTGCCTAGCAATTCTTCATGTGCCTAGCAATTCCTTCATGTACCTAGCAATCCTATTTTCTTCATGTGCCTAGTAACCCTATTTTCTTCATGTGCCTAGTAACCCTATTTTCTTCATGTGCCTAGTAACGTTGTTTTCTTCATGTGCCTAGTAACCCTATTTTCCTTCATGTGTTGAGTTACTGAAGCATTCCTTCATGTTTCAAGTTACCCAGTGTATGCTGAGTGATTCTTCATGTACCAAGTTACTCAGTGTATGCCAAGTGTTTCTTCATGTGCTGAGATACTCAGTGTATGTCGAGTGTTCCTTCATGTGCTGAGTTACCCTATGTATGTCGAGTGTTTCTTCATGTGCCAAGTTACTCAGTGCATGTCGAGTGTTTCTTCATGTGCCAAGTTACCTAGTGTATGTTGAGTGCCAGTATTTGGACATGATTTTGTGAGCGGACTTGCAGGATTTATTTCATTCATGACATCTATGTTAAGATCTTTTCTTGGGATGAGTCCAAACCATTGTTGGGTCAGCCTTCCTCTTATGTAATGATTCTAGAATAATCTGTAAGCCATTTTGGCAAGTATAAATAGAATGTTCAGGCTTAGAATTAGGCAAGTTTTAGAGAGAGCAGATTCGGGAGCAGAACTAAAAGTGCAAATTCATTGTTGGATCTTTGTAACTGAATGTATTATAATTGGTTCTAACCTAGAAGGCCTCATAGCTAGGAATGTATGAAGATATTTTGATGAATCAATAGAAGTATTTTATCTTCTTCCTCCTTTGGTTTTTTTTCTTTGTGTTCATTTCCATTGTGTTAACACTTGCAGGGTGGTTTGGATAGTTGCATGAGCCTTTGGCCCTAGTTATTCATCATTTTGCCTATGTCAGTTGGTATCAGAGATTGAGGTATATCCTTATGGAGATTGGATCATGTAGAACCCTAATTTGGATTTGGTTGTAGGGTGGCAGATCTGCGGATTTGACCTATAACTTGCAGAGGGTTACGATCTTGCAGGAACCTGATTTGTAAAGATGGTTCATGGTAGAGGAAATAATGTTGATAATGCTATACTGGATCAGTTGAGATAAATTGTAGTCAGATTAGATGCTGTGGAGACTGCCTAGAGGAGAGGAGCACATCTTGAAGATGTGAGTGATGATGAAGTAGCAGAACCAAACCATAATTTAGAACCTGAAGAAGATCAAGATGAGGAAAGATTGTTGCGAGTATTGTCTAGGGAAAATTCAAAACTTGCTATAGAAGTTGTTCCTTATCATGGAAAATTGGATACCAATGTTGTGCTAGATTGGATCTCTGATATGGAGAAGTTCTTTGAGTATGAAAACACTCCTGATAATAGAAAGGTGAAGATTTTAGTCACTAGGTTGAAAGGTCATGCATCTCTATGGTGGGAGAACTTGCAAACTAATAGACAAAGGAGAGGAAAGGAGAAGATCAAAACTTGGCCAAAGATGGTGAACAAGGTAAAGAACAAATTCCTTCCTACTGATTACCAAGTTAGCTTGTTGAGAAAGATACAAAATTTGAAGCAAAAAGACATGACTATGAAAGAGTATACTGAGGAATTATATAGATTAGATATCAGATCTGGACATGTGGATGATGATGTTGAGAAAATTGCAAGGTACATTAATGGATTGAGAACTAGAATACAAGATGAAATAAGTTTTGTGAAGCTAAAAAGTGTAGAAGCATATCAATATGCCTTGAAAGCTAACGAGATCTTGACAAAGAAGCATGAACAAAGATAGAGAGGTAGAGGTGGTAGATTCCAAAGAGGCAGAGGTAGATCTTATGGAGAAAGTGGTAGATCTGACAGTTCTATGCAAGATAAAGGCAAATCTAAATGGAAGAATGATGACAAAGGAAAGACCTAATGGAAAAGTGGTAATTCTTATCGAGGAGGCACTAATTCTTACCGAGGAAGAGGTAATTCTTATTCTAGAGGTGGATTTCATGGTAATTGTTTTACATGTGGCAAAGAAGGATTCTGAAGGTGGGTAGAATAATAGAAATGCTATGATTCAAGAAGACATTGAGAGTTCACCAAGTGGACATGAGGCTAGAGAAAATTTGATGGTGAGAAGAACCTTATGTAATAAGGGAGGTGATGAGGAACCTATTTTAAGGAGAAGTCTTTTGAAGACAAGATGTAAGATGGCTGAAAAATGTTGTAAAGTGATCATTGACAGTGGAAGTTCTACAAATCTGGCATCAGAAGAGCTAGTTACAAAGTTTTAGTTGCAAACACTAAAACATCCCAAACCTTATCATGTTTCATGGATCAAAGATGAGCATAAGATACTGGTAAGTGAGCAATGCCTTGTAAAATTCAAGATTGGACATTATGTTGATGAAGTTTTGTGTGATATTATGCCCATGGATTGTTGTCATATTTTGTTGGGTAGACCTTGGCAATATGATAGATATGTTGTACATGATGGAAGATTGAATCAATATACTCTTTGGGTAAATGGGAAGAAACAAAAATTGTTGCCTTTGATTGAAGTTCTAGATGAGGTTAATTGTACTACTCTAAAAATTTGCATGGTTAATAGGAAATAATCTAAAAAGGAAGTGAAGAAGAATCAGGTTTGTTTTGCTATAATTTCAAGAAAACTGAGTTTTGTCAATGGAGACCAAGTGCAAGAAAATAGTATTAACTGAGTGCTAGTCAATGGTGACTAAATGATCGATGGTAGTATTGACCGAGTGCCAGAAGAAATTGCAGAGTTGTTGAATGCGTATAAAGAAATTATTGCTGATGATATTCCTGATGGTTTACCTCTAGTAAGAAGTATAAGTCATTGTATGGATTTGATTCCTAGAGCTAGTTTGCCAAACAAAGCACCATATAGATTGACACCTGCATAGAATGAAGAACTTAACAGACAAGTGCATGAGTTGTTGTAGAAAGGTTTGATCAGAGAAAGCTTGAGTCCATGTATTGTACCTGTTGTATTAGGACGTAAAAAGAATGGAGAATGGAGAATTTATACTGATTCCAGAGCCATTAAAAAGATAATAGTGAAATATAGGTTTCCTATGCCAAGGATCGATGACATAATGGATTGTTTGAGTGGAGCAAAGTATTTTACCAAGATTGATTTGAAGAGTGGCTATCATCATATCAAAATCAAAGAAGCTGATGAATGGAAGACTTCTCTCAAGACAAAAGATGGTTTGTATGAATGGTTGGTTATGCCTTTTGGTCTGACTAATGCTCCTAGTGCTTTCATGAGGTTGATGAATGAAGTTCTAAAAAGATTCTTGGGTAAATTTTTGATTGTTTATTTGGATGATATTCTAATATTTAGTAAGTCTAAGGAAGAACATCTTGAGCAAATTAGACAAGTATTACCAAGGTTGAAAGAGGAAAAGTTGTTGATCAATCTGAAAAAGTGTTCTTTTATGCAAGAGGAGATTGTGTATCTAGGATTTGTGATCTTAGTTGATGGATTGAGGATGGATCCTGAGAAGGTTAAAGCAATTTTAGAATCGCCTACACCTGAGAATGCGGGCGAGGTAAGATCATTTCATGGTTTGGCTAGTTTTTACAGAAAGTTTATAAAGAATTTCAGTGTTGTTTGTAATGTTATGACTGAAACAATGAGGGGAGATAAAAAGCAATTCAAGTGGACAAATGGAGCTGGTAAGATTTTTGAGTCTTTGAAATAAAAGGTTTCTGAATTATCTATATTGGCTTTACCTGATTTCAACAAAGTATTTCAAGTTGAATGTGATGCAAGTGGTAATGCAATAGGAGCTATATTAAGTCAAGAAGGTAAGCATGTTGCTTTCTTTAGTGAAAAGTTGAATGATGCTAAAAAGAAATATTCTATGTATGATCAAGAATTTAATGCCATTGTTCAAGCATTGAAGAAATGGAGACATTATTTGATGCCTAAGGAGTTTGTGTTGTATACTAATCATAAAGCTTTACAATACTTGGGAAGTCAACATAAATTAAATCAAAGACATATGAAGTGGGTTGAGTATTTGCAAAGTTTTATATTTGTGATCAAGCATAAGAGTGGAGTTACTAATAAAGTTGTTGATGCATTGAGTAGAAGACGTTCTTTGCTGACTAAAATGAAGGTTGAAGTTCTTGGTTTTGATGAGATGAAAGAGTTATATGATGTTGATCCTAATTTTTCTGAGGCATGGAGAGAGTGTAGGGCACCAAATCTGATAGATCACATAAGTAAGTATGATGAGTATTTCATTGAAGAAGGTATGTTGTTCAAAGGCATCCAATTGTGTATTCCTAGAAGTCCTATGAGGTTGAATTTAATCAAGGAAAAGCATAGTGGTGGATTAGCTAGAAATTTTGGAATTGATAAGACATTGATTTTGCTGAAAGAGAAGTATTATTGGCCACAAATGTATAAGGATGTTCAAAAATTTGTAAAGAGTTGTGGAGTTTGTCAAGTTGCAAAGGGAGTGAATGAAAATACTAGTTTGTATACACCTATTACTGTTCTTGAGAAACCTTGGACTGACATTAGTATGGATTTTGTTCTTGGATTTCCTAAAACAGTGAAAGGGTATGATTCCATATTTTTTGTAGTGGACAGATTTTCTAAGATGGCTCATTTTATACCATGTAAGAAGACATTAGATGCTAAGCATGTTGCTAAACTTTTCTTTAAAGAGATTGTGAGATTGCATGGATTACCAAGAAGCATTATTTCAGATAGAGATAGTAAGTTTGTTGGTTATTTTTGGAAGACTTTGTGGAAAAATATAGGTACTGAGCTGAAGTTCAGTTCTACATTCCATCCAAAAACAGATGAATAGACAGAGGTTGTGAATAGAAGCTTGGGAAATTTGTTGAGATGTTTAGTTGGGAATATGCCAAGTAATTGGGAGATGGTATTGGCAAAAGCTAAATTTGCATATAACAATTCTATGAATAGGAGTATAGGGAAGACACCCTTTGAGATTGTTACCAGAATGCATCCTAGAGGTATATCAAATTTGAGAGATGTTACTAGTGAAGAAAAAAAAAGCACTACAGGAGAAGAATTTTCTGATTTTATGGAGTCCTTGCATAAGGAAGCGAAGTTGAGGTTGGAACAAAGCAATCAAAAGTATAAGGAGAATGTTGATAAGTCTAGAAGACACCATAATTTGCAAGTTGGTGATGAGGCAATGGTTCATCTAAGGAAAGGAAGATTCCTAGTTGGAACATATAGTAAGCTGAAGATGAAGAAATTTGGACCTTGTAAGATCCTGAAGAAGTTTGACAGTGGTAATGCTTATGAAGTTGAGTTACCTAATGATATGGATATATCTTTTATATTTAATATTGCTGATTTCTATAAGTATCAGGAGTCAGAGGATGAAGTTGTTATACCAGATGACTATCCTAAGAAATAGATTGAGGAAGTTGAACAGATATTGGATCAGAGAGTTGGCAAGAGTATAAGAGGAAAAGATTACTATGAATATTTGGTGAAGTGGAAGAACAAACCTATTGAAGATGCTTCATGGATTTCTCAATTTGAGTTGGATTCAACTTAGGTTGGGACATCTCAATGATTCAGGAGAATCATTTCTTTCAACCCCGGTTGTCTGATGCAAGAGCATACTAGGTTGCCTTGTTATCCTACTCATTTTGTTCACCTAGCAGTCCTTCATGTGCCTAGTAGTCCTTAATGTGCCTAGCAGTTCCTTCATGTACCTAGCAGTCCTTCATGTGCCTAGCAATTCCTTCATGTGCCTAGCAGTTCTTCATGTGCCTAGCAATTCCTTCATGTGCCTAGTAACCCTATTTTCTTCATGTGCCTAGTAACCCTATTTTCTTCATGTGCCTAGTAACCCTGTTTTACTTCATGTGCCAAGTTACTGTAGCATTCCTTCATGTGCCCAGTTACCCAGTGTATGTCGAGTGATTCTTCATGTGCCGAGTTACTCAGTGTATGTCGAGTGTTTCTTCATGTGCCGAGTTACTCAGTGTATGCCGAGTGTTCCTTCATGTGTTGAGTTACCCAGTGTATGCTGAGTGTTTCTTCATGTGTCGAGTTACTAATTGCATGTCGAGTGTTTCTTCATGTGCCGAGTTACCCAGTGTATGCTGAGTGTCAGTATTTGGACGTGATTTTGCGAGCCGACTTGCAAGATTTATTTCATTCATGACATTTATGTTAAGATCTTTTCTTGGGATGAATCCAAACCATTGTTGGGCTAGCCTTCCTCTTATGTAATGATTCTAGAATGATCTGTAAGCCATTTTGGCAAGTATAAATAGAATGTTCAGGCTTAGAATTAGGAAAGTTTCAGAGAGAGCAGAACTGAAAGTGCAAATTTGCTATTGGATCTTTGTAATTGAATGTATTGTAATTGGTCGTAACCTAGAAAGCCTCATAGCTAGGCATGTATGAAGATATTTTGATGAATCAATAGAAGTATTTTCTCTTCTTCCTCCTTTGGTTGTTGTTCTTTGTGTTTGTTTCTGTTGTGTTAACACTTGTAGGGTGGTTTGGATAGCTGGGTGAGCCTTTGGCCCTAGTTATTCATCCTTTTGCTTGCATCATTTTTCCACTAATGTCAAAGGGGGAGATTTTTTATCCCTATATTATGTTGTCTATTAGTGTCAAACACTTAGTCATTCATATAGAAGAGTTGGTCAGTCATCACTATGACCAAGTCATCCTACTAAGGTCGAGCAATGTATTTAGAATTGTTCATATTTTAGTTAAGGCTAAGAAATTGTTATTGCTGAGAAAGTCTATGGTCATCGAGTACTCCCATATATGTTAAGTAAAACATAAGCCTATGCATCCCGAGTGAGATAGAAGTTTATATATGTTGAGCTATGCATAATTAGTTCATATTGACTTACACAGTGAGTGTCGAGCACTTAGAAGCTAAAGGACAACATGAAGATTAGTCATGACCGAGCGTTAGAGTGTTCTTGAGTCAAGAAAACTAGTTTTGATATATTTGTTTGGGATTGCACAAACACTGAGGTAACCCATTTTTGGCTAACTTATTGCATGTTTAAATGATTGAGGAGTAATTTAAGGAGATTATTATACATTTTTGAATCATTAATTGCTATGCAAGGTGTTTAATCAATTAGAAAAATGGAAGGTTTAAGTGGAAAAAGTGAGAAATTTGGATCATTGATCTTGATCTAAAACCTTCTCTAGTTCGTTATAAAAGAATTATCCAAATCCTATTTTCATGATGGTGTGTGTGTGTGTGTGTGTGTGTGTGTGTGTGTGTGTGTGTGTGTGTGTGTGTGTGTGTGTGTGTGTGTGTGTGTGTGTGTGTGTTTGGATGCTTGAAGTGAAGTTTTGAAAGAGAATTAGATAGAGAAACCAAGAAAAGAAGTGAAGTACATAGAAGAGTTACATCAAATCAGAGAGAGGATCGTACATTAGAAAGAGGAGATTCATTATCAAGCATTAGAGTGCTAACCAAAGGATCAGATACTGATGCATTCTAGCAAAGTGAATTAGGGTAAATCTCTTAATAGAGTGGTCCTAATAGCCCTATGTAAATCTCCTAACATAGTTCTTACTTTGTTATAAGTTTTAAATTCTTTATTCAAGGTAGTTTGAATAAGTCATGTAGCTCTTAATAGGGAAGACCCCTCACAAGGTAGATCATCAAAAGTGGTCAAACTTATAGCTCTAACAAGAATACTTGGTTGTTGTAGTAGGAAAGATTTTAATGTAGGTACGCTCTGATACCACTAACGAAGGGCCACAGCACCCTTACCAACTCACAACCAAAAATGTAACAATATGAAGACAACGAGATAAAATGCTTCCCAAGTAACCTCCTTGTTTCTAAACCGCAGCCACTAGCTCTTCTCCAACCTTATCCAAGATCCAAGTGTAAACTGCCTCACACTCTGCGCTCTGTCTACACTCGCAACTCCACCATAATCCTGTTGTAAACTGCCTCACATTTGGCGCTCTGTCTATAGACTCAAGAAACTCACTCTTCACTTTTTCCTCTTTCTCTTTCACACCTTGAAGCCTTCCAAGCTTTCCAAGCTTCACCTTCCACAACTTTCACCTTTCCAAGCTTCCACTTCTCAAGCTTCTCCTTGAGCTTCTACTCCTCGAGCTTCCCCTTGAGCTTGATTAAAAATGCTCATATGCCTTGCTTAAATAGGCACTGACCACCCAATACATGACTTATCCACAACCTTTTAGAATTTCTCCACAACCTTCTACAATATTCATAACTTTTTAGAATTCTACCCACACACCTTGATAAATGAAATGACAACCATTTATTTTTTATTTTTTCTATTATGCCACCTATGCACCTCAAAAATAGAAATCCTTTTTTTCTTTCTTTTCTTCTTTTTCCCCTTTTTTATTTTTTTATTATTTCTCCTCTAATTTTTGTCAGTTTCTCTCTCCTCTAGGTTTTTTTTTTTTTTTTTTTTTTTGCCAATTTTTTTTTTCATTTTTTTTTTTTGCCAATAATTTTTCCATGCAAGATGCTTCTGCATTAGACTCCCCCGGTAGATAGAAAAGTGTGTCCCACACTTTGACTCCACAAAAGAAAGATCTACCACCATCTTCATCTTCACCAAAGGTTTCCACTTCAACAGGGACAGGAAAACCACCATGCAAATCTTCCACATCTGCATTACTCTATCAAACACCAGAATCTCAACCATCCAATCAGTATGCTCACTCCCAAGAACAAACTGAACATAATGTTGCATTAGGAAACTCCCATTCACATCAACAACTAGTGTGTCCATACCAGCAATAACAAACTCCACATCAGCAGCCACATGTAGATCTCCATCAACACATGCCAAACTCTCAACACCAGCAACCTCATTGCTCACAACAAGATGCTCTGCAAGATACAAGTCACCACCAACAACAACTAGATCATCCATGACCGAGTGCTCCACAATCTCCATGTCAGACTCAACCAACTGATCATGAGAACCAACATCTGCCCCAACATCAACAACATTAGGAATATCTTCAGCAACAACCTCTAGTTGCTCTGCACGTTCTGCATCAGGCTCCACAAACTAATCAGCAAAACCAACCTCTTCCACCTTGACCTTCTTAGCTTGATCAGCCAATCTAGCATCCAACCGAGAAATCATCTTAGAAAAATTCCTCTCCACTATATCATGGATTTTCGCAATCATCTTAGGGTCCAATCCTCTTGGAGCCATCTTCCAAGATCTTCGTAAACCCTCTGCAACAAATCCTTCCCACACTCCTTGTGACAACCTTGAATTGTTTGCAAGTCAGATCGCAACCTGCCACCTTGCACGAACAATCAGGAACCACATCACAAGTCTAGGACAATGGATTTGCAATCCACAAGCTTGTCACAATCATGCATCAACAAGATCAAACTTCCATCTTCCCATCCATTAATCAATCTGCATGTCCTCCCAAGGTCCTGGTGTAAACTGCCTCAGCTTCGGCGATCTATTTACATGCTCAGGAACTCCCACTTTGATAAACTTCACCCAACCAAGGTCCTGGTACAAACTGCCTCACACTTCCACGATCTACTTGTACACTCAGGAACTTCGGCTCTGATACCACTAATGCAAGTACGCTCTGATACCACTGACAAAGGGCCACACCACCCTTACCAACTCACAACCAAGAATGCAACAATATGAAGACAACGAGATAAAATGCTTCCCAAGTAACCTCCTTGTTTCTAAACCACAGCCACTAGCTCTTCTCCAACCTTATCCAAGATCCAAGTGTAAAATGCCTCACATTCTGCACTTTGTCTACACTCGCAACTCCACCATAATCCTACTATAAACTGCCTCACATTCGGTGCTCTGTCCATAGACTCGGGAAAACTCACTCTTCACTTTCTCCTCTTTCTCTTTCACACCTTGAAGCCTTCCAAGCTTTCCAAGCTTCACCTTCCACAACTTTCACCTTTCCAAGCTTCCACTTCTCAAGCTTCTCCTTGAGCTTCTACTCCTCGAGCTTCCCCTTGAGCTTGATTAGAAATGCTCATATGCCTTGCTTAAATAGGCACTGACCACCCAATACATGACTTATCCACAACCTTCTAGAATTTCTCCACAACCTTCTACAATATTCATAACTTTTTAGAATTCTACCCACACACCTTGATAAATGAAATGACAACCATTTATTTTTTATTTTTTTCTATTATGCCACCTATGCACCTCGAAAATAGAAATCCTCTGTTTCTTTCTTTTCTCATTTTCCCCTTTTTTATTTTATTATTATTTCTCCTCTAATTTTCATCACTTTCTCTCTCCTCCAGATTTTTTTTTTTTCCAATTTTTTTTTCTTTTTTTTTTTTTTGCCAATAATTTTTCCATGCAAGATGCTCCTGCATCAGATTTGTAGGTGTCATCCCCACCCCATTTTTGTCTTCACCTTGAAGGGTTTCTGGGTTACCAAATATTTGTGTTAAGTGTTGATCTTTGACTTTTATGTTTATGGATGTGATTAGCTATTAGATCTAATACATCATTGTAGCATATGCTTATGTGATTTATAATATTTGTTGAGATAAGGGTTAGTGCGTAAAGATATTAGTTTGATAATTGTTTAGAAGGTTAAAGCTTTTATAAATCCTAATTCTCCACACCCCCCCCCCCCCCCCCCCTCCTTACTATCTTATTTTCCCAATAGACTTCCAGCACTTATCATGATCCAAGTTAGCATTAGCAATAACTTGATTGGTATTAGGATCAATAACATAGCACATGTCCCTATGAAATTCAACCTTATAATCTTGACATAATTTAGCAATTGAAAGAAGATTGGATTTCAAATCAAGAAAATAAAGAACATCATGTAACTTTCCATTTGGAACACTCTCATGACCAAATCCTTCAACTTTGTAACTATGATTATCAGCTTATTGAATTAGAATATCTAAAGGATCAGGTTGCAAGGAATCAAATACTTTCTCTATGAGATGTAACATGTTGAGAAGTGCCACTATCAACAATCTATTCTAAACATTTAGAAACATTGTGACTAACACTAAAAGCATGACGAGGTTGATTTACCTTGAATTTTTTTGTTATGTTGATTATTGTTATTGATAGGTTGCTTATCATTTTTATTTTTAAAGCAATTGTTAGTAAAATGACCATCTTTTCCACAATAAGTACAATGGGATTTTTTATTAGGACTATTATGTTGATTTGGATGGTTATTATAATGATTTATATTTTGATAATTATTGTTGTTATTAAAAGAAGGCCTAGAGTTAAATCTATTTTTTATTTTTATTTTTTTATTAAAGTTATAACTATTAAAATTATTATTAAATTGGGAGAATTATTTTGATTAGATGATCTAAAATTTTGGTTGTGATCTTAGATACAAAGGCATGTTCGTTAGACCTTAAAGTACCAAACTATAATAACTTAGCTTCATTTTGACATAATAAATTTTTAAATATATTATACGTTAATTGAGTAGAGAAAGTAGGAATAGAAAGTGGAGAATGAACGTGAGTAATAAATTGTTGAAACTTCCTAGGAAGACATTTCTTTAAAATAATTGTAATTAATCTAATATCAGTTAAACATCTAGTCCAATTAATTAAATTTTAATGGAATCAAATTTTAGTAAGAATACATCTATAGATTTGAAATTAGTGTACCTTAAATCTTTCAAACTATCTTGCAATTCGATCTTGTGTGATTTGGTAGGCCTGTCATACATTTTCTTCAAAATAGCCCAAGCTTCGTGGGCAATGGTGCAATGAGCAATTAGAATATATAGATCTAGGTTAAGAGATATACCAATGAGGCCAAGTGTTTCCTCATTTGTAGTATTTCATGCATCTTTTTCATCTTGTGTAGCTGAAGCACTAGGAACTAAAGAAGGATCAGTAGCCACATCTAAAATATGCTTAAATTGAAAGATAAATGAAAGATGAGTTTTCCATGCATGATAGTTAGAGTTATTTAATTTAATTTTAGGAATTAAAGTCAACATGATGTCAAATTAGAGTAATGAAAAAAATTATCTACCTTGATTGAAAAATAATAATAAACCCCCTTTTTATATAAAAAGATTCTTTGAAACCAATTTTTTTTAAAATATGAACAACCCCTTTTTAAAAAATAATATATAGAATTAAAATTTCATAATTATAATTAAAAGAAATCATAATTAAATCAAACCTCTAACTTCTCTATTTTGGAAAAATAGGGAAAAAAAAATTATACTTCTTCCCTCATAAATACGGTGACTAAACAAGATATGGTTGTGAAGCATAAACATTACAATGTAGGTTTTTGGTAAAGAATAAGCAATAGAAAAAATGCATATACTAGAATCCTTTTTTTAAAATAAAAACAGTGCAAGTGGAAAAGGAATATAATGATATTAAATACCATTGGAATAGTTTAGAAACATAAATTTTCTTTTGAACAGAGAACTTATTAAATTTGATCATATTATATTGCTGAATAAGTTATGAAAGGAATTATAAAAAAAAGTGTATACTAATATTTTAAAAAATTTCCCACTTAATATATTTATTTATTTTTATGAATAGTCCCTTTCTATTAATAATTTAATATACCAGTTACAAATTCACAAAAAAGGGATCAAGCAATACAAGATCACCTCGTGAGAGTTCACACAGTCCTAGCCAGATACAAAAACTATTCATCAAAAAAAAAATTAACCAAGTCCCTCATGCTACAAGAGCAATGTCAGCCAAGGGAGGTGGTTCATCATGATCATTAAAACCCAAGGCATCCCTTAGATTGGTAGGTAGATTGTCCAACCATCAGCGGCATCATTGAGAACTTTTTTTTTCTTTATCATCCACCTATCGCAGAGAGATAGCCAAATTTAGGTAGAAAGGCCATTTGGAGCTAACAACACCATGAGGAGTAGTAGAAGTGGGAGCCACGAGATTTCGAGACCAGCTAGAGCCACGGCAAGGTGGAGAAGCCAAGTGGTGGCACCAACCATTGTCACCACCACTTGGAAAGAGGTGGTGGGGAGCCTGCGAGTGCAACATGTGCGAGCAAAGTAGGGTAGAATAATTGCAACCCCGACGGTGGCGCTGAGGTGGAGTATGATCAGCATAGTTAGAAGGCACTCTAGAAATTGATCACAGTGCATTACCCCAATGATTGAGTAGCTCTTGAAGGTGGGCCACCTCTAGAGCCACCTTGTTTGCTTAAACCTATATCTGCAACACAACATTATTGCAAATGCATGCTTTAGTGTACATAGCAATGTTGATATCTAGAAAGTTGTGAATGAAAAGAATAACATTCCTATCCTTCCATAAAGTAAAGAAAATCTCCATTCTGAAAGTGTGCTAGATCTAGGCAAATTTCCTAGGGTTCTTAGGGGAATCACCCAGCATGCTCATGTGCCAAGAAAAGGGTTCTAGCCTGAATGGCTTGAAGAAATCATGTATCCAATTCCAATAATTTTGGGCATGCCTATAGAACCAAAAAATATGCAAAAAAGACTCAAGATGCCCATAAAAAGGACACCAAGGATCTAGAACACCAAGATGCTTGAGTTACGGCCCAAGGGGAAGCCCTTGAAATAGAAAGCACTAGGAAAAATGACCAATCTTCTACTCAATGATAGCACACTAGATAGTGTCAAATTGCATTCTCTGATGACAAGTAGAAGACTAAATATGCCAACATTGGTTGAGAGTATCCACCATACGAAGATGGGGAGAAAGCCAGTGATATCCTAAGTTGGGCCTGTAACTGATGAAGAACATAGCAAGATACCACTTCTAGTCTTTTCACCAAGGTCACACAGACTAGATGCCCACCTTATGGATCAAATGATCTAGAAGGGCAAAGAGTAGAAGATCAAAAGTATGTCAATCTAGACAAGGAAGATGGAAGTGGACCTAAATATTCTCCCAAGATATAAGACTCATGGAGACCCTGGAGAAGAGATCTTTAGGAGTCTTGATGTCGCATTTGAAAAAAATGAAGAGCACTGGTACCTTGAGTCTTGGTCAAAGGAACACCCTGAATGAAAAATAGTGGAGACCACTAAAGGTTTTGTTGGTTTAAAGAAATCCCATCATGAAACCCATCACCATCCTAGTGAAACCAAGGTTTAATAGCTTCCCAAGCTTTCCATATGCTTTAGATAACAAAAGAGCCTTGAATATGAATAGGCTCACGCAAAATGAGAAGGGTTTGAAGACCAATCCCCTTCCAGACAAGCCTATTAACAAGAAAACTAGAAGGATACAATTTTGAACCAACACTTTCCAAGATTCATCACTAGTGAGAGCATGGATAATCCACTTAGCACAAAGAGTGAGCCCTTGCCTTTGTGTGGAAAGAAGGCCAAGACCTCCAAACTCTTTGAGGAGACAGCAAAAATTCCAGGCGACCCTAGAAAAAACATAATGGTCAAACCCAAAAGCCCAAAGAAAGTCATGAAGAAAACACTCCAACTTGAGGTAGGAAGCTTTGGAATGATCCCAGCAAGAACAGTAATACACATGAGTAGCCACCAACACCTTACAAAAATTTGGAATTTCCCCACAAGAGAAAGGGGTTTAGTAATCCAATAATCAAGCTTTTTCTCAATTTTCATGAGCGCGGAATTCCACAATTCTACTAGAGAAGCTTGAAAGGAAAAGGAGATGCCCAAAAAGTGGAAAATCTCCCATGAATAACCCATTTCCAATCAAATCAAGCAAGCCAGGGCAACACTGGAAGGAAGGATTGTCTATAACAAAGAGTCTTATGTCATTGAATAGAGGAACCAGAAGCTTGAAAAAATGTGTCCAAGCATAGCAAGGCATTATTAATATTATCCTCATCCTCTAGGAGAGTGATGAATGATTCATCAACAAAGCAACCATTAACAAGTTGAGAAGAAGACTCAGGTAAGGAGATCCCACAAACCAAACTAGTAGAAATGGAGTGGGCAAGTAAGTAACCAAATCCTTCAACAGCAAGAACATACAAGGTCAGGGCTAGAGGGAAACCCTGTCGGATAGATTGAAAAATACCAAAGGCTTTAGATTGAGAACTATTATGGTAATACAAGCATTAGCATCACCAAACAACATTTCCATACACTGAAGAAAATTAGGGCCAAAACCCAAGGCCAAGAGCATAGCCAAAATGAAGGGTCATTCAATTCGATCATAAGCTTTGGAAAAATAATTTCTTAAGAGCATAGTCTTTTGATTGGACTTGTGAGCTCACTCCATGCCCTCCCTAACAATAATAATTTTTTCAAGAATATACCGAGACTTGATGAAATCAGTTTTCTCTAGGCACACAATTAAGGGAAGAAGATGTCAAATCTTGAGAGATAAAGCCTTAGAAATGATCTTGTATGACACATTAAGTAAGGTGATGGGCCATTAGTTGCAAATATCCTTAGGGTCACCAGCTTTAGGTATGAATTTAATCTTTCCATTGTTAATGATGGCTCCTAAACTCTTAGTGTGGTAGGCTTCAAGATAAACTTTGTGCAAGTCTAGACCAATAGACTCCTAGAGGTGTTTATAAAATTCACAAGGGAACCCATCACACCCATGGGACTTATCATCTACCATAGAAAAGACAACCTCCTTGAGGTCCCTGATGGTGAGGATTTATTCACAAAATCTCATTGCTCAATTGCTAAGTGGTTTGGAGTAACAAAAGTACACTTTATGAGAGCTTCCTCCCGGGCAACCGAATTTCCTTGGGAAGCAAAAACATTTTTATAGTGATGAAAAAAGTCTTGCAGAATTTCAAGGATATTCGAAAGAATAGCATTTCCCTATTTAATATTTTTAATCCCAAAGTTGGTATGAAGAGCTCTGAGATCCTAGAAGAATTCTTTAGAGGTCTTATCGCCAACCTCCAACTAGTGGATTCAAGCCTTGATTTGAGCACCTTGAGCAACATAGCTATCAGCAATTTTTTTCTCATGGCAAACCTTGGAAAGCTGGACATGCAAATCATAATCAAATGGGTTAAGCGTAAGAGCTTTAGAAGCCTTCCTAAGAGCCTTAGTGTTGGCTTCATAAGATCTTTTTCTAAAAATAGCCAATTTTCGCCCATAGATGTGAAGAAACCTAGTGGTTTTGGTAATAGCATCATTCCACCATTTAATCCAGCATGTATGAGAATGAGGACATGACTCCAAATTCTAGACATGTAGGATATGAGCAATAGTGGAAGCATGTGTTAGCACTAATGTGTTGAGGAAAAATTGCGTTATGATAGCTCACTAGATAGTTATTTGCCAAGAAATGGTAAAATAAATGGGATAGTGGTCTGATAACATCACATCTAGTGGAGAAATGACAGGTAACTCTCGATCTTCAGAAAAGGATAAAAAAGATTATGCAGTAATCATAGCACAATTGAGACATTTTAAAATGCGGTTAGGGCCAGCTCAAAAATTAGATCAAGTGTGCCAGACACCACTCTGCTGGTGGTAGTTAGCATTAGATCAAAAAGGCCCAATTTATTGTGCATATAGTACCACGCTTCCCTTTCCCCTACTGTCTAGTGAAAGGGAAGAATACCTTCCTTGTCAGTAGTCAATTCAACCATATTAAATTTATCGTACATAACCCAAGTAGTTGGTGGCAAGTTGTTAGCCATCCAACACCAAAGTTGAGATCTTTCCACAGCATCATTGGGAGCATAAACAATAACTATACCAAAGGAATAATTATTGAATTAAAAAAAAATCCACACAATTCTGTGCATGGGGTTAAAACCATGTGAAATAATAATAGAATGAAGACAAGGTGACAGCAGAGTAACTACACCACCTCTATCAATTTCATGTTGAGAAGAAAACATAATGTCATCTAGTCAAATGATGCGACATGCAAAAGAAAGCATGAAACTAGAAATTTTAACTTCTTACATACAAAGACAATCTAAATTACCAAATCTATGATGGGTATCCAAGACAGTACTTTTTGGAGAGATCTATAAGACCCCATACATTCCATGATTAAAAAATCATGAAAACTCTTCCATATCTTCCTCATCCTCAAGTGAGGAGTATCTATTTTGCAAAAAAGTAGAAACGAGGGTGAAACCAGAGGGAAACCCTCTGAGAGTGATAACATGTTGCTTCTCATCTCATTTCTCAACGCATCTAGGAGGACTGGAAGAATGTCACACATTCTGAATCTTAATGGAGGATGCAGTAAGAAGAGTGTGAACCACTACAAGAGTGGTAGCCCTCATAGATGCCTTGATCCACTATGAAACAACAATGTGTGAATGTTGTGAAACAATAGGAATTGACTCCAGTGAAACCATCATTGATCTTGCAATGGTTGAGGTTTGTGATCCATTTTCAACAAGAGGAGTAGAATCCAAAGAAACATTCAACTATTTGGGGACTGAGGAAGCCTTGCCCTTGTGCCCAATAGTGGAACATTCCTCTTTTTGTTTTCCTCTTGCTGGCTTAATAGGATCATCCTTGAGTGGGGGTTTAACCCTAGGTACTGCCAAAGAGCAATCCATGATCTTATGTTTAGTCAATTAACACCTATAACAGGTGTTGGGTAGGTTTGAATAAAGTACCTTTTGAGAGAAGGTGTTGGAACCAACCTGAATCTCCATAGATTCCTTGAGATCCTTGGAGAGATCAACCTAAATGCAAATGCATTTTTAGGGCAAACGTTAAAAAATTTCTCATGTTCCTTGGTAACAACTTTGCCAAGAGTGTTGATAATGGACTCAATAAAAGGTCAACATGGCAAGGGAAGACTAGGAAACTCAACCCAAACAAGAACCGTAAGATTTTTATCATCAGAGATTGTAAAGTCTTGTGACCATCTTTGGAATGCAAGCAAGGAGGAACGAACCGACCAAGGGCCATTGCCAAAAATTGCATCAGCCTGGGATGGGTTAGCAAAGTGGAATAAAAAAAGAAACCTTTGGTAAGGTCTTGCACAACTTCAAGGTGGACTCTGTGAGGAGTCCAACTCTTGGTAACCCATTCTCTAAGCATGGCTTTAGGAGGAGTCCTAACCACATAATACCCTATCAAACTATGTTGTTCAAACCAATCATATGCAGCGTCAAATTCTTGCATAGGAAGGATAACATCAAGATTACCTTGTGAAAGACCTTCGAGATGAACTTGTGAGGAAGTTTGTTCAATGGAGGCACCATGGCTATCCAAAGTAGTAGCATGAACACCAATATCAACTACTAGGTCACCGTTGGTCGAGGCCATTATAAACTAGCCCTAAAAAACTCCCACACTAAATGTGGTATGATAGATGGAGATGATAGAAGGAAAGCTCAGACAGAGAGTCATACACAGGAAGTGCATGAAACCCTAGCAGAGAAAAAAATAACCCAGTCAGAATCCCAATTTTGTATATTTATTTTTTAAATTTATAATAATAATAAATAAAAAATATTTTTATTAAAACTTGTTTTGATTGAAGAAATCAAATTAACTCAATCGCTGAGAAATAAGTGGAAGACGTTACTATAAGTAATGGCCAAAAAGTATGTAAGACATTACCGATAGCCAAATATAAGATTTAAAAAATGTTACAAGTGTTGCAGATGATTATACACTGTAGAAATATAAAAGTTAAAAAGACGTTGAGAAAAGAATTAATGATTTCAAAAAAATGGTATACAAGTCATGATTAAAAAATGACTTATAGAGAATTGCTAATAATTTAATAATTATAAGCTTTACAAAATGCTCACTAAGAATAGATGTTCAAATGCAACTGTAGATCTCACAATTAAGTGGTAGACATTACCTAACAAGAAATTATTTTAGAAGCTCTGCTAACTAATGAAGAAAAAGGCTTATAACATTAAAAAAAATTGACAAAGTAGAGTTTCAAAACTTACTGGACAAGGAATAAAATATTAGAATAAACTTATAATAACCATAGAAGATATTATACCTTTAATCATGAAAGTGCAGAGAATGATGAATGGAGGGAAATTCAATCTACTAAAGATAGAAAGTGTGATTGGTAAGTTGCACTGGCGCTAGAATGATTGTACTCGCCAATTACACTCATCAATAATGTTATGTAAAATTAATTTTATTGCATGAAATAAAACACTTTTGAAATGATGTGCACAAATAATGATGGTTTCAATGGTGAGAGCAAAAGATTGGTGCCACAAATTGTGTTGCACAAATATGATAAGGGTTACAGTATTATTAGGGCATTATTGATGATGATTACTAGTGAAATAAGCAGAGATGAGAAGATAAAAATAGACTATGTAATGTTTGGAGCAATCTAAGCTAGTAAAAAAAACTATTAGAGTGGACGGAGGTTGCGGAAAATGCTCAACAATGAGCTAGAAAACAAACACTTAAGTGTTCATAAATGAATTTTCAAGTCTACATGCCAAAGAACTCAAAAATCGAGCACATGCAAGGCAAAAAAAATACAAATATCTAAGAGACTATGTTGAAATAGAGAGAAAAGGGATCGAACCCAAAAGGAATGAAATCCAAACACAATAAAAAAAGGTTTTCAAGCAGTCTAGGAAATAGACGTAGATAAATAGAGAATATGAATAAAAGATTCAACAGAGATAAATTAGCTAAAAATTATTTATAGAGAATACATAGAATGCAATTTTTTTTATTTGATTTAAATTGCAACAGTAAATAGATTAATATTATCAATAAAATTCTCAATAATAGGCCTGCAAGAGCAAAGTTAAATGAACCAATAAATTAATTTTGGGAAATTACATATTCAAGTAAAATTCAGTATCTACAATAAAATGATTAGTACAAGTGCCTCTTGTCTTGGTAGCAGGTCTTCCAAAAGAGATTAGAACAAAAGCCAATATAAAGAAACTTGCAACACAAGATTAGAAATGAATTTTTTCGCCTATTCTTAACAAAATGTCTCCAAAATGGTAATCTTCACATAAGCTCAAAACAAGGATTAGAAAAGCTATGATACCATGAAATAAATTGATCAAAATGAAATATAATGAACAAATCCAAGAGAGTTTGAAATGAAAACAAATTTACCATAAACTTTGGAAGCTTAAAAGATCTTCCCTGCGATAAGCACAAATACAGACAAAGATTTTGGAAGGGAAAAGCAAAGAAAACCCCTTGTCTAATATTATGAATGAGGGAAAATCCTACGGAAAGAGAGGGGGAGAAAGAGTGGAGCAAATTAGATCATTACAATAACATCAAAGTGATGTGTAGAAGAGTAGTAGAATGAGAGAGAGACATTTCTTTTATAGAGATGAGAATGGAGTTGCATGTGGCTGCATGTGTAACTCTCATTTCTATGAATGCCACCATTCATAATAGGTGTGTGCAACATGTCAAGATCCTCTTAAGTAGGATAAACTAATTTCCTAATAAAAGAAATTACAAAAAATGAATTGTCCTCACAAATGGACAAGAGGACAAGTAAATGACATGTCCTCACATGTGTACTAGAGGACAAACTATATAATGGATACCTTGGTTTATCCCATTTAATAAATAAATACAACCAAAGAAAGATTACTAATTCTAAAAATATTAAATTATAATTTCAATCATTAAATTATAATGATTACCCATTCTTAAATCTCATTAGTCTATTGCCTTATCTATAATTGATGATACTTATGTTTTCAAATGCCTATAGTCATTAATTTTGGGAATTAAAAAATTCAACGACTAATGTTTGAGCTCTATTTATTTTCAGAAATTCTAATTTTATGATTGGATATTGAAAAATTTCCTAGGGGCTAGAAATTTTAATTAAAAAAGTTAAAAGGGCAAAAATTAAAGAAGGGACAGTTGTAAATAAGTTGGAATTAAATGTATTTGTTGATACATTTATTGCATTGTCATTAGTCACTTCAACTCTAAGGGCCCGTTTGGTTGCTGGAATACAACCGGAATAGGAATAAGAAATTAGAATATGATTTGTATTTTTTGTTTGGTGCGTGGAATAGGAATAGGGAATAGGAATACGTATTCTCATTTTAGCCCCAAAATGAGCTTTTGTCCATTCCAAAAAATACCTGTAATTGGAATTGTTATTCTTGCATTCATTTTAACTTTTTCAAATTTGATTAAATTTTCAAATCCGCTTTGACCTGGGGTGAGCGCTGGAACTTTGTTTTCAATATTTTCAAATATTTTAGCGATTTTTGAATGGCGCCAATTGCATCTTCAGAAATATTTTTCAAATGGCGCCAATTGCAAGTTAACCCTATTCCAATTTAAGTTTGCATAACCAAACAAAGGATAAACAAGATTGGATTGCATTTTTCCATTCCTATTCTTCATTCTCCATTCTCATTCAAATTTTCTATTCTAATTCTCAATTCCTATGCTTGCAACCAAACGGACCCTAATAGAAAAGTAACTAATAATAAAGTTTCGGATATTATCTAAAAGCTTTGGGAATGTACTACAACATCTCTATGCAAGGCAGATAAGTTTGTGATGTCTCATAGCTGAAAATATTTCATTGCTAAGAAATTTTCCAAAGATTATATAGAAATTCCATTTTAGATTTTATTCCAAAGGAAATACAGTGGATTAAGGGGTTAAAGACTCATTGCCATAAAACTGGCAAATAAACAACTCTCTAAATGACTTATGATACTTATTCAGAAAATTTAATTCAGTTGGCCTCATTGGATTTGCAAGTATATTTTTCCAGGTGATTCACTCAAAAATGATTTTTTAAATAGAAAGCAACGAGATTGAAGAAACATGCGACTACCACTGTAGGTCAAGAGTTGGAAGATGACTCGGATGAAGAATATATATTTGTAAAGCCACGCTTGGGTCCATCGTCTTAATTAATCAGGTTTGGCTTACCAATTTTGCTTTTGTCTGTCATCCTTACATTGTGTAATCTTACTTTTTTTTCTAATCTTTTCTCCTTTGTTTGCCTCTCGGGTTCCCTTATCCTATTTTACTTTCTTTCCCCTTAGTCTTATCCTAGTGTTTGTGGTTTGTTTCTCCCTTCTCTTTTGGTTCTCCTTAAGATAGATGGTTTCTCTTTAGCAGCAATCTCCTCTTTGTATAATGCATATATGGTGATCAATATAAATAAACTTAAATTTATAAATTTTTTATTCAATGAGTGTTTCCTCCAAATTAGATCTCAGTGATAAGGAATATTTTTCATTAATTGGTATTTGTCTTATTCTATAGCAATCTAGCAAAGTTGTATAGCAATAATGTTTAAAGAAATCATTTTCTCTCAAGATCTCTCTTGGAATGTTGCCCAATTTAAAGTTCAAACCAAATATCAAATGTTACAAAGATCAAGTATTTAAGATGAGGATAATAAAATTGTAATTGCATCAGTGATATCCTTTATGTTATGTATATATAAATGAGCCCCAATCTCCTTGGATATTGTCAAATGACTAAAGTTTCAATAGATTCTTAATCAAGACACCCCAATTTTAGCTTTAACTCCCTTTGTAAATACAAGAAATAGAAAAAGGAATTATTTTTACAACCATACTTTTTTATCTTAAAAAAACCTAAGGAATGTCTATTATATCATAGTTTTCATTTGAGATATTGCAGCAGAAATAGTTCAGTATTTTTAATAATTGGATACATAAACAAACCTCAAGTCACTTCAATAATATATCAAAGTTTAAGATGAGATATTAAATTAATTCTATTTGGTTAGCAAAAAAATTAAAATCTTGTAAAGGAATCAAATGTATAAACTAAGGCCAAAATTAACCAAATAAGTATGATGGGGAGTTTTTCACACTTAGAGTTGTCTTTCTCTATCCAAGGCTTTCTCCTATCCTTCATAGGGTTCTTTCTCTATACCCTACTTTAGAGGATCTCTTCCTAGTCCTCTCCAACCTAGGAACTCACCTATCAATTCAAGTTACTCTCCTAACCCTTCAAAACCCAAATATGCCACTTTGTGCTTAACAAGAAAATAAACTCACTAATGGTTCCCAGTCAAGGAAAATAGGTGTTTTGACTACCCTCGCAAGGTTCTTGACCATTTCCCAAATTTTATGCACCATCTTCCAAGGTATTAGGCTTCAAAATCTCAATTTTGCATTGTTAGGCCTTGTAGCCCTATGAGCCCCAGTTAGGCCTCCTACGAACAAGAAATCTAGAATAACTCTAAAAATGTCTTAACAAGCTGCTCTAATATCTTCTATACTTTTCTTCATATCAACCTAGACTCAAAGATTTAATAGGTTTCAGCCCTCCAAAGTGTTCATACTGTACCTCTCTAGAAAATGCTACTTTTAAGGGTTTCTAGGGCAATAACAGAAACTTTGAATATATGGCTTCTTAAGATGCTTGGTTCTTCTTCTCAGATCCTCTCTTTTGGCACTAGGATACTTGAATCCATCATCATCATTTCCCCAAGCAATATTGGCTCAAACCAATCAAACAAACTCTCTTATATTGTCTTGCAAGCGTTCATTTCCTAGCCAAACTTCTCCAGGCTTGCCTAGGGCTTGCTTGCAAAAATGCCAAATTGACTCCAATAAACTCCTCCTTCCATATTTATAATATATATAGTGTCTAATTCTTTATTCCAAGTTTCCATCAAGATCCCACGTATGGAGCTCAAGTTGTAGACATTTCCACACAAACTGCTATGAATAGGACAATAAAACTAGGAAAACAAAACTATTTACAAAACAGTAATAGATGGCTCCAAAATTCCAAAATAATAATTTGCATGGATATTTTCCAAGATCAACCTTAACTTTTCCAACAAAAATAGTCAACCTTTGAATCCATTAGATTTTAGATGAAGGCCAAAACACAACAACGGTCATTATAGTCAATTTTATTCTTGGTTCCAATCCGTACAAAAATGTCCACTCTACATGATTAGGGTTTGGATGAGCTTAAATATTCTTACTCCACCTATTTAGACCCTAATTTAGAGCCTCAAACCTAATAAATTTTCCCTCCAACATTTGAGGAAAAGTTGTCATAACAACTTTGCAAAATTGAAAAGTATTTGTGAGCAACTTTGACAATTTTTGCAAAAATGACTTTGTATCATTCCAAACTTATCAACTTTGATTCATATCCAACCAATTTGATGCAAAAATTCCTATGGACCACATTTTAACAATAATCCCTTATTTTTTGAGGCATTTTGCAACTTTGACCAAGTTTGACTCCCTTAGGACCTTAGAACAACAACCAAGCCTTATCAACCTAACCAAAAGCAAGCATTAGACTCAAACATATTTACACACACAAGAAAAACCTTGGGATTTTATACTTAGTCCTATAGCTGATCAGTGCCTGATCCATTAGGTAAATTCATAAATCTCTCTTATGCATTTTGGATATCTTAGACACATATCCTATGCCAAGAGTCTAGATCTATGCATTTAACTTGTAAATTGATATCAATGTTCAATCTAAATCTCATTCTTACCTGATATCCTCCTCAATAAACTTGCAACCCTATTGATTTTCCTAAAGCATTTACATAATTCCTTGAATTACAAGCAACAATGAAACAACATACAACCTTAAGGGAGTGCAACTATGATCTAAGCTCTTTGTTCAAAGATCATAAAACATTATACATCACTGAGAAAGGAGACAATATTTAACATGAAATTCAACACTTGTTGTTCTTTGTTTTGATTTCCTTGAAATAATGCATGAAAATGCATAAAATTGAGTCACAAGATACCTAATAAACTAGATTGTACAATAACATATGCTGTCATACAAGAGAGAAAATGGTAGAAATGAGAAACTAATGGGATGGGAAGGGGGTATAACCAAAGCAAAGCTTCATGGTCTAGGACCAGCACATCCCAAATCTTTCCATTCAAACTTCAGCAATTCCAGAGCCAATTCTGCTAAATGTTTTCATTCCAAAATTTCTAATATTTTCCAACCCCTTACAATGGATGAGAAAGAAGAAGATATAGAAAAGGAGTGAATTATCGGATCTGATCTAAAGATGACATGTGTCCACTTGAAATTCTCTCCTTTGCAGTGAAAATAATCTCTCTAATCTCTCTCCCCTTTGATCTGATTTGGTTTTCATTAATATTTTGTAACTGACTTGAAACATCTCCTGCTCAATGATGAAAACCATTCTGTTTGCACAAAATCTGAAAACCTCATGAAATATTGGTAAAAATTTGGGTTTAAACTGAATAAAGGTGATCAAAAGTGACCCCAACTATGTTTTTACCATGTTTTACCAATCATGTAACTATGTTTTCAATTTTAGCCCATTTCACTAAGAAGGCTCCAAAATAAAAAAAAATTCTTGTAGCCACTCATGGTTAACACCTACACAAAATATGACTGAAAAATGGAGAGTCTATTCCTTGCCAATTCCAATGGTATATTATACTGCATATTTTGGGCAAAAATGGTGCCCTTGAGACCAATTTAAAAATTTGGCTCCCAGATTGTGAAATAGCATAAGATTGAAATTTTAAAAAAATCTATATAGTTGAAGTATATAAAACTTTTAAACTCATTTAAATTTTTCAACTTTGAAAATTTTGGTGTGTTCAAATTAGAAAAATCTAATTAAAACTTTTTTTGTCCCTTTCTATTTGCCCCCAATCATCCAATGCCAAGTGTCAACCTCATATTCACTAATCATACCTGGACGGCCCCCACATCATATTATGTAATTGAAATATCATAATCTTCCCCTCTCGTATGATCGTAAGACACAACTTTTCATTCTATGATATTATGATGAAACTTCAATTTTCTCCTCCAGTCATAGCATCATCCCACCTTGTTTTAATCTCTATGATCTTACAAATTTTGTAAGATCATAGGTCTTCACCACTCTTCCTCTGATCTCACAATGAGGGGCCCATCGTAGCATTGTAGACCATTTTTTTCTTAGCGATCTTACAATCCAGATTTTTCTCTACGATCTCACGGTAAAGAGGGGGGCATCATAACATCGTGACCCTTTGGAAATTGCCCCCCGATCTCACAACAGGCTAAATTTTAGTAGCATTGCAGGGCTTCAATCTCTAGCTTCTGACCTTATGCCAGTCATAGCATCAAGGAACTTTAAATTTTACTTTGCGATCCTATGATTAGTCATAAGATCATAGATCCTCCTCACTTCACGTCCTGATCCTTCGATCCTTTCCTTTACTGTTGGTGCTTCAAACTGGACCCACTGATTCTTGAGAACATGTGTCATTGAGTCGCTACCTTAGTATACATAAATAGTGAGCATGTTTCCATAGCGATGAAGTGATAGCCCTTGATTTCATCTCAATCTGATGGTAGACATTTTAATGCAGTTTTTAATATCAGAGTGGTGGGTCCCTCCTTCATTTACCTTGTTCGTTATGTCGCTATCCTTAAAGCTTGAGCAACTCTTCATAGTGATGTAGCAATAGCCATAGATCTGCATTTAATCTGAAGGTGAGGAAAATACATTACATGCATATAACTGTGGTGGGTCCCTTGGTCACATTCACCACATGTCAGGCTGGCGCTTCCCTGCTTTATCTAACTAGTGAGCACTTTCAAAATGCAGGCAAGCGCAACTGTCAATCTCTGAAAGATCAATGGCAGAATAGCTTAAACCCTTTCGACAATCTGAGATAAAAGCAATGACATCAGTGAGGACACATGTCAGTAAGGTGCTTACTTGCTTTATTTATCTGTCATGCAACTTCACCAACTAAGAAAGTGTTATCCATTGATTAAGTCAAGATCAACAGTGCAGCCAAGTGATGTTATTGGAAACCATGTTAGCCCAAACAGCTTATGGAATTTTGACACCTATGATATGGAAGGAGAACAGTTGTTAGTAGTGTTGGTTTATCTTGCGGTGCTAACATCATCATGGACACGAGTCCACAAGGCAGTTCCCCATATTATTTAAACTTATTGCACCTTGAAAATGTGGGCAAGCACTAGTCTTTGATCTTGCACAAATCAACAATCACACAAACTTGTACCCTTATATTGTCCAGTTAGCTATCTTGTCCAATAGGATGTCACCTTTTAAATGAATGTACTCTGACAATCCTAACAGTGGCACAGACTGTAATATTAATTCTGAGAATTTCTATGCCCATGACATCATTTGCAACTTGGCATATATGCATTGTGTTCCACCAATGAATGCACTCCAATTCAGTAAGGCTTTACAACCTGGCATGACTCGGTGTCCTCCTCAAAGCTTGGTCCCACTGTGCCACATGGCGCATTGGTGCTTTCCTGCATTGTTTAAAATCTATGCATGTTTTTAATGTAGGGAAGATCTATCCATTGATCTTACCAAAATTGATGATGAACCAGAATCTTCCCTCATTAGGATCCAGTCAACCTTGTCAACCAATGAAAGACTTGTTGTATGCTCCAACTCATCTAATAACTACCACGATAGAACATCTTTACTGCCTTCTGATAAAGTGGGTCCATGACATCACTAGGTGCCATGTTCTTGTGTTCCGTGAAGGTGCTATGTTGCCAACGAAGAGGTGCAAAGATTTTTTGATAGTGACATAGTGACTCATTGAAAATGTTGGATTCTGGTGACGCCATTTGCACTTCATTACTCTTGGTTCCTTTTCAATTCTAATAGTTCTAACATGGAGCACGTGACTACACTTTTCGATCGCCGTGCCTCTATTTCATGACACTGCTGGTCAATTTCACAACAATCACTATGTCGCTATGGTTAAAACACTTACATCTTCACATGGCAACGACATGACTATCATAGATCTTGTAAGGATCAAATGGTGGGAGACAAAAAGAAAAGGCACTTGGGGGCACATAATATTTAAATGGGACATGGAATATTCAAGATTTGAAAAGCTTCACACCCAAATAAATTTAAAAGGAATGCAAGACTTAGGTTTTGACATATTTTCAAAGGTTATTAAAATGCAAGGCCAAAGAATCAAAATCCCTAATCAGGCAAATAATGAATTCAATTCTAATTTTTAACCTAGGATTTGGGTAAGTGCACCAAGTTGTGGTGCCAAAAGGGGGGTATAAGTGAACACCTTTTTCCTGAAATCTGCAATTTTTGAACTTCAACAAGAATTTGAAGATAGTTACGGTCAAAATTTTAAGATATGACAAAAATAAAAGTCGTAATCCTTTGAATCTAGTTTCTAAACTACTATTTTTTTTTCAAAATGGTTTAGTTTTAGGTCCTCAAAAAAGGGGGCCACAAAAAATGGTATTGTTTATTCCAAAAAAATATAACACAGTACGCAGTGTGACCCCCCTAAAATTTTAACTTTTTTTTTGAAATTCTTTAATCACTCTAGTCAAAAGTTACTTAACACTATGTAGTTTATCCTAGATTTTTCGGGTAATTTTATAATGTGTATTTTTTTTAATGAATTTTTTAATTAGACACATCCCAAAAACATGAAATATCTGCATGCTCCCCTTAGAAATAATTGAAAACTAATCTAAAATCAAAACTTTTTTTTTCAAAGTGTGTAGAATGGAGTCTAGTTTCTAAAAAACTAAGTTGTTGCAAAATTCAATGAACGAGCTAAAATCTATAGCGCAATTAGTACATGGTGGTTTTTGAAAAAAAATGAACATACATTCAAAAGAAATTATAGATGAAAGGCTTGAAATAGTTCAAATTAAAAATAAATTATATGGTTAGATAGCTAACACAGAGACCTACAATGTCATGTAACCTGATCTTATTGATACCCAACCACGAGGAATCTTGAAGGAGAGCACACAAGAAAAATCAATTATTTTTTGTATGTTTGTTGGAAAACACGTCTCAGACCTATTTATAAACTCCAAACCTTTGGGTTGGAACTCCAAGGCAAAACCAAGCCTTAGGCTTGGTTTTAATGCAAAGCTTTCAATAGCACGTGCGCCCTATAACGCACAAGTGCTATAGCACGTACGCACTATTAAAAGCATTTGAATTCTCAATAGCACATGTGCGCTATAGTGCGCACGCACTATTGAGACCTAAATAGTGCAAAGTTGCAAAGAAAGAGTGAGAGAAAGCGAGGAGGAGGGGGAATAGCTATGTGTGTGAGAGAGAGAGAAAGAGATAGAGAGAAAGTAGGGTATGGGAGAGGGGAGAGAGTAGGGGATGGGAGAGAGAGGAAGTGAGAAAGAGTAGGGGTAGCAGAGAGAGTACGGAATGGGAGAGAGGGAGTGAGAAAGAGTAGGGGTGGCAGAAAGAGTATGGGACAGGAGAGAGAGGAAGTGTGAGAGAGTAGAGGTGGCAGAGAGAGTACGGGATGGGAGAGAGGAAGTTTGAGAGAGAGTAGGGGTGGCAAAGAGAGAGTATGAGATGGGGGAGAGAGATTGAAAGTAGGGGATGGGAGAGAGAGGAAGTGTGAGAGAGAGTACAGGGTGGGAGAGAGAGATTGAGGTTAGGGGATGGGGGAAAGAGAGAGTAGGTGGTGGGAGAGGGAGTGGGAGAGGGAGAGCGAGAGAGAGGAGGATGGGAGTGCATGTGTGTGAAAGAAGGAGAGTAGGGAATGGGAGAGGAGGGAGACATAGTAGCTCAAGAGAGAGTAGGAGATGGGAGAGGGAGTGGGAGAAGGAGAGAGAGGGGGGATGGAAATGCATGTAAGAGAGAAAGAGAGAGAGAGTACGGGATAGGAGAGAGTGTGAAAATGTGAGAGAGAGAGTAGGGGGTAGCAGAGAGAGAGTAGAGAGGGGGAGAGAGAAAGAGAGAGAGAGAGAGAGAGAGAGAGAGAGAGAGAGTGAGAGTGAGAGTGAGAGTGAGAGTGAGAGTAGGCAGTGGGAGAGAGAGTGGGAGAGGGAGAGTGAGTGAGAGACAAAGTAGGGGATGGAAGAGGAGAGAGGGGGGATGGGTGTGTGTATGAAAGAGAGAGAGTAGGGAATGAGAGAGGGGAGAGAGAGATAGAGAGAGAGTAGGGGATGGGAGAGAAAGAGAGTAGGCAATGGAAAAGGGAGTGGGAGAGGGAGAGAGAGGGGGAATGGGAGTGTGTGTAAGAGAGAAAGTAGGGGATGGGAGAGAGTGTGAGAGTGTGAGAGAGAGTAGGGGTGGCAGAGAGATTGATAGTAGGGGATGGGAGAGAGAGGGGGAGAGTGAGAGAGAGAGAGAGAGATAGTAGGCAATGGGAGAGGGAGTGGGAGGGAGAGAGGGGGGGAATGGAAGTGTGTAAGAGAGATAGAGTAGGGGATGGAAGAGAGTAGGCAGTGGGAGAGGGAGTGTGTGTGTGAGAGAGAGAGAGGGGGGGGAATGGGAATGTGTATAAGAGAGATAGAGTAGGGAATGGGAGAGAGTGTGAGAGTTTGAGAGAGAGTAAGGGGTGGCAGAGAGAGATCATATGGGATGGGGGAGAGAGAGGGAGAGAGAGCAGGGGGAGAGAGGGAGAGAGAGAGAGAGAGAGAGAGAGAGTAAGGGATGGGAGAGAGTGTGAGAGAGAGTAGGGGATGGAAGAGAGAGAGTGAGAGTAGGGGATGGGAGAGAGAAAGTAGAGAGGGAGAGAGAGAGAGAGAGATAGTAGGCAGTGCAAGAGGGAGTGGGAGAGGGAAAGAGAGGGGGGATGGGAGTGTGTGTGATAAATCTAGAGAGTAGGGGATGGGAGAGGAGAGAGAGAGGGGGGATGGGAGTGTGTGTGTTTGTGAAAGAGAGAGAGTAAGGGATGGGAGAGGGGAGAGAGAGTATAGGGGATGGGGGGGAGAGAGTAGGTGGTGGGAGAGGGAGTGGGAGATGAAGAGAGAGAGTGAGAATGGGAATGTGTGTAAGAGAGACAGAGTAGGGGATGGGAGAGATTGTAAGAGTGTGAGAGAGAGTAGCTGGTGGCAGAGAGAGCTCGTACAGGATGGGAGTGAGAGAGTGAGATTAGGGGATGGGAGAGTGTGAGAGTGAGTAGGGGATGGGGGAGAGAGAGTGAGAGTAAGGGATGGGAGAGAGAGAGAGAGTAGAGAGAGAGAGAGAGAGAGAGAGAGAGAGAGAGAGAGAGAACGAGAGAGAGAGAGAGAGATAGTAGGTGGTAGGAGAGGTAGTGGGAAAGGGAGAGGGAGAGAGATAGGGGGGATGGGAGTGTGTGTGACAGATCTAGAGAGTAGGGAATGGGAGAGAAGAGAGTGGGGGGATAAGAGTGTGTGTGTCTATGAAAGAGAGAGAGTAGGGGATGGGAGAGGGGAGAGAGAGAGTATGGGATGGAGGAAAGAGAGTAGGCAGTGGGAGAGGGAGAGAGTGAGAGTAAAGGATGGGAGAGAGTGTGAGAGAGATTAGGGAGACAGAGATAGAGAGAGGGGGATGGGAGTGTGTGTGATAGATCTAGAGAGTAGGGAATGGGAGAGAAGAGAGAGGGGGGGATGGGTGTGTGTGTGTGTGTGTGTGTCTGTGAAAGAGAGAGAGTAGGGGATGGGAGAGAGTGTGAGAGAGAGTAGGGGGTGACAGAGAGAGAGAGAGAGAGTATGGGATAGGAGAGACCGAGTGAAAGAATGGGAGAGAGTGAGAGAGAGAGTAGGGGGTGGTAGAGAGAGAGTACAAGATGGGAGAGACAGAGTGAAAGGATGGGAGAGAGTGAGAGAGAGAGAGTACGGGGTGGCAGAGAGAGAGTATGGGATGGGAGAGACAGAGTGAAAGAATGGGAGAGAGTGTGAGAGAGAGTAGGGAATGGGAGAGTGTGTGAGAGAGAGTTGGGGATGGGAGAGAGAGAGAGAGTAAGAGTAGGGGATGGGAGAGAGAGAACTTGAGAGAGAGAGAGAGATAGTAGGTAGGGGGAGAGGGAGTGGGAGAGGAGGAGAGAGAGGGATGGGAGTGTGTGTGAGAGATCTAAAGAGTAAGATATGGGAGAGGGGAGAGAGAGAGAAGGGGATGGGAGTATGTATCTGTAAAAGAGAGAGTTTAGGGGATGGGAGAGGGGAGAGAGAGAGTAGCCAGAGAGAGAGAGAGAGAGAGAGAGAGAGAGAGAGAGAGAGAGAGTAGTGGATGGGAAAGAGAGACTAGGTGGTGGGAGAGGGAGTGGGAGAGGGAGAGAGAGGGGGATGGAAGTGTATGTAAGAGAGAGTAGGGAATGGGAGAAAGTGTGAGAGAGAGTAGGAGGTGGCAAAGAGAGAGAACAGGATGGGAGAGAGAGAATGAGAGTAGGGGAAGGGAGAGAGTGTGAGAGAGAGTAGGGAGAGGGAGATAGAGAGAGGGGGATGGGAGTGTGTGTGAAAAATCTAGAGATTAGGGGATGGGAGAGAAGAGAGAGAGAGAGGGATGGGAGTGTGTGTGTCTGTGAAAGAGAGAGAGTAGGCAATAGGAGAGAGTGTGAGAGTGTGAGAGATAGTAGGGGGTGGCAAAGACAGAGTACGGGATGGGAGAGACAGAGTGAAAGGATGGGAGAGAGTGTGAGAGAGAGTAGGGGATGGGAGAGAGTGTGAGAGAAAGATTTGGGGATGGGAGAGAGAGAGTAAGAGTAGGGGATGGAAGAGAGAGAGAGAGTAGAGAGGGAGAGAAAGAACTCAAGAGAGAGATAGCAGGCGGTGGGAGAGGGAGTGGGAGAGGGGAAGAGAGATGGTGGATGAGAGTGTGTGTGAGAGATCTAGAGAGTAGGGGATGGGAGAGGGGAGAGAGAGGGGGGAATGGGAGTGTGTATCTATAAAAAAGAGAGTTTAGGGGATGGGAGAGGGGAGAGAGAGAGAGAGAGAGAGAGAGAGAGAGAGAGAGAGAGAGAGAGAGAGAGAGAGAGAGAGAGAGAGAGTGTGTGTGTGTAGCAGATGGGAGAGAGAGACTAGGTGGTGGGAGAGGGAGAGAGAGAGAGAGGGTGGGATGGGAGTATGTGTAAGAGATAGTAGGGGATGGGAGAGAGTGTGAGAGAGAGTAAGAGGTGGAAGAGAGAGAGAAAATGGGATGGGAGAGAGAGAGTGAGAGTAGGGGATGGGAGAGAGTGAGAGAGAGTAGGGGATGGGGAGAGAGAGAGAGAGAGATAGTAGGCAGTGGGAGAGGGAGGATGGGAGTGTGTGTGAGAGATCTAAAGAGTAGGGGATGGGAGAGGAGAGAGGGTGAGAGAGGGAGAGAGAGTAGGCGGTGGGAGAGGGAGAGTGAGAGAGAGAGAGAGGGAGAGAGTAGGGGATGGCAGAGGGGAGAGAGAGAGTAGGGGATGGGAGAAGGGAGAGAGAGAGAGAGAGAGAGTAGGGGATGGAAGAGGGGAGAGAGAGTAGGGAGAGAAAGAGAGTAGGGGATGGGAGAGGGGAGAGAGAGTAGGGAGGATAGAGAGTAGGGAGGATGGAGAGTGATGTGTTTTGACATAGTGCGTACACACTATAGTACGTACATGCTTTATAGTACGTACGCGCTATGTGAAATCACCTAAAAATGGTCAAAAAATAACTTTGGGGCCCATTTCATCCATTCTCTACTTTTGCTCTATTGTGCACTCTGTTATTTCGATAGAAATCATGGGTTTCAACATAGCAAACACTATTTCAACACTTTTTGAAGCTAGCAAACACCAAATTCAATCATTGGATACGCGATTTGAAGACTTTTTGAATATTCTTTGTATAGAAAAGGTTATTGCAATCCATTTAAAATATTTTTTGTTGATATATAGATACAAATTTGATTATAATTTGACATGTTGTTTAGTATATAGTGAATTTATTGAAAATTGTATGTCTGAATGAAATGTTATTTCGAAATGGTTAGAAATTTGACAAGTTGTTTGCTATATATTGTGTATTCATTCAAATAATTATATTTTTTACATGTATTTGAATAATTTGTAATTTACACATGTTGTAAGTAATTCATATGTTTGAATAATTTGACATGTAGAAATCATCATCATGCCAAGGAAGAAACCAAAAACTCAAACAAATGAAGATAGGCAGAGAGATTTGGAAATTAAAAGAGATAAAATGAAATTACTATGTGAACAAAGAAAATTGAAAAGAAATAATGAAGAATTGACTTTCAAAGAGGACCAAGAACCACCAGTACAAAGAAAGAAAGAAAGAGGAAGAATTAGAAAGACAAAGAGAACAAATGAGACTGTTACACTCAAGCAGACAATTGAATTGTGAAGCTACACTATCTTCCAATGTTGGAGTCATATTGTCCATTACACCATCTTCAAATGTTGGAGTCATATCATCCTCTCATGTTGAAGAGACATTGATTTGTATATCCGACAATGTATACACTCCATCATGTCATGTTGAAGGCACACCATCAACACATCAAGTAGGTGATATTCCATCTTTTGCATCTTATTGCCAAGGCACATCATCTTCGATTCAAGGTACGTAATACACTCAACCTTATGTTGAGGAAATTGTAGAGATTATAACACCTTCAAGAATTCATTTTAGAAGACAAAAATATTTGATTGATATTGATACTAACATTTTGAAATCAATGCCTGACAAGATTACCAAGCGTACTTGTCAAAGAAAAGTTAATTGTATGTGGAGATTATTTTTTGAAGAATTAAATATTATAGGTCAATGCCAATCATTTTTTGAAATGATGAGGAATTTGAAATTTAGGCCTATCTCATGAAGATTCTTAGGCTAAGAATGATGGACAATTCAAATGAAAAAAGCATTGTAAAGAATCTAATGAGTGCTTATGACAAAGTGGGTTCTAAATCATGCACCAAAGATAGTAATATCACAAGACGAGTACTTACATCAAAAATAGTAAGTAGCCAAATGAAGAAAGCTTGACTCATGAGAAAGATAAGTAAAACATTAAAAATTGGTAGAGGTACTCTAAGGAGAGCCATGCTAAGGCGTGAGAGATTGGAAGATGCAACAAAAAATGAGTTATGGACATTTAGTGGTAGACTACCACGAAAGGATAAAGAAATTAGTGAAGCTTTGTAATCATTGATCAAAAATTTTTGAAAAAATAACACACGTGTTTCCCCTAATCGAAGAGATGTTGTAAGAAGGAGGATTGGTAGCCACAATCGTGACCCGCATGCGAAACATTTTTTGGACTCAACTCAGACACAATTTTTTGCAAAATTTATTGGTATGTATCCTCAAATTCGAATAAGTCAAAGATTTTTTGAGATGGGTAAACCTTTTTATGTGAAGATAAATCACACACACACACAACTTCTTGTTGTAGGATACATATTGAATTTTCTAACCATTTTGATGTTTTTAGGCATATATGCGTGTTTTTGCATTCTCAGTTTGTTTTGCAGGATTGTGACATGAATGAGCCACCAAGATCTTCAAAAGAATTCATATCCAACATTTTATGTGAAATAGAGGACGGCCAACAATTTTACAAGACATCATGCTTGGATGGTACATGCTTATTTTGTGGTTCTTTGCAACTTTTATCAACTTGTCAACATATGGATAGTACACATGCAATATCAATACTAGTGCTTCCAAATAACTATCGCAATATATTAAAGATCTTTAATAAATACATGGATTATTGTACATTAATATTTGGCAAAGTTACTTGTTTGAAAGTAACTATCCGAACAAGACGTGGGAGATGTTTAAGACTCCCTCCCTACAAATGGCCACCATTAAAAAAAGAGAAACCCATCCAAACAATATTGAATCCAAGTTTGAGCAACTTAAGCACTAAAATGGCCTTCAAAAGCTCTTTTTCCTGGATGGTTTTATTCATGGCTCTGGTTGGGATTGCTTTTGGAGGTACTCACAAATATCACATTATTTCTTATTTGTGCTACACTTGATTTAACTTTAATAATTGATTTCTATTTTTCCCCCTTCAATTTGCTCATGTTGTTATATATTTGGTTGTGCTTTTTCTTTTTCTTTCTATGAGAAATCTCTTTAAGATCTATTTTATCTTTAATGAAAAATAGTAGATCCTAAACAATGTTTTTTTGGGTTTGATGTAGTTAAAGATCTGAAGGAGCAGCAGGTGTATGTGTTTAGCAAACATAAGTGATTTTTACAATCTGTGTGTTTGAATTTGAAAGATTCTACCATCAATTATTTATATTGTATTCTATGATACATCATAAAATAATTATTATCCATATATATAGAGAAACACTAGGACTAAAATATGTGTCATGATTTTAATTGTCACTTATTCTTCATAAAGAACAGATAAACTCATGTATGAATGGTGTGGTGTTATTTGAGTCATTCTTAAATATCACATACTAATAGAAATATTAAGTAATTTTCACTATATAATACTTTTAATATAAAAATTAAATCTTAGTATGTGATATTTAAACTATCTGTATTATTTGTATATGTTATAGCTTGCAAGATGGATTTTTCATCAATGGACTTTTTCGGGGTGACAAAGGTGTGTAAGGCTCCTAATTACAGTGAAAAGGAATGTTGTGAGGCTTGCAAATATGTGAAGCATGTGAATGATCACAAAAATAGTTGCCCGGTAGAATTTTTTTCATACCTCCACTTGGCAGGGATGTATCCCAAGATAATGCTGCTAAATTTAGCTAGCCTTTGAGAATTCTGAAGGAGTCTATCCACACTTTGGTGGTGGGGCGTAGCGCTCCAACATGGACATGTGGAGGATGACATGGCATTTTAGAGATGACATGTGGGCCCGTCACTCTATTTTTTGCACCAATAATTGTCCCGTTGCATGTTACAATGTCGTCTGAATTGGTTTAGTAAGAAAACCTTAGAAATTTGTTTTCTAGTGACCTTCGTGATTTTACATTTTTCTTTCTTTATTGACATTGATAAATTAGAATGAGGAATGAATTTGGAAGGACTAGCAGTCTCATCTTTGTATGCAATGGCGATGTTGAAGATATATTGAGCAATTATGAAAAATATTATAGATTGAAAATAATGAGATTATTATTTAATTCTGTATACTTTTATTATTTGGCTCTATCTTTATGTAGATTTATCTACCTCTCTCTAGTCTTCTCTCTCCTCCTGTTTCAGGCTACATCTCTCGATCTTTTTCTATCCATATCTCTCTAGCTCTATCTACCTCTTTCTATCCATTTCTCTCACTCTCTATGTGTCCATCTCTTTATATCTCTATCCATTGATGTCATTTCCTCCCTCCTTTCTCATTCACTCCATCTCTACTACTTTGTATATTTATATCTATTTCTCTTTGTATCTTCCTTGTACTCCTCTTTGTAATTTCTTCTATCTATATCTTTATCTACATCTATCTTCCTTATATCTATATCTCTTAATATAAATTTATCATCATTTATTTCAGAAGTATTGATGTGAATGTAAACACTAGTATAAGTTATTTAAAAAGTAAAATATACTAGTAGTAAATTTACCTTGCTTGTAAGTTTTGTGGCCTATCTACACCTAAAGAATTAAAGGCATCACAAGTCTCAATTTCAATAACCACAATATTACAAGAAATCCATCCAGTAATCTAAGAAATCAAGAGAGTATTTCTTCCTTGTATCCCCCTGACAAGGAACCTAAGAGATCACATAACTAATAAGGGTAAAAGTGGAATAAATCTTATTCTATTTTTAACACAAAATTGAAGCACATACATTTCATTTTCAATTCTTCTAACATTAAATATTTTGATATATCTCATTGATTAAATATATGAATATTCTATATTAACTCAACAACCAAGTTCTTATAGGTTCCCAAACATCACTACTAGAAACACATACATAAGTTCCCATAATTAAAAACCATCATAAATATATGAACAAGATTTCATTATAAATAATTGAATCCATTATTACAATTAGATAGCGTAAAAATCACATAAGCATACCAAGGACAATCATCTTGATATACCCATTCTTCTTTATTGCAACTAAGCATGTGTACATATACATATTACGAGGAGCAAGTAATCATTATATATCATGTTTTCATATACTTCTAAAAAAATTCTCCTCCAACATGATCTCTATAAAAAATGGATACATAAGTATTATATCATAGTCATGATACAAAAATATGATGTTGCAACATCTAGTCACACACAAAAAAGATGCAAAATTGGAATGTGTGAAGAAAGATTATCCAAGGCTCTTGAAAAACTCTGGAAAAATACTCAATGGATAAAAGACTTTCCACCCAACCATGGAACCTTACTGCCCCGCTCCCCTAAGCTAGGAGATAACACAAGGCCCCACACCAAGTTCAAACAGAAGCAAGGGGATAAAATAGCTATTTTAACACTGATAAAGTTTATTGTTGATCAATATTGTATCAAAAATTCAAACTAATTAGGTATTGAATTAAACTTGATAAACAAATGATAGAGAAGGAAAACTTTAAACATGAACAAGATCATAAATCATATGACGATGACATAATTTATGCTTAAACAGTGATAAAGTTTATTGTTAATCAATATTATATCAAAGTTTCAAACTGATTAGGTATTGAATTTAATGTCATACATGAACATATCTAATTTAATGTCATAAATGAACATATCTAATTTAATGTCATACACAAACATATCTAATTTAGTGTCATACATGAACAAACATATAATATAAAATGATAACCAATAATGTCATGTACATTAACAAACACATAATATATTATGATAACCAATAATGTCATACATGAACAAGCATATCATATATTAACCAATAATTTCATAAGTCTAATAATTTCATGCATCAAATAAATGTCATACATCAAATATAAAATGTCATATATGCATCAAATGTATATCGAATATGTCCACTAACATAAAATCCAACATATATGTTCATTGATGCCTATACATGTACATGTCTATCAACTATATCTTCTCCTTCCCATGAGGGGAAGGAAACAAATCTCTAGAGGCCTTCATTCGTTGTGTGGAGGGAGACGATGGTGATGATGGGGTCCTCCTCACACACTCACTTGTCCTCTTGTTGAGGCTCTTCTCTAACTCGAGCTGATACAAACAAAGTAGAAATGAATGAATAATTATTATACATTGAAATCAAATATATGTACACACAAAATTAATTATTTTCTTACTGCCATCATATAGTCACTCTGCAAGTTCACCTTGAATTCTCGTGGATGATCAGGTGTCACAAGACCCTACAACAATTGAATCAATATAATCACTTATAAATAACATTAGAAATTTTGATACTAACTATTATAAACAACAACTAAAACCAAGAAAATTTTTCCATACCTCAGTCAATGGTTATGAACTACCCATAGTTGCAACCACTCCACGATCGACGGACTATCGGATATGAGGAGTGTCCGATGTCATGAGTTGCATGTCATACAATACATGTTACATGTAACATGAAACATGAAACAAATATAATCAAATGAATTAAATTAACATGAAACAAATGTACCTCTATGAAGCTCGTATGATGTCTATGCTCTGAGTCCATAGTAAATGTCGACGGTCCTATAAAGGACTGATGCACATGCATAATTTTTTTTGTCAATCCTTAATATGATTACTTAATAAATATATGTATTAATTTAAATAATTAAATCAATACATACCTCTGGACTCATGGATGGGGCAAAAAAGGGGGCTGAGGGATCACTACTAGGCTTGCCAACACTCTAACCCTAAATTTTGAACCATTTTAATAGATGCTAATTAATTAATTATTCACTATACATATGAAATGTGATCAAATTAGTAAATTATAATTGTAATTTACCTATGTGTCAATTCCAAATGTGTCACTCAGGAACTGATCAGTGACGAGCCCATCATCTGCACCATCTCCAACATGAGTGCCAAATGTGCATAAGGATCTACATGATGTGCACATGTGACCCTGGCACACTAAAGGCTCCCCCTCAACTAATGGACTCATGCAATGGATGAGCGTCTGTGTCAAAGCATTAATGGTCCCTAGAGCACTGGCCTCTACATGTTCCTTCACAACTGAAGGAATAGTCACATGCTCATCCTGTGGCTTGACCACAGGTGCCCTAACTACATTAGGGTCATGATGTGCCCCCATCCTCTCAAATGATGACCCCCCACCTCTACTCTGGGAGTCTAATATATCAAAATAATTGGGGATCTCCCCAAGGAAAAACTCACAATACAATTTCTTTAAAAAATACATGGGGATCTCATGATTGTTGCAAGGAGGGGCATCAAAAACCATCCACCATCTATCCCAAAATTTATTTCTAATAGCATCGTGTATGCACCAATGGATGGGGAACCATTTAGTACCCTCTCTAACAGTATTTTATTCACTGGGTTTTCTAAATAATGCACATATTCTACCTTTTGGTATATCTTTTTTTTAACATCTTGATATGAAAATTTATTTGCATAAAATCTTTTTTTTTCATCCCTCTTAACCCACCAAACATCTAACTGACTACTAAGTAAAGCTCTCTAGGTCTTGATGAATTCGAGGGACGATGCCAATTAAGCCCTCATTGGATTGGTTTGTCCAAATTCTTTCAACCAACCAATGAGTCCTTCTAATTTAGTTTTGCCTCTTTCTATTTCATTTATTATATTTTCTTGTGTGCCAAGCGGAGGTCTTGCAATTGGTTTAGGCTACATAATTTGTTGTTCTTTTTGGGGAGGGTTTTTGCTTTGATTTTCTTGAGGGTTTTGAGCTTCTTGGGGATTTACTAATTGATTATTGACATTCCCTAATAAAAAATAATTGAAATCTAAATAAATAAATAAATCTAAAAAAAAATTGTAAAAACCCTACAAAATAATATTAAAAACATATCAAACAATGCAAAATGAAATTTAGATCACATACGACGTGGGTGTGCTCGTGATCTCAAATTTTCATAGTGAGGAGGCATATTAGCAAGGCAAGTGGTGAAAAGCTTTGTTTTCTCCAATTTGCGTACATGCTGCTATTGGAGGAAGGTTAAAAATAGAGATAAAATAAATGGGTTGTGGGTATGCAGCCCATTTATAAAAAAATTCTTTTTTTAAAGTGCGTACGAACTATTCAAAAAAAATTATTTTAAAAAAAAAAAAAGTCACCTTTTTGGCACCACAACTCGGTGCATATACCCATTTGGAAAAGCTTATTTTATAAAAATTAGACCAACAAAATCAACCCCACAACTCCCAAGAATCACCTACATGTAAACATCTATCACAGAAAGAGAGAAGCAAAAGCTATGGAGGCTACAATTCCTAGATCCATATATGAGACATTCTTGATGAGCAAAAAAGAGATTGCTATTATCAAAAGTGAATGAATAAATAAAAAAGAGATCAATCCTTATAAAAGGAGATCAAAACCCTAACAAGTAACTAACCTAGGTTGCAAGATAATAATTAATAAAAGAATTAATTATTATATGCCTAAAGTTTAGCTTAAGTAAACTATCTAGATAATAAGTGACTTAATAATTAAATCAATATGATTTAATCAATAAGAAAATATTTTATTACTCTAACACCCCCAACTTAAGATAAACTTAGGGAGTAGCTAAAAACCTAGAAACTACTACTAAAAGTAAATTTGGGTCCTGACAACAAGGCCTAATGATGTACCCAAGCATAACCAAATCTTTAAAAAGAGGAGAAATAGAGAAAATCACTTGGAAAAAACCCTACTTCAAAAAAGATGAAAATAATGCTAAAAAGAACTACTGAAGGACTGAAAAAGCCTCCAAACTAGGGAATTTCCTAGAAGATAGGAACAAAAAATGATCATGAAGAACACCATTGAAGCATGAAGCTACAAACATTATCAAACTACTTATCTGAAGAAATTTCATTGTATAGAACATGACCAGGTAGAGAAGACTAAGTCTGAAGAGTTGATCACTCCATGATGGAAGGTATCTTCGTGGTCTCCAAAAATAGGAATGAAAGAATTTCTATATGGTAAATAATCCATCTCACTAAAATGCATAGGGATCCAACCACTGCAATCACCTAGTACATAGGATCAAATATTGAATACATAGCTCACTCCATCAAAACAAGAAAGAAATAGAACCAACATAACCCCCCTATAATGTTGAGAGGTAAGACATGAACACTAAAACTGAATGCAATACCTCCTACAGAAAGAAGAACTAGGAACATCGAGAGTGCAAGAGAAGTACAAACACCTATAATGTCATGTGTCATCGACACATCATGAAGATAATGTTGTGGAAGGAACACTCTCATGACAAAGGAAGATGGAGAATATGTCCAACATGAAACACCCAAGGCACTTTATAATGTAGTGTGAGTACAAAAAAAATAAAGATGTACAAGATCCTAAAATGCAATAGAGTGGCACTTTATCTCAGTGCATTTACAAAACTACTATAAAAAGATGTCAACAAAGATCAAAAGAAACATAAGGTTGATACAAGAGATAGTAAAACCCATGAAAAAACATTTGAAGCAAAAAAATTGATCTCTAGACCTAAAATAGCCAAGATATTCGCCAGAATGCAAAAAAGAAAAAAAAATGAATAGGATGTACCTGGAGCAAAATCTGGAAAAAAGTATGTCTCAAGATATGTCTCCCAGACTGTTAAATAGAACCTTTGAATTTGACTGCACAAAATGCCAACCAAACAACATCAAAAGTCCAAATAAATTGCACCATCATAATGGGCTCATAATCATCTTTTCAACAATATCTCATTTGTAAAAAATGGAGTCCAAATAAGCAAGTTATGGCCAAAAAGCCATAAGTAGGTCAAAAAAGAGTTGGAAGGGCAAAATAAAAAAATCACTACCTCAGGATCCGTGCCAATATACATCGAGAAGCATGTCCAATAGTACCAAAAATTATGTTGGGATCCATACCAAACTGCATTGATTTTCATGCCAAAGTGTCTCAATTTGCGTGCAAACATCTTGATTTCTACACACTCAAAATTTGATTTCTAAGAAAAGAAAATCTCAATTTTTGTATCAAAAAACCTCAATTTTTAGCCAAAAAATCTCAATTGTTTACCTCAAATTCCAACAGTATCCAAATGAAAATAAATTTTATATGAATATAGGGGTTTTTGGGTGCTCTGAGCTCAACAATGAGAATTGTTTCTGAAAAATGAAACCCTTTGAAAGAAAAAGCACATATCTAAAATCCAAGCCAAACCTCTCATAAATAGAATAGGGGCATGAAGATCTAGAGCTCTGATACCATGTTGAAGTAGATGAAAGATCAACCCCATAGCTCCCAAGAATCACCTACATGCAAACACCTATCACAAAAAGAGAGAAGCAAAAGCTATGGAGGTTGGAATTCCCATATCGATAGATGAAGCATGCTTGATGAGAAAAAAAGATATTGCTATTATCAAAAATGAATGATTAAATTACAAGGAGATCAATCCTTATAAAAGGAAATCAAAATCCTAACAGGTAAATAACCCAGGTTTCATGATAATAATTAATAAAAAATTCATTATTTTATGCCTAAAGTTTAGCTTAAGTAACTAGAGATAATAAGTGACTTAATAATTAAATCAATATGATTTAATTAATAAGAAGTGCCATTGAAATTTGTGTATGTCATGTTCGTGCCCTTCATTGATGAACTCTACAAAATTATTTTTAGATTAAGATATGATAGTATAGTTAGCAAAGACAAAGTTATTCATGAAAGAGATGGTGCATAGTAAAAATCTAAGTGTTCCAAGTAGAAAATTGCTTGAGAACTCTCTAACTTGGAAGAATCGGATTCCTTCTTGTTATACAAGTGTCTTTTTTTTAGAGCTAACCCTTGTTCAATGTAAATTTTTTAAAGAAAATACCAATTTCTAGCCATCAATAAATTAGGAAAATGCAAGAGATATTTGTTATTTTTCCTCTTTGTTTTGTAAGGCCCACACTAGTACCCTCTTCTAGATCTAGATGAAAGAAATATGGTTAGGAATTAATTGAGTTATGATTTACATTTTGTTGTTTTACTAAGGGATCCTATAGGAGATTAATGTAGATGTTGATACTTATCCAGTAACAGGAGGCCGATAAGATAAGACCACATGGAAATGAGATTTAAAATGTCCAAGACAAGAACCTGACCATGAGACACTATGGATGATCTACTAGGCAATTATGAAGGATAAAATCACACTCATTCTACTAAGAACAACTATGAGCATAGGTTATGATGATAATCAGACCTATGGGTATGTTTGAAATTGGTTCTAAATTATTACGACATAATTAATGGAACATTTTAACAGTCTGTGGAGTTAAACCTAGAAAATAACACAAACCCCTCATAATGTGATAAAGGGATATTCCTAGGAACATCACTATGTTTAACTCGACCTAAAGTTACTAGTTAACCAATCTACACATTAGTGATTTTCACTTAGGACATATATGTTAAGATCCATTTTATATTGTTTTTACGATTCACTAAAGATGACGTAGAGTTTCATTGTTATGTGAGAAAGAGTTGTGATGATACTCTGATTTAAAATGATTTATAGTACTAAGAAGGATTATTGTTGATACACATATTTGATATTTCAATGTTTTAAATATTTTATGAGAGTGATAATGCAATGTTTTGAATATGCACTTAGATGAAAGTTAAATGGAATATGATATGGCAATGTTTTACTAATAGTACTTAGAACAGAAATGATTAGATGATAATTAATTGTAAATGTTAATGAGAAGTATGAGGTATTGGAACAATGTTGTACATGTTTGTATGTATCCTATATTATTTTATTGGGTTACTAATGTTTAAGTTGAGTGTGCAGGAAAGTTGAACCATGGAAACTTAACGGGGAAACAAGGTATAGACACATGTTTAATGACTCTGCCAAGGTGAATCTTTGTAAGATTGGTAAACCTCATTGTGATGTGCTTATTTCATGAATGTGCGATGTATGTGTGTGTCACTTGACACTTGTACTTGTTATGGGAAATGACATGTTATTCATCAAAGGATCATGTGGCCACCTTGTTCTGTGTTATATACCTTAATTAAGGAATTTGATTGTCTTAGTTAAGAGAGGACAAGGTTGTCACCTTTACCAAAAAATGGAAATTTGAATTACCTAGCTTTAGGAGGGTCATAAAGTAACTTTAGGGTAAATTGTGATTAAAATTAACCTTACCCATGTTAGTACTATAGGTTAGGGGGTTATTAATGACCTCTATGGTGCCTAGTGGACTTAGGAGACCTCATGAAAATGGCATTCTTCATTGAATCCGAAAATAAGAGGGTTATAAATAGAGGCATGTCTAAATTGAAACTCACTTGGCAACTCTCTACTTTTAGAGACTAATAAGGTTGAAGAAAGAGAAGTGAGCTCTACTGCAAGTATTCATTGCCTTGCTTGGAGGAAGGTTGGTAACATGATCCATGAAGTCTCTTCATTTTTGCATGTAGGTTAGAATGGTGTTTTCATTGTATGATGGGATTGTGGTGTCTTGAGGTGTATTTGTGAATAGATCTTGTTGTATGTTGCATGTGGGTAGTGTTGTGGGAGTCTTTCTTGACTTTTTTGTTTCATGTTATATGTCTTGTGAATTGGGTGTGAGGCATCACTCACCCTTGGGAGGGAAGAGATGCCTGGGGTGAAGGGGTTAGTTGGGCTCACACATGGAGTTGAGGAGTTCTCCCTTGTGTGGAGATGGTTGAATATGTTTTATGGCATGCAAATTATCTTGCTCTCTTGCATCTTGGGAGGTATAAGGAGGTATCTAGAAGGGAAGATGCTCATTGCCCCGAAAGGGCATTTTGATATTGAAAAGAATTGCCCCAAAAGGGCATTGCTGATATTGAAAAGATGTGTAATTTTTGAATGAAGGCTATGCAATCCTCCTCATGATGAGAGCCCACCTTCACCCGATTCTTGATTCATTTGTTGAATCTTTGTGCAAAGCCTTGGGATGGGGTGTGTGAGAGTATCTTGTGTAATCCTGTCAATGTATTGTGCATATGTATGGCATGTGAATGTGAAGCATGAAACTATTTATACTCTGTTTCCCCGAGCTTGGTGGGTGGCCTCCTTGAGGCCTAGGTTGGGAGGTGAGCCTCCATAGTTCCCAATTTTTCTTTCTTTTGCAGGTTTTTACTTGAAGATTTTTGGAAATTTGATGGTCAAGAAATTCATTATTGCATGGAGAAAGACACCTTTCTGGTTAGTGTTGAAATGGAGGGATGAACTCTTTCCAATGATGAGCATTCTTTGTGTAGCAATGTGTTGTCAGTGGTCTCTTGTAGTGAGATTTTGAGGTATCTTGTTGTATAATTCTCTATTGTATATTGTGAGTAAGTTCTCCATCACCTTGTGGTTATTTGGAGTTGGGTAGATGTTTTTTATCATTGCTTAAAATTGTGTTTGTTGAGGAAGGAATTAGAATCATAATATATCTTGAATGATGCACTGCACTCTATCACCTTGATATCTTCATCTTTTCCAATTTTCTGTAAGGGGAACGTTGTATGCAATGTTTAAGTTAGAATCTTTGAATATTAGCATATGAATAAGAAGGATCAAGTTGTCTTTTAGACATTAACACGACGTAATATACTACCTATTATTGTTGATGATCTCCATGTTATTAGACAGAGACATCGCATTAGCTTCCTCCATACCATGGAAAGGATTCATTTTGTCTCTAAATACTAGTTGTTTAAAAGATGCATACAAAAGTCTATACTTCTTAGTGATGATCATGGAAAACATTCTTGCCATTAAATCTGAACATTAAGAAAACTCAATGAACATAATCCTTTAGTTTTACTTAATAGATCATATAATAGTTTGCATGTACTTGATCAAATATCATCCTTCCACTTTAGAACCATACAAGGGAAGTATGAGAACAATATAGCGAACAAGGCCACCTACTTACTTAAGACCTGGAAGTGCAAATTAGCTTGTTAGAAAATGTATGGGAAGAAATAAAACCACCCTCTCTTATTATAGTCCATTAAAATATTCAGTTTGATTAAAATAATAATACCACAATTTGGTACTCTAATAGAACTAGTAATAAAAAATAAAAATAAAAGAGAATAATGATATGGTAGACACTCATTATTGTGAAAGAATGGTCAGGGCACAAGACTTGTACCATGGTTAGACATGAAAAGCAATAAACCATATATGATATTCTCTATCACCCAAAACAATAAATATACACTTAAATTAAAAAACATAGTTTCCTAGAAACAATGCATAGGCGACCATGTTTGGGCAAAAGTCTAACCTAATAATTAATTCACTAAATCTTCCTAGCACCCAAAATCAACTTAGCTCATTAATGAGGTAAGTGGGGGGTCTTATCAAACTACCCATCCATCCCTTTTAAATCAATATGCCTCAGCTGAGCTGCAACATGGAATAGGCATTTTTGGGGAAAGTGTGTATGGTTGGGTAAATCAATTTAAAATAGTGGGCTTTCCCATGCCCTTTTTGCCTAGATATAAACAAAAAAATTAAAGTCAATCACACTTAGCCTCTTGAACTACCAAGCATAGGAGAATGCACCCACGTATTATGTAAGCAAACATGGTTATTTGAAAATTGGGTTGCGCTGATTTTCTAGAAGGAAGATAATGGGGCAATGGTTACCTAGGCAGGAGGATCGACTGCCTGGGTATGCCCACCATCATGCCTCCTCATGCCGATTGCCCATGCCATCTGTCTCCTGCGTCCATGCCATCTTCCTGTCCTTCAGTCGTACTCATCTCTGACAAATGGAACAAACGTGTTTATTACAACATTTTTAAAATTGTTTTGAAAGCGTTGTGAAATATGCGTACAAGATGGGAAACCTCGCTAGGGAATCACTGATATTCCCCATAGGGATCACTTTTCTGATTTGATTTAGTTTTAAATGGATTTTAAATTTATTTTAAAGTTTAAGCATATTTTTAGAAATTAACATGATTATTCCATGTTCCATAATGATGTATATGTTTATTTTTTTTTGTATTAAAGTAGGAAAAAAGAGGGCGCTGACCCTTTATACATATGTTTTTTGTTTATTACTCTAATTTTGTTGTTTTTCAATTTTATTAATATAAATTATTTGTTATAATTATAAATTTATTGTTTCAAATTTATATGAGAGTGGTTTTCAAATTAATAAATTATTCTTTATAGTTATGTGCCATAGAATCTATCATTATGATATCATTAGGTCATTTTTTCATTTGAAGTATTCTACAAGTTCATATATTTACCTTTTTGTGTATCCTTTCTTATTTAATGTTTTTACAAGAATATTTCACATGATCTAAAGATCAAGAAGAAGACAACGTGGACCTTAGTTCTCATGGGAATCCATAAAAGTGATTCTACAAAAATTAGATACATAACTGAGGATTGTAATTGATATATCACACTATATTAACATTCTCCCATTTGATACTATGATTGCAATTTCCTTTGAGTAACTTACTTTGGAATTTCCTTGCATGAAATATATTTATTATGGTTACAGTATCTTTACTTTGAGTAACTTACTTTGGAATTTCCTTGCATGAAATATATTTATTATGGTTATGGTCTTGAATTCATATGTTGTATACTACTTTTATTACTATACTTTGTGGTTCATTATTTGTGCTAGTTGGTCTATTAACATACATTTTGGTTTTGATAGCAGTACACAGTGGATGTTGATATAGATAATCTTAGATTACTGCTAATACACTATTGATGGTAGTCTATTATCAATCCTCTAGAAGGGTTTTCTTCTAGTTTTAATATGGGATAACACCCTATTTTTGCTTCTTCTTTTACCAAAAACCCAATTTATATAAGTAAGTTAAATTGAACTAAGACTAAAAATATTCAAATAGTTTGCAATAGTATCACCATATTTTATTTTCAATTTTAGAACTAGATTAACATATTATTGAGACTTTGGTTGACATGCACCACCTATCCTCTTCAATAACTTGTATCTAATAGATAAGCTCCTTTAAAATATTCACTTGAGGGTATAATTAAAGGATACATTGATATATTTCCTCATGCTTTCTTATCTAGTTTTCATCAACCTCTATCATACATTATGGATGGAATATTTCCTTGTAAATTAGGAAACTATTATGTTTCTTTAAATATGCATTCCAGTTTTAACTTCTACATATAATGTATGGTACCACTGAATTTCTCAATACCCATTTAAGAAATAGAATCCATGGTTTGCAATACTTTACTCAAATCTTCAAAGCCACTTAATTTGTAAATTCTCCTCCACTTTTCCACTACCCATAACGCTTAACAGTTGTCACTCTCTACGCATAATTGTTAGTTGTGCTACCAATTATTTAGAAATAAGGTGAAATTACTACAATGAAACATTTTGAAAGTGTGAAAATTCAAATATATTTCTTTACACAAGGATTTCCAAAAAGATTATTTAAATTTGTATATATTAATAATAAGAAACAAAGTAAGGAACATATATTTCTGACATAAACCTGAAATGTGGATGTGATAGTGATGCAGGTCTACAACTCGTTGCTGAGCTAGGGCAGTCGTGCCCTAGTCCATATTGTTTTTCTCTAAATTTTTGCAAAGGAGGGGGGGACTATTCGTGGATATGGGGGGGAGAAGGTAGTAGTTTTTCTGGTGCAAATTTTATTTATACTCTTTTTAGCCGCCGGTCTGTGTTATGTCTGTGATCTGGATGCAGCATAGCTAAGACATGTTAGGGTTGTGTGGGGAGATGGATCCCACTACTGTGGGGTGTCTAAGGTAGGGAGGGTTATGGCTAAGGGAGAGCCATCTAGGTCTAAGCCTGGGTTAAGCTTTCAAGAAGTAGTGGGAATGAATATGGCAGGCCAAGAAGCGAGGGCTTTTGAAAATGTCCTATTTTCTCAGAACATAGGGGTTATGGATTCGAGCTCGCCAGGTGGATCTTGGATCACAAAGATTAATGGTTTCCTTGAGAGGTGCAAGGAAAGCCCAAAACTGGTCATCCCATTTGAAATGATCGCTGAAGATGTTGAATACTACTCTAAACACTTATTGTATTGCAATTTTCTAGGTTTAAGAGTTTCTCTCCAATTTCTAGAGAATTGGGCTCGAAAAGTGTGGGAACCAAAGGGTGAAATGGTGGTTACGCTGTTAGCAAACAATTTTTTCATGGTAACATTTATTGGCATGGCTGATTGTAACAGGGTTTTTGAGGGTGGACCCTATTTTTATAATCAGGTAGGGCTATTTGTTAAACCATGGCATGTAGGATTTAATCCTTATGAGGAGCTTCCAAATCATGTTCCAGTATGGGTTAGGTTACCTAGATTTCCTATAGAATGTTGTTGAGAGGATGTTCTCCATATGCTTACATCGATGCTCGGGAAGTCGATGGGCCCTTCAAAAAAAACCCTGGGTAAGAAAGTTATGACTTTTGCTCGCATTTGTGTGGAACTTGATTTGAGTAGACCACTGCCTGATGTGGTGGAGATGTGGGAAGGCTCACATTCCTAGATGCAACAACTAGATTATGAGACCATTCCTTTTCGATGTCAACTTTGTCATGAATATGGTCATCTATTGAGAACATGCCCGAAGGCCAAGTCAGTGGAGTAGCAACCTTCACCTCCTTCTCATAATATTCTTGGTGTTGATAAAGGGAAGAAGCCTATTGCTAGTGAGGGTAAGGATGATGAGAGTTTTGTTTAGGTTAAGGCTCAGAATTGGAACAGAGGCCAGAAGCACACTCTAATGGAGCGGTAGGAAGAGGATACCTTTAATAGGTTTGAGATCTTGGATGAATTAGGTCAGTAAGAAGTTATCCTTGGATTAATTAATGTAGATCAACATGCAGGAGATTCTAGACTGGAGATTATCTCTTTCACTCCTCATGCTGATTCTCATGTGGAGTCTACCATACCTATGGTCATGGAAGGGTAGGTAGAGGTTCAGATGATTTTAGAGCCAAATGTTGAAATGGGACAGGGAGCAGAGGACGTCACTATTTCGGCACGAACTAGGATTTCAAATACAGATAAGTGAGGTAAATCTTCTCCTCATCTGGGCATTCTTCAAAAGCATGGTAAGAAGGGGGGCTCAAAGAAAAATGTTAAAATGGGACGAAAGAAGGACCTAGAAAGGATTAAGATGATAGGGGAAACATTGGTGGAGTCAGGTTCTGTTAAGACCTTGGATTCACACTTTTCGACTCCTCCAAAATGATTGTTATTTCTTAGAATGTAAGGGGCCCGAACAGTGGCCCTAGACAAAAGGTTGTTCGAGAATTAGTTAGGAGTCATTCTCTAGATGTTCTCTTTCTTCAAGAGACTAAGGTTTTTGTAGAATGTATGATGAGTACTACACCTAAGCTGTGGAGGAATGGTCTATGTCAGTGTATTGGAGCTCAAGGATCTTCAAGGAGTGTGGCATGTCTTTGGAACCCACGAAAGATCCAACATGTGTCCTGGATGTCCTTTAAGTCCTCCTTATCCATGGTCTCTCTGTGCATGGAGTCGAGGGAATATGTCCTTTTTTCTAATATCTATGCTCCTATTGACCTCCAAGGTAAGCTTCTTGTATGGAATAATATTCATTTGGTTCATAGTTTATTTCCTTACTTGCCATGGATTATTGCTGGGGACTTTAATGCTATTTTGGATTTAACTGAAAAACCTGGAGGTAATGCAAGACTAGAACCCTCTCCTATCTTGCTCCAGGATAATATTTCAGCACTCAATCTTGTGGATATCAATCCTAGCAATGGCCACTTCAATTGGAATAATAGGAGGGGGGGTGACAGGGGCATTGCTGAATGCTTAGACTGCTTCATGGTTTCTTGTTTCTGGGTCGGTGGATTGTGGTCTTCTAGCTCTGAGATATTAGACTAGAGAGGTTCAGATCATTGGCCCATAAAGCTTGTCATCTCTTCAACTCACTTGCCTCAAAAGCCACCCTTCAAATTCTAGCTCATGTGGCTTAGAAACCTAGACTTGTATGGATGTGTTGTTGAATGGTGGCAGCTCGGTAGGCCCGCTTTTGGTACAGCAATGTATGTTTTTGCTAAGCTTCTCCAATTTGTTAAGTATCAACTCAAACAGTGGAATCAACAATGCTTCAAAAACATTTACCAGGAAAAACATGAGGCTCGAGTGGAGTCGAATGATATTACCAGGCTGATTAGGGAGGAGGGTGTATCTGAGTATTTGTTGTGGGTAGAAGCTAGAGCTTTAAAAGCATTGGAAGAATGGGAGCTAAGAGAGGAAATATTTTGGAAATAGAAAGCTCAGATTGAGTGGCTTCAAGAGGGAGACAAGAACACAATTTTCTTTTTCAATTCGGTGAAAGCTAGACAACATGGTAATGATATTTCATCTTTGGTGATTGACAGGGGGGGGGTTATCTCTTCTACTCAAGATATTGCTAATGAAGTTGTGCATTATTTTGCTTCCTTATTTAGGGAGGAATCACATGGAGACTCAACTACAGAGGCTCAGGTCCTTTCCTTTATTCCTTCATTGGTTTCTTTGGAAATGAAACAACATCTTATGAGTGCCATAACTTTGGAGGAGTTAGAAAAGACTATTTTGCAAATGAAAAAAGGTAAGACTCTTGGTCTTGATGGCTTCCCAATTGAATTCTTCTAGGAATTTTGGGACATTATCAAACTTGATTTATTGGCAGTTGTTCAAGAATCCTAGAAGAATAAGCAAATGCTCCGGGCCCTAAACTCCACATTCCTGGCTCTCATTCCCAAGGGGGATGGGGCTGACTGGTTAAGTCAATTTTTCCCTATTTCTCTTTGCAATGTTACTTATAAAATTATATCTAAATTGATTGCTGAAAGGCTTTAAAAATGGCTTACATTGCTAATTTTTGAAGAGAAAAGTGGCTTTGTGGAAGGTCGTCAGATTTTGGATGGGGTGGTTGTGGCTATAGAGACTATCCATTCCATGGCCAACTCCAAGGACAAGGCTATGTTCATTAAACTAGATATGGAAAAGGCATATGACAAAGTTCGTTGGTCCTTCCTTCAGAAGGTTTTGGGAGCCTTTGGTTTTGAGGAGGAATGGATTGGTTGGGTTATGAGTTGTGTGAATTTGACTTCTTTCTCAATTTTGATTAATGGGGAGCATTCTAATCTCTTTGGGGCCTCCCGAGATTTGCGACAAGGCGACTCTCTCTCTCCTTACCTCTTTCTTCTTTTGGTGGAAGGTATGGGATGGTTGATTAAAAGGAATGTTGAAGGAGGCTTCATTCAGGGCTAGCAATGGGGAGGGGGCCTTCCTGTTCAATCTCACCTTCATTTTTTGGATGATACAACTTTGATGGGCATGGCTACCATTAGGGAGGCTTCTAATATGCGCAAAGTTCTAGATGTTTACCTTGTTGCTTCTAGCCAATTAATTAATGAGGGAAAGTCTTCCATTTTTTCTTTAACACTCCACCTTCCATTCAACAAAGAATCGCTCGTATTCTTAGGTTTGAAATTGGAAGTCTTCCATTGATATATCGAGGGATCCCTATCTCAACTAGCAGGCAGTCTAGGGATTCATGGTATGTCATTCTTGATAAGTTTAGAGTCAAAGTGAATCACTGGACCCATCGCTAGCTTTCCTTTGTAGGTCGGATCCAATTGCTTCAATATATGGTGTAGGCTCTTCCTCTCTATAGGTGTATGATTCAGGTGGCGTCGGTGAGCTTTGTTAAGAGCCTTAATTCCTTAGCTAGACAGTTCTTATGGGTTGGTAATTTGTCATCAACTAACTAGAGCCTTATCAAGTAGGAGACTGTTTGTAGTCCCAAAAGATTTGGTGGTCTTGGATTATGACAGTCATTTCTTTCTGGTACTGCTTTGGTAGCTAAATTGTATTGGCGATGGTGTGTGGAACAGGATCATGTGTGGACCAGGATCTTATCTCACAAGTATTTTTTTGGGATCCCCCAAAAATACATCCCTCGTTATAGCTTGGCAAGGAAAGGCTCGGTGATTTGGAATACTCTCAAGAATGGAGCTTCTCTCATTAAGGGTGGTCTCTTCTAGATCTGTAAGAGTGGGATAGAGGCACAGTTCTAGTAGGATTCTTGGGATGGCTACGCCCCCATAGTTTCCCAATATCCTCACTTTAGTATATTGGCCTAAAGGTTTTGTGAAGTTGGTTGGACTAGGGTGTGTGACTTTAAGTCATTTTCCTCTCAAGGGCAGGTTGTGGAAGCAAGATGGAGGACTCCAGGGGAGTGGCCTATTTTTGGGTTGGAGGTTGAGTGTGTTGAGCTTAATTACATTCTTTCTTATCGTAGTTGTAGTGCCCTTGTGGATAGGGATGTGTTGGCATGGTCCCCTAATCCCAAAGGTACATACACTGTGTCTTCTGGCTATCAGGAGTTGCTCTCTCAGCATATGCCGAAGGGGAAGTCTAGTGGTGGAATGAAGTATGGAATAAATTATCTTGGCCAAAGTGTAATTGCATTACTTGGAATTGGCCTGGAATAGATGCTTGACCTGGGATAATATTCAGAAGAGGGGCTTTGTTGGCCCCTCGAGGTGTGTTATTTGTGGTGGTGGGGAGGAAGATTCCCCACATTTATTCTTTCGCTACCCCTTCACAATGCAATTATGGCACTTCTGGTGGGAGGTTTGGAAAAGTCAGTGCATTCATGCATCCTCCCTGGTAGAGTTTTGGATGAGATTGGGAAGGCCCCCCTCCTCGGCCCCCTTCTTGTAGGATGTTTGGTATGTTGGCCCTATCTTTCTACTATGGCAAGTTCGGTTGGAAAGGAATCGTAGAATCTTTCGGGATTAACAACTGGGGATTCAATAGGTTTGGATTAGAATTTTGCGAATGGTCCATGAAACTGTGGAAGCTAAGAGTGAGATTATTTTGCTACTAGAGAAAGGTGATGCAGAGATAGTAAATAGGTTTGGTATACAGGGGATATCTTCAGCCTCAGCTTGCATCAAGAGAGGTAGGCATGTGAAACATAAAATCCAAAGGATGGGGAAATGGCTTCCCCCTCCTGCTAGTTTTCTAAAAATTAATACAGATGGTTCCTCCAGGGGTAATCCAGGGTCAACTAGGATTGGTGGGATTGGTAGGGATTCTTTTGGATCAGTGGTCTTTATTTTCTTGGCTAATAAAGGGGTGCAGACTGTTAATAGGATGGAAGGCTTGGCTATCTCGTATGCCTTAAAGCAAGTGTATGCTCTAGGGTGGAGGAAGGTGATTTGTGAAGCTGACTCTCAGGTATTGGTTAATTTTCTCCTTGGGAGGAAGTTTTCCAGGGTTAGTTGGCAACTCTCTATGTTAGTGCAACAGATATTACAGGTTAGCTCTATAATGGATTTAGTGTCTTTTACCCATATTCCAAGGGAATGGAATAGGGCAGCTAATTGTCTGGAAAAGTGGGCATCAAAAGATATTGATGGTTGGAGGATTGATGAGTGGGAGCAATTGCCCTATGAGCTTTGTCAGGATTTGGAGAGGATTCTTGTTGAAGATGAAAGTGGGGCTGAGGAATGAGGTTCTCATCCTTGTTTTTTCTGTAATCTCTGGTGGTTCCTGGGGCTAAGGAACTTTGTTTTTTTGTATTCAGCTGTTCTAAAGTTCAATAAAGTTTTTACCCTTATTTTTTCAAAAATAAATAAGAAACAAACTAGTAAATCATGTAAACATTGGATTTGAATGGAGAACACTTTCAAAAAATCCAAATGAGAAAGGGGACAAGTATGTCCTAATCTTCAAATATTAAAAAACATTCAACACACAAATACTTTCTTCACTTTGATAACAATCTCGTAATATATGTGTATGTCTAAATCAATCTCATATAAAATCACCATCTTATGCTCTCAATCTGTAGGCACCAAGAGATCACAAAACTATTAATCATTTTCCTAGATAATATATGTCGAAACAATGATATCATGTAGAAAACCCACACCCACCTTGGAGAACATCTTTCAAACTAGCATTGATTAATGTTGATAGGCATTCTACAATGGCAGAATGGGTAGAGTGGGATGGTGTGAGCGTGTTAATGTTAACTTTTATTCTTCTAGGTTAAATTTGACAACCATCTATATGTCAAAAGTTAAAGTTAGTAAAAAACTAAATATAAATAATTTTAGATGCAATAAATTAAATTATAATTATGATTTAGTGGATATCTATCGACATTTCTTTAGATAGATTTAAGGTTAAATTTGACAACGATCTACATGTTAAAAATTTTAATGTTATTATAAACAAAATATATTTTTAAAAATAATTTAATAAACATAACATTAAATATTTGTTAAAATTATAATGTTTTGATCTTAGGAGATATAAATCATCAATTTTTTTAGAAGTTAAAATAAAATTTTAGATTAGTGCAAAAAAGTAAATAAGATAAAAGGAAATATAAATAGTTTTGGGTGTAGTAAATTAAATCTTAATCATTTTGTAGGGGATATCTATCGGCATTTCTTTAGATAGATTTATTTAAGATATCTATACTAGTTATTTTACATGGGCATCATATGATGTCAATCAACTGACCCTCGTAATAGTAAACATACATGCAAAGGCATATTTGGTGTCATAAGCTTAATCAATCAAATCCTAAGTATGATACTCCAAAATGGAGTAGCCAAATCATATGGGTCTTGTTTTTCATACAAGATTATTCACTCCCTAATCCTAGAGGATAGATCAAAGAAAATGTGTTTAATGAGTTTGAAGTCAAACATAATCACCATTATTGCACTGCACTTTCTTCATGAATGTGCATGAAAACTAATGTTAATATTCTTGAGGAATTTCATTTACAAATTGGTATCCAAACTCACTCTACACGTCCAAAGACATTTTCTAGGAGTGTTGGCTATAGATGAAATATATATGTGATTGCAAGGTAAATGATACCTTAATCCCAATAATAAGGTCATGATATAGAAGGTTGATGATATAGATAATATCCTAGCTACATATATGAGACTAGGGAGCACATATAAGTTCTCTCAGTAAATGAACAGCATGATTCTTGCATCTTCTACTTGAATAATTATATATTTTCATTCATGGAGTGCATGATGGACCATGAGGAGAATTTATCTCACTAATTTGTATCCTCCAAGAATGAGATGAGGGTCACTATCAATGAAATCACGTCAAAATTTAATGACAAGGTTATTGCCAAAGCTACAAGTTTATCTTTGAAGGACAATAAATGGAAGAGAACTAGTCTGACACCTAATATTTCAAATTTAAACTAGTTTTCATACCTAATGAGAAACTAATTAAACTCCACGGTGGTTTTAATCAAAAGAAGCTGCAATATATTTGGCATTTTACTCTGGAAGGTCAAATTGACATTTAGTATTTTTATCATGCTCCTTTTCTTAATCATTTTCATATTCATGTAAAAGAAATCATAGAGGCTAAATATTCTAGTAAGAACTATGTTATTCTCCACCAGGGGTTGATTTACCAACTCTATAAGTTACACTTGGTGATTTTCCTTCCTATTAATGCTACTTCCCACCTTTACCTTACTACACCTTCACCTCCCTTGTAAACCTAGTATCCCGCTGAAGCTATAATCCCCCCCCGACAAGACCTAGTAGAAAATGATGTCTCAAAAATATCCTCAGAATTGAGGGCTCTAAGGAAGTTGAGTTTTCTAGTGCATTAAAGAAGAAGAAGCCCAACCCTAGCCCAGATTCTTTGCCTCACAAAAAATTTAAAACCAGTGCCCATCAAGATGACTCTATGGAGATTATAAAATAATCTAACACTCTTCATTGCTCCAATCGACTTGCTAAGGCCAAGGGTAAGCATAGAATAAGGGAGATGAGCCCTATTGAATTCAAGGAGACAAAGAGTAATGAATGATACACTTCTAAGAATGATGGATGCCCTTCCCATGTGTCTATGAGTCTAAAAATGGACACGAAACCTACTCCTATAGGCAATATCAACTCTCCCATTGCTCCCCTATCACCTCAAGCCTTCTAATTTAATGTTATTGTAGAAGAGGCCTTTGTTAAAGTCACCTCTAACCCAAATAATGTCATTGATGGTATAATTGGTTAGATTAAACATTAGATTATAGGTGTTGATGGTGGCCTTAAGATCCGCAAGATTGAAATTATGAGTCTATACGAGAGATTGTAGGACTGTAGACACCTAAAAATCCTTTAAAAAATAAAGTATTTTTATTTTTTGAAAAAATGCCTAATGACATCATCATTAATTAATTAATTAATTTTTATGCCATTAAATCCCTTTATCTTAATTAAAAATATTTAATTAAGGAATCCCTCCCAAAAATGTTTAAATCCTATTTAAACATTATTTCCTTATTTATTAATTATTTAATTAATAAATTGACCAAAAATCCTAAAATAAATAAAAAATTTATTTTTTGCCCAAAACTTGGCCAATTTCCTTATGACCAATAACCTCTTCCAAACTCTTCTAATCCTTCTTTAAATTCGATTAAAGGCTAATCCCATCATTTCCTACCCCTAATCCCAACTCAAAATATTTAATTAAGATTAAATATTAATCCTCATGTTTATTAAAAAAGTTTTAATAAATATCTCCTCAACCCAAACCCTTGAAATAAATAAAACTTTATTTATTTCCTAAAAATCTAATTTATCCTCATCCTAAGAAGTTCTAGACTCTTCTAGAAAGTCTTCATCCTCATCCTAGGAAATTCTAGACTATTCTAGAAAGTCTTTATCCTCATCCAAAGTCTAGACTCTTCTAGAAGATGTCTTTAAACCTAATCCTAATCCCCTCCTAACCTTGTCACATTCCCTAAACATGGGTTAAAACTTACTAACCCAAGCCAAAGTTAACAAATATCTCCTCCTTCACCCACCCTCATTAAATGCCATCCACTTGCCTATCCCTAAGCTAATCCTAAACCATCCTAATCCATCCTCTAATCATTTGCACAAGCCTAAACAAGCTTAAAACCTTCCTAATCAAGCCCAAGTCGAAATTGCTCTCATCTCCCTCAAAATATCTCAACCATAAAACTTTATGAAGTCCACTAGGTCATAAATGACTCTTACAAGCCCTTTTATTGCTCTTACAAGTCATTATGAGGGTCTTTATGAAGATTTTATCCCTTGAGCCTCCTTTGTTGACTCATCCTTCCCCTTTCCTCCATCCTCTCACCATGTGACATGTGTCACTCCTTGATTGGCTATAAGGAAGCACAATCCATGTGCTCTCCTCTCATGCAATCTGAGCCCTCCATAAGCTTTTTCTCATCCTTGCATCTTAGCCCTCCATCCCTCAAGCCTTTTGCCTATTTAAGGAATCCTCTTCCAAGCCATTTTAACACAATCCATGAAGTAAAGTTATAATGCTATTTTGAGAGCCAAATCCATACTAAAGCCATCTATCCACACCAAAAATCCACAATCATCCATTGAAGCCTTTGGAAGCATATTGAGCATACATCCTATCCATTTAGATAAAGCCACTCAACAAGAGAGCTTCTCATTGAGAGAGCCCATTAATGGCTCATATTTTCAATTGAGAGCTCATCTTAGTCTATCTTGAAGTTTATGAATTTTGTTTAGTTTGTAGAAGCTTTATTTAAATTTGGTTTCTATTAGCATACTAACATTGCTCATATACAAGGACATCTATAGGTTCACATTGAAACTAATGCATAGCTTCATGATGATCTTGTGCTTTTTGCAAGAACAAAGAAAGGGTGGCAGGCTGATAGATGAACAGAACTACAAGGACATATTTAAATTCCTTAGAGAGGAGTGACTCATGGTGTTGATGTCAGAGAAATTGACAAAGAAAAAACTTAACAAGGATTGGTTGGCATATGGAGCCTTAGGTTGTTTGATTATGTTTATAGTATCTTTACTTTGAGTAACTTACTTTGGACTTTTCTTGCATGAAATGTATTTATTATGTTTGTGGTCTTGAATTGATATGTTGTATGCTACTTTTATTATTATACTTTGTGGTTCATTGTTTATGCTAGTTGGTCTATTAACATAAATTTTGGTTTTGATAGTGGTACACAGTGGGTGTTGATATAGATAATCTTGGATTACTACTAATACACTACTGATGGTAGTCTATTATCAATCCTCTGGGAGGGTTGTCTTCTAGTTTTAATATGGGATAACACCTTATTTTTGCTTCTCCTTTTACCAAAAACCTAATTTATATAAGTAAGTTAAATTAAACTAAGACTAAAAATATTCAAATGGTATGCAATAGTATCACCATATTTTATTTTCAATTTTAGAACCATTAACATATTATTGAGACTTTGGTTGACATGCACCACCTATCCTCTTCAATAACTTGTATGTGATAGATAATCTCCTTCAAAATATTCACTTGAGGGTATTACCAAAGGATACATTGATATGTTTCCTCATGCTTTCTTATCTAGTTTTCATCAACCTCTATCATACATTATGGATGGAATATTTCCTTGTAAATTAGGAAACTATTATGTTTCTTTAAATATGCATTCCAATTTTAACTTCTACATATCATGTATGGTACCATTGAATTTATCAATACCCATATAAGAAATGGAATCCATGGTTTACAATCCTTTACTCAAATCTTCAAAGCCACTTAATTTGTAAGTTCTCCTCCACTTTTCCACTACCCATAACACTTTATAGAACATTGTCACTCTCTATGCATAATGATTAGCTGTGCTACCAATCATTTAGAAATAAGGTGAAATTATTACAATGAAACATTTTGAAAGTGTATGAAAATTCAAAATATATTTCTTTACACAAGAATTTCCAAAAATATTATTTAAATTTGTATACATTAATAATAAAAAACAAACTAGTAAATCATGTCAACATAGGATTTGAATGGCGAAAACTTTCAAAAAACCCAAATGAGAAAGGGGACAAGTATGTCCTAATCTTCAAATATTAAAGAACATTCAACACACAAATACTTTCTTCACTTTGATAACAATCTCATAATATATGTGTATGTCTAAATCAATCTCATATAAAACCACTATAGGCACCAAGAGATCACAAAACTATTAATCATTTTCCTAGATAATATATGCTAAAACAATGATATCATGTAGAAAACCCACACCCACCTTGGAGAACATCTTTCAAACTAGCATTCATTAATGTTGATAGGTATTCTACAATGGCAAAATGGGTAGAGTAGGATTGTGTGAGCGTGTTAATGTTAACTTTTATTCTTCTAGGTTAAACTTGACAACTATCTATATGTCAAAAGCTTAAGTTAGTAAAAAACTAAATATAAATAATTTTAGATGCAGTAAATTAAATTATAATTATTATGTAGTGGATATCCATTGACATTTCTTTAGATAGATTTAAGGTTAAATTTGACAACTATCTACACGTTAAAATTTCAAATGTTATTATAAACAAAATATATTTTAAAAAATAATTTAATAAACGTCACATTAAATAATTGTTAAAATTATAATGTTTTGATCTTAGGAGATATAAATTGTCAATTTTTTTAGAAATTAAAATAAAAGTGTAGATTAGTGCAAAAAAGTAAATAAGATCAAATGAAATATAAATAGTTTTCGGCGTAGTAAATTAAATTTTAATAATTTTGTAGTGGATATCTATCCCATTTCTTTAGATAGATTTATTTAAGATATCTATACTAGTTATTTTAAATGGACATCATATGATGTCGATCAACTAACCCTTGTAATAGTAAACATACATGCAACGACATATTTGGTGTCATAAGCTTAATGAATCAAATCCTAAGTATGATACTCCAAAATGGAGTAGCCAAATCATATGGGTCTTTTTTTTCATACAAGATTATTCACTCCCTAATCCTAAAGGATAGATCAAAGAAAATGTGTTTAATGAGTTTGAAGTCAAACATAATCACCATTATTACACTCCACTTTCTTCATGAATGTACATGAAAACTAAAGTTAATATCCTTGAGGAATTTCATTTACAAATTGGTATCCAAACTCACTCTACATGTCCAAAGACATTTTCTAGGAGTGTTGGCTATAGATGAAATATATATGTGATTACAAGGTAAATGATACCTTAATCCCAATAATAAGGTCATGATATAGAAGGTTGATGATATAGATAATATCCTAGCTACATATATGAGACTAGGGAGCACATATAAGTTCTCTCAGTAAATAAAGAGCATGATTCTTGCATCTTCTACTTGAATAATTATATATTTTCTCTCTCTATACTATTGCAATGATAGTATCAAATGGGAGAATGTTAGTATAGTGTGATATATCAATTACAATCCTCAGTTATGTATCTAATTTTTCATAGGATCACTTTTATGGATTCCCATGAGAACTAAGGTCCACGTTGTCTTCTTCTTGATCTTTAGATCATGTGAAATATTCTTGTAAAAACATTAAATAAGAAAGGATACACAAAAAGGTAAATATATGAACTTGTAGAATACTTCAAATGAAAAAATGACCTAATGATATCATAATGATAGATTCTATGACACATAACTATAAAGAATAATTTATTAATTTGAAAACCACTCTCATATAAATTTGAAACAATAAATTTATAATTATAACAAATAATTTATATTAATAAAATTGAAAAACAACAAACATAGAATAATAAACAACAAACATATGTATAAAGGGTCAGCACCCTCTTTTTTCCTACTTTAATACAAAAAACAATAAACATATACATCATTATGGAACATGGAATAATCATGTTAATTTCTAAAAATATGCTTAAACTTTAACATAAATTTAAAATCCATTTGAAAATGAATCGAATCATAATAGTGATCCGCATGGGGAATATCAGTGATTCCCTAGCGAGGTTTCCCATCTTGTACGCATATTTTGCAACGCTTTCAAAACAATTTTTAAAAAGTTTGTAATAAATGTGTCTGTTCCGTCTGTAAGAGATGAGTACGGTCCCACGACAGGAAGATGGCATGGACGCAGGAGATGGATGGCATGGGCAATCGACATGAGGAGGCATGATGGCGGGCATACCCAGGCAGTCGATCCTCTTGCCTGAGTAGCCATTGCCAGATAATGGGGTCTTGAAAATCCATACTTTTGGAATATGGTGGGGTCACTTGTGGTGACACAATATATGTTAATTATGCTTTTTTTTTTATTTGATGTCTATGTCTAGGAAAGTGGTGGGATGTAGACATGTTTAGGAATTGATTAAATAGTGAAATCGGATTATGGTTTTTTTTCTAATTAATTAGAATGTGGAGTAACTAGGATAAAGTTTAAGAAAATAAATAAGTGAGTGAGTCAATTTAGGTAGTTATGTTTAGGGAATTAGAGAAATTGTAATACTTATTTTTAGATAATAGGAATGTTTAAATATTGCATTTTAATGAAAATTATAATTTAAATTAGATGGCAATTTTAAGGAAAAGAGTTATGTATAGATATACTAGTTCTGAGTTGGATATGTCAGGGAAGTGAATTGTATGGATAGTTGTTGAATGTAGCATAAGTAGTCAAAAGTTCGTTGATGATTGTTTTAATTAGCCAGATGTGTTGCGATGCAATACTTTTAGATTCTTTCATGTGATAGTAATGTTAACTATTAAAGAGAGAATAAATGGTAAAAACAACATTTCATTGTTATAATTATAGCATTTTCAATAACGAGAATGGGTAACCACCCCAAGAGAATCTCAAGATCCAGTTCCAAGTGAACCACTTGGGCTACTAGCATTCCTCGTTCTTGATTGTGTTCATACCACTTCTTCTTCATTAATAAAAAAATAAATAAAAATTATTGGTTATGTTTTCACCTTGTAAAATTCTTCCGTTAAAATTTATGGCATGACATGTTTATTTCAACTTTTATTATTGGCATTGAATGAATTAGAGAAATCATATAGAAACTATATTATAATATAAAAAATGACAATTTTCTTAAATGATCATTTCTCTACTAGTTTATAATGCAAGAGATATTTGTTATTTTTCCTCTTTGTTTGTTTCTACTATCTTATACAATACATAAAACTGCTATAAAGTATAAATCATAAAGAAAATATATTATAATATGAGAATGACAATTTTTATTAAAAAATCATTCATCTACTATCTTATAGATAGGATACAATAAAGATATTTAATTCTACAAAGTATTATTGAAATGTATTTGAGGAAGTTTTTCTTTATATTTTATATAAATTCTATTTTTTCTTGTTTTTCAAGAAGATCAATCATTTAATTTTTTAAATAAAAACTTCTATCCATTTTATCTACAACATCAAAAAATTAATTAATTTTCTATTTATAGACCATCTTATATTTTTAAATTTTAATGAAAGGATTAGCAATTCTAAAATAATCTTGTTCATATAAATGTGTTTAAAATAAAATCTAACTCAAAGTAGTTGTATAACATTTCACACCTAGTGTACTACTTGTAACAAATAATTGAGATACATTTGTTATGGCTTAAAGTTTTGATTGCACATTACGTTATATCGAATAAACTAATGAATATTTTTAATAATATTTTTATTGAATAGTGTTCAAAAATGGTATGATAATATGATAGTTATAAAATATTTGACATGATAACATGCTATAGTTATTTCATGTTGCTCTCTCTCTCTCTCTCTCTCTCTCTCTCTCTCTCTCTCTCTCTCTCTCTCTATATATATATATATATATATATATATATATATATATATATATATATATATATATATATATATATATGTTGTCACCCTTGAAATTATGCCTTATGTTTTAATTATTAATTTGATGTTATATAACATTATCTTTACATATAGATTACTCAAAATTTGGTAACATTATTGCAAATGAAATTGTTAATATTAATACCTATAATATACACTCCAAGTTGAAAAATTCTAGCTATATCATCTACTTCTAACCCTTTACAAGTCAAGGACTCAAGCTCTCCTAGAGCTCTTGTTGCTTATAAGTCTTGAGAGGGCCTTACTTATTGCAAAACTAAAATCTACATTAGAAACTAGAATTATGTCTTCCTTTTACTACCTTTGAAAATATGAATAACCTTCATTATGTCCAAGCCCCACTATGTTGGTTTACAAGTGATAAATATATATCATAAACTATTTCTATAATGATATCATTAATAATCCTTTAGTCCAATAAATAACTGATTGGATGGTAGTATTTTTTTATTAATACTATTTTATATTGAACTTTATGTCCACAGAGCAATAGGAGATAGTAGAATTTATTTTATAATGATGATTACTTAGATTCATTATAGAACACCCACATCAAGTACAAAATTCAAGTTTTCTTAATTATTAATAGTTTGATCCAATCCTCTACACTTGTCGACTATACACTTACTGGTATATACTCTCTCTTATCATAATATCGTAGTTTTTGACTGTTTTTTATCAAAAACAAATACTAACTGCTACTCAACATTTAGTACTATCATTATTTTTTTGCCATAAATACATTTGGTAATTTTATATTATTTATTAAATCAATCAAAAAACAAAAAACAATTCTAACATAGTTTTTAATTTAGTTAATAATTACCAAATCAGGTTGATTTGGTCGGCTGCATAGTTCCACAACATTCTTATTATTATTATTATTATTATTATTATTATTATTAACTTATTGTCCACGTGTATCCTGTATTATTTTCTGTCTCGTCCATATCCGTAAATCAAGATTCCAGTCGTCATTCGATGTGCAAGCCATCCTTTTCAACGGTGTCCAATTTCTACATGGATCGGGGGAGTGGCCAAATACACTTTGTATAGTTTATTGTTTCCACAAGTTGACAGAATTTCATGGTTGATATGAATTCATTTATCGCACGGTTTAAAGACAACTAATAAGACAATCAAATTACGATAACGAGCTTTCTGCGTAGCCTCTCTTTCCACAAAATTACGGACTTCCAACGGAAATAAAGGTCGTTAAAAAACACATGGACCATGTGCACTTAAATTCAATCAAACAATACTAGAAAAATCTGTCACTAATTACTTGATTTGATATGCCAGGCCCACCTGCCAGCTCAGCGGCCCTTCGACACTAATGTATTCCAAAAGAAAACATTATCATTTATTTTAACATAAAACACTGTTCTTTGTTATTATTTAATTATTATAATACATGTCGGACGATCCCCTTTAATTTTAATATACTTCCGACGGTTCCCCTACAATTTCTCTCAATGGGAACTAAATGAAGTATTATCGTTTGGCCAGCAAGAACGGACGAGGATTGTGGGGTTTATTTAACGTTTGAATGAGTGTTTAAATTTGACACCTGTATAAATCTTGAGCGATTATTAAACCTTAACATTTTGATTTATCCATATCAGTGTCGAAAACAGCTTGCGTGCTTTATCGTGATTCAATCATTTCATCCAAGCCGACTTCTTACACGTGTCCAATACAAGGGCGCCCTGACTGTAATTCCTCTGTTTTTACTTCCCGAGGAAACCTCCCATCGTTGCGCGTTCTGTCTCCTGACAGAACTTCGTAGAATTCGAATTATCGTCGTCGACTAGGAATTTCCCGTACAATATCTCAGTCGTAGAGCACGCGGGTCACACAGTTGTGAACCACGTCAGCTCGCAGAAGATTTCACGTCTGTCGACGGAACCCAGAGGAGTCCCGGCATACGAATAGAGCACAAATTCACATGCTAAATTGGCTATAACTGTGATTGGCGCCTTGGGATCAATTATCTGGGGAGCGTCGTCGATGGAGAATGAGAGAGACGAGGAAAGCAGGAGGGGGCTCCTTAACAACAATGAAGGGCGGAGGCGGAGGAGCATTTGGGGGAGTGTGAAAGCACAGGCAATGGCGATGGGGTTGAGCAGAAGAAACGTGGCGGTAATTGCAGGTCCGGTGACGTGTATGTTGGTGTACAGGTATGCAGAACTGGGGGAAAGGAGCGGGGCAATGGTGGGAACTCTGTGCTGGATATTCATGTGGTGGATGACGGAGGCGGTGCCCATGGCGGTCACGTCGCTGGCGCCTCTCTATCTGTTTCCGCTGCTGGGCATACGCAAGGCGGATTCAGTGGCGAAGTCGTACATGAACGATGTGATAGCGCTGGTGATCGGGAGCTTCATGCTGGCCATTGCAGTGGAGGAGTACGGCATACACAGGCGCCTCGCACTGCATATGGTCGTCGCCTTCACCGGGAAAAAGGTGAGCCCGCCGTTGCTCTTGCTCGGCTTCACCGGAGCCACGGCGTTCGTGAGCATGTGGATGCACAATGTCGCCGCCGCCGTCATGATGATGCCCGTCGCCACCGGATTCCTCGTCCGCCTCATGGGCGCCCATGATTCCTCCTCCTCCTCTTCTTCTTCTGCTTGTGAAAAGGGCTGCGGCGTCGCGGTGGAAGATGGGTTAATGGTTCAGCGAGAAGGGGAGATTGTTCATCGGGATCTGGTTATGTTCTGCAAGGCGATTGTGCTGGGCGTGACGTACGGCGCGGCAATTGGGGGGATGTCCACGCTTACTGGAACTGGTGTGAATCTGATCCTGGTTGGGATGTGGCAGAGTTATTTCCCTTCTGCGGAGCCCATTTCTTTCATGGAGTGGTCTCTCTTCGCTTTTCCCGTGGCTTTTGTGATGCTTCTCTGCCTCTGGGGGATCCTCTGTCTCTTGTACTGTTCTACAACTTGCACCAAATCTCTCTCTGGTTTTCTCGACAAGTCCCACCTCAAGATGGAGCTCGACAGCCTAGGTGAGCTATAATTTTCTCTAGTTCCCTTTTCTCTAATTCCTGTTAACGGGTTAATTGCCAATCATGGGATTGACATTGACAGGGCCAATGTGCTTCGCGGAAAAGATGGTTCTCTCTCTCTTCTCGGTGAGGGCTCTGCTTATGTTTTTGTCACCTCTAATTTCTCGATCTTGTAGTGACATTAAGTTTCGTGATTTGATTGTGGGGGTTTCGCCGGATGCGCAGGTTCTGATAATATTGTGGATGACGAAGAGCATAACCGACGATATTCCGGGATGGGGAGATCTTTTTCATGGATATCCCGGTGACGGCACTGCGAGCGTAATAAGCCCTCTCTTCTGTAGCATTCCACACTGTTAATTTGCCTTCATAAGCCCATGAGTTTCTTCTCCTAATGAAACGGATATCTTGAACAGGTGATGATTGCAACACTATTGTTTATCATTCCGAACAAGAAATCAGCGGGTGAAAAGCTCATGGACTGGAATAAGTGCAAGAAATTGCCATGGAACATCATTCTACTCCTCGGCGCAGGTATAACTTTTCTTGGCATTTCTGGAATACCCTGTTTTTTTCCTGCAACTGCTCACCCCAGTTTCAGTTACGAAAGCGACACGTGTCAGTCCTGGATTGGGAGTGGGCTCCAGTGCAAATAGTCCGCATGCCGACCTGTAATTTCTTTATCCAGTGCCCACAACGTTGGATGATTATCTCTATTTTTTATTCATTAAAAAACGTTATCTTCCACATTTCAGCTGGGTATTCTTAAACTATGACTTATTATTGTGCTGGCACCCCGCCCATGTCAATCCTTGTTTCCTAGTCGATTACCGGCCGACATGTGCGCCATTTATTATACATTATTGTGGGCAATAATTGTACTAAATGCATTATTGCGAAAACGACAAAGTATAATGCATTTTACATATTCAGTACTATTAAAACACAAAGCGAGATTTGTTTGTTTTTGTTTGGATCAATAGAAAGAGAAAAGTGGAATGATTTTCTAAGGTGGGAAATACGTGTGGTGCAGGGTTTGCCATCGCAGACGGCGTGAGAAAAAGTGGATTGGCAGATTTGATGTCGAGGAACTTGGACTTTTTAGAATCAGTGCCGTACCTTGCAATGGCTCCTGTGGTAGTTGTGTTGTCCAGCACACTCACAGAATTCGCATCTAACAATGCAACGACAACGTTGTTTGTGCCATTGCTGATACAGGTGGCGTTGTCTATGCATCTCCACCCCCTGTTTCTGATGATTCCTGGTGCCATTGGAGCTCAGTATTCCTATTTGCTGCCCACGGGAACTCCCTCCAACACTGTTGGATTTACAACGGGATACATCGATATGAGTGACATGTTCAAGGTTGGAATTCCCCTCAAAATTGCAGGAATCGCCACCATTTCCTTCTTCATGCCCACCCTTGGTATGTATGGATGTTCACTTTCTTTTTCCCTGTTTTGGTATGTATGGATGTTCACTTTGTTATGCCCTTTTTTCTAACATAAGAGACAAATTTTGATTGGAATTTGTATGATCCTTTGCAGGGGCGTACGTGTTTGGAAGCAAGACAGTCGGGATATAGAGAGATTTTCCTTCTTCTCCGAAGGATTGCCACGTTTTGCCATCAACTGTGCTACGTCCCCACTATGGTGTTACGTCAGTTCAAACCAAACAAGAAATATAATTCTAGAGCAATTAAAACTTGAAAGGGCACGTAATATTTGTAGTAATGATTGTGCATATTCCAAGATCAAATTGGTTCTAGTTGAAAAACTCAATTTGAATTCTATGGTCGCATATAGAATTATATAAATAGTATATTGCTTTCAACAAGTTTGTTACGATCTACGAAATTTTACGCCTAAGAATTACTAATGACGTATGGACCTCGGGCTTCGAGGGAAAGCTGCAATCGATGCGTTGGTTTCGAAAAATACATCAGATGTCACATACGAAACACCTACTTTTAAAATTAGTTATTGAATGAATGAAGAGGTCATAAGTCTAAAGGACCCACATAAAACTTTTAGTCTCATGCTATTTTTTCAACCCATCTTTTTTATTGGGAATATGCATAAGTAAAATGGCTCCTTTGAGGAGTCTTGGTCTTTCGAAAAGGTCTTTTATATTGTTCACTTTTAACATTTCTTTGTGTTGGTTACGAATGTCTTTATATGTTGTATAATCTTTCAGATGGTGCCACTCTGTTTCCACCACACCTTCGCTACAAAATCTACAAATTTTGTCCTCCCACTCTTCCTTGGGGACCTTTCATCTACCAGTTTCACATCTCAAACGATGGGAACCAGATCTCAATTGTGCGATTAGGATTTTTGTCTTTACTTTGATCTCGAAATCCAGCATTGCAGTGAAGAGACCAAAATATCGCAAATGCCATAATATTCACATGTACAAAATTTGTGTTGCTAATGAAATTGTGACCTGCCTAAGTTCATAGAAATGGCAAAATTGGTTTGTTGACGGAAGCTAGAAGTGTCCCAATGCATTTCCAGTTGTTAGATTGTGGTGACTGATTAAGAAAGTACTGTACATACTTCATAAATTCTTTGGGGCTCGGAGCATCGCCCAAAAAAAAAAGTTTTTGGCCCTATTTTATCAAGATTTTGGGCCGACATTTAATTATTAATTATAATCCTAAAGCGGTAAAAATACGTGTATAAAAGAGCTTAGGGCTAGCGATTGTTTCATAGTTGTGATGTGAAATTGGTTCTTGCAGCGGTATTGAGTTGTAAGGGATTACGAATTGTAATTAGGGTATAATCATTGAATCGTAATAATGTCACACTTACTGTTTGGTGGACATAGCCCAAGGATTAGGTGAACCACGTTAAATCTTAGTGTCTTATTTTTTTTCTGTGTGATCTATTATTTTCTGTTATTGGTTATATTTGCATGTAATTGTTATTTCTGTCCGTATTTTAATCCTAATAAGTGGTATCAGAGCGAGGTTGTTTTTTCAATTATCCTCTGTAGAAAAGTCTCATGGTTGAGTGGGAGCGATGGCAGACGAGGGTAAGCTAAGGGTTGACAGGTTTAATGGGTAGAACTTTCAGTTATGGAAGATGCAAATGGAAGTTTATCTTTATCAGAAGGATTTAGGGAAGTCGTTAGAAGGCAAAGCCAAGAATCAAGGATCTATGTCAAATGATGAATGGGATCTTTTGGATAGAAAGGCACTTGGAAACATTCAATTATGCCTGGCACCATCGGTGGCATTTAATATTACAAAAGTGAAGATAACAGAAGAGTTGATGAAAACCCTAACGACATAGTATGAAAAGCCCTCCGCTTCAAACAAGGTATTTCTCATGAAGCGTTTATTTAATATGAAAATGGCAGAAGGTGGATCTATTGCAGATCATTTAAATGAGTTTAATACTATTACTAGTTAGTTATCTTCTATGGGTATCAATTTTAAAAAAGAAATTAGGGCTCTCTTGATTTTGTGTTCTTTACCTGAAAGTTGGAATGGCTTGGTAATGGCTATGAGTAATTTTGTTCCTGATCTAGTACCCTAAAATATGATGATGTGATTAGTGTTATTTTGAGTGAGAAAATTTGTAGGAAATCCTCAGATGGATATACATCAGGAAGTGCTTTGAATGCACAAAGCAGGGGCAGAACAACTAAGAGAGGAAGTAATTCTAAAAATTATGGGAAATGAAAAGGAAAGTCAAAGGGGAGGAGGTCTCAATTGAGAGGACCAAACGACTATTGGTACTGTGAAAAACCAGGTCATAAAAAGAAAGATTGTTGGAATCGAAAGAAAATGAAAGAGATGAACCAGATGGAGACAAGGAGGCAAATGTGGTGAGTAACAAATTCGAAGAGGATGCTTTGCTTCTATTTTTAGAAAGTGTTGATGATTCATGGGTTTTAGATTTTGGGGCTTCATTTCATGCTACACCTCATAGAGGTTATTTCATTGATTATGTCCAAGGGAATTTTGGGCTTGTTTATTTGGGGGATAATAAACCCTATCAGATTGTTGGAAAGGAAAAAATTAAGATTAAGTTGCAAAATGGGAATCATTGGCTACTACATGAGGTAAGACATGTTCCAAGGCTGAGTAAGAATTTAATTTCAGTAGGGCAACTCGGTGATGAGGGTTGTGTAGTTACTTTTAATGATAAAAATTGGAAGCTTTCAAAAGGTTTTAAATGTGTTAATATGGACTTCTATGGAAGTTGTGTGTATGGAAAATAAAAGAGAGTGAGTTTTGTAAAAACTGGAAAGGAAAACAAAAAGAAGAAATTAGAGCTTGTGCATACAAATGTATGGGGACCGGCTCAAGTATCCTCCCTTGGTGGCTCTCATTATTATGTTACATTTATTGATGATGCAACTAGAAAAGTATGGGCTTATTTCTCTAGACAAAAATTTGATGTATTTCAAACTTTTAAGAAATAGAAATGCTCAGTTGAAAATGAGACTGGTAAGAAATTAAAATATCTTAAATTTGATAATGGTGGTGAGTATTGCAGTCATGAATTTGAAGATTATTGTTTCACTAATGGTATTCATAGACAAAAAACTATTCCAAGGACTCCATAGGAAAATGGAGTGGCTGAATGCATGAACAGGACTATAATGGAGCGCGCAAAGAGCATGAGGTTGCATGTTGGGTTGCCCTCACAAATGTGGGCGGAGGCTGTCAATAATGTTGTATATTTGATTAATAGAGGTGCCTCTACTCCTTTGGGTTGTAGTATTCCAGAGGAAGCATGGACTAGTAAGAAGTTGAGTTATTCTTTTCTCAAAACCTTCAGCTGTGAAGCATTTGCTCACATAGATTCTAAAAATAGAACCAAGCTAGAAGCTAAGTCAACGAAATGTGTATTTGTTTGATATGGCATTGATGAATTTGGTTATAGCCTTTGAGATTTTAAAAATCATAAAATTTTAAGAAGCAGGGATGTCATATTCAATGAGAAAGTGTTATATAAAGATCTGTTGCAGCAACATAAAAAGAAAGAAGATGATTATGCAGTGTTGGATGATACTCCAAAAGCTGATGTTCCATCCATTCCTCATGATATGCAACAACCGCAACAACAAATACCACACACATTGATGAATGTTAAACAGTCAACAAGGCAAATTAGACCTCCAAAAAGATTCTCTCCCTCTTTGTATTTAATTTTACTTACTAATGCTGGTAAACCTAAATGTTATTATGAAGCTATGTAAGTGGCTATTAAGATTTAGTGGGAGTCTGTAATGAAAGACAAAATAGACTCTTTGTTGAATAATAAGACATGGAATTTATGCAAGTTGCCTGCAGGTAAAAGAGTTTTACATAATAAGTGGGTTTACAAGTTGAAAGAAGAGGAAGGAGGTAAGAAAATATATAAAGCTAGGTTAGTTGTGAAAGGATTTGCACAGAAAAAAGGCATTGAATTTGATGAGATTTTTTCTCTCGTTGTTAAGATGACTTCTATCTGTATTGTTTTAAGTCTTATGGCTACTGAAGATTTGCATTTAGAGTAGCTTGATGTTAAAACAGTGTTCCTTCATGGTGATTTGGATGAAAAAATATATATGGCTCAGCCACAGGGATTTACAGTCAATGGTAAGGAGAACTTAGTGTGCATTTTGAAGAAAAGTTTATATGGCTTGAAGCAAGCACCTCGAAAATGGTATCTGAAATTTGATAGTTTTATGCATGAGCATGGATACAATAGGTGTCATTCAAATCATTATGTTTATTTTAGAAGGTTGGATGATGATAGGTACATTATTTTATGTTTATATGTTGATGATATGCTTGTAGCTGGGTCTAACATGGATCACATTAAGGGGCTGAAACACCAATTAACACATGCATTTTCTATGAAGGATTTGGGGGTAGCAAAACAAATCATTTGTATGAAGATTTGTAGAGATAGAAAAAACAAAAAATTGACACTATCTCAAGCTGATTATATTGAGAAGGTGTTGCAATGTTTCTCTATGGAGAATGCTAAAGCTATCAGTACACCTTTACCTAGTCATTTGAAGTTGACTAAAGAGATGTGTCCTAAGACACAAGAAGAGGAGGATAAGATGTCCAAGGTACCCTATGCTTCAGCTGTAGGAAGCTTGATGTATGGTATGGTATGTACTAGGCCAGATATTGCACATGCAGTGGGAGTCATTAGCAAGTATATAAGTCATCCAGGAATTGAGCATTGGAATGTCGTCAAATAGATTCTCAGAGATTTGAGAGGAACATCTAATAAGTGTTTACACTTTGGGGGCTCTACTATTGATTTACAGGGCTATGTTGACTCAGATTTGGCAGGGAATATTGATACCAATTAAAGAGAACAAATTTCCACAATCCATTATATTGTACTGATATGTTTTTGGATTCGATTGTGTTAAAATTTTTACCATCAACGTTTCGAATCACACTACGTGATCCATCATCAGGATGAAGAGCAAGAGATGCAAAAAATAATATATTGTAGATAATGGATGACCCAAAAAGATAAAGGGAATCCATTTATTTGCAATATATTATTTTTTGCATCTCTTGCTCTTCATCCTGATGATGGATCACGTAGTGTGATCCGAAACATTGATGGTAAAAATCTTAACACAATCGAATCCAAAAACATATCAGTACAATATTGATACCAGGCGGAGTACTACAGGTAATGTCTTTACTATTGGTGGGGCAGTCATGAGCTGAGTTTCTAGATTACAGAAAGTTAATGTTTTATCCACTACAGAGGCAGAGTATGTAGTTGCTACAAAGGAAACCAAGGAGATGATATGGCTTCAGTTCTTCTTGGAAGAATTGGAACATCTTTAGAGAGATAATTATTTGTTTACAGATAGTCAAAGTGTCATTCATCTTGCCAATAATTTAGCTCTACATTCAAAGACCAAACACATATAGTTGCAGTACCATTACATTTGGTCAGTTTTGGAGGATGGACAGTTAAAGCTGGATAAGATACATACAAATGATAATCCAACAGATATGTTGACAAAGGTAGTAACAAGGGAGAAGTTCAACTCCTCTTCAGCTTCGATTGGTCTTCTAGACTAGACATGAATAAAAGAATAGCAGAGTCCAAGGTGGCTTGATCCACTGGGAGCCTCATGGCATAGCGGCATAGCTACAGGATCAATCTCCAAGTGGGAGATTGTTGTTTAGTGTAGAGCCTAATTAGTTCTCAAATGGGAGATTGTTAGATTGTGGTGACTGATCAAGAAAGTATTGTACATACTTCATAAATTCTTTAGGGCTTGGAGCATCGCTCTAAAAAAAATTGGGCCCTATTTTATTAGAATTTCGGGCCGACATGTAATTATTAATTATAACCCGAGAGTGGTAAAAATACTTGTATAAAAGAGCTTAGGGTTAGGGATTGTTTCATATTTGTCATGCAAAATTGGTTCTTGCGGCAGTATTGAGCTATAAGGGATTACAAATTGTAATTAGGTTATAATCACTGGATCGTAATAATATCATACTTGCTGTTTGGTGGACGTAGCCCAAGGATTGGGTGAACCACATTAAATCTTGGTGTCTTGTGTTCTTTTCTGTGTAATCTATTGTTTTCTATTATTGGTTATATTTGTATGTAATTGTTATTTCTGTCCATGGTTTAATCCTAACACCAGTGACTTTCGCACGTAGTCATGTACCTATTGGCGTGCTCAACTTGGAATATTGTTTATTTATTTATTTATTACTAATTATCGTGATATGATTAATTAGAAGTTATGTGGAATTGTATCCATTGTGTACACTATATAGTATAGGTTTTTGAAAAAGGCAGAAAATCAAAAGGGTTGGTTGTGCTAGATGTAACACATGTAACATAAACGACGGACGTAAAATATTTTTTTTCTTTTTTCTTTTTTTTTTGGTAAAAGTGGAAGACCACTGTATATATATTGGATAATATAACTAGTTCAAAAGGAGCTCCTAAGGGAAAGAACTAGAAAGAAAACCCTCATTCAACACTCTTAGAATACAAAACATGGCATAGTCGGTCATGTCGACCCGTCATTACAATAGCATCAAGAAAAATGATAATGAATAGCAATAAATGAAATTCAAACTGTAATATATTAACATGCCCTTGTTTCTCTAGAATTGCCAACTCTCTAACAATCGGATAATGGTGATGAAGAGCAATCAGATTAAGGGAGCAAATTTGTTTTCCATCACATCCCAAGTTTGCAAGGAGGTCGGCAAGTTTATTTCCTTCCCGAAGTGTATGTGATATTATGCGGTCATCAAATGAATCTAAGAGCTCTCAGATATGATCCATAATGTATGACAACCACCAATCATGCAAAGTCTTAGTGAGGCAAGCATTGATAATAACCATTGAATCACCCTCAACCTGCACCTTCATATAGCCACCCTGCTTTGCTAATGTTAATCCAACTAACAATGCTTGTGCCTCAACAACATTATTTGTACCCAGAGGAATGGGACTAGCCTTAAGTGCCTTTAGTTACCCTTTATGATCCCTTATGCATACTCCAATCCCATATTTTCCTGGGTTTCCATGTCAAGCGCCACCAAAGTTAATTTTATAGAATCCCTGAGTAGGTGGATCCCATTTGACTGAAGCTCTATCAGTGACCTTTTATGTCTCAAACTTAGAGACTATCATTGTTGGTGTAAATAAGTATTCACTAGTTACACTTTACTTAAGTTTACTTAGGTCAATGCATTATTTTATTATTTATTAGGTTGATACTTAGGAGTTTGCGTACTTTTATTAGTTGTCATGTTGACAACAGAGAAGTAAGCAACTCTAATTCAGCACATGGTGTCTACAACACTGGAGTTTGCATAATTAACTGAGTTGTCATGTAGATAACACAGTTATTTGCACTCTTAATTAAGCACATGATGTCTACAACATTATTTTTCATGCTACACCTGTCTAGGCTTATCCACTCATCATCACACTTACTCCTGTGTTTAATTAAGGATAATCCACTCTTGGTGGACATGTGCTTGGTTGTAAGACTTATCAATGTGTTGACTCCTAGACATTCTAGAAGCATTCTAGAGGCCTTTATATATAGGCACTCCTAGTATACTTGTACATCAATTGAATATCATATTATTATTCTGATCATACTCTGGTCTATTATGTACTTGTGCTTGAGTTCATTGATCTTGCCTGATTTTTCCCTAAGAAAAATTCTTACATGGTATCAGAGCTGAGGGAGATTCTCTTCACATAGCCATTGGAGACCTTTATTGATTCACCTCTCTAAGGACCCAATTAAGATTTGAAGTATCTGTAGTCATTGGGAGCATCTAGAGCCAAAGTAGACCTCGTCATTGCATTCGAAGCATCGATTCGATGAAATTTGACTATAAATATGCCAGCTCTAGGCTATAATTAATTTTGAGACAATTTTTTTGCAAACCAACACCCAAAGGCCCAATTTGCAAGTACAATATGACCATGTTCAGATCTCCTTAATTCATTTTCGGATCTGTTAATTTTATTCTCTACAATTTTTGGACTGTATTTTTCAAAAAAAAATTTAGGCCAGTAGGACCTGTAGAGAAAAAAAATTGCAGGAATCGAATGATCAAACCCTAGTCCTCGTAGAAAATATTCTCGAAATATTCTTCATAAATTCGGCAAACTACACGTTCTAGCTAACACACTGTTAGATTGTGGTGACTAATCAAGAAAGTACTATACATATTTCATAAATTTTTTGGGGTTCAAGGCATCGCCCCGAAAAAAAAATTGGGCCCTATTTTATCGAGATTTTGGGCCGACATGTAATTATTAATTATAACCCTAAAGCGGTTAAAATACTTGTATAAAAGGGCTTAGGGTTAGGGGTTGTTTCATAAAGTGTGATGCGAAAATTTTTCTTGTGGCGATATTGAGCTGTAAGGGATTATAGATTGTAATCAGGTTGTAATCACTGGATCATAAAATATAGGACTTGTTGTTTGGTGGATGTAGCCCAAGGATTGGGTGAACCACATTAAATTTTGGTGCCTTGTGTTATTTTTTGTGTGATCTATTATTATTTTTTATTGGTTATATTTGCGTGTACTTTTTATTTCTAACCATGGTTTAATCCTAACAAGTGGTATCAGAGCCTAGTTGTTTTTCAGTTATCCTCTGTAGAAAAGTTTCACGGTTGAGTGGGAGTCTCACGGTTGAGTGGGAGCAATGGTAGATGAGGGTAAGCTGAGGGTTGATAGGTTTAATGGGGAGAACTTCCAGTTATGGAAGATGCAAATGGAAGACTATCTGTATCAAAAATATTTATGGAAGCCGTTAGAAGGCAAAGCCAAGAATCAGGGATCTATGTCAAATGATGAATGGGATCTTTTGGATAGAAAGGCACTTGGAAGCATTCGATTATGCCTAACACTATCGGTGGCATTTAATATTACAAAAGAAAAGATGATAGAAGAATTGATGAAAACCCTAGCGACACTCTATGAAAAGCCCTTTGTTTCAAACAAGATATTTCTCATGAAGCATTTATTTAATATAAAAATAGCAGAAGGTGGATCTGTTACAGATCATTTAAATTATTTTAATACTATTACTATTTAGTTTTCTTCTGTGCGTATCAATTTTGAAAAAGAAATTAGGGCTCTCTTGATTTTATGTTCTTTGCCTAAAAGCTGGAATGGATTGGTAATGCCTGTGAGTAATTTTGTTCCTAGATCTAGTACCCTAAAATATCATGATGTGATCGGTGTTATTTTGAGTGAGGAAACTCATAGAAAAACTTCAGGTGGATCTATATCAGGAAGTGCTTTGAATGCACAAAGCAGGGGCAGAACGACTAAGAGAGGAAGTAATTCTGAAAATCGTGGGAAATCAAGAGGAAACTCAAAGAAGAGGAGGCATCAATCGAGGGGACTAAATGACTGCTGGTACTATGGGAAACCAAGGCACAAAAAAAATATTTTGGAATCAAAAGAAAAATAAAGGAGATAAATTAGATGGAGACAAGGAGGAAAATGTGGTAACAAATCTGAAGAGAATGCTTTGCTTCTATCTTTAGAAAGTGTTGATGATTCATGAGTTTTAGATTCTGGTGCTTCATTTCATGCTACACCTCATAGAGGTTATTTCATTGATTATGTCCAAGGGGGTTTTGGGCTTGTTTATTTGGGGGATAATAAACCCTGTCAGATTGTTGGAAAGAGAAAAATTAAGATTAAGTTGCAGAATGGGAATCATTGGCTACTACATGAGGTAAGACATGTTCCAAGGTTGAGTCAGAATTTAATTTCAGCAGAGCAACTCGGCGATAAGGGTTGTGTAATTACTTTTAATGATAAAAAATGAAAGGTTTCAAAAGGTTCTCTTGTAGTAAAAAAAGGTGTGAAAGTAGGCACCTTATATCTTTGTATAGGTCATATTGTTCATTCTACTTTAATTGTTTGAGAGAAAAATGAATGTTCAGGGACAATTGCTGCAGTTGAGCAGGGAGAACAAATTGTTGAGATAATGGGTGTTGCACACATTGCATAATATTGTTATTTTATTATTTTATTTTATTATGTAATGTTGTACCTAAATGGACGTGCAACATGTAAAGATTCTCATAGAATATTCTTGATGAGTTGTATTGTAACATTGTGATAATATTTTATGTAATTATTTAATATTGGGGAAAAAAGAATTAAATGCCCAATATTAAATGTGGGGTCAGTGGGTTAGGTAGCACGTGATTTTAGCACATGATTTATGTAATACCACTTAGTGGTTTTGTGGGACTTGCTACTATATAAGCAGCCACAAGAGTAGTTGTTGTAGAGAGAGTGACAAGGAGAAGACAAAAGGCAAGAGTCGAGCAGGACAAGGCTTGACAGGTTAGCCAAGGGAACATTTGTGAAGGTTGAAAGCATGGCATGGGATGTGTGGATTCATGCTTGTTCACATAGTTTGCTCGGTTGTGGCTATGGCCATGAAGGATTTCGTGGTTCTATGGCATTGGTATTTTTGTTGAATAATACATGGTGATGAATGCTTTTGGAGGCTGGGTTTTTTCCTCAATGAGGGTTTCCCAGGGTATATCTTGTGTCACAATTTTGTGGGTATGTTGTCTATTCTCTTGCATGTGGATTTTAATTCCGAATTTATTTCAAATCTATTATGGGTTATGTGGAAATAGTTATATTCTTTATTGCCAAGTTTCCTTACAAGTGGTATCAGAGCTATAGTTTTATTATTGTAACCCTAGATTGAATCCATGGGAATGCATGACAGGATAAAAGAAAAGGGCAAAATATATGAATGATTTATTGCAGATCTAAGGGTTTTGGATTTGCTGTTATGATGGGATGTTAAAAGATTTGGGCATATGAAATTGTTGGATAAAAGATTTTTTCGGATGTTTCATTTAAATAAGGGTTTTGGGGGGTAGCTTGCATAAATGACCTCTTGGGTAAAAAAAGACCTCACCATTGGATCCGGGTCGACATTTCCATAAAATTTGATATATAATATGCCCTAGTTTGACCATGTTCAGAGGAAATGAAAGAGTTTTTTGGTTTCAGCCCATGATGGTCATCAAATTTAATCCCGTCGGAATTTTCTTCACTGAAAAAATAAAAAATGAAAAATCGTACTGAAAATGGTAAAAAGACAGTTTTAGTAAAACGACCATAACTTTCTCTCAGAATATCGGATTTCAGAGTTCTTATAAGCGTTGGAAAGCTAATTCAGAGCACTACAAGATGGTGTAGGTTTGGTTCTATGATTTTGAAATTTTGTCAGGTTTTAAGAGCCCTAAAGTTAGATGTTATTTATTTTGAGCACGAATTAGGGCATAACTTGGGCATACGGAGTCAGATTTTGGACTTCGAGTAGTCAACGAAAAGCTCTTGGAGAGCTCTACACATTGGTTCAGATTTGGTGTAGGTTTGACATGATTTATTTGTTGATATATTTATCTGGACGGTTTATGATATATATTTTGACTATGGTAACTTGTGAGTTTATGGCATTGGAAGATTTAAGATTTGATGTCATTGTATACTCAGTTCATATTTTAGTTTGGTCTCATGATGATATGGTTATCAATGTTTGGTTTGGATATGCATGATGACTTGTTGGGTCTACAAGTTGTACAGTGTTGTAAGCGGTCTATACTTATAGGTTGCATTTATAGCTTGGTTATGGGTTGTCTTTGCCCATTGATATTTCATTATTGATGCATATTCAGATTGGTGGCTTGGATTTGGGTTGTCTATGCCCTAAGTCACATGATTTACTATTTTTTTCATGTAGAAGGGATGAGATGTTGTTACCAGGTACAGTCATGGTTGAGGATTGTGGTTGACTATTTTATGCTGATAGGTTAGACACTTTGAGAGACAGATGCTCGGTTCATGGATGTGATCATGGTACCATGAATTTTGGCATGATATGATTGGATATACAGGTACATCCTTGATGTTCATTAGCTTTGATTTTCTGATTTGGTTATGGTGGTATATCTTCTTGGTTGAGGATCATGGTTATTTGGTTTCTTTTGAGGAGCTCATGATGTGCATTTTGAGTTCTTTGATGGTTTGATGCCTTGGTTGATTCTCATGGTTAGAAGATGGTTTTTTCATCATTATGTCATGGATAGTTTGGATACACGATTTAGTGAGAGCTTTTGATAGTGATGGGTGACAGTGCAGGATTAGTTCCTGGTTTGGTTTATATCTTCTTGGTTTGGAGAGGATGGATTTTATAATGCCATAGGTGACTTGGTACCACAGTTGAGTGGGAGTTGTTGGCATTGATATATTTATTGAGTTTTTGCAGATGTTGGAGGTTTGTCTTAGATCTTGTTGCTACAGAAGCATCTTTAACATTTGCATGGTGTACTTGTTATCTTCATGGTGTGTGAAGATGGATAGATCTTAAGGACTCATGGGGTTCTTGGTTATCTTCATGGTGTGTGGAGATGGTTCTTCCTGGTATGTGAAGATGGTTTTCTTCATGGTGTGTGGAGATGGTTGCATCTTGAGGACTCACAGGGTTCTTAGCAAAGGTGTGGTTTATAATTTTTATTTGGCATGTTATTTTTGGTATGAAGATGGTTTCATTATTATGTCATGGTATACTCTTGATACACGTTTAGAGTTGTGACATGTTATGTTATCTCTTTAGTTGAGATGGTAAGATCATGTTGTCATGTTTATGTTCCTGAGGCCATGGTTGGAACTTTGACATTGATCTTGGTTTAGTTTCTTGGTATTGAGTACACTGATCATAAGTTGGATACTTCATGATATTGCTATGTTGCATTTGGAGTTGGCATGGATTGATTGGCTACAGGTGCTCATGGATACTTAGAAATGGTGGTGATGCTGATTTCTCTTGGATTAGAGAAGTATTTGTTGGGACGATTGATGGTTTCAGCAGGAAGTTCGAGGGGCAGTCACCTGATATGGACTTGAGAGGAGATTGTTCTTAGATGAGTCTTGGTTGGAGACTTGGGTATCTTGATGAGCATTCTCATTCCCCACTCTCGGTCTACTCGGTGGTTTGCTACTTGAGAGCTATAGCCCATTGTTTTTCTCAAGTGCATTATATTTATGCTTGTCTTTCATGGATATGGATCTTGAGCTATGGTACATGAGTTGGTACTGGAGGGTTCATTTGAGAGATGGTTTAGCATTGGTTATCTCCATGTGCATATGTTGTTATGCTGGTTTAGTTTGGGAGATGGTTTTACATTGGGCATTTTTTCCTTGGATTAGGAATGGTTATTCCTTGGTTTAGGAATGGGTTTATTGAGTTTGATCTTCTTGTGAGAGGCTTACATCCATGATTAGTTATATGGTATGCTTTGGGTGTTGTTGAGGCTTCTTGTTTGGGTTTTATGGAGGAGATCATACTTGCACAGTTTACATCTAGAGGTGTGTGTAGAAGGACATGATACAGGTTATGATTTGCATGGTTTCTCTGGTCTTGGTTATCTTCCTAGATGTTCAGTTTTGCTTACATTGGATTTGAGATTGGTTAGAGATTGTGATCACTGGTTTGTGCTCATGTATGTCATGTGAGAGATGACATGGTTATTCCTTTATCTCTTTCCTTTGTTGGTTGTGGTGAACTTGGGAGAGCATTGGAGACTTGTTATGAGAGTTCTTCTTGCAGGATATTAGTTTATGTATTGTGGATGTCCTTGATACTACATGGATTCACTTCTTTGAGATGTGTTGAGTGGATTGGTTATAGATTTGAAATTATCTTTTGCAGTGAGAGCTTCTTGGTATATATGTGGCAGGTATTGCTCTTAAGGCTTGTGATTGCAAGTTATAGATTGGATATGTCGGTGATATGAGATTCACTTGTTATACCTTTGAGGTATAGATAGTTGGATGGATTTGGCACTTGTTGTGGGTGCTATTTAAGCTATGGATATTTTGACAACTACGGATACATGTGATTACCTTTGGATCAGGTTTTTTGTGCTTGGCATTTCAGTTGGTACAGGATTTTATGATCTTCTAATGCAACAGGTTGGGTGGCTTTCTCTTTGGATGGCTTCTATGTATGTCTAGTGGTAGTGGCATAATAGGAGGTGAGATCATTCATGATTGAGATGCTAGATACTTTGATTTTGTTGCGGGTACCAGGATGGAGCACTTGGTGTATTTTTGATCCATGATGGTGGATGTGCTGGGAGGGATTGTTCCCTTGTTTATTTATGTGGCTACGGATTGACCCTATGCAATGTATACAACAAGTGGAAGATTGTTGAGATAATGGGTGTTGCACACATTGCATAATATTGTTATTTTATTATTTTATTTTATTATGTAATGTTGTACCTAGATGGACGTGCAACATGTAAAGATTTTTATAGAATATTCTTGATGAGTTGTATTGTAACATTGTGATAATATTTTATGTAATTATTTAATATTGAGGAAAAAAGAATTAAATGCCCAATATTAAATGTGGGGTCAGTGGGTTAGGTAGCACATGATTTTAGCACATGGTTTATGTAATACCACTTAGTGGTTTTGTGGGACTTGCTACTATATAAGCAGCCACAAGGATAGTTGTTGTAGAGAGAGTGACAAGGAGAAGACAAAAGGCAAGAGTCGAGCAGGACAAAGCTTGACAGGTTAGCCAAGGGAACATTTGTGAAGGTTGAAAGCATGGCATAGGATGTGTGGATTCATGCTTGTTCACATAGTTTGCTTAGTTGTGGCTATGGCCATGAAGGCTTCCATGGTTGTATGGCATTGGTATTTTTGCTGAATAATACATGGTGATGGATGCTTTTGGAGGCTGGGTTTTTTCCTCAATGAAGGTTTCCCAGGGTATATCTTGTGTCACAATTTTGTGGGTATGTTGTCTATTCTCTTGAATGTGGATTTTAATTTCATATTTATTTTAAATCTATTATGGGTTATGTGGAAACGGTTATATTCTTTATTGCCAAGTTTTCTTACACAAATAACTCCTGGAGATTTTGATAGAGCGTTGTGGCACAATAGACTTGGGCACATGAGTGAGAAAGGTATGAAAGTACTTCATTCAAATAAAGTCTTACTAGGTTTGAAATGTGTTAATATGGATTGCATTGAAAGTTGTGTGTATGGAAAACAAAAGAGAGTGAGCTTTGCAAAGACTGGGAAGGAAAATAAAAGAGAGAAATTAGACCTTGTGCATACCAATGTACGGGGATCGGCTCAAGTATCTTCCCTTGATGGCTCTCATTACTATGTTACATTTATTGATGATGCAATTATAAAAGTATGGGTTTATTTTCTTATACAGAAATCTAATGCATTTCAAACTTTTAAGAAATGAAAATGCTTGGTTGAAAATGAGATTGGTAAAAAATTAAAATGTCTCTGATCTGATAATGGTGGTGAGTATTGCAATCATGAATTTGAAGATTATTTCTCCACTAACGGTATTCATATACAGAAAACTGTTCCAAAGACTCCACAGGAAAATGGAGTGGATGAATGCATGAACAGGACTATAATGAAATGTGCAAGGAGCATGAGGTTGCATGTTGGGTTTCCCTTACACATGTGGGCAAAGGCTATCAATACTATTGTATATTTGATTAATAGAGGTCTCTCTACTCCTTTGGATTGTAGTATTCCAGAGGAGGCATGGACTGGTAAGAAGGTGAGTTATTCTTTTTTCAAAACCTTTGGTTGTAAAGCATTTGCTCACTTAGATTCTAAAAATAGAACCAAGCTAGAAGCTAAGTCAAAGAAATGTGTATTTGTTGGATATGACATTAATGAGTTTGGTTATAGGATTTGGGATTTGGAAAATCATAAAATTGTAAGAAGCAAGAATGTCATATTCAATGAGAAAGTGTTGTACAAAGATCTGTTGTAGCAACATGAGAAGAAAGAAGATGATTATGTAGTGCTAGATAATACTCCAAAAGCTGATGTTCCAACTATTCCTTATGATGTACAACAACCGCAACAACAAATACCACACACACCAGTGAATGTTAGACGGTCAACAAGGCAAATTAGACCTCCATGAAGATTTTCTCCCTCTTTGTATTCTATTTTACATACTGATGCTGGTGAACCTGAAAGTTATGATGAAGCTATGTAGGTGGATACTAAGATTCAGTGGGAGTCTACAATGAAAGATGAAATAGACTCTTTGTTGAAAAATAAGACATGGGATTTGTGCAAATTTTCTGCAGGTTAAAAGACTTTATAGAATAAGTGGGTTTACAAGTTAAAAGAAGAGGATGGAGGTAAGAAAAGATTTAAAGCCAGGTCACTTGTAAAATGATTTGCACAAAAAAAAGGAATTGATTTTGATGAGATATTTTCTCTTGTTGTTAAAATGACTTCTATCCGTACTATTTTAAGTCTTATGGCTACTGAAGATTTGCATTTAGAGAAGTTGGATATTAAAATAGTCTTCCTTCATGGTGATTTGGATGAAGAGATATATATGGCTCAACCACAGGGATTTGCAGTCAAAGATAAGGAGAACTTAGTGTGCAAATTGAAGAAAAGTTTATATGGCTTGAAGCAAGCACCTTGGCAATGGTATCTAAAATTTGACAGTTTTATGCATGAGCATGGTTATAGTAGGTGTCATTTAGATCATTGTGTCTACTTTAAGAGGTTGGATGATGATAGCTACATTATTTTATGTTTATATGTTGATGATATGCTTGTAGTTAGGTCTAACACGGATCACATTAAGAGGCTAAAAAGCCAAATAGCACATGCATTTCCTATGAATGATTTGAGGGCAGAAAAATATATCCTTGACCTATGAAGATTTTTAGAGATAGAAAAAATAGAACATTGACGATATCTCAGGCTAATTATGTTGAGAAGGTGTTGCAACATTTTTGTATGGAGAATGCTAAAGCTGTCAGCACACCTTTACCTAGTCATTTGAAATTGACTAAGGAGATGTGTTCCAAGAAACAAGAAGAGGAGGATAAGATGTCCAAGGTACCCTATGGTTTAGTTGTAGGAAGCTTGATGTATGTTGTGGTATGTATTGGGCCAGATATTGCACATGTTGTGGGAGTTGTTAGTAGGTATATGAGTCATTCAAGAATTGAGCATTGGAATGCAGTCAAATGGATTCTCAGATATTTGAGAGGAACATCCAATAAGTGTTTACACATTGGGTTCTCCACTACTGATTTACAAGGCTATGTTGACTCATATTTGGCAGGGGATATTGATACCAGGTGGAGTACTACAGGTTATGTCTTTATTATTGGTGGTGCAGTCATGAGCTGAGTTTCTAGGTTACAAAAGGTTAATGCTTTATCCACTACAGAGGTAGAGTATGTAGTTGCTATAGAGGAAGCCAAGGAGATGATATGGCTTCATTTCTTCTTGTAAGAATTGGGACATCCTCAGAAGGATAGTTATTTTTTCATAGATAGTCAGAGTGCCATTCATCTTGCAAAGAATTCAGCTCTGCATTGAAAAACCAAAAACATATAGTTGTGGTACCATTTCATTCGGTCAGTTTTTGAGGATGGACAGTTAAAGCTGGAGAAGATACATACCAATGACAATCTAGAAGATATGTTGACAAAGGTAGTAACAAGGGAGAAGTTGAACTCCTCTTCAGCTTTGGTTGGTCTTCTAGACTGAATATGAATAAAAGAATAGTAAAGTCCAGGGTGGTTTGATCCAGTGGGAGCCCCATGCGGTAGCAGTATTGCTATAGGATCAGTCTGCAAGTGGGAGATTTTTGTTTTACTTTATCAAGATTTTGGGCAATGTTAGTATGCTAATAGAAACCAAATTTAAATAAAGCTTCTACAAACTAAACAAAATTCATAAACTTCAAGATAGACTAAGATGAGCTCTCAATTGAAAATATGAGCCATTAATGGACTCTCTCAATAAGAAGCTCTCTTGTTGAGTAGCTTTATCTAAATGGATAGGATGTATGCTCAATATGCTTCCAAAGGCTTCAATGGATGATTGTGGATTTTTGGTGTGGATAGATGGCTTTAGTATGGATTTGGCTCTCAAAATAGCATTATAACTTTACTTCATGGATTGTGTTATTTTGGCTTGGGAGAGGATTCCTTAAATAGGCAAAGGGCTTGAGAGTTTGAGGGCTAAGATGCAAGGATGGGAAAAAGCTTATGGAGGGCTCAGATTGCATGAGAGGAGAGCACATGGATTGTGCTTCCTTATAGCCAATCAAGGAGTGACACATGTCACATGGTGAGAGGATGGAGGAAAGGGGAAGGATGAGTCAACAAAGGAGGCTCAAGAGATAAAATCTTCATAAAGACCCTCATAATGACTTGTAAGAGCAATAAAAGGGCTTGTAAGAGTCATTTATGACCTAGTGGACTTCATAAAGTTTTATGGTTGAGATATTTTGAGGGTGATGAGAGCAAATTCGACTTGGACTTGATTAGAAATGTTTTAAGCTTGTTTAGGCTTGTGCAAATGATTAGAGGATGGATTAGGATGGTTTAAGATTAGCTTAAGGATAGGCAAGTGGATGGCATTTAATGAGGGTGGGTGAAGGAAGAGATATTTGTTAACTTTGGCTTGGGTTAGTAAGTTTTAACCCATGTTTAGGGAATGTGACAAGGTTAGGAGGGGATTAGGATTAGGTTTAAAGACATCTTCTAGAAGAGTCTAGATTTTGGATGAGGATAAAGACTTTCTAGAATAGTCTAGAATTTCCTAGGATGAGGATGAAGACTTTCTAGAAGAGTCTAGAACTTCTTAGGGTGAGGATAAATTAGATTTTTAGGAAATAAATAAAGTTTTATTTATTTCAAGGGTTTGGGTTGAGGAGATATTTATTAAAACTTTTTTAATAAACATGAGGATTAATATTTAATTTTAATTAAATATTTTGAGTTGGGGTTAGGGGTAGGAAATGATGAGATTAGCCTTTAATCGAAATTAAAGAAGGATTAGAAGATTTTGGAAGAGGTTATTGGTCATAAGGAAATTGGCCAAGTTTTGGGCAAAAAATAAATTTTTTATTTATTTTAGGATTTTTGGTCAATTTATTAATTAAATAATTAATAAATAAGGAAATAATGTTTAAATAAGATTTAAACATTTTTGGGAGGGATTCCTTAATTAAATATTTTTAATTAAGATAAAGGGATTTAATGGCATAAAAATTAATTAATTAATTAATTAATAAATGATGATGTCATCAGGACTTTTTCAGAAAATAAAAATACTTTATTTTCTAAAGGTTTTTAGGTGTCTACAGGTTGGTCTTCTAGACTGAATATGAATAAAAGAATAGTAAAGTCCAGGGTGGTTTGATCCAGTGGGAGCCCCATGCGGTAGCAGTATTGCTATAGGATCAGTCTGCAAGTGGGAGATTTTTGTTTTACTTTATCAAGATTTTGGGCCGACATGTAATTATTAATTATAACCCTAAAGCAGTTAAAATACTTGTATAAAAGGGCTTAAGGTTAAGGATTTTTTCATAAGGTGTGATGCGAAATTGATTCTTGCAATGGTATTGAGCTGTAAGGGATTATAGATTGTAATCAGGTTGTAATCACTAGATCGTAATAATATTAGACTTGTTATTTGGTGGACGTAGCCTAGAGATTGGGTGAACCATACTTGTGTTCTTTTCTACGTGATCTATTATTTTCTGTTATTGGTTATATTTGCTTGTAATTGTTATTTATGTTTATGGTTTAATCCTAACACACACTGCAGCCAAGGTCTAAATCTCGGTGTTACCCAAGAAAAAGTGAGAGATTGGTTAGAAAGAAGGCAACATCAAATTCTATGTGCGGTGGCCTCTACAAGTACCCATAGAGATTGAAAGCGTATTCACATCATCTGTGCACTCCCATGTAAAGTGTTTGCATGCAACGACGATGTGCCTCCCAACCCACATGACACAATGCCACAATACAATTAGGGCCTATTTGTTTGCTAAAATAGGAATAGGAAAATTAGAATTGATTTGGTATTCTATGTTTGCTCTACCAAATCAGAATAGGGAATACATAATTCTATTCCAATTTTACCCCAAAAATAAGGATATGTCCATTCCAAAAAAAGTTGTTATTAGAATGGCCCATTCCTATTCCACATAACACTTTTCAAAATTTGACAATTATTTGGAGTCCGTCATTTTCATTTTAGCGCTCATTCTTAGCGCTATTGTTTTCATTTTTCCCACCAAGTTTTTGGAAGAGATTTTATGCTCTGGTCGCATTGTTCTCACTATTCCCACTGAGTTTGTGGAGGAGGGTTTATACTCTGGTCACATTGTTCTCACTGTTCCCGTTGAGGTTTTGGAGGATGGTTTATGCTGGCATGTATGTTTCCTATTTTAATATCTCTATTGATGTGCCATTTTATTTTTATGTTAATTTCTGTATATGGACATCATGCACAGAGGTATTTCACTCATTAATAATGGAATGTGAATCCTGCATGCATAAATGTCTATGTATTCATTCATCTTTAGTTTTGAGTTCTTATGGAGTTTCATTTTACAAGGTCATGGCTGGAGACTTTACCTCTCAACTGGTAGTACTAATTGTAGACACCTAAATTTGATTACATCGCTTTAGTAATCCTATTTAGTTATCTCTAAAGGCATCATTAATTAAATTCTTATTTAATTAATCCTTTGTCATCCCCTAGCTGATTAATTTAATTAATCATCTATAGTCCTAATTGATAAATCAAATAACCTATTATTTATCAATTAAATCCTTTTCTCCTATCTAATTCCAAAAATCCTCATTTATTAAATAAATCTATTTGATAAATAAAATCCTCAAATCCAAAAACCCCTAACTTATCCCTAATCCTTCATTTAGCCTAATCCACTCCATCCACCCATACTAACCAAGCTTAGCCACTAACTCACCCACCCTCATGAATGCCATCCACTTGCATATCTCTAACAAGCCTAATCTAACCCTAAACCCAAGCCTAATCCACCCCTTAATGTTGTCACATTCCCTAAACAAGTTTAAGACTTTCCTAATCCAAATCAAAGTCTCCCCTCAAAAATCCCAACCACCAAGTCATGAGTGCTCTTACGAAACATAAAAGATTCTTACAAGCCCACTCATGACTCTTACATCCATCTTCCACACTCTTCCCTCTTCCACACTCATCCCTCTTACATCTCTCTTACATACTCAACCCCACTCATCATGCCTTTAACCAACCCTTTACCCTACCCTCTCACACTCATCCTCCTTGTGACAAGCGTCACCTTCCCATTGGTGCTAAACAAGCACAATCCATGTGCTCTCCTTTGAGTGCATCCTAGCCCTCCTTAACCATCTCTCCATCCTTGCATCTTAGCCCTCCATCCCTCAAGCCCTTAGTCTATAAATTGAATCCCCTCCCAAGCCATTTCAACAACAATCTTTGAGCTAAAGTTACCATGCTATTTTGAGAACCAAAGTCATCAATCTTAACCTTATAATGCCAAATTGAGAGCTCACAAGGCTACCAATTTGCCATTACCCATCTCCATTAAAGCCATTTTGAGCATCTTGAGCATACATCCCCAATCTACACATAGACACATCTCAAAAACAAGAGAACAAGCTTATTGAGAGAGCCTATCCATGGCTCACATTCTCATTTGAGTTTGTCTTCTCTTTGTCTCTCTTATATGTTATGTTAGTTTAATGTGTAAATTCTTTCATTGAATTAATATTTCTAGCACATTAGATTAGTGTATACACTAATGGCTTCCTCTTCTTTACTCTGACACCTTAATAATCTTGCAAATCTTAGAGTATAGAAATTTCAAACAGAAATGATAAATAATTTTAAGCTAATATTTGTAAGTTAACATTGATTTGTTCAAAATATGGTAGCCTTTATGTTTGTGAGGTGTAGTCCATTTTATCTTTCCATTAATTTTATGTAATGCTCTGTATTTTACTTGTGGTTGAATTATTTTATGTAATGCTTTGTATTTCAATAGATGCTATAAATTTATGCAGGCAGAGTGAATGCTAGGGTTTGTAAAGTATCATGGGGATCTTTACAAAGAAAAAATGAATGTATTTGAGGAAAATAGGTCCCCTAAAGAAGAATTAATTATACTTCTTGCTTTCATTTTTGTGCAAAGAAAATTTCCAATTTGTTTAGGATTGAATTTCATTTCATTTCACCGGATGCAAGAAATCCCTACGGAGTTTGCGACCAAAGTGAATTTTAGGGTTTTTAAAGATGCATTCTTAGGGGACCCAATATACTCTGTGATTCTTAGGAGACCCAATATACTTTGCAATATATACTTTCAAAGATTCTCGGTAGCAATCTTTTTCTTCCATACATAGTGTATGCCCTTCCTTCTGGTTTCTTCCACATTTTCATAAATCAAATGTCTTGACAGAATAACGTGTAGCTCACATATAATCTCACACTAAGTCAAAGATGCTTTTGGCTTATCACCTCACTTGTTTCAAATTCCAAATTCCAAATTTCTTGGGAGTCGTGGCCCAATTGTGTTGTGGTCTAACTCTTTGAGAGTATCATTGATGGTCCCCATTTTTCATATTAACCCCTTTCATGTCTCATGTTTATCTGGCCCAAATTTCTATCATGTAGTGATGAACAAGATTTTTACAAGAACAGAGAGCAATAAAATTGGAAGGTTCCCAGATATTTGATTGAATTGATGAACTAAAGCACTGTTAACACCATATACTAATTTAGAAATAAAATAAGAGTGCCCTGATTTGAAAAAAGACATACAAAATAGACTCATACCAAATGCCAAGACTCTAATTCTAACAAAATACTACATTAAACACAAACAAAACCTTCCTTCCCAACAAATGAGGGACCTTCGTCCATGATTGTTAACAATTTTTTCATAGTTAGCTGTGAAGAGACCATATATCATCTTAGCTATATCGGTAAGCAGTAAAAATATCTACTAGAATAGCAAACTAACCACACTGGAAAAATGCATATCATTCTTAAAGCAAAGAACCTATAACCATTTTTTTGTTACTATTTGACCAAGCATGCCAGGTCCTACAACAAGCAAATCCCTTTCCATAGAGCTGTGAGAATTCTTATCCTCTGCATCTTGCTTGGAAATATTACCTGCATATGTAATAACTCTACTCAGAGAATAAAGAGGGAAAAGCTAGTCCCATTAACATCTAAAATTCAAATCAAATAAAAAACTATTCTTATACAAAGTACACAAGAGACAACATGCTAAGAAGATTGAAAGCAACAGAAATAGAACATGATGAACAAAATGTGTGCACACAGTCTACATTCCTCTTTGAGCTCTATAACAAGATGCCTCTAGGACGAAATGTGAGATAAGAAATGAAATATCCAATTTCTTCCACATTTTCATAAATCAAATGTCTTGATAGAATAACGTGCAACTCACGTATAATCTCACACTGAGTCAAAGATGCTTTTGGCTTATGACCTCACTTGTTTCAAATTCCAAATTCCAAATTGCTTGGGAGTTGTGGCCCAATTGTGTTGTGGTCTAACTCTTTGAGAGTATCATTGATGGTCCCTATTTTTCATATTAACCCCTTTCATGTCTCATGTTTATGTGGCCCAACTTTCTATCATGCAACCACTGATGGGTCCAATTCAGCTTTTTTCATCATTCTCATCTTGGATCATTTTCTTTTCTTATCAATGATGGGTCCGATTTAGCTTGATTCATACCCATGTCTATTGTTTTTCTTGGATCAAATGTGGCTTACAATTAATTTTAATTTTGTTGGGTGACAAATGGCTGATATATCTTGTGAGCTTATTTTGTCAATGTTTTAAATTAAATTATATACTATCATTAGAAAGAAGAGAGTAAGACAAGAGAAAAGAATAATAAGATTGTTAATTAATTTGACAAATAAAAAGAGAATACTAAAATCAAGATGACAATGAAAAGGGTAGATAAGGGTGTCTATTGATAAAATAGATAAATGCATTATAAATACTATATTTAAAAAATAGAGTAATCAACTAGTGTATAATTTGTTATTTAGTATTCTAAAAATGTTAAATAAGATCTTGAGTACACCACATAGAAAATGAAAACAAAGATGCATGATGTGTCTTCAAATCCAACAAGAAATTGAAGAAAATGAGTATAAACTAAAGAGCAAAGCAAAATGATCACTCACATGCCTTTTCTATCTCTACCATTCCTTTTAAATGAATGATCTTGACCATTGATCTACAAACACAACTCTTTAAAGCCTTGAGAATCTATAAATTCACATCAAAATCAAGTCATGTGTATACAAAATTTTTTATTAAGGAGATTAGGCTACTATGAGACTTGCATTGAAAGATAATCATTCTAGTTGAATTGCATCATTTTATCTTGTTTATCATTCCATTTTATCATGTAGCTTCATCAATGCATAGTTTTACCTTCCATCTTAGAATAAGTTATTGTGGATGTTGGATGTTGGGAGAAGAAGTTATGCTTCCTTACTATCATAATCTTTCTTTGTTTGTATTGTATATTTCTGAAATATTAGTCCATATTATGGTTCTAGGTATTTTATGGATCCTATTGATGATGTTGAAGATGATGTTGAAATTCAAGGAGCCATTGTTAGGAAGTTGAAGGTCATGCGCTTGCTTGTTGTTTTGCTTGCAACCCTTGTTGTGTACATAGTGGCATCTTACGAAGAACGTAGAAGACAAGGGCGTAAGCAAAGAAGAGATGCATGTCCTTTTTATAAGAATATTATCCATTCTAATCACACAAATTGCCATGACCAAATATGCATATCTAGAGTAGCCTTCTTTCACTTCGCTGAAATTATAAGAGAAAAGGGAGCATTCAAGATACAATAAACATAACATTAGAAGAACAACTTTTGATGTTCTTGCATACACTTGGCCACAATTTAAGGAATCGTAAGATTGGCCATAATTTTGGTCACTCGAGAGAGACAATGAGTCAATACTTCCACAAGGTCTTGAAGGCTATCTTAGCATTACATAAAGAGTATATGTTATCCCCTGCTCCAACCACTCCTCTAGCAATCATTTGGAAGGACTGTTTTGTTCCTTTCTTCAAGGTAAACATCATAATGACATGTATTTCTTTGCTATAGAATCAATAATATTAATATGTATTTGATAATACTATTTATTTTTACAGGATTGTATTGGTGCACTTGATGGAACCCATGTGCCAGTTACCATTGAAGCAAAAAACCAAGCAAAATATCACGATAGAAAAGGCAACTTGTCACAAAATGTTTTAGGTGTTTGTTCATTTGACTATAAGTTTCAATATGTTCTTGCTGGTTGGGAAGGGTCTACTATAGATATTCGGGTACTTGCTTCAGCTCTCTCTAGAGCGGATCTACTTGTAGTTCCTCCTAGTATACTAATTCAAATTTTATATGTTTCTATGATATCTAAACTTCTATGATATATTTTGACTATAACATTTTTTCTATTTGTGTAGGGAAATTTGATTTAGTTGATGTCGAATACCCAAATGTACCTAGGTTTCTTGCTCCATATCATTTTACTTGTTACCACATAAGAGTTTTGTAGAGAGAACTCGATCAACAATCCTAAATAGTTATTTAACCACCGAAACTCCTCTCTTAGGAATGTATTAGAGTGTACATTTGGTATTTTGAAGCAACAGTTTCCTATTCTAAAGCATGTGACATCTTATAATATCACAACCCAAACAAGGATTGTATTGCCATGCACCATACTACATAATTTCATTATGGTGGAGGACGGTGTTCCATAAAAAGTGGAATTAGAAGATGATGATGTCCGTGTGGTGTAGGAGCACCCACATAAAATATTTTGGATGTGATTTATGCATGAAGAATTTATCTCGATTTTGTCATTAGGATAAGATCTTTTCTTGGGATTCGTCTAGATCATTGTGGGGTCATTCTTCCCTATTCTATATTGATCTAAAGTATTATGTAAGCCATTTGGGAAGAAGTCTCTTTGGGTTGACTTTCCTATTTTGTAATAATCTAGAATGTTTCATAGACCATCCTAGCAAATATAAATAGAGTTTTTAGGTTTAGGTTTAGGTCAATTTTTTTGGATACGAAGTTACGGGGAGAAGAAATTTGTAGGAGAGCAAGTGTATATACTATTCATTTGATTAATCAATTAGAAGAATTTTATTATCTATCTCTTGCTGGTGTTGGTTCTTTTTGTTTTTACTTCTGTTAAATTTATCTCTACATCATTTTTTGTATCATAGCTTGGAGAAAAATCCTAAGATAATTAGATTTTATGTCTGGATTAGAGTTAGAAGCTAAAATATCAAAGATGGTCACCAATGTTGAACTGGAAAAGAAGATGCAAGAACATGAGAAAATCAATAAGTGGTTATTAGATGAATTTGAGAAGCTGAAGGGCTGGATGGAAAAGAGAGCAAAGATTTCCTTAGAGAAAGAGGAAGAAGGGGAAGAAGAGGATACCCTTGAGCAGGAGGTGGTTAACTTACCTACAAACTAGATATACTTCATAGAAGCCCTTGAAAGTGTTGGCAAGAAGGATGCCAAAGGTGACCTACCCATCTTCTCAGGAAAGATGGATGTTGATGTTGTTGTGGATTGGTTAGAAGCCTTGAAAAACCATTTTGAATGTGAAAATATAGCAAAAAAGGACAAGGTAAAAATTGCCAAGTCCAAGTTGAAGGGACCAACCCTCACTTGGTGGAATTTCACTCAAGGAGAAAGGGTCAAAGAAGGTAAGAACATGATAAATTCATGGGAAAGGATGTGTGCCAAGGTGAGAGAAACATACTTACTTGAGGATTATGAAATCCAACTTCATCAAAGGAGAAAATTTTAAGGCAAAAGGAGCTAGATGTCACAGCATATACTAAAGAATTCCAAAAATTAAGCCTAAAGGCAAAGCAGAGTGAATGTGAAAGTGTAAAAGTTACTAGATATCTCATTGCATTGAGGTTGAACATTCAAGAAGAACTTAATTTATTTTGTCCTGATACAATACAAAAATGTAATCAACTAGCATTGAAGGTGGAAGCCAAATTGAAAAGAAGGAAAGAACAAAATAGCAGAGGAAGAGGAAGAAATCAAAGGGGAAGAGGAAATTTCCAAGGAAAAGGACAAAACCATGAAGATCATTAGGAGATAAAGCAAGAAACCAATCAAAGTGAAGGAAATTTCAGAGGTAAGTTCAAAGGTAGAAGAGGCAATTCAAGAGGTGGATTTGGTGGTAGAAGGGAAAGTTTGATTATTTGTTTCAATTGCAATAAGGAAGGACATTATGCATCTAGGTGTCCGAATAGAGCTAGTTCAAGTTCACAAGGTGAAAGAAGAACACATTTGGTACAAGATGATGAATACCAAGAGAAGGAGATGGCTAACTCAGATAGTGTACCTAAAATAGGAGAAAGTTTAATTATGAAAAGTATCTCTAGGATCGCTTGCAAATCTGAAGGTAAAGTATGTAAAGTCATTATTGACTCAGGATCTATTGAGAATTTAGTTTCTCTTGAGATGGTTCAAAAGTTAAAACTTAGGAGAATACCTTATCCTTTTCCTTATAAGGTTTCATGGCTAACAAAGGGTCAACAAACTCTTGTAAATGAGCAAGCATGGGTTGATTTTCATATTGGAAAGTATAAGGACAGAATTTTGTGTGATATAGTTGACATGGATGCATACCACCTATTGTTTGGTAGGCCCTGGTAGTATGATTTGAAAGCACAACATGATGGAAAAATCAATATATATACCATCAAGAAGGATGGAAATTTGATTAGATTGATTCTATTTGCTGATCATGAAGAAGTGGAAAAATTAAAGAGAGGGAAGCCAAAATTATGATGGTTGATAAAAAGGAATTCTTATAGGACATGAAGGATGAACCTAAGCCTTGTTTTCTTTTGATGCCTAACCCACAACAACAAGAACCCATTGGAAATGATAGAAAGGAGGCTAAAACAAAGAAGGAAATTCCTAATGAAGTGAAAGAACTTTTGGATAAGTATGAAGATTTGATTTTAGAAGGTATGCCAAAGCCTTTACCACCTATACAAGACATTAGTCATTGTATTGATTTCATTCCTAGAGCTAATTTACCCAATAAGGCTACATACAAGATGACACCTCAACACAATGAGGAGATTGCTAGACAAGTAAAGGAGTTACATGATTCTAGTTTGATTACTAAAAGTTTCAGCCCATGTGTTGTACCTATTGTTTTGGCACCCAAGAAGGAAGGAACCTGGAGGTTGTGTGTTGATTCTAGAGCCATTAATAAGATTACAATCAGATATAGGTTTCCAATGCCAAGAATTGAAGATCTGCTTGATAGTTTGGGAGGTGCAAAGTAGTTTTCCAAGATTGACTTAAAAAGTAGGTACCATCAAATAAGGATAAGAGCTAGAGATGAGTGGAAGACAACATTCAAAACCAATGATGGATTATATGAATGGAAGGTAATGTTATTTGGGCTCTCTAATGCTCCTAGTACCTTCATGAGACTTATGAATGAAATACTCAAAGACTTCAATGGCAAGTTCATCATAGTATATTTAGATGACATATTAATTTTTAGCACGATAAAGGAAGAATGCCTAGAACACGTTGACATAGTTTTGAGAAGACTTCATGAGGAGAAATTGGTAATAAATTTGGAAAAGTGTTTGTTCATGCAAGAAGAGCTGACATATCTTGGTTTTGTGATCTCCCAAGGTAGCTTGAAGATGGATAAAGATAAGGTAAGTGCTATACTATCATGGCCACCCCCAAAAATAGTTGGAAATGTTAGAAGCTTTCATGGTCTTGCTACATTTTATAAGAAATTCATAAGAAATTTTAGTCATATATGTGCTCCTATAGTAGAAACTATTAAAGGAGGAAAGAAGTGTAAGTTTGCATGGAGTCAATCAACAAATGAAGCTTTTGAAGTGCTTAAGAAAAAGGTTAGTGAGCAGCCAATTTTTTTTTACCTGATTTTAACAAAGTTTTTCAAGTAGAATGTGATGCTAGCAAGGTTTCTATAGGGGTAGTTCTTAGTCAAGAAGGAAAACCAATGCCTTTCTCAAGTGAAAAACTCAATGAAGCCAAGCAAAAATACTCTTCATATGACCTAGAAATGTATGCATTGGTTCAAGCTCTCAAAAGGTTGAGACATTACTTGTCACCAAAGGAGTTTTTTGTATATACCAATAACCAAGCACTCGGTTTTCTAAATAGCCAAGATAAATTAAGTCATAGGCACATGAAATGGGTGGAGTATTTACAGGCCTATACCTTCATCATCAAGCATAAAAAGGCATATCAAAAAGGTTTTTGATGCACTTAGTAGAAGGAATCTGATTGTCTCCTAGATACAGCTAGAAAGTTTGGAAATTGAAGCACTCAAGGACATGTATGTAGCATATCCAAATTTTGGCGACATCTACAAGGTATGTATGGAGTTTGGTGAAAGATACCATGCTGATTTTCCTAATTTTTTGGCACAAGATAGACTTCTTTTCAAAGGAGGACAACTATGTACACCCAGGTACTCTATGAGGACAAACATTATCAAAGAGAAGCATTGTGGAACAATGGGTGAACATTTTGGTTTGGATAAAACCTTAGAATTGGTTAGAAGGTACTACTATTGGCCTAAACTTCATACGGATGTTAGAAACTTTGTGAAAACATGTAAGATTTGTCAAAGGGCCAAAGGAATGACTACAAATGCAAGGCTTTATCAACCTTTGCCAATACCATTTAGACCCTGGGAAAGCATAACAATGGATTTTGTAATGGCATTTCCATGGACACAAAAGGGGCATGATAGTGTATTTTTTGTAGTAGATAGGTTCAGCAAAATGGCTCTCTTCTTACCATGTAAGTCGACCAATGATGCTTCTCATATAACAAATCTCTTTTTCAAGGAAGTCATAAGGATTCACAGGCTACCTCTCAACATAGTTTCAGATCAGGATGTGAATTTTGTAGGACACTTTTGGAGAACTTTATGGAGGAAACTTGGAACCAATTTATCATTCTCATTAGCCTACTACCCTCAAACTGATGGCCAAACAGAGGTAGTTAATAGAACATTGGGCAATTTGTTAAGAACACTCATAAGACAACATGCAGAAAAATGGGATGTAATCCTACCCCAAGTTGAATTTGCATATAATGACTCCATCAATCGAAGTACAGGAAAGTCACCATTTCAAGTGGTGTATGGAATTCATCCTAGAGGGATTTTCGAGTTAAGGGAAATGAGTTCACAGCAACAAGTTAGTGCCCAAGGAGAAGAATTTGCTACAAGCATAAAAGATAGGTTCAGCAAAATGGCTCACTTCTTACCATGTAAGTCGACCAATGATGCTTCTCATATAACAAATCTCTTTTTCAAGGAAGTCATAAGGATTCACAAGCTACCTCTCAACATAGTTTCAAATTGGGATGTGAAGTTTGTAGGACACTCTTGGAGAACTTTATGGAGGAAAATTGAAACTAATTTATCATTCTCATTAGCCTACCACCCTCAAACTGATGGTCAAACAGAGGTAGTTAATAGAACATTGGGCAATATGTTAAGAACACTCATAAGAAAACATGCAACAAAATGGGATGTAATCCTACCCCAAGTTGAATTTTCATATAATGACTCCATCAATTGAAGTACAGGAAAGTCACCATTTCAAGTGGTGTCTGGAATTCATCCTAGATGGATTTTTGAGTTAAGAGATATGAGTTCACAACAACAAGTTAGTGCCCAAGGAGAAGAATTTGCTACAAGCACAAAAGAAATCCATGATGAAGTCAAAGCAAAACTTCAACAAACCTTTGACAAGTATAAGAAGCATACGGATTAGAAAGGAAGACACTTAGAATTTGAAGTGGGAGATTTAGTATGGGAAAATCTCAAGAAAGAGAGGCTACCAAAAGGTAAATCTACTAAGCTTATGTTGAGAAAACTAGGTCCTTGTCAAATATTGAAGAAGTTTGGAACCAATGCTTATGAGATTTGATTGCCACCTGAGATTGGCATTTCTCCCATCTTCAACATAGAAAACCTCACACCATTCAAAGCACTCAATGAAGAAATTGATACAGGATAGATTTTTGATACAAAAGACATTCAATGTCTACCATTTAAGCAGACACCATAACTAGAAAATATACTTGACACCAAAGTCATAAAGCAGATAAGAGGAAAGGAGTCCAAGCAATATTTGGTAAAACTCAGAGGTTATTCAGATATAGATGCTATGTGGATGATCGAACAAGATATCAAGAAGTAGGGTACCACCCTACAAGTGCTCATCTCAAGTGGGCTTGAGATAAAATTTCCTAGGGAGTATGGTGCAGGAGCACCCACATAAAATATTTTGGACGTGATTCCTACATGAAGAATTTATCGTGATTTTTTCATTAGGATAAGATCTTTTCTTGGGATTCATCTATATCATTGTGGGGTCATTCTTCCCTATTATATATTGATCTAGAGTATTCTGTAAGCCTTTTGGCAAGAAGTCTCTTTGGATTGATTTTCCTATTTTTTAATAATCTAGAATGTTCTGTAGACCGTCCTAGCAAATATAAATAGAGTTTTTAGGTTTAGGTTTAGGTCAAGTTTTTTTAGATACAAAGTTACGGGGAGAAGAAATATATAAGAGAGAGAGTGTATATATTGTTCATTTGATTAATCAATTCGAAGAATTTTATTATCTATCTCTTGCTGGTGTTGGTTCCTTTTGTTTTTGCTTCCATTAAATTTATCTCTGCATCACCATGCTCTGATAAATGTGTCAATTCTTGAGACTTATGGGATGAGTCAATGAGATAGAGATGATTGGACAAGATTTTAAGATAAAATAGCTCAAAGAATGTGGGCAGACTACAACTCTCACACTTAATTGTACCACAAAACATGCACATTTATTTGCACTTAAATAGAGGAAGGCAAATTTACCATGACATACACTATGGATCTACTTAAATTGCCTTGACATTTTTTGTGTTTAAGATATATTTGTATGAAGATTTGATATGAGTAGTTTGTTATCTGTATATGGAAATTTGATGTATGCTTGAAGGGGATGTAAGCATGTTGTATTGTCTTCATTCTCTTTTGGTGGCTTTTCCTGTGCTTCTCCACTATTCTCTGCTTGTAGGGGTTGATTTTCTCTTGCACCTTCTTCATAGCCCTTCCACATTGAAACTGAGATAAGGAGCCTAACAAAAAGCCTTGGTCACAAAGAAGGTCAGCAGCTTAGTGGTAGGGAATTCCAACATACATATGATAGGTTTTAGGTTTGAACCATACATGGTCATTCTTGGACTGGTATGATTCAATTGCATTTCTTGTATATGTAGAGCTTATATTTGTTTGGAATGTACTTTGTTGCATTCCTTATACATGTAGAGCTTATATTTTGATGTGATAAGGCAATACAATGTTTCTTTTCTATCTAACAATAAACCATATATATATAAAGATTATCAACCAGCTAAAAGATTTACACTCTGACTTGTGGAGTTTCATAATATTTAGTTTGGAATTCACATAATTGCTTGACTACAAATTAATGATTGGTGCCCTACATCAATGACATGTCTGTATAGTTTAGAATTCAGATTTATCATAGAGTCTATAGAGTTGCATCACTCGTTGATGGATGAGCAAAAGATGTCCTTCATAGCCTGCATGTTTATAATATGGTAGATCTAGTGCAAAAATATACTACATCATGAGTCAATATTACTTTTCACAAAACAAATATGTTGCTAGAAAGATTTACTGTAAATCTGGAATGGAAAAAATTATGATTTTTAGTTTATCAATTAGATTAGAACCCTTGGAAATGAAAACTTGAAATCTATTGTGCCTTGATTTCCAATTTAGGCTTGCATGCTTTTCTCTTTCAAAATCTTCTTTCTTGTTCTTTAAAGATCTACATGTGCATTCAGTCACTTCTCTCTATTTTCTATTTTACTTTTTTAAATTTGTTGATCCCTCTCCCTCTTGTCTTTGCAAATTTATACATTTTCTTCCCCTGTGCATTAAGATTAGAATATTGTGGACCATTATGAAGCTAGGAAACTAATAAGGACTTTTCATAGCTACAAAGTTAGTAACTACAATGGGGATTGGATTTGAAGGATAAGCTTGTCACCCATAATATGTAGAAACAAGTTTTCTATAATCTTTAGAAACCCCTTTCATGTCTCATGTTTATCTGGCCCAACTTTCTACCATGTTTGTTTGGTACCTGATCGATGGATCTCTTTTTCAGTTTCTACACAATCTAATTCCTACTTTTACTTATCATTCATTTATCTCCATTACTTCCATTGGTAAAAATGATTTGGGCATATATATATTATAAGTGATAATCACTTATATCAAAATCTTGCTCACTGCCTAGATTACTAATTCTTGATAAAAAAGATATGGAGTGATTTGAAATGAAGATCCTTTTCTTGATAGATGTAACTCTTAATCCTTTAGGTTGATGGTTCTCTAGAAGTCATTAAAATGCATCCATTCAATACTTTGTCATTTAAAATTTATTGTGAGTGCAATTATGATCCCTTAGACTAAAGTCTCGTGTACGTCATTGAAATTCATTCATTCAATGTTTCATCACTTTAAATTTATTGATGGTCTTCATCATTTAAATTTTTTTAGATGCAACTCTTGATCTTTATGAATGGTGATCTTATAAATGCAATTAAAACATATTTATACAATAACTCATGGCTGTAATATGAGTCTTCTGCTCTGTGCATTTCCTTTAGTTGCACTTTGGTTTGACATGTTTTGCTTCCATTAATTCCACCTAGACACTGAATGTTTTTGGCCATTAATTTGTAAATTTTCCATTTTAGAAACAAAGACAGCAAGATGTTTGGTCTTCTTGGGAAAAGGAGACATTCCATATCTATGTTTTGAATACAAAAGAAGAGAGATGTGCCAAGAAAAATAATTCTCTAGAATTAAGGTTAACGACAGACAATGGGCTCACGTTTAGATAAACATGTGGTGATAAGTGCCCAAGCACCCATAATTATAAATGGGCTTACAAATACTTTCCTTTTATAGGAGGCCATTACATGAACATTAACTATATCTGATTTTGTCACTATATGAATATTACTTATATCTGATTAAACTATATGAATATTACTTTTCATCACACCCAATCTAGTATTTATTTATTCATGGTATGCCCATAGTAGCAATCGATATTGCTACTATATGAACATTACTTATATCTAATTAAACTACATCGGAGCCCAATATTTCTCATCAAACCCAACCTACTATTTACTAATGGTATATCTTATTAAACTACATAGGAGCCCAATATTTCTCATCATACCCAACCCAATATTTACTCATGGCATATCTGATAAAACTACATAGGAACCCAATACTTCTCATCATACCCAAGCTACTATTTATTCATGGTATGTCCATCATTAAAACTAAGATATGCTTAAATCAGTCCCAAAGAGAGAAATAGCTATAACTATCAGAGTAATACAAGTCAGGGGACCTATAAGGAAGGAACGGTAGTTGTCCTCTCCATCCCCATGATATTTCATAAATTCATCACAGAAACATCTTGAACTGAGGAGAAATTGTCCCCATCCATATCTATATTTATATCTATATCTATACCTAGTAGTATTCCTTAATATAAGTGATTATCGCTAATCCCATCTCTGCTGCACTTTTTTAAGAACAGACTACTCTTTTTCAATTGAAATTAGAGTGAAGCTTTTTCTAATAGACATTGTAATGTGACATGATGCAAAGTTTCAAAGTTCCTATTAATGGTGCAATATAATGTAAATTGTGTATACTCACATTGTTGTTCTATCATAAATTTTCATCTTGTTTTATGCATCTAAAATATTGTTTTCCAATTGATAAAATCTGAAAATGTCATTCACCAATCTCCTGATGAGCATTGATGAGGGACTTCGTGTCATTGCAATTGCTTCCACACCTAGAAATGTGAAAGTTGTTTAGACTCGAGTTATGGAATGAAAATTGCTTGATATACTCCTTGAGAAAGTCACATTAGGAAGAAAAGGAGAAGGGGGGTTTTAGAAAAGAGCTTGGAGCAGCATTGAAAGGAGGTTCAACTTGGATACATGAAGATGAATCTTGTAAGAGACAACTTCAAGAATAAATTAAAAACATGGAAGCAAGCTTATTGAATTATGAAAGACTTGAAAAACATGCACGGTTTCGCATGGAATGAAACTACTCAGTGTCTGGACGTTGATGATGTTGTATGGGAAGAGTTGTTAAAGGTAATGTACTCTACACAATGTTTATAAGCTTAAGTTAAATATCTCTTAATTAATACTAATGAAAGATTTCAATACCTTATTTCCCTTCATGTAGTGAAAGGATTTCAAGAATGCTAGGGTGTACAAGAGGAAACCATTCCTCTATTACAATGACTTAGCAATCATTGTTGGGAATGACATTGCAGATGGAACTACAACTTCAACAACCCAAGAGGATGAAGATGGGCACCTTTTTGATGAGGCAACTGATCTTGACAATGATGGGGGCTTCACTACACCTATAGAAGGCACTCTTGAATTTGAGGAAGGGTTTGTTGGGACAAATGATTCTAGTACATCTATTAGACAAAATGTTTCCATGCCATCATCATCAAGGAGGACCAAGAAGAGGAAGGCAAGCATGGCTTCTTATTTAGATGTGATATGTGAAAGCATACAAGATATACAGGAATGCATTAAGAAGTCTCAAATAGTAAAAGTTGATAAAGGAGAAATGAAGCAAGATATATCAGCTACATTTGCAGACCTCAAGGCCATACCTGGACTTAGTCGACAAACTATGATTGTGGCTTATGACACTTTTACTTCAGAACCTACAAAAGCTTGGGAATTCTTAGAGATGAGTCCAGAGGAGAAAGAAGAGTATGTCTGATATAAATTTGGAGGATTGTAGTGATTTCCCAACACAGCATTCCATGCTTAGTTTGTGTTTCCATTTTAACTTTATCACACTTTTGCATGATCAAATTTTTCCAAATTATAACTTGTTTGCATGATCAGATTTTCATATGCTGCTACTATTTTGTTCATGATCAGATTTTATCCTGCTACTATTTTGTGCATGATCAAATTTTCATCTACTACTAATGTATTGGTTTCTTCCAATTATATCTATAGGAGTAAGATGTCTAAAATTTTATGTTTACATGAAGGAAATAGGGCAGCAACTGGGGTATACACTCTTATCTAAATATGATTTTATGTGTTTGTGTGAGGAATATATATATATATATATATATATATATATATAATTTATTTATTTCTTATGGACATCTTTGTACCTGTTCTTGCATCTTCACCATTTCTTTTTAGTATTGAATGCTATCATTTATGTGGATTGTGGAAATCTAATAGTGTTGAATGATTGTTGAGGTGAGACCTGAAGAATTGTACTATTTGTTAGTTATGTTGCTTATGGTTAATATATGTCTTTGTACCAGTTCTTGCATCTTCACCATTGTTGTTTATTTATGTGGATTATGGAAATGTGATAATGTTAATTATGCATTAGTTTGAGTTGGATTTGAATTCTTCATATTTGATTGAGCAAATGATTGTTGGGGTGAGACCTGAAGACGTGTGCTTTGCAATTGTACTATTTGTTAGTGATGTTGCTCACCATTCCTATTGCTTCCATGTTATCTTGGACGGCTACTCCATCTTCAAAAGTAGTGCTTCGAGCCTAGGTGGGTGTTTTAAGTGTCATACCTTTTGACCTCTTTATTTGTACCATGTTGTATTGGCAAAGTATTGGGATCACTTGCAACAACATTCAGAACCAACCCTCTTTTTCACACTCTTCTAGTCAAATTGACTTCTAGGATTTAGAATGACACAAACACATTTGAAGATGTGGATTTACACACAATCACACATTAATTTTCCTTTCACTGTGTTATTTGGGACTGTAATTTATCCATCAACACTCTAACTACGATTTTTATTTGTTTGTGTGAGGAATATATATATGGCTTATGGTTTAATATAAGTATGTGTACCAATTCTTATGTCTTCATCATTGTTAGTGTTGAATGTTATCATTTTCTCTGACAATCTCAATGCCTTTGGCAATTTTTTCACACTACAATAGTCATCAATAATTGCTATATAACTGATATGGTTGGGAATAAGTCAGTGATGTCAACACCCCTATTACAAAAACACCATTCCAATAAATTGTGCTTCTCAATCTCTCCACATCCTATCTTTGCTTTATGATATATAAAATGCATGCATTGGTATGCTATATATATTATAGAGTGTTCAGGCATTTGTGACAATATACAATTGAAAGTCACGTGTCATGTGTCAAAAATTTTAAGTCAAGAGGTATTTGCATCACTAGCAGGATTAGACTGAGGAGTGACAACATAGTCCATTGAATATAGATATCAGAATATATTTTACACTTTTGTAGTAATTTCTCATTACATTTGTTCATTATTTATATAGGGTCGATGGATTTCACAACTTTTCTGATGTGTCAATGTGGTGTTGAACCTGTAGTAATGAAGGCATCACGTACAGAGGATAATCCTGGGCGTAGGTTTTTGTGTTGTCTAAATAAAAGAAAGGTTGTTACTAATCTTTTTTATTTTTATTTTTTATTTTATTATTGTGGCGAGCCCTAATGTAGTTTTGGAATGTAGGGGCACAATGGTGGCATTTTCTTTGAGTGGGTCAAAGATGGCTCATCTACATCAAGCACATCAAAATCTATAGAAGAAGATAGGAAGGGTTGCAAGGTGTGCATTGTGCGGGAGACAATTGCAAGGGAGATTGGTTCTATGGTGAAAGCCGAAATTGCATTTCAACGTAGACGTAATTCTATTCTATTTTTTTATAAACACACCATTGGTGATGGTGATTCTAATTTTAGTAATGAAATGACCATTTTGTTGTAAAGAATCATGGAGACTAAACCTTTTATATTATTTTGTATTAAACGATGAGCAAATTTTAGTAATTTCAAGAGTATATTATTGTGTATAACATTTTTTTGTTTATATCTATTCTTCTAAAAAATGTTGAAATAAATTAATTTCTTATTAATTTCATTTAATAAAATAGAATGAAAAATAAGTAAAAATAAATCTTTACAATAAATTGAAATAATTAACCAAATATATTAATATAGTGAAACAAATAAAATATATTAAATGAATTTAAAAATCAAATTGACGTACAACTCAATTCATCAAATTTGGATCAGGATGAGCAAATTTTACTAATTTCACAATTATATTATTGTGTATAATTTTTTATGTTTATATCTATTCATTAAAAAATATTGACATAAATTAATTTCAAATAAAATGAAAAAATAAAAATAAAAATTCTTTACAATAAATTGAAATAATTAACCAAATATAGTACTATATTAAAATAAATAATATATATTAAAATATAAACTTAACTGTATTCCAATTCCAATTTTGTAAAACCAAACAAGGGAGTAACACATTCCAATCAAATACCAGATGAACCAAATCGGGTTTGAGTTAGTTGGCTCGTTAGTTTTCTAAATTAGTTATTTAGATGTGTTCGATTTTAAAAGTTCTTGATGTCTGCAATTTGTAGGGAAGAGAGGTAGGATAGAATAGAGGGGAAATGGATCGATGAATGGAGAAGAAACAGTGTAATGTGGATTGAATAATGAAGAGAATCGAATTTCCTGTTCAGATGTTTGGTTCTTCAATGTTTGTCACTTTTCTGTTATTAAATCCTTGAATTGTTTTGTCAAATGAAGGATGGATTGGAGATATCAGCAGATATGAGTTTCTTTGTCCAATTATAGTCAGTTATAAAATGAGTTAAGTTTAGTTGTTTATGAGTTGAAAGGAGATGTTAGTTTATAGACTCTGATTAGGCTTAATCCACATTACAACTGTGTTCTCTGCATCAAACTGCTCACCCCAGTTTCAGCTACGAAAGCAACACGTGTCGGTCCTAGATTGGGAGTGGGCTCCAGTGCAAATAGTCTGCATGCTGACCTGTAATTTTGTTATCCAGTGGCCACAACGTTGGATGATTATCTCTATTTTTTTAAATTAAAAAAATGTTACCTTCTCCCCATTTCAGCTAGTCATTCTTAAAGCATCGTTGGGTTGTTGATTTATTATTGTGCTGGCACCCCGACATGTCAATCCTTGTTTCCTAGTCGATTACTGGCCGACATGTGCGCCATTTATTATACATTATTGTGGGAAATAATTGTACTAAATGCATTATTGCAAAAATGACAAAAGCATATTGCATTTTACATATTCAGTACTATTAAAACACTAAGGCTAAAGATAATGACATCATTATGCTTACCAAGACTCATGAACACGATGGATGTAGAGTTCCAGATTTTGAAGGGTATAAGAAGGTATCACTGTGGAATGAAAAGATAGATAATGGTAAGGGGCATGGAGGCATCACCGTTCTAATAAAAGAAACTTGGAGCAGATTTGTAAACTTAGAGAAAGAAGATGTAAACAAGTAGTATATTTGGATAAAAATAACAGAGAATCAGATTTCTACAAGGGTGGCTATATGTTACTTCACTCCAAAAGGCTCAAAAATATATAAAAAACATAGATTGGATTGAGAAGATTCGTTCGTTGCGCTAAAAAAAGACATAGCAGCCTTTAGCTCTTTAGGGGAAATAATGTTAATAGGGGATTTCAATGCTAGAACAGCAAACAAGCAAACTCTCAATCTTAAGGAGAGTTACAATGAAGGCAGAGATATAGTTTGGCTCGAAGAAGAAGGGACACAAAAATGGGAAAGATCTTCACAGGATAGCATGGGAAAGATTAATCATTTTGGTGTTGAATTACTAGGCTTATGCTGCCTATACAACATGGTTATATGCAATGGTATGGAAAAGTGGCCTAAATCAGGAGGCATCACATGCAAAAGACACAATGGACAAAGTGTTGTTGATTATGTTATATGCTCGCAAGACTATGTCGCAAAGATAATTAACTTTGAGATAGAAGATTGCCCCATAGAGTTAAAATCTGCCCATAACCCCATCTTGATAAGGGTGACTACTCACTTTAAAGATCAACATATTGTTCCAAAACTTTTACAAAAAAGGAAGATGATTCTGACTGGCAAAGTTTTAATGACACAAGAAAACCATGATACTTTTCAAGACTCTCTTTTGCGGCTGTCTAGGGTTCCGAGAAACCATCTAGAGTCTGAAAAACAGCATTTCATGGACAAGGATAATCTTGTTCTTACTATCATTAAAGCATTGGAGGAGTATAAAATATCTAGGGCCACAAAAGAAGGCAAGAACACTTTTTCGGCCAATCCTTGGTTTGATGAGGAGTGCAAAATGGCAAAAAGGAATTGGAAAAAGAACATGAACAAAGAAAGTAGAAAAGAGTATGATCAACTGATTAAAAAGAAGAAAGAAGAGTATGTGAACAAGAGAAGAATAGAGTTGATTAATCTTGGTAAAAACAACCCCAGAAAATTTTGGAAAGAGCTTCAGCAGAGAAAAACTTAGATAGTGAATAGCATAACAGGAACCAAATGGCTGGAATATGCCAAGACTCTCTACGAATGTGATCTAAGAGAGCATAGTACCATGAAAATAGAGACTACAGGGGAGTTATTCAGCAAAAATGATATTATTCAAGGCATTAGGAGGTTAGCTGCTGGTAAAGCGCAAGATATAGATGGGCTACAAGCAGAATACTTAAAATGGGGTGCTGAAATCCTCACACCACACATCACTAAGATTTTCAATAGTGTCAATAGAGAAGGTTTCCCTATAAAATGGACTACAAGTGTGGTGATCCCACTCCACAAAAGTGGAGATATAAACAATCCTTCTAATTACCGAACCATCATGATCAATCCACTGTTTGGCAAGTTATTTGGTAGTTTTTTAGAACAAAAAATCAGCAATTGGGCTGAAACAGAAGGCAAACGTGCAAAAGGGCAAGCAGGCTTTAGACTGAAACACTCTACTATAGATCACGGCATCACTCTCAGGCATTTGATAGAGAAAGTTTGGGACACTCTGGGGAACGAGGTTTTTTGTTGTTTCGTGGACTTTAAAAAAGCTTTCAACACAGTGCCACGTAATAAACTATGGGATAGAATGGTAGAGCTAGATGTCCCAAAAGAACTTAGGTCAACGGTTTACAGATTATATGAGCAGGTCAAAGCTAAAATCAGAATGACAGAAGGGATATTAGAAGATTTTAACAGCAACATTGGGGTTAAGCAAGGGTGTCCGCTTTCTCCAACGCTATTCGGGCTCTATATTGACAAGTTAGAAGAGTGGATAAACAAGACCAATGGTGAAGGGGTGCAGCTGGCCCACTTCATGATAAGATTGCTCTTATATGCAGATGATCTCATAATTCTTGCAAGAACAGCTAAAGGTTTGAAAGAGCACTTGAAAGCTCTAGAATTTTTTTGTCATGAGGTAGGAATGCAAGTTAACACTAGCAAAACCAAAATTATGATCTTCTTACTAAAGAAGAATAGGGGCATACAAGACAAGTTTCTGCTTGAAAATAGCCCCCTTGAGATTGTGGAAGAGTACAAATACTTGGGCATCGATTTTCATAACAAACTCAAGTGGGATACTTGTAGATCAAAAAGGATCCAAGGGGGCTGGAAGGCATTATACCCTTTACAAAACAAGTGCAAGAACGCAGAATTATGGGATTGGACGACCATGAAAACTCTGTTTGGTTTGCTGGTCACTCTGGTTATTCTGTACAGATGTAAAGTGTGGGGCGGTAGTATGTCCAAACAGAAATGGCGGCAAGTAGAAAGAATTCAAAAACACTTTATCACATGCAATCTTAAAGTCAAGACCACAGTTCCGTATGAAATCCTTTTGGCGGAGGTGGGTTCCTTTCCATTAGAAGCCGTCGCATTGATCCGAATGCTAAGCTATTTAAAGAAAACCCAAGGTCTAGAAACACATTGTTGGCCCAAGTTGGTAATAGAGGAAAAACTCTTGAGGCGAAAAAGCACATGGATGAAACAAAATGACAAATGGATGCAAAAATGGGATATCAATATCCAAGCTTGCTCGGATAACATTAAAGAAATTAAAAATTTTGTCAATGAAAAATTTTGCAAAATTCTGAAGACAAGACACATAGGGAGGAAAAAATCCTATTACATTAAAGAATTTAATCCCACTTCTAGTCATGATGAAAATGCCTATATAAGGGCACCTATTAACTAGAAAGCAAAAATGTTGATGGCACAAATTAGAACTAGTTCACATCAACTGCGATGTGAAACTGGTAGATGACAAGTTCCAAAGGAAGAGTGGGCAGACAGAACATGTTTATTCTGCTATATGGGGAACAGTGGAGACAGAGCAACACTTTGTCATGGAATGCTTGGCTTACAACGACATCAGATCTGATTATACAAATATTCTGTAGAACAAGGACTTCAACTATTTATTTGAGGAAGATCAAGTGAAGAGAACAGCGGATTTTATTATCAAAATTCAGAGAAGAAGAGACAAGTTAACCAAAACTTTGCAACTGACTAGTTTGGCTCCTGACTCGGGAGGGTGATTGCATGGGTCCCATAGACTACTTTAGTCTCGTGGACATCATTAAAATCTATCATATCATATCATTTGTTTGGATCAATAGAAAGAGAAAAGTGGAATGATTTTTTAAGGTGGGAAATACGTGTGGTGCAGGATTTTCCATCACAGACGGCATGAGAAAAAGTGGATTACCAGATTTGATGTCGAGGAACTTGGACTTTTTAGAATCAGTGCCATATCTTGCAATGGCTCCTATGGTAGTTATGTTGTCCAGCACACTCATAGAATTCGCATCTAACAACGCAACGACAATGTTGTTTGTGCCATTGCTGATACAGGCGGCATTGTCTATGCATCTCCATCCCCTATTTTTGATGATTCCTGGTGCTATTGGAGCTTAGTATTCCTATTTGCTTCCCATGGGAACTCCATCCAACACTGTTGGATTTACAACGGGATACATCAATATGAGTGACATGTTCAAGGTTGGAATTCCCCTCAAAATTGCAAGGATCGCCACCATTTCTTTTTTTTTTTTGGCAAAAGTGGAAGGCCAATGTATATATATTAGATAATATAACTGGTTCAAAAGGAGTTCGTGAGGGAAAGAACCAGAAAGAAAACCCTTATTCAACACTCTTAGAATACAAAACATAGCATATTCGGTCATATCGACCCACCATTACAACAGCATCAAGAAAAATGATAACGGACAGTAGTAAATGAAACTCAAACTATCATATATTAACATGCCTTTGTTTCTCTAGAATTGCCAACTCTGTGACAACAGGAAAATGGTGATGAAGATCAATCGGATTAAGGGAGCAAATTTTTTTTCCATCACATCCCAAGTTTGCAAGGAAGTCAGCAAGTTTATTTCCTTTTTGGGGCATATGCACCGAGTTGTGGTGCCAAAAAGGTGACAACAAATTTTTTTTTTCCTATTTTAAACAGCGCGTATGCGCTATAGCGCGCACGCACTATAGCGCGTACGTGCTTTCTAAAAAATAAAAAGTATGTATGATGGGCTGCAAACCCGCAGCCCATCATTTTCATTACCATTTTCTTTTACTCCTACAGCGAGCAGCGCGTACGCGAGTTGAAGACTCAATATTTGCACCACCATTTGCCAAAATGCCTCCTCGTCAACGAAATCCAAGACCACAAGCGCACCCACGACAACGACGTAAGTGATATAAACCTAACTTTGCATTGTTTGATATATTTTTCATATTTTTTTGTAAGTTTTTAATATTCTTTTGTAGGGTTTTTACAAATTTCATTTAGATTTGTTTATTTATTTAAATTTCAATTGATTTTTTATCAAGAAATGTTCATAATCAACCAGAAAATCCACAAGAACATCAAAACCCTCAAGAACCCCAAAACCAAAACCCTCCTCAAGAAGAACAAATTCCACAACCCGAACCAATTGCAAGACCTCCACCAAGCACACAAGAAAATCTAAGAAATGAAATAAAGAGAGGCAAAACTGAATTAGAAGGAATCATTGCTCGGTTGAAAGAATCCGGACAAACCAATCCAATGAGGGCTCAATTGGCATCATCCCTCGAATCCATTAACACTCAGATAGCCTCAGTTAGTGGTCAGTTAGATATTTGGCGGGCTAAGAGGGATGAACAAAAAATATTTTATGCAAATAAATTGTCATATGAAGATGTTAAAAAAAAGGAAATACCAAAAAGTAGTATATGTGCATTATTTAGAAAACCCGGTGAGCAAAATACTGTTAGAGAGGGTACTAAATGACTCCCCATCCATTGGTGCATACATGATGCTATTAGAAATAATTTTTGGGATAGATGGTGGATGGTTTTTGATGCCCCTCCTTGCAACAATCACGAGGTCCCCATGTATTTTTTGAAGAAATTATATTGTGAGTTTGTCCTTGGGGAGATCCCCAATTATTTTGATATGTTAGACTCCCAGGGTAGAGGTGGGGGGTCATCATTTGAGAGGCCCAGAGCACGTTGTGACCCTAATGTAGTTAGGGCACCCGTGGTCCATCCACAACATGAGCATGTGATTATTCCTTTAGTTGTGAAGGAACATGTAGAGGCCAGCACTCTAGGGACCATTAATGCTTTGACACAGACCCTCATCCATTCCACGAGCCCATTAGTTGAGGGGGAGCCTTCTATACGTCGTGGTCACATGTGCACTTCATGTGGATCCCTATGCATATTTGGCACTCATGTCGGAGATGGTGCAGATGATGGGCTTGTCACCGATCAGTTCCTGAATGAGACATTTGGCATTGACACACAGGTAAATTACTAATTTGATCACATTTCATATGTATAGTGAAAGATTAATTAATTAGGATTTATTGACATTGTTCAAAATTTAGGGTCAAAGTGTTCCTGGGCCTAGCAGTGATCCTCCAGGCCCATTTTTTGTCCCTTCGATGAGTCCTGAGGTATGTATCAATTTAATCATTTTAATTAATACATATATTTATTACGTAATCATATTAAGGATTGACCAAAAAAAATATGCATGTGCATCAGTTCTCCACAGGACCCTCAACCTTTACCACAAATGCAGAGCAGAGACATCATACGAGCTTCACACAGGTACAGTTGTTTCATGTTAATTTAATTCATTTGATTATATTTATTCCATGTTTCATGTTAGATATAACGTGTATTGTATGATGTGCAGCTCATGATGTCGGACACACCTCCTCATCTGCGACAGTCTGTTGATAGTGGAGTGGCCGCAGCTGTGGCTAGCTCACAGCCACTGACAGAGGTATGAAAGAATTTTCTTCATTTTAGTTGTTGTTTATAATAGTTAATCTCAAAATTTCTAATGTTATTTATAAGTGATTATATTTATTGAATTGTTGTAGGGTCTTGTCACGCCTGATCATCCACGAGCATTTAAGGTGGACTTACAGAGTGACTATTTGTTGGCGGTAAGAAAATAATTGATTTTATGAGTACATATATTTGATTTCAACGTATAATAAATATTGATTCATATCTACTTTCTTTGTATTAGTTGGACCTAGAGAAGAGCCTCAACAAGAGGTCAAGTGAGCGTGTCAGGAAGGCCCCGTCATCTCCATTGTCTCCCTCCACACGACGGCAGAGGACGTCGAGAGACTTGTTTCCTTCCCCTCGTGGGAAGGAAAAAATGTAGTTGAGATATTTGATACATATATATAGAGACTTGTTTCCTTCCCCATGTATATATATAACCATCTGAGAGACATATTCGATACACATTTGATGTACATATGACATTCTATATTTGATGTATGACATATTTGATGTATGACATTATTGGTTAATATATGATATGTTTGTTCATATACGATATTATTGGTTATCATAATATATTATGTGTTTGTTAATGTATATGACATTATTGGTTATCATTTTATATTATATGTTTGTTCATGTATGACATTAAATTAGATATGTTCGTGTATGACATTAAATTAGATATGTGCATGTATGAAATTAAATTCAATTGCTAGAGAGTTGCCATTATGTCTACCAACTAGTAGATGTTCTTTTTTGCTTTATTAGTATTTCTCAAAAACTGCAAAGAAGTTATTTCTGGTAGTATCTACTATAGTCCTACTCAAATATGTTTTCAAAAATACTTAGTATGACAAAGAAATGTCTATGGAAAGCTTGTCAAATAGGATATTAAAGAACTAAATGTGGATAGTCATTAGTACCCATCAATAAGAACACAAACATATTTCTCAAGCAAGCCATATGACATTAGCAAGTAATTTATAAATTTCCTTTGCAAATAACTAGAAGATGCTATGAATCTTAATACAGAGTTAATCATGAACTCATTATTCCATCCAAGAAGCATATATCACCCTGAGCCAATTAACCGACAGGATAAAAATTAATTCAATTTCAACAAAATTTTGAGTATAACAAGCATCTTAGGGATTCTTACAAGAATTAACACGATGTTCACAAGAACATTACAAGTTCTTGTAATGCTATTTCACATATTGTAATCATATTCAGTTTTGAATGGCCATTTGTGTTACAAGCATAAACGTTCTTTAAGGTCTTTTAATTCTAGACATGAATTTTATTATGAAGCTTTTTTATGACAACCCACTCAATGCATATATTGTTGTTCCACATTATGCTAATTTGACTTTCATTGGTTGATTTGGGTCTAGACATGACGTTATTCACTACCTTTTTTATATATTATTTTTTTGTAGTGAGGTTCCAGCTTGAATGAATGTATTAATCATCAAAGTTGTGAACCTTGGTCGAGATCCTTACAAATATATTTTCAAATTGGACCTCAAATAGTTTTCTCAGTCACCCCCTGTACACAGATACTAAAATTGTAGTTAATTACAAAATTAATACTGAATTAACACAAGTTTAATTGAGAAGTATTATGTACCTCAATAGGCTAGATTATTATTGACCGGGAAGCTTTATCTTAGAGCAGTTGGTTTCCTAAATCTTTAGCGCAATGACAGTCTTATGGAATGTGGAATTAGGTCTGCTAGCTAAGGAACGTTCTTTAAAAGGTAGAGAAAACTCAAGACTCACATGTTTCCAATCAATATAAATGTTTAAATCGCTTCTCTAATTTTTTCTATTTATGATCTTCTTCAAACTTAACTTTCTAAATGCATTGATGGGGAAATAAAGATCTTCTAGGAACTAAAGGCTAATCATGTTTAATACTTACAATTCTCTGTTTTTATCTAATAATTTAAAATAGATTGTACAAGTGTTTTCAAAGAGCAACACTTGTCACTAACATCATAAGAAGGAATATCCAAGGAGTCTTACCACTGATCCCCCACCACCAAATTCAAGAGAAAACAAAATTCCACTACTAAAGAGATAGTAACAATGATCATCCCTAGTCTCTCCCTTATCACAAAATGATTACCATCAAAAATTGCATTTCCAATTGTGTCATGTGTGTTTAAGTGATAGTAACATTTTCACTCTCTTACCTAATGTCTCCCATTTCTGAAACTCCTGGGGAAGGGCAAGGCCATCTTCTCAGTACTTCAAAATACAACGAGTTCCATTTTTTCACATATTGATAATCATTGACTTAAAGTATAGTCGAAGTATTGACAACCCATAGATATGCCTCATCAAAGATCGCAGCCCTGTGGCATTTAGTGACCCTTAGGGACATTCAGGTTCAGCGTGCCTGAGAACGTTCGAGCACTGAAAGGGATAGGAAGAGGTTGGGGATAGGGTTTACCCGACCACCCAAAGCTAATGGAGCAGACATTTTGATCCCATGACGAAAGATGAGAGAGATTTGGCAGTTGGCAACTTTGTACTGGCCAACACTACAAGTTTCAGCATCACCCGAGATGGCATTGTAGAATGAAAATGGAATGTGATCTCCAAAAAGTGAGAGAGATTATTGTAGGTCTCTGCAACACAGTCCTGTAGGAACTGGAATCCCATCCATACCTCGTACGAGCTTCGAGATATGCCCCGTCAAAGATCGCAGCCCTATGGCATTTAGTGACCCTTGGGGACATTTCGGATTGGCGTGCCTGAGAATGTTCGAGCACTAAAGGGGATAGGATGAGGTTGGGGATAGGGTTTACCCGGCCACCCGGAGCTAACGGAGCAGACAGTTCGATCCCACGACGAAAGGTGAGAGAGATTTGGCAGTTGGCAACTTTGAACTGGCCCATACTGCAAGTTTCAGCATCACCCGAGATGGCGTTGTAAAATGAAAATAGAATGTGATCTCCAAAAAGAGAGAGAGGTTATTGTAGGTCTCCGCAACACAGTCTTGTAGGAACTAGAATCGCATCCATACCTCGCACAAGCTCCGAGATATGCCCCGTCAAAGATCGCAACCCTATGGCATTTAGTGACCCTTGGGGACATTCCAGATTGGCGTTCCTGAGAACGTTTGAGCACTAAAGGGGATAGGATGAGGTTGGGGATAGGGTTTACCCAGCCACTCAAAGCTAACAGAGCAGACAGTTCGATCCCACGACGAAAGGTGAGAGAGATTTGGCAGTTGGCAACTTTGTACCGGCCCACACTGCAAGTTTCAGCATCACCCGAGATGGCATTGTAAAAAAAAATGAAGTGTGATCTCCAAAAAGTGAGAGAGGTTATTGTAGGTCTCCGCAACACGGTCCTGTAGGAACTAGAATCACATCCATACGTCACACAAGCTCCGAGATATGCCCCGTCAAAGATCGCAGCCCTGTGGCATTTAGTGACCCTTAGGGACATTCTGGTTCAGCGTGCCTGAGAATGTTCAAGCACTGAAGGGGACAGGAAGAGGTTGGGGATAAGGTTTACTTGGCCACTTGGAGCTAATGGAGCAGACAGTTTGATCCCATGATGAAAGATGAGAGAGATTTGGCAGTTGGCAACTTTGTACTGGCCAACACTACAAGTTTCAGCATCACCCGAGATGGCATTGTAGAATGAAAATGGAATGTGATCTCCAAAAAGTGAGAGAGGTTATTGTATGTCTCTGCAACACAGTCCTGTAGGAATTGGAATCTCATCCATATCTTGCACGAGCTCCGAGATATGCCCTGTCAAAGATCGCAGCCCTGTGGCATTTAGTGACCCTTAGGGACATTCTGGTTCGGCGTGCCTGAGAACATTCAAGAATTGAAGGGGACAAGACAAGGTTGGAGATAGGTTTTACCCGGCCACTCGGAGCTAATGGAGCAGACAGTTTGATCCCACAACGAAAGATGAGAGAGATTTGGTAGTTGGCAACTTTGTACTGGCCAACACTACAAGTTTCAGCATCACCCGAGATGGTGTTGTAAAATGAAAACAGGATGTGATCTCCAAAAAGCGAGAGAGGTTATTGTAGGTCTCTGCAACATGGTCCTGTGGGAACTGGAATTGCATCCATACCTCACACGAGCTCCGAGATATGTCTCGTCAAAGATCGCAGCCCTGTGGAATTTAGTGACCCTTGGGGACATTCTGGATTGGCGTGCCTGAGAACGTTCAAGCACTAAAGGGGATAGGATGAGGTTGGGGATAGGGTTTACCCGGCCACTCAGAGCTAATGGTGCAGACAGTTCGATCCCACAACGAAAGGTGAGAGAGATTTGGCAGTTGGCAACTTTGAACTGGCCCACACTACAAGTTTCAGCATCACCCGAGATGGTGTTGTAAAATGAAAACAGAATGTGATCTCCAAAAAGAGAGAGAGGTTATTTTAGGTCTCCGCAACACGGTCCTATAGGAACTGGAATCGCATCCATACCTCGCACAAGCTCTGAGATATGCCCCGTCAAAGATCGTAGCCCTATGGCATTTAGTGACCCTTGGGGACATTCCGGATTGGCGTGCCTGAGAACATTCAAGCACTGAAGGGGACAAGACAAGGTTGGAGATAGGTTTTACCCAGACACCTAGAGCTAACGGAGCAGACAGTTTGATCCCACGACGAAAGGTGAGAGAGATTTGGCAGTTGGCAACTTTGAATTGGCCCACACTACAAGTTTCAGCATCACCCGAGATGGCGTTGTAAAATGAAAATAGAATGTGATCTCCAAAAAGTGAGAGAGGTTATTGTAGGTCTCCGCAACATGGTCCTGTAGGAACTAGAATCGCATCCATACCTTGCACAAGCTCTGAGATATGCCCCATCAAAGATCGCAGCCCTATGGCATTTAGTGACCCTTGGGGACATTCCGGATTGGCGTGCCTGAGAACGTTCGAGCACTAAAGGGGATAGGATGAGGTTGGGGATAGGGTTTACCCGGCCACTCAGAGCTAACGGAGCAAATAGTTTGATCCCACGACGAAAGGTGAGAGAGATTTGGCAGTTGGCAACTTTGTACTGGTCCACACTGCAAGTTTCAGCATCACCCGAGATGGCATTGTAAAAAAAAAATGAAGTGTGATCTCCAAAAAGTGAGAGAGGTTATTGTAGGTCTCTGCAACACGGTCCTGTAGGAACTAGAATCGCATCCATACCTTACACAAGCTCCGAGATATGCCCCATCAAAGATCACAGCCCTGTGGCATTTAGTGACCCTTAGGGGCATTCTGGTTCGGCATGCCTGAGAACATTCAAGCATTGAAGGGGAAAATAAAAGGTTGGGGATAGGTTTTACCCAGCCACCCGGAGCTAATGGAGCAGACAGTTTGATCCCACAATGAAAGATGAGAGAGATTTGGCAGTTGGCAACTTTGTACTAGCCGACACTACAAGTTTCAGCATCACCCGAGATGGTGTTGTAAAATGAAAACAGAATGTGATCTCCAAAAAGAGAGAGAGGTTATTGTAGGTCTCTACAACATGGTCTTGTAAGAACTAGAATTGCATCCATACCTTGCACGAGCTCTGAGATATGTCTCATCAAAGATCGCAGCCCTGTGGCATTTAGTGACCCTTGGGGACATTCTGGATTGGCGTGCCTGAGAACGTTCGAGTAGTAAAGGGGATAGGACAAGGTTGGGGATAGGGTTTACCCAGCCACCCGGAGCTAACGGAGCAGACAGTTCTATCCCACGATGAAAGGTGAGAGAGATTTGGCAGTTGGCAACTTTGAACTGGCTAACACTACAAGTTTCAGCATCACCCGAGATGGTGTTGTAAAATGAAAATAGAATGTGATCTCCAAAAAGTGAGAGAGGTTATTGTAGGTCTCTGCAACATCGTCCTGTAGGAACTAGAATCGCATCCATACCTCACACAAGCTCTGAGATATGCCCCATCAAAGATCGCAGCCCTATGTTATTTAGTGACCATTGGGGACATTTCGGATTGGAGTGCCTGAGAACGTTCGAGCACTGAAGGGGATAGGACAAGGTTGGGGATAAGGTTTACCTGGCCACCTGGAGCTAACGGAGCAGACAATTCGATCCCACAACGAAAGGTGAGAGAGATTTGGCAGTTGGCAACTTTGAACTGGCCCACACTGCAAGTTTCAGCATCACCCAAGATGGCGTTGTAAAACAAAAATGGAGTGTGATCTCCAAAAAGTGAGAGAGATTATTGTAGGTCTTTGCAACATGGTCTTGTAGGAACTAGAATCGCATCCATACCTCGCACGAGCTCCGAGATATGCCCCGTCAAAGATCGCAGCCCTATGGCATTTAGTGACCCTTGGGGACATTCTGGATTGGCGTGCGTAAGAACGTTTGAGCACTGAAGGGGATAGGATGAGGTTGGGGATAGGGTTTACCTAACCACATGGAGCTAACGGAGTAGACAGTTTGATTCCACAAGGAAAGGTGAGAGAGATTTGGCAGTTGGCAACTTTGTACTAGCCGACATTGCAAGTTTCAGCATCACCTGAGATGGCATCGTAAAATGAAAACGGAGTGTGATCTCCAAAAAGTGAGAGAGGTTATTGTAGGTCTCCAAAAAGAGTGTTTAAAAATGCAAAAAAAGTGGGGGGTCCTTTGTATGGTTTGGGAGTTTGACTATTAAAACTAGAAATTGTCCTAGTAGTAAGCGCTGGTAATAGTTTTGAAATTTGATTGTTGAGTGTTGAGAAACCTCAAGTTTGGGATTTTTCTTGTTGTTTTGAGTCTATAATAACCATTTCCATCTGAAAAGTCGAGTGTTGAAACCATTTAAGAAGTATTTGCATAGTTTTCCCTAAAATTTGAGTGCATAAAAAGGGGTATGTGATTGCTCCCAAGGTGGATTTAGTGTTTTCTCCAAACAAGAGTTGAATTTTATGTTTGAAGTAATCTAATATAACCAAATTGAAGGTGGTTGAACAATTTTGGGGTTCTAGAGACGTTGCAAAGTAAGAGTTCTAGAAAGCCCTAGGGTAAAGGGGCTAGAAAGGAGGGTTTTGTAAAAACCATTGTAAAGTTGATCATGAGACCAAAAAAATAAAAGAATCCTTGCATTTGAGTCATTTCTTAAGACTTTTTTGGGTCATGGGAGTTCCAAAAGTCAAGGGATTGTGAGTTGCTTTGTAAATGGCCTCAAACTAGGCCTAGTTAGCAGACTAAAATAGCCAGTTTTGAGTGATATTTTACAAAACAAGTGTAGTTGGTTTTGGAGTATATTTTAGAGTGAGGAAAAGGGTATTTTAATCACCCAATAGTTTAGGACTAGCAAGGGCTAGTTGGAACAAGCCTAGAAGAGGCAAAATTGAGAAAGTGTAAGAGATGAGTTGCAAGAAACAACTACTGTAGATGATGCAAATATTGACGAGTTGTAAAGTGAGGGGGAGGAAATCACTATTGAATCCTTCCTAAAAATCAATGGCTTATTAGATGAACCAATTAACACTTTGTTGAGGAGTTATGAACAAAATATGAAGGGACTAGGTACAATTGCACCTAAAAATACCCAACCAGAAAACTTGAACTAGCCAGTGGACTATTATAGGAGATAAAACCTTGAGCATACAACAAACATTGATATTAGATTAAGCTTGCTAATGCAAGATTCACAACTAGATTGGTTGTAGGAGGTTGTCACAATCCTTGGGTAACCAAATACTTGTGGGGATGAAAATGTTTCCCTTTTAATTCCATCCCCACCACATGTTGACCCCAAGGACGTCATCTAATGCTTTGAAAATGGTGGCAACCATGATGAAATAAATAGTTAACAATTTTTTGATACCCAGGCCCAAAATGACTATGATGGAGATGATGATTTTATACGTTACATGCCACTAGACAGAAAACAACATAGTGGTTTACCCAGTAGATTCCTATAGCTACCAAAGAAAAGGATACAAAATTCTAAGGAACAAGAGAGGCTAAGAAGTTATTTGAGGCTAATGCACTTTACATGAAGGAGAAGATCAGGGATAGGAAAGATGGGAGAGAGGAAAAGATTGCAAGAAATGAGATCTTATATGCTATAGAGAGGGGAAAATGAGTTGCGGAGAAGGTTGCACTAAAGGAATAGAAGAGGAAAGAAAGAGAGGGTAATCTAAATGTTTGAAAGAGATATAGACCAAATATTGGAGGTGCACCTTCAACAAAATGTTTATCATAAAAAATAGACACTAAACAATCCCAAATTCAAACATACGAAGGTCCAACTAGAATAATGACTTTAAATAACCAAATACCAAAGCTAAACAAAGGAAATGGGACATTTACCTTAAATGAATAAATTACATGAAGAAGGGTGGCTGGCTGTTTGGAAATCTACTTATTTTTCTTCTCTCCCTCGTGTCATCCAAGAGAACATGCAATGAAAGAAAAATATCATCACAATAAGAAAATATGAAAAATATTTTTTTAGCTTTAAAAAAATTGGAGACATCAAAACATAAAATCTAGATTCTAAACAAATCAAAACATAAAATCTATGATTTAAACTAAATCTCATCACTTACGCATCATAACAATACGGTCCACCTTATTCATGTGGACAGTCTTGGGGAAGAGGTTGCAATAATGTATTTGGATCCAGTTGATGACTTTTTCTCTCTCTCCCTCTCTGTATTCAATCTAATGAGCCAACTGGATCTGCTCGACATTTTAATGTCTCAATTATTGCCTCGTGGTCTAACTCGCGAACTCTCCAAAGATTCTTATTATGTGGTTTTCCACCATATTTTATCAAGTGGACATTTGATGCGACAACAAGATTTGAATAATGAAGAATCTTCCTCTCTGTTTGTCAATCCTCGAATAACCACAAGTTAGGGTTCTTCATAGAATATCGTCTAAGCCATGTGCCGGTTACAACCACCACACCGACATAGTACTCTAAACCTTCACCATCTATAACCGAGTGATCCAATTTTTGTTTGGCTTGAACACAATGACACAAATAATAATCTGTCCCTTCTTCATTGTCTTCAGGTGCAATAACAGCAAAAACATGGCCTGTAGTGACAAATGTACAAAATGCGATCATTAATTCAGAAAATACTTGCGTAAAAGTTATAAAGTTACATATTGAAATTACAAAGATATATAAATATATATATTACCAAGTTGCACTAGATCAGACAAGCGGTCAAAGTCAATAGACGATTCCATCTGTACCATTTCTAGTGCTTGTGGGGGACGATAGGTGTCAATTGGGTCCAAAACCCGTATATCCCATTTGTCCACCCATTCAGTCGACTCATAGTCATCCCAATTTTTCTCTGCACATGATGGACAATAGCATGCCATTTTTCGTGTGTGGATACTCCATGAACCTGCATCAGAGCTTCTAAAAGAGTGCAACTCACTGGATCCTGTTAGTGTGCAACAATCCTGATATGGTGCAATGTTAGTATTATCTATCAACCAAAAAAATTTACGAACCATAGACTCACCTTCCTTACCTGGACCCATTGTAGTGTTACACCACTGGACGATGGATTTTGCATCTGTCAATATTGCTCAATCTTTTTACTTTAGTTCTTCACGAGCTAAGGCTCTTTTGATGCATGCGCCTGCACCATCGTGCTCTCCCTTTCCATGACCAGCCTCTGTGAAATTCCACATGTATTGAATTCTACACAACTTGTGCATCCTTCTCAACCAATAGAACATCCATGCATTCTTGAATTGAGATGCACAATTGTCTGACCAAATAATGTGCTGACGATATGTGATGCCCCTGTTAGCCAAATCTCCATAAAATAGTTGAAAACAACCATGTACGAACTCTGTAGAATGTGATCGATCATCACTGATGTAAAAATGGTACTCCCTCAAAATCTTCCTATCATCCTCTATACTTGTAGGTGAATGCATGAATGTTATGTGAACAAATATGGAAACCTATTGAGAAGTATAATACTTTTCTTGCACCTCATTTTGTGGTTGTAGTGTGTAGTTCTCTGCGAAATCTACAACCGAAACAATGGTATCCATTGGAAAGGTATCCTTGCACAACTTGAATTGCAAATTCAGCCATCGAGCTCTATTGGTATGCCTTGCATACTCGTAAATAATGTTTTCACGAAAAATCTTCATGAACTCATACACTGGGATCTTTTCAATGACTAAATCACATCTTTTACCATGTTTCCCATCTTTTAGAGCATATGTCACTATCTTAAATTTTCCATAATCTACTATTTCATTTCCAATTGCATGTGTACTATCCATATGTTGACAAGTTGATAAAAGTTGCAAAGAACCACAAAATAAGCATGTACCATCCAAGCATGATGTCTTATAAAATTGTTGGCCGTCCCTTATTTCACATAAAATGTTGGATATGAATTCCCTTGAAGATCTTGGTGGCTCATTTATGTCACAATCCTGCAAAACAAACTGAGAATGCAAAATTATGCATATATGCCTAAAAACATCAAAATGGTTAGAAAATTCAATATGTATCCTACAACAACAAGTTGTGCATGTGTGATTTATCTTCACATAAAAAGGTTTACCCATCTCAAAAAATCTTTGACTTATTCGAATTTGAGGATACATACTAATAAATTTTGCAAAAAATTGTGTCTGAGTTGTGTCCAAAAAATGTTTTGCATGTGGCTCGCGATTTTGGCTACCAATCCTCCTTCTTACAACATATCTTTGATTAGGGGAAACACGTGTGTTATTTTTCCAAAAATCTTCGATCAATAATTTCAAGGCTTCACTAATTTCTTTATCCTTTCGCGGTAGTCTACCGCTAAATGTCCATAACTCATTTTTTGTTGGATCTTCCAATCTCTCACGCCTTAGCATGGCTCTCCGTAGAGTACCTCTACCAATTTTTAATGTTTTGCTTGTCTTTCTCATGAGTCGAGATTTCTTCATTTGGCTACTTACTATTGTCGATATAAGTACTCGTCTTGCGATATTACTATCTTTGGTGCGTGATTTAGAACCCACTTTGTCATAAGCATTCATTAGATTCTTTACAATGTTTTTTTCATTTGAATCATCCATCGTTCTTAGCCCAAGAATCTTCATGATAGGCCTAAATTTTAAATTCCTCATCATTTCAACAAATAATTGGCATTGACCTGTAATATTTAATTCATCAAAAAATAATCTCCACATACGATTAACTTTTCTTTGACAAGTACGCTTGCTAATCTTTCCAGGCATTGATTTCAAAATGTTACTATAAATATCAATCAAATATTTTGGTCTTCTAAAACAAATTCTAGAAGGTGTTATAATCTCTTCAATTCTCTCAACATTTTGACCATCAACATAAGGTTGAGTGTATTGCATACCTTGAACCAAAGATGATGCGCCTTGGCAATAAGATGCAAAAGGTGGAATATCACCTACTTGATGTGTTGATGTTGTGCCTTCAACATGACATGATGGAGTGTGTATATCGTCGAATCTACAAATCGGTGTCTCTTCAACATGAGAGGACGATATGACTTCAACATTGGAAGATGGTGTAGCGGACGATATGACTCCAACATTAGAAGATGGTGTAGCTTCACAATTCAATTGTCTTCTTGAGCGTAACAGTCTCATTCGTTCTCTTTGTCTTTCCAATTCTTCCTCTTTGTTTCTTGGTACCGGTGGTTCTTGATCCTCTTCGAAAGTCAATTCTTCATTATTGCTTTGCAATTTTCTTTGCTCACGTAGTAATTTCATTTTATCTGTTTTAATTGCCAAATCTCTCTCCCTATCTTCATTTGTTTGATTTTTTGGTTTCTTCCTTGGCATGATGATGATTTCTACATGTCAAATTATTCAAACATTTGAATTACTTAAAATGTGTAAATTAAAAATTATTCAAATACATATAAAAATTATAATTATTTGAATGAATACATAATATATATATAAAATGACTTGTCAAATTTCTAACCATTTCGAAATAACATTTCATTGAAACATACAAATTTAAATGAATTCACTATATATTAAACAACATGTCAAATTATAATCAAATTTGTATCTATATATCAACAAACAATATTTAAAATAGATTGCACTAACCTTTTCTATATAAGGAATATTCAAAAAGTCTTCAAATCGTGTATCCAATGATTGAATTTGGTGTTTGTTAGCTTCCAAAAGTGTTTTTCACCTTGAAATAGTGTTTGTTAGCTTGAAATAGTGTTTGCCACTTTGAAATAATGTTTGCTGTGTTGAAACCCACAATTTCTGTCGGGATAACAGAGTGCAGAATAGAACAAAAGCAGAGAATGAATGAAACGGGCCCCAAAGTTGCTTTTTGACCATTTTTAGGTGATTTCACATAGTGTGTACGCGCTATATTAGAACACATCACTCTCCACCCTCCCTACTCTCTCTCTCTCCCTACTCTCTCTCTCTCTCTTCCTACTCTCTCTCCCCTCTCCCATCCTTTACTCTTTAGATCTCTCACACACACTCCCATCCTTCCTCTCCCACTTCTTACTCTCTCTCTCTCTCTGCCACCTCCTACTCTCTCTCACACTCTCTCCCATCCCCTACTCTCTCTTACACACACTCCCATCCGCTACTCTCTCTCCCCTCTCCCATCCCCTAAACTCTCTCTTTTGTAGATACACACTCCCATCCCCCTCTCTCTCTCCCCTCTCCCATCCCTTACTCTCTAGATCGCTCACACGCACTCCCATCCCTCTCTCTCCTCCTCTCCCACTCCCTCTCCCACCACCTACTATCTCTCTCTCTCAAGATCTCTCTCTCCCTCTCTACTCTCTCTCTCTCTCCCATCCCCTACTCTTACTCTCTCTCTCTCTCTCTCTCCAATCCCCAACTCTCTCTCACACTCTCTCCCATCCCCTACTCTCTCTGACGCTCTCTCTCATCCTTTCACTCTGTCTCTCTCATCTCGTACTCTCTCTCTATCTCTCTGTCACCTCCTACTCTCTCTCACACTCTTTCCCATCCTTTCACTCTGTCTCTCCCATCTCGTACTCTCTCTTTTCCACCCCCTACTCTCTCTCACACTCTCACACTCTCTCCTATCCCCTACTCTCTCTCTTTCATAGACACACACACACACACACACTCACACTCCCATCCCCCCTCTCTCTTCTCTCCCATCCCCTACTCTCTAGATTTGTCACAGGCACTCCCATCCCTCTCTCTCCTCCTCTCCCACTCCCTCTCCCAGGTCACCTACTATTTCTCTCTCTCAAGTTCTCTCTCTCCCTCTCTACTCTCTCTCTCCCATCCCCTACTCTTACTCTCTCTCTCTCCCATTCCCAACTCTCTCTCACACTCTCTCCCATCCCCTACTCTCTCTCACACTCTCTCCCATCCTTTCACTCTGTCTCTCCCATCTCGTACTCTCTCTTTGCCACCCCCTACTCTGTCTCACACTCTCTCCTATCCCCTACTCTCTCTCTTTCATAGACACACACACACACTCACACTCCCATCCCCCCTCTCTCTTCTCTCCCATCCCCTACTCTCTAGATTTGTCACAAGCACTCCCATCCCTCTCTCTCCTCCTATCCCACTCCCTCTCCCAGGTCACCTACTATTTCTCTCTCTCAAGTTCTCTCTCTCCCTCTCTACTCTCTCTCCCATCCCCTACTCTTACTCTCTCTCTCTCTCCCATTCCCAACTCTCTCTCACACTCTCTCCCATCCCTTACTCTCTCTCACACTCTCTCCCATCCTTTCACTCTGTCTCTCCCATCTCGTACTCTCTCTTTGCCACCCCCTACTCTCTCTCACACTCTCACACTCTCTCCTATCCCCTACTCTCTCTCTTTCACAGACACACACACACACTCACACTCCCATCCCCCCTCTCTCTTCTATCCCATCCCCTACTCTCTAGATTTGTCACATGCACTCCCATCCCTCTCTCTCCTCCTCTCCCACTCCCTCTCCCAGGTCACCTACTATTTCTCTCTCTCAAGTTCTCTCTCTCCCTCTCTACTCTCTCTCTCCCATCCCCTACTCTTACTCTCTCTCTCTCTCCCATTCCCAAATCTCTCTCACACTCTCTCCCATCCCCTACTCTCTCTCACACTCTCTCCCATCCTTTCACTCTGTCTCTCCCATCCCATACTCTCTCTCTCTCTACTGCCCCCTACTCTCTCTCTTACTCTCTCCCATCCTTTCACTCTATCTCTCCCATCTCATACTCTCTCTCTCTGCCACCCCCTACTCTCTCTCACACTCTCTCCCATCCCCTACTCTCTCTCTTTCACAGACACACACACTCTTATCCCCCCACTCTCTTCTCTCCCATACCCTACTCTCTACATCTGTCACGCACACTCCCATCCCCCCTATCTCTCTCCCTTTCCCTCTCCTACCGCCTACTAGATTTCTCTCTCTCAAGTTCTCTCTCTCCCATCCCATCCCTTACTCTCACTCTCTCTCTCTCTCTCTCATCCCCTACTCTCTCTCACACTCCCATCCCCTAATCTCACTCTCTCTCTCCCATCCCATTCAAGCTCTCTCTGCCACCACCTACTCTCTCTCACACTCTCACACTCTCTCCCATCCCCTACTCTGTCTCTCTTACACACATTCCCATTCCCCCTCTCTCTCTCTCCCTCTCCCACTCCCTCTCCCCCATCCCATACTCTCTCTCTCCCCTCTCCCATCCCCTACTCTCTCTATTTCATAGACACGCACTCCCACCCCCCCTCTCTCTCCCCTCTCCCATCCCCTACTCTCTAGATTTGTCACACACATTCCCATCCCCCCGCTCTCTCCCTCTCCCACTCCCTCTTGCACCACCTACTATCTCTCTCTCTCTCAAGTACTCTCTTTCCCTCTTTACTTTCTCTCTCCCATCCCCTAATCTCACTCTCTCTCTTCCATCCCCTACTCTCTCTCATACTCTCTCTCTCTCTCTTACCCCCATCCTGTACAAGCTCTCTCTACCACCCCCTACTCTCTCAAAATCTCACACTCTCTCCCATCCCCTACTCTATCTCTCTTATACACATTCCCATTCCCCCCCCTCTCTCTCTCTCACTCCCTCTCCCATTGCCTACTCTCTCCCATCCCCAACTCTATCTCTCTTACACACTTCCATTCCCCCTCTCCCTCTCCCTCCCACTCCCTCTCCCATCGCCTACTATCTCTCTCTCTCTCTCCCTCTCTCTCCCATCCCCTACTCTCACTCTCTCTCTTTGCCACCCCTACTCTCTCTCACACTCTCTCTCATCCCCTACTTTTTCTCTTACACACACTTCCATCCCCCCTCTCTCTCCCTCTCCCACTCCCTCTACCATTGCCTAATCTCTTTCTCCTCCATCCACCCTCTCTCCCTCTCCCACTCCCTCTGCCATTGCCTTCTCTCTTTCTATCCCATCCCCTACTCTCTCTATCTCTCTCTCCCCTCTCTCATTCCCTACTCTCTCTCTTTCACACACACCCATCCCCCCTCTCTCCTCTCCCATCCTCTACTTTTTCTCTCACTCGCTCTCCCTCTCCCACTGCCTACTCTCACTCTCTCTCACTCTCTCTCTCTCTCACTCACTCTCTCCCTCTCTACTCTCTCTCTGCTACCCCCTACCCTCTCTCACATTTTCACACTCTCTCTCTTTCTCTCTTACATACATTTCCATCCCCCCTCTCTCTCTCCCTCTCCCACTCCCTCTCCCATTGCCTACTCTCTCTTCCATCCCCTACTCTCTCTCAAGCTACTCTATCTTCCCCCTCTCCCATTCCCTACTCTCTCTCTTTCAGACACATGCACTCCCATCCTCCTCTCTCTCGCTCTTCCTCCCCACTCCGTCTCCCACCACCTACTCTCTCTCTCCCCCATCCCCTACTCTCAATCTCTCTCTCCCAACTTGTACTCTCTCTCACACTTCCTCTCTCTCCCATCCCCTACTTTCAATCTCTCTCCCCCATCGCATACTCTCGCTTTGCCACCTCTACTCTCTCTCTCACACTTCCTCTCTCTTGCATCTTGTACTCTCTTTGCCACCCCTACTCTCTCACATTTCCTCTATCTCCTATCCTATACTCTCTCTGCCACCCCTACTCTTTCTCACTTCCTCTCTCCCCTCTCCCATCCCCTACTTTCTCTCTATCTCTCTCACACACACAAATAGCCATTCCCTCACCCCACCCCCCCAGCTCTCTCTTGGTTTTGATTTGCAATTTAGGTCTCAATAGTGTGTGTGCACTATAGCGTGTGTGCACTACCTTGAATTCAATAGCATTTTAATAGGGCGCATGCGCTATTCAAAGCTTTGCATTAAAACCAAGCCTAAGGCTTGGTTTTGCCTTGGAGATCCAACCCAAAGGTTTGGAGTTTATAAACAGGTCTGAGACGTGTTTTCCAGCAAACATACAAAAAATGATTGATTTTTCTTGTGTGCTCCCCTTCAAGATTCTTCGTGGTTGGGTATCGATAAGATCAGGTTACATAACATTATAGGTCTCTGTGTTAGCTATCTAACCATATAATTTATTTTTAATTTGAACTATTTTAATTCTTTCATCTATAATTTCTTTTGAATGTATGTTCATTTTTTGTCAAAAACCACCATGTACTAATTGGGCTATAGATTTTAGCTCATTCATCGAATTTTGTAACAACTTAGTTTTTTAGAAACTAGACTCCATTATACACACTTTGAAAAAAAGAAGTTTTGATTTTAGATTAGTTTTCAATCATTTCTAGGGGGAGCACATAGATATTTCATATTTTTGGGATGGGTCTAATTTAAAAATTCATTAAAAAAAAGACACACATTATAAAATTACCCGAAAAATCTGGGATAAACTACATAGTGTTAGGTAACTTTTGACTAGAGTGATTAAAGAATTTCAAAAAAAAAGTTAAAATTTTAGGGGGGCCACACTTTGTACTATGTTATGTTTTTTTGTAATAAACAGTACCACTTTCTGTGGCCTCCTTTTTTGAGGACCTAAAACTAAATCATTTTGAAAAAAAATTAGTAGTTTAGAAACTAGATTCAAAGGACTACGACTTTTGTTTTTGTCATATCTTAAAATTTCGAGCATAACTATCTTCAAATTCTTGTTGAAGTCCATAATTTGCTGATTTCAGGAAAAAGGTGTCCACTTATACCCCCCTTTTGGCACCACAACTTTGTGCACTTACCCTTTGAAGTGTATGTGATATTGTGCAGTCATCAAATGAATCTAATAGCTGCCCGATATGAGCCATAAAATATGATAACCACCAATCATGCAATGTCTTAGTGAGGCAAGCATTGATAATAACCATTGAATCACCCTCAACATGCACCTTCATATAGCCACCCTGCTTTGCTCATGCTAATCCAGCTAACAATGCTTGTGCCTCAACAACATTATTCATACCCGGAGGGATGGGACTAGCCTTAATTGCCTTTAGTTTCCCTTCATGATCCCTTATACATACTCTAATCTTGGATTTTCACAGGTTTCCACGTGAGGAGCCTTCAAAGTTAATTTTATAGAATCCCTGAGTAGGTGGATCCCATTTGACTGAAGCTCTATAAATGACCTTTTGTGTCCCATACTTAGGGATTGTTATCATTCAAATATTAATGCCTTTCCATCGTCTCAAAACTCTCCCATCCCAACAGAAAGAATAGTGATTGCTTATGTTGCTAATCAAATGTGCATTCACAGACTCCACAATATTATCCTCAAGACGTATTAAAACGTGAGTTAAAGAAGAAATCTTGTGCCTAAAAATGTGTTTGCTTCTCTCCCACCATATTGCGTAAACCACCACTATAGGAGTGCATTTCCATATACAATGAAATAAGGATTTTGAAAATAAAAGAGGCCATGATTGGAACAAATCCCATATATTATTTGGAAGAGGCATAACATAATCTATTTTTGAGAGAACAAATTGTCAGCATTTTTTAGTGAATGGACAATTCAAAAGTAAAAGATCTTTTGTCTCAAATTCTTCTTGGCATAACACACAATTAAAAGGTTGTGTTATACTTGGATTATTTAGCATATCACTTGTCAAAATACATTTTCTTAAAGCCAACCAAGCAAAGCAACCAGCTTTTGGTAGAACTGCATTATTCCAGCAAAATGAAAATGCTCTACAAATTGGCCTTTTTTTGTTTATACCTTGAAGAGCTAAGTAACCTACCTTGTTGGAGCCCAAATAAGTGAATCCTTCGTATTCGATGAGAAGACTTCCCACCCTAAGAATATTTGTTTCAATGAATGCCTTTTTGGTTCATCAAGGGGCAACTCAGCTAGATCCTTCCATATAACTCTGCCTGTGAAGATTTCTACTGCATCTACATAGTGAATGAGCATATTACCCCATATGTTCCTGGATATATTGATTATGCCCTGTAGAAATGGTGTATGAGCTAAAGGTGAATTTCCATTCCAAGAATCAAACCCAAACAATACTTTGACACCATTGTGAACTTTCCATGTAATATAATCTGAAACTAAATCTCGAGATGACATCACAAAATTCCATATTGTAGAACCAATAGGGGGATTAAGAGCTGTAAAAACACATGAAGGATCTCCATTATCTAAATATTTTTGCTACATGATTTGACACCACTTACTTTCTAGTTTATTATACATTTTCCACACTAGTTTACCCCCAAATGCAATGTTCCTTTTGCTCAAATCATGAAGTCCTACACCCCCATTAGCCTTGAAACTTGTCATTTCTTGCAGAGACATAAAGGGAATCTTTTTATCTCCTGAAAGATTACTATTCCAAAGAAAATCTCTAATTAATTTTTCAATTTGACGTATCATAGTGGCTGGGGCTTTAGAATAGCCAAATAATAATTTGGAATTGTTGTTAAAACCATTTTGATCAATAATATTCTACCAAATAATGACAACCACCTTGCTTTCCAAGTTGAAAGTTTACCCTTAATTCTATCAATAACAACTTACCAGTAAGTTGATTTGTTTGCCCCCACAAAGAAGGGAATGCCCAAATATGTGGATGGTAATTGGACCACTAGAAAACCCAAAATGTATGCAATTCTATTACCAAGAGACAAATTTATGTGAAGCAAATAGATTTTGGATTTTTGTGCATTCACGTATTGACCAGATGTTGATGTGTACATATTTAGGATCATTTTGATAAGTTGTGCCTCTTGAATAGTAGCCTTTCCAAATAATGTGTCCTCAGCAAATAAAGAGTGAGTCACTAAAATGTTGGTCCCTTCAATTTGAGCTCCATGCCACAATCCGTTCTCCTGATATTTCTTTACAGTTCTACTGAGAGCCTCTACCATGATGACAAAGAGGACGGGTGACAGAGGGTCCCCTTGTCTAACCCACCTTGAAGAAGGGAAAAAACCAGCAGTAACCCCATTAATGATAACCAAGAACCAAGCTCCCGATATACATGCCTTAACCAATCTACACCACTTTTTAGGAAAGCCAAATTTTATCAAAACTTTAAATAAAAAATCCTAATTTATTCTATTATAAGATTTCATCATGTCCAACTTTATAACAAGATGTGTAGATTGGCTAATGTTAATGGAGTGCAAAACCTCATGTGCAACTAACGCACCATCCATTGTGTCTCTCCCTGGTACAAAGCCATCTTGTTTAGATGGAACAATAATAGGTGTTAACTATTGCAATCTAAGATATATTTCTTAAATAAATATTTTGTAAATTGTACTGTAAAGTGAGATTGGATAGAAATCTGCAAAGGTTTGAGGATCCTTGACCTTAGGAATAAGTGCAATATTGGTGGTATTAAAATTATTCAGCATTGTGTTACCTTTCCTAGACTCTTCCAATGCTAGAGTAAATCACGTGAAAGAACATCCCAACATTTCTAATAAAAAAGAGTTGTAATCCCATCTAGACTTGGAGCCTTATCCAGTAGGAATGAAAAAACCACTTGTTTTAACTCGTCTATTGTGAAGGGAGCCATAAGATTTTCACTGTCTTGATCAACTACCAAGTGTGGAATGCTATATGGTAGCTCATCCATATATGACTGGTTTGGAGTGGAAGGTGACAAGGGGATCCAATAATATTATATAAAACTTGACACCCTCAGATTGAATACAAATTGGATTTGAGATTAGAGGTAAAATCTTAATAGTGCATCATGATTCATATAAATGGTATATAAATTTAATAGGTGTGAGTTTAAAAATATATATCTTATTACACAATCTATAACCAATTTATATTTCATGTATAAAGGTTTATTAATAAATATAAAATATATATATTAACAATAATATAATAACACATATATATAAGATTGTATATTTATAGATATTCATATAATATTATAAAAATTATTATTCAAATTGATACAATGTGAGTTTGATGTAATACAATATAAAGACAATATATAATAATTTAATGTTATTCAAAAAAAGTGTAATCTTATGTCTGTAGCTATTTTAAATGTATTTTTGACTATAATGATAACCATAGTTCTATATGTAGCACTAATGTTTATATCAATCATAAACCAATACCAAACAGTAACAACAATTCTAATAGTAACATTTACTATATCTATAATCTTAATGAAAACCCTAACTATCATCATTACACCAACTTTGTCAGTAATCATATCCCCAACCTTGATATGTAATTTTCGCCCAAAAAATGGGCTAAGACCATAAATGTCCAATTGTAATAATAACCCTAATCATAAATGTTAAACCATAACTCTAGATAGTAAACCCTAATGTAATGGTAAATAATAAACCCTAATCCAAAATATTGAAACCTAATTGTAGTCCTAATCATAGAAATTGAAATTAACAAATCATTACCCTAAATGGTAAATAGCAATTGGTATCTAATTTTCACCTTGCACGCTCAATCAAGATGTATGCTACAAGAGAAAAACTATGCTACATGAAGTTGTAAGAATGAAAATATAAGTAATGACCATTGTCATCAAGAAACCTGAACTTATATGTTGTTGCATGAAGTGTGTAGTTTTAGTAGTTTTCACATTTGTATTATTACAACCACTTTGCACACATGGTACAAACTTTTATGGACACACAAATCATACTCAAATGACATTTTCATGAAGAAATGGAAGAGTTGTGTCAATTTTAGTTCCAACAACTTGCCCAAAAAAAAAAATCAGAACTTGCAGCAAAAATAAAAATTTGGTATAGCTACATATGGACTCGTATGACCTTATAAATTGGTGAGAGTACAAAATTGATTTATGAACAAACTTATTCTTACTAGAAAAAATTATTTTGATGTTTAAGGGCCATATTATTCATTTCTAAAAGTTGTCCTATTCTTTTTTTGTAAGTTGACCTATTATTATTTTTTGTGAGATTTCGCCACTCTTGCAACATGAAGATTGCAAATGCTTTGCAATTGCATTAAACATTTGATATGTAATGCATGGTATGAAATATCAAAATCTACATGAAGGTAAATGCTACTACATGAATGAGGTTTTAACAATCCTATTTGGAAATGCATACCTAGGTCAGCCCCATGAAGGAGATGATATAGCAATATACAGTTAGTTCTCACTAGAGGTAAAATGTCAATGGAGAATGAGAATATAAGTTATCTTACACAAGAAGAATCCTAAGTCTTGAGGTTTGAATGTAAAAAGGGAAAACTCTGCACACAACTACCATCAATAGTTTCATTGTTGTAAAAATTATGAATGCCCATATTTTAAGAGTTCTTATACATCATTATTGTAATTTAATAATTATTAATTGGTTGATATTGTAAATTAGTTTTAAAATTATTTAAAAAATTAAAAAGGAGAGAAAATAATATAACATTAATTAGAGTGGATAAGATGCATTAGTGCATTGTAGGACTTCTTCTGAAGAAGTTAAATTAATGTAATGACAAGAGGAGAGAATATGGGGAGGATGGAGAAGACTTAGAGTTGAATTTGACTTTTCTCTAGAGTTTGGAAGGCATTTATAACTAGTTGGAACATTTTTTTGGGCAGTTTTGGTGATTCATATGGTTGTTTATGACTTGGAGAAACTTTTTCATGCATGTGGCTTCATTTTTAATGGGTAAAGTGGCCTATTTAGGGTTATTTTCCTAAATTCAATCTTGGTTAGTTGAAGAGTTGTATTTAGTGGGTTTTTCAGTCACTTTGTGAATAGTTCATGATTTTGGTAAAGAAGACACCCAAGGCTCATTTGGTTGCTAAAATTGAAAGGGAATCAGTGTTGTTAATTCTTAAAATATCTAATTCACAGTTTGGATGTGTTAAACCATAAATACAATTTTAATAAATTTGGATTTGGTATTCTCATTTACCCCCAAATAGTGGAATTCAATCTTCCACCTCAACAAGTGGAATTGGAAAAATTCTAATTCCATAAAAATAAGCATTGAAAAAATAAATAAGATTTAAGTTCTTTTGAAGTTCGCAATCTTTTGGTTTTCATTTTTGGCAAATTCTGATGATTACTATTGTACTATGTTCTTGTAATTATTTTTCTCAATTTTGTATTTGTATAGCCTAGTTCCATCTTTTCCAATTATTTTGGCTCTTTCTATTCCAAAATGAAGGCAATTGTATAGTTTTTCACTTGATTCAAATTGATTATGTCCTCCTACATTGTGTGATTGCCTTTTCAATAGAATTTTGGGCAAATGATTAAATCAAACTATGTGCATTACTTTATGTAGTTTTCCTTTAAAGATTTTTTCATATATTTGTAGCATATTGTAGTATATCAAAATGTCCAAGAGCATTGCTCATGATTTTTCATATTTTTGTTCAATTACTCATTAGACTATTTTCATCCTATTTGATTTGATTTTTTTACTGCTTATTAATCATTTTCCATTTTTCATTGATTCAAACCTTGTTTATTTATTTAGGTAAAAGAATCTTGCAGAATTATGAAAATGATTGCATTCTTTGGATTTGAATGCCTATCTTGTCAAACTTGAATAACCCCATAATTCCATTACAAGGATTGCCTGGTATAACAAATTTGTGAATATAACAAATAACATGACAATCCTTGATGAGTTGCTACCACTATCTATTGAGATGGAAAAAAGGAATTGCAAGGGCACATAGAATTTCACAAACCCTAGTGTTTTGAGTCATAATGAGATTTTGAAGATGTACAGAGTTTATATTTTTCCTACTTTCAAGTGGAAAACTTCACTTTTGAATATTTCATGTTGTGCACATTTTGTTCATGTTAAAAAATATAAAATAAGCTTATATAAGTGGTATTTCACTTCTACTAATATGCAACCAAATGTAAGAAATGTATCTTCTCATTATGAATTCTAGGTGATTAAAATGGTCACAACTATATTCCAAAAACTGTAATCTAGATTTGAAATTCCAAAATTGCTTAAATTGTAGATTAGGGCAATTCTAGCCTCACTAATTTTGGCTACCAAATAGACCCTTAGTAATTTTTGTTCAATCCTAGTTCCTCATTGTTTTGATTATTGTAGCTTACTTGTTGCATATATAGTTGTATATATTGAAGGTCATTAATTTTGTATTCTAGACCTTCACATACATTTCAAGGATAGTATATTTAGTACATTATTGATAGAAAATATTAATCAAAGCTTATTTTTCTTTTCATTTATATCTCATATAAGTACGTTCTATGTAGTTTTTAAGTGTGTTGTTGCAAGTTATAGATACAGGCCTTTCTGTGAAATATTTATGCATGAACTTGAACTTGTGAAGGACATGAAGCTATGATTAGTATCATTTCTAAATCCATGCGAGGGTTATCCAAATAATTGCTAGTTTTTGCAACTTTAAGTTTTAGCGTATCACCCCCAGTAGCAATCAAATAGCAGTTCAAGTTTATTTCTTACCCTTTCCCTTCAAAAACTTTAGTTTTAGGTGATACTAAAGGAACTAGGCCTTCTCCAAAGGTTTATTTCAATTATAGGTCACCCACAACCTTGAAATAGGCCAATTTTCTCTAGATTATGTCTAGCTTTATAAAGATTAACATAAGGTGCAAATCTAAGAGATAATAGTTTTTGGCACACCTGGTGGAACCAGATTGAGAGTTTTTTCAATCTTTTCCAAACTTATGATACTAGTATTTGGTGTGTGTAGTAGTATGTTATTCCTTTGGAGGCAAGAAAGTTACCCTGTGATTCTAGAGAAAATATTCACTAGTTTCAAGCATATTTAGTTGTCAGTAAAAAGTAAAGTTTTTTTTCTCATTTTAAATACTTTCATGACCTTGTGGTTTATATGATAATTTCTTGTCTTTATTTTTGATTCATGATAATATGCCTTATCATTCTCCATTTCATGAAAGTCCTTTTTTTATACCTCCTGACCAACCCCATCAATAAGCTACATGTACTCACCACCCACCGACCCCTGCTGAAATTTCATGATAGCATACTTCTTAATAGCCACAAAAGCATTCACAAAAATTTTCCCAATACGTTTCAAAAATGACCTTAGGTGATATTCTACAAAATTTCCAATAGCATCTAAGAGTTGTAGAAAAGAGCAAGAGTATAGCATATAAAAGGATAAACTTTATTATGAAGTCCATGTTCATCAGTAAGAGGTGAAGCCCCAAAGATGTGCACATGACTTGCTTGCCACTCAAGTTGTGGTTAAGGAGGAGCATATAAAGATGTTGGTAGCATGAGTACAAGAACTAGAGGCTCAATTATATTCTTGTATCCCAAGTTAGCATGCAATACAAGAGGTTTCCAAGCCTCAAATTCCAAGTTTTCAATTTTTCTAAACTTTCAATAAATTTTCAAAGATCAAGATTGAGCATAATCAGAAGAATCAATTATTATACTCTTACAATATAGTTGAACCTAAACTCAAGGACATAAATTTATCATGGTGACCTTTATGGACCATGTAACCTATTTTATTAGATGTGAAATCTTTTCAAGGTTACTCCATGTGAGCCAATTCAAGATTCTAGAGTTGGAGAAGAGTTTGATATTAATTCAAAGTTGGTAGAGCAAGTAATAGAGGTCTAAGAAAAAAAATATCTAAATCAAGAGGAATCAAACATGTTTGATGAGCTACCTACATATTTTGAGCATAATTTCATGTAGGAGATAATAATGAGCAAGAAGAAAGGGTCTTAATTTTCTTTGAAGAATTACCTCCTTTGTAGCATGATGAGGAAGATGTGATTCCAATCACATTAACACAACAACAAAATGTTAATGAGATGCAAGTTGACCAAGGCCTGGAAGACTGTTTTGACAATATTATAAAGGTTTTATGTGAAATCCTTGCTATTGAAAATTTAGAGTATATGTCTACCAAAGAAGACTTTATTTTAGAAAGAATGTTTCCTAATGATTATGAACCTGAACACAAGTTGAAGCCATTTCTCTCAAACATTCATTTGGATGATAGCTATAATAAGCTTCCAGATGTCTTAACAAAGGACGAAGATTCCCTGACCATGGAAGAAGATTTGACATGGTTATCAATCATGCAAGGAACCCATAATGAATTAGAAATAAATAAGAAAAAACACTATAGTTACCACCAAAGTGGGCTCTAACTTTCTACTTTCAAGAGGTTGCCTAATCAGGTATTTTTCCCAATTCATTCCAAATGAGAAGGCATCATTCATAACAATACTTAAACATGAAGATGCTAATGTAGAAGATGAAATCAAGGATATTGATTTAGTCTAATATGTTGATATTTTCAATTAGTAATATGAAGTAAGTCACAACATTTTTATTCCTTGGGAGATGCAACATAAAATGGTTGAATATTTATCATTTCTCCATACTTTATTATCTTCCTTTAAGCATGTTTGTCATTGCAATTAGAGGAAGAAAGGTAGTTACTTCATCTAATCAATGAATGGATTTGTTTAGCATATTTTTTTATGGTTAGGTTAGGGTAGGTTAGTTTTCAAGGCTTTCATAAGTGTTGTTGAGCATAGTTAGTTTATTTTCAGTTGTAGTTTTTTTGGTTTGCAATAAGGTTTCCAAGTTCAAAGACCTCAACGAGTTATAAAGAAGATTTTTAACTACTATAAATATGAGAAGAGTCAAGTTTTGAAGTTTCCCTGATGTCTACAAACAAAGTATCATCCTTTTTTGATGGTCATACATGCATCTATGATCTATAGTGATGAATGATTTCTCTTGAAAACCAAAAACCATATACATATACAAAATCATAAAGGAATGGTTATCCTTCATCTATAGCCAAGTTTCCAATTTTATTCATGATTGTATATTTGAATCTATGCCTAATGGCCTATTTTAAGCTATTGATCATATGTTGAGCTAGTAAACACCCATCAGATGTCACCAGAATGCTACCTAAATTTCACCCTAAAAACTTAATCATGTTGATATGCTATAGGAGATAAATTATGGTACAAACCATTGCACCAAAACCCTGAGCTACTAGTGAAGGCCACCCACCAAGATCATAACATCCCACCATGCTCCACAGTCTAGACTTTGGGTTGGATGTGTGCCCATATGGTGCGCCCTCCCTTGGTAATATGAGCCCGGGACAAACAATGCAATGCCAACATTGCCACCCACTCTAAGACTCAGACCTAGGTGGAGGCTCTGATACCACATGGTATGAACCATTGCACCAAAACCCCAAGGTGCTAGTGAAGGCCACCCACCAAGAGTTCAAATTATTCTTCAAGAATTTGTAAGCATGAAAATATAAGAAACAACCATTGTCATCGAGAAATATGAAGTTATATGTTGTTGCATGAATTGTGCAGTTTTACTAGTTTTTTGATTTTTTATTATTATAACCACTTCTCATGCAAGCATCTCAATTATTGCCAACTACTAATTTCAAGGAGTATGACTTGGTGGAACAAATGTGAATACTCCTACTAAGATTTCTTTTTGGGAATCACTTCAAACTTCACCTACCTACCATGAATTTTTGCAAAAGGCTTTATATGCTCTTCATGTTCCTCTACCTAATACATATACTATTAAAAAAAATTGGATTGTATGTCTACTATTTCATATGTTCATCTTATTGTCTTTACCAAAGATGATCGTTCACCTTCATAAATTTAGAATAGGAGCGATGAGCTCTTATGGTAGTTGTTGTTAGAAATAAGGAATAATGGGGGTGAATCAGTATTACACAATAACTTTTTTTCCTAACTATGGATATCAATTACAAAACTTAAACATGTAGAAATGAGTAAAGTGAAAATTAGTAAAAACATATAACATAAGAAACTCATAATACCATATTTTGTCAACTAGGGAAACCTAGCCAAGAGAAAACCCTAGTGGGAATGGTACCCATAAAATGATCCACTAATCAAAAGTATATTGTAAAATATATTGACCTTGTTAGAAGTCTATCACATGCATATAGAGTATATGTCCTTGTTAGAGGACTAGGCCTTGTTAGAAGCCTTAACCCTTTTAGGAGTTATAAGTAGAGTACAGAGTTGAGCTCACTACTCACACATATACAAATTTACAAGCAGTATTTAAGTGAATGCAAAAACCTTGACTATTTTAATATCTTTGATATATGCTCAATCCCTTATAGTTCCTTGCCTCAAAATATTCATACAACTACTCTTCTCTTCTATAACCATCAAATTCACATTTATAGAATAGCAACAAAGAGTGCATAAGTTAATTATATCATTACAATACAATTGCATACTTCACTAAACAAGAGTTTCTCTCTTTATACCAAAATTTTTAAACTAATGGCCTTGACCTTCTACACATATTATCAAAACTCAAAATTAAGATTTTTCATGTAAGGTTAACAGCTAAGATGTCATCCCTACCTTGTCAAGTTCTAGATTTGACAAGTCAAATCAATTCCTTGACCAAATTACCAATACTTTGTTAACTACTATGTTCCTGTGATGTCAAACCTGTCTCTAGAAAATCTATCCAAAGCATATACAAATGTTATCATAGTGTTTAGAGGACTTTAAAAAAATTATATGGTGCCCAAACTAAATTCCTCTAAGATCACAAACTTATATATGTTCTTTGTGAATCTCACCAAACTAAGTAGTTTGACTATGCATTATATTGATACAACTATTACTTCTTACTTAGACAATTTTCTAAGTTACATAATACCAAACTAAACTCTTAACATCAATTTCCTTCATACATCATTATGTTTTCGTAAATGACAACACCTATCAACTTACCTTAACCAAATTGCCAACAAATGTGTCTATTAATAGGAACACCATTCTATGTAGTTTAATTGATAATGGTTCTAGATTGATTGTATGTAGCATGGACATGTTAAAATCTACACAAGTTGGTCTTTCCACTATTCAACCTAATCACATTCCTATTCTTAGATTTGATAACATTTCTAAACACACTTTGGGCATTATTGTATTACTCATTAAGGTTGATCATGTCATCTTGGATGACCTTATGCATGTTATGCTTGGATTGTTGAATTATAACCTTCTTTTAGGAAGACCTTGGCTGCATTATATGCATGTCATTCCTTCTACCCTTCATCAGATGGTTCATTTTGTTCAAAAAAATTCTAATCTTATGTCTATAGATTTATTTTTTATCGGTAAATGGTCGAAGCCTAGATTAACTATTATTATTTATTAGAATTATTATTATTATATGTTAAGTGAATTTGAACCCAAGACCTCCCACATGAGAGGCTCGCAAGTTACTGTTGCATTGCAGGCTTTTGCCTATGTCTATAGATATTTTAAATGTATATGTGAATATAATGATAAACCTAGTTCTATATGTAGCACTAATTTTTATATTAATCATAAACCAATACCAAACAATAACAATAATTCTAATAGTAACATTTACTATATCTATAATCTTAATGAAAACCCTAACTATCATCATTACACCAACTTTGTCAATAATCATATCCCCACCCTTGATATGTAATTTTCACCCAAAAAAAGGGCTAAGACCATAAATGCCCAATTGTAATAATAATCCTAATCATAAATATTAAACCATAAAACCCTAAATAGTAAACCCTAATGTAGTGGTAAATAATAAACCATAATCCAAAATATTGAAACCTAATTGTACTCCTAATCATAGAAATTAAAATTAATAAACCATTATCCTAAATGGTAAATAGTAATTGTTACCTAATTTTCACCCTGCAAGATCAATTAGGGTGTATGCTACAAGAGAAAAACTATGCTATAGGAAGTTGTAAGAATGAAAATATAAGTAATGACCATTATCATAAAGAAATCTAAAGTTATATGTTGTTCCATGAAGTGTGCAGTTTTACTAGTTTTCATAGTTGTATTATTACAACCACTTTACATACATGGTAGTACAGACTTTTATGAACACACAAATTATACTCAAATGAAAGATATTTTAATTTTATCTCATTTAAATCAAGTTTGACATTTTCATGAGGAAATGGAAGAGTTATGTCAATTTTAGTGACAATGAGTTTCTTAAAAAATAATTTCAAAACTTGCAGCAAAAATAAAAATTTGGTATGGTTACATATGGACTCGTATGACCCTATAAATTGGTGAGAGTAAAATATTTATTTACAAACAAACTTTTTTTTACAAGAAAATTTTATTTTGATGTTTAAGGGTCATATTATTCATTTCTAAAAGTTGTCCTTTTATTTTTTTGTAAGTTGTCCTATTATTATTTTTTGTGAGATTTCACCACTATTGCAACAAGAAGATTGCAAATACTCTGTGATTGCATTAAAATTTTGATATGTGATGCATGGTATGAAATATAAAAATCTATATGAAAGTAAATTCTACTACATAAATGAGGTTTTAATATTCCTGTTTAGAAATGCATACCCAAGTCAACCCCATGAAGGCTCAGATGCTATAACAATACACAATTCGTTATCACTAAAGGGAAAACACTAATGGAGAATGAGAATACAAGCTATCTTACACAGGAACAATCCTAAGTCTTAATGTTTGAATGTAAAAAATACAAACTCTGGCACACAACTACTGTCAATAGTTTCATTGTTTTATATTAAGGCAAAAATAGGTTTTATGGGGACTAAAGCCCTTTAACAAAAGCTAAATATCAACAATAAACACCACCAGGTTTTACAAGGACCTAAAACCTAAAGTTAACCAAAAAAACACAAAAAAAAACTAGGTTTTACAAGGACCTAAAATTGCAAAAGTAATCCAAGCATAAACACACCTAGGTTTTACAAGGAGCTAGAGCCTAAAGTTTAAACAAAAAGCTGAAAATAAAAATAGAACCAACAAAATAGCACAAACCAGCAACCAGTACACCAACACCTATAGCAACTATTTTGTGATCTTCTCAACACCCTTACCTTCCTCTGCAATACTCGTAGACTTAGGAACATCGGGCACCTCAATAATATTTTTCCTCATACTCTACCTAGTTCTCTTACTTGGTCCTCCTACACTCTCCACACCAACAGTATCTAGAGACAATCTCCTCATTGCTTTTCTTGACCAAATTGGTTGTCGCAGCACATAAACTAAAAGTAACTAGCTCCATCCTCTACCCACTATCCTTGATTAATTGATAGATTTCCAACTCATACTCATTAATTTTGTTAGGAATGTTACCAACTTGGTTTTCTAGATGGGCTCTCATAGCACATTCATGATCCAGCTCTTTCTAAATATCCTTGACTTTTTTCTTAAGCACCATTATCTCATTATATAGCCAAGAATCACCTTGACAAGATGCCTCGACTTTGAACTTAGTAGTGTAAAGGAAAGATAACTTTTCCTAATGAGACTCATCATTACACCCATCATCAACCCTATTCATAGAGTCAATAGTGGTATCCTTATTCTCCTTTATATTGACCTAGAGCTCAGTGTTTGCCTCCTGCTTCTCATTAGGCTTGTCTTTATTCTCCTCGCTTAGGAAGAGTTCTTTCATGACAAGGACTTTACCTTCATTATTCTTTTCGATATCCATGTCCATTTTCTCCTCACTAGAATTCCTTTTAGATGGAGAAGGGTGATCACTATGTTTCCCCTCTTCATCCTCTAAAGCTTTTGACCCTGCATTAGACTCAGTTTTCCTATCTTTATTATCCTCCACATAATCCTTGCTGATAAACATGCCTCTACTCCTAAAGTAACCATCCAAGTTTGAACTGAGGTCCCTCATTTTCGTTTTAGCATCATCTTCAGTAGAATTTTCAAAATCTGTAACTTCCTCCACATTTTTCTTTTTAACCTCCCTTTTATTTCCTTTTTTGGTACTCTTGTTGTCACTAGTACCTTCCTCACTTTTAACCTTAAATTTCTTTAAATAAGGTTCAGTAACAGTCACTTTCCACTTTTTCTCCACAACCAAAGAGAGTTTAACATCCTTATTTTTATAGTAATTCTCAATATGTAAAATTAAACCCTTATGGAGTACAGGACATGATTCTTTCCTATGGGCTTGGAGACTTTTAATCAAAGATTATTTCAAATAAAATGGGAAAGAGACTCTATCTTTATACCTAAAATGATTTAATAACACCAAATGAAACTTGTGGACCCTCTTAGATCTACTATCAAGGATGAAATACTCATGAATGCACGATAAAACATCCCTCCAAATAACCTTAATCTGACTCAAGTTGTAGAAATCATCACTCTTCTCCAACCTTTTCTCCTCTTCATCACTTTTTGGGAATTTCTTGAAGGTGACATTTGAAATATTGGTCTCCTTGTTGAATTTAAGTTCCTCCATTGGAAGACCCGTAATCTCTGCAATAAATTCCTCAGATAGTTTTGCAATAACCCCATGCAATATAACCCTATCTTCCATTCAATTTTTGAAAAAATACTCTATAATGTGGGGCTTATACCCATGAATTTTCTCAATATACGTTGTTACTTTCCTTTTTACAATATATCCCACATAGTCGAATTCACCTTCCATTCCTTGCAATTATTCAACTCTTGCTTTCTTGGTTCCCCTCCCATCTCATATTTGGCTTTGAACCTATAACTACTTTGAGAAGCGATAATCAGCAAGAAAAGTAAAGTGTATTTGATTTCTAAGAAACTTTTAACCCTGTATACATACCAAGTATAATCCATAATTGCACAAAGGTACCTTCTTGGGATATGTAGATAATCCTCCATAAACCCATCACTTCCCCTCATAAATTCCTAAATCTTGAGTGATCTTTCCTTCGATAGCATGTGTCTTTTTGTAATTAAAAATTTTTGTCAGCTCAACTTCCTTGCTTAGGTCATCTTGCCATCTCAACTTTGTTTCCCTATAGACCACTTGATTCATGGTCTACTCAATAGCTTTGTTGTCCTCACACACAAAAATGAGAAATGAAAACATTCTCAAATTATGCCATAATGTCTTTTACTTCTATTAAACTTTCCTCAATACTCCAAGTTATTGGACTCTTATTTAGCATGTTAATAATATTAAGAGAATCTCCTTCCAACCATAAATTCTAAAATCTAGATTCCTTAGCCATCCTCATAGTGAACAAAGCAGTAGTAGCCTCAGATTTATGACTAGTGGACTTGCCTATAGGTATTGCAAAAGCATCCACTATCCTATTGTAGTGGTCTCTCAAAATACCCCCACATCTTGCTTTTATAGGATTCCCTTTAGCTAAACCATCAAAATTACCTTTAATCCAACCCAAAGGTGGAGATTTCCACTTTACATATTGTCTCTAGTCATCTTGTTTTATCTTAATATCTTTACCATTCATAGGATTACTTCTTTGGGTTGCATCAAACATTTTTCTCTTATATTTGAAGTTCTCTTTGATGGATTTGATAATATTTTGACACAAAACCCAATAAGGATTTTCCTTATTTATGAGACTTCTATTGTTTCTTTCTTTCTAGATACCCCACCATAGATGAGGATGAGAAATCTTCCAAAGAAAACCAATATCTACATCCTTTGTGGAACATGTCCAGCTCTAAAAATATTGATCAATTTTATTATGTTGAACCCAATCAATATTCTAGTAGTGAAAGAGATGACTCAAGACATTCTAGCTGAACCTATAGTTTAAAAAGAGGTGATTCCTATCTTCAGAATCCACCTTGAAAAGACAACATCTGCTGACCAAATAAACCCCTCTTTTTTGTAGGTTATCCAGACTCATAATTTTGTTTTGAAGCATACTCCAAAAAAAGATATTGATTTTAGGAATAAGTCCTTTAATCCATGCTTTATCCCACACTAGAGGCATTCCTTTCTCCTTAGATCTAAAAATAGAGGAGACCTTCAAGCATCCTCTAGGTTCAATCCCCCATATCCTCTTTTTTGTGGATAAAGGCTATAAGCATTCAAAGCCAACTAGATGTTGGAAAAATCATGATTAATCTCAACAAAATTAACCCATCCACTGTTAATCCAATAATTTTCCAAAAAATCACCATAAGTCTGTTTACATATATCAACAAAAATCTAGTCCTCAAAATCCTCAATCAAAGGATGATCCAAGTTTTGGAAATATTATGACAAGCTTAGTTACTGAGAGGGGAGGGGTGAATAATTAACTTCTAAAAATTTTATCCCAATTAGAAATTAATCCTTTATATGAATTCTAATCTAGCTTTATGCATGAGAAACTGAAAAACACAATACATTAACACAAGATTTGGTGACCCAGAAACCTTCCAAATAGAAAGTAGAACTGGGGTGGGGATGATACCCATAAGCTTTAGTACTGTAATATAAAGTTGGCCTGTTAAGGCTTACATTGATCACTTCTGATGATCTACCCTATTAGAAGCAATAAGGATTGTTAGATCCACCTTGTGAAAGCATTTACAAACATACAGTGAAGTTGTACTCAGTAAAGAGATTTACATAAGATTGTTATGTCTACCTTGTTAAAGGATTTAACTAGTCCACCTATTAGGATGAAACAGTAGCTGATATTTGATCTGCAACTTGGTTTGTTGAATGAGATTCCTCTGAGTGTATAAATCACCTTGTTGTGATAGATGAGTCTTTGTCGCTCCCTTCTATAATTCACTCTTCTGCTCTTTTCTAATGATTACACTTCTTCCTTATCAATTCCATGCATTCTTTGGATGTGATACAATACATTACATATATATCAATACAAATACATAATTACAAAGTTGGCCACAATATAAGTTTACACAAATATTACAAAGTTGGCCAAAGTGTAGAAACTTGGGCTCTAAAGACTGACTTGGTGAGGTTCTGATACTCGACATTCGCTGTCAATGCTCGGCATCATCATGCACTTGATAGATTTAGAAGCTCAGTCCATATTGATCACTTCCAAGAAGTCTTGAACTTGGTCAGCACTGGTGACTTAGCAAATATTGTAAAACTCAACATATAAACTAAATCACTTGGTTAACATTGTATAGCTCGGTAAACATTATCACCTCTAGCTCGGTGTAAACTAATTCTCTTAGTTAACACTAAGTAGCTCGGTCAACATTGGAATTGCATCACATCAACTGTAAAATTGGTAAACACTGCACAACTTGGTTTACACTGCTGAACTTCAACTCTTTAGTAACTAATTGGTTCAAATTGAAATCTATCCATAGGACTCGGTACCAACTAAGATGCTTGGTTAACACTGTTAATTGTACAATATGCTCGGTATCAACTCACAATCTGAATAAGTGTATGTCACTAATAACAAACATGACTGAAATGTCAACAATCTCCCCCTTTAGCATTAGTGACAAAAATACTTATCAGTCAAAATTGAATTAGCGATCACCTTATACCTCCAACTTGGTAAAGTATACTATTTTTGAGATTCTTCAAAATTGTTTTTGTAAAGGATACATTTTTGTACATGGTAATACAATTGTTGGAAATATTATGACAAGCTTAGTTACTAAGAGGGGAGGGGTGAATCAGAAACTTCTAAAACTTTTACCCCAATTAGCAAGTAATCCTTTATATGAATTATGATCTAACTTTATGCATGAGAAACTAAAAAAAACAACACATTAATATAAGAATTGGTGACCCAAAAACCTTTCAAATAGAAAGTAAAATTGGGGTGGGGATGATACCCACAAGCTTTAGTACTACAATATAAAGTTGGTCTGTTAAGGCTTACATTAATCACTTCTTATGATCTACCCTATTAGGAGCAATAAAGACTGCTAGGTCCACCTTGTGAAAGGATTTACAAACATACAATGAAGTATGCACTTAGTAAAGAGACTTACATAAGACTATTAAGTATACCTTGATAAAGGATTTAATTGATCCACCTGTTAGGATGAAACAATAGCTGATCTCTGATCTACAACTTGGTTTACTGAATGAGATTCCTCTAAGTGTATAAATCACCTTATTGTGATAGATGAATCTTTGTTGCTCCTTATACTATTGTAGCCTTTTTTAATTCGCTCTTCTGCTCTTTTCTAATGAAAACATTTCTTCCTTATCGATTCCATACATTCTTTGGATGTGATACAATATATTACATATATCAATCCAAATACATAATTACAAAGTCGACCACAATATAAGTTTACACAAATATTACAAAGTCGGGTAGAGTGTAGAAACTCAGGCTCTGAAGATTGACTTGGTGAAGTCTGATACTCGGCATTCACTGTCAATGCTTGACATCATCATGCACTTTATAGATGTAGAATATTGGTCCATACTAATCACTTCCAAGTAGTCTTGAACTCGATCTACACTAGTGAGTCAGTGAATATTGTGAAACTCCACATATAAACCAAATTGCCTAGTTAACACTGTATAGCTCAGTAAACACTATCACCTCAAGCTCGATATAAACTAAGTCTCTTGGTTAACACTAAGTAGCTCAATCAACACTAGGCTCACAACACATCAACTATGAACTTGGTAAACACTGCACAACTTGGTTTACACTATTGAACTTCAACTCTATAGTAACTGCTCAGTTCAAACTAAAATTTGTCCATAGGACTCAGTAGCAACTGAGATGCTTAGTTAACACTGTCAACTATACAATATGCTCGGTATGAACTCACAACCTGAATAAGTGTATGTCACTAATAACAAACATGACTGGAATGTCAACACCAAGAGCCACTCATCATCCCAAAATCTAACCTTACTACCATTATCCACTTTCCATTTACATCCTTTATCTAATAAGGCTTTATTCATACTTCTTATAGATCCGATACGCAATCCACCTTCTAGCTTAGGTTTACAGATCTTTTCCCAAGCTATCAAGGTCATTTTCTTCTTTTCCTCTGTTCCACACCAAAGAAAATTCCTTTGAATTTTATCATTAGCATTTGCAAATTTAGTTGGAATCCTATAGAGGCTCAAATAATAAGTAGGAATACTTTGAAGATAAGCTTTGAGAAGAGTAACTTTACTAGCTTGACTCAAAATATTACCTTTCCACCCCACAAGTTTCTTATTGAATTTCTTAACAAGATCCTCCAAAAAAAAATCTGAAGGTGCAAGCCCCAAGGGGAGATCGACATAAGTACATAGAAGAGATCCTATAGAACAACCAAGAATATTAGCAATATTTCCCTATCTTAAAGTAGGAGTATCAATAAAAAAATAAAGAGCTCTTGCTCCAATTAATTAGTTGTCTAGAAGTAGAGGAATAAAGATTAAGAGCCTTTTTAAGATTTTCATCCTCCCTAACATCACCTTTACCAAGAAAAATGGTATCATCCACAATTTTTTTGTGAGAACAAACAAGACGATGAGATGAAGGTATCAAACCTCAAATTTCCCCTTTTCAAACCAACTTCCCAATATATCTGCCTAAGCAACTATCCATAATAGTAAAGAGAATCAGAGGTAAAAGATTGCCTTGCCTCAACCCCCTAGAGGGTTTAAAAAAATCTATAGATCTCCCATTGACAAGCACAACAACAGAAGTGGTAGGAACTATCTACAAAAGAAGCTTAACCACATTGACACTAAAACCAAAAGAAAGTAAGATCTTATAGAGGAAAGACCATTCAACTCTATCATAGGCTTTAGCTATATCAACTTTCATAATAAAACCATGATTGTTAGAAAGAGATAAAGAATGGATATTTTCATGCACAAAAATCATAGAGTTAAGGATTTGTCGACCAGGAATAAAAACATTTTGTTGCTTAGAAATCAAATTAGGAAGAATGTTCAACAATCTTAAAGTAAGGACTTTAGAAATAATTTTATAAATCAAATTGTAGAGACTAATAGGTCTGAACTGATCTGAAGAATTGGCTCCAATATTCTTTGGAATGAGACAAAGAAAGGTAGAATTAACTTCCTTCAGCATTATTTTAGCCCCATAAAATTCTTTGACAACATCACATACATCTTTGCCAACTAGTTTCCACTCTTTCTAAAAGAAAAGCATAGGAAATCCATTTAGCCTTGGTGACTTCTCTCCTTCAAGCAAGCAAATAGCTTTGAAGATTTCCTCTCCCTTAGGAATAGCACCTAGTAGTTTATTCTACTCAAAGGTGGCAAAAGAGAGAATTTCATCCAAAAACTCAATCTATTTTATTTTATCAATATTTGGGTTAGAACATGGTAGAGAAGAAAAAAAGGAAACCATTTCATTAGAAATATCCTTTTCATTAGTGATTTTATGTCTTCCTTTAGTGAGACTAGAAATACAATTTTTGGCTTTGTGTTTCAAAGTAGAGCAAGATTTAAATTTTCATATTTTTGTCTCCTTCTTCGAGCCAAATGGATCTAGACCTCTATCTCCAATAGATCTCTTCTTTAGAAATGATGTCATGGTACTCCACCAACTTTTTTCTTCCTTCACCAATTCCATTGAGTATCCCTCCTATTGAATTCTATCTTGGATAACTCTTAGATCATCTTTAATATTTGATTTACTTCCAAACATATTCCCAAGATTACTTTTATTCCATTCCCTAACTTTCTTTTTAACATTTTTGAGTTTAGAAGCTACATAGAATAAAGTTATTACTTCAATATTAATGTTCCACTATTCTTCCAGTCAATCCTCAAACTGTGGATGTTGCATCCACATTTTGTCAAATCTGAACAAGAATTTCTTCTAAGATTGAATAGCCTCCACCATAAATAAAAGAGAAAAATGGTTAGAAGCAATCTTCTAGATAGCCTTAAGATTATACACAAAATCTTTAGTCAAATCCAAAGATATTAGGACTCTATCCAAGTGAGCTTGGATGCAATTATTTCCAACTCTTTTATTACTCCATATGAAATCAATCCCTTGAAGATCTAAGTCCATTGATCCCTCCTTGTTAATAAAGTCCATTAAATCTAGTATTCCTTCCAATTGACTAGCATTTTCACCTTTTTTTTCATGTTCATAAAGAGGAACATTAAAATCCCCCTAGAAATAACCATTTGCCTTAATAATCATCATTCTTAATCTTAGATAAAAAGTCCCAAAACATTTTTCTAGAGTTCTTTTTATTGGGTGCATACACATTAACTATATACCAATAGTTATTCTAGGTAGAACTCTTTATCTTGACCACCATAAAATGTTTATTAGTATCCAGCAAAGTAACAAAAAATAATGACTACTTCCACAAAATCATCATTCCCCTAGAAGCACCTTTAGAACTACTAGCCATTATACAATAATTATTAAAAGATTTTAGCTTTTCAGATTTTTCTTTTTCCATTTTAGTTTCCTAGAGGACTAAGATATCAGGTTTGTGCTCTCTAACAAAATTTTGAACAATATCAAGTTTATGAATACTGTTCATCCCTCTATTATTCTAGATGATCACTATAATTATAATTTTTTTGATATAAAATCATGAATCGTTGCATGTTTCCCATCAACAATATTATGTAAGCTTTCACTTTCTCTTGTCTTCCAAGTAGATTTTGTTAGAAGTTGTAATGTTTCCTTGGTGTGTTTATAAACCAAGGTTAAACCTCCTTTCTTTATTATTATAATATATTAGGATATAAGCCAAGGTATCCTAATATATTTCTTTTTTGTCCTTTTTCCACTACATCTTATTTTGTCATCTAGTGGAATATGTGAGGACAAATATTTATTGTAATTTGTAATTTAGATTATTCCTCCTTAAGAGGAATCTCACACTTGGCCTCACACACTTATGAATGGTGGCATTCATAGACATGGGAGTTACATTCTAACTCCTCTCTCTCATATCTATCTAAGAGATGACCCTCCTCTCTCATTTCTAATGAGGTTTCTTCCTCTTCTCAATTATTGTATGAGTGATTGCTCTCTCTCTCTCTCTCTCTCTCTCTCTCTCTCTCTCTCTCTCTCTCTCTCTTCTTAGGCTTTTCATGCCTCATTCATAATGTCACAAGGGGTTTTCCTTGCTTTCCCCTTTCCAAATATCTTGTCTCATGGTGTTAGATCTTGAAGCTTTCTCTCTCCTATATTATGGTAATATCTTTTCATGCATTAACTCACTTAGATTCTTTCTTGGTTTTGCTTATTTACATATTTCTTTTTCCATTTCTAACATGGTATCAGAGCAGTTTAATCTTTTTTTTTGAGTGTTTGCATGAAGGTACGATTCGAAGGAGACTCTTGAGAGAGATTTCACTAATTTTTTTTTAATCTTCTTAAGTTGGAAGAAAATGATTTTTTTTCTTTTAGGGTTTGGTTGGTTTACCGCCAAACCTGATTAACTTCTGTTTGCTCTAATTTGTGCAAGTTACTTCTTATTTTCTATTAGTTTTCATCTAACCCCCTTTGGCAAGCTTGCCGCCAAAGGTTTTTCCTATCTAGATATCAATTTTTCTTTTTTACTCTTGTTTTGGCAGCACGCCATCCAAAACAAGAGTCATTTAAAAATAGATTATAAAAATAGGGCAAAATGCACCACATGGTCATGGTCATGGCCATCCCTTGCAACTTTTGCGGTGGTCTCTTGAATTCTTTGCCACCGACTTCTTGACACCGTTGCGCGCACGCGTAGACGCCATTGTGGTTTCTCTTTCAACGCAGACACAATCATTATCCTCCTCAATATTGTTTGGATTATGAGTTATCTTTCACATTTGCCTTCAACTTTATTAAGATATTTTGATGTGCACATAATTGCACTTTTATGCTTTCATAGCATCATTCCATGCCCATGTTGGCACTTTATGGTTTTATACCATTGATTTACATGATTTATATATTTTTTGTAAGTTGCATCGGGAGCCAATTTATCAAGGTTAATTATGGTGGACCCGACAGTTTTAAACTGACTCATAGTTGCCTTATCTAGCCCATGGAGTATCCCTCCAATCTATAATTGGTGTGCACTTACTTCAATGGAGTTTCCCTCCATTTGTTCCACTTTGTTCCTCAATGTGAGGATGATATTTTATGGGGATTTCCCATTTCAATCTCTTTTTCTCCTTGGTGTATGCTCCTAGTTTTGATTTAGTCATGGTATGACTTCCTACACCTTGCTCATTTTTGAGTGTATAGGTGATGAGGCTACCATATCTTGGAGCACTCCAATATTGGAGACTCTATTTGAGAAATTTGTTTTGACTCATGATGATTTTTTTTTCCTCGTGGCAATGAAGTTGCTTGTCCATGATGGATTTCCAATTTGAAGGCAATATGTTGTTACACCCTCATAATCCATTCATTTGAGTATCCTAACAAATCATGATAATACTAATTTGATCAGCATGTGTCTCTTTTTACTTTATTTTCATATATTAATGTGATAATGATCTACATACTTTATTGCTTAGATCATGAGTCATGCATGTTATGGATTGATCACCCATTAACTTTCAGTGGGATGATTCATTAAGTGGACTGTCTATATCCATGTGATTGATGCAATGTTGATGCACGTATCATTAGTTGGCCTTGTCTGTGGTCATTAGTGCATTAGTATAATATACTTTTCATGAGAACACTGATCAAACTTTTTTTGCTTATTGATAATATTTTGAGCATATACTGTATCTTGATATCAGGTTATCTCCATTGCTTTATGGTAACATGTTTTATTGTTTCTCTATGAGAGTTTTCTTATCCTTATTCAAAAGGATTTCTAATTTGAATATAAAATGAAAAACTCCTTGTGGATAGTTGTCTGGCTTCTTATGCCTATGTTTTTTAGGTAATCCATCCAAGAACATACAAGACAATCTTATTTGGTGTACATTCAAATAACCTATCCACTTCTTTCCTGGATCTACGAAGATCTACCTACACTCACAGAGACTTTTTGCATAATTGAAGACATTCTCAAAGATCAAGTTGTTGCTATTTAGCATTTTATTATAAATTATGGGTTTAATACCCTTTGATGTAATTACCCCAAGTAAAGATTAAAGGGGGGTGTTAGAAGTTGTAATCTTTCCTTGGTGTGTTTATAAACCAAGGTTAAACCTCCTTTCTTTATTATTATAATATATTAGGATATAAGCCAAGGTATCCTAATATATTTCTTTTTTTTCCTTTTTCCACTACATCTTATTTTGTCATCTAGTGGAATATGTGAGGACAAATATTTATTGTAATTTGTAATTTAGATTATTCCTCCTTAAGAGGAATCTCACACTTGGCCTCACACACTTATGAATGGTGGCATTCATAGACATGGGAGTTACATTCTAACTCCTCTCTCTCATCTCTATTTAAGAGATGACCCTCCTCTCTCATTTCTAATGAGGTTTCTTCCTATTCTCAATTATTGTATGAGTGATTGCTCTCTCTCTCTCTCTCTCTCTCTCTCTCTCTCTCTCTCTCTCTCTCCTTAGGCTTTTCATGCCTCATTCATAATGTCACAAGGGGTTTTCTTTGATTTCCCCTTTCCAAATATCTTGTCTCATGGTGTTGGATCTTGAAGCTTTCTCTCTCCTATCTTATGGTAATATCTTTTCATGCATTAACTCACTTAGATTCTTTCCTAGTTTTGCTTATTTACATATTTCTTTTTTCATTTCTAACAGATTTTCTACCAAGTTTCTCTAGAGTTCCAACATTTGGTTTTAATTTGAGAGAGTCGATTTCCATTTTACTTCTTCAGGTTTCAACTCTTATAGGTATAGGTTTGGGGTTAGAATTTTTCTCTATTTTCTTCCTTTGGCCCTATTTTTGTTTAGATTCTTTCTTTTCAGTAATCAAATCCATACAGTTAGACTCTAAAACACTTTCAAAAATCAAAAATTCTTGACATAGGGGTCTCAAAAGGGTCTAAAAATCTTCATTTTATGACTCCTCTAAAATATCAATGCTATTAAGTTGACCACTTCTTTCCTCAATAATTTCTCCTTCCTCAGCCTCCTCTAAATCTTCAATACCTTCCAATTCAATATCTTTATTTTGATAGATAAACATCTAGTTCATTGTATTTTCACACTCCTCTTTATCCTTCAGACTAGAGTCTTCATTTTTCTTAGATATCTCCTCTTCTTCCAACAAACTCTCCTCATTTTGATTACCTTGGACTTCTTTTATTTCAACCACCTTATCAAGGATAGCCTTAGGTTTTTTCACCCTTTTTTGAATCTTAGTTTCCATCTTTTTTCTACATTCACCATCTTTAGTTTATTTTTTATTTTCATTGGACAATTTTTAGCCCAATGGTCCTATTTTTTAAAGACAAAACAAGCATTAGGAAGATCTTCAAATACTATCTCTTGCATCCATTTTCCAAGTTTTGAATTTAATTCCACCTTCTGGGGTAGGTTCTTCAAATGAGAAACTTTCACATAGATTATGACACAATGTAGTTTAGACCTAGCAGTCATCTCATTATCAATAGCTATGAGTTCATCAAATGAATCAGCTATCCCCTTTAATATTTCTTCATGTCAAAACTCAAGTGAGAGTCCTGGTAATCTAACCCATACCAAAGTAGTAAGGAAAAATCATCAGACAAATTCATATTGGTCCCACTTTTTTATTGTTAAAGTAATATTGCCAAATGACCAAGGACCACCACATATAACCATATTTAAATCCATGTTCATCATAAGCACAATATCCACTTGACCACGTAGAGCCCATTTCCTTTTAACCATATTTATAAGAGCATCAATATCTAGGCGTGCCCCTAGAAATTTTTCAACTAGGGTAAACTCCATAGTCAAAATAGAATAATCAACAATCAAATCCAGGATGAAAATTTGAAATCTACCTTTTTCCTAATAGGATTTTGAAGTAACAGGGGGAAAAAAAGACTTTCCTCTTGGCCTTCTTCCAAAAAAAGACCACTTACATTGACCTATTTCCAAATCCTCCTTCTTCTACTCCTTCATGTGTGATCCATCCACAGCCTTTCCCACATCCACTAAGATATTCCCCTCCTGGAGTGGGTCCCTAATCTGGACAAGACACTCAATCAAAGGATCAGAATGTATATTATCAGTGACCCCACATCTTCTAGAATAGAAACCCAATAGAACTTTGTCTTCTTCCTGCTCTAGAATAGTAAAATTTGTCTCTGACTTCCTTGCATTCCCTACCGAGCTCCCTTCTTTCAGATTCCTTGGATCAATTCCTACCTACCAGAGCTCTCATCATTCAATATTTTCTTGTTTCTCGTCTATTTTCCACAAGTTCCAAAAGTATAAATTATAAATGCCCATATTTTAAGAGTTCTTATGTATCATTATTGTAATTTAAAAATTATTAACTAGTTGACATTATAAATTAGTTAATAAATTATTAAATTTTTAAAAAAGGAGAGAAAATAATATAACATTAATTAGAGTAGATAAGATGCACTAATGAGTTGTAGGAATTCTTCTCAAGAAGTTAAATTAATTTGATGACAAGAGGAGAGAATATAGGGAGGATGGAGAAGACTTGGACTTGAATTTGACTTTTGTCTAGAGTTTGGAAGGCATTTATAACTAGTTAGAACATTTTTTTGGATAGTTGTGGTGATTCATATGGTTGTTTATGACTTGGAGAGACCTTTCCATGCATGTGACTATATGATGGGGACACAACCCAAGAACAGAATGGACACAACAGAAAAAGGAAATTATATTAACTAAGAAAATAAGCTAGTACAAATAGTACAGAGAAAATAAACTTTAGAACATCTCCTAAGGGCTTACAATAGCATAAATCTAGAGAATATTTCTCCTTTTAGCACCTCCTCTCAAACTCCACTCCGAACTGCCTTTTACAATGCCAGAAATCTCCTTAAATAGACCTCAGAGGGTTAAGGACTAGGAGTACATTCTAGAAAGTGCTAGTAGGCATCCACCAACGAAATAGAAGGTTCTGGAAGCTGCGTTAGAAGTCGGTGCAAATCTAGAAGAATCCAGAAATGGTAACCGAACTTTCGGGAGGCATAACTTTTGAACCGTAGCTCCAATTGACGAACCGTTTACATTTTTGGAAAGCTCTCGAAGCGCTCTATAGCCCTATGGACCAACTTCACTCTTTCCTCATTTTTGACCCTTTTTGAGGTCATTTAATGCCCTAAACTTGACTTTGAAGCATTCTTAAGAGGTCTCCAAAACTTGAAAAACTGCAATAACTTTCAAACCGTGGGGCCTATTGACCTGATTCTTTTTTCTAGAATGCTCTAAATCATGATTACATTCATCTGGCCAATTCACACCTTCTAGTTTACCGAAATGATGGCCCAAATACATGCTCCTATTTTTTTGAGATTTTCAAACGCACTGATAGTTGAACTATGAGAGTTGGAACCTTTATTTAAGCCAAATGGGTATCCAAAAATGTAAAGACATGAAACAGAAACTAAGTCTAAGTATTTTTTTTGGGTGACACAGGATTGTCCTTATACCTCTGGATGCTCTTGCATCAGACACCCAGGGTAGATTGAAAAGTGACCCTGTCACTTTATGGATGGTAGAGGAAATCCCAAATGGGAAACCTCAGCTGCTAAAATCCAAGTTGAGTCCTCGATCGGCCGTCCTTTCCATTTGACCAAATACTCTTCATACTACCTGTTTCTGGTACTCCTACCCACATGATGATCTAGAATGTCTTCTATCTCCTCCTTCTTAGAAGCAAGAATTGGAAATCTGCAATGTTGAAAATGGGAGAAATGTGAATACCATCTGGCAGCTCCACCTCATATGCATTTCCTGAGTCATGTTTCTTCAAAACTTTGCAGGGGCCAAATTTCTTCATTTTCAGCTTGTTGTAAGTACCAACTAGAAATCTTTATTTTCGTAAGTGCACCATGACTAGATCCCCTACTTGGAATTCCTTATGTCTTCTTCTTTGATCAGCCCTAGCTTTATACTCTTGATTCATCTTGATAATGTGTGCTTGAACCTCCTCATGTAGACGCTTGATGTGTTCAGCAAATTCCTCAGCTTCAGCACTTGTCCTCTCCCCTTGTTCTATCTTCCTCAATTCTGGTGCAGTCCTTGGGCTATTCCCATATACAATTTGAAATGGTGATATTCTAGTACTCCTATTTACAAAGTTATTATAAGCAAACTCTGCCTGTGGTAGAATCAAATCCCATCCCTTGGGTTTATCTCCAACTAAACATCTCAGCAAATTGCCCAGACTTCTATTTACCACTTATGTTTGGCCATCAGTCTGTGGGTGATGCGTGGAACTAAATTTCAAGTCTGTTCTCAACTTCTTCCACAATGTCCTTCAGAAATACCCCACAAATTTAGTATCTCTGTCAGAAACTATACTCCTTGGAAGACCATGTAGTCTTACCACCTCTTTGAAAACAAGTCTACAATATGGACAGCATCATGAGTTTTGTGGCATGGAATGAAATGTGCCATTTTGGAGAACCTATCAACCACCATGAATACTAAGTCATTAACCCTTTGTGTCCTTGGCAATCCAAGAACAAAATCCATACTTATGTCCTCCCATGGCCTTGATGGAACAAGCAATGGCTGATATAGGCCAGTATTTTGACTAAACCCCTTGGCAACTTGACAAATCTGGCAACTCTATACAAACTTCTTCACATCCTATGTAATTTGAGGCCAAAAATAATGTTCTCTAAGAATGGAAATGGTCTTATCCCGACCAAAATGTCCTGCCATCCCTCCACTGTGTTTCTCCTTAATCAAATTTTCCCTCATGGAACTCCTTGGAATGCACAATTGACTACCTTTGAACAAGATGCCATCCTAAATCAAATAATCTAACCACTTGGTTCTATCTATAGCAACAGGTTCTTTACAAGCTTTCCATGCTTTAGCAAAATTAGGATCCTCGGGGTACAAATTCTTGAGTTCATCAAACCCAACTACTTCAACCTGCATTGTTGTAAGCAACAACTGTCTCCTACTTAGTGCATCTGCAACCCTGTTAGATTTTCCACTTCTATGCTTCAACACAAATGTATAACTCTGCAAGAATTCTACCCACTTCATATGCCTCTGATTCAATTTACCTTGGCTATTTAGGTACTGTAATGCCTGATGATCAGTATACAAAACAAATTCCTTTGGCAATAAATAATGCCTCCATTTCTTTAAGGCCTGAACTATTGCATAGAACTCTTGATCATAAACAGAATACTTCTTCTTTGCATCATTCCATTTTTCACTAAAATATGCAATAGGCTTACGTTCTTGGCTTAATACAGCCCCAATAGCGCTACCACTAGCATCACAATCCACCTGGAATACTTTTCTAAAATCTGGAAGTGCCAACACAGGCTGTTCAGTCACCTTCTTCTTCAGCAATTCAAAACTTCTCGCAGCTGCTGCAGTCCATTTGAACTCTTTTCTATCCTCTCTTATTGTATCAGTTAGGGGTGCACATATGCCACTGAAATTCTTAATAAACTTCCTGTAAAAACTAACCAGACCATGAAATGATCTTACCTCAGTAGCAGACCTTGGAGTAGGCCATTCCAAGATGGCTTTTACCTTCTTTGGATCCATTTTGAGACCTTCAGGTGATATAACAAATCCCAAATAGACTAACTCCCTTTTTGCAAAGACACACTTCTTTAGATTAATTAACAGTTTCTCTTCCCTTAGCCTTTCAAGGACACTACGAATATGCAGTAAATGTTCTTCCAAAGTCTTGCTGAAAATTAAAATATCATCCAAATAGACAATAACAAATTTTCCCAAGAACTTCTTAAGTACCTCATTCATGAGCCGCATGAAGGTGCTTGGGGCGTTTGTCAATCCAAAGGGCATGACTAACCACTAATAAAGACCCTCCTTGGTCTTGAAGGCTATTTTCCACTCATCTCCTTCTCGAATCCGTATCTGATGATAGCCACTCTTTAGATCTATCTTTGTGAAGTACTGAGCTCCACTCAAGTAGTCCATAAGATCATCCATCCTTGGCAAAGGAAACCGGTACTTGATGGTTATCCTATTTATAGCTCGAGAATCTGTACACATCCTCCACTCTCCATCTTTCTTTAGTGCAAGTATTGTAGGTACTGCACATGGACTCAGGCTCTCTCAAATCAAGCCCTTCCTCAACAGCTCCTGAACCTATCTATTTAGCTCCTCTATTTCAATAGGGGTCATCCTGTGAGCAGCCTTGTTAGGAAAACTAGCTCCTGGAATCAGATCTATCTGATGATTGATTTGCCTTACTAGTGGCAATCCATCTGGAACATTATCAGAGATAATATCTCCAAATTCCCCTAGTAAATCTGAAACTTCAAATGGTATTTCACTACTACCTTCTTTATCTTTCCTAGGAATCAAAGCATAGCACATATGATGATGTTTCATGCCATCTAAAAACTTCCTTCCATCAACAAGACAAACCCTAGCACTGCTACATACCTTTTCACCTTCCTTTTTCATGGGCTTCAATTTGTGGCAAACACTATCATTTTTCAGAGAGTATGTGTTTGCATGTCCATCATGTATTGCATGTCTATCAAACTGCCATGGTCTACCAAACAATAGATGGCAAACATCCATTGAAATAACATCACAGAGAACTTCATCATGGTAACTCCCAATTTTGAATTTTACTAAACATTGTTCACTTACCAGGACCTTATGATCATCTTTTACCCAAGAAATTTGATAGGGCTAGGGATGTTTCTCCCTCTTGAGCTTCAGCTTAGAGACCATCTCTTCTGATACCAAGTTATCAGTGCTACCACCATCAATGATCACATCACAACATTTATCCTCACACTTGCATCTGGTATGGAACAAACTCCTCCATTGTCCTAGTTCATTTTCACCACTTAGTAGGACTCTTTCATTTACCAAGGTCTCTTCTCTTTTTGCATCCTCTGAATGTGATGATTGTTCATCCTCATCCACATGAGCAACCCTAGCTTGGCCCTCAGCTCTCCTATCTGTCCTTCCTTGTCGTTGAGGGCATTCAAAGGCATGATGACCTTCTTCATTGCAATGGAAATAGGTACCATGGAAGCCTCCTCTTCCTTTTCCATGTCCTCTACCTCTTCCTCTTTGATTCCCAAAGTCTTGATCATGGGAGCGGTTGAAACCCTCATTCCTCTGATTTCTGCTAGTACCCACATCTTCATTTTTCTTTTGGGTTTCATTGTGGCCTCTAGATGATCTACCGCTTCCCCTTCCTCCTTAACCACGCCCGCTTTTTCTTCCTTCAAACCTTTTATTCAGTTTCTCTTCAAATCATAGGGAAAACTGGTATGCTTCTTCAATGCTGGTCATTCTTACCAGACTTAATTCCTCCTGGATGCTAGGTCGCAACCCACTGATATAACGAGCAACCTTCTCTTTATTTGCTTCTACATGCCCTGCTCTAATCAAGATTCGGTAAAACTCCTCTATATATTCTTGGACTGATCTTCCTGCTTGCTTTAACCCATGCATCTTCTTAAACAGATCAAGCTCGTAGTCCACAGGAATGAACTGCTTCTTCAATTTGTCCACCATACGATCCCATCTTGTGATCCTCTCCTTTCCTCTTCTAAGTCTTTCCAGTTGAACCTCTTGCCACCAGATTTTGGCATGGCCTTTTAGTTTGGCCTTTGCAAACTTAACCCTATCTGGGTCCCGTATATCCTCATACTCAAAGTATTCTTCCAGTTCATTGATCCAATCGATCAACTCATCTGGTTTCAGATTTCCTGACAATATACCCACTTCAATTGTAGGTATTTTCCCAAACTTAGTAATGGCCCTAAAAAGCCTTTCGTCTACAGGATTCAGAACTTCCCCGTCAACTTCCTCTTTTGGTCCCATTACTTCCTCTTCATTGTCATCCTCACTATTGTCACCTGCGGCAACATTTTCTCCTCTACGAAGCTCCTCTTGCAATGCTTGTACCTGCCTCTAGAGGGCTCTAACCTCCTCAAGATCAATAGCTCTAGCCCTTCCACCACGCTCTCTTTGTGGAGGCATCTTCTAACTTGAACCCACAACCACACAGTCCTGGTGCAAACTGCCTCACAGTCGGCGCTCTGACTACACACTCAGGAAAACCTGCTCTGATACCACTTGATGGGGACACAACCCAAGAACAGAATGGACACAAAAGAAAAGGGAAATTATATTAACTAAGAAAATAAGCTAGTACAAATAGTACAGAGAAAATATACTTCAGAACATTCCCTAAGGGCTTACAATAGCATAAATCTGGAGAATATTTCTCCTTTTGGCACCTCCTCTCAAACTCCACTCCGAACTACCTTTTACAATGCCAAAAATCTCCTCAAATAGACCCCAGATAGTTAAGGACTAGGAGTACATTCTAGAAAGTGCTAGTAGGCATCCACTGACGAAATAGAAGGTTTTGGAAGCTGCGTTAGAAGTCGGTGCAAATCTAGAAGAATTCAGAAACGGTAACTGAACTTCTGGGAGGCATAACTTTTGAACCGTAGCTCCGATTGACGAACCGTTTACATTTTTGGAAAGCTCGCGAAGCGCTCTATAGCCCTATGGACAAGATTTTCTCATCCCCCATTTTTTAGGTCATTTAATGCCCCAAACCTGACTTTGAAGCATTCTTAGGAGGTCTCCAAAACTCAAAAAACTGCAATAACTTTCAAACCGTGGGGCCTATTGACCTGATTCTTTTTTTTGGAATGCTCTAAATCATGATTAAATTCATCTGGCCAATTCACACCTTCTAGTTTACTGAAATGATGGCCCAAATACATGCTCCTATTTTTTTGGGATTTTCAAATGCATTGATAGTTGAACTATGAGAGTTGGAACCTTTATTTGAGCCAAATGGGTATCCAAAAATGTAAAGACATGAAATAGAAACTAAGTCTAAGTACATTTTTTTGGGTGACACAAGATTGTCCTTATACCTCTGGATGCTCCTGCATCACTATTGGAATTCTTTAGAACAACTGAGGGCGAGGTGAATTAGTTGTCCAAGGTCCAAATGTACAAATAAAACTTTTCACATCTTAGTGAACCCATATCCATAATACATTTTCATGCATGCATCCATTAGATCATACAATACTTAAAATTTGTAGGTTTCTGTTAAAATAGCTTTGTAGAAATGTAATCATGAAACATAACATATTCAATAACACATTTGACACAGTGATTTTACATGGAAACCCAATTTGGGAAAAACCACGAGTAATATGCTACTAATTCTTACTCTTCTAAAGTGATGCCTAATGAAAGGTCAACCCTATTAAAGGTTACAATATACATTGTTGAATGTGACCTGGTTAGAGGATTTCAATCACCCTATTAGGAGTGAGCTTTTTTAGAGGACTTTAGACCATTCACCTAGAATGTCACCTAGTAAAAGGATTTACAAATGACTGTTAGGTCAACCTTAATCCAAAGGATTTACCCTAGACTAATACAATGATTAGAAAGTAACAACAAGGCTTGATCTAATAAAAAATTACAACTCACTTGCAAATTACAAATCTTTTTTTCAATCCTCCATTTTTCTTGGCTTTCACACAATTCAGCTTTAATAGCTTATTCACCCTTTAACAATTCATACTCTTAAGCCTTCTTGCTTTACATTCCAATAGCAGTCTCTTATATTCAGTCACTAAATGAAGCAATACCATAGACTCCTTGTCTTCCTTTGGTTCTTGCACATGACAACCTTTTCTTCTGACTAGCTCTCTCTGTAAGTAGAGATTTTAGATCTATTTTCATTCAACCTCGATCATCTATTTTAAGGTTAGGTAGGATTAGGTAGGATACAATGAATCTACCCACTTTTCCATTTGGTTCCTCTAGAAACTTCTCCCATGGATTCACCTCAAAATGGTTTACCTTGAACTCTATGCCACCAGCTCATCATAGTTACCTTCCACACACTTCACACAATTCAAGAAAACAAAATACTCTGCTCAAATATTTCAAATCTATGATTTAACATGAATATTGTTACTTGGCATCAATATGTTGTCACTTGGCTTCCATATTGTTCTTCCACTCGTCTTCCACTAGTTAACTTGGCAAACACTAAAGTTCATTCGTGATCGACATCAACTAGACTTTTCTCAACTTGCACTAAGTTCACTCGGCAAACACTAAAACTTCACTTTACTTGGCTCCAACTGATTTTTTGCTCAACTTGTACCAAATTTTATCAGTACCTACTATCCACTCGGTCAAGCTTGGTAGACTCAGTTCATCTTACTTATTCTTCTAGACTTAATCAGTGTATCCATCCTTTACATCCTTAAGTAGATAATCAATACACTATGTCATCATTGTCTTAACTAATCTTTGTACTCCTTTTACATACCATAACTTAACCTTTCCTCTAGGTGTTTTCATTCTAACACTTTTTGAAATCCTCTCCATCAATCAAACACATGATAGTACTCAAATCAACTAGGCAGTTGTCTTACCAACAAGTAGCAGATTTGACATCAGTGTCAAAACAATGGTTGAGACATTACAATATCATACTTATATCAATATATTTTCAACAATATCCCTCTTTGGAATTGATTACAAACCAATACCAACAACAATACCAAAAAGAAAATAATTCCTTGTGTTGAAATATCTCCCTCTATTAGCAACTTTCATCTTCTATATAGGCTACAAAATTCTATTCTGATTAATAGACAATCAACTCATCTTTATGACTCCATCTTGATCACTCCCTCTTTTTGATATTCAGGTATCTCTGTTCTATTCTTATATCTCCCTGAGTACTCTCTCCCTTTTACTAGGTAGATGTATTTCTTTTAGTCATTTCTCCCTCTGTAGTAAATATCAAGTACACTAACTCCCTCTAAGTAGATATTCTTTATTTCTCCCTCTTTGACAATAATGCCAAAGACTTGGCATCTCAATATGTAGATGTTAGAAATTTTAGTTTCTTCCTCTATCACCTTACTCGTGACTACCGATCTTCTATTGAGCTCTTTGACTACTTTAAGCAGCTCCTAAAGTAAGATCCACTACATCAATGTGTAAGATACAACATTCAGCTCCAGTTGATGCAAGGCACTACTTGTGCTTCTCAAGTAGCTTTAAATAGGGGTATCACCCCTAGTTTACCTCGAAGATGCTCAAGAGCATCCTTAGGTAATGCTTTTTTGAAGATATCAGCTATCTACTCTTTTGTATTCACATTTTCCATCTTCAACTCTTTGTCTTGAACTAACTCTCTCAAGCAATCATACTTGATTGCAATGTGCTTAGTATTTGTATGCATCACAAGGTTCTTTGATATATTTATAGCACTTGTATAAAGTACCATTGGTTCAGTGATTTCTTCCTTCATACCTTTGAGTAGTTGTTTGATCCATACAAAGTTTGTACAATTTACCACAGCAGCAACATATTTAGCCTCAGTAGTAGATTGAGATATATAATTTTGTTTCTTACTAGTCCATGTAACTATTCTCTTTCCTAAGAAAAATGCTCCTCCACTAGTGCTCTTTCTGCCATCAATATTCCCAGCTTAATCAGCATTAGTGTAGGCTCTCAACTCAAATTTCTCATTTTTCTTGTAGTATAGACCATAGTCTTACATCCATTAAATGATTCTTCTTAGGATTAGCAGAGAATCTTGTAACAATCCCAAAAGATAATGCAAAGTCAAATCTACTATGCACTACATATTGTAATTTTCCAACCATAGACCTGTACATTGTTTGATTCACATTAGTTGAATCATCATTATTTAACAACTTGTGTCATGTCACCATAGGTGTGCTAATTGGTTTTGAATCTTCCAGTCCAAAAAATTTCAATATTTCCTACACATACTCAAATTGAGTGATGTATATACCAAATTGCATCTGATATACTTGCAAACCAACAAAGAACTTGATCTCTCCAAACATAGACATCTCAGATTCCTTCTACATTTGATCTACAAATGCTTTGCATAATCCATATTAACCTCCAGATATGATATCATCAACAACAAAATTAGCTAGTAAAATACCTTTTCCTTTTTTTCTTTTCAAGTACAAATTGTTGTTATCACAAGTCCTTTCAAATATAATCTTCACAAGATAATTTTGAAGCCTTTCATACCATGCTCTTCGTGCTTGCTTCAAACCATATAAAGATTTATGTAGTCTACATACCATGTTCTTGTTGTTAGCATCAACAAATCCTTCTAGTTGTTCAATGTAAACCTCTTCTTCTAATATGTCATTCAGAAATGCAGATTTTGTCCATCCATTTGATAAACTTTGAAAACTCTGTATGCAGAGTAAGCAAGCAAAGTTCTTACTCCTTCCAATCTTTCAATAGGGGAAAATACTTCTCCATAGTCTATCCCTTCTTCTTGTGTGTACCTCTTTCAAACTAATCTTGCCTTATTCCTTGTGACATCACCATTTTTATCTAAATTGTTTATGTACACCTACTTGATTCCTATCACATTCTTATCCTTTGGTCTAGGAACTACAGTCCATCTCTTATTCTTCTCGATCTTCTCAATCTCTTCTTTCATGGCTTTACTCTAGTCCACATTCTTTAAGGTATATTTCACTAACTTAGGTTCATGCATGCTTAGTAAACATGTATCATTTCTTAGCTCTTTCCTCGTTATTGGTCTAGCAAAACTATCTCCAATAATTTGTTCAATGGGTTGATGTCTCTTGATGTACTTTGACAATCTTAGTTTTGCTCTACTTTCCTCATTAGGTCTATCAACTTTTGAATCACTATGTACTTCTCTATCAGGTAATTCAACATCTCTTTCATGTACACTAATCTTAGAATCAAAATGTGCCTAAACTTCATTCTACAATTCAGCATTTAACTATAGCTTGGTTCCTGAATGCAACTCAGCATTCATTGTATGTGACTTGGTAGTCACTGAAAGTTTTTAATGATTTGCAACTTGATTTACAACATTTTCATTAGTAGGCATACCTTCATAAAAATATACAGAAGATTTATATTCCTCTGGGTCCTTCATAGGTTCAGCCTCATGTACCTTTGTATATTCATCAAACTTCACATTTGCACTTTCCACAACTTTTTTAGTGTTATTATTTAAACACTTATAAACTTTATTTCTTATGGAATAGCCAAGGAATATACCTTCCTTACTTTTAGCATCTAATTTACCATTGTTAAAATCTTTAAGAATATAGAACTTGCTTCCAAATACCTTAAAATATTTTACACTGGGTGAGTATCCATACCATAATTCAAAAGGTGTTGAATGAGTACCTTTCTTGACTTGCACATAGTTCAAAGTATAGACAGAGGTACTTAGACCCTCTCTCTAGTATTTCAAAGCAACATTATTCTTCATCATGAGTGTCCTAGCATAGTCCATTACAGATTTGTTCCTTCTTTCAGCAATTCCATTTTGTGGAGGGGTCCTAGGTACAAATGTTTGTCTTTTGATTCCTATATCATTACAAAACATCTCAAACTCATTTGATGTAAATTCTCCTCCTCTATTAGATCTCAAATATTTTAGGCTTTTACCTATTTCCTTCTCAAATCTTGCTAATTACCACTTAAACATTTAGAAAGTATCAAATTTTTGTTTCAGAAACATAACTATCATCATCCTAGAATAATCATCTACAAATAGCATAATCACTAGTCACCTTTGTAGCTTTTCACTTTAATTGGTCCACACAAGTTGGTATGAACAATCTCTAGAATTCCTTTAGAGGTGTGAGTCTTACTCTTAAAACTAGACTTTGTCATTTTGCCTAACTAAAATTGTTTGCAAATTATATTGTTAGGTTTCTTAATTTTAGAAAAACCTCTGACTCTTCTCATGTTACTGATACTAACCAAGTTATCAAAGTTAACATGACATAACCTCTTGTGCCATAGCCACACATCATCAAATTCTACAACAATACAAGTAGCATCATTCATATCAAGATAAAATAGATTACCTCTAGTTTGATCACCTTTCCCAATTAGTTTCCCTTCAGTATCATAGATCTTAGCTATCTTGTTCTCAAACTCAACTTTGCAACCTAAACTATTTAGTTGTGACACATTCAACAAATTATAGTTAAGTCCTTAAACATAATAAGCATTATCACATACAATCTTTTCTATAAGTTTAATATAACCTTTTCCTTTTATCAAATAGGGTGCATCATTACAAAACCTTACACTATTTCCATAATAATAATTCAAGGTAATGAACTTACTTTTATCTCCAGTCATGTGATGTGAACATCCACTGTCAATGATCCATCTATCATTCTCGTTCGCACAACACACCAGTGTAGTTGCCTCATTCTCATTGAAATCATCCTTCATTACAATATACACCACTTCATCATCATGATCATCACATCCATCTTTGGTTTCCTCTTCTACAATCTAGTAAGACTTCTTTCCTTTTTCTTTGAAATCTTGTTGTCCTCATCTCTTTTACTTTTGCATTTGTCTCCACTTCTATAGTTCTTCTTTTTTGGATATCTAACAACAATATGACCAACCTCATTGTAATTAAAACACATGATAGGTAACTTAACTTTAAATTTCCCTTTGCCTTTGTGAAATCTCCTTGCTAGCAATGCTTCAAGTTGTTCTAAATCCTCCTCATCTATGCCATTGTCACTAGAAACATATTTTACCTTTTTCTTCTTCTCTTTAGGTTCCTCTAATGATAGCTTAGCTTTGAAAGCAAATTCAACATTTTCAGATTTAAAGTTCTCAAATTTAAATAGCTCAAAGGGAGTGAGCCTACGTACCAAACCTTCCAAAGTCAGATTAGAACTTGGTATACATCTCAGTTCTTGTATGGCAGAAACTCTAATAGCATAAATGGGTTGCAGTGTTCTCAAAACTTTACTTAATACAATATCATCACATGTCTTACTAGTATCTCCTCTTATAGCATTAACAACATCTTTTATTCTAGAGAAATATTGAGCAACATTCTCACGTTCTTGTATTCTCATATCATCGAACTTACCTCTAAGAATTTCAGATTTGGCTCTCAAAACATTTGTGTCTCCTCCATAAATGGTGTGAAGAGCATCCCACATCTTCTTTGCACTATCAGAATCCTTTATATCATCGAACTCAAAATAACTTAGGGCAGAGGCAATCTCCAATATTGTCTAGTTGTGTTCTTTCTTCTTTTATAGATCTTCAGTAGTTAGGGCTCCAACAAGATTGACATGGTCAGTGATAATGGTAGATTGTGCATGATCTCCAAGACCTCCTAGGAGTAGCTTCATCAAACTTTTCCATGCAAGGAAATTATCCATGTTAAGCTTGGGTACCTCTCTTTTTGACATCTTGTGTTGGAATACAAACACCACTGAGAGGGGGGGGAGTGAATCAGTGGTTTAAAATACTTTTCAAAACTTAAAACAATTACAAGTTATAAAAATTTAACACATGAGCAAGATAGTTAATGAATAAAAAAGTGACACAATATTTTAATGTTGGAAACCTATTAGGGTAAAAAAATATTTGAATCTAAAAACTTTATTGGCCTCTTGGGCAAATCTTTTAGAGCTACAACTTTGGGAAGCACCAACACCCTATTTTAGAAACACCAATTTCAAGGAAAACCAATCCCTTACACCTAAAGCACCAACTTCCAAAATGAAAAAATGAGATATAAAATTAGAGGATCATCTCTATTACAAAAGAAATAATGAATCACTAGTTTCAACTTCTTTTTGAAAACATAACGCAGGATATACTTATATTCTCCTCAAAACATCTAGTATCCAAATATATTTTTCCTTTCCATTAAAAGATCTGATCAAATACTGATATGAATGAATGAAGATGCAATATATAACCCTTCTTCTACCTCTAATAAACTTCTTCAATTAAATTTAATCACAAATAAGAAAATAGAAACATAAAGCATTACCCTCTTGTGATATTACTATCAAGATTTATCTATGTGATTTTGAGTCAAACTCAGTGACCCATGTTTCATGAGTAGTGATTCAACATGAATCCATCTCTCATGAGAATAAATGGAACACTTAGCACTCATTGGATCTAGGTGATTCTCATAGGGGTGAAGCATCGAGACTTCCCGTGAGGTCACCCATCCTAGTACTACTCCAGCCTGAGTGCGCTTAACTACGAAGTTTCCTCCATGGTTAAACCCAAAGCTTGCAACAAAATTTTCAAAACCTTCTCTAATTTTTGTGCCTTATGAACCATTCATTATAAATCCCCTTAAGCTCATTCATTTCCATTTTCTTTGTCATTAAAAAATATGCCTGCAAACTATTCGGTCTACAAGGAATTACACACAAATCTTGCAACTTATGTCAGAACCACTTGTTGGATGTTTTAGAGGAATGTATCCTCTACTTATAAACTAAGAAAGTCAAAAATTTTGAGGCAAGTACATACCCCAAACTTCTAATAGACCAAACTACCCAAAACTGCTAAAACTGTCATAACAATTTGGTAATCATTTCTGATAAACAAACATTTTCTCTTTCCATACATCTGTTATGCAAATGCTAACAAAGACCCATTTTATCTCACTCAAAGACCTTTCCAAAAAGGCATGATAGTTTGGGTCTATCTGATAAAAAACCTTGTTGACTTTCTCATAGACAAAAACTATTTTTTCATAACTATTTTCTTAACCAATGTGAACACTAAGTGTTAATTGTATAACACTTAAGTGTTTGTCTTGAATATGTTTTGATCAATATTAAAGGAAATCAAATAAGATAATTATATGATGTTAAGCATATCATATGCTCATTATAATTTCACTATTGACATATATGACAATAGTCAAAGACCAAATACCAAGGGATCAACATACCCCCCCTTTAGCATTGATGTCAATACCAACTTCCACCTGTATATCGATGTGTACATGTATATCATGTATTTGTACTTTTATATCCATGTGTACCTACATATCTTGTATTGGTACTTGTATATCCATGTGTACCTATATATCTTATATTTGTACCTATATATCCATGTGTACCTGTATATCTTGTATCTGTACTTGTATTTCCATGTGTACCTATATATCTATCATGTACACATCTTCATCTTCATTTTTCTCCTCCTTTGACATCAATGACAAAGGAGATATACCAAGATTTCAGTGTAACAAGAAGATAAGAAAAATATGCTCCCCCTGAAATCTATCACTCATTTATGATTTTATGCAAGAGAACAAAGGGATAAAAACCCCCTTACAAACCAATCTAGCCTTGTTCCTTGATATTTTTCCATTTTCATCAAGTTTATTTCTAAAAATCCATTTAGCACCTATTACATTTTAATCTTTAGGTCTAAGCACTAATTCCCAAGTTTTATTCTTTTCAGTTTGACTTAGTTCCTCTTTCATAGCATTAACCTAGAACTCATCCATACTAGCTTCTTTATATGATTTAGGTTCAATTTGAGATTTAAAAACAAATATTAGCACATTCACTAGATGAAGTTCTTGTTCTTGTTTGAATACTTGCACGTTTATCCCCTATAATCTGTTCTTGAGGATGATACTTCTTGAATCTTGTTCCTATAGCCTTTGTACCTGTGGGTTCTAGTGTTTCTATTTGATATTTTATCTCTTCTTTACCTTCATCAACTTTATTATCTACTTCTTTCAAGTCCTTATCACTGTCTTGTAAGAAAGTATTATCCATTCTTATTTTCTTTTTATCCTATACAACTTCATCCACTTTCACATGTATACTTTCAACAAGTTTATTCAATCTTTTATTAAAACATTTTTAAGCTTTGATATCCATTGTTAGTATGCTTTTCATTGTGCCAAAAGCTCAAGCTATCAATGAATGTCACAAACACTAGACTTACCTAGATCTACGAGAGGCGGTTAAGCCATGTCATGAACCCTGAAGGAGGTGTTGACCACCAAGTCAACAATCTCCCCCTCAGCACCAACTAAGGGTTCTACATTGATAGAATGAAGAGATCTCTTGAGATTTGAACTTGTGACCCAAGGCTTTGATATCACTTATTGGAATACAAACACCACTAGGAGGGGGGTAAATCAATCGTTTAAAATACTTTTCAAAACTTGAAACAATTACAAGTTATTAAAATTTAACACATGAGAAAGATAGTTAATGAATAAGAGTAAAAGACCACTTTGAATCTAAAACTTTATTGGCCTCTTGGGAAAAATTTTTAGAGCTATAACTCTAGGAAGCACCAATACCTTATTTTAGAAACACCAATTTCAAGGAACATCAATCCCTTACACCTGAAGCACCAACTTCCAAAATGAACAAATGAGATATAAAATCAAAGGATCATCTTTATTACAACACAAATCATGAATCACTAGTTTCAACTTCTTGTTGAAAACATAATGCAAGATATACTTCTATTCTCCTCAAAACATCTAGTATCCAAATATATTTTTCTTTTCCATTAAAAGATCTGATCAAATATTGATATGAATGAATGAAGATGCAATATATAACCCTTCGTCTACCTCTGATAAACTTCTACAATGAAAATTAATCACAAATATAAAAATAGAAACATAAAGCATTACCCTCTTCTTTGTCGTTAAAAAATCTGCCTACAAACTATTCGATTGACAAGAAATTACACACAAATCCTGAAACTTATGTCAAAACCAACTATTGGATGTTTTAGAGGAATGTATCCTCTACTCATAAACCAATAAATTCAAAAAATTTGAGGTAGGTACATATCCCAAACTTCTAATAGACCAAAACCACTCAAAATTGCTAAAATTGTCATAACAATTTGGTAATCATTTATGACAAACAAACTTTTTCTCTTTCCATACATTTGGTATGCAAATACTAACAAAGACCCATTTTATCTCACTCAAAGACCTTTCCAAAAAGGTATGATATTTTGGGTCTATCTAATAAGAATACCTTGTCAACATTTTCATAGACCAAAACTATTTTTTCATAAACGTTTTCTTAACCAATGTGAACATTAAGTGTTAATTGTATAACACTTAAGTGTTTGTCTTAAAAATGTTTTGAACAATATTAAAGAACATCAAATAAGATAACTATATGATGTTAAGCATATCATATGTTCATTATAATTTCATTATTGATATCAATGACAACAATCAAAGATCAAATACCAAGGGTTCAACATCTTGATCTTTTGCTTCTAGTACCTTCAAACTAGTCCTCTTAAGTAGATGGCTTTGATACCAATCGTTGGAATTCTTTAGAACAACTGAAGTTGGGGGGGAGGGGGGTGAATCAATTGTCCAAGGTCTAGATGTACAAATAAAGCTTTTCATAGCTTAGTGAACCCATATCCATAAAAATAATTCATGCATGCATCCATTAGATCATGTAATACTTAAACTTTGTAGGTTACTATTAAAACAACTTTGCAAAAATGTAATCATGAAACATAACATATTCAATAACAGATTTGACACAATGATTTTCCATGGAAACTCAATTTAGAAAAAACCACCTATAACATGCCATTAATTCTCACTCTTCTAAAGTGATGCCCTGTGAAAGGCCAACCCTGTTAAAGGTTACAATACACACTATTAAATGTGACCTGGTTAGAGGATCTCAATCACCTTGTTAGGAGTGTGCCTTGTTAGAGGATTTTAGACCATTCACTTGAAATATCACCTAGTTAAAGGATTTACAAATGACTGTTAAGTCAACCTTAATCCAAAGGATTTACCCTAGACTAATATAATGATTAGAAAGTAAAAGTAAGGCTTGATCTGATAACAAATTACAATTCACTTCCAGATTATAGATCTATGTTTCAGTCCTCCATTCTTCTTGGCTTTCACACACTTAAGCTCTACTAGCTTATTTACCCTTCAAGCATTCATACTCTTAAGCCTTCTTGCTTTACATGCTAATATAAGTCTCTTATGTTTAGCCATTGAATGAAGCAATACCCAAGACTCCTTTCCTTCCTTAGGTTCTCGCACATGACAACCTTTTCTTTTGACCAACTCTCTCTATAAATAGAGATTTTAGACCTTATTTTGTTTAACCTCAATCTTCTATTTTTGGGTTACGTATGATTAAGTAGGATACAAGGAATCTCCATTTGGTTCCTCTAGAAACTTCTCCTTTGAATTCACCTCAAAAATATTTACCTTGAATTGTGTGCCACCAACTCATCATAGTTATCTTCCACATGCTTCACACAAATCAAGATAACAAAATAGTCAACTCAAATATGTCAAATCTATGATTTAACATGAATGCTAGCACTTGGCATCAATATGTTGTCACTCGGCTTCCATATTGTTCTTCCACTCATCTTCTACTAGTTAACTCGACAAACACTAAAGTTTACTAGTGCTTGGAATCAACTAACCTTTACTCGGCTTACACTAAGTTCACTTGGCATACACTAAAACTTCACTTTACTCAGCTCCAACTAATTTTCTACTTGGTTTGCACTAAATTTTCTTGGCACCTACTCTCCACTTGGTCAATCTTGGTAAACTCAATTCTTCTTACTTGTTCTTCTAGACTTAATCAGTGTATCCATCCTTTACAGCCTTAAGTAGATAATCAATACATTATATCATCACTATCTTAATTGGTCTTTGTACTCCTTTTACATACCATAACTCAACCTTTCCTCTAGGTGCTCTTTTTATAACATTCAATCAAATCCTCTCCATTAATCAAACACATGATAATACTCAAACCAACTAGGCAGTTGTCTTACCAGCAAGTAGCAGGTTTGACATCAATGACAAAAAAATGCTTGAATTATTGCAATCTCATACTTATATCAATTTTTTTTCAATAGTGAATTCATTATTAATAAGTAGAGTAGGCTATTTTTGGGGCTAACCTTAGTTGGTTGAAGAGTTGTATTTAATCGGATTTTCAGTCACCTTGTGAATAGTTCATGCTTTTGACAAAGTAAATACCCAAGGCTCATTTGGTTGCTTAAATTGCATGGAAATTGATGTTGCTAGTTCTTAAAATATCTAATTCACAGTTTGGATGTGTTAAACCATAATTAAATTTTGAATAAATTTTGGATTTGGTATTCTCATTTACCGCTAAATAGTGGAATTCAATCTTCCATCTCAACAAGTGGAATTGGACAAATTCTAATTCCATAAAAATGACCATTGGAAAATAAAATAAAATGTAAGTTCTTTTTAAGTCCATAATCTTTTGGTTTTCAGTTTTGGCAAATTTTGAAGATTACAGTTGTACTTAGTTCTCGTAAAATTATTTCTCAATTTTGTATGTGTGTAGCCTAGTTCCATCTTTTTTGGGGAAGACAAACCCCATTATTTTGGCTCTTTCTATTCCAAAATGAAGGCAATCTAGTATATTTTTTCACTTGATTTAGAATTTTGGGCAAAGGGTTAAAGGAAATTTTGTGCATTACTTTATGTGGTTTTTCTTTAAATATTTTTCTTATATTTGTAACATATTGTAGTATATTAGAATGTCCAAGAGCATTTCTCATGATCTTTCATATTTTTGTTAAATTTCTCATTAGACTATTTTCAACCTATTTGATCCAATTTTGTTACTACTTATTAATCATTTTCCATTTATCATTGATTCGATCCTTGTTTATTAATTCAGGTGAACGAACTTGTGTAGAATTATGAAAATGATTGCATTCTCTAGATTTGAATTTCTATCTCGTCAGACTTGAATAACCCTTGCAATTACATTACAAAGATGACCTAGGATAAGAAAGTTGTGAATATAACAAATAACATGACAAGTCTTGATGAGTTACTATCACTATCTATTGAGATGGGAAAGGAATTGTAAGGGCACATGAAATTTCACAAACCCTGGTCCTTTAAGTCATAATGAGATTTTGGAGATGTATAGAGTTTATATTTTTCCTACATTCAAGTAAAAAAATTTCACTTTTGAACATTTCATGTTGTGCACATTTCATTCATGTTAAAAATATAAAATTTTAAATATGCTTATTTAAGTGGTATTTCAATTCTACTGATATACAACCAAACGCAAGAAATGTATCTTCTCATTATGAATTCTAGATGAACAAATGATCCCAACCATATTCCAAACACTGTAGTCTAGATTTGAAATTCCAAAACTGGTCAATTTCTAGATTTGGACAATTATGGCATTACTAATTTTGACTACCGAACAGACCCTTGGTGATTTTTTTTTAATCTTAGTTCCTCATTGTTTTGAGTATTGTAGCTTACTTGTTGCATATATAGTTCTATATATTAGAGGCCATTAGCTTTGCATTCTAGACCTTCTCATACATTGAAAGGATAGTGTATTTAACACATTATTGATATAAAATATTAATCAAAGCTTATTTTTCTTTTCATTTACATCTCATAGAAGTATGTTCTATGTGGTCTTTAAGTGTGTTGTAGCAGGTTACCAATTTCGTCCTCTCTTAATTCATGAATTTTTGGTCCTTTTTGTGAAATATTTATGCAAAAACTTGAATTTGTTATGTACATGAAGTTGTGACTAGTGTAATTTCTAAATCCATGTGAGGGTTATCCAACTAATTACTATTTTTTGCAACTTTAAGTTCTAGTGTATCACCTCGGTAGCAATCAAGTTGTAGTTCAAGTTATTTGGAGTTCAAGTTTATTTCTTACCCTTTCACTTAAAAAAATTTAGTTTTAGGTGATACTAAAGGAACTTGGCCTTCTCCAAAAATTTATTTCAATTATAGGTCACCCACAACCTTGAAATAACCCAATTGTCTCTAGATTATGTCTAGTTTTGTAAAGATTAACATAAGGTGCAAATCTAAGAGATAATAATTTTTGGCACACCCAATAGGACCAAATTGAGAGTTTTTTCAATATTTTCCAAGCTTTATGATACTACTATTTGGTGTGTGCAGTAGTATGTTCTTCCTTTGGAGGCAAGAAAGTTACCCTATGACTCTAGAGCAAATATTCACTAGTTTCAAGCATATTTAGTTGCTAGTACAAAAGTAAAGTTTTTTTCTCATTTCAAATGTTTTCATGGCCCTATAGTTTATATGAGAACTATTTTTCTTTATTTTTGATTCATGAGAATATGTCTTATCATTCTCCATTTCATGAAAGTCATATTTATACCTCCTCGCCAACCCCATCAATAAGTTGCACGTGCTCACCACCCACCCACCCCTGCTAAAATTTTATGATAGCATAGTTCTCAATAGCCACAAGAGCATTCAAAAAATTTTCTCCAGTACATTTCAAACATGACCCTTGATGATATTCTAGAAAAATTCCAAGAGCATCTAAGAGTTGTAGAAAAGAGAAAGAGTATAGTATACAGAAGGATGTGTTGGAATACAAACACCACTGAGAGTGGGGGTGAATCAGTGGTTTAAAATACTTTTCAAAACTTGAAACAATTGCAAGTTTTAAAAATTTAACACATGACCAAGATAGTTAATGAATAACAAAGTGACACAAAATTTTAACATGGAAAACCCCTTAGGGTAAAAAAACCACTTTGAATCTAAAACTTTATTGGCCTCTTGGGCAAATATTTTAGAGCTACAACTCTGGGAATCACCAACACCCTATTTTAGAAACGCCAATTTCAAGGAACACCAATCCCTTATGTTGGTGTTTCAAACTACTGAACAACAAAATGCTCAATATCACAGTGAAAATACTCATACAATCTAAGGATTAGCCAAATCCTAATAGCAATTACATGAATAAACCATTATGACCCAACTTCAACAAAACCAAGGGATGTTTCCTACTCTTTTGGCTCTGCTAAACCAAGGTGGGTATACCTAGGGATGATTCTAATGCAAACTACTGTGTAGAGATTCTTTTAGTTTCATTCTGATTCTCATCTATTACCCACTAACACATGAGAAATTTACTTCACTTCCTTTAATGTTCTCAAACTTGTATGCATCCCTTATTAGTAGATTTGGTCATAATTCTCCTAGGATTTACATATATTCCTAGAAATATTAGCTACCTAAGACTCAGAGAATAGATATAAACGAGTAGTGACCACACTACCAGCATTTATAACTTTGAACAAAATGGAATGAAAAATGATTTTGATTTTATAATTGGTTTGATATGCAGAAGCAGAATTCATCCTTATTCACTTCTGACTTATGTGACCAGTGCCTTATCCATTGGGTAGAAAATTTACTATTGGTGGGAGATCTAATTTAAATAACTTTTAAATGAATTAATCAATTTTAATCACCCATTTCCATTCTTATGAAGTATCATTTCTATAAACTCATAAACCCTACTAATTCATTGAAGCATTTCTATAATTCCTTGAATTTAAAAGCAACAGTGATATCAGCATACTACCCATCCAGATTGCATTCAGCCAAGTTAAACCTTATTTAAAATGACTTCAAAGTAGACAAACCCATAAAAAGGAGACATAAATTTATGACACAAATATAATTTAAATACCCCTTTGTATTATCCTTTCAGATGATTAATACAATGACCAATAGAAATCAATTGAAAGCCCAAAACAGATTGCTCTTTCTGTCATTTCAATATGTTATCAAAGAGTACAATTGGAAGCAAACTCAAAACACTTGCATACTATTGGACCAACTGAATGTACTTTTCTTGAGAAACACAAAAATTCGACAAGTTTTAGACCCTCATATTGCCTTGAAAACTCACTTATATGGGCAGGAGTTGCAATAAGCAAAAGGAAAATGTGATTGAAAGGTCTCCCTTTACAAAAATGAATATACTACCCCTTTACAAAAATATTCGAACACCTTAACTCAAAAAGAAACAATAAAAACAATCGCAGATGACAGTTGGAGCATAAAATCTTTAACTTTGTCTTTTTCTCTAACTGCTCCCTATTGGTAAAGCTTTGATTTCTGCGATTGCTTCCCAGAAAAATATTTCTCTTTTGGTGGGCCATTCACATTCCTTGACTATTGTTAGTTCACTAATAGTTTTCTGCCACCTGGCATCAGTAATTACCCTTCCTTCTATGGCAAACCTATTCATTTTAGTTTCAACCTTGAATAGGGTATCAATTAGTTCATTGAAAGAACATTCATCAATATCATCCATGAAGATTGATGCCACCTATGGCAAGTCTACAATATGATCAAAAGAACTAGACCATTCATTGAAATCTATTAGTTTGTCATCAAGATTAATAACATAAAGAATTAAAGAATAAAAACCACTTGTTAATACTTTCATTTTACTTTGAATTATTGCCAGATTCCTTGTGAAAATTTGCAATAAATATTTCACCTTATCCATACCCTCCTTCACAGTAATAAATTTATCTGGGAGATTTGGCTTCTTAGCTAACAAGGGTATCAGTCTGTCAAAGAATTGCATATATAGCCCCCATTGTTGAAAAATTTGCTCAAGCCATCCAATTGCATCCTTACATACCTGTTCTATAGACTGTAGATTTATGAATGCATTATAAGCATCCTGAGATATCCTTTTCAAATTTCTTATTCTATGGTTTAATACATTCATCAAAACATCTTTCTTGGTGGCACTGTTAGATTAAGAAACTCCTAACTCCATACTAACCATAGGCACTGGCACTGGCACTATCACCCCTATAGGTATTTCTTCTATTTGGGCCTCTGCTTCTATAGTGTGCCTTCCTTCTTCCTCTTTCCTTGGTGCATGTTCTACCTCTGATGCTGCCTTGAGTTGTTCTTTGAGGGATATTATTTTTGTTTCCAGATTTTTAATTTTCTCCTCCAACTCTTCTATTCTCTGCTTCTATACATGGCTCATTTTGAGCTCTTCTTCATACATTTTTCTAATGTCAAGGCACTCATTGCACATTGCAGCTAGCTTATCCTCAATTTCATCCACCTTTTCCTCATTCATGAGAGCAAAGTGTTTAACCAAACTAGAAATATCTTTCCCAGTAGTGCTCTCCAATATCCACACAATCATATTGCCCTGCGCAATCTCCTCTATATCCATCATTTTGGGCTTCTTAGTGTCAAGGGCTACACTCCATACTGCTAGGGTTTTTGTGTCTATATTAAAACCTGACCCTCTTTTAAAACCCTCACTACTAGTGGCTTCATAACTGATGGCCTTGTCTTATCTTCTCATTTGATCCAAAACAAAGGCCCTCTCAATATCCCAATGTGGTTTTAGAATGATACCATTCCTATGTACCAACTCCCTAGCTTTTGCAGAGTTCACTGTTTCACTCTCAAGATCATAAGCCAATAGTTTTTCAACTAATTCCTTATTCTTCTCTGGATCCTCTCCTGGTATGAGACTCAATGTGAGATCATTCTGTTTGATTTTATAAATAAAACTTTTAAACTCTGATGATTTAATGAAATCATCATCTTCCATGAACTTTTCAGATTGAATGAGCCTGTCATCCAATCTTGATGCTACAACTTGAAGATTAGTAGAGGCCTTCCCTACTTCTGTAGCCCTTTGGTGTAAATAATTTTGCCTAATATCAGAAAAATAGTCACTATTCCTTGACATTACTTGTAGGGCTCTTCTTACCACCTTTTCTGGGATGTGCATTGTCTTTTGTCTCTTATTTCCTTTTGGCACCCAAGTTGAAGCTGATTGTTGCTCCTTTTCTAACTCAATCTCCAATTGTGTATCTGGCTCAGGGGATTCTCTATTTACAATGGCTTCCTCTCCCTCTGGCTCATGTGGCATTTGTGACATGATGTAGTCAAAATTATCCACCATTCTTCTCAAGTTATTAGGATATGGAATCTCTGTATAGAAACCCTTAAAATCAGGGTTGGTCCTCTTCAAAGCCTCCTCTACTCTCCTTGTCTCGTCATATTTCCTCAATAACTCATCAGCCTCCCCTATTGCTACTATGTTGGCAATTAAGTCCTCTACAAGGATTGGTTTTCTTGGAGGTAGAATGTATCCCCTAATGGCCTTGACCTCATTCATAATGTAATTGTCAGGGCCATACATCCTATAGGGCCCAGTAGCAAATTTGTACTGGCCTAAATACTCACTTAATTCCTCAAATGCATTCTTGACAATTTCAAAATCTCCTACTTTAAAGGTTCTAAAGAAAAAAGTAGGCTTGTGCAGAGAGGAAGGGATCATTTCTTTATTCATCAATAAAAATTGCTAGAAGAATTCAATAATGGCCAATCTAGGGGGTAAATATTTAGGTAGAAGATGAGGAGTTTGTGGGCATGCAAACACTCTGATTAAAGTGCACTCCTTAAACAAAAAGATACTCCCCAAATTATGATCTAATTTGGTTTTTTCGTCTAAGAATGAGGGCCTAAGAAAATTCTTCAAAAAATTTGGTGCCCTAAAGAAAGTATGATCTAATTGCCTCATGATAGCAGAACTAAAAAAATTAAAGAAAACAAGGGCATTTGAATAATAGAAATCCTTATGCCAAATACAAGTCCAGAGTTGCACAGGTAACTCACCAAATTCATCAGAAGTTTGATCAATGAAGTCCCCGCTACTATACCCAATGTTGTTATATAGGATAAGGTGCATCAGCAGTGAATAATGGTGGAACTTGAAGTCTTTCATCTCTCCCTTCTTTGCATCAAAAATATACATGTGCTTACTGTCAATGATGAAGGCCACATAATCATACTCCTTATGGTGGAAAGGGTCTTGTGTATCACATGCCATCAGAAAAAGAGAACCATACACACAATCCTCTGCACCATCACTTCCCATCACATTGTGCAACCCATACACTATGTTTTTGAAATAATTCTTAAACCTACTCAAAGGTAGAAAATCCTCCACCTTTTTTGGAAGTAACCCTTCCTTTTTTACCCTGTAAGGAATATGTGGTAGCATAACATTGTTCACAAAGTAGGTTTTATTCATGTCAAACTTTCCCTAGAAATCTACAATGTCAATAGGTACATCCATTTGTCCCATTAATCCAAAGGCCTCAACAAAAGAAGTTCTGTCCAATGTGCATAATACACTCCCATTATGCCTATGGAATGTCCTAGTTATTGGATTGTCAAAATTCATTAGGGCCTTCAATAAATCAACATCAATGAATACTTTTGGAAATATCAATTTTTCCATGTTTTTGTTCCATGGGTTACAGATTGGCACATTTTCTATTCTATTCTGATAAAAGTACATAAAATGATCATAACTAGTCATTCTAGGGCATTCAGCATCTCGAACAAAAACATATGGGTCTCAGAAAACATGGTCATTTGCAAAAATTGCATTTGAAGATTCTGGGAGAATTTTCAGCCAATCCTCAGCATGCTTATTTGGTTTCCTTATCCTTGTCTTCTTTTCGGTCTTAACAACACCCTTTTTCCTTTTCCCTTCTGCTGTGACTTCCACGACATCGTCACCTTCATCTTCACCCTCAACCTCTTCTTCAGGAATTTCTTTGACTTCTTTGTCAGCCATGTTCTCTTCAAATTATATTTTGAGTTCTTTCACAGCAACACAAAACACACAAAGCTCTACAAATTTCAAATTTCAAAGTGGAGCAGAAAACAAGCTTCTTCGCAATGGCAAATACTCTGACATTCAATCAAATTTTTGATGTTTTAATCATACAACTACCAGCTTTTTTAATAAATTTAGCATGCATGAGCTTTAAAACCATTCATGCAAGTTGTCAGCAAGGTATGTTAACCGCAAATTCTAATCTGGGTGTACTTTTCAATGCTTTATTTTACTTGGTTGTGGCAATTTTGTCCTTTCTGCTTACTTGGTATGATACATTAGCAGCTTTCCTTTCAAAATCTAGTCTTCCACCCTTATGCTAAATCAAGATCTCTAGTCTTCGTATCCTCGGAAACACCTTTGGCGAGCAAGATGCCTTAAAATATCCCAAGCGTAAGAGTGTTAAGGCCTTTTAAATACTGCACTAAAATCCTTTTATGCCTTTACGCAACCCTTTACACCGTAAGATCTCAAACCTTCTCAATCGACACCTTCGTTGTTACGATCTAACCACTCCTCGTATGAGCGTAAAAAACCCCTTGTTAAGACTTTCTTTTTACCCTTTACATTCATACATACACATATCAGCAGAAACCTCAAAAATTTCTTCTACATAGCTCCGCTCACTTCATTACCCAGGACACCATAAGACTTCAAAATTTATCTTCTGATCATACGCTTTTAGCTTCACCTGTAGCATCAAAATATCTTTTAGCTTTCTTTTATTTCCCCTGTATGCCTTTACGAGTTACCTTTACCTCGTATTCTCGGAGAGCCTTCTAAAATGATACCCCACTCCTACGTTTACCCTTTCCCATAGAAGCGTAAAGCCCTTTCCTTTATTTCCCTTATTTACCATTTTACGCTTATATGATAAGACTAAACTCATAACCATAGAGAAAGGATAAAATAGCTCTTTGTTCATACGCTCACCTTGTGGTGTAATGACAAAACTTCCTTTTCCACCTATCAATGACCCAGATCTAATCTTTAAAATGAGAAAATAACATCGTCATTGATTTTGTGCACATGCAAAATTTAGAACTTAAGTTGTATGCCATACAGGTTGGGCCCACCTGACATGGATGACGTGTCTTCGTCGAATTCACTTGTACCACGTCCCATCTGACAACTCAACAGGTCCCACTTAACACTATCACTACTAAAACATGGCTTTACAGTTTCTTGAGAGCCCAAAGAGCATATGCATGTAAACACATTTGAAATTTACCTTCATCCTTACAAAATCCTTTTACTTGTAGAACCATAAAACCTTTCATGCATCCTTTCAAAGCATCCTTTACGCCATGCTAGGGTATTATGACCTTACACTATCCATTGAAATGTATATGAATAAATCATAACTCAATACCTCTCTGCCCCTTCGCTCAAACTGCTTACTTGTAACCCTGTAATAAGATCTTTCAAAGCGCAACAGATCTTTATGCTTCTTTGCTTTAAGACCATTCGTATGATTGAGAAGCCTCTGGACAAACCATTCTGCTACTATGAAAAACAAAAGTGTATCCTTTTAGAACATGAAATCCTTTATGTTGTTACGCTACATTATGAAACGTGACCACAGAAACAAAAGGAATAAGGTATTATGCTCTTATGTGAAACCCTACACTGTAAGATCGTAAAGGATGAATTTTAAGCAGTTTACAAATCCTTTTCAAAAATTTGAAAGGAAACTTAGGGTTTTTCACACTTAGGGTATTTTCATGGTTGCGTTAAGGGACAAACCTTGAGAATTTAATAGAGTTTGAAAGCACATGAAATAGGGCACGACTAGGGTAACCTAAAAATTTGAAAAATATGAGGAATGAAAACCCTAATCTGCTTAATTTAAAGACTTAAATGATTTTTCACCCAAACTTTCAAAAAATTTCTATACTGTGAAAAATTAGACCAACACCTTACACCTAAAGCACCAACTTCCAAAATGAACAAATGAGATATTAAATTAGAGGATCATCTTTGGTACAAAAACAATCATGAATCACTAGTCTCAAATTCTTGTTAAAAACATAATGCACGATATACTTCTATTCTCCTCAAAACATCCAATATCCAAATATATTTTCTTTTTACATTAAAAGATGTGATCAAATACTAATATGAATGAATGAAGAAGCAACATATAACCCTTCTTCTACCTCTAATAAACTTTTACAATGAAAATCAAATCAAAAATATGAAAATAGAAACATAAAGCATTACCCTCTTCTTTGTTGTAAAAAATCTGCCTACAAACTATTCGATCTACAAAGAATTCTAGACAAATCCTACAACTTCTGTCAAAACCAAGGAATGTATCTTCTACTTATAAAGCAAGAAATTTAAAATTCTAGAGGTAGGTACATACCCCAAACTTCCATTAGACCAAAATTGCTCAAAACTGCCAAACCTATCATAACAATTTAGTAATTATTTCTGATAAATAGATGTTTTCTCTTTCCATACATGCGTTATGCACAAACTAACAAAGACCCATTTTAGCTAGCTCATAGACCTTTCCAAAAAGGTATAATAGTTGGAGTCTATATGATAAAAAAAACTTTTTCAACTTTCTCATAGACCAATACTATTTTGTTATAACTATTTTCTAAACCAATGTGAACATTAAGTGTTAATTGTTTAACACTTAAGTGTTTGTCTTGAATATGTTTTGAACAATATTTAAGGACATCAAATAAGATAATTACATGATGTTAACCATACCATATGCTCATTATAATTACATTATTGACATCAATGACAACAATCAAAGACAAAATACCAAGGGTTCAACATACTCCCCCTTTGGCATTGATGTCAATACCAACATCTACCTATATATCCATGTGTACCTTTATATCATGTATCTATACCTGTATACCTATATATCCATATGTATCTATACTTATATATCCATCATGTAGACATCTTCTCCTTTTTTCTCCCCCTTTGACATCAATGACAAAGGAGATATACCAAGTTTTCAGTGTAACAAAAAGATAAGCAAAATATGCTCGCCCTAAAACCTATCACTCATTTATGAACTGATACAAGAGAAGAGAGGGATAAAACCCCTAATCTTGTTCTTAACCCTTCAAATATGGCTCTTGAGAGAGGTTTTGTAAATATGTCAATAAGCCAATCTGAAAAAGGAACAAGTTCTAATTCAACATTACTATTCAAGGCATATTCCCTTATGAAATGATAATGAACATCAATGTGTTGGTGTGTGAATGCATAACTAGATTCTTAGAAATACTAATTGCACTTTGATTATCACAATAGATAGGAATTGGTTTAGACACTGTTACTTTCATATCTGATAAAGTTTGAACCATCCAAAGAACCTATTGACAACAAGAACATGCGGCTATATGTTCAGCCTCTACAATAGAAAGTGTAGTAGATTCTTGCTTCTTACTATGCCAACACACTAGCCTATTAGCCAAGAAAAATGTTGCTCCTAAACTAATTTTTCTTTCATCTAGACAACCTACCCAATCTGAGTCAATATAAGCAACAAATCTGAAATCATCATGTTTAGGATACCAAATCCCATAATCCAAGTATCTTGAATATAGTTGAAAATTAATTTAACTGCCATAACATGAGATTCTTTAAGTGAAGATTGAAATATTGCAACCAAACATACAACATGCACGATATCAAGCCTTAAAGCTATGAGATATAGCAAACTACTAATCATGGATCTATAAGTAGTTTGATCAACATTAGGAGAATCATCATTTTTAGTAAGTTTACATCCTATTATCATTGGTGTTCCCATAGGCTTACAATCTTCCATATGAAATTTCTTTAAAATTTATTTTGTATACTTAGTTTGGGATAAGAATATACCATTTTCCAACTAAGAAATTTGCAACCCAAGAAAATAGGATAGTTCTCCAAGCATGGACATTTCAAATTCAGATTTCATAAGCTTTAAAAAACCTTGACTTAAAGCATCATCATTGGATCCAAATACTATATCATCAACATAAACAAGAACAATGAGAACATTATCACACATACTATATATGTACAAATTGCTATCAACATCATCTCTTCTAAAGCCATTTTTGATAAGATATTGATCCAACCTAGAATACCAAGCCCTCAGAGCTTGTTTCAAACCATAAAGAGCCTTTTTTAGCCCATAAACATGATTAGGATAGTCTTTGTTTTCAAATCCTTTAAGTTGATCCATATAAACCTCTTCATCAAGATAACCATTAAGGAATATCATTTTAACATCTATTTGGTACATTTTAAAGCCCTTGAAAGTTGAATATGAAAGAAAGATTCTAATTGCTTCAATTCTAGCCACCAGTGCAAAAGTTTCATCAAATTCCACACCTTCTATTTGTACATGATCCTTACAAACTAATCTAGCCTTGTTCCTTAATATCTTTCCATTTTCATCAAGTTTATTTCTAAAGACCCATTTAGCACCTATTGCATTGTTATCTTTAGGTCTAGGCACTAATTCCCAAGTTTTATTCTCTTCAATTTGACTTAGTTTCTCTTTCATAGAATTAACCCAAAACTCATCCATACTAACTTCTTTATATGATTTAAGTTCAATTTGAGATAATAAATAGAGATTAGCACATTCACTAGATGTAGTTCTTGTTCTCATTTGAATACCTACATGTTTATCCTTTATAATCTATTCTTGAGGATGATACTTCTTCAATCTTGTTCTTGTAGCCTTTGCACCTGTGGGTTCTGGTGTTTCTATTTGATCTTTTATCTCTTCTTCACCTTCATCAAATTTATTATCTTCTTCTTTATCTTCATCAACTTTATTATCTACTTCTTTTAAGTCTTTATCAATGTATTGTCGGAAAGTATTATCCATTCTTATTTCCTTTTTATCCTACACAACTTCATCCACTTTCACATGTACACTTTCAATAAGTTTATTCAACCTTTTATTAAAATATTTGTAAACTTTACTTTGAGAAGAATATCCTAAAAATATGCCTACATGACATCTTGAATCAATGCTTCCTATTTTATCATCAAAATTTTTAATGAATCGTCTACTTCCAAAAATTCTAAAATGCTTAACAGATGCAAGATGTCCATACCATAATTCATAAGAAGTGTACTTAGTTTTTACCCTTAGTTGTGCCCTATTTAAAATATATATTGTTGTTTGACCTACTTCTTTCCAATACTATTTGGTACTTTAGATTCATCTAACATAGTCCTTGTCATTTCTTTTACTATTTAGTTCTTTCTCTCAACAACTCCGTTTTGTTGAGGTGTCTTGGATGTTGCATATTGTCTTTTGATGCCATATTTTTCGCAATAATCAACAAATTCATCTGAAATAAACTCACCACCTTTATCTAATCGTAAGCATTTAATCTTCATGTCTGATTCATTTTCAACCATTTTCCTAAAAATCTTAAACTTGTTAAATGCCTCTAATTTATGCTTTAAGAATGTTACCCATGTCATTCTTGTATAATCATCTATAAAAATCATGAAATAATTTTCACCATTTAACAACATTGTCCTTGTAGGACCACATAAATCAATATGTACTAATTGCAATGGTTTAGAAGCAAAAAATTCTTTTGAAGGAAAAGATGATTTTGTTTGTTTACCATATTGACACCCTTCACAAATAATATTCTCTAGCTTACTTATACATGGCATACCTCTTACTTTCTAATTCTTACTAACTTTTACCAAGTTGTCAAAATTCAAGTGCCCAAGCCTTTTGTGCCATTGCAAACTTTCATTCACCTATCCCATAAGACAAACATCTTCATGATTGTGAATATTTGTGATATCTTTTAAATTGCATACATTGCCTTTAGATCTTTTACCTAATTCAACCAATTGTCCAAATTTTAATTTGATTTGGCAACCATGGTCATCAAAGACAACTTCATCTCCATGATCACAAATTTGACTAACACTTAGAAGTTTGTACTTTAATCCATCAACATAATACACATCATGAATGGACATTTTGTCACTAAGCATCACAGAACCCAAACCTTTAATTTTCCTTGAAGAATCATCACCAAAACTAACATTGCCACCTTTGTAGTTAATCAATTTGTCAAACTTTGTTCTATCTCATGTCATGCATCTAGAACAATGACTATCAATTATCCAAAAGTCCTTTTCTTTAGATTTTAGAGCCACTTGAACAAACGTAGACTTATTAATCTTAGGCCTCCATATCTTAGTCACTTTAGTATCAAATTCTTTATCAACTTGTAGACTAGCATAAGATTGATCATTCTGAATTGACTTAGTTTTGCAATTACTCATAACATGACCAAAGAGATTGCATTTGTAACATCTTAGACCATTCATTTTAGGAAAGGAATAACCAAAATGAAACTTTGAATACCTCCTTGACATGTATTTGTAATCACTTATTCTATGTCCATATTGATGACACATGAAGCAATACTCATCAAAGCAAGAAGTGAATCTGTTTGAGTATCTTTTACCCATGAATGAAGTGCTTGATATAACCAAATTTTTATCATTAGAAATCTAATTAAAATCTACATTTTTACCTACATTTGAAGTGGTAGCATTCTAATTTGTATCCTTACTTTCAAATTTGAATATCTCGAATAAAGATTTATCTTTCTTGTCACTATAACATTGTCCAAGTTCAAAATGTTGACATTCCAGTCATGTTTGTTATTAGTGACATACACTTATTTAGATTGTGACTTCATACCGAGCTTATTCCCCAGTTAACAGTATTAACCAAGCATTTCAATTGTTACCAAGTTCTATAGTTGCTACTGAGTCCTTTGGACAAATTCTAGTGTATGTCGAGCAGTTATAACTATTGTGAAGATTAGTAGTATAAACTGAGCATCTCACTTTATGCTGAGTTTACCAATGCAAATCAAGTTATGCAGTGGTTACTGAGTTTTTAGTTGATGTGATGCAAGTCTAATGTTGATCGAGCTACTCAGTGTTAACCAAGTGACTCAGTTTATACCGAGCTCAAAGTGATAGTGTTTATCGAGCTATGCAGTGGTAAACAAATGATTTAGTTTATATGATGAGTTTCACAGTATTCGTCAAGTCACCAATACAGACCAAGTTCAAGACTACTTGGAAGTGATCAGTATGGATTGAGCTTCTACACCTACCAAGTGCATGACGATGTCGAGTAGTGACACTGGATGCGAGTATCAAAACCTTACCGAGTCAATCTTCAAAGCCCGAGTTTCTACATGTAGACACTTAAAATTGTCCTAAACACTATATTAATTTATTTAATATTTCCTATGATATTATAATTATTTATTTATTAATTAATTATATTTTTCATATTCTTCTACTTATTTAATTAAATTTATTTAATTAAATAAGTTCATTTATCTAATGTATTTAAATTTAATTTGAATACTTCCCCTAATGTATTAAATCTATTTAATGCATAGTGCTTCATAAATCTCCTTTTAAATAAATTCAATTTATTTAATTCCCTCCACTTTATTAAATTCTATAATCTTATGATTAAGTTCAATCTTATTTAATTTAATCATAATCCTATCCTAAAACCTAGTCTACACCAATCACTCTCATCCTTCTAAGCCTACCTAGTACTTAATCCCACTTATTTACCTTAAACACCTTTTTGTCCTTAAGTTTTTGCTCACATGTGTGTGAGAAACACATGATCCAATAAAGCTTCAACTTCATTTACACCTCTTACCCATTTGCCCCCACTCCTTCCCCCAAGGTTGCTCACACATGTGTGAGCACACCTTGAGCCTCTCAAACATTAAAGGCTTATGTTGACTTTTGCATGGCTTGTCCTTTAGCCCATGTGTCTCCCTTGTGGTACCTATGTGGATGCCACATAGATGTCACCTCCCCAAGGCCTCTCTCAAACCTATTAATAGAGCCCTTGTCCCAAGCATTTTCCATCTCCCTCATTCGCATTGTTATCATGTTAGTTTAGTGTTAGAGCTTTTTAGTAATTTTATGATTTGCATTGTTACTAACCTTTGGTAGTTGCTAGATTTCCATTTCATGTACATTGTTAACTTAGTTTATATCTTACATCCACACTCACATCCATTGAGTGCTTTCAAGCATGGTTGCTTCCATAGGCATTGTTTGAAGCATTCATCATTCATCTTAGCATAGTATCATTATCATTGCATTTTACCACATTGGGATTCAATAGTTGTATTTTGGGAGAGCACATCCACATCTCTCTAATCTAAAGCACACCAACAAGGCCTCTTACGAGCACCATTATTGAGCTACTTTGAGGTTGCATGAGGACGTTTCTTTTTAGTTGCAAAGAGTTGTAAAACTCAAGCATAATGCTAGTTGTACTTTATTTTATTTTGAATATTTGATATAGATATTCAACTAATGTTTGTTTGTTTATGCGTGCTCCCAACAGGTTAGTTTTTTGTTTATAAATTTTGGCATGCTCAATGGGACCCATGTCCTTAGTTTATCTTCAAAAAATTATCAAAAAATTGTTAAATCGATGTTGAAACCCATGCACTGTCATCTCCGTTAGAACATAGTGTCATCTACGAAGATGCTCTATCATCTCCACAGATCCACATCTTCGTAGACCAACATCTACACATATTGGTGTTTGCACCATAGTCACTTTGAAATCCACATGTCATTGCATTAAGCCTGAGTTTTAGCATCTTTGATATTTTTTTTGTCATCTACATGGTGGGAAACCATTAAAAATTGCTATGAAACTAAATTTTTGTCTGCAATTTTTATAGATAATTATCATCTACAATCCTTAATTTGTCGTCTGTGTTGTGTGCCATAACAAACATTGTCAGTACCTTGTTGTCTCTAAGTTTTAGCCTCTGTGACTATGTTTATCATCTGTAACTAAAAACTTGCCACTAAGTTGCTGACCATATACCCCTATCTTTTATCATTTACAAGTTTTGGCATCTAGAAAACTTTGTCATCTATGAGTTTTGGCATCTGTGCAGTTCTATCATCTACGCCTGGTGTCTGTCATCTCCAGTCTTTGAAAGATTAGATTAATTTTTAAACACTTAATTCGTTGATTGATTGATTGGTAAGGATTTCCAACAAGTGTGTACTACAAAAAATAAGCTTTGGAAAACTTCCTTTGTAGTTATTTTGATCATTTAAAGGTTTATAGTGATTTTAATCACTTTGGAAATTTTATAGTGATTTTGATCACTTGTAGGATTAGATGGTGAATTAACTTTAATGAGATAATCACTTGTCTTTGGAATGTATTTTGAAAACTAAAACCTAAAGACCAAACACACTCTTGAATGCATTAAAGATAAAAAAATTACACACACTCTTGAATGACTTAAAGAAAATTTTCTCACATTTCATTGGAATGGATGATGCTCAAACACACTCTTGAATGTCATTAAGGAAAGAACAAGCTTTTCATTGGAATGCATGTTTAGACTAGTCAAACATAATCTTGAGTGCCTTAAAGAAAATTGACATGCTTTCATTGGAATGAATGTGTAAATAGAAAATACACTGTTAAATGCCTAAGGTCAATAAAGCTTGCTATGAAACATTTGGACTTGGTGCTTAAAATGAATTCACTCAATCTTGAATGACTTAATGGAATTGATTTCATTTTCAGCAATTTGTTTATGCTCATGATCAATTTACTTTCATTAACAAATCCTCGCTTTTCATTATGCTGACGACATTGTCAAGTTGGAAAGAACAATGCATTCTTAAACACAAGTGTCTTCAACAGTAGATTACAAAACCTAAAGCTCTATTTGAAAAGAACAAGTGTCTTTTAACCCCGAGGCCACTTACGTATTCTCTCCTCTTGTGCCTTCAAGTGACCTTGAGTGCACAAGAAATAAGTGGTCTTGTTTATATTTTTAGAAGGCTTGCTTGGGGATTTCATCACCCCTTGGGATGACCTCAACTATAGTGTTTTGGTGGAGTATAAGAATTCGAAGGTGAATCGAAAGACACCTCTCATGGAAGAAAAATTTGTCACTATTGGCTAAGCCTGAAAGAACTTTATACCTTTGGAAAGTGAAGGCAGAGATTTGGGTTACTGTCTCCCCTAGCTATGTGGCACTATTTCTTTTATCTATATATTTGGGCCTCATGTACCTTGCATATATCAAGGACTCCCTTTAGATACTCTTTGTACATCTTAGTGGTAGCCTTATTAGGATTGTTGATGTGTTCAGTATGCTTGATTTTTTAAACATCCAAAACCAATACCAAACATCAAAAAAGTTCAAAATAAAATAAGTGAAATGGTAAGCTAAACTTTTAGTGAGTGAAATAGTTGTAAGTGGGTCCTCTTGACCTATGGTTATTTTTCAAGAGTTCTTGTAGTTGGTCCACCATTTGGAATTCTTTGGGTCTTTTGGTCATAAGCTTATTTGTTAGATTTTTGAAACTGGATTTATTTATTTTGTGCCATGACCAAAAAAGTCAAACCTAAGAAGGTGAAATTGTCCAAACCATTTTCCTACAAGGAAAGGAAGAACCTAGCACATGATGATAAACAATTTCGATAGACTATCAAGGATATTAAGAAAGAAGAAGCCAAACAAGACCGTTATGACAGAATCGAATATAATGCTAAACTTCAAAATTGGTCTACTTTTCTTGGAGTAAACCCAAGATTTTTTTTCCCAATAAGAAAAGATTGAGTTAACCGCATAGTGACCATAACACTTTCATTTTCCACAATAACCCCATTTCTCAAATTTCTAGTCTTCCATTTACAAAATTTCCTCTAGAGAGCTTGACCATTTGAACCTTAATCTTTTGGGCATAAGGACATCTTAGTTACAAAACTTTCGAGATTACAACACTAGACCTTTATCTATAAGAAAACATTTATCATAATTACACTCACTCATTTGGGATCACAAGTCCATCTCCAAATAGCAAGTAATCAATTTGGTGCCCCATCTTGCCTAAAGATCACTTGACCATCTTTAGTAGGAGAAAGATACTTTTATCCTATAATCACACTTTGTTTGCTAAATCAACAAGGTCTTTTGTTTACATTTAGGTTGTTGGCCCTTTTATCACATAAGGTTCATTTTCTCTCCTGCACATTCTTCTCGTTCTTCCATAATCTTCTACCTATTGATTTGGTCACTATTGTATGGTACATACATGATCTAGTAGATTCACATTTAATCCCATGTGATGTTTTTTAGAATCATTAAGGCAACAAGAGATGGAGAATCCCTTTCCTCCATGATCAGCCCTACTGAGGAGCACATTTTCCTCTAGTTCGAACTTTGGCATGCCTAGTTTAACATCCACACAAGAACTAGAGGATCCTTTCCACAACACAACTTTGGAAAGTAATTCACATGATGATGAATAAGTATACCAAGAGGAAGATCCCATTGATAACAGCAATATCCCTAGTGATGTCTGAGTGTTTCTTGCAGATCCATACAATTTGGAAATGATGAAAAAATCTATTAGGGAAAACAAGACTGGGATTGTCCTAAACTTTGTTAAAGATGGTGTTAATGTCCCTATGAGTTTTGATGAGAGCACCTTGTTTAGACAAATTATGAAGGGTGGTGCTCCCATGTTACCAACTTCAAACATAGCCTAAACATTTGGCAAAGAGAAGGAGCCCACGGTGAGAACTAGTTCCATACCTACATCAAGTGTCTCAACACAACTGGCATTCCAATTAAGTGCAAAACATATCCAACAAATCATTAGTGCTATGCCCAACACTACTAATGCTAGTATTCTATAGTGAACCTTGACAGGTCCAACTGTAGGATGCTTAAACATTGGGCAAGTACCTACTTAATAGATGGAAATTCCAACACAACCAATGTATTCCTCTTATTTGAAAATGCAAACAAACATGGTGAAAACATCTGTGCCAATTCCAAAGACTACATATCAATATATTGGCCAAAGTGGAGTACTTCCACCACCTCACAATACGTTTGGGACTCCTTACAATTTGGGAGCTAGATTTATCAATTCCCAACAATCACAAATGCAACCAAACTAAGATCTAGCCCAGCAGTTGCATGAACTTCAAAACTTGGTCCATACCATCAGAAACAAAGGGGTGAAGGATTTCTCTTTTGAGGAAATTTGCCCCTTTCCATTTGACGAATCTATTAACATGATCTTGTTTCTACCAAACTTTGAGATTCCTAAATTTGACAAATACACAAGAGAAACATGTCCTATCACACATCTCAAGGAATTCTCTATTTTGTGTCAAGAAGTAGCCTATAGTGAGGATTATCTTAAGAGGCTCTTCACATGAAGTCTTGGAGGCCCCACACTAGAGTGGCTAATGAACTTACCCAAGGGTTCCATTACTTCCTTCAATGATTTAACAGGGAAGTTTGTAGCACAATACTCTTACAACATTGAACATCATGCCTCATTAAGTGATTTGTGCAACACAAAACAATGAAACAGTGAAATATTTGCCAACTTTCTACAATAGTGGAGGCATCTTGCTAATCGCATGCCACATAAAATTGAGGATTCCCACCTTGTGGCTATATTTATCAAAAACTTGATACCAGAGATGTCTTTCCACATGAAGATGGCTAGTCCTGAGGACTTTTCCACCTTAGTCAACAAAGGCAAGAACATTGAAAATGGACTCCTAGACAAGGGTTCCATTAAACATTATAGCTCTTCATCTTCGAACAATGACACGAACAACAATAGCAAACCCAAATTTTGGTCTAAAAATAAAGGTGTTACCCATGATGGTGTCACTGATACTGAAAGTGTACAAAACCTCCAAGGGGGAACAACAACAACAACAATTATCGTAACTAAAACAACAACAATTCAAACCATGACAATCAAAATCAAAACAATCAGTAATCTTGTAATCAAACACAACTTTTTCCTCACAACAACAAAAATACCAATAGCAATTACAACTATGACTATGATCAAAATTGGAAGTTCACTAACTTTCGTGAACCCTTGGATGCCATATTCCAAAAACTAGTGGATCACAATTTGATGGTGTTTCCCAACACATGGCCCTTTGATGAGAATCAACCCAAATCAAAATGGTATAAGGAAAATGAATATTGCAAACACCATCGCATCAAAGGAAATGACACAAATAAGTGTATAAAACTCAAGGTCTTCATTTAAAATCTTTTTGATGATGGAGAAATTGAGGTAGAAGGGGGACCACCCTCTAAAAATGCTAAACTAAAGATATTTCAAAAGCCATTTCCTGATCACAACAATGAAAATAACAGTCATGGAAACAACAATACAAACAATAAAAATCAAGCTTAAACATCAAATAAATTACACTATGACTATTCTACTAAGCACATATTAAGGTTTGACTCCTTGTATGGTAAGATAGAAACAAACAATATATGTGGTTTTGACTCCATGTGTGGTCACATTGAAGTGGTAGACACTCATGTGAATACCCTTGTCCTACAAGTAGTTGATTGTGATGCAACCACTTGATGCAAAAGAATCACTTTGCAAGCCACCACTTCCAACCCCACTAATCCATCAGTTCCACACATGCCTGCTACGCCATCCACCTCACAAAGACTAGCTTCTCTCTATGATGTATTGTCCCAGTTAGGGAAGACTCCTACACAAATATCCATTCTATAACTCCTCACCACCTCACCCATCCACAAAAAGATTTTGGAGACTACTCTTTTAGTGTCTTGTGTTCCTAAAAACATTAATGCATCCCAATTCACTACCATGATCAAAAACCTTGTTGCACAATAGCATCTTGTCTTCACAGACAAAGATTTCCAAGGTCCTAACCAGCACCACAATTTTTAGCTCCACATTGAAGTCCTTATACAGTGACATAAGATAAAAAGAGTCCTTATAGATAATGGATCTAGTTTGAACCTTTGTACATTAAAGATGATTAATTTCTTGGGGCTTCATGAGGACATCCTAGATATCAATAAAAGGATAACAATCAAAGCATATGATGAAAGAGAATGAGAATCAAAAGGAGTTATCATGTTAATGCTAAAGGTTGGGCTAGCTGTCATAAACATTGAATGCCATGTCCTAGACTTGGATTTTCCATATAATATCTTGCTTGGTCAACCTTGGATACATACGCTCAAGGCGGTCCCATCTACATATCATCAATGCTTGAAATTTTCCTACCCAGGAAGAGAGGTCACAATTCCAAGTGATCCTTTGCCTTTCACCATTTGTAAAAGATTGGAAGGTGCACCAACAAATTTTTGTCCAATCAGTGAGTTTGCTAAGGTTATAACTAAATATCTCACCATAATGGAATCACCTTCCACAACAGTGCCAAAGTTATCCAATAATGATTCCAATTCTTGTAAAGGAAAAGAGAAAGTCAAAGATACTAAGGTCAATACTATAGGAAAGAAGGTTACTTTTGTTGACCTAGGAATGGGAGAATATAAGTTTGAAAATGCCTTGTGTGTTGGACAACTACAACTTTCCCCCTATTCCTTTGGAAAATCTTCACAAATACTACCTTCTACAAATAAGGATACCATGCATATTAACAAGACAACATTTGAACATTGGGGATCACTTAGTGATGAACACATAGAATCTAATATCCTAGACTGGCTATATTTTGATAGAAAATATGAACTTTTGGAATTCCCCAAAGATAAATATGTTAAGGCTCCTCCCATCATTAAAAACATGGGATATCATGATACTGGCCTTGAACCTAAAGAAGATGGAATCAAACAACCCCTTGAGGCTAATAGCTATCCTAAAGGATGTGGTTTGGGCTCCATTAAACCGAAGGTGTCCTTTACTAACAACTATTGTATGGTTGAACATGATTCTAAGACTGAAGAGGAGGAATTCTTCAAAGTACCCTTCCAATACATTGAGGATGACCTAGATAACCATGTTTGTGCCATTACCATATCTAACCTTTCATCCACCAAACTACCTCTCACTAACCCTGTCATGATAGACTAGGACCTTTGGGACACACCACCAGCTCTCGATATCTGTAACTCTAATGAAGTAGTGATGGCACTTTTTGGCCTTAAGAATCTCCAAGATTATAAACATGAGATCTAATGCAATGAGGAAGCCTACTGTGGTAGCCAAGTCAACTCTCTTAGTCACAAAAGTGAAAATAAAAATTAAAAAATAAAAGAAACATCCTCTAGTGAAAACTCTTCTAGAGCACTTTTGGATGAAGAAAAAGACAAAATAAAAGACACATCTTCTAGTAAAAACCTCTTAGAAGTGCCAAAATAGGGAGAGGTTGACTTTCCATTTAGATCTTTACCACTAGAAAATTCATCTATATTGAATTAGGACACAATTCTTGTCAACTTGGGTACGAAGGATAATCCACAAATTACCTACATTGCAGCTACCTTAAGTCCTGAAGAACAAAAGGCAATGACTGAGTTCTTATAAAAGGGTAAAGTCAATTTTGCATGGACATACAAAGACATGCCTAGTTTAGACATAGATTTGGTTTTGCATCACTTAACAATAGATCCCAAGATTAAACGTGTGAAGCAAAAGTTGCAAAAAAATGTATCCTAAGGTAGCACTTTTGGTCAAAGCAGAACTGCAAAAAATGCTAGAGGCAAAGTTTATCCACCCTATTGATTATCCTAAGTGGGTTTCCAACATTGTTCCTATAGGAAAAGCATCTAGGGACATCTGCATCTATTCAAATTTTTGATATTTAAGTCTCACGTGTCCTAAGGATGATTTTCCACTTCCTAACATAGACATCATAGTGGATTTGACTATCGGACATGAGATGTTGTCTTTAATGGATGGTTTCTCTAGTTATAATCAAATCAAAATTGTAGAAGAAGATCAACATAAAACAACATTCACCACCCCAAGGGGGACCTTTTATTACCAAGTTATGCCTTTTGGCTTGAAGAGTTCTGATGCCACTTATCAACGTGCAATGAATACAATATTCCATGACCTTCTACTTGTCATAATGGAGGACTGTGTTGATGACATTCTAGGAAAATCTAAGACATGTGATTCTCACATTGATGTGCTCACCACCATTTTTGAAAGGTTGGAGAAATATAAAGTATGCTTTAATCCAAAGAAGTGTGTTTTTGGGGTCAAATCAGGCAAGTTTTTAGGCTACATTGTGTCAAGAAGAGGTATTGAGGTAGATCCCGCCAAAGTGAAAGCCATCATGGAAATGCCTCCACCTACCACATTGAAACAACTCCATAGTTTTCAAGGAAAATTACAATCCATCCGATGATTTGTGTCCCAGTTGGCAGATAAGGTCCATCCACTTCAACACTTTCTTTGCAAAGACACTAAGTTTCAATGGGATTGTCTATGTCAAAAAGCATTTGAACAAGTTAAGGCATACTTGGCTAATCCTCCAGTTCTAGTCCCTCCAATTGCAGGATGACCATTGATTCTATACATTTCAGCCACTTCAATTGCCTTAGGTGCCCTTTTGGCACAACTAGATGACAATAGTAATGAGAAAGCTATATACTATCTCAGTCAAACATTAGTTGGCTATGAGTTGAATTATACTACTATTGAGTGAGCTTGTTTGGCAATAGTCTTTTTCACGCAGAAACTATGCCATTATATGCTTAATCACACTACACATCTCATTGCTAAGATAGATCCACTCAAATATTTGCTATCAAAAGCCTCCTTCACTGGTCGAGCTGCAAAATGAATCTTGATTTTAAGTGAATTCGACATTGTCTATAAGGATCGCAAGGCCATTAAGGGACAAGTAATTGCAGACCAGCTTGTTGAAGCTCATTTTTAAGGAGACCATCCCATTATAGCAGACTTTCCATATGACACAATTATGATAGTTACCCCTACTACACAATGGAAGCTATTTTTTGACGGTTCCTTCACACAAAAGGGATCGGAGGTAGGAATTTTGTTTGTTACACCGCAAGGAGACGTCATTCCTAAGTCTTATAAAATTTCATTCCCTTGCACAAACAATATAGTTGAGTATGAAGGATTAGTCATAGGGGCACAAACAATATAGTTGAGTATGAAGGATTAGTCATAGGGCTATGTCAAGCTATCAGATGGAATATCAAAAGCCTTCTTGTCTTTGGAAACTTGCAATTGGTCATTAAACAAGTCACAAATGAATACCACACAAAGGATGAAAAGTTGTTGCCATATCAGTGGATAGTTGAAGATCTTAAACAACACTTCACAAAGTCTTTCAATAAATACCAAGGACTAATAACAAAGTAGTAGATGTTATGGCTACTATTGCCTCCATGATTGCCATGCCTAAAAATTGTCCTAAATGTAAGTTTCTTGTTGAGAATATTTTCCTTCCTACTTATGAGCAACTTGATTCAAAGCTAGTGTGTGAGATTGTTGGTCCTAAGTCTCCATGGTATGCTAACATTTTTTCCTATCTTCATTAGAAAATGATTCCCCTCACCCTCTCCCCGAATCAAAGCAAAACCTTCATCTATCGCACTGCACGATATACTATCCTAGGTGATACACTTTTTTGAAAACACTTCAATGGAACCCTCCTTTGATGTCTCAATTCAGAAAAAGCCAGAATGGTGTTAGAAGAGGTCCACCAAGGAATTTGTGTTCCCCATTCTAGTGGCCTTATGTTAGCAAAAAAGATCCTTAGAACGGGTTACTATTGGACTACTATGGAAGTGGACGCTTACCATTTTGTGAAGAGATGTGTCCCTTGTCAATAGCATGGTGATTTGATACACGCTCCCACCCAAGACCTTCAACCCACCATCACACCATGGCCTTTTTCCCACTGGGGATTCGATCTTGTTGGTCAAGTATACCCAAATTTTGCAAATGGCCACAAGTATATTATTGCCCCCACTGAGTACTTCACAAAGTGGGTCAAGGTTATCCCATTAACCAACACCATCAAAAAATAGGTTTTGAAGTTCATCTTGAACTACATTATCTATTGTTTCAGTATACCTCAAGACATCATGACCAATAATGGAATGCCTTTAAAAAATTAGGAAGTTGGCACATTGTGTAGGAAATTTGGAATCACCCAGCATTTTTCCACCAAATACTACCCCAAGGCAATGGCCAAGCTGAAGCTACCAATAAAACCATTTTGAAAATCCTAAAGAAAACTATCAATGTTGTTGGCCATGATTAGCACCTCCAAATTATTCCCACCCTATGGGCCTACCACACCTCCATCTGTACCCCCACAATAGCCACTCCATTTTCCCTTGTTTATGGTTCTAAAGTTATCTTACTCATCAAAATTGAGCTCCTTTCCCTCAAAATCTCTCTAAAGAATCTGATGTCTAAAGAAGAATACTGAGTTTCTTTCTTGCAAGAGCTACAACTCCTCAATGAAAGATGCCTCAATGCCCTAAACCACCTTCATGTGTATCAAAATCACCTTCAGCTTTAGTTTCGCAAAAAAGTCAGGCCTCAGAAATTTGAGGTGGGTGACTTAGTTTTGCAACATAACATGAAGAACCTCCATAACCATGAGAAGAAAGGAAAATTTGAACCTAATTGGCTTGGTCGATTTATCATTACAGCCAAATATGGTTCTAGGGCATATTAGATTGCCACTTCAGAGGGAGATCTGCTCCCTGAACCTATAAATATCCAACACCTCAAGTGGTTCTATGCTTGAGTCTTGCAGTTCCTGTATAGTGTTGTTATAGTTCCACAAAATACCCAAAAAATTAGAAAATCAGAAAACTCCAAAAACATTCATAAAATGTTCCTGAAGAAAAGACTAAATAGAAGAAAAAGTTCCTGAAAAAAGTATTTTGGTCCATTATCTATAAGGCTCATCTCACTTCACCCCGTTTCCACCATTTCATCCCACCTTTGTATAGAAGTCCTATCTAACTTGCACTTTTCATGCATCCAATAAAAAGACCTCTTGTTCATGAGGAACACTTCACTCCCATTTTTTAAAAGACCTCTAGTGTGTGAGGCATTTTTATGTCGAGTGCTTGTTCCATTCCCATTACACTAAGCTTTTTCCCTCGATAGTGACTACAAAAAAACCTAAAAAAACTCACCATTTGAGACTTAATGATTTGAGACAGTGTTCTTTTCACATCCCTTGCCCAAATTTTGCAATGACATTAGACAAACATATAGGATGAATCCTTCCTATGCATGGCATAATAATTTTCACATTCTAAGACTTAACGTTCTTGGCAAGAACTGTGTACTGATTGACTACTTGGTTATGAGGTCTCTTTTGGTTGATTTTCATTTTGTGTCTTAATGGTAGCCTTTGGGGTGTGCCTTGATTGTCCATATTCTGGTATCACCTGAATGGCTTCAACTAACTACACATTTTGTTTGAGGTATGATCTGTTTTTTATGCTTTAGTACATGTGTGTCAATTTTGAGTTATGATTATACATTACTCATTGGGGGCAATAGGTTAGCACACTTCCCACCAAAGACCCCTCAAAAGGCTTTGGGTGTGCCTAGACCTCTCCAAATGCATATATGTCATTTGTTCCATCATAACTATGTAGAGTACATCTATCATCCTAAAGTGTCTATTGTGTTGAGAGTCTAGTCCACGCAAAGGAAATTTGTCATCTATGCTTCTATAGCCTTTGAAGCATCACTCCTTTGCAAAATCAAACTAGGTATGCTCTCCCATATAAACACAACTGAATCCCTCGGTATCATGTAGTTAGGATTCATGTAGTATAGGGTTTCATTGTGCCCTACCTAAGACAAGGGTTCTGTTTATTTCCCCCTCCTATGCTATGCTACTTGGTTCCTACAAGTGAGGAGTTTTGTCACATGTTCATTCATTAGGTTCATTCATATTACATTTTAAGTTCAATCATTTCACTTTGTATTCATTAGTGTCTTTTTCTGTTACTAACATTTTAGGATCCATTCATTGTCATATTAATTAAGCATTTTATTCATTAGTAGATTTCATCATTAGTACATTACATTAATTCATTAGGTAAATACATTATAATCATCATATTTAGTGGCATATACATCATAAAACATCTCACAAAACATATAGTACATCCATACATATAATATAACACAATGTCTACATCTCATATTCGTCATAGAACTTGCATCATTCACACATTAGGCATCATATATAAATCATAGGCCACATAACATCACATACATCTTGCATCACCATGTTAGTATCCACATCATAGAAATCACATGCATAGGCAATAATCATCCATATACACGTAGGCCCATTGAATTGTGTCATATATATATCAAAGAATAATTAGTGTCTATGTATAGACTATATACAAAAGAATCATGTAGTATCATCATGAACAAATGCATCATCAAAAACTCACTGCATCTACACCTCTATGTCAAAACTGCTCATTATAAAGAATCATGAAGCTGGCTGTGAGGGCCTAGCCCCTCCTCATGGAGGCCTACGCTATCTGACTGACTGCTCTAACCTGTCTTGATCCCCTATGATCCATGAGCTAAATGCCTCTCAAAAATATGGCTACCACTAATCAACAGGACCTATAGTAGGCCGCCTCTTGCATGGCTCGTGTCTCTACTCGGTAGGCTACCATAACCTCCTACATCATAGTTGTGGCTGCCCTAGGCTATACTACCTATTGGGCCACATCATACTACCAATGGTACTCATCTAGTTGTGCCTGGTGCATCTCCCGCTCTGCCTGTAGAGTGGCCACCTCCTATCGTAGACTCTCTATCTCTACCAACTCATCCACCTCCTCCTACATCCCAACATCACTAAACTCTCCCACATCTATCCTCACCTACAGGGTTGCCAAGCCTCTTGGGCACTATTCGCTCTAGCTCTTTGGGCTTGTACCTCTACCTGTACTACTGCTAGGGCCTATTGGGCACTATTTGTCCATGCTCGCTCTACCTATATCTCACCCTAGAGGTGAGCAACCTCTATTCAAAGACTATCTCACTCTACCCTAACCATATCTACATCCTGTGTCCCTGGTGGTCCCTATACCTATGGCCCTAGTGGACCCTATACCTATGGCCCTCGTGGCCCCTATCCTTGTAGCCATTGTGGCCCCTATACCTATACCTATGGTGGCCCTACTGGTGCTAGTACCCTCCTCTGATAGGCTCTGTGCCCCTAAGGACCCTACTATGCACCCTATGTTGGTGGTAGAACCACTCCTACCTACCCCCATCCCCTACTCCATCTCCCTCACCCTGTGTCTACTCAACTGGTGGTGGTGCTTTAGGTACCATCAATCATACTGGCTAATGAGCCACCCACCACAATGTATAGGCTAGTGTCATCCCTACATCCCCTTGGTCCTATTTGTGCACCCAAGGCACTGCCTACATCCCCTGCCAAGATATCCTAGCCAACCTTAGGTTGGTCCCATGACCCCATAGTCTGTCATACTCCCGAGATACCACTGGGTATATGAATCTATCTAGAACTGCATCCTGTATCCTCCCAAACTATCATTGCACCCTAGAGGGCATATATCTCATAACAACATGCATAGTCTGCCTGATCAGCCAAAAATATGTCTATGTATATGGGAGGTATCTTTGATCCTTGCTATCATCCTCTCTACCAACTACTAGTACACTACCCCACCACTCCACGCCACCCTATGGTGTCCAATCAAACATAATGATCTCATCAAGGCATCTCCTCCAAAAACCAACAGACTCCATGGAGGTATACTGGATAGGTGGCTTGTATCGGCATGCAAATGGCTCATCGAGTTGTCAGGTCTCTCATTTGGTGATGGGGTGTGTGACACCTATATGCTCCCATGACCATACCATGAGTAGTGTTAACCCTAGACCTATGGTTCACTTTTTCCTATAGGCACACATGTGCAAGTCATGGTATAGCTTAGCTAAGATGGTCTACCCCCAGTAGAAGATCATGTCATCATCCTCTAACAATGAGCTCAATACCCATGTCCATCCAATTGAAAATCCATGCCCAGCTTGGTCTGGTAGCATCCTCCATATAAGTGAAGAAAGGTACAAGGCAAGTCATAGTAGTCTCTGCTCCAATGCCTCTCTCCATGTCAGCCATGACCTCTGTATCAGTAGCCTCTACCATTGGCACCCAAAGCACTCTTGCAAATATAGATTAGTACCCTCTAGCATGTACTCTAGGTAAGCCCCACAAATTGACACTCATAAAATCTGCCACACATTAAGCAAAGTGACTATCACCTCTCTAGCAGGCAGATGGAAACTCGACGTCGATGTATGCCACTGCTCTATCAATGCTGAAAGATGTGTTGAATGTGCTCTCAAATTTTGCCACTCATGGACATGTTCTAGCCCACATAGTCTCACATGTCCCCACTCTGCCTCTGTCAATCTATCCCCTAGCACCATGGTCATCGGATAATGCTCCTACAATTGGAATACCACCATCTTCATCTGCAGCATAGACATGCACATGGTCAGTATCCTCTACCATATACTTACCCCAGCATGGGGTATCCTACCTTATTTTCCCCCAATCATTCCTCCCCCTCTTTCTACCAATTTTTCCCCTTCGACAAGGATGTGAATCGACACAAATGCCAATCTATAAAGACATTGATTCATGGAGATGTTGATCCACGCAGACATTGATCAGTGGAGAAACCAATCTAGCCTCTCTGTCAACTACACAAACACCAGATTTCTCGTCAATGCCTACTCAACCATTGTCTACAGAGATGACGACTCAAAGATCATCATCTCCACTTTGGCTCTGCTCCCTCTTTCAAACCTTTTTCATCTGTGAAGATGATAGGGCATATCCTATCATCTTTGCAGACTTCTCGATCCCCATTTTCTCATCTATGCAAATGACAGGGCAGAGATGATCGAGTTTGTGCCCCCATAAATGCATCATAAATGCTATCTACAAGATGAAATCAAAAATTTGACAAGGTAGGATAGTAAACTCACTGATGGGACCATCTCTCCTAGTCTCTAGTGCTCTTGAATGCGCTCTCCAAGCTATAATCTATCGATCGGATTCATCTTTCACTCTAGTTCTCTGCTCTCTAGGCATGCAAATTACTCTTCTTTGAGTCACTTGGAGGCTTATATAGGCCCTCTAAGGTCCCTTTTCGAGCTCATAACCTTTCCTGGAAAATTTTGACCCCTATTTATCCCCAAGTCATGCAAAATGTTCATCTATTCCTTTTTTCCTCCCCTTTCTTTTCTTCTAAAGACCTTTTTGCAAAAATTTCCCAAATTTTATTTTTTGTGTTATTTTTGTGAGGGGGCACCCTCCTCCCTTTTCGTCACTTTGACACCACTGCTAGGACTCCTATCCTTTCTGGGGTTACCCATATTTTCTTTTCTTTGATATAATGTCATCTCGACATCACATCAAAGAAGGGCAAAATGTAGACACTTAAAATTTTCCTAAACACTATATTAATTTATTTAATATTTCCTATGACATTATAATTAATTATTTATTAATTAATTATATTTTTCATATTATTCTACTTATTTAATTAAATTTATTTAATTAAATAAGTTTATTTCCCTAATGTATTTAAATTAAATTTGAATACTTCCCCTAATGTATTAAATTGATTTAATGGATAGTGCTTCATAAATCTCCTTTTAAATAAATTCAATTTATTTAATCCCCTCCCATTTATTAAATTCTATAATCCTATGATTAAGTTAAATCTTATTTAATTTAATCTTAATCCTATCCTAAAACCTAGTCTACACCAATCACTCTCATCCTTCTAAGCCTACCCACTACTTAATCCCACTTATTTACCTTAAACACCTTTTAGTCTTTAAGTGTTTGCTCACACATGTGTGAGAAACACATGATCTAATAAAGCTTCCACTTTATTTACACCTCTTACACATTTGTCCCCCACTCCTTCCCCCAAGGTTGCTCAGATATGTGTGAGCACACCTTCAACCCCTCAAACGTTAAAGGCTTATGTTGGCTTTTGCATGGCTTTTCCTTTATCCCATGTGTCTCCCTTGTGGTACCTATGTGGAGTCCACATAGATGCCACCTCCCAAAGGCCTCTCTCAAACCTATAAATAGAGCCCTTGTCTCAAGCATTTTCCATCTCCCTCATTTGCATTGTTACCATGCTAGTTTAGTGTTAGAGCTTTTTAGTGATTTTATGATTTGCATTGTTACTAACCTTTGGTAGTTGCTAGATTTTCATTTCATGTGCATTGCTAACTTAGTTTATTTCTTGCATCCACACTCACATCCTTTGAATTCTTTAAAGCATGGTTCCTTCCATAGCCATTATTTCAAGCATTCATCATTCATCTTAACATAGTATCATTATCATTGCATTTTACCACATTGGGATTCAATAGTTGTGTTTTGGGAGAGCACATCCACATCTTTCCAATCTAAAGCACACCAACAAGGCCTCTTATGGGCACCCTTGTTGAGCTGCTTTGAGGTTGCATGAGGATGTTTCTTTTTAGTTGCATTGAGTTGTAAAACTCAAGCATATTGTTAGTTGTACTTTGTTTTATTTTGAATATTTGATATACATATGCAACTAATATTTTCTTGTTTACACGTGAGCTCCCAACAAGTTAGGTTTTTGTGTACACACTACACTTTGGCTAACTTTGTAATATTTTGTGTAAATTTGAATTGTGTCCAACTTTGTAATTATGTAATTGAATTGATATATATGTAATGTATTATATCACATCCAATGTATATATGGAATCAGAGAGGAACTAATGTAATCATTATAAAAGAGAAGAAGTGAAAATTACAAAGGCTACAATAGTATAAGGAGCAGCAAAGATTATTTATCATAGCAAGGTGATTTGTATACTCAAGGGAATCTCATTTAGCAAACCAAGTTGCAAATTAGAGATCAGCTACTGCTTCATCCTAATAGGTGGATCAGTCAAATCTTTTAACAAGGTAGACCTAATAGTCTTATGTAAATCTCCCTACTGAGTGCATACTTTATTGTATGTTTGTAAATCCTTTCACAAGGTAGACCTAGCAATCCGTATTGCTCCAAATTGGGCAGATCATGAAAAGTGATCAATGTAAGCCTTAACTAGCCAACTTTATACTATAGTACTAAATCTTGTGGGTATCTTCCCCACCATAGTTTTTCTTTCTATTTGGAAGTTTTCTAGGTCACCAAATCTTTGTGTCAAAGTGTTATGTATGCTTTCATGTTTTCTAAGCTTCTCATGCATGAAGTTAGATTAGAATTCATATAAAAGATTAATTGCTAATTGGATTAAAAGTTTTAGAAGTTACTGATTCACCCCTCCCCTCTCAGTAACTTAGCATCAGTATAAGAGCTTTGTGGTTCTTAAAGAAAAATTTAATAGCTTGAGCAAAGATCAAAGGCCATGGGATATATTCAAACTTGACAAGGCTATTGACAATGATAAGGTAGATTTGGAAATGGCTACTGCCCAACTCAAGAAAGCAAAGGAACAACTCCCTCAACCTCTGAAAAGAAAAAAAAAAACCTTGCAATTCAAATGAATGATCATCTCTACATTGAAGAAATAATTGAAGACCTTCATTCAAGAAATCTAGATGAAGCCAATGAAGCAATCAAGGAAATCCTAGAAAAGAATGGTTCACTGCAAGAAAAAGTAAGAAAACTAAGAAGAGAGCAAGAAATTTAGTCAGTAAGATTATGTGAAGTTATGAAAGAGAAAAATAAGATGAGAGAAGAGATAGAAGGAAAGAATAATGAAATCCAACACCTATCCCTTCAGAAAGTGGACTTCATTGATCAACTCACCAATGCAAATGAAGAAATCATGAGCTTGAGATCAGCGAATGAAAGATTGCAGAATGACCTAAACTCGGAAAGGAAAACCAATGAAAGAATGATGAAATCCCAAGAAGACATGAATCAATTAAATGAGAAAAATATCTATAGATAAAAAGGAAAAGAAGGAATTAGATATACAGAAGAAGGAGAATCATCCAAGCAAGGAGTTCAAAAGAATCAAAGACCTACTTGCAATCACTGTGGTAAGATAGGTCATACTTTAAACAAATGTTGGAGCAATGAGAAAGAAAAATTCAATGAAAAATGTTACAATTGTAATCAACATGATCATAGAAAAAATGAATGCAAAGAGAAACCAAGATTTGAAGGCAAATGTCACAAATGTAAGAAGCATGGGCACAAATCATCAGAATGCAAAACCAAGATATTAAATCTAACAGAACAAATTGTGAAAGTTATATTTGGTTGTGACTATAACACCTAGTGCAAATATCAATACTGTGGATAATTTGGACACATTGGAATGAATTGTGTAAAGCATAATTTGAGGAAAATAGATACTACTAAAAGATGTTTCATTTGTACTAAACTTGTTCATCTTAACAAGAATTGCATGAACATTGAAAGAATTGAAGATGAAAAAAAGGCAAAGGCTGATAACATTAGAAAATAGATGAGATAGCAATGGGTTCTAAAGTCTACCAAGAATACAAGTCAAATCAATGATGAACAAGTCACTCAAGAATTGAGTGACTCCACCATTTCTACTTGATCTCTTAAAGAAGTACTAGAATTATGATACTAAATGAGACATTAGATATCAATTCTAGTCAGCAGGATGAAAGATCCAAACTAGCATTCAAGATGCAAAAGGGGTCACCAAGTAATAAATAAAAGTTATCACCAAGAAAGGTCAAGTTACTATCTTACTGAGCAAGGATGAGTTACAAACTCTGCCAAGCAAGGTCAGAAGTAATCAAGATGTGTATGGTCACCAAGTCATGAAGACTTTGCCAAGTGTTCAATAAAAGGAAGTGGATGACAGTCTGTCAATTTGATCTAACATTCGTACCAAGCATTTATGGAAAAAATTTATAAAAGGAATGAAATCAAAGTTTTTTTACTGTGAAATTTTCAAGAGCTATTGCATAGTGTGATCTTCAAGGGCATTCAAGCGATTTGAGTGAATTATTGACAAAACCATTGAATTCTCTTGAACCCTATTGATTGAAGATGACATCTAGCATTAGCAAGGTAAAATGAGGTTCAGACATGCTAGCTGGTGTTGGATACAATTTTTCAATTGTGTGTTGTCTTTGATGTTATACAAATGTCATATCAATCATTAGATACAGTCTACCAAGCTCAGATGGTCAGCAAGGAAAAAGATGGACTCTACTGAGCTCAGCTGGTCAGTAAGGCAAAGGATAGAGTCTACCAAGCTTAGTAAAGAAGGTTTATAGTGTCTACCAAGTAGACAGTTGTTACCGAGCTTTCAAGGTTAAACAAAGAAATTCAATTCTTACCAAGCTCACTCGGTCATCAAAGGGAAATATGGAAGAAACAGTTCTTACTGAGCTCTCATGGATAGTGAAGGAATTTAGTTCTTATAGAGTAAACTTGGTAGCCAAAGGATTTTGCAGATGTTGCAATGTTAACTGAGTCAAGATGGTTAACTTAGGAAATTTTTGGAAGCAGTATTTACCGAGCAGGGTTGGCCAATGAAGGATTTCATTGATTTATGAAATAATGTTTATTCGTTTAAAGTAATATTTGTAGCTGACTGATGTATAGCTTATTGGTAAATGTAACATGTGAATGAGATGACTTGATAATTTGAATGGTATATATAAGAGGTCAAGTTGTGAATTCTAAGTGCAAGTGGTGGATTTGATATGATATGGATAAGAGGAAGACTAATTATTGTGGAAGCAATTTTTGAAGAATGATCAGAGATCATTGAGGAGTAGTAAAGCTATATTTGATTGAGGAGGATCTAATGATGCAGAATAGAGACCTATAATCAGTAAATCTAGTTGCATCTTATTTAGGTCAATTCATTGTTGCTCTCTAACCATTGTAGCAGTGATTTCAAATCTCTTAACAAAGTTGGTTTAATAGCCATTTTGTAAATCCTCTAACAAGGTGACAGTTCAGTTGAATTGTTCTAAATACCTCTAGCAAGGCCACTCCTAACAGGGTGATCAAAATCCTCTAACAGGGTCACACCTAATAGTGTGTATTGTAACCTTTAACAAGGTTGGCTCCTAACAGGGCTTACTTCAAAAAAGTGAAAAATTGGTAGCTAGTTACTTTGTGGTTTTTCCCATATTGGGTTTCCACGTTAAATCTAGTGTCTCTTGTGTTCATTTTATTTAACTTTTCCATGCATATTAATAATTATAAATTCTAGATGATCAGTAACCAGTTAATCTACCAAGTTATAGCAATCTTACAGTGTTTACCAAGTATCAACAGTAAATAGGTATTTAAGACATCTAAGGGATCTGTGGATTTGTTTTTGTGGTAACTAATTCAAACCCCCTCTCAGTTACTCCATCTATAATTCCAAAAAGTTGGTGGTGTGGAATGGAAGGCACTGGGCTTCAAGCTCACTTCTACAATTGTTGAAACACTAGACCCAAGTGGAATGCAATCTCAAATCCCTTCCAAGCTACTATTAATTAACAACATCTGTTCTCATTTCAAATGTGCGATTCAAGAAATAGGTACACTAGAAATGGACAAAAACCTAAAAATGTTATGTGTGAATGGCATTTTGAAACCCAAATATCAACATCTTGAGGCTAAAGGATTAACCCATATTCCACAGATGTCCCATGGATTCCAAGTGAAATGGATTAGATTTATTCTCAATTGAACGAATAATTGACAGCTATTGTTGGAGCAACCAATTTTGATCATGAAGAAGATGATTCATAGGATCACCAATCTCCCCATGCTAGCAAAGCTAAGACGACCAAAACCCTAGGTTAGGCTCAATTGGAGAAGAAAATCCTAGTAGAGTGGGATAGAAGAGGTATGAAAATAAATAGCATAACTGATATGGAATTGAAGTTTGGCATCCATATCATTACACACAAAATCTACAATTCAAGCAGGTTGAACAGTGTGTAGAAGTTGATGAAAGCCAACTTCACAGCTCACCAAGATCACCTACATGTAAATAACCTACTGAAGAGAAACCAAAGAAGGAAGGGTGGAGCTTGGAGAAACTTAAACGGGCTAAGAGAAAAAATATTGCAACAATGAAAATATATTACTATACAATATGATATGAAAAATGATATGAAATTATAATAGGAGAGCCCAAATATAAAGGCCTCTAGGAAGCTTGTAGAACAAGCTAGAAGGTGCTAGGAGATAAGTATGACAACTAAGCATACGTCCACAAAAGGTGGATTACCCTCAAAGTAGGTGAGAGGATAAGTATGACAAGGTAGGAAAAAACTTTTTTGTTGTCAACAACTCCTAGACAACAACTAATAACTAAATGCATTTATCCTAAGTAAACTTAAGTAAAATTGAAAATAAAAATTATTTACTCTAACACCCCCCTTAAGTGCAACTTAGGGGAATGCACTTAAGCTTACAACAACTAAGATGAAATGCAAAATGGCTCTCGGCAACTAGGCCATGTTAGGTACCCAAGTAAAAATGCAAAGAAATGCAATACAATCCTTATAAATTGGAGAAAAAGTAGAAAACCCAGTGGAAAAAACCCTCTCCAAAAAGAGATAACTAAAAACCCAGTGAAGGACTAAAGAAGCCTCCAACTAGAGGAATATCCTAGAAAATAGAAACAAAGATAAGATCATGAAGAGCATCATTGAAGCATGAAGAAGTTGCAACTCTTTCAGAAATAAATTGTTGATCTGAAGAACCTCCACAAAAATAGAAGGATACAAACTGAGAGTGTCTATATGGTAGATGATCCATCTCACCAAAATGCATAAGTAGCCAGCCACTGCAATTGCCTAGTATATAGGATCAAATATTGAATACATAGCTCACTCCATCAAACCATCAAAGCAAGGAAGCATTAGAAACAATAGAATAACCCCCCCTTAATGCAAACAAGGTGAGGTGATAGGCAACTAAAAAAGTGGGCCGAAATCCTCTGCAAATAAAATCAAGAACAGTGAGAGAGAGGAAGAGGTACAAACACCTATAGAGGCACATGTCACTGACACATCATGGGGCTAATTTTGTGGAAGGGACACTCACTTGACAAAGGAAGAGGGCACAAAAATGGCAACAACTAACCCCCCATGGAACTTTATAATATAGTGCAAGTACAACTATCTCAAAACAACGTTCATGAACCCAAGATGCAAGAGTAGCACTTTATCTCAGTGTGTTTACATAAATTTTCTTACAAATTATATCAAAAATGATCAGAAAGGAAAAAAAGATGATACAAAAGATAGTACAGCCCAAAACAAAAAATCTCATGCCATGAAAATGATCCTTGGACCTGGAACACCCAAGATATCCACCATAGAGAAAAAAAGTAAAAAACATGATAGAAAGAGCATGGGGTAGAATCTAAAGGAAATTATAGCATTTTTTAAAAGTAGACAGAACCATCTTTCCAAAAATATAAGGTTTTCAAAAAATAGAGATGGGACACACAAGATAAGCTTGTCAGAGTGAAAACTAGAACATCTAACTTTAACTACAAAAATAGGTAACAAAACTATATCAAAACCACAAAATACCTACACCAATGTCTCTATCTTAGAACCATCTTTCTAGAACTTCTTTTGGATTGGAAAAAGACCTCTATATGCTCAAGTTATGGCCAAAAAACTACGAGTAGGTCAAAAAAAGACCTGAAGAGGATGCAGGAGTGTTGATGCAATGCTGATGTCAGCATGTCACTGTGCTAAATTTGACGGCTTGGAGGCCATCAAGGAAAAAAAAGGGTGCCACATGGTAGTACAGCCTACTGACTGGGTGTGGCCACGTGGTAGGTGTCGACATCACACCACATGGCACGCGCAGAATGCTCCATGTGGACATAGTTGTCATGGTGGCAAGTGGTGGCTATAGGGGTCGCTACCACTGGAAAAGGCAATAGCAAAGCTATAGGAAAGGGTGGCACCCCTATGTGCTTTTTTTTTATTTTTTTTGTAGAAAATCATCCATATGGCCCCCTGGATTAAAAAAATTGCCTCCTAGAGAAACTTTGTCCAAAATGGAAAAAATTTATATGGATCTTGACTATAACGAACCTTCTAAACTCAATAGTAGCATCTATTTAGGCCCAAAGTGCCCCAAAAAATCACTCTTCCTCTTGATTAAAAAAAAAATCACAAACAAACTATGGTTTGTGTCTCTGAATCACGACTTCAAAAATCCTTCAAACCAGGAAGTAGCAGGGAGGCTCTAATGCCATGTAGAAGTTGATGAAAGCCAACTTCATAGCTCACCAAGATCACCTACATGCAAATAACCTACTGAAGAGAAACCAAAGAAGGAAGGGTGAAACTTGGAGAAACTTAAACAGATTGAGAACAAAAATATTGCAACAATAACAATGTATTGTTGTACAATATGATATGAAAATGATATGAAATTACAATAGGAGAGCCTAAATATAAAGGTCTCTAGGAAGCTTGTAGAACAAGCTAGAAGGTGCTAGGAGATAAGTATGACAACTAAGCATACATCTACAAAAGGTGGATTACCCTCCAAGTAGGTGAGAGGATAAGTATGACAAGGTAGGAACAAACTCTCATGTTGTCAACAACTCCTAGATGACAACTAATAATTAAATGCATTTATCCTAAGTAAAGTAAAAGTGTAAATAACAATTATTTACTCTAACACAATGTATCATGTGAGGAAGTTGACCTGCCATAAAAAGTCATCAAGAACAACCTTTCTCTTGACCTTGTTGAGCTACAGTTGAAACAATTCAACAAAAACATGGAGAGCATTAGAACATAAAAGAAAAATCCATGTAAGTTTGGCTCTTTGTTGACATGCTTATTCTTTTATGTTCAGAAATTCTTCCCTTCAAAAAGCATTTTTTGTATGGAGAAAAGATGTGCCTGTACTCCATCAAATCAATGAGTACATTGTTGAGATTGGTGAAAACTATAATAGTATTATGGATAATTATTTTGATGCATTCAAGGAGAAAATGAATAATAGATTCAGAATCCCCAAGAAACTAGTTGAGGATTACAAGGATGATATATGCTTTATGGTAGATAGTGATAAAGTATACATTCAGATAATTAGGCCTAGAATTGCATGGGTGAGACCTCTTGGATATGAGGTTAATATTGATGAAACTAAAGATATCATTGAGGCACCGATTAATGAACCATTTGATCCTAAGGCAAACTATTTTGGTACATATGATGAAGCCAAGGCCAAGATAGAACTGGAGATAAAACTCCCTCAGGTAGTAAATAAAGGCAAGAAGAGAGTTGCCAAACTGAAAACAAGTTCTACTCTTTTGTTAACCAAGGGAAAAGGTGAGGATGAAGAAGTAGAGGATGAGGAAAAATCAGAGGAGGGAGAGTCACTAAATAAAAAGGGCAAGGTAATCATTACAAGCCTACTAAGCCATCCATTACAGTGTTCACCAGGAGATCCTCCAAGAAGAAATCAAACAAGGAAGGAGAAGACATAATATTCAGGAAACCTTCACCCGCCTTCTAGGATAGATTCAATGATTTACAGTTAGGGGTCGACATAACCAACTTCAAGGCATTGAAGTATGAGACCAAGATTGAAGTAGAATAGAAGAAAATTGAAGATCTAGTGATGGATAAAATGGGTAAGTGGAAATACTCACCTGATCAGCTTACACTTCAGATTCCTAGTGTTTTGATTGATAAGATTAAGCCAAGATGGGAATTTTCAAAGAAAACTACTAAAGATATATATGAGAAAACCCTAAGGCAACTTATGCCAAGTCTAAATGACAAGGAAATGAAGGAATCCATGAAGAAGAATGAAGAAAAGCTAACCTTTAAATTCAACACTTGCCTTGTATTGATGAAAAACATAGAGCATGTTGTGAAGAATGCAACAAATACATGGAAGTATGTGTATCTTCTTCATAAATCGGGTGATTTTCTAGTCACCATAAGTGACAAAGATGATGATGATGATAAAGAAGAAAAAGATGAAGAGGAAAATGATGAAGAGACAACATATTTTGATAACATTGATAATGAAGAGGAATAGGAGCAAGAGGCTACCAAGGAAGAAACTCAGGATATAGAGGAAACTAACCTAGTTAAGATTGCTACAATAGTTATAACTTCACTTCCTCATTCTCCAAGCAAATTATTGACAACATCAAGTATAGAGATAGCCTCTATAGGATTGATTGTGTCTAGCACTCCAAGCACAACTAGCCAATCAATCTTTGCACCAATTCAGCTCAGCACATCATTGACTAAAGTACCAAGTACTTCATCTACTGATCTACAGACTCTTCCCTCTTCAACTATAATTAAGACATTAGTTTTGGAGACAAAAGTTTTGGATACATCAATTTTAGCTTTAACAGGTACTCCTACAAGTATTTCTACAATAAGTGCAATATCAATTTTTGCAGCAAGCCCTACTATTTCTACTATTGTTTCCATTCCAAGTATACAAGTAATAAGTGTAAGAAAATTTGAGACCAAGCCTCAACCGAGCACAAAATTTTTGAGCAAAGGTAAAGAAAAGGTGGAGGATGTTGATCTTGATGAGAAAATTGTGATTCCAAATTGGGATATTTCAAAACTTACTCCTAATCAAATGCAAACCTTTGGAGAATCACTCCAAAAAGAAAGCCAAACAGTAAAGTCTGAGAGAGGAAAGGGATTAAAAATTCAAAATCATTGAGGATTCCAAGAATATTTTGGCAAAGGCTATAGGCATAAAGATTGATTCTTCTCAGCCAGTTTTGTTTCAATTGGTAGAAGTAGTCCAGAAGTATAATGAGGATCTAGATGGAAAAGATAAATTACTATAGAAAGTAAAGAAAAAGTTTGAAAATAGAGTGTTAGAGCACATTGTTCAAAAAATTCCCACTTATCAAGTAGAATTATCTACTATTTTGGGTTCTCTAGAAAATTCTTGTACAAGTAACTCTACTTTTTGGTAAACTATGTGATATTCCAAGCTTTACTATGGAAATAAAGGAAAAATTGTCCAACATTGATGAAGATCTCAAAGAAAGTGCTTAGTAATTATAGCTTGATCCAAGTTCAAGCTCTGTACATTTCAAGAAGATCAATTTTTTGATAGATATGCAGGATCAATTGCTTAAAGAAGAAGCAAGAATAAGGTCTGCATTGGTAGATATCCAGAATATGGTACTCCCCAACAAGGATGCACTGCATAAGCATATTGCTTATTCAAAAACTCTCATCCATGATAATAATTTCTCTATTGTAGACCATATGATTGAACTTTTAGCAAAAGTACAGGTGGCATTGCACACAAGCAGGGTCTTGCAAGAGAATTGGGACAAGACTTTGGCAATCATATTGAAGGTACATTTAGATTTCTTGTCTCATTTTGGCATTACTATGTAAATACATATAGCATAATTCTTTGGTATTAATGTCAAAAAGGGGGAGAAGATATTGGAAAAGATATTGGAGAAGTTATAAGGAGATAAAAAGGAAAAGATATAAGATGATATAAAAGGGAGAAAGATGTAAAAAGATAGGGGAGAAAATTGTAAGAAAGTGTAAAGAAACATTGTATGTATAGTATATTATATAGCATTACCATGTATAGAAATGTATCCTTTATTTAAAAAAATTGAAAAATCTCAAAAATAGTATACTCTACTGAGTTGGAGATATAAGGTGATGGATAATTCAATTTCACTGATAAGTGTTTTGTCACTAATGCCAAACGGGGAGACTGTTGACATTCCAATCATGTTTGTTATTAATGACATACACTTATTCAAATTGTGAGTTCATACCGAGCTTATTACATAATTAATAGTATTAACCAAGCATTTTAGTTGTTACTCAATTCTACAGTTGCTACCGAGTCCTTTGGACAAATTTAATGTATGTCGAGCAGTTACAACTATTGTGAAGATCAGCAGTGTAAACCGAGCATCTCAGTTTATGTTGAGTTCACCAGTGCAAACCAAGTTGTGTAGTGGTTACTAAGTTTAGTTGATGTGATGTGAGTCCAATGTTGAATGAGCTACTCAGTGTTAACCAAGTGACTCAATTTATACTAAGCTCGAGGTGATAATGTTTACCAAGTTATGTAGTGGTAAATAAGTGATTCAGTTTATATGACGAGTTTCACAATATTCACCGAGTCACTAGTGTAGACTGAGGTCAAGACTACTTGGAAGTGATTAGTATGGACTGAGATTCTATGTCTACCAAGTGCATGATGATGCCAAGCAGTGACAGTGGATGCTGAGTATTAGAACCTCACCGAGTCAGTCTTTAGAGCCCAAGTTTCTACACTTTGATGGACTTTTTAATATTTTGTGTAAACTTGAATTGTGGCAAACTTTGTAATTATGTAATTGAATTGATATATATTTATTGTATTGTATCACATCCAATATATGTATGGAATTGAAGAGGAAGTAATGTAATCATTATAAAAGAGCAGAATTGTGAATTACAAAGGCTACATCGGTATAAGGAGCAGCAAAGATTCATTTATCATAGTAATGTGATTTGTACACTCAAGGGAATCTCATTCAAAAAACCAAGTTGCAAATCATAGATCAACTACTACTTCATCCTAATAGGTGGATTAGTCAAATCCTTTAACAAGGTAGACCTAACAGTCTTATGTAAATCTCCTTACTGAGTGCATACTATATTGTATGATTCTAAATCCTTTCAGAAGGTGGACCTAGTAGTCCTTATTGCTCCTAACTAGGTAGATCATTAGAAGTGATCAATGTAAGCCTTAACCAACCAACTTTATACTACAGTACTAAAGCTTGTGGGTATCTTCCCCATTCTAGTTTTACTTTCTATTTGGAAGATTTTTGGGTCACCAAATATTTGTGTCAAAGTGTTATGTATGCTTTCATGTTTTCTAAGTTTCTCATGCATGAAGTTAGATCAGAATTCATATAAAGGATTAATTGCTAATTGGATTAAAAATTTTATAAGTTATTGATTCACCCCTCCCCTCTCAGTAATTTAGCTTGTTATAATATTTCCAACACAAAACCAATTCGTGTTAGATCATTAGTTCTTCTTTGTTTCCTTAACATATCATCCAAAGTAGTGTTCTCATGTTTTTTTAACTTTCTTCTATATTTTACTACTTCATTCATTCACCTTGTACATTTTTTATCTTTAGAACTTAACTCTTCCTTAGTGACAAAGACAATTCTCTTTTGTTCCTCAACTTGTAATTTCAATTTATAACTTGATTTAAGTCCTTAGTTTCTTTTTGAAAGTTCTCTTTTTCTTTTAAGAATTGATTTTCTTAAACACTTAAATTCATTTTTAATTCCTTGATCTTTTTAAGTGAATAAATAAATTCACATTCTAAATCAGCCTCAACAAGTTCAACATCATCATCACTATCTGATTCTTAACAAATAGTTTCTATAGCCATGAATGAAATTTCATTTTCATCACATTCAAAACTACTAGATTTAATATCTAATACATCATCAATCAAACTCTTCTTCTTCTTAAAGAACTTCTTTTTGCTATAGAATTTATTTTTACTTGATTTCTCTTTCTCATCATCTACTTTATCATGACTATTATAAGGACATTTAGATGCGAAGTGTCCTATTTTACCACAATTAAACCATTTGAAATGAATTTTAACTTTGTATTTACCTACTCATTTATTTAATTTCCTTGATAAATGTGCTTCAAGAACATCAAGATCTTCTAATTCTAAAAAGACTTGCTTCACTTTCTTTTCCACCTTGAATGTTGCTTCTTTGCTTGCGGATTCCCAGTTGCCAAACTTTCTCATTTCATAAGCCACAGGTGCTCCATCAATATCTTCCATTGTATACTTGTTAATATCTCTAGTTTCTTCTATCTAACATATCTTAGAATCAAATTTATTAGGAAGAGATCTCAAAACTTTCTTTACAACATCAATATCATCAATTTTTTTACCAAGTCCTCTTATGCCATTTCCAGTTTCATCTATCTTAAGGAGATAGTCTTCTAACTTTTCATCATTACCCATCTTAAGGTCTTCAAATCTTGCTTTCAAATTTTGTATCTTGGCTTTTTTAACTTTTTCATTACCATGATATGTGTTTTTGAATTTTTCCATTACTTCTTTAGAAGAACTGCAATGCATTACCTTAACAAAAATATCTTTAGATAAAATGTTAAGTATAGAAAAGTTAGCTTTCATATCAGTTTCATACTTCCTCTTTTCATTAGGATCTATAAGTAAAGTATTAGGAACTTTATAACCATTAACAATTGAAGGCCAAACATCAACATTAATAGATAACAAATATGTTTGCATCATTACTTCCCAAAAAGCATAATATGATCCATAGAAAATAGGAACCTTTGAAGAACTATCTTGAGCCATATAAGATAAGTATTCCACTCAATAAAAATCTACCCAAAGTTATTAAACTTGATGTAGGGAACCTTTCTCTGATACCACCTGTTGGAATGCAAACACCACTGAGAGGGGGGTTGAATCAATGGTTTAAAATACTTTTCAAAACTTGAAACAATTACAAGTTATAAAAATTTAACACATGACCAAGATAGTTAATGAATAACAAAATGACATAATATTTTAATATGAAAAACCCCTTAGGGTAAAAAACCATTTTTAATCTGAAACTTTATTGGCCTCTTGGGCAAATTTTTTAGAGCTACAACTTTGGGAAGCACCAACACCCTATTTTAGAAATATGAATTTCAAGGAACACCAATCCCTTACACCTAAAGCACCAACTTCATGAATACAAGAAGCACCAACTTCCAAAATGAACAAATGAGATATAAAATCATAGGATCATCTCTATTATAACACAAATCATGAATCACTAGTTTCAACTTCTTGTTGAAAACATAATGCATGATATACTTCTATTCTCCTCAAAACATTCAATATCCAAAAAAAAAAAAAAAAAAAATCCATTGAAAGATCTTATCAAATACTAATATTAATGAATGAAGAAGAAACATGTAACCCTTCTTCTACCTTTCATAAACTTCTACAATGAAAATCAAATCACAAATATGAAAATAAAAACATAAAGCATTACCCTCTTCTTTGCTGTAAAAAATTTGTCTACAAATTGTTCAATCTACAAGGAATTCCACACAAATCCTGCAACTTCTGTCAAAACCACCTATTGGATATTTTATAGGAATTTATCCTCTACTTATAAACCAAGAAATTTAAAATTTTGGAGGTAGGTACATACCCCAAACTCCCATTAGACCAAAACTGCTCAAAACTGCTAAAACTATCATAACAATTTGGTAATTATTTCTGATAAACATACTTTTTCTCTTTCCATACATGTGTTATGCAAAAACTAACAAAGACCCATTTTAGCTAACTCAAAGACCTTTCCAAAAATGCATGATAGTTTGGGTATATCTGATAAAAAACCTTGTATAATTTCTCATAGACCAAAAGTATTTTTTTATAACCACTTTCTAAACCAATGTGAACATTAAGTGTTAATTGTTTAACAATTAAGTGTTTGTCTTGAATATGTTTTGAACAATATTTAAGGACATCAAAAGATAATTTCATGATATTAACCATACCATATGCTCATTATATTTACATTATTGACATCAATGACAACAATCAAAGACCAAATACCAAGGGTTCAACAAGATGAACTTTCTTTTGAAGCTCATGTTCATCAGCAAGAGGTGGAGGCCCAGAGATGTGCAGATGACTTACTTGCCAATCATGTTGTGGTTAAGGAGGATCATATAAAGATGTTGGTAGGATGAGTACAAGAACTAGTGGCTCAATTAGATTCTTGTATCCCAAGTTAGCATACAATGCAAGAGGTTTCCAAGCCTCAGATTCCAAGTTTTCTAAATTCTAAACTTTCAATAAATTTCCAAAGATCAAGATTGAGAATGATTGATAGAATTAGCTATTATACTCTCACAATATAGGTAAACCTAAAGTGAAGGACATAAATTGATGCAGGAGCATCCTAGGTTGTCTTGTTATCCTGCTCATTTTTTGTTCATTCTACAAGTTGGTGCCTAGAAATAATTCATGTGCCTAGCAAATCCTTCATGTGCCAAGTTACTATAGCAATTACTTCATGTGTCAAGTTAATATAGCAATTCCTTCATGTGCTTAGTTACCCAGTGTATATCGAGTGACTCTTCATGTGCTGAGTTATGTAGTGTATGCCGAGTGTCTCTTCATGTGTCGAGTTACTAGTGTATGCCAAGTGTCAGAATTTGGACATGATTTCTATGAGCTAACTTGCAAAATTTATTTTGATTGCAACATTTATGTTAAGATATTTTCTTGGGATGTATCCAGACTGTAGTTGGGTCAGCCCTCCTCTTATGTAATGTTCTAGAATAATCTATAAGTCATTTTGGCAAGTTCTTGCCCCACATTTCATCCTGTACCCCTTTTGCAAAGTGGAAAATGATCTTGTGTCTTAGTTTAGTGTGGTTAGGTCAGAGTCTAGTTCTTTCCCCTCATGAAAGCTTTGATGTAGATAAGAAATGGAATCAAAATGGAGAAGTTCAACTAAGAGGTAATATTATTCCCCCGTATTTCGTGGTTTTGGAAAAACCATTTAATAGACATGATGCCTACAAAAAGATAAGGAGAGCAGAAAAGGGGCCTACTATGGGTGAATATGAGGGAGTAAACATTAGAGATATTCATAATCCCAAAATGATTAATGTTGGGAAGTGTTGTTTGCCTAAAGAAAAGAAGCCGCAAGAAATCTATTCATAGAATATAAAGATGCTTTTGTCTAGAATTATGAAGATTTGAAAAGTTATAGAGATGGGAAGGTAAAACATCAAATTCCACTGAAGCCCGATGCAGTTCCTTTTTGGAAGAAATAAAGGAATTACAAATCTAAAGTCACAGATGCCATCTTTCGGGAGGTAGATAAAATGTTAAAAGCAAGGATCATCTATCTCATTCATCATTCCACCTGGATAGCCAATATAGTACCTGTCGGAAAGAAGAATGGAAAGATAAGAATCTGTGTTGATTTCTGTAACCTAAACCAAGCATCTCTAAAAGACAACTTCACTCTTCCTAATATGGATTACCTACTACAAATAGTGGCGGGATCTGAAATGATGTCTATGCTTGACGATTTCTCAGGTTATAACCAAGTCAAATAGAAGAGAAGGATCAACATAAGACAGTGTTCACCACTCCTTGGGGTACATTTCCATATTGCAAAATACCCTTTGGGCTTATCAATGCTAGAGATACATTCCAAAGATGTATGAGCAAGACATTTTCCGATTTAAAGGACTAAATCATAGTTATATACCTAGATGACCTCACCATGTTCTTGAGAAAGAGAAAAGATCATATGGAAGATTTGAGGAAAGTTTTACAGAGATGTTGAGAGCATGCAATCTCTCTCAATCTCAAGAAATCAGATTTTTGTGTAAAAAAAGGAAAACTCCTAGTTCATATAGTGTCCTAGGAAGGCATTAGGATTGACCCTAAATGGGTGGAAGCCATTCAAAGATTAAGCTTGCCCTCAAATAAAATAGGAGTTAAATCTTTCTTTGGGCAAGTGAATTTACTCTAAAGGTTTGTGCCTAATTTCATGAAAACCACTAAGCATATAGTGGATATGATGAAAGGGAATTCAAATTTCAAATGGAATGAGGTAGGAAAGTGAGCCTTTCAAGATATAAAAACTGCTATTGCTAATGCCCCAATTTTATGTCAAGAAAATTATAAATGATATTTCATCATTTATTGTTATGCTTCTGAACATACTCTATTAGTGATACTTATGCAAGAAAATGGAGTACAGGCCCCAATAGCTTTCATGAGCATACCTTTGAAGAATCATGAGCTGAAATAATTGCAAATTGAAAAGCATGCTTCTGTAATGGTTAAGGCCCTCAAAAAATTTTGATTTTATATCCTACATTCACATTCTGTAGTCTTTGTCCTAGATGTAGTAGTGAAGAGTGTATTGACACAATAGGATGTGGGTTGTAATGTCAAAGCAGCTAAGTATGTGATTTGGGATGGTAAACTATTCAAGAAATCCATTGATGGCACTTTCCTTAGGTGTGTAGACAAGCAACAGCAAGAAAAGTTGTTAAGAACATTTCACAACAAAGCTTGCAGAGGACATTTCTCATCTTCAGTCACAGCTTTTAAAATACTAAGGTAGTGTTATTACTGGCCTAGGATGTTTAAAGATGCATATGCCTAGGTAGAAAAATGCAAGAAGTGCAAGATGTTCTCTGGACGCCCTCAATTAGTTGCTCTACCATTGAGACTTATCATCATCGAAGGACCTTTTCAACAATGGGGTCTTGATTTCATCGGTCTGATTAATCATGCATCCAGTGTTGGTCACCAATATGTAATAACTGCAACTAACTACTTCACTAAGTGGGTAGAAGCTAAGGCTACCAAGAAAACAACTTTTGAAGTGGTGTACAAATTCATAAAGGAGAACATATTGGTCATGTTTGGTGTCCCCATTAAATAAGTGATGGATAGTGCATCTCATTTTTCTTCAATTGAAATTACCAATTTCTGCTTTGAGTATGGGATTACCGTTGGTCATTCATCTAATTATTTCCCGCAAGGAAATGGTCAAGTTCAGTCTAGTAACAAGAACTTGATAAATATTGTTAAGAAACTAGTTTCAAATAATCAAAAGACTTGGCACAAAAATATTCATAAAGCACTTTGGGTAGATAGAGTGACACCTAAGAGGGAAATTGGCATATCTCCTTTTGAATTGGTGTACAGGACTGAAGCTAATCTCCCTTTACCTTTGGAATTAGCCACAAATAAACTCCGAACAGTGATCAAAGATGATGTTTATAAAGATGGTCTAGAGAAAAGGATATTGTACCTAATAAAACTTGAAGAAGAAAGGGAGGAAATTATAGATCACATTACACAGCATCAGATGTGAGTGAAGGATCTATTTGATAAGAAAGCAAGACCACAAAAATTTATGGTAGGAGATAGTGTGCTACTCTGGGATAAGCGAAGCGCTCTGAAAGGAATGCTTAAGAAGTTTGATACTTTATGGAAAGGCCCATTCAGAATTCATCAGGCATTTGAAAATAACTCTTTCAAGTTGGCATATGAAGATGGAAAAGTACTATCCCTGACCTATAATGGTTAGGATCTGAAGCTTTATCAAAATTGAGAATAGGTACTCCTATATTATATTATAGTTAGGTTTAGTGTCCTTTGTGTTTCCTAGTTAGTCTTTTTCCTTTGCTTTTGTTTTCCTATTCTTTGCCTCAATTGTATTTTGTTGTGTTGCCACCTTTTACCTTCTTTTGTCAAAACTAGAGATTTTGAGTTCCTTGCTTGGGTATGCTCAACCCAAGTCGCCAATCAGAGCAAGTTATTGCCCCACTTTTCATCTTGTACCCATTTTGCGAAGTGGAAAATGATATTGTATCTTATTTTAGTCTGGTTAAGTTAAAGTCTAGTTCTTTCCCCTCAAGTGAAAAGTATCTCCATTAGGTTTTCATCATTCCTCTTCCCCCGCATTACATAGTCGGGTGGGTTTTCCTTGTTGTTGTGAGTTTTATGGGTAGTCTAGGACCTATTCAACGGAGATTCTTGGGTCATATAATGATTTTCAAAAAATTATTTTTGAGGATGAACTTTCCTATGGATCATTATAGTTTGCACATAAAGAAAATGAAGTTTGTGAAAAATCCAGTATTTCCTTCTCCTCAGTGGGTTTTCAACCCGTGAAGGTGATTTTTCGCAGAGGTCAATGAATGAGGTTTACAAGCTAAAGCAAGGAATATATGAGTTGTTTTATGGATAGATCATCCCTACATTATAGTATTCTACCTTGGGAGTCACTCAAAATTCATCATAATAATTAGAATAGCATCTGGCAAAAAACTCTGAAGTAACTTCTCCATGGCAGGTTTTTGACCCAAGAAGTTAGTTTTATGACAAAGACATTTGTGAGAGAGAAAAGTAAGTAAGTGGGTTTCTTTTTTCATTTTCATAGCCCTTTTGAGATTTTTCAAAGCTTAGAGGCACAATGACTTAAAGGGTAAAGCGAAAATAAAGGCAAAGGCAGAAAAATAGAAGTTGCCTTCTCCTCAGCAGATTTTCAACCCTGGAAAGCGATTTTTCGCATCTATTGAAACATCACTTCTGCAAGCATGTTAGGCTCATAGATCAATCACAAGATGTCAAAAAATGGTATTGGAAGCAAGTTAATCACATATGGGAAGGTATCTTAAGAAAAATCTAGCTGAGCGGATTTTTCCTTACGGAGTACTCTGTTCTTAATTTTTTTTTAACTTGGTGAAAAATAAGAAAGTAGGTCTATAATAAAAGAAAGTTACTATTAGGCCAATGGAAATGGTGAAAATACATGGAAAAATCCATTAGGATCCCCTACATTTACTAACCTAATGGATTTATCCTTTAATTCACTCATGTGGCATGGATCTTGAAGATCAACGGGTGAATTAGGATTTCTATATAGAGATGAACATAATGGATTTTCAAATTACTGATCTCCTTATTGAACTGTTATGTTGTTTAATTGAATAGTGATTTCAAAGCTCTCACAATTTCCAAGTTCTACTCTATGCACTGATTTCAATCTTAAGATTCCAATTCATCTCTATCTCAAATTAGATGGCAACTAGATTTATTAGTTTCGATGGGCTGAATGGAATTAAGTCAACATGCAGAGTGTTACAGACACCTCACTTCATTTCTTTGACATGCAGGATTTCCAAAGGAGGCTAAGGATGGAGCCAATTCACCCTATAACAAAGAAACTCTGAGGAAGTGGGCTAATGGAAGCAGTCAAATTTCTCATGGCAGTTCAAGCTCTTGAGTTGATCGTTGAATGTATAAACCACTATAATCCAGACAATAAAAAAATCTTGTTGCCTGATCATAGAGTTTTGATCTCGATTGCTAGGAAAACTATGGTAAATTGCCTTCAGATCCCAGAGTGAGAAGAATTTTCTGAATTGACAGTAGGAGGAGCCATCTCTGAGTTCTCCTTGAAGAAGATGGTGTGGCAGAAGGAAATTATGAGGTCCTAGTTCCAAAAGCCACAAGGAGCTAAGAGTAAGGTTCCTAAGACTCTTCTCAGCACTGATCTCAAATGAAAGATCATAGACATTCTGGTTCTTTTGCATCAATTGAAAGGTGAGGTAGAAGCACTCAATTTTGTTGAACAGTATTTCTTTTTAGTACAAATCATCTGTTCAGACACACATTATGTTGATTGGGCATATGAGGTAATTGAGCATCTGTCTGAAGCCCTCAGTGCTGCAAAGTTCTACAATACCTTCTACATTTCTTATTTCCTAATTTATATGTTAGCTTCTCTAAAATTGTGGTGAGGCCTTCTCAGAATAGAGAATTTCTCTAATGATGTGAAAAGTTATGAATTTTATCCATGCTTATAGTTACAAAATAGCGATGCAGAGTATGTCAGAGTTAATGATTTGTTTACAATGAAGATTTCTAGGGAACTCCAAGGATTCCCTGAGAGGAGTTTCAACCCAAAAGTGATGGCAGCCATCAGTCAGTTTGGTAGCTACTTTATTCAATTCTCATCCTTCTCGTATTTACATCTTGTAGCTTTCGACAAATTTTCTTTGAAGCTACCTATATACCCAAGCGACATGATCATGCTAATAGAAATTGTGAGACAAGCTATCTAGGTGAACATGCTGAGTGCCAATTTAAGGAAGAAGGAGTATGAATTCCCCATGAAGGTTGGGGCTTACAGTTGTGAGTCTTGATCTAATGCCAAAACCATGCTCAAGGAAATCAAGAATAAGTACAAATTGGAAGAAAATGAGGTTGTGAGACCCATATTCAACCCAAATGGATATGCAAGAGAGGTGCTTCAAATTAGGAGTGTGATCAAGCATGTCAACACTATAGAGGATTATTGGGCAAATTGCCAGGATGAGTTGGAGAGTCAAGACCGTGCATTCTCCAGGCTCACGATGGAACAAATAAAGACATATGAAATTCATGTCAATGTTGAAGGATTGGAGGATGATGGTCAAAATATGTATAGCAATACATATTTGACCAAGTTAAGGGGGATTTCTATTAGTTTTGAGTCATATGTAGATGTGGAAGAGAATCTTGATATTATGGTGGATAGGATCATCAAAAGAATGGGGAAATAGATTGAGTGGACAACTAGGAAGAGTCGAAGCAAGGGTACAGCCACTCAAGCTTCTCCAGTAGCTGCAATGCATACTTCATCTCAGAGTGCTATAGTGGGTGTGACCATAGCTTCCACCCAAGGGCCAACCCAACCTTTAGGCAGAGGCAATCAACCTCCAAACAAGAATATTCCTATCACCCAGACCTGTCATGATGGTTCTCTCCCAGTTATAGGAACCCAGGCTGGTACTAAGGAGAAGAAAATGGAGGAACCAAAGGATAGTGTCTCCACTCCAGTCCCATCCCCTCATGCTACTCCAGTTCCATCTCCTCACACTACCCATGTTCCTTCTCCACATACCACCCCAATTCCATCTCCTCATCATAGCCCTATCCCATCAACAAGTGCTTCACTTCTGAAGCTAGGTGGTTCCCCTATACAGATAGTAGACCTAGGGTGATGGAAAGAGTAGTAGCAGTGAGTCTACTAAGTCAAACGAGGAGACAAAGAAGACTTCAAAAATGGAGAAGGTCCAAACTTCTTCTAGACTCATCTCTAAGGATTCAAAAAATCCATTCTCTTCAACTGTTGTAACAATGACTCCAGTGAAGAAGAAAATGTTCAGTATTGAATCACTCAGAACAGCTTCCAAAGTGATAGGAATAGATTCCTAGTTAGAAGATACTTTAGAAAGGAAAAGAAAGAGAAAAGATGAAAGTGCTTCCACAAAAGACATTGTATCTCTTGCAGTTTTTTTCGAGACTATGTTGACAAAGGTCAAGAAGAAAAAGACTTTGTGAATACTTGGGCAAGATCCAAAAATAGGGCCCTTGACAATGGAAATAGCCAAGCCAAAAAAAGGAGGGAGAATTGAGGATATGATGCCTAATTATTTTACTTTACATTCAATTGATCTTGGATAAGCTAGACATGATACAAAAGTTGTCTTGTGGAGATCAAGTAATGAAGTGATAGAAGGACAATTGAAAGTCTCAAATTGTCAAAGACCAAGATGAAAGTCGAGATAGAAGAATTGAACAAATTTATCAACCAACTAGTCACTCCACTAGCAACTATTTATAGTATGTCTCTGACCCAGACTCCTAGTGCAACTGAAGTGCAAGCCCTCATTTCCTAGCTTTGGGAAGATAGGTATTATGGCCAAATTGGTAGAGAATGTATTGAGAGACTTAAATCAGAAGGAGTTTCTCTCATAGATCGAATTGGAAATGTTATCCTTAGACTTAAGATAGAAAAGGACAACATCTTGTCTAATAATAATACTCTGGCCAGAGAAAGGATCAGATGTGATGACTGCATCTCCCTTGTGATGAGTACATCTCCCTTTTAAAGATGATCATCTAGATGAAAGAAAAAGAAGCAATTGAAGCAAAGATTCTGAAGAAAGGAAATGAACCTCTATTTGAGTGGCTCCAAAGTATGTAGTTCAAGCTAGAAATGATTCAGGTAGCTGAGAAGGAACTCAAGGAAATGAAGAGTGAAGTAAAGAACACTCAAGACAAAGGATTCAAACTTATGAGAGGGCTACACACAAATTCACAAACTAGTGGTCAAGGAAAGGCTCTCATTGGAGTGGATGTGAAAAAAAAGTAACTTCTCTACATTTTTGGATAATCTGTTCGAAGTTGCTTCCAGTAGTCAAAATAGAATCACAGAACTCTAGAAGCTCAGTGGCTATGGAGGAGTTGCCAGATCAGTTGAATGATGTAAAGGAGCTAGCAAGGGAACATTCAAAATGGATTTTGAGATTCACTAATATACATGTGCCACCCACGAAGAGCTAATCCCAATATGGTTACTGCTAAGGCATATAGGGAAAAAACCAAAAAGGGGAAGAAGTCTAAATGATTCATATTATGCCCCCTTTTTGTTTTCTTTTGTAATTTTGTAATACAACAAACTGGCACCTTGCCATTTGTCATTCTAAGAAGATGAACTAATTTTGCTTCCATTGTGATGGTCATCTCAAAAACTCTATATGTATGAAATTAAAAGATTAATGAAAGGTCAGAAAATTTTTGGTGTGAAGTACTTTTTGTTGCATAGACAATTGAATGGTATTTTATATCAATCATTTTCTATTCTAGTTAATGTTATAGTTAGTTTATGTTTTCTCTTTTGTTTGAATTGAGATGACCGAGAAACAGAGTTTTACCTCCCCTATTTTGAGGTGACGAATGAGTGTAACAGGTGTTGTTATTGTTCATTCAAAGAGAAATCCTTTTAGTGTTTTCAATTTATTAAAGTTTAGATACGAATTCAATTAGTTCAGTATTCATTATCATTTAGATAATTTTTATGAATTCATAAGATGTGTGAGTGCATAAAACTATTTTGGTGTTGAGAAACTTCTATTTGCCTAAGTTAGATTCTATTTAGGTCTACCTTGGTTATACCTCTACTGCTCTTAGGTTAAGAACATACCCCAAAGTAATTTAGGAAGAAAATAGAATTCATTGCAAATCTATATAAGGGAGTTGTACCTACCAATTCAGAGGAAAGCCAAATCATCCATAAGTAGCTTTCCAACTATTTGTGATTAGATATTGTTCTGAATTGGGCATTTAAGAGTAATAATCTTGAAGAACAAATCAGTTTACCAACAAATTTTTGGTGACTCTGCTAAGGAGATGAACAATCGCTTGACTAAAAAGCCTATGTCATGAGGGAAAATGGTACTACCTCATGAAAACATTATTCCATTACTCCAACCTAATCTTGGTTTTCAAGATGACCAAGAAGACATAATTTCATCCCTTAACACATTCTTTTGGAGATATAGAAGGAAAATTGAACATTACAAGAATTCTAGCCAGGTATTGGAGGATGAAGAAAGAAGAGTCGAAGCCTTAGAGAGGGTTGTTCAAAGGAGAGATATCTGAAGAGAAGAAAGAAAATTGAGACAAGAAACTCAAAGATAAACCAAACCCAGCATCCTAGAAAAAATTAGTTTCCTCAAAAGTACCAAGGAACAGGGTGGGCAAGACCCTATCTTTGAGAAGCTTACAGAGCTTGGTTTTCCTATCTTAGACATTCCAAAGTGGAAAAGTGAAAATAAAAGCCACAACAGACCTCCTTCCCCTATTAGGAATTAGGACACCAACACATCACATTCCACTTGTTAGGTGTTAGCACTTCATGGAGTTACTGCTCCTTCAGTTGTTAATTTCCCACCATGTACTGCCAGGACAATCATGGCTGCTCCATGGGTTGCAGCAACAGGGCCATTAGTGCTCAATGCTATAATCATCCACTCCTGGATAGTTCCATGAAGAATTTCCCTAAATTCTCAAGTGATGGAAAAGTTACCAAGGATGAACACATTAAAGCTTTCTTTGCAGCTACCCATATTTTAGGGGTTGGGCATGAGGATGTTGTTGTGAGATTGTTCGTAGAAACCCTCATTGACAATGCAACAGACTAGTTTTATCATCTAGCTGATGGCTCAATAACTAATTAGGATACATTGAGAATAGCCTTTGAGACAAGATTCAAGACCGCAAAAGATGAACATGCCCTACTAACACAGTTGACTTCCATTAAGAAGCAACCACTATGAGTATGAGAGATTTTTTTGCCAAGTTTAATAAGATTATTAGAAAAATTCCAACCGTTGATAGACCTACACCTGGTAATTTGAAAACATTCTTTATTAGTGTGATGCCTCTAGACATCAATTATGACTAAAGGAGATTACATCCCATAGATCTAGTTGATGCACAAAAAAAAGCAATTGAATGTGAAGATGATTTGATTTATGCAAGAAAATGGAAATGAGAACTTCAAACTAAGGGAAGTTCTAGTAATACCACATCATCTAAGGAGATGATTTATAAATTGTCAAATGAGCTGGTAGCTGTAAAGAAGTAGTTACCCAGGTTAAATAGTCCCTATCATCCGAATTATCAAAATTCAACAGGAAGAAACAATGAAGGTAGATTTTTGTAGCTTACAGGATCACAACCCAGGTTGCAAATTGAAGCAGTGCCAAAAAAATGAAATATGTGTGTCTTTCATTTGACCACAGATCATGACACCGAGAGTTGTCTAAAGACTACACATATGATGCAATTATTATCTACTAATGAATTGACCACTGCAACTCCTTGTTCAAAGCTCGATTCCTATTCAAATGGCAACTCTAGAAATTTATTTTTAGAATATGAGTCATATTCTAAATCAAAAGGTAAATGTTATGCAACCATTGATGGAACTTCATACATAGTGCTTACCCCGGGGGAATGGTTGAAGAATCAATCCTCTAGTTACACACACAAAAATGACTCCAGTCCTTCGATGATCAATGTACATGCTGATCAAGGAGCATCTACTTCACAAATGGGTAAGGATAAAACATCCTTTAATTTCATTCAATTTTTTGAGGAATCAAAAATTCAAATTTCCACTATTGATTATTTAAATTCACACCCTTTTGAGCTAAAAAGAATGGTAGACCGGTGTATAGGAAACACATCATATGCGAATTATAATGTAATGGTTGAGAAAGAGGATGAAACCTTGACATCTAGTTTGTTTAATCAAGAAGATTCTACAGTCTTAGAAACATCCCCTAGGAAAAATCTTGAGCCTTTTTATATCTCATTGTATATCAATGGATGTAAACTCAGTAATTGTATAATAGAGTCAGGTGCATCAGATAACATTATGCCTTATTCCTTAGTGTCATGTCCCCTTTTCAAATAATAAAAAAATAATAATCTTTGCTAAGACAGGCAGGCCCAAGAAAGTGAAGTTTCGAAAAAAGGGGGGTTAATCTTTGGAAACCGTTGGACTAATAAATGAAATTATTATTAAAATATGTTTCATTAACCTCTCTTGGATGTGAGTTACAGTTATGGCCTCTTTTAAGGGGTTTGGAGGCATTTTGGGCAGGGAGGAGAACTTGATTTTTGCTCATTCTTTGTTATTCTTCAGAGGCTGCCAAACCTGTGGAGAAGGAGACCCAAGAACGGGAGTTTGCAGGTTTCCAGGGAAACCCAAGAATGGGAGTTTATAGGTTTCTAGGAAGGCTAAGGATGGGAGTTTGAAGCCATTCCATGTGCATGCTCATACAGAGTTTGCCTTTGTGCTGAACAGTGTAGATTTGTGGGTTTTTGGGTGTGTTTTTTGCATGAGTTTGGTGTTTTCAGTTGAGCATTTCATATCAGTTTTGGTTGCTGCTGTATTTCAGACTTTAAGCTGTTAAAATAGAGCTGAATATATTTATTGGGATGTGATTAAACTTTTGAGATAGTTTATTAGGGTTTTTGTGGTGTTTCCGGGCATTTTTGTGTTAATTTCGGGAGCCCGATGAGCATAGTTTTTGTCCTACATTTGTGAGCTGTTGTGTAAAGGCTATATAGATCTGGAAATTTCATTTTGTAGGCTGTTATGCTGCTGAAAAATCTGTAAAAATGGCCATTTTTAGATTTATTAATAATAGGTGAAGCTGTGAAGCTTTTGGCACCATTTCTGGCATACCCGATTTGGGGTTTCTTGAGAAATTTGGAGGATCTTTGTGATATTAGTTGTTTGATCTTAAAGATCTGATTAAAGATTGGAAATATCATACAAAATCAGAAAAGGGACATTTCAATGGTATCAGAGCCATGATCTTGCCAGCCTGAGGGTTTGTAGAAGTTGCAGTTGCATGTCAAAATTTATGGTTGCATGCAACTAAGTGAAAGAGAAAAAAGATATTTGCAGCGAGAAAAGAATAAAGAAATTTTGATCAAACCTCCAGTTGAAAGTAAAAGTACAAAATCCAAGGAAGGGAAAAGTATGGCTGATCCAGATGAGATGGCAAAGAAATTCTTCCAAGACATCCAAAATACTCAAAAGCAAACAGTGGATAGTTTGGCAGAAACTAGAGAGGCTTTGCGAATATTGACAGAAAAACTACAAGGAGTTGCATCTATTAATGAGAAAGGGAGCACTTCAGAGGAGCCAAGAAATCTGAAATCCACACCATCTAAATCAACCAAAACTATTTTCTTGCCTGCAGATGAGCCACCAGTACCAAATCCAGCCATTAATCCTATGGAAGAGGTTACAAGTAACTTGATTACATTAAGAGCTACTTATAATGGCTTAGATGATGACTTTCGTAGTTCAGTTCCTTTTAGAGAATATGTGGATATGATGAACACTTTGATGCCCAAGAAAGAGTATAGAAGGGAGCATGACATAAGTGGAAGAGAGCTCAAAAATAAAATAAGCAAGTTTATAGCACCTACTTTTGATGGAACAAATAAAATTTCAGCTAGAACATGGGTACAAAAATTACAGACCTTCTTCACACTTAACCCCATGAAGGAGAGTGATGTTGTTCAAATTGCAAGTCTACACTTGGAAGATGCAGCCTATAATTGGTGGTATCATGCAATGACTACTCAAGGTCATGATCAGGTAACTACATTTGATGATTTTAGTCAAAGAGTGATAGATAGATTTGACCTCAAGGATGATGATTATGAGGATGTTGTTGTGCATGATGGTGAGATACCTGGTGTAGATGAGCAGACATTGAGCATTCATGACTTTTCTGAGAGAGAGTACTAGGCACAGCTAGATGCTTCGTCACATGAGGTTGAGGCTAGTAGTACTTCACATGATTTATCCCGCCAGCTAAAGGTGTGTGAAGACAGTATTGTCACTACATTATCTCATCATGACAGGTATGTGGAGTTAGTTGGTATTGGTCATATTACTCAAGTCAAGATTTTTCTTGAGTTACCAGCTAATTCTAGTTTACAGATATGGACTCGAGATTCTTATATTGGCATTTGGGGTTCAGTTGACTGTAAATCATTAACACTTTTTGGTAGCAGTGATTGTCTGGGTGCTACCATGGATTTGATTAGCAGATTGCACGGTGTTGTCTTTTCTTGTGCCAGGAGCTTATCCGATGTTTGTATTAGTTTTTATACACCGGTGTTGGGCTTTGTTCATATATCTAGTCGACCATACTTTCTGGAATGTGTTGATGATATTTCATATTTGGCAGTGTGTACAGATGAGTCCTAGGATCATATTGGCATTGATGACATCCAGGAGGATGTAGTGGGCAGTTTTGAAGACTTAGTTTCCTTGGGTACAGAGGAGTTGGACAGCAGTGCTAATGTTTTTGATACTCCGTATGTTGATATGAGCTTTAGATTTAATTCACAGGGTATGGATTGTAATACTCTAGAGACTAGTGACTTTGAGGATACTTCTTTAGACAGTGCATCAGAGGAGGTTTGTAGGAGACAGTCAAGTCAGTGCCATCATGTGCCTAATCAGTTAGGAGTTAGTGACCGAGACATTGCTATCACTTGCCAACATTTTGATGCTGCTCATCATTTGTTAGCAGTTTATGGATGGGGTTCTCCTACTAGTGATGAGTAGGAAGGCAGTTATCTTTCCTTGACAGAGATCCACTCTTTATGGGAGGCTATTCAGATTTTGAGACAGAATTATATGCAGTTGGTAGCTGACAGAGATTATCTTATGGAGTGGGGCAGTACAGCATATGATGCATTGTTGGTCAAGGAATATGAGGTGAGTGAGCTTACTGAGCAACTTGAGGTGACTTCTGAGATTCTTGAGAGTACACAGTTGGCTTTCAAGGAGTCACAGTTTCATTTGGCTAAGGCCACCATGGAGTTAGAGTGGCTACAGTCTTTACTTGATTCTATACAGTCACAAGCTATGGTGTTTGGTGATTCGAGGATGTCCATGGCCGAGATTTTCAGAGATAGTGGAGATGGGGATGCATCCATCCTTGATACTAACATTGGCATATCAGGTTCATTCCCACTAGAGTCAGGTTCAGTTGAGTTGGGTTTTGTAGCAGATTGTTGTATGCCTGACATGGTGGTGGCCTCTAGTACTAATGGCACAGAGACTAGAGATGTATCAAAGAGCATGTGTGATGTTGGTGAGTCGATAGTTGGCATGTTTCCTACTAGCAATACTACTCCATTGGTGATATCTTCAGAGATAGTAGTCAATTCCAACATGGTTAATGATCAATTGCAGTTAGTTTCATCTGGATTACAGTCTGAGCCATTGACTGAGATTGGCGCATTCTATCGGCATTACACTATGAGGTACGCTCATCAATTTACCTTTGATGACCATGTTAATGAGATTATGATACAGAGATGTACTTTGGTTCCTAGTTCTTATCATCAGTTATGGAATAGTTTGATGCCTCGAGATGAGAGTTGTGATGGGCACGACATGGTGATAGGTCTTGCAGTTGATAGCTTGATAATACATGACTTAGAGCAGGAGTTTTGGAGTGATGCTTCAGTAGGGTATGTACATCAGTTAGCAATTGATCCTTGTGTTGAGGAGTTGATGGTAGGAAAATTTGGTTTGGGTTCCATTTCTTGTTTTTCATCTTGTGATGGATTTTCACCATCAGGGGTGCATGGGAGTTATGGTTATGAGACAGTGGCCGATGATCTACAGAGTTGTGTTGATTGCAGGAGTTGTACAGTGTGTGGATTCTCCATACTTGGTATAGTTTCATATGAGAGCATTCACCATTGTTGCAGAGTTGGATTATACATTTCGTATAAGCCAGTGGGATGCGTTGATGGTATTTATTGTGTTGGTAGTTTGATTTGTCCACTTTACTTGGGTTCTGATGTTCTAAGAGTTTGTGTCTCATGGGTTTTTGACTATGGTGGTGGTGATTTTGGAGTTTGGTTGAGCTATAATTATCAGTTTGATTATGGATTCCTCTTGGTTATATTGCAGAGGATATTGCAGGAGCCTGTGTTAATTGATAGTAGTATAGTTCATGACTACATTTGGGGTCCAGGTGGATTGATTGGTTTATTGTTTAGCCATTGCTTGAGGAAAAGCAATGTTTGGGGAGGGGAGGACTTTTCATGTCCCCTTTTCAAATAATAAAAAAATAATAATCTTTGCTAAGATAGGCAGGCCCAAGAAAGTGAAGTTTCGAAAAAAGGGGGGTTAATCTTTGGAAACCGTTGGACTAATAAATGGAATTATTATTAAAATATGTTTAATTAACCTCTCTTGGATGTGAGTTACAGTTATGGCCTCTTTTAAGGGGTTTGGAGGCATTTTGGGCAGGGAGGAGAACTTGATTTTTGCTCATTCTTTGTTATTCTTCAGAGGCTGCCAAACCTGTGGAGAAGGAGACCCAAGAACGGGAGTTTGCAAGTTTCCAGGGAGACCCAAGAATGGGAGTTTGCAGGTTTCTAGGAAGGCTAAGGATGGGAGTTTGAAGCCATTCCATGTGCATGCTCATACAAAGTTTGCCTTTGTGCTGAACAGTGTAGATTTGTGGGTTTTTGGGTGTGTTTTTTGCATGAGTTTGGTGTTTTCAGTTGAGCATTTCATATCAGTTTTGGTTGCTGCTGTATTTCAGACTTTAAGCTGTTAAAATAGAGCTGAATATATGTATTGGGATGTGATTAAACTTCTGAGATAGTTTATTAATGTTTTTGTGGTGTTTTCGGGCATTTTTGTGTTAATTTCGGAAGCCCGATGAGCATAGTTTTTGTCCTACATTTGTGAGCTGTTGTGTAAAGGCTATATAGATCTAGAAATTTCATTTTGTAGGCTGTTATGCTGCTGAAAAATCTGTAAAAATGGTCATTTTCAGATTTATTAATAATAGGTGAAGCTGTGAAGCTTTTGGCACCATTTCTGGCATACCCGATTTGGGTTTTCTTGAGAAATTTGGAGGATCTTTGTGATATTAGTTGTTTGATCTTAAAGATCTAATTAAATATTGGAAATATCATACAAAATCAGAAAAGGGACATTTCACATAGCCAAAGCCTTGGGTCTCAATCTCACTAAAGTGCATGGAAAATGCTACTCAATGGATTCCAAACAAGTCCCCTTACTTGGGAAAATTAAAGATGCTCAAGTAGCCTTAGCTTCACATCCAGAAAAAAGCTCCTATTGACTATTTTGGTAGCTGACATTCCAGCAAGCTATGGACTTCTTTTAAGTAGAAGTTTTTGTCGAGACTTAGGAGGAGAAATAAAGCTAGACTGGTCTCAGGGAATGATACCTATTAGGAATAAGAAAGTCAAATTAGAACCTGAAGAAAAGGCAAAGTTCACAGTCTTGAAATCAAATGATCCTAAAGCTCAGATTCTATATCAAGAGCTAGAATTCGGCAACTATATGTTGTTTATTGAAGAGGGCCTGGATGAAAAAATAGATGAGAGTCAAAATGAGAAAGTTTCTAATGAAAACAAAGATGCATTAGGCATATAGACACTTGAATTTGATGGAAGTTGTGCCTCTTTAGGATCTGGAGTAGGTGTAGTATTGATATCCCCGAAAGGAGAACCTGAACCCATGGCTTTCAAATTAGAATTTGGAAATACGAATAACATTGTAGAATATGAGGCCTTATTACTAGGTATAATAATAGCAAAAGAAAGAGGGGTAAAGGTCCTAAAATCTCAAGGTGATGCAGAGCTTATTGTGAAATAGGTAAAAACACAATATTCTGTGAAAAATCACAAGCTAAAGAATTATAGAAATAGAGTTTGGGATGAGATAGAAGGCCTAGATGCCTTCTCTATTTAGATGAATACCAAGGTTGATTCCCTTGTAGTATCTACCTCCCTATTACTTCCTCATCCAGATTTCAAAAACAAAAAGTATTAGATCAAAATTGTGTATCGATCTGTTGTTTGAGATAACACGAAATCCTAGCAAGTCTTCAATGATGATAGGAGTTTGCAGATGTTCCTAGAAAATGACAAGTCTAGTTTTGAACATGAATCCAGTGGAAGTGATCATGAAAGCTCTAATGTAGATAAGAAATGGAATCAAAATGGAGAAGTTCGACTGAAAGGTAATATTATTCCCCCATATTTCGTGGCTTTGGAAAAACTATTTAATAGACATGATGCCTACATAAAGAAAAGGAGAGTAGAAAAGGGGCCTACTATGGGTGAATATGAGGGAGTAAACATTGGAGATATTCATAATCCTAGAATGATTAATGTTGGGAAGTGTTGTTCGCTGAAGAAAAAGAAGCCACAAGAAATCTATTCATAGAATGTAAAGATGTTTTTGACTAGAGTTATGAAGATTTGAAAAGTTATAGAGATGGGAAGGTAAAACATCAAATTCCACTGAAGTGTGATGTAGTTCCTTTCCCGTAGAAACAAAGAAATTACAATCCTAAAGTCACAGATGCCATCTTTTAAGAGGTAGCTAAAATGTTAAAAGTGAGGATCATCTATCCCATTCATCATTCCACCTGGATAGCCAATATAGTACCCGTCAGAAAGAAGAATGGAGAGATAAGAATCTGTGTTGATTTTTGCAACCTGAACCATGCTTCTCTAAAAGAAAACTTTGCTCTTCCTAATATGGATTACCTACTACAAATGCTAGTGGGATCTAAAATGATGCCTATGCTCAACAGTTTCTTAGGTTATAACCAAGTTGAAGTAGAAGAGAAGGATTAGCATAAGATGGCATTCACCATTCCTTGGGGTACATTTGCATATTGTAGAATGCCCTTTGGGCTTATCAATGTTGGAGCTACATTTCAAAGATGTATGAGCAAGACATTCACCAATTTGAAGGATCAAATCATAGTTATATACATGGATGACCTCACCGTGTTCTCAAGAAAGAGAAAAGATCATATGGAAGATTTGAGGAAAGTTTTATAGAGATGTCGAGAGCATGGGATCTCTCTCAATCCTAAGAAATCAGTTTTCTATGTAATAGAAGGAAAACTTCTAGGTCATATAGTGTCCCAAGAAGGCATTAGGATCGACCCTGAATGGGCGAAAGCCATTCAAAGATTAAGCTTGCCTACAAATAAAATAGGAGTTAAATCTTTCTTTGGGCAAGTGAATTTCCTTAGCAAGTTTGTGCCTAATTTCATGGAAACTACTAAGCATACAGTGGATATGATGAAAGAGAATTCAAATTTCAAATGGAATGAGGTACGAAAGAGAGCCTTTCAAGATATAAAAACTACTATTGCCAATGCCCCAGTTTTATGTCATCCAAATTATAAACAAGATCTCATCATTTATTGTTATGCTTTTGAACATACTCTATTGGTGATACTTATGCAAGAAAATGATGGAGTATAGGCTTCAATAGCTTTCATGAGCATACCTTTGAAGAATCATGAGCTGAAATACTTGCAAATTGAAAAGCACACTTTTGCAGTGGTTAAGGCCCTCAAAAAATTTTGATTTTATATCTTGTATTTACATTCTATAGTCTTTGTCCCAGATGTAGTAGTGAAGATTGTATTGACACAACAAGATGTGGGCTGCAATGTCAAAGGAGCATGGGTGGCAAAGATACAGGAGTATGATATAGAAATAAAACCTACCAAGCTGGTAAGGGGAAATGCTTTGTGCAAGGCAATTGCAGAAAACAAGATAACTGAAGAATCAGAAGAATCAGGAGAGAAGCAGTTGGTGTTAGTTGTAGGCCTCTATGATTCATGGTTTGAAAATATTTCTTATCTACTAACATATGGTGAATGTCCAGAGGGCCTAACTACAAAACAAAGAAGAGATCTCAAACTAAAAGAAGCTAAGTATTTGATTTAGGATGGTAAACTATTCAAGAAAGCCATTGATGGCACTTTCCTTAGGTGTGTAGACAAGCAACAGCAAGAAAAGTTCTTAAGAACATTTCACAACGAAGCTTGCAGAGGACATTTCTTATCTTTAGTCACAGCTTTTAAAATACTAAGGCACTGTTATTACTAGCGTGGGATGTTTAAAGATGCATATGCCTGGGTAGAAAAATGTGAGAAGTGCAAGATGTTCTCTAGATGCCCTCAATTAGTTTCTCTACCATTGAGACCTGTCATCATCGAAGGACCTTTTCACCAATGGGGTCTCGACTTCATTGGTCTGATTAGTCCTACATCTAGTGATGGTCACCAATATGTAATAACTATGACTAACTACTTCACTAAATGGGTAGAAGCTAAGGTTACCAAGAAAACTACTTCTAAAGTTGTGTGTGAATTCATAAAGGAGAACATATTGGTCAAGTTTGGTGTCCCTGTTAAATTAGTGATGGGTAGCGCATCTTATTTTTCTTCAATTGAAATTACCAATTTTTTCTTTGAGTATGGGATCACTGTTGGTCATTCATCTGATTATTTCCTGCAAGGAAATGGTCAAGCTAAGTCTAGCAACAAGAACTTGATAAATATTGTTAAGAAATTGGTTTCAAATAATCAAAAGACTTGGCACAAAAAGATTCATGAAGTACTTCGGGCAAATAGAGTGACACCTAAGAGGGCAATTGGCATATCTCCTTTTGAATTGGTGTATGGGACTAAAGCTAATCTCCCTTTACCTCTACAATTAGCCACAAATAAACTCATAATAGTGATCGAAGATGATGTTTATAAAGATGGTCTAGAGAAAAGGATATTGTACCTAAGAAAACTTGAAGAAGAAAGGGAGGATACTGTAGATCACATTACATAGCATCAAATGTTAGTGAAGGATCTATTTGATAAGAAAGCAAGACCATGGAAATTTATGGTAGGAGACAATGTGCTACTCTAGGATAAAAAAAGCGCTACGAAAGGAATGCATAAGAAGTTTGATACTTTATGGAAAGGCCCATTCAAAATTCATCAAGCATTTGAAAATAACTCTTTCAATTTGGCATATGAAGATAGCAAAGCACTACCCTTGACCTATAATGGTTAGGATCTGAAGCTTTATCAGATTGCTAATTGAGAATAGGTAACCCCTGTATTGTATTATAGTTAGGTTTAGTGTCCTTTATATTTACTAATTAGTCTTTTTCCTTTGCTTTTTTTTTCCCTATTCTTTGCCTCATTTGTGTTTTGTTCTGTTGCCACCTTTTACCTTCTTTTGTCAAAACCAGAGATTTTGAGTTCCTTGCTTCGGTATGCTCAACCCAAGTCCCCAATCAAAGCCAACTATTGCCCCACTTTTCATCCTGTACCCATTTTGCAAAGTGGAAAATGATCTTGTGTCTTAGTTTATTCTGGTTAGGTCAAAGTCTAGTTCTTTCCCCTTAAGTGAAAAGTTTCTCCATTAGGTTTTCATCATTCCTCTTCCCCTGCACTACATAATCGAGTGAGTTGTCCTTGTTGTTGTGAGTTTTGTGGGTAGTCTAGGACCTTATTCAATGGATATTCTTGGGTCATATAATGATTTTCAAAAAATCATTTTTGAGGATGAAATTTCTCATGAATCATTATAGTTTGCACATAAAGAAAATGAAGTTTGCAGAAAATTAAGTATTACCTTCTCCTCGACAGGTTTTTGACCTGTGAAGGTTATTTTTCGTAGAGGTCAATGAATGAGGTTTACAAGCTAAAGAAAGGAAGATATTAGTTGTTTTATGGATAGATCATCCCTACATTGCATTATTCCACCTTGGGAGTCACTCAGAATTTATCATAATGATCATAATAGCATCTGGCAAAAAACTTTAAAGTAACTTCTCCACGACAGGTTTTGGACCCAAGAAGTCAGTTTTCTGACAAAGACATTTGTGACAAAGAAAAGTAAGTAAGTGAGTTTATTTTTTCATTTTTACAGCCCTTTTGATATTTTTTGAAGCTTAGAGGCACATTGACTTAAAGTGTAAAGTGAAAATAAAGGCAAAGGCAGAAAAATAGAAGTTGCCTTATACTCAGCGGGTTTTCAACCCTAGACAGCGATTTTTTGCATCTATTGAAAAATCATTTCTACAAGCATGTTGGGCTCATAGATCAATCACAAGATGTTTAAAAATGGTATTGGAAGCAAGTTAATCACATTTGGGAAGGTATCTTAAGCAAAATCTGGCTGAGCAAATTTTTCTTTACAGAGTACTCTGTTCTTAATTTTCTAGAACTTGGTGAAAAATAGGAAAGTAAGTCTATAATAAAAGAAAGTTACCATTGGGCCAATGGAAATACTAAAAAGACATGGAAAAATCTGTTAGAATCCCCCACATTTAGCAACCTAACGGATTTATCTTTTAATTCACTCATGTGGTGCAAATCTTGAAGATCAACGGGTGAATTAGGATTTCTATATAGAGATGAACATAACAGATTTTCAAATTACTGCTCTCCTTATTGAACAGCTATGCTATTGAATTGAATAGTGATTTCAAAGCTCTCACAATTTCCAAGTTCTACTCTATGCACTGCTTTCAATTTTAAGATTCCAATTCATCTCTATCTCAAATTAGATGGCAACTAGATTTGTTGGTTTCGATGGGCTGAATGGAATTAAGTCAACATGCAAAGTGTTATAGACACCTCGCTCCATTTCTTCGATGTACAAGATTTCCAAAGGTGGCTAAGGATGGAGCCAATTCACTCTATAACAGAGAAACTTCAAGGAAGTGGGCTAGTGGAAGTAGTCAGATTTCTCATGGCAATTCAAGCTCCCAAGCTGATCGTTGAATGTATAAACTACTACAATCTAGATACTAAGAAATCTTACTACCTGATCATATAGTTTTGATCTTGATTGACAAGAGAATTGTGGTAAATTGACTCCAAATCCCAGAGCGAGAAGAATTTTTTGAATTGACAATAGGAGGAGCCATGTCTGAGTTCTCCTTGAAGAAGATGGTGTGGCAAAAGGAAATTATGAGGTACTGGTTCTAAAAGCCATGAGGAGCTAAGAGTAAGGTTCCCAAGACTCTTTTTGGCACTGATCTCAAACCAAACATCATAGACATTTTGGTTCTTTTACATCGATTGAAAGGTGAGGTAGAAGCACTCAATTTTGTTGAATAGTATTTCTTTTTGGTACAAATCATCTATTTAGACACACATTATGTTGATTGGGCATATGAGGTAAGTGAGCATTTGTCCAAAGCCCTCAGTGCCACAAAGTTCTACAATACCTTGTACATGTCTTCTTTCCTGATTTATATGTTAGCTTCTCTACAATTGTGGCCAAGCCTTCCCAGAATAGAGAATTTCCTTGATGATGTGAAAAGTTATGAATTTTATCCATGCTTACAGTTACAAAATAGCTATGCAGAGTATGTAAAAGTTAATGATTCATTTATAATAAGGATTTTCAAGGAACTCCAAGGATGCCCAAAGAGGAGGTTCAGCCCAAAAGCGATGCGGACCATCAGTTACTTTGGTAGCTACTTTATTCAATTCTCATCCTTCTCATATTTGTGTCTTGAAAATTTTGATAGATTTTCTTTGAAACTACTTAGATACCCAAGTGACATGATCTTGCTAATAGAAATCGTGAGACAAGCTATCCAGGTGAACATGTTGAGCACTAGTTTAAGGAAGAAGGGGTATGAATTACCCATGAACGTTGGGGCTTACAGTTGCGAGTCTCGATCTAATGCCAAAAACATGCTCAAAGCATTCGAGAATAAGTACAAATTGGAAGAATATGAGGTTGTGAGACCCATGTTCAACCCAAATGTATATGCGAGAGGTGCTTCAAATTAGGAGTGTGATCAAGCATGTCACCACTATAGAAGATTATTGGGCAGATTGCAAGGATGAGTTGGAGAGTTGAGATCATGCTTTCACTAGGATCATGGTGGAACAAATAAAGACATATGGCATTGATCTCAATGTCAAAGGATTGGAGGATGATGGTCAAAATATGTATAGCAATACATATTTGACCAAGTTAAGGGAGATTCCTATTAGTTCTAAGCCATACGTAGATGTGGAAGAGAATCTTGATATCATGGTGGATAGGATCATCAAAAGAATAGGGAAATGGGTTGAGTGGACAACCAGGAAGAGTCAAAGTAAGGGTGTAGCCACTCAAGCTTCTCCAGCAACTACAACACCTACTTCATCTCAGAGTGCTATAGTGGGTGTGACAATAGCTTCCACCCAAGGGCCTACCTAGCCTTCAGGTAGAGGTGATCAACCTCTGAAAAAAAATATTCCTATCACTCAGACCTATCATGATGGTTCTCTCCTAGTTATAGGAACCCAGGCTAGTACTGAGGAGAAGAAAATGGAGGAACCAAAGGATAGTGTCTCCACTCCTGCAGTCCCATCCCCTCATGCTACTCTAGTTCCATCTCCTCACACTACCCCTATTCCTTCTCCACATACCACCCCAATTCCATCTCCTCATTGTAGCCTCGTGCTATCAGCAAGTGGTTTCCTTTTGAAGCTAGGTGGTTCCCCTATACAGATAGTAGACCTAGGGGATGGAAAGAGTAGCAACAGCGAGTCTACTGAGTTAGACGAGGAGATGAAGAAGACTTCAAAAATGGAGAAGGGCGAGACTTCTTCCAGACTCATCTCTAAGGATTCAAAAAATTCTTTCTCTTCAACTATGGTAACAATGACTCCAATGAAGAAGAAAATGTTCAGTATTGAATCACTCGAAAGAGCTTCCAAAGTGATAGGAATAGATTCCTATTTAGAAGATACTTTGGAAAGGAAAAGAAAGAGAAAAGATGAAAGTGCTTCTACAAAAGACACTATCTCTGTCGTAGTTTGTTTTGGGACTGTGTTGACAAAGGTCAAGAAGCAAGAGACTTTGTCAATACTTGGGCAAGATCCAAAAATAGGGCACTTGACAATGGAAATAGCCAAGCCAAACAAAGGAGGGAGAATTGAGGATACGATGCCTAATGATTTTACTCTGCATTCAATTAATCTTGGAGAAGCTAGACATGATACAAAAGTTGGCTTGTGGAGATCAAGTAAAAAAGTGATAGAAGGACAATTGAAAGTCTCAAATTTTCAAAGACCAAGATGAAAGTTGAGATAGAAGAATTGAACAAATTTATCAGGCAACTAGTCAGTCCACTAGCAACTATTTTTGGTATATCTATGACCCAAAATTCCTAGTGCAGCTGAAGTGCAAGCCCTCATTTCCCAGCTCCAAGAAGATAGGCATTATGGCCAGATTGGTAGAGAATGGATTGAGAGACTTAAATCAGAGGGAGTTTCTCTCATAGATCAAATTGGAAATGTTATCCTTAGACTCAAGATAGAAAAGGACAACATCTTGTCTAATAATAATACTCTGGCTAGAGAAAGGATCAGATGTGATTACTAAATCTCCCTTTTAAAGATGATCATCCAGATGAAAGAAAAAGAAGCAGTTGAAGCAAAGATTCTGAAGAAAGGAAATGAACCTCTATTTGAGTGGCTCTAAAGTATGTAGTTCAAGCTAGAAATGATTCAGGTAGCTGAGAAGGGACTCAAGGAAATGGATAGTAAAGTAAAGAAGACTCACGATAGAGGATTCAAACTTATGAGAGGGATACACACTGATTCACAAACTAGTGGTCAAGGAAAGGGTCTCATTGGAGTGGATGTGATAAAAAGTAACTTCTCTACATTTTTGGATAATCTTTCTAGAGTACCTTCCAATAGTCAAAATAGAATCACAAAACTCTAGAAGCTCAATGGTTGTGTACATGTGGCCATGAAGGAGTTGCCAGATCAATTGAATGTTGTAAAGGAGCTAGCAAGGGAACGTTCAAAATGGCTTTTGAGATTCACTAATATACACGTGCCCAACCACAAAGAGCTAATCCCAATAATGGTTTTTGCTTAGGCATATAGGGAAAAAACCAAAAAGGGAAAGAAGTCTAAATGATTCATATTATGCCCCCTTTTTATTTTCTTTTGTAATTTTGTAATACGACAAACTGGCACCTTGCCATTTGTAATTCTTAAAAGATGAACCGATTAAGCTTCCATTGTAACGGTCATCTCAAAAACTCTATATGAATGAAATTAAAATATTAATGAAAGGTTGGCAAATTTATTGTGTGAAGTACTTTTTGTTGCAGAGACAATTGAATGGTATTTTATATCAATCATTTTCTATTCTAGTTAATGTTATAGTTAGTTTACATTTTCTCTTTTGTTTGAATTGAGATGAGGGAGAAATAGAGTTTTACCTCCCCTATTTTGAGGCAACAAATGAGTGTAATAGGTGTTGTTATTGTTCATTCAAAGAGAAATCCTTTTAGTGTTTTCAATTTATTAATCAAAGTTCAGATTCAAATTTTCTTAGTTCAATATTCATTATCGTTCAGATAAGTTTTATGAATTCATAAGATGTGTGAGTGCCTAAAACCATTTTGGTGTTGAGAAACTTATATTTGCCTGAGTTAGATTCTATTTAGGTCTAGCTTGGTTATACCTCTACTGTTCTCAGGTTAAGAACATACCCCAAAGTAATTTAGGAACAAAATAGAATTCATTGCAAATCTATTTTAGGGAGCCGTACCTACCAATTCAGAGGAAAGACAAATCATCCATAAGTACCTTTCCAACTATTTTCGATTAGATATTGTTCTGAATTGGGCATTTAAGAGTAATAATCTGAAAGAACAAATCTGTTTACCAACACAAGTATATATAGAGTGTTTAGGCTTAGAGTTAGGCAAGTTTTTGGGAAGAGGATTAGGGAGTAGAACTGAAAGTGCAAATTTAATGTTGGATCTTTGAATGTGAATGTATTTGTATTTGGTCGTAACCTAGAAGGCCTTACAGCTAGGCATGTATGAAGATATTTTGATGAATCAATAAAATTATTTCACTCTTTTTCTTCCTTTGGTTGTTGTTCTTTGTGTTTTCTTTCGTTGTGTTAACTCTTGCAAGGTGGTTTGGATAGTTGGGTGAGCCTTTGGCCCTAGTTATTCATTCTTTGCCTGCATTAGTTGTTATTAGAGCTTGAGGTTCATCCTTGTGGAGATTGGATCATGTAGAAACCTGATTTGGATTTGGTTGTAGGGTGTCAGATCTATAGATTTGACCTATAACTAAAGGTTTGAGTAAGTTATAAACACAAGAATCAAATTGGGTAAAAATTGGGATGATTAATGATTAGCAATTGAATGATTTGAATGGTTTGTCGAATCTATAAAGGAATTCATTGATTTGATTGTTGGACATGATTAGTGAAGATGTTAAGAAGACATGGTCAAGACAACACCCTAGAATGAGTATAGGTAAAGGTGATTTGATTTATTGAAAGTGATGCAAAAGGAAAGGTTAAATAGGTAAACTGAAAAAATGAATGGGTAAAGGAAGATCTTATTGGTAAACTAAGGTCTTATTGATAAATAGGAAAGTAAACTATATACTCTAAGATTTATCTATACAAATAATAAATGAGATTATTGGAATATAGGAAGGATAGATAAATAGGTGAATAATAAAGTTTTATTAGAGGATGAAGAATGACTAGCAAATATTAATGGTTTGTTTCTAAAGTTTGAAGCATTATTGGAAATAATTATTTAGATTAGACAATTGGAAGGATGATGTGTGATTTAAGGAAAGAGGCAATGGCACAAAGATGGATGTAATATATTTGAGGATGAATTCATTGAGATGTTTCTACAAGGTCAAAACATCTTATGAAAAAGATCAAATGTAAGGTCAACATGATTAGAGGAGAACAAAAAAATGGATGGTTATATTTTTATGATTAATTTGGAGTTTTAGGTCTAGGTTTTGTGATTAAATAATTTATAGTTAAGTAGGAGACAAAGAAGACATTTGGTATCATAATTGAGTGTCATGATATAATATAATAATATTATGGTAGAGTAGATTGTTGGAGAAGGTTGCAGTCATTGTGGAAGATATAGAACTGAGTAAGATCATGACAAAGGATCAAGCATGGTATGTTGATGTGTTGAGGAACTTTATTATATTTGATTAAAAACAAATAGTGGAGACTACATAGCATTTCTCAAATGTTACTCGCTAACCATTGTAGTAGAAAAATCCCTTAATCGAGTGGCTCTAACAAGTCTTTGTAAAATCCTCTAACTAGGTGACATTCTCAAAAGAGTGTTAAAAATCCTTTAACAAGGTAGAAGACTTTAAGATGTCTCCATTGAAATCCCTTAACATGGTAGCATTTAATGGTGCTTTTATAACCATTGATCAGGAAAGCTCCTAACATAACATATTCTAGAAGAGAACACAATTTGTAAGCATCGTTCTCACACAATGGTTTTCACCCTAATTAGGTTTCCATGAGATATATCTAGTGCTATACATGTGCGGATATTTTTTACATGTGTTGCATAATGGTTTAATGATCACTCTACTGATAGTGTTGATAATAGGTTAAAGAAGTTTAAATGATTAATTTGTTTGGTTCTATTTATTGGGCATCTAAGTTTTATTGGGTTGGTGATTACAGATTCATCCCCCCTCTGATTAATCATTTGTACACCTAAAATTGGTATTAGGGAGTTGGTTCCTTGATTTTAGAAGGCTTGAACAACTAAGGGGAAATATCTCAAGATGCATAGGAAGGACACACTCAAATTCAATAATAATATGGATGACTTTGACACATGGGTGAGCAGGATGAAGCTGCACTTATCAGGACTCTCAGATTTTGTTGTTGAATATCTTATTACATAGTATATAATACCTACTAGAACCCATACTAAAGATGATAGGAGAGAAAAACTAGTTGACAACTCAATAATGATAGAGATTGCAAATGCTTTGAACAATTCAAAGTGTGTTGACATCAAAGGCTTAAATAGTGCTAAGGCCATTTGGGGTAAACTATGTTGAAAATAGATTGATACAAGTATGATAAATGTATTTCAATCAATGCTTTCTTATTGATGTCAAACTTGCTACTTAATGGAAAGAAAATTGCTTATATGATTTGAGTACTATCATTTGTTTGATTAATGAAGAGGATTTGATCAAATGAGGTAACAATAGCACCTAGAGGAAAGGTTGAGTTATGATATGGAAAAGGAGTACAAGGATCAATTAAGATAGTGATATTATAGTGAATTAATAATCTACCTAAGGTTGCAAAGGATAGTTACACTAATTAAGTTCAAAAGAACAAGTTAAATAAAGTTTGTCTACCAAGCTTAACAATCTACACACTAGGTGCCGAGAAAAGTTAGTGTAAGTCGAGTAGAAAATTAGTTGGAGCCAAGCAAAGTCAATTTTAGTGTAAGCCGAGTGACATAGTGTAAGTCGAGTAAAGTTTGGTTGATATCAAACACTCATAAAATTTAGTTTGTGCTAGGTAATTTGTTAGTTGATGTTGAGCAACATAATATGTGTTGAGCACCAGAAGCGAGTTAATGTCGAGTGTCAACATTATGAGAAAGATCAAGAATTTGATGAATATGAGCTGACAAGTTTAATTTCTTGGATTGTGTGAACTGTGTGGAAGATAAGCTTAATGCATTGGTGGCACAAAATTCATGGTGAACAATTTTAAGTTGAATTCAAAGAGAATTAAAGGAGAAGTTTCTAGAAGGGAATGAAATGAAATGATGGGTAGATTCATTAAATCCTACCTAATCCAACGTAACCTTAAAATGGATATGGAGGATGAATGCAAAAAGGTCTTAATTTTCTATTTATAGAGATGGTTGGCTAGAAGCAAAAGTTGTCATGTGAGAGAACCTAAGGAAGACAAGGGGTATAGGGGTATGCTTCATTCAGTAACCTAAGGAAAGAGATTACATTAGCAAGAAAAGAAATAAGGCTTAAGGGTATGGGTGCTTGAAGGGTGAACAAGCTATCAAAGCTAAAGTGTGTGAAAGCCAAGAAGAATGGAGGACTGAAACAAAGATTTGTAATTTGTAGGTGTGTTGTAAGTTGTTATCAAATCAAACCTTACTGTTACTTTCTAATCATTGTACCAGTCTAGGGTAAATCCTTTGGATTAAGGTTGACCTAATAGTCATTTGTAAATCCTTTAACTAGGTGACATTCCAAGTGAATGATCTAAAGTCCTCTAACAAGGTTCACTCCTAACAAGGTGATTGAAATCCTTTAACCAGGTCACATTTAACAGTGTACATTGTAACCTTTAACAGGGTTGGCTTTTCATGGGGCATCACTTCAAAAGAGTGAGAATGAGTAGCATGTTACTAGTGGTTTTTCCTAAATTGGGTTTCCACATTAAATCATTGTATCAAATGTGTTATTGAATCTGTTATGTTTCATGTTTACATTTTTACAAAGTTGATTTGATAGTAACCTACAAGTTTAAGTGATTCAATAATCTTATGGATGCATGCATGATAAAAATATTTTATGGATATGGGTTCACTAAGCTGTGAAAAGTTTCAATTGTACATCTGGACCTTGGATAACTTATTCACCCCCCTCTTAGTTATTCTAAAGAATTCCAACAATTGGTGTCAAATCCATCTACTTAAGAGGACTAGTTTGAAGATACTAGAAGCAAAAAGATCAAGGAGAGCTACCCAAGCTTAATAGAGACAACTTTCCTGTATGGAAAATTTTGATGAAGTTACACCTAGGAGGTCTTGGAGATCATGCACAATCTACCATTGGTGTTGAGCATGTTGATCATACTAGAGTCGTAATTGCTAAAGACCTAAAAAAGAAGAAAGAACACAACCAAGCAATGTTGGAGATTGCTTCTGCCCTAAGTTATGCCAAGTTTAATGATATCAAGGGTTGTGATAGTGCAAAAAAAATGTGGGATGCTCTACACACTATCTATGGAAGTGACAAAAATGTTCTAAGAGCCAAAGCCTAAAGTCTTAGAGGTAAGTTCGATGACATGAGAATGCAAGAAGTTGAGAATATTGCTCAATTTTACTCTAGGATAAAATATGTTGTTAATGCAATAAGAGGAGCTACTAGTAAAATAGATGATGATATTGTACTAAGAAAATTTTTGAGAACACTATTGCCTATTTATGCTATTAGAGTTTTTGCAATACAAGAACTAAGATGTATGCCATGAAATGATCTAACTCTTGAAGGTTTGGTAGGTAGGATCATTACTTTTGAGCTATCTAATTTTGATAATTGCAAACCTAAAAATATTGAACCTACTTTTAAAGCTAAGTTTTCATTAAAGGAACCTAATGAGAAAAAGAAGAAAAAGGTAAAATATTTGTCCAGTGATAGTGATACAGATGAGGAAGATGTAGATCAACTTGAAGCATTGCTAGCAAAGAGATTTCACAGAGGTAAAGACAAGTTTAATGGTAAGTTATCTATCATGTGTTTCAAGTTTCAATGAGGTTGGTCATATTGGTGCTAGATATCTAGAGAAGAAGAATTACATAGGTGGTGACAAGTACAAAAGTAGAAGAGATGAAGACAACAAAGATTACAAAGAGAAAGGCAAGAAGTCTTGCTACATTGCTAAAGAGAAAACTAAAGATGGATCTAATGATCATGATGATAAAGTGGTGTATGTTGCAATGAAGGATGAATTTGATGAGGATGAGGCAACTGCACTAGTATCTTGTGTGAACAAGAATGACAGATGGATCATTGACAGTAGGTGTTCACATCACATCATTAGAGATAAAAATCAATTCATTACCTTGAATTATTATGATGGAAATAGTGTAAGGTTTGGCAATGATGCACCATGTTTGATAAAAGGAAAAGGTTCTATAAACTTACAGAAAAGATTTTATGTGACAATGCTTATTATGTTGAAGGACTTAACTATAATTTGTTGAGTGTGTCACAACTAAACAATTTAGGCTGTAAGGCTGAGTTTGAAAACAAGATTGCTAAGATGTATGATACTAATGGAAAAATAATTGGAAAAGGTGATCAAACTAGAGGTAATATATTCTATATTGATATAAAGGATGCTACTTGTTTAATTGTAGAATTTTATGATGTGTGGCCATGGCACAAGAAGTTATGTCATGTTAATTTTGATAACTTGATTAGTATCAGTAACATGAGAAGAGTAAGAGGTTTGCCTAAGTTGAAGAAGCCTGATAATATAATTTGCAAACAATATTAGTTAGGTAAAATGACAAAGTCAAGTTTTAAGATTAAGACTCATACCTATAAAGGAATATTAGAGATTGTTCATACTAACTTGTGTGGACCAATTGAAGTGCAAAGCTACAAAGGAGATAAGTACATTATGCTACTTGTTGATGATTATTCTAGAATGATGACTATTATGTTTCTGAAACATAAATTTGATGCTTTCCAAATGTTTAAGTGGTACTTAGCAAGAGTTGAGAAGGAAATAGGTAAAAGTCTAAAATGTTTCAGATCTAACAGAGGAGGAGAATTTACATCAAATGAGTTTGAAATGTTTTACAATGATAGAGGAATCAAAAGACATACATTTTCACCTAGGACCCCTCCACAAAATGAAATTGTTGAAAGAAGGAATAGGTTTCTAATGGACTATGCTAGAACACTCATGATGGAGAAAAATGTTACTTCAAAATACTGGAGAGAAGCTATGAGTACAATTTTCTATACCTTGAACCATGTGCAAGTCAAGAAAGGTACTCATTCAACACCTTTTGAACTATGGTATGGATACTCACCGAATGTAAAATATTTTAAGGTATTTGGAAGCAAGTATTATATTCTCAAAGATTTCAGGAATGGTAAATTAGATGCAAAAAGTGAAGAAGGTATATTTCTTGGTTATTCCACAAGAAGTAAAGCTTATAAGTATTTAAATACTAACACTAACAACGTTGTGGAAAGTGCAAATGTGAAATTTGATGAATATACAAAATTATATGAGGTTGAACCTATGAAGGAAAAAGATGAATACAAATAATTTGTATATTTTTATGAAGGTATGCCTACAGATGGAGATCTTGTAAATCAAGTTGCAAACCAACAAGAAGTTTCAATTATTGTCGAGTCACATACTATGAGTATTGAGTTGCATTTGGGAACTGAGCTAGATTCAAGTGTCAAGTTACATAATTAAGTTCAGGCACATTTTGATTCTAAGATGAGTGTACATGAAAGAGATGTTGAAATACTTGTCAGAGATGTACATAGTGATTCAAAAGTTGATAGACCAAGTGAAGAAACTAGACTAGAACCAAGATTGTCTAAGTATGTCAAGAGACATCACCTTGCTACACAAATCATTGGAGATAAAGATACTACACCAATGACAAGAAATAAGTTGAGAAATGATACATGTTTACTGAGCATGCAACAACCCAAAATAATGAAAGATGCCTTAGAAGATGTGGATTGGAGTAAAGCCATGGAAGAAGAGATTAAATAAATTGAGAAAAACAAAACACGGAGTCTAGTTTCTAGACCAGAAGATAAAAATGTGATTGGTACCAAGTGGCTATACAGAAACAGGTTAGATGAAAATGGTGAAGTCACAAGGAATAAGGCAAGATTAATTTGTAAAGGATATGCACAAGAAGAAAGGATTGACTATGGATAAACATTTTCCCCTATTGCAAGACTGGCAGGAGTAAGAACTCTACTTGCTTACTCTGCATACAAAGGTTTCAAAGTTTATCAAATGGATGTTAAGTTTGTATTTCTAAATGGTATATTAGAGGAAGAAGTTTATATAGAAAAACCAGAAGGATTTGTTGATGTTGACAAAAAAAATATGGTATGTAGACTTTACAAAGCTTTATATGGTTTGAAGCAAGCACCAAGAGCATGGTATGAAATGCTTCATAAGTATCTTGTGAAGATTGGATTTGAGAGGACTGGTGATAAAAAAAAATTGTACTTGAAGAAAAAGAAAGTCAAAGGTATTTTACTATCTAAATTTTTTTTTGATGATATCATATTTGGAGGTCAAGATACTTTATACTTTTGCAAATGAAATGAAGAAAAAATTTGAGATGTCTATGTTTGGAGAGATCAAGTACTTTGTGGGTTTGCAAATACATCAAATGAAATATGGTATATACATCACTTAGTCAAAGTATGTTAAGGAGATATTGAAAACTTTTGGATTGGAGGATTCCAAGCCCGTAAGCACACCTATGGTGATAAGACATAAATTGTCAAAGAATGATGAGTTAGTTAAGGTGAATCAAACATTTTACAAGTCTATGATTGGAAAATTACAATATGTAGTACACAAAAGACTTGATATTGCATTATCTATAAGGATAGTTGCAAGATTGCTTGCTAATACCAGGGAGAATCATTTGATGGCAATAAAGAGAATAATGAGATATTTGAAAGGAAAAGAGGGCTATGGTCTATACTACAAGAAAAAAGAAAATTTTGAATTGAGAGCCTACACTAATGTTGATTGGGTTGGAAGTATTGATAATAGAAAGAGCACCGTGGAGAAGAATTTCTTAGGCAAAAGGCTAGTTACATGGACTAGCAAGAAACATAACTGTATATCTCAATCTACTGTTGAAGCTAAATATGTTATTGTTGCAGAAAATTGTACAAACATTGTATAGATCAAATAACTACTCAAAGGTATGAAGGAATAAATCACTGAACTTGTGATACTTTATTGTGATAATACAAGTTCTATAAATATATCAAAGAATCCTATTATGCATACAAATACTAAGCACATTGTAATCAAGTATCATTACTTGAGAGAGTTAGTTCAAGATAAAGTGGTGAAGATGGAATATGTTAACACAAAAGAGAAAATAGCTAATATCTTCACAAAAGAATTACCTAAGGATGCTCATGAGTATCTAAGAGGTAAATTAGGGGTCATACCCCTCTCAAAGGCTATCTAAGAAGCATGAGAAGTGCCCTACATCAAACAAGCTGATTTATGTTACACATTGATGTAGTGGATCTTACTTTAAGAGATGCCTAAAGTAATAAAAAAGATTGAACTACAAATTAGTCACAAGCTGGGTGATCGAGAGAGAAACTAAGAATGTTCATATGTGCATATTAAAGATGACAAGTCTTTGGCATTATTGTCAAAGAGGGAGATAGTTTACTAGAGGGAAATGTTGCTGAGGGAGAAGAGGGAGAAATCATGATTTTGCTGAAGGTGATAGAAGATACAGATAGATGAAACATGGAATATCTACTCAGAGGGAGAACATGTATCTATTGATTACATCTACCTAGTAAGAGGGATTTAATGTTAAGGGAGATATAAGGAATGATCAAGAGGGAGTCATAAGGATGAGTTGATTGATTGTCTGTTGGTTAGAATAGAATTTTGTAACCTCTTTAGAAGATGGAAGTTGTTGATAGAGGGAGAGATTTCAATACAAAGAATTATTTTCTTTTTGGTATTTTGTTGGTTATACTGATTAAGTTTTGTTAGTTTAGTTTTCCATCAATGCTAAAGAGGGAGATTACTGAAAAAAAATTGATACAAGTATGATAAATGTATTTCAATCATTGTTTTGTCATTGATGTCAAACTTGCTACTTGCTAGAAAGAAAATTGCTTATATGATTTGAGTACTATCATTTGCTTGATTGATGAAGAGGATTTGATCAAATGAGGTAACAATAAAACCTAGAGGAAAGGTTAATTTGTGATATGAAAAAGGAGTACAAGGTGTTGGGACTCAAAATTGAAGCCCTGATTTTGAGAACCATTCTAAAATTCAAGCCCTACAAGCATGTTTTATTGCATGTATACCTAGCTGTCTGTTTGAGGCCTAAGAGGTTTTTAATTCTTCTAACACCTTGCATTCAACATATCCACTCATCCAATGAAGATAAATTTCCATTCTGATTCATTCTGTGTTCCATTTTGAGCAATGTCCAAATCTGCATTTTTGCCTAAGTGTCAAACAGTGACAGGAGGCCTTATTTGCAATTGAATATCTTTCACCTAGTTATGTTTCATGACTCATCACTTTGGGAGTGTTTAATATCCATACTAGAGGACCTATGTTTAAGATTTTGAGTCATTTTGATATGTTTTGTCTAGGTTTTGAACCCCTCAAAGTCAGTCATTTATTGTTGTCATGCTGATGCAAATTGTTCAAAATTCTCGGAGGCCTTGTTTGACTTGTTATAATTTTGACCTAGTTAACTAAAATGAGAAAATCCATTTTGTATTCCATTCTAGAGATCAAAGACCTATTATTTTTGAAATTTGAAGTTATGATGAACCCGTTTGATCAGTTTTTGAACGAGATTCCAAATGCAATTTGTAAAGTTTTACTGGTGTCTTTAAATACAAATTGGTTGATACCCCTATTTGGGATGTCATAACTCTGAATACATAATAGGTGAGGTCAAATGGATTATACCATTGTGTTGTACTCTAAAATTACTAAGTGTGTCAGTTTGTAAGCCTTAACAAATTTGTTTACACACTTTCCATTTTAGAAAATCATTTTTCTGCTAATGTTTCCAATCCTACAAATTTGAGTGGCCCACTTTGACTGCTCACCAAATGTGCCCAGTTATTGATCATGAGCCCAAATCCTAGATTTATACTCTCCTCATGATAGTGAACCAATTCCCCAGTTTTTGTCTCCCAATTCCCAGTTTTTGAAGCCAAAACATAATGTGACTTATTGTTTTCTAACATGTTTGTTTGTAGGTAGTTCTGAGAAGGAAACTTCGATGGTCAATATATTTTGACTGAGTGATCATTTGACTGAGTGATCATCATGACACAAGATTTGGTAGGGTGCAAGAATGCTGAATAAAGAATTAGTGCATATGACTTTAGAGCTTAGTCAAATATTTTTTGTTAGTTTTTAATGCCAGTTAGAGGACCCTTTGGCATGAAATTGGTAGTTGGCAAAAAAGAGTTAAAATGAGTTTTAAAGTTGTTCACTGGTCAAACTTGATTCTAATCAGTATGACAGGTTCAACAAGCCAGTTTGAAATGTTCAATTTCAAAGTAATTTCATCATATTGGTAGGACATTGGGAATTGAAGGTGTTTAAAAAGATATTATAATCATTCTTTTCATGTTGGTGCTTTGACATATGAACATAATCTTTTGAAATTAAATTGGTGTGTTATTATTCTTGAAGAAAGGGAAATGAGGATGGTTGGGCCTTCACACACTAAATTCTAATGACATAAGTGTTTCCAAAGATGTTAAAAAGGAGGGTCTTGTTGGCTCTTTGGCAAGAAACTGCAATGATAGGTGGTCTTGGTAACAATTTTTTTCCCCTAAAAGGTACTGGTGTGGCAATAAGATCAGTCTAGTGCACCATTTCCTTGATGAGTACTTTTCTCATGGCAATGATTTGTCAAATGATTCATGTGTTACACCTAGTCTTCTATATGGTGATTACATTTTGGCAGAAGTTTGATTGATTAGCATTCAATCGAATCGATTGGTGGCTATCTCTCCATAGTCTAGTGGCATTAACCATGCAAGAATCAACCCATTAGACCAATTTCATCGTCATGTTTCTATTAATTGATGGTTGGTATATTCAATACATCATTTGTCATATGTGTTGTAGCATTGATAGCAAAGTTTTCTCTAATTGTTGCTTGTGTAAGGAGGAGATACACTTATATATATATAAAACTACACATATCCATGAACTAATTCCACAATAGGAAAGAAAGAGCATTTGGATGGGACCTAAATGTTGTGGGATGATGGGGAACATGGTGAATGCCTCCTTCACATTGTGTGCAGCTTCCATGGCTTTAAGTCGCCTCCTCCTTGCAAAATTTCATACATCCGCAATGTATTTGAAGTCAACTACGTGCCTTTTGCAAAACTTGGCGACCTCAAAGTATGGAGTAAAGTTAAGAATTATAACTTCTCTTCATGCGACCTATTCCAAATCTATAGTGATGTTGCTGTGCCATTTCAAAGAGGATCTATATTTAGTTTTTTCCCCATCATAAGTACGTTGGAAATTTTGCACAGGAGGGTTAAGGGAGGTCAGATTCGCAAGTCTTAAACCAAAGGAGATTTATAGTAGATTGTGAATTTGAGTTGTTAGAAAAAAAGCTCTGATGCAGCTTGATCACTGTTGAAAATGATTCTAGAGGCATATAAATCATTGCCAATAGATTCGTATGAGATGGCATAATGCAAAGTCTCCCCTAGAGGATGTATTACCCAACAAATTGGAAGGGGGTCCAGGTAATAACGATAGAGTAAGGGGAAATCTGCCTGGTGCCAAGCATGATTAGAGAATAGAGACATCTTTGAAAGTTATTTGAGAATTGGAGAAGACAAATCACAGTTACATACAGGGTCCTTGCTAAATGAAGGAATATCATAAAATTTAGAGAAACACCATTTGGAAAAGAATGAATTACGACAACCTCAAGTGAAGATGCCCAAATCTATAGGAAAGAGGATGTGGCATGAGTGCCTGTAAATGAATTATGAAGAGAAACCATTTTGTATGGAGCAAGAACTGCCACCTCCACCCACATTGTTAAAGCAAATAAACCGCTGGATGTGCAAAAGTAGATCATGGTGGTAGGTCACCACATTGATTTTCTTACCTTGGTCTCATGGCACAGGTTGTCTTCCAGTAAGTTGCACCATATTTTATTTCAATCTGCAATCTATCAAATGGAGGATGTGCATGCTGAATGGGATGCTTTTCTAATATGTTTGCAGTGATTGTTTGAATGTGGAAGCCCAATCCAAAAGCATCACCAAAATTTTCAGCTTTGGACTACTTTTTTTTCATCATAGATCACATGCATCAATTCTTGTGAATCATTATTTTGAAGTGGTATATTAAATAAAAGAATGGATAGTGTAGTGATTTGGAATATTTTCTCATGGTTATGACGAAGAGGGGGCAATATTTCTCACGCAGGGGATAGCATCAAAGCCTTGAGTCAAGGTTCTTTGGTAGTGGATTATGTAGAGATGGCAGTGCTTATAATAGGCAAGAGATATACAAAGATGTTTTTGTCCCACATTGTGGAGGGAGTTCTTTGCAATGATGTTTTAATATACGACTACGCAAGCGCATAGTTTTTTAAGAGACAACTTTTTAAGCCTCAAGAAGTTCCTGTGGTGGGCCCAGCCTGATGACCATAAATAAATTTTGAACAATGTGCTCGGTGAGATGGATAGTGATGTCAATGATAAGTGGAAATCTGACCAATTAAAATGTGATAAGTGGTGGTATGGTGGACAACTCATAGTGACACGTGACATAGGACTTTCAATCTAGCATGAATTTTGAGGTGCTAATGTGGCATAGTGTGTCACATGTCAGAAGGGTGCATTCTTGCATACACAGTCAACATCTGGTGACTATGCATGCAGGGAAGTACCTAGCTACCACGTAGCAGTGGGCCTTGAGTGGTGGTGACATGGCAGGCATTAGGTGGAGGATGATGTGGTGCTAATCAGGATAGTTCGAGAGCTAATGAGAAGTTGCCATGTGGTAGTGTGATAGGTAGGGCCAATCAGAGGGTGCCACATGACACTTGGTGTTAGGTGACAATGCAAAGGTCTAACCAATGAGATTATGACACATGTTAGCTTGATCAAAATAGATTTGACCCGACTAGAAAAAGGTGGAAAAATCCAAAATGATAGAGATTCAATATTTTATTGTTTTATCCAAAAATCACGTGCAAAATTTTTAAATTCAAAAGTAATATAAGCTAAAGTTTTAAATTTTAGAATATTTTAAATCTTTGAGAAATGAAATTCAGTCACAAAGCCATGATTGAGGCATGATTTTCAAAATGGTATTCTGGGCATTTCCGGTAAGAAAATATAGTGATATTATATATTGTTGAAATTGGGAGAGAATGAACTTTCTATTTTTGGAGTTTATTTTCACATAGGAAGCCATCTACTCAGGTTATACAAGGTTGTGTCATAGATACTTAATTTGCAACCACATTTAGATTTTAGGGGTAGAAAGAGGAGAGATGTTTTACAACTGCAAAGAATGAAGATTCAAGTGGACACATGTCACTTCCAGATCAGATCTAAGACTTCATTCCTCTCCTATATATCTCTCTTTCTGATTCATTATAAGGGTTCCAGTTTTGGAGAAAATTTCTCACTGCTGTGCTACCGTGTGTTGGCAGTTTTCACTGTGAGAACATAGGTTCCAATTTTGATGTGTTTTCATCACTATGATACCACATTCTTCAACATATTTCTCTTGTATGAACATCAATAGTTAAGCTAATATAGCTAGTTTTGATTTTTTTAGTGGTTTTATGAATTGTTTTACATGCATCTAAATGTATAGTTTCAAAGAAATAAATATAATGAGTAGGAATCTCCTTAGTTTCATTTTGATTCTCATCTCCTATCTCTGTAATATGCAATCTTATGTGTTTTAGGCATAAAGAACTGAGACCCATTTGCAACCCCTTAAGGTTGTATGTTTGATATATTTTACTATTGGAACAAAAGGCCAAGTAAATGCTTGATGTATTTGACAGGGTTACTGGTTATTGGAGAGGGATATTTCATGAGAATGAGATCTTTATGAAAACCGATGTCTGATTCACAAAGTGATAAGATAGATCTAATATCTTGATGTATGGAATATGTCACTGGTATCATAGATGTATGTGTGTGATTCATGGAATTTCCCAATAGATAAGGCATTGATCAGCTATAGGATCAACTTGTTCTTACTATTACATATTTGGAGTTTTGCTAAAATCAAAATCATTAATAAAAATCTTTTTCCCTTTCATGTTGAAGGAATTGAAAAGAATTGCCCTCTTTTAGCTTAGCAATTTTTTAAGTTATGTCATTAGTTATTTCATGTCTAAGATCTTCGCATAAGTATTAGAAGATTAAGGGTTTTATATGCTTTGTTTAGATTAAGTCTATGCTTTTGACAATTAGTACTATATGAAGAATCTAATAGGTCCACCCACCTAGGTTTTGAAGAGCCTAAAGTAGAAGAAGGGTTTAGCCTTATAGTTGGCCTAGTGTCTAAAAGGGTATGTTGAAGATGGGAAGTAGCTGCTCCTAGATGTATCTTGTTCTCATCGGGGTAATTTAAAACTGAGATGTTTCAAAACACCAACACAAGGATCAATTAAGACAGTGATATTATAGTGCATTGATAATCTACTTAAGGTTACAAAGGATGGTTACATTGATTAAATTTAGAAGAACAAGTTAAACAAAGTTTTTCTGCCAAGCTTAACAATATGCACAGTAGGTGCCAAGCAAAGTTAGTGTAAGCCAACTAGAAAATTAGTTGGATCCAAGCAAAGTCAATTTTAGTAGAAGTTGAGTGACAAAGTGTAAGTCGAGTAAAGTTTAGTTGATGTCGAGCACCAGTAAACTTTAGTTCATGCTGAGTGACTTGCTAGTTGATGTCGAGAAATGCATTATGTGTGAAGCACCAGAATCTAGTTAATGCAAAGTGTTAGCATTATGAGAAAGATTGAGAATTTGATAAATCTAAGCTGGCAAGTTTGATTTCTTGGATTGTGTGCACCATATGGAAGATAAGCTTGATGAGCTGGTGGCACAAAATTCATGGTGAACCATTTTGAGGCAAATTTAAAGAGAATTGAAGGGGAAGTTTCTAGAAGGGAATGAAATGAAATGATGCGTAGATTCATTGAATCCTACCTAATTCAACCTAATTCTAAAATGGACGATGGAGTATGAATGAAAAAAGATCTTAATTTTCTATTTATAGAGATGGCTAGTCAAAAGTAAAGGTTGTCATGTGCGAGAACCTAAGGAAGACAAGAAGTTTAGGGTATTACTTCATTCAATGACCTAAGGAAAGAGACTGCATTGGAAAGAAAAGCAAGAAGGCTTAAGAGTATAGATGTTAGAAGGGTGAATAAGCTATTAGAGTTGAAGTGTGTGAAAGCCAAGAAGAATGGAGGACTGAAACAAAGATCTATAATATGCAAGTGTGTTGTAAGTTGTTATCAGATCACACCTTACTATTACTTTCTAATTATTGTACCAGTCTAGGGTAAATCCTTTGGATTAAGGTTGACCTAATAGTCATTTGTAAATCCTTTAACTGGATGACATTCCAAGTGAATGATCTAAATTCCTCTAACAAGGCTCACTCCTAATAGGGTGATTAAAATCCTTTAACCGAGTCACATTTAATAGTGTGTATTGTAACCTTTAACAAGGTTGGCTTTTCAAAGGGCATTACTTCAGAAGAGTGAGAATGAGTAGCATGTTATTGGTGGTTTTTCCCAAATCAGGTTTCCACAATAAATCATTGTGTCACATGTGTTATTGAATTTGTTATGTTTCATGTTTACATTTCTGCAAAGTTGATTTGACAGTAACCTACAAGTTTAAGTGATTGCATAGTTTTATTGATGCATGCATGATAAAAATGTTTTATGGATATGGGTTCACTAAGCTATGAATTTTTTTAATTGTACAAGACCTTGGATAATTGATTCACCCCCCCTCTTAGTTATTCTAAAGAATTCCAGCAAACTATTGAAAGGTCATGGAGGTGATGAACGTGTATTGAAAGCTAAAGTTGATAGTCTCAAGGGAAAATATGATGAGATGAAGGTGCAAAAGGAGAAACCATAGCATAACATACAGTAAGGATATAATAAATTGTTGTTTCTATTAGAGGATTTAGAGGAAAGTTCTCATAATTATTACATGGAGGTATGCAATTAGAGTTTATGCTATTCAAGAATCAAGGTCAATTAGTTCTGACAAGGTCACATTGGATTCATCAATCAGTAAGTTGACTAAATTTAAATTAAGTAGTTATGATAATAGTCATCCTATTGTTGAAATTGCATCTCAAGATACTCTTAACATTGGTTCATCTAGGAAAGTAATATTTCTTGTTTATAGTTCATATGATTATGATTTTTTGATTTCTAAAGGGAAAGAGTTGGAAGAGATAGAAGCTTTAAAAGCTTAAAGGTTTCTTAAAGGAAAAAGTCCTATTTTGTATTGGAACGATAGACAAGTAGGTTACTTTGCACATAGGTTTCCTAGTAAGACCAAGAAGGATAATGAAGAGACAAAAGAAAGATTCAAGAAATTCAAGAACTTGAAATAGGAAAGAAATAAAATGTGCTACATAGTTAAAGATGAAGATGATGATGATTATAATACTAATGGAAATGAAGATGATGAGAAAATTTTATTTGTTATTGTAAATGAAGATCCATCTACCAAAAACAATAAAGCCATTAAAAAAAAGACTTTATCTCGAGCATTGATAGTAATAATGATTGGATCATTGACAGTGGTTGCACACATCATGTGACTAGAGATAAGGACAAATTTATAACAATAGAAGAATGTGATGGAGGCTCAATTAGATTTGGAAATGGATGCCTTATGTAATCAAAGGTAAAGGATCTATGGCTCTCACCAATAACAATACCTATGACTTGATGTCTATTGGGAAGATGACTTAAAGTACAACCTATTGAGTATATCTTCATTGAAAAATAAAGGATTCAGATTTTTGTTTAGTAACAAAAAATGCAAGATAGCAAGAAAAATTGGTAACTTGAATGTTACTAGTGAGTAGCCAAAAAGTAATATTTTCAAGCCAAATACTTCTTTTTGACATTTTTTAATTGCTAAAGTAGAAGAAATTTGGTTGTGGCATGAAATGCTTTGTCATGTGAACTTTGATAATATAATGAAACTTAGTAAGAAGAAAAGTGTTAGAGGTATAACAATTTTGGCCAAACTGGATAATGCAATATGCAAGGAATGTCTAGGAAATATGACTAGCTAAAGCTTTACTAGTAAGGTCTATTCTAATATAAAAAAAGAAGACTTGGTACACATAGATTTATGTGGTCCTATTAAATTGAAGTTTATCATAGTAATAAGTACTTTATTCTATTTTTTGATGACTACTCAAGGATGATGTATGTGATGTTCTTAAAGGTTCAATTAGAGGCTTTTCAAATGTTTAATATGTATATGGAAATAGTTGAGAAGGAAATAAGAAAAAGAATAAAATGTCTTAGATCTAACAGAGGAGGTGAATTGACTTCACAAGAGTTTAATGAATATTGTGATGAACATGTAATCAAAAGTCAATTGAATTTAGTGAGAACACCACAAAAGAATGGAATTGTTGAAAGGATGAATATGTATATTGTGGAATATGAAAGAATATTGTTGAAATATAAAGGAGTGGCACATAAATTTTGGAGAGAGCCAGTAAGTACCATTGTATGCATACTTAACTGGGTACAAATCAAGAAAGGCACATATAAGACACCTTATGAACTCTAGTATGAACACACACCTAATGTTATTTATTTCAAAATATTTGGTAGTAAATGTTATATTCAAGAAGGATGAATGGAAATTTTGATGGTAAAATGATGAAGGAACATTTCTTGGTTATTCTATCAAAAGAAAGGTTTACAAATGCTTAAATAAGAATACTATAATGATAGTTGAAAGCACAAATGTAAAAGTTGATGAATTCTCATTAAAGAATGAGGAAGTAAACATGAAGAAATCATAAGGATATAATGAACTCATATATTTTGAACCAGTGAAATTCGAAACAACACCACAAGTTAATGCTAGGGCAAGTAGTGCTCAACTGATAAATGAAAATCAAGTTGAAGCAAATGAAGGAAGCGATGAAATTAAGAATGTTGAACTTATTACCCCAAGGAATACAAGGATAAACTATAGCTTATCTTATATAGTTGGTGATAGGAATGAAGGAGTATTAACTAGAAGTCAGTTAAGAACAAGAGATACTACATACATTTGCTATCAGAGATGGAACCTAAGATAGTAAAAGATACTCTAAAAGATGATGAATGGATAACAACAATGAAGGAAAAAAATTGATCAGATTAGGAAGAACAAGACATGGTCATTGATACCTAGATCAAGCGATGAAATTAGTATAGGAACTAAATGGGTGAATAAGTTAAATAAGAATAGTGAAGTGATAAGGAACAAGGCAAGAGTAGTTTGCAAAGGTTATGCAAAAAAATGATTGGATCAAGGAAATACTTATGCACATGTTTCTAGATTGGAAGGACTCAAAATATTGTTAGCATCTAGACAAGGACCTAATCTGCACCAATGTTCTAAGAAATTTACTTTTTGTAGAATCTTTCTTTGGTAAATTGTCACCATAGGTGCTATCAAAAGTCATGTTTTCCCAAAAGTAACCATCAATATTTAAGAATTATGGTTGTCTCTTCTTATGGTGAAAATAAGGAAGATTATCATTGACTCCTATAAATTCCATTAGAGCATTGTCCTCAGGAAAAGGATCCATTTCAATTTTTGTGTCAAGATCCAAAATATATAGGTTAATTAGTTTTAAGGGTCCACTACAAATGCAATTAACATTCAAAGAAAATAGTGAGGGTTATTTATAAGGAGTGAATCCCAACCCATATGTATGTTTAGGAAATCTACTATTCAAACTATTGATCTTAGATTGGTCTTGACAAGTGAGTGTCAACACACTTAAGCTATTTACTCAGTTCATGCCAAACTAGTAATACATGTTGAGCACAACATGTGTATATTAGACCATGCCAAGTTACAATGAGTATCGAGTCAGTCATATGCTGAGTCACTTAAGTACCAAGCAGATAGACCATGCCGAGTGATTCAGGAGTTGAGTAAATAGTGTATGCTGAGCAATGTAAGTGTTGAACCATAGTATATAGAATAGTGCATGCCGAGCATTTGAGACTTCATATGTTGAGTAAGATAGTTTTGACATATTTTTTTGTAATGGAAAAAACAACTATGTAAACCATTTTTGAGCCAACTTAAGATTAAATTGTGATATTTTGGAGATAAGGACAAATCTCTATTTGGATTCCCTATGCAATTACATGCAGCCAATTAGAGAATGGGAAGGATTAAGTGGAAAAATGGATGAATCTCAATCATAGATTCATACCTAACCCTAAGCCACCAAAGTCTTCTTAAGGAGGATGAAGCCCTAAACTCTTTACAGATAGAGGAGTGAATAACATGGAATGTTTAATGAACTGAAGGAGTGAATAAGATAGTTTGCAAGTAGAGCATTCAAGGTGACTTAGAAGTTATGAAGAAAGAGAGAATTACATAATCTATTAGAGAAGAACAAAGGTTAGAGAAAAGGATGAGACATTGAGACATCTAATCAAAAAGGATCAAGAAGATATTGTTTAGAGGTGATATTTTATCAGGCAAGAAAGTGCCAACCACAGGATCTATGCTGAGACATTTTAATAGGTGATTTTAGTCAAATCTCTTAAGTAGAGTAGTCCTAATAGGCTGTATGAAATCCTTTATCAGGGTGCTTACTTAGTTGTAAGTTGAAGTCCTCTAACAAGGCACACTTTTAACAGGGTGAGACTTAACAACCTTTGCAAGCCTTTAACAAGGCAAACATTTCACAGTGTAGATCATGTTTCATGGTCAAAACATTGTAACCTTCATTAGATACACTTTATTACTATAGTAGTGAATATTTTTGGGTGTCATCCCAACCCTAGTTTTACCTTCTCACTTGGAGGGTTTCTGGGTAATCATATCTGGTGTTATGTGTGTGAATGATTACATGGTTATATAATTTAGATGTACATGCTTTACATGTTATTTCAGCTTATTCATTGAATGCATGCAATGTATGTTTGGTGAAATTTTTGATGGTTCCAAGTTTAAACTACTAATTCACACCCTACCCCCCCCCCCCCCCCCCCCCCTTTAGAAGATTACGTTTCCTATTGTAAGTCCAACACAAAGGAACTTGTATACCTTGTTAAAATTTTCCACAACCATTACCATTAAATCCATATTTATTTAATAAAGAGTAATTAGGGCCATAATAATGATCCATGTTTTTAGGATTTAATAATGCTTCATAAGTTTGTATATCATAACAATCAAGCTTGATAGCTTTCATGGTTTCTTTAATAAAAGAAGACACAAATGTGTTTTCCAACTCACCCAAAAGTGGAGTATATAATTTCTTTTCAAGGTCATCTTTCCTTTTGAAGTTTAAATCCAACACTATATATTCCCTAATAAATGTAGGGTTAAAATCTAGATTTTCCTAATCACCCTTAGAAATAGATGAAGAAGGATTTTCATTCTTTGTAGGTTCTTCTTTAGTTTTAGGTGTGTTAGGTTCATGTGTAGAAGAAGATTGAGCATATTCTATATTCTAGAAAGGATTAGGTTCATCATCGACTAAGAGTAAACATTAGATTATTGTGAACAAAATGAACCTTTTGATGAAGGGTAGAAGTAATGACATGCATAGAATGCAACCAAGGTCTTCCTAAAAGAAGGTTATAATTTAATGATCTAAGCATAATATGAATAAGGTTATCCAAGATGACATTATCAACCTTAATGGGTAATATAATAATGCCCAAAGTGTGTTTAGAAATGTGTTGCCCCACTTTTGTTTTCTAATCTATTGGAAAAAGTGAGCTATGTGTGTTTAGATGAAGTCTATTTTATTCCATGAATGTTTGAGTCTAGGTCTAGATTCCAAAAGGCTAGACAGTCTTTATCAGATTTTCCCAATACACCTTCTCTATCTACAAGTTGGGTGGGTTTTGATTTTGTCTTGTAATTTGTTAGGTAGGTTTAGCATCCCATCTAATAATTTTCACTCATTGTAGATGAAGCGTGCTCACTATTTCATTCTCATGCTCTTGAAAGTTCTCTAAAATTCACATGTCTTCACAACACTAGCTCATGACATATCAATGGTTGGTAAAATAAGCATTGACAGAAAATCCCTTGTTGCATTCTCCATGGCAGGTTTCCAACCCATGAAGGCAATTTTCCACAAAATAGATGAAAGTGAAATACAACATGCCAAGTGACATCCAAGTGGATCTATGCACCTTAAGTAAACATCATTAACAATCAGAAATATAGTTGTCAAAGATTCAACCAATAAGGAAGTGTTGGCAGAAAACCAAAAATTGCCTTCTCCTTGGTGGGTACCCAACCCATGAAGGCAATTTTTTGACTATGCAAAGGAATTAGGTTAATAGGTAAAATTTGGCTTCCAAAATCAATCTAGCACAAGTTAGGATGATATTGGATTGAAATGAACTATTACAGAAAGAAGATATGGTCAGGATATCACTTGGTGGATTTTCATCAATAGAGTACCCCAGGGGTAACTTTTCAAAACTAAAAGGAAAATGGAAAAGTGAATAACATGTTAGTGGAAAGTTACCATTATATCCAACAAAATAGTGAGAATACTTTTAAATTTCTATTGAGTTTTTACATTTGCTCTTTAATAGGTATTTCCTTAAATTTCACTCATATTTCCTTAACGGATTAATCAAGGTCCTTGTATAAAAATACACAGGCAATTGAATGAGTTACCTCATTTCCTTGATTTCTCACTTTACCAATACACATAGCTTTTGAAAGCCAATGATTGTAGTGTTCATTGTCTTATTTATTTTTTGATTTGAAATCTCATTCATAAGCTATGGCCACTAAGTTCACAGGTTTTAATGGTTTGACTAGGATCAAGTCTCAACTACAGAATTTCACAGAAACATCCCTCCATTTCTATGATATGGCAAACTTCCGAAGGACAGTAAAATTTGAACACATCCATCCTATCACTGAGAAGCTTCAAGGATGTGGTTTGGTTGAAGCTACTAGTTTCCTGGTTGAAGTTGAAGTCCTAGAACTCATTTATGAATGTATCCACCATTACAATCCAGAAACCAAGCAGATGATTCTGCCTGATCACACCATATTAATTTCAATCAATAGACAAATGATGGTGAATTTTCTTCATGTGCCAGAATGGGAGGAGTTTTCTGACATAACTGCTGGTGGAATTGTTTCAAAATTATCAATGAAGAAGATGATTTGGAGAAAGGAGATCATGTGAACATGGTTCTAGAAGTTACAAAGTGATAAGAGAAAATTCCCCAAAACTTTGTTCAGAACCAACCTCAAACTGGGGATAATTGACATTTTGGTTCTTCTGCATAGATTGAGAGGTGAAGTAGAAGCCCTAAATTTTTTTGAACAATACTTCTTTTTAGTTTAGGTTATATATTGATTGGACGCAAGAGGTAAGTGAGATTCTATCCAATATCCTCCAAGTGGCCAGGTTTTACAATTCATTTTATATCTCTTCATTCCTTATTTATATGTTGGCATCTTTGCAATTATGACATGGTCTTCCATGCCTAGACGAATTCCCTAATGATGTCAAGTCCTATGAATTTTATCCATGTCTCTAGCTACATAATAGTTATGCAGATTATGTCAAAGTGAATGATGCATTTACTATGAGAATTTGTAGGGAATTGCAAGGATGCCCATAAAGGATAGTCTCCCCTAAATCCATGGCTGCCATCAGTCATTTTGGTTGTTATTATATTCAATTCTCATCTTTTTCTTACCTGTGTCTCACAGATTCCAATGGATTTCCTCTGAAGCTGCCAAGATATTCGAATGACATGATAGTTTTTGTAGAGATCATTCAACAAGATCTGCAGGTGAACACTTTAAGTGGAAGTCTCAAGAAGAAAGGATATGAGTTCCCTATGGAGGTTGGATTATTCAGTTGTGACACCCAATTTGATGCCAAGAATATGATGAAGGTTTTTGAGAAGAAGTACAAGCTATATATGTATGAGTTCTTGAGACCTATGTTCAACTTGATGGATATGCTAAGGATGTTCTACATATTGGGAGTGTAATAAAACATGTCGGCACAATTGAAAAATACTAGGCTGATTACAAAGATGAATTTGAAATCTGTGATCGTGCTTTTGCAAGATTGGCAATAGATCAAGTTAAGCTATACCAGGTAAATGTAGATGTGAATGTAGTTGAGGATGATGGTTAGAATATGTATAGCATGACTTATTTGACCAAGTAAAGGAATAATCCTATAACCTCTAAACAATTTGTAGATGTCGTAGAAGACCTAGACATGATGATGGCAAGAATGTACAAGAGGACTAAGAACTGGGTCCAGTGGACCACAACACGACAAAGTAGAAGAAAGGTGCATCCACTCAACCCTCCCCAAATGTAGCAATAATGTCCTCATCCCCTAGTGGCACTTCAGGGATAGCTCCATCACTCACGCAAGGCCCATCTCAACCAAAGGGTGGAATCAATCAACCTCTTGACAAAAACATTCCTTTGGATAAAACTTGTTAGGATGGTTCAATACTTGTAATTGGTATAGAGGCAGAAGCCAAGAAGAAGAAAGTAGAAGAACTAAAAGACACTATAGTTGCAATGGTCTTCCATCCCATAGCAGTCCAATCCCATCTATAAGTGTAACACTACTCTTACCAAGTAGTCCTTGAATTCAAGTGGTTGACCTTGGAGATGGTGGGATCAATGAAAGTGAATCCACAGAGTCAGATGAAGCAGTAAAGAAAGCATTCAAAGTAGAGAAGATTCTCGAATCTTCGAAATTCATTTCCCCTGCTTCAGGAAATCCTTTCTCCTCATCTTCAAAGGCCTTAACTCCAATGAAGAGGAAGATATTTAGTGTGGACATGCTAGGGACCACATCCAAAGTAATCATCACCAAATCATGGCTTGAGAATACTTTGGATAGAAAGAGGAAGAGGATAGAAGATGGGGTTCTAAGCAAAAAGACTCTCTCTCTAGCCATCCACTCTAGGTTGACATTGAGAAAAGTGAAGAAGCATAAGACTTTGTCTATCCTTAGCTGAGATCTAGACATGGGACACCTAACTATGGAGATTGTCAAGCCCATCAAAGAAGCTAGGATTGAAGACTTAACTACAACTAACTTCACATTATAGTCTCTAGATCTAAGAGAGGTTAGGTATGACACTAAAGTGGGCTTATGGAAATCAACTAATGAAGTGATAAAATAATAACTTGAAGGTCTCAAGCTTGCCAAATGTAGGATGAAGGTGGAGATCCATGAGCTCAACTACTTCATCAAGGAATTAGTTGCCCCGTTAGCAAGTATTTTGGGGGTATCACCTACTACTGATGCTATAACTACATATATTTAGGGCATCATCTCTCAGCTGCAAGGGGATGAGAATTTTGGGCAAATCGATAGGAAGTGGAATGAAAAGCTCAAGTCTGAAGGGCTTATGGTTATAGAACAATTAGGCAATGTAGTATTGAGGCTTGAGATAGAAAAAGATAACATCCTATCTAACCAAGCTACCCTATTAGTAGAAAAGGAAAAGAGTGAAGATTGCACCTCCCTCATACATATGATCATCAAAATATTGGCTAAGGAGGCATTTGAAGCCAAGATTTTATAGAAAGGAGATGAGCCTATGTTTGAATGGCAACAGAGCTTGCAATTCAAAGTTGACATGATCTCTATAGCAGAGGAAGGGCTATAAAAGACAAAGAGCAAAGTTAAGGAGGAACAAGATAAGGATTATGAGTTGTGGAAAGGCCTAGACACTAACTCTCAAACAAGTGGACTAGGGAAAGGAGTAGGAGGAGTTGCTGTTATGTAAAAGACTTTCTCTAGTTACTTGGATAAATTAATAGAGAAATCTACTAGCCATCAAGATAGAGTGTCAGATCTCCAATAGCTTGGTGGATACATACACATGGTGATAGAGAAAATGAAAGAGTTGTTGAGTGCAATCAAGGACTTGGCTAGAGAAAACTCCAAGTGGCTCCTCAAATACACCAACACCCACATCCATAGACATGAGGAGCTCATTCCAATCATCATCACTGCCAAGGCCTATAAGGAAAAATTAGAGAAGGGGAAGAAAGTGAAATGATATTTCTCCCACTATTTTGTATTCTAATGTGAAATTGTAACTGATAATTGGCTCCTTGCCATTTTTCATTTTTGAGGAGATGAATTGATTCAACTACTTTTTGTAACAGTTCATCTCAAAATCCTCTATGTACTTGACTAAAAAATTAATGAAAGGTCAGCTAATTTTTGGTGTGAGATACTTCATATTGCATAGGCAAATTGAATGTGTTTTGTATCAATTATTTACTATTCCATTGCTTGTCTTAGTTAAGTGTCTCTTTGTGTTGAAGTGAGCTAATGAACAAACAAAGCTTTGTTCCCCTATTTAACACAACAAATGAAAGATAATCATAGTATTGTTTGAGGTTAAAAGATATTCTTTCCAGTATTATTTCTTAAGCTATTTCCTTGCATTTTAGAGTTAAAAGCATTATGTAAAAGCATCTAATTCATATAAATAGAGCTCATTATTGTATTAGAAGATTTTATAGGTTCATTAGATGTGTGGATTCATGAATTTGGTTAGTACTAAGACCCAAATCTTAGCCCAAGTTAGTTCTTGTCTAGGCCTAACTTGGTTTTCCTTTCATGTTCTCTGGTCAAGAACAAACACCATCTTAGAATTAGAAACAAATAAATTCATTGGAAATCACAAACGCAAGGGAGATGTGCTTATAAATTCAAAGGGAAATTATTCATTCAGTTATGGTTTCCCAACTGTTGTAATCAGTCATTGTTCATAAGTATTGGGTATTTAAAGAGTTGATTAAAATGAACAATCTGTTTACCAATAGATTTTTGGCAACTCCGTTGGGGAAATGAATAGTCGCTAGACTAGAACACCTATAACATGAAGAGAGATGGTGCTACCTCATGAGAACATATTTCCCATACTCCAACCCAACCTTAGATTCCAAGATAACCAGGAAGATATGATCTCATCTTTGAATACATTTGTCTGGAGGTATAGGAGGAACGTGAAATAGTATAGAAATGCTAGCTAAGTGCTAGTAGAAGAAGAAGAAGCTAGAGTTGACGCATAGGATATAGAGATGGCTTTAAAGAGCACAAAGTTGAGCAAAATGTAAAGCTCAAATGCAAGATTAATTTGGAATCCTGGACCAAAGAAGATTCCTCAGAAGCACCAAAGATCAAGGTAGGCAAGACCCTATTTTTGAAAAGCTTACAGAACTTGGCTTTCCCATCCTAGAAACACCTTGATGAAAGGTTGAAAAGAAGACTAGGAGAAGGCCATCTTCACCCCCCCAAAAATCAAAATTCATCACACACTACTTGTTAGGTATTGGCTTTAGATGTATTAGTTACTCCTCTAGTTGTCAATTTTTTGCCATACCTTGCTAGGACAATTATGGATGCTCCCTGGGCCACAATGATTGGTCTACTACATCTCACAACATATCATCCACTCCCATCTGGTTGAAGAAAGAAATTCTCCAAGTTTTTAGGTGATGGGAAGGTTACTATTGATGAACACATTAAATCCCTTTTTGTAGCAACTCATATCTTGGGAGTGGCACACGAAGACGTAATTGTAAGACTATTTGTAGAAACTCTAATAGAAAGTACAACAAATTGGTTTTATCATTTAAATGATTTCAAAATCACAAAGTGGACTATGATGAGAATGACCTTTGAAACAAGATTCAAAACCACAGAAGATGAACATGTTCTTCTGACACAATTGACTTCCATAAAAACAAAGCCTTAGTAAGTATGAGGGATTTCTTTGCTAACTTTAATAGGATCACTAGCAGAATCCCTACTACTGATAAACCTACTATAGGTAATCTAAAATCCTTCTTCATAAGTGTGATGCCACCAAATATCAACTATGATTTAACGAGATCTCATCCCATAGATTTGGAAAACACCTAGAAGAAAGCAGTTGAACTAGAAGATGACATGATCTCTGCTGAAAAGTGGAAATGATAATTTCAAACCAAGGAAAGTACTAGTAACACCACTTTGTCTGATGAAATGTTTCAAAAATTATCAATGAACTAGTTTCTATGAAGAGGCAACTCCCCAGATTCAATAATTCATACCAACGAAATTTCAAAATTAACCTAGGAGGAATATTGATGGGAAAACTCTATAGCTTACTAGTTTGCAATAGAGACTGGCTATTGAGGCCACACCAAAAAAGGGGAATATGTGTGTTTTCCATTTAATAATGGATCATGATAATGAAAGTTGTCCCAAGACCACCTATATGATGTAGTTGTTATCCACTAACAAGCTGAATGTTGTAGCCTCTAGTCCAGAGTTAGATTTCTATTTGAATGGTGACTCTAGAAATTTATTTTTGGAGTATGAGTCAGACTTACAAGGATCAGGTTAATGCTATGCTACTATTGATGGGACCTTGCATACAATGTTGACTGGAAGCCAAAAAAACAAGAATTGGATTTCAAGTCATCCTCTAGGTGGTAATGATGCTTCTCCTTCAAGCACTAGTAATGTTGATCAAGGAGCCAATGTTCGTTAGTTGGGAAAGGAAAATATCTCTTTTGATTTCATTCAATTTTGTAAAGACTCTAGAATTCAAATTTCCCCTATAGAATACCTAAAATCCCATCCCTCTGAATTAATAAGATTTGTAGATTATTACAAAGGGGAAGATGTAAACCTGAATCACAATGCTACGACTATAGAGGAAGGTGAGTCATTAACATCTTGTCTTTTTGACCAAGAAGAATCCATAGTCTTAACAACCTTTCCTAGATAGAAACATGATCTATTTTATGTGTCACTATACATAAATGGGTGCAAATTAAGTGTATAATTGATTCAAACACTTTAAACAATGTGTTGCCCTACCCCATAGCTAGGGCTCTAGACCTTACTCTTACTAAGGTCCATGGTAGGTTTTATTCCATGGATACTAAACAAGTCCTACTGCTTGGGAAAATCAAGACGCTCAAGTAGTGTTGGTCTCTCACCTAGAAAAGAAGTTACTGGTGACTATCCTAGTCATGGACATTCTAGCCAACTATAGTTTACTTTTGAGCATAAGCTTTTGTAGAAATCTAGGTGGAGAAATAAAATTGGACTTGGTCTTAGGTGATGATACCCACAAGAAGCAAGAAAGTAAAATTGGAACCTGAGGAGAAAGCCAAGTTTACAATTCTAAAATTAGATGATCCCAAAGCTCAAATCCTTTACCAAGAGTTAGAATTCAATAATTGCATGTTGTTCACTGAAAATGTCACAAATGAGAAGAATAACAAAGAGCTAGGAAGCCAAACTCCTGTTAAAGAAGAAATTTGATGGAAGTTGTTCCTCATTTGCATTCGATCCAGGAGTGGTGTTGATATCACTTGAGGGAGAAAATGAACTTATGGCATTCAAGTTAGAATTTGGAAACATGAACAACACAATCGAATATGAAGTACTATTACTTGGGATAATAGCTGCAAAAGAGAAAGGGACACATATACTAAAAGCTAGGGGTGACATGAAGCTCATTCTATGTCAAATCAAAGGGTAGTACTCTATAAAGAACCATAAGTTGAAAAACTACAAGAATAAAGTATGGGATGAGATCAAAGGGATAGACACATTCTCAATTGAATCACTACCAAGGGAGATGAACTCCAAAGCAGATTCATTGGTAGTTTCTACATCCTTACTTCTTTGCCACCCATAATTCAAAGATAAGAAGTACCAAGTAGAAATTGTGTACAAACCTTTTGTTCCTAACAATGTAGAAGCTTGGCAAGTGTTTGAAGATGACAAAAGTTTGCAGTTATTTTTGGAAAATTCCAGAACTGTTCATGAAGACCATTCTAATGAACCTGTTCAAAAAAATCACCACAAGAAGCAAAAGGAGCATGGAACTGATGCTATTTAACTACAAGGTAATATTATTCCTCCATACTTCATATAATTAGAAATGTTTCTTAATAGACATGATACTTACATTAAGAAAAAGAGGATGGAAAAAGGGCCCATTGTTGGTGAGTTTGAAGGAATAATCATTAGGAATAAGCAAACTCCTAAAATGATCAATGTTAGAAAATATTTCACACATGAAGAAAAAGAAGTAGCTAGAAAGATTTTTGAAGAATATCAAGATCTATTCATATGGAGCTACAAGGATTTAAAAAGTTTTAGAGGTAGAAAAATGAAGCATCAGATTCCCTTGAAGCCTGATACAACTCCATTCTAATAAAAGTAGAGAAATTATAATTTGAAGATAGTTGACACCACATTTTAGGAACTTGACAAGATGCTTAAGGAAAGAATCATTTATCCTATTCATCACTCTACATGGATAGTGAACATAGCACCAGTCAAGAAGAAGAATGTAGATGTCCATGCTTGATGGTTTCTTAGGGTACAACCAGATCAAAGTGGAGGAGGACCAACATAGGATGACTTTTACCACTCCTTGGGGTATGTTCGCATATCACAAAATGTCATTTGGTCTTATCAATGCTGGTGCTACTTTTCAGAGGTGTATGAATAATTTTTTCACTAACATGAAAAATCACATAGAAGATTTGAGGAAAGTATTGCAAAGATATTGAGAACACAAAAATTTCTGTAAATCCTAAGAAATCTATCTTCTATGTAATAGAAGAAAAGTTTCTCGGTCATATAGTATCACAAGAAGGCATCATAATTGACCCTAAAAAAATTGAAGCTATCCAAAGACTAAGTTTACCTATAAACAAGACATGAGTTAAATCTTTTTTGGCCAAGTGAATTTCCTCAGAAGGTTTGTGCCTGATTTTTCTAAAACCACTAAGTGCATTGTAGACACAATGAAAGGGAATTCAAGTTTAGGCCTTTAAGAATATAAAGACTGTCATTACCAATGCTCCAGTCCTATATCATCCTGATTATAGACTAGACTTTATGGTCTATTTTTGTGCTTTCAAACACACCTTGTCAACTATTCTCATGTAGGATAACAAAGAAGGGATACAAGACCCTATTTCCTTCATGAGAATACCCCTAAAGAACCATGAGTTGAAATATTCTCAAATCAAGAAGCACGCTTTTGCCATGGTAAAAGCCTTGAAAAATTTCATATTTTATATCTTACACTCTCATTCTATGGTTCACGTACCTGACATTGCGGTGAAGAGTATGTTGACTCAACAAGATGTAGGGTGTGATACTAGAGGAAAATGGGTAGCTAAGACACAAGAGTATGACATCAAAATTAAACCCACAAAATTGGTGAGAGGTAATGCATAATATAAAGCCATAACAGACAATGGAAATGGTGAAGAATGAGAGGAAAAATAGTTAGTTTTGGTAGTGAGTCTACAAGATCCTTGGTTCAAAAATATTACATATATCTTAACATATGGTGAGTTCCTTGAATTGATGAAAAAACAAAGAAGAGATCTCAAATTGAAAGCCATCAAGTATGTGATCAGGGATGATAAATTATACAAAAGATCCATAGATGAGACTTTTCTCATATGTGTAGACAAACAACAAAAAGAGAATTTATTGAAGACATTTCACGATGAAGCATGTGGTGGGAATTTCTCATCCTTGGTCACTACTTTTAAAATATTGTGGCAATGTTACTATTGGCTTGGAATGTTTAAGATGCTTACTAGTGGGTGTCAAAATGTAAAAAATGTAAAATGTTCATAGGAAGGCCTCAACTAGCCACACTATTTCTTAGGTGTATGGTAGTCAAAGGTCCTTTCCAACAGTGGGGCCTCAATTTCATTAGTCCTATTAATCCTGCTTCTAGCGTATGTTACATCTATATCATTACAATGACAGACTACTTTATGAAGTGGGCAGAGGCAAAGGCAACCAAGAAAACCACTTTCAAAGTAGTTTGAAAATTTGTAAAGGAAAACATACTGGTTAAGTTTGGTGTACCTATTAAACTAGTAATGGATAACATATTTTTCTTTGGCTGAAATTACTAAGTTCTGCTTTGAGTATGGCAAAATATTTAGTCACTCGTCTAACTACTTTTTGCAAGGGAATGGTCAATCTGAGTCTAGCAACAAGAACCTGGTGAACATCATAAAAAAACTAGAAGACATAGCACAAAAAGATCCATGAAGCACTTTGGGTAGACAAAGTGACCCCAAAGACGACAATCAAAATTCCCCCTTTCAAACTAGTCTACAGAGTAGAAGCTAGTCTTCCTCTACCCCTAGAATTGGACACTAGAAGATTAAGGATAGTGATCAAAGATGGCATTTACAAAGATGGGTTGGAGAGAAGAATCATGGATCTAAGTAAGCTTGAGGAAGAAAGAGAATAAATTGTAGATCATATTACACAACATCAAATGCACGTGAAGAACCTGAACAATAAAAAGACTAGACTATGAAAGTTTATGGTAGGGGCCACTGTATTATTGTGTGACAAACAAAGAGCGCCAAAAGAAATGCATGAGAAGTTTGACACACTCTAGAAAGGACCATTTATTATCTATCAAGCTTTTGAAAATAACTCACTCAAATTGGCATATCTAGATAGTGAAGTTCTACCTTTGACCAACAATGGTCAGGACTAAAAGCTATATTAAATTTCAAATTGCAAATAGGTAATCCATGTATTGTATCATAGTTACATTTAGTTCCTATTTTTGTTTTCCCTTAGTTAGGCTGCCTTGTTTTTTTGCTTTATTTTTTTTGTGTAGCCACTTTTAATTTTTGTGAACCCAAAGAGTTTGGATTCCTTTCTTGGACATGGAATGTCCAAGTCCCTAGGCAGAGCCAACTATTGCCCCACTTTGTTTTCTAATCTATTGGAAACAGTGAGTTCTATGTGTTTAGATGAAGTCCATTTTATTCCATGAATGTTTGAGTCTAGGTCTAGATTCCCAAAGGCTAGGTGGTCTTTATCAAAATTTTCCCAATACTCCTTCTCTATCTACAAGCTGAGTGGCTTTTGATTTTGTCTTGTAATTTGTCGACTAGCTTTAGTACCCAATCTGATAGAGATCAATTCTCACTCACTGCAGATGAAGCGTACCCACTATTTCATTCCCATGCTCTTGAAAGTTCTCTAAAATTTACATGTCTTAACAACACTACCTTATGACATACCAATGGTTGATAAAATAAGAATTGGTAGAAAATCTCATGTTGCCTTCTCCACAGCGGGTTTCCAACTCATGAAGGAGATTTTCCACAAAATAGATAAAATTGAAATACAAGATACCAGGTGACATCCAAGTGGATCTATGCACCTTAACTAAACATCTTTAATAGTCAGAAATATAGTTGTCAAAGATTCAACCAATAAGGAAGCATTGGCAGAAAAACAAAAATTGCCTCCTCCTCGATGGGTTTCCAACCCATGAAGGCAATTTTCTGACCATGCAGAGGAATTAGGTCAATAGGTAAAATTTGGCTCCCGTACTGAATCTAGCACATGTCAGGATGATATTGGATTGAAATGAACTATTGCAAAAAGAAGATATGGCCAAATCCTCATTTGGCAGATTTTCATCAATAGAGTACCCCAGAGGCAACTTTCCAAAACTAAAGGAAAACAAAAAAGTAAATAATGTGTTAATGGAAAGTTACTGTTATATCCAACAAAATAGTGAAAAGACATTTAAATGTCCATTGAGTCTTTGCATTTACTCTTTAATAGGTATTTCCTTAAATTTCACTCATGTGGCATGAATTCTAAAGTATAACAGATGAATCAAGGTCCTTGTATAAAAATACATAGTTAGTTGAATGAGTTACCTTGTTTCCTTGATTTCTCATTTTATCAGTATGCGTAGCTTTTGAAAGCTAGTGATTGTAGTATCTATTGTCTTATTCATTTTTTGATTTGAAATCTCATTCATAAGCTATGGCCATTAAGTTCACCAATTTTGATGGTTTGAATGGGATCAACTCTCAATTGTAGAATTTCACAGACACATCCCTCCATTTCTATGATATGAAAAACTTCCAAAGGAGGGTAAAATTTGAACACATCCATCCTATCATTGAGAAGCTTTGAGAATTTGGTTTGGTTAAAGTTGTTGGTTTCCCAGTTGTAGTTCAAGCCCCATAACTCATCTATGAATGTATCCACCATTACAATCTAAAAACTAAGTAGATAGTTTTGCCTAATGACATCTTTTTAATTTCAATCGATAGATAAATGATGGTGAATTGCCTTCGTGTGCCATAATAGGAGGAGTTTTCTAACCTAACTATTAGTGGGGTTGTTTAATAATTCTTAGCAAAGAAGATGGTCTGGAGAAAGGAGATCATGTGAACATGGTTCTAGAAGTCATGGAGTGATAAGAGCAAAGTCCCTAAAACTTTTTCACAACAAACCTCAAACCAGAGATAATCAACATTTTGGTTCTTCTACATAGATTGAGAGGTGAAGTAGAAGCCCAATTTTTTTTGAACAATACTTCTTTTTGGTTTAGGTTATATGCTCAGATACATAGTATACTAATTGGGCATAAGAGGTAAGCAAGATTCTATCCAATACCTTCCAAGCAGCCAAGTTTTACAATTCATTTTATATGTCTTAATTCCTAATTCACATGCTAGCATCTTTGCAATTATGACTTGGTCTTCCATTCTTAAATGACTTCTTTGATGATATCAAGCCCTGTGAATTTAATCCATGTATCCAACTGCATAATAGTTATGTAGATTATGTAAAAGTGAATGATGTGTTTACTATGAGAATTCATAGAGAATCACAAGGATGCCTAAAAAGAAGGTTCTCCCCTAAAGCCATGGACATCATTAGTCAATTTGGTTATTATTTTATTAAGTTCTTATCTTTTTCTTACCTATGTCTTGCAAATTCTAATGGATTTCCTTTCAAGCTGCCAAGATATTTGAATGACATGATAGTTTTGATAGAGAACATTCAACAAGCTTTGTAGGTGAACATCCTAAGTGGAAGTCTAAAGAAGAAAGTATATGAGTTCCGTATGAAGGTTAGAGCATTCAGTTGCAACACTTGACCTGATGCCAAGAATATGATGAAGTTTTTTGAGAAGTACAAGCTAGATATATATGAGGTCTTGAGACCTATATTCAACCCCAATGGATATGCTAAGGATGTTCTATAAATTGGGAGTGTAATAAAACATGTCGGCACAATTGAAGACTACTGGGCTAATTGCAAACATGAATTTGAAAGCTGTGATCATGCTTTTGCAAGATTGACAGTAGGTCAAGTTAAGCTATACAAGGTAAATATAGATATGGATGGAGTTGAGGATGATGATTAGAATATGTATAGAATGAAATATATGACCAAGTTAAGGAATACTCCTATAAGTTCTAAACTATTCATAGACATCGTAGAAGACCTAGACTTGATGATGGCAAGAATCCACAAGAGGACCAGGAAGTGGGTCGAGTGGACCACAACACAATGAAGTAGAAGAAAAGGTGCATCCACTCAACCCTTCCCAAATGTAGCAACAAAATCCCCATCCTGCGATGACACTTTAGGCACAACTCCATCACTCACTCAAGACCCAACTCAACTAGTGAGTGGAGGCGATCAACCTCCTTAAAACAACATTCCTTTTGAGAAAACTTGTTAGGATGGTTCAATACCTATGATTAGTATAATGGTAGAAGCCAAGAAGAAAAAAGTATAATAACTAAAAGACACTACACTTACAGTGGCTCTGCCATCCTACAATAGTCCAATCCCATCTATAAGTGCAATACTACTCTTACCAAGTAGTCATTAGATTCAAGTGGTTGACCTTGTAGATGGTGGGATGAATAAAAGTGAATCCATAGAGTTGGATGAAGCAGTGAAGATTCTTGAAGCTGCAAAATTCATTTCCCCTACTTTAGGAAATTCTTTCTCCTCATCTTCAAAGGCCTTGACTCCAGCCAAGAGGAAGATGTTTAGTGTGGATATGTTAGGGACTGCATCCAAACTAATTGGTAGCGAGAATACTTTGGATAAAAAGAGGAAGAGGATAGAAGATGGGGCTCCAAACAAAGAGACTCTATCTTTGGCCATCCACTCAGGGTCAACATTGAGCAAAGTGAAGAAGTAGAAGACTTTGTCCATCCTTGGATGAGATCCAAACATGAGACACCTAACTATGGAGATCGCCAAGCCCACCAAAGAAGGTAGGATTGAAGACTTGACTACAACTAACTTCACATTACAATCTCTAGATCTAGGAGAGGTTAGGCATGACACCAAAGTGGGCTTATGGAAATTAACTAATAAAGTGATAGAAAAAAGAATTTTGAAGGTCTCAAGCTTTCCAAATTTAGGATGAAGGCAAAGATTCATGAGCTCAACTAATTCATAAGGAAATTAGTTGCCCCATTAGCAAGTATTTTAGGGGTATCACCTACCAGTGATCCTACAACTATAGATATTCAGGTTGTTATCTCTTAGCTGTAAGAGGACAAATTTTTGGGAAAATTGGTAGGAAGTGGAGTGAAAAACTCAAGTATGAAAAACTTATGGTTATAGAACAATTAGGCAATGCAGTGTTGAGGCTTGAGACAAAAAAGATAACATCCTAGCTAACTGAGCTACCTTGTCAACAGAAAAGGAAAAGAGTGAAGATTGCATCTCCCTCCTACATATGTTCATCCAAATGAAGGCTAAGGAAGCAGTTGAAGCCAAGATTTTATAGAAAGGAGATGAGCATATGTTTGAATGACAATAGAGATTGCAATTCAAAGCTGACATGATCTGTGCAACAAAGGAAGGGCTACCAAAGATAGAGTGAAAAGTTGAGGAACAAGATAAGGATTATGAGTTGCTAAAAAGGCCTACACACTGAATTCCAAACAAGTGAACAAGGGAAAGGAGTAGTAGGAGTCACTTTTATGCAAAAGAATTTCTTTAGTTACTTGGATAAATTAATAGAGAAATCTACTAGCCATCAGGACAGAGTTGTAATGTTCCCATCTTTTTAACATCTTAGTGAAGTTCTTAGCCTTTATGTTCTTTGAAGGCTAAGTGGAGAAATAAGGAGAAATTGATTAAACTAATTTCTTATGAAGTCATTAAATAAATTAAATTTAAAAGGTGACTTTATATTCAATTAATTTAATTTTCTAGAAGCACAAATAATTATTGTATTAGAAATGGGGAAGCTTCTAGAGAGTGCATTTTCTGGAACTACAACTAATTATTGCCTTGGAAAGGGGGAAGCTTCTAAAGAGTGCAATTAAATAATATTTTATTTCCTTCTATAAGGGTGAAGGAAAAGACTAAATAGGGAGGGCAACCTCATTGTTGAGCATCAAATGTGTTGCCATCTACTCTTTCGAATAGCTTGTGGAGCTAAGGGTTTCTGCAGTGTTATATTGATCGTTGGGAATGAGCACTCCCATCGATTTACATAATTGAGGTGGTGAAATATCTTTCAAGGGGTTGTGACTGTTGGACAAGACAAATCCATTTTTTCATTGTTCCAAATTTTTGGCCTAGGGCCAGCTTTGTGGAGTAAGGAATAAGTTGGAATTTGCTACAGTGATTTGCTATAGAAAAAAACATGTTTTTGGAACAATTCTAGGTTTTTATCTACTACATTTTTCATTTGTTTGAAAGTAGATATTTAGGGCATTGGTAGGGTTTGTAAAATCTATTGTAATTTGATTTATATCACAGTTTTTATATTATAATTTGTTTCCCTAATGTCTTATTGACGTAGATATTTATTTTCCTATTTGTAATCAGTGTTACTCAAAAATAATTGCATCTTCATTATTAGTTGTTTGGTGTGTTCTTTGGAAGTATTTTTATTAAAGTTTGGCATTTAGAAAGCAATCAGAATTTACATATGCAATATATCTCTTTCTTGCAAAGTGTTTGATAAAATGTCAAACAAGTGAATTAGAGAGGACTTTGTGTTTGACGAAGTTATAACCTATTGGGGTTATTACAAGAGTGTCATATCTCCAATGGCTTAGTGGATGTGTACACGTGGTGATAGAGGAAATGCAAGAGCAGTTAAGTGAAATCAAGGACTTGGCCAGAGAACACTCCAAGTGGCTCCTCAGATACACCAACATCTATGTCCACAAACTATTGAGATAATGGATGTTGCACACATTGCATAATATTGTTATATTGTATTATTTTATTTTATTATGTAATGTTGCACCTAGATAGGTGTTCAACATGTAAAGATTTCCATGGGATATACTTGATGAGTTGTATTGTAACATTAAGATAATATTTCATGTAATTATTTAATATTGGAGAAAAGAATTAAATTTTCTAATATTAAATGTGGGGTTAATGGGTTAGGTAGTACATGATTTTAGCACATGGTTTATGTGATATCATTTGGTTGTTTTGTGGGACTTGTTACTATATAAGTAGCCATAAGGGTAGTTGTAGAAATAAGATAGAAGGGAAAAAGGCAAGAGTCGAGTGAGACAAGGCTTGATAGGTTAGCCAAGGGAGCATTCGTGAAGGTTGGAAGCATGGCATGAGGTGTGGATTCATGCTTGTTTACATGGATTTCTTGGTTGTATCTATGACTTTGAAAACTTCCATGGTTGTATTACAATGTTGTTTTCATTGAATAATACATGGTGATGGATGCTTTTGAAGGCTGGGTTTTTCTCTCAATGAGGGTTTTCTAGGGTATATCTTATGTCACAATTTTTGTGGGTATGTTGTCTATTCTTGTGCATGTGGATATCAATTACATATTTATTTTAGATCTATTATGGGTTATGTGGAAATGGTTATATACTTTTTTGCAAGTTTCATTACAACTGGTATCAGAGCCAGGTTTTATTATTGTAACCCTAGATTAAATCCATGGGAATGCATGAGAGGATAAAAGAAAGAGCAATATATATGAGTTGTTTATTGTAGATCTGAGGTTTTTGGGTTTGGTATTATAATGAGATATTGGTAGATTTTGGGCATGTAAAATTGTTAGATAAAAGGAAATTTTGGACGTTTCATTTAAATGAGGGTTTTAGGGGGAGCTTGCAGAAATGACCTCCTAGTTAAAAATAGACATCACCATTGGATTCGGGTCGATGTTTTCATAAATTTTGATATATAATATGCCCTAGTTTGGCCATGTTTAGAGGAAATGAAAGATTTTTTTTAACTTTAGCCTGTGATGGCCGTCAAAATTAATCCTGTTAGAATTTTCGTCACCAAAAAAAATACAGTGAAAATGGGAAAAAGAGTGTCTTGGTAAAGCGACCATAACTTTCTCTTAGAATATTAGATTTCAGACTTCTTATAGGTGTTGGAAAGCTAATTCAGAGCAATACAACTTCATGTAGGTTTGGTTTTGTGATTTTGACATTTTGTCATGGTTTAAGAGTTTGAAATTTAGATGTTGTTTATTTTGAGCATAAATTAGGACATAACTTAGGCATACAGAGTTAGATTTTGGACTTTGGGTAGTCAACAAAAAGCTCTACATATTGGTTCAGATTTGTTATAGGTTTGGCATGATTTATTTGGTGATATATTAATCTGAATAGTTTATGATATATATTGACTATGGTAACATTGTGAGTTTATGACATTGTATATTTGGAGATTTAAGATTTGCTATCATTGTATACTCAGTTCATATTTCAGATTGGTCTCATGATGATATGATTATCAGTGTTTGATTTGGATATGCATGATGACTTGTTGGGTCTACAAGTTATGCAGTGTTGTAGGCGGTCTATACTTATAGGTTGCATTTACAACTTGGTTATGGGTTGTCTTTGTCCATTAATCTTTCATTATTGATTCATATTTAGGTTGGTGGCTTGGATTTGGGTTGTCTAAACTCACATGATTTACTAATTTTTTCTTCATGTAGAATGGATGAGATGTTACCAGGTATAGTCATGTTGGAGGATTGTGGTTGACTATTTTATACTAATAGGTTAGACATATTGAGAGTCAGATGCTGAATTGATGGATGTGATTATGGTGCCACAGGTTTTGGCATGAAATGATTGGATATATAGGTACATCCTTAATGTTCATTAGTTTGGAGTCTTGATATGGATATGGTGGTATATCTTCTTGGTTAAGGATCATGGTTATTTGGTTTCTTTTGAGAAGCTTATGATGCACACTTTGAGTTCTTTGATGGCTTGATGCCTTGGTTGATTCTCATGGTTAGAGGATGGTTTTTTCATCATGATGTCATGGATAGTTTGGATACATGGTTTAGTGAGAGCTTGTGATAGTGATGAGGTGACAATATAAGATTAGTTCTTGGTTTGGTTTGTATCTTCTTAGGTTTGGAGATCTTGGTTTCACTTGCTATTGACACTTTGGTTGTGCATGTAGACCTGGAGGATCTTCATGTATGCGATGGATTTTATGATGCCATAGGTGACTTGGTACCACGGTTGAGTGGGATTTTTCTTTTTCTTTTTTGGCATTAATATATTTATTGAGTGTTTGTAGATGTTGGAGGTTTGTCTTAGATCTTGTTGCTACAAAAGCATCTTTGACATTTTCATGGTGCGCTTGTTATCTTCATGGTGTGTGAAGATGGTTAGATATTGAGGACTCATGGGGTTCTTGGTTATATTCATGGTGTATGGAGATGGTTTTTCATGGTATGTGGAGATGGTTTTCTTCATGGTGTGTGGAGATGGTTGCATCTTGAGGACTCACAGGGTTCTTGGTACAGGTGCGGTTCATACTTTCATTTGACATGTTATCCTTGGTGTGAGAATGGTTTCATTATTATGTCATGGTACACTCTTGATACACATTCAAAGTTTTGACATGTTATAGTATGTTCATATGGAGCATGTTATCTCTTTGGTTGAGATGGTTAGATCATGTTGTCATGGTTATGTTCCTAAGGCCATGGTTGGAACTTTGACATTTATTTTGGTTTATTTTCTTAGTATTTAGTATATTGATCATTTGTTGGACACTTCATGATATATTGATATGTTGCATTTGGATTTGGCATTTATTGATTGGTTATAGGTTCTCATGGATACTTAGAGATGGTGGTGATGCTGATTTCTCTTGGATTAGAAAAGTATTTGTTGGGACAGTTGATGGTTTTAGCAAAAAGTCTGAGGGGCATTCACCTGATATGGACTTGAGAGGAGATTGTTCTTAGATGATTCTTGGTTAGAGACTTGGATGTCTTGATGAGAATTCTCATTCCCCACTCTTGGTCTACTTGGCGATTTGCTACTTGAGAGGTATAGCCCATTATTTCTCTCATGAGCATTATGTTTATGCTTGTCTTTCATGGATATGGATCTTGAGTTACGGTACATGAGTTAGTTTTGGAGGGTTCATTTGAGAGATGGTTTAGCATTGGTTATCACCATTTGCATATGTTGTTATGCTAGTTGAGTTTGGGAGATGGTTTTTGTAGACACCCAAAAATTGGCAGAGATCTACGCAATTTCAATCGATCAATGCAAATTAAGGAGAAAATTAGAGGAACACAACAGACTTTCAAGTCAAGGATCGCATCAGGTCATTAATCATCTTTCAAATCAATAAGACCTAAATCAACTTTAAAAAGAGGAGGAAAACCAATTCAAAATAATAAAATGAAATTCAAAAATGGATAAAGAAAAATAGAAACTTTTGAAAATAAATAGAATATTTATTAAATAAATAAAGTCATGTATCCTCACAAAAGTGAAAATCCCCCTTTTAGATTTAAAAGAATTGAAAAAATCCTCAGTTATCCTCAAAACCAAGTCTATTGGACTCTTCCTCCTGGTCTCTTGTGAGATATTTTTAATTTCACCTCTGTCTACCAATCAAAGGCAAAAATCCTGATTCTTACCCCAACCCCTTTCAAAATCCTATAAATAGGAGAGAAATTCAAGAGCTAAGGGACCCAAGTTTTAGGCATTTGCACTATAGGCACATTCTGAATTATCATCTTTTTAGCATTGTCATTACAACATGTTCATATCATTCTGATGGCATTATAGCTTTGTTTTCATGTTATTTGGTATCATTTTAGCACATGCTTAGCTGATTGCATGTCCATTTTGATAGCATTCTAAGAGTTGTTACTCACATATAATCTACATTATAGTCATAGATCTTGCATGTATTATGTGTAGATCTACATTTTAAGCATACTCTCATTCTAGAAATGTCACTAAGATGCAATTCTAAGAGCTTTCTTAGCAGTTGTAGTTAGGGAAACATGGGACGTTTGTAGAGTTTACATTTTGACAATGATTTCTTGGGTTTAGTCTAGTTTGTTGTCATTTTATTTGCACTCTGCATTAAAGTCTCATGAATATGCAAATATATCATGTACAAATTGGTGCCCACCATGGGGCTTGAACTCAAAGCCTCTCTATTTTTCAATCTTTCTATCTAATCTTTTATTTTTAGCATAGATATGTGTTTCTTGTTGGTTTCTTATGTAGATTTGATTGGTTTCAGGTTCTACAACATTTTGGAGGCTTTGTAACAGTGACAATAGACTCTCAAAGGCTTCTTTGAATGCACAAAGGCCAGATCTACAATCTTCTAATGTTACAACACTTTTGAACTCTGTTTTAATGCTTTCAAGCAATCTTTTAGTGTATTTAAATCTTTCTGTAGTGCTTATAAAAATTTCTCTAAAGCATTTAAACATTTCTATAGCACATTTAAAGTTTTCTACAATGCATTTTACATTTCATGTAGCGCATTTACTAGTTTAAATAGCGCATATGATACATTTTGTAACACAAATGCTTATTCCTATAGTGCATCTGATAAAAGTTATAATTTTCTAAATTTGACTTCTAGATCTAATTATCAGTTGCTTACAGGTCTCTTCCAAGCTAACATGAACTCTCAAACTATAGACAATACACAACAGGAATAAAAACCCTTAGAAATGAGCCTAGACTTCGCTAGCACTAAATCAGGGAAGTGGACCGTGACCCTTTTTAATTCAAAGTATGGCATTTTTAAGTTCAAAACCTAGTTTAATAGAAATGCTTGATCTTGCTGACCTAAATAGAAGTAGACCTATGCTGTCAACTCTTTTGAGTTGATCAGAATGCCCAACCTTCTATAAAGATCAGTTATAATTGAACGAGGAAAGAACCCACACATAGTTTAACTAGGAGCCCCTTTGTCTTTGGTAGTATAAGGGTTGGTGATTGAACATTTGTGTCTATTGTGTTTGGGAGGTTAGGAAAATAGGGATATGCTCTCGCTCTTCTAAAGCAATCATATTCCCAAACCTATTTGTGATTTCCATTTTTCTACTTTCTACTAGGTAGGATTACTCAGCCATAGAAAGGCTACCTCTCGAGTTGCCTTAGCAGGGCCGGTGAGAGGGAACACTTCTTAATCTTTTATTCCCAATCAAATGCAAGCCACTCATGTTCAAAATATAGCCTTCCTCTAATAGTCTTATGAGGAATTGCACCAAACCTCCTTAGCGTTGGTGGGAAGCTCTCTCTCACTAGAGAGGTAAATCTAAACATCGTTGGTTAAAAACTAAAACCCACTAGTCACTGGCTCTAGATAACCTTGTTAGGAAGCCCTTTTCTTCCATTTTCTAGGTGTGTGTGGTTTTATATTTTATTTTGGCTTATGCTTCTATTGTTCTTAAATGTGTTTTAAAACTTAATAACAAACACCAATGTTGATCACAATCCTTCCAAAAGATGCAATTATAAACTGATATGAGAAACTGAGTTCAAAATGAGAACACTACTGAAAGACCTTGAAATAACACATCTATTTCTTAAAAATACACATTTGTCTTATTCTGTGATGCATTTAAACTTTTTTATAGCACATACAACTGCAAAAAAAGCCCATTTGAAGCTTTAGACAATGCATTTGAAGCTTTAAACAATGTATCTATCCTACATAACAATGAATATATATCCTAAAACAACACATATGATAGACAAAATAGCACATTTAGACATTTAAATAGTGCATATAATCAATGAAATAGTGCATTTGATCACAACTGTGATGCATCTGAGCAAAAACCTAAAATAGAGGCTATCTACATACATGACAGTTGTAAACCAACAATAAATTTGGATACCCTTTGTCTCACTAATATTTTTCAAAACTGAGAGATCTTGAAATTGACCAAAACCATTTTTGAAATGAGCAAAGCTAAAAATATCATTATTAATCCAACAGTCATTATTGCTTCATTTTGTACATCAAACCAAAAATATCTAGAGACACACATCTGTTCCCTCACTGACTTTACAAAAGTGAACTTACCCTATCAACATTGCCAAACACCTTGTCCAACCTAGCTTGTTGCTCCAAACAAATCATGATCAATGGAAATCTCATATTGCAAAAATTCATAAAAACTAAAGGAATCCTATTCACATTTCATGCCACCATGTAAAACCAATATAGCCATGAAGCCAAAATGATCGCCTATATGAGTGAGTACCATAATAGCTAGCAGAACCATCACATGCATGAAACCTCTAAATCTTATCGAACCTATCACACCCATGGATTTTTCACCAAATATAGTTACCCACAAGTCACCCCTATTCAACCAAAATTTAGAACCCTTTACCAAAATGGGTTCATCTAACATGTGGGATGACAAGAGCATTGTAACTAAAATTGAAGATTTTCAACAAAATCTTGAACTTGTCGATATCATGGACAAGATACTTAAGAAAAAAAAAAGAATGTTACATACTAGCATTAGCACAACAAGGTGCAAAATTTTTGCCTAATTTTGATGTGACCAATTTTAAACAAGATGGAGAAGAGTCACCCCTAGATATTGTCACATAAATTTTACAAGACCTACAATTGGAAATGGAAAGAATGAAGCGAGGAAAAATAAAACCCCCATAATTCAACCTCAAAAAGGTGTGTCCAATTCCATTTGGTAAAAGCATTACTTCCACAGCTTTCCCTTAGAATGTCTAGATACTATAATATGATAAATATTTTGGTACATCAGATCCACAAGATCACCTTAGACAATTTTATACCCTAAGTATGGAGTTTGTCCATGACACGACTTACATAATGTGTCTACTTCCTAAGAGCCTTGGAGGGAAAGCCATGGAGTGGTTCTCCAAACTACCCTCCAACATCAAGAACTTTGACCAATTGGCTTCTATTTTCATCACCCAATATTCCTTCAATATTGAAAGGGAAGTTACAATGATCAATTTTTGCAACACAAAATAACTTCTCGATGAGGCATTCAAGATCTTCCTACAATGATGGAGACACACATTTACCAAGTATCATAGAGACATACCAAACAAAGAGAAGACAACATCTTCATCAATAGTCTTTCAAAACCCATGAATTACTGGCTCAAACTCCAAGGGCCTAAAGACTTTAAGAATACCTTAGAGAACACCACTAAGGTAGAAAAGACCTTGATAAATAATGACATTATTAAATTATTAAAAGATGGTAAAGGTTTTTCAAACAATTCCACACAAACCCACAATTCTTCTGATTGGACCACTGATAAACAAAAGTTGTGGTGGAGAAACAACAATAAAAACACCATCAATGATGGGGTGATTGAAGCTAACCGTGCTAAACCACAAACCCAATCTCATCCAAATCAATCGTATCCTATCATCAACAACACCAATCCAAACACACCTTGACAAGACAATGCCCATCCATTTTATCGATGTAACACAATAACTCCCTTGACATCTAATCAACAAGTTACTTATAATCAAGCTCGTCCTCTGCACATATGTCATCTTCCAATATATCCAAGAAGTATACACCTATTGGGGTGTCCTATGAGAGTGCTTTACAAATCTTGTGGGCTGATGAACTCATTTTACTCCCTGAAGCAAAACCCTATGAACCTCAAGTCAAGCCAAAATGGTGGAATGAAAAACACATTTTTGCCTACCACCAAAATAGGGGGCACTTAACAAACAATTATTTTTCCCTTAAGGGGGGCATACAAAAATTAATCAATGATGGAACTATTGAAGTGAATAACCTTAGCAATAATGAAGATCATACAACCTTCAAGAACCCTTTCATGAGTCAAGAAAAGGGTGAATCCTCTTGAGCTAATCAAAACACACCCCCTCACACTAAGGTTAATTATGCTGATCATTACAACAACACCATCAACATGATCTCTTGATTTGATGATGTTGTAAATGTCATCATAATTCAGGATAAAAACAAGAAACAATCATCAAATACTATTACCCAAGGCTAAGCCTCTAAAGTCATTTTACCTTGACCTGTGACAAATTCTGATCATGCAACTACAAGTTCCTCCTTTCCCAAATACGACTTGGTCAACTAGTTACTTAAGACTCCTGCTCATATCTCCATTTTTGAATTGTTGCAAATTTCTCTAGAGCGTAAAGAAATCCTCACCAAAGCCCTAGTTCCAAATGACCTAGATGTGAGTAGGTTTCAAAACCTGGTTAGCAATCTGGTTGCCCCTCACTGTGTATCCTTTTCCCCTCACTATGTATCCTTTTTAGCCCAAGATGACATGTCTGTCATCTAGCCAAAAAATTCTCCTTTGCATATTTAAGTCTTTATCCATCGAAACAATATTAAGAGAGCTTTGGTTGATGGTGGGGTAGGTCTCAAAATTTGCACATAAAATTTAGTGAAAGCCCTAAGATATACTAAAGATGTTGTTGATCCAAGGAAGAAAATCACCATCACAGCTTATGACGACAAGGAGAGATCCTCCAAAGGCATGGTTATTCTGCCTATTAGGGTAGGACCAATTATGAAAGAAATCATTTATCAGGTCTTATACTTACAACTAACTTATAACATCCTATTAGAAACACTATGGATTCATGACATGCAAGCCATTTCCTCCACTTACCATCAATGTCTTAAATTTCTGTACATGGGTCAAGAGGTGGCCATACCTAGGGATCAACTCTTTGCCCAATATTGTAACTCCCTTATTCCTCATAATAGGGAAGAAACTGGCACCCTGATAGATGACATTAGCCAGTCCACATCTGTAGACACTTCATGCTCTACCAGCTAAAATGATAACCACTTATCTAAATCGACTAAGGGTAAAGAGAAAGTTGGTTGTTCAAGTTCTTCCCTTCCTTCACCATCATCATCCAAAGACCCTAAACGATCACACTATGAAGAAATTGATAGATTAATGAAAGAAATTGATAGAAAGTGTAAAATACAATACAAAGGTGTTGGAATCATGATATATTTGTCATTAGTGCAAACACTTATTCAATTCTGAATACTTATCTAGCTTATCACGTATATCAAGCACTCAGTGGTTACCTTATAAGTTCATCAGTGTTCATCGAGAAAAGCAAGGTAAATGAAGAACTCAGTGTTCATCGAGCAAAGCAAGGTAAATGAAGAACTCAGTGTTCACCGAGAAAAGCAAGTTAAATGAAGAACGCAATGTTCACCGAGCAAAGCAAGGTAAATGAAGAATTTAGTTTCTACCGAGTGACACTATATCTAACGAGTCACCAATGGTTACCGAGTTCCAAGCAGTGTTGTATGGCTAGTATGAATTGAGCCTCTACTTTTACTGAGTGCATGATGATACCGAGTAATGTAGTGGATGCCAAGTATCAAAAGGTCACTAAGTTAGCTTGAGGAACCCAAGTTTTCTACTATCTAGCCGACTCAGTAATGTTTTGTTCACTTATGTTTTGGCCGACCTTGCAGTTGTAAATAAAAGAATGGTATATATGTAATGTATGATATCATTTGTAGTATGATATATGGTGTTTGTGAAAAAAAGATATAAAGGAAGAGATTGATGTTCACATGTAAAGAGGATATTGAAAATCAGCAACAAAGTAAAAGGGATATAGCAAGGTCAACATAGAAGCAGAAAAGTTATATCTATCACATCAGGTGATCAATGCAAAAAGGATCTTATCAACAAACAATTGTAAGCAGAAACACTGCTTCATCCTAACAGGTGAATCAGTTTATAAATCCTTTAACAGGGTAGACTTAACAATCTTTTTGTAAATCTCCTAACAGAGTGCATACTTCATTGTATGTTTGGAAATCCTCTAACAAGGTGGATCTAGCAGTCCTACTTACTCCTAACAGGGAAGATCACCAGAAGTGATCATTGTAAGCCTTAACAGGCCAACTTTACACTACAATATTGAAGTTTTGTGGGTGTCAACCTCACCCCAATTTTACTTTCTATTTGGAAGGTTTTTGGGTCACCAAATCTCTATGTACATGTGCAATGAATGTTTGTTCTTTCAGTTATGCAGTAGATTAGATGAATGAATGGTGAAAGGTTAAAATGCTAAATTGTATAAAAGTTTTATAAGTTACTGGTTCACCCCTCCCCTCTTAGTAACCTATCTTATCCTAAATATTTCCAACAATTGGCATCAGAGCTTTGTGGTTCTCAGGATAAAGTTTGATAACTTGAGAAAAGATCAAGGACAATGGAGATATTCAGACTTGACAAATCTATTGAAAATGAAAAGCTAGATCTAGAAATGGCCATGGCTCAACTCAAAGAAGCAAAGGAGCATCTTTCTCAATCTCTAAAAATAAGGAAGGAACTTGCAAGACAAATGAATTATCATCAGTATGTTGAAGAAAAAATTGAAGACCTTTTACCATCAAGCAGTTCAAATAAAGCTAATGAAGCAATCAAGGAACTCCTAGCAAAGAATCATTCTCTGCAGGAAGAAGTAAGGAAGCTTAAAAGAGAACAAGAAATTCAATCAATCAGGCTATGTGAAGTTTTGGAACAGAGAAACAAGGCAAATGAAGACTTAGAGGTAAGAAATAATCAATTCCTTCAACATGAAAATCTTGTGGGTCAACTATCTAATGCAAATGAAGAAATTATGAATCTAAGATCTGAGAATGAAAGTTTGAGAAATGATTTAATCACTAAAAGACAAATCAATGCAAGCTTACAAAGTGATCTAAGATCTGAAAGACAAATCAATGAAAGCTTGGAAAATGACTTGATCATTGAAAAGCAAATCAATGAGAGAATGATGAAATCTCAAGCAGACATGACTCAATTAAATCAGCAAAGTGAGCAAAACTTTCATAGACAAAAAGGTAAAGCTGGTCTTGGATATAAGGAAGAAGGTGAATCCTCCAAGCAAGGTGCCCAAAGGAATCAAAGACCCACTTGCAATCACTGTGGCAAGATAGGTCATACATAAAACAAATGTTGGAGTAATGTAAAAGGAAAATTCAATGGAAAATGTTTCAACTGCAATCAGCATGGTCACAAAGCTAATGAATGCAAAGAGAAACCAAAATTTGAAGGCAAATGTCACAAATGCAAGAAACAAGGTCACAAGGCATCTGAATGTAAATAAAAAACATTCAATCTAGCAGATCAAATTATCAAAGCAATATTTGGCTGGGACTACAATACTTGGTGCAGGTGTCACTATTGTGGAGAATATGGACACATTGGGATAAACTGTGCAAGACATCACCTAAGAAAAAAAAGATACAACCATAAGATGTTACACATGTACTGAACTTGGTCATATAGCCAAGAACTGCATGAATACTGGAAGAATTCAAGATGAAAAGAAAGCTAAAGTTGATAACATTCGAAAGCAGATGAGACAACAGTGGATTCCTAAATCTACCAAGCAAGACAGTTCAAATGATGGTCATGTCACTCAAGAAATGGGTGACTCCACCATTTCCAATTAGATTTAAGAAGAATCAAGAAATGCATCATGAAGCCATATCTCAAGCAGTTCCAGAGTGAAAGAGTGCAAATGATCAAATCCGTATTTCAGATTCAAGGACCAAAGAAAAGTTATCATTCATCGTGTTGCATCTACCGAGCAAGGTTGGTTAAAGACCTTCTCGAGCTAGGTTGGGAGTATCAAATATTTTGTTTGACCACCAAGTTGCAAGGTTTTACCAAGTAAATCAATGACAGACTGGCAAGCACTATGTCATCTCATCTACCTTCATACCAAGCATTAATGATAGTATTTCCATCAAAAGGGTAGAATTCGATTTCATTTTTCACCGCAACTTAAGAATACTTAGAGCTAAAAGATCTCCAGTGAATCCAGAGCAAATTCCAAACAATTTTCAAGCAGAAAATTTGTTCAAGATTTTCTTGTACTTACCGAGTAGCTATCGCATCTGCAAGCACCAGTAGCACCAAGGCAAAAAGAGGTTCAGAAATGTTGATAAAGGGTACAAAATGGAAAGTGCCCAACTTCAAGATTGTTCCGACCATTGCAAAATCACTCGACCCAATTGTAGCTCAATCAAAAATACCACCTAAGGTACTTCTTATCAATGATATTCATACTCATTTCAAATGTTCTATTCAAGAAATCGAAAACCTAGAGATGGATAGTGCCCTAGGTGAAATGAGCGTAGATGGCTCTCTGAAACCTGAGTTCAAGCATCTTGAAACCAAAGGCTTGACTCATATCTCACATATGCCTAGAAACTTCCAAACTAAATGGATTAGGTATATCTTGAGTGAGGTGCATAATGGACAATTATGGTTAGAGCAGCCAGTGCTAATCACAAAGAAGATGATTCACAAAATCAAGGGTCTCCTTATGCTTAGTAAAGAAAAAGCCACCAAAACCCTAGGTCAGGAGGAGCTACAGAAGCAAACCTTAGCCGAGTGGGACAGTAGAGGTTTAAAGGTCAACATTGTATTAGATGTCGAACTAAGATTTGGCATTCATGTAATTGCATATAAATTATATAGTTCTAGTAGATTGAATAGTGTACCTTGTGAAGCTGTGGATTTGGCCCTCAAGATTGTAAAGAAAAACCTTGAATTTGATCTGTCTAAAGTATTGCTGAAACAATTGAATAACAATATGGATAGTATAAGGACTTCCAAAAATAAACCTTGTAAATTCGGTTCTCTGTTGATCTATTTATTTTTCTACATTCAAAAATTCTTTCCATCTAAAGGAACTGTCGTATGGAGAAAAGACATTCCAATTTTGTATCAGATAAATGAGTTTGTAGCAGAGATGGGTGAAAATTTTGATAGCATTATGGACAATTATTTTGAAGATTTCAAGGAGAGAATGAATAACAAGTTTCGGAGTCCACCAAAATTAGTTGAAGATTACAGAGATGATGTATGCTTCATGGTTGACTGTGATAAGGTGTACATCCAGGCAGTTAGACCCCGAGTTGCATGGGTAAAACCTCTTCCCTATGAGGTAAATATTGATGAAGCTAGAGACATCATAGAAGCACTAGTAAATGAGCCAATAGACCCAAGGCAACCAATTTTTGGAACCTATGATGAAGCAAAGGCCAGAATTGAGCTTGAAATCAAGCTACCACATGCCATAAGCAAAGGCAAGAGGAAGATAGCAAAATTGAAAACTACATTTGGCCCTCTTATGCTAATAGAAGGTAAAGGTGAGGATGAAGGAGATGATGAAGAAGAAGGAGGAGAAGAAGAAAAAGAAGAACAAGAAACTAAAGAAGAACCTCCGAAGAAGAAAGGTAAGGCAATAATTACCAAACCTAAGAAGAAGCCTACTGCAGTATTCACAAGAAGAACCAGAAAAGGTAAGCATGGACCTATATTGGTCAGGCCTACACCCACATTTGAGGAAAGGCTTAAACAATTGGAAGAAGGAGCATGCATCATAAATTTCAAGGCATTGAAATTTGAAACTAGAACAGATGCTGAGAAAATGCAGATAGAGGAACTGGTACGCAGCAAGATGGGTAAATGGAAATACTCCCTGGACCAGCTTGCCTCCCAAATCTCAAAAGAACTATTGGAGAGATTGCAACCAAGATGGGAGTCAGCCACCCAAATGGTAAAAGACATCTATGAGCAATCCCTAAAGAATCTTCAACCAAGTCTCACTGGAGCAAAAGTAAAGACTGCAATGAAAAATCATGAAGGTAAAATGATCATTAGATTCCACACATGTTTAATTTTGATCAAAGACATTGAGCATGTTGTAAATGATGCTACAAACATGCAAAAAAACATCTATCATCTGCATAAGCCCAATGAAGACCCAGTGGAAATCAAGGATGATGACAATAGTGACAATGATGATATTGATGGCACTCCATCCATCATAGTCTCACCAGGAGAGTTGTATGCATTAATGGGAGAAGACAAGGAGGAAAAGGAATGAAGAAAGAAGCTGAAGAGGAAGATAAGGAGGAAGATGATCTAGTAAAAATTGCAGCAATAGTTATTGCATCCCTTCCTCACTCTCCACCTAAAAGTGTCACATCATCAAGGTTGGAGTCAGCTTCAACAGGTTTGATAGCATCTACATCAGATTTATCATCTGCACCTACCACATCACAGCTCTAGGTAACATCAATAGAAGTGTCTACCACTTCATCTACTGAGCTACAACCCTCTTCTTCAGCTACTAAGCCAGTCTCCTCAGCTCCATCATCACCAGTCAGTGTAACAGTAAGTTCTACAATTTTGATTCCAGCTTGTTCTACAATTTTGTCAGCATTATTTGCATTTACTTCAAATCCAGTTAGTTCAGATATTGCATTACCAAGTGTATCATCATTTTTGGGAAGTATTTCAGTTTTTGATCCAATAAATACTCCTATTGGCACTCAATCCTCAAGTCCTATCCCAGTTTTCACTGCTAGTCCTTCCATCTCCACTATTGTGTCTATTCCTAAGGTCAAACCAGTCATCACAAAAGTCAAACAAAAGCAACCATTAAGACTTCTAATCACTGGAAAGGAAATTCTTGAAGATATTGACTTAGATACAGAGATAGTGATTCTAAAAATTGACTATGAAAATGCTACCATTGAATAGATGAGGTATGCTAGTCAACTAATAGAGATGAAGGCTATGCAGAAGCAGTTAAGGTCTAAAAGGGATAAGGAGTACAAAATAATTGAGAATGCCAAGAATATAATTATAGAAGATATAGGTGTTGAAGTAGATTCTACTCAACACATTTTGATTCAGTTAGAAGAGGCTGTAAATAAATTCAATGAGGACACCTCTGGTCAAGAAAAATTGATTGAAAAGGCTGAAAGAAAATTTGATAATAAGGTGCTTGAGCACATTGCTCAGCACATTGCAATAAAACAGGTAGAATTGTCCATAATTTTGGTCAATCTTGAAAATTCTTTTAATAATGTAACTTCACTTTTTGCCAAACTCTGTGATGTTACCGAGTATACCAAGGAGATCAAAGAAAAATTAAATAAAATTGATGAGGATATGAAGGTCAGTGTCCAAATGCTGCAACTTGACCCCAATTCAAGTTCATCCCATCATCTCTGAATTAGATTTTTGTCAGAAAAGTAGGCAGAATTGTTGAGAGAGGAAGCAAGGATCAGATCTACCTTCATTGACATTCAGAATATGATCCTTCCTATCATGGACACAATGCAGAAACACATTGTCTACTCCAAAGCATTGATCCATGACAACAATTTTTCAGTTGTAGATCACATGATTGAACTTTCAGCTAAAATTCAAATTGCATTCTCCACCTGCAAAATTTTGCAAGAAAATTGGGATAAGACGTTGGCTCTTATTCTCAAGGTACATTTTGAGTTTATCTCTCATTTTGGTGTTTCTTTGTAAATACATATGGTTTATTTTGGCATTATTGTCAAAAAGGGGGAGATAGAGTACCAAATAAGAGATAGAGAGAAGAGATGGAGATATATGTAAATAAGGAAGCCTTGTGTAAAGATAGAAATATTTGTAAATATTCTATGCATATTGTATGGGGGAGATATATGTAAATCAGTACGTCAAATTTTGCACATAAGTTTTGGCTCATAAGTGTTTTTGTCACTAATGCCAAAGGGGGAGATTGTTGGAATCATGATATATTTGTCATTAGTGCAAACACTTATTCAATTTTGAATGCTTATCTAGCTTATCACGTATACTGAGCATTCAGTGGTTACCTTATAAGTTTAGCAGTGTTCACCGAGCAAAGAAAGCTAAATGAAGAACTCAGTGTTCACTGAGCAAAGCAAGGTAAATAAAGAACTCAGTGTTCACTGAGAAAAGCAAGGTAAATGAAGAACTCAGTGTTCACCGAGAAAAGCAAGGTAAATGAAGAACTCAGTGTTCACCGAGAAAATCAAGGTAAATGAAGAAGTTAGTTTCTACCAAGTGACACTATATCTACCGAGTCACCAATGGTTACCGAGTTCCAAGCAGTGTTGTGTGGCTAGTATGAACCGAGCCTCTACTTCTACCGAGTGCATGATGATGTTGAGTAATGTAGTGGATGTCGAGTATCAGAAGGTCACCAAGTCAACTTGAGGAACCCGAGTTTTCTACTATCTGGCCAACTCAGTAATGTTTTGTTCACTTATGTTTTGGCCAACCTTGCAGTTGTAAATAATGGAATGGTATATATGTAATGTATGATATCATTTGTAGTATTATATATGGTGTGTGTGAAAAAAAGATATAAAGGAAGAGATTGATATTCGCATCTAAAGAGAATATTGAAAATCAGCAGCAAAGTAAAAGGGATACAACAAGGTCAACATAGAAGCAGAAAAGTTATATCTATCACATCAGGTGATCAATGCAAAAAGGATCTTATCGGCAAACAGTTGTAATCAGAACCACTACTTCATCCTAATAGGTGAATCAGTTTATAAATCTTTTAACAGGGTAGACTTAACAGTCTTTTTGTAAATCTCCTAATAGAGTGCATACTTCACTGTATGTTTGGAAATCCTCTAACAAGGTGGATCTAGCAGTCCTACTTGCTCCTAACAGGGAAGATCACCAAAAGTGATCATTGTAAGCCTTAACAGGCAAACTTTATACTGCAATATTGAAGTTTTGTGGGCATCATCCCCACCCCAGTTTTACTTTCTATTTGGAAGGTTTCTGGGTCACCAAATCTCTATGTACATGTGCAATGAATGTTTGTTCTTTCAGTTATGCAGTAGATTAGATGAATGAATGGTAAAAGGTTAAAATGATGAATTGTATAAAAGTTTTATAAGTTATTGATTCACCTCTTCCCTCTCAGTAACCTATTTTATCCTGAATATTGCCAACAAAAGGTGTAGGTGAGTACTCAGTCTCCTTATTTGATCCCCCACTTTCTCTAAGATCTCAAAGCAAGTGGAGCACCTCTAAGCTCAGTAGAAGAAATTAGTCAACAAAACATCGACATCTCCCCTCATCTACATAGAAAAGGTTTTGATTTAATGAAAGAGATGGGATATATGGGAGATGGTTCCTCAGGGAAAGGGACAAGCATTGTTGAACCTCTAATATCATAGTTCAGGTCCAACAGATCCAAAATAGGGGTGGGGTATAGTGAACAGGACAAGACACAAATCTCTTTTGAGTCTCGTCCCAAGCATAGTGATTCCTCCTCTTCCACCTTGGTGTGGGTACCTTAAAAAAGGGATGGTAGTAGACAGAAAATAACTGACATTATAAATGTAAATTTGTCCCTCCCAGGTTCACATTACACAAGAGAACCATCCATAAACACCTCTAATAATGAAGATGATGATGATTCTACTAAGTGGGAATTCAAATCATTATCTGAAGAGTCTATTCATGACAAAGAATGTGATGTTGTTTGCATGCCTACATCTGATGGTTTCACTGCACAAGGATCAACCTTTCATCCAAGTTTTACTTCACCAAGAGTCATAGTACAACAAAGAAACTTAGGGAATAATGAACATATTGAAGGGTTTTAATTTCAAACCCTATTTCCTGACTTCTTTCCAACATAAGTCAAAGATGACTACTATGAGCCCGTCGCAAGCTCTACTTTTCCTAACACTTTAGAGGAAGCACATGTCATAGACCTAACTAATACAATGTATGATCCATCTAACAAGATCATGTCTTTAAACCCTACTGAACCCTTTCCATATTATGAATCACTCTCCCTAGTCCATCCTGAACTCATTAGCTAGGATACAACTAAGCCTCACCATATTCTCCATTTTGACACTGACCATGATGTCTTCATCTACCTTAAGATGGTCAAACCATCTCATCCATGAAAAATAGAAGAAATTCATATAGCTAAGTCTGATATCAATCATCTCAGTCACACTAGGACAGGTTGAGCATTTCATAGCCTTGATGATCACTACCAAGGTGTAGCTGATATTGAGGAAAAAATAGAAAAAAATAGAAGTGACGCATCCCAAGGTGAAAACCCAATTGTGGCACCTATAGATGAGGTTATTGATATCTTACTTGATCACTCCAAGGAAAGATCATCTATCTTGATTGAACCAACATAACGAGTCAACATTGCTACAAAGCAGGAACCAAGGATCATATATTTGGCACAATCCTTAAGCATAGAAGAAAGAAGCACATTCGTTCACTTATTCAAAGAGAGGCAAATAAAATTTGCGTGGTCTTACATAGACATGACAGGATTAGACCCAAATTTAATCCTCCATCACCTCAACATTTCTCCAGAAGTCAAGCCATTTAAGATTTTTTTTAGAAAAATGCATCCCCACATAGCTCTACTAGTCAAAGTTGAATTAGAGAAATTGATTAGCACCAACTTCATCTGGCCCTTGGCATATGTGTCATGGATATCCAACATTGTGCCTATATCAAATAAAAATGGTATCATATGCATTTGCATTGATTTTTGGGATGTAAACAAAGCATGTCCTAAGGATGATTTCCCCCTTCCCAATATTGACACCATTGTGGATCTGACAATAGGCCATTCCATGTTTTCACTCATAGATGGATTTTTAGGGTATAATCAGATTAGAATAGCATTAGAGGACCAAGAGAAAATAGCATTTACTTGTGCATGGGGCACATTTGGTTGGAATGTGATGCCCTTTAAGCTAAAGAATGTAGGGGCCACCTATCAGTAGGCCATGACCACTATTTTTCATAACATCATGCACATCTTTATGGAAGATTATGTGGATGATATTCTTGCCAAATCCCATACTTGAGAAGCACATCTCCCCATCTTTGACAAGATATTTACCTACCTAAAAGCATTCAGAGTTAGGCTAAATCCAAAGAAATGTGCTTTCAATGTCAAATCTGATAGGCTTCTAGGATACATTGTCTTGACCAAAGGGATAGAAGTTGATCTTAAAAAGGTACAAGCCATAGTCAGCATGCAACCTTTGAAGAGCCTGAGCTAGCTACGCTCTCTTCAAGGTAGACTTCAATTGGTTTGTCATTTCATTTTCTAGTTGGAAAAAAAGTGTATGCCTTTTACCCACTTACTACACAAGAACATAATTTTTAAATGGGATGATTAGTGTCAGAAAGCTTTTGATTTACTCAATACCTACTTGATGAACCCATCTATGTTGGTGCCTCTAGTATCACAAAAACCATTATTGCTCTACATTTTCCTAAATAATAAATCAATTGGAGCCCTCTGAGCACAAGAAAATGACCAAGGAAAAGAAAGGGCCATTTATTACATCAGTCGCACCTTGGTCAACTATGAGCTCAATTACTCCTTTATTGAAAAGGCTTGTTTAGCTGTAGTTTTTGCTTCCCAAAAGCTACACCATTATCTCTTGACACATAAGGTCAAGCTCATCTCCATGATCAATCCCCCCAAATATCTTCTTATCAAAACAATATTAACAGGCAAATTGGCTAGGTGGGTGATGATTCTAAGTGAGTTTGATATTGAATATGTTGATAGGAAAGCAATAAAAGGACAAGCCATTATCAATCAACTGGTAGATGCGCCAATAGAGAGCTCAAATCCTATCTTGGCTGATTTTCTAGATATTCACATTCTTTAAACAAAGCCGGTAACTTAGAAGTTCTATTTTGATGGTTCTTACACATACCATGGATTAGGAATTGATATTTTGCTCATCACACCATTGGGTGTTACCATCCCCAAATCTTACAAACTACTTTTCCCCTGCACCAACAACATGGTAGAATATGAAGCTTTGGTCTTGGTCCTAAAACTAGCTTTAGAATGGAAACTAACAGTGCTAGAGGTTTATGGAGATTCCCAATTGATAATCAATCAAGTCACCGACACATATTAGACCAAGGATGAAAAGCTATTGCCTTACAAACATATGGTTGACACACTTAAGGCATGGTTTATTCACATTACTTTTGAACAAATTTCCAGAGATAAGAACATAGAAACATATGCTATGGCCACCTTGGCCTCCTTACTCTAGCTACCAGAGCAACACGAGTGGTATGAGTTCTTAGTAGAAGAGGTGATTAAACCTGCATTTACTCAATCTAATTTCCTTATCATTTGTCATTTAGACACTCTCGATTCCCTCTAGTATAGCCCCATTATCACTTACCATTGCGATAACACCATCCCCTCCAACCTCTCATGTAACCAAAGACGTAATTTCATTCGACAGACCTCTTGCTACAATTTGGTGGCTGATATGTTGTATACAAAGCGTCTTGATGGTACTTTGTTTAGATGTCTTGAAAAGGATGAGTCGAGAGTCAGTCTACAAGAAGTCCATGTAGGGATTTGTGGGTCACACTCTAGTGGGTTTACACTAGCAAAGAAGATTATTAGGATGGGTTATTTTTGGCCAACCATGGAAAAGGATTCTATCAACTATGTTAAGACTTGCAAAAAAAATTAAATCCATGGTAACCTTGTTCATGTGCCAGCCCAAGGGCTCAACCCTTTGGCCACACCATGGCCTTTTTATTAGTGGGGCTTCAATTTGATTGTAGCCATCCACCCACCCTCCTTTGGCAGACATAAATAGATTATCACCAACATAGAATACTTCACCAAGTGGGTCAAAGTGGCACCACTTGCAAATTCTATGGGAAAACAAATCTCTTCCTTCATTCTAAGCCATATCATTTGTTGGTTTGGGATACCCCACACCATTCTCATGGACAACGCCTTGTACTTAAAAAATCAAATAATTGATGAATTATGTGAAAAAATTCACATTATACACCACTCCTCATCAATTTATTATCCCCAAGGCAATGGCCAAGTAGAAGCCACCAACAAAACTATTATCAACATTCTCAAAAGGACCATCAATGATATTGGTGCAACACCTTTCTCCTTGGTTTATGGTTGTGAAGCTATTCTTCCTTTAGAGGTTGAGATCCCATCCTTAAGAGTTACTCTTCGTGACATTCTATTAGATGAGGACTATAGAGTAGCCCATCTAGAGCAGTTAGAATTGTTAGAAGAACATCAACGTGCAACACATGAACACCTCAAAGTGTATCAGAATAGGTTATCAAGACATTACAACAAAAAGGTAAAACCTTGTGTTTTTCATATTAGTGACCTAGTCCTCCAAGAAAACCCCAAAAGTCAAGCAGCTAGGAAAAAGAAAGGAAAATGGGAGGCCAATCAGATTGGTCCTTACATTATCACAGAGTCTTTTGGGACTGGTACTTACAAACTTTCAAATTGTGATGGTGCAGACCTAGCAAAGCCCATTAATAACATCCATCTCCAAAGGTTTTATGTCCAGAGCTTTGAGAAACACATCATCACCGAAAATACTAAAAACAAAATAAAAAAATACCATAAATATTGAAAAAATAAAAATTTAAAAAAAAACCAAAAAATACCAAAAGTAATCAAAAACAAAAAACAAAAATAAAAGAAACTAGTACAAAAGATGTAAGAAATACCACCTTTGGTTTCAAAAGGAGCGAGAGATAGCACCTTTGGACTTCCCTAAACAACACAAGTCCTTCATTGCTGAAAGACAATCAAGACAACACTCAAGAAACTTCCTTAGAGACAAATTTTGCTTGTTTGAGGCTTACCTAGCACATTTGAGTTAATTTCACCATATCCAATTGAGAAACACTTGTGGGTTACAGTTCAGTAGTCCCCTCTTTTTTCCTCTTGTCAAGAGGCTTCGACAAAGTCCCCTCTTTTTTCCTCTTGTCAAGAACAACAATTCCCAATAGATTATTAGTCTTATTTATGTTGCAATGGCCATGATTGATCTAGACCCCTTCAACAAATATATCAATGCTATCCCAAAAGCCCAGATATTCGTCGGACTCTTTCATCGTCACTTGACAAGGGGCACATAATAAGTAAGCATAAGTTTGAGAGATCACCACAATTTCCTATCCTTTTTAGGTCTCAAGGCGTCTTTTTCAAGCTCCTCAAATGCTTTTTTTTTAAGGCCCCTCAAGCACCTTTTTTAGGCCCAAACACCTTTTTCAAGGCCCAAATGTCCTTTTTGGGCCCCAAATGCCTTTTTAGGCCAAAGCACCTTTTTCAAGGCCTTGTTTTGTCCTTCTCAAGGCCTTGTAGCACCTTCTTAGGCCTCCAAATGACTTTTCAAGCCAAAATACCTTTTTCAAGGCCCCGTAGTGCCTTTTTAGGCTCCCAAATACCTTTTTAGGCCTCCAAATGACTTTTCAAGCCAAAATACCTTTTTCAAGGCCCCGTAGTGCCTTTTTAGGCTCCCAAATACCTTTTCAAGCCAAAACGCCTTTTTCGAGGCCCCGTAGCACCTTTTTAGGCCCCCAAACACCTTTTTAAGCTAAAAAACCTTTTTGAAGGCCCTGTAGCACCTTTTTAGGCCCCCAAAAGGCCCTAATGCCTTTTCACAAGCCTTGTGAGCATCCGTCTCGACACACACCTAGAGAAAAATCCAAAATTTGGTCTTAAGCTTGTTTGTAAAGGCTATCAATATATACCAAACTATGCCTCACGATTTGTGGTTTAACACTTCCTGCTTTTTCCAATTTTAATGCCATGGCTCTCCAAGTGTTACACAAATTTGTACTCATATTTCATTGAGAGCCCACACAGACATTTAGTTCCTTGCATACAAGTAAAGGTCTTTCTTCCTCTACAGATCGTATTGTTCCCACTTTTACGAAGATTGACACCTTTCCAAATATCTATCGAGAATCTCATAGACATTAAAATATTATCAAAAATCCAAAAAAAAATATCCACATATCCCTCAAAATGCTAAAAAATCCAAATACATTCCAAAAATATCAAAAATGAATACGACAATGTTCATTTGACACATTAACATCAACAACCATTGTCCTTTTGTTTGCCATGAAAAAAACACAACTTTTATTCTATTATGACAACAATGACAACATTACATTCAGAGAGCATCTAGCAGATTATTTATTCTGGCCTCCTTAGGGAAGGTGGCAAGACAAGATGTCCAATCAATGTCATTTCTTCTGATCTAGCTCCAGATGAAGAAGCCCTTGGTGTTAATCCTCTATGTACCCACACCGCATCCATGGGAATCAGAAACCTACCACCATGTAATTGTACATTTAGTAGTTGTGTAAATTCCCTATCCACAAACTACATCTTCCACTGGTTCTCATTCAGGAATGGCTAATGATAATGTCCCATAATATAAGTGGCTTTCCGATGTACCTTCACCATCTTTTGCATATCCATGAACACATTATCCACCAGCTTGTTTATCCCTGGTACTATGTTCTCTCATTGGGTCACATCTCACTCCTACTGCATTTGATTAGTTGCCATTCGCCAACACTCCACATCTACTTTAGCCTCGCCCAACTGTTGCTGCAATTGTCTCACCTTCGCCTCACTCAATGCTAATTGCTCCTATAGCTTCAATGATAGGGAGTTTGATTTTGCAATCAAATCCCTAAATGACTCAAATTGTGACTGCAGTAATGCCAACTCATTTTGTGTGCTCTCCAAACCCACTTGTGCCATCTTTAGAAATTCCTGCAACCTTTGAGCTTATGACCACTTTGTTTGCATCCCCACATCATTTCCCTTCACTCGTGATTGCTCCACTAACAGTTCTCTTTCTAGTGATTGCACCCGCACTTGCTCTGTATCCACCACTACTTGGAGCCATCTTGCCTCCATTTATGCTCCATCTTCTCACACTTTCTCTATCAACCCTAGCAAGAATGCTACTTGATGTTCCAAATTTTTTGCCCAGACTCTCTCTATAGCCAACATTCTCTATAATTCTTCCACATCACTTGTTGATTGATCTCCACCCCCTGCCTCTAGCCATGGCTCCTTTATATTTATCCCATTTGCTTCCCCTTCCATTGACCCTTGTCTTTGAATCCTAAGACTAATCAACTAACATGGTCCACTCATCACCTCACCCACACTAATGTCCTCCACACCCCTTAGAGCTTTTCCTGTGAACTTTTTAGGAGATTTTATCTCCCTAGCCTCCTCTACTACTCCTAACATACCCTTCGTCATCTTAGGTAGACTATTCATTCTCTGCATCATCAGCTCATCATCCAATACCACCTGTAACATGATTAACACTCTATTATTGTGGACTTCAAGGTCTCATCACAACACTACCACCTTGCATCACACTTCATCCTCGCATATCACTCATTCCACCCATTTCATTATGTGGCTTTTGAATCTCAAAAAATTCTAGTCACTATTTCCTTTTATCAAATTTCATTCCTCATTACACCAAATAATCTACTTCATTACATGGCTTTCGAATCTCAAAAAATTTCATTATCCAATTTCATTTCATTACATCCAATTTCCTTTCATTACATCCAATTTCATTTCATTACATACCACAATTCATTTCATTTCATTATATTTCATTTCCCCTATTTCATTACATTCATACTATTACATTACATTTTTTTTATTGCATTTTATTTCACTCATACATGCCATTCAATCACTTCATTCAGTATCCACATATCATGCTATTCTACCTACTATATTAATCATGCAAAATGCATCAATATCTATAGATATCATATCAATCAAATCACGACATCACATGCATACAATAGTCCATGATATATCAAGTGCACAAGTCAAAACATCAAAAATCTTGAATATCTCATATATCAAAAGGACTGAATCATCAACATGAAAAGCTCATCAACATCAACATAAAAGGGTCCTCATCATAAATGACAGACATGATAAACCAATAAAATGAACACAAAAGCTCCACAAATTAAATCTGTTTTGCACCACATACATCATCTATTTGTGTTTAATCTGAAGGTCCTTGCTCATTGGGGGCACTCATCCCATCTTGAACAATCAAACCCCAAACAATGATATTGGTTTTTCATTACAAGTGATCATCCTACATTAATAAAAAATCAACATCTAGCTATTTAGCTACCGGTTTTATCTTGAACCTGTTATTTGTGCACTTTGTATCCTGAGATGGACATATTAGTTTTCCCTACTCTGAATATTGAGGGGGGCATCGTTTTCTATCTATCCAACATCACCTAATTGATTTTACACATCACTTTGTTGAAACATATTGTTGAACTAGTTATTTGTCCTACTCTATATCTTGAGATGGACCTATTAGTTTTCCCTACTCTGTATCTTGAGGGGGGGACACTTTTTGATCTACCCAATATCATTTGATTGATTCTACCCCACTATACCATCATTTGTTCTCATCGATATTTTTAGAAATAAAATTAGAATCTCCATATATTTTGCACATTCAATTTTTTTCCAATTTCATTTCTGAGGGGGCAGTATATCCATATCAAACCGGGGCATCTAAACTAAGGCATCAAAATTTTCTAAAAAATTTTCAAATATCAAAAACATCCTACCCAACTAAAATTTCCAACATCAACTCAAACAAAATTGGGGCATCCAAACAAAACATCATAATATCAAAACATCAAACCATCGACGATCAAACATCAAACCATCGACGATCAAACATCAAGCCATCAACAATCAGACACCACGACAACTATGAAATGTCAAAATATCATTGAACAAACATTCAACCATCAAAATTTGACCTAAAATCAGAAAATCAAGACAATCTTTGAACTAATATGCTTCACATATTAGCTCAAAGAGGGGCATTTGTAGACATCCAAAAATTGGCAAAGACCTAAATTACACAATTTCAATTGATCAATGTAAATTAAGGAGAAAATTAAAGGAACACAACATAATTTCAAGTCAAGGATCACATCAGGTAATTAATCATCTATCAAATCAACAAGATCTAAATCAACTTTGAAAAGAGGAGGAAAAATAATTCAAAATAATAAAATAAAATTCAAAAAGGGAGAAATAAAAAGAAAAACTTTTGAAAATAAATATAATATTTATTAAATCAATATAGTCATTTATTCTCACAAAAGTGAAAATCTCCCTTTTACATTTAAAAGAGTTGAAAAAATCCTCATTTATCCTCTAAACCAAGTTTGTTGGACTCTTCCTCTTGGTCTCTTATGAGATATTTTCAATTTCACCTCCATCCACCAATCAAAGGTAAAAATCCTAATTCTTAGCCCAACCCCTTCCAAAATCCTATAAATAGGAGGGAAATTCAAGAGCTAAGGGACCTAGGTTTTAGGCATTTGAACTATAGGCACATTGTGATATTGCTATCAGGATTTAACTATGTGATTTTTGAGTCAAACTCATTGACCCATGTTTCATGAGTAGTGATTCAACATGAATCCATCTCTTGTGAGAATAAATAGAACACTTAGCACTCATTGGATCTAGGTGATGCTCATAGGGGTGAAGCACCAGGACTTCCCAGGAGGTCACCCATCCCAGTACTACTCCAGCCTGAGCGCGCTTAACTACTATAGGCACATTATGAGTTATCATCTTTTTAGCATTGTCATTATAACAAGTTCATATCATTTTGATAGCATTATAGTTTTGTTTTCATGTTATTTAGTATCATTTTAGCACATTCTTAGCTCATTGCATGTCCATTTTGATAGCATTCTAAGAGTTGCTACTCACATATAATCTACATTATAGTCATAGATCTTGCATGTATTCTTTGTAGATCTACATTTTAAGCATACTCCCATTCTAGAACTGTCACTGAGATGCTGGTCTATGAGCTTTCTTAGTGGTTGTAGTTAGGGAAACATGGGACATTCGTAGAGTTTATATTTTGACAATGATTTCTTGGGTTTAGTCTAGTTCGTTGTCATTTTATTTGCACTCTACATTAAAGTCTCATGAATACGTGAATATACTATGTACAGTTTTATATTGGGCATATTCCTTGGATTAGGAATGGTTTATGAGTTTGATCTTCTTATGAGAGGCTTATATCCATGATAAGTTCTATGGTATGGTTTGGGTGTTGTTGTGGCTTCTTGGTTGGGGTTTATTGGAGGAGATAATACTTGCACAATTTACATCTAGAGGTGTGTGTAGAAGGACATGATATGGGTTATGATTTGCATGGTTTCTCTTTGGTCTTGGTTATCTTCTTGGATGTTTGGTTTTTCTTACATTGGATTAGAGATTGGTTAGATATTGTGATCACTAGATTGTGCTCATATATGTCATGTGAGAGATGACATGGTTATTTCTTTATCTCTTTCCTTCGTTGGTTGTGTAGAATTTGGGAGAGTGTTGGAGACTTGTTATGAGAGTTGTTCTTACAAGTTATTGGTTTATGTGTTGTGGATGTCCTTGAGACTACATGGATTCACTTCTTTGAGATGTTGTGAGTCAATTAGTTATAGATTTGACATTATCTTTTATAGTGGAAGCTTCTTGGTATATATGTGGTAGGTATTGCTCTTGAGGCTCATGATTGTAGGTTACAAATTGCATATCTTGATGATATGAGATTCACTTAGTATACCTTTGGAGGTATGGATAGTTGGATGGGTTTGGCACTTGTTGTGGGTGCTATTTTAGCTATGGGTATTTTGACAACTATGGATACATGTGATTACCTTTGGATCGGGTTGTATGTGCTTGGCATTTCAATTTGTACAAGATTTTAAGATTTTCTAATGTGACAGGTTGGGTGGATTTCTCTTTGGATGACTTTTATGTATGTTCGGTGTCCACAAACATGAGGAGCTCATTCCAATCATCATCGCTACCAAGGCCTATGAAAAATTAGAGAAGGGGAAGAAAGTGAAATGATATTATGCTCGCTCTTTTGTATTAAAATGTGAAATTGTAATTTGTAATTAGCGCCTTGCCATTTGTCATTTTTGTGGAGATGAACCAACTCAGCTACATTTTCTAACAATTCATCTTAGAATCCTATATATACTTGATTAAAAATTAGTGAAAGGTCAACTAATTTTTGGTGTGACATACTTCATATTGAAAAGACAAATTGAATATGTTTTGTATCAATTTTTTACTATTCTAGTGCCTATCTTAGAAGCATCTCTTTGAGTTGAAGTGAGCTAATGAAAAAATAGAGCTTTGTTCCCTTGTTTAACACAACAAACCAAAGATAATTGTAGTATTGTTAGAGGTTAAAAGAGATTCTTTCCAATATTATTTCTTAAGTTATTTTCTTGCATTTTAGAGTTGAAAGTATTCTATTAAAGTATCGAATTCATATAAATAGAGTCCATTATTGCATCACTAGATTTTATGGGTTCATAAGATGTGTGGATTCATGAATTTGGTTAGTAATAAGATCCAAATCCTAGCTAGAGTTAGTTCCTATCTAGGTCTAACTTGGTTTTCCTTTCCTGTTCTGTAGTCAAGAACAAACCCTATATAAGAATTAGAAACAAACAAATTTATTTCAAATCAAAAACTCAAGAGAGTTGTACCTATAAATTCAGAGGAAAATTAGTCATTTAGTTACGATTTCCCAACTTTTTTAATTTTTCATTGTTCATAAGTATTGGGTATTTAAAGAGTTGATTAAAAGGAACAATTTATTTACTAACAAAATTTTATCAAATCTAAGCATAGGAATGTAAGGAAACTTGCAACAAAGAATATAACCATTTCCACATAGCCCATAATAGATCTAAAATATATACAAAATTGAAATCTACATGCAAGAGAATATACAACATACCCACAAAATTGTGACATAAGATATACTTTGAGAAACCCTCATTGAGGGAAAAACCTAGCCTCCAAAAGCATCTATCACCATGTATCATTTAGCAAAAAACACCATTGCAATACAACTGTGGAAGTCTTCAAAGTCATAGCCACAACCACAAAATCCATGTGAACAAGCATGAATCCACACATCACATGCCATGCTTCCAACCTTCACAAATGCTCCCTTGGCTGACCTATGAAGCCTTGTCACACTCGATTCTTTCCCTTTTCATCTTCTATCTTGTCACTTCTCTTACCAACAACCACCCTTGTGGCTGCTTATATAGTAGTAAGTCCCACAAAACCACCAAGTGGTATTACATAAACCATGTGCTACCTAACCCATTGACTCCACATTTAATATTGAACATTTAATTCTTTTCCCCAATATTAAATAATTACATGAAAATTTATCACAATGTTATAATACAACTCATCAAGTATATCCTATGAGGATCTTTACATGTTGCATGTCCATCTAGGTGCTCCTAGATACAACATTACATAATAAAATAAAATAATAAAACTATGCAATGCTTGCAACACCCATTATCTCAACAATCTCCCACTTGTTGTATACATTGCATAGGGTCAATCTGTAGCCACATAAATGAATGAGGGAACAATCCCTCCCAACACATCCACCATCATGGATCAAAGTACACAAAGTTCTCCATTCTGGTACCCCCAACAAAATCAAAGTATCCAACATCTCAAACATGAACGATCTCACCTCCTATTATGCCACTTCCATTGGACATACATAAAATCCATCCAATAAGAAAGCCACCCAACCTATCACATTAAAATATCATAAAATCCTATACCAACTAAAATTTCAAGCACAAAAAATCAGATCCAAAGGTAATCACATGTATTCATAGTTGTCAAAATATCCATAGCTGAAATAGCACCCACATCAAGTGTTGAATCCATCCAACTATCCATAACTTCAAAGGTATACCAAGTGAATCTCACATCATCAACATATCCAAACTGTAACTTGCAATCAGAAGCCTCAAGAGAAATACCTACTACATATATACCAAGAAGCTCCCACTACAAAAGATAATGTCAAATCCATAACCAATCCACTCACAACATCTCAAAGAAGTGAATCCATGTAGTCTCAAGGACATCCACAATATATAAACAAATAACCTACAACAACAACTCATAAAAAATTTCATCAGTCTCCCAAGCTCTCCACAACCAATAGAGGAAAGAGATAAAGGAATAACCATGTCACCTCTCACATGACATACATGAGCACAAAACAGTGATCACAATCTCTAACCAATTTTAAATCCAATGTAAGTGAAACTGAACAGCCAGGAAGATAACCAAGACCAAAGAGAAACTATGCAAATCATAACTTATATCATGTCCTTCTACACGCACCTCTAGATATAAACTGTACAAGTATGATCTCCTCCATAAAACCCTAATAAGAAGCCTCAACAACACCAAAACCATTCCTAATCTAAGGAATATGCCCAATATAAAACCATATCCCAAACTTAACCAACATAACAACATATGCAAATGGAGATAACAATGCTAAACCATCTCTCAAATGAACCCTCTAGAACTAACTCATGTACCGTAGCTCAAGATCCATATCCATGAAAGACAAACATAAACATAATGCTTTTAAGAGAAACAATGGGCTATACCTCTCTAGTAACAAACCATTGAGTAGACCAAGAGTGAGGAATGAGAATTCTCATCAAGATATCCAAGTCTCCAACCAAGAATCATCTAAGAACAATCTCCTCTCAAGTCCATATCAGGTGAATGCCCCTTGGACTTCCTACTAAAACCATCAACTATCCCAACAAATACTTCTCTAACGCAAGAGAAATCAACATCACCACTGTCTCTAAGTATCCATGAGCACCTGTAACTAATCAATCCATGCCAACTCCAAATGCAACATATCAATATCATGAGTATCCAACTTAAGATCAATGTACTCAATACCAAGAAACTAAACCAAGATCAATGTCAAAGTTCCAACCATGGCCTCAGGAACATAAAATGACAACATGATCTAACCATTTCAACAAAAGAAATAAAATGCTCCATATGAACATACTATAACATGTCAAAACTATAAATGCCATGACATAATAATGAAACTATTCTCACACCAAGGATAACATGCCAAATAAAAACATAAACCACACCTTTACCAAGAACCCTGTGAGTCCTCAAGATGCAACCATCTCCACACACTATGAAGAAAACCATCTCCACATACCATGAAGAACCATATCCACACACCATGAAGATAACCAAGAACTCCATGAGTCCTCAAGATCTAACCATCTTCACACACCATGAAGATAACAAGTGCACCATGTAAATGTCAAACACACTTCTATAGCAATAGGATCTAAGACAAACCTCTAACATCTGCAAACACTTAATAAATATATCAATGCCAAAAAAAACTCCCACTCAACTGTGGTACCAAGGCATCATAAAACCCATCTCCTACATGAAGATCCTCTAGGTCTACACTCATACAATCAAAGTGTCAGTACCAAGTGAAATCAAGATCTCCAAACTAGGAACTAATCTTACACTTTCACCTCATCACTAGCACAAGCTCCCACTAAACTGTGTATCCAAGCTATCCATGACATCATGATAAAAAATCATCTTCTAACCATGAGTATCAACCAAGCATCAAACTATCAAAGAACTCAAAGTGCACATTATGAGATCCTTAAAAGAAACCAAATAACCATGATCCTCAACCAAGAAGATATACAACCATAACCAAATTAGGAATCCAAGCCAATAAACATCAAGGATGTACCTATATATCCATTCATGTCATGCAAAAATCCATCGCACCATGATCACATCCATGAATCGAGCATCTGACTCTCAATATGTCCAATTTGTTAGCATAAAATAGTCAACCACAATCCTCCATGATGACTATACTTGGTAACAACAACTCATCCCTTCTATATGAAGAAAAATTAGCAAATCATGTGACTTGGGGCATAGAAAACCTAAATCCAATCCACCAATCTGAATACGTATCAATAATGAAAGATCAATGGGCAAAGACAACCCATAACTAGGCCATAAATGCAACCTATAAGTATAGATCGCTTACAATACTGTACAACTTGTAGACCCAACAAGTCATCATACATATCCAAACCAAAATACTGATAACCATATCATCATGAGATCAATCTGAAATATGAACTAAGTATACAATGACATCAAATCCAAATCTCCAAAATATACAATGTCATAAACTCATAATGCTACCATAGTCAATATATACCATAAACTATTTAGATCAATATATCAAAAAATAAACCATGTCAAACTTGCACCAAATCTGAACCAATGTATAGAGCTCTTCAAGAGCTTTCTATTGACTACTTGAAGTCCAAAATCTGACTCTGTATGCCCAAGTTATGCCCTAATCTATGCTCAAAATGACCAACATCTAACTTTTAGGCTCTTAAACCTAACAAAATTTCAAAATCATAAAACTAAACCTACACCAAATTGTCATGCTCTGAATTAGCTTTCCAACGCCTATAAGAAGTCTAAAATTTGATATCCTAAGAGAAAGTTATGGTTGTTTTACTAAGATAGTCTTTTTACCATTTCCACTGCAATTTTTTTTATGATGAAAATTCTGATGGGATTAAATTTGACGGCCATCACGGGCTGAAACTAAAAAAAACTCTTTCATTTTCTTTGAACATGACCAAACTAAGGCATATTTAATATCAATATTTATGAAAATGTTGACCCGGATCCAATGCTAAGGTCTATTTTTACCTAGGAGGTCATTTCTACAAGCTACCGCCTAAAACCCCCATTTAAATGGAACATCCGAAAAGCCCTTTTGTCCAAAAATTTCACATGCCCAAAATTTACCAACATCCCATCATAGTATTAAAATCCAAAACCCTTAGATTTACAATGAAAACTCATATATCGTGCCCTTTCTTTGATCCTCTCATGCATTCTCATGGATTCAAGCTAGGGTTACAATAATAAAACCATAGCTCTGATACCACTTGTAAGGAAACTTGCAACAAAGAATATAATCATTTCTACATAACCCATAATAGATCTGAAATATATACAAAATTAAAATCCACATGCAAGAGAATAGACAACATACCCACAAAATTGTGACACAAGATATACCCTAAGAAACCCTCATTGAGGGAAAAAACCAGCCTCCAAAAGCATCCATCACCATGTATTATTTAGCAAAAAACACCATTGCACTACAACTGTGGAAACCTTCAAAGTCATAGCCACAACCGAGCAATCCATGTGAACAAGCATGAATCTACACATCCCATGCCATGCTTCCAACCTTCACAAATGCTCCCTTGGCTAACCCGTCAAGCCTTGTCTCGCTTGACTTGTTCCCTTTTTGCCTTCTGTCTGGTCACTTCTCTTACCAAAAACTAGCCTTATGGTTGCTTATATAGTAGTAAGTCCCACAAAACCACCATGTGGTATTACATAAACCATGTGCTACCTAACCCATTGACCCCACATTTAATATTGGACATTTAATTCTTTTCCCCAATATTAAATAATTACATGAAAATTTATCACAATGTTACAATACAACTCATCAAGTATATCCCATGGGGATCTTCATATGTTGCACATCCATCTAGGTGCTCCTAGATAAAACATTACATAATAAAATAAAATAATAAAACTATGCAATGTGTGCAACACCCATTATCTCAACAAGGAATGTGATCAGGTTGAATAGTGTAAAGACCAACTTGTATATCTTTTAACATGCCCATGCTACAAACACTCAATCTGGAACAATTATCAATTAAAATGCATAGTATGGTGTTCCTATTAATAGACACAAATGTTGAAAATTTGGTTAACATAAGTTGATAGGTGTTGTCATTTATGGAAATTTTATGATTTATCAAGGAAAATGATGTTAAGAGTTTAGTTTGGTATTAAGTAACTTAGAAAATTATCTAAGTAAGAAGCAATAGTTGTATCAATACAATGCATAGTCAAACTACTTAGTTTGGTGAGATTCACAAAGAGCATATATAAGTTTGTGATCTTATAGGAAGTTAGTTTGGACACCATAGAAGATTTTTTTCAGGCCTCTAAACATTATGCTAACATTTGAATATGTTTTGGATATATTTTCTAGTAACAGGTTTGACATCACAGGAACAAAGCAGTTAACAAAGTATTGGAAATTTGGTCAAGGGATTGATTTGACTTATCAAATCAAGAACTTGACAAGGTAGGGATGACCTCTTATATGTTAGCCTCACATGACATATCTTAATTTTGAGTTTCAGTAATGTGTGTAGAAGATCAAGGCCGTCAGTTTAAATATTTTGGCATAAAGAGATAAACTCTTGTTTAACAAAGTGTGTAATTGTATTGTAATGATATAATTGACTTATGCACACTTTGTTGCTACTGTATACATGTGAATTTGATGGTTATAGAAGAGTATATTAGTTGTATGAATATTTTGAGGCAAGGAACTACAAGGGATTGATCATATATCAAAGATATTAAAATAGTCAAGGTTTTTGCATTCACTTATACTAGTAAATTTGTATATGTATGAGCAATGAGCTCAACTTTGTATTCTACTTATAACTCCCAATAGGGTTAAGGCTTCTAACAAGGTCTAGTCCTCTAACAAGGACATATACTTAATATGCATGTAATGGAATCATAACAACGTCAATATCTTTTACAATATACTTTTGATTAGTGGATTATTTTATGGGCACCATCCCCACTAGGGTTTTTCCTTGGTCAGGTTTCTCCAGTTGAAAAAATATGGTATTATGAGTTTCTTATGTTATATTTTTTTACTAATTTTTACTTTACTCATTTCTACAACTTTAAGATTTGTAATTGATATCCATAGTTAGGAAAAAATTTACTGTGGAATACTGATTCACCCCCCTAGTATTCTTTATTTCTAACAACAACTACCATAAGAGCTCATCACTCCTATTCTCAATTTACAAAGGTGAAAGATCATCTTCAATAAAGATAATAATATGAACATATGATAGAGTAGACATAAAATCCAAAAATGAATTAATAGTATATGTATTAGGTGGAGGAACATGAAGAGTAGATAAAGCCTTTTGCAAAACTTCATGGCAGGTAGGTGAAGTTTGAAGCAATTCCCAAAGAGAAATCTTAGTAGGAGTAGCTCACAATTGTTCCACCACGTCATACTCCTTAAAATTAGTAGTTGGCAATTGAGGTTCTTGAGGAAGCATGGGTTGAGGTGCTTGTGTGCAAAGTGGTTGTAACAATAAAAAATTAGAAAACTAGTAAAATTGCACACTTCTTGCAACAACATATAAATTCAGATCTCTTGATGGCAATGGTTATTTCTTATAGTTTCATTCTTACAATATCCTAAAGCATAATTTATCTACCATAACATATCACCATGATTGAGTTTGTAGGGTGAAAATTAGGTAGCATTTTGGTGATCTCTGATGGGTGTCTACTTGCTCAACATACGATGAGTAGCCTAAAACAATCCATTGGGCTCATATTCAAATATAAAATCATGAATGAAACTGAAAACTTGGCTATAGATGAAGGATAATCTTTCCTTTATGATTTTGTGTATATACATGGTTTGTGGTGTTGAAGAAAAAATATTCATCCCTATAGATCATAGATGCATGCATGACCATAAAAAAAGGATTAAATACTTTGTTTGTAGACACCAAGGCAACTCCAAAACATGACTCTTCTCATATGAAAGCCTCAAAAACTAACTTCTTTCTAACATGTTATGGTCTTTGAACTTGGAAACCTTATTGCAAACTAGGAAAACTACAACTAAAAATAAACTAACTGTGCTTGAAAACTTAAAAATATTATTTATAACTCGTTATGGTCTTTAAACTTGGAAACCTTATTGCAAACCAAGAAAACTACAATAAAACTAAATTAACTATGCTTGACAACACTTATGAAAGCCTCAAAAACTAACCTACCCTAACCTAACCATCAATGGTGTAGGAGTACACCTAAGCTAACCTCTCCATGTCTAGTTTTTGGCCTATTTTTGACTCTAGCCAAGTCAAGAATTTTAGTTTAGGTTGGTTTAAGACCTTAGAAGGTCATTTTATATGTGGGCTAAGTGAGTTAGTCATTAGGACCAAGGTCACACAAATAGTCAATGTTAGTTGCTAATTAATTTTCTTAGTGTTAGAAGCTTAAGGTGAGGTTAGAGTCTTGAATGAGTTCTAAACACATATAAGTGGTGAGAAAGATGATTTATGGCCATAAATGATGTTGGTTCCTTGGAATGTAGAGGTTAGAGGTCCTAAAAAGTAGGATGAAGGCATAATGACAAATATTCCAAATGTTGTCAAGAAGTTGGCATGACAACATTTGTAATTATTGTAAATGTTGCATGAAACTTAGTTATCTTGGATTCCCTTAAGGATGGGGAGTAGAAAATTGACCAAAAGGCCTAGAATGGTGGAGATGGAATCTAAAAAGGAGAAAATACTTGAATCTACAGGTGGATGTAGGCATTGTAATAGTTTTGTGTGTGAAATATAGTGCTGCAACAACATCTTCAACATATTCTTGAGTTTTAGTGTTGACAATGTCTTGAAATGGTTTGAAAGACTCGATCTTAAGATTGTATAGTATTATTTGGTTAGTTTAGAGTTTCTCATTTGATAGGAAAGTTGATTTGAGTAGTTATAGTGTGCTAAATAAATTGTTTTTGTTTTTGAGACCTTACTAGTTATGCGTTAACTAGTCTATACAATTATGGCTCCCCCATGAAATATAGACATGGGAAATACCTAAGGGTAGATGTAAAGGCTAAGGGAGTCATTAGTTTATATATTTTTAGGATTAGGATTCATGAAATTTTGGGGAGCTATTTTTAGTACTAAGCCCTAGGTGAGCAGATAGAGCCTAGTTAGAGGTTTAGGATAGAAGAAAGAAAAGGTTTCTTGCAGGGTAGAGGGGTATTGTATGAAAAAGGTACAATTCCAGGTGGGATTTCATCATATCATATTATACTATGAGTATTGAGCCTATACCGATCTATTAGACCAAGTTGTGAACAAGTTTTCCACAAGATTACAGTCAGTCCTAAAAACTAAGCCTATTAGCCCTATTTTCTTTTTTTCATAGGAAGCCAATGTACAGATAGCTTAGGAGTCTTAAACCTATAGAACCCTTTAGAAAATCAAAAAGGGTATTTGAATCTGGGATTTGTTTTCTAGGTTGTTTGGAAATTTTAGTCAAGAAAGTGGAATTAGTCATTTTCAAGGGCTAATTGGAACTAGGCCTAAATAGACTTCTTAGAGACCAAATATTGAAATTGAGAGGAAAAATACTTGATTATATTTCCAAATGGATCAAAGAGGAGACAAATGGAATTTTTTCTTGAAGATGGATGCCCCTGCAATGAAGAGTGGAGCTTGTGAGAAAGTAACACTTAGTGCTTTCTAAGTGAAGATGGAGGATTGTACTATCTAAAGGTATTAGCCTTTCAAGGTTAAGCACAAGGGTTGAGAACTCTTTGAGAAGATTTGGAATTGGACTTAGTTAATCACCTAAGCACATTAGGACCTAGAGGAGACTAGGTTCCTAGAAGAGACAAGTTAGGTCTCTTGGTAGTAGTGCAAGCAAGCCTTGGAATACATACACCAATCAACAAAACATGTTATACAAATCCATTCACTGATTGGATGAAGTAGCTACATTTGTTCCATTAATTTCAATGATAAAAATTCTTAAAGGTAAATACTTAAGTAAGGAGAAATGAGAAATATTCAATCATTATATGTAGCATCTCTCGAGGAATGAAAATGTTGTGACTTCATATTATTGATTGAAAATATCAAACTATTGGACTAAATCAATATCATTTATGTCATCTTCTACATTAACATCTTCCTATTTAGGCATTGTTATGAATGATTCCTTCTTATTTGTCTTGAATTGGGAAAATTTCCTGATCGGGCAACCTCTTGAAAGTAGAAACTTAGAGCTCACTTTGCTGTTAACTATAGTGTTTTTTCTTTATTTATTTCTAATTCATAATGGGTTCCCTACATGATTGACAACCATGTCAAATCTTCCTCCTTAGTCAAAGAATCTTCATCCTTTGTAAAGACATCTAGAAGCTTATCATATCTATCAACCAACGGAACATTCTAGAGAATTGGCTTCAACTTGTGTTCAGGTTCAAAATCATCAAGAAACATGCTTTTCAAAATAGAGCCTTCTTTGGTAGACATATGCTCTAAATTTTCAATAGCAAGGCTTTCACATAAAACCTTTATAATATTTTCAAATTAACCTTCTAGGCCTTGGTTAGCTTCCATCTCATTAACATTTTGTTTTTGTTTCAATGTGATTGGAATCACGTCTTCCTCATCACGCTAAAAAGAAGTAATTCTTCAAAGAAAATCATGACCCTTTCTTCTTGCTCATTATTATCTCCTACATGAAATGAGATTTGTCCATCATTATGCTTAAAATATGTAGGTAGCTCATCAAACATATTTGATACCTCTTGATTTAGATAGCTTCTCTCTTGTATATTTGCTACTTGTTCTACCATCTACCAACTCTGAATCAATAACAAACTCTTCTCCAACCCTAGAATCTTAAATTGGCTCACATGGAGTAATCTTGACCAAATTTTTCATCTAATAACTAGGATACATGTTCCATGAAGGCCACCATGATAAATTTATGACACAGGCAAAGGGTGAATAACTAGGGACAAATTGTGATATGAATATCAGGATTTAACTGTGTGATTTTGAGTCAAACTCGATGACCCATGTTTCATGAGTAGTGATTCAACATGAATCCATCTCTCATGAGAATAAATGGAACACTTAGCACTCATTGGATCTAGGTGATTCTCACAAGGGTGAAGCACCGAGACTTCCTGGGAGGTCACCCATCCCAGTACTACTCCAGCCTGAGCGCGCTTAACTACAGAGTTTCCTCCATAGTTAAACCCAAAGCTTGCAACCCTATTTGAAAAACCTTTACCAAGTGTTGTGCCTTATGAACCATTCATTAGAAAGCCCCTTAAGCTCATCAATTGATAAGTAGGAGATAATTTCTACAGCTAGTCAAATTGTGATATGAATATCAGGATTTAACTGTGTGATTTTGAGTCAAACTCGATGACCCATGTTTCATGAGTAGTGATTCAACATGAATCCATATCTCATGAGAATAAATGGAACACTTAGCACTCATTGGATCTAGGTGATGCTCACAAGGGTGAAGCACCAGGACTTCCCGGGAGGTCACCCATCCCAATACTACTCCAACCTGAGCGCGCTTAACTACAGAGTTTCCTCCATAGTTAAACCCAAACCTTGCAACCCTATTTGCAAAACCTTCACCAAGTGTTGTGCCTTCTGAACCATTCATTAGAAAGCCCCTTAAGCTCATCAATTGATAAGTAGGAGATAATTTCCACAGCTAGTCAAATTGTGATATGAATATCAGGATTTAACTGTGTGATTTTGAGTCAAACTCGATGACCCATGTTTCATGAGTAGTGATTCAACATGAATCCATCTCTCATGAGAATAAATGGAACACTTAGCACTTATTGGATCTAGGTGATGCTCACAAGGGTGAAGCACCGGGACTTCCCGGGAGGTCACCCATCCTAGTACTACTCTAACCTGAGCGCGCTTAACTACAGAGTTTCCTCCATAGTTAAACCCAAAGCTTGCAACCCTATTTGCAAAACCTTCACCAAGTGTTGTGCCTTATGAACCATTCATTATAAAGCCCCTTAACCTTCAACAAATGTTGACCTAGCTATCCAAACCACCCTACAAGAGTTAACACAACTGAAGAAAACACAAAGAACAACAACCAAAGGAGGAAAAAGAGTGAAATACTTTTATTGATTCATCAAAATATCTTCATACATGCCTAGCTGTAAGGCCTTATGGGTTACAACCAAATACAAATACATTCACATTCAAAGATCCAACAACAAATTCGCACTTTTAGTTCTACTCCCTAATCCTCTTCCCAAAAAATTGCCTAACTCTAAGCCTAAACACTCTATATATACATGCCAAAATGGCTTACACATTATTCTATAACATTACATAAGAGGAGGGTCGACCCAACAATGGTCTAGACACATCCCAAGAAAAGATCTTAACATAAATTTCACAATCGAAATAAATCTCACAAGTCGGCTTGCAGAAACCATGTCCAAATGCTGACACTCAACATACACTAGTAACTTGGCACATGAAGAGACACTTGTCATACATTGGGTAACTTGGCACATGAAGAATCACTCGGCATACACTAGGTAACTTGGCACATGAAGGAACTACTAAGCACATGAAGAATTTGCTAGGAACATGAAGGATTGCTAGGCACCAACTTGCAGAATGAACAAAAAATGAGCATGATAACAAGGCAACCCAGGAGGCTCCTACATCAGACAACCGAGGTTGAAAGAAATGATTCTCCTAAATCATTGAGATGTCACAACTTGAGCTAAATCCAACTCAAATTGAGAAATCCATGAAGCATCTTCAATAGGTCTGTTCTTCCACTTCACCAAATATTCATAGTAATCTTTTCCTCTTGTGCTCTTGCCAACTCTCTGATCCAATATCTATTCAACTTCTTCAATATGCTTCTTAGGATAGTCATCTGATACAACAACTTCATCCTCTAACTCATGATGCTTAAACAAATCAATAATATTGAATATAGGAGATATATCCATGTCATCAGGTAACTCAACTTCATAAGCATTACCACTATCAAACTTCTTCAAGATCTTACAAGGTCCAAATTTCATCATCTTCAACTTGCTGTATGTTCCAACTAGGAATCTTCCTTTCTTTAGATGAATCATCACCTCATCACCAACTTGAAAATCATGGTGTCTTCTAGACTAATCAACATTCTCCTTATACTTTTGATTACTTTGTTCCAACCTCAACTTCACTTCCTTATGCAAAGACTCCATAAAATTAGCAAATTCTTCTCCTACAACACTTTTTTTTTTCACCAGCAACATCTCTCAAATCTGATATACCTCTAGGATGCATTCTAGTAACAATCTCAAAAGGTGTCTTCCCTGTAATCCTATTCACAAATTGTTATATGCAAATTCAGCTTGTGCCAATACCATCTCCCAATTACTTGGCTTATTCCCAACTAAACATCTTAGCAAATTACCCAAGTGTCTATTCACAACCTCTTTCTATCCATCTATCTATGAATGGACTGTAGAACTAAACTTTAGCTCAGTACCCATCTTCTTCCACAAAGTCTTCCAAAAATAACCAACAGACATACTATCTCTATCAGAAATAATACTTCTTGGTAATCTATGCAATCTCACAATCTCTTTAAAGAAAAGTTTAGCAACATGCTTAGCATCTGATGTCTTCTTATATGGTATGAAATGAGCCATCTTAGAAAATTTGTCCACTATAACAAATATGGAATCATATGCTTTCACTGTCTTAGGCAATCCAAGAACAAAATCCATACTGATGTCAGTCCAAGGTTTCTCAGGAACAGTAATAGGTGTATACAAACCAATATTTTGAGTCACCCCTTTTGCAACTTGACAAACTCCACAACTCTTTACAAATTTTTGAACATCCTTATACATTTGTGGCCAATAATACTTTTCTTTTAGCAAACTCAATGTCTTAGCAATTCCAAAATCTCCAGCTAATCCACCACTATGCTTTTCCTTAATCATATTCAACCTCATAGAACTTCTAGGAAAACACAACTGAATACCTTTGAACAACATATCTTCTTGAATGAAATACTCATCATACTTATGTGATTTGTAAGATTTTGTGCTCTACACTCTCTCGATGCCTCAGGAAAATTAGGATCAACATCATAGAACTCTTTCATTTCATCAAAACCAAGAGCTTCAAACTTCATTTCAGTCAACAAATAACGTCTTCTACTCAATGCATCGGCAACTCTATTAGTAACTCCACTCTTATGCTTGATCACAAATGTAAAACTCTTCAAGTACTCAACCCACTTCGTATGTCTTTGATTCAATTTATGTTGACTTCCCAAGTATTGTAAAGCTTTATGATCAGTATATAGTACAAACTCTTTAGGAATCAAATAATTTCTCCACTTCTTCAATGCTTAGACAATAGCATAAAATTCTTGATCATACACATAATATTTCCTTTTAGCATCATTCAACTTTTCACTAAAGAAAGCAACAAGCTTACCTTCTTGACTTAATACAGCTCCTATTGCATTACCACTTGCATCACATTCAACTTGAAATACTTTGTTGAAATTAGGTAAAGCCAATACAGATAATTCAACAACTTTTTGTTTCAAAGTCTCAAAACTCTTATCAGCTCCATGTGTCCACTTGAAGTCCTTTTTTTCTCCCCTCATTGTCTTAGTCATAGCATTACAAATAGAACTAAAATTCTTTATAAAATTTCTGTAAAAACTAGCCAAACCATGAAATGATCTTACCTCAACCACATTCTCAGGTGTAGGCCATTCCAAAATTACTTTAATCTTATCAAGATCCATCTTCTAACCATCAACTAAAATCACAAATCCTAAACACACAATTTCCTCTTGCATGAAAGAACACTTTTTCAAATTAATCAACAACTTTTCCTCTTCAACCTCTGCAATACTTGTCTAATATGCTCAAGATGTTCTTCCTTAGCCTTACTGAATATCTGAATATCATCCAAATAAACAATCACAAACTTACCCAAAAATCTTTTTAGAACTTCATTCATCAACCTCATGAAAGTACTAGGTGCAAGTCAAATCAAAAGGCATAACCAACCATTCATACAAACCATCTTTTATCTTGAAAGTAGTCTTCCATTCATCACCTTCTCTGATTTTGATATGATGATAGCCACTCTTCAAATCAATCTTGGTAAAATACTTTGCTCCATTGAAACAATCCATTATGTCATCCATCCTTGGCATAGGAAACCTATATTTCACTATGATCTTGTTAATAGCTCTGGAATCAGTACACATTCTCCATTCTTCATTATTTTTATGTGCTAATACAATAGGTACAACACATGGACTCAAGCTTTCTCTGATCAAACCTTTGTGCAACATCTCATGCACTTGTTTGTTAAGTTCTTTATTCTCTATAGGTGTCAATCTATATGGTGCTTTGTTTTGCAAACTAGCTCCAGGAATCAAATCCAAACAATGACTTATAATTCTTACGGGAGGTAAGCCATCAGGAATATCATCAACAATAATGTCTTTATACTCATTCAAAAATTCTATAATTTCTACTCGTACTTAACTATCACTATCTACTATCACTTGGTCATTACTAGCTTCTACTGCTCAGTCATTACTACCAACACTTGGTCCTCTAGGAACTATAGCAAAACAAACTTGATTCTTCTTTACTTCCATTTCAAATTGTTTCCCATTAACCATGCATACTTTTATTGTAGTGCAACTAACCTCATCTGGACTTTCGATCAAAAGCAACAATATTTGCTTCTTCCCATTCACCCAAAGAGTATATTGATTCAATCTTCCATCATGTACAACATATCTATCATATTGCCAAGGTCTACCCAAAAAAATATGATAACGATCCATAGGCATAATATCACACAAAACTTCGTCAAAGTAATGTCCAATTTTGAACTTCACAAGGCATTGTTCACTTACCAATATCTTATGCTCATCTTTGATCCATGAAACATGATAAGGTTTGGGATGTTTTAGCCTCTACAACTGCAACTAGGTAACCAGCTCTTCTGATGCCAGATTTGTAGAAGTTCCATCATCAATGATCACTTTGTAGCATTTTCCAGCCATCTTACATATTGTCTTGAAAAGATTCCTCCTTAAAACAGGTTCCTCATCACTTCTCTTATTACATAAGGTTCTCCTCACCATCATATTTTCTCCAGCCTCAGGTCCACTTGGTTAACCCTCATTATCTCCTTGAATCAAAACATTTTTTTTACCTTTCCCACCTTCAAAGGATCTACATTCAAAAGATCTGTCCCTCTTTACCACATCTAAAACAATTACCATGAAATCCACCTCTAGAATAAGAATTACCTCTTGCTCGGTAAGAATTAGTACCTCCTTAGTAAGAATTATCACTTTTCCATTTAGTCTTGCCCTTGTCATCATTCTTCCATCTATATTTTCTTTTATCTTGTATAATTTTTTTAGATCTACCACCTTCACCATAAGATCTACCTCTACCTCTTTGGAATCTACCACCTCTACCTCTTTGTCTTTGTTCATGCTTCTTTGTCAAGATCTCCTTAGCTTTCAAGGCATATTGATATGCTTCTTCTATACTTTCCAAATTTAAAAAACTTATTTCATCTTGAATTCTAATCTCAATCCATTAATGTACCTTGCAATTTTCTCAACATCATCATCCACATGTCTAGATCTGATGTCCAATTTATAGAATTCCTCGGTATATTCTTTCATAGTCATGTCCTTTTGTTTCAAATTTTGCATCTTTCTCAACAAGCTAACTTGGTAATCAGTAGGGAGGAATTTGTTCTTTACCTTTTTCACCATCTTTGGCCAAGTTCTGATCTTCTCCTTTCCTCTCCTTTGTCTATTAGTTTGCAAATGTTCCCACCATAGCGATGCATGACCTTTCAACCTAATGACTGTAATCTTCACCTTTCTATTATCAGGAGTGTTTTCATACTCAAATAACTTCTCCATATTAGAGATCCAATCCAATATAGCATTGGTATGAAATTTTCCATCATAAGGAACAACTTCCACAATAGGCTTTGAATTTTCCCTAGACAACACTCACAACAATCTTTCCTCATCTTGATCTTCTTCAGGTTCTAGATTATGGTTTGGTGCTACTGCTTCATCATCACATACATCATCAAGATGTGCTCCTCTCCCCTAGGCTATCTCTAAAGCATCTAATTTGGCTGTAATTTGTCTCAACCGATCCAATATAGCATCATCTACATCAACCAACCAATATGTGTTATCAAAAAATTAGAATCTATACTCATCCCTTTACATCTTTGTATGATATCAACACTTGCATTTTGTAACCCACTCTTTCTTCTTGTGAATATATGGTAATAAGTTAAAACAACATGAAAAATACTTTGACATCAATAACAATAACATAACAGGTTATCCTATAATCAAAAAAATGTTCTCATCTCTACTGTATCATTTTCAATATTTTATATCATCAATTTACCTTGTCAATCAACATTATTAATTAATTATGTCAAAAAAAATTAGAAAGTAAAGTCCAATACAACTTTTGTCAAGCTTATTAAACCTTAAACATGTGATCAATAACAATAGTAACCATAAGAAGATACAGATACTATATAACACCATATATGTTAACTAGGGAAACCCTTGATCAGAGGGAAAACCCTAGTGAGGATAGTGCCCATAAAATGATGTACTAATATATAAGTTCCTTGTAAGAGGATGGAATCTATTAGGATTCAATGAAATACATTTAATAGACATTAGTCCCCATTAGGAGACTTTGAATCCCTGCGAGGAGATTCTAACCCTGTTAGGAGTTGTAGAAGGCAGAGAGACCCACTGTCTAAACAACTTTAGGGGAAAGACCACCAAACTCACTATCCAACTAGCCTCTATATTATTCCTTTTAGAATAATATAAATGCAACTGCTATCAAAAAATCAAATACTTGCTATGTCCTCTTAGCATGCCTCTACCACACCAAAACACTTCTCAGATCTCAATACTAGATCTACAAACTTGCATCACAATAATCCCTTTGATCACTTACACATATTTACCAATCTTCTTCTCTTATCACATTAACAAAATCACCTGCATACTATATATTATTTATCACAAGGAAAATAACTTTCCTTTATACAATGTCTTCCAAATAATTCATTGAGTCAGCCTTGATGCTTTCTCAATTAATTACACTAGGACCTTATTAAGATAATATAATACATTACATCTTTTCATAATTACAAAACACTACTGCCTTATAGTCTTCACAACCTCTCACACGTATGACCTGAAATCTTGCATGCTTGTTGATGTCATCACATGTTGTCTTCTCTCTCTATCTAAATTTTCTCATCTAGATTCTATCCCTGTTAGGAGATATAATCTGAACACCAAAAACCATTTCTCAGGAACTTGGTTTGCAAACTTTTTTCTATAAATCACAAATACTACTACCAATATTTGACTTTTTACATGTGCTCTTAGAAACATCATCAGGAAACATTGTAGATCATGTGTTCGACTATGCTTAATCTCATCTTCATTACTCGATCCATACAACCTAATTCTCTATCTATTTCTCTACCAATCTTCTCATTATATTGACATCAATGAAAAATATAGTCATGAATTCAACACATAGTCATGCTAATTGTCTCTCTACTGCTCCATCAATGCTAAAATACTCCCCCATAGGAATATCATCACCATTAATGCTAATATTATCCCCTTTTGGCATTGATGAAAACATAAATGAAAAACATCTAAGTTCCAAGAATACCAAATTCAACTTTGTTTCTTTGTTGTTGTTGCTTTCATCTTTTAAAATCCTCTCCATCAATCAATCTGAAACTATCAGGAACAACTATTTCTCCCTTTGTTGATAAAATTATCTTACTCACAAATCTCTCCCCCATTGACATCAATCTATCTTTTCTCTATAATTATCCCTCATTCACATGAGACTCTCTCATATTTTTTCACTTCCCCCATTCATAAGAGATGTTTTTCATGCACTACTTCTCCTCCATTGACATTATTGACAAAGGCATTATTATGTCAATCTACTACTCAAAGTCTTCAACCATCTCAAGTGTCCAAATATATTGTTCAATAGCAGCTACCAAGAGTCCTTTATGACTCTTCTCAATCGCATATAGTCCCCCATAAAGGTAGCAATAGCATTCAACCAAATAAACAATAGTGCTTTGTACCACTAAACTAATGCAATCTCTACATCATCTACTCAAAAGTAGGCAAGGACATAACCCCAAGAATACCTCACAAATCCTCAAATGTATCCTTACACAAAAGCTTCATAAAGATATCTACAACTATTCCTTTGTATTAACATGCTCCAATTGAATCTCTTTTTCTACAACTTTCTCTCTCAAGACATGATACTTAATCGACATGTGCTTTATCTTAGAATATAACAGAAGATTCTTAGACATACTCACTATACTTGTGTTATCACAATGTATGATAATAGGTTTTTAAAACTCTATCCTGATATCCTTCAACACCTATTTCATCCACAGAATCTAATTGCAATTATTTGTTGCTACTACATACTTTGCTTCTATTGTACTATGTGACATACAATCTAGTTTCTGGCTTAGCCAAGAAACCAATCTTCCTCCAAGGAAAAATGCTCCACCACTTGTACTCTTTCTATCATCCATACTGCTTGCCTAGTCTGCATCAGTATATGTGCATAGAGAAAAGTCATTTAATCTATCATACCACAACCCAAAATTAGGTGTAACCTTAAAATTTACGAATATCCTTTTACTGCTACATGGTGTGATTCCTTAGGATCCACTTGAAATCTTGCTACTATACCAATTGCATTTTCTATATTTGTCTTTTATAAGTTAGATATTGCAAACCTCCAATCATGGATCTATTCTTCTTCAACTCAATTGTAGGTGTCCCATCTTTTCTAGATAACTTGTGACCAATTATCATAGGAGTATCAATAGGCTTACAAATTTCCACACAAAATTTCTTCAACAAGCCTTTCAAATACTTAGTTTGTGATAAGAAAATACCACCACTATTGTACACAATCTATAAACCCAAGAAATATTTCATCTCACCAATCATGCTCATCTCAAATTCATTTTTCATTTCATCAACAAATTTGTTACTTGCTTCATCATTTCCTCCAGATATTATATCATCCACAAATATCACATTAATTAACAAGTCATTATCAAATTCTTTCAAATATAAGTTACTATATACATTACCTTTAGCGAATCCCAATTTTTCCAAATACTTATCCAACATTGTATACTAGGTTCTAAGTACTTGCTTTAGTTTGTACAATGCTTTCTTTAGCTTACATACCATATCTCTTTCTTCTATTAAAGAAAATCCTTCATGTTTCTCAATGTAGACTTCTTCAAATTCTCCACTTAGAAATGTTGACTTCACATCCATCTAATAAACTTTGAACTCTTGTTTACTACATAAGCGAAGAACATTCTCACTTCTTTAATTCTGGGAACAGGTGCAAATATCTCTTCACAGTCTATACCTTCTTTTTGCGAATATCCCTTGCATACCAATCTAGCTTTGTTTCTCACAACCTCACCTTGTTCATTCATTTTATTTCTAGAAACCAACTTAGCTCCTATAACATTTTTGTCCTTGATGATACATGTTTTCTCTGTGAACTCTAACTGATATCCCTTATCAACTAATTATGCAACACTTAGAAGATTGTGTTTCAATCCATCAACAAAATAAATATCATATGTGTTAGTTTTACCACAAGAGTAATAAATCTTATTCCCTTAATGTGACAAGTTGCATTGTTACCAACTCTAACAATTCCTCCATCATGGTTGTTGAACTTTAAAAAATTATTCATATCCATATGATTTGAACAACCGTTGTCTATGATCCAACTGAATTTTTTCTCAACCTGTGATACTAGGGCTTTCTCTTCTCTGACTTCTTTTTTCAAGATTTTCTTCCTTTATAGCAAAAAATCCTAACTCATTTTCACTTTCACTCTTTTCCTCAGATTCAATATCATCATTTGCATACAAACATTCTCTAGGCCTTCTAGAATTGAAATTATTCTTATACTTCTTTACTCTCTTAAGACATTTAGAAGCATAATGACCAAATTCATTACAAGTCCAACATTTATAGATTTTCTTACCATCTATTCTTTCTTCACAAGCAAGGAAATTCCTTCTTCAATATTTTTGTCTTCCTTAGATCTTGATCTACTGCTACTAGCATAATCTCCACTGGTGCTTTCACTCTTTGATAGGGAAGGACAAATGCTTAATGCACTAAAATATATCTTCACTTTAGGAAAGTCTCAAGACTATTTCAAACTTACTTATGTTGCTCCAATCTTTGAAGAAGAGTTTCTCTTGGAATTTTCTCAATACAAGATATCACTTCCTCAAACATTTGCTTTGTCTACTTGAATGGTGGTGTCAAATTCTTTAAGGTATTCCATATGCTCTCATCCTCATCTTTACTTCTATTACAATACTTGATCCTGCAACAACTTTTGATATTATGCTAATATAACTTCTTATAGATTCATCTTCCTTCATTTTGGCTTTTTGAAATAAACATATCTAGCTTCGTAATATGATTCATTTAGCATGATTATCACCTTCAAAAGTAGATTCCAATGCTTTCCAAATTTTAGGAGATGATACCAAAGATTTTACCTGAGTGTATTCATTTTGAAGAAGATCTGACAAAAGTGCTTCTCTAGCAAGCATGTTACACATAAACAAATCATTTTCAACTTGTGTATATTCTTCAAATTTGCTTTCTTCTATAATGGTCTTCCTATTCTTCATAATCAGCCAATATCCTAGACCCATGCATAGAATATGTTGGAAATATAGATGGAGTAACTAAGAGGGGGGGTGAATCAGTTACTCCAAAAAAAAATCCATAGATCCCTTAGATGTCTTAAATAACTATTTGCTATTGTTACTCGATAGCCACATAGAAAAATGTTGTAACTCGGTAGATGAACTATGTATTAACTTATTACTGATCTTTAAGCAGTCACAATTATTAACATGCATGCAAAAAGAAATAACATGAACACAAGAGACGCTAGATTTAATGTGGAAACCCAATATGGAAAAAACTACCAAGTAGCTAGCTACCAATTTTCACTCTTCTAAAGTGAGCCCTGTTAGGATCCAACCCTGTTAAAGGTTACAAAACACATTGTTAGGTGTGACCTTGTTAGAGGATTTAATCACCCTACTAGGAGTGGCCTTGCTAGAGGACTTTAGAACAATTCAGTAGAACTGTCCACCTTGTTAGAGGATTTACAAAATGACTGTTAAACCAACTCTGTTAAGAGATTTAAAATTCACTGCTACAATTATGAGAAAGTAACAATGAGTGACCTGAATGAGATGCAACTGAACTTTGTTGTTACAGATCTCTGTTTAGCTTCAATAGAACCTCACTAATCAAATACACCTTTGTTGCTCCTCAAGGATATCTGATCCTTCATCAAAATTTGCTCACACTTCTTCTTTACACAATCAACTCACTTGCATGCTTGCTCATTCATACATCCATCCATACTTTAGAATTCACAACTTGACCTTTTATTTATACCTTTCAAATTGTCAAGTCGGCTCGTTTACAAGTTACATTTACCAATAAACAATATATCAGTCAACTATAGTCATTACATGAAACAATTAAATATTATTTCTCAAAACAAGGAAATCCTTCATTAGCCGACCCTACTCAGTAAACACTGCTCCAAAAACAATTTCTAGTGTTAACCAAGTGAAGCTCGGTAAACACTGCAAGCTCTGCAAAATTCTTTAGAGATCGATTGAACTCAGTAAGAACTGATTTTCCTTCGTTGACCTTGCGAGCTCAATAGAAACTAACTTTCCTTTGTTAACCTTGGGAGCTCGATTAACACTAATTTCTGTCATAGAATCCTCTGATGCCTAAGTGAGCTCAGTAGAAACTGTCTTCATAGTGCGACTTTCAGAAATGCTCGATAAACTCTGTAAATTACTTTGCTAACCAACTAAGCTCGATAGACTCTGTCTGATAACTGATATGACATTTGTACAACATCAAGGACAACACACAATTGATCAATTGTATCCAACAATCTCCCTCTTTGGCATTGATGGCAACACAACATGTCATAGCAGAATGAAATTTGAAAACAAGTCTTTTTCTGACAGAATGTTTCTCCCTCTTAGATTTCATTCCACAAAACTTTTCAAATATAGTAATCTCCCTATATGAAGGAATTACATAGCTTCTTTTCAAACATCAAATTCTTTACAAACAAATTCAAATTTCGGAAGATATGATATTATATTCTCCCTCTTTGACAACACATGCCAAAGACAACACAAACCAAATGAAGAACAATGTACCTTGAGTACTAATTCATATGCAATGTTTTCATGATTATTCTGCATTAACTGAAAGATCTTCAACTTGATACCTATTGATGCATCACTAAAACTTCATTTTAGTGAGCTTTAGATATGGGAATGACCCCTAACTTACCTCTTAGATACAAGAATGCGTCCTTAGGTAAAGGCTTGGTGAATATGTTAGCAATTTGTTCCTTTGTATGGACATATTCCAATCTGATCTCCTTATCCTGCACCAATTCTCTGACAAAGTGATACTTTATTGCAATGTACTTGGTTTTTGAGTGCATCACTATATTTTTAGATATGTTAATTGCACTTGTATTGTCACAAAACATAACAATAGGTTCTTTGATTTCCACCTTCATGCCTTCCAATAATTGTTTGAACCAAACAATATTAGAACAGTTTACTGTTGCTGCAACATACTTTCCTTCTGTAGTGGATTGGGATGTAGAATTTTGCTTTTTACTTGTCCAAGAAACCAACCTCTTTCCAAGAAAGAATGCACCTCCACTTGTACGTTTTCTATCATCATTGTTTCCTACCCAATCTGCATCAGTAAACACTTTCAAATCTAGATTACCTCCAAATTTGTACCATAATCCATAGTCTTGAGTGTCTTTCAGGTATCTCATGATCTTTTTGATTGCCATCATGTGATTTTCTCTTGGTTTTGCTAAAAATCTTGCTACAATACCAACTGCAAGGGCAATATCTGGCCTTGTACAAACTACATACTGCAACTTTCCAATCATGGATCTATACAATGTCTGATCTACCTCCTTTGATTCATCATCCTTGGTAAGCTTTAGAAAAGTGCACATAGGAGTCCCAACTAGTTTACAGCCTTCCATACCAAACTTTTTCAGTATCTCCTTGATGTATTTAGACTAAGTGATGTAGATGCCATTCTTACTCTACTGAATTTGAAGACCACCAAAGAATTTGATCTTTACAAACATAGACATCTCAAATTCCTTGTTCATTTTCTCTAAAAATTCTTTGCAAAGATCATCATTCCCTATGAACAAAGTATCATCCACAAATATTTCTACCAAAATAATCTTATTGTCTGGTCCTTCCTTGATATACAAGCTATTGTTATCATTAGTTCTCTGAAAAGCAATCTGAATAAGATAGTTATGCAGTCTTTCATGCCATGCTCTAGGGGCTTGATTCAGACCATACAATGTTTTGTGTAATTTGCAAACCATGTCTTTTTTGTTTGGATCAACAAAACCTTTAGGATGTTCAATGTAGACTTCTTCATCCAATATACCATTGAGAAATGTTGAGTTGACATCCATCTGATAAACTTTAAATCCTTTATATGTAGCATATGCAAGTAAGGTCTTGACACCTTCCAATCTTGCAATAGGAGCAAAAGTCTCTCCATAGTCTATTCCTTCTTCTTGAGAGTATCCTTTACATACCAGTCTAGCTTTGTTCCTTGACACCTTACCATCTTCATTCAAATTATTTCTAAATACCCACTTAGTTCCAAACACATTTTTATCTTTAGGCCTGGGTACAAGAGTCCATGTTTTATTTTTCTCTATCTGCTCTATCTCTTCATTCATAGCCTCAATCCAACTTTCATCTTCTAATGCATTTTTGACACTTCTAGGTTAAAAATCAGCAAGCAAACAAGTACATTTCAACTTACTTCTTGTCATAGTTCCTTCAAATTTGTTTCCAATAATCCGATCTGGTGCATGATGTCTCCTAACATATTTGGCTAATACAAGTTCCTTGCCTTTTGAATGCATTGCATTCTCATCCTCTTGTACTTCAACTTCGAGTTCTGGCTATTCTATCTACTACTTGGATCCTTTAGACTCAGTAGGCATTGGTTCGGTAGTATCAGAATGTGACTTAGGTTCCTATAGCTCGATTTGAACTTCCTGCAACTCGATTATTGAAGACTTAGGAGTAGAAGATTCCTGATTAACAGATGTATCTGGCACTATATCAGGTTCAATGACAACAAATCTTTTGTAATCTTCTAGTTCCTTTTTGCTTTCTTTTTTAGTCCTTTTTGCAAACTCATCAACTTTCACATGTGTACTTTCTATGACTTTATGAGTAGACAAATTCAAACATCTATATGCTTTACTTTTTCAAGAATATCCCAAAAATATTCCTTCATCACCCTTCATATCAAATTTACATTTTCTAGATTCTTTCAAAATTTAACATTTACTTCCAAATACTTTTAGGTAACTTACATTAGTTTTATAGCCATACCATAACTCATAGGGGGTTTTGAATGAGTCCTTCTTCAACTGTACTCGGTTCAGGTATGAATTGTAGTGCTAATAGCTTCCTTCCAGTATTTGATAGCAATGTTCTTTTCAATCATTAAGGTTCTTGCATAGTCCATGATAGATCTGTTCCTCCTTTCAACTATTTCGTTTTGCTCGAGAGTGCCAAGGGTTGGTACCTATCTTTTGATTCCCCTTTCAATACAAAAGTTATTGAGCTCATGGGAGATGAGTTGACCACCTCTATCTAACCTCAAACATTTCAATCTTTTGCTTGTTTCCTTTTCTACTCTAGCCAAATACAACTTGAACTTTTCAAATAATTCTGATTTCTCTCTTAGATACATGACAGTCATCATTCTTGAGTAATCATCAACAAAAAGAATGAAGAACTTTTCTCTAGTATAGCTTTCAATTCCAATAGGTCCACATAAATCATTATGGACAATTTCTAAAACTTCTTCAGACTGATAGTCTTTACTTTTAAAGCTAGTCTTTCCCATCTTACCAATTTGATAATTCTTGCATAGACCAACCTCGGATTTCTTTATACTAGGGATGCCTCTAACTTTTCTAAATTTGCTTATTTTCACCAGATTATCAAAGTTCACATGACACAACCTTCTATGCCATAACCAACTTTCTTCATCTTGAGCAATAAAGCATGAACATTCACCAAGTTCAAGATAGAACAAGTTACCTTTTGTTTGTATACCTGATCCAATCAGCTTTCCTTTTTCATCTAGCAGCCTTGCTTTTTCATGCATGAATTGCACTTTGAATCCATTATTGAGTAGTTGTGCCACACTCAACAGATTGTGTTTTAGACCTTCTACCCAATAGGCATTATCACATACAAGCTCTTCGGTTAGTGAGATTCTTCCTCTTCCTTTTATACAACAAGGTTCATTATTACCAAACCTCACACTACCACCATCATAATATTCAAAATGTTCAAACTTAGTTTTATCACTAGTCATATGATGAGAGCAACCACTATCTATGATCCATGTATCATTTTTGCTCACATGAGAGATAAGTGCCATTTTATCTTCCTCATCATTGTCAGATTCATCTTTCACAAAAATGTAAACAATCTCATCTTCTTCATCATTAGAATCATTAGAATCCTTAGCCATGAAACATGTTTTCTTACCTTTTTCCTTGAATGATTTGAAGTCTTTCTTACCAATGCACTTGTGACCTTTCTTATCATCCTTGTTCTGCTTATTTGGGCACCTAGTAGCAATATGTCCAATTTCCTCACATGAAAAACAAATTAGAGGAACTTTACCTTTATATTTCCCTCTACCTCTAGAATATTTCCTTGCAAGCAGAGCTTCAACTACCTCAAGATCACTGTCTGAACTCTATTTTGATTCTTCTTCACTTTTTGACTAAGAATCCTTTATTTTCTTGCTTTTCTCCTTGAGTGAAAGCTTGGATTCTGCTGATTCAATGTTCTTGGAAGCTAGAACATAGTTATCATAGTTATCTAGCTCAAATGCAGTCAATCTTCCTACTATGGCCTCTAAATTTATCTTGTGATTTGCTTCACATCTTCTTTTTTGAATTGTAGAAACTCTAATTGCATAAATAGGAAGTAATGTTCTAAGAACTTTACTTACAACTATTTGCTCCTCAATATCTCCTCCATAAGCCTTGATAGCACTAACAACTACTTTGACTCTTTCAACATATTTGGCAATGTTTTCATCCTCTCTCATCCTTGTTTGATCAAATTGACCTCTTAGACTTTTTGCTTTGGCTCTTCTCACATTATCATCACCTCCATAGATTTCTTTCAGCTTGTTCCACATTTCAAAGGTAGTTTTGTAGTTCTTGACATCATCAAATTATTCATAGCTTAGGGCAGATGCAATGTCTATCATCATGGTGTTATGAGTCTTCTTCTCAGCAATGTCATTAGTAGATAATGTACTAGAAGGAGTCACATATGCTTCATCTAGATATTTCAATCTTGTATCTCCAATGGAAGCCAGATGGAGTCTCATGAGATCTTGCCATGTTGAAAAGTTATCCTTGTTAAGACTTGTAATTTCCCTCTTGTAAGACATCCTAATCTTTAGCTTAGATCCTTGAAATCCTTCTTGCAAGCACTAAAAGCTCTTATACCAATTGTTGGAAATATAAATGGAGTAACTAAGAGGGGGGATGAATCAGTTACTCCAAAAAAAAATCCATAGATCCCTTAGATGTCTTAAATAATTAGTTACTACTATTACTCGGTAGCCACACAAAAAAATGTTGTAACTCGGTAGATGAATTGTTTATTAACTTATTACTAATCTTTAAGAATTCATAATTATTAACATGCATGCAAAAGGAAATAACATGAACACAAGAGATACCAGATTTAATGTGGAAACCCAATATGAGAAAAACCACTAAGTAACTAGCTACCAATTTTCACTCTTCTGAAGTGAGCTCGGTTAGGAGCCAACCCTGTTAAAGGTTACAAAACACACTATTAGGTGTGACATTGTTACAGGATTTAATCACCCTATTAGGAGTAGCCTTGCTAGAGGACTTTAGAACAATTTAGTAGAACTGTCCACCTTGTTAGAGGATTTACAAAATGGCTATTAAACCAACTCTATTAAGAGATTTAAAATTCACTGCTACAATTATGAGAAAGTAACAATGAGTGACCTGAATGAGATGCAATTGAACTTTGTTGTTACATATCTATGTTCTACTTCAATAGATCCTCACTGATCGAATACACCTTAGCTGCTCCTCAAGGATATCTGATCCTTCATCAAAATTCACTCACTCTTCTTCTTTACACAATCAACTCACTTGCATGCTTGCTCATTCATACATCCATCCATACTTTAGAATTCACAACTTGACCTTTTATTTATACCTTTCAAATTGTCAAGTCGGCTCATTTACAAGTTACATTTACCAATAAATAATACATCAGTCAACTACAATCATTACATGAAATAATTAAATATTATTTCTCAAAACAATGAAATCCTTCATTGGTGGACCCTGCTCGGTAAACATTGCTCTAGAAATGATTTCTAGTGTTAACCAAGTGAAGCTCGATAAACACTGCAAACTCTAGAAAAATCTTTTAGAGACTGAGTGAACTCAGTAAGAATTGATTTTCCTTCACTAACCTTGTGAGCTCGGTAGAAACTAACTTTCCTTTGTTAACCTTGGGAGCTCTGTTAGCACTAACTTCTTTCACAGAATCCTTTGATGCTTGAGTGAGCTCGGTAGAAATTGTCTTCACAGTGTGACTTCCAGAAATGCTCGATAGACTCTATAAATCACTTTGCTGACCAACTAAGCTTGGTAGACTCTGTCTGATAACTAATATGATATTTGTGTAACATCAAGGACAACACATAACTAATCAATTGTATCCAACAAGAATATGTGTCTTCATCTTCTCTTTCTAGATATCATAGTTAACTCCATCAAACTTAGGACTTTCTTTTTTGAAATGACCTACCATCAATCTCCTTAAGTTGTTAAGCTTTTCCTTCAAGGACCTAATGCTTAGATACCAATTTTTAGAAAGTAAAGTCCACCAAAATAACTGAGAGGGGAAGGGGGGGTTTTGGTTGGTTAGCTAAATACCTTAGTAATAAAGGATTGTACATCCTTCTACATTAACTCCATGACTAGAAAGAATCATGTATTTTCCTAAGAATAACATTTTGACTTTATTTTATTTGTCAACCCAGGAGTGTAACATTGAGACAGTGGCTGCAAAGTACGTGCTCTGATTCCTCTTTAAGTCATTACAACTACGATAGAAAAGGAATGTTGAAGGAAACTAAGCTAGGAACTGAAATGACATTAGCCTTTAAGCCTAGAGCAATGTTGCAAACAGTAAAAACACCTATGTTGTAGGAATAGTTCAATGATTCTATTATCAATGGCTGCAAGAACAATAGAAGTCTACTTTGCAAGGAAACAAACTAAGAAAGGAAATCTATTCTAAAAAGTAGTTCACTCACCAAGTGGGCCCCCTTGGATGAGTGAAAGAAAACAATCAAGTCTGAAGGTGGAAACTTAAACTCTATATTCTATTCATTCATAATAAGAGATTACATTTGAAAACAAGATTCTACTCTTCTGAATAGAACAATCTACTCTATTTCTTTTTGGTCAAACCAGGAAAAGATCAAAATCCCCTTTCAAGGTTACAACGAAAATTATTTAAAGGAAAGCTTCGACAACTTCCTACTCCTATGATCACTCCATCAATGAGGATCAATTATAGATCATAAAGTTTACAATAGAAATACGTATTAACTACATTTTAACTCCCCCAGGAATATAACAGGTTGAGGAAGCTATCTTCATGTGCTGCCATAATGAAATTTGCACCATGATCTACTTATACAGTGATTCATTAATCATCTGGTCAACTTTGACTCAGTGCTAAAATGTTGTCTTCAGTATGTGTGGCAAGACCTATAAAGCATTAAATGCAACAACTTCTCCATACATGCATTCATTTCATCATCAATGTTAGAAAAGGTATAATGTTCAAGTTATCACTCTTGCAAATCCTATGGCTGCAAGAAGAAACCTACCCAAACATAGCATGGATGAGGAAATATTTATCAGCATGTAATATCCTTCATTAAACCATAAAAAACCATAGATTCAAGCAAACATAGCATAACTAATCAATCTATACTTCAATCTTCATGTCTTAACATATAGATAGCATATTCATAAAACATGAGTTCTTTTGCTTAAACCATAGAGTCATAAACTATTTCTTGCAAGATAATTTTCAAAACCAAGATAAAAAGTTCTCAAAATAATGGCCTTTTAGAGGCTCATCATTCCCCCCAATTGAACTATCACTGGTCTCCAACAATTATGAAGTTCAAGATCCTAGCCTACACTCTCTAGTCACTAAGTATCCTTCTACCTCACTCATTCCTCATGTAGTCAAAGAAAGCATTGACTTGAGCCTCTTCCAGTGCCAAACTTTAGTAGTCATGTCATGATCTTCTACATTGTCATTTACTACTAGTAGTAGCTGTAGGAGAATTGGAGGTTAATACCTTAATGGTAACTAATGTTTACATTGATTTTTCCCCAAGTTGATATACCAAGGAATCCTTATTGTAGTAAGAGTTAGATTTTGTGAGAGTGGGGTTCTCTTATTTTTAGATCGTGTGGCATTCTAACCCATTGCTGCTTTAAGGCAACGATTGTTGTTTCAACATTCTGAGATAAATGTTGTTCCTAGTCTATAAAATCCCTCTCTCTAATTGTACTCACCTTACCAAGTCTTGTAGGATTGCTCAAAATAGAAATCCAATCCAGATATGTTCATCTAGAATGTTAGACTTTTGGCCTCATGAACAAGGATGTTGTCATCTCACTTTCCCTATAGGGTGCAGCTTGATGTTCTCTATTTATTTCATTTTACATCCATGAAATTGATGCCCTTAACTACACATCCCCTACATACAGGACTGGGTTCCATTCAATGTCGTTAGGCACCGCCAGATTGTGAAGATACAATTCACATGGTAAATTTTTCAAGGTCATAGGAACAGATCAAAATGCATAATAAAATTCATGTGGGGTAGAGACAGAGGGGTTAAGACCTTCTACAATTCTAGTTAACTTATAATTTGCAAATTGTTCTTTTAAGAAACAAAGCATATACTAGTGACGGTGACCTACATTCCATTAACTCAAGAATCAATCATGTAATCTACTCAATTCTTCTCTTCAAAACTTCATTCTGATTTGAACTTTGCTTCAACTGGCAGCTTTGTTCATCAATAACATGCTTTAATTTCTTTTTCTCCATGTTCCATTGAGCTCTTTCCCATAATAGTTTTTGAAACAAATTAATTCCTAGAAAAAAAGGTGTGGATAAATCTGATGGTGGCAATGGCTCATGATGAAAGAGGTCTATCATTTTAGGTGCCAATTGATGAGTTTTCTTGACATTCTGCTATGTACAACACCCACTTTTTCTTGTGACAATAGATGTTTCTTCTTTTTCCTCCTTACTAGATTTTGTGGCTACTACAACTAATGTATCCAACCCTTCTTGATCCAATTTATTCAATATTTCTTTAACAATTTTAGGTCTAAATTCTGGATAATTCTTTGAAGAGAGTTGTGCAGAATTTTCACTAATGTCTTGCATAGCAAGGTTTTCTTGAAATTTCTTAGACATTTAAATCTCATTAGATTCCTTGTCATTATCAATAAGCACATAATTAATACTACACATTGCTTTAGGTGGCAGATTCTAAGTTTTGCTCTCATTTTCACTAGCTTTAGTTTGTGACAATTTTTCCCTCGAAAAGGGCTTCTTTTCACTTTCACACACTTCAGAGGTAATTATGGGAATAGAAGCCTCTAAAACCCTACTCCTAGAGAGTCTTGCACTTTGCCTCATGGATGGTGTTGACAGGCATGGGGAACTCTTTCATTTATGCCTGCTTACAAGTGTTTCTACCATGGGTGCTTTAGGAGGTTTTTGTAGGTCTTCCTCCTCTTGAGAGTGCAAGGGTTCATTAAGGTTGCTCTCCTCATCTGATTTTCCTAGCCTACTGCTTCAAGTTCCAAAATTTTATCTTTATCCTTCTTAGCGGAGGGCCTATTTTTAACAGGTGATGGGGCTTTAAGAGCACTAGCAGTTTCTACCTCTTTTCTTTTCTTCTTGCTAACAATGAAAGATTCAGCCTTATAAAGATCCTTGGCCCCTGCTACTGGAATATGTTGACATCTATTTCTTAGTTGGCTTAAGACTAGAGGGAGAGGCTTCAAGAGTATTTTCAGCTCTAAGGACAACTCTACAAAATCTTGTGGGTGTTTCTCACCCTTTGTCCTACACCTTGGCCTCTAGGGTCAACCAATCTAGGTTCTACCTCTTTTAACTACAAGAATTCCTCGCATGACCCAATTACTTGTTTATTTAATTCCCTTTCTAGAATTAGCTTTATCAAACCATGACAAGAGACTGGCTTATCACTTCCTAACTGTACTAGAGAATCTTACTTCTTAATAATATTGAACAAGAAGTTGGGAAGGTTTACCTGTCTATAATCATGTCATAGGTGAGCCAATAGCTTGAAATGTAGGGCATATAGATATTCTAACATCCCTCACATGTGAAATATTGAATGATAAATGTAGCAGGTTGAATAAACTCCATTAGCAAGGATAGCCTCAAAGTTCCTTACTTCTTATCAATGTCCAATGTTGGGACCTAATATATGTTGAATTGTGTCCTAGCCATCCTCAAGTCAAACTTTTTCTCCCAATTTTCACCCTCCTGGGTCAACCCACTGACTTCAACTATCACTTCCTCTCAGAACTAAATTCTTAGACCTTTAACCTAATGTATGTTGAACTGTTGCAGGAAAGATGCTATGAAATGACCATCAAAATTGATAGAATGATGGCATGGAATGGTAAGATGGAAGAGAGAAAAGTGGAAGTGGAATGGATGCAAAAAAAGTACTTCAAAATAAGTGTTTATTATGAATGTCTTAATTAGAGTCAAGAACTAGCAGGAGTAAAGGTAGAAGACCCAAACTCAGTGGCTACATGAAGAACGATGATATCCTCATTGTGTTAGAACTGTTGCAAGAACTCTTCACCGCTGGCTAGTTTATGGTAAAGCTTGAGGTGATGCTCATTGACAAGTAGTTTGAAGCGAACATGATCAATGGTAGATAATTGGACTACACCATTTGGAAATATGACAATAATTTTATAAGGTCCTAACTAGCATGTTTGGAATTTTCTAGAATTATGTTGGTATCTTGAATTATAAAGGAGTGCCCAATCACCTACAAAAAACATTCTTTGTTTGATAAACTTATCATGCCACTATTTCCTTTGGTTTTGAATGAGCTTAGTATTGTTTAATGCAGATTTCCTCCATTCATCAAGATTGTTTAAACTCGAAATTATGTCATGTTGAGCAATATTGAGTTCTATCCCAAGCTCCAGGATAGTCTTCAACATTTTGTATTCAAATTCAATAGGCATTATGGCTAACTTACCATAAACAAGTTAAAATGGAGTAAAACCAGTTGTGGACTTCCAAGTGGTTTTGTAAGCCTAGAGAGCTTCAAGAAGGTGTGTTGCCCAATCCTTCCTATGAAGTGCTAGAGTCATGGTGAGAATAGATTCTAGTTCCCTATTAGTAACTTTAACTTGACCATTAGTCTAAGGATGATAAGGTGATGATTTACCATGCCTAATAGTATACTCCTTCATAAGAGCGGTTATCAAATTTGATGTAAACTGAGTCCCTTGATCATATGTCAATTTCCTAGGAACACCAAACCATGTAAAAATGGATTCATATAAATTTTTTGCCACATTTATATCCCTTGAGTGTTTCATGGGTTTAGCTTTTGCCCATTTGGTGACATAGTAAGTGCACACTAGAATGTAAGATTTTCCTCGTGAAGTAGGCTCAATGGGTCCTACAAAGTCAATTCCCCATTTGTCAAAAGGTGTGACAACTACTTGAGGTTGTAGGGGTATTTCATCTGACTTAGTGGGTCTTCCCATTCATTGACACTTGTCACATTTCTTTGTATATCTAGCTACATCCTTGTACAGGCTTGGCCAGTAATACCCAGTTGTTAAGATTTTGAAGGTTTTTCTTTTGGCTGCAAAGTGTTCTCCACAAGGTTCATCATAAAAGGCCTTCAAGACATCATATCTTTCAACTTCTCTTAGAAACCTACACATGACTTTATTAGGATTGGTATAGAACATAAACCTAGCAATACATGAATAATTAAAGCTCTTCTTTGCTAGTAACTTTATAGCTTGGGTAGAGAAGTATATTGCCATTTTCCCTATGGTGAGGTAGTTAGCAATGTCTATATACCAAGGATTTTGTGTGGTCAACAGAAAAAGGTGCTCATCTAGAAAACTATCATCAATGGCTACAGAATCATCAAGGGGATGCAATCAAGAAAGAAAGTTGGCTACCATGTAGTGCCTCTCCCATTTGACTTCTGTAAGTCATCCTGATGGATGCAACCTTGCTGATCTTTTGTTGTGATGGGATCATGATTGTGACCCTGAGTGGTCTACACCGTTGAGGTGTTTGGATTTATGTTTTCGTATCAGTTGCTTTGATTATGCTTTTGACTGATCTTTGAGATTATGATGTGATTTTTGGTTCACTGAGGTTTGTGCCAGTGGTTACCAAGATCAATGTGGTATCATGAGGTTGTTTCATGATTATCTTGAGACGTGTGCAGAGATTGCACTATGTACTATTACCATGCTACACTGGACTAGGTTCCTATAGCAATGGTTAGTCATGTTTATGACTATGGTTGTTTATGTGTTTTAAATGCCTTTTTAATGCAGAGTAATCAATCATTATTAAATGCTTAAGTAATTAGAATGGATTGTTCATGTTTGATTCTTTGGTTCTGTGTTGCAGACATTCACCTTGTTATATTTTGATCTATGAGATAATTGTTACTTATGTGATGTTTTACATTTGAGATGACCTGAGGGTTAGATATTTCACCTTGATTCTAGTATCATAGATATTAGACTACTATGTTGTTCAGTTAATCATATTGCATGATGATGCCATTTTGAGATGACAGTGTGTTTTTATGATGATATTTGGTTATCTAGTATTTGGACTTACCTCTGATTATGTTAGGTGATGGACTTAATGCTATGGTTATTTACTGCATTCCTGCGTTGTTATGCTTTATGCGAACGTGACTGATGTAAATAGATTATTTTAATATAATTAAATAAATAGTTAAATTAGGTAATTTAATGCATTTATTTATTCGGCTATGTTATTATATGCAATTGCACTTGATCGTGTTGTTTAGTGTGCAGGATTTATATCCCTAGCAGTGGCACAAGGAGTTAGTGATTCAGCCATTCATATTTTACCAATGTCGTCCTTATATGGTCAATGTATCCTTCATTAAAATGTTTAAATTTAAACTTTTTGGTGATTATTAAATCCGAACTCATTTTCCTTATGTGATTAGACCAGTAAGCGTGTCTGTGCATTTAGAGGTTCGCATTGTTGCGAAAGTTATTAAGGAGATTTATGTGTTTTTGGGTTTTCAAGCTTTTTAATTGATTTATTTTATTTCTTGGTAGCTTTACCATAGATGAATTCCTATTTATAGGAATAGCCTGTTTTCGTTTGGGTCGATTCAGGGTTTAACTAGATTGGTTGGTTAAATGCCCTTATCGATTATTCACCCGAAAAGTGAATAAGTATCCAAAAAAGAATTTAATTCCTCACTTCTCACTTTCGAATTAGAAAGTTGGAGAGTAAAACCCAAAATCCTCTTCATAAGGATTTACTATTTTATTCGTTGTGGGAGCTACGGGCGTGGGATCATCGCGAGGTTGAGCTCGTTGGATCTAGCTCGGGGAAACTTTGGATTGCCACAATTTTCAGCCACTTCTATGGGCATTTTATTTTCTAGTTTAGTTTTTTGTTTTGCCCTTTTGGCTGTGAGGTAGGGCTTTCCCGTTTTATTGTTTCGGCTCCGTTTCTGCTTCTATTTTTGGTAGTCGTTTGTTTGGAGGCTGAGAGCTAGTGTTCCCCTCTGTTTCTGTATGTTAGTTCTACCCGGTTGGGCGGGTATGAACATTTCCATATTTTTTGGGATGAGGGTTTGGAGTTTTGCACCGTTATGCTGGTCATTTTTGCATACGATGTCTGATTCCATTTATTTTTAGATTTTTGGGGTTTTTGAACCCAAAGGCCAAATGGGTTTTAATTTTGGAATTTTTCTAAAATTTGGGGTTTTTACCTCGTTTTGTGTGCCACCTTGTTTTCTCGAGTTTTCTCGGCACAATGTGGGTCATGGACTTGGATGATCTGTTTGGATATCAGTCAAACCACTTTTGCACTTTTATGTTGCATTGGGATGCGTGCTGCATCTATACTCTCGACATTGTGTTCGATTGAGTGATTTTATACCTAGTGTTTTTATTTCTTTTAGACCTTTGCTTTTGTTTCGTGAACACTAGGATTCGTATTCTTAGATTGAGGTCGGTTGAGTAAGTTCATGATGTTTGGTCTTGTTGCATCATTGGGATTCGTGTAGAATCCATACTCTCGAATTGAGGCCGATTGAGTGATTTTATGATGTATAGTTTTATTGGTTTGGGATTCATGTAGAATCCATCCTTCTTGTGTTGCTTTCAGTTGGGTGTTGTGATCTTCGTGATGGTGGTGCGCCACACACAAGTACATGCGCATACCTTTATCAGGTGACTTGCGAGACCCAATCTTCCATGGTACTTTTAGAAGTTATGATCATTGGGGTTGGGATGGGAGTATGCATGCCCACGTAGGGTAGGGTAGCATATGGAGGGGGCTTCTATCTCGCAGCCTGGTGACCTTAGTCCCATAGGGTTGGCGGAGAATAGGAAGTTTTAAATAAGCGATAACTAAATAAAATGTGTGACTGGTAATAAAACTTAAGATAATTAAATGTGTGTGTGGGGCCCTCCATTGAGGAGTTGAAATGCACGATCCAAGCTTGGGCTTTTCGATGCCAAGCGACTCTCTGTGATGTCAGTCCCTACTTAGTAGCCTTTTGAGTGTCTGACCAGGACCTATACTCCTTGCATTATCTTAGGTTCTTGGTTGCAACCATCATACTATCTGGCATGAGTGTTAGCCTTGGATGTTGTGCTTTATGTGTATTTGTGGTTGGATCTTTATCTCCATCAGCACGGCGGGTGTGGACCTACAGGTTCCATGTGGTTGGGAGGCATAGCTACCTGCACCACTGCTAGGGATCGGTGTATAGAGATGATCTTTATCCTAGTGCGATAGATGTTGTTCACTTGGTACTTCGGGTTTCAAAGTATGCTTCCTTGTGATTTATGCTTTCATTGAAATGCTTGGATATCATGTTTAGATGATGTTAGTTTATTTGATGCATTCTCTTATCATGATGTTTAGCATATGATTAGATGATGTGATTTGCTTTAGTAGTATATCTGTTGCTTACTGTTGTTTAGCATGTGATAGGTGATGTTATCTACTGTAGGATTATCTTATGAGTTATCACTACTATGTTAGATTTCCTTATGATGATATTGTGCATGTTTTAGTATTGACATCCCTATTACAACAATACCGATGATCTGGTCAGTGGCTTGGGATGTTACGCGTGGGAAATGGCTAGGACCCACAATGGTCTTATGATGCTACTGACGGTTGGGAGGAACCGCATACTTAGTTTGGTTGTTTTGTTGTTATGAGGTATTTTTGTTTACTACAATGTTTATTTCAGTATGTTCCTTACTGTTTTGGTTTAGTTGGATAGATGTTCCTCTTTCCTTGTTGTTAGTGCTTTCGAGTGTTCATTCCTCGATTTACGTGGATTTGGTACTCCAGGGTGTGGAGGTTCTTTTCTCTATTTTGGTCTTTTGTGCTTCTGGGAGTGTTTTCGTGTTCTTTGGGCAACATTTGTTCAACATAGTATGACATTAAAAATGTATCGCATGCCCTTGCAAACTGTGTTGTACGATACTGTAAAGTATCGCACGCCTTCTTGAGAAATCTCATACGACACTGGAAGAGTGTCGCACGCCTTCTTGATAAATTTCGTATGAGATTGTAAAGTGTCACACACCTTCTTGAGAAATGTCGTACGACACTGGAAGAGTGTCACACGCCTTAAGGAGAAGTGTCGTCCTCCCTTAGTAAGAAGTGTAGCACATTTTTTTGTAAAAACTTGCGTGCGCAGACAACGGGCACTTTTTGTCATGATTCAAACTTTCTGAGAGTTGTTTTGGATACCCTTTTGGGTGTTCTTCAACCCTATGTTGTTGCATTTTGAATTCTGTCAGTTTCTCTCGAAATCCAGTTTTCATGTTTCTGTTTTAGTCTCTTAGGGTTTAAAATATATCGTTTAAGAATAAGAAATTAAATATATTTAAATATATCTTAAGTATAAGAAATTAAAATATATTAAAATATAAGATATATTTTAATATATGCGACGAATCTTTTGAGATAGGTTTCAGACCTCTCGGAGATAAGTTATGGATTCTAGGAAATTTCAGGGCTTCAGAAATCCATACTTAGCCAATTTTCAAAGCTTCAGGATTTCAAGCTTAGCCAAATTTTAGGTTTTTGCATTTTACCCCCAGCTTGGTGTTTCGTTGATGAGTGGTTGTTTCTTGTGCCCTCATCATGTGCGTTGTCGTTGTTGGCTTTGTTTGTGTGTGTCAGTTTGGTACTGGCGTTTGGAGATTCGTTGGTTGCCGAGATTGTGGTGAAGTCTTCCATTGCGATCTTTGTGATCCCTGTATGATGTTGTCATGTGCATTCATACTTGCAAAAAAAAAATCTTGGCTTGTTTTTCATCCTTGTTTCCAAGGATCTCTAGGCGGGGCATTACATACCACATTGGACTTACTAGGCTTATCAACTATGGTGATGTTGAATTCTTGCATGAGCAATAGTCGCCGAGCCAATCTTCTTGAAATTGCAAGTTTGTTGACCAAATATTTCATAGCAGAATGGTCAATGTGAACAAATATCTTATATCCAGTAATGTAATGCCTAAATTTATTGAGAGCATAAATGACTGCAAGTAATTCCTTTTTAGTGACCGTGTAATTAAATTTTGCACCTTGCAAATTCTTACTGATGAAATAAATAGCATGTTCAACAGAGTCTACTTTTTTTCCCAACACAACACCAATATCATAGTCTGAGGCATTAGTATGAATGTGAAAAGGTAAGCCCCAATTGGCTCCTCTCAAAATAGGCATTGTGATAAGAACTTGCTTAAGCTGCAGGAAGGATGTTGCACAGTCAGAATTCAAAACCCTTTTTTAGCAGGTTGTAGAGAGGTGTTGCAAATTGACTAAAGTTTTTAATAAATCTTCTATAATATCTAGCATGTCCCAAAAAACTTTGTACATCCTTCTACTTCTCTGGTGTTAGTAAGATACTGATAATTTCAATCTTTATTGGATCTACTTGAATGCCCTTTGATGAAATGAAATGGCCTGGGACTACCCCTTCCTTCACCATCATAAAACATTTCTCACTGTTTAAAGATAGGTTATAGTCCTAACATATTTTAAGTATTGTTTCTAAATTTTCTTTTGCTTCTTCAAAAGTAACACCATAAATAGTGAAATCATCCATATAGATCTCCATACAATCAGCAGAAATATCTGAAAAATACTGACGACAACTTGTTGAAATGTGGCTAGGGCATTGCACAAGCCAAAAGTTAATACTAAATAGGAAAAAATTCCCCATGGGTAGGTAAAATTTGTTTTCTCTTGATCTTCTGAGGCTATTTGAATTTGATTGTAACCATTGAAACCATCTAGAAAAGAAAAAATACTTTTTACTAGCTAGGTTGTCAAGGACTTGGTGTATAAATGGTAATAGAAAATGGTCCTTCTTAGTGGATGAATTAAGCTCCTTATAGTCTACACAAACTCACCATTTTCCTCCCTTCTTGGGTACTATGACTAAGGGTGAGACCCACTACCTATCAAAGAAGGGGTATATAAAATTAGCATTTAATAGTTTTTGCAATTCATTCTTAACAATATCCTTTAAGACAGGATTAACTCTCCTCTAAGGTTGTCTAATAGGTTTGAAGTCAAGGCTAATATAAATCTTGTGAGTGTAGAGCATAGGATCTAATCCTTTCATGTCCATATAATCCCAAGCAAATGCATTTTGATTTTTCTGCAGTAACTACAACATAGCTTCTTGTTGGGAGTTTGTTAAGGCATTGTTTACATTCAATTCCTTACCTAGACCAATTTCTATCTTAATAACTTTATCTACCATGAATAATTGAGCAACGGGAGAAGAATCCATCTCATGAGGTAATAATGAATGGAGAAACTATGAAGCTTTTCAATTATTTAATGAATTTAAAGGTGGTACAATGGTTTCTAAGATACATTTAGCTTGAGGACACATTAGAGATTGTGTTCCATATTCATTCAGAATAATGGATGAAATTATTTCATCTTCTTCTCCATTAGCTATGAATGATTTTATTCCTAATGGAATTGGCTTCTAGATCATCATCACCCAAGTCTGGCCAAACTATTTAGTCATCTAGTAACAATGGTTGAGTAGGGGAGTATAAAGTTTAAGTTCTTGGTATGAACTCCATTGGATATCGTCATCTTTCTAGATTGACAAGATATATAGGTATCTGCAATGGCTAACCATGGCCTCCCTAAAATTGAAGGATATCCTTCCATATTAGCTTTTGGGGAGAGAACAACAAAATCAACTAGACATTCTTAAGAATTTAGGGTGACTATAACATCTTCTATCATCCCATCTGATTTGATGGTAGAGCTATCAGCAAGTTAAAGGATGGTGGGTGTCTCTCTAAGGCCAACAATATGCAACTAAGACAATACCTCCTTTGTCATGACATTAATAGATGCTCCTAGGTCAACTAAAGCATTTTGAAGTCGGATGCCATGAATAATAACTACAACTATAAGACTCATAGGGTTAGAGTATTTGGGTACAGCTAATTTCTCCAACATTAAGTCAAACAACTATCCTAGGACATGAATGGTTTTTGGATCTTTCCTCTTCCTTCTTGGTTGCTTACTAGATGCTTCCTTAATAGCTTTAGTATAGGCAGGGACTTCTTTAATAGCATCCAACAATGGTATTTTTACTCTCATCTATTTCAGTTGATTAAGAAAATCAATGACTACATGGTTCTCCTTGAACTGGCCTTGTTCTATCAACCTATGGGGAAATGGAGGTTCTTTGGCTACAGGAGAGGTATACAAATTCATTTGTATGCTTAATCAGAGGATCTTTAGCTTCATTCATTATAGTTTCTTGGGGTGTAGGAAGAGTGGTGCTTGATCTTAAGTGAATATGATTCAATGAGATGGCATAATTTTGTTGTTGAGTCTGTTGTTTAGTATTGTTTAGATTTGGGTTAGGTTGAACTGGTACTTGATCTACTTAGAAGGAGTATTAGTGGCTATAGGAGGAGGCATTAGAGCTTTCTACTAAGTTGGTGGCAATATGGTTGGTTGACTAGATTGGGGACTTTGATTCTAAGGTTGCTACCAACCCTATTGACATTGCTGCCAACCTTGTTGTGATTGTTTCCAACCCTACTAAGGTTGTTTCCAACCCCATTGGGGTTGTTTCCAACTATGATTTCCACTAAAACCAGTATTTTATTGATTATTATTATGATGACTTTGAAGAGGATCTTGTGGCATACCTTGTCTTTGAGCCCATGACCTTCTTTGAGGGACATAGAGTACCTCTCCATTTTCATCAATGGCTTTGAACTCAGTTGGCATTGGTTGTGTCTCCATACTTGTAACATACTTACATCTACAATGTTTTTTCTTTTCTCTACAATATAGACAATATTCAGTCAACATGGCACCAACTTCATCTTTCTTCCTTAGGGCTTGCATGGTGTCTAGTTGAATGGCTACATCATTAATGATGTCTTGCTTGAAATCTGATCGCAAATTAGATAACTCCATCTTGGATACTCCTGAACGGCCATTGGATTTGTGTGGTAGGTCTCTAAGTCCCCTACCTTTTTCATAGTAGCTCTGGAATAGTTTAGCCATATACTCTATATCTTAGTCCAAATCTTTTGAGTAATGTCCCCTCCTACCATAAGGTCTAGAGCTTCAATCCTTCCTTCATTTACACCTCTCAGAAAAAGATGTTTCTTTGACTCCTCATTCAATTGATGTTGTATGTTATGCTACAGGTTAAACATAAACTAGGAAACATAGTCTTCCAATGTTTCAATATCTTTTTGGGACATTTTGAAAATGTCATCTCCCTTTAAATTCTGACCGCTGCATTATTCCTTATACTTTGTGAGAAATAGATTGCTCATTGCAAGCCAATTTGCTACAACATTAACACCCAACCCCATGAACCATCTTAGAGTAGCTTCTTTGAGGGTAGAAGGAAATAACTTCAATTTGTGGGCATCAGTTGTATAGTCATAGCTTCTACATAGTATGTCAAACTCAAAGAAAAAGGTTTCAAGGTCTTCAGTGATCAAGCCATAAAACTTGGGAAGTGCAACGATAGGTATATTTTTCACTTTTTCGTTACCTTGTTGAGGAGGGATAGGAAAGGAAACATTGGTTGAGGCTGAGGCTGAGCCATTTTTGGAGGAGGTACTATTAATGGTGCTTGATATATGACAAGAGAAAGTGAATTATCTTGGTATTCAGGTTCAACAAAGAGATCATTCAAATGTAAGGATTCATCAGAGGATGAGGGTATTCATTCTTGAGCAGTAGTGAATAGACTTTCAAAAGGTTCTTCTTCATTCTTGTTGTGTGGTTCTTTAGGTTTAGGATTAAAAGTGTCTTCCTGAATATTGCGGGGAAGAAATCTCCCAAAGGGGTCTCTTCTTTTGTGCATAGTAAAAATGAAAAATCTAATCTAACATAATGACTTTAGGGTTGAATTACATTGACACCTTCCTCAGCAACAATGCAAAAAATGGTTGGTCAGCTAAATACCTTAGTAATAAAGGATTGGACATCCTTCTACAATGACTCCATGATAGACAAAATCATGTATTTTCCTAAGAATAACATCCTAACTTCATTTTATTTTTCAACCCGAGAGCGTAAGCTTGAGAGGTTGGTTGCAAAGTATATGCTCTAATTCCTCTTTAAGTCATTACAACTACAATAGAAAAGGAATGTTGAAGGAAACTAAGCTAGGAACTAAAATGACATTCGCCTTTAAGCCTAGAGTAATGCTACAAAAAATAAATCTACTTAAACACCTATGCTACAGGGACAGTTCAATGATTCAGTTATCAATGGCTGCAGGAACAACAAAAGTCTACTTTGCAAGGAAACAAACTAAGAAAGGAAATCTATTCTAACAAAGTAGTTCACTCACTAGGTGGGACCCCTTAGATGAGTGAACAGAAAACAATCAAGACTAAAGGTGGAAACTTGAGCTCTGCATTCTATTCGTTCATAATAAGAGATTACATTTTAAAACAAGATTCTACTCTGCCGAACAGAACAATCTACTCTATTTCCCTCTAGTCAAACTAGGAAAAGATCAAAATCCCCTTTCAAGGTTACAACAGAAATTATTTAAAGGAAAGCTTCAATAAATTCCTACTCTTACGATCACTTCATTAATGAGGATCAATTACAAATCATAAAGTTTACAACAAAAATACTTATTAACTGCATTTTAACTCGCTCAAGAATATAGTAAGTTGAGGAAGCTATCTCCATGTGTTGCCATAACAGAATTCGCACCATGATCTGCCTATGTGGTGATTCATTGATCATCTGGTTGACTTTGACTCAGCATTGAAATGTTGTCTTCAATATATGTGGCAACACCTGTAAAACATTAAATGCAACAACTTCTCCATACATGCATTCATTTCATCATCAATGTTAGAAAAGGTATAATGTTCAAATTATCACTCTTGCAAATCCTACGGCTGTAAGAAGGAACCTACCCAAATATAGCATGGATAAGGAAATATTTATTAGCATGTAATATCCTTCACTAAACCATAAAAAATCATAGATTCAAGCAAACACAACATAACTGATCAATCTACACTTCAATCTTCATGTCTTAACATATAGATAGCATATTCATAAAACATAAGTTCTTTTGCTTAAACCATAGAGTCAAAAATTGTTTCTTGCAAGGTAACTGTTAAAAAAAAGATAAAAAGTTCTCAAAATAATGGCCTTTTAGAGGCTCATAGGTGTAAATCATTTATCAGATCAATACAAATTTTATCAACCTTATTAAACCTTAAACATGTGATCAATAGCCATAGTAACTATAAGAAGATACACATGCACAATAACACCATATATGTTAAATAGGCAAAACCTTGATCAAAGGGAAAACCACAGTGAGGACGGTACCCACAAAATGATGTACTAATATATAAGTTCCTTGTAAGAGGATGGACTCTGTTAGGATCCAATGCAATACATTCGGTACATCTTTTTATAATTACAAAGTACTATTGTCTCACAGTTTTCACAACTTCTCACACATGTAACCTTAGATCTCGCGAACTCATTAACATCATCATCAAAATGTCTTTCGCTCTATTTAACTTCATTGTTCTAGATTCTATCTCTATTAGGAGATATAATTCGAACACCAAAAACTATTTATCAGAAGCTCTATCTGCAAACTATCTTCTGTAAATCATAAATAACTACAGATAGTCTTTGACTTTATGCACACACTCTTAGCTACATCATCAAGACATGCTATAGAACATGTCCTCAATTGCATATATGACCTCATCTTCAGTACACAATCAGTATGACCTCATTCTCTATTTGCTACGATGCTAATCTTCTTGATGTGTTGACATCAATGACAAACATAGTCATGAATGGAACACATAGTCATGCTAACTATCTCTCCACTACTCCAAGAATTCTGGAATACTACCCCACCCCCCCCCCCCCCCCCACAATAGAAATATCATCAATACTCATGCTAACACAAAAACATTGAGGTGGAAGTTGAACTTTGTTTGTGTCACACAATTTTTAGGTGCGTCACGAGGGATTCATAAGGAAATTCCATTTGAGGTGCCTTTAAAGATTTTAAGCAAATGTACAAACAACAAAGCAGAACTGAAAGCATTAGCCCGCAAGATTCAATTGTGCCTAATGCTAGACATTGATTAAATTGAAATTGAAGGGGACTCCTTTTATGCATAAATGTAATTACGACAGGGTGAATAAAGTAGCATTTGTGTAAGTGGATTGATTCTATTACAGGTTTTCTCAGTAGGCTAAATGATTACACTATTAGCCATACATATCATGAAGGAAACATAGTGGTGGATTATGTTGTGAATTATATAGTGAATCAAGATCCCCAGCAATCAATGATTGAAGCCCAAATAGGTGGATGCATCTTCTAACACTCATTGTTCAAGAAAGGACTAGAACAAGGCCATAAATAGTCATATCCATAAAAAAATTAGTATATAGAGTATGATAGGACACAAAGCTTACTGTTAGATAACTAATAAATAGACTATTGGTTATCTGAAGGTAGGATATAAATGATGAATGCATAACATTGGCACTAACTTGGGTGTGGTTTACGTGTACATATGCTTCAACATGAATATAATCTAGATATAAATCTTTGTATTTGGATTGTCATCCTCTTTATTGTAATGATTTTTGGTTTTGATGTAGTTGGGAGCTACTCCCTTATGTTAGCATTTAACTGATTAAAAAAAGTGCCTTTATTTTTAACAAAATAAAAATTTCTCTAACTTTATTATAGCATTTCTTCTATTATAGGTGGAAAACAACAAATGGAATTGAAAGAAGTGCAACAAGCCAAAATTGAGGGAAATTTTTGATACTAGGGTCTTTAGACATTTTATTTGGAAACATTACAAAATTGTTAGCTTTGTGTGGTTTGTGGTTATGTAGTATTTTTAATTAATATTTTACATATTTGACGATCATGTTATTTTTGTATACATAAAAAGAATGATCTTCTTGGAGAGTTCTTCCAACAATTTGCCATTAGATTTAGGCACAAAAAATGTGAACAAAAAAGTTGAAAGCATTGACAACTCTAGAATAATGAGAAAATTCTCGATGTCAATACCCTTGTGGTACCCATAATTGACATCTTTACTATGTGTACTGTACAAAATACTAAAGACATAATATATCAAATGTATTATTAAATTATAATTAAAAAACCCATTTTTCACAATTTATAAACTTAAGTAATATACACTTAAACTTTAGAAAAATAAATAAATTTAAAAACTAATGCTTATAATTATAATTAATTCAAATAAGTACTCCCAAATCTCTATATAAAATAGTGAATACTACTAAGTACAACTCTATTAAGTAGTAGCCTTTTTGTTTTGATCATAAATTGTAAAAATCAGATCATCCAAATGAAATATTTACCTATTAATAAATAAATAAGAATAAATTAAAATTATCATTAGCTATTTTATAATATTTTAATCAATATACGGGTAAGTAAAGATGTGGGATTCAAAAGTGACGAGGAGCTAGACCGTCGAAAGAAGACATGGAAGAAACAAAACAACAAATGGAACATTGATTACCAAGAGTGCTCAGAAACGAACTTAGAAATTTAAAAATGTCTGGTAGAAAAAATCAGGTTTGCCATGTGGGCAAACTAGGTAGGTAGGAATAAAGCTTACTATGTCAAAGAATTTAACCCCACTTGCGAACATGACGCCAAAGAATACTTAGGAGTTGATATCAAGGGAAAGACAAAAAAAAATTAATTGCCCAATTGAGCTCTGGATCACACCTTTTGAGATGTGAAACTGGCAAATGGAAGGTCCCTAAAGAAGAGTGGGAGGACAAAATTTGCAGGTTTTGCAACAAGGGAGTGGTGGAAAGAGAATGCCATTATGTCAAAGATTGTACTTCATACAAGGATATCCACAACTAATACAAGGTCACCCTTTCATTAGGAAAATAGGAAAAGCAAGCAGACAGACAATAGAAGAGAAGACAAAAGGCAAGAGAAACAGGAAAAGCAACGAGAGAAGCAAGAAAATTGGACTATCAGTGGGGAGAAATACAAACTAGGCATGGGGAGCCTACCAGGTTTCTCTCTTCCCTCTTTTTGGCTTTTTCTCTTTGTTTTTTTTTGGGATCTATTGCAACACTTGTTTTATTGACACCCTCTTCTCTCTATCAGTCATTATCATCCAAAACAAACCTAAAACTTTAAAACAACATTCCACCTCTTGGAGTAAAGCTTAAGTGGAAAAATGGTAGACAATGGGGAACAAGAAATACCAGAAGTAGGGAAAATCAACAACTGCATGGTAAACACGAACTTTCACACAAGGATGACAGGTCCAAAAACAAAGATAGTATCAGTGGGTAAAAAAATGGGGTTAAATTCAATCATAATCACAAAGGGTAGTACACAAGAAAAAGATGGGCCTCAAAGGGGAAAGCTAGAATAGAGACTTGTGTTCAAGATGCTAACACAAAAGGGCTTTCTAATCCCTTTCAACTTCTTTGGAATGCCCTCAACAACTACTCAAATTGTGGTTTGGAATCCCAATATTAGTATCCAAACTAGAGAAATAATCATTCTAAGACCTGGTATTCTAGAATAACCTCAAGATAATCTAGACCTAAGTAAGAAATACATATATGTCAATTCTAAACAATACAAGAGAATTCTAAGACGTGGAAAAATTTGATAGATCAAATATGCTAGAAGGGGAAAACTAATAGATATTCTCCCAAGAACAATGATGAAGGCACTAGAGTTAGTGGAACAACATAAGCAGAGGTAGAATAGGAGAGAGGAAAGTAAGGACATTGAGCATCACTCCATACCAGTTTCAAAAAACCATGGAGAGGGTGAATCTCATATTACAAACATGATAGAAGCATGAGAAAATAAATCTTCTTACACGTACAACAACTCTTCAACACCTTTAACATGGTGTCCTAATTTATTTGTAAATGAACTGATGTTCATGAAAGGGGGGCTTCAAGTATTAGAAGCATAGAGCCAAGTGGGGGACAATAAGTTAAAGGAGGTCACCAAATCCAATCTGAAGCTAACAAATAAGAACAATTTACTTAGATAAGAGGTGCAAAAATTACACTTTAATATAGAGAATGAAGAAGATGAGTTGATCATATTAAGAAAAGTAATGGAGGAAATTTAAACAACATGTGGGAGAAAAGCTACTGAGATGGAATGATGCAGGAGCATCCTGGGTTCCCCTTGCAATCCTGCACTCCTTCTTCATTTTGCCTGTTGGTGCCAAGTGATCCTTTGGGTGTCAAGTTCCTATCGGTGCTGAGTGATCCTTTGGGTGTCAAGTTCCTATTGGTGTTGAGTGATCTTTTGGGTGTCGAGTTCCTGTTGGTACTGAGTGATCCTTTGGGTGCCAAGTTCCTGTTGGTGTCGAATGATTTCCTTGGGTGTTGAGTTCCTGTTGCTACTGAGTGAATCCTTTGGATGTAGAGCTCATGTGGGTGTTAAGTGCCAGTTCTCATTTGCTGAGTTATCTATGTCTAGTTCCAGTTTGGGCCAATTCTACTTGCATTTAATTTCTATTAGGAAGCTAATATTTGTAAAGAGTTGACTTATGGCCTTTCTTTGTTCTAGAATAATTTGTAAATCATTTTGGGAAGTATATATAGAGTCTTTAGGCTTAGATTTAGGTAAGTTTGAGGGGACGAAGAATTCGCGAGAGTAGAATTGAAAGTGTGAATTTGTTGTTGGATCATTGAAAGTGAATGTATTTATATTTGGTCGTAACCCATAAGGCCTTACAGCTAGGCATGTATGAAGATATTTTGATAAATCAATAAAAGTATTTCTCTCTTCTTCCTTCTTTGGTTGGTGTTCCTTGTGTTTGCTTCCATTGTATTAACTCTTGCAAGGTGGTTTGGATAGTTGGGTGAGCCTTTGGCCCTAGTTAGACGTTCTTTGTTGACTGAAATGAAGGTTGAAGTTCTTAGTTTTGATGAAACGAAAGAGTTGTATGATGCTAATCCTAATTTTTTTGAGGCATGGAGAGAGTGTAGAACACCAAATCTAATAGATCACATAAGTAAGTATGATGAGCATTTCATTCAAGAAGATATGTTGTTCAAAGGCATTCAGTCGTGTATTCCTAGAAGTTCTATGAGGTTGAATCTGATTTAAAGAAAAGCATAGTGGTGGATTGGTTGGACATTTTGGAATTGATAAGACATTGAGTTTGCTAAAAGAGAAGTATTATTGGCCACAAATGTATAAGGATGTTCAGAAATTTGTAAAGAGTTGTGGAATTTGTCAAGTTGCAAAAGGAGTGAGTCAAAATATTGGTTTATATACACCTATTACTATTCCTGAGAAACCTTGGACTGACATCAATATGGATTTTGTTCTTGGATTGCCTAAGACAATGAAGGGGTATGATTCCATATTTGTTGTAGTGGATAGATTTTCTAAGATGGTTCATTTCATACCATGTAAGAAGACATCAGATGCTGAGCATGTTGCTAAACTTTTCTTGAAAGAAATTGTGAGATTGCATGAATTACCAAGAAGTATTATTTCTGACAAAGACAATAAGTTTGTTAGTTATTTTTGGAAGACTTTGTGGAAGAAGATGGGTACTGAGCTGAAGTTTAGTTCTACATTCCATCCACAAACAGATGGATAGATAGAGGTTGTGAATAGAAGCTTGGGTAATTTGTTGAGATGTTTAGTTGGGAATAAGCCAAGTAATTGGGAGATGGTATTGACACAAGCTAAATTTGTATATAACAATTCTGTGAATAGGAGTACAAGGAAGACGCCTTTTGAGATTATTACTGGAATGCATCTTAGAGGTATATCTAATTTGAGAGATGTTGTTGGTAAAGAAAAGAAAAGCATTGTAGGAGAAGAATTTGTTGATTTTATGGAGTCTTTGCATAAGGAAGTGAAGTTGAGGTTGGAACAAAGTAATCAGAAGTATAAGGAGAATGCTAATAAATCTAGAAGACATCATGTTTTTGAACTTGGTGATGAGGTAATGGTTCATTTGAAGAAAGGAAGATTTCCAGTTGGAACATATAGTAAGCTGAAGATGAAGAAATTTGGACCTTGTAAGATCTTGAAGAAGTTTGACAGTGGTAATGCCTATGAAGTTGAGTTACCTGATGACATGGATATATCTCCTATATTCAATATTGCTGACCTATATAAGTATCATGAGTTAGATGATGAAGTTTTTGTACTTGATGACTATCCTAAGAAGCAGATTGAAGAAGTTGAATAGATATTGAGTCAGAGAACTTGTAAGAGCACAAGAGAAAAAGATTACTTCAAGTATTTGGTGAAGTGGAAGAATAGACCTATTGAAGATGCTACATGGATTTCTCAATCTGAGTTGGATTCAGCTCAGGTTGTGACACTTGCATGATTCAAGAGAATCATTTTCTCCAACCCCAGTTGTTTGATGTAGGAGCATCTTGGGTTCCCCTTGCAATCCTACACTCCTTGTTCATTTTTCCTATTGGTGTCAAGTGATCCTTTGGGTGTCGAGTTCCTGTTGGTGTTGAGTTCCTGTTGGTGCCAAGTGATCCTTTGGGTGTCGAGTTCCTGTTGGGATCGAGTGATCCTTTGGGTGTCGAGTTCCTATTGGTGCTGAGTTCCTATTGGTGCCAAGTGATCCTTTGGGTGCCGAGTTCCTGTTGGGATCGAGTGATCCTTTGGGTGCCGAGTTCCTGTTGGTGCCGAGTGATTTCCTTGGGTGTTGAGTTCCTATTACTACTAAGTGAATCCTTTGGATGTCAAGCTCGTGTGGGTGCCAAGTGCTAGTTCTCATTTGCCAAGTTATCTATGTCTAGTTCTAGTTTGGGCCAACTCTACTGGCATTTAATTTTTGTTAGGAAGCTAATATTTGTAAAGAACCAACTTGCGGCCTTTCTTTATTCTAGAATAATCTGTAAACAATTTTGGCAAGTATATATAGAGTGTTTAGGCTTAGAGTTAGGTAAGTTTGGGGGGAAGAAGAATTTGGGAGAGCAAAATTGAAAGTGCGAATTTGTTGTTAGATCATTGAAAGTGAATGTATTTGTATTTGGTTGTAACCGAGAAGGTCTTACAACTGGGCATGTATGAAGACATTTTGATAAATCAATAAAAGCATTTCTCTCTTCTTCCTCCTTTGGTTGTTGTTCCTTATGTTTGTTTATGTTGTGCTAACTCTTACAGGGTGGTTTGGATAGCTGGGTGAGCCTTTGGCCCTAGTTATTCACCCCTTGCCCGTGTCACGAAAAGAGAGGACCCAAAAATAAAAGAAATACAATCTGCAATAGAAAACATGGAACAAAAAGAAATTCAACTTAGAGAAGAAATAATAGAAGTCAAGTCATGGACCCAAGTAGTGAAGGGGCCATCCAAATCACCAAATGAGCTCATAGAAAAATAAGTAAGATGATAGATCCAAGAAGAGAAAGATAAAGAGTATAAGGCATAAAATATCATCATTAAGGGGCTAAAAGATTATGGTGAAAAAGAGAACACAAAAGACTTGGCAAGAGACTTCCTCCAAGATCATTTAGATTGGTCTAGTTTAATCCAACAAGCACAAAGGATTGGTAAATGGACAAAGGATAAAATGAGCAGACATATATGGGTCATTTTGAAAAGCACAAAAGACAATAACTTGATTACAAGGAACAAGGGGCTCCTCAAAGGCACATGTTTTTATATAGATGAAGATATTACCATTTTTCAACACAAGGAAAAATTAAAAGAATGGGAAAAGGTGAAGGCAACAAAGGACAATGAAAAGTGGGCATGGCTACAAAATGGCAAGGCACCAATCAACAAGAAGGTGTAACATAAGAAATAGGGACTTGGGCCTCCCCAGGAACACTTAGATATGGTTGGTTAGAATTGTAGAGGATTCCCATGGAGATGAGGACTTGATTTAGGGCCCATAGCCAAACATTAAGACATTATATTGCTCATGGAGACACATGAACATGGTGGATGTAAAGTACCAGAATACGAGGGATACAAAAAAAATTCAGTTTGGAATGAAAGAACTGATAATGGAAAAGGAAATGGTGGTATCACCATTTTAATTAAAGTGACCTAGAACAAATTCACAAAGATAGAGAAAGAAGACCCAAACAAACAGTACATATGGTTGAAAATCACGGGAAACTAGGCTATGATAGGGTTGAAAGCCTACTACTTTGCCCCAAAGGAGTAAAAACCTAAAAGAAAAAGAATCTAGATACATAAGATCCTTACACTTCACTAAAAAAATATATCTCTATTTTTAACACCCAAGGAGAAGTCATAATAGTAGGTGATTTTAACGACATGACAACAAATAATCAGTCCCTCAACTTGAAAAGAAACTGCAAGGAAAGTAATGACCCATTATGATTAGAAGAGGAGAATGATCAATTTGGAAAAGAGTTTCAAAGGATAACAAAGGCAATATCAACCATTATGGGGTAGAACTTTGGGGATTATGTAGCTTACATAATTTGGTCATATGTAATGGTATGAAAGGGTGGCCAGATTTAGGAAACATTACATGCAAAACTTACAATGGACAAAGTATTGTGGATTATGCCATATTCTCCCAACACCACATCAAAAGAGTAAAAGAATTAGAGATAAGAGAGTTCACAACAGAGCTAAGGTTTGATCACAACCCAATATTCTTTAAATTAGCCTTTATCATTGAGCAGCATCATGAAGGACAAACTCACCTTAAGCAAAAGAAAGACTTGTTTTAGGGCAGAATTCTAGCGAATGAAGAAAATCATAAAATTTTCAACCATGCCCTTAATAGGTCGATCAAGAGTTTGAAAAATACATCTACACACAAGGAACAACAAAGATAGCTTAGTTCCCATAATTCACAAGGTTCTAGAGAAGTGTAAAAGAACTAAACCCAAGAGGGAGACAAAAAAATTATTTCGGACAAATCCTTAGTTCGATGAGGACTACAAGTTAGCAAAGAGAAATTTGAGGAAAAATAAGAGTGAAAAAAACCAAAAAAGAGTACGAGAAGCTCCTAAAAAATAAAAAACAAGTGTATGTGAGAATGAGAAGAATGGAGCTAATTACTCTAGGTAAACAAAATCCCAAGAAATTATGGAAAGACCTACAACAAAAGAGAAAACAAATTGAGCATAATATCACGAGACCTCAATGACAAGAATATGCAAGGAGATTATATGAGTGGGAGGAAGATGAACATAGACCTCTGATAATCAAGAACACAAATGAAATTTTTACCATTGAAGACATGTCACAAGGCATAAAAAGATTAGTCAAGAGAAAGGCTCAAGATTTTGATGGACTAGAAGCTAAGTATCTAAAATGGGGTAGCAAAATCTTGACACCACATATATATCACATCTTTAACAATGTAAGTAATGAAGGGTTTCCTGAAAATTGGTCTACTGGCATGTGATCCCACTTCACAAAAGTGGGACATAAATGATCCATCAAACTATCGCACTATTAAGATTAATCCACTTCTAGGCAAGCTCTTTGGTAGCATGGTTAAAGTAAAATTAGCAAATGGGTTGAATTGAAAGGTAAAAGGGCTAAAGGACAAGATAGTTTTAGACTAAAGCATTCCACTATTGACCATGGGATCACTCTCTAATTCTTAGTTGTAAAAGTATGGAATACAGAGGGTGTTGAGGCTTTTTCCTGCTTTGTGGATTTCAAAAAGGTATTTGACACAATGCCATGTGACAAACTCTAACTTAGAATGGAGGAATTGAAAATTCCTATTGAACCTAGATCTACGACACATATACTTTATGAGTAGGTAATGGCTAAAATCAAAACTATGAATGGGATGTCAAAATGCTTTGGCAGTGATATCGGTGTCAAACAAGGTTGCCCCCTCTCCCCAACCCTGTTTGGGTTATACATCAACAAGCTAGAAGAATGTTTAGACAAGAAAAATGGAGATGGGGTTCAACTAGCTAATTATGTGATTAAGTTACTCCTGTATGTAGATGACCTCATTTTAATTGCTAAAAATGTTGAGGGTCTGAAGGAACACTTCCATGCACTTAGTTAGTTGGCTAGGATGCAAGTGAACACTAGCAAAACTAAAGTGATGATTTTTTCTTTGAAAATAAATAAGAAGCAACAAAACAATTTTCTTTTTGACGACAACCCTTTGGAGACTATGGAAGAGTATATGTATCTTGGAATCAACTTCCATAACAAACTTAGCTAGGAAAAATGTAGAGCAAAAAGAATTAAGGGAGGATGGAAAAGATTATATTATTTACAAAACATACGTAGGAATGCAAAATTATGGGAGTGAAACCAAAAAGATACTCTTCGATTTGTTGGTTACTTCAGTGATTCTTTATGGATGTGACATTTGGGGCAATAATTTGTCAGATAAAAAATGCAGACAAATAGGAAGAATCCAAAAACATTTAATCATCTGTAATCTCAAGATTAAAACAACTATTCCTTACAAGATCTTATTGGCAGAAATAAATACTTTTCCATTAGAGGCAACTTCCATGGTTCCATTATTATGTTATTTAAAGAAAACTTAAAGAATGGAAAATCAACGATGGCCTAAATTGATCATAGAAGAAAGACTTGATAGAAGAAAAAACATATAGACAAAACAAAATGGTAAATGGATGGAAAAGTGGAATATTAGTAGGCAAGAATGTCCAAATAACAATGAGAAAATAAAAAAGTATGTGAATGAAAAATTTAGGAGTCTAATATGGTCAAAATAAAAAGGACACAAAAAATACTATTATATCAAAGAATTTAATCTAAAGAGGGAGCATGTGGAGAAAACACACATAGGAGCAGATATCAATTGGAAAGAAAAAATGCTCATAGCTCAACTTAGAACAAGTTCTCGTCACTTGAGGTGTGAAACAGGTAGGTGGACACTACCAAAGGAAGAGCAGGAGGAAAAAATATGTTTATTTTGCAGCATGGGAGTGTGGAGACATAATGAAATTTTATCATGGAATGCCCAATGTGCATTGACATTTGCTCCAACTACGACAATATCTTAGCAATTGACAATTTGGATTCTATATTTGAGGAAACACAATTGGGTAGGACAATGAATTTAATGATCAACATTCATTGTAGAAGAATGGACCTAAAGAAGCTATTTCAAAAGGCTTAGGGTTCTCCCGCCCTCTCGAGTGGTGTGCTTTTCTAGATGATCCCTTAGACTGCTTTGGTCTCATGGCCGTTATTAAAATCATTCATTCATTTATGAGCGAATAACATAAAAGAACTTTTTGAGGATCCAAAGACTTAATAAAAGGGCCATCTTACTTAGGCAAACCCACATCAAAAGAAACAACTTGAAGAAATCTCATCCCAAAGATTAATGAATCTTCTTTTGGTCCCTTTAACCGTTGGTGGATGTCATTAAAAATATTTCCTTTCATTTCATTTCAAAAACTAAACTGGGCATCCAACATGCTTGTCCATGAAGCTTTAGGTCTCATTTGGTCGCTGGCATAGGAATTGAAAATTAGAATAAAAATTTGGAATGGGAATGGGAATGGAGAATAGGAATAGCAAATGGCAATTCCAATATTGTTTGGTTCACCTGGAATACGATTGAGGATATGTTAATCCTTTGTTTGGTTGTACAAAATTGGAATTGGAATAAGATTAAATTTATATTTTTAAAATTTTTTCCTTTAATTTTATTTGTTTTTATTTATTATTTTTTTGGTTTTTTTTGAAGAATGTATTTTTTATAACAGTTTTATTCATTGAAGTTATTGAGAATAAATTATTTCAACTTTTTCTAATAAATAGATAACATTAGGAAAATGTTAAACACGATAAATAATCAAGAAACTAGTAAAATATATTTATCATTTATATACAAAATCATAAAACAAATAGTTTCCACGATCATAGTAAATTCATAACAACAAAATGGACATGTCATTACTAAAATTTGTCCATCGTGAGGTATTCAAAGTCATAATAAAATTTACATATTCAATATCTGTATTTTAACCATATTTACACATTTGGTTCCAAACCACCATAACCAATACTACGATTATAGCAATTAGAACACAAATAACACATCGTGCAAACACGATTTCGACTTTTGCCATGGAAGCAATCTCCCTGGCAGCAATATCTCAAACATTGCACAACTTGCAACTGTTCATTTCATCTTCTATATAATTAGATGCGGTTGGCGTAGATGCGCCATCAGCGACCCATCGAAAGTAATTGTATCCATTGTCCCCTTGCATTCCAAAAATACATAAGTGTTTGCCACAATAATTTATTACATTTAGCATAAACATAAATAAATTAGTAACAACCTTTTGACTATTTGGACAACATAAAAATCTATGCCTCGGATTACGCTCTATACATGAGGTCTTCATTAGTACAGTACTAGCACCACATTCACACAATGGCAAAGTGTCCATAGTCATCAACCCTATATAAATAATGAGACAAAATGAGCCGAGAGCTATCATTATGAAACTTGCATAAGCAATATGCATTTGTCAGAATGCAACTACACTTACGAAGTTATGTGTAATTTATCTAACTACACAAATAGCCATACTAAAAATAGTTTGGAAATTATGCTAATGTAGCCATTGAATTGATAAAGAAAACATACACCTTAGATTCAGAGCACAGTTATAGCCATACTAGAAATAATACAAAAATTATGCCCTTTTATGAGTAGCCTGATAAAAAACAATTAAACTGCTCAACATATCTTATTAAACAATTGTATAACATGGAAGAATTTTTTTTTACAAGCTATCATAGATTAGCACATGAAATGTATTATACCACACTATTTTTCATATAATAGCAACCATCGACAGCCTTAAAACTCTACTCTTGCATTGATTTTCCAACATAGCCATGAGTTTACCGTTGTCCCCAAATATTATGCAAGTTCTCACATCATTAGCAAAGTAAAAACATATATTTCAGAAAAGAAGAAAGTTAAGATAGTCAACTTTTACAACTGCACTCACACTAAAACGAAATATCAGTTCCCAATGTTTTTCATAGAACAACAACTATCCACAGCCTGGAAACTCTACTCTTGCATTGAATTTTGAACCTAGCAATTTGTGTTCACACATCATTAGCAAAGTAAAAACATATATTTTAGAAAAGAAGAAATATAACGTGTAGTCAACTTCTATAGCAGTGCTGACACTAAAAAGAAATTTTCGTTCTCAATGTTTTAGAACCAACATATTCTAAGCTTATGTAAATATAACATATCTATGTAACATATAACAAGACTAATACAATGTAATGAAAAACAAGAAAAAACCATAAATATTAATAGGTAGTGGATTTAAGTTGTAAAACCATACAACAATAAAATGAAAGCTTTCAATACAACAATAAAAAACAAGAAATAACATCACAGCTCTCTATTTGTAACTATTAATCCACTGATTTTTAAAGAAGATACAAAATATTTAAAACTGCATTACACAACTATGTCCATGTCCATGTTTATGCAACTATGGAAACATTAGAACTGATAAGACTGTCACAGGCTCATGCTGATCATATTGCCAACTAATGCTAAACAGACATGAATAAACAAGTCCAAAATTATACTATTTATAATAACTTTGCTGAATAACATCACTAATAACTAGGCAGTTCGTTGAGAAAGCTTCTACAAATGCAACAGTATGACAAAGTCAAAACAACATTAAGGAACCAACAAAAAATAGGAGTGTTATAAAATATGAACTATTGGGATCTCACTGAAATCCACCAAACTTATATCTCACATACTCCTCCTTATCCTCTGTACTCATTTGTAAGAACCCCCATGTTTTTGTAGGTTTAGAAGTAAAACTATCATACGCCACAATCAATGTCTCCCGACTAACTCTGAGTATGGCTTTTAGGGCTGCAAATGTAGTTGTTATATCTACTTTTGTTTCCCCCTTCTCAACTTTGACAAGGTGGGCCTCCTTCATGCCTGTACGTATTTCTTGAATACTTTCGCAGATGACATCCAACAAAGAAGCCATGCTTGCCTTCCTCTTCTTTTGCCTCCTAGATGATACCACTGGTGTGGAAGGATTATGCCCAACGGATGCACTAGAACCATTTGGCTATATGAACTTTTCATCAAATGTTGGAGGGTCATCCATAGGTGTAGGTAAGACCCCAATATCCTCAAGATCAACTGAATCATCAAAAAGGTTCCCATCTTCAGTCTCTTGGGTAGTTCCAGCAATAGATCGATCAGCGATGTCATTCCCCAAAATGATAACTAAGTCATTCAAATATAAGAATGGTTACTGCTTGTACACTCTAGCATTTTAAAAATCCTTTCTCTACATGGAGGCAAAATTAAGGAATTAGATATTTGTATTTGATTAATAGATATTCTACTTACATAAAACATTTTGTTAACTACATGACCTGCAACAACGCATCCCACACACTGTCTTCAACATCAACGCATTGTGAGCTCTCATTCCATGCAAATCTGCTCATGTTTCTCAAGTCTTTCATCATTCGATAACCTACCTTCCATGTTTTTAACTTATTCTTGAAGTTGTCTCTTACAAGGCTCATCTTCATTTCTTGATTAAACCTTCTTTCAATGATGGACCAAGCTTCTTTCCGAAATTCACCTTCACCTTTTCTTCCTAATCCGACTTGCTTAGCGAGTATATCTAGCAACTTTCACACCATCTCACATGTCCAAACAACTTTGGATTGTCTAGGTGAGGAAGCAACAACAACGATAGCAATCCCATGAGCCTCATCATCAATGCTCATTAACAAATTAGTGAATGACATTTTCCCAAATACTCTTAGCTGCAAAACTTCCAAGAAACTATCAAAACTGTTATGTTCACCTTGAAAACTAGGAATGAACAACAAAATAAAAGAAGGATGTGGATTTAAGTTGTAAAACCATACAACAACAAAATTAAAACAAGCAGTGGATTTAAGTTGTAAAACCATACAACAATAAAATAAAAGCTCAAGCCTTGGATATGACAGTCTAGTCAAATAGTTCTGGTACATTTTGAACCATATGGATATGGCCTTCTAGTCTAGTCTAGTCAAATAGTCAAATAGGCCTTGGATATGGCAGTCTAGCAATAATAGTGTACATTTTGAACCATGGAGAGGCTCAAACATTTATGGTCAAGCACCCTGGCTGCTAATGGAGGTCCTAAATTTGAAGATCCAACCGCTTAAATTCAAGAATGTAAAATACTCACGTCTGAAAATAAAATCTCCCAAACAAAAATATCTCAGAGCTATTTGTCTATTTCACTAATCAACACTTATACTGTACAAGTAAAACCTAGAAAATATAAAAAACTCTTGCTTTATAATTTACAATAAACAAGTATATCTGCTTACCAAATGGAAAAACCATTGAATAAGCAAGTTCTACATCTCACCTTCTTTTTTCTAACACGATAGGACATCTTACAGCTGATATCATGCCCTTCAATCAAAATGTAATCGTATTTCCACGATATCAACATACATGAGTTGAACCACGATTCATTAGGATAAGTCAAATGAGTTTCATTGATCAGAGAAACTAGTTAGTTATGTTTTGTCTATTTATCATATTCAAGCTGTAAAGAGTATAGTTTCATGATAGACAAGTCTGCAGACCTGGTTGTGTTCATTAATAATGAGACTCCAATAGACCACAATAATAGATTGTTCATAAAAGTATTGCACAATAAAAATTAGTAAACAAAAATCCTTCATATTAAACTCGACTGGTGAGAGTGATAGAAGTGTAAGAAACAATAGGATTGTTACAACTAATAGTACCACAACAAACACTCCATAATATTTAACACAAAGTGCAAATTAATGTTAATTTTTTTTGGTACATCTAAGAGCAAGCATTGTAGTCTTCCCACATCCTTCGGGCTATTTCATCTCAAAAATTCCCCTAGTCATCTCTATCACATTGATTCATCCCATAAGTGTCAAGAATTGGCACATTAATCAAAGTATGGTCATCATCCTCTTCAAATTCTACTTCTAATGGAACACCGTCCTCCACTATAATGAAATTGTGTAGTATGGTGCATGCTAAAACAATCTTTGTTTGGGTCAAGACACTATATGATGTTGCATGCTTCAAGATAGGAAACCGTTGCTTCAAAATACCAAATTTATGCTCTATCACATTCCAAAGAGAGGAGTGTCAGTGGTTAAATAACTCTTGGGGAGTGTTGATTGGGTTTGCTCTGCAAAACTCTTTAAGGTGATAATGCATACATTGATAAGGGGCAAGAAATCCTAGTACATTTGGATATCTGGCATTAGCTAAATAAATTTTTCCTATGCATAATAGAAATAAAGTCATAGTCAGAAAATAGCATAAAATTATTGATTTAATATAATCGCAATATAACATATGAAATATGTCATAATATACTAGGGGGAATCACAAGTGGATTTGCTCTAGAGAGAGCTGAAGCAAGCACCTGACTATCTGCAGTAGAAGCTTCCCAACCAGTAAGAATGGACTGAAATTTGTAGTCAAACAAATAGACACCCAAAACATTATGTGACAAGTTGCCTTTTCTATCGCGAAACTTTGCTTGGATGTCCACATCAACAGTAATTGGTATATGGGTTCCATCAATTGCACCAATGCAGTCCTATAATAAGAAATATTTCTATCAAATACATATTATTGTATTTAAATATGCATGAACAAAATACTTGACAATAGGATATTTACCTTGGAGAAAGGATCAAAATGGTTCTTCCCAGCAATTTCTGGAGGATTCGTTGGAGCAAGGGGTAAAAGATAATCTTTATGAAGCGCTATGATAGCCCTCAAGACCTTATGGAAGTGTCAACTCATTGTCTCTCCCGAGTGACCATAGTTATGGCCAATCTTAGGATTCCTTAAATTGTGGCCAAGGGTATGTAGGAACATTACAAGTTGTTCTTCTAATGTTATGTTTACCATATCTAGAATGTTCCCCTTTTGCCTTAGAACTTTGGCGAAGCGAAAGAAGGCTGCTCTACTCATGCGTATTTGGTCATGGCAATATGTGTTATTGGATTGGATAATACGCTTATAAAAAGTGCATGCAACTCTTCTTTGCTTACGCCTATGTTTTCTATCTTCTTCGAAAGATGCTACAATGAAAACAACAAGGGTCGCAAGCAAAACAAAAACCATGCCCATTACCTTGACCTTCCTAAAAATGGCTCCTTGAACTTGTATATCTTCAATTTCATCCATCAAATGGCCTACAACCACAAGATGGAGTTAATATTCTATAAATCATTTCTTACCACAATACAAAGCAGACAAGGCCAGCAACAAAGAAATAATACACAGGCCTCATCTATGATTCCTATGTGAGCATAACATCTCCTCATCTATGATGATTTGATCGCATTGCCAATGATAACATTCTAACTCTAGTGCACACTCATTCAATGCCATGGAACAGTATATTCAGTTTCAAAACTTCTATCCTACTTTTATTATATGAGGCTCAATAGCTATGTAATACGAGAAATGATTCAATCTTATGTGGATAGATGTAGGCATCTTGCAACCACCATAATCATTAAAAATGTGGGAAGAATCTTAGCCATAATTAGTTTTGTGATGTTGATTATAATTAGTTAAGAAATGAATGCACCCAGTGAGAAAGCCAAATCATCAAGAAAAAGACAATGGCAACAATGGAAAAAGAATAATCATTCTTTCATTGCAACAAGAGACACAACACTTTATATGACAGGATATTGACAGGCCATAGTTTAATATCATGGTTAAAAAATGATGAAAAATGCCTATGATAGTTTTAATTGATTTGTTTCAACTAGTTATTTGATTTCATTGGATTCAATTGACTAGTAAGAAAAAGGTATAATTGGCCAAAATGCGAGTTGGTCAAGAACTACATATTATAGAAACTTGAAAAACAAATCAATTATATTTCACACCCTAATGATATCTCCAAAACTATAATGAGAAAAGGAACTGTTAGATTCCAACAATTTGTGCACATATTTAAACAATAAAAAAGTTTAAACAATCATGCAAAAGTTAGATTCCAGCAATCACGCAAAAGTTTAAACAATTAACTTAGTTAATTTTAAAAAACAAATACTACTTTTATTTTCATTATCACCATCCACAATACTGTAATAATGTGAACACTAGAATGGAGACACATTAATACCAATTCACGTTCTCTAGATTGTACTATTTTGTATTGAGAATGACTAGAATTCCAAGAGCATCAAACCCAGTTATCAATCTCAAAAATAGCATGCACTCCAAAAATAGAACATATGATGTTTCGACTATTACCTGACTGTACTTATCCATGTCTAGTATCACTGCATAATTGTAAAAGAAATATACATGGCCTAAAGAATTGAGCTATTGGATCAAACTTGAAACTCTTCAAAATGAATCTTGTTATAGCTATGCTTGTTTGTAATCATATATATGGTTTAATCATACTTGCAGGTTTGACCCAAGAAAGGAGACAAGTCTCATTTTACCACAAGAAAGGAGACAATGGACTTAAGGAGAGTATTTTGATCTCTCTGATTGTGTACCTTCTTGTCTTTGATGCTGGGCACAGATGTCAAATCAATTGACTTATTGGAGTTAATTCAAAACCATTTTACATCTATGCACTAGCATGCAAACTACTTCAATTTGATTGTGTTTTCAATTATTTTAAAATAAATATCAAAGCCATACACATGGAGCTTTTAAGTTTTTTGCTTCTCTTCTGAATATATTTAACTTGACAAATAGATAATTCATGTTCCAATAGACACGCCTGTAGGACATATTGAGTTTTAAACATTTTGTGATGTTTTTTGTGTTACAATTATAACACCAGTAGCACAAATAGACAAATACAAAGATTTAGCCCATTATATATAATGTGTCATAAGATAGAATGATTTTCTTGGTTTATCTAGTTTTGTGCAATACTTGGATTTGTTTTTCAAATCTGATCAAAGCTTCTAAATTCAAATTGTTTGCCTTACACCAGCCAGCATAATCTGCAAGGCTAAAACTAATAGAAGCTGGAGTCATTTAACAAAAGTTGTCTCATGTTTTGATGAGGCCTAAGAGCCTAGTTAAAACATAGAGTGCATTAAACCCTAGTAACATTCGATTCTAAAACATGTTACAAATCTCGAATATTTATTGAGTGGTTTAGGCATTAGTATTGTTTTGTATTGCTAGGGTCCATTACAAAATAAAATCTTTGAACCGTATACCTATAGATTGAAAACTAATATTATTATTAGTGTGAGTGGAGCTGTAGAAGTTGACTGTCTCATATGTCTTGTTTTCTAAAATATATGTTGAGTTCACTTTACTGATGATGTGCGAACTTGCATATTAATTAGGGGTAGCGGTAAGAAAACATGCATATATCATCGAGCACATGCCAATTTGTTTACAAACAAATGTTTTGTGCCTTATCCCATGTTTCCATTGATTATGAATTTGAGAAGCTTGCGGTCAAATTAAAACATGTAGTTTGGATTCAACCAGTAAAAAAGGATAACTTCCAGAACAAAAAGCACAGAAACCCAAATTTTATAATTCACGTAAGATGATTTCAGTATAGCTTCACATAGGTCAAGAATGTAGCATCCTACAAGGTTTCAATTCATTTCAGAACTTGGTTATAAAACCATGACTTGAAAGTACAAAATTACATGTAAAGTAGATATAAAAAATATCTTCCTCTTGTGGTCCTCTATCACGCATTAGTTTTGTACACCAAACCAATGTTTAGCTTGGGCCCAACCTTAAAATAATTAGAGTAGTAGATGTGCAAGAATCAAAAAACATACCAACATAGGAAATCCTAAGAATTTTACAGTAGCAGGCCATATTGATAATGGTTCCACTGACTTGTTTGAGGAAATATATATTGTTTGCCATCAGATATTAGAAATGGTCCCCAAAATCTAGTTCCAACTGAGAAAAGAATAGAGATTTTGAAGGCTAAACAAAAGGTGTTGATATATAGGTTCATAGGACTCTACAGAGGAGGACCTACATTCGGTTGACATTAGGATGATACCATGTGGTTACTTCACACAAGTTTTCTTAGCAAAAGCTTAATTCCAAGGAGCCTAGAGAACCATATAAGTTAATAGCATATTTAGTTTGCTTAAGAAACATTTGATTTGAAGTTTAACTTTCAAATCCACATAAGAGCTACCTTAGACCATGCCAGTATGGGTTTTTTTAAAAATATTCCCCCACCTAAATATGAAAACATGCATTGCCAAATTTTTATTTCCTCCCAAGGAAAACATTTCATTTTAGTGTAATAGCAGAGGGGGATATTTTACAAGATTAAGTATAGGAAGGATATCCTCTACATGCAAACTCATGCCACAACATTGTAAATACCAGACAACCTCATACTTTAACAGATTACCGTAATAACCAAACCCTTTAGAGTGAACAACCATCAACAAAGATGATATTGCACAACTACGTTTTTACTTTACTCAAGGTTTTTATAAATAAAATATCTATTGCCATTTATAATTAATTTGACCAAGATAAAGAAACAATAAATTACAGTTACCTAGAGAAGGAAGGTCATCTACGATCTACCAACCTAAATAAACAGAAGGTTTTTCGATGCGCTGGTAAAACTGCTGTCACACAAATATCTACACACCCTGTTCAATATATCTAGAACAAAACTCCTTTTTAGCTTAGGTAAGGTACACGAGGAGCAATTGAAATTGACGCACTAAAAACTCGAGATATACTAGACGTGAAGACCTGCATCCCACGGAAGGAGGTGCGTGGGCTCATTAAATATCTATGTGGAAGCCCACCCAAAACCCTAAACCCCACCTCTTTGTGTCGCCTTTTACTGCAGTTTATATACGATAGCCCAATTTCTCAATTGCAACTAAAGGGAGGCTTTGTACTCTAGGAAAGGGTTTTGCCGAACATAACAATTATTTTCAGAAGTTCATAATCATACTCACGAATATTTTACCCACAACATGATGCACACTACTACAACTAGCCATTAAAGAAATTCCAAAACGACAGGCAACAACAGGACAACATACAACATCTCTAATACGCTAATCACATGATATTGGAAAAATAAACAAAATCATAGGAAAACCCTTCAAATGTGTATAAAATAGTTCAAAAACAATAGATTTGTGCTTAGCTAAAAATACATAGATCATACATACAAATGGGTTCTCGATAAAAAGTCACGCCTAAGCTAAAACACCTCTTTGGTTTTGTCCTTGCAGAAACCTTCCAAGAAATCAACTGAAACTGTTGACGTAGGGACAAAATGATTAAATAGTGCATAAAATTATAAAGATTAAACATAAATGCAAAGGAGAAGAAGCCACTCACGCATTCTGAAAAAGCACAAATGTCCACAGAGAAAACAAGGAAGGCTGTAATGAAAAAACCCACGAAGCCATAAAAGCAAAAAACTTTCGTGCCAAAAATAATAAACCTTATTACACAGACGGACTCAACATATTATAGTTTTTAGAAAATTGAGATAAGAAATAGGAATGACCTATTCTAATTACACCTTTTTTTTGGCATAGACATATGACCAATTTTGGAGAAAAAACTAGAATGCGTTTTCTAATGCTCAATTCCATATATGCATACCAAACGAAAAATATGAGACATTTTCTATTTTGGTCTTCCCATTCCACTCGTATTCCATCAACCAAATGGGCCCTTAATGACGATTGTCAGAGAAACTCAAATATCCTTTAAAGCGAATTTAATTATATTTTCGTTCCGTTAACCCTCTTTCCTCTGAGTTTTTGTTGTTTTGATCGAGAGTTGATCTGCGGAAATTTTGAAATTGTAATTCTGTGGGAATCGAAATGAACTGCTTCCAATGAGTCAATTGTGCAGGCACGGACGAGGAGAGATCGTAGAGTTTGGCCACGTTATAATTCTTGTTTTTGGCTTTGCTGGATGAGCCATGAAAAGCAGACGAAAGCTCTGTTCTATGCATAGCGCTTCCAAACGTTTGATGGCTAGTACGTCTGAAAGCGGGATGGACAAGAAAACAGGGGAATTGATTTTAGAGTATGTTCTCCGGCAGTGCGATAAAGATTTTATTATTTCCGAACTCATCAGAGCTCTTCCAGTTTCTAATGAAAATCTCAGGCTCAAAAAAATGATTCTGCTGAAGAGTATTTCGTCAGACCTTTCGGAGCGCATTGTTTCTGAGAAAACCCTAGAAACTCTCCAGTCGCTCAAGGATCTTAATATGCAAATATGTAGAGACCCTAACAGCGAAAAGTCTATGCAGAATTTGTGTTGTAAAGTAGCCGTGGAATGTACTGTGAAATGTTTGAGGGGAACCTGTAAAATCAACTGGGATGATTATAACGATGCTTTACGTAAGCTGTGGACTTATCGCGCCGAGGACACAGAAGATGTAGAAATGGACGGCGAGGTTATTGACGTAAAGAAGGAGCTTCTTAACGTTGCTTCTAACCATACGCTTCGAGAGAGTGTTCTTGAAAAATATAAACAAGATGATGTTCTCAAGTATTTGGATGCATTTTTAAAGGATTCGTGGGAAGAAATGGGTCCGTCTTTGTTAGAAATCGCACTTGAAGAGGTGGCTCAGCGAAGCTATAATTTCATAGCTGGACAAGTTATGAATCGCGATGCCATTACTGACAGAATGACAGCTCCTTCGTGTGAAACTGGGGATCCTGCTTGTATTGTGCCTGATAACAATGAAGAAACCACTTCAACATTCCCTCCTCCTTGGGCTGGTATGCCATTTGATCCATTCACCATATTTTGTGCTTTTGTTTCTTGTAATTACTGTTGTTCAATCGAAACCCTTGGGCGTCTGCATTACCTTTTTCATACATGGATAGTTTTTATGGGCTCTTTGTTCTCAATTTTCTTTTCTTTCGCAAAAGGTTTGCAGTAAACAACGTTCCCCCCAAAATACATTAGCCAAATTATGAAAACAAATCTAGGAAAGTTTGTAAACTGGCCATATGCATTAGAGATGCGAATACCACAGGTATTAGGTATCAGGTATCAGGTGATACAAGTGGAAGAGATAGGAAAGTATACTTGGAAATTGAATATATACAATGGTTTTTGTTTGGCACTCAGGACATCACTTACTGATGATTGTACATTTCTGGAGATTAGGCACGTTAAAAAGAATTATATCACTCAACTATTTGCCATTACAGGCTTTCTCTAGATGTAGATGTTGGGTTTGAGGGATTTCTATTCCTCTATTCCATGTGCAAGATTGGCCTCGAGCATTTAGTTTTAGAAATGTGCTTTTTACCTGTTTTCTGAACGGGAAAATTGCATTGACAGTGTTAGGGAGACATTTGTTCTCTTTGCTTGCAGCATCAGTACCAAACTTCCAAAACCCATAGTATTTTCTAAGAATTTTCCTGGTTATTACATGTCTTTTATATTTACCATTTCAAATAGTGATTTCCAGGTTCTTATATCTATGCCTTCTGTGCTTTCGTTGATTGAAAACTTCTATATAAAGGTTTGATTTTTTGGTTTGCCCTTGTTTATGTAAAGCTTTTTTTATTTGATTTCTCAATAATATGTGTGGGCTCAATTCTAAGTAGTGTGAAATATGCTTGGACTGTGTTCTTGCATGGGATCAGCTTTAGCCATATTCATCAGATTTTTTAGCATAGGTTACACTTTGTGTTCCACAGAGTTTTGGAGACAGGTTGGCAGGGGATGGCAGAATGTGTTTCCAGTATGGGGGTACTTTTGGGCCATTTATAAGGGAATGGCAGTGGGTAGCTTAAAAAAAAGGTGTATACTAGTTTACGCAATTATATATCAATGCTGAATGGTATTACATAAAAAAGCAATAGGTACTGACTCAATTTTGTCCCCATATGTTTCAATATGCAAGTTTGCATCTCCTTTTGCGTTTGAATTTCATAATTTTGAACTTGAAGCAGCATCTAATATGGGTTCAGTGAATCAGCTGTAAAAGAAGTGTCAATTGGCAGTGTACTTCCAAACTCAGTGCCCACATCCTCGTATTGTCCTTGGCATATGGGGTACCAGCGCAGGGGATGTGTCCTTGGAGCACTGCACAATGCATAGTTACCAATGCTCCTTTTGGAGCAGTGGATGCGGGTGTGGGAGCCTGTGGATGTGTTGTGAGTGCGGTGCCCTGTGGGTGCCTGCCAGAAGCTCACCCTGGGCACCCAGATCTGGGGGATGTTTACTTGTGTTATTTTGGAGTATTGCATGGTCTCTACATTTTCTCATTTAGAATAAGATTTTAGTTGTGTTTAATAGAAGCCGAAGTAGATGAATGGAAGATATTGTTGTTGGTGAATCATGGCGAAGCTTATGTCGATATTTTTGCCGCATGTTGATTCAAGCGTCAGTGTAAGGTTAGTTTGGGCCTAATTGCAAGCATCTAACTTCAATCGGAGATATTCATTTGGATCACGCCTTGACAGGGTATTGGAATGAATATTGACAATTTGAACATCATTCCTGTATCCTTAGAAGCAAGCATCATCATTTTTCTAGTTGTTTTGGTGAAGCAAAGACTGGTTAATGTCTCACCTCACCATCGATGATATCTTGCATTGATAGAGTTAGATTAGACTTTCTAAACCCTTTTTCCATTGGTAATTTGTTTGCTAAATCTTTTGCATTTGCAAATTTGATGTGCATTGATTGAGCAACGTAAGTCCCTTTGTGATACCAACATATCACATCAGTACAACTGAGTTAAGTTCACAATAGGAAGGAAACTTAGGGTTGTCTCATTTGCTCAAGAGAGGGTTCAAGATTTGGTGTTTTGTTTGGAATACAAGTGTTCGATTCTGCATGTTGAATTTGTCACAAAACTTCCATCAACATGATCTTCGTGGTTGTTTTTGTGTTACTCCATTTCCTTAATAATGATCTATTATGCCACAGTGAAACCCTTATTGATATAGCAGTGCATACCTCTCTGTAGAAACAGTGAATTACCATTGAACAATCAAATATTCCTGAGGTCAGTCATTGGATCTCGGTAACAACAGTTGTGAACCATAGAATAATAAAACTTGCACCAACAGGCTGCTGTTTGCATTGTATGATCTTCGTGGTTATTTTTGTGTTACTCCATTTCCTTAATAATGATCTATTACGCCACAGTGAAACCCTTATTGATATAGCAGTGGATACCTCTCTGTATAAACAGTGAACTACCATTGAACAATCAAACATTCCTGAGGTCAGTCATTGGATCTCAGAAACAACAGTCATGAACCATAGAATCCATGACAAATGAGTAATATTATAAATGCAAAAACCAGTGGATGGATATTTTATTTTCTTAATGCTTTTGAGCCAGCATTGGTTTAGAACCTCTTGAAACATGACAGTGAATCATCACTAGCATCATACAAACTCCTTGACTACCCCAAACAAAGCAGCTAGCTGATCACAGAAGTAAACTATTAACCAAATTTCCTTTCTATAATGGATAGTACGACTCACTTCATTTTGTATATTTCACCTACTCATATTGATATTTGCATCTAAGAAACCTGTCTGAAACTTGTGCAAGAATTGTTTTTTACCTCATGGAAGATAAAAGAGACCAGGAGAACATGGGTACACCTGATTTGTATGATTTGAGTGGTTTTACATGAGTTCTCACTGCTTCAATGGTATTTTCTTCATGCCCAAAACTCTGAGAAGAGATTGTCCACTCAAAAACTGAAAAGTGCATTGAACACAACCCCTCATAACTGAAGATAAGCATCCAATCAATGCCTGAATCTGCTCCTTAAGTTTGTCAGAGCAGTGAGAAGCTGTGGCTGCCATGAACTCTTTTGCAAACAGAAAGAAACACCCAAGAACAGAGGAAAAAAACCACAGTTTCACATACCAAAATCAAAGTCTAGCTTAGGTTATGTGGGAAAAGGCTTTGACATGGAATCTTAGGTGGAAAACATATTCAGGCTCCTTCTCCACCTTGCAACATGAGAAATTTACATTTTCGTTAAATTTTCAACTCCATCCAACTTTATGCATGGTGCCCCTTGATTAAAGCTTCCCTTATTTTGATCTTTTTCCTTTTTATTACTTTATTGGAAACCAAAGGCTTTATTTATGTATGCCTGAAGTGATTTTTCTTTTTCAATGTATAAAAAAAACCTTCCAAAACTTTGACATAAGGCACAGAGGAAAACTTTATGACTACTTTGATCTGAAAGTGAAAAATTGTCAATAGACATGCTGGAACTTACACAACTATTCTTTTAATATTGAAATCGTTTACAAATCTTGTGCTCATTCAAGCAACAACATGAGACTTACAAGTTTATTCAAGCTCCTTATGAGCAACCACATTAGAAACAACAATTAGAAGATCAAGACTCACAACTTAGAATCCACCTCTTACAATGAGACAAATACAACCAATAGAAGACCAAGAGTCACAATTTAGAATTCACAAAGATGTCCCTCTTGGGATTTGAACCACGGTCTCCACAATGAGAACTTATTGCTTCAACCGACTAAGCTAAACCCCTTGGACTACACAGCTATTCTTCATAAAACTATTGCTCTAGTATATCTTTGTTCATTATGTGACATTGTTGTTAGATCTTCCTTAAAAGCTATGATGGTCATCTATTTTGGTGGTTTGGGTTTATCAGATATCAAGGCCATATGGTATATAATTAATGTATTATTAAGTATTAAAAAATTATAAAATAAACCAATACATAATTAAATACAAAATAAAAAATTCCAAGAATAAGGATCGTTTATCTTCGGTTTTGCAAAAAATATATATTCTTTCCGTATGAGAATGTTGTAGAGATGAGTTCTTGTTCATCCAAGATACAAGGAGATAAGTATTCTATGATTATATCTTGAATATAGATTATAATTTTTTTGTTATAGCACTGGGAATAATGTTTGCTTTTGGCATTGATCTCTATATAGGTTGATTCTTTATGATTTATTATTAATCCCTCTTGGTTGCAAGACAAGCAATAGTGGGATGATGAAAAATTAGATGCAAATTGTAGAAATTAACATGGAGATGTTTCTTACAGTCATGTGACTGAATTGTTGATACAGATCTTTATTAAAAGAGGAAGATCATATGCATGAAATGATATTCAGAGGCATACTATTCAGCTCCAAAGAAAGGCTATGTGAAAGAGTGAGATGTCTAAATTCTTTCAAGCTTATTTGGTCAAATTGGAATCAACTATCTTATTGTGGTGATCAAATTTTGATCCGCTGAGAGGGACTCTCTATTGAGAGAGAATCTTAGACAATCTTATACATGTTGTCAATGAGTTCTTCTCAATGACAGAGAAGTTCAAGGTGAAATCCCTTGTTAATGAGATCTTCTAATTGACATAAGATTTCAAGGTGAAATCCCTTGTTAATGAGTTCTCTACAAGCAAATTTTGACATGAAATCCCTTGATCTACCTTGTGCGAGTAGTATGGTGGATCTACCCTCTATGACTAGGCATGGAGGACATGAATTCTTCTCTGGGAGAAGTTTGAGGTGAAAGCCCTCGTTCCACCCTTTGCGAGTTGGTATGGTGGGCCACCATTTGCAAGTAGGCATGGTGGAAATGCATTCTTCTGTGGGAGAAGTCTGAGGTGAAAGCCCTTGTTTTACCTTTTGCGAGTAGGTATAGTGGATTTACCCTTTGAAAGTAGGTATGGTGGAAGTCATTTGTGTGACTTAATGACTTTAATGTTATGCTCTTGAGGCATTGTGAATCTGATGGAGCAATTATCTATACTCTGGTTCTCCTCTACTCCTCTAATTTATAAGAGCTCCTCTACCTTAGAGGATTATTTTGAAGAGTTCGACTAGAAGGTAGTAGACAGGAAAAATAAAAATGAAAACAAAATTGGATGTAGGGAAGCATAATAAAAAGGGTAAAGGCTTAGGGGAAGAAAGTGGTTCCAAAAGCTTTGGGAAAGCGCAAGTGAATGGCAGACAACCTGCTCAGGAAGGGCTTTACAATGATAAGAATGAGAATTGAAGAAAGCAGGGAAGGTAAAGTAATCATGAGTAGGTTTACTCTAAAGAAAAAAATAGTTTTGTCTCATATATAATACATCGAGGGAGAAACTAAGTGCCAACAGAGGACACAACAAACACCTACAGATATATTAAAAACATAAATGGGTTTGGGATAATACTAAATGAATCGGTTCTATAAAGAAACTTTAGTATCTTATTTATTTTATGATGGGAATATTACAATCCTCCCATCCCAAAACTATCTCGCCCTCAAGCAAACGCAACGCTGAATATTGTAGAACTTGTTCACACTCCCAGGTGACGTTGTTGAGTGGCAAATGCTTCTAATGTTCCAAGTATTCCTTGATAAGACTTTGACTTATATTCCAGTGTTGTTTCATTCTTAAATCTATGAGGCTAGGGAACATAGTCCCCTTGGCAAAGGAAGCAATATTCATAGATTCCCTTATAAGTCCTTTAAGAACTTGGAATAAGGATAAAATTGGTCTTTGTTCCTACTTGAATATTCTATTATTTCTTTCCTTCCATAACAACTAGGCCACCGAGGGAAGAATATGGGACCAAATGCATTTGGAAATGGGATGAGAGAGAGAGAGGAGTTACTCCACTGAGAGATCAAGAAGGGGATAGAGATCGACCTAACCCAGGTAACTTGCAAAGAGGACAAAACAAGACTCCAAAACTCACGGGCATAAGCATATTGTCTAAACAAGTGATCTATTGATTCTGAGTCCTTTTCATAGAGAATACATTTGTTGGGCAGCTAAAGACCCTTTTTGACAAGGTTGTCCAAACTTAGAATACGCTTGTAAGCCACCACCCACTAGAAGCAATTAATTTTAGCGATTAATTTGGGAATCCAAACTAGGTTCCAGAAAGGATCTTTGCCTCCGGTTGCTTTCAAAGAATTGTGAGCTGATCCAATTGAAAAGGAACCATTGTTGTTATATCCCCATATCCACCTATCGCCCTCCGTAAAACAAAATAGACAAGGATTTGGGATTAAGCTTGTTAGTTGAATTATCTCCTCTCTTCTGTATTAGGAATTCTTCTCATTACTTTGTATGTCTCCCAGAGGTCTATGAAATTTATCCATGAGGATTTTCGTTAATTCCATTCTAAGTACTTTTCTATTATGTCGCCTATAGCAGCATTAAGCTTGTACTGGAGAGGTGATTCAAAGAAAACTTCTTTCAGTGGGGCATCTTCCCTCCATATTTCCAACCATAGAGAGCCTTTCTACCATTTCCTATAAGCTTTCAACTCCCTTTCCTTAAGATTCCTTTGGTTTTATGAATTGTAACATTTGAGATAGTCCTATATGAAGAGACATGAGTCATACATTTGGAAATATAAAGAGACTTGTATTTGGAAATTGAAGAGACCTTCGGTTGTGATATGAAAAGTCTCTTAATTCTATATTGTGATTTCTTTGTGATATTGTATCAAGTTGAAAGCATTGAACTTGAAAATTTACTATTAATAAAAGAGGTTTTTTTCTAGTTTGGGTGGGCTTTTACCTTCAAGTTGAAGGGTTTTCCAAAGATAAGTTCTTGTCTCTTTTTGTGCCTATTTTTTATTCTATTTTTCTTAATTGCTGTTTGCCATTCTTTCTGGGCAAAACATTAACTCTTCAAGTACCCAAGTACCCCCCACCTTCGCCATTCTGTAGCTGTGCCGTCGCCCAAGATGGGCACTTGAATTTATTTTTTGAGTTTCGATTTTTGAATGTTACTGTTAGGCATGTATCACATTACTATGTTGAATTTTCAATTGTTCTGCTTCATATTACAAATTCGCTATTTTCAAGTATTTCAATTTGGCATTTTAGATTGAAACATCTTTTCATAACTAGCATTTCAAGTTCTATATGTTTTGCATAAAACATCCCGTACCTGCTGTCCACCCCGCGTTGTCTCCCCACCCTCCTGAAATTGAGGCCCTTCGTTCCTTCGCCTCGAGAACATGTCATATTGTCTTGATGTATCCAAGCATTGGTGTTATACTATATAATTATCATCTATTAAATGTTAAAGAGAAATTTGAAGGGTTTTTACTTGTGCAACTATAAATAGAAAATCAATAACAATCGTCATATTGCTCTTCATCGAGAGCAACAATGTTGTTAGTTCATTAGAACCAACAACACTACCATTCCCACTAATTGCACTTTGCAAGCCTTATGTAGCATCTTTGAATCACCAATTCTAGTTCATCCTTAGTTGAGACTAAACAAACCTTTTAGTTAAGGTCTTAAATAATTTTTTAGCATCCTCATCATTGTTTCTTGGTGTGTGACATGGGTTTTTTTTTTGGATTTGACCTAGTGTTACCTAAGGATGCATCCTTGCCTTGAACACCCCTATCCGCATAACAAAAATGTTTCGAGGACTTGGGGGCGTCCCCATATCTTCCACTTTTTCGAAAATTCACAGGAAACGTCCTAGAAATTTGGGGACTTTCAGATTTTTTTTATGGGGATGCCCGTACATCTCGAGAATGATTGGGGATGCCTTAGAAGTCCTTGGGACATATGATTGTCCCCATTAGATAGGCAATGATAACACTTGAAAAAACATTTTTTTCGGTTTTAAAACTCTTTCTTTTTCAATTTTAATGTGCCCCGCTTTGTTCATGTTCATCCTAACGTGCTTATTATTGTTTGGTAGGTAATCTTCCTATTTAGGGTCCTTTGATTTGTATTTGACAAGATTACATTAAGAGTCATTAATTTAGAAATGCTGTCATAGTCATGTTACATGCACAAAATTATATAGCGTATTGTTTGCAAAATGTTGGCAAAGTTTGAAAAGTGCATTACAACCTAGAACATTTATTTTAATGTCATTTTGTGGCAATACATCAATGTGGTGTTGGTCTTGGGTTAATTTGGGCCCTTTATGGAAGATTTGGTGAATATTGTAGGCTGCATCAAGGTACCATCTTATTGTAACGAACCTAATATGACGATCACAATTGTATAGTAGACTTTTTTGTATTAATATCAATCCACTTACAACAATTTGGAGCTGTAGCTTGAGAATGAAATGATAGTATAGTATTTCAATATGGAAAGCGAGTTATTGTCTTTGTTGCTATTGACAAGGAATTCTGAATTTTTTTCTTGGGGTTATTTCATATTTTTGTTATTATTTTAGTATTACATGCGCATTAACAATAATTCCAAATTATGAATATTTTGATTAGGTAAAGTGGGATAGGGCTTGAACCTGTACAATAATAGAACAAGAAGATTGTAAAAGTAACGTGAAGTTGAAATGATAGGTGGAAATGAATTCATGAGAGGTGAATTCAAAAGGCTTTTGAAAGGAGTCACAACCAAAAGGACCCAGGGTCCAACACCTTCAAGATTAAATTTTGAAATTAGAGGGGTTTAGGCGAGAACCTCGAACTAGAAACCAGAGAACACCTCTTGCTCCCAAGAAAGGAGGGATAAGGAAGAGGAAGAAAGAATGAAACCAACAGAAGAAACTTAAGCTCTAACAACTACAAAGGCAACAAAAAACCTCCAATACTGAACAAAAAAGATGAGATCAGCAAGAAGGAAAATTGTAAAACTCAAAAACTGCAAAGAGAAGAAAGCCACTCTGAACAAGAACCTAGACAGAATCAAACCTACCACCAAGTAAAAGTATGAAGAGAAAGAGCAAGAATACATCATCCGCGATAAAGAAACCACGTGAAATCTCACCTCCATAGAGAAAGCCTCTCCTCTAATAAGAGCCTTGCGGGGAGATAACCAACTAGGGCAGACCATCCAAAAGAAAGAAGAAGAACAAAGGGAAAGAGTAAGTCCCCCAACCAAATCTAGCTTCCAAAGACACTAGGCACCAAAGAATAAGGAGGAGATTAGGGCCACTTTCTATGGATTTTGAATAGCTTTTTGGGCATGAGTGTTCCAAAGAGCCTTTGGCTCTGTTTGAAGTTCACTGTTGTTGGGCTTGGTACTACGTTGCTTTTTTGGGCTTCAAAGTTTCTCTGTTCCGGCTTCCAAACTGCCTGTTCTTCCTTGGCATGTCTGTCTTTTTTCTAGGCCCTGTTACTTTTCAAAGGGGTAGACCTTTATTAAGTGTCATAAGGTAGTCTTCTTTGCTTGCCAATTCTTGTTGGGACCTCTCATTTGGTTCCTCTTGGCTTTTTGAGGCGGGTGTTGGGAGCTTGTAGAAGGGCCCCTACCTTTAGACCCCCTTCAATTTGTTCCTTCCTTGAGCTCATTTTGTGTGGTGATTTGTCTGCTTGTTTGTTGCACTCCTGTCACTGCTGGGAGCGGTAGTTCTCTTTGCGGTGTTGTTGGGCAAGCAATCGCCTTTGTTTGCCCTTCCTTCTTGGGTATCTCTCTTCTTGGGCTTCTTGGTTTGGAGCTTGACTATCCTTGCCAGTTTTGGGGGTTTCTTCCTTTCTCCTCTGAATCATTGAAGAGTAGAGGAGAAGAAAGGAGAAAGGAGAAAGGAAGAAACCCCCAAAACTGGCAAGCATAGTCAAGCTCCAAACCAAGAAGCCCAAGAAGAGAGATACCCAAGAAGGAAGGGCAAACAAAGGCGATTGCTTGCCCAACAACACCGCAAAGAGAACTACCCCTCCTAGCAGTGACAGGAGTGCAACAAACAAACAGACAAATCGCCACACAAAATGAGCTCAAGGAAGGAACAAATTGAAGGGGGTCTAATGGTAGGGGCCCTCTAGAAGCAATAAACCTGAAATTAGTCCCAAGAGTAACTTTGGACAAAATGTACAAGCATGCACCCCATGCAAGATTTCATTGGGGTGCATGAATGAAATTTACTAAATCTTCATGTTTTTTAGTTGGATGCATGCCTTGGATTGTTAATTGGAAAGCCTTGTGGATGAGGTTTGCAGATACTAAGTTAAGCAAACTATATAAGTTCAAATAAATACATATTCTAACTAGCTAAATTAGAGGCCAATATTCTACTACAACAAGATTTTGAAGAAAATCGCCACATAATTTGAGGAATTACATGGTTAAACTACTTTCAAAGCTTAGAATATATTATCATTTATGTAAATGTCAACTCAAATGCACTCTATTTTCAATTTACATAATGAAATTATTGTCTTAGTTGCACAATAACTAACTGATGATCTTTACAACATAAGCTTAACTTCAATTATCATGAATATTTTGTGTTGAAAGTACTCACTTATAGGTGACAAGAACGAGCTTTTAGGGATTTAACAAATAATAAACTATTCCAAAAATACCACTTTAAAGTGAAATTATTTGCAACTACAGGAAAAATGGAAAGAAAACAATTCTCAAACAATCTTATCCCAAGTCAAGCAATATAATAAAATGGCTTAAAATAGGCTCCTATCTATTGCCTAAAAATAAGACACTCATGTTGAAGTTTGGTAGCTGCAAGAGCTATTTGCATACCAGTGTTGGTTGCATTACTGTGATGGTTGTGATATATGCTCTGCTGCAACAACTCTAATTCCCTTCTTGTGATCAAGTGAGATAAAACTATGAAGAGTCTTCTCTTCGATCATCCATCTATGTGAAGAGTCTTACACATTGCATATGTATGATCTCTCTTGCTAACTGCCATCAACATGTGTGCTATGATGGTCATGTATTCATGCGTAGCATTTGGAATCAAAAGGGTATCATGTTTGGTAAGTGCTGGTCATCAAAGAGACACTACAGTGTATCTAAAGAGACTTATGTGACTGTTGCGTTGGTGAAGACTATGTAGAGTCACCATCACTCAGTAACTGACAAGACATCCTAAAGCGACAATCTTTCGTTTCTTTGCAATGTGTATTCTAGGCGTATGAAAGACAATTCGGTCAGTGTGAGAGCTATTCTTCTAGGTGTATTGGAATTATCATTTGAACTGTTGAGGAATTATTTTGAGATTTTCGTGTGCAGAATGTGGCTGGAGAATTGCTTTGAGACTTGCAATATATTGTAAACATCATCGTAGTAGTAGAGTGTTCTTATTAGTGTCGAAGTTTAGCAGAAGTTTTTGGAACATTATCGTGTGTTCTTCATTGAGTATATTGTTGCTTCCTGTAGGTAGTTATTGATATTGTTTTTAACGTTCTTCAAGTTTGTAGTTCTTGTATAACAAGGATTCATTATTATTCTTAAGAGAGTATTGGTTATATTTTTAGAGTGCGAAGTCTCAAATAGTTGTGATTGTTTTATCTGGACTATGTTATTATTCAATAAAGGACACTTTTTGTGTGTCTGGGTTTTTCACCCTCAGGAAAAGGGTTTTACCTAGGGTAAATCCTTGTGTTTATCTGATTTTTATTTGTTGCAAGTTATTTGCTCTCGTTTTATGTTTCTAGGTTCAAAATTGAACATGGTGTCAGAGCAGTTTCAAGGAAAGATCCAAAAACATAATTTTTAAGTAGTGAAGTATTCATTCTTCTCTTCTAGTTTGAATATTTTAAGCTTCAAAATGGTGAATGGATGCAAGGTTGAAGACATATTGGATGTTGCATCCAATTTCACATCATAGAAATTCAGAGTCATTATTACACTAGAAGAGAATGTTCTTCTAAACTATTTGAAGGCTAATGCACTTGAGCCAACTGATGATATTGGGAAAGGTCAATGGATGAAGAATAACATTATGGCAAGGAAGACATTGATTAATTTTGTACAAGATCATTTTGTGCCCCATTATATTGAAGTTGAATTCAGCTAAAGAAATTTTTGAAAGTCTTAAAAACTTGTCTATATTCAACACCACTAGTCGAGCTCTGGTGTTGAGACGTCGACTACTTCATACAAAATGGTTAGAGGAGAATTAATTATTTTCTTCTTAATGAAATTCAATTGAAGATTAAAGTTCTTGTTATGAGGCCATGAATGATCTCTCCCATTCTTGAGTATTTTCTTCAAAGCATTAGGGGAAGAGATGAATTGCCCAAGTTTGATCATCCTTAGAGATGAGTGCATTCAAGAGGAATACAAATTAGAAGCAAGAGGAGATGGACAAAAATCTCATCATGAAGAAGATCATGTCTTTGTTGCTCAATTATGTTAAAGGAAAGGGCGAGAAGGGAAAAAAATGAAATTTCAAGAGGAACAGAGATAGGAATTCAGATTTAGCTCCGGAACCAAAAAAGGAGGATCTCTGTGGAATTCAATGTTTTAGGTGTGATAGTTATGGTCACTTTGCTAGACATTGTCAAGATGCTGCCGCAAATGTTGATAATGCCTCACCTCATAAAGAATCTAATGACAATTCATAGGGGTTCTATTTATCTGAGCCCCTTCAAGCAGTGTTTCAACTGATAGTAATAATTGGTTACTTGATAGTGGCACTTCACGTCATATTGCAGGATACTGAGAGAATCTTTCTAATTTGGTGGAAAAAGATACTCGTTCGCAAGTAAGAATTGTTGATGATGCTTGTTATTCAGTGAAAGGTATTGGGACTACTTTTCATCTAGATTCATACATCCCTCTTCATTTAAGCTATGTCTTGTTTGTTCCAAGAATTAAGAGAAATTTGATTTCAATTTCAGTGTTGGAAGACAAAGGGCATTGATTTCATTTGCTGAAGGTAAGGTGCTTGCATGGAAGAAAAACAATAGCCTTAAAACAACTTGTTACATCCCAATTTTTGGCTGCATTTGAAATGTTCATATAATCGCTGAGGTATCATGTGAAGTTTGTTGATAGGTAAAATTAATTACAATCATGTGAAATGGTAGGATGGTTAATCATTATAATCTCATATGAAGTTGGCATGATAGTTAACCATTATGATGATATTTTAATGCTATTTTGGAAAGTTGGTTATTTATCAAGAATTTATGAGAATTGAAAAGATAGTTAGCCATTATCATAGTTTATGATTAATAACTTGTTATGGTAATTATTATTATATTGAGAATACGATTTAATTGTGGAGAATTTTCTTGTAGGGAGCACACCAAAGGGGTGTGTTGGTTCCCAAAACCGTAGATTGAAATCCTACGAGCCTTGCCCACTCAATGCTGGGATATCAACCGGTTAAGGCCAACTTGACGGGACTGATTGATGCGATCCAAATTCCCTGCGCTTTTGGCTGTGCAAAACCAAGGTGGGTGTACCTGATCCTGGACAACAACCTTATATCCAAGATGCTTAAAGAAGATCGGTTAAAACACAAATACAATAAAAGTTTTCCTAATTGCAAGAATTATAAGAGAACTCCAAATTTGCAAATTACGAATAACAAATGAATAATTGAATAAATGTGATAATGTTTAAAATAAAAAATAATTATAAGTTAATGCAACAAATGAATATATTAACTCTTCAGAAGAAAGAAATGAGACAGTTGCCAGCATATGGATTATGAATCAAGAATAAAAGACCAGTGCTTAATTAAATGGGCAATAGAGTCAACATTATTAGTTGAAACGTACACCTTTATAAAATTTAATGTATTTAAACTATAAAATTTTTTAACGATTCAGACATGACAGATCAATTATATAAACGCAATTTTAAACTAGTCTAAGATGTACTTTAACTCTTGCGGAGACAAATTAGACATAAATACGGAAACAATAAAATATTTCACAATATCAATGTTCATCAAATTTAAAATGCAATAATGACCCAGTCCACTTGTTGGAATTTTAAAATATTTATAAAAAATAAATAAAATATTTATAAAGGACACAACTTAATAATAATTTAAAACTCAAATGCAAATAAATTAAAATAAATATTTCTTATTGATCCTGAAATAAAATTATACTAGAGACACTCCTTACGGATGATCCATCCAATACAGTTCAACTCCATAATCGCACAAGAGTTCATTCGATAATCCACCATCCACAGGCTTAGTTCAAAAAATCATTTCTTTATCAATAAAAGAATAAAAATATATCATTGAGCATAGGATAGGTAAAATTTTAAAATATAAAAAAATGAAATATCTCCCGTTTTGATTTTTACATCTCCTATTTATAGCAAAATAAAAAAGTGGGAAAGCTTCCCCAAACCATCGTGTCCCTTCATAAAATAATTAATCCTATGTCAAATTTACAAATACTATTTTAGTAAGGTAGAAGATAATCTGGGGTTATGCTTCAATTCTTTACTCTATAAACCGTGAAGATATTAGTGATTTGGTGTTTTCATATCTGCATAGGCTAGTCTTTATTCTCATCGAATATCTTCTTAGACCTACAGCAAATACGGTGCATTTGTAGATGATTGTTCTCGAATTGGGAGGCCAGGCTGGGCATCGTTTCAAATGATTGTATATCTTCTGAACCTTCTGGCTTATTCGATTTGCGGCACAAATGCAAATCAAATTCCTTAAGCGAAATTAATACTAAGACTCAGAAAGCCACAAAACTCTGGACTGTCATATATACGGAATGCCTCCAGTGATATTGTATTTTCAAATCCTTCTACTTTCTTCACCTTGTTTTGTTCTGCATTGATGTGCAAATAGTTCGTGCTGTTTGAATTCAAATCATTTGCATATAGTCTCCAATCATTTTTAATGGAAATGATGGAGAGTTACTTGATGTTTTTGGCAACTTCATCCAAAAAAATAAATTCAAATAGCAGGAGCATGAATCCCAGGCATAACTGAGGCTGTGTGATGGTGCTATTTTTTCACACAAATTCCTTACTGAAAATAGCCATGGGCCCTCATTCCGTCCTTGGGTTTCAACCACGTTCAGTGCTGTGAAGTTGCATCAAGCGTCATATTTCCAGTGTGAACCTTCAGACCTGTAAGAAATACGAAAAGAAACTTTATTAAATTATACAAAAATGACTAGCAACACATATATCCTTAACGTATGAAGCCCTGCAAAATGATAAGGTTCTTAATATTGTGAATGTTTTTTCAGAATGGTACTTCTCACGTGCTTCAGGATACTCCCAGAACAGGGTTTTTTATTCTCTCCAAATCTAAGATAGAACATTGGTGGACAAAGACAAGAAACATCGTAATCCTGTGACTGAATCATTTGATAAGCAATTCCATATATTTGAGAGAATGCCATGGGCTGAGATGCTTATTCTGATCATCAAACTTCTGGAAAGATATCTTGGGGAAGAAAACAAATATCTTCAATCCTATGCCAAATCTGTATAATTTGTTCATATTTCAATACCCTTAACTGCTGCAACTATCTTGAACATATAATCAAATAATGTTTTGTGCTGTAGACAAATCTGAATGTGCATCTTTGAATTCATTTCCCAAAGTTTAAAACAATATACAGATCTTCATTAATCAAGTAGTGCCCAACCCGTCCATAACTCTTTATATGTTCTGTTTCTGATTGCTGAAATATGCCACTTCATCTGTATGATTCATTCCAAAGATTGCTTAAATAAATAAAAAATGCTGCCAGCAACCTCAAGGTAAATCTACAAATATTGAAATTCTCTTATGCTCTGTATGTCACTGCACAATTCAAATTATACCCTCAACACTATATATTTTGCATATAACTGTTCACACTATCCAACTTGATTGAGTGAAAAATCGTGTGAAATGCTGTAAATGGAAATTATAATTTGCAAAAAATTTAAGGCTCCATCAGGGTGGAAGAATTGCTAGAAAAGAACTGGGCACAGGGTTCACCACCATCACTGGGTAAATAGGTACAAATCTTGAATCACCACGGGTTAGGATAAACGACTAGGCAAGAGAGTACGTTGGACAATACCAGGAGCTCCTTGGTCAATTTTTATAACATTAAACATTGAAAATTATGAAAAGAACTATTACCTCTCTCTTATTTTGATACCTCAGAAGTGATCAACAATATGAATTTCACATATATAAATATATATGATGTCATTGTGATACTCTGTCGATATCTGTGAATTATACTTATATGTGTATATATATATGTGCGTGCGTATACAGAGAGAATATAATAAATCATACGTACTCTCAAATTTGCGCGCACATACACACAGATATATATATATATATATATATATATAGGTACGATTATAGATAAAACACAATAACATGATGAGACGATAATTATATTTATATATGTATATAAATGCTTCTTGTTTTAAACCATGGAAATATAATCTTTATAACTCCATATCGATAAGCAGTGGCCACCTTCAAGTTGGCATTCACCTTCTAACTTTTCAAGTTTGTGAAACTGTTCTTGTAACTGATGTTCCTTGTAACCAAGCATTGTGAAATCATAAATCACCTACAGTTGTAGGTAATTGGGAGATAACACAATCATTTTTATTATTGAGTGGCATCTCTGAAAGGATAGTTCAGTGCTTTTCCTTTCCACCTTCTCCCTATTCTTTCTTCCTTCTATCATCAACTTGGACTGAGCATCGAGTAACGTGAGTACAACATATCCCAAGATTTATCTCCATAAAGGCTGGTTGATATTGTATTACAAGTCATGGATTGATCACAATTATTTCTTTTTCGATACTTGACTTCTTCCAATACAGATAATTATCTATTGCTATCGGTAGAGGATAGTCGTGTTTATAGTTTGCATAAGTACCAAGTTCTGTTGTTATCAAATAAATGATGATCAATGAATACAACCTGCAAAAAACCATGGCTTGCAACCACGGGTCATCATAGTATTTGAACCCGAAAAGTATAAGCTTTGTTCTTTATTTAAATCTCTGCATGATAATAAAATAGGAGCGAATGATAGTCCCCATAACATGTTCTTTGCTGTATTAAGCATGAAGTAATCTTGTATAAATCTGAATCCTTTGTTATGATATTCTGACTTACTAGTATTTGTTGTATATTGGCTGAGGTAAGAATCATAAAGGTATTCAAGGGAAATCATGTGATAAAAGATCTCATTATTAATAGTAGTCTCCTGGGATGCACCCAAGGCTAGTGAAGCCAGTGTGAAAGGGTGGAGAGGAGAGGAATCCTGCAAGGAAGAACAAAAGCAAAACTATGATCATATCCTCAATTTCATGAACATCTCAAAAGAAAACGTTAAAATCCAAGTTAGCTTATGATTGTCGAAGTATACTCAGTTGTCAAGTCGAGTGGTGGAATTAAGTAGCAAGATGCCTTGTGGCTGGTCAAGGTGCTCCATGTCTATTCTGGGTAGGGAGGGCCTTTCTTGAATGAGATTATGTGGGGATATTATAAAGGTACGCGGTTGGGAGGTTAAGCCCCTGACAATGTTTTCCCTCTCCATAAGATGTCAGGACATGCACGAGACAAAGATAAGTTATGTATTCAAACATTTGTTGGTAACAGGTATTTTACTTTGATGATGTCTACACAAGTAGAAGCTATGATGGATTGATTTATATCATCGATTCAACTATTTCCTTTAATGAAAGTAACTTTTCTCGTCGATGTAATTGGTAATGAGTTAGATTGGTTGATCTTCCAATTGAACATGAAATATGTTTATATGCAAGAGATTGGTTTATATGATGGATTGTTATTTCTGTCTTTCATTTATGTGAATAATGAATATGAACGTATTTTCTAACTGAATGTTATTGCCATAGTTAGCAATGGAAAGAGAAGGGATGATACAATGGTATTTGATGCCCAAAATGATCCAGTGGTAGTTGATGCCCTAATTGATACAGTGGTATTTGATGCCCTAAATGATATAATGGCATTTGATGGTATTTGTGTTTCGATAAAGTGGTATAGCTATTTGTTCCTAAGCAGCATATATGGATTAACTTGGGTTTTGTAGAAGCATCCTTAGACGGATTTCGGTTTTGAATCCTGCGGTATGTAGATTTTAAATTCCTTGTTAAAATCATTGGTGGTGTTTTCAATTTCTTAGTTATGAAATTTGCGTCGAACTGTTTTATAACCATTAATCTCATTCACATGAATATCACTGTTATAACTATCATCCTATGAATATGAAGTATTAACTGTATTTCTTTGATATGATATGATGTTAGTTAAGACCCAGGAAGAGTGGTTGTTACACAACTCGTGAAATTGGTGTTTGTCAAGAGAGTCTATATAGACTTTCAATGTGTCCTGTTCAAGCTTTAGCACATTATTGCATTAGTACAAGTGAGCTGTGGCATAGGTGGTCTGCTCACTTAAATTTCAGAACTCTTTCTTCCATGAAGAAGATGGTTACTGGTCTTCCAAAGCTTAATCAAGAGGATGGTGACATTTGCAAAGGTTGTGCTCTAGGTAATAATGCAAAAAGTCCTTTTCACAATAGTGAAAGTAGAGCAAAATAAATTTTAGGTCTGATTTATGTGGACCTCTGCTCACTTAAATTTCAGAATTCTTTCTGCCATGAAGAAGATGGTTATTGGTCTTCCAAAGCTTAATCAAGAGGATGATGAATTTGCAAAGGTTGTGCTCTAGGTAATAATGCTAAAGGTCCTTTTCACAATAGTGAACTTAGAGCAAAATAAACTTTAGGTCTAATTTATTCTGATTTATGTGGACCTATATTTCTTGCATCATTGAGTGGTTTTTGGTACTATGTGATTTTTATTGATGAATTTTCACATAAGACCTGGATTTATTTCTTGAAGAGTTTGACGCAATGCATTTTAGATTTAAAGACTTCAAAGCTCAAGTTGAGAACATGTCTGAAAAATGGATTAAAGTTTTAAGATCAGATAATGGAGGGCAATAGTCTTCCGGTGTCTTTAAAAACTTCTGTATTGAAGCAAGGTTTAAGAGGGAGTTTTGTGTTCCCACAACAAAATAGAATTGCAGAAAGAAAGAATAGGTCCATTGTTGAGGCAACAAAAGCTATGATTCATGGAGGCAGGAAAAGCTATGATTCATGATCAAAATCTGCAAACTTTTGTTTGGGTAGAAGCTTACAGGACAACTGTTTATGCTCATAATTGTAGTCCACATCAAAGTTTGGACAATAACTCCTTGAGAGGCATTTACAGGTGTTAAACTAAAAGTTAGTCATTTCAGAATTTTTGGGTCTCCTGTTTATATTCATGTACCTAAAAATAAAATATAGAACCTTCAAGCAAGAAATGAACTTTAATTGATTACACTAACTCTTTCAAGGCCTATAGGATCTACATTCTAGGACAAAAGCAAATTGAAATCAGCAAGGATGTAGCATTTAAAGAAAAAATAACATTCAAAAGATCAGAAGGGACTACTATGTAGATAGTTAAATAAGAACAAGAGAGATGTCATGATATGGACATTCCTGCTCCTGATTCTCCCGAGATTCAGAGGGAGTCTTTTTAATTAGAAGAATCTATTGATCCAATTGATCCCATTGAACCAACCAATGAACCAAGTAGTGTTTCGTTAGATAGGAAGAGTCCTCTGTGGGCTAGACACACCATGCAAGATGCTGAAAAATACGCCTCTGCTCATGGTGCTTTTAGAGAAAGTGATAGACCACATACATTTCCAGATTATGTTGCATTAATGAGTCATATTATTCAGTCCGAGCGTTCAAGCTTTGAGGAGGCCCGTAGGCGTAAGGAAAATCAAGTGTTTTTTCTGAGTGACTGTTTATAATTAAGCATGCAGCTGATGGGAGTATCGAAAAGTATAAGTCTAGATATTGGCAAAAGGTTTCCCTCTAAAGAAAGGTATAGATTATGAGGAAATATTTGCTCCTGTAGCTCAATATACTTCTATCAAAACTGTCATTGCTATTGCATCAGTTAAAGGCTGGAAATTATGTCAAATGGATGTAAAGACTGCATTTCTTAATGCATGTAGATTAAAAAAGGGCTTGTGTGGCCTTAAGCAACTGCCATGTGCATGGTATGAGAGGATGAATCAATACTCATTGAGCTTGGGATTCTCGAAGGATGATGCAGATCCGAATCTTTACTTAAATATAATTGATGAAAAAGCTTTAATCTTAGTCCTTTATTCTGATAATTTAGTTCTGATTAGAGTCGATAACCACACTATCAAATGTAAGAAAGAGTTAGCTTTTGAGTTAGAAATGAAGGATCCTGATATGATGCATTACTTCCTAGGATTAGAAGTGTGGCAAAGGCCTAATGGAATTATTTTGAGTCAAGGGAAATACACTATATATATATTGAAGAGATTTGGTATGTTGGATAGCATGTCAATGGCAACTCCTATGGAAATAAATTTGAAAAAGTTACATGAATGTGCAACTTGTTTAGATTTAGTAGATCCCACAATGTACCAACAACCACAATGTACCAACAATTGATTGGATCATTGATGTATCTAGTCAGTACTAGGCTTGATATTTTTTATGTTGTTAACACTCCCAGTCAGTTTATGTGTGAGCCTACACAAATTCATTTTTGTGTAGCACCCTTCATCAAAACACATAACAGAAACAAAGAAATAACAACAATTTATGAGAACAAAATATGAACTTTTTATTATCACCACAAATGTAGAATTACAGAATTTTGAAATACAATATGCAAACCCAAATGAGCGCCTTCCTTACAACTGTTTGCAAGACAGAGCTGTCCTAGACAATCTTAGTGCATTCCTTATATAGGCAATTTTACACCGCCTGAGAAGTTTCTAGACATCAAACCCTAACCCTTGAGGCCGACCAACCCTAAAATTACATATAGAGTTGGCTCAAATCAGTTTTGACATTTATTTTGGAAATCTCAGTTGGCCCAACTTTGGAAGACCATAACTTGCGAACCATTGATCCGATTGACTATTGTAACCCCATTCTCGAATCCTCAACTTTTGATCTATAGGGCTTGACTTGCACAAGCTCCAGTCCGCCTCATTTTAGAGCCTCTAAGGCCTTCAAAGATGAGCTTGAAGCTTTTGTAGCAAAATTCCACAACAAATTTCTGCAATAACTCCGCAAATACTCATGATATGACATTGAGCCTCAATCGACAAACTATTATATCCGAGATGAACATCCACCTCTGAAATTAGGACATTCTGAGCTCGTAATGACCGACTCACTAAGTAGAAGCCTCCACAAACAACAACTCTACATTGAGACCACACTTATTTAAGAATCATAAAGGAAATATTTTTGGGTGATACAAGATTGCTCTTACACCCAGGATGCTCCATTAGTGTGTGCTTGAAATGAAGAGTACTTATGTTTCTTGTTTTAGCTTAGGTTCTACAATGTTTTCTTGGTGCAATAGGAAACAATCATGTGTGGCTTAGAGTACAACAAAAGCTAAGTATATTGCAGCATGTGTGGCAACTTTAGAAGTAATGTGGTTTCAAAAGCTTCTCGTAGGACTATTTGGGTAGGCTTTGGAACCAATTGTGATTCATTGTGATAATCAAAGCTGTGTGAAACTTTCCGGTAATCTGGTATTTCATGATAGAACCAAACATGTGGAGATTAAATATCATTTTTTAAGAGATATAGTTCAAAGAAATGGAATTCAACTCAAGTGCATTTGTATTGATGAGCAAACAACTGACATTCTCACCAAGCCACTTTCTAGAATGAAGTTTTCATATTTTTGAGATAAGATTGGTATTGTGGATTATGATGCTCTTGCTAAGAGAGAGTCTCAACTTCGATGGTTTCTGCTACTTGCCGATAATGCATTTTCTTAGAGCTAGAGAAATTAGAGGCGAAAGCCATTGTAATGCATTTTTTCTTTGAGATGGATAAATTTGAGGTGAATATCCTTGTAATGGATTTATCTGCTAGATGGAAATTTTTGAGGTGATAACCCTTGTAATGGAATTATCTCCAAGAGGTGAGAATTTTGCCTTTGAGACAAAGTCGTTGCTCTTTTCACTTATGGGAGTAGCCATAGTGGATGTCATGTTGAGAGACTCCATGACAACATCATGTTGAGTGACTCCGTGATATGAGCTTGTGTTTATTTCACACATGAGAGTAGCCATGGTGAACATCATGTTAATTGAGCTCATAATACTATCATGTCGAGAGACTCCATGTTTAAAATTTTGTTTTTTCTCACAAACAAGCGAAGCCATTGTGAGTGTCGTGAGAGATTCCACGACTTGAGAATTTGGTAAGGTATCTCCTTTGCTAAGAGGGTGAGTTGAGGTTTGGTAGCTGCAGGAGCTGTTTGCGTACTTGAGTTGCTTGCATCAATGTGATGGTTGTGATGTTTGCTCTTCTGCGACAACTCTAAAGCCCTTCTTGTTATTGAGTGAATTAAGATTGTGAAGAGTCTTCTCTTCGATCATTCATCTATATAAAGTCTTACATACAACATATGTATGATCTCTCCTGGTAATTGCAATTAGTCTGTGTGCCATGACAGTAACGTATTCAAGTGTAGCATTTGGAATTAAAAGGGCTCATGTTTCATAAGTGTTGATCATTGAAGAGACACCATAGTGTATCTGAAGAGACTTATAGGACTGTTGAGTTGGTGAACATTATGTAGAGTCACCGTCTAGTATTTGATGGGACATGCTGAAGCGTAGAACTCTTTTTGTTTCTCTGCAATGTTTATTCTGGAAATATGAAACACAAAGTTTTGTGACAGTTGTTCTTTTGTGGAGCAGGATTATCATTTGAACCGTGGAGGAACTATTCTGAGGTTACTGCGTACAAATTGTGGCTGTAGGATTGCTTTTAGACTAGCATTATGGTAACGTCATTGCAGTAGTTGAGGGTCATTATTAGCGTGTAAGTTTAGCAAAAGTTTTTGGAACATTATTGTGTGTTCTTCATTAAGTATTTCGTTGCTTCATGTAGGTAGTTGTTGATACCATTTTCAGCATTCTTCAGGTGTACAGTTCTTCTATAGCAGGGATTCATTAATACTCTTAAGCGAGTACTGGTTATTATTTTTAGAGTGTGAAGTCTCAAGTATTTGTTAGTGTTGTATCTTGATTCTATTATTATTCAATAAAAAAGGGTATTCAATAAAAAAGGGCTCGTTTTGTGTGGCGGGTTTTTTCATCCTCAAGTGGAGGGTTATAAGTTCTTGTGTCTGTCTGATTTTGTTTTTGTTTTAATTTATCTGGTCTCGTAGCCATTGCTGGATATGGCTGTGCTGAAAATGGAAATTTGGATATAAGTGACCTTGTAGGAGGCAACTTCCACATTGAAACTTAATGAATTGCTCTGATTGGCCGTTGCTAAAGATTCTTAAGTTTTATCTGAATTGAAGACAATACAGCCAAGTTTGAGTGGTTATACTCTAGGTTTGCTCGCGCACCACACACTTTCATCATTGCTAAATGTCAAAAAAATTAAAATGCTTCCCTTGGTTACATATGTTGGGAGTAGTTCTAATCCAAGATATGGATTTGAAGTACAATATCTAGTGGATAACCTGTGGTATTTAGAACTTGTTTCAAGAGTGACAAATTCGACAAAGAAGTATGCAGTGCAAAAAGTAGTTTCATTCCATTTGAAAATTAGTTTATACAATTTTTTTGTGAGATCCCAAGAGTCATCAAAACCTATTAGAATTAGAAATGAATTGTGTAGATAATATTTATTATGATATAAAACTAAAAATTATCAAAATTGTCAAAATGCTATTAAAAAACTTGTATGCTCCATTTTGAGTGTCGGTTTCCAACAAAGCTTCTTGAACTGCTTATCAGACCTGAAACACCTCAATAAAGGGTTACAAATTTCTCACCTAATTCTGACAATGGAGTCCGTTTTTTGTCATTTGAACCCTCTGACACAAATTTCCTTCATTGAGAGCATAATTTCCACTGCACTTTACTTGGCTGTTCCAACCAAGATATGAGATTATATATTTGAGTGTTGCGATTCTTCTTGCCAATTTGAGCCATTGTCCCTTCCAACAATCCATCTTGGTATTGCACTTTTTGCATTGTACTCTGCCACAAGTCTCCTTAAACAACTTTTTCAAAGAGGGGAGCACATAGGTAATTTGATGGGAGCTTCTCTATCGTGAATTCCAGGGTAGCTGTTATTCTTCTTTGTATTGCCTCTGATGTGCTAAAGAGGAGAATACATAATTTATACTGAGGCAAGCAAATACTTTGTAGTATACTTTTAGTACATTGGGCTTCCTGAGTAGTTGATGCCCTATATGACAGTGTATCATTTGCAAATAATTGGGAAGTGAAGTTGGCGAAATTATGAAGAGCTCTTATACCATCCCATTGTTGAAGTCTCCCCTGTTTAGAATAGTAGGTCTCTCTGTCTTTGACCCTTGTACCCATTGGATAATCCATGAGGCATTCATAAAATCACCATAGAATATCTGGGTGTGGAGATGCAACTAAAGGTCCATTCCATCCATTTTATGAAAGGCAAATTTCTCCATTAGCTTGAACAAGAATCTTCATTTTACTCTGTTATATGCCTTACTCACATTTAACTTCATGATTTAGGTTTCAAATCAAATGTAATACTTTATGAATAGTAATAATTCCATCAACTATGTTCCTCCTCAATACCACTTTTCTCTTGTGACATGATCTTGGTCTTGAACACATCCAGATGCTAAGAGAGCCGGAGGTGAATCAACGTAAACTAAGATTCAATCATATACTAAGCTTTAAACTATTTAATCAGTGTGGTAGAAACAAATAAACAGAAGCAGGTCTCAAAACACAGAGACACCAAAATCTTTACATGGAAATCCATGAAGGGAAAAACTGATGCGGAGCATCCTACAAAATCCCCCAAAACATCAAGGGTCCTTTTTATCCAAACAAATTTTAATCACTTTAACCTCTGATTGTAGCATCCAACAGGGTTGAACTCCAAGATTATCAACTTATCCATCAATGAAACTCACTTTAATAGAGCCAAAACATTCTCAAACCTTAAATCAACAACTCTTCATAAATACTTTCAAGGGTGATGAAAGAATTCTTGAAGCTATTGAAAGAATTCGGTGATGTGTTCGCCTGGTTAAAGATTTGAAAGACTTTCGCCAAGGGAAATTCAAACAGCAGATTCCCTTAAAACCGAACACTATTGCTTTCCATTAGAAGCTTAGAAATTACAATCCAAGGGTGGCTGACGTGATTTTTAAAGAGGTGGATAAGATGTTGAAGGCACACGTAATTTATCCCATTCTTCACTCCACATGGGTGGCAAATATAGTTCCTGTCCGGAAGAAGAGTGGTGAGATTAGGATCTACGTCGACTTCAGAAATTTGAATCGGGTGACTCTGAAGGATAATTTTGCTCTTCCACACATGGATCACATCCTACAAATGGTAGCTGGCTCAGAAATGATGTCCATGCTCGATGATTTTTCTGGGTATAATCAGATCAGTGTAGCCTTGGAGGACCAACATAAAACCACTTTTACCACGCCATGGGGAACCTTCACTTATAGTTGGATGCCTTTTGGGCTCATCAATGCAGGCGCCACCTTTCAGAGGGCGATGAATTCATCTTTTGGACCCCTGTTGAATAAAATAATTGTCATCTACCTGGATGACATGACAGTTTTCTCAAGAAGAAGTTAGAAGCATCTGCTTGATCTAAAGTTAGTTCTTCAAAGGTGCAGAGAACATGGTATCTCCTTGAGTCCCAAGAAGTCTGTTTTTTGTGTTAGTGATGGGAAGCTCCTGGGTCACAATTTTCTCTTCTGCAACACAAAGTCTTGAAAAACTCAATTGAACTATAACTCTGAATGCAATGCAAGAATCCCTTTTGATAAAGGTACTAAAACTCACAATCAACTCAAGAAAATGCAATCACATAACAATTTGGATCGACACAAAGTCTCAAAACAACTTACCTCTTTGATTGAAATCTATCCAATTTACATCCAAGCAAAAGCATGCACATACAAATTGACAAAGTTTTCTTGCATTGCCAAAAGATTAAAGATACAACAGGGCTCCCTTCTATATATATGTTAGGGGATGAGAGTGAAAGGTGGGAGAAACCCAACAAACTTTGACTTATTGAAGCTTCAAGTCTTGGTGCACTTGCAATTCGATTACATGTTACAACTTTGCAAATGATTCTGTCACATGCAATTATAACTTGTTACCTAATTACATGTAATTTATCAACAAAACTACACCTATTTATAGAGTATTTGAAAATGACTAAGTGTCTAACAAGATACAACTTGTACGAATCATACTTTATCAATATTCATACTGCTACATAATGCTCCGTGTTTGAAATGCTTGGGTTTGTTGAAAGCATTACGAACTGGAATACAAATATGCATCAACAAATCACCTCTTTGAAATCAGTCTTGAAAGCTTTGTATATTGTCAACATTCCATCTTTTCACCTCCTTGCACAAACATTGTAGATAAATGGGAAGGCTTTTTCTTATAAATGGGGTTTCTAAGTCTCATTACAAATCATTTTGGAAAGTGGTTGCTGTCTATGAACAGGTTTTTGGAGTCCATTTGCAGCTTTGAAAAAGACTCAAAATATGCTTAGAAAATGTTTATAGATGAGCTTTTAAACTTGAATTATGATAAGTCAACAGGAAGAGAGCATCCACTAATCCTGAGAGGAGAGATAAATCTCATGAAATGTTGTCTACAGTCACAATTTTGTAAGTTGTCGTCAGTGACGTAGAAATTTTTTAGCCAATGGGAACAGATGTATACACTCTCCAAACCAGTATCAATATGGCAGGTTATACATTCAGATTCAAAAGGTAATTCAAGGGGGAGTTCATTCCCGTTTTAAAATTCCACCCATCTTTGCACATATGTTAGATTCTCCACCATAGAGATGCACTAAGAATCTCATACCATTTAATCTTCAATGAAGAAATTTTTTGACAGGAAGTTGATCTCTGTTGCAGATTTCCAATAGTTTGCCATCCATAATCTAATTTTTTCTTTGTTAGTGTTTCTCTCTATTACTTTCTTGATCAAAACCTTGCGAATCAAAATCTTGGCCTCTTTATCAGTTGCAGAGGAGACATCTATATGCGTGACCTTCAAAATGGCAAGATTGGGAGTCCTATTCGTAATTACTGTCTTGTTGCTGGTGATAAAGGCATATTTGTCTCATGCTTTCTCCAAAGGCCATATCTGACTGCCCTAGCAGGGTATGGTTAATCCTGCTACAAAGTGAGGAATCAGATTAGTATTTCACCATTCATTAAAAATGCTCTTCATTTGTTCTGTTTGCATAATTGATATTATTTCTAACGAAAACCAGCGCTGCTTTTCACTGCATTTATTTCCGATTCATATTAATGTTTAGCTTCATAAACAAAAATTCTTATCATGGAATAAAACAATTCCAAGTCTTGCACTCAAGCCTTTAAGAGCAAAAAATAGGTCTAAGTTTGCTTTCAATTTTTCTCGTGTATTTTGTTTGTCAAGAATACTTAATGATTTTTCTTTATGAAATACAAACCTTGTCACACAGGCTATACCTGGAATCCTTGATAAAGATAATTGTTTAGAATTGGCTTTCACAGTTGAGTATGTAGTCCTTACAGTTAGCTCTCAATTTTTAAGTGATTTCTAGCTTACATTTTGAAAAGTTAGTGATGGAAATAGTGGATGTTTACATTGTCTAGTATCTTAATCTTATTGTCATATGATGCTAGATTTAAAATTATAGTTGGCTCTACTATATACTTAATTGAAAATTCTCTTACAGACTCCTTTGGTAAGATAAAGCATGTGTAATCAAAGAACAGATTCATCTAATAACTATTTATACTATTGAAATTTTTGAATAATAATGGTTTGTGTAATATCTACACAAGTAACTTGTTGTCTATAACTTAATGAGCAGGGCACGATATGAGCAGGGACAAGAATTTGATGGCGCATAACTTAAATGAGAACCAAGCAATCTTGTCAAAAACAAGGGAAGCAGACAATTGCAGTGGTCAACCTTTATCTGGTAGAAAGTTTCCTGTTCATCTACCTAATATAATACATCCTGTGAGAAAGGAAGCAACAGGTGCTCAAGAGACGCGGAGAGAAAGTGAGTTAATTTTGATGATTTAAATGCCCATAAGAGTCCTAGATTGTAATATCCAAACAAGTAATTTGTTGTCTATGTGTTCTTCATGCAGATTTTCAACCTAGTAGAGGGCTTGATATGAGCAAGGACAAGAAGATAATGGCACATAACTTAAATGAGAACCGAACAATCTTGTCAAATATAAGAGAAGCAGGCAATTCCAGTGGTCATCCTTTATCGGATAGAAAACTTTCTGATTGTCAACCAATTATAATTGATTTAGAAGAAACTGAAAAACCCAGACACGATGATCCAGTGAGAAAGGAAGCAACAGCTGTTCCAGAGAAGGGGAAGGAAAATGAGTTTAATCTCGATGATGTTAATGCCAATAAGGGTCCTAGATTGAGGACAGATTATATTGACATTAAACAATTAACTACTCCTGAATATAAACGTGCAAATGAGAATCTAAGAAGAAGCAATTTAGAGTTGCATTCACTGGTGGAAGATCCATTGCCCAATGCGTTGAAAGTTGCTGAAAGTTGTGCTGCAAGGAATGAATGTTTTCCTAGTGCTGTCCACTTAGATGGAAAAAAGCAATTAGAAAAGCAAAATGATGAAGTTGAAGAAACTGTATTGCTAGAAGACAAGGCAGGTCTAGATAATCAGGCTCAACATCAGGAGGAAAGAAATAATAGAAATCAAAGTGGAAAGTCTGGTGTTGGACAAGGAAAATTGAATATAATGGATCGAAACCGAACAGCTCGCACGCTTCAGGCAATTTTCAAAACTTCTGTCACTATTTTACATCTTTGCAGTTTCTCTTAGATATGATGGGACCGATTTTCAGGATAATTGATTATTTGAGTTGCAACTTGTGAAGTGTTAATTTTCTGCTAATAAGTTTAAAAGAGCATATTTTGTTTTATCATTGCCTCTGTTGTATGCAAAACGAAGGTACAAAAGAAGCAAAAATGGTGATAGTGCAGTTAGGGAACTGGATATAATCATGGCAACCTATATTTGGTAGCCTGCGTGTCAATTTCATCGCATGTTTTAGAAATAAATTGATCTATTTTGTCTAAGCCTTACCTTTCATTTCTGCCTTATTGCTCTGTATTACTTTCAACTTATCATTGGGTATTAAAGCCAATCCTTGTGATCTTGTGGTTAAAGCTTGGAAATCAAGGGGTGATTGTTGAAGTGATATGCTGAACCTCCATATATTTTTATTCCATGCAACTATAGTGTTTTATTTACAGGTCTCAGATTCAGTTTAGTGCACATAAAACGTTTATGTCATAACATGAATGTTCATGTAAGTTTGAAGAAGATGCTCTTGGTGCTGAGGCAGTTAATTGGAGTTGTATTATCGACAAAACATATTGTTTACTTCCGGCAACTTTGTTACAGCAAACGGGTGTATTCTGTACCAATGCAATTGTTCTCTGGTATCTGTATGAATTTACACATCATCCAAAGGTGTGTGACAAATATTGGATGGAGTGCTAATAATATGGCCTTTTTTTCCATATGCAGTCCTTAGGAATTTTTATCTATGTAGATTCTTTATCTGAAAATTGCATGCATTGAAGTTATCTGTTCTTTTAATTGGAAATCATTTAACATTTGGTATATTTGTTCCCCTTTCTAGGAATCTATCCATTTGGTGCAAAAAAGATGGTGTATCTTAGATTGGAAGACCCATCTTGTTGGCACTGTTAAGTTAACAATGTTTCTGGTATACATGCAGTCAATAATTTTGCAACACTTGAATTTTAATAAAAGTTCCATTTATTAATATTGAGTGGAATATGTATTATGTAGAGTGGGAGTAATTTGTAGCAGCCCCTTTAAACAAATGTAATACTTTACTCTCCCTACTGAAGGATGGGGGTAAAGTCATCTGATAAGAGGCTCATTTTCCTATATGCACGCTGTTGAAATATCAACCACATTGATTGCTGTCGTATCTAGGGTGAGCAGCAAACAAGGATGACTGGCCAATTTTTTTACTGGGGGAGTGCACAAGGGGTGTTTCGGGTGAATCCTTTGTAGGTAAATGGTATCATTTATGAATTTCTTGGGAGATTTAATCCCATGCATCTTGCTGGCAATCAGTGAACCTTGTGGTGATTTGATGATAGTGCTGGAGTTGTTTAAATTCCCCATTTTCAGGTTCTCTTGCATTGCAGTTGGCACTGACCTTCTAGATGTGTGTGAGCCTTATCAAAGGTGTTGTTTGATGTTATCAGTGAAAGCAAATGTGTTTACCGCATAGGTTAATTAAGAATTGCACACAGATTATGCACACGAACTCGAACAACAAAACTCTTCTTATTATTCGCATATGCCAAGATATTACATTAGGTTCTGATATGATGATTACAATGATCCCGAAGGAAGATATAAATACTGTCTGAGGAACCTTCTTGAAGGTATCCGTCGGCCACACACAACATGTTTACTACAATAATAGAACCTTCTGGATACATCCCGATACATGTTGACCTGACGGCACACATCTCGATACACTGGCAGAATCTCCTGATACACCGTCGGGAACCTCCCAATACCTCGTCAGGAAGCTCCTGATACACCGTCGGGAATCTCTCGATACACTGTCGGGAACATCCTGATACACCGTCGGGAACCTCCCGATACCCTGTCAGGAAGCTATTGATACACCGTTGGGGAACCTCCTGATACCTCGTTGGGAAGCTCCTGATACACCGTCGGGAACCTCCCGATACCCCGTCAGGAACCTCCCGATACATTGACACATACATCCCGTTACCCTGACAGGTACATCCTGTTACATTATTTCTTGACGACATCATCCCCCCCAAAAAGAAAAGTCGTCTCCTGACGACTAGACAACAAAAACTGTCTCCTTAGCTGACCTTGATAGCCACCCGTGCTGCTTAGTTTGCTTCCAACTCTGGGTCCATTGAGCCAAGTGTCGCTGAAGTGCCTTCAACTGGATGATCGACTCCTCTCGAGCTCTCTATGCATCCGCCAAGACAGCCTCTCGGCCAACACCTACTCCTAGTGCCTCTGGTACACAGACAATCCATGCCTGCAGCATCTTCAAGTCTTCTCAACTTGTCACACTTCACGATTGATATCCACAACGACTGGGGGTCCAGGGGGCAACGCCCCCAGCAGGGTCGAGGGGCAGCGCCCCCACGGGGTCCTGGGGCACACAAAACTGCACGGAACACACCATTTTTGTCATTTCCAGCCGATTCTACACTCTTTCTGGCAACCACTGATGCTTCCCCTTTCCTTTGGCATCATCTGCTACTCATTCCGAACAACTTGAATCTATTGTCGTCTTTTTTTTTCTTTTTCTTTTTTTAAAAGCCTCCTATCATCATTCTTTTGCACTGCCCATATACAACTATTGTGCTTCGGTCCTTTTGCATTGCCGTATGGCTGATATGCCTCGATTCTTTCTTCAATTTTCCAACATGTGCTACTGTACGGTGATACAACTTGATTACGCCGTATGGGATTACCACTTTCAATGCTGAATGCTGTTGTCCAGAAAGAAGCTGTACGACTCAATGTGGACACCTCTCGAAGCTGTACGGTGTTCAACTTGTACTCCAGCTATGTCCGTACGGTGACGAATGCTTTCAGTGCTTTAGGAAGAAATGACTTGTTTGACAGACTGGAAACCGTACGGGATTCATTTTTCAATTCCAAGCCGTACGGTGATATGAATTTAAAAATTGTACGGTGAGTAACTAGGAACACCGTACGGTGGCCATTTGGACTCACTCAGTCCGTACGGTGATGAATGCTTCCAACTTGCCTTTATGTTATCATTCCAAGCCGAATGGTGATATAAGATGATACCGTATGGTGATGCAACCTTTCCATTGTACGGTGTCTACTGTTCTTCATAATGCCGTACGGTCACTTGACCGTACGGTGCTCTTTTCTCTTTTCTCTTTTTTTTTTTTTTAAAATTTTTTTATTTGTTTTTAAAAAAAATTTTTTTTTAATAAATTTTTCTTCTCTTTATTTTTTTAAATTTTAACAGCAGAGTCAATTTTCCCTTCGACTGTCGTCATCGTTGGTCTGCAACGGCAAAGGGGTCGCCCGAAGGTCATTCTCTGACACAGAAGTCTTCCGGCCGTGGTATACCTTTAGCTTCGAGCCATTCACCGCCTGAGGCACTTCCTGTCCATCCAAAGTCCATAATTTTATTGCTCCATTCTCTCTTACTTTCCGGATCTGATATGGTCCCACCCACTTAACTTTGAACTTGCTTGGTTTGATCTCATTCCGACCGTCGTACTTCAATACCCACTGTCCGAGTTGATACTTGTTATGCCTGTACTGTGTCATCTCCATATCGCCCAGTTTGTTCCCGAAGCTCGCTACCATGGACTCCGTCAGCTGCCCCTTCTGTCTGTCAATAACACGTCCACTCCGTATTGCTGCAACTTTTATTAAACCCTTCCGCTTTGTTTCCTGTGCGAACAGTATGATGTGTCTTCCTTGCTACTAGCACCTTTCTACTATATCTGTGGTTCGACGTAATACTTTCTTCTTGCGCGGTCGTATAGTGGAATCTTTCCTCCTTTCGGGTTCGTACTGTATGTTCTTTCCTTCAGCTTCAGTGATACCCGCGTTTCCTTCTTCGGCTTCTCTGTGTTGTTTCGAACATTCATTTTCTCCTTCGGCTTCTCCATGTTCCTTCGAACATTCATTTCCTCCGTCGGCTTCTCTGTGTTCCTTCGGACTTTCATTTCCTCCTCCGGCTTCTCTGTGTTCCTTCAGACATTCATTTCCTTCTTCTTTCTTACCTTCGTCGATCCTTAGCATATTACAACTTGAAAAGAGCTCGTAATCCTCTATCTGCCAGTGGTAAAGACCATTTACTGAATCCAGATCGTCATCTCCTTCCAATCGTAGGACTCCCTCCTGATCGGGTTCCATACTCTGCCTCCTCTCACCCTCTTCTCCTTCGGAATCCGACGATAGAGCTTCTTCTCCAACCATCTGAGTGTGTAGATCGATGACATACTTCCGGCCTTTGCTTTCAAGTGATAAAGTATTTTTCTTCCAATCGTGTCTTGCCTTGGCTTGTATCAGCCACCCCTAGCCCATAATGGCATCATATCCTCTCTACTTCAGTGGGATCACGACGAAATCCAACAAGAATGGTTGTGTTCCAATCGTCACTGGTTGTGCTGTCAGGACTCCCAATGGCTTGATTCCATGTTGATCGGCTGTTAACAGTTGGAATGTAGGCGGCCATAATGTCAGTTGTCCCAACCTTTTCCAGGTGTCTTCAGGCAACACATTGACACCGGACCCTCCGTCCACAATCGTTTCTGTCAATATAGTCCCGAGAATTCTCATTTCGACAACTGCCAGATGAGAGGGCTAACAGCATCGGATCTTCTGCACTTGCACCACTTTCCTTCTCCTTTTTGTCTGTTGTACTTGCTCCACTTTCCTGCTCCCTTCCATGTTCTCCTGGGAGTTTAGTAGCGGGAATGATGTTTGCGAGTGCCGATCGGAGCTGAGGCATAGTGAGCAACAGATCATTTATCCTGACGGGTATCTCGGCTTGCAATATTTGCTGTACAATGTTTTGTTCTGCGCAGTTCCGTACGGAGGTACTCGACGTGTCCTTCAGGTGTGCCGTTCCTACTTGCGTTGCTCTCTGGACCTCTTCCCGTGCTTCCTCTAGTCTCTTCTTTTCTTCCATCGGGTTGGGGTATGCTTTCGCTTGCTGCCGCGTGATGGTCAGAACCTCTTCTTCGTTCGTCCCGACGGTGATCAAGTTTACTCCCGACTTCGGACACCTAGCATCTTCATGATCACCAGGTCCACACCATCTGCATAACAACTTCGGTGTGTTCGCCATTGCACACTTTCGGGCGAAGCGACCCCACAGATTGCATGCATGGCATTGAACTATCGGTCGACCATTCGCATCATACTAAATTCGACTCCTTTCGCCATTATTGTTGTTGCTACTATTGTTGTTGTTTTGACCATGCCGGTTGTTTCTGTATCCGCCCGATGTGGCACCTTCTGTACTGTTGTTCTCGCTTCCTGCAGACGCTTTATGTGTTAGGAACACTTGCTGCGGTGTTCTTGTTTTCAGATTGAAAGGACATTCTTTTACCGAGTGTCCCATAATTTGGTAGATCTCGCAAAATTGCTCTTTCGGGCAGGATGCCTTCGTATGGCCTTCCTTCTTGCACTCCATGCACCATAGTTCATTGCCTTGAGTCTCTTTGTTCATGTTCTTGAATTCCTTCATCATCCGAATCATGTCTTTCTGAAGAGCACGAACCTTCTTGCTGTTACCCTCATCATCACTGCTATCTTCTCCTGAAGAGGCGTCCTCATCTGAATCAAATGAACTATTCTTCTTCTTCTTCTTGGTCTTCTGCTCACTTTCCAAGTTCATTGCCCGGTTATACACTTCAATGTATGTCGATGGTGGCACGATCTTCATCTTCTTCCGCAACTTTGGGTGAAGGCCCTCAATGAACCATCATTTCTGTAACCCGTCAGCTGGCTTATTCTCCATTTTATTGACCAAGCCCTTCAATTTCCTTGCGAAGACTCGGACTGTTTCATTCTTCCCCTGCTTAGTATTGAATATCTCCGCTACAATTTCATTATCATCGCACAGGAGTTGAAATTTGGCGATGAACTCCTTTTTAATGTTATCCCAACTGTTTAACTTTTGTGGATCGGTATCAGTAAACCAATCAATTGCAACACCCCGTAGGGTTGCTGGAAATTGCCTCATCCATTCATTTGTATCCGTTATGCCATTAGCTCTTCAAATCGTTTCACAGGTTTTACAATGCTGGATGGGATCAGCTGCTCCATCACCCTCAAATTTAGGTAACTTCTCCTTTGGTCCCGCCATCCCGACACTCACGCTTGGTATTCCGATGCTCACACTTGGTATCTCGACAGTTGTGTTTGGTGAAGAAGGGTCTCCGTTAAGTGAATCTGTTCCTTCTGGAAGTGGATCCTGGATGAAGAGTTCACTCCATGCTCTTGCTCCTTCGACACTCCGAGCCGTGCGAATCGATTCCCTTCCGTCTGGACTGTCTTCCCTCGGTGAACACCAATTCAAAAACTCCTTGCGTGCTTCTTCCACCAACTCCACCTGTTGTCGCGTCTCCTCCAACAATGCTTCCGTGCTTCTGTGTCTGTCGGTAGCAATCTTTTGGAATCTCTTCTTGCGCCAAAATCAGATCACCGTCTTCTGTGCGTATTTCGTCTTTGTCCTTTAGTTTGTTCTTATTCTTGTTCAGCTGATTTGGCATTACTCTTCATTCTCCTGCCTTTCCAGGTCCATCGGGCAACGGTGCCAAATGTTTACCGTACTGGGTAAAGAAACAATGCATACAGGTAATAGAACAGAACAGCAAATAAGAATAGCAGAACTCCTTTGATTATATTCGAATATGCCAAGATATTACATTAGGTTCTAATATGATGATTACAATGATCCCGAAGGGAGATATAAATACTATCCGACGAACCTTCTCAAATGTATCCGTCGGCCACACACAACATGTTTACTACAATAATAGAACCTTTTGGATACATCTCGATACATGTCGGCCTGACGGCACACATCTCGATACACTGGCAGAATCCTCCCAATACTCCGTCAGGAAGCTCCTGATACACCGTCAGGAACCTCCCAATACCCCGTCGGGAACGTCCTGATACACCGTCGGGAACCTTCCGATACCCCGTCGGGAACGTCCTGATACACCGTCGGGGACCTCCCGATACCCCGTCGGGAACCTCCCGATACCTTGTCAGGAAGCTCCTGATACACTGTTGGGAACCTCCCGATACCCCATCGAGAACATCCCAATACACTGACGCATACATCCCATTACCCCGATGTTTACCGCATAGGTTAATTAAGAATCGCACACAGATAATGAACACGAACACGAACAATAGAACTCTTCTTATTATTATTCGCATATTCCAGAACATTACATTATGCTTGAATGATAAGATAAGATGAATACAATGCTTCCCGAAGGGGTTATAAATACTTTCCGAAGGAGTTTGTCGGCCACATACAACATGTCGCTACATAGCAAAAACCTTTCCGAAGGGACCCGTTGGCTGATACACAATTTCTACCAACGACATCATCCCCCCAAAAAAGAAAAGTCGTCTCCTGACGACTATTACAAAATCTCTGAGACAAATCAACAACCAAAATACATTGACTGACTAATTGGTCTTCAACACTGTCACCTTAGCCAATCTGACATCTAACCCTAATAGCCACTTGTGCCGCTTTCTGCCTTCCAATTCCGAGTACACTGAACCAAATGTCGCTACATTGCCTCCAACTGGATGATTAGCTCCTCCTGAGCTCTCTATGCATCCACCAAGACAGCCTCACGGCCAACACCTACTCTCAGTGCCTCTGGTACACAGACACTCCATGCTTGCAGCAACTCTAAGTCTTCTCAACTGGTCAGACTCCCACAACTGATATCCGCAACGACTGGGGGTACAGGGGGCAACGCCCCCGACGGGGTCGAGGGGCAGCGCCCCCGCGAGGTCCACTGCCCCAGGTGCACTCCTTGACCAAATTAGCACTCTGAAACCCACACAAAACTACACGGAACACACCATTTCTGTCATTTTCTGCCGATTCTACACTTTTTCTGGCAATCGTTGGTTCTTCCTCTATCCTGTGGCATCATCTGATACTCATTCTGAGCATTCTTGATTTGTCGACTTTTTTATTTTTATTTTAGAAAACCTCCTGTCACCCTTCTGTGCTACCAAATAGCAAGTAGAAGCCGTACGCCAAAATCCCACTCTTCAGAATCTGTAATCTTGCAATCCAAATCCGTACACATGATATGCTTGAAAAATCCGTACAATTACCTCGCATTCCAAATTATAATTTACGTATGTTGTCTTTACTTCCAAATTCCAAAATCCACAGTGTCAATGGCTTTCCTCAAAAATTCGTACAACACATGTAGAAATCCGTACTGATCAAACCCCCCAAAAAAATCCGCACGGTCACTATACTAGAAATCTATACCATAACTTTTGTTGAAAATCTGTACTGTGATTTCAATAAAGTCCGTATGGTGCATGGTTAAAATAGCTTTAAAAATCGTACATTCATGTGTGAAGGAAACCGTACAATTTTATGCCAATCCGTACGCTCTTGCCAAACTGAAAAATCCGTACGGAAACCTTTACTTAAAAACTGTACACTGCATCATCATTTTAAAATCCGTACGGTACATATCAGATTTGATGCTTTTCCGTGCACTGCTCAAAACCTCCAAAAAATCCGTAACAAGATGCAAAACCTGGCGAAATCCGTACAACACAAAAATTCGTACACTGGACTAGAAGATCCGTACACTTCCTTCAAAACCGTATGGTGAACATTTAAGAATCCATACGGTGCTTTGTTTCCAAAAATCCGTACAGTAGCTTTTTCATCACTACTTTTTTTTTTTTTTTTTTTTTCCATTAAAAAAAAAAATTTTTATTTATTTATTTATTTAATTTATTTCAATAGCAAAGTCAGTTTTCCCTTCGACCGTCGGCATCGTCGGTCTGCAACGACGAAGGGGTCGCCCGAAGGCCATTCTCTGACACAGAAGTCTTCCGGCCGTGGTATACCTTCAGCTTCGAGCCATTCACCGCCTGAAGTACTTCTTGTCCATCCAAAGTCCATAATTTTATTGCTCCATTGTCCCCTACTTCCCGGATCTGATATGGCTCGACCCACTTAACTTTGAACTTGCCTGGTTTGATCTCATTCCAGTCGTCGTACTTTAACACCCACTGCCCGAGTTGAAACCTGCTACACTTGTTCTGTGTCATCTCCATATCGCCCAGTTTGTTCCCGAAGCTCGCTACCATGGACTCCGTCAGCTGCCCCTTCTGTCCGTCAATAACACATTCACTCTGTACTGCTACAATTTTTATTGAACCCTTCCTCTTTGTTGCCTGTGTAGACTGTATCGTGTGCCTTCCTTGTCGCCTGTACCTTTCTACTATATCTGTGGTTTGACGTAATACTTTCTTCCTGCGCAGTCGTACAGTAGAATCTTTCCTTCAGTCATATCCGCGTTTCCTTCTTCGGCTTCTCTATGTTGCTTCGGACATTCATTTCCTCCTTCGGCTTCTCCATGTTCCTTCAGACATTCATTTCCTCCGTCGGCTTCTCTGTGTTCCTTCGGACATTCATTTCCTCCTTCGGCTTCTCTGTGTTCCTTCGGACATTCATTTCCTCCTTCAGCTTCTCTGTGTTCCTTCGGATATTCATTTCCTTCTTCTTTCTTACCATCGTCGATCCTTAGCATATTACAACTTGGAAAGAGCTCGTAATCCTCTATCTGCCAGTGGTAAAGACCATTTACTGAATTCAGATCGTCATCTCCTTCCAATCGTAGGACTCCCTCCTGATCGGGTTCCATAGTCTACCTCCTCTCATCGTCTTCTCCTTCAAAATCCGACGATAGAGCTTCTTCTCCAACCATTTGAGTGCGTAGATCGATGACATACTTGCGGCCTTTGCTTTCAAGTGATAAAGTATTTTTCTTCCAATCGTGTTTTGCCTTGGCTTGTATCAACCACCCCCGGCCCAGAATGGCATCATATCCTCTCCGCTTCAATGGGATCACGACAAAGTCCAACAGGAACAGTTGTGTTCCAATCGTCACTGGTTGTGCTGTGAGTACTCCCAATGGCTTGATTCCATGTTGATCGGTTGTTAACGACTGGAAGGTAGGTGGCCACAATGTTGGCTGTCCCAACTTTTTCCAGGTATCCTCTGGCAGCACATTGACACCAGACCCTCCGTCCACGATTGTGTCCGTTAGCACAGTCCTGAGAATGCCCATTTCAACAACCGCCGGATAGCGTCCGAATGAAATAGCTAACAACATCGGATCTTCTGCACTTGCGCCACCTTCCTTCTCCTTTTTGTCCACTGTACTTGCTCCACTTTCTTGCTTCCTTCCATGTTCTCTTGGTAGTTGAGCAACGGGAAGGATGTTTGTGAGTGCCGATCGGAGCTGAGGCATAGTGAGCAATAGATCACTTATCCTAACGGGTATCTCGACTTGCAGTATTTGCCGTACAATGTTTTGTTCTGCGTAGTTCCGTACGGAGGTACTCAGTGTGTCCTTCAGGTGTGCCATTTCTATCTGCGTTGCTCTTTGGATCTTTGCTCGTGCTTCCTCCAGTCTCTTCTTTTCCTCCGTCGGATCAGGGTATAGCTTTGCCTGCTTCCGAGTGATTGCCAGAACGTCTTCTTCGTCTGTCCCGACGGTAATCAAGTTTACTCCAGACTTCGGGCACTTAGCATCGTCATGATCGCTAGGTCCACACCATCGACATAGCAACTTCGGTGTGTTCGCCGTTGTGCACTCTCGGGAAAAGTGACCCCACAAATTGCATGCGCGGCATTGAACTATCGGTCGACCATTTGCGTCATACTGAATTTGACTCCTTCCGCCATTATTGTTGTTGCCGCTATTGTTGTTTTGACCGTGCTGGTTATTTCTGTATCCACTTGATGTGGCACCTTCCGTACTTGTGTTCCCGTTCCCTCCTGACGGGGATGCCTCCTGCGTGAGGAACACTTGCTGTGGTGTTCTTGATTTCAGGTTGAAAGGACATTCCTTTACCGAGTGTCCTAGAATTTGGCAAATCTCACAAAATTGATCTTTTGGGCAGGATCCCTTCGTATGGCCTTCTTTCTTGCACTCCGTACACCATAGGTCATTGCTCTTAGTCTCCTTGTTCATGTTTTTGAACTCATTCATCATCCGAATCATGTCCTTCTGGAGGGCACAAACCTTTTTGTTGCTTCCTTCGTCATCGCTGCTGTCTTCTCGTGAGGATGCATCGTCATCTGAATCGAACGAGCTGTTCTTCTTCTTCTTCTTTGTTTTCTGGTCACTTTCGAGGTTCATTGCCCGATTGTACGCTTCAATGTATGTTGATGGTGGCACGATCTTCATCTTCTTTCGCAGCTTCGGGTGAAGGCCTTCCATGAACCATCTTTTTTGGAGCCCATCTGCCGGCTTATTCTCCATTTTACTAATTAAGTCCTTCAACCTCCTAGCGAATACTCGTACTGTTTCATTCTTCTTTTGTTTGGTGTTGAATATCTCCGCTACAATTTCATTATCGTTGCGCAGAAGTTGAAATTCTGCGATGAACTCCTCCTTAATGTTATCCCAAGTGTTTAACTTTTGTGGATCAGTATCAGTAAACCAATCAATCGCAACACCATAGGGTAGCGGGAAATTGTGGGATCCATTCGTTTGTATCTGTTATGCCATTTGCCCTCCAGATTGTTTCACATGTTCTACAATGTCGAATGGGATCAGCTGCTTCATCACCATCAAATTTAGACAACTTTTCCTTCGGACCTGCCATTATCACTGTATGTTGGGGGTTTTGTTGTGTACCTGCGCTGTTTTGCACTCCTGCGCTGTTTTGAGCACCCGCGCTATTTTGAGCTCCCGCGCTGTTTTGAACACTCGCGTTGTTCTGGACACTCGCGTTGTTCTGCACACCTACGCTATTTCCAACACCCGCGCTGTTTTCGGCTTCCGTGCTGTTTTCAACACCCACGTTATTTTTGGCTTCCGTGTTGTTTTCAACACTTGCGCTGTTTGTAACACCCGCGTTGTTTTCAACACCCACGCTGTTTTTGACTTCCGCGCTGTTTGGTGAAGAAGAGGGTTCGTCAACCGAAGTTGTTCGTTTCGGAAGTATATCTCGGACGAAGAGGTCACTCCATGCTTGTGCTCCCTCGGCACTCCGAGCCGTGCGAGTCGATCTCCTTTCGTTAGGATTCTCTTCCCATGGCGTATGCAGGTTCAGAAACTCCTCCTTCGCTTCTTCCACCAAATCAACCCGTTGTCGAGTCTCCTTCAACAATCCTTCCGCACTCCTGTTTCCGTCGGCAATCTTCTGGAATCTCCTTCTGCGCTCTATCTGCTGAGCCAGAATTAAATTTTCCTGTGCAATGCGTATGTCATCTTTTCCCTTCAGCTTACTCTTATCTTTGTTCAACTGATTCGGCATTTAATTCATATCCGCCTGCCTGCGTACCAGGTCCATCGGGCAACGGTGCCAAATGTTTACCGCATAGGTTAATTAAGAATTGCACACAGATAATGAACACGAACACGAACAACAAAACTCTTCTTATTATTATTCGCATATGCTAGAACATTACATTATGCTTGAATGATAAGATAAGATGAACACAATGCTTTCCGAAGGGGTTATAAATACTTTCCGAAGAACTTTCCCGAAGGAGTCCGTCGGCCACATACAACATGTCGCTACATAACAAAAACCTTTCTGAAGGGACCCGTCGGCTGATACACAATTTCCTTTCCGAAGGGACCCGTCGGCTGATACACAATTTCTACCGATGACACCCGACAGGTACATCCTGTTACATTATTTCTTGACGACATCATGGTTTGTAGGATGCATATTCAATGTCCCATTTTTTAATGGTAGGTGAAATATATAAATACTTTAATATATTACGTCGTCTTAAGTTATGGTGAGACAATTTATATATAATAATAAGTGTTTTTTGGAGCCAGAAATGAAATATTAATAGTCGCTTAATTTAATGAAATCATTATATAGTGAGATGGTTGCCAAATAGTTTATTATATAAATGGGTGGCTGAAAGGTCATTGATATCGTTGGAAGAATTAATTTTTGGAGAGTTTTTGAGAGCTGTGGTTTTCAGAAGTTTCAGGATGAAAAACTCTTGAACTTGGATAGGTTGGACAAGAACCCAATTCATCTTTGGGGTTTTACATTCAAGGCCTACCATTGCATTTAATTGTTCACTGTTGGGAGATTCGTCTGCAAATCTCGCAAGAGGGTTGTAATGGCCCCATTATTAGGGTTATCCTAGGACAAGTAATACCTGCAAAATAAATATTAGAATTAAATAAGTCTAATTATAGTATTCTACCCTTTATCCTAACCCCAACCTTAAAGATGTCTCCAGATTGGGTTTTTTAACCCTTAGTTATTCTACCGTCTTCTTTGGAGTGCACCCCTTAAGGTTCATCTTGGACGAGCCATCCTGTATCCAAGGCCAATCACATATGTATATCTTGACATCATCAGAATGCTCTGGTCATTATCCAATTCTCACATAACCATTCATACAGGGTTGTACAAATCACACTAACACAATAGCCATTCATATGAGGATCTAACCTCTTGTAGTGGCACTATGCTATTCTATTTATTACTCATCTGGCCATTCATATAGGGTTATACTAATTTCTAGCATTGACATAGTAGCCATTCATATGAGGATTGCACTAAACTCTCACGCTGGCACTAATGATGTTACATCTAGCCATAAATATGGAGCCGACCTCAAACTCTACCAACATGTAGCAATTCATATAGAGATGATCGCGGACACTGTCATCACAAAAGTTGATCAATTGTTTCCCCATTAGAAATTATATTGATTTACTATAACATACAGCAATTTACTCTTATAATATCAAATAAGCATAAAATATTATTATGTAAATTTCCATTATTAAATAAACAAAATTTGAAATCTTTAGATATCATTTTTGTATGAATGTAAATTCCCAAATACAATTATAAAAATACAAATATAAATATATTTATTATTGAATGTCACCTCCTAATCATATTATCTATCTCACATGTAAATAAATCAAATAACATAAAATAAAATATACCTTTATCTTCCAATGCTTTTACCTTTTACAAGGCTGCCTTGATTCTCTTGTAAGTGTAAATATAAGCGACTTAATTTCTGCAATGAATTCCTTCTGTTTGTTTTTATTTGGAGGGTCTTATATTTGTTTTCTTTACTACTTATATGATGCTCTTCTTTCCTATATGGTGCCAACAAAGTGGGAATGATGTGCTTGCAAACTGTTTTTTTCCCTAGCTTTATTGTTCGTTCCTTGATCGCTTCAAATGGTAATGTATTTTTAATTTATTTATTTTTATTACCTAACTCCTCCTATATGTGTTCATTCTTCCCAAGGAATTCTTTCCATCATATATCGCTTTCTTTAATGTATTGATGCCTTCTCTAAAGCCTTTCACACCCAATTTATAAACCATCAAATGGGTATGATTTCAGCAAATGAACCTATTAGCTAGTCACTAATGAAAGGAATTGCTGATTATTGTGTTGACACAACATTTTCTAATTTGTAAATATTAATAGTATAAGTTAGTTTATTTACTTTATTTTATATATGTCATTTTTTAGCTAGCTACTTAATTTATTGGTATACTTTTTTGTTAACTTCTGTAATGTCCCCATTTTAGGAGGGTCCTGTAGCTAGGATTAGTCAGTTCATCATTGCGACCATTGTGAGCTGACAATTTGATTTGAGTGTCTCTGCGGTAGCTAACTCAATTTTGGGGTGGTTGCTATTTTTAGCAATGCAGTGGAGGCATGTGTGGTTGGTCATCATCAGTAGTTGATTGGTTAAATAAATGGAGTTCATATAATAAGTTACTAATTAATCATTCATAAATCAGTGACTTTATTTTTATTCATATTATAATTTGAAAGTGTAAACAAGAAGTCTCTTAAGCGAGAGTTGTATTGGAGAAGGTGACTGGATTCTAATGTTATAAATATGACTCCATGAGGAAAATCAACTATCTTTATTTGTTTAATCTTATTTATGCATTCTCCTTGCTGGCGAGGGTTTGAAGGTGAAGAACTCTTGTGGATTGATTCCTCTCTTGTTGAGCACTTTGATCCATTGCAATAAATGGTGAATTGTGCATAATCCGTGTATCAAGTTGTTGCTGTTGTAAAGCAAATTGAATTGGTTCTGGACTGAGATTTGGTGTTCTACCAAGGGTTTAATTCAAAGATAATTGTCATCGAAGACTGGAGATTGTTTATGAGAATTTGTACTATCTTATTAGTGTCAATCACCTCTGCATTGTGGCCTCAATCATTCCTGATATTAACATCTTGCTGGGCGACAATTCTGATTGTGATTTAATTGGCGATTGGGCGCCTAATTCTCCAGCGGTGACTGTCATTTTTTACGCCATTGTTGGCATTTTTCTGCTGCAATGAACCCACAGTATTGGCATGGGATTAAGAGATGACGCGGGACTTTTCCTAGCAGGTTGCATTTTGCATTTCTTGTGCTAATTGGCACTCAACCTGGGCATTTCTAATGAGCCGGTGATTGGGCGTGGCCTCCTTAGCGACTTCTGCAAACTAATTTCAAACAACAATGTACACAGGTTTTTTCATTTTGTTAGTAAATTCCCCATAGAAAAGCAATAAATTGCAATAACACTGCATGTTTTAGTGGGAACATGTCATTGTTAGAAGTAGATTATTTATGCATTCCTGTACTCATATCAGTATTTCATATTTCTGGAAAATTCAAAAAATTATATATTCCAAAAACACAATTTTTTTTTGTGTGAGAACCCAAAAACCATACTCTACAACATTGCTAGTGTAAGCCAGTAGACGTCTTACAGCTTGTTTGTTTATATAAATATATTTTAAAGATGCTTGGTGATTATTTTTAAATTATGAACATAAATAAAACATTTATTGATTAATGTAAATATTACATAATTGTGTAATAGTGAAATAACATTATATATTATATATATAACAGTTGTATTCAAAACATAAAATATTATTTTTGACTAACCATATTTATCCATATGAGAGATTAGTTAATCATATATCAAAATAAATTTAGTATTATCTATGTAAATCATGGCTTGTGACAAGGGTTTATAGAAATTACTGGAAGTAAATGTAAGGGCATTCATAGATCAGACAAGTAAATTTCTGAACTCTCACTCTGATACAAATTTGCAGGTTTGGCTATTATTTGCCTTGGAAACATATTTATTCAATTTGAAGGAAACCTAGTCTAAATGATATGATCAGCTAAGTCAGGAAAATATGAGTAATTTTTTTTTTGTTGGATCAGTAATTATGTATAGTATATTAATATCAAAATGATGCATACAAAGGTAGATTGCCATTGAGGCAAGATCAAGCTTGAAACCATCCCCCTGAAACACCTAAATACCACCCAAACAACCATACAGAAGCAGAGTAATACATTGGGGGAAAGAGGGAAGCCCTGCTTTGTAACATACCCTACTAATTCTGCCTTGAATTTTTCAGTTTTGATTCAACGACATTTTGTCAAAGAGTTGGTGTGCCAAGTCTGATTTGAAATTTCTGAGTTCTTGTTCAGATGATAAAATGCTTCTCTACCAAACAAATGACAATATGATATGAAGAATAGCAAGGACAAATATCTTGGCACTTGAACACTACTACAAAATATGCAAATGTAAAGAGTTCTTATGGACTGATCAGGAATGTCACATACACTTATCCTCTATTCAAGATATGCAAACTTCATATGGCTGTGTACAAAAAGTGTATGAATTTATAATGCAATGACTGTTAACACAGTGACTGAAATGACTGTTACACAGTGACTGAAAATGCAAACCCCTTTACAATTATGACACCCATACATTCATCTAACTATTATAATCGGATGTAGAAGAACTTGGAAATGATACGATTGCTGTTGATCGAAATTTGATGATGAATATCCAGTTTTGCAACCCCTAGAGCTGTCCTTGGTGCAGGTCCGTACTATGTCTAGGAGCAGGCTGTACAGTACGGCACTGTATGGAGAATATATATTAATTTTTGCTGCAACAAAGGCTGTCGAAAATGACCAGTTCTGAAACACCCAGGCTCAGTTTGGTACCAAATTTGCAAATGAATGTTATCCTCAAAACGATGCTGACCAGGCACTACCCCAAACCAGTTCAATTATGGTCCATACCCATTGCGGCTACAGCAGTGTTAATAGTTCTGAAATTGCTACAGTAACTCGCAGCTATAGTGATCTGGATTGCTACAGTAACTCACTGCTACAGTGATTCGTGTCGTGTCCCCAATTTCTGCACTTCCTTAGTGACAACATTTCTAGGAGGGTTGGTCTATTATCTGGTTCCTATAGGCCAGCAGAGCGTAGAAGGAACCAACCTAGGGACTTTGAGAGTCATGCATGAGCTTCCCAAGTAGTTTGGAGCAGTAGACAACAGTTTCCTACAATTTAGGAGGGATTCCTAATTTGTAGGGATTGACTAGGAGTGGTCTAGGAGGCATTTGGAGACCTCAGCGAACATTTTGGAGGCTTAGAGTGCATCTCCTATTTTTTAGGAGGCATTCCTATTTTTTAGGAGGAACTCCCAGTTCAGTGACAGTTCTCTCAGAGGTGCACACAGCAGGGGAGTCATTGGGACTCAATTTTGCTTGATTGGGGCTGTCTCCTACTTTTTAGGAGCATCCCTAAATTTTAGGGATGGACTACCAGTTGACACATCTTGTCCGGCATCAGTCATAGACATGTGACAAGGTCAGATTCATGTTTGATTGGTCATTTTGGGCCTTTTGGGACCATTTGGAAAATATTTTAATATATTTAAATATTTCCTAAGTTGGTGATTAAAAAAATTAAAATAAGGTTAATAATATAACCATTTTGGAGTAATAAGGGGATTTTGGCTTCAGTTGATTAGGTACACCTATGTGTTATAGCTCGTTGGAAAGGTCTCGAATTATTATACATGATTTTTACTAGCTGTAGACTTTTTGGTGCCTTCAGCTATGAAATTTTAATAAAGTAATGTTTTTCCTATAGCATGGACGACTTTAATTGGGAAAATGTTATTTTATTATATTTTATTTAAAGGGCAAAGTGTAATTTCCCTTTAGGGTTCGATTTACAGTTGGAAGGGGATATAAGGAGATGGAGACCTAATTTCTTATTATCTTTTGCATATTGAAAAACTTGTTTTTGTGAATTGGCTCTGAGAGAGCAATTCTTCATCTGGGACGCAAACCCCAGGTTCTGGATTGGCTAGGACGTAGCCCTCAGTAGTTATTGGCATTGGATTCTTCAGACAATGTGCATTGCTATCAGGGATAGAGTACACCATTCTTTATTGTGGATTCAGGTTGCAGATTTATGGTTTCAGCGTTACAGATTGATTCTTTCGGCTGGGACGTGATTCCTTGCAGTCTTACGGCTGCCATTTGCAACAATTTGGCATCATTGTTGGATGTAAGCTCTTTGGAACTGCATTGGATTTATTATTTGGCTTTATAAATCAGAAATCTGCCTGGAATGATTTATAGCAATTTTGATTTGGTTCTATGTTCTTATTTATTTTTAGTCTCCTCTCATGTTTATTGTTCATTATTCATTACTATTTTGAAAACTATCAAAAAACACAAAACAAAAACAAAACCTTCTGCAACTTCTGTCTATTCTCAAAGACCATCAAAGAAATCACAGGAAAATATAGTTTATTAATTTAAAAACTACAACAGATTAGCAAGGGCATCTATCAGGGATCTTTCATTCGAATTGCTACAGTGACTCGCTGCTATAGTACCGCGCTATAGGAAGTTGCTGTTACCATGTTGTATCTCAAGACCATATCTTTCAATGGCGTCAAGATTTTCAGCTCGAAGGGATTTCGTCCTTCAAACTATTGAGACATAATCTCTAGAATATTACCCAATTTCTTTGATATTTCCAAGCATGAATAAATGAGAGCTATCCTCTTCCTTTTAATCCCTTCCTCACTTGTTCCACGCTTCCGTCTTGCCAATGTGGGATAATACATGAGTTTTAATATTACTTCTTTTTCTTTTCTTTTACAAAGCCCATGTATGTACTAAAAAAGAGGGAATCTTGATTTTTTATAAAGTGACTTTATGAAACATTATAATATTTAATTTAAATAGTCACTTTATCATTATAAATTCAAACATTAAAATAATATACCAAATAAACTCGGAATCCCACATATAATAGCTCATTGGAAAGAGCCCAACAAAACGCATCTCATCCTGTCACTAAAAATTGAAGGCACTGCATCCCCCTATTGGCTTACTAAGAATAGTAGGTCTTTCCGAAAACCCAACAAACGAACTCCGTTTGGCTTGTAATTAAATTTGACTAGGCCAAATCACCTCAGGATCCCTTTTGAAGTCCTGGTTAGCCCTCGGGACCATACAAGAATGGGCTAATGACAACATACATCCAGACTGGCGAAGTGGGGGACATTACATGCTTCACCTCAATGGTATTTTGGATGAACCTCGAAAGCCCTTGGGGGGTCCTGATGTACCCAACCACGAACTCATAGAGCCACATGATATCCGCCAAGAGTTTCTGAGAAATCCCAATGTCTTGAAGCCTTTGAGACGATGTCATCCTAGAAACCGAAACAAAAGCCTTGTGGAAATCCACAAAGCAGGAATAAACTTTAAAGAACCAAGACCTTGACTCCTCGATGACTGCCTTGAGGGTCAAGATGTGGTCAGCAGTTTGAAAGTCCGAGCAAAATCGAGCCTCCCCCTAGCATGAGCCTGTCTCTGATCCAACTCCCACAAGAGGATAGCATTTAGAACATTAACGTAGAGATTGGAGAATGTGTGTCCAACCATGGTGGCCCTTTAATTGTCAAGATCAGAGGTAGGCCTGGCCTTGTGAATTGGGTGGATAATGTGTCAAGACCAAGAGGAGGGTAATCCCTTGCAGACCACTCCATCAAACAGCTCTGCGAAGAAAGAACCAAGACTCTTGATGCCATGCTTGAAGAGTTCCGCTTGGAACCCTTACTTATTCGCTGCCCTACTACTACTCAAACACCTGACCGGCTCATAGATACTACCAATCGTTAAATCTGAACATAACATTTAGTACATTACTACCGATCTTAAATCTGGGACACAAGAAATCTATACAATACGCTTATTGGTTAATAGAATTATTCCTACTCATTTTTTTTTTCTTCTTGCAGATTCTACAACTCTATACCCTTCCAAAGAGGATAAAAATCTGGGCGAGAAGTCTGGTTAATTTCCCACGATTGCAGCCTCTGAATTTTGAAATAAGGTGCAACTCCCGTGTAAAAAACTTTAATGAATTATTAATTTCTCACAACACTTTTAATTTGAACGCCTTTAAAGGCAAAGCATCCATTCATAAGCATGATCTTGAATGCTGAAGAAAGAATTGTAACTATTAAAACATATTCATGAAAGCCAACAAACTCTACCATTATGTATGCATTCAACCATAAAATATTTGAACACCCACAACCATTCTGCACCATGCATAGCAATGGATAAATAAAAATAGAGTACCATCACAAGAACAATGAATTCCAACAAATTTAGAGACCAACAAAACACAAACTGATTCAAGCTGTAATAATAATCTGTATTAACCAACAGTTTAAGTTTAACCATATCCAAAATAACCATACAAATGTAGCAAAAAGAAGTATATGAATTTCAATAATAAAAATGGCTGACTTCACAGAAGTCTAATGTTAATGTTGTAGCTTCAGCCGGATTTATTCATCCATGAGATACATTGTTATTGTTAGTTTATGGATTGCTGCAATATGTAATGACATTGCTTGTTCAAGGTATATGTTTTTCATTTGCAACATCCTCTCATTTATATTGAGCATAGGTTATTGAATAGACATGTTTATTCAATAATCAAATCATTAATTTATATAAACTTAATTATTGTTTTATATATATATATATATATATATATATATATTTCACATAAAATTATATCTTATATATAATTACATGTATATCCAAAGAGTTATCCGACAGAAGCTACCAAACATTTAACACTCCCTCTTAACAAGGGAGGATAAACACAAGACAAATATTAGATCATTGGTAATATAAGGATCTCTCAAAAGTTTTCCATAAATTAATATCGCATACAATATCAAGAGTATCGATCTCTAGAATATCAACATATGATATTCATCAATTACTCAAATTGGGTAAGATATCACATTTGATATCAAGAGACTTGATCTCCCAGAATATCAACATCCAATATTCCTCAAGTACTCAAAAACAAGGTTTGATATTACATTTGATATCAAGAGCATTGGCCTCCCAGAATATCGACATCCGATATTCACCAAGTACTCAAATAATATTTGATATCACATTTGATATTAAGAGTATTGGCCTCCTAGAATATTAATGATATTCACCACTTACTCAAAATGTTTTAGATATCACATTTGGTATCAAGAGTATTGGCCTCCCAAAATATCAATGACATTCACCACTTACTCAAAACATTTTTTAGATACCACATTTGATATCAAGAGTATTGGCCTCCCAGAATATCAATGATATTCACCAAGTACTCTAAGAGTAATGGCCTCCCAGAATGTTGAGATGCAAGACATTCACCGTTTACTCAATTTATTTCATCTCATTATACAAGTTGATTGCAAGATCGTCACTTTACAACAACTTCTCCCAAATACAAGTGATGATCATTTGGAAGTCGTCACTTCCTCATGATATACACAGGGGATAGGCCCATATAAATGTCACATGGTCATAGTCCTCTTGATTGTGACAACTTATAGATCATTAGAGAAACCATCTCAGCATGGTTTACTCCCTCTTAATCAATAAGATTAGGTTCAGTGAAGGTTAACCAAAATAGCTCCTCAGTCTTCTCCCTTTGAATCTTAATCTCCCTCTTTTTCCTGCAAGAACATTCTTAGAGGAAAAGATCAAGGCAAATGCTCGCATAGAGATATAAAATAAGAATGATGTTTAGTAATTTAACTTATGCATATTACTAACAACAACATAAATCTTTATAATATAACTCTTTATTTTATATTTTCAATAATAAAATTAAGATAACATAATACCTAATTTTATTCATAATATAATACTTAATAATAATCAATTCATTTCATATCACATATCAACTATATATATATGAATTAATTCATAATATATAGCATATCATATATAGTATGAATTAATTGAATAATAACATTGGAATAAAACATCAAATATATCATACCTTCACCAAGAATTCATTTGGTACTTGTTCTCTTTCCATTCAACCTATTGTTGTCGACCACTTATCATATCATCATGATCGATATTTCGAGAGTCCATGCTTATATCTTCCCCACTTCATCAATTTTTCACTTGATTTGTATTTGCTTATCCACACCCTTCATATGCAGTAAACTCTGCAGTTTGTTTGCACAGTTCCAATAAAAACATTACTGCAATTGACAGATATGTGTTTAGTTTTATCAGGCTATCTATGTTGTCCCATTTCTTTAATGATTCTATTTTCTTCGATCTGCAATAGCAGTCTTCGATCATCTAGTCAAAACAACATTGTGGGACATCACTGCCAATATATTTTGAAGCCACTACATTGTTCAAGATTAGGAAACCTCAATCCTCCACAGTCGAGCAGATGTATGTGTGAGATAATCAATCTAATTCAATATCGACCAATCATGTACCATGTATTTCCCAAACATTTTCATTTATCTCATACATCTTACATTGTAACGAAGGATTGTAGACATTTGACGGTGCAAACTATGATATCATAGGGATATTGGTTGCAAGAAACTTATCTCTATGACATTGGAGAGTTACCTCCCTATCGACATTCAAGATTGTATGCAGTCATTTCCCAAATATAAGCGTAGGCATTGCCTCAACATTTTCTAGAAGATACCTCCAATCTAGCGCATCTCATTCAAGCCCTTTTAATACAACTAGATATTCAGACCGCTTCATCTGAACTCTCTGATATTATAATTCCTCCTAAGATTGCAGAAAATAATTTATATGAATAATGTCGAAGGTAGGGTCAACCATCATGGTAGTTTACAATCGGTGCCAGTAGCACATTTGTTCTCTAAAAGCCCTCACTGTAGGCGTATAAGGTAGCCATGTGAGTTATATATATGCAAATATCCTTCCTTTATCTTACATTATCTTCTATTATCTTAGCAGGCCTGGGAGTCGCCTGCCTTGATACCATGTTAGTTTATGGATTGCTGCAATATGTAATGACATTGCCTGTTCAAGGTATATGTTTTTCATTTGCAACATCCTCTCATTTATATTGAGCATAGGTTATTGAATAGACATGTCTATTCAATAATCAAATCATTAATTTATATAAACTTAATTATATATATATATATATATCTCACATAGAATTATATTTTATATATAATTACATGTATATCCAAAGAGTTATCCGACAGAAGCTACCAAACGTTAACAGTTATGATTACTAGTGAATCATTTTGATTAGTAACCATTAGACAATTAATGTATACATACATTCTATATAAATATAATCATATATAATAAACAACTATCTAATAATTGCTACTCATAAATAATGAAATAGAATGTGCTAATGAATAGACATGTCCAGTGAAGGGACATGTCTCTCCTTATGTCGTCCACAATGTAAATACAAGAGAGATAACTACCTTTGGAACATACAAAAATCACAGGTAGTGCTATTATTTGCAGCAATAATACTTTAACATGGGATCATAGCAGAGACTTTCTAAGGTTGTGCATTGGCTGTTGACAAGAACAACACTGGTAGAACACCAATGCCAATGTGGGATGAAGTCAATAATATTGTGAATGCATTTCCAATTATGCAAAGAGCCCACATTGATCCATTAATATCAAACAGTGTGAATCCCCATTGCTCTAAATGGCTAATGTATCCATGAATAATTAATGAAGTTTGCATTGTCGATTTGACAACTTTGTGTGATGGGGTCGTGATGCAAGATGCTCTTGCTCTGATGCCACTTGATGAGGGCACAACCCAAGACAAAATGAACACAACAGGAAAAGGGGAATATTATTATTAGAAGTGATATGCTATTACGTTCAGTAAAATGAAAATAGACTCAGTAACGTGCCCTAGGGGCTTACAATGTTGTCTGATTCTGGAAAAAAACACTCCTCACAGTACTTTCTCCCAAACTCCATTGAAAAATTGCGTTTACAATGCCAAAAATGACCTTAAGTAACCCGAATTAGGTTTAGGGTTAGGAATACATTTTAGAATATGCCATTTGGCATCCACCACCAAAACAGAAGGTTCTAGAAAACACGTCAGAAGTCTGTGCAAAATTAGAAGAATCTAGAAATCGTAGTCCAACTTCTGGGAGGCATAACTTTTGATCTGGGGCTCTGATTGACAAATAGTTTACATTTTCGGAAAGCTCTCCAAGCGTTCCTAGAGCCCTATGGTTAGCTCGCTCGTCCCCCATTTTTCGGGCCTGTACGAGGCCGTTTAGTGCCTCAAATCTGACTTTGAAGCGCTCTTAGGGGGTCTCCAGGAAACTTAAAACTGCAGTAACTTTCAAACCATAAAGCCTTTTGACCTGATTCTTTTTCTGAAGTGCTTTAAATTACAAGTATAATCATCCTTCCAACTTACACCCTCTAACTCATCATAATTATGGCTCAATTACAAAATAACCCATTTTTTGGATTGGCACATATCCCAAGGTTCTCATAGACACTAACCTAGAAAACCAATAGTGGAACTATGAGAGTTGGAATCTCTATTTGACACCTCTCCTCTTTCTGCATACTTTGAATGCGATGACTCTGCATCATCATCCACATGAGCAACCTTTGCTTGACCATCAGCTCTCCTATCTGTCCTTCCTTGGCGTTGAGGGGATTCGTAGGCACGATGACCTTCTCCGTTGCAATGAAAATAGGTACCATGGAAGCTTCCTCTTCTTGAACCTTGTCCACGTTCTCTACCTCTTCCTCTCTGATCTCCAAAGTTTTGATCACGGGAGCGATTGAAACCCTCGTTCCTATGCTTTCGGTTGGTACCCACATCTTCAATTTTCTTCTGGTTCTCATTTCGGTCTCCAAATGACCTGCCACCACCCCTTCCTCCTTGACTGCGCCGTCTTTGTCTTCCATCAAACTTTTTGTTTAACTTCTCAACTCGCAAGGCAAGCTGGTATGCCTTTTCAATGCTAGTCATTCTAACTAGACTTAACGCCTGAATGCTAGGTCTTAACCCATTAAGGTAATGGGCAACCTTCTCCTTGTTTGCTTCTGTATGCCCCGCCCTAATAAGGACTCGGTAAAACTCCTCTGTGTATTCCTGGACAGATTTTTCCGCTTGCTTTAACCCTTGCATCTTCTTGAACAAATCAAGCTCGTAATCAACAAGAATGAACTACTTCTTTAGTTTGTCCACCATGCGATCCCATCTTGTGATTTTCTCCTTTCCTCTTCTATTTATTTCCAATTGAACCTCTTGCCACCAAATTTTGGCATCGCCCTTGATCAATGGTATCAGAGCAGGTTTTCTTGAGTGTGTAGATAGAGTGCCGACTGTGAGGCAGTTTGCACCAAGATTGTGTGGTTTTGGGTTTTGATATAGCATATTTGTTTTTCAAAGAGGTGGTGATGCTACATGGTATCCCAAAAAGTATCGTTTTTGACAGAGATACTAAATTTGTTGGGTATTTTTGGAAGACTTTGTGGAAGAAGTTGAAGACAGAATTGAAGTTCAGTTCTGCACATTATCTGCAGACTGATGGATAAACAAAAGTTGTGAATAGAAGTCTGGGCAATTTGCTGAGGTGCTTAGTAGGAGATAAGCCCAAGGGATGGGATTTGATTTTACCACAAGTAGAATTTGCTTACAATAATTTTGTGAATAGAAGTACTAGTAGATCACCATTCCAATTGTGTATGGGAGTAGTCCAAGGACTGCACCAGAGCTAAGGAAGATGGAGCAAGGAGAGACGACAAGTGCTGAGGTAGAAGACTTTGCTGAACATGTCAAGAACCTACATAAGGAGGTACATGCACATATTGCCAAGATGAACCTATAGTATAAGGCTAGAGCAGATCAAAAGAGGAGACATAAGGAGTTCCAAGTTGGGGATTTGGTTATGGTATACTTGAGGAAGGAACGAGGCAAGTGAAGATGAATATGTCAAAGAGGTAAATTCTTGCAAATTATGTGATGCTGAATTTGAGATGAATTTAAAAGATAATGATGATGGTTTACATGAGGATCTTGTTAGTGATGTGTGGTATGGAAACGAAGATTGGTCTGGCATTGTTGAGTTTATTACAAGTGTGTTTAATTCAACAAAATTGGAGGAGAATGAGATTTATATTTGGACAGGGCTCATTGTGGAGGAGAATTTTCAACAACATACACTTGTTCCAGCTAGGTGTTGGAAAAGAAGAAAGAAGGAAATATATTGATGATGGATACTTGTTCCGGTGAGGTGTTGGAAGAAGAGGAAAAAAAAATCAGCAATGGCTAATTCATATTCACAAAATTTTTCCTACCATGTGTGTCTGATGTAGGAGCATTTTGCATCACGCAAAAGGGGGTGTGATCAAATTTAAAAAAAAAAAAAAATTGTGGAGGAGGAAGTGACGAAAATTAGAGACAAAATAATAATAAAAATTTAAAAAAGAAAAAGAGGAGAGAAAAGAGAAATTTTTATTTTCAAAGTGCACAGGTGACGTAAATAGAAAACTGGAAAAATAGTTGTCATTCCATTTATTGAAGTGTGTAGGTGGCATCTTAGAAGTTTGTGGAAAGTTCCTTAAATCATGCATTTAATATTTGTTGTGATCCACAAAAGAAATGTAGTTTTCTAATTGGACCACATGGTGGTGCTTAGTTGTATTTGGGTGGGAATTTAATATTTATTTTAAGGTAGTTGTATTTACCTTTTATCCCACATTGGTTGTGTTTGTAATATCTTGAGTTAGAAGTGCCTATTTAAGCAAGGCTTATGATCATTTGTAATCAAGCTCTTCAAGTGTAAGCTCTTCAAGTGTAAATGCTTAGTGTGGAAGCTCGCCTATATTGTAAGAGTTTGGAGTTCTCTCATTTGGAGAATATTGTAAGGATTTTCAAGTATAATAAAAGCATGCTTTGTGAAGCATTTTGTCATCTCTTTGTCTCCATATTGTTGTGCTATTGGTTGTGAGTTGGTAAGGGTGGTGTGGCCCTTCATCAGTGGTGTTGCATTTTTGGTTCTGAGTTGGTAACTTCATTAGGTGAAAATGGTGGTTGAATCGCGCTGCCTGACAGTGCTTGCATGGATCCCCTTAGAATGACCTTGGACTTCTATATGTAAGCCATGCCATCTAGGGATGATATTGGCAGCAATTTGTGATCACAATTGGATTGAAGTCACTATGCTCAGGGAACTCTCAATATCGCAGGTTAATGCCATGAGTCTTGACCTCATTGGGATCGTATCGTGAGTCTCCACTTGGAAGAAGGCTCGGGAGCAGATTTAAGATGGCTTGTGTGCGGGAAAGATGATTGCTGCCATATGAAGAATGCCCTAGCTTGATGTATCCAAGTTGGATCGAGGATTCGTGAGTACGAATTGACTATTGTTGAAAGTCTACAGTTGGAGTGAATTGGATGGGGGACATCAGGACCATGTCTTCAAATTACTTGGCTTGTGTGCTTGATATGTCCATAGTTGTGGATGGATCTCAGATGCCAATTCATGTTCTCATTGATTTTCTCCCATGTTCCAATTTGACGCTCAAATTGTTGTTTTTCCGGGAAGAGATGCAAGGTTATTGCAAAGAGACTCGCTTGGGAGGTTGTTGCCTGCGTGGTGAAGGGGCCATTGCCTTGTTGAATTAGAGGGGGATGTTAGGACACTACAGAGGCCCTGAGTTGTAAGTGTAGGATATAACTCGTACGTGGTGGCTATGCCTAATAGTTGGATGACCGCATTTTACCATCTGCATTGGCACAAAAGCTATGGAGTCGTAGGCTTGGGGTCTTGCAAGTTGTAACGAATTTTGTCCCTCATATATGTAATCGAATGCATGAGAAACATGCAGTTTTACAAGGCAAAAGAAAGTTAAATTCAATGACTTTTAATGCAACAATCTGTACAAAGCATTTCTAGCAAAGCTCTTCAAGACCTACATATATGGTGGATGCTAATAAGCCGCATAGGTGGGAAGATCAAACAATTTCCCCAAGTAGAGAAGATCGAATACAAGGAGAGTACTAAAATCATCTTGCAACGACCATGAAATTAAATATATCGTGTTATTAAAGAAGTAGAAATTTATTTTCAGTATTGCTTTAGTCTAGAGTGGCAAAAGAAGGCACCAAATTCGGGTATTCCGAGCTAATTGAAGTTGGGGTATTAAGTTGTTTTTGTGCATATTGGGTTGAGACTATATTTCTCAAATTTTGTGTGTGAATAAAATGCCTAACATGCTGTATTCAGTGCTTTCTCGGTAATGGCATATTTGTTAAAGTATTATGTCAAGCGGTACGCATTTGTAGTCTATTCAAAATACTCTGTAATCACAATGCTTCAAAAGTGATGAATATTTCTTTCACCATGGATAACATGTGGCATGAAATCAATGAGTGTATCTTTCTGTGCTCAATCAAATATTTAACTCACCCCATTTCTTCTTAACTTCACTAATACTCAAAGGATGGCTAACACAGACATAACTGTGAATTATATGATGGAGCTTGAGTAACCATTATTGTCTATTGCAAAGAAAATGTCTGTGTTAGGTGCTCGCAGATATGTGTTTGTGGTGATTTTAGTGAAGAGATCTCGTGATGCTACAATGATAAGGTGTGAGTAGACAAACAACTAAGTTGCATTGTACTCACGTGAATCATGAAGAACACCTTAATAAAAGGTTCCAAAATCATATATAAATGGTAGCGGGAAAGATTTACTAAGGTTATTTGGCAAAATTCTATAGTCATGCATGCTGACATTCAAGTAAAAATCCATCTGTAATTAAACATGCACTTGTTGTCAGAAGATTGTTGTAGCCCAAACATCATGAATGATTCAAACATGAATAATATATACAATATTGTCAATCCAAAACCATATTATGCTAATCTCTTCCTTGTGTAAAGGCTGTCCTCCTCTTGGTAATATGAAATTAACAACAGGATGTAGGGCCAATAAGGACTCAAAAAAGTAAGTGATAGCTCACTGAATGAACCATTGGAAGCATCATGTATTAGAAGACAAAAGTTTTGCAGAATTGTGGTCTTGACAAAATTAAGGACATCCATTCAATTTCCTTCTCTACTTAGGCTTAACATAAACTTCCTTTGTTACTTCTTGAAGAAACCACCAACAAATGGGAATTGGAGGTTGAGTTTCGTGATCAAAATCTTCATTATTAATAGGTAACGTATTGGCACAAAATACTTAGAACAGGGCATTAAGTGGACTTTGTTCATGTTGAGAGAGTCTTCATCTTAAAACAAGTATAACAGTGAATGGGCATCTCATGTGCTCGATCAGCCATCACTCGACTTGACAGCAAGAAAATACAAACAGATTACCATGAGATTTTGTTTAAGTTATGTTTTTAAGGTATTATTACTGATTTGTTTACTCCCTTTTGCTGCAGGGCTTCTACTCTTTCCTCCCCAAGCTTGACCATGATGGTCCTTAATACTTGGAGGAATTCTCATGATTTCATTTTCTCTTATTCCTTTGCCATATATCATGCCTCTATCGGTCAATGGCATCATAAGACAATATGCTCTTAATTTTGTTATGTTATTACAAAAGAGAGTACTCCATCTCAAGGACATATCAGCTATGGCCTTTTATGGAACTCCTTAATCAAATTTTTTATTAAGAAAACTCACAACACAATATAGAAGTATCCGAATACATAAACAAATCAACATAAAATCATTTTGCATCTAAATATATGTGCTGCTCTGAATCTTGCAACAAGCATTGAAGTAATAGTAGAGCTGATAAACAAGACGTATCACATATGGAAGACATGGCACAATCTTTACAGAGGAAGACAAATGCATGACCCGATTCTTGGTATCGGTATCAAGTATTTGGATATTGTAGAATGACTGGACACCAAGACCTTTGATTGGGTCGATGAATATTCACAGCAACGAACTCACGAGCTTCGGCTCTAACAATAAATTTCAGTTTCACCACCTCAATGTGGTTCATGTAAATACTATATTGATGTCTCATGTAAATACTATATTGAGTACAAGTACTAAATGCTTTGAAATTTTGCAAAAGTACAAAGAGAAGAATTGAAGGAAAAAAATGCTGAGGGAGCTTTCCCGGCAAGGATCATAAGGCATAAGTAGACATGTATCGACCAAGATGATATGGCCTCCTACGTGGGTTCAATTAAATCAAGATGGACGCAGTATAATTGTTACAAGATTATTTTTGAAAATTCAAAAAAAGAATATATATATATATATATATATATATATATATATATATATATATATATATATATATATATATATATATATATGCAAAACTATTAGCCTGATGCCACAAGGAGGTGGGTAATAAGGATGATCGAGCAAAATTAAATAAAGACCATGCCCGTGCCAAAGAAAACTATATATATATATATGCAAAACTATTAGCCTTATGACACAAGGAGGTGGGTAATAAGGTTGATTGAGCAAAATTAAATAAAAACCATGCCCACGCCAAAGAAAACAATATAAAAGCAAGGTGCAAAAAGATATATCTAAACATATCTTGGTATAAGAAGACCACCTTCCATATATTCATGCTTGCCTGAGTCCTACATATATATGCATACAAACACATATATGTATACACTAATGATTATTTCGCGCGCGCGCACACACACATGTATATGTGTATACATACGTACAGATTTCATACCCACACAAGTATGAGTATAGACAAGATATTTTAATACCAAGGTGCAATGGCTTGCACAAAGCAAAGAAATGAATCTATATATATATATATATATATATATATATATATATATATATATATATATATATATATATATATATATATATGCAAAACTATTAGCCTTATGACACAAGGAGGTGGGTAATAAGGTTGATTGAGCAAAATTAAATAAAGACCATGCTTGCGCCAAACAAAACAATATAAAAGCAAGGTGCAAAAAGATATATCTAAACATATCTTGGTATAAGAATACTACCTTCCATATATTCATACTTGCCTGAGTCCTACATATATATGCATACAAACACATATATGTATACACTAATGATTATTTCGCGCACACACACACATAAATGTATATGTGTATACATACGTACAGATTTCATACCCACACAAGTATGAGTGTAGACAAGGTATGTTAATACCAAGGTGCGATGGCTTGCACAAAGCAAAGAAATGAATACATGATAAAGGTATTATTCTTAAGTTACTTTTATTGCTTCTTTTTAATTTTTTAACCAAACAGCTCATGGTAATCCCTGTACTTCCTTTATTGTCTAGCCGTTCAAATCCTTGGTCTAGGTGGTCTAGTTTGTACTTTTTATTTTGATGATGGATTTGGGTTTTCTCTTCCTAACTCTCATTTTTGCAATGCTTCCCCTTCATCGTCATGCTCTTGCACTGGGTTTATACATTACATCTTGTGCATTGTTTTTGTTTAGTTTCGTTGCTCATATTGACTGGACAACAAATTTAAATTGGTTTAAACATTTTTTGACTCCTAATTCAACAACCCCCCTCTTTGGAGTATAGTTGTGTTCTACAATTGGTATCATAGTCAGCCCTTGGCAAAAGATTTAAACAATCTAAGCAGATATCGATAAAGATTCACTATTGTAACTTGTAATTGCACTAGTTTTAATTTCTGTATGTTTCAAATTACCTTCTCAATGAATATGCATTTAATATTAAGAGATGTGTTCCTAGAGATATGTCTTTTTAACTCTAATTAGTTGTCATAAATAATAATTGCTTAAGGTATTATCATAATTAAAATATATGATGATATATATATATATATGTGTGTGTGTGTGTGTGTGTGTGTGTGTGTAATTTATATTTATGATATATCTCATATATCCAATGGGCATATAAATATTATATATACATATATGACTACTTTATTATCAATAATACTAATGCTCCATGATGATCATAGTGTAGGATAGATATCAAATGTTTGTAGATGGGCTATTCAATGATTTGATTTCATCGATTGGAATCATCTTATGAGAGGTACAATCATTAACTCTTCCTCTTAGCCAAGGAGGATGATTTTTGTCCAAATAAACAATAGTGTACAATTGTTACTTCATTGTAACAACATGAGTTTGGTATGCCCAAGAATATCAACTGTACGATATTCACCATACTCGTATCTTTTCTTGGTATGCGCATTGACATCACATCTCATGATGTCTACTAGAGAAGATATCTAACATAGATCAATTATTTAGATGTTACCTTTGTTGGAATCACCGTTGCTATTACACCAAAAGCTCGAGTTGTCAATGAACGTCACAACAGCCAGATTCAAGGATCCATGGGAGTCACAAATTCATCGGTCTTTGTTGAACAATATCTTCACCTAGAGTGGACGGAGGCACCAACTTCCCAACAATCCCCCCCTCAACATGACGTGAGGGATTTGAACTCGCAACCCAACACTTCGATACCAATTGTTGGAATCACTGTTGCCGTTAACACCAAAAGGTCGAGCTGTCAATGAATGTCACATTAGCTAGAGACAAGGATCCACGGGAGGCAGTTAAGCACATGTCACAAATTCATTGGTCTATGCTGAACGATACCTTCACCTAGAGGGGCGGAGGCACCAACCTCCCAACAATCTTATGGTATCATCGAAAGTATGGTCCAACCATGAATATCAACCATAAGATACTCACCATACTAATATCTTCCTTGGTATGTACATTGGTATCAAGTCTCATGATGCCTAACGAGGAAAATATTTGCACATGGTATCTCCATATAGTAAGTCTCATGTCATACACCATGCCATATCTTAGTAACTACTAACTCAATTACATGAGATATACACTATCATGATCTCCATGAGCATCAACCAAATGATATCCATCATGATAGCAGGTTAACTATTGTTGAGATAGTCACCTTGCAATAGTAATGACAATTAAACTTTTTAAAAGATAATCACCTCTCAAGATTTTTTCAAAAGATCATGTAATAATTCACATGACATCCACCATGAATATACCCAAAGTGTGGAACAAGTGTTTTCACCTCAAACTTTTCTCTCACAAAGAAGGATGCATTAAGTTACATCCCAAGAAATCATTGATGTTGAGTTTCCCTCTCACCAATCCATAATTCCGAGCTTGTCTTCAACAATATGCAAACTTCACTTTGGCTGAAGGCTCTGGATGAAATATCGGTTGTAAGATCTTCAGTGATAATGCACTGTTAATTAATAGCATTCCAGGTATTCATCTATGGTTTAGGCATTCACATAAAGGCCTTTCAGTTTACACATGAAATTTCATCTCATGAACCATAGTCCTTTGACTGCTACAGTTTGTTGATCACTAGAGAATCCATCTTAACATGATCTACTCACTTTGAATCACTATGACCAAGATCTTCAAGAGTCAACTGAAGCATATCATCTATTTACTCCTTCTGTCATAAAGAAGACTTTGATTCATAATAACATGAGTGAATATACTAAACTATGGATTTATCCTTAGGCTTGGCAACATTGAATATTAAGATAACATGGTTCTCTTAAATACATGTATCAACCTCTTGACCTCTTCGTCCTAGGTCACCTTTAATGAAATGTCAGACTCCCTCTTGATGTAGGAGGATAATCATAATCTCAATCAAACATATCTTGGTTCAAGAGTCTCTTATTATTTGACATGGTTCATATGTGGCTTAAGGTGCTAGATCTAAGACCACTCTGGAGTTACAATCATAAGATATTATGATTTATTATATGGTGCTAGATCCTAGAGCAAATAGTTAAATGACCATCTTTATATTTGAGTCGGCTCCCTCTTATTGGAAGTGCCCCTTGTCTTTATTTCATAATCCTAGATATTTTCACCTGAAAAGATGCCTCTACAACATTCCTAATGCATCATTCTTTTCTTCTTGGAAGAACTTCCCTAAAGAGCAAGGAAAGAAACGAGAGTATATAAAGGAAAACTCTCTTATTGTTCGTACATATTAGTGAGAGACTATAATAAAATAAATGTAATACTCAAAGATAATGCATACTTATGTGCACATCCTCGATACAAGTTGCTTAAGGTCCATGTACATCAAATCAGAAAACACCTTTTGAGAGACATCTCCCCTTGAATCATTCCTCCTCTAAGGATAGTTGAAATTGGAACTTTGATAGTTTCTCTTCTCTGGCACCTCCTCTCTAAGGGTGGTTCAAATGGAAATGGATCATTGGTTTTTATCCCCCCCCATAATTTAAAATTCCCACTCTTACATGATTGAACAGTTATGCATCACATCAAATATGACAAACTTGTTTCTGTTCTTCTTTTTCTTACATCTGTACTCCCTTTGACTAACAAATGTTATGAAACAGTGATGTAGAAACCTCAGTCAGTCAAGGCGGCAATAGACACGTTGGATCCATCAAATATTTATTTCTGTAAATGATGATCGCTAAGCTGTGGGTCATAGTAAAGCCACAAATGCCCAACCATAGTGCTTGCACTCCCAATTGGTATGCACTTCCATATATATTATGGTTACAAATATATGTAGATGACACAACCAAAGTCACTTGGAATGATGGAGCCGAGACTACCAACCAATCATAGACCATGTAAATCACAAGCTGAACACAAGAAAACATGCACAAACTCAATACAGGCATTGCCACCAAAGGCAATATACAATGTAGCAGCCACAAAATACAAATCTCGACTACAAGTGACCCCACATACCACCAAATCTGTCTTTGTAGAATAATATGGAATTGCCTTTGTCAATATTTAAATAGAGAATGAATGTTGTCCCTATAAAATGTTGCATCTGCTAAAACCCCCTAAATGAAGTTGTGTGCGAAGGGTGTTAATAGTCTTCTCCCATTATGATGATTGCCACACATCCCTCTACTATTGCACAACAATACTAATGTTCCCATTAGCCGTTGGGAATTGTCGAGAATCACTACGAGTTATAATCAAATAGATACTCCATAATCCTTATTTGTTTTTAGGCAATATTGTCATTGAGTTTGCAACCCTCAAATACTTGAGCTTTAAACAATGTGATAGTTAGAAAAGCTGACAATTATATGACTATAGCTTTCAAGCCAGCTAGATACTCCTCTATTTCTTTTGGGCAAAACCGATTTTTATCTACATGAAAGGATTGTCATTCGTTCAAATACAACGATACTTAAACTTCAGTGATTGCTTCTCCGACACGGAAATATGACATTCGCAACTCGAGATGCCTTTGTGGACTCTTCATGGCAACCATTGCGACTCTTGGAGTTTCAGACAGTGATCACTCAGTCTACATAGGTCGTTTGACTAAGGAGATGCTGTTGATTATTTCCAACTCAGATCACATAGTTTGGGTTGGCCAGATAAGACCTGAGCCAATCCCATAAACAAAAGCATGATAGTTTTCATTCTACTTTGGCAGCTGTTTATTGATTAAAGTATTCGTTGCACATATTAGGAAGCTTCCGTTGTTAATCAGATCCGCAAATCCTTTTTTCCTTTTGTTTTTGTTTGTTTGTTGAATTAGTTCTGCTAATATTTGCTGCAGCTTCCATTGGAACTACTTACTTTTTCTCATATTCCTATGTGATCTTCAAAGTTTACCCACACTGCAGGTTGAGTATTACACACTCTGCGACACCTCTTCCAGCAGAAAATATGCATTGGGGGGAGTGTGAAGATCAATCCACCATCAAGTGAACACTCCTCTGTTCATGTTTGAACACATTCTGTCAATTCGCTATGATCTGAAGTTCTCAATTCCTTTTCCACAGTAACTAAATACTCCAATTTGAACTACCTATTCTAATTATTTAATTCCAACTGAAAAGTGATGTTGGTTCAAATACAACTTTATAAAACTGATGGTATAACTTATTTTATTTACTAGATCCTAAATAATGATAAGTGTCAATTTAAAAAGATGTATGAAATCCGGTTCGAAAACTTTGCATGCTCAATTGGTTCTACAAAATGATTTAAAAAAGATATCTGCAACTTTTCTATTGATGACTTTTAGACTTCCAATAGATACCGTGTCCAAAATCACACGTCATGAATACAATCATTGATAGTTGGAAGAATCATATTTAGATTGTACACTATGCTGCATTGACTTTTGTATTCTAATTATTCTGAGTGAATGACCTGCTTTGATACCATGTTAAAGATTCACTGCTGTAACTTGTAATTGCTCTGGTTTTGATTTCTGCTCTTTCAAATTACCTTCTCAATGAATATGTATATGATATTAAGAGACATGTCTCTTTAACTCTCATTAGTTATTACAGATAATATTTGCTTAAGTTATTATCATAATTAAAATATGTGATGATAATAATAATAATTATATGTATGTATGTATGTATGTATGTATGATATATCTCATATATCTAATAGATATTGATGTAGAGATCAACTTTGGAAGACTTGGGAGGGATTTATACTCGACTAGGTCGCATCAGTGGTTCTCACACATCACTTGAACTTGGGAGCATTCTCCAAAATACATACATTCTGCACTTACCTCTTTTTCTCTAAATCATCTAACAAATTCTAATTGCGGCTATCTCCTTCACAATATCTCGGTACTAAGTCTTCCACAATAGTGACTTTTATTTCAGGAATGATCCTCCCTCTATAAGGACCAATTAACTCCCTTCAAAACAAACTATCACTCTATTTATATTCTTCAATGATGGAGAACCATGAAGTAATAAGCCAACCCCTTACTCTTCTAAACCAAACTGCTAAGTAACAAGGATCTTTTTTGCAAATGTAATAATATGGCCATTGTAATTGATATGTTCCAAATGCAGATTTGGATCTCCTATAAATATGAGAGGAGACATGTCTCCAAGGTTAATCATCATTTTATATATATATATATATATATATATATATATATCATAATAATAATAATTAGTATAATATATATATGTATTATGTATAATATATATTATATATGATAATATATATAATAATATATATTATTATTACATGAATATGAAATGATGATTTACCTTAGATCGAATTTAACTGATTGAAGCTACAACTTTAACACTCCCTCTTAGCTAGGGAAGTGTAATGTCCCCTTTCTAGCATTCATAACATGATGTTGTCATTAGCCTATTTCCCCACGGTCCCGTAGGCTAACCAGGACATTAAAGGGACTTAGAGGCCATTTGGTCTAGAGAGTTTCAGTTGCAGGTCTTTTTTGAGGGGTTTTGAGGCAACTTTGGGCATACTTACTATTTATAATAAGTCATCTTGGATATGGTCGGACATCCAGTGGCAGCGGTATGTCGATGGTAATTGTTTAAAATCGACAAAAAGACTTGTTTATCATTGATAAAGCTATTTTATAAAGTTAAGTTTAAATATTTAACTTTATTAATGCATAGACTATAGTTTGTGGGAAATATTTAAATTAAAAGAGTCCTCTTTATTTTATAACACATTGGAGACATAAGTTACATAAAAGGAGTTATGTTTTATTCCACATTGAGAAAACGAAGGATTGAGCTCTTGGGAGAACACTATAAAAGAAAGGGAAAAGCTTCTTTTTAGTATGCTTGGAAATATCAAAGAAATTGGAAATTTTTTTGGAGATTATATCTCAATAGTTTGAAGGACGAAATCCCTTCAAGCTGGAAATCTTGACGCCATTGAAAGATATTTTCTTGAGATTCAACATAGTAGCAATCCGAAAAAGCAGATACGAAAAAGCAGTCCGAAAAAGCGGAACCGAAAAAGCAGGCTGAAAAAGTGGGTACGAAAAAGCAGTCCGAAAAAGCAGAACCGAAAAAGCAAGCCGAAAAAAGCAGTTCGAAAAAAGCAAAGCAGAAAGGGCAGCATTGAAGGAAATTATTACAGCCATCTACAACCAAGTTCTTTTGTTAGTATTGCTTTTTAAGGTGTTATAAGCTTTCAGCTGTAAGTGTGCATTATACCAACATTATCATTTTGTAATCCATGTAAATGCCAAAGTCTTGGCAATATTTCATGAGCATTGTAATTTTCATTGCAATTAAAAAGATAATAGTTGCTGGTGTCATTTAAGAAATTTAATATCATTATTTATTAGCTAGTTAGTTTGCATACCAACTATTTGTAAAAATGCCAGTTGGCTGTAAGTGTTCATTTCTCATGCTTAGATCATATATATGCACTGAATATTGTCAAAATTAGTAGCACACTCATGTTAGGTCATTGTGTAGTCCATTGTAGTCTTCTAGCACAAGATTCTCATTGATGCAAATTGAAGAAAAAGTCATTTGAAGCCAGCTGAAATACTATATCAGTCATACGTCCCTTGCATGTGAATTGTTTGATGAAATTCCTTGAGCTTTCATGAGCATTTTTGAGAGCAGATTTGAGGAGGGTTATTACAGGAAGATTTGTAGAACACCTTGTGCTCTCAAGTATATTATATCGTCTGAGTATGATATTCTTGGAATAACATAAATATCAACATCAACACACACACACACACACACACACACACATATATATATTAACAAATATTGCATATGGAATTTGCTTCTATTCAATATAAGGCTAAATTTTTCAGCACTTTGTCTTTAGCAAGGAGAGAAATTCAGCAATTATAAAAGAAGATTTGAATACCACCTTAAGTGTGGTCTATGATAGATTTATGTTATGGTGTCCGGTAAGGTCCGGCCTGAACAACCACAACAAATTGAATTTTCGTTGTGTTCGGCAAAATCCAGCCCGAAGAACCATGATAACCCTTGATTTAACACATTTTGGTGTTAGGAGATAGGTCAACTATTGATAAGGTCGTTGTCTTACAACGGTTAACTTCTGGTTGATACGTTCATTTTCATGACTTCCAGCACACTGGGACAATAACTTAATGAAGTCTGTTATGATAATAGGTCTACCATTTATAAGATCCTCACCTTACAATAGTTATCTTCTATTTATATATGTCAATGAAAGATCGTCATCTTTCATTACATATCATATGTGAAATAGTAACCACTATGAACCCAGTCAGAGGGTGGTGTAAAGGCTTTCACCTTAATTTTCTCTCCTAGAGAAGAATGTATTACAAAGGAGTTTCACTTAGAACTTCTCCTCATAGGGAAGATATCTTTCACAAAGGATTGCAACTCAAAAATTCTCCCTCTGAATAATGATCTTGGGAAGTCAGGTCCTCTAGTTACTCCATTAGAAGCTCTCTTTACCGAAGGATACCTTTCAAATTCCCGCTGAATTTGATATCAATCTTTCAACTCTTTGGTGATAAGTTGTTATTTCCTCATGATGTACACAAGGTTAGGCCCATCAAAATCGTGCTGTCACACACATGTATTTTTAGACTCCCTGTAAGTATCAATCTTCTCAGCTCCTACGTTGCCTTTTGAAGAAGTTTTAGACTCCCTCTTAAGGGAAGAATACTCATAATCTCAACCATCAAGGATATTTGCATCAAGAGTCTCACTTTATCTAGCTTGATCATAAGATGACTAATGAATTATAGATCACAACTTCTTTGGAGCTACTGTCATGTAAGATTGAGTCTACACAATATCTGGTAGCATGTGTAAAGAGCCAACCTTTTTGTCTTGCAAGAACATCCTCAGACATAACGGAAAAGATCAAGGCACATAACTCTTATAGTATATATAGAATTACATATAGTTGAGAGACTATAATGAGTGGATAAATGTAAAAGATAAGAATACTTATCTGCACATGAGTGTCCATAGACATTTGAGAATGGAACATCTCCTTTCAAAAGATGGTTCAAGTGGGAATGAAACATTGGTTATGATTAGCACCCCCTACAGTGTAAAATTCCCACTCATTCCATTTTATAGAGTCAAAACATTTCTTCCAATTTGTTTTAGGGGTGAGCATGTAATCCATCTGTGATCATAGTGTATTGGACATAACTGTTTCCATCCTTGTGGTGAAACATTGTTAACTTGATCACATATTTCCCATCTCATCTGCATTGGTCTTTGTCAAGCTGACATAGTTTGATGTGGTGAATAAATATCGACTAGTTCCTTATAACCACACATGAAGCAAGTTTAAGTTTGATGAAATCTGCATGAACCTCCTTGCCACAACGCTTCTCAAGGAAGGAATCTGAGTAAGGACCCGGTACTTCAAAATTCCTTCACAAGGCAATCACTCAAGGTTAACATCTTTTCCCTTCAACGAGGATAACTTTGGATGGCAACCCATGATCGGCTCTAGATGGAATTAATGCGAATCCATGAGAATTTAATACCTATCATCTCATTACTAGTAGCTGATCACACCTAACTCAACTAGCAACACTTCCCTTTTGTTGAATTATGAATCCTTTGATTTGCTCTCAATAGACAAAATAGTAACACGAACTATCATATTCATTCTGAAGCTGAGATGCTTGATAAATTGATTTCACCGTATATCCTTGGAGGTCCATTGCATTGCTTATAACAATAAGAGTAAGGCATGTACATCATGTGACATAACTCGCAGCCTCAACAGAAGCTTTGATCATTTTTATAGCAATGGATCAAATCTTGGCAATCACCTTTAAATTTGGGATCGCTTACTTCCAAGTGCTCAAGAACATTTCTTTTGTAAAAGGTTGTACATTAGTGTCCTTGACAAGAACATATACGAGTGGCATAGCTCTTGATTTCAATCAATCAGATTTCCAAAATAAAATACTTTTACAATAATGAGCATGCAGATGTGTTTGTCCCATGTTGTAGCCTCTCTATGTTCGCCTTTACAAGAGCAATATCTTATCAATACTCATCATTAGGCTGTTTCTAATATATCAACTAATTTTGGGGTGGTGATTATTATTGAGCATTCTCAATTTTGTAATTTGTATTTAATCAAAATAGATATTTTCAATCTATTTAATATTATTGAACACCATGATATGAATAGAGTTGCTTAATTTTGAATATTCATCCCTCTTTCTCAATGTCAACTCATTTGTGTGAGGGGTCCAGCGATATTACATAAGGCCCCATATATGTTTACCAAATAATATATATGCCACACCGTTCTGCATTGTATATTTCTCCGAGTCATTTGATCAATGCCCCATGGAATTTACTTTGTTCATGTGATTTCTCTATTCTTTTTATGTTGTTCAACATTGATATATTCGTTTCTTTCTTTGACTGCACTTATAAATGTATCGATCACTTGCGCATGCTTGCTGTTTAAGCCTCAACTCCTTATACTGTGTTCTTCAACAATTGCAATATATGTTATAAGTTGTGAACTCATTCCCCTGCAATACAATATCTGCCACTATCTTAATAAGAGGAGTTGCCATGTTATTAGTATATCCCCCTTCGTATGTTCTTCTTTAATGATGGGATAAATATAAATGAGTTCAATGTTATGTGGATGGATGATGTTGTTACCCTCCAATTCATTTTGTTTTAGTGCCTAAACTTAGTCAAGATGATTACTAAATGATGACCTGTGGTTGACACTGTGAAATCATTGTGCCTTAGTCTTCAACTAATTTAGTTTGAATGTCAAAATGCGTATTTAATGTCCTGAGTTATCTGTGGTGATTTCTTCTATCCATTCCATGTCATTGTCTTAGTCTGAACTCTGATTGTATAAACTGATCTATATAATAATTCCTTTCTTTCAAGTCCATTACAATTACAATTAAATTTATTGGTCCATAAGGAGTCCGTCAAAAAAACCACTATTGAATCCATATCATATGGAATCTCCATATATTCAACCTCTATCATTACAGAGTACGTGTTTCTAAAAGTCTTATTGCTCAATCTCCAAATATTAAAAATATTACATACTAATACTGTTATGTAGTGAATGGCCTTAATGGTACAACAAATGACATCCCACCTTAATCATTTTAATTCAATATGCTAGACTCTGTGTGGATTGATCCCCTTAAGGTCTTTTATAGAATTTCTGAAGTCCGATTCATGCCAAGAAGATAAATGCTCTTGTTGGTCTCTTTCCCGCAACTTGTATATACACTTGACACTAATGACTTCTTCGGTTTACTTCCCCTTCACTCGCATATTATACTTCCAACTTTTGTCATATGTGTTTATCGCTTCTATATATCTGTTGGAATTCTTTTACCTTGTGTTTTCTCTCTGTTTGTCCTTATTCCCTGATATGCAAGACTGAAGTTTCTTACTAAAATGATGTTTGAAATGCTCCATCGATTGTTTCTCCGAGTTTGATAGTTGTTTTCCTGTTTGCGGAGTCACTGCTCCATCATATCCTTCGCATATGTCTTTTAACAGTGATATGAATGTTTTCCAATGTTAATTCATTTTGAAGGAAACATCTCATATCTCTAATCTTTCTTACATTTGCAATGAGGCTCTGATACCATGTTGAGTAACAAGGGTCTTTTTTGCAAATGTAATAATAATATGGCCATTGTAATTGATATGTTCCAAATGCATATTTGGATGTCATATAAACATGAGAAGAGACACATCTCATGAAGAGACATGTCTCCAAGGTTTAATCGTCATTTAATTTATATATATATATATATATATAATAACATATATTATTATTACATGAATATGAATATATAGAAAATGATGATTTTACCAATAACAACAATCTAACTCACATTGAATTTATCTGACTGAAGCTACAACTTTAACACAAATGATAGGCCAAAGAAATTAAGGAATTCTTGAACTCCAGTGGGGGGAGATGATCACAAACAATAATTGCAAATCTATCCATTACATAGACTCCACTTGCAAAAATCGACTACACCCATTTTGTCAAACATGTCATGGGTAACCACAACATGCTGATGAACGTTGAATTCTCCTGGGTTGTAGTGTTCGCTTTGAACTGAACTACCAAATATATGGTACCAACTGCGGACAACAAAGCCACAAAAGACTTACCTTGCTGTAAGTTGGGAAAATACGATGGTCATATTATCTCAATTGCCATAGGGATCCAAGTTGACATTTTAAAATCAGACTCCCAGCTGAGACTGTATAATCATACATACGACTCGACTTTTCAGAGAACCGGATTGTAAAGTGGGACTTTTCTTGATCGACAGATGGAGTGAATTTGTTCCCCCAAGGTTATGAATGGGAATTGAACACAGTCAAACTCACCAAGACTGATATCACTTAGATGTACGTTCAAAACGACTCCAATCAATCCCAAACTAACATGTTGACGCAATCTACACTGCAGAGGACCTCAGAATCGAAAATAATAGTCTCTTTTAATGAGACCCAATTCACACGCAACTACAAAATCCAAATAATTTATTCTTTGTTTTTCATCAGAGGCTATTCTATTCAGTCAAAGTAAAGAAACATAAATAACATGAGGGCCGACACATTTAGGATGTCACCCATTTAATATGCATGAGGATTTGAAATGCTAGAACAAGAAAACAAAACTAACACAGAAGTAAAGAAACCCATTCGATTTGGTAAGAGAACCTCCAGTGGTTGGTGTGAACCATTGGAGCTCTCTTAGAAGATCTCCATAATCCAATCGCTTTGAACGGTTCGGGTTGAACAATAAAATAAGAAATGAACACACCAAAACAACAATGGAAACTGATCCAATAGCTTTTCAAAACAGATTCAAACCAATCTAGAGACACCCACAAGAGATTTAAAAAAAAAAAATCAAGCTCCAATGTTTGTACACTTTGCACACATTTAAAAATTTGTAGATTGCCTCCGTTATCACTGAAAAATTCTTTTTATCTGCCTTCTTACAGTGCATCTCTTTCATTTTCTTTGGAAATTCGAGAGTTTGTAGCTGCCAAGAAACCATGAGTGCTGTCTTGCGGTTACGTTGGCAAATATATTCTTCCAAATCGAATATAAAATAGAAGATTCTATCTTTTCCCGCTTTGCCACAACATTCTGATTTTGCCTATTTCACAAGATAATTTTTTTTTTTAACTTCAACCACATAAGTATAAAGCTAACCTCTAAATCCTCAAGTGGCTAATGTCAAGGCGACTTATAGTTGACACCACTATGACATCACCATCACAAAAAGAGGATGTTTATTTAAAACAAAACTTGCACACACAAAAGTTAAGTAAACTTTGCAACTATATTGATTTATTCCACTTGATCGCGACTTGTGCCCCTGCACCAGACATATATATATATATATATATATTATAGATACATATATATCTCTACTTTATTATCAATAATACTTATGCTCCATGGTAATAATAGTGTAGGATAGATATTAAATGTTTGAGGCCGATAGGCCTTTCAAACATTTGATTTCATCGATTGCAATCATTCGATTGAGGCTACAATTATTAATAGATCTTGATAGTGGAACAAACTATGTTTTTTGGAATTTTAGGATGGAATGTTACATTGCTTGTATTGGTTACGATGTTTGGATGTCAGTTGAAAATGTTTATACTTTACCTAAGGCACCTTTGACTAAAATTGCAGATAAAAAAGATTATGAAAACAATGCAAAACAAAGAAATGTCTTATGTGTGTAGTTTAGCTAATAATGAGTTCACAAAGGTTATGCATTGTAAGGCTGCTAGGGAAATCTGGGATATTAAAAGGTGTTTATGAATGGGATGATAAAGTCAAACAAGCAAAACTGCAAACTCTTAAAGATAGATTTGAAGAACTAAGAATGAAAGAGGAAGAAAGCATTGCTGATTATCCTTTACCAAATTACCAATAGATGAAGTTGTAAATTCAATTAAGGGTTTAGGTGAAAGTGAAGGGACCAACAATTGTTCAAAAGCTTTCGCAATCTCTACTTCCTAGATATAATTGTAAGATATCTACCATTGAAGAAGCTAGAGATTTGACAAAACTTATAATAGATGAGGTACATGGCATACTATCCTCATATGAAATGAGGTTGGCAGGTGAAATAAAAATCGAAAGGGAAGTTGTTCTCAAAACTACTAAAAAGGAAAAGGTGAAAAGTTTAGAGATGAGATTTAGAGGAGTAAAATTCAAATCTGGTAAAAAGGTTCAAAATTTTTAATATGAAGAAATTACCTTATGAAATGCTTGAATTGTGGTGCGGTCACTTTGCTTCTAGGTGTTCTAATGATGAAGATGTTGTTTTAAGAAACCATCTAATCACAAGTTGAACAAATTTGCTAAGAAAAAGAAAATTTTGATCATTTAAAATGATACTACTGATAGTTATGATTCTGATGATTATGAGACACTGTTTATGGGCTAAGGACCTTGTTCAACCAATTCTAGCGATGGTGAGTTGAGCAACAATGTAGAAGATGAAGTTGACCTTGAAGCAGAATTAGTATGTGCTTTAAAAGAAATCAGTCGGTTGAAAAAAGTTATTTTAGGTAATGAACTTTGAAAAGATACTGGACCCAAAGTAGCAGTTATTACAAATTCGAAAATTGAACTTGAAGAAACTAAGAGAAAACTAGATATTTTAAATTCTAAACTCACTCTTAAAATTGAGAGTTGCTTCAAGTTAGAAAGTTAAATTGTTGATCAAAGAAACGAAAATAAGAAACTCAACTTTATACTTGATAAGCAAGTAAAGTTTGTGAAAAGTTCTTAAATGCTTAGTGATTAGTTTTATCAAAAACTGGCTTAGTTATGTTAGTAACTCAGTGATTGGTCTTTGACTCTTAATTATCTTCAATCATAGTCTGCATTAATTAACCATGTCTTCCAGAGGGACTGAAATAGGGACTATGTTGCACTTCTTAGTAATGGATGTCTAACCATATTGGAGTTGTGGGGATACCTTTCTCCTTGGGCTTCTGGTGTTTGTGTTGACCAACGACGTCTGTAATCTCTTGAGGATTCAGAATAGTGTCTTCCTTTTTTATCAATCTCTCCCTCTATGTCTATCACATCAGTGACATTCTCAGCTGATATGTTTGAGGAGTGTCCTTTCATACTCTCAATACTTGCTCAACAGTATCATGTTCAACAATCTTTGGATTGCTAGTGCCCTTGTTGCTCTTCTTACTTTGAGAGATGGTTATACGAGCATGAAACGGTTTTGTCAGTGATTTAGTAGGCCTTTTCTCAGGAACTAGTTTTTCTTGAATATCTTGACCACCTGCAAAATCAATATCCTTGTTAGTAAGATGAATCGAGGATTAAAAAAAGGGTCCAAATTGACACTTGTAGAGGCTCTATTTCCAATAGTTGACATCAAAGGTTCTTTCCAAATCCTATCGTCCTGCTTTCTACCTTTGTCTATCTTAGGAATGGGTTGCATTTCGAGCTTTTCATGAAATCAGGATCTATTACTTCCTCATCTTCGTCTTCTTGATCTCTAGTTATATTCATTTTTATGTTAATGGATACAATCTAGCTCAGGGTGAACTGAGACTAATGCCTTCTTACTTCAAATTCTTTACGACAGTTCTCCCAGTAGTCTTCAAGTTGTGGTAAGTGCTAGAAGTCCTTTGACATGTTTAGGTGAGTTGTTGCATAGCCCTTGTTATCAAATTTCCTCCTAGCCACTTACGACTAAAAGTTCAACTCACAAAACTGAGCTTCAAGGTTTAGAGCATCAGAAATAGATTTGCATTTGTAATGGATCAACTCCATTGGGAAACACCACTGGGAAACACCACCATAACTTTTACCTTCTTTGAACTTTTTATCAATATAGGGTATTTGTGTACATACCTCAATCAAAAACATGACTACCCAAGGTATACCTAGAAAGCTTCAATGGTTCACCCTCGAAGCCTCCAACCCAATTGTAGCTGAACCAAGGAAATTAAATAAAAAAAATTTCATAGATGCTTATTAGCTCCATGCCTTTATTGAACACTGTTCTATTGAAGCTTGTATATCATTGTCTAGGCAAAGATATCATTTTTTTTTGGTCGATAATAAGAGTATTTTTATTCATCTTAAAAGAGAGCATTACATATAAAGATCATTAAAATTGGGCATTACATTCCATGACTTAAACAACTATCTAAAACTACAGCCTATATCATTTTCAGTTTACATATCATAAAAAATCCTTCTATATCACCCTTCATTACTATACATAGAGACTAAAGGCCTAAACATGAGCAGTCATACCTATGACATCATAAACAAAAACAGACTCACCACGGTTCTAATTTTATCGCCTTCACTTTCCTGCTTCCTGTTCACCAATTCCAATTCTTGCAAAAATCTGTCACCTTTTGTTGACGTTGTGCAAGATCAAATCTTCACAATCACCCAACCAACTTGTTCCACAAGAAAACCAAGCATATTCCATAATTTTTGTGCATCCTGCCTCATCCCCCATCTCTCCTTACTGCATTCGATGGGTTATCCTTAATTCCTCCATCAAAAGTCTATCCCTGAAAGCCTTCACACAAAACATCATTATATTCATAATGTTAGTTTCAAAAAGCCTTCTTGATTAGCCATTATTTTGACTTTCATATTCATTAACCCAAAATTATCAACATTGCCAAAATTTTATAGCGCCATGTCTACCTCTTCAATCACCTCCAAGAAATTCCACTTTCACTAGCATCCGACCTTGACGAAGTATGTAAGATTGTCACCTACAGGGATGGGCTACATTTAAACCATGGACCTGTCATCCTTGTCGCTCTTGGAAACTTCCAATCTCATAAACCAATTTCCTCCTCTCTACTAGAATTGTTTCCTTGTAGGCTTCTCTATCCACACCTGCTGGCCACCACATAAATCAAAATTTCCAAGCGTTTCCCCTTCTCATTCGCAAAACACTTACTATAGTCAAAGGCAATCCTCGACCACGCCCAATCTAGCATCCCATCTAAACCCACTATCAAATCCTTTGAGAACAATGCTTCCATTACCCTCTTCACCTTAGCTTCCAGTGTTCCTAGTTCTAAACCCAAAGCCATAACCATTGCCACAATATCTACATTGATTTTCCAATGATGAGTCGAGTCCTATAACCTATAACAAATGCCGCACCATTCCTTTCATTGCATCTATGATTTCCTTTGAAGGGCACATAAGCGATAGCTCCAAGCAATGATCTTTGATTGGGCCAAAAAAGGCTTTCTGTTGTTTCTTCGTCTTGAACGTAAAGGTAGCTTTCATTACACTGGCTTCACTTTCTTTCCAGTATTATTTAGCAAAGTTCATTTGAAATGTCCAAAACTTGCCATTTATTTAATCCTTCAAATGATTGTATTTTTTACTTGCAACACACTCCACACAATACCCACCTTTCATTTATAAGGTGACAGACCGTCCTTTCCATAAAGCCTCCCGCCCACCTATCAAGACAATCACCCACACACTTCAAATCTACTCATTTACTCCTTAGACGACTCATTGCCACCAAACATAACTTATTTTGATGTACTCAACTTTAATTAAAAGCCGCATTTTCAAACCTGCCTTTCTATAAAAGGCACCTACGTCCTAGACTAAACAATGGTCATAACTGGGTCATCAAAATCAACCTCCCAACAACTACACAATTCAAAAAAACATTCCCCATCTTTGAAATTTAGTGCCCATTTTGAAAGCTTGTCTACTTCCAGATTGCCTTCCTGGTATATATGGCTAATCTTACAATTTTCCAAACTCTCTAAATTGCTTCTAATAACCATCGCATAATCTTCCAAATGCCGTGCCACAACTTGGTTTTGTCTAATTGCTTCTATAACAATTAAAGAGTCACCTTCTAAGTGGATCTTTTGCCCGCCAACCCTCTTGGCACCTTAGATTGCTATTGGAGCACCCTGAAATTTTGCAGAATTATTTGATTCTTCCATGAATCTTGTTCCCCCATAAGCCTCAATTGCTCCATCTTGATCTCTCACAATAAATCCCGCCCTTGAAGGTCCCATACTACTTTTTACTACTCCATCAGAGTTTACTTTGATACATCCCTCTTCCAAGACTTCCCACCAAGTACTTCTTGCATTTACTTTTGCTTTATTTGCTTCTCTACAACCAAACATCCTTATCTTTATCCCTGCTAATGTTTTCTGAATCTCTCCATCCTCTTTCGAGAATACACACTTCTTCAGGTCCATTCTGTAAACTGTTGCTCTGAAAACTTGCTCAGTAGCACGATCAATTCTCCAAACTAACCTCTCTACAAGCTCACTCTTATCCTAAAAGATGTGTATATTCCATTTCTTCCATATCTCCCATATCACTATTGAAGGGCATACCCTCCAGACACTTCTCAACATATCATTTTGTCTAATCCGAGGCCAAGAAATAGAAAATTCTTACAAAGTAGCCATCCAAGGTCCCTACCATCCAAGCTTACTATGCACAAATCTCCACCAAATTGAAGCAACCTCACAATTAGCAACAAGAGATCTACATATTCTTCTTTTTTTTTACATATAGTGCATATAAATGGACAATGAAAGCCTAATCTTTTCCTCCTTTCCCCTTGTTAAAATCCTACCTTGCATTGCAAGCCAAGCAAAGGAGCCAGCCTTTGGAAGACAATTTTTATGCCAGCATAAATCTCCTGCCTCAGAAGTGGTCAACCTCCTTTGTGCTAGAAATTCATAACCAAGTTTAACTGAGTAACTCTTTTGAAGATGAAGCACACCATTTAACTTTGACTTCCCCATCAACTAGAGAAACCTTCCTTGACAAGAACAAAGGCTTCAAATAGTCTTGTTGTTGAGCAGATAACCCAAGACTCTCCAGTCCTTCCACATCCATTCTATCCCAAGGGGGTCTTCAACATCTGTCATATAGTCTCAAACTGTTACAATCCATCTCTCACACATAGCTCTCTTCAAATTTTCATCTTGACACTCCTCCTTGAGCACTGCATAACCATTCCAAGAGTAATCCCAAAAGAGAGCTTTCTTGCCATACAGGAGATAATAAAATTCCAGATAGCTGACCCTTTAATAGGATTTTGAATTATGAGAATCCTTTCACCATCATTTGAATCCAATATTTGGCTTTTAAGATTTTAGTCCATAATTGATTAGGGCACCTGTAGATTTGCCAAACAAGTTTTGCCCCAAGAGCTAAATTCATCAAATTCCAATCCCTTAACCTTGCACCACCCCACTTATTTGAGTGACATATTTTATTCCAACTTAGCAAAGGTACATTGTCACTCTCCAGAGAGCCAGTCCAAAATAATTTCCTCATTTTTTTGTTCAATACCCCGAAAAACATTTATAGGAATGCTTAAACACATCATTGAGAAAATAGGTACCGCAGAGACAACTGACTTCAACATTAAAATTTGCTCTGCTGAGGTTAACCATCTTCCTTTCCATCCATCATCCTTCCATCCTTTTCAAACATTTCTCCACCAAACCTTTCCACATATCAGCCTTATTTCTTCCTTGAAACAACGGAATCCCAAGATTTTTACTTGGCAAAGTCTCATAGCGAATATTCAAGATCCTACAGATAGCTCTTTGCTTACAGTGGGAGGTATTAAAGAATATAATTTCTGATTTATTCCAATTTATTTTTTGGCCTTAAGCCTTACCATAAAGATCTAACATTTGTTTCATTAACCTAGCTTCCCTTTCTGAAGCTTCCCCTACGAAGAAAGTGTCATCCACAAACTGTAGATGAGAGACAACCTCCACACCTTCAGCAATCTTCACTCTTTTGTATAGCACATCCCTTCTTTTGCCAATAAGTCTTCCCAAGACCTCTGGCAAAATGATGAATAGAAATGGAGACGGAGGGACCCCTTGTCTTAAATGTTTTTTAATTCAGAAAAACCTTGAGGGCTAACATTAACCAATACTAAAAAACACATTGTTGAAATGCAACTCTTAACCCATTTGATCCAACTCGGATCAAACCCAAACTCATCTAGAACCCTTACGGAAAAAGCTCTATCCACTTCATGATTAGCCCGCTTAATGTCTAATTTTATCATTATCTTGTCCAACTTCTTTAACCTAATAGAGTGAATCATTTCATGAGCAATTATTACCCTTTCATAAATAGACCTTCCTAGGGAGAAGCCACTATTCTCTGAGGATATCATCACACCAAGGATCCTTTGGACTCGATTTGCAATAACTTTTGAGATTATCTTATATATTGTATTGCACAATGCAATAGCTCTAAAATCTTCAAATTTTTTTCTCTTATTCTTTTTCAACATTAAAGAAATGAAAGTATTTTTCAAATCTTTTAACGAAAAATCTCCCTTTCTAGATTCCTCCACCACCTCCCATACCTCATGGGCCAACAAATCCCAAAAGGCTCTGAGAAACCCATAGTTACACCACCCTGGGGGACATGGGAACATGGAAATAGGGAGACAAGTTTCGGGGACAGGGAGACATAGGGGCCTTAATTAGGGGACAATGGTAGGGGGACTGAGGGGGTTGTATATATTATGCATATGGTACTTAAAATGCTAGTTATGAAAAGATTTATTGCAATATAAGATAAAAAGATGTAATAGAGTAAATGCTTGAACATTGCATTGAATTGGAACATCAAACATTGAACGTAAATAGTCAAATCAGAAAATAGTTAACACTAAGACGTCCCCTCATCCTCGGTGGAGGTGGTGGAATCTGGTGGCACCACTAGGGACAGGGCAACAGAGTCCCCATGTTCCCCGTGTGTCCAAGTCCCTGGTGCATGGGGCAAAAAGGGGGGAACACGTCCCCATGTTACTATGGTCAAAAACCTTTTAGGGAACCCATCTGAACCTGGGCTTTTGTCCCTACCCAACCCTTTCAAAGGTTGAAACACTCGCTCTTTTGAAACTTCTACGGTTACTTTTTGTGGGATACATTCCAGAACCTCATTCAAGCCCTCATCATTTATAACATCTTGTGTTCATTTCCTTTGAAAAAAGGAGACAACCTCCTCTTTTATCAAATTTTTGTCCCTTAGCAAAACCCCTTCCATATTTTCAATAGGGAAAATCTTATTATGAGCACGACCTACCTTGACTGAATTGTGGAAAAACTTTGTATTTCTATCCCCCTCATCAAGCCAAGTTTCTCTAGATTTTTGACGCCAAAAAATTTCTTCCCTTCCTAAAATCTCTTCATATTCTTTACTTAGTGCCCCTTCTTCTTGAAAATCTTCCTCCCTCATTCCTTGGATGATTACCTTCTCATTTAAAGATTTCAAAGATTCCTCCAAATCGGACATCTTTTTAAATATATTTTGGAAGGACTCCCTATTCCAAATTTTCATTTGCTCTTTCAAAAAGTATAATTTCTTAAAGAAAATAAAAGCTTATGTCCTTCAAAGGATGATGCACCAGCCCACCACCTTCCCACCAACTCGTTAAAACCATCATCCCTTAGCCACATAGCCTCAAACTTGAAAGGACATCTTTCTCGATATGAATCTTCCTGGATGCTCAGGTCAATGGGAAAATGATCCGAGCCATAAATTGGCAGGATTTCCACTTCCACAATCCAATTGGCATTTGCCCAATCTCCATATACTAAGGATCTATCCAGTATTTCCGCAATGTTGACAAACCCTACTCTTTTGTTAGTCCATGTAAACTCCCCATTTTTGAAAGGAATATCCACTAACCCATTCTCCTTAATGAAGCTTGTGAAGTCATTCTGACTTGCCGACCTCCATCCTCTCCCCCCTCTTTTTTCTTTAGGATAGAGGATTGCATTAAAATCACCTCCTAACACCACCATTTCATCACTCAGAATCTCCAAAACCCCTTTCAAAGTTTGCCACAACACCCTCTTCTCCCTATTCTAAGAAGGCCCATAAATATTGATAGCATTAAACTCTGTTCCAAGTTGCTTTGACTTCACCTTCAACCATTGCCAATTAAAACTTTGTTGCATAACAATTACTGAAGCAGACTCCATTTTCTACAAAATCCCTGAGCCTCTTGAGGCTCCCAGAGTTTCCATCCATTCACTATTCCATCTACCAAACCTTTTCTTCAATCCATCAATATCCTCCAATTTAATCTTCATTTCTTGAAACAATACAGCATCTTGTCTCACTTGATCAAGACCCCTCTCGATCAAGGGAATCTTGTCAAGGGCATTGCAGCCCTTGACATTCCACAAAAGGAGCTTCATCTCTTTCGAGAAGAGGCTGACTCTCTTCTTGCTTTCAATTTGCTCTGTCCTTTTACACTTTCAACAATATGGATTAAAGCCTTTAAAGTCCTTCCTTTCTTTTGACTCTCTCCAACCTTAATCTTATGGTTTCTCCTCTTTGAATGAGATAGAGTTCTTTTCTTTTGCATCACAATATTATCTGAGAGCCCTAAAAATTCCTTTGTTGACCCTTCCATCGCATCCTCTTCTAGCTCATTCTTCTCTATCTCTTCCCCAGATCCTTCTTCCTCATTAAAGGAGCCTTCTAAATTTCTTCTTGGAGAGATTTCTATATCTTTCATCCTAACATCTTCCAAACCTTCAAAAATGTCGAAGTATCATATCTCCCTCTAAAACTTTTGAGCAGTACCATGTCTCCTTATCAGGCTTTTTCATTCTTCGTCTCAAACTTTACTCCCAATCGAGACTTGGTTCCTCAACCTTGTCCTAACGAGGAGACCCAACTTCCACAATTTCGAAACTCCTCTCTCCCCCTCTGAAGCAGGTTATTTTTCCTTGTTTAACCCTTTCACTTCCTGTCAAAACCCCTGCTGACCCTTTCTCCCTTGCATCATCTTCCCTTGAAACCTCCTCCTACACCTTGAGAATGCCTTCCTTCATTATCTCCTTTATCTCTTAGTCTATCCCCCATAATCCCCATCCATCCATTATTTAACTTTGATTTCACAAGCATATCACATTCCCATTCAGTATTCCTTGCTAGCATTCCCTGGCATTCCTTTCCTTTATTTATAGAGGGGTCTTCTAACAACATTAATTCTCTATTGAGAAGCTTCTCCGTCTCTTTCTCTTTCAGCCTTCCTTCCATAGAGCACCCATCCAAATTATGTTCTTCACTTAATCACACCGCACAGACATGCATCTCCTCTATAGACAAAGCCTCTCTCCATTTTCCTTCCGAAGAAAACGACACCACCATTTCCAGTAAAGGGTGATAGTCATTCCACATTATGCAAATGCGAGGAAACATTTGAAAGGTCACCATATCCACCATTTCTACCGTTTGAACATAAGTTCCCAGCTTATTTCCAATTAATTGAAAACACTCTACTAAATTTGCCAATTTAAACTTTTATCCAAACAATTGCTTTGATATCTTCAAATAATGAAAATAACAGTTATGCACTTGAACACAATAACACAAGAATTTATGTGGCAACCCAAAGCGGGAATTACCATGGAAAATGATTTGCTTTTATATATCTTTGATCTTTTTACAAAATTGTAGGTTCCAACTTACAAGAGGCTTCAACCTTGTTTTTAGGAGCACCAACCCACTGGAAGCTACAACTCTCACAGTTTGCAAGCTTCAACCCACTGGAAGCACCTACTCCCACTTTTGATGTTAAATCTGAAACTCCACCTCTGTCTTTGTTGCTTTTACAACTGATGATGTAACTATGTAAGTTCTTTTTGTCAATTGATATATAATTTTGGACTCCTCACACTTCTCTGTAAAGTCTGATTAAATATATATCAAATTGAGAATATCTGAATATATATTTATTTCTGCTCTTCTCTCTGCCAAGCTGCTGACTTTTTGGTCTAACTTATTCCTTTTATGTTTTCATTTTCCACTCACATTATTTTGGTTGAAAAAACCATTCTATACTTATATACCTTATTTAGATGGGGTGTGGCTTTTCAAAATGAAAAGTCATGTCTTCTTTAAAATAACAAATAATTATAATCAAACCTTTTGTTTAATTAGTATTTTATAATAGTCAATTCTCTTTCCTTAATTGTTTGAATACATAATGACTATTATGAGACGGTACTATAGTTGTCCTTTTTCATTGCTGAGTGCACATCTTCAAGGATGTGGCTGGTATCGTGGCTTGGGCTTACTATGGCTTCTTCTCATAGAAGCTTCTCTCCATACTCTTTGCAACATGGGCATAAATCATGAGAATTAATTTCAAGAACTATCAATCATCCATGTTTTTGTTTTGCCATATGTGACTTTTATGTTGTGTTTCTCAGGTTATCGGGTCTATAACCATTCCAGATTTGTTGTATTGAATGAACGCATATATTCAAGTCTTCATTGTGAATATTGGATTGATACAAATTTATATTTATATTCTCATTCCAGAATAGGTGCAGGATAGCGGAATTATAGGATTGGAAAACCAAGAAAGCTCTCTTTGGTTTGTTGGTCACACCGGTGGTTCTTTATGGCTGCAAGGTGTGGGGGGGCAGCAAGTCAAAATGGGGGTGGAGACAAATAGAGAGAATTCAGAAACAATTACTCACATGCAATCTCAAAGTCAAGAGTTATGTGCCTTATGAAATTCTTATGGCTGAGGCCGGGGTTTTTCTGTTAGAGGCTTCAGTGGTAATCCGATAACTTAGTTACTTAAAGAAGATGGAAAACATGCAAGATCATCGTTGGCCGCAAACTGTGAAAGGAGAGGCTATTAACCGAAGGAAGAAAACATGGATGAAGCAAACCATTAAATGATTGGCTAATTGAAACATCAAGTTACAAGATTGCTTGAACACAAATGCAGACATAAGAAAGTTTGTCAAGGGAAGTTTCACAATGCCATGTGGAACAACAATATGAGTAGAAAAAAAGCCTATTATATTAAAGAATTTAACCCAACCGGGGAACTTGGCAAAAAGGCATACCTTGGGGCTGCTATTAAAGGAAATGCAAGGTTAGTAGTGGCACAACTGAGAACGGGATCTCATCACCTTAGATGCGAGACGGGAAGATGGAAGAGGCCCAAAGAGACTTGGGAGCAGAGAACTTGCATATATTGCAAGGTTGGAGCGGTGGAAATGGAATGGCATTTTGTCTCAGAATGGTATGACAACATCTGATCTCTCTATGATGTCATCTTGAGGGCGGACAACATACATAGTTTATTTGAAGGGGATAAGATAAGGCAGACTGCTGGTGTTTTGGTTAAGATACATACCAAAAGATTAGAAATGGAAAGGAATTCGGAAATTACCTAGTGCGGTTGATCTTTGGTCCCTTAGACTGCTCTGGTTTAGTGGACGTCATTAAAAAGCATTCATTCATTCATTCATTCGTTCCATATACTTCGGGGGTTTTTGTGAGAACTCTTGACGGCACACAGTATTTGCACATGATCTTATAAGATACCATTTCAGGGTTTTCATTCATGAAAGCATCAAATATTTATGTTAAATTCCTGAGCATATACTTCAGACGGAGATGCAACCTGGTATATTTTGCCGTAGGAACACTAATCATGGTTTATTTGTTTATGCATTAGCTGGTATGGAATCCACGTTGTCTTGATATATGGTATGTAGCGTTACTTCATTACTGGCATCTACATGTTGTTTTTGTCCTTCATGCTATGTTGAACACTATGGGAGACCATCTTCTATAACGTGGAGTTCTGTGTTTAATCATGTGCAGTATAATCCCCTGAAAACATATATGTGACTGGATTTGTATGCTTTTTGTTTATATTACCATCTTCAATATATGCTGGCTGCATTGTTGATGTCTGTTTCAAAACTTTCTCAAATGTGACTGTCATCCACACTCTTAGATGGCAGTTTGCTTGGTTTTTGACATCTTTTGCATATTACTATTACTTCATGACTGCATGGGGGTGATTACTTCTTTATTATCTCCATCTTTCCTTGATGAATCTGGCACATCTTCTTTGTTTGCTCAGAACAACAAATTGATTTTAAGGCATACAACCATTCATGATCAGACTTACCATAGTCCTTTTATTAGCAAATATTGTATGATAATTCTCTATTGGCTGCCCTGTTCCTTGTTGCACATAACTCTATTATCTGTTAATTATTTCGGGCTGTAAAGGTTATACTAAGATCGCCTATGAATGAACTCATAATGACTCCTTTAACTGCACGATGATTGTTGTACATGATGTCTTTATTTGACTTTTATCATCATTCATTTGATCGCTGAATGCTCCAGTGTATTATGTCCAGTATATCTCAGTGCATATCTTTATGTCTTTAATTACATAGGGCTTCTATACAATTTCACTCGCTGCATGTTTAATCTTCCTTATAAAGATCATGATACAATTATTGTAATATTCCTATTTGAAACCAGGCTGTCCTCTGGCACAGATATGACAACGAGCCAACTCCCTCGAGAGAAAGATATAAAGACTTGTGGCATAAAGGTTTCTGAAGGTATGCCCCACGATGTTGGTCCTATAATTATTGGGAACCATGGCATGCCCCGCATTATGTATTGGGTGAATAAGGCGGAAAGAAGAGATGAGGAAATAAATAAATCATTTACCTTGCTGGTAAACATATGACAACAAACAATGCTGTAACGTATCTTTGATAAGCTTCACATGAAAAGAAAAGAATTCTGAGTCTGAATAAGAGACAAGTTTCACATGAAAAGATATAGAACACTGAAAACATAGATAGAAAGGCATTGAAATATTGAATAGGAAAAAGCAATGAACATTACAACAGTGATCTAAGCCTAAAGCCATGTCTGGGAGTATATTATACACAGTGAGACTAATGACCAAGTTTGGGTGTAATCGATTAACCTACAGAAGATTACAATATATGGTGGTGGGTGCAAAAGAGTATTGCGGCAGTTTAATGAAAATAATTATCACGTCATCAAGCCAAGGCAGCAGTAGAAAGGAAAAATCAAATTAATATGTATTTGTAGATAGTGAATTAAAAAGGAATGTTAGACGCGACTGCAGAAGATTTATTACTACGTTCTTAATACAAAACAATGAGACACGATGAGTGCAGAAATATAAGGTATCAAGTAAAGGGAATCAAGTGAAACACAAAATAAAAACAGGTGACTATTATTGAAGCTACTACATCAGCGGTGAAGTCTTAGACATAGACCCGAAATTGAAAGGCCTAATATAATAAAATAAAAATCTTTAATCATGTACAGAGCATTCGGCGTGTGCTACAACTCAAGAACGAATCAACATCGGCAGTATTTGAGCCTAGCACATTTGAAAATATGTATAAATGGCAGGCTGAACATCAAACGATATCAAATAAGAAACATCACCATTTATAAGAGAGAACATGTGCTGGCAAATACAAAGTGGGCAAATATGATTTTGTGCAGTTTCTGTACTTTTGTAAAAAGCAAGATATTCTATGATGGAACGAGCATCTGCTGGTTGAATGATACAAACATACGTATCACAGGTGTGCGTAGAAGAGTGGGATCGATGTTCTCAGCAAAAATCTGAAACGATGGCCTTGAATTAAGCGAGATGGGTTTGATATCTGCGAGCATTTTTGGAGTCAAGCCATGAAGATACACGACTAAATATACGAAGATTAGAACAACGATGGAATAGCTTCAGCTTGTCTTCTCAGTGTTCCCATTATATACAGAGAAAATTTATGGCAGAGATTCATAAGTTTGGAGACCATGAACAAATGAAATAGAAGTGTCATTGATGTAGATGCATCTAAAAACACCACATCGTGTGATATATATATTGTGTAATTATGGAGTCAACATGAACAGATTTGATTACAAACAACATGGGTTATGTAAGGTATGAAGATGTTCAATGATTCATTTCAAAGCAGCGATTTATTATCCGCAAGGAGTCTCCAGATTGGTGAAGGCCTGATAGGCAATGTCACTCATAAAAGACAATTAAAATTATCTAATGGCTATGGTTTGAAATGATGAAGACATCGAGTGATCAAGTCTGTTTGTAGAGTTTGCACTAAGTCAAGGAGGAAATTTCTGATGTCAAAGCCATTTCACGACATGAGGAAAATTGAAGCAATGCATGGACTTAAAAGATTTCATATGCAGATTACGTGGGCTATTAAATAAAAGTGCACAGTATTATTGGTTAGTACAACAACAATATATTATTAAATATTTTCTTAATAATAAAGAAATCAGTTATGAAAGAATACGATGAAAGATAAAGACTCTTTATTTTAAGAGATGCATCTCCTTGAAAGACAGATACAAATAAAGATAGTGTTGTTTGCAAAAAGTGTCTGGAGTATGAAATAGTAAGAATAGAGGCACACGTTTGAATGCAGAATATCGGAGAGGTAATAAAAGGAAGAATGGATAAGGGATGCAAATGAATAGAACATGGCATTTATAGAAAAGTATATATATGGATTGGAATTATAAGGTGGTAAAAAGAATACAAAGAAAATCTGAAGAAATATATGCAAATAGAATATAAGAGGAGTTATGAAGATTTGTATTATACTGAAATAAAATGAAGAAGAATTATCAGAGAGTGTGATTCAATCATCCATGATCACTTGAGGTAGCAATATTGTCGAGGTGGATAAAAAGTTCCAGTGCAGTGTGTTGGTGCTCACGAAGACAAGCAGTGGGGATAAGTGCTTCTAGTATGTTGGAGCCTACTAAGTGTGGGAGTTGGAGCTTCTAGTGAGTTGGTGCTCATAAACATAGGGGTTGGGCCTGCAAATCATTGTAAAATAACTAGTTTATATAAGAAAGCATCTATTTGCCATGGTTTTCTCCCTTATTGGGTTTCCATGTAAATCTTGTGTATTGTGTTCATGTGCATAATTTTTCATTTTAGCATTTGAAATTTATTGTGTGGATAAAAGTTTTAAATTAACAAATTTGTTATTATACTGAATCACCTGCCGCTCTCAGTGTAATCATGTGCTCTTCAATAATACCCATGATATTATGCAATGGTCAACAAAAAGCTTGCTTTGGCAAGGTTTTAATTGAGGAATAAAGATATGTAGTGAGGCCTAAAAGCCCACCTGCAGAACACTTAGTTAATAACTCTTGATACACAACTCCGCTTGAGGCCTAAGATAGCTTGGAACAAGCAGATTTTAAAATGCAACAATCTTAAGGAGAAACCAAAACCAAAACAGAACATACGAACAAGAAAAATCAAGAAGAGAGTTGAAGGTTTTTAAAAATTAAGTGCTTGCAGTCAGGGAAGAAAAATCCACTTTAACAAGCAAAGAAGATGATAAGCTTGACGAAAACTTTAAAAAATGATCTTCACAAAACATGAATTCTAGGACAATTCAAGGGATAAATAATTGCCTTAATAATGCATCTTTGAGAACACCAAAACTTATATGAACTCGTGAGAAAATTGCAGAGACTTGTCCAATTTTGTGCTCTCAAAATGAGGACAAAAACAATGCATAGTACATTTACTGAGATTATCAGAGTACCAAGACCTGATCCACAAAATATCTGAACCCACTGGTAGATGAAACTTAATAGAATATGACATAGCAAATTACCAGAACCATCTGATGAACTTAATCAATAGCCAGTTAACAATAGAATATGGAAGAATACTGTAAGCATAGCAATCACCAGGAACTGACAGACAATTTCATGTAATACCGATCACCGAATTCATACAAGTGTATCCTAACATATATGCCAGGAGTAGAGCAAAGTAGACCTGCCATGAAATACCAAAACTGTTCATACTGAGCCTGTGCTGTGCAAAACTAAAACTTCTGTTCAATAACCAACAGCCAATAAATACAGAACCAAAATTGCCAAGAATCAGCTGATACTGCCAGAATGTCGGCATGAAGGTTTTGACATCAATGGCAATCAATGTCAGTACAAACTCAATAAGCCTAACAGAGTTGTCTCCTCTTTACTGTTTTTACAGTTTGGTACACTGAAATTTGATCAGCCATTGGTTAGAAACAAAGATTCAGTGTGGGATGTGTTACGGCAGAGTAGACACAAGAATGAAGTAATAGAAGGGACTGTGATGATACTGTTGAAATGCTGCTGCTGCCTCCGAAAGCCTTAGTGGCTGACAACAAAAACCTATTCACAGACCTGTATGCATAATAACAATAGCCTTTATATCTGCTGTGAATGGCAGAGATGGAGTGTTGAAGTGTGACTAGCATGCAGACACGGGGCTGGAGCTTTGCTTTGCATTCTTTTAAACTGTTCCTTTTTTATTTGAAGCTGTAATTGAAAACTTTAAAGCTGTTGGCTCCCTATGAAAGACTCTATTGAGTTTACGTATGGCATTGCCCACCTTGGTGTGTGCTTTGGGCTATTTAGGATATTTTGGGTGGAAGAAACTAATGTCAATGCCTGTCAGAAAGTGCACCCGAGATTTCTGACATATTCTCAAGTCTTAGAGACACATTGCTGATGACTCTGCCCCAGAAAAGTGCACTGCTGTCTGATTTTAGTCCCTTATGCTTGCAGATATCACTTAAACGTTTGCCACTCTGTCCTTCACTTGGTAAGAGGAAGTTAGTGGCAGTGCTACCCAAAATATGCAGTTGAGTCTTAAAAAATGTCCTTTGATGTGTTGGTGTTAATTACCAGCAGATTGACTTAGTGGAGTTTATCTTTGGTTAAACCACCAGAAAGTGTTCCTTTTTCTAATTTCACATTATTGTAGTTGTTGGTGGAAGTCCATAAGTATTCTTCCCACTCTCCTCTGATGAGGGAGAGTTCATAGACCTTACCCATGTTTGTAATGTTTGGGAGAATAAAGTTGTTGGGCTATTCAATATGTGGTCCTAGAAGGAAGATTGATTTGACTTAAAGCTGGATATCTAGGTGGAAAATGTCAACAATTTAACCAAGGAAACAAAGTTGTCCAGCTTCTAGGAACTTTCCTTCACTTGTACTTTCTACTGTAGTTAACTATTTTGAATCACATTGACCTAGTCTAACAATTTGATCACATGAATTTTAATTCATCATTGTTTCCTGAACATAGCATGGCAGAAATTGAATTTGATAGTGCATTTAGAAAGGTGAAATTGTGGTGTTCAATCTGCTAAGTTCATTTGATTCTCATGTTATATTTCATTAATCACTGATTGGATGTGTCTTTTACTGAACACTAAAATGCTTAGGAACTATTTCAATACATTGTATGATTTTCAGAGTTAGAAATTTATCATTTTTCCTAAATTCTTATAAAGAATGTATATACTATGTACTTTAAAATGTATCTTTTATGTGTTAATTCTATAGCATCTGCTAATTGTGTTTTCAACTCAATTTATGGTTGTTCTTTGTTGGTGTTGGTTTTCCCATGGGTGAAGGTTAACCATGAAACCTGTCTACATGCCCCCTCCTCCTGATCTCCTAAAACATATGATAGTGCCTGCATCTTTTATTTATCTAGATTCTTGTATTGGTTCATTTACATACATAATGATGTTTGGGTGAGCTCGGGATGGTCTTTTGATTGCTTTACATTTTATGTTGAATCACAGTGGGAGGAAGAACATGCCATTGACAGTGAACAAGATAATTCTCCATCTGCCTCAAGGAAAATCCACTTGCCTTCTCCTGTTAGAAAACATGTTTCTCCATTGAAACGCCCTCATACATCAGCTAATGTTTCTTATAGGAGAAAATTCACCAAATGGAGTTCGGTTGAAGAAGAAACTTTGAGAAAGGAAGTGGCAAAGTAAGTTATCATCTTTCTGTATCCTGATTGATTGGTTATTAAAGAAGTGAAGTATACTTTTTGGATTTTATCTTTATGGTTGAATTTTGGATGTAATGCTTCTAGTCAGGTTATAAAGGCTGCATTTCTATCTAAATCACAATATTTGGATTCTAGTATGAGTTGGACAAAATGCTTCTTCATTTTTATAATGTCAGTACTATAAAAATAATTATAATGTCATAACTTTGTCAAGCTAACAAGTTAACTAAATTGAAGAAGTGTTTGAAGCTTTATGGCTACTTTCAAAACTTTGAGGTGGACCTAGGAAACCATTATTTATAATTATAGATTTATTGTTTTTACCAGTTAGTTGTTCTCAACTGTTGGTTTTTCTCTGATAAATTCTCCTCTTGTGAATTATGCAACTCCACAAAGCATTTCTGTGCTGGCATTTGGTATCAGAGCTAGAAAAGCAAGACTTTGCCTATGCAATGTGGTGGCTAGGATTGCTGCAATGAAGAATCATCAGCGATCCTGCTATGGTAGCTGCTGGAATTAGAATTATTTGATTTCATAGAATCACTTGTGACATACCTGGTTATCAAAGCCGTCTTAACTGAAAACATTTGGAACATCCCTATATCCTTTAAACCTTGATAGATTGCCAAGGGCCTGTTCTGAAACTCCCAATTTGGCAAAGACAGGTTAGATATTGGAATTGGTTGAAGAAGTTGGATTGAATCAATGAAAGTTGCTGAAACTTTCCATTAAATCCTTACTGGCACTTGGACCTCAAACAAGTGTAATGGTTATGCCGATAGCATACTTTCTGGTCCTCCTTTATGATCTTCTCTTACTGTTCCTCCTTTTCTGCCTCCTTTTCTTCTCTCCTCTTTCTTCCTCTCTTTGTTTTCCTTATCCTCCTCCTTTCCTTTCTTCCATCTTCTCCTTCTCTTTCTCCTCCTTACTACTCTTTCTCTATCCCTCTATTCCCTTTCTTCTCTCTCTTCTTATCATTTTTCCTCCTCCTTTTCCTTATCCCCCCCCCCTCCTCCCAGCTTTGTCTCTTCTCCTCTAATTTTTGCAATTTCCCTTCTCTTTCTCCTCAATGCCCCTCTTTTTATTTGTATTATCCTTGACTTCTACTCATTTGTTTTCTTCTTCTCCTTCTACCTAATAAAGTTGGATTTATGTGAGGACATTATACACGAAAAGTTTAAAATTGGAAGTTAATCATATAAATATTTTAATTATATCATATATTTGATTTGCAGTTTATTTAAATAATGTGATAGAATGAATATTATATTTTAAATAAATACTTTTTAGGAATTAAAATAATAATTTCAATTAAGAATAGTATGAAAGTAATGTATTAAGTAAGTCTTACATTAGGCAAGAGTCTACCACACAACGGTAAATTGGGAGCCTCTTATCGAATAGGTCTTGGGTTCGAATCTACTTGCGTGTGCTAAATAATAATAATAATTAAACACAACACATAATAATTAATCTTGGCTTCAATGTCTTACCGATCAAAAAAAGTAAAAAAGTATTACATGATTTGACAAAATTATATTTGATTATTAATATACAACTTTTTTATTGTTGGTAGGAGTTGCATCCTCATAAAATTAATTCTCCCACGATTAAAACATGGACCAATTCTCAAAGCAAAAGGCCTTTGTGAAAGGAATGAAGACATTGTGTATTGCATAAAAACGTGAATGATAATTGGCTGATCAATAAGAGGCCAAACCTTGTAAGATGGCCAAAGGGGGTAGGCTGCACAAATATTAAAGAGGAGATCAATGATCTCATCACACTGCTTAGCCGCATTAGAGGCCGAAGCAGTGTGATGAGATCAGAACGAAGCAAAATAGGATCTTTTGGGGAGAGATAATTAGTGATGTCCAATGTTAGAGGTTGTCCCAAGTCATTGCTACTGGAAAATTCTACATGAATTCCTACTAAGTGTACATTGTTTCTGCCTTGGGTTCTTTCTTAGGACTCTCTACCAGGGTGATTGGATGCCTTCTATGTGCATTATAGGAGAGTACATGATTCCTTCTATGTGCTTATTTGATAAGGAGCTCCCAAAGAAGTGGGTGTCGGATGATGAATTGATCAAGGTGAATGAATATGGTTGCCTATTTCTTCAATTCCTTAACTTTACATACATGTGAGTTTGGTATTTTAGAAGTGAACTATACACACTCCCATAGTACCCTATAAACATAATCATTTTGATGGAGTTGGCAAGCCGGCAAATACCAACCCACATTCCATAGACTCTGGGTAGGGAATTCCTCAAGAAATTCATTAAAGATTGGTAGGTACTCTTTGGACATTGTGGCCAAGGCAAAGATGGAATTCGAACTCCAAAGAATCACAATGTAGAAGTTCATGCCAGGAATTGTTTTGATTGGAGAGGCCTCAATGACAAAATGAGGAGGCAATTTATGCATGTACATTGCCTTGAGGACATATGGATTGATTTGCACGGGTAGGTGAATGTCCAAAGGATGGACTATTCCCAGTTTACCATCAACCAAGTCATAGACTTCAACATTGCAGCAATCCCTGCTAGAGTTTAAAATGACGATCATATTCTTGATTCAAACTATAGGAAACATGATGTGGAGAACATGTTCATTCTGCCTCTAACATGGTCAGTCAAGGAGACTATCTCATTCTTGAATTGTTTCCAATCCGTCCTTGCTAATACCAATATTTGGCTGAACAGAAGTGGCCTTAAATGTATGAAAATCAAGCTATGGAAAGACTTTGATCTTGCTGGTCTGATTTGTTTTAAGTCTGAAATTAGAGGCAAGGGTAAGGATGACACATCTACCTTGGTCTCAGAATTCACAATTGCAGCCATTCCAAAGCTAACCATTAAAGAAGGCAAGGCTACACGGAGGGTACTTGAGGTAAAGAGTGTGGATGCTTAAAAGGTTGAGATTGGTAGCAGTTATGATGAGCTGCCACCAAAGCCAAAGAAGTCTACTCCTATTGCACCTCCTCCTATAGCACTTTAGTTGCCATTGAGCTTCCTGATTCTGCTTCTGTGTTAAATAAGTCATCTGAGTCACCATTGGATATTACCATTGATGCATTCTCCATGGAGTTGGCACCTCCTCCTGAGGACTCATGTTTGATAAATCAAGTTGTGCCCATCTCAACAATTGCTCCTGCAATCTTGGTAATGGATTAGTATCAGAGTTTTGAGAGTGTGTCTGATGCATAGTCCATGGCCATCTCCCCAATGATAGTCTCACCCATGGCATTGTTGTATGCTAATTCAAGATAATTTGAGCAATTCATTGTTGTGGTTACTCACAACAATCCCACTCCATTAAGTATTCAGATGGAGTCTACACCTATGATGACCATGGTTGCACAAGATGACTCAATATCCACACTGGTTACCACATCTGCAACAATGTCCTCGTCTTTATCTCTACCTTCATAGTTAAGTGCAATCACTTAGAAGAGGAAGAAAGAGGAAAAACTGCCCAATGACCATGATTTTAGGAAAGTTGCTAGAACAACGGCCCCAAAGAACTAAAAGGCAAAAACAATTTCAAGTGTCATGGTTTGAGACAATGAAGTCAAGTATGCAAAGTAGATGAGCCTGTAGTTGACAAACTTGCAGAAGAAACACAATCCACAGATTACAAATTCACTAGAATCAAACTTTGTAAAAAGACACACTTGAGTTGTAAACAAGATGCGTAAGATGCAATCAGTATGCTCACGTAGGAATATGACAAGTTGTGGAAGAACGGGTTGAAGGGAGAGAACACACAACTCCTAGATATCATAGAGAAGATGAAGGGTTCTATGCTAAGTTGTCGATTCGGGTTTGGGGACGGGTTCAGGTTCGGGGTTCGGTTCGTGGGTTCGGGCAATTTTTTTTTTCCCATTTGGGTTTGTGGGTAGGTTCGTTAGTATATATATATATATGCAAAAAAAATATAAACTCATATAGTTGTAAAAGTAAAACTAAGTCATTCCATAGTATGAATATATCAATGTTATTTGATTATTGATCAATGCCAAATGTCAAAGATAAACATTAAATACTCACTCATTAATCTATGCTAATGTTGTAAATAAAATCATACATTGAATTACTAAAATGCAAAATGGAATTTCAAAACATAGACTACTTCATCAGATTGATAGATAATAAATTATGACTTAATAAAGTTTGAAACTGTGAAACATAGTGATAAATCATAAATGACTCAATGAGTCAATGACAAATGTTTAAACATAGTTTATCAAAGATGCAAATGCCCTTCAAGGGTCAAATGGGTCATCAAAATATGAGGGATCAATGGCTTCATCCTCATCTATATCATTGACATTTTCCACATCATTGGAACCCAAATCGGTTCCACTAGCCCCAGATGCAGCCACATCCTCCTCCTCGTCCTCCTCAACATCTAGCAAGGCAATTCTAGATATATCTTGGACAGTCATATCCAAGTTAGAAGTCTCAGGTAGTACATCCCACAACTTCTTTGGTCCCTTCTTATATCTTGGATCCTTGCGTGATAAGAGGCGCCAGTTGTTGTGAATAAATACCAAGTCCTCTGCTTTCTTTGAACCCAACCAGTTACACTTCACTGAGTGGATAAAGGAGTATGTACTCCAATTCCGCTCAGCAGCAGAAGAGCTTGCAACCTAGAGAGACAACCAACAAATTTTAAAAAATTAGCTAAGTAATTTTACAATACAATAGGAACTTAAGAGTGCTAATTCGACAAGCTAAGTGGCCATAAGAAAAGGAAAAAAAACTTAAATACATACTTGTGACAAGATCTTAATGGCAAGAGGTTGGAGGTACATGTAACTTTCCCCATGTAAGTACCACCATCCAATGACATCCAATTTACTTTGGTCATTGATTGCATCAGGCTCTGCATTTTTGCTTGAGACAAAATCAACAAACTCTCTCCTAACATTTGATGCCACATCAGGATCACTAAAGAGCCTGTTAAGTGCCCTCTTATACCCAGCAGCAACTTTAGGATCTCTATATGGTGCCACTCTACCAGGAATAGCAAGTATCTCACTGCTATAATATTTAGGAGAAAGTGCATATGCCAAGAGGTGTAAAGGTGTAGTCATCTTGTTCCAATGGTGTAGAACAATTTTCTCCACCTTAGTGTACAAGGTATCAGGATCCTGCTCTCTCCTCTGAATGACCTGGGATGTCAAATGATGTACATGTAAGTTATCTTGATGTAGTGTTAATAACTTAATTAAAATCAAAAATCAAAATCTCTCAATAAACAAGGATAAAGTATTGTATAAAAATTTAAACTTACTGATTTCATTCTTTCTAGCATAGAGTCCATGGCATCATATATGTTCCCCAAACAAGGCTCATCCGTGTCGGCATACCGAAGCATAGACATGATGGGCTCGGTGAGTTCTAATGCATATTCCACCCTATTCCAAAAATTATCACTCAAGATCAAATCCTTTACAGTTTTGGCCTTTTCTGTATCAGCTTGCTTCCATCCACCCCATTTGTTGCTAATAACCATTTGACCCAATGCCTCTTTCACCCTCACAAGTCGTCTAAGGATGATTGTGTGTGAAGCAAACCTTGTTTCAGCAACCTATTACCATGTTAATTCAAATTGTAAGTTTATATGATAAGTTGATAACACAAAAATTTAAGAATATGTATTAAATTTTGTAAAGTATGACACAAAAATTAATATGATAAATGAAGCTAAATAAAGTTTAAAATTTACCTTCAATAATTCCAAGCGGGAGAAAGTTCTGAAAATTGCTTGTGACATATGGTGGTTTGTCACAAACATTTGGATTTGCTCACCCTCCTCATACACATTTTTCATCCATTCAATTTGGCTGCCCATTGTTTTCATCACCAAGTTCAAGGTGTGGATAGTGCATGGTGTCCAAAAGATATGCTCATATCGTGCTTCTACCAAAGCACCTGCAACCTTACAAACTTTAGCATTGTCCGTTATTACTTGGACAACATTGTCAACTCCCACGGACTCTATGGATTCAATGAGAAGTTGGGCAATAAAATTTGCATCCTTTACTTGCCCTTCACAATCAACCGCCTTCAAAAACATTGCCCCCTTGGGGCAAACAGCAATCACATTTATTAATGGACGGTTTTTGCAATCTTTCCATCCATCAGAGATAATGCTCACCCCCGTTTGGATCCAAGAATCTCTTATTAGTTTGAGGAGGTTTTTTACATTCTTTCTCTCCTTATGCAATATGGTGGTTCTCAACTTTTCATATCCAGGGGATTGGTAACCATGAGGTGCATCATTTATTGCTTTCACCATCTCTCTCCAATAAGGGGATCTCACTAGATTGAATGAAACACCATTTGTAATGAGGCAACGCCCAACCTTTATGTCAGCAATTTCTCTCTTGTCATTTTCAAATGCCGTATCTAATGGGCCTCTCTTGCGGGATGTGGGTGTTTCTATTTCATCTTCATCCATAGATGGGGTAGGTAGGAAGGGATGTGGTTTACTAATTGTTTGAGAGGGTGGTGTTGATGGTATTTGCTTTGACTTATCTTTTTTTGCCTTTGACACTAACCTATCAGCCTCTTCTTGTTGCCTGCTATTTGAGGAGCCAACAACCATTTTTTACCTCCCTCTGGGGGCCCCTCACACATGGAAATCCCTTGACCTGGTGGACCTATCAAATGATGTTTAACCCGGAAATAGGAGCTTCTATATTGGTTTTGGCCAAAATTGCATTTCCATATATACCCTCCCCCACCAGCACATTGCTCAATTCTTGTTGTATACTTCCACAAAGGAGAGCCTTTATCAATTTTAAATCTTTGGGATCCCACCCCACCCACTGAACCCTGACTACTCATTCTTGGATTCTTGCAATCTATAAAAACAAATTTAAAAAAATATTTCAAAACTTATACAAAACTTGATAAAAATTTAGAACAATAAATATAAAAAATTTAAAAAACTAAAAACAAACTATGAAAGAAGCAAAAGGAAGGATCAAATGCATACCTGGAACACTCAACACTGATTATTTGAAGGATTTGAGACTCTACAAACAATCTCTACAACCTTCTCTTCAAACTTGCAAAATGGCCACACCAAAATGACAAAGCAAATGAGAGATTAGATGAATGAAATGCATCTAATAGACCTTACTTTAGGGTTTGGCAAAAAAAATAATAAAAAAAAACATAATTTTATTGCTTTTTTGGGCCACTTTTTGGCCCCACCTACCGCGGATCCGCCCGGATTCGCTCGGGTCCGCGACCGGTCTGGGCAGGGTCCGCATTTTGGCCTGCGGGTCCCGGGAGGACCCGCAGGCCAAAATGCGGACCCTGCCCGGACCGATCGCGGACTCGGGCTCGGATCCGGACCCGAATGAATCCGGACTCAGACCTGAGCTCCAGGGTGCGAATCTGGTAACTTAGGTTCTATGTCAGTTAATCGTGTCTTTTCTCAGAAAGTGATTCAGAGTGGGTACAATGTTCTGAAGAATGGAAATAAAATAGCTGCCACGTTGAATGAACTTCTCTTCTCATTCAACCTTCAACTCAGTTTTTTGGATGGAGGTCTAGAGGTCTGGAGAAGCATGATAGAGGTTAATCTTGATTTCTTGTGTGAGTATGAGATCATCTCTTATGTGAAGATGTATTATGACTATTTACATTTTATGGCCAATAAAGAAGAAGTCATGCAAGGACTAGTGATTCAGATTAAAGTGGCAATGAAATAGTTCAAAAACAAAGAGAGCACGATCAATAAATTATTCCAAGAACTGTCAAGCAAGATTTTATTTGAAAATAATAAATTGGTCAACAAAGAGGATATCCTAATGCAATTTACAAAAGCTATTCATGTACAGCTTAAGACGGATGACTTCAACTTCACCATGATAGATACATTGGTAAGCGGGAAATCTTCATTGAGTGTTTTCAAAAGTAAGCTGAGAGAATGTAACAATGTTATTTCAGAAGGTGACGTCACACTTCAAAAAGTGACCATCATTGCACAACAGACCAGTGAACCATATGCTACAGTTGTACGAGAGTCACTGCAGAAGTTTAGAAAGCTTCTTGAGGCAACACTATTTGTAAATATAGTAACACTTGTACTTGTATAGTTGCTTCATGTAGTCAGGTTGCAAGTGCATTAGGCAGTGCAACTTTGAATAAGTCATAGGTAGTTGAATATGTCAAAGTGATTGAGTGTTTCCCCTTTTCTTTGTCCTCTTTTCCTATATAAAGGAGAACTCATTGTATATTTTCATTTGTTGTTTTAGGCAAAGACGCTATCCTTGGAATTATTGTATTGTTGAAAACTTTGTGTTTCAAGGCGCAATTTTCAGAATTGAATAAGAGAAGCAAGCTTTTCCAAACAAGTTTTCAGTTCGTCTTCTTACGACTTTGAGCTTCAATAGAGGAATTGCTATTAATTATAGTGGCTGCAAATTACTAAGGACTAAAGGCTTTAAGCTTTAAATTGAGGCACTTTTAGTTTTTAGACATCAGCCAAGAGACTTTGTGTCTTGCTAAGTGTTTTTGTTAAATTAGAAATTTGGGCTAATGGTAGGATACTTTGGGTGCTTGTTGTTATACTACCAAAGTATTATAGTCAATTGCCGTCTTAGGAGTTGGTTCTACATCAACCATCGAGTTACTAGTATTATCGTAGCAATATGAGATTTTGGTAGAGATAAAAGTGGTATTTACTTGTGAATCGTTCCTTAAAAAAGAGTAAAAGATTGAGAGAACCACAACTTAATATGATTTTAGTTAAAATCTTGTTGTAGCCACCTACGGTAAGAAGGGGGCCTCCCCTATTACTGAGAAGAGATATATATTTCACTAAACCGTTGCCTAAAGTCACAATTTTGTAAGTTGTAGTCTTTGTGACGTACAAAAGTTTTAGCCAACACATAGCATACCAAGTTCAATTTCCTTATTTTAAAGTGCATTCACAATATTTTACCAACTTTGAAGTACCATTAAACTTTACATAGCTTGATGTTGCAATCCAAGGCTAAGTTTGAAACCTAAATCTGAAGGTAATTGATTTCAATAAGGCCTTCTAAACTTTTAGGCCTCAAACTTCACACAAATTTACAAATTTGTACCCCATTCTTAACCTAGTTTTTTTGACAACTTTGAGTTTGCACCTTGTATTATTGATTTCATCACTATAATCAACTTGGATAGGCCATCTTGATTGAATCTGGATGCCTATAGGCATTGTGTGACATTTGCCCATTTGTTGGGCTCTTCTCCTATGTTGAGCTGAAATTGTGCAAGCCTTGAAGAGCACACGATTATATTGAGAAGGGGGGGCTGAATCAATATAATAATGACTTTTGCAATTTAAAACTTTTATCCACACAACAACTTCAAATGCTGAAATAAACAATTATGCACATGAAGACATTAACACAATGATTTACGTGGAAACCCAATGTGGGAGAAAAACACGACAAATAAATTCTTTCTTATATAAATTGTTCTTTTACAATTTTTTGTAGGCTATGACCTACTAGAGGCTCCAATCCCTATGTTTATGAGCACTGAGCCACTAGAAGCTCCAACTCCTACACTTTGCAGGCTTTGATTGTAACATACACTTTCCCGGGTCTTAACTAACATCATATCATATCAAGAAATAGAGTTAATACTTCATATTCATAGGAAGATAGTTCTAATAGTTATGTTCATGTGAATGAGATTAATGGTTAAAAAATAGTTAAACGAAAAATTTCATAACTAACAATTTGAAACTCTATCAATGATTTTAACAAGGGAAAAATCTACATATCGTAGAATTCAAAACTGAAATTTGTCTAGGGATGCTTATGCAAAACCCAAGTTAATACATATATGCCGCTTAGGAACAAATAGCTATACCACTTTATCAAAACACCATTACCATCAAATACCATTATATCATTTAGGGCATCAAATACCACTGTATCATTTAGGACATCAAATATCACTGTACATTTAGGGCATCAAATACCAATGTGTCAATTAGGGCATCAAATATCACTGTACCATTTAGGACATCAAATACCATTGGATCATTTAGGGCATCAAATACCACTGTATCATTTAGGGTATCAAATACCAATTTATTAATTAAGACATCAAATACCACTGTGTCATTTAGGACGTCAAATACCATTGTATCATTTAGGGCATCAAATACAACTGTATCATCCCTCCTTCCTTTGCTAACTATGGCAATAACATTGAGTTAGAAAATACGCTCATATTCATTATTCACATAGATGGAAGACTAAAACAACAATCCATTAGATAAACCTATCTCTTGCATGTAGATATATTCCATGTTCAGTTGGAAGATCAATCGATCTAACTGGTTACCAATTACATTGACGAGAAAAGTTACTTTCATTAAACGAAATAACTGAATTGATGATATAAACCAATCCACCATATCTTCTACTTGTATAAACATCATCAAAGTAAATACCTCATACCAACAAATGTTTGAATGCATAACTCATCTTTGTTTCATGCATGTTTTGGCATCTTGTGGAGAGGGGAAACATTGTCAAGGGCTTAACCTCCCAACCATGGACCTTAAACTTATCCCCACACTTTCTCTAACTAGAGAGGCCCTCCCTACCCGGAATAGACATGAAACACTTTGTCCAACCACTGAGCATCTTGGTACTTAATTCCACCACTCGACTTGGCAACAAAGTATATGAACTAGACAACATGAGCTATTAAATGGTTCTTTAAATGTAATAAAATTATTATATCAAATCTGACTCTGGTTTCTTGTTCTTGTAGAACTTTCTTTTACCTCTTCACCCTCTTTCTTGACCAATCAGCTAGGTGAGTCCTGGGTGTCTAATCATAGAAGATATCAATTCATTTGTTGAAATTGAGGTGACGGAAAATAATATATATTTCAATACTGACACAATATAGTCCTTAGGACTCAAGAAACTTCAGAGGATATATCTCAAATTTGAAAGACCAGCTGAAGCAAAGAGGAAAGCATAGCATGAAATGTGTATTTGGTTCAGACTTATCATGGTGAAATAACTTGGTGTCCTTAATCAAATGTACTATTCAATAGACTTAAATTACATCAAGGCCGAGCATTATTTGGAAATGCTGAAATGCTATTCTTGCATTTATACTTTCGAATGCAATACATATATCAAAATGAATTTAAGATACCTGATCACATAACTTGATCAATGGAAGAAGATGGATCTTTGTTTAACTTTGAATGGTCAACTCTTGAAGTCGACTTCTTAAATACAAAAATCAGGTTCGAATAGCATTCTAAAATCAGAAACAGAACTTGGTTCTACCTTTTCACATCAATCGCAGAAAAAAGAAAAAAATAAAAAGAGGGAATAGAAGTAAAATCCACCATCGGGGTTTGGGGGGGTGCTGAATCATATGTTTGAACATATATGGTTACGGAATAATATAGAAGGCTTAAAGGAAGCCACGGCTCTTGGTAGTAGTCATAAAAAAGATAACCGACATCTTGGTTCACTGATTTTAAAAGAAGACGCCAAGTGTTCTCGTCTCTTATAGAGACTTATGAGGAAAGAATTTGAAGAGCTCCTAATCAAAAGAGTAATTTGTAATTATATATATAAAATTTTCGAATGGTGACATTATATTTTTTCGTGTCCAAGGTTATACCTATTAGGATACGCATGTCTAAATACATGTATACTTGAGAGATTATTTTATCTTCATATCATCCCAAATTATACGCATATTTATATATACGTATGTTAATAGAGTTGAGCTTGAATAATTTAATACTGTGGTGGCACCATACTTTTATATTTATGCACACACACACACACAGATATATATATATATATATAATGAAATAATGAGGATGTCAACTTAAACCATTTAAAGGTACGAAGTTTGGTTATGTTAAATATTTATGTTTTATTGATTGTCCAAATAGCTCACGGTATTGTCCAATGTACACTCTTGCTTGCCTAGTCGTTTACCCTTAGCCATGGTGATTCAAGATTTACACCTATTTTGCCCATTGATGGTGGTGCCCCTGTGCTCTATTATTTTTTGACAATGCTCCCACCCCTTTGACGTGCTCCCTACAAGGAAATTCTCCACAGTTAATTCATATTACCATAACAAGTTATTAATCATAAATGATCATAACGGTTAACCATATTTTCAATTCCCATGAATTCATGATAAATAACTATTTGAAATAGCTTTAAAATATCATCATAATGGCTAACTAGCATGTTATCTTCATATGAAATTATAATGACTAACCATCTTACCATTATGCATGATTATAACAAATGTCAACTGTCAACTGACTTCACGTGAACCTCAATGGTTTTATGAACATTTTAAATTGGGTAAAAAATTGAGGTGTAACATTGACCTACTCGAAGCTCCAACTCCCACACTTCACAGGCTCTGACCTACTAAAAGCACCAACTCCCACTGCTGATGAAAAACTGAAATTCCACCTTTACCAATATTTTTCTTATCACACTTTCACCTTCTTTGGATTCTGATAAATATATATTGAAAATCTGATTATATGTATATTCCTTTTACTTGCACTCGCACTTCTAAATCTCCAGCTTCTATCCTCTATTCTTCATTCACAATTATTCTTCTTATTATTGTGAGGATATCTTCTTTATCGACTCACTTCTCATATCTATCAGATTGAAAATCTGAATATATAAAATTCATTTATTCACACATTTATGCTTCTTAGCTCTTCTATATATATATACACACTTTATATTTTCTTCTCATATTTGTTCTGCTCTTTATTCTTTCTTCACATGCACTAACTTCTCCCCACTTACTTCACTCTACTTCTTCACATCTCACACATACCCTACTACTTCCTTTTATCTGTTGCTTTGGTATTTTCTTACATTCCTTATTATTTTGATTCTCACAGCTTCATTCACCGCTTACTGTTTGTCTTTATATCAGTTCTGCACTTATTTATATATCTTCCTTTCATAACTTGTGAATAGAAAGTTATGACTTTTCATGTGTGAGTAGATGTATCCTTTTATAGTTGATGACTTTTTATTTAAATAATATATCTTATATTTGTTAATGCTTTAATAGTCACATTTATATTTAATTTCAATTATATTGTGCTTTGTACTTTTAAACACATATCAAACTTGGTTACAAAAAGACCACTTCACAATTGGAAACACACATAGGTATCTTCAGTCTCCCAAAAGTTGCCGCTGAAATGCAGTCCATCGGAATAATGTATTCTATGACGTGGAGCAAACACATATATCATTCTTCCTTTAACCATCTGATAGAGAGTTTTCCTTGTAAATTTCCAACATTGTGTGCATACATATAGCCAAGTTGACTTCTCTGTCTACGCACTCAAAATGTTCTTAATCTCCAAGTAAACTTGAAGGCACTGGTTTCCATTATCAATTAGTACTGATAGCCACTTCTTGAATCTTGTCTTCATCCATCTTTCAAAGAGACCAACATTGCATGCTCCAGACGTATCTAACACTGACGCTGCATACTCCAGATGATTTTATTGCTGCACGATATTTCTTAAAAGTCTTTGTCTTGTCTTGCTTTATTGGGCCTTCCTTATGCTACTGTTTTTGTCTTCAATCGCTGCATATCATAGTGTTTTTGAATTTGGAACCACTGGGTTCTGAATCGCTTTGTCATAGTCTTCAATTGTTTGTATCATATGTGGCTCTGCTGACATGTAATTGGTCTTTTATTAATAATGTTCAACTCTGGCGTATATCTTCTTTTGTGCTTCACCTATATGGAATTGCACATAATGAATTCATGTGTAGAATCTTCAGTATAAGCCGTTATCTTCAGATATTTATTGCACAGGTTTAACGCCACCATTTGCGTATTCTGACCTGTGTGTTCACATGTTATTGTAGCCTTTAGAAGTTACTTCATTGTGACTCTTCCTCATGTAGATTTATCATGGAGTTTTGAATTTAGCGCCTGCAAGGTAATGTCTTCTATATTTTGAAGAATTTTATTGATTCGACAATAACCATCAAAGTAACAAGAATCGGAGTCAGCAAGCTTGAATCGAATCGTGAATCGGCCATGAATTGGAATCGAATCGGCCACGAATCAGCAAATTAAAAAAACCCTTGAAATTTAGTGAGTAACTTATTTCATAAACTCTTTATCGCTGATTCGATTCACTGATTCACAAAAAATCGTTTGGCTTGAATCGAATCGTCGAATCGTGTGAGTCGCGTGAATTGCCGTGATTCTTGGAACTATGATAACCATACACTGCTGCAAAATTTGGTGCTGTAGATTGACACTGACCATGCTTTCAATATATTATTCTTGTCCTTCACATGCATATTTTAAATGTTTTGAATTAAGTTCAGGCCTGACGTGGAGTCTTCTGTTTGACTTCGAACAATAGACCATGCACAAATTTCATCACTGCTTTTTCATTTTTATTATCATTCTTCACTTGTATCAATTTCTGTGTATAATTTTGTATTCCATACACTAATTTGTAGTGACTATTTAATGTCTCATCTTTATCACAAGGTTCTGTTGTTTGGCATATCGAGCTATGACTGCAAATAATCTTCAATCAACTGTATCCCTCATGTCAACCTATACAAATAATCTGTGTAATTTGGCCTCAATTCTGAACCGGCTTTCTTTATTGTTTTAACAACTATGGGAACAGAATGATCTTCATCTTCTTCTGTAATTGTTAATTTTCCATGACAGTAAATGTAGTGTTTGTATTTCCCCAAACACGTTGCTGTCTTCCATACTGACAACTCCATGATGAACACTATGCTTCCCAGCCAAACATACATCCTTTCATTGTATATATTTAACATATCAATATTAGCAACTACAGTGTTACCTATCTCTGTCCCTGAATTGTCCATTAAGACATTTTTATCTTTGAATCCAACTAATATATCAAAACTGCAGTTTGTGTATAGCATTATATTATTTTGTTTAGTTCTTCTAAAGATTGTTGTTTAAATCTTTAATTTAAACAGTCTCTTCCATGCTCATTCTTTTTATTTGCTTTATATCCAACCTCTGTTCGTCCTTTTGACATTGATTATGCTTAGAGCTTTGTTCATTCTTTGACATTAATGACAATTCTTCCATCAGGCCTTGGTTTAGTGCACACTCTCTTGGCATGAATTCGTCTGTGTTGGGCAGATTACATACCATTGGGCAGAAATTGTGTGTTGGGCAGATGCACATACCTTGGGTGGAAATTTCCCCACTTAGGTGGTACATTTATGTTCGGTCGAAATCACCCATGTGTTGGGCAAAATGCAAGAATGTAGGGCGGAAATTGCCCCTTGCTTCGGCAAAATGGATAGACGTATGGTGGGAATTATTCATTCGTTGGGCATAATCACTTCATGAGTGGTTTTCACATGCTTGTTGGACACAATGTTATGAATGAAAAATGCGTAGGTGTTAGGCTCCTTCATGAATCAAGGGTGGAGATTGCGCATGCCTTGGGGCAAAGACAAAAGCTGGAAATTGAAGTGTCGTTGGGCTTGAACTCACCAAGGCAAATCAAAATCTGTCAAGCCCTTGGGCTTGAACTTACTAAGGTAAATCGAAATTGGTCAAGCCTTTGAGCTTGACTTGATCACCCTCAAAATTGGCCAAGTATAATTTGCTTCTCATATTGCTCAAATTTCGTAAACTTCACTTTCTTACTTGATCATTTTAATTGATACCCTTCATGGTAATTGAATCAAGTTGATATGATCACTCACACATTAGAGCTCGAACACCATTAATTAACAAAGGATTTGAGATTTGATATTCTGACTAAGTTCACGACTCGAGCCCACCTCGCCCAAAACTTGGTTACCCAAAGACTTACAAAAGCTCTACTGAAACTTTGAAACACTATTAATCTAATCTAAGTGACTATTATCTTTATGTTTGAGATGAACTGTTATGCTTTTATCTGCAGCTATGTTTATGGTCTGGTGTAAAATAAAAAGCTCTAAATCTGGTATGATTTGTGAATACTCTATTTATGATTCTAATAATTTAGGGACTGTTATGGTTTTATCATTACCTTAATAATGTATCTGTCTAGCTCTATGGTGAAGCTTTTTAAAAAATTAAAAAACTTTTGTTAAGTGTTTTAAATACATTCAATATCAACATCAATTTAAAAAGTGTTTTTCTTCTCAATACCATGTTTATTCTTGCAGGTATGGTAAAGGGCGTTGGAAATATATTCTTGAGAAAAATCGGGCTATCTTTGAAGAGAGAACTGAGGTAAGTGGAAAAAGTATTTCAATATGCTCAAAAAATGAATGCTTTATAGTTGGTGTTGATATCTGCAGTGTTATATTGACAAAAATGAATGCTATATTGTTGGTGGTGATATCTTTAGTATTGTCATTGGGCCATCTATTCTTTGATGAGAATAATTTTGGTTACTCTTATATGAAAGGATAATATAATGAATTAATATGCACATTAAATGCATTTCTAGGTTGATCTTAAAGACAAGTGGCGAAATATTGAAAGACGTGAAGGACTTCATGGTCCTTAAGGTTATTTCTTTATTGCTCTTACATAATTCAAACTCTGAATTCATAGAAAATATGAATAATGAAATTGGCGATCCATTTATATTTTGAATACTTTTGTTATGATCAAATACTTTATTTACGTTTCTAGATGATCTGTGTTGAATAGTTATTTTTAGTCTCCAGAGATCATTACTTATATCTTTTACTCTTTTGGATGATTTTGTCAGATCTGCATATCCATCATTAGCTTCTCGGTGTTTATTCTTCCTCATTATGAGCCAAAATAAAGGCTATATAACCAAATAACATGAAATGAAAAATAGTTACATCAGTTTTTGTATTTGACCATAGGTGGTAGATGAAATCATTACACAATTTTCTGATTATTATCAGACTTTTGAATCGGCAAACACCATGGCAGGCCAGAGTTTCCTTTTCATTCTAATCTAATTTAGTTTCTTCTCAGTTTTCTAACATCTAGTTTTATTCTTATCAATGATTCCTTATCATCTAGATATTTATTATTTAGTAGCAAGTTTCTGTAGATGTTCTTAGAGGGTTGTCCATGTGCTTAATGAACTGCCTTAGTTTCCCAATTCCTTGTTTGGGAGAGACATCTGGCTGTCCCATGGATGGTCAAAGGACAGCTGGGATGTCCCTTGCCGTCCCCAGCCAGGCTGTCATTTAGAAAAAAAAAATCATGTTAAGGAACCATATATCTCCTTTATGTGTATTGATAATGAATTCTTTCGGACTGCATACAATAGTAGAATGAGCAGGCACACTGTAAAGTGAACCAGAGTGACTACTATCCATATAAAGAAAGTATGCAAGAACCAATGAAGAGTATACAAATATAGTCTCTTCCAACAATGGGAAAACATGCAACTACATACAGCTGTAGAATGAATACTTACAGCTGCATGAGAAAGTGGAAAGCTGCAGACTAAAACATACTGCTATGGAATCATAGAACACAGCAGGGACCATTTTTCAACGAAGGAGAGGCTTATAACTGCAAACTATTGTTGAATGATGTGCATACAGTTTGCTGGGATCAGTTATTAATTATTTTTTATCAATGCTTTGACAATGAATTCTGAATGCATACTTTGACAACAAAATCTGTTTCCTGAACATAAACATTGTTTTAAAGTATTTTAATGCATATATGTATGCTTTATGCAAATTTTCATGTGAATATAATGTACATGTGGATGCTTCATCCATGTTTTCATATGAGCATTGCAACTCAAATTCTTCTTCCTGGAAAATAAAATGATTGACATAAGAATCTTGCAAGGAATTCAAATAGAAGTTGAGTTTACATCTCATTCGAAATTTGGAACAAAATTTAAACTTGTAATATCTTGAATAGAAAACTTTGTTTTAACATAATTTTTTCACGGTCCTTTACTTGCTCATATAGATGGTTCACGAGTGTGTATTTCAATTGGGTTGGATTTTTTAAAAATAATTTAAAAAATTAAATTTTAAAATTTAAATTTCAACGAACTTAAGTGGCTTTTTCAAAATTCATAGTTAAATATTAAATAAAATTCAATATTTAATTAGCCGATAGACTATTATACAGCAAAGCCTGATTGGCTATTTTAGTTAGCAGAGGCAATTTGCCTATCGTCCGACAACCCACAGAAATGGTCTTCCAATACGACTGTCTTCATCATTTCTATTTTGCCAGCGGGACAACCAGTGGGTAAGTTAATACTGCATGCGAATTATGAAGCTGAGCGGGAAGAAAAAGCTTATAATAGCTTCTATCATTGTAAAAATAGTCAATGGTGGTAAATAACTTAAAATAAAAATCCTGTCCGTCTGGGATCATCAAAACATTTTAAAACTATTGTTAATTAAGCTGAGAGGCTTTCTACAGTGACATCAATCTCAATGTAAACATTTTAAATTTTTAATGATTTTGTTTACAATGTATCATAAAAAAAAATTCATACTCAATCCAGTTGGAAGGATAAATTGTTACAAAATGCATGCTGAATTATATATGAAACTCAAAAAAGATTCTTCCGTTATGCATGTAATGAGACTTTCATATTGCACCAACATCAAAAGAAGGCTGACCGCTTATTATGGAGCATTGGGAATTGAATTGGCAGGCTTGTTTTTTTATAAGGGGTATAATAGATAATATAGAAAGGGGGAACAATGCATGTGAGAGGGAGGAGTGGATATGATTCTATAAAGGAGCAACTCTTCCACAATTTCACAAGAGATGCGTGAGGGGAATCGGTACAAGGAAAAACAATGTAGGAAAAACAATGTAAATGACCATTTGAAAAGGTAAATTTTTGTTTTAGATTAAGGTAAAAACAGGTTTTGAATGGGTCTCGAAACCCTTTACAACAAATAGAAAGATAAACCATTAAGCACACCCAGGTTTTAAGAGGACTTGAAACCAGCAAAACAGCTAAACCAAGTTTTACAGGGACCTGAGACCAACAGATGTGACCAGAAAAATCAACCATAAGAACACTGGATTTTGGAAAGTCAACAGATTGGAACAAAGCAACCTGACAAACCTCCCAAACCAGTTTCTAGCAAACCAAAAACTCGGCTAGTTCACCATCACTAAAAAACCAGTCAGCATAAGGGAACAAAAGATTTTCCTTTTGATTTGAAGTTCTCCTTACGCGATCGAAGGATCATATCTAAAAGGGGAGCAGAAGACTTAGTCTTCTTCCTTTCAACTGCAATTCAACCATCCTCAAACTTCGCTGCCTCAGCAACCCAATCTTCAGAAGATAAAGACTCGAGGAATCCAGGGGACACAGAAGCCACATCAAACTCCCTGAGAGAAACGGACTCCCTAAGAGGATCATCCGAAGCTGGGGAAGAGACTAAAGCATCCTCCTCAACCATCGGTGTGGAAAGAACGCAATCCACAGCCATAGCATTCGCAGGAGCATCCAGGGAATTCACCAAAGCATCCACCTCAACTAGCAGCTCAGAATGGTCGCTAGCCTCAGCCTCAGAATCCATAGGAGCAACCTAGGATTGTTTCACCTTGTAGTGCTCAGAGGAGGCCCCAGACCACCAAGAAGGTGGTGGTCTAGACTTGGATTTCCCAACAGCACAACAGGCAGCAATGTGCCCCGTCAAGTGGTAGTTCCTGCAACGAAAAGGGATGCCCTCGAAATCCAACATTTGTGTCCAAGAGCCCCTCGGGGAATCCAAGCAAATCGCCTTAGGAAGGCCCTTAGAAACATCCAAGTCTACAAGAAAGCGCGCACAGGTCGAATGGAGGATATCTGAATTGTCAGCATCCACATATAAGAAATCACCAATAGCATTACCAATAGTTTAAAAAATTGAATCTTGCCAAAGATGAATCGGAAGATTAGGAAGCCGAACCCAGATAGGGAACTTATTTAAGGATTTTGAGAGTGGATCAAAATCCATATGCCATGGTTTGGCCATAAGTGGAAATCTGCTCTGCCAAGAAAAATTATTGACACAAAATAATCTTCTTGTCATCAGAACTTTGAAACTTAGCTATAAAAAAACTTTTTGCACATGGGAAGATGTGGACATTATTTTCTATAAGTGGCATCTAGTTCTTGGAGATCCAGACATGTAGATCAGCAAGAGAGGGCCAGTAACGTCGGAATCGAAAAATGACAGCAAGAGAGAAAAGCTCTTCTGCCGTACGAAATTTTTTTCAACAGATTCAGGATCAAGAGAAACCTTAATGGGATTTAAAGCTCTTACAGGTGACACAAGAGGGGGCCCAGATGAAGCCACATGAGGGAGAGCACCATGTAAGCCAGCATGAGGGAGAGCACCATGTAACTCGGCTTCAAAGGCAGCCACGTCTGCAAAAGTCCTTCCTCTCGAACAAGGAGGAGACCCAGGAGTTGAGCGAGGGGCAGAAGCCCTAACCCCACCCACAGAAGAGGCCGAACGAAGCCCATCATCACTGGTAATAACAACACCTCCATCTGTGCGATCAGCAGGAGGGCCAAACGCAGGAGGAGGGATGCCATGAGCAGAAGGTCTAAGTTCTTGAACGGGAGCAGGGGCAGAAGAACCAGGTTTACAAACGGGAACAAAAGCCATTTCAAGCCTTGAAAGAGCCCCATCCCCAACCGCAGACTGTCCCCAACCACAGACCGTCCTCCGAAAACAGCTCCACCACCCAAACGACCAGTAGGAGCAGAGACCTCAGCGTAATCAAACGCTGAAGAAGCAGAAGCGCCAAGAGCAAGAGAGCCAGATATATGAGCAGGAGATCCAGGTTTTCGAGCGGGAACAGGGGCGGGAGATATTTTAAATTTAGTCCCTAAAAGGTAAACTTTTGTTATTAATATGAATTGGGGGTTGTAAAAATGACTTTCTCGTATAAATAAGGAAGATGATTGTTTATGATAGATTATCCGAGACTCATCCAGCATGTACTTGTGAGGACATTTTTTTTTCAAAGACGAAGTGCCTATCATTGTTATTTATTTATTCTATACATTTTCTTTTGGTAGTCTGTGTTATCAGTGCCAAAATGCATTAGAGTATCAGGACTGAAAATTTAAATTCTAGTAATGTATTAATTCATTTCATGCAGCAAGAGGTAAGTGAATAGATGACATAATTGAAGTTCTTGTTAACTGACCTTCTCTGCTGAACAGCCAATCGATTCATTTCTAACAAAACTCTATATTCATTCTGTTTATGTTGTTTATCAGATTTGCAAGGTAGATTTCTAGAAATTTGATTTTAGTTTTTAGTTTTGTTTTTTGGAAGGAAACATCAATAGCTGCTACAATTTAATGCAACAGCTTGTGTTTTACTAGTCCTTACAGACACATCTTCTCATGACAGGCTGATTTTGCAAGCTATTTGTAGAGGCATTCATCAATCATTTAAAAATTTAAATATAATCGATCTTGGCATTCATTTTTTTGAATTAAATTATCTTCGTTCAAAATATGAACATGATAGTCACAGATAAATCGTATCACTAGTCCTTACAGACACATCTTCTCATGAAAGGCTGATTTTGCAAGCTTTTTGTAGAGGCATTCATCAATCATTTAAAACTTTAAATATAATCGATCTTAGCATTCATTTTTTTGAATTAAATCATCTTAGTTCAAAATATGAACATGCTAGTCGCAGATAAATCACAATATGGTTGTCTTGAAAAATTCTAAATTTATTTTTTATACTTATGGATTTTTATTAAAAAAGGAGATGGTGCCTCACAACACAAAGTAAGATGCACAAATTGTGTAACCCTTGATAAAGCGTTGGAGTGATTGAAATTTAGTCATAAAATCTACCTAAGCTTCTTTTCATTTTTATTTATTTTTAATTGAATGTTCGTAGTGCAGATGTGTGAATGAGTTTTCGTCAATGATATGTTTGACAAGAAATAATATTAGATTTTTGTTGTTTTTCCATGAGTGAAATTATTTGTGTATATTTGTTTATTTAAGCTTAATATGATTGAATGGTAAACAAACTTTATATGGTGAGATAGAAAAGTCCCATGTAAAATTAGCTGTGAAATTTTTGTACAAATAAACTTCATGAATATAATAATAATAATTATTACTATCAAGAATCTTTAGTATGGATTTTCAAAGATTTTGTTTCTAAATATTTCAATATTTTTCTTTTTTGGTTCTCTGAGAGCTTTTCTGAACTAATTATTAATATAAATATAATGTTTCGCCAAAAAAAATATTTTTTTTTCAATAAATTTATAGTAGTTATAAGATCTAAACATGAAATAAGATACTTGAATTTGTGTAAGTTAATGCATTTTTTTGGTTTATTTATAACATTCTTACCTTCTCAATACATAATTTAATGAATTATTTATATTTGTGAATTTTAGAAATCTTAAAATTTAGAACTCTTGGCTTAGTAAAAAAAACATCTAATGAAGTTTCTAGGTATGCTAGTTTTAAATAGTGTGATATTTTTAGTATTATTTGACATATATGTTTTAAATTTTCTTAATTTGATATTTTATATATATTAAATATAAGGAGTTCAAAGTTACAAAAAGGAATTGTCAAAACATAATTACAAGAGGCGTAGCCTCACACCAGAGATAACTGATTAATAATTACAAAGAACTCCATAAAGAGAGACAATCCCACTAGTTAGTGGAGCACATCTTCAAAAGTATCTTAAAAAATATATTGTATATAAAAGCATTTATAAATATAAACATCTAAGATCTACAAAACTTTGTTAGAAGTAAAGAAAAAAAGATAGTTTATAATTTAAAAAGAAAAAGAAAAAGTATTAAATAAAAAACTATAATAAAAAGTGAGATTGTAAATCGTGTAAAAACTATTATTTTAGATAAATTTGAAATTATTTAAAAATTCCAAATTTAACATAAAAATTGGTGAATTTTTGTTTATTTACATACAAAGTATTATGCATAATGATTTTGATTTTTAATATAGTTAGTTTTTAAACATAGGTTCAAAGTAAAAATATTATTGTATATTTTTTTCATAGAAATTAGTTTTTCTTATTTAACTATTAAGTATATAGATACATAGTCACCCTATTTTGCACCAAAAAAAAGTTGAAAGAAACTTTAATTTTTTAGTAACATTCAATCAGTTTTTCAATTATCTTTACTTAAAAACACAATTGTTCTATTTTCATTTAAGCAATTAAGGTTTAATTTTATTTGATAATTTGTGAAATAACATTCTATTTAAATAAATAGAAACACAAGTATATTGCAAGACACTATAAATTTTGATATTGGTCAACAAAGAGGAGGGGAATTCATCGATATAGTGTCCAAAGAGGACTCGGCCAACTTCTTAGTTTCAACATGATAGATAAGGAAGGTATTGAAACATTAGTTGCATGTTTTAAAAAACTTGTCAAAGAACAACATAATCATTGATGTGCTGAGAATCATGACATATGTGGGGTCAACATCCACAATAAGGAGGAAAGATGAAATGATAGTCCTTCATCAGACCATATGGCAAATGGATATGTCTAGGAAGTATAGGGATGATGACACTATAAAAAGTTGATATTGTCAAGATGAAGAGGTAAGGCTTGAAATTCCTAAATATGTAGAGAGTCAAGTCACTAAGCAAGACAACTTATGTAGTTGCAAATTCAAATCAATCATCTCTTTACTTGCCAATATGCATTTTACACTATTAAAATTAAACATCAACATCTTCATTCGTAATTAGTTTATTGTTTCTCTATATTCCAATAAAACACCAATTGTATATGTTCCTATAACTATTGCACTTCCGTTGCAAATGCTAGTTAATTTTCAATTTAATTTCCAAAAAGTTGATTTATTTTCACTCTGTCACTTATCTTCAATTCCAAATTATGAGTTTTTAAATTTATCATCCACGCGTGACAAGTTTCAATCCATGCTTTGCGATTCCTCAGTGAGTTTTTACAGTATTTCCAATTGCAAATTTTAGATCTTTTCGCTTAACTTCCTTCGCTCGGTGCACACCTAGACGCATATAAATCTATGAATTTTGAACACTATGTTATAAAATCCCACTTTATCGACTGACACAACTATATTTTCTAAGAAGACCTCCAATATTTCTTTATTTCCGTTATTTTCGTTGGCTTCATTTAAATAATTTGTCATTGTTTTCAATATCTTTATAGGTGCAAATGAGCACGTACATGTTACAAGAGACGCAATTCGTCATAGTTCCTGCCTAACGCATAATGGTTGTAGAGGTGTAGATGAGTGAGAATAAGGTTAAATAGTTCTAAATTAACATTGTGAATGCATTAATTTTTGCCTAGAAATGCACTTGTGATCTGATAGGATGACTCATATTTTGTTGTTAAATTCTTGTTCTAAAAATGCAATTTTGATCTGAAAGGATGACTCATATTTTTTTATTAAGTTCTCGTGTTATATTATTGTATGTTTGGGCATTTAACCCTAATAATAAGAGGTCAAAGTCCCCAACTATGTATTATTCTCATCTTAATTATCAAACGGAAGTCACTATTTTTAATCATTAGATAGAGATAAATAGTAGTATAGAACAATAACAACATAAACATATATGCAGAGGAAAAAATGATATATAATATATACGAACATAAGTTGTGTGTGTGTTTGTGTGTTTGAGAGAGAGAGAGAGAGAGAGAGAGAGAGAGAGAGAGAGAATTATTTTTCTTAATAAAACAAATAGTCAAAATAAAAAATGGTTACAATGAAAAATTAAAATATATTATATTATAATTAATGAAACTAAGAATTTAATTTTTATATTAAAACTCAAATTGTATAAGAAAAAATGAAATGTATTGAAATATAAAAATATTTTATAAGTAAAACTAATTGTTTAATTTTACAGAGTTAGAGAAGATTTACTATTTAATGTTTTGTATTTTCAATAAAATAATATCTATATAATTTAATATGTACATTTGTAAATAATAAATAGATGTAATACATATAAATTTGATGTTGATGAATAAATATGATGTAATAAATAAGAAATAAAATATAACTATTTAATTTTAATACATAGTTTATAAAAACTCAATAATAATTTATATATTTTTTAGATTTTTTTTTTTTTTTTTTTGTGGTTATTTCTTTTAGTATTTTTTTAATGTAAAATATAATAATTAATATAATATTAAAATATATATTTAAGTTTTAAATATATTTAAACTAAATGATAAATTGTTTAAATATAAAATATTAATAATAATAAATGATATAATTTAGAAATTGTAACACTTATCAATTATACAAATTACAAACACTATTATAAAATATAATTATAAAATTAATATTATTTAATTTATTTTTAAAAAAGTAAAATAATAGTATAATTTAACTATTTTTATTAAAAAATTAAAGTTTAAAAAAAATAAAAAATTCAAATACAAAGATATAACATATTAAAATTATATTGCTATTGAGAATTAATATTGATTAGACATGTTATATGAGGTGGAAGATAAAATGATTGGAAAAAAAAAAATCTTATCAACTTGTTACAAAGATAAAGTTGTAATTAATGCATTCATTAATGTAAGAGGAAGTTGTTAAAAAATATTTGTATTTTTATTTAAGAAAATTAATTTTCTCTACCACCAAAAATAGTATGAATCAATAGAATGAATGAAAAATGTGATTTATAAAATAATGAAAAATTAAAAAAAATATAAACATTTAAAGTTTCATATAATCTTTTAAATTCTTTAATTTGATTGATTAGTATTAATATGATATTAGCATAACATGAATGCAGTCGTGGCAGGAACTAATAATTATGAATTTATTCTATCAACTTTGATTACTTATACTTTTTAAGATTCGAATGAAGATTTAAATTCACGAAGGATTTTAATTTTCGTGATGACGTTCGCATCTTTGCTTACGACTACATTTCAATTGAAGTGCAGGTATAAAGCTTTGCTTCTTCGTTTGAAGTGAAGATGACAAAAATCTAGTCTTTTCGTGAGCATAAATAACCCACAAAGGATAATATTTGGGAGCTGACTGTGAATTATCACATTAGAAGAGATTTATTGGATTCCTTGTAAAAGCACCCTGGGTACAGTTTGACCAGACTATCGCACCTTTTACTTATTTCATTTTCCGTGACCAAGTTGTTCTCGCACTTGGGCGTGATTGTGGGAGGGTTGTGGATATTTCACTTTGCGTTCATTAAAATGCCTTGTTAATCTGTAGTGGACAAAGTTTCTCGCAACATTCCACTACCACTTCATTTTGCGCTACAGTGCAATTCCTTATCCTTTGGAAAGAGAAGATGAAGACACATTATATATGCATGGGTCTAGGATATTGGCTGATTACTTGGAATGAGAAAGAAGTTGTTGAAAAAGAAAAGCTTGAAGATTTTTGAAAGACAAAGAGTGTTGTTCATGTGTAACATGCTTTCCAAAGAAATACTTTTGACAATCCTTTTTAAAAATGAATATAGTCAGGTAAAATATTTAAGATTATCACATGAAATTTGGAAAGCTATGTAGTCTACTTATGAAAGTGATAAACATGCTAAGAAGGTTAGATTATAGAATTGGATATGCTTATTTCAAGAAGGTAAAATGATGGAAGATGAATTTGTAATCAGTTATTTCGGTAGAATATTAGAAATTGCTACAGAAATTAAGACTACAGTGGACAAAGTTTCTTGCAACATTCCACTACCGCTTCATTTTGCGCTACAGTGCAGTTCCTTATCCCCGTATGGATTACTTCATCTGTTATATTCCTCCATGTATTGCCTTATGCGCCGAGTGCGTATGACGGTTGTCGACGAACTCCTCTTATCTTTTAACTTTCCTTTACCATGCACAAACCGCACCCTGAATGCATGTGATGGACTTTTATTGTAAAGTTTTCCACCATAGACTGCATAGATCTAGTTAGAATAGAGCCACTCACAATAAAATTTTATTGACTACGTGGTGCTCTTTCTAATTGTTTATTATTACAATATTGCATGACATATATAACAAATCAATATATATGAACATAGAAAGATGAACCACTCTTAAAAACAGTTAATTAAGGTGGAAAATACAATGAAACTGAAGCATGAAATGCAATTAGCATTGATCTGTGCAATAATTGCGCAAGCCACTGTAAATGAAGAGCCAAACAGAAGGTGATCGATAAGTTTGAATTAACTTAACACTAACATTTTATTATAGATATTCTTTCATTGACTATGTTGTGTGCTGGATGCATTTTTCTTCCCATTGTTGTAGCATCAAAATTTCCAATCCTTAATTTCTTTATATTTTATAAAACTAAACAAGCTATCGACAAAGTTACATGCATGGGATTAACTGTTATAACATATTAACTAAGGATTAACAATTACATTAGATTAATTGATTTTTACGTGAAATGCCTTAACTACCAATTGTTGATTTACTTCATTTATTAATTATAATTAAATCAAATACTTATACGTAAAAATGAATATTAACTAACTAAAACAATTAATTATCACTTCATATAATTGAAAGGAATAACTATAATTGCATACATATAAATATCTATATCTAGCTAAACTTGAAGTGAAAGATGAAAGCAAAATGCAAATACTCGCTAAGATGGATTATATCAAGCTAAGAATGTAGATTCGTCCTATCTTGTGTAAGTCTTGGCATTGGTGGAGATGAGAAGCATTGTTAGAGGCTTAACCATCCAACCATAAACCTATTGTATCTCCCACTTATTCTCAATTGAGAATGACCCTACCCTACATGAGATAAGGCACGTGTACACCATCTTGTCCTACCACTTGAGCACCCTGGTGTTAGATCGTCAACTACACAACTGGCTAGATCATGGAATCCCTCCTAACAGTCTATCAATTCGATTGTGTTTTTTCTTGACCTCTAGTGATCCTAGTAGCATCATTGCCACTAAAATCCTACCTTTGCTAGGGATTTACACTGGGTCTGATCACTCACCACTCGACTTGACAAACATGACATTACCCAAAACTCTCCTCTACGAGCTAACTAGATTACTGTTTTCCGTTTTCAAAATTTTCAATATGATTCTGATATAAATTTATGTTCTGTGCATATAATTGTTCAATCCATCTTAAATCGATTACACCACACATCTTTGCCTTACATGACCATCCTTGATGATCCTTGCTGTAATGATCCAAGATGCATTTTGTTGTTAAAAAATTAATAGTTCTATCAAGAGCTTTCTTAAACATCAATAGTTATATTAAGAGCTTTCTTAAATAATTATTGTAGTTAAAAAAAGGCGAGCCTTCTCAGTTTCTTCTTATCTAGTGGAGTATATCTCCATGCTCTCAATGACATATGTAAGGATGCTGTTGTAACATGAAGCATGTGTGATCACAAACGATTTGGTTGCTCATTATCACACCATAAATCAAACAGACAAAAGAAGTTATAAATAATTTGAGCTGATAACTCCTCCCATGTTAGCATGTTCGTATATATAAGTTTCAAACTATGCTATATATCTTTCATGTCAGATTGGACCATTGAAAATAAGAATTGATGTATACATCTTGGCTAACATTAAATGACACTAATAGCATAGAAAGATTAATAACTACAACATGAAAAAGCTGTATCGCAATATGAATGAGATGTTTTGAGTCCTCCAAATCATGAGCTTCAATATCAAACTTTAACGGACATTGTTTGACGCTTCTAGTAGGATTAAGCTTCCTTGGTAAGAGCTATACTGGAAAGACAATAATTTGCAAACAAGAATGAAGAGCAAGCCTTCTAGTGGCTACAATTTTCCACTATATAGAATAGTGTTCGGTTACACAAGTATTCAACTCGATGGAGTTAGGTGCATGAAAGATATGCAAGTTGGTGAATATGAGGTTCAATCTTGATAAAGTTTGAAAAATGCAAAGAGCCAAAATTGTAAAAGAATCATAGAGGCCAAAATATTAAAGGAAAATATAAGACGCTGATAGACTTTCATGAAGTTAATTTGATGTGAAAAGAAAAATAGAATCCTTTCCTTAAATTTGTTATATTAATAATACTCATTATTTACACACGTTTGTATGTGTTATTTATACACATACATACATATGCATTATATTTCAAATATACACATGCATACATATATGCTATATTAAATATAAACATACATACATATACATTTATGTAACATGTACCAATGCACATAAGTACTATGGGTATTATTTATATAATAAGTCGAATCCAACATCATAAGAAAAATGCAAAGCATCTAGATTCCCAAATCAAAGGTTGTCAATGTTTGATAGCTTCAATCAAATAAACCTATATATAAGATTTAATTTGTTATTATTATTAATTATCTGATTAATGAATAGACATGTCCCATGAAGGGACATGTCTATTCATGACCTATCTATCTATCTATCTATCTATCTATAAGAGGATGTTTCATTTGGAACACACATATGTAATAAGGAAATGCTCAATGCATTTGTAGTCGATCTAGGAAATCTAACATGGCATCATAACCAAACTGCATACACATTCGAAAAAGCAGATTAGAAGTATATTTATGTGGATGATTGATCACCATTGTCATAGAAGCTAAATGAATATAATCATGTGTATGTCACCACTGATGAATTCAAATATAATTGCTATCAATACTAATATTTTAAGATGGTCATTAATAGAAAATGTGCTGCAGCAATTGTTGTTTCTTACTAAATATGTATTTTGTGAACCGCTAACAATGATATGTAATTGTCCTAGGCATATTAATATTGAGACATCTGCAATAACAATACTCAACAAGTAGAGATTGGGATTAAAATTCATTGCATCGATAAATTATTGAATCAAATGATAATCGACTTCTCTTCAGATGTGTTTCCTTAATGTGAATCGCAACCAATAATCAACATTCATGACACAAGTTATGAGATCTTTGGAATTGCAAAATTTAATAATCAATCGAGAGATGATCGACATGAATGAGTCATGAAGAAATGCTCACTAGATGACCATAGTTTGGGAAATAAATAATCCATGACACGTAATGACTAAAATTGTTCTAAATAGTTTTCACAATTCGTAGATGTGATTCATATATATATATATATATATATATATATATATATATATATATATATATATATATATATATATATATATATATATATATATATATTCTTAAATGAAGTTGTAAGGAAATTTCAATTCAAGATTGGAGGGATTAGAAGGGCATTTATTACTATTCAATTTATGTTTCAAATGTTATGCAAGGCGATATAAGAGAAAATAGCTTTCAAAGAGGTGCATATCTGTTAGAAAAGTGAAGAAATTTAAATGAAGTAGGAACAAGATAAAAGGTAACTAGAAAATCCCTTGGCAATCATTGCATACATTGTTTGCGATAATCAAGATAACAATCCCTTGACACAGATGTAATGTGGGGTGAAGAATATCGGTCTCGCATGACATATAAGTGCATACATCGAATAAAATCTACAAAGGATGAGTACACGTGTCTAAGTGATGCATGTAGATTGACACATATCCCATTGCTATTCAAGTTATGAGAAAATTACGTGGATATGGAATTGGGTATTGGAGACTCCTTCTAATGGGCAGATTGCCAATGCGGTCAATACTAATAATTAATTATTGGACCCCACATAGAGGCTTACAAATATAAGAGCTCACTATGTAGCTCCAAGAAAGATTTCTAATTTGTTTATATAAATAAAATAGAAGGTGGTGGCCAATTAATAAAAGTTTGGATTTCTTTTTGAAGGAAATGCAAGGTGGTGGCCAATTTATAAACAAAGAGATGCATTTTTTGAGGGAAATGTAATTTGTTTATTAAAACAAAAAGCATATGGTATGTCTCCTACAAAGAGGGACATTCTTTTCAAGATAAAAAAAAAAAAGACTAGTTTTGGAATAAAGGAGATTTCAATTGAATGGATAAGCTCATACCCAAGATAATGAGATAAGTGTTTCTATTGAGTACTAATTTTATTATAGTTAATCTCTTATTTGTAATTTTCAATACATACTATAAGAGCTATTTGCCTTGATCTCTTCTTTTGAGAATGTTTTTGCAAGAAGAGGGAGATTGAGATTTAGAGGGACCCTGACATTTCATTAGAGGCAACCCTGAAAAAGAGGGAGTAGATAGGGGATATGGTTCATGCTACCTTTAATGATTTCATTCATATTGATTCAGAGGGAGTAAACCATAGTGAGATAGATTCTCCAATGATCAATAAATTGTAGCAGTCAAGAGGACAATGATACATGAATATACCTTATGACTATGTGATTTTAATGGGTCTACCCCCTGTGTACATCATGAGGAAGTGACAACTTCCAAATGATGTCACTTGTATTTGCAGAAGTTATTGTAAAGTGACGATCTTACAATAACTTGTATTATGAGATCAAAGAAATTGAGTCTATCGTGAATGCCTTGCATTTCAACATTTTGGGAGGCCAATACTCTTGATATCAGATGTGACATGAAAATATTTTGAGTACTTGGTAAATATCATTGATATTCTAGGAGGCCAATACTCTTGATATCTTATGTGATATCAAAACATTTTGAGTACTTGGTGAATATCATCAATTTTTTGGGAGGCCAATACTCTTGATATCAAATGTGATATCAAACCTTATTTGGGTACTTGATGAATTTCATATGTTGATATTATGGAAGACTAATACTCATGATGTCGAATGCGATATCAAAGGACATAAATCTTTTGAGATATCCTTAAATTTTTATTTGTAATATTATGTTGAAGTAATATTTATGCTTATGTTTTTATCCTTCTAAGTTAAGATGAAGTGTTGATGCCAATCAAACAAACCTATATATTTAATATATGAGATATAAAATTTATATATATTTGTGTGTGTGTGTGTGTGTGTGTGTGCGCGTGTGTGTGTGTTCTTTATATTGAGATATAAGTTCATTGTTATATGAGAAAAAATAAATACAATACACACACACATGAGATTAAATTTGTTGTTCTTTTTAGTTATTTGATTAATGAATAAACATGTCCCATGAAGGGACATGTCTATTCATGGCCAATTCTCTCTATATATAAATCTAAGAGGATGTTGCATTTGGAACCATATACGTAATAAAACTGATGCACGAGCATCCTAGGTGTAAGGGCAATCTTGCATCACCCAAAAATATTTTATTTTAAATATTTTCTATTTTAATAAGGACTAGTAGAGAGGGTGGTTACTATTTATGGGAACTTGCTATTTTTAGTAAATTTGTCATATGAGCTCGAAATATTCTCATTTTCTACAGGAAGGTTCATTTTAGAGATATAAGCCTACCATAAAAATCTCATTGCCTCAGCTTAAGTTTCGTAGAAGTTATTGTAGATTTTCGGTGGAACAATTTGTAGAAAAAATCTTCAGGCTCACCGTTGGAGGCCTTAGAGTACCCAGATGAGGTCTAAAAACTCAATGGAAGGGCGCGAGTGCAGTTCTAAGCCTATAGATCAGGAGCTGGCATTTTTGAAAAGTGGTTATAATAGCCGATCAGAGCAATGGTTCATGAGCTATGGCCTTCCGAAGTTGGACTACTCAAAACTTCTAAAATAATTGTCAAAGATGTATTTGGCTGACTCTATATGTTTTGCTAGGGTTCGTCGGCACTAGGTAATAAGTTTGAGCATCTAGAACCTTCCTGGGTGACATAAAACTACCTATTTAAGAAAGGCCCGAACATTGTCTAGGAGAGCTCTAGGCGATAGTTCGTAGCTTGTCTTACAAATTATTGTACTCAAGGCATCCATGTGGGTTAGCATATTGTACTTATGAATTATGTAATTCTACATTGTACTAAAGGCATCCATGTGGGTTAGCATATTGTATTTATGAATTACGTAATTCCGCATTTGTGGCACAAATAAGAAGTCCATATTTTGTTCTCACATTTGCTGTTGTTTCTTTGTTTCTGTTATGAGTTTATAGTATTAAGGGGAGCATCCTGCATCAAAGACAATGCTTAATACATTTGTAGTAGATTCAAGAAATCTAACATAAAATAATTTTACTCTTTTTTATTTCTTTACATGAGATGGGCAAGTTGGACAAAGTGAACTACCACAAGAAAAAAGAAGACCTAAACCTCTCTTAGCAATGTATGTAAGAAGAAAATACACCTAATTAAATCATTGGAGACAAATATTCTGTTAGGATGAATGTTGATGATATTTCTATAGGGGAGTATCCTAGCATTATTGGAGCATTTGAGAGATTATTAGTATGATCATATGTTGCATTCATAGAAGTGTTTGTCATTGATGTCAACATACTAGTTATTCTATGAAGACTAACAAAGCAATAAACAATGATTGAGATTGTGAGGTTTGAGGATTGAATATGAGGTTATGCACACTTAATTGGATGTTCTATAAAGTGTCTTAATGATGAGGCTACGATCATATGCAAAAAGTTGAAGACTAGTCACAATAATTCGAGATAAACTAAAGACAATATACAGATAGAGTTCCTAAAAAGTGGTTTATGGGACTTGGAATACATCTCCTAACATGGATAGAATCTGGTTAAGCATAGTTAGACAAAGTTGGAAGGCATCATGATGACGACATGGTTGAATGCACAAAGTCTGAGGTTGCACATGTGAAGATTGTGAGCCGACAATGTTATGCAGTTGTGAAAAGATGTAATGTAGCATATTGATACAAATATGGTAAAAGTGTTTCAATCATTATTTTGTCATTGATTTCAAATTTTCTACTTGCTGGTAAGACAATTACTTATATGATTTAAGTGCTATCATTTGTTTGATTGATGAAGATGATATGATGAAATGAGGTAACAATAGCACCTAAAGGAAAGGTTGAGTTATGATATGAAAAGGAGTACAAGGGTAAGTTAAGACAATGATATTATAGTGCATTGATAATCTACTTAAGGTTACAAAGGTTGGTTACACCGAGTAAGTTTAGAAGAACAAGTTAAACAAAGTTTGTCTACCAAGCTTGACCTAGTGGACAGTAGGTGCCGAGAAAAGTTAGTGCAAGCCAAGCATAAAATCTGTTGGAGCCGAGCGAAGTCAATTTTAGTGTAAACTGAGTGAAACAATGTAAGATGAGTAAAGTTTAGTTGATGCTGAGCACCAGTAAATTTTAGTTCATGTAGAGTGTTTTGACAGTGGATGCTGAACAACGTAGTATGTACCGAGCATTAGAAGCCAATTAATGCCGAGTGTTAGCATTATGAGAAAGATTGAGAATTCGATGAATCTAAGCTAACAAGTTTGATTTCTTGGATTGTTTGAACTATGTGGAAGATAAGATTGATGAGCTGGTGGCACAAAAAATTCAAGATAAACTATTTTGAGGCGAATTCAAAGAGGATTGAAGGATAATTTTTTAGAAGGGAATGAAATGAAATAAGGGGTAGATTCATTGAATCCTACCTAATCCAACCCAACCCTAAAATGGACAATGAAGGATGAACAACAAAATATCTTAATTCTCTATTTATAGAGATGGTTGGTCAGAAGCAAGTTTTGATGTGCAAGAACCTAAGGAAGAAAAGGAGTCTAGGGTATTTGCTTCATTCAGTGACCTAAGAGAAGAAATTGCATTGGGAAACAAAGAAAGAAGAATTAAGGGTATGGATGCTTGAAGGGTGAACAAGATATCAGAGATAAAGAGTGTGAAAGCCAAGTAGAATGGAGGACTAAAACAAAGATCTATAATCTGAAAATGAAGTTGTAAGTTATTATCAGATCAAGCCTTACTGTTACTCTATAATCATTGTATCAGTTTAAGGTAAATCCTTTGGATTAAGGATGACCTAACATCATTTGTAAATCCTTTTACTGGGTGACATTCCAAGTGAATGATCTAAAGTCCTCTAACAAGGCTCACTCCTAACATGGTGATTGAAATCCTTTAACCATGTCACATTTAACCGTATGTATTGTAACCTTTAATAGGGTTGATCTTTCACAGGACATCGCTTTAGAAGAGTGTGAATGGGTAGCATGTTACTGGTGGTTTTTCCCAAATTGGGTTTCCATGTTAAATCATTGTGCCAAATGTGTTATTGAATATTTTATGTTTCATGTTTACATTTCTACAAATTGATTTGATAGTAACCTACAAGTTTAAGTGATTGCGTAATCTAAAGGATGCATGCATGATGAAAATGTTTTATGGATATGGGTTCACTAAGCTGTGAAAAGTTTTAATTATACATCTAGAACTTGGATATCTGTTTCACCCCCCTCTTAGTTATTCTAAAGAATTCCAACAACATCTATTGTTTTATCTTAATGTAATCATATTGTAATTGTGAATTGAGAAACCCTCAAGGCTGACTCAATAAATTAATTTGAGTACGATGTATAAAAGAAAGTTGGTTTCCTTGAGATTATGAATGAGTATGATGCAAGTGAATGTAAGCGAATTGTAAGTGTGAATTACATGTGAGTAAGTGATCTAAGGGATTCATGTGATGTGATTTTGTGGATCTCATATTGAGATATGAGAAGTAATTGTTGCAATAGGGGCACAATGAAAGAGATACTTTATTTTATTTGGTAGAGTGTTAGTAGAGAATTGATCCTTTGGTATTGTTTTGAAAGGAATAATATTAAAGACCAATTGTATAGTGAGTTTGGTGGCCTTTTCCTTGAAGCTTTTTGGATAGTGGGTCGTTTTTCCTTCTACAACTCCTAACATGGTTGGAACAACTCCTAATAGGGTTGGAATCTCTTCACAGGGATTTAAAATCTCATAAGAGGGACTAGCATGTATTGAATGCATTTCATTGGCTCTTAATAATGTCCATCCTTTTGTGGGGAATTTATATTAGTACATTATTTTATGGGTTGCATTCCCACTAAAATTTTCCCTCATATCAAGGGTTTTCCTAGTTAACAAATTTGGTGTTATTGTGTTTGGTTATCTAGTTGTTATTTCACTTACATTGATTGCATATTTCATATTTAATAACGCTAATAAAAGTTATTTTTATTGGATAACTAATTCACCCCCCTAGTTATCTTGGTGGACTTTACTTTGTAACAATTGGTATCAAAGCAACATTTCCTTGAAGGAAAAGCTTAACAACTTAAGGAGATATATGGCGAGTCATTTCAAAAAGGATAGTTCAAAGTTTGAATGAGCCAACTATGACATTTGGAAAGAGAAGATGAAGACACATTATATATGCATGGGTCTAGGATATTGGCTGATTACTTGGAATGAGAAAGAAGTTGTTGAAAAAGAAAAGCTTGAAGATTTTTGAAAGACAAAGAGTGTTGTTCATGTGTAACATGCTTTACAAAGAAATACTTTTGACAACCCTTCTTAAAAATGAATATAGTCAGGTAAAATATTTAAGATTATCACATGAAATTTGGAAAGCTATGTAGTCTACTTATGAAAGTGATAAGCATGCTAAGAAGGTTAGATTATAGAATTGGATATGCTTATTTCAAGAAGTTAAAATGATGGAAGATGAATTTTTAATCAGTTATTTCGGTAGAATATTAGAAATTGCTACAGAAATTAAGGCTACAGTGGACAAAGTTTCTTGTAACATTCCACTACCACTTAATTTTGCGCTACAGTGCAATTCCTTATCCCCGTGTGGATTACTTCATCTGTAATATTCCTCGATGTATTGCCTTATGCACCGAGTGCGTATGACGGTTGTCGACGAACTCCTCTCATCTTTTAACTTTCCTTTACCATGCACAAACTGCACCCTGAATGCATGTGATGGACTTTTATTGTAAAGTTTTCCACCATAGACTGCATAGATCTAGTTAGAATAGAGCTACTCACAATAAAATTTTATTGACTACGTGGTGCTCTTTCTAATTGTTTATTATTACAATATTGCATGACATATATAACAAATCAATATATATGAACATAGAAAGATGAACCACTCTTAAAAATAGTTAATTAAGGTGAAAAATACAATGAAACTGAAGCATGAAATGCAATTAGCATTGATCTGTGCAATAATTGTGCAAGCCACTGTAAATGAAGAGCCAAACAGAAGGTGATCGATAAGTTTGAATTAACTTAACACTAACATTTTATTATAGATATTCTTTCATTGACTATGTTGTGTGCTGGATGCATTTTTCTTCCCATTGTTGTAGCATCAAAATTTCCAATCCTTAATTTCTTTATATTTTATAAAACTAAACAAGCTATCGACAAAGTTACATGCATGGGATTAACTGTTATAACATATTAACTAAGGATTAACAATTACATTAGATTAATTGATTTTTACGTGAAATGCCTTAACTACCAATTGTTGATTTACTTCATTTATTAATTATAATTAAATCAAATACTTATACGTAAAAATGAATATTAACTAACTAAAACAATTAATTATCACTTCATATAATTGAAAGGAATAAATATAATTGCATACATATAAATATCTATATCTAGCTAAACTTGAAGTGAAAGATGAAAGTAAAATGCAAATACTCGCTAAGATGGATTATATCAAGCTAAGAATGTAGATTCGTCCTATCTTGTGTAAGTCTTGGCATTGGTGGAGATGAGAAGCATTGTTAGAGGCTTAACCATCCAACCATAAACCTATTGTATCTCCCACTTATTCTCGATTGAGAATGACCCTACCCTACATGAGATAAGGCACGTGTACACCATCTTGTCCTACCACTTGAGCACCCTGGTGTTAGATCGTCAACTACACAACTGGCTAGATCATGGAATCCCTCCTAACAGTCTATCAATTCGATTGTGATTTTTCCTGACCTCTAGTGATCCTAGTAGCATCATTGCCACTAAAATCCTACCTTTGCTAGGGATTTACACTAGGTCTGATCACTCACCACTCGACTTAAAAAACATGACATTACCCAAAACTCTCCTCTATGAGCTAACTAGATTACTGTTTTCTGTTTTCAAAATTTCCAATATGATTCTGATATAAATTTATGTTCTATGCATATAATTGTTCAATCCATCTTAAATCGATTACACCACACATCTTTGCCTTACATGACCATCCTTGATGATCCTTGCTGTAATGATCCAAGATGCATTTTGTTGTTAAAAAATTAATAGTTCTATCAAGAGCTTTCTTAAACATCAATAGTTATATTAAGAGCTTTCTTAAATAATTAATGTACTTAAAAAAATTTGAGCCTTCTTGGTTTCTTCTTATCCAGTGGAGTATATCTCCATGCTCTCAATGACATATGTAAGGATGCTGTTGTAACATGAAGCATGTGTGATCACACACGATTTGGTTGCTCATTATCACACCATAAATCAAACAGACAAAAGAAGTTATAAATAATTAGAGTTGATAACTCCTCCCATGTTAGCATGTTCGTATATATAAGTTTCAAACTATGCTATATATCTTTCATGTCAGATTGAACCATTGAAAATAAGAATTGATGTATACATCTTGGCTAACATTAAATGATACTAATAGCATAGAAAGATTAATAACTACAACATGAAAAAGCTGTATCGCAATATGAATGAGATGTTTTGAGTCCTCCAAATCATGAGCTTCAATATCAAACTTTAATGGACATTGTTTGATGCTTCTAGTAGGATTAAGATTCCTTGGCAAGAGCTATATTGGAAAGACAATAATTTTCAAACAAGAATGAAGAGCAAGCCTCCTAGTGGCTACAATTTTCCACTATATAGAATAGTGTTCGGTTACACAAGTATTCAACTCGATGGAGTTAGGTGCATGAAAGATATGCAAGTTGGTGAATATGAGGTTCAATCTTGATAAAGTTTGAAAAATGCAAAGAGCCAAAATTGTAAAAGAATCATAGAGGCCAAAATATTAAAGGAAAATATAAGAGGCTGATAGACTTTCATGAAGTTAATTTGATGTGAAAAGAAAAATAGAATCCTTTCCTTAAATTTGTTATATTAATAATACTCATTATTTACACACGTTTGTATGTGTTATTTATACACATACATACATATGCATTATATTTCAAATATACACATGCTTACGTATATGCTATATCAAATATAAACATACATACATATACATTTATGTAACATGTACCAATGCACATAAGTACTATGGGTATTATTTATATAATAAGTCGAATCCAACATCATAAGAAAAATGCAAAGCATCTAGATTCCCAAATCAAAGGTTGTCAATGTTTGATAGCTTCAATCAAATAAACCTATATATAAGATTTAATTTTTTATTATTATTAATTATCTGATTAATGAATAGACATGTCCCATGAAGGGACATGTCTATACATGACCTACTCTGTGTGTGTGTGTGTGTGTGTGTGTGTGTGTGTGTGTGTGTGTGTGTGTGTGTGTGTGTCTATATATATATATATATATATATAAGAGGATGTTTCATTTGGAACACACATACCTAATAAGGAAATGCTCAATGCATTTGTAGTAGATCTAGGAAATCTAACATGGTATCATAACCAAACTGCATACACATTCGAAAAAGCAGATTAGAAGTATATTTATGTGGATGATTGATCACCATTGTCATAGAAGCTAAATGAATATAATCATGTGTATGTCATGACTGATGAATTCAAATATAATTTCTATCAATACTAATATTTTAAGATGGTCATTCATAGAAAATGTGCTACAGCAATTGTTGTTTCTCACTAAATATGTATTTCGTGAACCGCTAACAATGATATGTAATTGTCCTAGGCATGTTAATATTGAGACATCTGCAATAACAATACTCAACAAGTAGAGATTGGGATTAAAATTCATTGCATCAATAAATTATTGAATCAAATGATAATCGACTTCTCTTCAGACGTGTTTCCTTAATGTGAATCGCAACCAATAATCAACATTCATGACACAAGTTATGAGATCTTTTGAATTGCAAAATTTAATAATCAATCGAGAGATGATCGACATGAATGAGTCATGAAGAAATGCTCACTAGATGACCATAGTTTGGAAAATAAATAATCCATGACACGTAATGACTAAAATTGTTCTAAATAGTTTTCACAATTCGTGGATGTGATTCATATATATATATATATATATATATATATATATATATATATTCTTCAATGAAGTTGTAAGGAAATTTCAATTCAAGATTGGAGGGATTAGAAGGGCATTTACTACTATTCAATTTATATTTCAAATGTTATGCAAGGCGATATAATAGAAAATAGCTTTCAAAGAGGTACATATCTGTTAGAAAAGTGAAGAAATTTGAATGAAGTAGGAACAAGATAAAAGGTAACTAGAAAATCCCTTGGCAATCATTGCATACATTGTCTGCGATAATCAAGATAACAATCCCTTGACATAGATATAATGTGGGGTGAGGAATATCGGTCTCGCATGACATATAAGTGCATACATAGAATAAAATCTACAAAGGATGAGTACATGTGTCTAAGTGATGCATGTAGATTGACACATATCCCATTGCTATTCAAGTTATGAGAAAATTACGTGGATATGGAATTGGGTATTGGAGACTCCTTCTAATGGGTAGATTGCCAATGTGGCCAATACTAATAATTAATTATTGAACCCCACATAGAGGCTTACAAATATAAGAGCTCACTATGTAGCTCCAAGAAAGATTTCTAATTTGTTTATATAAATAAAATATAAGGTGGTGGCCAATTAATAAAAAGTTGGATTTCTTTTTGAAGGAAATGCAAGGTGGTGGCCAATTTATAAACAAAGAGATGCATTTTTTGAGGGAAATGTAATTTTTTTATTAAAACAAAAAGCATATGGTATGTCTCCTACAAAGAAGGACATTCTTTTCAAGATAAAAGGAAAAAAAAGACTAGTGTTGGAATAAAGGAGATTTTAATTGAATGGATAAGCTCATACCCAAGATAATGGGATAAGTGTTTCTATTGAGTACTAATTTTATTATAGTTAATCTCTTATTTGTAATTTTCAATACATACTATAAGAGCTATTTGCCTTGATCTCTTCTTTTGAGAATGTTTTTGCAAGAAGAGGGAGATTGAGATTTAGAGGGACCTTGACATTTCATTAGAGGCAACCTTGAAAGAGAGGGAGTAGCTAGGGGATATGGTTCATGCTACCTTTAATGATTTCATTCATATTGATTCAGAGGGAGTAAACCATGGTGAGATAGATTCTCCAATGATCAATAAATTGTAGCAGTCAAGAGGACAATGATACATGAATATACCTTATGACTATGTGATTTTAATGGGTCTACCCCCTATGTACATCATGAGGAAGTGAAAACTTCCAAATGATGTCACTTGTATTTGCAAAAGTTATTGTAAAGTGATGTTATTACAATAACTTGTATTATGAGATCAAAGAAATTGAGTATATCGTGAATGCCTTGCATTTCAACATTTTGGGAGGCCAATACTCTTGATATCAGATGTGACATGAAAATATTTTGAGTACTTGGTGAATATCATTGATATTCTAGGAGGCCAATACTCTTGATATCTTATGTGATATCAAAACATTTTGAGTACTTGGTGAATATCATCAATTTTTTGGGAGGCCAATACTCTTGATATCAAATGTGATATCAAACCTTATTTGGGTACTTGATGAATTTCATATGTTGATATTATGGAAGACTAATACTCATGATGTCGAATGCGATATCAAAGGACATAAATCTTTTGAGATATCCTTAAATTTTTATTTGTAATATTATGTTGAAGTAATATTTATGCTTATGTTTTTATCCTTCTAAGCTAAGATGAAGTGTTGATGTCAATCAAACAAACCTATATATTTAATATATGAGATATAAAATTTATATATATTTATGTGTGTGTGTGCGTGCATGTGTGTGTGTGTGTTCTTTATATTGAGATATAAGTTCATTGTTATATGAGAAAAAATAAATACAATACACACACACACACACGAGATTAAATTTGTTGTGCTTTTTAGTTATTTGATTAATGAATAAACATGTCCCATGAAGGGACATGTCTATTCATGGCCAATTCTCTCTATATATAAATCTAAGAGGATGTTGCATTTGGAACCACATACGTAATAAAACTGATGCATGAGCATCCTAGGTGTAAGGGCAATCTTGCATCACCCAAAAATATTTTATTTTAAATCGTTTCTATTTTAATAAGGACTAGTAGAGAGGGTGGTTACTATTTATGAGAACTTGCTATTTTTAGTAAATTGGTCATATGAGCTTGAAATGTTCTCATTTTCTACAGGAAGGTTCATTTTAGAGATATAAGCCTACCATAAAAATCTCATTGCTCCAACTTAAGTTTTGGAGAAGTTATTGCAGATTTTCGGTGGAACAATTTGTAGAAAAAATCTTCAGGCTCACCGTTGGAGGCCTTAGAGTACCCAGATGAGGTCTAAAAACTCAATTGAAGGGCGCGAGTGTAGTTCCAAGCTTATAGATTAGGAGCTGGTATTTTTGAAAAGTGGTTATAATAGGCAATCACAGCAATGGTTCATGAGCTATGGCCTTCCGAAGTTGGACTACTCAAAACTTCTAAAATAATTATCAAAGATGTATTTGGCTGACTCTATATGTTTTGCTACGGTTCGTCGGCACTAGGTATTAAGTTTGAGCATCTAGAACCTTCCTGTGTGACATAAAACTACCTATTTAAGAAAGGCCTGAACATTGTCTAGGAGTGCTCTAGGCGATAGTTCGTAGCTTGTCTTGCAAATTATTGTACTCAAGGCATCCATGTGGGTTAGCATATTGTACTTATGAATTATGTAATTTTGCATTGTACTAAAGGCATCCACGTGGGTTAGCATATTGTATTTATGAATTATGTAATTTCGCATTTGTGGCACAAATAAGAAGTCCATATTTTGTTCTCAGATTTGCTATTGTTTCTTTGTTTCTGTTATGAGTTTATAGTATTAAGGGGAGCACCCTGCATCAAAGACAATGCTTAGTACATTTGTAGTAGATTCAAGAAATCTAACATAAAATAATTTTACTCTTTTTTATTTCTTTACATGAGATGGGCAAGTTGGACCAAGTGAACTACCACAAGAAGAAAGAAGACCTAAACCTCTCTTAGCAATGTATGTAAGAAGAAAATACACCTGATTAAATCATTGGAGACAAATATTCTGTTAGGATGAATGTTGATGATATTTCTATAGGGGAGTATCCTAGCATTGTTGGAGCATTTGAGAGATTATTAGTATGATCATATGTTGCATTCATAGAAGTGTTTGTCATTGATGTCAACATACTAGTTATTCTATGAAGACTAACAAAGCAATAAACAATGATTGAGATTGTGAGGTTTGAGGATTGAATATGAGGTTATGCACACTTAATTGGATGTTCTATAAAGTGTCTTAATGACAAGGCTACGATCATATGCAAAAAGTTGAAGACTAGTCACAATTATTCAAGATAAACTAAAGACAATATACAGATAGAGTTCCTAAAAAGTGGTTTATGGGACTTGGAATATATCTCCTAACATGGATAGAATCTGGTTAAGCATAGTTAGACAAAGTTAGAAGGCTTCATGATGACGACATGGTTGAATGCACAAAGTCCGAGGTTGCACATGTGAAGATTGTGAGCCGACAATGTTATGTAGTTGTGAAAAGATGTAATGTAGCATATTGTTGAAAACATATTGATACAAATATGGTAAAAGTGTTTCAATCATTATTTTGTCATTGATTTCAAACTTGCTACTTGCTGGTAAGACAATTACTTATATGATTTAAGTGCTATCATTTGTTTGATTGATGAAGATGATATGATCAAATGAGGTAACAATAGCACCTAAAGGAAAGGTTGAGTTATGATATGAAAAGGAGTACAAGGGTAAGTTAAGACAATGATATTATAGTGCATTGATAATCTACTTAAAGTTACAAAAGTTGGTTACACTGAGTTAGTTTAGAAGAACAAGTTAAACAAAGTTTGTCTACCAAGCTTACCTAGTGGATAGTAGGTGCCGAGAAAAGTTAGTGCAAGCCAAGCATAAAATCTGTTGGAGCCGAGCGAAGTCAATTTTAGCGTAAACCGAGTGAAACAATGTAAGATGAGTAAAGTTTAGTTGATGTTGAGCACTAGTAAATTTTAGTTCATGTAGAGTGTTTTGATAGTGGATGCTGAACAACGTAGTATATACCGAGCATTAGAAGCCAATTAATGCCGAGTGTTAACATTATGAGAAAGATTGAGACTTCAATGAATCTGAGCTAACAAGTTTTATTTCTTGGATTGTGTGAACTATGTGGAAGATAAGATTGATGAGCTGGCGGCATAAAAAATTCAAGATAAACTATTTTGAGGCGAATTCAAGGAGGATTGATGGATAATTTTTTAGAAGGGAATGAAATGAAATGAGGGGTAGATTCATTGAATCCTACCTAATCCAACCCAACCCTAAAATGGACAATGAAGGATGAACAACAAAATATCTTAATTCTCTATTTATAGAGATGGTGGGTCAGAAGCAAGGTTTGATGTGGAAGAACCTAAGGAAGACAAGGAGTCTAGGGTATTTGCTTCATTCAGTGACCTAAGAGAAGAAATTGCATTGGGAAACAAAGAAAGAAGAATTAAGGGTATGGATGCTTGAAGGGTGAACAAGATATTAGAGATAAAGAGTGTGAAAGCCAAGTAGAATGGAGGACTAAAACAAAGATCTGTAATCTAAAAATGAAGTTGTAAGTTATTATCATATCAAGCCTTACTGTTACTCTATAATCATTGTATCAGTTTAAGGTAAATCCTTTGGATTAAGGATGACCTAACATCATTTGTAAATCCTTTAACTAGGTGACATTCCAAGTGAATGATCTAAAGTCCTCTAACAAGGCTCACTCCTAACATGGTGATTGAAATCCTTTAACCGTGTCACATTTAACTGTATGTATTGTAACCTTTAATAGGGTTGATCTTTCACAGGACATCGCTTCAGAAGAGTGTGAATGGGTAGCATGTTACTGGTGGTTTTTCCCAAATTGGGTTTCCATGTTAAATCATTGTGCCAAATGTGTTATTGAATATTTTATGTTTCATGTTTACATTTCTACAAATTGATTTGATAGTAACCTACAAGTTTAAGTGATTGCGTAATCTAAAGGATGCATGCATGATGAAAATGTTTTATGGATATGGGTTCACTAAGCTGTGAAAAGTTTTAATTATACATCTAGAACTTGGATATCTGTTTCACCCCCCTCTTAGTTATTCTAAAGAATTCCAACAACATCTATTGTTTTATCTTAATGTAATCATATTGTAATTGTGAATTGAGAAACCCTCAAGGCTGACTCAATAAATTAATTTGAGTACGTTGTATAAAAGAAAGTTGGTTTCCTTGAGATTATGAATGAGTATGATGCAAGTGAATGTAAGCGAATTGTAAGTGTGAATTACATGTGAGTAAGTGATCTAAGGGATTCATGTGATGTGATTTTGTGGATCTCATATTGAGATATGAGAAGTAATTGTTGCAATAGGGGCACAATGAAAGAGATACTTTATTTTATTTGGCAGAGTGTTAGTAGAGAATTGATCCTTTGGTATCGTTTTGAAAGGAATAATATAAAGACCAATTGTATAGTGAGTTTGGTGGCCTTTTCCTTGAAGCTTTTTGGATAGTGGGTCGTTTTTCCTTCTACAACTCCTAACATGGTTGGAACAACTCCTAATAGGGTTGGAATCTCTTCACAGGGATTTAAAATCTCATAAGAGGGACTAGCATGTATTGAATGCATTTCATTGGCTCTTAATAATGTCCATCCTTTTGTGGGGAATTTATATTAGTACATTATTTTATGGGTTGCATTCCCACTAAAATTTTCCCTCATATCAAGGGTTTTCCTAGTTAACAAATTTGGTGTTATTGTGTTTGGTTATCTAGTTGTTATTTCACTTACATTGATTGCATATTTCATATTTAATAACGCTAATAACAGTTATTTTTATTGGATAACTAATTCACCCCCCTAGTTATCTTGGTGGACTTTACTTTGTAACAATTGGTATCAAAGCAACATGTCCTTGAAGGAAAAGCTTAACAACTTAAGGAGATATATGGCGAGTCATTTCAAAAAGGATAGTTCAAAGGTTGAATGAGCCAACTATGGCATTTGGAAAGAGAAGATGAAGACACATTATATATGCATGGGTCTAGGATATTGGCTGATTACTTGGAATGAGAAAGAAGTTGTTGAAAAAGAAAAGCTTGAAGATTTTTGAAAGACAAAGAGTGTTGTTCATGTGTCACATGCTTTCCAAAGAAATACTTTTGACAACCTTTCTTAAAAATGAATATAGTCAGGTAAAATATTTAAGATTATCACATGAAATTTGGAAAGCTATGTAGTCTACTTATGAAAGTGATAAGCATGCTAAGAAGGTTAGATTATAGAATTGGATATTCTTATTTCAAGAAGCTAAAATGATGGAAGATGAATTTGTAATCAGTTATTTCGGTAGAATATTAGAAATTGCTATAGAAATTAAGGCACGTGATGGGAAAAAAGGATGAAGATTTTAAAAAATTTGACACCTCTTTACCACTTGGTTGACTCTTTCTTTCTTCTTGGCTTCCTTTGTCGACCGTGTTCTCATTCTTATTTGATTTCTACTCGATTATGGTTGGCCCAAAGATAGTTAGAGTTTGTTGCTCAGTTGCTACTTGGGTGGATGTAGAAATTTCATTCTCCTCTTTAATCTCTGCTTTCTCTGCACTTGATGGGAAAATGGCTTGGCTCAAAGAAGTGGGTAGAGAAGCTATTAATATTGCTACCAACATCTCTAAATATGATTCTTCAATGGTTTGTATAACTGGTGTTGCATCTTTATCTACTGTATATTCTCTTCCTCAAAAATAGTTTTCCAAATTTTTTTTGTGGAATGAACAACTTCTATTTTATTTAACAAAATTTGGAAGGATTTGAATCAAGTTTACCTATTTTCATGTTTAGTCATGGCCTCCTTGATTTCTTCTTTAGTAAAATGTGGCATGACACTTTTCAATGTCTATTCTTTGATGTCTCTCTCTATTTTTACAACATTTGTCCATCTTTGAGTTATTACCTTCTGTAAGGCTTTTGGAGCTTGGATTTTTAATTCATTTGGATCATATTTCCATTTGGCCATCTTCTCAACTAAAGAATCTTCTATTTACTATTGCTCCTCCTTGCTCCTAGATTCATATCTAAAGTATTTGAATCTAGGCACACCACTTCTTTCCCTTATTATTTTCAATTGTTTCTCAAAGGATGGTGGGGTCTTCTTTAGTTTGATGAACTGAGCTTCTTCTTCTTAATCATTGTCATCTTGAACCTTTAGCTTTCTCCTTAGCCTTGTAGTCTTGGTAGAGGTGAACACATGAGTAGTTGTCTTCTTAGGTGTAGCTTTCTTTGGTGTTTCCTTAATTACTTTGCCCTTCTTCTTTGGAAGTTCTTCTTCCTCTTTACTTGACTTTCTCTCTTCATATTCTCCTTTTCCTTTCATGGTCATATGAGGGTCTTTCTTCTTGTTAAGATTCTTTTGAATATTTTCAATTCTTTTCTTACCTCTCTTCAAGATTTGAGGAATCTATATTTCTAGTGATATTATGGTTTTAGCCTCTTCCTATGTGGCAAAACAAGTAGCCTTAGGATCAACTAGCTCATTCAGTAGAGCCTCAATGATGTCCCTAGTATTATCAATATTAAATTCATAGCCCAAAGGTTTTAACCATGCTACACTTGGTATGAAGGATTAAATATGAATGTTATCACAGTCAACTAGGAAGTAAATATCTTTTTCATACTGCTCAACTATCTATTGAGGGATCCTAAGTTTATTATGCATCTTTTCCTTAAAATTATCAAAATATGCATCCATAATTCCATCAAAATTTTCTCCTCACTCATTGATAAAATCATTGATTTGATATATAACTAGTGTATCCTTGTTCTAGACCACATTACCCTTGGAAGGAAATAACTTTTGCACATAGAAAAATAAACATAGCAGTAAGGAGCCAAACTTACAAAAAATTTTTTTTGATACCTAATTGCTCTCCATGTTCTTACTTAATTGACACAACTGCAACTCAGCTAGGTTGAAAGACAAATTATTCTTCACAGCCTTGTATGTTAGGCCAACTTCCTCACAGGGTACGTTGATGGGTCTACTCAAATTGTAGATCTTGTGGACAATTACATGGATCCAAAAGTTGATTTCCATGTGTGTAACATTATTTAGCTTCATTCCTCTACCATCCTATCTAGCTAGGGTTTTCTTTGCAAGCTTTCTTGGAGCTAGGCTTTGGGTGGTTCTTGGTCTATCCAACATAGGGTAACCTGTGAGTTAATGAATCATCTTCTTTGTGATCTTTACTGGTTGCTCAAGCCAGAAAGACATATCATGAACCCTACCCAAAACATATCTGATCCACTTTATTTGGAAATTCTATGGCATATGTAGTACATGAGTCAAACCCTTGACTTCAAAATGTGTATGCTTAGGTTTTAACACTCTATCCTCACACATTGTACTAAATTCTTCATTTAACTTGAAACAACCTTGTTCCTAAATTGTGTAGTGGTAAAATGACCTAATATTGTGAATTAACAGTACCTTTGAATGGATGATCGAGTGAGATCCCATGGGGTCTTTTTGATTACCAATTTTAGCATAAACCATAAATTTTGGTGCTTCTCAAATTGTATTCTTTATGGATACCTCAAAACCCTTCTTTGCCTTCATGCTAGGGATGGATGCCATTTCACTTGGTGAATGAAGATTTTTATTGACAAATAACCTTCCCAAACTATACTACCACAAATTCACTTGACAACCTTCTCTTAATTGCTTAGGGTTCAAAAAATGTTCTACTCAAACTAATCTCTAAATATGTGATGAGAGAATAAACTCTCAATTTTATCTTTTATAAAAATTTCAACTTTTACGACCTAATAAATGCTTTATACTTGGTAGGTGAGATGACACAGTTAGGTCTCCAAAATTGAATTCAACATGAACTATCCATCATGAAGCTTAGTTAGAACTGGTTCCTAACTTGTCTTTACTCGGTAATGCTTGAAAGCTTAGTTATAATTGAGATTCAACTCGGTAGCTTTCTCCACTTGTCCTTGTGCATCTTAGTATGCAGATTTAGATTATTCTTTCTTGACTATCTGGAATTGATGTAGGATCTTCTTTGGATTCACAGTTCCATCCACCTCCTTATAAGCTCAGTTAGAGGTGGATGCTTCACCCAACTCATTGGTTTGGGTGACAATAGCTTCATTTTCTTGCCTTGTGTTTTCCTCTAATTTTCTTACCCATTTTTGATACATCTAAGTTTTGATGTCTTTAACCTTTGCTTTCCCTTTGTTTTCTTCACTGAAATTTGCTATAGCTTGATTCATACAATTTCTTTCCAAATGACCAATCTTTTTGCATACATAACATCTTACATAACTACGTCTTTTCTTGAAGTGAGACCTTACACAATTTACTCCAATATGGTCATATGCTTCACATAAATGACATCTTCCTAGCCATGTGTTATAGTCCCAACCAATACATTCTATTTGTCTAGTTCCATTGTGCTGATTATTTAGATTCCATTATTTTGATCTGTGACCATGCTTGTGACATGTGAAATAGTTTCCTTCAAACTTTGATCTGGTTCTGCATTCATTTTCCTTGTGTCCATACTTGTTACAATTACAATAATAAAATGTGAACTTGGGTTGCATGGTATTACTCCAACAAACATTTGATGTATGTCTTACTTTTTTGCAATTGTTATATGTAGGGCTTTCTTCTGTTTTCTTTTTTCTGTGCTCTTTGTTGTGATGATTCTCCTTGATTAGTATACCCTAAGCTAGTAGTGCCTTTAGGTATATTTAGAGTTTGTTCATACAATTGTTTCATAATTTCTTGTGACCTCAACCTTCTTTCATTGAATTCCTTTTCAACTCTTAGATCATTCTTGAGTTTGTCATTCTTTTTTCTTAGATTGATGATTGATGATTTGCATTATCTAGCTAATTTTCCACATTTGCGTAATGTTGTGATAGCTGCTAGATTTCATTGGTCTTTTCTTCTACATTTTTTTGTAAGTAATTTTTTATCTTCATCTAAAATTTCTCTGTCATTCATTTTATTTATTCTTTTGTTCCATGACTTCACATAGTCCGATTGAGTGAGTTTCCTGCTCTCTTTTCAATTCCTTACTTCTTCTTGTAGAATGGTATTCCTTCCTAGTAGATCTTCTATGGTTGCATTTTCTTCTTCTAAAATTCTTCTCTATAGAGGTGTTCTATTATTTCTTCTATGTATAGATTTTCATTCATCTACATAGCTAACTCTTTTCTTCTTTTCATAGAGTGAGTGAGTTGCTCCTTGAGTTTCTTGATTTGTTCTATAGCCATATAAAGACCTAGTTTATCATTATCAATAGATTTCTCTAACTTACATACTTTCATTTCGTTAGATCTTTAATCTCAAGCTATTAAGCCTCTAATAGGAGAACCTTGCTTTGATACCAATTATTGAAAATGTAATGATAGATAGGTGATTGAGAGGGGCATGGGGGGGGGGGGGGGGTTAATTAAGAACCGCTTAATTTTTTTTCACTTTGATTACTTTTTCTTTTCTTTATTAGATTGTTTAATATATTTATCATGCATGACCATAAAGCAATAAAGAAATCAATACCATAACACTTTTACACAATATTTGGTAACCTAGAAACCCTCAAAGGAGAAGGTAAAAATAGGATGGGGATGACACCCACAATGCTTCACTACTACAGTAATAAAGTTGGCCTATTAGGGCTTACAATTGATTATGCTTGGCGATCTACCCTATTAGGAGGATGAAGGACTATTAGGTCCACCTCTTGAAAGTATTTTACAATATAATGAAGTATGCACTCAGTTAAGAGATTTTACAAAGGACTGCTAGGTCCACTTTGTTAGAGGATTTACCTGATGCAACTGTTAGGATGCAATGAGTAGGATGATCCTTGTTTGAAACTTGATTTTTTGATACAGATCCTTTGAAGATTTTAATCACCTGATTGTGATAGATGAGTCTCTACTCTGCCTTTTATAATGTTTGGTATCCTAAAAATCAATCTCCTCTATCTTCTTCTTGTATTCCATATTTTCTTCTTCTACTTATATATTATTTTTCTTTTTTAGATAAAACAATTCACCTTTCTTATATAGGCATTAAAAAATATTTTCATTCCAAGTCGACTACCAAAAAGAAGAAGGGCCTTTTCAATAATCAAATTACATCTTCATGTCAGATGAATGATGATGCTCAGGTCAAACTGTGTATCAAGGTGTTATGCTGATGCTGAAGAAAAATAATGAACTCGGGTGATACTTTGGCACTTAGGTAACACTATGATCCCTTGCTTATGCTTGATGCGTAGTTCATACTAATCACTCGACGAACACATATGACTCAGTTCACATTGCTGGCTTGGTTTACACTGTGAACTTGTTCCATATGGTAGTGCTTAGTTAACACTAGATACTCTCAATCTACTTGGGCTATATAGAAGCTTGCTGACTGAAGGAAAGCTCAGTTGGAGTACTAAAAAACCTTCCTAAATGACTTAAGTGTTTTTTCACTAATTAACAATATTTCTTTAAATAGGGTCAATAATCTGTTGATGCTATTGATTGGTGAACTTGAGAAGAAGGCTGAGAAGAGTTGTATAGAGGGGAAGTGTGACTACTTGAAGGGTTTCCAAGAAGAATAAAGACAAATATGATAATGGAGGCCATTTAGTGGATCAACATATAAGATACATTATGATATGTATTTGCAAAGTGATTTGTATTTATTCAGATCAACCTGCTGTTACTTTCTAACCATTGTATTAGTTTGAAATCCTTTAATCAAGGTTGACCTAACAATTATTTGTAAATCATTTAATCAAGGTGAGATTTTAATGGAATGTTCTTAAGTCATCTAACAAGGTTACTCCTAACAAGGTGATTATATATTTTAATAGGGTCACACCTAATAGTGTGTATTGTAACCTTTAATAGGGTTGGCTTCTTACAAAGCTCACTTTAGAAGAGTGAAAATATTGGTGACATGTTTTTGGTGGTTTTTACCAAATTGGGTTTCCATTCTAAATCCTGGTGTTATACTTGTGTGAATTTTATTTGAGATGTTTTACTTTCAATGTTTCATAGACTACAAGTTTGTTATTATTGGGATAGTGGAATGCAAGTTTTATATTATTGATATATTTCTATAGAGATTGAGCTACTTAATGTTAGATTTGAATTGGTAAAAGTATGTAAAAGTTTAATTGGTACATCTAGATCTAAGGATAAATTATTAACCTCCACTTCTCTTAGTTATTCTAATAATTGGTATCATAGCATTGGTGCTCACAACAAGAAAATTTTGAAGTGACTTAAAGCTAAATATCAAGATGCATAGAAAGGAGATACCCAAGTTGAATAAGGAGAAGTTTCTAGCATGACAAAGTATGATGAAGCTGCACATTGATGGAATTGGAGATCCAAAAATATTCTACTAGGAGAATGAATATGTGGCCGTACTTGCACCTATGACAACCTAGTAGATAAAGGAGAAACAAGAGTACAATCAAAGAATTTTGGAGATTACATCTACCTTAAGATACTTAGAGTTTTATGACATAACATAATGTGATTCTAAAAAGATGTGCAAAAAGTTGGCAAAGGTCCATGGAGGGGATATGAATGTAGTAAGAGCCAAATTAGAAAGCTTGAGAGGAAATTTTGATGACATGAAGATGGTAGAAGGTAAGAACATTGTCCAATATGTTAGAAGAATTAAAGAAGTTGTGAATGCTATAAGAAGATCTAATAGAAATATTAGTGATAAGACTATGATCAACAAGGTACTAAGAACCTTACTCCCTATTTATGCTCTTAGAGTGTCTTTAATACAAGAACTAAGATGTACTCTTGGTAATGACCTAACTCTAGAAAGTCTAGTTGGTAAACTCATTGCTTTTGAATAGTCAAAATTTGATAATTTTAATGCCCTTGCTATTGAATCTTCTTTCAAGTCACAATTGATTTTGCATTAATAAAAAGATAAGAAAGCATGAGACTAGTGAGAGTGAATCTTCCAATGATGATCTTAAGGATCTTGAAGCATTAATGTCTAGGAGACTTCCAAGAGGTAGAGGAAAGTGCAAAGGTAAACTCCCTGTAATTTGTTTTTCATACAATATAGTTGGTCATAATGTTGCAAGGTGTCTTGATAGAGATGAAAAGGTTGAAAGGAAAGACAAAAATTTCAAAGGAAGAAGTGATGGAAAAGAAAACAAAGGATAGAAGGATTATAAAGGAAAAGGTAAGAAGTTTTGTTACATTACTGAACAAGAAAGTGATAGTGAATCTGATAGTATTGATGAAGAATTTGTTTGAGTTTATGTTGCTATAAAAGATGATTTTAATGAAGATGAGAAAATTGAACTTATTTAATATATGTGTAAAGGTGATAGATGTATGATTGATAGTGGTTTCTCACATCACATGACTGGTGATAAAAGTAAGTTTGAAAACTTAGAACATTATACAGGAGGTAGTGTTAAGTTTGGTAATGATGCACTATATTTTTTGAAAGGTAAAGGACCAATAAAATTAACTGACAAGATTAGATGTGAAAATTCTTATTAGGTTGAAGGACTTAATTATAATTCATTGAGTGTGGCAAAATAAAACAATTTAGGCTAAAAAGTTGAATTTGAGAACAATAAGGCCAAGATCTACAATGGTTTAGGATAATTGATTGGAAGTGGAGACTGAAGCGGAGATAATTTTTTCTATTTAGACCTATCTGATGACACTTGTTTGTTTGCATAATGTGAAGATATATGGTTATGGCATAAGAGGCTATATCATGTGAACTTTGAAAACTTGTTAGGAATTAGTAAGATGAAGAAAGTAAGAGGGCTACCAAAATTGAATAAATATGATAATGTGATGTGTAAACAATGCCAGTTGGAAAAAATGACAAAGTCTAGTTTCAAGAGAAAGACCTATACTTCTGATGTTATTTTAGAATTGGTTCATATTGACCTTTGTGGACCTATTGGTGTACAAAGATACTATGGTGACAAATACTTTACTCTATTTGTTGCTGACTACTCTAGAATGATGACTGTGATGTTTCTTAAAGAAAAATATAGTGCATTTTAAATGGTAAGAGGTATTTGGATAGAGTTGAGAAAGAAACAAGTAAAATCCTAAAGTGTCTTAGATCTAACAGAGGAGGTGAACTCATATTTGGAGAATTCAACACATTTTGCAATGATAGAGGAATCGAAAGATAGATGTCTACACCAAGGATCCCTCCACAGAATGGTATAGTTGAAAGGAGGAGTAGATTAATCATGAGCTCTACTAGGACATTGATGATGGAGAAGAATGTTGCACCTACGTACTAGAGAGAAGTTACAATTATACCTTTTTATACCTTTAACATAGTACAAGTCAAGAAAGCTACAAACCTTATACCTTTTGAGCTATGGTATGGACATGCACTTAATGTGAAGTATTTCATTTTTTGGGAAGCAAATGTTATATATTGAAAGACAATAGAAATGGAAAACTTGATGCAAAAAGTGATGAAGACATATTCTTAGGTTATTCCACTAAGAGAAAAGCATATAAATGTTTGAAATCTAACACTAACAAAGTTGTGGAAAGTGCAAATGTGAATGTTGATGAATATGCAAAAAAAAATGAAGTTGAATGAAAAAATGAACTTGAAGATTATAGAAGATTTATATACATTGATGAAGGTTAGTCAAGAACCTTACCTAAACCTAAGAAGAAAGCTACCAAGTAGCAACAAAAGCTAGTACATGCCTAGTTACATAATCAACGTGTCAAGCATTAGGAAGTTAGTGCCAAGAATCAAGAAGTGCATTACAAGCATCAGGATGAGCATGTTGAGAAATAGAAAGTGGTTGCCAAACAACTAGAAGAGAAAATACATGAAGTGCTACTTGAAGTCAATCTATAAGATGAAATTTAAGTAGAAGAAAGAATAAGAGAACCTACATTAGAAAAGTATGCAACAAGACATCATGCACCTAATCAAATCATTGGAGACAAAGACTTTGGAGTTATGAGAAGGAAAAGACTGAGTGACACATGTTTACTATGTGATTTTGAGCCCAAATCAATGAAGGATTCTTTGGATAATGAGAACTGGATCTAAGAAATGAATGAAGAGATTGAATAGATAGAGAAAAATAAAACCTAGTTACTAGTACCTAGACCAAAAGACAAGAATGTTATTGGAACAAAGTGGCTATTCAAAAATAAGCTGAATGAGAAAGGAGAAGTAACGAGAAACAAAGTAGCTATTCAAAAATAAGCCAAATTTCCAAAAATTCCTCCTTTGGCATTGATGGCAACATATGGGAAAATTGGCCAAGTCAAAAAATGTTGATCAAAACTTTAGGAAATCTTGGCCTTTACAAAATTTACAAAATTTCAAAATTGTGGATCATTACATTTATTAACATCTTTCATTATATCTCTTAATACATTATAATGCTTCACATAATTACTACTCCCCCTTTCTATATACTAATATAAAATTATTCTGTTTCCCCCCCTTGCATTATACTCTATACAATTTTCCTATATTACTCTCCCTTTGAGATCAATGACAAAATTTATATATAAGGCAACATTTTGAATCTTATACCTCTTTATCAGGCTGATAGACATGTGATATAGTCATTAAATCTGGTCTTCAAAGTCTTAAATTTCTTCTCCCATGAATCTTTGACTCCTCTAATATATTGAGTAGAGCACACAACCCATAACATGCTATTTCAACTACATTCAAGTCTGAATACAATTTTTTTTCAAAATATATCTTTAATTTTAGAAATTCTTCCACTTTCTACTCAAGTGTACGTATTTTCAAAGATAAGTGCTCTTTCAAAAGTAAGAACCTCTTTTTTGTCCTTTCTCTATTCATCTCTATAAAGACTTATCTCATCATAAGTCTTCCCTATTTGTGCGTCAATGCCTTTAATCTTCATACTTGGCTATTTAAGCTGATTTGGTAGTCCCTGCACCTCATCACACTTCCTCTTCAACTCATGTTCACCATCCTCGGTGAATTTGAATGATATTTCACACTTGTCATATAATGCCTTACCTTCATGCTTGCATCTTCTCAGCTCCTTGATGCATGCATCAAGACTCCTACGTCATTTATGATGTTTTGATAGATAGTGTCAAACATCTATGCATATTGCTTTGGTTGAGCTTGTATTGATACTAAATTAGATAGACTTATGAATTCAACATCAAAAGCTTTAATCAAAACTTTTTTGCTATCTTATAGATTAGAGCTTGTCATCTCTATAGCTAGGGTGCTCTACAACTTCTTTTTGACGTCCATTAGAGATTTCTGTAAGTTCTTTATCTTTCTATTTTTATCAATTGTTTTTCTCAAAGATGAGATCAACTCATTTTGATCATCATCATCATCAAATATTGTCAGGGCTGCAAGAGCAAGAGGTGTCCTAGATGAGCTAGGTATGCTTACCTTATTCTCTTCTTCCTCCTTTTTCTTCTTATCCTCTTCTTCTCTTCTTTTCCTCTCTTCCTCTTCCTTTCTTTTCTTCTATTCTTCTTCTTCTTTTTCTTTTCTTCTTCTTCTTCCATCTTCTTCCTTCTTTTTCTTTTCCTCTTCTTCTTTCTTCTTTTTCTCGTCATCCTTATTTCTCTTCCTTTCTTCTTCCTTTTTGTTTGCTTCTTTTTTTCCTTTATGTCTTCTCCTTCTTTCTGTCTTTTCTCTTCCTCCTCTTTCCACCTTTTCTCTTCTTCCTCTTTTTTCCTTTTCTCTTCCTCCTCTTTCCACCTTTTCTCTTCTTCCTCTTTTTGCCTTTTCTCTTCCTCCTCTTTCCACCTTTTCTCTTCTTCCTCTTTTTTCCTTTTCTTTTTCTTATCCTCTTATTTTTTCTTCTCTTCTCCTCATCTTTCTCCGAGCTGGTGTAGCTAGTCAAATTTCCAACACTGGGGCCACAATCCTTAAATGGATCTTCTTTTTCATCAACACTTATCTTTGTACTATGCACTTGCATGGTATCAGTACTAATTGTTATATTTGGTGTTGTTTCAATCATCACATTGTCCTTTGTTTTCTCTACCACTGGTGTATCTGTTGGTATAATCTTTTCCCCTATCATAGGGATTTCTCCCCCTAAATATTTTCTCAGCTTAGCAAAAATAGGTGTAGAGGTCATGAATTTAACAATAACCAACTCAACCTCTCTATTTATCTCTTCATAGTTACCACCCATCAACAAATTTTTTCTTCTTTTTCTTCATAGAAATGGTTCAATACCTGATGCATGCAAGAGATGAATAACTAGGGCCAAAGGCACACCTAGCTATCCAAACCACCCTGAAAGAGTTAACAAAATGGAAGAAAACATGAGGAACAACACCAAGGAAAGAGAGAACAATGATATATTTATTGGTTCATCAAATATTCATCATACATGCCCAGCTATAAAGCCTTTTGGGTTACGACCAATTACAAATGTACAACTTCCAGATCTCCAAATTAGCTTTTTAAATCCACATATCTCTTTTCTTTTGAACTCTCCCCAAAAATCTGCCCTAACGCTAAACCTAAACACCCTACTTATACTTGCCAAAATGGCTTACGAATAATTCTAGAACATAGAGAAACCACAAGTCAGCCCTCATCAAATATAATTAACTATACCAAAATTAAATGTGAACAAAGTCGGCCCAATTGGAACTAGGCAGAATGAACTAATATGTAGGATTACAAAGAAACCCAGGATGCTTCTGCATCAGACAACCAGGGTTGGAAAAAAAATGATTCTCCTGAATCATGCAAGTGTCACACCCTGAGCTGAATCCAACTTAGGCTGAGAAATCCATGTAGCATCTTCAACTGGTCTATTCTTCCACTTCACCAAATATTCATAGTAATATTTTCCTCCTATGCTCTGACCAACTCTTTGATCCAATATCTGTTCAACCTCTTCGATTTTCTTTTTAGGATAATCATCAGGTACAACAATTTCATCCTCTGACTCATGATACTTATACAAATCAGAAATATTGAATATAGGAGATATATCCATGTCATTAGGTAACTCAACTTCATAAGCATTACCACTATCAAACTTCTTCAAGATCTTACAAGGTTCAAATTTCTTCATCTTCAGCTTACTGTATGTTCTAGCTGGGAATCTTCGTTTCTTCAGATGAACCATCACCTCATCACCAACCTGAAAATCATGGTGTCTTCTAGACTGATCATCATTCTCTTTATACTTATGATTACTTTGTTCCAATCTTAGCTTCACTTCCTTATGCAAAGACTCCATAAAATCAACAAATTCTTCTCCTGCAACGCTTCTCTTTTCTTCACCAACAACATCTCTCAAATTTGATATGCCTCTAGGATGCATTCCAGTAACAATCTCAAAAGGTGTCTTCACTGTACTCCTATTCATGGAATTGTTATATGCAAATTTAGCTTGTGCGAATACCATCTCCCAATTACTTGGCTTACTTCTATTCACAACCTCTGTCTATCCATTTGTTTGTGGATGGAATGTAGAACTAATCTTCAACTCAGTACCCATCTTCTTCCACAAAGTCTTCCAAAAATATCCAACAAACTTACTATCTCTGTCAGAAATAATACTTCTTGGTAATCCATACAATCTCACAATCTCTTTAAAAAAAAAGTTTAGCAACATGCTTAGCATCTTATGTTTTCTTACATGGTATAAAATGAGCCATCTTAGAAAATCTGTCCACTACCACAAATATGGAATCATACCCTTTCATTGTCTTAGGCAATCCAAGAACAAAATCCATACTAATGTCAGTCCAAGGTTTCTTAGGAACAGTAATAGGTGTATACAAACTAGTATTTTCACTCACTCCTTTTGCAACTTGACAAACTCCACAACTCTTTACAAATTTTTGAACATCCTTATACATTTGTGGCCAATAATATTTTTCTTTCAGCAAACCCAATCTCTTATCAATTCCAAAATGTCCAGCTAATCCACCACTATGCTTTTCTTTAATTAGATTCAACCTCATAGAACTTCTAGGAATACAGAACTGAATGCCTCTGAACAACATACCTTCTTGAATGAAATACTCATCATACTTATGTGATCTGTCAGATTTGGTGCTCTACACTCTCTCCATGCCTCAAAAAAATCTGGATCAACATAGTATAACTCTTTCATCTCATCAAAACCAAGAACTTCAACCTTCATTTTAGTCAACAAAGAATGTCTTCTACTCAATGCATCAACAACTTTGTTAGTAACTCCACTCTTATGCTTAATCACAAATGTAAAAATTTGCAAATATTCAACCCACTTCATATGTCTTTGATTCAATTTATGTTGACTTCCCAAGTATTCTAAAGCTTTATGATCAGTATACAACACAAATTCCTTAGGCATCAAATAATGTCTCCACTTCTTCAATGCTTGAACAATAGCATAAAACTCTTGATCATACACAAAATATTTCCTTCTAGCATCATTCAAATTTTCACTAAAGAAAGCAATAGGCTTACCTTCTTGACTTAATACAGCTCCTATTGCATTTCCACTTGCATCACATTCAACTTGAAATACTTTGTTGAAATCAAGCAAAGCCAATATCGGTAATTCTGCAACCTTTTGTTTCAAAGTCTCAAAACTCTTATCAGCTCCATGTGTCCACTTCAATTCCTTTTTATCTCCCCTCATTGTCTCAGTCATAGCATTGCAAACAACACTGAAATACTTTATAAACTTTCTATAAAAACTAGCTAAAACATGAAATGATCTTACCTCACTCACATTCTCAAGTGTAGGCCATTCCAAAATCGCTTTAACCTTCTCAGGATCCATCTTCAAACCATCAACTAAAATCAAAAATCTCAGATACACAATCTCCTCTTGCATAAAAGAACACTTTTTTAGAGTAATCAGCAACTTTTCCTCTTTCAACCTTTGCAATACTTGTCTAATATGCTCAAGATGTTCTTCCTTAGTCTTACTAAATATCAGAATATCATCCAAATAAACAATCACAAACTTACCCAAAAATCTTTTCAAAACTTCATTCATTAACCTCATGAAAGTCCTAGGTGCATTAGCCAAACCAAAAGGCATAACCAACCATTCATAAAAACCATCTTTTGTCTTGAAAGCAGTCTTCCATTCATCACCTTCTCTGATTCTGATATGATGATAGCCACTCTTCAAATCAATCTTGGTAAAATACTTTGCTCCACTTAAACAATCCATTATGTCATCCATCCTTGGCATAGGAAATCTATATTTCACTGTTATCTTGTTAATGGCTCTGGAATCAATACACATTCTCCATTCTCCATTATTTTTAGGTTCTAATACAGTAGGTACAACACATTGACTCAAGCTTTCTCTAATCAAACCTTTCTGCAGCAACTCATGCACTTGTCTATTAAGTTCTTCATTCTCTATAGGTGTCAATCTATATGGTGCTTTGTTTGGAAAACTTGCTCTAGGAATCAAATCCATACAATGACTTATACTTCTTACTAGAGGTAATCCATCAGGAAGATCATCAGCAATAATGTCTTTATATTCATTGAGCAATTCTGCAATTTCTTCTGGCACTTGGTCAATACTACCATCTGTCACTCGATCACCACTATCTAGCACTCGGTTAGCATTATTCTCTTGCACTTGGCCTTCATTGACAAAACTTGGTTTTCTTGAAATTATGGCAAAACAAACCTGATTCTTCTTCACTTCCTTTTCAAATTGTTTCCCATTAACCATATAAATCTTTACAGTAGTACAATTAACCTCATCTGGAACTTCAATCAAAGGAAACAATGTTTGTTTCTTCCCATTTACCCAAAGAGTATATTGATTCAATCTTCCATCATGTATAGCATGTCTATCATATTGCCAAGGTCTACCCAACAAAATATGACAACAATCCATGGGCATAATATCACACAAAATTTTATCAACATAATGTCCAATTTTAAATTTCACAAGGCATTGCTCACTTACCAATATCTTATGCTCATCTTTGATCCATGAAACATGATAAGGTTTGGGATGCTTCAGCCTCTATAATTGTAACTTGGTAACCAGCTCTTCTGATACTAGATTTGTAGAAATCCCACTGTCAATGATCACTTTGCAGCATTTTTCAGCCATCTTACATCTTGTCTTGAAAAGAATTCTCCTTAAAATAGGTTCCTCATCACTTCTTTTATTACATAAGGTTCTTCTCACCATCAGATTTTCTCCAACCTCAGGTCCACTTGGTGAACTTTCAATGTCTTCTTGAATCACATCATTTCTATTATTCTGTCCACTTTCAGAGGATCTACATTCAAAAGATCTATGCCCTTCTTTGCCACATCTAAAAAAATTACCATGAAATCCACTTCTAGAATAGGAATTACCTCTTCCTCGGTAAGAATTAGTGCCTCCTTGGTAAGAATTACCACCTTTCCATTTGGTCTTGCCTTCATCATCACTCTTCCATTCAAATTTGCCTTTATCTTGCATAGAATTGTCAGATCTACTATTTTCTTTGTAAGATCTACCTCTACCTCTTTGGAATCTACCACCTCTACCTCTTTGTCTTTGTTCATGCTTCTTTGTCAAGATCTCCTCAGCCTTTAAGGCATACTAGTATGCTTCTTCCACGCTTTCCAACTTCACAAAACTTATCTCATCTTGAATTCCAGATCTCAATCCATTAATGTACCTTGCAATTTTCTCAACATCATCGTCCACATGTCCAGATTTGATGTCTAATCTATAGAATTCCTCGGTATATTCTTTCACAGTCATGTCCCTTTGTTTCAAATTTTGCATCTTTCTCAATAAGCTAACTTGGTAATCAATAGGAAGAAATTTTTTGTTTACCTTGTTCACCATCTTTGGCCAAGTTCTTATCTTCTCCTTTCCTCTCCTTTGTCTATCAATTTGCAAGTGCTCCCACCATAATGATGCATGACCTTTCAACCTAGTGACTGCAATCTTCACCTTTCTCTTATCAGGAGTGTTTTCATACTCAAAGAACTTCTCCATATCAGAGATCCAATCCAGCACAGTATTTGTATCCAATTTTCCATCATAAGGAACAACTTCTACAACAAGCTTTGAATTTTCCCTAGACAATAATCGCAACAATCTTTCCTCATCTTGATCTTCTTCAGGTTCTGGATTATGGTTTGGTGCTGTTGCTTCATCATCACTTACATATTCAAGATGTGCTCCTCTCCTCTAGGCTATCTCCACAACATCTAATTTGGATGCAATTTGTCTTAACTGATCCAATATAGCGTTATCAACATTATTTCCTCTACCATGAACAATCTTTACAAATCAAGTTCCTGCAAGATCCTAACCCTCTGTAAGTTATAGGTCAAATCCACAGATCTGCCACCCTACAACCAGATCCAAATCAGGGTTCTACATGATCCAATCTCCACAAGGATGAACTTTAGGCTCTGATACCAACTGATGCAGGCAAGAGGTGAATAACTAGGGCCAAAGGCACACCCAGCTATCCAAAACACCTTGCAAAAGTTAACACAATGGAAGAAAACATGAGAAACATTTCCAAGGAAAGAGAGAACAAGGATATATTTATTGATTCATCATATATTCAGTATACATGCCCAGCTGTAAGGCCTTCTAGGTTACGGCCAATTACAAATGTACAACTTCTAGATCTCCAAATCAGCTTTTTAAATCCACATATCTCTTTTCTTTTGAATTCTCCCCAAAAATCTGCCCTAACCCTAAACCTAAAAACCCTACTTATACTTGCCAAAATGGCTTACATATAATTCTAGAACATAGAGAAACCACAAGTCGGCCCTCATCAAATATAATTAACTATACCAAAATTAAATGTGAACAAAGTTGGTCCAATTGGAACTAGGCAGAATGAGCTAATGTGTAGGATTACAAAGAAACCCAGGATGCTCTTGCATCAATGCCCTTCATTATCCTCTTCATATCATCATCAATATTAACCTCATAGAGTTTTTTGATTTTATTCTCTTTGATTCCCATTAGAATATATAGTCCACCAATATAATTGAGAGGGGGGGCGGCGGGGGGCGGGGGGGGGGGGGGGGGGTGGGGGGGGAAGGGGGTGAATAAGTTACCTAACTATTATCATAGTTACCAACCTTAATAAATCTTAAACATATGAGCAATATGATTATCAACCATAACAAGATACTCATACAAAATAACACCAGATATGTTAACTAGGGAAACCCTTGATCAGAGGAAAAACCCTAGTGGGGATGATACCCACAAGATGATGTACTAATATAAATATTCCTTATTAGAGGATGGACCCTATTAGGAGCCTATGAAAATATTCAGTACATATCAGTCCTTGTTAGGATACTTTAAATTCATATTAATAGATTCAAATCCTGTTAGGAGTTGTGCCAACCCTGTTAGGAGTTTTTGAAGATAGATGGATCCACTATCCAAATAACTTTAGGGAAAAAACCAATGAACTCACTATCCAAATGATCTATGTATTATTCCTTGTAGAATTATAGAATTAAACTACAGTTCTCCTTCCTCTTCCTCTATCTTGTCAACTAGACTTATACTCCTTATGATCTCAATACCAAATCACAAAATTCACATCCAATAATTCCCTGGATTGGTTACTTGCATTTACCAAACACTCTACTTCTTGTTTGTACACTTCACACTTCTTCAACCTCACACTCACACTTTTCAATCAAGGAAAATACTTTCCTTTATACCAAGTCCTAAAAAAATTCCTTTAGTTAGACTTGAGGCTTTCCCAATTAATTATAATGGGACCACATTAAGATAATTAATTATTTTTCTATCATACAACACTATTGCCTTATATTCTTTACAAGTTTTCACATGTAACTCTAGAATTTGCACACTCACTGACATCATCATCAAACTATTCTCTATCATTGTATAACTACAAGTATCCTAATTATATCTTTGTTAGGAGATACAATCCAATCATCATAAACTACTTATCAGGTACCCTGCCTTTGCATTTCTCTCTATAAATCTTGCATATCTTCTATACATCTTCAACTTATGTTACACACACTTAACCTATTATCAGGACATAGTGTGGAACACATCGTTAACCACATGTCACCTGATCATCAACTCTTTGTTCGTATGACCATGATCTCTATCTACTACTCTTCCATTCTTCACAAAATTATTGCTATTTTGTTATCAATGACAAACATAGTCATGAATCCAACATGTCAATTATGCCACATGCTCACCAATGCTTAGAATAATCCCCCAAAGGAATATCATCAACATTCATGCTAACAATATCCCCCTTTGACATTGATGAAAACATAGATGAAAAAAACTAGGTTCCGATAATACTAAACAACACTCTGCTATTGCTGCAGTTCTCATCTTTTCAAATTGTCTTCATCAATCAAATTTGAAGTCCTTTAGAACACTACTCTATTCTAAATCTCTTAGGATTTGCATCAATTATTCACATTCTAAACAACTCTCAACTTCTCCCTCATACATCAATTTGAACTTATCTTCCTCTTTGTGCTATGTATCTCCCTCATAGAGATAGTCCTTCTCCTTACATGAATATTTATACATCTCCCTAATATAGATATTCTCATCTATCTCTCCCACATTCATCTAGAGGATATTATCACATTTATCTCTCCCATATTTCATAATTCTCTCATCCATATTTTAGTGGATGTTTTTCATGCATTCTCCCCCCATTGACATCAATGAAAATGGACTCATTATGTCAATTATCTGCTCCAGGTCTTCAACCAACTCAAGAGTTGAAAGACCTTGTTCAAGAATAATTACTAAGAGTCCTTAGTGACTCTACTCATCAAAGAGATTGCCCCATATAGGAAACATCAACATTCAATCCAATCAAACTATAGTGTTATGATACCAATTGTTAGAATATATAGTCCACTAATATAACTGAGAGGGGTGGGGGCGAGGGTTGAATTAATTAGACAACTATTATCATAATTATTAACCTTATTAAACCTTAACTATATGAGAAATTTAATTAGAAACTATAACAAGATACTCATACATAATAACACTAGATATGTTAACTAGGGAAACCCTTGATTAGAGGGAAAACCTCGATGGGGATGGTACCCACAAGATGATGTACTAATATAAATAATACTTGTTTGAGGATGGACCCTGTTAGGAGCCTATGAAAATATCCAATACATATCAGTCCCTATTAGGAGACTCCAACCTTGTTAGGAGTTGTGCCAACCCTATTAGAAGTTGTTGAAGGAAGATGGACCAACTATCTAAATAGCTTCAGGGACAAGACCAATGAACCCACTATTCAAATGATCTCTATATTATTCCTTTTAGAATAGTAGAGTAAACTATACTTCTCCTTCCTCTTCCTCTTTCCTATTAACCTGACTTCTGCTCCTTTTGATCTTGATACCAGATCAAAAAATTCACATCCAATAATCCCTTGGATCACTTACTCACATTTACTGAACACTCTGCTTCTTCTTCACACACTTCTCACTTCTTCAACCTCACACTCACACTTTTCAATCAAGGAAAGTACTTTACTTTATACAAAGTTCTTAAAATAATTCCTTGAGTCGGCCTTGAGGCTTTCCCAATTAATTATAATAGGACCACTTTAAGATAATTAATTATTTTGCAATCATTCAACACTATTGGCCCATAGTCTTTGGAACTTCTCACACATGTGACTCCAAACTTTGCGCACTCGCTAACATCATCATCAAACTATCCTTTTTCATTGTATAACTTTATGTATCCTAATTATAAATTTTTTAGGATATACAATCTAATAATTATAAACTAATTATTAGGTACTTTTTCTCTACACTACTCTCTATAAATCTCAAATATCTTATGTACATCTTTGACTTATGTTATGCTCACTTAACCTCATCATCAGGACATAGTGTGGAACACATCCTTAACAACATGTCACCTGATCATCAACTCTCTATTCATTTGACCATGATATTTGAATGCTACTATGAAATTCTTTGCATAATTATTGCTATTTTGACATCAATGACAAACACAACCATGAATGCAATATGTCAATTATGCCAAATTCTCACCAGTGCTTATGATACTCTTGCAAAGGAATATCATCAACATTCATGCTAACAATTCCTCTGTCTTCATCAACCTATTGTACAAATCTTGTGATATATCCTTTTGAATATCTCCAAACTTCTTTTTGTCAAAATCATGTGTCTAACAACATTTTATAACCTAATTCTATTCATATTACTATACAAATGGTAAAACTTATTTAACTGTACAAAACTGATATTATCAATTATTTTAACATTCAAGTTTTCCACTTTATGTTTCCAAGTCTTCTTACCCAAAGTCTTCTCTACCTCCGTTTCAATCGTTTTAACTAGTTTGCCCTTTAACTTTTCTAATTCTTCTTTTGATTCATCAAATTCTATCATTTACAGTGTTTTTCTCCTCTTGCCTAGTCCAATTGATAGCTGCTTTGTTTTTTTCTTAGAAGGTGATTCTTTTCCTTGTTGTTTAACCTTTGTAAGTCTTTCTAACTTCCTTGTGCTAGGAGGGGTGACTATTTGTCCTCCTATTATCCTCAACTCCTATTCATCTTTCTCCTTTGGTGGAGGTTGTACAAAAGTAGGGTTTACTTGGGATACTATGACATATGCCACACTAGGGATTAGAGTTGATGGTTCGAACACTGTGACACCTTCTAGTGCTCCTAGAATTGCAAGTAGTGTAGCTGCCAAAACCTCTATGTATCCATTAGCCCTCATCTCCATGGTTACACCTTGGTGTAGGAACACCCACATAAACTATTTTGGATGTGATTTCTACACGAAGAATTTATCCTGATTTCGTCATTAGGATAGGATCTTTTCTTGGGATTTGTTTAGATCATTGTGGGGTCATTCTTCCCTATTCTATATTGATCTAGAGTATTCTGTAAGCTATTTGGCAGGAAGTCTCTTTGGGTTGATTTTCCTATTTTGTAATAATCTAGAATGTTCCATAGATCGTCATAACAAGTATAAATCGAGTTTTTAGGTTTAGGTTTAGTCAAGTTTTGGATACGAAGTTATGGGGAGAAGAAATCTATAGGAGAGAAAGTGTATATACTATTCATTTGATTAATCAATTAGAAGAATACTATTATCTATCTCTTTCTGGTGTTGGTTCCTTTTATTTTTTTTTCTTCTATTGATTTTATTTCTACATCATTTTTATTTTATCTTTGCATCATTTTTAGTTTATCCCTGCATCATTTTTGATAAAGGAGTCTAAGAAGTATTTGGTAAAACTCAAAGGTTATTCGGATGTAGATGCTATGTGGATGACTGAACAAGATATCAAGAAGTAGGGTACCACTCTATAAGCACTCATCTCAAGTGGGCTTGAGATAAAATTTCTTGGGGAGTATGGTGCAGGAGCACCCACATAAAATATTTTGGACATGATTTCTGCACGAAGAATTTATCCCAATTTTTTCATTAGGATAAGATATTTTTTTGGGATTCGTTCATATCATTATGGGGTCATTCATCCCTATTCTATATTGATCTAGAGTATTCTGTAAGCTGTTTGGTAGGAAGTCTCTTTGGGTTGGTTTTCCTATTTTTTAATAATCTAGAATGTTCCATAGACCATCCTAACAAGTATAAATAGAGTTTTTAGGTTTAGGTTTAGTCAATTTTTTGGATACGAAGTTACAGGGAGAAGAAATCTGTAGGAGAGCAAGTGTATATATTGTTCATTTGATTAATCAATTAGAAGAATATTATTATCTATCTCTTTTTGGTGCTGGTTCCTCTTGTTTTTTTTCTTCCATTGAGTTTATCTCTACATCATTTTTAGTTTATCTCTGCATCACACCCATTGCCTCTTTGTAATCTTCTCTTGTCATGCTTGATTCCTTTAGTATAACTTCTATTTTCTTTTCAAATTTCTTCTTTATATCCTTTCTATGAAGTTCACTATGAACTTCCTTAACCTTCTCTTCATTTGTCCCCCATCTAGGACATCCCATATCTCTATAAGATTTCAAGATGACCTTTGCATATCCTTTAATCAATTCTTCACTCATCTCATAACTCATAGGGTCTATGAACTTCACTCTTGGTTCTATTGCTTCCATATAGGTAACATCTGTTTCAACTATGAAGAAAATGTCATTCTTATACTTCTCCACTAGACTAGGTGGAATTCTAAATCTTTCTTTTATAGCTAACTGGAAACTCTTCATCATTCTTGAAATATCTTCTATTATTCTTTGCTTAGATTTATTTATGTAATGATAAGCTATAAAACTCATTGTGCACTTATCATTGTCCCATTCTCGATTTGATGTACCAAGGAACTATCGAACCATTTGGAAGAATAAGCATGTCGATAGAGATTCAAATCTGAATGCTACATTCTTTGCTTTTTTAGTCTCTTAATGTTATTACGTAACTGTTGTTTCAAAATCTCGCACATGTTAACTTTTTCTTTCTTTACTGCCATAAGGTAGGCTACATGGATACATCCACAGGTATAGAGTTTACTCTAGAGTTTTAGATCATCTTGAAACCAATGGTCTTGTTAATAACCCTAACATCTATTTTAGTTATTAGGTCTATTCTCATGTTTCTTCCATCAAACTTTGTTTTTAGATTGATTTCAACCATCTTCTTCACATTATTCTCATTCACAAGATTACATCCTTCATTTATTAAACCAATAATTTTATGAATTATGTCATTATCTATCATTACAAGGATGTATTCTACCAAAAATATGCCTTCATGAATTCTACTCAAAACAATTCTGCTCCATTCATGATTATCAAAATATGTGTAAAACATACACTTAATGATGTTTAAGTCACTCAAATGTGAAAACTCTTATTTTAGGGATATCTCACCATTGCATACTAGGTCTAAATCTTTATGAATATCACTATCTCCAATTCTCTCAACCTTACAATTTATATATGCTCTGACATCTTCTACATGCAATACATTCTGCAAATCTTGTGAAAATAATCCTAGTGGATCATCATCCAAAGATACATAAGGGCACTTTTTAAAATTATACCTAGGTATCACACTCACATCACAAACTATAGGATTCTCCATTTCTACTAATTCAAAGCTTCAAAATACAACTACAATTATGAAGAGTACCTATATTTCACATAACTAGGGATTCTCTTTTACACTTGAAAACACTTCAATTCACTATCAATTTTTTCTTAATTGCTTCTTAACTCTTCACATGATCGAATGATACATAGAATCTTGTTCACATGGCTTATATCTCATAAAATTGATCTTCACATTACTTGCACAAGTACATAATTCACAAAAAGCTATTTTTGATTACCAATAACCTTGTTTTCTTTGTATAAATTCAAGTGATCTCCATTTATACTAATTCAAAGCTTCAAAATACAACTGCAATTATGAAGAATACCTAAATTTCACATTACTAGGGATTCTTTGTTTACATTTGAAAACACTTCAATTCTCCTTCAATTCAATATCAATTTTCTCTTAATTGCTTCTTAACTCTTCACACGATCGAGTGATACATCCAATCTTTTTCACATGACTTATATCTCATAAAATTGATCTTCACATTACTTGCGTAAGTACACAATTCACAAAAACTATTTTTGATTACTAGTAACCTTGTTTTCTTTATATAAGTTCAAGTGATCTCCAAATCATTTTCACACTTAACCATATCTTCTACATGTTGTCTTTTGCCTCATATTAACTTTACAACTCTTAACTTGATCTCTAACTTTTGTTTTGTCTTTCTAGGACTTGATCTTCAATAGAAAGATGTTTAATTCAATTAGGGTGAATCAAATACAATATATGACTTCAATCTTTCATTAGGTGCATTAAAATATTGTTCTTCCAATACTACTTGTGAACTTGATGGATCTTTTTCTTTGAAAAATACTTCTTTGAATTCTTCTACAAGTTCCCTCAATTCACCTTGATAACTACTATTGTTGCTATCATTCCTTCTGACATTTCTATTATTACTCCTTCTAAAATTTGGATTCCTATTGACATTCCTCACGTCCATTCTACAAAATATTTCTATGTGACCAAATTTGTTACATAACTGACATATCGATGCATTACTTCTTTGATTAGGTCTAGACTAATTAACTGGTGCTCTGTAATTTTTGGCAATGTGTCCAAAGTTGATACATTTGTAACATACAATGTTACTCCTTATTCCATTAGATCTTTCTCCTTCATTGGATCTACTAGATGTCCTTTCACTAGATCTTTTTTTTTCATTACCTATAGGTTTAGTATATCTAGACATTCTACTATTTCTATTATTACTATCAAATTTAGGTTTCTTACACTCAACTTTGTTATGACCAAAACCATGAAAATTATAACAATAAAAATTAGTAATAAGTTTGAATGACTTACCTGTATAGTTTCTCTTCATATGACCAACTTCATTACATATAAGGTATCTACCTTACTTCTTTAGGTGACTCAAATTGTTTAGTTTTCTCTAGTTCATTGACTTTCTTAGGTTGACTTGATTGCTCAACTTATTTTGATGCATCTTTAGATTGAATTGATTCAATCTTATTATTATAATCTATCTTATGTTTAGGATGTTCAACTAGATCTGGTTCCTTTTTTTTATTTCATATTTCTTTTCTAACTTTTCTCCAATAAAATCCAAGACCAGTCTTATTATAGGAAGGTATATGAAAATATAGTTGTTCATCAAAGTTTTCACTAATGGAATATAAATTCTCTAATTGTTTCTTAGTCTGGGTTAATTATCCTTTCACTTTTCAAGTTCTACATGTTATGTCTTAATGGATTCAAGTTTAGATTTAACTTTTGTAAGATGGGATCATAGATCTACATTCTTAGATTTTAGATTTGACTGAACTTTGTTGTCATCTTTCTTCAAACTTAACTTCAGTTCAATGATATTCAACTCATGTTTTAGAATCTTATTTTCTTTCTTAAATTTTGATACTTAATCACTATCTTTTGTTTGATCTTTAGGTCCCTTTCTATATTTGAAATGATCAATCTTATCTTTCAATTTCCCAATGTAGTCTTTTGCATCTTCATATATTTCTTTTAGGTTATCTATTTCTTCAGTAAGAATATCAATATGCTCAAGAGATTCTTCTAGGTTCTTCTAGAACTATTCCATATCCATAGGGATCTTACTCAAGCTGTTAAGCCTCTTCTAAGTAACTTAGCTCTAATACCAATTGTTAGAAACAAGGAAGACTAAGAGAGGGTTGGGGGGGGGGAGCGTGGAGTGAATCAGTATTCTACAAACTTTAGCCCAAAGCTAGATATTATTAATTGTGTTATAATTTGCATATGAAAGTAAACTAACAATGTTGAATAGTAAACATAACCATGCAATAAGAGCTCATAATACCATTTTTTTAAAACTAGGGAAACCTTGGCCTAGGGAAAACCCTAGTGGGCATGGTACTCACAAAATGATCCACTAATCAAAAGTACCTGGTTAAGGATATTAACACTATTAAGAGTCTATTACATACATATTGTGTCTTGGTCCTTTTTAGAGGACGAGGCCCTATTAAAAGCCTCAAACTTGTTAGAAGTTGTTATGTACAATTAGAAAATTTGTGCAAGATGATCCCATAGCCCAAAAATGCAATATACAATATAGTTCCTCGATACAAAGAGATATATACAAAAAAGCTCTTGCTTGCTGCTAATATCTTCAATATGTGATATACCACTTGTTGCTCTTCAAATACCTCTAATCATACATCAAAATTCACATCACATATAACTTATATATCATAATTTTTTTGCATGAGCTCTCATATCACTTGCAACATCCTCACAGCTTCACACATCACAATCTTTCCTTTATACATTTACAATTTACAAAAATTGTCCAGTTGGCCTTCAAGCTTTTACATGCTTGAGAAAATGCAAAAATAAATCTTTCCATCTTACGGTTAACATATAGGATTTCATCTCTAATTAGTTAATTAATTAATTTTTAACCAAAATAATTTATTAACCCATAATTCACACTTTTCTTTTATACTCTATTCTATGCTGTATATTGCATTTTTTGGTAATCAATCCATAACTTATTCCATACTAACTTGTGCTCTAGGATACATCATCCTGACACTCTATACTGTATGTACTCAATTTTTCATGTTCCAACAATTTCTTTTTTAACTACACTGATCAAATCTCTATCTGCTCTCTTAGATAACTAACTTGTACATAAACAATTTTTATGTCTATTGATAGAATCTTCATCTGTACACAATGCCTTCTTTATACAAAGTATATGTTGCCTTAAATGAAAAATCTATTAGGATGAGTTATGATGGTATTTCTTTGGAGGAGTATCCTAAGAATTTATAGAGCATGTAGAGATGAATAGTATGATTGGAATGTTGCATTGATGACTGCATTTGTCATTGATAACAATATAGTATGGTTTCTGTGAAGACTGGAATAACAATAGATAGAGATTGATGTCATATGAATAGAACATCAATGTTTAGGTAAAGTGTGGTTAAGGAAGTGTTCTACACTATGTGATGATGACAAGGATATGTGAATATAAAGGAAGTCAAAGATATGCATAAGATATGCTTGATTTACATAGAGTAGTATATAGACATAGTACCTGATAAGAAATTTTTGATGATTGGATTGTATCTCTTAACAGAGATGGAATTGGGACATGTGAAGTTATATAGTGAATGAGAATATTCTAATGATGACATTAATGTGTGTGCAATTCCTGGAGTCTCATGTGTGAGAATTTGTAAAGACTGCGAGTTGATAGTGTTGTATAATTATGAAATAAAAATTAATTATCTTAATGTGGTCCTATTATAATTAATTTGGATAGCCTCAATTTTGACTTAAGGAATTTTTTTGAGGACATAGTATAAAGGAAAGTTATTTTACCTTTGGTAAAGTGCAGTGGATGTGTATGAAGTGAAAAGTGTATGAATAAGAGAAACATATCTGATAAATATGAGTAAGCAATCCAAGGGATTATTGGATGCAAATTTGGTGATCTGGTATCAAGCTTAGAAGAAGAAGAGAAGTCTAGTTGACATGATAGAGGAAAAGGAAGTACACACACAATTCATTTCTATTATTCTACAAGAAATAATACAAAGATCATTTGGGTAGTGGATTCATTGGTCTTTCCTCTAAAGCTATCTAGACAGTGGGTCCATCTTCCTTCTACAACTCCTAATAGGGTTAGAATCTCCTAACATGGATTCAAAGCCTCCTAAAAAGGATTGAAATATACTAAATGTTTTTATTGACTCTTAAAAAGGTCCATCCTCTAACAAGAAATATTTATATTAGTACATCATTTGTGGATACCATCCCCATTGAGGTTTTCCCAGTGATCAAGGATTTTCCTAGTTAACATAACTAGTGTTTTGTGCTTGAGTATCTTGTTGTGGTTATTGATTGTATTGCTCATATAGTTAAGGACTAATAAGGTTGATAATTATTGTAATAGTTGGATAACTGATTCACACCCCCCCTCTTAGTTATATTGGTGGAATTTACATTCTAACAAACTCTTACTTTATTCCAGCTTATCCTACTTAGCCAAATTGTCAACAATATATTATTGATATATTCATAAAATATTTACCTAAGGATGCACATGAATATCTAAGAGGTAAACTAGGAGTGATTCCCCTAACTAAGGTTACTTAATCTAAGATGGAGCTCTACATCAAATATGTTAATCATATTATCTTACAAATTGATGCAAAGTGTCATACTTTAGGACTTTCCTAAAGCTATAAAGTGAGAAAAGAAAAAGATGTTGAATCAGTCATAGGCAAAGATGACAGAAGAGAATCAAGTTTAGAGAATTGACCAAGAGATATCTATATGTTGAAGATGTATGTGGAAGAGTTACCTAGTGATGGTATTGGAGTGTCTTTGGCATTATTGTCAAAGATGGAGATATATTATGTAGTTACCACATGAGGATAAATAAAAATAGAAAGATAAGTTGCAAAGAGGGAGAGTGCATAAAGAGATAGTGAAGAAATTAAGGAGCCATATGTGGAGAAATAAAAAAAGAAAGAGATGTTTCAAAGAGGGAGAGTGTATAAAGAGATGGTGAAGAAATTTTGGAGTTGTATATCAAAGAGAGAGCTGGTTGATTTCATGTTTTGATATGATAGAGGGAGTCTATGTGTTGTTATAAGTAAAGGTGTTTCATAGCAGAGTTGAATGTATGAGAATAAAAAGGAAACTACAAAGGGAGATTGTTGAACACTAAGATGAGAATCTGAATAAAACTAAATATATTAATGAAGATATGATACTAAACATAGAGGGAGATGCTTGAAGAAAATAAATATTTTGAATTGCATGGTAACTAGAGGAATTACCATCAATGCCAAAGAGGGAGATTGTTGGAACTACAATTGGAACAATTATTATCTTGTCATTGATGTAAAACCTTATTAGTGAGATATTTGTTACCTAAGTAAAATGTCATATCAATATGATTAATGAAGAGGATTTTAGAAAAAGAGATAACAAGAGGATCTAGAGAAAAGGTTAAGTTATTTGGAATTACAATAGGCACCTTATTAGTTAGACTTTGGCAAGATAATGTGTTGTTTAATCATAACATTAAGTGGAGAAGACAACTATGTTAAAGCCTCGAATAGGTGATCAATAAAGAAAAAATACTAAGGCTTAAGTGAGCTTCAATACATAAGATTAAGGAACTTATAGTTGAAGCCAAGAAATGATAGTATCAACCAAGCCAATAGTAGAAGCCAAGAAAAAGATAAATTTTACATAAATATTTTACATAAATAAGGTTTATTGTTATTGGGACATTGGACTACAAGTGTTGTGTTACTGATATGTTACTATAGAGTTTGAGCTACTTAATTTTTAGATTTGAATTGGTTGACGTGTCTAAAAGTTAAATTGGTACATCTAGACTCAAGGATAATTGATTCATGCTCCCCCTCTTAGTTATTCTAAATCATTCTAACATGTTATGTGTTTATGCTACTTACTATTTTGAAGTTTGAATTTTATTGTTAATTATGATGTTATTCTGCTAGTCATCATATACTAAACAAAGAGATAAAATGGAATGAATAAATTGAATGATGAAAAACAATTTTGTTTGATATATTATTAATGAGCTTGATTAGGTTTTCTAAAGTTGTTAAAAGTTGATTTTATACATCTAGAACTGAGGAGAAATAATTCACCCCCTTCTTAATAATTCTAAATATTCTAACAATTGGTATCAGAGAATTGGTTCTTGTGTGAAAAGTTTGAAGGACTTATAGCTAAAGATCAAGATGTATAAGAGAGAGGTACCCAAGTTGAGCAAGGATAAATTTTCAGCATGGAAAAAGTTGATGGAGATGCATCTATCTAGTAATGGAGATTCTATAATTTACTATCTGGAGAATTAATACATTGAAGTTCCTAGACCTATGATAGTTGAGAAAATAAAAGAGAAGCATGAGCATAACCAAATGGTGATTGAGATCACATCCTCATCAAGCTATTCTAAATTTGAAGAAGTGAAAGACTATGAAAATGCAAAGAAAGTGTGAGACAAGCTAACATTGCTCCTTGGAAAAGACACAAATGTATTAAGAGCCAAGGCATAAAGCTTAAGAGGAAAGTTTGATATCATGAAGATGTAAGAAGGTAAAAATGTGGCATAATATGTTGGAGAATCAAGGAAATGGTGAATGCAATTAGGAATTCCGGTGACATCATATCTAAGGAAATAGTGATGAACAAGTTATTGAGAAATTCACTTCCTATCTATGCTATTAAATTTATACAATACAATGACTTAGATGTACACCTGGTAATTATCTTACATTAGATAGTATAGTTGGTAGACTTACACATTTTGAGTTGAGAAATTTCAAAAATTACACACCTACTAATGTTGAAAGTGAGTTCAAAGAAAAACCAACTCTTGATGAATCTAGAGAAAAGAAGAAAAGAAAGCATCTGAATAGTGACAATGAATTAGATGATGACCTTTATGAGCTTGAGGCATCATTGACTAAAAAGCTACCAAAAGGAAAGGGAAAATACAAAGGTAAACTTCCTATTATATGTTTTACATGTAACAAGGTTGGCCATATTGTAGGAAGGTATACTAAAAAAGAAGAAAAAGATGAAAGGAAGGACAATAAATACCAAGGAAGGAGATACAATAGAGACAACTAAGAAAATAGAGACTACAAGGGAAAATGTAAGAAATCTTGTTACATTTTTGAAGAAACTATTGATAGTGATACTGATGAAAATGATGAAGAAGTAGTCTATGTTACTATGAAAAATGAATCTAATGATGAACTGCATGAGAGAACTTTCTAAATCTCATTTATAAGCAAGAATAATAGATGAATAACTGATAGTGGATGTTCATATCACATGATTGGTGATAAAAGTAAGTTTGATAAGATGGTACATTATAGGGGAAGTAGTGTCAAGTTTGGAATGATTCACCATGCTATGTGAAAGATAAAGGATCAATTGTACTAAATGATAAGATCAAATATGATAATGCATATTGAGTTGAGGGTCTAAAATATAAATTCTTGAGTGTTTCACAATTGATTAGTTTAGATTATAGACTTGAGGTTCAGAACATGAAATACAATATCTATGATGCTACTAGTAAACTAATTAGAAGCAAAGAGAAAGCCAAAGGTAATTTGTTCTATCTAGATCTATCTAATGAAACTTGTTTATTTGCACAATTTGAAGATGTTTGGCTATGACATCAGGAAGTTGTGTCATGTGAACTTTGATATTCTTGTTGAGATAAGTAAGAAGAAGAGAGTAAGAGGATTACCAAAGATGAGTAAACCTAATAAGGTGATGTGTGAAAATCACCATTTGGGAAAAATGACCAAGTCTAGTTTCAAGAGAAAAATATACTCTTTTGATGATGTTTTGAAATTAGGTCATACTAATTTATGTGGTCCTATTGGAGTGAAAATATACTATGTGTTGAGAGATTATTGGAAGCATGAATGTTGATGATATTCCTATGGGGAGTATTGTAGATATGTTACTATGATGATATGTTACATTCATGACTGAGTTTGTCTTTGATGTCAACATAGCAATCTTCTATGGTATTTGACAGAAGAACAACGAAAAGATCAAGTTGGTATAGATGACTAGTTGAGTATTATAACTATATAAGGTTATAGGAGATACTTCTGAGTATCTAGTATATGTAGTTAATGTTGGAAGAAGAAATGATAACTCTAGAAGAAGTTATTTAAGATTTGGTGATGTCTATTCTAAGATAGAGTTTACAGAGTCATGTTTTGGTAAACTTGTTATATCTCTTAGAAGAGTTATTATTTTGAGAATCAAGGTTAAGGATGTGAAAAAGACATGTTGGTGATGACATGGCTAAGTATTCTCATCATGATATTATGTGTACGGAAAGATATTCAAGTTGCAAGGAAGAAGATTAATGTTATCACTAAGTGTAATGTGTTCTTAATGTGGTCCTATAATGATTAATTGAGAAGGTCTAATGGCCAATTTAGAGAATTATTTTTTAGAATTAGTATAAAGGAAGGAAATTTTGATTTGTCATAAGGTAGAGACATATGACATGAATAAGTGATTGTGAGTAGAAGAGAGAGCAGAATGCGAAGTTGAGTAGAGCAGAGTAGAAGTAAAGGAAACTTCATTGTCGAGGTTTTGTTGAGTGATCCAAGGTTTGATGTTTGGATATGAGGTTCATGACCTAGTCTATAAGGTTTGAAAGTGATTGGTTTGATTAACAGAATAAAGGAAAGAATAGAACAATAAATTATATGTTTGAATAGTGAGCTCTTCTTGTAGTTGAAATTGCATGTTTGGGAAGTGGGCTCTTCTTGCATACATTGTACTACAAATCCTAATAGGTTTGGCATAACTCCTAATAGGGATGGAATCTCCTAATAGGGATTCAAAATATTCTAATAAGGACTCATACATTTTGAATTTTGTAACAGACTCCTAATAGGGTCCATCCTCTAACAAGGAACTTATATATCAATATATCATCTTATGGGTATCATTCTCACCAGGGTTTTCCCTTTGATCAAGGGTTTCCCTAGTTAACATATTTGATGTAATTATCTATTTGCATCTTATTATGGTTTCTATTTACTTTGGTTGAATGGTTAAGTTTGTTTAAAGAAGATAAATATTTTAATTGTTGGATAGCTGATTCAACCCCTCGCTCTCAGTTATCTTGGTGGACTATTGTTTGTAACAATTGGTATTAGAGCATCAGGTCCTTTAAGATAAAGTTTAATAACTTTAGGAGATCCATGGTGAGCATGTTTAGGAAAGATAGCCCTATATCTGATAGAAGAAATTTTGACACCTGAATGATGTAAATTCTTGGTGAGTTATTAGATTTGTGTAAAGAGCAAAGTATTGAGTTTTCAAATCCTGAATCCTTCTGTTGTATACAAGGGAACAATAGCATAGGAAAAGATAGATCCAGATCAAAAGGAGACATAAAGATAAAGGATGGTATTGATCTACTTACAAAGAGATAACCAGAAGTTATGGAAATTTTTGTTTGTTGGACATGTAAAGAATTTGCTCATTTTTTGAGTAGATGTCCGAAGAGATTGAGAAAAGCTAGAAAGAATCTACTCTCTGACAAAGTTGAAAAATTTGGAGAATGTATGGAAAGATCCTTGAAAGAACATGTTAATGAGTCTAGATTGGTAATAGAAGAGACTATTATGGAAATTACAAATGTGAGAATTCATGATAAATTCAAGATACAAGATAGAATAGTTGATTACAATTTAGATGATGATGTTGTTACTAAGCCAAGGAATGATGAAGTATTTCTTGAGACTAATAATGATTTACAGAGTGAAGGAGAGTTGAGGCAGGAATAAAGCTCAGAACCTATAGTAGATCCAAGAGTTGAGATAGCAACTCCTACTTTGGGAAAGAATATGATAAAGAATCACCCATCTAACTAGATCATCAGAAGCAAAGATAAAATGTTTGATGAAAAGAAGCAAAGTCAATGAAGAAATATGTTTGATATCTCAAATTGAACCTAAGAATGTAGATGGAGCATGTAAAGATGACTTTTGGAAACAAGATATGAAAGAGGAATTGGATCAGATAGTAAAGAATGAGATATGGGAATTGGTCCCCAGATCAATAGACAAGAATGTGATAGGAGAAATGAAATATTTTCAAGGATTAAAAATTGTACAAAATAAAGAAGGAATCTTTATTTCTTAGACTAAGTACTTGAAGGATTTACTGAAATTTTTTGGTTTGGAAACATGGAAACCCATTGGAACACCTATGGTAACTAGACAAAAGTTATCTTCAAAGGATGAGACACTTACTATTGACAAAAAGAAGTATAGATCTATGATAAGAGAATTGCAATATCTAACTCACACAAGGTTAGCTATAGAAAATGTAGTTGGAATTGTTGCAAGATTTCAATATGATCATAGAGAAGCACATTATGTAGCCGTCAAAAGGATATTTAGATATCTGAAAGGAACTTCAAAGTTTAGATTGTGGTATGATAGATCTAATGATTTCACTTTATGTTCTTATACTAATGCTAATTGGATAGGTGATATGGATGATAGAAAGAGCACCAGTGGTGGAGTCTTCTTTCTTGGAGGAAGATTGGTTTCTTTGCTAAGAAAGAAGTAGGATTGTATGTCAAAAAGTACAATGGAAGAAGAATATGTTGTAGAAACAAATAATTGCAATCAAGTTATTTGGATGAAGCAGATGTTGAAGGGTATAAATGTTGCATTTGAAGACCAAGAACATTTATATTAAGTATCACATGTTTAGAGAGAAAGTTACAAAAAAGGAAATTAGATTGGAGTATGTGAGCACTAAAGAGTAGATTGTAGATATATTCACTAAACCTCTTCCCAAAAATATTTTTGAGTATTTGCAAGGTATGCTGGTGGTTATGCCCCTTCCTATGTCAGAGTAGATGATGCAAGAGTGCATCAGTCAGTGTAACAGAGCACCATTGCTTGTCTGGACTAAATGCTAATGCATCTTGTATGGGGGGAGTATCTATGATGGACAGAATGATCTCAAACTCTTGTTGGATGTTGTCTTAAATAGTGTCTTTGGACACTTGAGCTAAGTAAAAATTAGTTGTTGTAGAGTTTGATGTAGTAAAGTTGGTTCCTGAAACCTTTGACATTGATGTCAATGGGGGAGAAGTTTGGCATGCAAAATATCATGAAAAAAAAAACCATGAGAGAAGATCACGAGGAAGAACATCACAGAGAGAAGAAAAGTAAAACATGTTCAAAAGAAGTACAACATGGAATAATAGTTTGATAGAAAGCACATTGTGGTATATCAGTAGGGGAGAATGATTGATGAAGATGATTTGAAAAGTAAAGATGAACAATATTTTGTTGGTATTCTTGGAACTAGATGTTTTTCATCTATGTTGCCATCAATGCCAAAGGAGGAGATTGTTGGAAGCATGAATGTTAATGATATTCCTATGGGGGAGTACTGCAGATATATTACTATGATGTTATGTTACATTCATGACTGATTTTTTCATTTATGTCAACATAGCTATCTTTTGTGGTATCTGACACAAAAACAATGGAAAGATCAAGTTGGCACAAATGACTAGTTGAGTATTCTATCTATCTGAGGTTATGGGAGATACTTATGAGTACCTAGTATATGCAATTAATGTCAGAAGAAGAAATGATAAGACTAGAAGAAGTTATGTAAGTTTTGGTGATGTTTATTCTAATAAAGATTTTATAGAGGTGTGCTCTGGTAATCTTGTTATATCTCTTAGCAGAGTTGTTATTCTGAGAATCAAGGTTGAGGATGTGAAGAAAACATGTTGGTGATGATGTGGCTAAGTTTTCTTGTCATGATATTATGTGTATGAAAAGATATTCAAGTTGCAAGGTAGATGATTAATGTTATCGCTAAGTGTAACGTGTTTTTAATGTGGTCCTATAATGATTAATGAGAAGTTCTAATAGCTGACTTAGAGAATTGTTTTATGGACTTACTATAAAGGAAGGACATTTTCCTTTTTCCTAAGGTAGACATATATGACTTGAAAAAATGATTGTGAACAACATAGAGAGTGGAATGTGAAGTTGAGCAGAGTAGAGAGGAAGTGAAGGAAAACTTCATTGCTGAGGTTTTGCTGATGATCTGAGGTTTATGACCTGGTCTACAAGGTTTGACAGTGATTGATTTAGTTGAAAGAACAAAGGAAAGAACATAATAGTAATTACATGTTTGAGTAGTGAGATTTTCTTGTAGTTGAAATTGCATGTTTGGGCAATGGGTTCTTCTTCCATACATTGTACTACAACTCCTAATAGGGTTGTAATCTCCTAATAGGGAACCGAAGTCTCCTAACAAGGACTCATATGTACTGAATATTGTAATAGACTCCTAATAGGGTCCATCCTCTAACAAGGAACTTATATATTAGTATATCATCTTGTGGGCATGATTTCCACTAGGGTTTTCCCTTTGATCAAGGGTTTCCCTAGTTAATATATCTAGTGTAATTGTCTATGTGCATCTTATTATGGTTTCTATTACTTTGGTTGAATGGTTAAGTTTTTTTAAAGAAGATAAATGTTTTAATTGTTGGATAACTGATTCACCCCACCTCTCAGTTATCTTGGTGGACTATTGTTTCTAATACTATGGTGATAAGTACTTTATCCTATTCGTTGATGACTACTCTTGGATGATGATTGTGATGTTTCTTGAAAGAAAAATTGATGCTTTTCAAAATTTCAAGTGGTATTTGACTAGAATTAAGAATGAAATAGGTAGAGTTTGAAATTCTTGAGATTTGTCAAAGGAGTAGAATTCATATTAGAAGAATTCAACATATTATACAATGATAGAGGTATCATAAGGCATATATTTGTAACTAGAACTCCACCAAATAATGGTATACCTAAAAGAAGTAATAGATCTATCATGGATTGTGCAAGGACATTGGTGATGGAAAAGAATGTCTCATAGAGTTTATGGACAGAAGCTATAAGTAATGTTGTTTATACCTTGAATCAAGTACAAGTTAAGAAAGGTACTAATAAAACACCTTTTGAACTTTCATATGGTGATGAACCTAATATGAATTACTTCAAAGTTTTTGGAAGAAAATTTTATATTATGAAAGATATTAGGAAAGGTAAACTTGATGCAAAAGGTGATGAATGCATATTGCTAGGATATTCCAAAAATATTAAGGAATATAAGTGTTTGAATTCTAACACAAAAAAGGCTATGGAAAGTGAAAATATTAGAGTTGATGAATTTTTAGAAAAGAATGAAGATGAATGCAAGAAGGAACTTGAGGATTACAATTTTTTTGTATATATCTATGAAGGAGAACCTTATACCATTCCTAAACATGAGAGTCCAACTAAAGTGATACAAATTGAGGATGTTGCCAAGTCTCAGTAGAGGAATTCTATTGACAAATAACAACCTGCCGAGTGTGATATTGTTGAAGCTGAGCAATAGGTAGTGACTATTGACCATCAGATGGATAAACCCATGATACACCTAGAGATACAACAAGAGGGACATAAAGAGATTGAACAGGCTGAACAAACTGATCTACTGTGAAAAGTAAGAAGATTTGAACATCTACTGGCAAAGTATGTAAGAAGACTTCATACACTAGATCAAATAATTAGAGATAAAGATTCATAAGTTATGACAATAAATAGATTGAAGAATGAACATGTTTATTGTGTGAATTTGAATCCAAAATAGTTAAGGATGCAGTTGAGAATGAAGAATGGATAAGATCTATGAATGAGGAAATTGATCAGATTGAGAATAATACATGGACACTAGTACTTAGACCAAAGAACAAGAATGTGATTGGAACAAAGTGGGTATTTAGAAACAAGTTGAACAAGAAAGGTGAAGTCACAAGGAATAAGGAAAGGCTAGTTTGTAAGGGATATGCACAAGAAGAAGGAATTGAGAACTTTTTCTTTAGTACTAAGGTTAGAAGGAGTAAGAACTTTACTTGCATATGTTAATTACAAATATTTTAAATTTTATCAAATGGATATGAATTATGCATTCCTAAATAGTATACTAGAAGAAAAATTCTATATTAAACAACCTAAAAGATTTGTTGAGCCTAGAAAAAGAAACATGGTAAGTTACAAAAATATTTGTATGGTTTGAATCAAGCCCCTAGGGCATGGTATAAAATTCTATATACTTATTTGGTAAAGATTGGTTTTTACAAAACTAATGACAATGGAAATTTGTACCTGAAGAGTGAATTTGAAAGCAAGGTACTGTTAACAATTTTGTTTTTGTTGATGATATTATATTTGGAGGACAAGACTCACTATGTAAAACTCTTGCAAATGAAATGAAGAAATAGTTTGACATGTCAATGATTGGAAAAATTAAATTATTTGTTGGTATACAAGTATATCAAAAGAAAGGAGGAATATAAATTACTCAATCAAAGTATATCAAGGAGATATTTAAAATTTTTAGTATGAAGGATTCAAGACCAGTTGGAATACCTATGGAACTAGACATAAATTTTCAAAGAATGATGATTCTATAGAGGTAAATTAGACATTCTATGGATCAATGATTAGAAAATTACAATATATTGTTCATAACAAACATGGTATTGCATTAATAGTTGGAATAGTTGTAATATTTTCTACTAGTCCTTAGAAAAATTAGATGATGGTTGTGAAACAAATAATGAGATATTTCAAAGGAACAAAAGACTATGACCTATGGTAAAGAAGAATGAAAAGTTTGACTTGAAGGTATATATAGATGCTGATTGGGCTAGTAATGTTGATGATAGAAAAATCACTAGTGGAGGCACTTTTTTCTAGGAAAGAGGCTAATTTCATGGTTAAGAAAGAAGTAGAACTATATCTCACAATCTATAATAGAAGATGAGTATGTTGCTACAGTAGTGAATTGTTCAAATATTGTTTGGATTAAATAATTATTGAAAGGTATGAAGGAAGAGATTACTAAACCTATAGTGACCTATTGTGATGCATACAATTTTTTTAAAAATTGAGATCAAGTATCATTACTTGAGAGAGTTAGTGCAAACTAAAGAAATGAGGCTTGAATATATGAACACAAATGAGAAGATAACTGACATATAAACTGAGGTACTACCTAAAGAAGCACATGTGTACTTAAGAAGCAAGTTAGGGGTTATTCCTCTATCTATAACAAATTGAGAAGAGATGTACCATTGCATCAAGTGTTGTTATCAAAATATCTTACATATTGATGAAAGATATCATATTACATATTAATGCAAGAGATCATACTTTAGGATCTACATAAAGGTGTGGATTGATGTGAAGTAGTGAGAAGAGTTGAAACAAAAGTTGTTACATGATTATAGAATGGATAATACTACAAATTAGAAGAAAAATAAAGATTTTGATAGTGAAATTGATATGGTGTCTAGAATGTCTTTGGAATTTGTTGTCAAAGAGGGAGATAAAAATAAGAAAGCTATGAGAAATAGGGAGTGATACACAAGATGATGAGAACATGAGGGATCATACTTGAGATGATGGATGAGAATCATAATGAAACTAAGAAAGAGAGAATACAAACATAGAGGGAGTTGAGAAGTGAAAAAATTGAGGTGTTGGTAAATTTTTGGATTTTATTGTAACTTAGAAAATGTTGCATTTTGAAGGCGTTTTCATCAATGCCAAAAAGGGAGATTATTGAAACTACACATGCGAAACAATTGTTATGTTGTGATTGCTATCAAACCTTATTGGTAAGACATTTAATAATAGTGTAGAGTGCCATATCATTTGACTAATGAAGAGGATTGGAAAAGAAGAGATCATGAGATGAGATAGTGAAAAGTTGAGTTAAGATGTGAAAGTGTTATGGAATTAAAATGGGTACTTGATCAATTTACACTTGGAAAGCTAATGTGTTGTTTATTCATTACAGTAAAAAAGGTAGGAAGATCACTTGTGAAGGCAAAAGAGTTGTGAAGTAACTGAATATGTAAAGAAGAAGATTGAGGAATGTAAGCATTGCCTCGAAGAACAATGTTGGCCAAGTATTAGTATTGGTGGAGTGAAAGAGCATGCCGAGTGACAATAATGACCAAGTTGCATAGTGTGAAATGAGAAATATTATTTGGTAATGACCAAGTGCTCCATTGATGATCAAGAAATAAAAGGTAGTTATGACCGAGCATCAACAATTTAGAAATTTGGAAAAACATCAAGATTTATGGCTAACATAGTTAAATTATTAAAATAATCAAAATGTATTAATGATAAGGATGAGATGAAAAGACTAGTTGAGCGATGAAAGGATAAGATTTGAGGAAACTTATAGAAATTCCATGAAGCAAGAAGAAGAACATAAGATGGATAGATTCATTGAATCTAACCATTACTGTAAGATCTATGGTTATATTTAAGCAAAAAAGATATAAGCTACCTATTTAAGGAGGCATATGAGACTTTTTATGTTAGTTTTTGGACTAGAATTTGTGGAGACAACTGGAGAACAAACTTGTGAAGGAGAAGTGAAAAGTTTTCAATGTGGGAGATTTCTTGAAGAGCTACCAAACATATATGAGTTGTCAAGAGAGACAGAGTCCAGTCAATGAACCAAAACTTAGTTGAATGGAGATCTAAATTTGTAAAGTGAGTTGTATGTAATCAAATAAAACTTAGTTGTTACATTCTAATCATTAGGGTAGTAGTAAAATCCTTTTGATTAAGGCTGATCTAACAATCATTTGTAAATCCTTTAACAAGGTGACATTCTAAGGGAATGTTCTAAATTCCTCTAACAAGGCCACTCCTAATAGGATGATTAAATCCTTTAAATGGGCTATACCCAATAGTGTGTTTTGTAACCTTTAATAGGGTTGGCTCCTAATAGAGGTCACTTCAGAAGAGTGAAAAGTGGTAGCATGTTACTTGGTCGTTTTCCCCAAATTAGGTTTCAACATTAAATAGCAGTGTCAAACATTTGTGTGGATGCTTATTATGTGTTTATGCTACTTAGTATTTTAATTTTGAAGTTTATTATTAACTATGATATTATTCTTCTAGTCAACATATATTGAACAAATAGCTAAAATGGAATGAATAAGTTAAATAGTGAAGAACAATTTTGTTTGATAAATTATTCATGAGTTTGATTAAGTTTTTTGAAGATGTTAAAAGTTGATTTATACATTTGGGCTTGAGGATATGATTCACCCCACCTCTTAGTTATTCTAAATATTCTAACAACCATATAGGATTTCAAAAGATTATTAGGTCCACTCTGTTAAGAGATTTTGTATTACAATGATTAGAAAGTCAGAATAAAATGATCTATTAGGTTTAGCATTACCTTATTTATTTAGATCTCTTCTTTGCTCAATCTTTGTCTTCTAATCCTTTACTAGCCAATTCACACACTTTTCACTTCAACAAAGCACTACATATGCTTGATCTTTGCAATATTGTGTTGCTTGGTTCTCCTTATTTCTTCATCAAATTGATCGACTCAATTAACTCAACCAAAAACAATAAACATCATGTTTTATCCATTAAATATTTTTTTTTAATCATTCTTGTAGAATATTCTAGGTTTTTCCGCTTAATCATAATTCTTAGATCTTTGTCATGTTCATGTACATTAAATCTAGATGGTCTCACTCTTTGAGCTCTTGAAAAATCAAACACACAATATGTAAAATGACTTGTGAAACTTGATATATACCGCAAAAATTCAAAATTAGAGCCTCATTAATGCATCATACATATAGTGGGTGTGCAACAATTATCTTTGACCATCTCTATAAAACTTAGCAATCGTACTTTATCATTTCTTGATCAATACCACTCAAATCTTCAACTTGATCTATTTGCCAACTCGGTTCCTATAAAAAATTGATCTTCACTAACATTTAAAGACTCCAACATTGGTGCTTGGTCATCACATATTATTCAACTCGGCTCAAAATACATTGCTTGGTTCACACTTTATGACGTAGTGCAAGGCAGGAGGATCCCCAAAGCAGATGTCCTAGCCCCCAGCTATACAACCATGTAGAAGAAACAAAATAAAAAGAAGCAAAAATGAAAGATCTAATACCAAATCACAACACTTTATTTATAAAATAACTATTACATGTAATGTGCTAGGCTGTAAGGCCTTCCCGATTACAACCAAATACAATAGAAATTACAATAACAGTTCTACAAGATCCCTCAATATCCAGTCCAAACCCTAGCTATTCCAAATCCACACTCTGGTAGAAAACCCCAAGGAAAATCTAAACTTGTGCTCTCAAGCCACCAAGTAATCCCCTTGTTTTGCAAGTTGTAGCTACGAGCTCTTCTCCAAATTTTATCTTCCAAGCTCCTCTACTTCTCCCTGATGGATGATTAATGACTAAAGACTTCCCCACAACCCCTAATTATACCAATCTAAGCCACAAGTCAGACTAGAACAAAAATTAAATACAAATACATAAATTAAATGCCTAAAATTGTTGTCTTAGTAAAATTGTGATACCTCCTAGCTTTGAATGAGTTAGAACTCGTGCTTTGAACTATAGTTGATACTCTAGGCCCTACTTAATCCCTAAAACTTTCATCCTCTAACTCATTGTGGAAACTTAGTTACATGGCCTAAAATAGGCACCAAATTCCTAAGCAAGGCCAAGCTCCTCCTAGACCATGTTGAGTAACCCAAAGACCATACTGAGTCCCAAGACCATGCCGAGCAACCATAGACCATGCTAAGAAACCAAAGAACATGTCAAGTTTCTAGACCATGCTGAGCAATTGTAGACCATGTTGAGCAACCAAAGACCATGCTGAGTTCCCAGACCATGCTAAGAAACCATAGACCATGCCGAGCTCCCAGTGTATACCAAACACTAGTATCTGCCAAGCTCCACAACACTTAACCAAAATCCCTCCAAACATGTAGGATTGCAAGTAATGTAGGATGCTCCTTTATTAGACACCCTAGGTTTGAAAAGATGTTCTCAGTAGTTGGAAGAACATCTTTTGGGATTCAACACATAAATCCCAAATTGGTTCTTCACATACATGTCCTCCAAGTCTTCAACTTGCACACTCTTTCCCCTAATTTTCTTTTTCTTCTTCACATCCACCAAAGGTGTTCCATAGATCTGATTTCCATGCTGATCTCCAACCTTCTCAGAATTTGCCAACTCAACTTGGCTTCCAATACTCAGGTTCCTCCTACTGAGCTCTTCATTATGAAAAGGAATTAGGGAAAACTTCCTACCGCCTTTCTCAATAGTAAACACATTCTTGACATGATCATGCATAGCCTTGGAATCATACTACCAAGGTCTACCAAGAAACGCATGACAACTATTCATATCCATAATATCACACAACACTTGATCCTTATACTACCCAATTTGGAAATCAAGAAGGCATTACTCCCTCACTTCCAAAGCATGCTCACCTTGTAGCTAGCCAATCTTATAAGGATAAGGATATCTCATTACAACCAGCCAATCTTATAAGGATAAGGATGTCTCATTCTCTTTAAATCAAGTTTTTGAACTATCTCTTTATCAACAAGGTTATCAGTACTACCACTATCCACAATCACTTTGTAGAGTTTACCACCAGAATTACAATGAGTTTTGAACAAACTAGTCCTCTGGCAAGAATCTAGTACTTGCTGAGCCAACAAACTTTCTCCTTGTTTAGGCTGACTATTCTAGATTTCAACCTCATTCACAACAACAACTATCCTATCAATCAGACATTCAAAGGATCTATGCCCCTCTTGACCACATTGGAAACAATTACCTCTGAACCCACCTCTACTTGTCCTTCTTCTCTGATCAACAGGTTTTGGTTCACCTTCTGCCTTTGGTTTACCTTGTGTTGAACTATCTTGCTTTTTCTTCCCTCGGGAACTACCTTGATTCTTCCTCTTTAGCTTCTCCTCTACTCTCAAAGCATACTTCTAAGCATCCTCAACTGAAGAAATATTGAGCATACCAACCTCATCCTAAATATTGAATCTCAAACCATTAATATATCAAGCAACCTTCTCTTTTGACAATTCTTGATGCCCAGACTGAATAGTCAACTTGTAGAATTCTTTTGTATAATCTTTCATAGTCATATCCTTCTTCTTCATATTTTTCAACTTCTTAAACAACTCAAGTTCATAATTAGCAAGAATGAATTTAGCCTTCAACTGAGTCACCATCAACCTGCATCTAGTTATCTTCATTTCACCTTTCTCTTCTCTATCTATTTGTAGTTCTTTCCACCAAAGAGCAGCATGTCCCTTCAGCTTAGTTTGTGCCAACCTTACTCTGAGTGGATTCTCAATATCCTCAAGCTCAAAATAGTCTTCTAATTCACCAATCTAATCAATCAGGTCTTCAGGATTCAAAGTGCCTAAAAAATTAGAAACCTCCATCTTATGCTTCAACTTCAACCAAGGTCCAAGTCAAGAAAACTAACTAGCCCTAATTCCAATAGGTCTCTTCGCATGATTAGATCTATCCTCACCACTAGATCTAGCAACTTCAAAGTCTTTAGAAACTTCTTGATAACTACCTTTAGTTTCCACATGCCTAGGTACACCACCTAAAGCACTCACAATTCCAACTATCATGTCACTCTTCATTGATGCTATCTAAGATTTGAACTCTGCTCTAACATCGTCAAACTTAGATTTGAAATCTATGTTAACCTTCTCTAAAATCTATTCTTCTACATCATCAGTAAGATCGATAATTGCCCTAGGGTACAATATTTTTGGAGGCATCTTCCAAAATTTTAGCAAACCCTAAAATCCACCAACCAAAAGATCAATCAGCCACAAGATCAATCTTCATCAATCCAAGTCCTGGTGCAAACTACCTCAGCTTCAACAATCTGTCTACACACTCAAGAACAACCTTTGCTCTAATACCACTTGACGCAGTGCAAGGTAGGAGGATCTCCAAAGGAGTTGTCCTAGCCCCCAGCTATATAACCATGTAGTGGAAACACAATAACAAGAAGTACCAATGCAAGATTTGATACCAAATGACAACTCTTTATTTATAAAATAACTATTACATGCTATGTGTCAGGCTGTAAGGCCTTCCCAGTTATGGCCAAATACAATAGAAATTACAATAATAGTTTTGTAAGATCCCTCAAGATCCAATCCAAACCCTAGCTAGTCTAGATCCACACTCTAGTAGAAAACCCCAAGGTAAATCTAAACTTGTGCTCGCAAGCCACCAAGCAGTCCCCTTGTTTCCCAAGCTGCAACTACTAGCTCTTCTCTAAATTTTCTTTTCCAAGCTGCTCTACTTCTCCCCAATGGATGATTAATGACTAAAGACTTACCCACAACCCCCCTTATACCAATATAAGCCACAAGTCAACCTAGAACACAAATTAAATACAAATACATAAATTAAATGCCTAAAATTGATGTCTTAGTAAAATTGCAATCTCTCATAGTTCTGACTAAATTAGAACTCGTGCTTCAAACCACAGTTGATACTCTAGGCCCTCTTTAATCTATAAAATTTTCATCCTCTAACTTATTGTGGAAAATTAGTTACATGGCTTGCAATAGACAAAAAATTCCTAAGCAAGGCCAAGCTCATCCTAGACCATGCCGAGCAACCCAATGACCATGTTGAGTCCCAAGACCATGCCAAGCAACCATAGACCATGTCGAGCAACCAAATACAATGCCAAGTTTCTAGACCATGTCGAGCAATTTTAGACCATGTCGAGTTCCTAGACCATGTTGAGCAATTGAAGACCATGTTGAGCAACCAAAGACCATGCCGAGTTCCCAGACCATGCCGAGCAACCATAGACCATGTAGAGCTCCTAGTGTATGACAAACACTAGTATCTACCAAGCTCCACAACACTTAACCAAAATGCCTCCAAACATGCAGGATTGCAAGCAAGCCTAGGATGCTTCTGCATCACTTTAGATCTTTCCTCATGCATCTACTATTATATTGATTTGGACTTTTATGAAAATAATCTTAGGAACTGATGCATAATATTGCAATTTGAAACATAGTTACATATAACCTCATCATTTATTTTGAGGTCAGGGAATCACCTAATCCATTGGATTGGGTGATCATAATCTCACCATTTACATTTTTTGTTTCATTTCATTGCTGCTTCCAAGTTTGATTCATCTAAGTTCTTACTTCTTCGGTATTGAATTTTTCTTTTCCATTATTCTTTTCATCATTAGGTGTTGAAGCTCAGTTTGTACAATCCTTTCTTAGGTGTCTGACCTTCTAAAAATTGAAACATACTGGTCCAAGATTTCTCCACTTTCCATATCTTCCTCTAAGATGTATCCTAGCATAAGTTGCTACAATATTGACAATTTACCTGAGTATTGTGATCCCAATTTATGGTATTACTTTTCTTAGATGTTTTTCATTGAAATTTATGTGTCCAATTGTTCTTCACTTTAGATATGCAATTTTGTGACTTATGGCCATACTTTTGACATGTATAACAATAATCCTCAAATATAGAAGTAGTTAGCGTCTTATTGACCTTTTATCTACCCTCATGTTCTTGATGACCTTTTTTATTGCAATTGAAACAATAACAATTGAATTTAGGTTTATAATTTGACTTATGAATTTTTCTCTTGTAAATGTTTGTTGTATGGCCTAGTTTTCCATAGTGATAGCATGTAGACTTCTTGTTCTTTAGTTTTGTAGTCACATTCCTTTGTTCTCCTTGATTTGATGACTTTCCTTTCTTGACACTAGATAGGAACTTGGCATATCCTAGTCCAGAAGTGTAATGAGGTCTTCTTGGTACATTCATCTATTCATTTAGAAATTTCATAGCCTCTTTAGGTTTTTTCAACCTTTCAACGAATTCCTTTTCAGCTTTCAATTCACTCTTTAGTCGATTATTCTTAGATCTCAAATTTGTAATATCTTCCACCTTTATAGCAATATCATGATTAGCATTTAGTAACTGATTGACCATGTCAAATTGATCATGACTCAAACTCTATAGTCATTTTCCTCTTATCTTCATCAAATCTTTATCTATCCTCTTCAGCCTTTTTCTTTTGTTCAATAACTTAACATAGTCTTATTTCTTGTATCTCATGCTCTCTTTTTAGTGCTTTGACTTCTTCATTCAAAATTTTGTTCTTCTTCAATAGATCTTCCATTGAGCTACATGAGATTCACTAGAAATTCCTTCATCAAATAATTCTTCAAAAATCTCTTCTTTGTATTGTGCATCATTTTGTTGAATTTCCATCTGTTTCCTTCTCTTCAAGGATTTCCTCAATGTTTCCTTTTCAATCTTGACTTTTTTCAAATACAATCTCAATATCAATATTCTAGTTCTCAATGATCTTTCCAACTTTGTAGGCTTCCATCTTCAAAGTCTTTAACTCCCAAGTGGTTACATTTCAACCAAGAGTACAAATATTTGATAATAGTTGTTGAAATATAAAAGGGAAAATAAGATACTAGGAAGGGGAGTGGGAGGGGGTGAATCAGGATCTATGAAACTTTAACACTATGAACCACATTTGATGTCTCCATTATAAACCATCATTTAAACCTTACCTTGAATCAATGCAATCATGTACTTTAACATAATATTAAATCTAATATCTAATTACATGAATAAAAATCATAAATACATAACACACTTGACAAACAGATTTGGTTACATTGAAACCCTCCAAGGTGAAGGTAAAAATATGATGGGGATGACACACATAAAATCTTCACCACTATAGAAATAAAGTGTGCCTCTTGAGGCTACAATTTTTGATCACTTTTGATGATCTACCTTATTAGGAGGCTACCTTGTTAAAGGCTTATAGGACTTTTAGGTCTACCTTGATTAGAGGATTTTACATTACAACTAAGTGATTACTTTGTTAGGTGATTTACAAAGGTCTATTAAAGCCACTCAATTAAGATATTTAAACCCTAAAATACCTGTTAAAATGTTTAGTACTTGATCCTTTAGTATGCACTTCAATGTTGATAATATATCTCCTTAATCCAATATGATATCGCCTCACTAGGACTGGTCTTCAATGACTTCTCATTGCACTGCTTGGTCACCTTTGTCTTTTTCCTTTGATTGATCTCAAAATTTTCCATCCAAACACCTTTAAATCACACACTCATCTCATACTCATGAATCAAGTCTAAAACCCTCCTTATATAGTTGTTTCATGAAGCTTCTAGATCATAATCAATGATCTAGCTTCCTTTTTTCTATTTGGTCCTTCCAATTTTATGATTAGTGGATTACCTTTCATTGGGATTAATGATCTTTATTATTACACATAAATAGATCCGTGATTAGCTCCTTGATCTATAAGACACACTTCCAACTTGACAAAAATGATTTACATAAGTTTTTATGCCATTACAAACTCATATAAAAAAAACTATTTTACTTGGCACTAATACTCCTTTGATACTAAATGCACATTATTCTTCATGTTTTGTCTTGACCTTAACTATACTTGGCTTATAATATAAAGTTTCTTTGTCTCACTTGGCATATACTATACCCTGAATCACTCAAAAATTCACTGAAATGTTTGACAAGTCTTAAGTGTACTCAATACTTACGAGTGCTTCACATGAACCAAATATGTACACTTTACATAATACTTTCTTGACCCATATAGTGAATTAGTCAAAGTGGTGACCGACCAACATTGCTTAGGAAATGACTAAGTGTTTTTCACTAATAGAGAATAGAAAGATTTCCTTTAGAGTCATCAAAGTTATTATTTCATAGTTTTGTTAGCCCCAATTTAAAAATTCAAAATTTGGACCTCCCACATGTCAATATTTGTTCAAATGAACCTTATATCCATTATGCATGAGTCTTGAACCTAATTGAACCATGTTCAAAATGGTTTTATTGGTTCAAAGTGGTTCATAAGGTTCAACATATTCTTGCAAATACACCCAAGAGAAGTTTATTTTCATGGTTTAAATTTAAGATTTTGAAATGCAAGTTCAATGTAGCAGTTAAATTCAATATTCAATTTTTAGAGGTGTAGTTCCATGGCCCAAATCAACTAACTAGCTCAATGACATAGTTCAGTGATTCAAGTTAAGGAGCACCAACTAGTCAGTACAAAAGTTAGTTTCAAAATCCAAAAGTATAGGTTCCTCATTTCATGTATGAAGTTTCTCATTTGAGGCATGTAAACTTAAATGATCAATAATTCATGGTTCAAGCTTAGTATTATTTAACCATATTTGAAGATAAAAGATGAGTATAGTGAATTTGATAGAGAGAGTGAAATTAGTAATATTTTAAATGATCACCATATCCAAGAAGGGGTTGTTGTAGAGTGATTGGGTACTTAACCAATTCACCCAATAAATAATAAGAAATACATGTAAAATAGTACTAATTGAAAAAATGTTGAGATTATCAAGTTTTTGTTCATAAGAGAATGAACCTCATCTTTGTGCAAACAGGGAATTTTAAAGAAAAAGCACTAAGAAATAAGGCATTGAGGGACCATGTGATAGAGACTTGACTTATTGACTATTGCAACCCATTCACACTCTTGACACATGTGGCTCTTAGAAGAAAAAAATGAAAAGGGTGTGAATATTGATAACCACATGATTAGAAAAGGCCAAATTAGTAATGGTGAGTGAACATAATGATGAACTAACACGTCAGAACCTTTCTTGACCTTGCTACTATTGGATGCCATTTTCACTTAGTAGCTTGAGTGAATTTCAAAAACTTTTGCAGGAAATTCGATCAAGTCAATTGATGACATAGAAAATAGCTCTTTGCAATAGCACTCAAAAATTCACAGTGAGAAATGAATTCAGTTCCATGCCTTTTGTTAAAATTTTGCCATTTATGCTTAGTATGGTGGTAGATTGTTGACATTATGCTTGAAAGACTGTCATCCACTATTCTGTATTGATCACTGAGTGAAGTCTTTGTGACTCGGTAACCATAAGTGCCTTTTTTACTCCCGACCTTGCTCGGTAGAGTCTATGAACCAACCTTACTTGGTAGAGAAGGTAACTCAGTAATAACTAATATAGATCTTGCTTAGTGATCCCTTTGTATCTTGCATACAGATTTGGATCTTTGTTACCTTTCAACTAGAACTAATTCTGATGTCTTTTTTGATAGCCTAGTTCTAGTTCTTCCTTAAGAAATTAATTGGAAATTCTAGAGTCACCCAATTCTTGAGAGACTTGACCATAATTACTCAGACTAGTATCTTTCGTAGACTTAGGAATCCATTGCTGTCTCATCTACTTTCAAATGTTATTAGCCTTTGCCTTCTTCTCATCTTCAATTTTACTAATATTCATACAATTCTTGGCAAGATGACCAATATTTGTAAAAATAAAACATCTTATAGTGGTATCTCTTTTCCTCATATGATGTTTAACACAATTCATATCAATGTGTCCAAATTCTCCATAGTAATGACATCTACACTAGGTATTGTAATTTCAACCAAATATTGCTTTCACAATTTGCTCTGCAGGATTCAATGTCTTTGTTTTGCATTCTGATGCTTTGTGTCCATGTTTCTTATATTTATGACAGTTGCCTTCAAATTTTGGTTTCTCTTTGTATTCATTAGCCTTATGATCATGCTGATTGCAATTGTAGCATCTTCCATTGAATTTTTCTTTTTCATTACTCCAACATTTGTTTGATGTATGACCTATCTTACCATAGTGATTTTGAGTAGGTCTTTGATTCTTTTGAGCACCTTGTTTGGAGGATTCACCTTCTTCTTTGTATCCAATTCTTTCTTTTCCCTTTTTCCTATAAAGGTTTTGCTCATTCAGTTGATCCATGTTTGCTTGAGATTTCATCATTCTTTCATTGATTTGCTTCTCAATGTTTAGGTCATTTCTCAATCTTTCACTAATTTTTTTTTTTTTTTTTTTTCAGATCTCAACGTAGTTTTTATTCTTTCATTGATTTGTCTTTCAAAATTTAGATCATTCCTTATTCTTTCATTTTCTAGTCTTAGGCTCATGATTTCCCCATTTTCATTGGAGATTTGGTCAATAAGGTCTGCTTGCTGAAGGGATTGGTTTTGGATCTCATTGTTCCTTCCATCCATCTCTTCTTTTATCTTGTTTCTCTATTCTAAAACTTTACATAACCTTACTGACTAAATTTCTTGTTCTTTTTTCAACTTTCTTACTTCTACTTGTAGGGAACCATTCTTCTCTAGGAGTTCTTTGATTGCATCATTTGCTTCATCTGAACTGCTTGAAGGGTGAAAGTCTTCAATTCTTTCTTCAATGTAGAGATGATCATTCATTTGATTTGAAATTTCCTTTCTTCTCTTTAGGGATTGGGAAAGTTTCTCCTTAACTTTCTTAAGTTGCACAATGGCCATTTCTAGATCCAAATTTTCATTGTCAATAGCTTTGTCAAGTCTAAATATCTCCATATCCTTGATCTTTGCTCAAGCTGTTAGACTTTCTCCTAAGAAACACAATGCTCTGATACCAATTGTTGGAAATATTCAAGACTATGCTAAGTTACTAAGAGGGGAGGGGTGAATCAGTAACTTCTAAAATTTCTACCAATTTTCAATTCTTAAACCAATAAATCAATTAGCACTTAATTCATCACATCTGATCTAATTGCCTGCATGAGAAACTAAAAACATGAAACCATCCACAACACTTGAACACAAAGATTTGGTGACCTAGAAACCTTCCAAATAGAAAGTAAAATTGGAGTGGGGGTGATACCCAAAAATTTTTGTATTGTAGCATAAAGTTGGCCTGTTAAGGCTTACATTGATCACTTTTGATGATCTGCCCTGTTAGGAGCAAACAGGACTACTAGGTTCACCTTGTGAGAGGATTTACAAACATACAATGAAGTATGCACTCGACAAAGAGATTTAGAAAAGACTATTAGGTCTACCTTGTTAGAGGATTTTGACTGGTTCACCTGTTAGGATGAAATAGTAGATCTCTAGTATGCAACTGAGTTTTTTGATAGAGATTCCTTAGTGTACTGATCACCTTTCTGTGATAGATTTGTCATTGCTGCATTCACAATACATATGCTTTCACATTTGGATACTTGCACTTTCTTTCTCTTGCTTACATTTTTCATTACATTGGATATGACACAATACATCACATATATATACCAATCCAATTTACAAAATTACAAAGTTGGCCATGACACAAGTTAACACAAATATTAAAAAATCAGCCCACATGAAGACATTCAAGTTCTAAAGACTGACTCAGTGAGGTTCTAATATACAAAATCCACTATCACTGCTTGGCATCGTCATGCTCTTAGTAGACATAGAAGCTTAGTCCATACTAATCACTTTTCAAGTAGTTTTGAACTAAGTTTACACTTGTGACTCAGTAGATATTGTGCAAGTTGGCAAATATTGAATCACTTGGTTACCATGATGTAGCTTGGTTAACACTAGCTTTGCATCACTTGAACTATGAACTCAGTAGATACTGTAATGCTTGGTAAACATAGGCTTTGTATCACATGAACTGTGAACTCGGTAACCACTGATAAACTTGGTATACACTGAAACACTTAGTTTGAACTACTAAACTTCACACTAACTGAATCTGCTCGATAACTACTGGAATTAGTCCAAAAGACTTAGTAGAAACTATAGAAGCTCAATGGCTACTGAATTACATGGCAATCACTATAAACTATTCAATGAGCTCAATAGCTATACAGAATCTGAATAACTATGTGTCACTAATAACAAACTTGACTGATATGTCAACAATCTCCCCCTTTGGCATTAGTGACAAAAACAATTATTAGCCTAAAAATGAATACCTTGTATTCATCACCATGTGAGACTAGCTTGGTCTATTTTGAGATTTTTCAAAATTGATCTTTGTAAGTATATATAGAGTGTATCTACACCATAGCATATTTCTCCCCCATACTATGTGTTCTACTATGTACATATAACTTTTTCTCTCATATCATAACATATCTCCCCTTGTAGCTTTTCTGCCATATCTCATCTCCCCCTTTTTGATAGTAATGCCAAAGATTTATTCTAACATATTTACATGGAGACACCAAAATGAGATAAGAATTTAGAGTGTACCTTGAGGGTAATTGCCAAAGTTTTATCCTAGTTTTCTTGCAATACCTTGCATGTATGAATTGCAATTTTCACTTCTACTGACAATTCAATCATGTGGTCAGTAATAGAGAAGTTGTTATCCTAAATCAGGGTCTTTGAATATACAATGTGTTTTTGCATAGAATCCATAACTAGAAGGATCATGTTTTGTATATCAACCAGTGTGGAGTAGATCCTTGCTTCTTCTCTTAAAAACTCTACTTGCATATCTGACAAAAATATGATTTCTTAAAATGTGCAAAGCTCGAACTAGGGTCAAGTTGCAATTTTTGAGCACTTTCCTTAAGATCAGTATCAATTTTGGACAATTTGTCCTTAACTTCCTTGGTATACTCAATGACATCACATAGCTTTGCAAAAAGTGATGACACATTTGAACATGACACCTCAAGATTGAGAAAAATTGTTGAAAGCTCAACTTGATGAATAGATATTTTCTGAGAAATGTGCTCCATCACTTTATTATTGAATTTCTTTTCAACCCTTTCAACCATTTTTTCTTGTCCTTTGGTGTCCTCTTTGAACCTTCAGACTGCTTCTCCAAGCTAAAACAAAATAGGTTGAGAAGAATCAACCTCAATTCCAATAGCCTTGATCAAAATATTCTTGGCATCATCTATAATCTTATACTCTCTGTCTCTTTCCTCTCTCAATCTTTGTTGCTTTGCCTTTTTCTAGAGGAGTTCACCAAATGTGTTCATTTGGTCTATAGAAATATTGTAGATATCCCATTTGAGAATTTCTATTTCCTCATCCAAATCTATATCTTCCTCTATCTCTTTTCCTTTAAATTTTTTTGTACTTGGTTGAGCCTTAGGCTCAACTGTCCTTGCACTTATTACTTTAGTACCCAAAATGGAAGCAATAGTGGAAATATTTGGGCTTGCAGTAAAAATTGATATAGCACTAACTAGTGGAATACTTACAGAGATGGTAGAAGAATCCAAAATTGTAGAATCCAAAACTGAAGTAGAAAAAATTGGAGAGCTTACCATGGATGCACTCAAAACTGAAGAAGTCAAAATTGGAGAGGTGATGACTGAAGAACTTAACTTGGTAGATGAAGAGGGAGTCTACAGCTCGGTTGATGAACTGGAAGTCACTTCTATCAATGAGATGCTGAGTTGTGTTGGGGCAAAGAGTGATTGGACATTTGATGTATTTGTGGCAGTCACAACCAAACTTGTTGAAGCTATCTCCTTACTTGATATTGTTGAAGGTTTGCTCAGGGAGTGAGGAAGTGAAGCAATGACTGCAATAGCTATCTTTACTGGGTGAGTCTCCTCATCATCTTGCTTATCTTCCTCGGTAGCTTCTTCACCTTGATCCTCTTCATCTTCCTTATCAAAATGAGTCACTTCTTCAACATTTTCCTTCTCATCTTTCTCCTTATCCTCTTCTTCATCAACATCCTTTACTTTAATTGGATATTCACTTGGTTTATGAAGATGATAAATGTTCTTCCAAGTGTTTGTAGCATTCTTAACTACATGGTCTATATACTTAATCAAAACTAAACAAGTATTAAACCTTAGAGTCATTTTATCTTCATTTTTCTTTAAAGACTCTTTTACCACAACATTTGATATGCTTGGTAGAAGCTGCCTTAGAGTTTGTGCATATATGTCTTTTACTATTTGCATGGAAAAATCCCATCTTGGCTTTATTTTCTCTAGCAATTCATTAGAGATTTGAGAGGTGATATGGTTTGGTAAGTACTTCCATTTGCCCATTTTACTCAGCACTAGTTCTTCAACTTGTTTCTACTCTGCCTCTATCCTTGTCTCATATTTAAAATATTAGAAATTTATTATTCTAGCTCCTTCTTCCATTCGCTTCAACTTTTCTTGAAAGGGGGGTGGAGGTCTACTAAGTACAATGTCACTTCCTTTCTTCTGAGACCTCCTTGTGAAGACTGCAGTGGATGCCTTTACAAGCTTGGTGATGATCACCTTGCCCTTGTTCTTCAAAGTTTCTTCTTCTTCTTCTTTTGATTCTTCTTCATCCTTTGCCTATTCTTCATCTTCACCTTTACCCTCAGTTATCATGAAAGGTGCACTAGATTTTAGTTTGGCTATCCTCCTCTTTCCTTTGTTAACCACCTGAGGGAGCTTTATTTCCAGCTCTATTCTTGCCTTAGCCTCTTCATAAGTACCAAAATAAGGGGCCTTGGGATCAACAAGTTCATTGAAAATGGCTTCAATGATATCCTTGGTCTCATCAATGTTTACCTCATAACCAAGAGGCTTGACCCACACAACTCTAGGCTTAACTGCTTGGATGTATACCTTCTCACAATCCACCATGAAGCACACATCATCCTTGTAGTCTTTAGCTAAATCCTTGGGTATCTTGAACCTATTGTTCATTTTATCTTTGAAAACATCAAAACAGTTGTCCATGATGATGCCATAGTTCTCTCCCATCTCTGCAATATATTCATTTATTTGGTATAGAACATGCACATCTTTTCTCTCGACTATAGTGCCTTTGGAAGGAAAGAACTTTTGGACATAGAAGAATAAACATGTCAACGGAGAACTGAATTTGCACAGGTTATTCTTGGAGGCTCTAATACTTTCCATATTCTTATTAAATTGTCTCAATAATAACTCGGCAAGGTCATAGTTATTCTTCACCACTTTATATGCCAAATCCACTACTTCATATAACATGCTATTATATGAATATTAGAAGTCTAGAGTGTGTTGGTTAGGAGATACTAAGTTGAACTATACAAGGGGAAATCAAAACTATCTAGGAGATGAGTAGTAGGTTTATGGTGGTTGGGGTTTGTGCATCTACAAGTTCACTTGGGATCATTTACATTGACATGGTAGCATTTCCTCCACACAAGGGAGTATCATGCCTCAACATTCATAAGCCCATACTAATACATGCCAAATATAGTGCAACATCAATAAGGATGAGTAGATATCATCCACAACTGTTGAAGTTTATAGTGAATATTAGAAGTCTAGAGTGTGTTGATTAGGAGATACTAAGTTGAACTATACAATTGGAAACCAAAACTATCTAGGAGATGGGTAGTAGGTTTATGGTGGTTGGGGTTTCTGCATCTACAAGTTCACTTGGGATCATTTACATTGACATGGTAGCATTTCCTCCACACAAGGGAGTATCATGCCTCAACATTCCTAAGCCCATACTAATACATGCCAAATATAGTGCAACATCAATAAGGATGAGTAGATATCATCCACAACAAGTCCAGTTAGTCATGTCATTTCATTTGTTTTTGTTAGTAAATTTGAACTATTCAAGCTTATGGAACATTTGAATTTGCAATTTAATAAAGATAGCTTTCTTGCATTGTTCAACATTAATAGTTTAGATTATATAGTAAATGTAAACTTTAATGTGGATGTGTGAATGAGTTTTGTGATAAGCCTAATTGAAAGCATGTTGCAGATTAGTCAATTTAAATAGTACAGTAAACTCTCATAGAGATGAACTTCCAATAACTTGTCAGTGATTTTCATTTTTCATTCTCTAATGGTAGTCCACTTTTCAGGGATGAACTTGCAATAACCTTATTAGTTATCATTACTGTTGTTAGGAAAAACAAGTATCTGAAACTAGTGGTTACTGCATATTTATAACCACCTTCAAAATCCTTGGTTGGGAACAATTCAATGAGATAAAAATGGTCATAACAAAAACAAATTTCTGCAATAAAATTGTAGATTGAATAGCTTTTAAAAGAAAAAAACCTTTTGATCTTTCTTCTTGTTGCATTAATAAGTAACATGGATCCAAATGGAACACATGTGGATTGGACTCAATGTTGCTCTAGGATTGAGATGTCTTCATCTTTCAGGTGTGGCACATGATAATGCAAAATCATTTAAAAATTTTGTTGGACAAACATGGAAATGGATGCATCGTATACTTTTGTCTAATGGGGCATGTTAATCTTTCCATAGCTGCCACTAGATCTACAGGGTATAGAGCTTGCCTTGCTTTGTACTATGAATTCTTCTGGAACAAGGTGGAGGCTTCTTTTTAGATAAGCTTTCTTTCCTATGGTATTAGGTAAGCTAACTCAAATAATGTGGAGTGATTTACAACATAGAAAGAAATTTAAGCTTTTCATTAATGAGAACATTTTACATTCATCTTCATATCTTTAGTTGGTCTTCTACAATACTTATAAACCCCTAAAATCTTGATAAATTAACAAACTAATTCTTTAACTACCCTAAACTAACCAATGAAAACAATCCCATTTTTGTAATGTAGATATGTACCCTTTCCACATTAGCATCATTTTCGCATGCAGTAAGAATGGAATTGACATCTTGTGTATTGGGCCTAACATTTACTAGAACCTTGACATTTAAATTCCCGTATGTTTCCTTAATCTTCTTACAAATTTCACTAAAAAGATCAATTATAGATTAAAATTCATGTGGTCACTTACCTAATCAACTTATAACAATACTCTATGCCTTCACATGGTGAAGTGGATCCGATCTCATCATTAGTATGATGATGTTTACTCCCTACTAGAGAACTCCAAACTTGGCGACAACTATGGTTAACAACTAAGTGAATTGAAGTAAAAACGGTGAATCTTACCCTCATTTTTGAGTTGCTTAACCACTATTTGTGTCCTACAAAATGTGTAGGCCAACCAATGTAGAGAAACTAGAAAACTCACACATTTGTTGCTTGAGATCTCATTTGATTGTTCTGATATATTTTCTCCCTCCATGGCAATGTCATGGAAATCCCCATCATGCGGTGTTTCATTTTCATGTTTACAATCTAACCAAATATGGATGAAATTTTAGGAGGATATATTTCACATAAAATATCAGAATACATCTTTTAATTTTTGCATTAAGTTTGCTTCACACTATATTACCATTTTATTGTCTTATTTTCTTATTTAAACTTTTAAATTCTATGTGGGAAAGTGTGTTTGGATTAAAATTTAACTAAATCATGTTTTATTTTTATTTTATTTCTAATTCTTATATAGATTATATTATTTTTTATTTAGAATTTTGAGTTTTTAAAAGAATAAATAATGTGTGTTTAAATTATGTTGTTTGAAGTATAAGTTGTATATCTTATTTTTCTCAAAATTTATTATCATGATCCTAGTTGATATTTGTAAGATATACATTGACTAATAGCATCTTCCATTATGATAAATAAAAAATGAGAAAGTGTATCTCCTTGCATAGAACTAAAAAATCAACTTGGGTACCATTAATGAGAATGGAAAAACAAGACCCAAATAGACAAGAAAGGATCCACTTACACAATTTATCTTGAAAGAGAAATTTTTTAAGAGCCTTGTGATGGGGAGGATCTTGAACAAGGTTCTAGCCTCAACTACTAGAACTCACTTTAGGCTTTCTCCTAGCTTCTTAGGGTATTTATCCTATACCCTACTCCAAGGGAATCTTCTCTCTATTCCCTTATTACACTAATCCTCACCAATCAACTCAAAACTCTATTTCACCCTGGGGTCTCCCTAGTGCTCTCATTGCACCGTTCTTGACAACTGGCTTCCAGGAGTGCATTCTTGGCTATATTGAATTCCAAGGCTTGTATTAGGTCTCATTCAATATTTTTTAGGATCACTAAGTGAATTGGAGTATTGGGTTTCCAATCGATTTGAAGATTGCATAGTTAAGAGGGCTACCAAGACTAATAACAAAATTAGGCCTCCAAAACTGATTTTTGGCTTATATCTCCTCAAACCCTTAAGAAGTACTCAAAAAAATTTATGATTTGGATACCCTTTTGGCTCCCCTTGAATATTTTTCAGGTCTGCAACACCCAGGTCATCCGTACAAGGGATTTCCAAAAATATGTCTATTTACAAGGGTTTCTTGTTTGTATGAACAGGAATATAGAGAGTTCTTCCTTCCACCACTCAAATGGACTCTAAATGACTGAACTCCTGGAATTAACTTCCTTCACTCACCACTCTTTCCTTCCATGAATTTTTATTGCACCCAACACCCCATTCTATGCCCCATTCAAACACTTATTTGCTGATTTCATTGCCTAGCCGGGTATGCAAACTCGCCTAGGGCCTCTTGGAAAAAACAACAAACCTCTGCAAAACAAGACAAAAATACATATTTACATTGTTTATACAGTCTAGTACTTGATTCCAAAAGGCCATCATGGTTCCAGCATTGGAATTCAAGTTATAGAGATTTCTTTGCTGATTGCTGTGTACAGACCAGCGAACTGGCAACTTTAAAAAGATTTTTCAAACTAGTAATGAAACTGATCAAAAAAAACTCCTAATATTTACCAAAGAATCTACATTCCATACACTATAAAATCACATGAAAACAGCAACCTATCAATCCATTAAAGGTGTGGATGAAGGGTGAAATCAGAAAACTATCATCAAAATGCTCAGTTTTCTCTTCATTCCAATGCCAAAATTCGTACAAAAGCATATGCCCACCCTCAAAATAACTTGGATTGGTCTTAAATACCTCTTACCCACGTGAATCAACAGATCTCATAGGTTTCCAACTGATTCTTGAAGCCCTTATAAAGTTTTAGCACTTTTTGTCAATGTTGTCAAGCAACTTTGCAAAGTTGCAAAGTTGCCAAGTGCAACTTTTGCACTATTGTGCATTTAATGGCTCCATGACCTCAAACATGGTTAAATGAATCTATTTCCATGTAATTACAACTTTTAACATATTTTCCATGTTTCCCATCCTCCTGGGGTCTTGGTCAGTGTTTGACCATTCTAGGCTCTAACAAGCAATTTAAGCAATTTTGCCAACATAGAAGCAACTTGGAAACTCAAACACAACAAAAACCTATTTACAAACACAACTCACACACTTGGGCCTTTATCCCATATCCCTTATTCATGTGGTCTAGCCAAGACCACTACAAGCCAAAAATGATTTAGGAAACTTGGCATATTTCCTAGGTGCTCCTGCACCATTCTCCCCCTATGACAAAAAAAAAACTTAAGGTGGGTCAGTATTCAAGAGATCTTGACTGATACCTCTCTTTTTGAATTCATGTTCAGCTACCCATGTCGCTTCAGATTCAGGCTGTTTCTTCCATTTTACTAAATGCTCCATATAGATTCCATGCCTAGTCTTCTTCTTTACTCTTGAATCTAGAACTTTTTCAGCTTGAGGCTTGGTTTGGAGAGGAATATTGATTTCTGGAATATTCTTATCTACCTCTATGATGTGTTCCTCTTCCATGACATTAGGACCCTTGTATTTAACCAAATCTTGAATTTTGAAGATGGGAGAGATGGCTAGATTGTTTGGCAACTCAATCTTGTAGGCATTTGGGCCATACTTAGCTAGAACCTTACAAGGCCCTATCCTCCTCATTTGAAGCTTGCTTGGAACACCTTTTTGAAGTCTAGCCTTGTTCAAGTGTACCATCACCAAATCTCCTACTTCAAATTGTAAATCTCTCCTCCTTTCATCTACTTTAGTCTTTAACCTTTGAGTAGCCTCTATCAAGGACTTCTTGACCTGCTCATGTACCTCTCTCATGGACTGGGAAAAATTATCTGCATGTCCACTAATCTCTTCTTGATTCTTTAATTCTCGTAGCTCACAAACTCCTCTTGGGTGATAACCATAAACAACTTGAAAAGGGCTCTTACCGGTAGTTCTATTTGTGCTATCATTGTAGGCAAACTCAGCTTGTGGTAGGACTTGATCCCACACTTGGCCATACTCCTTTGTTAAACACCTTAGAAGGTTTCCAAGCACCCTATTAATTACCTCAGTTTGACCATCAGTTTGGGGATGGTAAGCTGAACTATGTGCCAAGTTAGTACCTAGCCTTCTCCACAAGGTCTTCCAAAAGTGCCCCATGAATTTAACATCTCTATCTGAAACTATACTGATTGGTAAGCCATGAATCCTTACAACTTCTTTGAAAAATAAGTGAGCAATATAGCTAGCATCATGAGTAGTCTTACAAGGAATAAAGTGACTCATTTTGCTAAATCTGTCCACAACTACAAACACACTATCCAAACCTGATGTTGTTCTTGGTAAGCCCACTATGAAGTCCATGCTGATGCATTCCCATGGCCTATTTGGAATGGGTAAGGGCTGGTACAATCCTGCATTTTTAGAAGTTCCCTTGGCCTTTTGACAAATCATGCATTGTTCAACATACTTCCGGATATCTCTTTGCATCCTAGGCCAATAGTAGAATCTTTCCACCAACTCCAATGTTTTGTTCAAACCAAAGTGTCCACTAAGGCTTCCATTATGCTTCTCTTGGATCAGATTTTCTCTCATTGATCCTCTAGGCACACATAATTGATTTCCCCTAAACAACAACCCATTTTGCAAAGTGTAATCAACAAACTTGCTATGAAAATGATTGTTAAACTCTACACATACCTTGTAGGCCTCTGAGAAGTCTTCATCATCAGCATATAGGTCTTTGAAACCTTCAACTCCAATACTCTCTAACTGTATTTCTTGGATAGTAAGCAGCCTTCTACTTAATGCATCAGCTACTTTATTTATCTGCCCTTTCTTGTGCTTGATGGTGAATGTGTAGGATTGTAGGAACTCCATCCATTTGATGTGTCTTAGGCTCAACTTCTCTTGAGTGTTGATGTAACTCAATGCTTGGTTATCAGTGTATACAACAAACTCTTTAGGTAAAAGATAGTGCCTCCACTTCCTAAGTGCTTGCACCAATGCATACAATTCTAAGTCATAGGATGAGTACCTAGATTTGGATTCATTTAGCCTTTCACTAAAGAATGCTACTGGCCTTCCTTCTTGGCTTAATACAGCCCCAATAGCAATATTACTTGCATCACATTCTACAATAAACAACTTGTCAAAACTAGGTAAAACCAAAATGGGTTTAGTAGCTACCTCTTTCTTCAACCTTTCAAACCCTTCATTGGCTTCTTTGGTCCACAAGAACTTAGTTTTTAGTCCTCCCTTGATGGTGTCTAATACTGGTGCACATATCTCACTAAAACCCCTTATAAACTTCCTGTAGAATTGTGCCAAACCATGGAAACTTCTTACTGCAGCCCCTATTTTAGGTGTAGGCCAGTTTAGAATGGTTTCTATTTTACTTTCATCCATCTTCAAGTTACCTTGTGAAACTACAAAACCAAGGTAAACCAACTCTTGTTTCAAGAACTCACTTTTCTCAAGATTAATGGTCAATTTTTCTTCTTGTAACTTCTTTAAAACAATTGCCAAATGCTTCATGTGTTCTTCTTTAGTCTTGCTGAAAATGAGAATATCATCAAGATAAACCACTACAAAAATGCCTATGTAGTCCTTCAACACTTCATTCATTAGCCTCATGAATGTACTAGGTGCATTAGAGAGGCCAAATGGCATTACTAGCCATTCATAAAGTCCTTCCGTAGTTTTGAAGGCTGTTTTCCATTCATCACCCTCCTTCATTCTGATTTGATGATAGCCACTCTTGAGATCTATCTTGGAGAAATACTTAGCACCCCCCAAACAATCCATTAGATCTTCTATTCTAGGAATAGGAAACCTATATCTAATTGTTATCCTATTTATGGCTCTAGAATCAGTGCACATTCTCCACTTACCTCCTTTCTTTGGTGCCAAAACAACCGGTACAACACATGGGCTAATACTCTTTCGAATGAGACCTTGGTCAAGTAGCTCTTGTACTTGTCTTGCAATTTCTTTATTCTGATCTGGAGTCATCTTGTAAGCAGCCTTGTTGGGCAATGAGGATCTAGGAACAAAGTCTATTTGATGACTAATAGATCTTTGTGGAGGGAGTGTGGCAAGTTCTCCATCACTTATGATGTCTTTGAACTGATCCAATAGTTCTTTTACCTCTCTTGGCAATGGTGTTTGTTTGACATCATCTTTCTCCTTTGGTTTCACAATTATGGCAAACCCAACTTCATTGTTCTCCTTGAAATCATGTAAGAATTCTTTTCCACTCATGAGTAGGACACGCTGATCTGTTGCTGCATCTATGCCTTCCTCAACAAGTGATTGGATTTTGTATGTCACTCCTCCTTTCTTGAATGTATACAAGTTCTTCTTCCCATGATAGACAACATCCCTATCATATTGCCATGGTCTACCCAAGAGTAGATGACAAGCATCCATGGGCAACACATCACAAAGAATTTTGTCTTGATATCCTCCAATTGAAAAATCCACCCAAACTTGTTCATTTACCAACACATTCTGCCCTTTATTCAGCCATGTGACTCTATATGGATGATCATGAGGAATCTTTGTTAGCTTGAGCTTTTGGATAGCCTCTTCAGAGATGATATTATTAGTTGATCCTGAGTCAACAATAACTTTGCAAACCTTACCAAGTATCTTGCATTTTATTCTAAAAAGTGCCCTTCTTTGTTTAGGCTCTTCTTTGCTAGGCTCCTTGATCAAAACTCTTCTAAACATCAGATTTTCTCCCTTCTCAGAATCAAGATTCACTTCTGAAGTTATATTGTTGCTGCATTCTTCTTGAACATATGTTATCTTCTTATCCCCTTGGGAAGATGATGCCTTCTCAGGACATCTATAGGCTGGATGACCAAGTTGTCCACAATGGTAACATTTCATGTTTGCAAAATGTGAACCCCTGCTGAAATTGTTTGATCTGCCTCTAGCTCCACCACCAAATCCTCTTCCTCTAGTGAAATTACCTCTTCCACTTGTTTCCCCACTTTGCTCAATCAACTTGGAGTCTCCTGTGGCCTTGGGTTCATTGCTTCTTCCCCCATAACCACCTCTATGTCCTCTAGAGTCTCTCCCTCTTCCTCTACCCCTAGAGTTAGAGTCTTGTTTCCTTCTATTCTTATCTTCCACTTTGAGTGCCAATTGAAAACACTTATGAACAGTAGTAGGAGTCCAAAGGCTGATCTCCTCTTGAATACTCCATTTCAAACCACCTAAATATCTAGCCACCTTGATGCTCTCCTCCTCTTGGACCTTGGATCTCAAGCAAAGTTTTTGAAACTCTTCAGTATAGGAGGCCACATCCAAATCTTTTTGCTTCAAGCTTTGTCTCTTCTTGTGTAGCTGGATTTCATAGTCTTCAGGCAAATAGTTATCTCTGATTTTTGCCACCATAGCTTTCCAATTAGAGATAGGTTTCTTGCCTTCTCTTTCCCTCTCTTCTTGAATGAACTTCCACCATGTTAGGGCTGGTCCCCTTAATCTTGATTTGGCAACCTTCACCTTTTGTGCCTCTGATACGCCTTCACATTCAAAATGGTTCTCCATCCCTTCAATCCATTCCATGACCAACTCTGAATTCATCTTACCAGTAAATAGGGGTATCCCCTCAAGAGATTTGCCACCCAATGCCTTGATGGCTTTAAGGAAAGGTTCCTCTTGTAATGGAGGATCAGGTTCAGGTACATAGTCCTCTTCATTCTCTTCCTTTCCCTTTTCTTCATTAATTTCCAACTTCTCTTTCATTTTTCCAGCTGTCTCTACCACTTCATCAAGCTTATCTTTCATAGCTTCTAAGGCCTCCTCAAGGAGCCTATTTTTCTCCCTTTGTTCTGTCACTTCCTTTGCCAACTCAGCATTTGTTACCATGGTGGTTTCTCCCACTGACTCACTTCCAAAATAAGACATACACAATGTCTTGTCCCAAACCTTTCAAGGCTCTGATACCAATTTGATGGGGAGGATCTTGAACAAGGTTCTAGCCTCAACTACTAGAACTCACTTTAGGCTTTCTCCTAGCTTCTTAGGGTATTTATCCTATACCCTACTCCAAGGTAATCTTCTCTCTATTCCCTTATTACACTAATCCTCACCAATCAACTCAAAACTCTATTTCACCCTGGGGTCTCCCTAGTGCTCTCATTGCACCGTTCTTGACAACTGGCTTCCAGGAGTGCATTCTTGGCTATATTGAATTCCAAGGCTTGTATTAGGTCTCATTCAATAGTTTTTAGGATCACTAAGTGAATTGGAGTATTGGGTTTCCAATCGATTTGAAGATTGCATAGTTAAGAGGGCTACCAAGACTAATAACAAAATTAGGCCTCCAAAACTGATTTTTGGCTTATATCTCCTCAAACCCTTAAGAAGTACTCAAAAAAATTTATGATTTGGATACCCTTTTGGCTCCCCTTGAATATTTTTCAGGTCTGCAACACCCAGGTCATCCGTACAAGGGATTTCCAAAAATATGTCTATTTACAAGGGTTTCTTGTTTGTATGAACAGGAATATAGAGAGTTCTTCCTTCCACCACTCAAATGGACTCTAAATGACTGAACTCATGGAATTAACTTCCTTCACTCACCACTCTTTCCTTCCATGAATTTTTATTGCACCCAACACCCCATTCTATGCCCCATTCAAACACTTATTTGCTGATTTCATTGCCTAGCCGGGTATGCAAACTCGCCTAGGGCCTCTTGGAAAAAACAACAAACCTCTGAAAAACAAGACAAAAATACATATTTACATTGTTTATATAGTCTAGTACTTGATTCCAAAAGGCCATCATGGTTCCACCATTGGAATTCAAGTTATAGAGATTTCTTTGCTGATTGCTGTGTACAGACCAGCGAACTGGCAACTTTAAAAAGATTTTTCAAACTAGTAATGAAACTGATCAAAAAAAACTCCTAATATTTACCAAAGAATCTACATTCCATACACTATAAAATCACATGAAAACAGCAAACCTATCAATCCATTAAAGGTGTGGATGAAGGGTGAAATCAGAAAACTGTCATCAAAATGCTCAGTTTTCTCTTCATTCCAATGCCAAAATTCGTACAAAAGCATATGCCCACCCTCAAACTAACTTGGATTGGTCTTAAATACCTCTTACCCACGTGAATCAACAGATCCCATAGGTTTCCAACTGATTCTTGAAGCCCTTATAAAGTTTTAGCACTTTTTGTCAATGTTGTCAAGCAACTTTGCAAAGTTGCAAAGTTGCCAAGTGCAACTTTTGCACTATTGTGCATTTAATGGCTCCATGACCTCAAACATGGTTAAATTAACCTATTTCCATGTAATTACAACTTTTAACATATTTTCCATGTTTCCCATCCTCCTGGGGTCTTGGTCAGTGTTTGACCATTCTAGGCTCTAACAAGCAATTTAAGCAATTTTGCCAACATAGAAGCAACTTGGAAACTCAAACACAACAAAAAACTATTTACAAACACAACTCACACACTTGGGCCTTTATCCCATATCCCTTATTCATGTGGTCTAGCCAAGACCACTACAAGCCAAAAACGATTTAGAAAACTTGGCATATTTCCTAGGTGCTCCTGCACCACCTTGATAACAAATAATCACTTAACTCTAATATTATAAGTATTTGTTTAGTAGTTTTAGTGACTAATTATTTACTAGTTTATTTGGTTATTTATTTAGTAGTTTTTGTTTGAGGAACTAAATATTAGTGACTAACAATTATTTAGTAGTCCATTTGGTCACTTATTAAGTCACTTAACCTTGTAATTTTACGAGATGATCAAATTAGTCACTTATTTAGTCACCTATACCTAAAATTACAAATAAATAGTAGAATTTGATCACTTTTAGTCACTTGAATAAATATTTTAGTGGCATGACTAAAAGTTTTAGTCACGTATTTGCCAAAATGTACTAGTGCAGGGAGCTATACCCATGACAATGTAGAGGGGGCTTATATATTTCAATTGAAAAGTGACCCAAGTATTAGTCATATATATATTTATCTTATTGGTTTGGGCATTTAGGAGTCATTTTAAGGTTATTTTTGTAAAAGATAAAATTTTTCACTAATAATCTTTTATCCAAACTCATCTTTACAAGCTTCATTTGTAGTCTTAGGTTCACCTTGAGATCTATCAAACATAATTCTTCACTTTATTTCATATCATCACTCCTTTATTTTCACTTTAAATTATTTGATTGATAAGGTGATTCCTTGCAACATACTTAGATGTACCTTTTTACGCTCTAATTTCTATTCTAGGTCCACTTCTAGAGTATTCTCTTGGTTCTTCTCTTTGTATTTATGTCTACAAATAATTTTTAGTTTTATAGAATAATTGATGTTCAACATTCTAATTGATAGGTATCTAATTAGTATTCTCATCAAAATCATAATCAAGTATTCATTCTTGAATTTTAACTTTCCATCAACTTTCATAGTAGTTCTTTCAACAATAGTCTTCATTTTATGATCGAAACATCTATACACCTTACTCTTTAATGAAGACCCAAGGAACATTCCTTCATCACTTCTAGAATCAAACCTTCCAATATCATCTTCTCTTTTCATATAACACTTAGTTCTTTTTATATAACACTCACTTCCAAAGATTCTAATGTATTTCACAATAGGTGTATGTCCAAACAAAATTTTATAGGGTGACTTACTAGTACATTACCTAATATGTAGTATGTTCATTATGCATATTAGAGTGTTCACTACTTCTCTCAAAAATATATGCGAAATATTATTTTAAAGCATAATTTCTCTAGATGCCTCTCCAAATGGCATGTCTATCCTTTCTTCTATTCCATTCTATTATGGTGTCTTAGGGGTGAAAGTTGTCTCTATATTCCATTATCCTCACAAAATATGTTAAACTCATTTGAAATGAAGTCTCCTCCTCTATCAGATCTAAAATACTTATTCTTCAATCCTATTTCATTTTCTATTCTCTTCTTAAATAACTTGAACTTCTCAAAAGCTTCAAACTTATCTATGAGAAATACTACCCACATCATCCTTATGAATTCATCAACACAATTCATAAAGTACCTTTCACCATAGAATGCTCTAATTCTTGTAAGAACACTCAAATATGTGTACACAATATCCAACTTTACTAATGTAGTAATTTTTTTTCTTGGAAATAAAATTCTTCTTCATCTTTTCCATCAATGATTCCCTACAAAATATGTTAGATGGTTTCACAATCATAGGAAAATCTCTAACTACATGTGCAACACTTATAATCTTCACAATTTTATCAAAGTTGATGTGGTAGAATCTCTTATTCCATAACCAAATGTCATCAACCTTTGAAACCAAACATGTCATCTCAGTAGGATTCAATTGAAAAATGTTACCTTTTGTCCTTGTTCTTGTATTAATTAGCTTTCTATCTTTATAATTGATGGGTAGAAACATAGATCTATGTCATATTTTAGGACCTCAAAACTTATTTTGGTCAAATATCATTTCTCTATCAAAACTCAACTTTTTCTAAAAAATAAAAATATCCAATTATAGATCTCAACATAAATGTCATCATTATTTAAATTTCGCAGTGTTTTGATTAGTTACAATATGTTATAATTTTAAAATATTACAAGTAGGTATTTAACATTTGAGAAGATGCTCTCTCAAAAAAAATAGTAAATCATATTAAGGAAAATTAACATTTATATTTATCTCTAGTGGAGAGAGTCATCTTCAAGAATATGTAATTGTTTTACAAAAATGTGTAGATTTGATAGAGATGTTTTGTTGCGAGGTAAAAATTGTTGGTTTATGATAAGATGAAACTCAAGTACTTCTAAAAAAGAAAATATACATAAAAAACCAGCATTTGATTTTTTGTTCCCTAGATACACATACCATTTATAACAAATTTTCAGATTAGAGCAAAGAATGATGATTTGTATATACTTGTTTGACAAGAACTACACCCTTTATATTTCATAGTTGAAAAAAAGACTTCAAAATAGAAAGAAAAAATGAATAAATTCTAACTCAAAAAATCTTAAAAAATTATAGGCATAAAGATCATCTAGTTTCACACATTTCATCAGTTTACATCATCTTCAAATTCTAAACACAAATACCATTTGTATGTCACTTAAGTTGAATAGTTTGCATTCTGGAATCCTTTTTCCTTATAAAGGATGACACATGTTTGTGCTTTTACCCTAATTATACAAGCCTTTTCTATGAACTGCAATAGATATCCTTTATCCAAAAGATATTCAACACTCAAAATATCATGTTTCAAGCCATCAACATAATAGACATCCTCAATGTTAAAGTTTTCCATGAAGTGTAATAGATCCTTTTCCTTTAATTTGATAAGGCACATTATTTTTGACTCTAAATACCCCTCCAATATAACTATTAAACTCAAAAAACTTATTCATATATCTTGTCATATGGTGAGAGAAAACACTAGCTATAACCCAATTAGACTTTTTGTTTCAACATGTGATACTAAATCCTTTTATTCTATTACCTCTTCTTTCACTTATTTTTTAAGACTCTCTTCTTTAATATCAACAAATCCAAGTTCATCATCCTCATCATCACCTTCCAAGAAATTTACCACTTTAAAATTGGATCATTCATCTTTATCAACATATAAGAAACCTTGTGTAAACTTTGGGTTATAAGGCTTCCTTGGTCTTGTATTAGTTTCTCTTTTAAGATATTGTGGTGAAAAAAGACCAAGTTCTTTTCAAGTCCAACAAGATTTTTTCTTCCTTACCTTTAGCTTCCATTTTTATAAGTAATGCATTTCATTCATCAATCTTCTTATATTCTTTTTGTTTGATTGTCCATTCTCTATCATAATCTCCACTTGTGCTCTCACTTTTTATAATTTTGGCTCTATCTTTGTGTGCACTAAAATACATCTCTATTGTAGTTACTCCTTGATTCTATTTCAACTTCTATCAAAATTATTGCAACTTCCCATGTAATATTTCTCTGGTAAAATTTATTGTCACATAAATAATTTCTTCAATAATATCAACTTTGTGTGCATAATAAGGGTTCCAATAGTACAATATCTTCCATACCACTTCATCTTCTATCATGGTTCCTTCACAACTCTTTATTCCATCAACAATATAAGATATTCTACAAAAATATGCTAGATAATAAATTTATCTTCCATCATCTCAGTATTATCCAACATATTATTCCAATTCCAAAGTTTAGATTTCTTTATAAATTTATCACCTTCGAATAAATTTTGTAACTTGGTCCAAATATCATGTGCAAGGTATAAGCATTTTACTTCAACATACTCTAATTTTGAAAGAGCTGATAATAATGCTTCTTTAGCATACACATTATACATCAATAGTATTGGAAACAATTATTCAATTGTATGTTGTCATTGATGTTACACAAATCTCAGTATTAATCAAGAAATGAATAGTTTATAGTATTAACCTTGCATATATCAGTATTAACTAAGAAGTTGCTAGATGAAGCATATCTTGCTTGTAGTATTGACTGAGTGGTCAGGCATCAAAGGACTCATAATATTAACTGAGTGATCAATTACAATATTGACCAAGTGACAAAAAAATGTAATTGTCTAATAATTAATTATTGAGGTCGACTATTTGGGTGGTTATTGATTAGTTGGAAGGGTATTCAAGCCAACTTGTCCTAGCTTATGATATATAAGAAAGGTCAAGTTGTGAGGACAATAAGTAGAAGTGGAATATGAAATAAGATGGCTACGTGATCAAAGGAAAAGTAGAGAAGGAAAGTGTGGAAGATAAGATGAAAAGAACATCTTATAATTAGTAAGGATCCAAAAGTCAAGCTAGAACAAAAATTTGAATCTACAAAGATAGTCACTTCATAAATTAGTTCAAATTGGTGTTACCTTCTAACCATTGTAGTAGTAAATGAGTCTCTTGATATAATTGACTTAACAATCAATTGTAAATCCTCTAACAAGGCAAAATTTCAAGATTGAAGTGTTTGAAGACCTCTAACTATGCCACTCCTAACAGGGTGATCTAAATCCTCTAACAAGGTCATACTTAATAGTATGTTTTGTAACCTTTAACATGGTTGGCCTCTAACAAGGCTCACTTCAAAAGAGTGAAGAATATTGTAACTAGTCGTATGGTGGTTTTCCCAAATTGGGTTTCCACATTAAATCTTGGTGTCATATTTGTTCATGTTATTTTCTTTATGCTTTATGTTTTTTTGTAACTAAGTTACTAAAGGCTAAAATAGTTTAATAATCATAATATTTATTTGTTAACCGAGTGACCATAATATTCTACTGTTAACCAAGTTGGGCAGTTTTGCATGATTAATGGAAAGTTTGAATTGACATCTAGGGACAAGGAATTATTTTTTTGGTAATTGATTCATCCCTCCCCTCTTAGTTACACTCTTCTTTTTATAATAAATAGATCTTTGTCTTCTTGATAACAAGATTCCAAATTTTTTCTTCTATCACAACCTTGCTTTCCTCTGTAACCAACCAATAATCTTCTCCTAAACATAGTCAATGAGTCTTCATCCCATCCTTCCAATTATTATAGTTGACTCCATAAAATTTTGGACTTTCTTTCTTCAATATATCCATGGACCTCCTTGAGTTGTTAAAATTTATCCTCAAGGACCTAATGCTCTGATATCAATTGTTAGAAAGTTAAGTCCAACAACATAATTGAGAGGGGGAAGGGGGAGGGGGGTTCAATCAGTTATATGATTTAAGTAATCTTTATCAACTTTAACCAAATTGAAACATGTAACCACAAGATATAACAATCACAAGATGATAACTATGAAAAGTGACACAAGGTATGTTAACAAGGAAAACCTTTAATTAGAGGAAAAACCCTCATGGGAATGATGCCCACAAGATGATGTACTAATATAAAAATTTCCTTGTGAAAGGATGTAACCTTTTTAGGAGTCAATTGAATACTATTAGTATATATGAGTCCCTATTAAGAGACTTTGAATACCTATTAGGAGATTTAGACCTTGTTAGCAATTGTTCCAACCATGTTAGGAGTTAATAGGAAGTCATCTAAACCCACTGTCCAAATTGTTTCACAACTACATTCTCACAAAATAGTTTAGGATAACATATCCAGGAAAATAAATTGACTAAAATAACAACTTATCTTCCCAATACACTTCCTTTGAAGTCCTCAACATATCCTCAACATCATCCTCTATTCTGACCTTTACAAATTTGCATACAAAGCTTGCATAAGATTAAATCACATTTCATATGATCACGTATGATTATTTCTAACCAATTCAAAACATATTTCTTCGATATCAAGTCCTAATAAGTAACTGAGTTAGGCTTAAGGATACTACAATGTACAATTGATAATATAAGGCCATTACAATTATAATTAAGTTCCACATGTTACAATATAAATTATAGCAATTACATAACACTACTGATTTGATAATGAACATACATGTTTCACTTTGGAGACCTCTACATAATGATCAACCAATTTTACTACCTCAACATAGGATCACAAACATGTCACTGACCAAAATCCAAGATCATTAACTAATATTCAACTTCTCCACAAATATACAACATGAATAGCAACATATAGTTTCCTACAAATTTTCCCACAACTAGTCTTTTGAAAAACTTCTATAACTCACACAAAACTCTGTAAACCTTTCTACAAACATAGACATAAAATCTATACACATCTAATAATACACTATTTGCCCTACTAAACATAAATTAGGAACCTCTAACCTCACCAAAAAAATTTATCTTTGTTTCTCTGTTTAGACTATCTAGAAAGCTATTATGTTGAGATCAATGACAAACCAAGTCATGAATGAAACAAAAAAGCAATTAATCATCTTGCAAAGAATATTAATTATATCCCAAATAATCTCCCTAAGGAATTCATGCCAAGAAAGAGTTTTCTAGAATGACCTCTTTCCTAATTTTTTTATCAAAATTTTAGATTGGAGAGATATCTCATTGGTTAAAAGGGATCTTCACATTTGCATCATCAATCTCCTTTGAGTTTTGAGTCCTTAAATATTGTGAGATATATTTAAAAAAATAACAAATGTTTTTTGATTAGATAAACAAGTTTTAAAGGGATCCTGAAACCCAAGTTTGAAACAAAACAGAAGGCTAAAAATAAGCAATTAAAGCCCAGCCAAAGGACAACGGCCAAACATAAGGCCAGAAAAATAGATCACCAAACAAAAGGTGACCAAAGTGGCAACATAATAGTCACCAACACAAGTTTTGACTAGGCTCCTGAAACCCAAAGAAGATAGGGAAAAAAGTCCCCAAGCATGATACACAACAAAATACAATAGGCCAAAAGCAAGGGACAAAAAAAGTACGTGATGTAGGTAAGAGGGTGAATAACTAGGGCCAAAGGCTCACTTAGCTATCCAAACCACCCTGTAAGAGTTAACACAATGGAAACGAACACAAAGAACATCAACCAAAAGAGAGAGAAGAGCAAATACTTCTATTGATTCATCAAAATATCTTCATACATGCCCAGCTATGAGGCCTTCTAGGTTATGGCCAATTACAATACATTCAGTTACAAAGATTCAACAACAAATTTGCACTTTCAGTTCTGCTCCCTAATCTGATCTCTCTCAAGCTTCTTCTCCCAAAAAATTGCCTAAATCTAATCCTAAATACTCTATATATACTTGCCAAAATGGCTTACAGAACATTCTAGAACATAGAGAAGCCATAAGTCGATTCTCAGCAAATATAACTACCTATAAAAAAATTAAATGCGAGCAAAGTCAGCCCAAATAGGAACCAGACAAAGATTACTCGACAAAAGAAACCTTTCCAAAATTGACACTCGGCATACATTGGTTAACTTGGCACATGAAGAAACACTCGACATGTATTGAGTAACTCGGCACATGAAGAACACTCAACATACACTGGGTAACTCGACACATGAAGAAACACTTGGCATACACTGAGTAACTCGGCACATGAAGAAACAATCGACATACATTGGGTAACTCGACACATGAAGAAACACTCAACATCCACTGAGTAACTCGACACATGAAAAAATACTCAGCAGACACTGAGTAACTTGGCACATGAAGAATCACTCGACATACACTAGGTAACTTGGCACATGAAGGAATGCTACAATAACTTGGCACATGAAGGAAAACATGGTTACTAGGCACATGAAGGAACTACTAGGTGAACAAAATGAGTAGGATAACAAGGCAACCTAGGATTCTCTTGCATCAGACAACCGAGGTTGAAAGAAATGATTCTCATGAATCATTGAGATGTCCCAACCTGAGCTAAATCCAACTCAAATTGAGAAATCCATGAAGCATCTTCAATAGGTCTCTTCTTCCATTTCACCAAATATTCATAGTAATCTTTTCCTCTTGTACTCTTTCCAACTCTCTGATCCAATATCTATTCAACTTCCTCAATCTATTTCTTAGGATAATCATCTGGTCTAACAACTTCATCCTCTGACTCTTGATACTTATACAAATCAGCAATATTAAATATAGGACATATATCCATATCATCAGGTAACTCAACTTCATAAGAATTACCACTGTCAAACTTCTTTAGCATCTTACAAGGTCCAAATTTCTTCATCTTCAACTTGCTATATGTTCCAACTGGGAATCTTCCTTTCTTTAGATGAACCATCACCTCATCACCAACTTGAAAATCATGGTGTCTTCTAGACTAATCAGCATTCTCCTTATACTTCTAATTGCTTTGTTCCAACCTCAACTTCACTTCCTTATGCAAGGACTCCATAAAATCAACAAATTCTTCTCCTGCAACGCTTTTCTTTTCTTCATCAGAAACATCTCTTAAATCTAAAATACCTCTAGGATGCATTCTAGTAATAATCTCAAAAGGTCTCTTCCTTGTACTCCTATTCAAAGAATTATTATATCCAAATTCAACTTGTGCCAATACCATCTCCCAATTACTCAGCTTATTCCCAACTAAACATCTCAAAAAATTACCCAAGATTCTATTCACAACCTCTGTCTATCCATCTGTTTGTGGATGGAATGTAGAACTAAACTTCAATTCAGTACCCATCTTCTTCCACAAAGTCTTCCAAAAATAACCAACAAACTTACTGTCTCTATCTGAAATAATGCTTCTTGGTAATCCATGCAATCTCACAATCTCTTTAAAGAAAAGTTCAGCAACATGCTCAACATTTGATGTCTTCTTACATGGTATAAAATGAGCCATCTTAGAAAATTTGTCCACTACAAAAAATATGGAATCACACCCTTTCACTGTTTTAGGAAATCCAAGAACAAAATTCATACTGATGTCAGTCCAAGGTTTCTCAGAAATAGTAATAGGTGTATACAAACCAATATTTTGACTCACTCCCTTTGCAACTTGACAAACTCAACAACTCTTTACAAATTTTTGAACATCCTTATACAAGTGTGGCCAATAATATTTCTCTTTCAGCAAACTCAATGTCTTATCAACTCCAAAATGTCTAGCTAATTCACCACTATGCTTTTCCTTAATCAAATTCAACCTCATAGGATTTTTAGGAATACACAACTAAATACCTTTGAACAACATACCTTCTTGAATGAAATACTCATCATACTTACTTATGTGATCTGTTAGATTTGGTGCTCTGCACTCTCTCCATACCTCAGAAAAATCAGGATCAACATCATATAACTCTTTCATCTCATCAAAACCAAGAACTTCAACCTTCATTTCAGTCAATAAAGAACATCTTCTACTCAATACATCAACAACTTTGTTAGTAACTCCACTCTTGTGCTTGATCACAAATGTAAAACTCTGCAAATACTCAACCCACTTCATATGTCTTTGATTCAATTTATGTTGACTTCCCAAGTATTGTAAAGCTTTATGATCAATATACAAGACAAACTCTTTAGGCATCAAATAATGTCTCCATTTCTTCAATTCTTGAACAATGGCATAAAATTCTTGATCATACACAGAATATTTCCTTTTAGCATCATTCAACTTTTCACTAAAGAAAGCAACATGCTTACCTTCTTGACTTAATACAACTCCTATTGCATTACCACTTGTATCACATTCAACTTGAAATACTTTGTTGAAATCAGGTAAAGCCAGTATAGGTAATTTAGAAACCTTTTGTTTCAAAGTCTCAAAACTCTTATCAGCTCCATGTGTCCACTTCAATTCCTTTTTATCTCCCCTCATTGTTTCAGTCATAGCATTACAAACAACACTGAAATTATTTATAAACTTCCTATAAAAACTAGCCAAACCATGAAATTATCTTACCTCACCCACATTCTTAGGTGTAGGCCATTCCAAAATTTCTTTAACCTTCTCAGGATCCATCCTTAATCCATCAGCTGAAATCACAAATCCCAAATACACAATCTCCTCTTGCATAAAAGAGTACTTTTTCAGATTAATCAGCAACTTTTCCTCTTTCAACCTCTGCAATACTTTTCTAATATGCTCAAGATGTTCTTCCTTAGTCTTGCTGAATATCAGAATATCATCCAAATAAACAATCACAAATTTACCTAAGAATCTTTTCAGAACTTCATTCATCAACCTCATGAAAGTACTAGATGCATTAGTCAAACCAAAAGGCATAACCAACCATTCATACAAACCATCTTTTGTCTTGAAAGCAGTCTTCCATTCATCACCTTCTCTGATTCTGATCTAATGATAGCCACTCTTCAAATCAATCTTGGTAAAATACTTTGCTCCACTCAAACAATCCATTATGTCATCCATCCTCGGCACAAGAAACCTATATTTCACTGTTATCTTGTTAATGGCTTTGGAATTAGTACACATTCTCCATTCTCCATTCTTTTTAGGTGCTAATACAATAGGTACAACACATGGACTCAAGCTTTCTCTGATCAAACCTTTCTACAACAAATCATGCACTTGTCTATTAAGTTCTTCATTCTTTGTGGGTGTCAATCTATGTGGTGCTTTGTTTGGAAAACTAGCTCCATGAATTAGATCCATACAATAAATTATAATTCTCATAGGAGGTAAACCATCAAGAATATCATCAGCAATAATTTCTTTATACTCATTCAACAACTCTAGAATTTCTCCTGGCACTCAGTCAATACTACCATTTGTCATTCGGTCACCACTGACTAGCACTCAGTTAACACTATTTTTTTGCACCTGGTCTCCATTGAAAAAACTCAGTTTTCTTGGAATTATAGCAAAACAAACTTGATTCTTCTTCACTTCCTTTTCAAATTGTTTCCCATTAACCATGCAAATTTTTACAATAGTACAATTAACCTCATCTGGAATTTTGATCAAAGGAAACAATGTTTGTTTCTTCCCATTTACCCAAAGAGTATATTGATTCAATCTTCCATCATGTACAACATATCTATCATATTGCCAAGGTCTACCCGAAAAAATATGACAACAATCCATGGGCATAATATCACACAAAAATTCATCAAAGTAATGTCCAATTTTGAACTTCACAAGACATTGCTCACTTACCAATATCTTATGCTCATATTTGATCCATGAAACATGATAAGGTTTGGGATGTTTCAGCCTCTGCAACTGCAACTTTGTAACTAGCTCTTCTGATGCTAGATTTGTAGAACTTCCATTGTCAATGATCACTTTGCAACATTTTCCAGCCATCTTACATCTTGTCTTGGAAAGACTTCTCCTTAAAACAATTTCCTCATCACCTCCCTTATTACATAAGGTTCTTCTCACCATCAAATTTTTTCCAGCCTCAGGTCCACTTGGTGAACTCTCAATGTCTTCTTGAATCACAACATTTCTATTATTCTGCCTACCTTTAGAAGATCTAAATTCAAAGGATCCATGCCCTTCTTTGCCATATCTAAAACAATTACCATGAAATCCACCTCTAGAATAAGAATTACCTCTTCCTCGGTAAGAGTTAGTGCCTCCTCGGTAAGAATTACCACTTTTCCTTTCAGATTTGCCTTTATCCTGCATAGAACTATTAGATTTTCCACTTTCTCCATAAGATCTACTTCTGCCTCTCTAGAATCTACCACCTCTACCTCTCTGTCTTTGTTCATGCTTCTTTGTCAAGATGTCCTCAGCTTTCAAGGCATATTGATATGCTTCTTCTACACTTTCCAGCTTCACAAAACTTATTTCATCTTGTATTCCAGATCTCAATCCATTAATGTACCTTGCAATTTTTCCAGAATCATCATCCACATGTCCAAATCTGATGTCCAGTCTATAGAATTCCTCAGTGTACTCTTTCACAGTCATGTCTTTTTGCTTCAAATTTTGCATCTTTCTCAACAAGCTAACTTGGTAATCAGTAGGAAGGAATTTGTTCTTTACCTTGTTCACCATCTTTGGCCAAGTTTTGATCTTCTCCTTTCCTCTCCTTTGTCTATTAGTTTGCAAGTGCTCCCACCATAGAGATGCATGACCTTTCAACCTAGTCATTGCAATCTTCACCTTTCTATTATCAGGAGTGTTTTCATACTCAAATCAATTCTCCATATCAAAGATCCAATCTAGCACAACATTGGTATCCAATTTTTCATCATAAGGAACAACTTCTACAATAGGCTTTGAATTCGCTCTAGACAATACTCTCAACAATCTTTCCTCATCTTGATCTTCTTCAAGTTTTGGATTATGGTTTGGTGCTACTGCTTCATCATCACTCACATCTTCAAGATGCACTCCTCTCCTCTGGGCTATCTCCACAGCATCTAATTTGGCTACAGTTTGTCTCAACTGATCCAATATAGCATTATCAATATTATTTCCTCTACCACAAACCATCTTCACAAATCAGGTTCCTGCAAGATCGTAACCCTCTGCAAGTTATAGGTCAAATCCACAGATCTACCACCCTATAACCAAATCTAAATCAGGGTTCCACATGATCCAATCTCCACAATGAAAAACCTCAAGCTCTGATACCAACTGACATAGGCAAGAGGGTGAATAACTAGGGCCAAAGGCTCACCCAGCTATCCAAACCACCCTGCAAGAGTTAACACAATAGAAATGAACACAAAGAATAGCAACCAAAAGAAAGAGAAGAGAAAATACTTCTATTGATTCATCAAAATATCATCATACGTGCCTAGCTGTGAGGCCTTCTAGGTTACAGTCAATTACAATACATTCAGTTATAAAGATTCAACAGCAAATTCGCACTTTTAGTTCTGCTCACTAATTTGTTCTCTCTCAAGCTTCCTCTCCCAAAAAATTGCCTAAATCTAAGCCTAAATACTCTATATATATTTGCCAAAATGGCTTACAGAACATTCTAGAACATAGAGAAGCCAAAAGTTGACTCTCAACAAATATAACTACCTATACCAAAATTAAATGCGAGAAAAGTTGGCCCAAATAGGAACCAGACATAGATTACTCGACAAAAGAAAGCTTTCCAAAACTGGCACTCAGCATACATTGGTTAACTCGACACATGAAGAAACACTTGGCATGCACTGAGTAACTCAACACATGAAGAACACTCAGCATACACTGGGTAACTCGACACATGAAGAAACACTCAACATACCCTAGGTAACTCGATAGACACTGAGTAACTCAACACGTGAAGAAACACTCAACATACACTGGGTAACTCGGCACATGAAGAAACACTCAACATGCACTAAGTAACTCAGCACATGAAGAAATACTCGGCATACACTGAATAACTTGACACATGAAGAATCACTCGGCATACACTGGGTAACTCAACACATGAAGGAATGCTATAGTAACTCGGCACATGAAGGAAAATAGGGTTACTAAGCACATGAAGGAACTACTAGGTGAACAAAATGAGCAGGATAACAAGGCAACCCAGGATGCTCCTGCATCAGTACGACAGGCCAAAAAGACTAGTCATGCTTTGCCATTAGATCCCTTCTTTTGAGAACGTAATGCCATATCAAAAGAGGCAGTGGACAGCTTGATCTTTTTTCCTTTTACTACAGTCCATCCATCCTCCACCAAGCCAACAGCCTTCTGCCACTATAAGTTAGCAACACTAGAGCCAAGCCCAAAAATCCCTAAGACTAGGGAAAAGGCTGCAACAGGAAGGTTTGACCCTGATAAAGAAGAAGTGGAGGGCATGACCATATTTCCTTTTACTGAGGTCCCTCCACCCCCACCAAACCAGCAACCATTAGGCTCTGAGAAGTAGAAATGCCACAACCAGAGCCTAAGACCCCTAAAGCCAGGGGAAAAACTGTAGCAGAGGAAGATACAACAGAAATAAGAGATGGAACATCAACCTGAGAAGGTTCCAAAGAGGTGGCTACCCCCAGGACACCAGAAGATAGAACAACTGCATCCATAGAAGGAGCCAAAGGAGGATCCTCCATCAAATCACTAGAAGATGGGACAACAGAAACCAAAGACTGATTTGCTGCAACCAAAGGTGCCAAAGGATGATCCTTTGTCGAAGAGCCAGGAACAATAGAAGAATCCTCTACCAAAATATCTTGAAGAGAGTCAACATCACCTATAGAGAGGACCTTGTGGATCGTGTAGTGATCCTCTAAGGTCCCTTTCCACCAAGAAGGGGGCATCTTCAGTCTAGATATACCAGCAAAGTAGCCAGAAGCCAGGTGACCAGTCTTGCAACACTTCCTACAGTGGAAGGGGATACCCTCATAGTGAAGAAGGATGTTCCAAGATCCTAATGTAGAAGCCACTGAAATCAATTCTGGAAGTCCCTTGGAGACATCAATCTCAACCAGTATACGAGCATACATTGTTCGAAAAACATTGGATGAAACCTTATCAATCAAGCAGAATGCACCAAGGGAACTCCCCACCTCCTCCAAAATAGAATCTTCCCAAAGGTGAAGGGGTAGATTCAATAACCTAACCTAGACAGGGAACATATTAAAAGATTTTGTTAATGAGTTGAAATCTTTATGCCAAGGTTTAGCCATCAAGGGAAACTTCACTTCCCAATAGAAAACATGGCGAAGGATGGTATCTCTATCAGCAACAGATTCAAATTTAACAATGAACAACCCCCCAGGAAAAGGGTAAATATGAGTTGTCTCTGAAATTATGGAGTCCCAAAAAAAGGGAAATCCACGCATGCAAGTCCGACAAGGAAGGCCAAAAACCCTTAAAATAAAAGATAACAGCATTGGCTGAGAAGTTAGCCATACAGCTTGAGATCTCATCAATAATATCAAATTTTAAATCAATCTTTAAAGGGTTACATACCGCAATCGAAGCCCTCAAATGAATGGTATCATGAAGCCTTGGCTTATTAGCAAGTCCAGCAAGATCAACCTCAAAGGTAGCCACATCAGCATAGGAAATGGCCAAACCACCCGCAAGAGGAAAACAAACCCTAGAAGCCAAAGGGACCTCCATAGAGCTGAACACAGGAATAAACTAGATCCGAAGCTAGTCGCTAGAGAAAGAGCAGGACCCACGTTGGAGCCGAAGCTAAATCTAGGAACAGAAGCTGAGTCAAAGTCAAATCCAAGCACAAAGGTAGGATCGAAGCTAGGGGCCAAAGCCAAAGCCTAAGCTAGGCACAGGGAACCAGGCAGGAAAAAATCAAAAAGTTGTAGAGCCAATCAATGCCTCCATAGTTAAGAGTCCATGAAGGTCCAGACACAAAGGCCAGAACACCAAGGGCTAAAGCTTAAGCCGAAGCCAGGCACAGGGAGCCAAGTGAGAAAAAAATTCAAAAATTGCAAAGCTCAAGGAGCCACTAGGTATTAATTCTGTATTAATTCCTAAAAAAATATAACAAATGTTGAGCATGTGATGAGTCAAAATTAATAAAAATTTGTACTTAAGTAATAAAAAATGAATTTTATCCACCACATAATTTATTAAGAAATCAATGAAACAAAATAATAACACATGAACATTGGTCAAGGTTTTAATACATGGAAAAATTGACAAGGGAAAAATTCATTGCGAGAAGTTTCTTACAGATATAAATCATTGAGTATATGATCTAATTACAAATATATTTGAATCTCACTTCTCTAAAATTTCAAATAGAGGATTCCTATTAATATTGTACTATATATATAGATATGATCTAACTATATAGGACTTGGATATAGATGTTCACTACCAAAGTAGTAAGATACAAATAAAAAAATTGTATATTGAAGACTTACTATCATAGGGACAATGTATATTCAAATTTCCATAGTAGAGAAAGATAAACTCTCTTGATAATGTAATAGTCTTGCATACTTCTATCAAACTCAAGAACACATTGCCTCTATATTTTCTTCTTTTACATAGTCACAAAATAGAAGTCTCATAAATTGTTCCCTGCTCTTTCAAAACTCCAATGATAAAACTTCACTTTCTCACTCACAATACTCTTATAGGTAAAAGTACAAAGTTGTGTCACCTTTCAGGTTGACTTATCAGAATGACTGAATTTGAGTATTTCTATCTAAAAATCTATTTTTTAAAAACATATGATCTAGATAAATTCATTCTAGCTAAGTTATATATGGTCTTAGACTTTTCCAATTGGAAATGTCTATTAAATGCATGTTTTGTACTAGTTTGTATCCAATTACTAAAGAAGTAAAATTATTTTAGAAAAGTAGTGTTTCAATAACTCTAACTATTTTTATGATATTTTTTTAAGAATATGTAGAAACCATTTTATAGTGCTCAAAGTCAAGAATATTCTCATATAGATTTTATAGTGTTTTAATTAGATATAGTATATTGTAATTAAAAAATTCCACAACCACGTATTTTAGCACTTGAGAAGATGTCAGTTTTGAGAAAGGAAAAAAATTAGCTCATATCAAAAAAATCTAAAAATTATATGATGTTCTAGAGGAGAGAGTCCTTTTCTAGAATTGGAAAATGTGGTGGGAGATGAAAACTATTGATTTAAGGTGAGTTGAGATTTCAATCCTCATAAAGGAAAAAATATAGGTCTAAAGCCAATTTTTATTTTTTATTGTTCTAGATATATATGTTATCTATAACATAGTATGAGATCAAAAGGAAATAAGTTTATTTACATATAGTTTTGTGGTGGGAACTAGACCCCTAATTTTTAGTGTTTTTCAACACCTAAAAAATTATCTATAAAAATTAGGAAAATATATCAATTCTTATTCCAAAAATTATTAAAAATTACAATCCTCAAGTTCATCTATTTCTACACATTTCATTAGTTTACTTCATTTCCAAATTCAAAATAATAATACCAATTTTATGTCATTGAAGGTAAATAGTTATAGTTTTGTTAGCCTTTTCTTTTACAAAAGGGCGACACAGGTTTGTGCTTTTACCCTTCTATTTTTACCAAAGCACACACTATACTTAAATAGAAAATAGGTCATTGAAATAAAAACAAGGTCAATTATATCAAATGAAATTTGGAGGCTCTTTTTACCAAAGGAAAATTATACTAAGGTTCTATGTCAAGAGCATCTAAACAATAAATTAGGTCACACATAACATTAACCCATATGTGAAAGAGATAAAGCTTAAATAAAATAGATGACAAATAATATGAATCATGATCCAATATAATATTTAGGGCATATCATATTAGGTGATGGGATCTCTGTAGACCCTGCGAAGATCTAGGCAATTGTAGATTGGCCTGCACCCACTATCGTGTTGGAAATTTGTAGCTTCATGGGTCTAGATGGTTATTATTGCAGGTTCATCCAAAACTTTTTTAGAATAGCATATCTTATCAGTTCCCTTCAGAGGAAAGGAAAGAAGTTTATATGAATGGAGAAATGCAAGGAAACATTTTTGAAGCTCAAGGAGCTTTTGACCAGTGCACCAATATTATCAGTACCTAATCTAGTAGGTGACTTCATGGTGTGTACAAATGCTTTCCTAGAGGGGATTGGAGCAATATTGATGCAGGATGGGCAGGTGATTGCTTATGAATTGTGCAAACTTAAGGATCATGAGTTAAATTATCCTACGCATGATCTTGAGTTAGTTGTGGTAGTTCATGCCCTAGTGAGATGGAGGCACTTCTTTCTAGGAAACCAATTTGAACTTCATAGTGATCATCTTAGTCTACAATACATATTCACAGAAGCCTAATCTGAATGCTAGGAAAAGTAATTAGATGGAGTTTCTTTGTGAGTATGACTTCGAGGTGAAGTATATTCAGGGAAAGGAGAACATGGTAGCAAATGCTTTGAGTCGTAGGAGATATGTGACACTATCTTTGACTCTTAGTATGGATTTGAGGAGCCATATACTTCAAGAACTTCCTACAAATACTTGGTATCAAGAGGTGAGCATGGAGATAGATTCAAGGAGACCATTGGAGGATAGGATTTTAGGATAAGTTTTTGAATCAGATGGCCTTTTTCACTATTTAGGAAGGATCTATGTACCACTATTGGATGATTTGCACACATTGATCCTATCAGAGGCTCATCATTCACCTTACTCGGCACATCGAGGTGTCAAGAAGATGCATGTAGATTTGCGACATCTATACTATTGGATAGGGATGAAGTGTGATAATACTAATTTTGTGGCTAGGTGTCTTGAGTATCAAAGAGTCAAAGCAAAACACCAACACCCAATAGGGATTTTATAGCCCAATCTCATTCCTTCACGAAAATGGGATATTATCTCTATGGATTTCACTGTAAGATTACCTTTGACTACTCATAGTCATGAAACTATCATGGTCACCATTGATCGATTGAATAAGGTGGCACACTTTTCATAGATGAGGTCGTCCTACACAACAACTTTAGTAGTTAATGTCTTCATGCATGATATCATGAGATTGAATGGTATTCCCCAGAAGATCATTTTGGATAGGAATCTTGTATTCACATCCACATTTTGGACATCCTTGCAACATGGTCTTGGAGTGCAGTTGAACTTAAGCTCAACTTATCATCTAGAGACAAATTTTTAGACCGAGAGAGAGAATCAAGTTCTGGAGGATATGTTGAGGATGTATGTGATGGATAGATAGATTCTTTGGGAGGACTATCTTTACCTAGTAGAATTTTCTTATAATAATGGGTATCACAATTATATTGGGATGAAACTGTATTAGGCTTTGTATGGTCATCCTTGGTGTACACCTTTCTGTTGGAACAATCTTGAGGATCACATCTTGTTGGGTCCTTAGATTCTTTAAGATATGGAGCAATAGGTAGTGCACATGTCTAGAACACAGGATAGACAGAAGAAGTATGTTGATGCTCATAGGATGGATAAGTGATTTGCAGTGGCTGAGAAAGTTTTCTTGAGAGTGCGTGCACAAAAGAGTCTGATCCATTATGGAAAGGGTTCAAAGCTAGCACATCATTTTGTGGGACTATTTGATATTCTTGAGAGGATAGGTCCAGTTGCCTACCATCTTGCATTGTCGTCCATCCTAGCTCATGTTCATGATGTTTTCCATATTTCTATACTTAGATAGTATATACTTGCTGTGATATATATTCTTGATTGGAATGCATTACAAGTAGAGGATGGACATCTAGCTTTGGAGCCAATTTGTATTCTGCAACAATGAGATTTAACCCTCAGGGGTCAAACCACAGAGTAGTTAAGGGTCCAATGGGACCCTACTAATGAGCCTTCAACTACGTGGGAGGGTGTATTTGGTTTATAATATTTATACCCCTAATTGTTTATAGGCTTCCAAGAGTAAGCCTAAGTCTAGGAGGGGTGGATGTAGTGCCTACCCCCAGTTTTCTTTTTAGTTATTATTGCCGAACTCTTTCAGGAAAACTTTATGATTATGTTTGACAATTAGTGGTATTTGTTTTCCAGATTGTTAGATATTATTTCTTGCTCAGTTTATTATATGATGATATTACTTGGTACTAGTTATTTCATGTATGCATGATTATTCCTTGATGATGAGGATTGTTTACAATTATTTCAGTTATTTCATGATGCTAGTTAGATGGATTATTTATACATGTTTTCTATGGATACTTACCCCATACTTGAATTTGTATGGTGTACCTGTATGTTTTATTTTATGAATGATGTTTTTGATATGGTTAAGGGAGGGAGTCATAGTCACCTGCTAGTTGGGATCTACACGATGTACCACTTCCTACCATTACATGTTTAGTTTAGAATATATGTGTATGCACACATGTGGATTTTCTGTAGATTGTAGGTACTAGGTATCAACTTCCCTGAATTGCTAGGAAGAGCATACCTTATCACATTATCTCAATGGTAAGGGAGGGGAGGTAACTCTTGAGTCCAAATCCTAACCTTAAAACCATTTGTCCTAAAAAGTAGGGCAAGACTCTGAAGTGTCCACCTTCTGAATTTGTCATATGATTTAAATTCATGATCATAACCCTTGAGTTTGATCTAGTATGTTGTATTTTATAATGGGTTACCATAGTTCGTCTTGTGGGTCTATGGTGATTTTTTTGTTAATTAAATCAAATTAAACGAATATTTAATGATTTAATTTAATGGAAAAGTATTAAGATAATTTCAATATTTAAATAATTGAGAAATAAATTAAATAAAAGAATTAAATTTAAAGATAATGTTATAGTTCTAATTTTAGAGTGTAATAATATTTATTTAATTTAATAATAATATACTTAGGAGATCTTTTTTAAATAAATGCTAAAAATTATTATTACTTAAGTTAGTAAATATTTTTATCAAAAATGCTCTGAAAAATTAATTCAAGAGAGAAAGAGAAATTAATTTAATAAAAATATTATAAATTGCAAAAAGTGTGCATGAATATTTAAGTAGTAATAAAATATTAAAAGATATTTGATCAATGAGGTCCCTCGCATGATTGCACAATCAAAGTCCCAAATTAGGGGAGAACTCTTTATTAGAGATTGGGAGATCATTTTTCAATAACTAGGTTTTGAAGGAGAAATTTTCGAGAATAAGGGTTTCAGAAGAAAGAGGATTTCTTATGTGCTTCATGCATTTGCATATTAGCATCAGATTCAGGTAGAATCTTGTGGTTAATTTGCGTAGTAGATTTCCATTCTTCAATTTTCCTGTCTTCTTTGTGTATGAATAAATCCATTTTCAAAGTTTTAAAATTGGGTTGAATCCCTCGTTGTAAATTTATCATTCTTTCTGATTGAAATTGTCTATATATGAATTGCAAATTAGCAAACCTTGTTGGAAAAGATTTTTGAGAATCTATATTTTGATATGGGTAGTGTTTGAAATAAAAATTTTAACGGTTGTATATAGATAATTTTAAATTATGCGTTTGTTTCTCCTATAAGATTTTTGGGATAATCCTTAAAAAAAAAAAACTAAATTAGAAATGGAATGGGGAGGAGGGGAGGAGTGAATTTGTTTAAATTACAAATTGTATATATATAATATAAATTTTGAGTGGGAAGAGGGCCATCACACCCCACCTCCCCTCCTTCCCTACTCTCCTTCCTTCCATGTGGCCCAGATTGTTGCATATGCAATAGACCTACTACGATTGCAGTAGGTTTGTTATGGTAGCCATTGTAATTAGCAAGCTAGTGGGCCTTAAACACTATAATTATTTTTATAAAATTTAAATTATTATTTATTAAAAACTTTAGTAATAGTTTTGATTAATTATTAAATAATTAATAATTTAGTAATATTGTTTCTTTTTTTAAATTGTTAATTAAAATTAATTAAATGGAATTGAATTACATTTTAATTAATGATAAATATTATTTAATAATATTTAAATTTATTTATTGTTGAATTATTATTTAATAATTTTGATTATTAATAAAATTGTAATTATTTTATTGAATAATCAATAATTATTATTTTAATAATTTAATAAATAATTATTTTAAAATTATTTTATAATATTTAATTGTGATCTTTGTATTTTCCTAAGATAAAGGTAATTGTGTGATTTGTTTTAAAATGGGAAATGGGTTAAGTTGTAAGGGGAAATTGTAAATCTCATCAGTTCAAAACTTACATCGAAAACTTTTAACAAAATGAAATCTCAAACCTTACTATAAACTTAAACTGTGTGTTTTCAAAATCAAACAAAACCATGAAACTACACTATTAGTTGTACATTTTCTTGTATGTCAGGTTTGGGGTTGACTTAGAGTGTTGACCAATTTCAGGATGTTTACCAGAGGCCAGGAGTATACTATTTTTGATGATGTCATGTTTTGTTGCAAGTATGTACTTGATTTTGAATTAGTCTTGTTAAGACAATTGTATGAGTAAATTTGTGATTTTGATTAGTGATGCCTTTTTAGTAATTTTCTAGTTGCTTGTTTAAGTACTAAAGAATATTTATGGTTGTATGAGACTTTATGCTTTTATTGAATCCTAGGGTAGGTTATCTATATGTGATGTTGGGGAGTGGCTTGCAATGGAGGCCAAGGCCCTAAAGAGGCTGATGGGTAACCCATTGTAGGTTATTTTAATAAGTGAAAATACTACATTAAATGAGAGTAAAATGAACTAATAAGAGTCTTTATCTTTCCTTGTCCATGCCTTGAGTGCTAGTATAGACTAGGATGAGAGCAGAGAGGGCACTTGGTTACGACTTTGCTTAATTAGTATGCCTTGTCAGTACAAAAGGATACTAGTGTTGCATAGAGCTACTAGGGGGCTGGAGTATTAAAAGATTAGCTTGGTAACCTTAGAGTTTGCTCATGCAATGACACTTGCCCACTTGCATAGTAGATTCCCTATGTGTCTTTTTTTTCCTCTGGGTTTAGATGTCACTTGTGTCTTGGTACCCTAAGTTAGATTGCTTTTAGGTTTTCCATTGACCTAGATATTGCTTTTGATTTTTGGGATTGTTATCCTATTTGGGACTTGAGACTATCTCCTCAACACAGTGGGAGTGGATACTTTTAGGTTACCACGAGGTCGAGTGGTAGTGCTTTTTACTTTTACCATTGATATATGATAGTTCTATGTTGTAGTTGGAGTTCCTTGTTCTACATTTCCTTTCATTCTATCTTTGTGTACTATGATGGATGGTTATACCTATTATATGTATTTTAATTTCGTGGATCTTAAAGAGGTGATGTAATCTATTTTATGATCTATATTCTTTTAGCCTTTCATACCCTATGACATGTACAGTGGATGGTTGTGCATTCTGATTATTGCCAAGTGGCATTTGGGACAATTGTATATTATTTAAATGGATTTGAACTTGTAGTTAATCTTTAATGTAGATGTGTTATATATTGAATTTAGTTATAATTAAATTAAAATGTGATTCAACATCATGGAATCCTTAAAGAATGTAATCTGAACTTATGTGTTGCTTATGTATGAATGTATGTTATTGCTTCCACTATTTTATAACTATTGTTATATGGTATCTAAAAAAAATATTTGGAAAACTTAGTGAAACTTTAGGTTAGTTCTTTTGGATCCCTTGGCAGGGCATTACTGAGATGGGTCATTAAACATGAGACCTTCCCCTATTGAGATGAGGCGTATTATAGGAGAGGGATTGATGTAGTGCAAGATAAAAGAATCCCCAAAGGAGATGTCCTAGCCCCCATCAAATAACCACACAATGAAAATACAACAACAATGCAAGATTTGATACCAAATCACAAATCTTTATTCATAAATCAACTATTTACATGCAATATGCCCAACTATAAGGTCTTCTGGGTTAGGAAGAAATATAAAAGCAATTACAAAATAGGTCAACAAGATCCCTCAAGATCCAACTCCACACTAATCCCAACTAGTCCAGATCCACACTCTAGTAGAAAACTCCAAGGAAATCTCAACTTGTACTCACAAGCCCTCCAAGCAATCTCTTAGTTTACTAAGCCTTAGTTACTAGCCCTTCAAAGTTCGCTCCTCCATTCCGTCCTCTTCTCCAAGCTAGATGAACCATGACTTAAATAATCCACAAGAACCCTTATACCCAACTAAGCCATACGACAACCTAGTAAGCTACAAATTAAATAAACACTTACATTAAATACATGTTGAGCCACAAGTCAGCCTCTAATAGTTATTAAATTATACTAAATACCTTAAAAGGATTTCAACAAAAATGAAATACACATAGTAGAGACAACCAAGACCCAAATAGATACACACAAACTCCCAGATCGATCCATGTCATAATCTCACACTATATGCATCAAATGCACCAATAACTCCAATCAACACCAACACATTGCCAAGTGCCAGCAAACTCCCAAGCATAACTAGGCAACCAAAACATGCCAAGCAACACAACTGCCAAGCTCCATCAATGACTGAGTACCACAATGATCGAGTACCTTTAGTGACCGAGTACTTTTGCCAACACTATGACCAATAATGATCATGCATCCACCCTTCTTCAACTGAGCACCAAGCCCATTTGGTCAAGCCTCCAATTGAAAAAAACCATAGAGATAACTGAGAAACTCTAACTTTCCATAAAAAATCTTGAATCTTCAGGAACCCCAAATTCCCTTGCATCAGACTCTTGGGGTACAAAGAAAAGTGTGTCCCATACTTTGATGCACAATGAAAAATTCACAACCATCTTCATCATCACCAAAAGCTTTCAATCCAATAGGGACAAGAAAACCAACATGCAAATCATCCACATCCACATCATTCTGTCAAACACCAAAATCTCAACCATCCAATCAACTGCTCACTCCCAGGAACAAACTGAACATAATGCTTTATTAGTAAATCAACAACTAGTGAATCTACACCAGTAGCAAACAACTCAACATCAATATCAATATGCAACCCCTTAGCAACATATGCCAAACTTTCAACACCAACAATCTCATTGCTCACAAAAAGATGCCCTACAACATATAACTCATCACCAACAATAACCTAGTCATCCATGACTCAGAGTTCTTCAATTTACATGTCAGTCTGATTGATCATGAAAACCAATGTCCATCCCAATATTAAGAAGGTTAAGAATATCCTCAACAAGAACCTCAAGTTGCTCTGCAGGTTTTGTATAAGACTCCACAAACTAATCAACAAAACCAACCTCTTCCACCTCAACCTTGCCATGCCCTCTTCTCTCTTGAATAAGTCTTCTGACTAGCTAGCTAACTCTCTTCTAGATCAGTAGACTCCAACTCCAACTCCACAAACATCTAGATTAGTAGACTTCAAATCAAGTAGATACCTTAGAAAACCTCTTCTACATCACAACACAAAGATTCACAATCATCCTAGGGTCAAATCCTCTCGGAGCCATTTTCCAAGATCTTTGCAAACCCTCTACAACAAATCCTTCCCACACACCTTGTGACAACCTCAATTATTTTGCAAGTTAGATCACAACTTACCACCTCGCACGAACAACTAGGAGAAAATAACAAGTTTAGGAATATGGATTTGTAATACACATCACACAAACTCTTTGTGACCACACTTCAACAAGGTCAACCTTCAACCTTCACATTCATTGATCAATCTGCAAGTCCTCTGTATTTGCAAGTTAGAACCATGATCTTCCACCTCACAACCAAGAGATCTAGGACTCCAGAAAGAACAATTCACCACTAGATCAAGATATTCTCAGATTAACTTTTCTCAACCCAAGGTCCTGGTGCAAACTACCTCAACTTCGGCAATTGGTCTACATGCTCAAGAAAACCTTCGCTCTAATACCACTTGATGTAGTGCAAGGTAAGAGAATCCCCAAAGGAGATGTCCTAGGCTCCAACAAATAACCACACAATAGAAACACAATAATAATGCAAGATCTAATACCAAATCACAACTCTTTATTCATAAATCAATTGTTTACATGCAATATGCTTAGATGTAAGGCCTTCTGGGTTAGGGCCAAATACAAAAGAAATTACAAAATAATTCAACAAGATCCCTCAAGATCCAACTCCACACTAATTTTAGCTACTCCAGATCCACACTCTTGTAGAAAACTTCAAGGAAATCTCAACTTGTGCTTGCAAGCCCTCCAAGCAATCTCTTAGTTTACCAAGCCTTAGCTACTAGCCCTTCAAAGTTCACTCCTCCACTTCATTCTCTTCTCCAAGCTAGATGAGCCATGACTTAAAGACTCCGCAAGACCCCTTACTTATAGCCAACTATGCCATAAGTTGGCCTAGTAAGCTACAAATTAGATAAACCCTTACATTAAATATATGTTGAGCCACAAGTCAACCTCTAACAATTATTAAATACCAAATGACTTAAAAGGCTTACAACACAAATAAAATGTACATAAGAGAGACAACCAAGACCCAAATAGGTCCACACAAACTCCTAGATCAATCCACATCACAATCACATGCCACATGCATTAAATGCACCAAGAACTCTAGTCGGCACCAACACACTACCGAGTGCCAACAAACTCCCAAGCATGAGCAACCAACACATGCAGAGAAACACAGTTGCCAAGCTCCTTCAATGAATGAGTACCACAACGACCAAGTACCTTTAAGGTCTGAGTACCTTAGCAAAGACTATGCCCAATAATGACCAAGCATCCACCCTTCTTCTTTGACTGAGCACCAAGCTTGTTCAGTCAAGCCTCCAACTGAGAAACACCACAAAGATGACCGAGCACCTCCTAATTTCCATAAAAATGCTTGAATCTTTAGGAACCTCAGATGCCCGTGCATCAAGGATGGGCAATTTCACAGGGAGCCCTTGTTGTTACTTGTAGAATACTTGTGGGAGCCATATTAAAACCCAATCTTATAGTTATTAGAGTTTTGGGGTCCTTGCAAAAGCTCAATGTTCAGGTTAAGAGAGCCTAGAAAATCCCTTGGTTTATGGTCTTCAAATGAGTGTTTATTATATTATCTAGCTGCTAGAGTGAAGGTTAAGGGAGCCTTTCTAAAACCTATGTATTCTTAAGTTATGGGTGTTTGGTTAAACCCAAATAATTTTCTATAAAGGTTAAGAGAGTATTTGAAAATCCCTATCTTTGATCCGTGAAGCTTTGGATTAGTGTTTTTTACAACTTGCACACTTAGTGTGCTAATAATTGATAGGCCCGTGTTTCTTTATTATTGGTTGGTTATTGTTATGAAAGGTTAGACTGGATGCAATTTTTCAATAATATTGGGTTCTAGATCCCTCTCAAAATCTAATTGTAATAGTTCTTCCAGTCCTTTCTAAACTTGTTTTCCCTTATAAAGAAGCACATAATGTGTGATTCTATGATCTTCATCTTGACATGGATTATAAAATACGATACAAAATATTTGTACTAAATCATTTACCTAATTATCTACTAGGAGCTACTTATTTTATCATTAATGAATAGTAAAATACAATGTCTTTAGTTTAAGATTTTTTTGCAAATTCTAAGAATATCACATGTCTAAATGTAAAGTAACCTCAAGTCATTTGCTTACAGAGATTTCAAATTCAAAATCTTAGTATTAGCATTTTATATTTTATGTAAATCAACAATTAAATTCAAATATTAATAATTGTTCATCTCGTCGTTTCTTTTCTTAATAATCCATCCACTGTGATCTTGCATGCTTTCTCAGATGATTGAGTACTTATAACATAGTCTAATATCGAATTGTATTTATTTGGATAATAAATTTGTAAATGCATCAAACACTTTGAAAATAGATAAGATCATAGCAGATACGTTAGTAAAGAATATATTACTTTCACATAGATGGCTCTTCTGTCTTAACAATTTTATTAAGTTTCAAATGACATGCCACACTGTGATAAGTTGTCAATAAATAGGAATAAGTAAATGCAAAGATAAAGATGGCTATTCATTAACAATCAGAACGATCACTGTCATAGGCGAGTTACTCATCAAAATGGTTGGCCAAAATGCTTCCATGTAGCCCAGACGGACACTTCAATAACATTCCTTACCAACTCCTTGAAACATTCTTTCGTAACCGCAAACAATTATCTAATTCATATCGACCCATTTCTTTTATTTATTTTTTACCTCAAATAACAGCTAATGAATATACTCAAAGCCATAGCCTCTCGACGTCGTAACACAGATCATTTATAATTTATTCCTATACGAAAATCTAAGCCCTGGTGGTATGATAATAGTCACATATTTTATTTCTCCCCGAAAATGCGGTTCAGATTTGTTTGCGTTTTTTTTCTTGAAATGCTTACCCAATATATGCTTGGAGATCGTTTTTGCGGTGAATAAAACAAACAGGAATGGAGTGCAGGCACGAAATATTGCTGGATTCTTTTCTACCGAATATGCAGCAGCAAGGACGTTATGGGTTGTCGTTGATTCTGGATATCTTCCAATCTAAGCCCCGATTATTCAATCTAAATAATGCAGCTATTAAACAGAGAAATAATAATAAAGGCAAGCGATATTAATTGTAGAAAATCGATCAGCAGGCGGAGAGAAGCGTGTTGGATAATAAACGACGTTGGTGCCGCGTGGAAGAAGCAGCAGCTTTCTCAGATGGGTGAGTCAGCAGCTTCTCACATTTGAGGGCACCCGTAAAATGTTGGGTGAGCAAACCGAGTTGAATTTCCTTGCTCTCTATTCTTCACTCGGTAGAAAAGAAACATATGCCTTCAATTCATTCTCGGGGAAGAGACAGACAAAAGTAACGAGTTTAAAATATGGGAGTCCGGAGGATTAAAAAAGGAGCAGTCCTGCAAAGGTTTTGACCGGAGGAGCAAGAGGACAAAAACAGATTGCTGAAATTCAACGGGTTTGAAGTCGAACCCTTAAAGTAGTGCAACGTTTAAAGCGCAGCCGAAAAAGCATGGTACATTTTGGGCGGAACCAGGAAGAAAAATAGCCGGTCAAATCACACTGTTACTCCCTTAAATTAAGGAAGCCTCGCTCCTTCAAAGCCGTGGAGGGAGAGAGAGAAGAGAGATCAGTGCAAACACCAGGGATTGATAAAAGTCAATCTCTTAACTTTTGATTTTTCCCTCGCTGGATGGTCCAGACTATGCCCGTTGACATTTGAAACGAACTCATCTTCTCCTATATAAACCCAATTGGAGAGTTGAGAGTTTACAAGAGGGCAAGTGTTTTGGCAAACAAAGATGCTCGCCCACTCTTCCCACCGCTTATCTTGTGCGGCGAAATCAGCAAAATCCTGCCCAACAATCGCCAACGCCTTCAACAAGAAACAACAATCGAGAAGTAATTTGCACGTCAACGCCATTGCCACTGTAGCACCTCCTCGTCTCACAAACAGGCACCTTCATGTTGTGCACAGCCCCACTCCCGAATTGGCTCCATTCTTCCCCTCCACTCTCTACTCGGACGAGTCCTTCCATTTCAGTCACGATCTAGACAATCATGAGGACTCTACTAGTAGTACTACTCCGTCAGAGGAGTTGTGTTTATCACAGTCGTGGAGGGAAGTTCAGGGATGTAACAACTGGGAAGGAATGTTGAGTCCCTTGAATCCCTCCCTGGCCGCCGAGATCATCAGATACGGAGTGTTTGTGAGAGCTTGCTACGAGGCCATTGAACTGCAGCCGGGATCGAAGCATTACGGGAGCTGCAAGTACGGCAGGAAGAGCATTTTGAAAGACTTAGGTATGGAGGATTGCGGGTACAGAGTGACCAAGTATGTGTACGCGACGCCGGATGTGAGCATCCCGGAGTTGTTGAAGAGCAGAGTGCAAGGAGGCGAAGGGTCCAACTGGATTGGCTACGTGGCAGTCTCAGAGGACGAGGAGGAGATCAAGAGGCTCGGGCGAAGGGACATTGTCGTTGCTCTCAGAGGCACCGCGACGCACATGGAATGGGTTGCCAATTTCATGGATATCTTGACTCCCGCTCGATTGAATCCAGTCAATTGCAGCGAGGAAGTGAAGGTGGAGAAGGGCTTCTTGGGGCTGTACACATCCGAGGATTCCACATGCAAGTTCAACAATGGCAGCGCGAGAGAGCAGCTGCTGTCGGAGATTTCGAGGCTTGTGAAGAAGTACAAGGGAGAGGAGCTGAGCATAACCATAACGGGCCACAGCATGGGAAGCGCATTGGGCACTCTGCTGGCATACGACATTGCCGAGCTGGGCATAAACAGACCCGAGTACACCTCCTCGTCTAGTTTCCCAGTCACGGTCTACTCCTTCGCGGGGCCTCGCGTGGGGAACGCTGCGTTCAAGGAGAGATGCGAAGAGCTCGGGCTGAGGATTCTCAGAGTTGTCAACGTCCATGACGTGGTGACGAAGTTGCCGGGCGTGATATTCAACGAGAATTTCAAGCTGTGGGAGAATGTGTTGAACAGAATCCCATGGAGTTACTGCCATGTGGGTGTGGAGCTGGCGCTGGATCACAATTTGTACTCAGATTTCTTCCAACCGAAGACGCAACATCCCTGCTGTATTCACGACCTTGCCACGTACTTGCAGTTGTTAGAGTGCTGTCATATTAACCAGCACAAAATTGTTGACAAATGCGAGCAACAAATGCAGAGATTTTCCTTGCCCAGTGTTCAATTACAGCCACTAGTGAGCAAGGCGTGCAATTTCTTCGGGAAGAACATCACGAATCTCAACCATGTTGTTTCGCTATGGAGAGGGGGGAAAAGTACAAACATGCTGGAGGCAACCAGACAATAGGAAAACCCAAGACCCAGCTCATACTACTTTTGGGTCTGTAACAAATATACATGTAATATAATACTCTTGGGAATATACAGATTTTCCATTTTTCCTTTTTCTCTGGGCTTCATTTTCGAGCGAAAAAAATTTCCTTTTCATGTTGACGAACAACGGATGGGTTTCCAAATGATTGACCTGATAGTGAAGTTGATAAATTACTCCTCCCTTTGTTGATTGTTGTGTATCACTATAACAACTGCTTTCAAACGGAAGTTGAGAGATCATCTTTGATATAGCTCAGTCAAAAATACAACTTTGAACGTTGATCAAGTGTGAGCCCTAATAACAAGGATATTAGTGTTAAGAAAACAGGCCAAAATGCCTCTATTATGAATAAAGATTAGGAACGTAAAACAAATCAATTATGGGCTGATAATCAACATGTTAGGAAAAGAGTGCACATCGTGCATGTTATCATAACAAAGTTTAAGAGTCCTAATATTTACAAGTATGGCTTATGAAGGGACGTTTTGAACATATCTCACAGCGGGGAGAAGACTTGTAAGCCCCTGATTATGCTGACTGAAAAAGCCTCAAGTTCAGGACACCTAATAAACAATAGTATTTCTAATTAGCAACTCTTATATCTACTCAAGATAATACCATCAAGTCTTCTTTTCCTTAATCATGGTTTATTTTGTTTTCAGATGGATCACTTGAGTTTTCAAATCTGAAAGAAATTGTTTACACAGTTGGGGGGAGGGCTTGTAGGCCCCTGAAATGTGCTGACAGAAGTGCTTGGAGTTAATCAAATGTGAATATTCTTGACAGTTTTTGTTAGACAGTTGATAGGGTTAGTTTTATTAGTTTGAAGTTCTTGGATTTGAATGTATAAATATTTGATGGAAAAAAATCTACACGGTCAAATCCAGAAGTTTCAAGCCACAATAGGAATACGGGTAGGAATAGGATTTCAAGTCACAATAGGAAATTTCCTGGTCTTTTTATAATAATTTCAACTCATGACAATTTGTTAGGATAGGACTCTATGCATGGCAAATTTCAACTATGAGAATTTGTTAGAGCAGGACTCTATGCATGGCAAACCAGTTTCAGTTGAGTGTAGATCTGGAGCTTTGTTGGAGTTTGTTGAGTTTCTTTGAAACTACATATCATGGACTTTCTTTGTTGAATACTATAGTAATTTTCTTCTCTTGAATAAGGATTTCTGTTCTATATATGATCTCTTCATATCAAAGCGGAATCAGGCATGTCTCACCAATGAAGTCCTAAGATCATGAGGCTGGCATATTTGAATCTGAATTGCGTAGAGAGAATACTGTGAATATGGTTTTTGGAAGTGCTTGTCTTTGATCCTTGAGCGCCTGACCAATAACTCTTAGTTTTCGGAACATAGAGCTTCCATTTGAAAGTAGTAGCGTTTTGATTTATGGATGTGTTTTCCTTCATTTTTGGGTGCATGTGCAGCAGTATGAAGAGGAGAAACCACCAGAATTTTTGCCAGGTAGAGGCTTCTCTATTTAAAAGTAGTGTTATTGTGATTCATTGGTCTAGCTATAAGTCGAAGAAATCATCCAATAAATGTTAGATATGAAGAAGAAGATAAAGAAATAGTCCTAAAAGTAGTCTTATTTTGGTTTTTGATGTATTCTCCTTGATCTTTGAGTGCATGTGGAGTAGCAGGAGAAGGAGAAACCACCATAACTTTAGCAAGGTACATCTTCTATTTGAAAGTAGTGTTGATGTGATTTTGCAGATGTTGTTTTTCATGACCCATAGTGCATGTGTAGCAGTATGAAAAGGAGAAAGCGCCCTAATTTCTTGGTAGAACTTATCTTTGAAAATATTGGATGGACTGGTTGTGTGAAGAAGATGATGAAATCGTACTCCTGATAAATGTTAGTTATGTTGGGATCGTTCAAGAACATTCACGAAAGACATTTCCTCAACGTGCTTTCATTTAGATAGTCAGGCGGAGAAGTGGTTGAGATTTCAAAAGGAACATATGATTGACTATAAGAATGAAATATAACAGTTGTAATATGTAAGAATACCCTAGATTTTCTGAATTTTCAATGTTTTTGAGTGATGGGATTAGTGAATAAATGTATTGGAATATTATAACAGTTTGTTTGATAACAGATAGTTTTCATTTCAGTTGTGCGAATATGGTGAGATAGAACCCTAGAAATCGCAGAGTAGTGAATTTGTCAGGTGGTAGAACCCTTAGAAATTGCAAACTTATTTATTTTTTGGTCACTTTCAAGTCACTTTCAAGCATAGATCCATTTTTGTTAGAATTTAATGAATTTCTAAGAGTAATAGAGTGATTTTCTTACATTTCTAGGGTTGCAGTTTTGGGTAAAATCATTTTTGACTTTCGACTTCTGTTTCAATTGATTAGAGATAAGTCCGGCTTTTTCTCAAGAGGAAATTTAGTTTCAGACGGGGAGGCGAAGAAGATATTTTGTCCGTTTTCTTTTGTTTCCGAATGAGGAATTGATAAAAGAAGCAATCGTTCCGTGCTGCTGCTTTTGGGATTTAAATCACACACAGATCTGCAATTATGATCAGGAGTTTCGTTAGCACTTGATGTTTGACATTTTTCGTCTAACCTCTTAAATGTTTGTGATGTTTTTAAACGTTTGAGAAATACCATTAATGTATTGTTAATAATAATAAGTACAAGTAGATTTGAACCTAAGACCTCTTTGATAAGAGGTTCACAATTTACCATTGTGTTGTAGGCATAATTTATAGTTATATTAATATTGCATTTCAGTATAATTTAGTTTTAAATAGACTAATTTAATATTTGATTTGATATATTTTGAATATTAAAGATGATAAATTTTATATTGTTTTTAAATGAATAGTTAGTTATTTATAGTTTTGGTGTGGTGTGAAAGCGAATGATCTAGTATCTTCCAACTTTGTTTATATTTAAATTAATAGAAAGTGACTATTCATTAAAAAAAGTAGTTTAAAATCTTGTAAATCTATTTAGTTTAGATGTGATTGTGATTAGATTCAATCTCCCAAAAAAGCATTGATTTAACAATATTTGACTATAATCAAATTATTTTTCTACTTATTCTAATTGAGCTTATTCGAAGATATGACTATTGTCATCATCTTTCACACTAAAGTGTTTAGATTGGAGTCCAGGTTGTCATAAGAGTTAGTGGGTTCATATCTCTTACATAAGATCATTTATGTCATGGTATTTGTTTAGATTTAAATCAACTTTCCACTTATTCTAAATTGACCTAATCAAAATATTTCATTATTATTATAATCTTGTACTATAAAGTATTTAAATTAGAGTCCAAGTTGCTATAGTGCTCATTATCTACAGTTTAAAAGCATACATAGTCCAAAAATGTTTATTGTCATAGTTCATAATCATTGATAAATTTTTATTTTAAACATAAATATGGAGGTTGAATTGGTAGAATATAAAATCTTATACATGTGTTGGACCTTGGGTGATCCCTTGAATATAGTCTTATTCCCCATGCACATGTCATATAATAAGACAAAAAAATAATTTGAATGCCCCGTTCTAATTTGAGGAGTTGAGTAGTTTTCTAGTTCTTTGACTCTGAGTTAGGCCCTAGTTAATGATTTTACCTTGGTTATTAGGATTTTTAATTGGATATAATAGGTTAGATGCATAATTTATTTGTCCTAATATATCTCATGTTGTTAAATTTATATATAAATTAAATTTTAGGCCAGATAAAGTGATTCTTGGTATATCTTTGTAGTCTTTATGTGATTATTTTATTATACATTAGATATCCTTCAAGATGATAGTAGAAATGTAGTTTTCTTGTATTGTAATATTTTTAATACTTCATGGTAATAATTTATAGAAATATTAATGTATACATATATTTATTTCATTTTATATTAATGGTAGGTTAAACCTCATGGTTAGAATCATATAATTCATCACATTATAAGAGAAATGTTTTATTTTCTATGATAATAATGTTAATTTAAGCTACATCAAGAGACCTGAAGAATCTTGGGAGGTACGTTGGGTCTGTATATTATGAGAGGGATGTGTATGCAAGATCAAAATTTTAGAAATTAAAATTAACATCTTCCACCTATTCTAAGCTATAGATATTTTAATCTTACCATTTCATTACTATTTATTAATTCTTCTATCCATATTAATTGAAAATAATGTATAATTATTTGATTAATCAATCTTTTCTTAATTGTAGTTAACTGAATAATTTAGAATTGATTAATTAATTCATCTTTTTGTCTACTATAATTAAATAATTTTTAAATCTTATTTAATTAAGTAATAATTAATCTAAAATTATATAAAATTCAATACTTATTTAAATTTTTTTGCCTCAAATAATTACAATTATTAGTTGATTTATTTCCTTTATGCATTACACATCTTTTATCATTTTATCTCAATGGTCTATGTGCTAATTTTAGGTTTTAGCCTTGCCAATTTTTGTTATTCACTAATCTTTCTAATTAATAAAGGTGAAAGCTAGACTCACTATTGATTTATTTGATGAAATAAAAGTATACATACAAAAAGAAGGGTTGTAGCTAGTATCTCACCTTCCTAAAAAGTAATCCCTTAATTTATAGTCATTTTCGAACCACTTTGAGCCTACTATAGTGTGTTTCTTATGGCAGGACCTCATGTTTCACTTAGATACATATTTAATTCAAATATAGGGTTTCCTCCTCTTTTCATCTTGTTTTAATTCTAGTTTGGCTCTATAACTTCTATTCATGATTTACCATTTTCCATCTTATCACATAGTTCATTTCCCACCTAGGAACTATACATTCATTTTTTAGATTTTAGTATTTTTCTTGATCTCCTCAAAGGCTATAATTTTAACCACCACTTTTTAACATAATCCCTGGAATTTTGGTAAAATCTAAGGAATTTTTTTGTGGATTAGGTCAACTAGTGTGGTCTTTTACACGGTTATATTGAAGAATTCAACCTCAAGTCCTAGGTTTTTGAGCGTCAACTTATCCTAGAGCCTAATGATGAGATTTTAATCCAAGGTTTGAAATCATAGTTATCTTTAAAAAAGTGAGCCTTGAAATGTGTATAAAAAGATACCCATTTCACCATTTTTCAAATGCATACATCCACATCTACAATTATCACTTATTGTGCAAGTTATTATCATTATGCATTCAAAGAGACTTAAGTGTAAGAAAGTATCCATTAGTGAATGAATATATTACCAAACATTATCTAGAAATGAAGCATTCAAGGGCAAGGCAATCATCAAGAATTAATGTCTTCATTTGTATCATATATTCAAGGCATTTCCTTCTATATATCAAGCTTATTTCCACCATTATATGTTAACAAAAGGATTTTTCAATTAAGGAAGGAAATTTAAATTCATCTACCAAGTCTTCTTCTTCCTTAATTGAACATTGTGGAAAATTATAACACGCACTACCAATAATGTGGTAGAGATAGAGGTCCTAGTTGAAGTCTAAAGGCATGCAAACAATTAAATATTTATAAGTTAATAGTTGAGGAGGATTACCAAATAATCCTAAAAACCCTTTGAAAAATATATACCCCCAAGTGCTCACATAATTCCAAGTTGGATAGAACCACCTCTCTCCTTGATCATTTTGCTATTTATAAAATTGATCACATATATAGGAAGGAAAATTCTTTATAAAATTCCCTACCTAATCTAGGGGTGGATTGCTTTTACCTCTTACATTATTTAATTCCATACTCCCATATATTATATGTTATTAGTTAGCTAAGTCCCCTTGGTTAGCTCTTATCCCTTTTAACCTAGGGTTTTCCTTATTTCCCTCTTGTCAATACTTTATAACTCTCAATTTCCCCCCTAATCATGACTTGTTGATTTTGGGGGGTCACTTAGATTTTGAGAATTTATGAATTTAAGTTTCCAACTATTTTGTACTCTAAAATGCACGAATTATCATCATTATTAGTAGAACTCATCTCTTCTTTGTACTTTTATCTTCAAGTCGAGCGATAACTTTGTTGGTTAATAGTTTGTCCTCCTATTAGATTTTATAACTTGACTCTTTGATACCCAATATTTTGAAGAGACAAAAGGATGTTACCAAAAAATGTGCCAGTGTATGTATTCTATCACTACCCTTTGAATTAAAAGGTACAACTCACTTATGATTTGCAATGATATGCAATGAATGTCTTTATTAGATCAAAAGTTTTGATAGTATAAGCTCTTAACCAGAGAGTAGTAAAGGATAACCAAATTTTATGTAGGCACAAACAATTCAGGGGAAATATATTTGAATAACCTATCACACCCAATGGAATGATTGTAGTAGATTATCTTGAGATTTCTAGCTATTACTTCTACTCTAAATGCATATTAACCATCTAAATGTAGAAGAAGAAATTCATATGAGGGAAAATGGAATTGTTTTGATACTAGACTTGAATGAAATGAAATTCATCAAGTTACTAATATATTCATTTACACTTGTCCTTCAATTTTGAATGAAACTATCTAACATGCTATGAAACTAGAAAGAGAGGAAGCAAAACCATATATATGAGGATAGTAAATAGAATTACCTACACTACAAATATCAAAGTGAAATAGAAATCATTTAATTATCATAGGTTCACATATAGTTGTCCTTCTACTCTTAATGCAAAACTAATCTAAGTATGGGCAAAAAAACATGACAAGCAAATAGGGTAAATGGAATTATAGAGCCAATTCACCATCAAGTTTGCTAACCTTTGTATTATCAAAAGAGGTTATATTTATAGATTTCTGTCATCTCTCAATTCAGTAGAGAAACAATCAAAAAATATAAAAAGAAGAAAAATATAAAATTATCCAATGAAATGAACATGTGACATCTTTTCTATCGACAATTCTAACTCCATGATACTGTTGAAAACACATGATGACTGTTCAACTTCATACAATCTTTGGAATCCTATAGAAAATCATCATTTTTCATTATATTCTATTGTTTGGCGCCAAGTCTGCATAATTCATATTATAATGGTCATTGCAACTTTGAATTTCCATCGTTGATCTTAAATCAATAGTTAAGATTAAATCATTTTAAACCTCTTTGTTTTTCCTTTGCTTTTCTGCCATGGGTCCCTTTGTTTATATGTGTCAAATTATCATTTTTCAACATTAGTTATCTTTTGTGCATTTCTAAAAAGTGGGCAAGCAAGCATCGTCGATTCCTTCAAATATGACGGTTAAACTTATCTCCTTTTTTTATGTTGCATCTTCCATGTAGTTTCAAACCTTGAAATTTCTTTTAACCATAAGGTAGTAATGGTTAAAATGACTAATTGCATTGCTACTTCAAAACTTCAATTCATATGTTGTCTTCATTTGATGCAACAATGTGATCAAACAATTTTCACTATTTTGCAACTTTTCCTTCCTATTATCTATTTTGACATGTAGTGTTGTGTTGACATTTAAGGTTTAGATGTTAACACTTTCGCACACTTGCAACTATAGAACATACTATTATTGAGGCCATGCAATGGTATGATGTCTGAGATATTAATAGTAACTGTCATTTTAGGGCTGCGATGTTGCACTCTTCTTTTACTTAACTAGTTCAGATTAACTTTTCATGGTTTTGTACCCTTATCTGATAATTAACCTTAACCGCATGTGACTATGTGAAAGCAAAATTCTTAACCACTGGGCCCAATATCTCAACTTCATGACTTGAAAAGAGTTAACTATTGCATCACTTGTGATGTCACGAGAACCTATTTGACATAACCATGACTTTATTTTGCATCTTTGTAGCTTGCTCACGAACCTGACACTTAATGCTACGACCATGCAATCCTTAGCTTTTTGCCTCTTTGCAGCTTCAATCCTTGGTTAGGACTAACCCTTTGCAAGCTTGAGAACATTGGTTTCTCATAGCTTCACCATGTCAACCCTGAGTTACCTTAAATCATCTATGAATGTGTAGTGAGCTTTGAACTTTTGATCCAATGAATGAGATTAGACAACCTTAATTCCTATTCTTCTTTGCAATGTGGGCCCACATGTCCCATGTGTTGTGTTCTCATTTTCTTGCATTAGCTAAACTTCGTGCATCTTCAAAAAGTGGGGAAACATCGAGCATCGATCAACTAATATCTCATGGTCACCATGAAATCTGAAAATCCTTGCTATTACACTTGCGATTGTGTGAAGCATGAGACCTAGCTAATAGGTAGGCATTTGAATTTCAACTGGCAATGCCATGCATTCATTCATCACTTTGATTTTTTAGCAACCCATGTAGCTTGTCATGATCTTATTTGGACTGTCCATTCACTGAATCAATGATGCACATTCACTTATTTGATGTTAAGGGTTTTCTGATCATTTTCAACAACATGAATTGCTTTCTTTGCATTTTGATCTTGATCATTTGCAATGTGTTCCATTAAAAATACAACATATCATGAACCCTTATCTTCAACATAATTACGAATAGAGAAAGATGAATCAAGAGAATATCCAGACCTTCTTCTCATCGGGAAATACATAACAAACCCTCCAAAACTTAATCACCTAGCCATGGACTGGTGCATTTCTCATATCATTTCCCACATTAGGTTTAGCTCAAAGGAATGATGAGAAGAAAGTCCATCCTATGGGCAATCTAGACTCAGACTCAAGAAATTGACACTTGATTCGACTCAAACCCTAAAGAAAAAAGATATGAATTGAAACTTGGGCAAAAAATGGTTCTATCTAGGGATTTAAGTATGATAATGCATGAAAGAATCCTAGCAATCTCTAGTTTTTCACAAAAGGTGACAAATTGGAAACAAAAAGAACAAGCCAAACTAGGAAAATAGGAACAAACTAACCAAGAAAACAAGCAACTAAGCTAAAGCAATTGCATGAAAGGAAAACCTACCTATCTAGCTGCTATGTAGGGGTTACCTACTTTTAATTTTTCATTTGATACAAGTTCAAATCCTACCCATTATAATAACATGGAAGGGTTTCTCTAGTGGGATATGCCAATTTGAAAGAATTATTCTAATTTACTTGTATGATCTGAAAAGGCCCTTTCCACGAAGATTGAAACTTAGAATACATACCTCTTGGCTCATATCTCTTATCCCATAGTAATATAAAATCACCTTCCATGAATTTTCTAGGCCTTTCTCTTCTATCAAACAACTTTTTTATCCTTCCTTGATGTTCAGTGATTTTATCAACAATCTTTTCCCTTTCTTCTTGCAGTTCAGTAAGATACAAGATCCTCTTCTCTAATCCATCTTTGAAAACATCTTCTTCAATCATAGTCTTTAATTTACATGTAGCAAGCTCTAAAGGTAATGGAAAATTAGCTTCCACTCCATAGACTAATTCAAAAGGTGAGATACCGATAACTCTTTTAGGTGTGGTTCTATCAGCCCATAAAGTGTCATGTATCTTCTTGTGCCAACTTTTTTGATTATCTGAAACCAATTTAAAAAATAAATAAATTAGACTCTTATTACTAGATTTGGCCTACCCATTTCCTTGAGGAAAATAATCAGAGGAATGCCCAACTTGAATACCATTATCATAACAAAATTTAATGATTTTTGAAGAAGAAAAATAAGATGCATTATCCATTATCATTTTAATAGGAACTCCAAACCTGACTAGTATATGTTCTTTGAGAAACTCACATACTACTTCTAATGAAGTCTTCTTCATTATCTTTGCTTCAACCCATTTCCTAAAATAATCTTGGCAATTAATATATATGAATGTCCTTAACTAGAAGGAGGATTGATTGTACCTATGAAATTAAAACCCCATTGATGAAAAGGAGCTTCAACTACCACTGGCCTAAGAGGTAGGGCAACAAGCCAAGGTTTACTAGTAAACGTCTTGCATTTCTCACAATTTTCAACCCACTTATATGCATCTTTAAACATGTTAGGCCAATAATAACATTGCTTGAAAATTTTAAATGCAGTGATAGTAGAAGAAAAGTGTCCTCCACATGCCTCATTATGAAAAGATGTTAACAAATATACTTGATGTTCCTTATCCACACATCTTAAAAATGTTCTATCAATTCCTCTCTTATACAAGACATCATCATGAATCACATACTTCAAGGCCTTCTTTTTTAGACCTCTTCTTCATTTGGTAGTCAACCCATTAGGGCATTCACCATATGTTAGAAAATAAGCAATGTTTGAGAACCAAGGATCCTTATAGCTTACCATAATAACTTTTGGAGTATCTTCTTCTTTGAATTGTTGATCTTCTGCCAAGGCTTTACAAAGTTCATTACCTCTTGCAAATTTGGTTGGCTTGATTTCTATATCATATTCTTGGACCTTTACTATCCAATCTCCTCTATTATTACAACCAACCTCTTGTTGTGTCAAAATACTTTTCATTGCAAGATGTGGTACATATATCAATGAATGAGAATGCAACACATAAAACCTTAAATTTTTAAGGGCTCTCACCACTGTATATGTATGTTTTTCCATCTGTGAGTATCTCAATTCTTGATTCTTTAATGGTATACTCATGAAATCAATTGGAGCTTGTATTCTTTCTTTATTTTCTTGCATCAATATAGCTAACATAGTATATTTTGAGGCATAATAATATATGATGAATTCTTTAGTGTAGTTAGGATGGACAAGCACAGGCGATTTGGAAATAACATCTTTAATATTTTCAAAAGCTTTCTTTCCAATATTACTCCATTTGAAAGTCTTATTACCTTTCATCATATCAACTATACATTTAACTATTTCATAGAAGTTAGGCAGAAATCTCCTCAAGAAATTTACTTGGCCAAAGAAGGAATTTACTCTAGTTTTACTCAATGGCAAACTTAATTGATAGATGACTTTAACTCTATTTGGATTAGTCTTCACTCCTTGAGATACAATATGACCAAGCAGTTTACCTTCTATCACACAAAATATTGACTTCTTTGGATTTGGTGAGACACCATGATCTCTACATCTTTGTAACACCCTTTCTAAATCTTTGATATGATCTTTTCTCTTCTTCAAAAAGACTGTCAAATCATCAAGATACATGACAATGATTCTATCCTTCAAATCTCCAAAGGCCAAATTCATGCCACACTAAAAGGTTGAACCTGTATTAATTAAGACAAAAGGCATTTTATTGTAGGAAAAGGTACCCCATGGTGTGGTAAATGTAGTTTTGAACTGACCTACTTCATTTACCTAAATCTGGTTATGCCCTAAAAAACCATCTAACATGGTCATCATTTATGATCCTACAATAGTTTGTAAGAGTGATCCATATTAGGGAGTGCAAAATTATCTTTGAGTGAGGCTTGATTTACATTCCTAAAATCTACACAAATCCTTATCTCTCCATTCTTCTTCCTCCCTAGCAAAATATTAGCATCCCAAATGGAGTGACGAATAGGATATATAATCCTAGCCTACAACATTTTTTCAATCTCCTTAAAGATTTCTTGTTCAACTAGAGGGTTCAAGTTTTTTTGTTTCTGCCTGAATGGTGTTGCTTCTGGTTTAGCAAGGATTTCATGTTTGAACTTTCCACCCATGAAATATTTAAGATCTTCATATCTCCAAGAAAATACATCTTGAAATTCAATGACTAACTTCCTAATTTCTACCCTCTCTTCTGGTGTACAACATTTTCCTATGTTTATCATTTTTGGACTGATTTCTATAACTATATTGATTCCATAATATTCACCACAGGTTTTTCATTTCTTATCTCTTTCTCTCCTTATGTATGCATCATGTCTATCAAAAAGCTTTTCTAAAGAAATTAGATGAGGTGGAATCTTATTACCTTTCAATTGATTCATATCAAGTTCTATTTTCTTTTTGTCCCCTGACATTGGATCACCATTAGAATTAGTGCTTCCTTGAAAATATAAGCCTTCAAAAGGTTCTTCTCTTTCAATGAATTTTTGTATGTTTTTTTCATCTTCAAACACCTACCATGAATCTTCACTATCAAGGACATTGGGCTTGAATAGAACTTCTACTGTATAAACCTGATCTTTAAAATTAGGATGTGGTAGAAGTAAAGATGTAGAAACTACCAAAGCATCAACTCTTGAATTAAATTCCTTTGGTATTGATATAATTTAGAAAGCATCCAAACTCTCAATTTCATCCCACAATTCATTACGATAGTTTCTCAATCTTGAGTTCTTTACTGCATATTGGTTTTTTACTTGTCTCACCACCAACTCTGCATCTCCTTGAGCTTTGAGTATCTTGACTCCTTTTTGTTTTTCTGCAATGATACCAAGGAGAAGGGCTTCATAATATGCAATATTGTTAGTATTTTTGAAATCTAACTTGTAAACCAAGCAAGTCATTTCCCCACTAGGTGATGTCAACACTACCCTTACACCTGAACTAGCATTAGCACAACTTCCATCAATTCCAGAGTCCACAACTAATCACCTTTAGTTTTCCTTAATTCTTCTAAAATATCAGGGGTATTAGAGAAAAGCATATAATTACCAAACTGCATTTCATGATACAAGGTTTGAGACATAGGATCATCTAATTTCAGGATACTAAATTTTGCCTTTTCTTTTGGTTCTAACTTCACCCTTTTATCTCCAACCTGGATAGTAGCACAAGAGCAATCTAGTTTTATTTCTCCACTCATGTCTTTGTAGAAACTTCTTCTTAGGAGCATTCCATAACTCGTAGGGATGTCTGCCACTAGAATAGTGAGTTTAAGTCTTTTGGAAGGATAGGCAACAAGGGAAACTTGAGCATCTTTTATTTGTCCAAGAAAGGGAATTTTTTTTGCATCCATTGAGTAACATCTATCAAAAGTTTTGGTTAGTGGAAGGCCTAAAGCTTTTGCTACAAAAGTAGCTAGTACATTATTAGAGGTTCCTGAATTTATGATGTAGTTATTCAATCTATTTCCATTGATAAATAAGGAAATGTAGAATGGATTTGGTTTTTGACTTGGGCATGTGGCTAAGATAGTAGCTTCTTCTTCTTTAACCAACTTAGGGAGTGCAAAATCTTCATCAGTCAAAGAAGTTCCACTAGTGCTAGCTTTATTGTGATGATCAACATTAGCATTAATATTAACATGACTTCCACCTTTATTATCAAAATTCTCAACTAATCTTTGCAATTGATTAAGATTAGACTTCAAGTAATCCAAAGGAGATATCTAAATTCTCACTTCTTCACAGTATTGTATTATGTCAAAAGAATTAGCTGACTTACCTTTGTGCTCCCTTTGTGAAGTTGAAGTTTACATGCTAATGTCTTTATCAACTTTGTTTGATGATGCATTATTTTTGATAGGAACTAAATTGTTGGTCTAATTTCTATTCTTCTGAGCTCTAGTCATTACTGTCAACTAAGGTCCTTCTAGAGTTGCAAAATAGTCACCTCATACTTTTGAATCTGATTCATACTCCAAGGAAAATTTTTTAGAGTCTCCATGAGGAGTATGATCATCCTCACTTTTAGGATATTCAATAGTTTTTTCTTTATTATCCACCATCTACTTATATTTGATCATATCAACACATGTATCTCCATCATGATCTACCTTTAGGTGAAAAGCACACATATTTTGTCTTTTTGGAGTAGGCTCAATTGTTAATCTTTGTTGAAGTGGTTGTATTTGTAACATTTTACCTCCATTTGGGTATCTAGAACCTTCTTGATGAGGTTGATGAAAAGAGTGAGTAGGCCTATTGATTTGTTTATTCAATGAAATGAGCTCATTAGATTTTTTTGAAGCATGACCTCTGTATTGTTAGAAGTACTAGCTATATTACCTATGGTTCCATATTGGAATTCTCTTTTCCACTTACCAGAAGCTATCATGTCATCCTCCATCTCCACAACTAGTATTTGAACAACTTGTAAGTTAGCTATATTTTCTCTTCTAAGTTGATATCCTAGACCAAGAGGCATAAAAATAATGTAGAAAGTCTTCTTATTATCATTTGTAGGTGCAATTGTAGTAGGTATTCTTTTGATGAGTTTATTAAACTTTCATTTCAATATCTCATAGAAACTGATGGTTCTTTCTTTATCTCTGCTAGTTCCAACAACAATACTTGTGCATCCTTTATACTTTTTAAATGTTCCTCAAACCTTTTCTTCATAGTATCCAAATTTGTGATGCATCCTATAGGAAAATCTTGAAACCAATCAACAACATTTTCTACAAGGGTATGTACAAACATTTTGACAACCACAGGCTTTATGGAAAGCACTTAGTGCTGCTATGCAGAGATGGTACCATCACCATTAAATCTTGGGAAGTTCTTCCTTGATGCTCTTGGAAAATCATAATTAGCTCCAAGGGCAAGAGGACCAATAACATTTCCCCACAGAAGTGCCATAGCTATTGGTACAGTGATTTCGTTTGTGCTAAAAAGTAATAGAAACTAGAAGTGTTGCACTAATCAACAAAAAAACATCAAAAATATGAGGAATGAAAGTTCTAGCAATCGGAGGAGATGAAAATTTACTTCTCTATGTTCTAGGAGGGACAAATGTAGAAAAGTAAGTATTTTGGAGTTGCTTAGTCATAAATTCCCTTCCACATGGTCTTCCTCTTTTGCAAAGATATTCCAGAATAGAAAAGTTGGCCTTCTTGAGTTCTTTGTATATTGGATCAATCCTTCCTCTTTCCTTGGCACTCCTAGTATACTTGGAATCCAAGATGTATCAAATGTTTTTAAAAATAATGTTTTGATTTTACCTTAACCTTGGTGATCAAGGAAACTTTACTAGTCTTCAACTTTGAGTTTTCTTCTTCTCTTCAATAGGTTGAGGTTATAAAATTGGTATCAAGTCTTTACGGTAAACACCTGACTTCCACAAGGCCTTTCTTGCAACTCAAATATATGGAATTAGAGTGTAAATTAATATGGAGAAAAATTCTTTAGAGCTTTCATTTGAATGTTCCCCAGAAGCGTCGCTAAAAACATTTGGTTAACAATTTGTCCTCCTATTAGATTTTATAACCTGACTCTTTGATACCTAATGTTTTGAAGAGACAAAAGGATGTTATCAAAAAATGGGTCAATGCATGTATTCTATCATTGCCCTCTGAATTACAAGGTACAACTCCCTAATGAATTGCAATGATATGCAATAAAAATATCTTTATTAGATCAGAAGTTTTGACAATATAAGATCTTAACCTAAGACTAGTAAAGGATAACCAAATTGTTTGTAGGCACAAACAATTTAGGAAAAAAAGATTTGAATAACCTATCACACCCAATGGAATGACTGTAGTAGATTATCTTGAGATTTTTAACTATTATTTATAGTCTAAATGTAGATTAACCATCTAAATGCAAAAGAGGAATGGAAGAAGAAATACATATGAGGGAAAATGGAATTGTTTTGACTACTAGACTTAGATGAAATGCAATTCAACAAGTTACTAATAGATTCATTTACACTTTTCCTTCAATTCCCAATGAAGTTATCTAACATGCTATGCAACTAGAAAGAGAGGAAGCAGAACCATAAATGAGGACAGTAAATAGAATTACCTACACTGCAAATATCAAAGTGAAATAGAATTCATTTGATTATCACAGGTTCACATATAGTTGTCCTCAACTCTTAATGCAAAAATAACCTAAGTATGGGCAACAAAACATGAAAAGAAAATAGTGTAAATGGAATTACAAAGCCAATTTACTATCAAGTTTGTCGACCTTTGTATTATCAAAAGAGATTATATTTATAGTTTTTTGTCATCTCTCAGTTCAACAAAGCAACAGTCACAAAATAGAAAAATAAATAAAATATGAAATTATCCAATGAAATGAACACGTGACATCTTTTCTATCAACAATTCTAAATCCATGGTATTGCTGAAAACACATGATGATTGTTCAACTTCATACAAACTTTGGAATCATGTAGAAAATCATCATTTTCTTCATATTATGTTGTTTGGTGCCAACTCTACATAATTCATATTATAACAGTCACTGCAACTTTGAATTTCCATCATTGATCTTAAATTAATGGTTAAGGTTAAATTATTTTAAACCTCTTTGTTCCTTACTTTTATTTTCCTCTATGGGTCCCTTTGTTTACATGCATCAAATTATCATTTCCCCACATTAGTTATCTTTTGTGCATCTCTAAAAAGCAGGCAAGCGAGCATCATGGATTCCTTCAGATTTGACAGTTAAACTTATCTCCTTTTTTTATGCCACATCTTCAACACAGTTTCAAACCTTGACATTTCTTTTAACCACGAGATAGTAATGGTTCAAATGACTAACTATGTCACTACTTCACAACTTCAATTCATACGATGTCTTCATTTGATGCGATGATGCAATCAGATAATTTTCATTATTTCACAACTTTTCCTTCCTATTATCTATTTTGACGTTCGATGTTGCACTGATGTTTAAGGTTTAGATTTTAACACTTTTTCAAGCTTGCAACTATAGAACATACTATTATTGAAGCCATGCAATGGTGCGATGTCTGAGATATTAATAGTAACTGTCATTTTAGACCTACAATGTTGTGCTCTTCTTTAACTTTTTCACATTTTCACACCCTTAGCTAATAATTAACCTTAATCACACATGACTATGTGAAAGCACAAATCTTAACTGCTAGGCCCATCATTGCAACTTTGCAACTTGAAGAGACTTAACTATTACATCACTTGTGATGTTGCGAGAACCTATTTGACTTTATTGGAGCTTTCTCTCACATCTTCATAGCTTTCTTGCTAATTTGAAACTTAATGCTATGACCATGTGATCCTTAGCTTTTCACCTCTTTGAAACTTCAACTCTGGTTAAGACTAACCCTTTGCAATCTTGTGAACATTGGTTTCTTGCAGCTTCGTCATGTCAATCTTGGGTTACCTTGAATCATCTATGAATGTATGGTGAGCATTGATCATTTGATCCAATGACTGAGATTAGAAGACCTTAAATTCTTGTTCTACTCTGCAATGTGGCCCACTTATTCCACATGTCATGTTCTCATTTTCCCACATTAGCTAAACTTTGTGCACCTTCAAAAAGTGGGGAAATGTCAAGTGGTAATCAGCTAATATCTAATGGTCACCATGAAATTTGAAAATCCTTTCTATTACACTTATGATCATGTGAAGCATGGGACCTAGCTGACAGGTAGGCATTTGACTTTCAACTGGCTAATGGCATGCATTCTTTCATCACTTAGAATTTTCAGCAACCCATGTAGCTTGTCATGATCTCATCTAGACCATCCATTCATTAAATCAATGATACACATTCACTTATTTGATGTTAAGGGTTTTCTAATCATTCTCAACAACTTGAATTGATTTCTCTACAATATGATCTTGATCATTTGCAACATCTTCCATTAAAACTGCAACATATAATGAGTCCTTGTCTTCAACATATTAGGAACAAAGGAAGATGAATCAGTAAAATATCCAGACCTTATTCTCATTGGGAAATGCATAACAAACCCTCCAAAAACTAATCACCTAGCCATGGACTAGTGAATTTCTCATATGATTTCTTGCATTAGGTTTAGCTCAAAATAATGATGAGAAGAGAAAGGCCATCCTATGGGCAATCTAGAATCAGACTTAAGACATTGACACTTGATTCGACTCAAACCCTAAAGCACAAAGATATGAACTGAAACTTGGGCAACAAGCTTACACATTTTGTGGGTGGATTTTTCTATTTAACCATATTTTAATTGCTCATTTCCCATGTTATTCATCATGGATACCAATATCAGGATGAAAACTGGAAAGTGTGTCCAGCAATTCTGGGGTCGCATTTCAAATAGGAGATTGAGGTTAATGGTGAATTCAATGCACAATTTGATTGTTTAAATAGTGAGAAAAAATTTGGGAAAGGATTTCTCACTACTAGAGAATAGGCCAAAATCTAATGTAGAGATAGTTTTGATGCTTATGGCTACCTTTCTTAGTGTTTTTCATTACAAAGGATCTATCATTGAGCTTTATCGCAGCCTCTTCGAGCTACAACTAGTTGTTGAGCTTGAGCTTATTTAAATAACATTGATGCAAACCTTTTCATCCCAAAGTATAAAGATTTTGGTGTGGTAAATAGGATTTTCAAAGTTCAGCCAATCCTTAACATTAAGGATAGGATTTCAATGTGTGGGTCTCATTGATTATGATGAACTATTGGTTTATTTTAAGCATCTTGCATATCCATGATCCTCTAGAGTTGCTAAACATTGAATGGTTTCTTATTGTTGATCGTGTTGATGATAGTGACTATGACATTGACTCAGCTTCCTCAGACAAGGGATAATAGGAACTTGTTGGTTTATCTAGAATGATGCCTTTTTCCCTAGTTTTAAGTTTACAAACTTTCAATTTTTTTGGATAAATCCTATCGACTATATTTTTTTTCAAATATTTGAGCTTTAATCTTTGACTATTGTTAATATATTGTTATGGGTTTCAATAATTTTTTTGGCTTTATGAAATGAATTGGCCGTAGCTACATTATTGTCTTAAAATGTAGGATTTTTTATTGAATGTTGCAAATGGTTCTCCATTCATTTATTACTTCATGAGGGTGTTGAATTTGCCTCATTTACCCCGCTCCTTGAAATTTCTCAATGTTCTAGCTTTTTCTCAACCACCCCATTTGGTCCTCCTTTTTGTTTGATTGAAAGTTTATGGGTAGAGGTTAGTTCACACAACTCAGTATGAATGGACCTCAAAAGATATTTTGATTCCTTTTTTCTTTATGAAGTTCCATCTTATGGCAAAAACAATTAGCACCACAATTTTATTTACATTTTTATGACCCATAACTTTTGTAAAATATTGATTTAGGGTAATTAGCATCAACTTTTATGTAGCATGTTTCAATTTTATGTTTTTTGCAACTATTTTCATAGTTAAGGAAGTACGGTCCCAGTCCTAGTACCCAACTTATTCTCAATTATTCTCCTCTCCTCTCCTCTCATTCTTTTAGTTTGTGTTACTTTTATCTTGGTATGATGCTTGACCCATGAGAAGCTATCAGGATAAATATGATTTTTAGCATGCTTAATATAAATGGTGTTGTGAGAGACTTAGGTTACAAGGCTCTTCATTTAGGGCTCCACAATTTTTGGCCATATTATATGACGAGTGAACATAGTGTTGCCCATGCATGGTTCACCTATATGTATTCATAATCATGGTATTTTAAAGCTTGCTTCTCAGGAAAGAGTCTCTGGTTAAAATCTTCAATTTAAGCATCGACTAGTACAATGCTTTTTAATTTTATGTTTTTGGTCTAACAAAATTTTGAACATGAACATTGAACATCTTGTTCAATGTTCAATGTTCATAAGTTTGAGAGTCTTCTTCTATCGGGCCAATTCAAGTTGGAGAGCCTTTTGTTCTCATGAATACTTTTGCTCATTGTCAAAGTTGAACGATGAGCTTTCTTTTTAAGAGTTCATGAGTTCAACTGTATTTTTAATTTCTTTTTCCCTTGAGAGCATAATTCCCAACATTTCTTGACTTTTGAACTTCAATCTTGAACTGCTCTTGTAGTTCAAAGGTTCATGTTTGCTTGGTTGAAAAGGTTTATATCAATAATGGAGCTACGAAGAATATCTTTTCTTTCTTGAGATCTGCAGGAAAGATATATATTAATTAGGAGTTAATGGTAATGATGGAAATACATGTTTTGGTATGTGCAAAGTTTGAAGGAGCCTTTAATGATGGAAAGTACTATTCCCTTTCATCAGTCTTGTCAGTCATCCACATGGATTTGATCCAGGTCTTGTTTTTTAAAAGAAATTACCTCATTCTCAAGGTAGAAGCAAGGAGTTGGGTCTCAATTCTACAGAAGTTCGCAGATTAAGATCGTGCTCCATTAGAAATAGGTACTCGTTTCTAAAAAATGGGTACCCATTTCTAAAAAAAAAGAACCCATTTTAGGCTCAAGCACTCGATCCTAAATTTTAAAAATAGGCACCCATTTAAAAAAAAATAAAGTACCCATTTTTTATTTTCAAAAAATAGGTACTCATTTTTAAAAACATAAAAGATTTGTATTTTTTAGAAATGGGTACCCATTTCTTACTTTTAAAAAATGGGTACCTATTTCTCAAAATTTAAAATTTTGTTTTTTTGGGGGGATTTTGTATGCCAATTTGACATTTTCAAAATGGGTACTCATTTTTTGAATTTCAAATAAGGGGTGCCCATTCCTTACAACATTCGGCGGAATTTTTTTTCTCCCACGTATTTTGGTTCGGGATAGGCTTGGTGAGACTAAGCCTACGCCTTGACCTCTCAAGATTTGGCTAAGGCATTGAACTGACAAATTCATGCCCTGCCATAATTTTTAGAGGGTCTTCCCAATCAAATTTTTTTATGAAACAAAAACCCATTAGGGCTCCCACTATCTTGATTTCAGAAATATAAATTTTATAGTGCTATGATTTAATTTACTATTTTTGCATTATCTTTTAATGAAAGGTGTTACCTAAATGTAAAATAGTCAAATTCACTAAAACTTTAATAACTTTTTTATTTTATAATTTAAAAAAAAATAAATTTATGTGTCATCAATCGACATACAATTCTTTGAGGTTAAAAAAAAGAATTTTTGAAAAAAGTGAAATTTTAATCAAATTATGATGTTCATACACGAGAGCTTTTAAAATTTACCTTTATAGAAAATTAATAATTAATAATAAAAAATTAAGGAAAAATATTTTCATCAATCTTAGGTGTATTAGGTAACTCCCTTTAAAAGAATTTACGAAAATTCATTTATTTATGTCAAATTATGGTGTATGTACACGAGTGTGGTATAGTCCTAAAACAAGCATTTTGAAAAAGTGGTTTTTAAAGATCTATACCAAAAACAAAATATATCATATGGGTATACAAATAAATTAATATTCAAAAACTAGATTTCGAACACTAAATTTTTTATTTTTGAAGTTCTTTTATATTCAATATCTAGATGCCTCAAATTTTGACATCAATTGACGAAAAATTTCAAAAATAGGAAAAACACTTCCACTTTTTGCCCAAAAGTGAGACCCAACTTCTTGCACTTACCCCTCATTCCATATGCATTTCAAATGTTTAAGTGGTATTTGGCTAGAGTTGAGAAATAAATGGGTAAAGTCTCAAAGAGTTTGAGATTTGACAGAGGAGATGAATTTATATCTAGGGAATTCAACACATTTTGCATTAATAGAGGAATCAAAAGACAACTATTTGCACCTAGGATCCCTCTAACGAATGATATAGCTGAAAGGAGGAATAGATCAATCATGGACTATGCTAGGATATTGATGATGGAGAAGAATGTTTTACCTAAGTACTAGAGAGGAGTTATAAACTTATAATTTTTTATACCTTGAATAAAGTAAAAGTCAAGAAAGGTATAAAGCTTACACCTTTTGAGCTATGGTATGGACATGTACCTAATGTGAAATATTTCAATTTTTTTGGAAGCAAATTTATACATTCAAAGATAATAGAAATGGAAAATTTGATGCTAAAAGTAATGAAGTCATATTCTTAGGCTATTCGACTAAGAGGAAAGAATACAAGTATTTGAACTCTAACAGTAACAAAGTTGTGGATAGTGCAAATGTGGAAGTTGATGAATAAGCAAAAAACAATGAAATTGAATGTAAAAAGGAACCTCAAGGTTACAAAAGTTTTATATACATTGTTGAAGTTGAGTCCAACACCTTACATCAACCTGAGAAGAAATCTACTAAGTGTTAGTAGCAACATCAAGTACATGTTGAATTACAACATAAGGCAGTTGGTGTTGACCATCAGGAAGTGCACGCCAAGAAACAATTTGAGCATGTTGAGAAACAACAAGTAATTACCAAACAACCAGAAGAGCAAGCAGAAAACATGAAGTGCTACCTAAAGTCAATCTACAAGATGAACCTGAAGTACAAGAAAGAAGAAGAGAACCTACATTATCAAAGTATGTGAGAAGATATCATGCACCTGATCAAATCATAGAGACAAAGACTTTAGAGTTATGAAAAGGAAAAGATTGAGGATTGACACATGTTTACTACATGAACTTGATCCCAAATCAATAAAATTTGTCTTGGATAATGAACATTGGATTCAAGAAATGAATGAAGAGATTGAATATATAGAGAAGAATAAAACTTGGTCACTTGTGCCTAGGCCAAAGGACACGAATGTTATTGGAGAAAAGTGTGTATTCAGAAACAAGCTGAATGAGAAAGATGAAGTCACTATGGGGAGACATTTTCTCCTATTGTACGATTGGAAGGAGTGAGAACACATCTTGCATATGCTACTTACAAAGGATTCAAAGTATATCACATGGATGTAAATTTTCATTTCTCAATAGAATTTTGGAAGGAGTCTATATTAAACAGCTTGAAGGATTTGTTGATCCAAACAATAGAGATATGGTATGTAAGTTGCACAAAGATTTGTATGGATTGAAATAAGCCCCTAGAGAATGGTATGAAAGATTATATACATATTTGGTAAAGATTAGATTTGCAAGAACAAATGACAATGAAATTCTATACTTGAACATTGGGTCTGACAAAGAGATAATATTACCTAATATATTTTTTCATGATATCATATTTGGAGGAAAGGATGCATTGTGTAAGTCATTTGTAGATCAAATGAGACAAGAGTTTGAGATGTTTATGTTTGGAGAAATCAAATTATTTGTTTTCTTTCAAGTGTATCAAATGAACAAAGCTATCTACATTATACAATCCAAATATATCAAGGAGATATTCAAAAATTTTGGTATGGAAGACTCAAGGCTAGTTGGAACACCTATGTATACTAGACATATAATTTCAAAGAATGATGATTCTACTAATATAAACCAAACATTGTATAGATCAATACTTTGCAAGTTGCAATATGTTGTTCATAGTGGACTAGATATTGCACTAGCAGTTGGGATTGTTGTTAGATTTTCTACAAATCCTAAGAAGAATCACATGATGGTAGTAAAAAGAATATTCAAACATCTAAAAGTAACATAGGATTATGAATTGTATTACAAGAAGAATGAAAAGTTTGAATTGAAAGTGTCTATTGATGTAAATTGGGTTGGTAATGTTGATGACAGAAATAGTACAAGCAGTGGAGCTTTCTTTCTAGGAAAAATACTAGTTCCATGGACAAGTAAAAAGGAAGACTATATTTACCAATCCAAAGAAGAAGATGAATATATAGCTACAATAGTTAATTGTTATAACATAGTGTGGATCAATAAATTTTTGAAAGGAATGAAGGAAGAGATTACTAAACTTTTTGTTATATTCTTGATAACACAAGTGCTATAAAGATATCTAGAAATTTGGTGATGCACACTAAGACTGAGCACATTCCTATCAAGTATCATTACTTGAGAGAGTTTGTACAAGACAAATAAGTAAGATTGTCCATGTGAATACAAAGGAAAAAATTTCTAATATATTCACAAAAGATTTACCTAATGATGCACATAAATAACTAAGAGGTAAAGTAGGGTTGAATCCCTTAATTGAGGCTACTTAAGGTGAGTTGGAGTTCTGCATCAAATGTGTTGATTAGAACATCTTACATGTTGATGCAGAAGGTCATACTTTAGAACTTGACTAAATCTATGAAGTAAGAAGCTCAAGATGTTGAATCAGTCATAAGCAAGATGACAAAAGAACTGGCTAAGAAATATCTACATATTGAAGATGTATGAGTCTAAGGTAACTAAAGATGTTGGAAGTATTCTTTGGATGATATGGAAGTGTCTTTGGCATTCTTATCAAAGAGGGAGATATATTATGTTTTCACCATGGAAGCCTGAGTAAAGTGAGAGAAGCATGACAAAGATGTTACCATCAAGAGACAGTGAAGCCATTTAGATGATATATATCAAAGAGGGAGCTAATTGATTTCATTTTCTAATGTGACAGAGGGAGCATGTTGAAGTGCTACCATAGTTTTTTCATATTAGAGTTGCATGGATGAAAATTAGAATAAAAGTAAGGATATAAATAAAGATATGATATTGGACATATAGAGGGAGTTTCTTAGAGCAAGTAAATATTTTTGGATTGCATGGTAACTAGAGGTGTTTCCATAAATGTTACAAAGGGAAATTATTGGAACTACAATTGGAACAATTTTTATGTTGTCATTGATATCAAACCTTATAGGTGAGATAGTTGCTACCTAAGTAGGGTTTCATATCAAGATATCTGATGTAGAGTATTTGAGAAGAAGGGATAACAAGAGGACCTAATAAAAAGGTTGAGTTATATGGAATTAAAATGAGAAATTGATAAGTTAGACTTTAATGACAAGATAATGTGTGGTTTAATCATAACACTAAGTGGAGAAGATATTTATGCTAAAGCCTAGAAGAGATGGTAAAAAAAGAACAAATACGTAGGCTTAATTGAGCTTCAAAGAAGAAGATTAAGGAACTTAGATTTGAAGCCAATCTATGCTCATTTTGACCAAGTAAAAATAGAAGTTGAGAAAATTGAGTGTTGAATGAGCACCAATAAAAGTTAAAGTAATAGAGAAGTTGGACTAAGTGTTAGTATATGAACCGAGTGAAGTGAGTGTAAGACGAGTAAGTTAGTCTAGTGATGATAGAGGCCAAGAAAAATAGTGTTGGCCGAGTGACAACATTTTACAATTTTCGAATGAATCTCATTTCTTGACCAGCTTAATTAAATTCTTCGAATATGGAAAGCGTGTTGAAGATAAGAATTGAGGAGGTGGAACATTTAATACAAGGGAAACCATGCTTGAGTGCTTTTATGCATGTATTCAATGAGAATTTTGGAGAACTTTCTAGAAGAGAAATGAGAAATCAAAAGATGGAAGGATTCAATAAATCTTACCTAACCCTAAGATCAACAGTGGTGTTTGAGTGACAAAAGATCAAGTTACCTATTTTAGGAGGTATAAGGCTAATCTAAAGAGGTTGGTAGAGCTAATGAAGAACTTAAAAGTTTGGAGAAGTTAATTTTTGTTGATTGCTAAATTTGAGTAGAAGACTAAATAGTGAAGTGTTGAGGTGAAGAGTGATTGCTTGAAGGTTTTCCAAGTGAATAAGTGATGGAGATAATAGTGGAGGCCAGTCAATGAGTTAGCTATTGAACCAAATTTATGATCTATATTTGTAAAGTGAGTTGTATTTATTTAGATAAACATGTTGATACTTTCTAACCACTGTATCAATTTGAAATCCTAAAATCAAGATTGACCTAATAATCATATGTAAATTATGTAATTAAGGTGACATTCTAATGGAATACTCTTAAGCCCTCTAACAAGGCCACTCCTAACAGGGTGATTAAACCCTTTAATAGAGTCACACCTAACATTGTATATTGTAACCTTTAACATGGTTGGATCCTAATAGAGCTCACTTTAGAAGAGTGAAAATATTGGTGACATGTTGCTAGTGATTATTCCCAAATTGTGTTTCCACGTTAAATCTTGGTGTCACACTTTTCTGGATGTTATTTGAGATGTTTTATTATTAATGCTTTACATTTTACAAGTTTGTTAATATTAGGATAGTAGATTTCAAGTAAAATATGTTACAGATAAGTTGCTATAAAGATTGAGCTACATAATGTTTAGATCTAAGTTTGTTGAAGTTTCTAAAATGTTAATTGGTGCATTTAAACTAGAGGATAATTGATTCACTCTCCCTAGATTTTCTAAATTATTCTAACAAGCTTGCATATTTCTTCTATACCATTTCTTACTAGAGTATGGAATTTATTGTTAGTCAATCTTAGATTGTGTTAAGATTCATTTGTAGGCATCTACTTACACTACAAGAGGCTCTTCATTATAGGGCTACACCATCTCTTTTTTTTCTTCTCCCTTATGGGAAGGAGACTTTCCTCATATGGGGTTTTTTACTTCTCTTTACTTAGCTTGGTTTTTTCTAGCCCTTTTTAGTGGGTGAGTTTTGTCCCACACTTTTTTATCATCTTATTTATGACTTTATTGTACTTGTGTATGATGTTATGCTTTGATGTTAGTATCTGCCTTTCTTATTTGACTTGAAGGTGTCTTTTTCGTGTTAACTCTTAATCATACTATGTTAAGAATATAGATGTTAGTGAATACTACTTATTTCTAATAGTTATAGATAATAGATTAGCTTCTTTAATATTTCTTTTCCATTTCTTACACAATTCTATAATATATTCTTAATTTTTGCTACACATTCTAGTGGGAGATATTAAAAGCATTAAAATGTCTCATGATTTCATGTTTTTTATAGATCCCTTCAAAATCATTTGAGGTACATTAACCTCTTGTGTTAGATATCAGACATTGGATTTTAAAATCTATTTCATTCTCACCCATCGATTGGCAAGCTTTAAATTTATCTAGTGATTATGATTTTTTTTTTCAAAATTACAATCCATTTCAATCTAGAATAATCATCAAAAGTAAAAATAAAGTAGCTTCCACTATTGAGTCCCTCTATTCTAGTTGTTTTGCACAATTCAATGTGTATTAGCTCCAAAATATTTACTAGTAGATTATACCTTTCTTTTAAAAAGCCTATCCTTATCTTCTCCCCCATCTAACATTCCTTGCATAAGATGTATTTTGGCTTGATAATATTTAATGTATCCCTTACTTTACTACTATCAACCCTTTGAGAGCATAGATTCCCACCTTTAATTTAGGTAGATTTGGAGTTGACTATGACCTTCAAGTTTATCTAATTATTTAGAAAAATGCGAGTTTTCAATGTTCATACTATTGAATTATATTATTGATACCCAAAGAGTAGATAGTGTATAATACAAAGTTTATTTTGGACAACCTAGTTAAAGATTTATCTAATTTTTTTGCACCAAACGTAGATGGTAGTATGGTACATTGATATATCATATGTAAAGAAAATAAGATTTATCAAAAAAAAATTGTGCATCAACCAATGTCTAGGAAGTTCTACAATGTTTGTAAGTAATGGGTTTCAAAAATGCCAACCAATGTGAATACTTCCAATAAAAATGTTGTAGAAAATGATAAAGTGAAGAAATATATCATCAATAACACTAGATAAACTTGAAAAATATTCACTATAATAGAGACTTCTCAAATATCAATACATAGAAGACCAAATAAAGATGTTGGTGTGGTTGTAAAGGGGATTTCCATAGCTACACCATTTTTCTATTTCATCATCCACAAATAAGAAAGACAACAATATAGATAATAGACATGTCAATGAGATCTATTATAGTATGCATTTGAATGTTAAATTTAGATAATATCATCAATAAACCTTATAATCAAGACTACTTAAGAAAGAGAAATTAGATAGCCTACAAATGCAACAAGAAGCAATGGCCTCAAAAGACACATTAACTATCTTCATATGATAATAGTAAAGCTTCAAGATATTGCTATAGAAGAAAAGGGATCAAAAAATGAGAAATAAAATGGTATGAGAAGAAAGAGTATTGTTGTGAATTAGATAATTTCAAGAATGTTGTTTAAAAAATAAAAGTAAAGCCAAAAAGCGATATTTGAAGGAAAAAGGAATTTTGAATATCCCACAATTGTAGGCTCCATTTATTTTTGATGATGGTGTAGGTTGGTAGAGGCATTATGTCATTAAAACATGACACATGTAACATATCAATCATAAGTAAGACACCATTTTTTTTATTGGATTCTACTGTGTCATGTGAATTTCTACGTGTTGTACATTCATCTAGATGAAAATCAAACTAATTGTCTCAAAAGTTGGTCATGAACAAAAAGCTACAAATTTTTTAGATTAGAAATTTAAAAGAATGAGCATAATTTTCTTAAATTTAATATAACAAAAATATGTGATGTAAAAATGCAAAGATGACATTACAATAGGTTTGAGACTTTGTTTGGATCTTGTTACTATGAGATGATAATCTATAACCATAATGGGTGAACTTATTAGCTCAAGGTTTAAGACTCTTTGTGTATTACATGACCAATGTATTTTAATGAATATAAATTCTTTTACTTCAATATATATGCAATTTTAGGTTGAAAAATTCATATTTATCATCGAAATATTAAATTTAAAGAGAAATGAAATTCAATAGTGATTAACAAGGAAAAGGTAAATTAAGCAACTTGACCCAAACTAGGATTCAAAGAGCCCTTTCATCGAAGGCATTAACTTTTGGGTGTAGAGGTAAAAACCATAAAAAAATGTATGCATTTATATATAAATATTCTTGAGTATAAGATCCACATGATTTTATTTATCAAAACTAGAAAATAGAAATATCTTTTGTCATGATAAGATGACATACCAAACTCTAGAAAAGATTCAAGTTTTATATGCCCACTTCTAAGGAATGCTTCCAAATGGGATTTGCCTAATATAATATCTAATAAATGTATGTCTTTCAAGTTATTTAGAGGGAATATTCAAATTTAGTATTGATACACTCAATTTAGGTGGTGCTTTTAAATAAATATCTTATAAAAGATATTTTTGGAACTAAATTCCTATATTACCTTGTAAGGATATTTATTGTTGGAAATATTCAAGACTCTACTATGTTATTGAGAGGGGAGGGGTGAATTAGTAACTTCTAAAACTTTAACAATTTCAATTCTTAATCCAATAAATCAATTAGAACTTAATTCATCACATATGATTTAATTGCATGCATGAGAAACTAAAAACATGAAAGCATCCATAACACTTGAACACACATATTTGGTGACCCAGAAATCTTCTAAATAGAAAGTAAAACTGGGGTGGGGATGATACCCACAAACTTTAGTACTGTAGCATAAAGTTGATCTGTTAAGGCTTACGTTGATCACTTCTAATGATCTGCCCTGTTAGGAGCAAATAGGACTGCTAGGTCCATCTTGTGAGAGAATACAATGAAGTATGCACTCGGTAAAGAGATTTATAAAAGACTATTAGGTCTACCTTGTTAGAGGATTTTAACTGGTTCACCTATTAGGATGAAGCACTAGATCTATAATTTTTAACTGAGTTTGTTGATAGAGATTCCTTGGTGTATTGATCACCTTTCTATCATAGATATGTCTTTGCTGCTTCTTATACTAATATAACCTTTATAATTGTTTATCTACTACATTCATAACTTTAACTTTTCACATTCACATTCACATTCTCATTCTTGCTCTTGCTCACATTGGATATGATGCAGGAGCATCCAGAGGTATAAGGGCAATCCTGTGTCACCCAAAAAAAAATGTACTTAGACTTAGTTTCTATTTTATGTCTTTGCATTTTTGGATACCCATTTGGCTCAAATAAAGGTTCCAACTCTCATAGTTCAACTATCAGTGCATTTAAAAATCCTGAAAAAATAGGAGCATGCAATTTGACCATCATTTTGGTGACCTAGAAGGTGTGACTTGGCCAGATGAATGTAATCAAGATTTAGAGCATTCCAAAAAAAGAATCAAGTCAAAAGGCCCCACGGTTTGAAAGTTATTGCAGTTTTTCGGGTTTTGGAGACCCCCTAAGAATGCTTCAAAGTCAGGTTTGGGGCATTAAATGACCTCAAAAAGGGTCGAAAAATGGGGGACGAGTGAAGCTTGTCCATAGGGCTATAGAGCGCTTCGAGAGCTTTCCGAAAATGTAAACGGTTCGTCAATCGGAGCTACGGTTCAAAAGTTATGCCTCCCGAAAGTTCGGCTACTGTTTCTGGATTCTTCTAGAGTTGCACCGACTTCTAACGTAGCTTTTGAAACCTTCTTTTGTCGGTGGATGCCTACTAGCACTTTCTAGAATGTACTCCTAGTCCTTAACCCTCCGGGGTCTTTTTAAGGAGATTTCTGGCATTGTAAAAGGCAGTTCGGATTGGAGCTTGAGAGGAGGTGCTAAAAGGAGAAATATTCTCCAGATTTATGCTATTGTAAGCCCGCAGGGCATGTTTTTGAGTTTATTTTCTCTACACTATTTGTACCAGCTTATTTTCTCAGTTAATATAATTTCCCCTTTCTATTGTGTCTATTCTGGTTGTTGGGTTGTGTCCCCATCAAGTGGTATCAGAGCGGGTTTTCCTGAGTGTATAGACAGAGCGCCGTTTGTGAGGCAGTTTGCACCAGGACTGTGTGGTTGTGGGTTCGAGTTAGAAGATGCCTCCACGAAGAGAGTGTGGTGGAAGGGCCAGAGCTGTTGATCTTGAGGAGGTTAGAGCCCTCCAGAGACAGGTACAAGCATTGCAAGAGGAGCTTCGTAGAGGAGCAAATATTGCCGCAGATGACAATAGTGAGGATGACAATGAAGAGGAAGTAATGGAAGTTGACGGGGAAGTTCTGAATCCTGTAGAGGAAAGGATTTTTAGGGCCATTTCTAGGTTTGGGAAAAGACCTACAATTGAAGTGGGTATATTTTTGGAAAATTTGAAACCAGATGAGTTGATCGACTGGATCAATGAACTGGATGAATACTTTGAGTATGAGGATATAAGGGACCCAAATAGGGTTAAGTTTGCAAAGGCCAAACTAAAAGGCCATGCCAAAATCTGGTGGCAAGAGGTTCAACTAGAAAGGCTTAGAAGAGGAAAGGAGAAGATCACAAGATGGGATCGCATGGTGGACAAATTGAAGAAGCAGTTCATTCCTGTGGACTACGAGCTTGATCTGTTTAAGAAGATGCATGGGTTAAAGCAAGCAGGAAGATCAGTCCAAGAATATACAGAGGAGTTTTACCGACTCCTGATTAGAGCAGGGCATGCAGAAGCAAATAAGGAGAAGGTTGCTCGTTATATCAGTGGGTTGCCACCTAGCATCCAGGAGGAATTAAGTTTGGTAAGAATGACCAGCGTTGAAGAAGCATACCAGTTTGCCCTATGAGTTGAAGAGAAGCTGAGTAAAAGGTTTGAAGGAAGACAAAGAGGGCGCGGTCAAGGAGGAAGGGGAAGCGGTAGATCATCTGGAGGCCGCAATGAAACTCAAAAGAAAAATGAAGATGAGAGTACTAGCAGGAACCAGAGGAATGAGGGTTTCAATCGCTCCTGCGATCAAGACTTTGGAAATCAAAGAGGAAGAGGTAGAGGACATGGGCAAGGAAGAGGAGGCTTCCGTGGTACCTGTTTCCATTGCAATGAAGAAGGTCATCATGCCTTTGAATGCCCTCAACGACAAGGAAGGACAGATAGGAGAGCTGAGGGCCAAGCTAGGGTTGCTCATGTGGATGAGGATGCACAATCATCACATTCAGAGGATGCAGAAAGAGGAGAGACCTTGGTAAATGAAAGAGTCCTACTAAGTGGTGAAAATGAACCAGGACAACGAAGGAGCTTGTTCCGTACCAGATGCAAGTGTGAGGATAAATGTTGTGATCTGATCATTGATGGTGGTAGCACTGATAACTTGGTATCCGAAGAGATGGTCTCTAAGCTGAAGCTCAAGAGGGAGAAACATCCCCAGCCCTATCGGATTTCTTGGGTAAAAGATGATCATAAGGTCCTGGTAAGTGAAGAATGTTTAGTAAAATTCAAAATTGGGAGTTACCATGATGAAGTTCTTTGTGATGTTATTTCGATGGATGTTTGCCATCAATTGTTGGGTAGACTATGGCAGTTTGATAGACATGCAATACATGATGGACATGCAAACACATACTCTCTGATAAAGGATGGAGTTCGCCACAAATTGAAGCCCATGAAAAAGGAAGGTGAAAAGGTATGTAGCAGTGCTAGGATTTGTCTTGTTGATGGAAGGAAGTTTTTAGATGGCATGAAACATCAGCGTATGTGCTATGCTTTGATTCCTAGGAAAGATAAAGAAGGTAGTAGTGAAATACCATTTGAAGTTTCAGATTTACTAGGAGAATTTGGAGATATTATCTCTGATAATGTTCCAGATGGATTGCCACCAGTAAGGCAAATTAGTCATCAGATAGATCTGATTCCAGAAGCTAGTTTTCTTAACAAGGCTGCTCACAGGATGACTCCTACTGAAACAGAGGAGCTAAATAGATAGGTTCAGGAGCTGTTGAGGAAGGGCTTGATTCGAGAGAGCCTGAGTCCATGTGCAGTACCAGTAGTACTTGCACCAAAGAAGGATGGAGAGTGGAGGATGTGTACAGATTCTCGAGCTATAAATAGGATAACCATCAAGTACCGGTTTCCTTTACCAAGGATGGATGATCTTATGGACTGCTTGAGTGGAGCTCAGTACTTCACAAAGATAGATCTGAAGAGTGGCTATCATCAGATACGGATTCGAGAAGGAGATGAGTGGAAAACAGCCTTCAAGACCAAGGAGGTCTTTATGAGTGGTTAGTCATGCCCTTTGGATTGACAAACGCCCCAAGCACCTTCATGCGGCTCATGAATGAGGTACTTAAGAAGTTCTTGGGAAAATTTGTTATTGTCTATTTGGATGATATTTTAATTTTCAGCAAGACTTTGAAAGAACATTTACTACACATTCGTAGTGTCCTTGAAAGGCTAAGGGAAGAGAAACTGTTAATTAATCTAAAGAAGTGTGTCTTTGCAAAAAGGGAGTTAGTCTATTTGGGATTTGTTATATCACCTGAAAGTCTCAAAATGGATCCAGAGAAGGTAAAATCCATCTTGGAATGGCCTACTCCAAGGTCTGCTACTGAGGTAAGATCATTTCATGGTCTGGTTAGTTTTTACAGAAAGTTTATTAAGAATTTTAGTGGCATATGTGCACCTCTAACTGATACAATATGAGGGGATAGAAAAGAGTTCAAATGGACTACAGCAGCTGCGAGAAGTTTTGAATTGCTGAAGAAGAAGGTGACTGAACAGCTTGTGTTGGCACTTCCAGATTTTAGAAAAGTATTCCAGGTGGATTGTGATGCTAGTGGTAGCGCTATTGGGGCTGTATTAAGCCAAGAAGGTAAGCCTATTGCATATTTTAGTGAAAAATTGAATGATGTAAAGAAGAAGTATTCTGTTTATGATCAAGAATTCTATGCAATAGTTCAGGCCTTAAAGAAATGGAGGCATTATTTATTGCCAAAGGAATTTGTTTTGTATACTGATCATCAGGCATTACAGTACCTAAATAGCCAAGGTAAATTGAATCAGAGGCATATGAAGTGGGTAGAATTCTTGCAGAGTTATACATTTGTATTAAAGCATAGAAGTGGAAAATCTAACAGGGTTGCAGATGCATTAAGTAGGAGATAGTTGTTGCTTACAACAATGCAGGTTGAAGTAGTTGGGTTTGATGAACTCAAGAATTTGTACCCTGAGGATCCTGATTTTGCTGAAGCATGGAAAGCTTGTAAAGAACCTGTTGCTATAGATAGAACCAAGTGGTTAGACTATTTGATTCAGGATGGCATGTTGTTCAAAGGTAGTCAATTGTGCATTCCAAGGAGTTCCATGAGGGAAAATCTGATTAAGGAGAAACACAGTGGAGGGATGGCAGGACATTTTGGTCGGGATAAGACCATTGCCATTCTTAGAGAACATTATTTTTGGCCTCAAATTACACAGGATGTGAAGAAGTTTGTACAGAGTTGCCAGGTTTGTCAAGTTGCCAAGGGGTTTAGTCAAAATACTGGCCTATATCAGCCATTGCCTGTTCCATCAAGGCCATGGGAGGACATAAGTATGGATTTTGTTCTTGGATTGCCAAGGACACAAAGGGGTAATGAATCAGTATTCGTGGTGGTTGATATGTTCTCCAAAATGGCACATTTCATTCCATGCCACAAAACTCATGATGCTGTCCATATTGCAGACTTGTTTTTCAAAGAGGTGGTAAGACTACATGGTCTTCCAAGGACTATAGTTTCTGACCGAGATACTAAATTTGTGGGGTATTTCTGGAGGACATTGTGGAAGAAGTTGAGAACAGACTTGAAATTCAGTTCCACGCATCACCCACAGACTGATGGCCAAATAGAAGTGGTAAATAGAAGTCTAGGCAATTTGCTGAGATGTTTAGTTGGAGATAAGCCCAAGGGATGGGATTTGATTCTACCACAGGCAGAGTTTGCTTATAATAACTCTGTAAATAGGAGTACTGGAAAATCACCATTTCAAATTGTATATGGAAATAGCCCAAGGACTGCACCAGAATTGAGAAAGATAGAACAAGGGGAGAGAACAAGTGCTGAAGCTGAGGATTTTTCTGAACACATCAAGCGTCTACATGAGGAGGTCCAAGCACACATTATCAAGATGAATCAAGAATATAAAGCTAGGGCTGATCAAAGGAGAAGACATAAGGAATTCCAAGTAGGGGATCTTGTCATGGTGCACTTACGAAAAGAAAGATTTCCAGTTGGTACTTACAACAAGCTAAAAATGAAGAAATTTGGCCCCTGTAAGGTTTTGAAGAAACATAACTCAGGAAATGCATATGAGGTGGAGCTGCCAGATGGTATTCACATTTCTCCCATTTTCAACATTGCAGATTTAACAGAGTATCATGATGATGGTGCAGATGAGGAGCTGGTTTTAGAGCCATGCCCAATTCCTGCTTCTAAGAAGGAGGAGATAGAAGACATTCTAGATCATCGTGTGGGTAGGAGTACCAGAAACAGGCAGTATGAAGAGTATTTGGTCAAATGGAAAGGACGACCGATCAAAGACTCAACTTGGATTTCAGCAGCTGAGGTTTCCCATTTGGGATTCCCTCTACCATCCATAAAGTGACAGGGTCACTTTTCAATCTACCCTGGGTGTCTGATGCAGGAGCATCCAGAGGTATAAGGGCAATCCTGTGTCACCCAAAAAAAAATGTACTTAGACTTAGTTTCTATTTTATGTCTTTGCATTTTTGGATACCCATTTAGCTCAAATAAAGGTTCCAACTCTCATAGTTCAACTATCAATGCATTTAAAAATCCCGAAAAAATAGGAGCATGCAATTTGACCATCATTTTGGTGACCTAGAAGGTGTGACTTGGCCAGATGAATTTAATCGAGATTTAGAGCATTCCAGAAAAAGAATCAGGTCAAAAGGCCCCACGGTTTGAAAGTTATTGCAGTTTTTCGAGTTTTGGAGACCCCCTAAGAATGCTTCAAAGTCAGGTTTGGGGCATTAAATGACCTCGAAAAGGGTCGAAAAATGGGGGACGAGTGAAGCTTGTCCATAGGGCTATAGAGCGCTTCGAGAGCTTTCCGAAAATGTAAACGGTTCGTCAATCGGAGCTACGGTTCAAAAGTTATGCCTCCCGGAAGTTCGGCTACCGTTTCTGGATTCTTCTAGAATTGCACCGACTTCTAACGCAGCTTTCGGAACCTTCTATTTTGTCGGTGGATGCCTACTAGCACTTTCTAGAATGTACTCCTAGTCCTTAACCCTCCGGGGTCTATTTAAGGAGATTTCTGGCATTGTAAAAGGCAGTTCGGATTGGAGCTTGAGAGGAGGTGCTAAAAGGAGAAATATTCTCCAGATTTATGCTATTGTAAGCCCGTAGGGCATGTTTTGAGTTTATTTTCTCTGCACTGTTTGTACCAGCTTATTTTCTCAGTTAATATAATTTCCCCTTTCTATTGTGTCTATTCTGGTTGTTGGGTTGTGTCCCCATCAGGATATGATACAATACATTACATATATATACCAATCCAAAATGCAATAGTACAAAGTCGGGCATGACACAAGTTAACACAAACATTACAAAGTTGGACCACATGAAGATACTTAGGTTCTAAAGACTGACTCGATGAGGTTCTGATACTTGACATCCACTGTCACTGCTCAACATCATCATGCTCTTGGTAGACATAGAAGCTCGATCAATACTGATCACTTTCAAGTAGTCTTGAACTCGGTTTGCACTAGTGACTCAGTAGATATTGTGCAACTTGGCAAACACCGAATCACTTGATTACCATGAAGTAGCTTGGTTAACATTGGCTTCACATCACATGAATTGTGAACTCGATAGACACTGCAATGCTTGGTAACCATTGGCTTCACATCACATGAATTGTGAACTCGGTAACCATTGATAAAATTGGTATACACTAAAATGCACGGTTTGAACTTTTGGATTTCACATTGACTGAATTTGCTCAGTAACCATTAAGATTAGTCCAAAAGACTCGGGAGCAACTATAGAACTCAATGGCTACTGAATTACATGGAAAGCACAATAAACTATTCAATGAGCTAGGTAGCTATAAAAAATCTAAATAAGTGTGTGTCACTAATAAAAAACTTAATTGATATGTCAACAATCTCCCCCTTTGGCAATAGTGACAAAAACACTTATTAGAACAAAACTGAATACCTTGTATTCATCACCATGTGATACTAGCTTGGTATATTTTTGAGATTTGTCAAAATTGATGTTTGTAATGTATATACAAAGTAGTTCTCTACCATAGCATATTTCTCCCCCATACTATGTGATCCACTATGTACATGTATGCTTTTGTCTTATATACATATAACATTTTTCAAATATAACTTTTCTCCCATGTCTCCCATTAAATATCTCCCCCTGTAACTTTTCTGCCCCTTTTTGACAGTAATGCCAAAGATTTATTCTAGCATATTTACATAGAGACACCAAAATTAGATAAGATTTTAGAATGTACCTTGAGGGTGATTGCCAAGGTTTTATCCAATTTTTTTGCAAGACCTTGCATGTATGAATTGCAATTTGCACTTCTGTTGACAGTTCAATCATGTGATCTGCAATAGAGAAGGTGTTATCATGGATCAGAGTCTTTGAATATACAATGTGTTTTTGCATAGCATCCATGACTAGAAGGATCATATTTTGTATTTCAACCAATGTTGAATGGATCCTTGCTTCTTCTCTTAACAATTCAGCTTGCAAGTCTAACAAAAAGATGATATTCTTGAAATGTGCATAGCTTGAACTAGGGTCAAGTTGTAGCTGTTGGGTACTTGCTTTAAGATCTATATTAATTATGGACAATTTGTCATTTACTTCCTTAGTATACTTAGTGACATCACATAGTTTCCCAAAAAGTGATGACACATTTGAACAAGATGCCTCAAGATTGACCAAAATTGTTGAAAGCTCAACTTGATATATGGCTATTTGCTGAGTAATGTGCTCCAACACTTTATTATTGAATTTCTTTTTAGCCTTTTCAGCTAGCTTATCTTGACCTTTGGTGTCCTCATTGAATTTTGGACTACCTCTCCAAGCTAAAATAAAATACGTTGAGAAAAATCAACCTCAATTCCTATTGCCTTGGTCAAGATATTCTTGGCATCATCAATTATCTTATATTATCTATTTCACTTCTCTCTTAATTTTTGCTGTTTGACTTTTTTCTGGAGGAGTTCACCAAATATGTGCATTTGGTCTGTAGAAAGATTGTAGATATCCCATTTGGGAATTACTATTTCCTCATCCAAATCTATATCTTCTTTTATCTGCTTCCCTTTCCCCAAAAATTTTGTGCTTGGTTGACCCTTAGGTTCAACTATCCTTGCACTTACTGCTTTTGTACTCAGAATGGAAACAATAGTAGACATACTCAGACTTGAAGTAAAAACTGATACTGTATTGACTGATGGAACACTTATAGAGATACTTGAAGAATCCAAAATTGATGAAGTCAAAATTGTAGAATTCAAAACTAGAGAGCTTACCATGGATGTACTCAAAACTGAAGAAGTCAAAATTGGAGAGGTGAAGATTGAAGAACTCAACTCGGTAGATGAAGGAGTCTACAGCTCAGTGGATGAAGTGGAAGTCACTTCTTTCAATGATATGTTGAGCTAAGTTGGGCAAAGAGTGATTGGACATTTGATGTATTAGTAGTAGTCACAACCAAACTTGTTAAAGTTGTCTCCCTACTTGATGTAGTCAATGGTTTTCTTGGGGAGTGAGGAAGTGAGGCAATGACTACAACAACTATCTTGACTAGGTTAGTCTCCTCCTCATCTTTCTTATCTTCCTTGGTAGCTTCTTCACCTTGATCCTCTTCATCTTCTTCATTATTAAAATGAGTCACTTCTTCAACATTTTCCTTCTCATCTTTCTCCTTATCTTCTTCTTCATCAATATCCTTTTAGTCTTCAACTAACTTCTTTGGAATTCTGAACCTATTGTTTATTTTATCTTTGAACACATCAAAGTAGTTGTCCATGATGTTGGCATAGTTCTCACCCATTTCTACAATATATTCATTTATATGGTAAAGTACAGGCACATCTTTTCTCCAAACTATAGTGCCTTTGGAAGGGAAGAACTTTTGGACATAAAAGAATAGACAGGTTAACAGTGAAGAAAATTTGCACGGGTTGTTCTTGGAAGTTCTAATAATTTCCATTTTCTTATTGGATTGCCTCAACAACAAGTTGACAAGGTCATAAGATAGGTTGTTCTTCACCACTTTGTACGCCAAATCCATAGCTTCACATGATACACTGTTAAGACGACTTGAACTATATATCTTATGAGCAATAACATGAATTCCAAACTTCAACTCTACATCAATAACATTGATTATTTTCATACCTCTGTCATCCCACTCGGCTAGGGTTTTCTTCTCCAACTCTGCCCAACCTAGGGTTTTAGTTGTTTTGGCTTTGGTAAGCATGGGAAGGCTAGTGATTCGATGAATCATCTTCTTTGTTATCAAAATTGGTTGCTCTAACTACAGTTGTCCATCATGCACCCAGCTAAGGATATACCTAGTCCATTTTATTTGAAATTCTTGGGGCATATGGGCAATATGTGTTAATCCTTTTGCTTCCAAATGTTGATGCTTGGGTTTCAGGGTTCCATCAAAACATAATTGATCTAGGGCATCATCCATATCTAGAGTACCTATTTCTTGGATAACACATTTAAAATGAGTTCGAATGTTGTTAATAAGAAGTACCTTAGTAGGGATTTGGGATTGAGCTCCGCTTAGGTCTAGGGTTTTAGCAACCACGAGTGTGAGCTTAAAATTTGATGCTTTCCATTCAAATCCTCAAACCAACATGTCAGAACCTTTCTTGACCTTTCTATTGTTGGATTTCATTTTCACTCGGTAGCTTGAGAGAACTTCGAGAAAAATTTTGCGGGAAATTTTCTTAAGTCACTTGATCGCATAGAAAATAGCTCTTCATAATAGCACTCAAAAATTTATGGTAAGAAATGAATTCAATTCCATGTCTTTTGTTAAAGCTTTTCCATTAATGCTTAGTATAGAGGTAGATAAGTTTGACATTATGCTAACAATCTATCATCCACTACTTTCCATTGATCACTCGATGATATCTCCATGATTTGATAACCATAAGTGCCTTTATTATTCTCAAACTTGCTCAGTAGAGTCTATGACCCAACCTTACTCAGTAGAGAAGGTATCTCGGTAATAACTGATACTGATCTTGCTTAGTGATCCCTTTGTATCTTGTATACGGATTTGGATCTTTGTCACCTTTCAACTGGAATTGATTCAGATGTTGTCTTTGATAGCTTGGTTACAGGTCTTCCTTGAGAACTCAATTAGAAATGGTGGAGTCACCCAATTCTTGAATGACTTGACCATCATTGCTCGGACCAATATCCATTGCTATCTCATCTTCTTTCAGATGTTATCAACCTTTGCCTTTTTTTCATCTTCAATTTGACCAGTATTCATACAATTCTTAGCAAGATGATCAAGTTTTGTACAAATGAAACATCTTTTAGTGGTATCTCTTTTCCTCATATGATGTTTAACACAATTCATACCAATGTGTCCAAATTCTCCACAGTAATGACATTTACACTAGGTATTGTAATCCCAACCAAATAATGCTTTCACAATTTGTTCTGCACAATTCAATGTCTTTGCTTCGCATTCTAATGCCTTGTGTCCATGTTTCTTACATTTATGACAGTTTCCTTCACATCTTGGTTTCTCTTTGCATTCATTAGCCCTATGAACATGCTGATTGTAGCATTTTCCATTAAATTTTTCTTTTCCATTACTCCAATGTTTATTTGATATATGACCTATCTTACCACAGTGATTGCAAGTAGGTCTTTGATTCTTTTGAGCACCTTGTTTGGAGGATTCACCTTCTTCTTTGTATCCAATTCCTGTTTTTCCTTTTTGTCTCTAGAGGTTTTGCTCATTCAGTTGATCCATGTCTTCTTGAGATTTCATCATTCTTTCATTGATTTGTTTCTCAGTGTCTAGATCATTTGTCAAAATTTCATTGATTTATCTTTCAGATCTCAGCTCATTTTTTGTTCTTTCATTGATTTTCCTTTTAGAATTTTGATCATTCCTCATTCTTTCATTTTCAAAACTTAGGCTCATGATTTCCTCATTTGCATTGGAGAGCTAATCAATAAGGTTTTCTTGCTAAAGCGATTGGTTGAAGATTTCATTGTTCCTTCTATCCATTTCTTCTTTTATCTTGTTTCTCTGTTCCAAGACTTCACATAACCTTAGTGACTGAATTTCTTGTTCTCTTTTCATCTTTCTTACTTCTTCTTACGGGAAACCATTCTTCTCTAGGAGTTCCTTGATTGCATCATTTGCTTCATCTAAGTTGCTTGAAGGATGAAAGTCTTGAATTCTTTCTTCAATGTAAAGATGATCATGATCATTAATTTGATTTTCAAGTTCCTTTCTTCTTTTCAGAGATTGGGAAAATTTCTCCTTAGCTTTCTTGAGTTGGGCAATGACCATTTCTAGATCCAGCTTTTCATTGTCAATAGCTTTGTCAAGTCTGAATATCTCCATATCCTTGATCTTTGCTCAAGCTGTTAAACTTTCTCTTGAGAACCACAAAGCTCTAATACCAATTGTTGGAAATATTCAAGACTATGCTAAGTTACTAAGAGGGGAGGGGTGAATTAGTAACTTCTAAAACTTTAACAATTTCAATTCTTAATCCAATAAATCAATTAGCACTTAATTCATCACATTTGATCTAATTGCATGCATGAGACACTGAAAACATGAAAGAATCCATAACACTTGAACACAAAGCTTTGGTGACCTAGAAACCTTCCAAATAGAAAGTAAAATTGGGGTGGGGATGATACCCAAAAACTTTAGAACTGCAACATAAAGTTGGCATGTTAAGGCTTACATTGATCACTTTGATGATCTACTCTGTTAGGAACAAATAGGACTACTAGGTCCACCTTGTGAGAGGTTTTACAAACATATAATGAAGTATGCACTCGGTAAAGAGATTTATAAAAGGCTATTAGGTCTACCTTGTTAGAGGATTTTGACTAGTTCACCTGTTAGGATGAAGTAATAGATCTCTAATTTGCAACTGAGTTTTCTGATAGAAATTCCTTGGTGTACTGATCATCTTTCTATGATAGATATGTCTTTATTGCTCCTTATACTAGTGTGGCCTTTATAATTCTTTATTTGCTGCATCCATAACTTGAACTTTTTGCATTCACATTCACATTACAATACATATGCTCACATTTGCATTCTCATTCTTTCTCTTGCTCACATTGGATATGATGCAATACATTACATATATATACCAATCCAAAATGCAAAATTACAAAGTTGGCCATGACACAAGTTAACACAAACATTACAAAGTCAGCCCACATGAAGATACTCGAGTTTTGAAGATTGACTCAATGAGGTTCTGATACTTGGCATCCACTGTCACTGCTCAATATCATCATGCTCTTGGTAGACATAGAAGCTCGGTCCATATTAATCATTTTCAAGTAGTCTTGAACTCAGTCTGCACTGGTGACTTGATAGATATTGTGCAACTCAGCAAACACAGAATCACTTGGTTACCATGAAGTAGCTTGGTTAACACTATCTTCATATTACTTGAAGTGCGAACTCGGTAGACATTACAATGCTCGGTAACCATTGGCTTCACATCACATGAATTGCGAGCTCGGTAACCACTGATAAACTTGGTATACATTGAAATGCATGGTTTGAACTACTGGACTTCACACTGATTGAATATGATCGGTAACCACTGAAAGTAGTCCAAAAGACTCGATAGCAATTGTAGAACTTGTTGGCTACTGAATTACATGGCAAACACTATAACCTATTCAATGAGTTTGGTAGCTATACAGAATCTGAATAAGTGTGTGTCACTAATAAAAAATTTGATTGATATGTCAACAATTTATTTTCTATACTTTTAAAAACCAATAATAGGAATAATCCTTGTACTGACTGACAAGAATACTTATAACAGGAAATGCTAAAATATTTCTAAGTGATATAGGTTTTAAAATTATACCAACTGACAAGAGTATTTTAAGAATAAAACTATGATACAAAATGATATCATCAAGAACACTAGATAGACTTGAAAAAATTCACTAGAATAACTTATTTCCTAATTTATACAGACCAAAAAAAAATGTTAATTTGTGGTTTTCCATGGGTCTTGCAAAGCTAAACCTCTATTTTGACATTTCCTCTTCCACACACAAATGAGACAATAATATAGATAATAAACATGCCAGTGAAATTTATATAGTATTTTATTAAATGTAGAAATAAGATAGTATCATCAATAAACATTAGAAACATCAGTCTTTAAGCAAGAGAAATTAGATATTGTGCAAATGCAACAAGGAAGAAACAATGGCCTCAAAAGCCACGCTGACTATCTTCGTATGGTAGTACTAAATCTTCAAGATATTAATATGCAAGAAAATGGATGAAGAAATGACAAAGAAGATGGTATGCCCAAGAACAAGTGGCATTGTGAATGAGAGAATACGAAGAATGCTACATTTGAACAATGAAAATTCAAAGCCAAAAATTAAGAGTTGAAGGCAAATGGAAAGTTGAAAAGCCTACAATAATAGTTTCCAATAATCATTGATGATGATCTAGGATGGTAGAGGTATTTTTCTATTGAAACACAATAAAAATAACATCCTAATATTAGCAAGACAATAATATTTTATGGAATGCTAGTGTGTCAAGTGGATGTCTATGTGTTGTGCAGTCTTCTAGATGAAACTCAAACTACCGGTCTCAAAATTGGGTATGTGCAACATGGTAGAAATTTTTTGGATTAGGAATAAAGGAAAATGAGCATATTTTTGCAAAATCTAATCTAACAATGTACATGATATGTGATGTGGAATTGCATAAGATGACATTATAGTAGGATTGGGGCTTGGTTTGGCTCTTGGTAAGTTATGAGTTGATTATCTATAATCATAATGGGTTTTTAGATTGAGGTGTATAACTCTTTGTGTATTACATTACCAATGAATTTGAATGTCTATAAATTCTTTCAAAATATAAAAAGAATAACTTCAACATATATGCATTTTTTAGGTCAAATGATTTCTTTTATCATAGATTACATTATTTAAAGAGAGAGATATAATTTTTACAGTGACTAACAAGGAAAAGGTAAACTAAGCAACTTAAACCCAAATTAGGACTCAAAGAGCCCTTTCATCAAAGACATTAATGTATTGAATGTAGGGGTGAAAATCAACAAAGGTTTATGCACGAATACATGAATATTCTTGAGTATGACATGATCCACGAGTTTTTTTTTTGTCAAAAGTAGAAAATGAAAAGACCTTTTTGTAATGATAACATGAAGTCAAACTCTATAAAAGATCAAAGGTTTATAGGTCCACTTGCAAGGTTTGCTTCCAAAGAGGATCTACCTAATATAATATCTAATCAATGTATGTCTTTCAAGTTATTTAGAGGGGACAATCAAATTTAGAACTAATATGTCCATTTTAGGCGGTACAGGGTACTTTTGAATGATCATCTTATAAAAAGAACGCTCAAACTAAATTCCTACATGACTTTGTAAAGGTATCTATACCACTATACTTTTAATCCGACAATACAAATAATAGTTATTCAAATCATTAAATCATAAGTCATTTAAAAGAAAACAAATAGATTGAAGGTGACATATAAATAAAAGACCATAATTGTAAAAGCTTTATAGGAGCTTTCCTACTTAAATAAGAATTAATATGACAAAAATATAAAGAAGAAATGATATGACAATGATATGCCATTGACAATTGAGATACATGAAAGCTCAGCCAAACTGAAAACCCTAGGGAAGACCCCCCATTAATTGAAAATCCAAAAAAAAATTCAAAATGTCGAATGGACCATGGAATAAACAATCAAATCTGTGTGGGGCCTCTAATCCAGCAAGGACTACTTGCAATTAATAATCAGTGACCCAAAGGAGCCTTTAATATGGGCCAATTTAATGGAGACATATATGATAGATAATGGCTACATTCTTTCTACTTATTGGGTATCAAACACACCCATCAAATTTTCATTTGACATGGACAAAGATCTAGTCAAACTCTATAAAGTGTGGAATCCATCGACCTGGCGTGCGATTCCATCACATCGAGCTGCGGACATTCTTCCCCAACAAGCTGGGGTGGATGTGAACCGTCGGATGGAGAATGTCTGTGGTGAACGTGGCCGGTAGGCACGTGAAGAAGCAAGTACGAGTAAAGAAAAAAAGATGTACGAGTAAAGAAGAAAATGACGGATTGGAATATCCTCTCCCTGTGAAATGCCCCTTCGATTCGACGCGCTCGGCGTATAATAACGTGAAAAAGCTCGTTTTGGACCCGCTTCAATTGCCCAACCTCATTTCTATCAAAACGCCGGCAGGGCGGTTCCGAATCTTTTTTTTACTTCTTGACGGCTGAATTTTCAATGCTAATTCATTCATGCAACAAGTATTTTTCCACGAGTCCCCCTCATATTAAACAACTGAGTTTATCCTGGTCTGCCAAATGACTTGAATTTTCAAGGAATAAACAAAAACTTCAATGGTGGCCACTGACTCACTGGCGGCTTGTCATAGGAGAAGTATTGGGCCAATTTGTGTGATACTTGATCACATAACATCCAATGCACCCATAAACATCTATACAATGTACACGTGAAGTGGAGAGTTAAAAGCAGAAAACATTTGGACTCTGTAGATACAGTCCATGGGATTTCATAAACAACGAGATCTCCCCAATGCATGAAACGTTCCTGGCTATGGCACATCTTTATTACGTACGGTCATCTACTTGTGTGGAAATGCTTGGCGACAGTGCAAAAGTGAGAGTCTAGTGTTGGTGGATATCTATTCATGGATCGATCATTCATTATTGCACGGAAAAACACTGAGGATAATTATTTAATTAATTATTCATGAATTCAGATTGTGAGGGGAATCATATTCATGAACATATGAACAAGTCAATCAAAGATAAAAGTAAATGTATTTAGGCGTGATGTTGAAATTATTTGGAGAGTTTGTGTTTCTTGGGAGATTACGTTGAAATGGTTAGGATTTTTTTTTTTTGTTTTGTTTAAAGGTTAGGAGAGCAAATGAGCTACTACTATAGTCTATAATTTAGATTAATTAATGGTAATTGTAATATGAATCAGTCTGTATTTCTTGTGAGAGTAGATCTAACTGGAGACATACACGCCTTAAATCATGTGGGTTTTGAATATGTGATCTCTCTTTAAATGATATGTAAATTTGAAATTTGTTAATTTGAATCAGGGTTGCTATAAGTTTACTTGAGAGATTACATATATTAGTATTGGGAAATAAATTAGAGAGTCATGAATTGTTGTGGAGAAATCTACGAACATCTTGCACCTTGAGAATTTATTAATGGTCATTGGCTTTACATACTTATGAATCTGTGTCGTTATCTAGAGCAGAGAACTTTTGTAACAAAATATTATCATTCTTAATCATTTCTTGCACAAATCGATATTGTGTACCAACATACTTTTTCTCTTGTTAGATGACAATAATTAGATATAACACCTTCTACAAAATGCAATGCACCAACTAAACATTTTAACATGGTTAATGACACTAGTACAATGTAGACTAGACCTAGTAACCTCGCGACTCTAGGCTTTACCAGAGGAAGCTCTCACCGATCGAGCTAGGCCCCCAACCCTTATGTACCAATATACTTAGTACAAGAATGATGTGTAACTTTTTGACTGAGAAAATAACTCTCTAAGAATTTGATTCTAATAATGTTTCTATCATAATTAATAGGTTGTATTGTCTCTATGGTCAAATTGTTTTCTTAGAGAGATGTGTACTAGTCATACACTCTACAATATGATGAATAAAAAATATCTTGAGCTACCTTTTACTCATCCAACTTGTTACACTTCTAAACAAAGAATAAACATAACCACTACGAAAAATTCTACTATCCAAGTGACTTGTACAATCTATATTAGGATAAAAGCACAAACATGTGTCACCTTTTATAAAGAAAGAAGATGACAAAAAAAATTGGTTTGCAACAAATCATTTTATCTCCTATAGCTCTTCTCATTTTGATGATGGATCACTGAGTGTGATTCGAAATGTTGATGCAAAAAGTACTTACACACAATCTAATCAAGAGGCACATCTTTCAAATTTTAAAAATTAACTATTCACCTTTAATGACATAAAGTGACATTTTTGTTTAGAATTTGGAGATGATGTAAATTGATGAAATGCATAAAATTGGATGAAATTTATGCCTATACTTTTCTTTAAAAAAATTAAGTAATTTTTTTTTGCATTGGTTTAATTTTTGAAGTCCTTTTTTAATTTCTAAAAAATGCTTAAAATATGGAGTTTTGCTCCCGCCAAAGAAATATAATAAAAGATATGTTATAGTAACATGTATAGTGGGTGCTAAAAAAAATAAAGATTGGTTTTTTATGACTATTTTTTCCGTTATAAGTGTTCAAAGTTTAACTTATCATAAATTGGCAATTGTAATTTCCTACCAAACATTTCTTATAAAATTTGCCTATTTTAAAAAATAATTGTATATTCTTGAAGAAGACTCTACCCTCTAGTGCTATATAAAGTTTTAATTTTGTTGACATGATTAACTATTTTTTCCTTGTCTGAAGTGACATCTTCTTAAATGTTAAAATACCTACTTGTAATATTTTAAAATTCTAACATATTATAACTAGTTAAAAAATATTGTAAAATTTATATGACCGTCATTTTTTCTCTAAGATCTACAAGAGGGTATTTTTAGTTTTTGAAGAAGATTAATTTTTTTATGGAGAAATTAGCAAGGGAAGTTAGACATTTTAAAAAAATTCATTACTTGCTTGTGTGGCTACCACATAAGATGCCACATAGATGGTTTCAGCCAACCCTTTTTATTTAAAAACGATTTCAGCCAAATCTCTAGCCAACTAATTGAGGTCACATGGAGATGAACCCCTTGACCTCATATAAAAGAAAATAAATTATCTTAATTTTTATTGTTCAATAATTAGAAAAAATCGAAGGTAAGTTGATTTTTTTTTGAGTATTTCGATTGTTTTGATTTTTTTGTATTTAAAATTAGGGGTTTTAATAGAAATCTCTAGTAGTTTTCATTTTGATTATAAACTATGAGTGCAATTAGTAATTTTTGAATTCTTTTCAATTTAATAAGCATGGTTGACCTGAATAATGTTGATAACATTGAGCCACAAAATGATTTTCCTCAAAACCCTCTGCCAAATGTTCCACAACCCTGTCAAAATCCTAAACCTTAGCCAAATGATCCACTACCCTGTCAAAACCCTCAACGAATTGAAGATTTGATACAAAATAATCTTACTGAACTTAGGGGTTTTCAAGCCACACATAACAATATACCTGCATTGGCTCCCATGTTATCCACATTAAACACTATAGTGGATAATATTCAAAAAATTATTGAGCAAAAAAATGTTGCTCTTTACTAGCATGAGAAAATGTATTCCTTATTTGATGACTGGTTGGACTATGATGAGGTTGCGGCAAGAAAAATAACCAAAGATGATATAATTGACATTTTTTGTGAACAAAAAAATTGGTTAAAAAGTGGATCACACAAAACCCAAATTATCAATTAAATTGTATGCAAATGAGGCTATGCATGTGAACTTTTGGGATTACTGGTGGATTGTTTTTGACAAACCACCACAAAACAATTTAGAGGTCCCATGTTATTTCATTAAAAAAAATTGTATGCTAAATTTTTTTTGGGCCTCAAAGTGAATTGCTAGAGCACGATTCTCAACATGGGTGTATAAGAAGGTCCCCAAGATAGACCCTTTTCCTAGCGAAATAAAGCTAGCACTTATGTTGTCTTCCCTCTTGTCCAATGTAGCATCTTGATACCATGGAAGAGGCTAGCTCTCAGACTATTAGATCCATCCATATATTGAGTAGCCTATTGATCTTCTAGACTAGGTCAATGGTACCTCCCTGTGTTGATGATGCTAGAGTGAGTTCATCATCGAAGAGAACATCACATGTTTGTATCTCCATACTTGCATAATGTGCTAGAATTTATGTTGGGTCCCATTGGTGATCACTCTAAGCATCAATTTATATTTGGGGATGAGGATACAACACATGTGGCTATTGAGACTATAGATCCTGATGAGAGAGAGGAGGAGGTGTTAGGATAAACCACGAATAGAAATAAAAACTACATGCAAATATAATCAATAACATAAAATAATAGATCACACAGAAATGAACACAAGGCACCAAGATTTAACGTGGTTCACCTAATCCTTGGGCTACGTCCACCAAATAGAAAGTCCAATATTATTACAATCCAGTGATTACAACCTGATTACAATCCGTAATCCCTTACGGCTCAATACTGCCGCAAGAAACAATTTCGCATCACAACAACATGAAAATACCTAACCCTAAACCCTTTTATACAAGTATTTATCCATTTTAGGGTTACAACATGTCGGCCATATGTTGGCCATAATATGTCGGCTACAATATCGGCCATGGCCCAAATTTTTTTTTATGAAGTACGTACAGTACTTTCCTGATCAGTCACCATAATCCAACAATCTCCCACTTGGGGACTGATCAAGCTCCACACTAAACAACAATCTCCCACTTGGAGAATGATCCTGTAGCAATACCACTACCACATGGGGCTCCCACTGGATCAAACCACCCTGGACTCTACTATTCTTTTATTCATGTTCAGTCTAAAAGACCAACCGAAGCTAAAGAGGAGTTCAACTTCTCCCTTGTTACAACCTTTGTCAACATATTTGCTGGATTGTCATTTGTATGGATCTTCTCCAGCTTTAACTGTCCATCCTCCAAAACTAATTGAATGAAATGGTACCACAACTGTATGTGTTTGGTATTAGAATGTAGAGCTGAATTCTTTGCAAGACGAATGGCACTCTAACCATCTGTCAATAAATAATTATCCTTCTGAGGATGTCCCAATTCTTTTAAGAAGAACTGAAGCCATATCATCTCCTTGGCTGCCTTTGTAGTAGCAACATACTCTACCTCTGTAGTGGATAGAGCATTAATCTTCTGTAACCTAGAAACCTAGCTCATAACTGCCCCACCAATAGTAAAGACATAACCTGTAGTACTTTGCCTGGTATCAATATCCCCTGCCAAATTTGAGTCAACATAGCCATGTAAATCAATAGTAGAGCCCCCAAAGTGTAAACACTTATTGGATGTTCCTCTCAAATATTTGAGAATCCACTTGACAGCATTCCAATGCTCAAATCCTGGATGACTCATATACCTACTAATGACTCCCACTGCATGTGCAATATCTGGCCTAGTGCATACCATAGCATACATCAAGCTTCCTACAGCTGAAGCACAGGGTACCTTGGACATCTTATCCTCCTCTTCCTATATCTTAGGAAACATCTCCTTAGTCAACTTCAAATGACTAGGTAAAGGTGTGCTGACAGCTTTAGCATTCTCCATAGAGAAACGTTACAACACCTTCTCAACATAATCAACCTGAGATAGTGTTAATGTTTTGTTCTTCCTATCTCTGCAAATCTTCATACCAAGGATTTGTTTTGCTGCCCCCAAATCCTTCATAGAAAATGCATGTGCTAATTGGCATTTCAACCCCTTAATATGATCCATGTTAGACCCAGCTACAAGCATATCATTAACATATAAACATAAAATAATGTAGCTATCATCATCCAACCTCTTAAAATAAACACAATAATATGAATGACACCTATTATAGCCATGCTCATGCATAAACCTATCAAATTTTAGATACCATTGCTGAGGTGCTTGCTTCAAGCCATATAAACTTTTCTTCAATTTGCACACTAAGTTCTCCTTACCTTTGACCTCAAATCCCCGTGGCTAAGCCATATATATTTCTTCATCCAAATCACCATGAAGAAAGGTTGTTTTAACATCCAACTACTCTAAATGAAAATCTTCAGTAGCCACAAGACTTAAAACAGTACAGATAGAAGTCATTTTAACAACAGGAGAAAATATCTCATCAAAATCAATTCCCTTTTTCTATGCAAATCCTTTTACAACTAACCTAGCCTTAAATCTTTTCTTACCTCCTTCCTCTTCTTTCAACTTGTAAACCCACTTATTCTGTAAAGCCTTTTTACTTGTAGGCAACTTGCATAGATCCCATGTCTTATTCTTCAGCAAAGAGTCCATTTCATCTTTCATTGCAGACTCCCACTGAATCTTAGTATCCACCTGCACAACTTCATCATAACTTTCAGGTTCACCAGCATAAGTAAGTAAAATAGAATACAAAGAGGGAGAAAATCTTTGTGGAGGTCTAATTTTCCTCGTTGATCGTCTAACATTCACTGGTGTGTGTGGTATTTGTTGTTGCAGTTGTTGCACATCATGAGGAATGGCTGGAACATCAGCTTTTGGAATATCATCTAGCACTACATAATCATCTTCTTTCTTCTCATGTTGCTGCAACAGATCTTTGTACAACACTTTCTCATTGAATATGACATCTTGGCTTCTTACAATTTTATGATTTTTCAAATCCCAAAACCTATAACCAAATTCATTAATGCCATATCCAACAAAGAGACATTTCTTTGATTTAGCTTCTGGCTTGGTTCTATTTTCAGAGTTTATATGAGCAAAAACTTCACAACCAAAGGTCTTGAGAAAAGAATAACTCACCTTTTTACCAGTCCATGCTTCCTTTGGAATACCACAGCCCAAAGGAGTAGAGGGACCTCTATTAATCAAATATACTACAGTATTGACAGCCTCCACCCACATGTGTAAGGGCAACCCATCATGCAACCTCATGCTCCTTGCACACTCCATTATAGTCCTATTCATGCATTCAGCCACTCCATTTTCCTGTGGAGTCCTTGGAACAGTTTTTTGTCTATGAATACCATTAGTGGAGCAATAATCTTCAAATTCATGACTGCAATACTCACCACCATTATCAGATCTGAGACATTTTAATTTCTTGTCAATCTCATTTTCAACCAAGCATTTCCATTTCTTAAAAGTTTGAAATACATCAGATTTCTATCTAAGGAAATAAACCCATACTTTTCTAGTTGCATCATCAATAAATGTAACATAATAATAAGAGCCACCAAGGGAAGATACCTAAGCTGGTCCCCATACATCTATATGCACAAGCTCTAATTTCTCCTTTTTGTTTTCCTTCCCAGTCTTTACAAAACTCACTCTCTTTTGTTTTCCATACACACAACTTTCACAGAAATCCATATTAACACATTTCAGACCTGGTAAAACTTTCTTTGAATGAAGTACTTTCATACCTTTCTCACTCATGTCCCCAAGTCTGTTGTGCCATAGTGCTGTATCAGAATCTACAGCAACTATTTGTTCTCCTTGCTCAACTGCAACAATTGTTCCTGAACATTCATTTTTCTCTGAAACAATCAAAGTAGAAGGAATAATATGACCTATACAAAGATATAAGGTGCCTACTTTCACACCTTTTGCTACTACAAGGGAACCTTTTGAAACCTTCCAATTTTTATCATTAAAAGTAACTACACAACCCTCATCACAGAGTTGCCTCGCTGAAATTAAATTCCTACTTAGCCTTGGAACATGTCTTACCTCATGTAGTAGCCAATGATTCCCATTCTGCAACTTAATCTTAATTTTTCCCTTTCCAACAATCTAACAGGGTTCATTATCCCCCAAATAAAGAAGCCCAAAATCCCCTTGGACATAATCAATGAAATAACCTCTATGAGGTGTAGCATGAAATGAAGCACCATAATCTAAAACCCATGAATCATCAACACTTTCTAAAGATAGAAGCAAAGCATTCTCTTCGGATTTGTTACTTACCACATTTGCCTCCTTATCTCCATTTGATTTATCTCCTTCATTTTTCTTTTGATTCCAGTAATCTTTCTTTTTGTGCCCTGGTTTCCCACAGTACCAGCAGTTGTTCGGTCCTCTTGATTGAGACCTCTTCCCTTTTGACTTTCCTCTTGATTTTCCACGATTTCTAGAGTTACTTCCTCTCTTAGTCGTTTTGCCCTTGCTTTTTGCATTCAAAGCACTTCCTGATGTAGATCCACCTGAGGATTTCCTATGAGTTTCCTCACTCAAAACAACACTGATCACATCATCATATTTCAGGATACTAGATCTAGGAACATAATTACTCACAGCCATTACCAAGCCATTCCAGCTTTCAGGAAAAGAACAAAAAATCAAGAGAGCCCTAATTTCTTCATCAAAATTGATACCCACAGAAGATAACTGACTAGTAATAGTATTAAACTCATTTAAATGATTTACAACAAATCCACCTTCTACCATTTTCATATTAAATAAACGCTTCATGAGAAATATCTTGTTTGAAGTAGAGGGCTTTTCATATAGTGTTGCTAGAGTTTTCATCAAGTCTTCTGTCATCTTTGCTTTTGTAATATTAAATGCCACCGATGGTGCCCAAATACTTCCAAGTGCCTTTCTGTCCAAAAGATCCCATTTAGCTTCTAACATAGTTCCCTAGTTCTTGGATTTGCCTTCCAACAGCTTCCATAAATCCTTCTAGTACATATATTGTTCCATTTGCATCTTCCATAACTGGAAGTTCTGCCCATTACACCTATCAAGCCTCAGCTTATCCTCATCTGCCATTGCTCCCACTCAACCGTGAGACTCCCACTCAACTGTGAGACTTTCCTGCAGAGGAAAACTGAAAGACAACCTCACTCTGATACCACTTGTTAGGATAAACCACAGACAGAAATAAAAACTACATGCAAATATAACCAATAACAGAAAATAATAGATCACACAGAAATGAACACAAGGCACCAAGATTTAACATTGTTCACCCAATCCCTGGGCTATGTCCACCAAACAACAAGTCCAATATTATTACAATCCAGTGATTACAACCTGATTACAATCCGTAATCCCTTACAGCTCAATACCGCCACAAGAAGCAATTTCGCATCACAACATCATGAAAATACCTAACCCTAAACCCTTTTATACAAGTATTTTATCCATTTTAGGGTTACAACATGTCAGCCATATGTCAGCCATAATATGTCGGCTACAACGTCGGCCACGACCCAAATTTTTTTTTAATTATGAAGTATGTACAGTACTTTCCTGATCAGTCACCATAATCTAATAGGAGGGGCATGTAGAGCCATGGGCTCCTCCAATGTCAGTAAGTGTATACATTTTTTTTGTTATGACATAGTTGATATAAAATTATTCTTTATAGTAGAATAATTTTAACTATTGTATACTTGTACATGTCTGTGATCTTCATTCATGTTTAGCTAATGACTTAGGAGGAGCTTAGAAAGGTCAATGATTTCATTCTCTTAGCTATTTTATTTACCCTTGAGACATATGCGGTACATTATGTTGTGTTCTCATTTCTTTTCTATTTGCTACTCAAACATACATGGTTTCTCATCTTTCATTTCTCTTGCATGTATCACCTTCCAGTGGGGGGTTGAGTGCAAAGAGTGAGCCACAATGCATTGACAAAGGAAAGGTAATTAGGTTTTTTTAAGTGATTAAATATCTAGATGCATACTTTTAGCTTGTATGTGCTAATGAAATTTAATTAGATTCTTTATTATTTAGGGCATGGTCACTAGTGATGACTCTAGGAAGATTTGGCATCCTAGACTCTTTGGCATTTCCATTTGCACCGAGAGCCCCATTTTACGTATATTTATCATTTATTTGTTATTTTCCTTTTAGATATGTAGAATTATGTAAATTCAGTAGTCTAACTTTGGGTTTTCCTTTTTTTGTTTATGTAGGAGGCATTTGATCCGCATAGTATAGTGAAGAGGCTAAATTTTGATGATCCACCAACAACATAGTATCATAGTATAGCTATTTATAGATGTGTCGCAAGACATTTTCACATGGCATATGCCACATTGTATAAAAAAACTTTTATATTATAAACATTTTGATGGCATGATCAACCATATTTTGTATATATTGATGTATATATATATATATATATATATATATATATATATATATATATATATATATATATATATATATATATATATATATATATTTGAAGTTTATATATGGATACATGTATTTTGGTATATATATTTGTGTCATTTATCTACTCATGGATATACATTTTAATTTTTTATAATATTGTTCAGTTTATTGTGCTTCATGTTTATGGAATATCACTCATTTTGATCATGTTTAGTATATTCGATACAAATGTACTAATTTGTGAAGAACACTTTATCAGACTTTAGTATCAAAATTTAATCCAATGTTTATTTTGAAATTATATCACATGTTTAATTTGAAATGATGTTTAAGTTGTTGTCTATACTAGTACCCCTATGTTTAATTATATGAGTGCTTTCTAAATTTAAGTTTATGAAATATTGTCTTCCAAATCTTGAAATATGAATTAAACATTCCCTTAAGATGTCTCCAATTAGCCAAATCCATAGCCAATTTGGTTTTAGGAGCCCATATACTACGAAAGACCCAAATTTGAGTTAAAACCCTTGCCAAAGCCTGGAAAAACTTGGGCCTCTTCAATCTAACCATTTTCAGTGCTTCTAGAACTTAAATTTTTTTTAAATAACATCTATTAGGCATGAACTAAATGTTACAATCATTAAATAGGATCCTACTTCAAGCTGATTTCCTATTGACCTATAACATACACCTCAAATTGTGCTTAGTGCACCTTAGGGGACACTTCAATACATAGTGGTCATAAATTTTATAGGGCATACATGGCCAAAAAAAGGTGTCACTAGGGTTTACCCTCCTATTCGAAGCTAACAATGCTAACAATTCGATGCTACAATCAACATTTTGAAATTTATGTATTGACACACCAATGAACTAAGGTACACTGAAAGTTTTGGCATTAGGAAAGATTGCTATGCCAAATTCAAACAAAATATGATCTCTCTTAATTGAGAGAGGTTATTATAGAACTTGAAATTAGTGTCCTTTAGTATTTGATGTTTCAATGATGGTCCTCATGAGATTGGAGTTACAACCCTTGGAAGATCAATCTCCAAATGCACTTAGTTCACCTTGGGGACACTTTGATGTTGGGTGGTCATGAAAGGTATGGGGGCTTTCTGGTTAAAATAAGGTATTACTAGGGTTGACCAATTGACAATTGGCTAATGAAGATATGTAATTGTTGTCATTTATGGCAACAAATTTTGTACATGCTTGTAGAAAACCTTAGAAATACAGATACTTAACTTTTGGTACGCAGAAAATTGTCAAAGTATGAAATTGGTTTACAACAATGTATTGTTTTGTATGTAGCTTGTTACTTACGTCACATTATGACTAGTGAAGTTAGATGGAGATAGTATACATGTTGATGATGTTGTGTATAACCTTAGACATTAGTATAGACTATATAGAAAAGAGATATTTATGTTTTACAAGTGAAACAATGACAACATAATTAAAGGAAAGGAATTATTTTGTTTACAAAATAATTACATAAGCAATTAGGGAAGACATCCTAGATGTTTACTCTAAGTTGGAAAAGTATATTATGGTCTTAGCTGACCTAGCAACAATTTTTGAAAAGGCATGGTATTTATATAAAGGACATCTTGCAAATTTATGATGTGTTGTGTTGTGAAAGTTGTGTTAAGCAAGTGATGTATTGTGATATGCGAACTTTCTATAAAGTGATATATAAGAAGCTAATTTTGTGATCTGAGATTGAGCTAAAGACTAGAGATCAGTCAAGAAAGAAGTCACAACATCTAGTCCAGAGGACTAATTACTTGTTTGGGCAGTGAGGTCTTCTTGTAATTGGAAGTACATGTTTGGGTAGTGGGCTCATCTTACATATACTGTACTACAACTCCTAGTAATGTTGGAATCTCCTAACATGGATTTAAAGTCTCCTAATAGGAACTCTTTATACTGAATTTTCTCATTGACTCCTAACAAGGTCCATCCTCTAACAATGGACATAATATATTATCTAGTATGTGTCATCCCCATCAAGGATTTCCTTTGGCTAGGGTTTCCCCAATTAACAAAATATGGTGTTATGAGTTATCTTTGTGCATGGTTACTATTACTATTTAGCATTACTTGTTTACTTTCTTAGATATGATTCAAAGAAATAAATAATATTCCCTTGGCGACTAAAGTTTGTAAATTACTAATTCACCCCCCACTCAGTAATTCCTATTTCTAACAATTGGTATCAGAGCATAGTTACTTAGAAGAGGCTTAATAGCTTGAGTAAGATCCCTAAAAATATGGAATAGTTGATGAAGAACCTTGAAGAGGCACTTGAACAAATTGATCTCTTTACTGAAGAAAGAGATAAGCTGAAAGATAGATATGAAGACTCCAAAGTACATATTGGACAATTGAAGGAAAAGATTGAACATCTCAAATCCAAGCTTGAATCTACTGAATTTGAATCTAGTGATGATGATTATTCAAATATAAAGACAAAATATAAGATCTTGAAGCATGAATTGAAGATTATCAATCTAAAGTTAACTTTAAAGAGTGATCCTAGCAAAGTCAAATCTGATTTGAAGACTAGAAATTCAAATCTTAGAAAAAGTCTAGCAAAGAAGACTTTTGAATTTGAAACATTGAAAGAAGATCATGAAGAACTTCATAAGTACAACACTATTGTGAAAGGTGAAGTAACTCAATACAAGAAAAAACTTGAGAAGCTTTATTCTAGAAAAGAAAAGCTTGATGATTCAATGTCTATATAGAGCTCTTCTTATGATAAGACTGGTCTTGGTTATTTATTTAAGATGTCTACAAAGAAACCTAAAAATAGATTAGTTCTAAAAGAAAAAGATAAATCTAATGAGAAGATTGAATCCAATCAATCTTCTAATAAACCTAAAGAAGTTGGACAAGACAAGGAAGTTGAGATTTTGGATAAACCAAAGCAAGTGGATTTTGGATAAACCAAAGCAAGTGGAATCTCCTAAAGAAACTAGGTATGAATTTAAAGGTAAGCATTTTTCATGTAATGAAATAGGTCATAATTGTCATGGTATGGTATGGTTCATAGAGCAATTGATTGTAGGAAACCTAAATATGATAATGATAGAAGGAATAGTAGAATGTCTAGGAATACTAATCTTGCAGATAGAAGAAGATGTAATGAGAGGACATCGAGAGAAGGAAGACCTTATGAAGAAGAAGATAGATCGAGTGTCATATAAGTGTAACAACTTTGGACACATTGCTCAAAATTTTCATGCACTAGTTGATGAACATAATCCTAGTTCAATAGAACCTCAGTATGTCATTTATGCAACAACTTTGAACATACAACAAAGTATTGTAGAATGGATAGAAACTTTGGAGATAGAAGGAACAATGGAAGAAACTTTAGAAATAGAAGGAACAATGGAAGAAACGTTAGAAATGATAGAAGGAATCATGAAAGAAACTCTGGAACTAGAAAAGATAATGAAGATCAATGAAATGTAGTCAATGAACTTCTAGAAGAACTCAATGAGGCATTCATAAAATAATTGGACATCTCAGGAGAAAAGTTAGATGATGCGGAGGCAAGAAGATCAAAGTCAATAATCGAGTTTGATTCAACTAAGTTGAATTAAGCTTGTTCACAACACTAGAATTTGAAACTTCATTTAGAGATAAAACTAGAGATAGTGAAGTTGGGAAATAGTATATCAAGATAAGCTTAGATGATATCTAAGCTCACTTGAAATTTGGAGCTTACCGAAACTTGTTACGAAGGAATTAAGAGTTACTATTATTACAGAGAAAGTTAATTCTATAATAGAAGATGAAAACTATGTTTTTACAAAGAATTTCATGGAGCAAAGATTATTGGAGCATTGTCATGGTGGAAGGAAGCTATGGTAAACTTTGGGTAGCATTTGACGATTGAACAAAGATTATCGAATAAGATATTTGATTTCATAATGTAATTGAAAATTTTTTCGTGTTTGCAAAGTATGCAATTAATGCAAGTTTGAATTGAATAAATAAAATGGAGTACAAACTTGATTACCACTTCATTGCGATCACATTAGGAGCATAGAGCACTCAGAAGTGACTTGACAAGGCAATTTCAAAGTAAACCCTATTTTCAAAAAGAGGTATTTTTATCATTTATCTACATAATTTATTTGATAAAATTTATATTTGATAGATCATGGATATTTCAGTAGTTCATAATGTTGAGAATGAGGAGAGACCAAAATTGAAGGTTGTTTTTGTGAAACCCATTAAAGGAAACCCTAATTTAGCATTATCCATTACTCCAAGAAATGTAGTATATTAGGAAGATGTAGGAAGTTATCTTAACAACAAGCTTGAAACTATTGGGAGTGACTATATGAACAAAGATATTGAATTAGTCTTTAACCATGATATGATTGTGAAGCTCGGATTTGAACATTTGAAAGAACTAGACCTATTTAAACATCACTTCTACCAAGAATTGGATACTGAAGAATGGACACATATCATACTACATAGAATTCATGACGAAAAATTGTGGATGGAAGACAATGTAGTTGACATTTTAGCCAACCTTATCCATGAGGTAATTGGTCTTAGCAAACAAGGTAGTGTACCTATAGGTGAGAAATTTTTTAAGAAGAAGGTTGAGAGCTACACAAAAGCAATTTACAATGGGAAGGCCATGGTGATCATCACCATTAAACAAGATGATGTAAGATTCCTGAGCAGAATCATTGCCTACTCCATATGCACAAGGTCTAAGATTGATGAATTGTTAGTAGGATTCATCTATGTAGCGTATAAGATTTGTGTTGAGAAGGAACAAGTTAACCTTAGTGAAATTCTAAGAATGCAACTTCTTGAAAACTTGGAGAAAATCAAGAGGACCAAGAATGTTGTATTTAGATTTCAGTCACTGATCAATTATATATATTCTTTCATGTACTTAAGAGATTTCCATATTTTTCACCCATAGAGATTATGAGTAGTGAGAAATGTACCATGGATAAGATTACAGATGTATATAGAAGACCTTTAGTAGATAAAATCTTAGATAATGGGAATTTGATAATGAAAACATTTCAGAATGGAATGAGAAAAAGATTCAAAATTGCACTTATAATTGTAGAAAGATTTAAAGATGACATATGTGTTATGGTTGATATAGATTTTACTCATATTCAAGTAGTATAACCTTGGAAAACATTCATTTATCCCTTAGAATATGAATTAAGTGACGATATAGCAATTAAATACATTGATTTATTCTTGAACTCTGAGAAGGACCAAGCTGAGTATAGATTTGGGACTCATGAAGAGATTACCCAATCAACTCATTAGACATCCTTTGAGAAGGCATCTCATAAGAAGATATAAACAATAATGAAGAAAGCTTTAACCGAAGCTGGTATGACAGAAAGTGAGTCACAGGTAGTTAGACAAACCATGAAACAAGGTATAATGTATGTATAACCTTTATCAGTGTCTATTGTAGAGACATCTTCATAACAGAGCATTCCAAATGCTATAGTGTCAAATGTACAACCAAGTGAGCCAAAGAGGAAATCAAAAAGATTAATGGAAGTTGTGACTACCAAGACTAAGAGGGTCAAACAACAAGCCACTAGACTAGGAAAGAGACAAAAGACATTGTTGACAATTGTTGAATCTAGTGAAGAAGAAGAAGAAGAACAAGAAGAAAAATAGGTAGAGAAAGTAACTACTTCTAAACAAGTAGCAAGAAAAGGTTGACAACCCTGGAAGCCAAAGATTGAGAAGATAAATTCAGCCATTGCTAATCAAGGGAACTTTGTTCAGATGAACAAATTTTATGATTTGTATAATGATATTGAGAAAGATCAGAATGATATATCTACTGTGAGATATATAATAGATAACAATCTAAAACTTAAAGATATTAAAGGCATGGTAAATTAGAAGGTCTATGACAGACTCATAGAGAAGAAGGTACCAGTTCAAGAAGAAGACATAGAACTTTGGAAGTCTATGATAAGGGCAATATACAAGACTAATGATGAAGAAGAAGTTAGGAATTTGTCGAGAAGTCTAGTACCTTACTTACAAAATAAGGTGAGACCATTTCTTTTTATGGTGGATGAGAAGGAGAAAATAAGAAGTGAAACAATGACACCTATAAGTCAAGTGATGTTAGAATCTAAGATAGCACCTTCACCAACACCTAGAATCTTGGAAGTGTCAGTAAGTGGTGACACGATGCAAATTGATTAGACCAATGTTACCATTAACATTGATGTTACTAAACCTTTTGAGAGTTTTGAACAACCTAAATCTCATGCAGAGGATATTCAAGACCAACTAAATTTTTTTTTGAAGAGAGTATCAGAATTCAGAGAGTCTATTTCTCTAAGGATATATATTGTTGAGAGACAGTTGGAGGAGTGTGTCAAAGCCAAGGACACCTACTCAAACTTTTTATACTCTAATCTTAATGCAGTTGAGATTGCATCATATGCCCTTGTGTAATTCTCACCTTTGTTGAAATAGCCAAAGATACATGGATAAAAGGTTTAGACAATTTTAAGGCAAGTTTTGATGACTACATGATGATATTATCAGTTTAAGACAGATGATTACAATTTTTGACATTTTTTTTGACATTCTAACATTTGTCATTGATGTAAAAGGGGGAGAAGATGCATAAGAAAATTGTAAATCAAATAAAGAGGAGAAGATAAAATTGAAATCATATTGTAAGGGGGAGCATATGTAAGATGGAAAAGTTGTAATAGATGATTAATGTATTGTTACTATATTATTTTTGAAAAGTTTTTGATACTTAGCCAATTTTCCCTATTTTGTTGCCATCAATTCCAAAGGGGGAGATTGTTGACAATTGGCTAATGAAGATATGTAATAATTGTCATTTGTGGAAACACATGTTCTATATGCTTGTTGAAAACCTTAGAAATGAAGATACTTAGCTTTTGGTACTCAAAAAATTAAATCAGTGTATTGTTTTGTATGTAACCTATTACTGACATCATATTATGACTGGCGAAGTTAGATGAAGATAGTATACGTGTTGTTGATGATGTGTATAACCTTAGAAATTAGTACAGATTATATGGAAAAGAGATATTTGTGTTTTACTAGTGAAACAGGACAACATAATTATAGGAAAGGAATTATTTATTTTACAAAATAATTACATGATCAATTAGGGCCAACATCCTAGATGTTTACTCTAAGTTGGAAAAGTATATTATGGTCTTATCTAACATAGCAACAATTTGTGAAAAGGCATGGTATTTATGTAAAGGACATCTTATGAATTTATGATGTGTTGTGTTGTGAAAGTTGTGTTAAGCAAGTGATGTATTGTAATATGCAAAATTTCTATAAAGTGATATATACAAAGTCTTAAGAAGCTAATTTTGTGATATGAGATCGAGCTGAAGATCAGAGATCGATCAAGAAAGAAGTTACAACATCTATTCCAGAGGACTAATTACTTGTTTGGTTAGTGAGCTCTTCTTGTAATTGGAAGTGCATGTTTGAGTAGTGGGTTCATCTTGGATCTATTATACTACAAGTCCTAACATGATTGGAATCTCCTAACAGGGATTCAAAGTCTCCTAATAGGGACTCTTTATACTAAATTTTCTCATTGACTCCTAATAGGGTCCATCCTCTAACAAGGAACATATATATCAGTATATTATCTGATCATCTCCACTAGGATTTTCCCTAGTTAACAAAATATGTGTTATGATTTATCTTTGTGCATGGCTATTGTTACTATTCTACATTACTTTTTTACTTTATTATATATGTTTTAAAGAAATAAATAATATTCATTTGGTGACTTAAGTTATTAAATTACTGATTCACCCCCCCCAGTAATTCCTATTTCTATCATGACCTACCCATCCAGAGATAATGACATTGATGATTCAATTCCATGATCATTTTTTTGAAAGTTACACAGTGATGCACCAATGAGTTAAGTTGTGAAGTTGCATTTTTCCCTTGAGCACTACATCTCTAGTCAATTAAGCTTTAGCTATTTTGAGGTAGTGATGATGCAACATGATTCGTTGCAAGGATTTCAAAATTTTTTTTGTTGTAAGAAATAAAGGCTTAGTCTAGCTAGCGACATTGTGAAAGGGTTTGGTCAGTGGTTTTTCAACATCTCTAGGGTTAATTATGATGGTCTAGCTTGGCTAGTGATGCTACAAAAGGCCCCATGATGTGATATCTCTAGTTTTATAAAAGTCCATAAGCATGCCACATAGAGCTATTTGAGATAAAGAACTATAGTGTAACAATTATATTAAGTGGTGAAGCAATGACTGATGCAAAAGGAAGCCATGACACTCCTTTCTAGGTTTAGGATTTTGATGTTATTTTTAAGTGGGGAAGAAGATATTGACCTTTTTTGCAAGTTTGCGTAGCTAAGAACATAGGTTAAGTTGATAAATGCAAAGGAGAGATGAAGTTAAGTTAGCTATGTTTTCCATTTCTCTAGGTGCTTTAAAGGTATAAAAAGAGAGTATAAAAGAAGCAATCAATTAGACAATAAACTATAATGCCCCTTTGTGGGCTAGAATCTCTAGTGCTTTTGTTAAATAAAGAAGTTGAGATGAACTATGTTCATGACTTCTCACCGTTAAGAACATAGTTTTAGAAAAATAGCTAGGATTTAGTGATAATGTTAAGTGATGCAAGGGCTTTCATTCATGGTTGATCTCGCGACTAGGATTGTAAGGCTAATAAAGGGTCACGAAGTAGCGATGAACGGGATATAGCCATATTCGCCACTTTGTAAGGTCAAAAGCTTAGTGTAAAGGATTGGTTGCAAGGTAGAGATAGGGGTTACACATGACATCATAGCTAGTAAAATAGTTAGCATGAAAACCTCATGATATTGCAAAAAAATAGATTGTCATGGTTTTGCACCATCGTGGCTTGAACTAATAGGTTGATGATAGCTAGTGAGAACTAGAGATAAAGAAGGAAACTACTCGCCGCTACTTTGGAGCTACTAAAAACATGAGTAATTTATGAAAAAGGTATATTTTGGGTATTGGACTAGAAGTAAAAACACCATAAAATATTAATGTGATAGTTTTTTATAAATTAGAAAGATTTCATGCATGTTTTCTTTATATGCCATTAATTCCACTTTCAGCTCAAACACCATTAAAAGGGTGAAGTAACAAAATTCTCGGCACTAGTATTTAGGAAATTGTATTGCTAAGAATAGAGTTGTACATAGAGATGGTTAGAGTTTTGAATTGAAAAGAGTTCCTTAAAAATTTGAATTGTGATAATATGGTGTAGGAGAAGGGAAAGCTAATTGTGCAAATCGATGTCGAAGAGGCTTCCCTTGGTGTTGAACAAGAGAAAGAAAATGTACCAAGTCCATTTGCGGATGAGTGGGTTTATTTTTGGTTAGGCTCATCAAATTCTCAATCTACAAATTCACACATTTTGAAGGATCCATATAGCTTTTGTACGGATGCGAAAGTGCTAGAGACAAATGGGAATGGATTGTTTTGGTTTTTCTATAATAATAGAATATGTGAGCCTCCCATTTCAAATCCATGGAACATAAGTTTGGGTAAGTTGATTATGCGAGAGGTTTTTGTGGATATAGACCTAATATAATAAAGAATACAATCCAGTAAGCCATGCATTCCATAAGAAAGATAGAAGTATGCTATGTACATTGGATAGAGAAATTTTTATAGAATTCTTCGATTTGGGAGGATCCATGACTCACATCATTAAATTGGAGAAACTTGAAGAGACTTTCAAGAGTAAAATGAGTTTTTTCATTGGAAAAGTCATGAGGAGACACATCCCTCAGTCCAAGAAGGAGAAGGGTGAGATTCCCAAGAAAGTAGGATATATCATGCCTCTGGAGATTTTCAGAAGATAATTTTAGTATACTGTCTTTGGTTTGAATAAAGTGACGAGGTTGGATTAGACTATGAATGCTCACAATTCTTTATATATCATGGATTTTCAATATACATGATTTCCATACCAATGTGGGGTATAATTTTTCTACTCATATAATCAATGTCATCCATAATGAGATTATGGCTACACAACAAGGAGAGATGGGGGATTTCAAGTTTCATCTCTATTCGATATTAATGCACATAATCCTATATAAGAATATAGGATACATAATCCCTGATTTCATTAAAGGACTAGAGTAAATGGGAGAAAATATACCAGTGCAATGATGGACAAGGTTATGGAAAAAAAAATTACCCTTATTCTGATTTTCTAGCTTTTTATAATGACTTTGTATATCCCATTTCAAATATGTTAAGATACATTACTAAAAGGGTTGCAAGGGTTATAAGAAAAATCATTAAGCCCTCTTTATGTTATGATGATGATAAGAAATTGTAACATGATTGGGGAAGTTTTTTTTTTGTTTGAAAATTGTTCCATGATAAGTGTTTATGGGTGCCCACAACCACCTCATCTTTTGCCCAAGTACATCCCTGAGATATTAAGAACCATTGAATTTTTCTAGCAATTAATTCTGATGAATAGGGAATACTTGGGCTCAACTATTCGAAAGGGAACCTTTGTATGTAGACATTTCAAGGTAGGGGGTTTCAACATAGGCAAAGATATAGTAGAAGAGCTTGATGAATTCATGAAGGAATTTAAATTGCCTACTATGCTTGCTAGAACTTATGATCCCTGTGATGTTGTTAGAAAAGCTTTGAGACAGATGAGGAGATATAATTTTTCCATGAGAAAAAATGTATGGAAGGAAGATGTGATTACTGATTGTTTGTAGACTAAATTTTTTAGAGATAGAAATTTGAAATGGAAGGAAATAATGGTCACTAAAGAGGAAATGAATAGAATTGACCCTTCCTTCAAAGGTTTCTATCTTGAAGAGAGATAATTTGACATATATAATAAATATATTCAAAATTATGAAGAGATAGTTTCTTAAGTACCTGTAAAAGTAAGAAATAGATTGGAACCTAAACCTCCTGAGAAAGATATTGTGTTTGAGGTTGATGAAGAAGAGGAGCAACCAGAAAGCTCATCATGGGCTAGGGGTGGAAAGAAGAAGATAAAATTGATTGAGATACTAGATAAAGTTAGGGAAAAGACCCTTCAAATTATGCCAAGGGGGAGCCATTATTTTGATGATTTGAGGTGCACATTTTTAATGATAAAAGTTACTGAGAATGAAAGAATCCCTAACAAACTTGAGCTTGAGGCTAAAATGATTGATGATAGAATCATACAAGCTCAAGAATTTATGAGGGATGCTGATTTCATTACTTCTGAGGAATTCAAGAGTTTTCCTTTTAAATTAAAGCATAATGAATTATGTTTGTAGTCACAACTCAGATGAGAAAGTAGTAGAGCTGGTGAAAAACTTGCAAGAGTATGATCAAAATAGTGAAACACTCACTATAGATGAAGCCAAAGAACTTGTGAAAAGAAGTGGAATGATACTATCCATTGGTTGGGAAATGAGCTCATCCTCTTTACTTGATCAAATAAAAAGATGATAGAAATCTATCTCTTTAGAAGATGTTAACATCATTAGAGAATTAGAGGGGGGCAGTTTTAATATTGATGCTCAAAAAATGGAAATTTGGATTTTTTCTCTAGAATCAAATAATCCAAAATTGATGTAAGTTAGAGATTTTCCACAAGGAAATGTAATTTTCTATAATGTTACTACTACATTTGGTGATTAGATCTTCAATATCATGAATACATTGTCATTCATGGGAAAGAGAAAAATAGCTTTGTTGGAAGAAAAGTTTTATCAAGCTTATGGTAAATACATTGAAACTAAGTAGCATTATGAGGAAGAAATGAAGAAAGCATATGTATTAGGAAAAAGGGAATGTTACTTTGGAAAATGAGGTCAAAAAATTGAGAACTATTACCAAGCCTATTATGTCAAAGAAACCCAAACATTAGTTGATGTGGAAGACATGGGTTTAGCAATAAATAAAAAAATGGATGTGGAAGATGTGGAAACATATAAGAAAATAGAAATGAGCATAATTGAGAATATGATAGCTTATAAGATAGGTTTCCAAAATTTTTTTTCACAAAATATCTATAGTAGTTGCATTTCACTACAAGGTGCAGAGTACCAATACTCATAAGCTTTGTCTTTACTTTCTCCTTTGTTTACTAAGTGGGGTTCTTATATACCATTCTTTGATAAATTTTTTCCAATGTTGACAGAAAGGAAGGAACTATCAAAAGAAATAATGTCCATTGAAGAAGAAATGAAGAGAATTGACCCTTCATTCAAAGGTTTCTATCATGAAGAGAGATAATTTGACATATGTAATAAATGTATTTAAAATTATCAAGAGATAGTATCTAAATTACCTCGAAAAGTAAGAAAATGATTGGAGCTTGAACCTCCCAAGCAAGATATTGTGCTTGAGGTTGATGAAGAAGAGGAGTAGCTATGAAGCTCATCATGGGCCAGGGGTTGAAAGAAGAGGCAAAAATTAATTGAGATACCTGGTTTCATTCCAAAAATTGTTGATGATGAAAGTAACCTAAGAGAATGGAAAGAATGGTTTGCTTCCTTTGATAATATTTGAAGCATGAGAGATTTATTTCTTATTGTAATGATGAAATTGATGTGGCCATATTATATGACATGATTGATATCATATACAAAATTGCAATAGACATGAATAAAATAGCTGCAAAAGTCATAGCTATAATAGATGTAAAATGGAATAAATATCTAACTGAAATAAGTATTGTTAGAGAAACCACTTGGGTATATAGAGACATTGACATGACTATTTGGGTAGTTTTGGCTGACATCAAGGAATTTCCATCTGGAGATAATGATTGAATAGGCTATTGGAAGTTGTATTAACAAAAAGAGGAAGGACAACTACTTAAATGAGATAACTTATCTTTGTGGTTCACCTACTATAGGTAGTCTCACTCCAAAAATAATGAAGTTGATCCTAAACACATAAAATGAAAGTTGTTCATGTTTTGATTATCTCCAACCTCTTCTCATATAACTATTTTGCCTTTTGTAAATCAATATTGTTGTAAATGGTTTTTGACATGTGTAAACCCTTCTAGCCTGAAGCTTGTTGCAATCCTTTTGTTATAAAAGAATTTCCAAGGCTTGGGAAAGGTGGTCTAAATTCTAATCTTGTGATTCATATCATTCTAATTCAGTCCTAGGGTTTGATGCTAAGTTTTAGATTTATTTAACTTTTCTTTATAGAAGTTTAAAGATAAAAACAAAGTCTGGTTCAATCTTTATCTTTGTCAAAATTTCATATTAGAACTATGTATTAATAAAAGAAATATTTGCAAGGTATATGTGTCTTATAATTATCTCTCCTATTTCATGCCTTTATGGTTTTGAGAATGAATGAGCAAGTTTCATTTGATTCAAATGCATTATGATAAGTTGTATGTCATTTTAGAAGTGGCTTTTAATTCAAATAATTAAGTAAATTAATTAGAAGTGGCTTAGCCACTTCCCATGACTACTATATCCTATTTAGTCTTGGACCAAGTTAAAAAAATAGTAATTCTTTCTACACTTTAGGTTCTACCAAACCAAGGCAGGTAAACTTAAGAACCTAACAACCTTCTAAGAATGATACTTTGTAATACAAACCCTTCACGTCAGATTTGGTCTTGAAAGCTTCTTGAAAATTGCAAAAAAAAATGGCAAGTTAATTGGAGCTAATAATGAACTTGTCAAATTTATGCATCAAGAAATGACCAACTTTACATTTTATTATGACAATAATTTTAATGATTTTGATTTGTAAAATCTACTCATGCTAAGACAAGATTAATATTGCTTCATTTCTTCAACCTAAAGATGAGTGCCTTAATCCATTGTCAAAACATCGTCATATCAATTATCTCTTAGATCTATTTAATTGACTTGCAGTTAAATGTATAAGTTATAAATCCTCAAATTCTATTCTTATCATATCCCTTTCATGCCCCACATAATTCTAATTAATTTACTTAATTATTTGAATTAATTCTAATTCTAAGAACCATGTGTATTATTCTCTAATCCCTAAGGGACTAAGTTGTGGTAGTAGTGACTGAGTGACAACAAACAATGATGATCAAGTGATAGAAGCTAATTGAAGCTGAGTGCTAGCAGAAATTGGAAGATTGCTAGAGTACAAGGAGATTGTTGCTAAAGATATACCTGATAGTTTACCTCTAGTAAGAAATTTAAGTAATTGTATGGACCTGATTCATGGAGCTAGTTTACCAAACAAAGCACCATATAGATTGACACCTATATAAAATGAAGAACTTAATAGACAAATGCAAGAGTTCTTGTAGAAAGGTTTGATTAGAGAAAGTTTGAGTCTATGTGTTGTACCTACTATATTGACACCTAAAAAGAATGGAGAATGGAGAATGTATATTAATTCTAGAGCTATTAACTATTGGAAGATTAAGCTTAATAAGTTTGTGAGATCAGTGGCGATTCATTTTAGAAAGGATAGTCTTAAGTCTGATGGAGGAAATTTTGACAACCAAAAAATGGAACTTCTTGGCGAGACATTAGAAATGTGTAAAGAAATGAGCATTGAGTTTCCAAATCTAGAACCCTTTTCTTGCATACAAAAGAATAGTAGGATAAGTAAAGACAAACCCATATCTGAAGAATATAAGAAGATGAGAGAAGGTATTGATCTACTTATGGAAAGAGAGCCAGTAGGTATGAATTTTTTTTTTGGACATGTAAAGAGTTTGGTCATTTTTAGTCTTGATGTCCTAAGAGAGTAAGAAAAACTAGAAATAATCCACTATCTAATGATTATGAAGAATTTAAAGCAAGCATGGAAAGATTCTTGAATGACTATGATGATAAAGATAATGAGATTGAATTGGTTAAGAAAGATAAAGTAATAGAAGAGATAGCTTAGTATCGATTGTTGATGATGAAGAAGGAAAAAATCCTAGAATGGTTAGAAGAAATGTAGAAGTTTTCTACAAGACCAACAATGATCTACATAATGATGTGAAAATTATTGAGCAAAGAGAAGAAAGATTTGAACCAAGAGAATAAATAAGATTTGATTTAGAAAATCCTACTTCTAACAAGAATTTGACAAAGAATCACCCTCCAAAGAAGATAATTGGAAATAAAGACAAAGGAGTGATGATAAGAAATAGAGTGAATGAAGAGATACATTTGGTTTCTCTAGTTAAACCTAAGAGTACAAATGGAGCCTATAAGGATGATCATTGGATTCAAGTAATGAAAGAAGAATTAGATCAAATTGTGAAGAATGAAACATGGGAATTAGTTCCAGGACCTAAATATAAGGATGTTATTAGAACCAAATGGGTATTCAAAAACAAGATGAATGAATAAGGTGAAGTTGTAAGAAACAAGACCATACTTGTGTGGAAAGGATATTTATAGAAATAAGGAATAGATTATGAGGAGACATATGCCCCTATAGCTAGAATGGAAGTAGTGAGAATGTTCCTAGCTTAAGAAATGCATAAGAAATTCAAAGTGTATTAGATGGATGTTAAATTGGCCTTCCTAAATGTAGAACATGAAGAAGAAGTATACATTGAGTAGCCTAAAGGTTTCCCTCTAATAGAAGAAAAATACATGGTATGCAGATTGAAGAAAGATCTATATGATCTAAAGCAAACACATAGAACTTGCTATGTAAAGGTTGGACAATTATTTGGCAAAGCTTGGATTTTCTAAAGGTACATTAGATAGTAACTTGTATTTGAAAGAAATAAAGAATGGATTGCTGATAATAGTAATATTTTTTGATGACATAATATTTAGAGGTAATGATGAAGTGATAAGCTTATTGAAGAAATGAAAAATGAGTTTGAAATGAGTATGATTGGAGAAATAAAGTTTTTCCTAGGTTTGAAAATTGTAAAGAACAATGATGGTATTTTAATTTCGTAGACTAAGTATTTGAAAGAATTATTGAATAGATTTGGCTTGGAAAGTTGTAAGCTTTTTGGTACACCAATCATAAATGTTCACAAGTTATCTTGAAAATACTAGACACCTATAGTTGAGAAGAAGTATAGATCTAGGATTGGAGGTTTGCAATATTTGACTCACACCAGAATAGATATATAAAATGCAATTGAGATTGTAGCTAGATTTCAAGTTGATCCTAAGGAGTATCATTATGTAGTATAAAAAGGATATTCATGTATTTGAAGGGAACATCTAACTATGGGATATGGTATGAAAGATCAAGTGATTTCACTCTATGTGCTTATATTGATGTGGATTGGGAAGACAGTATGGATGATAGAAAGAGAACTAGTGGTGGATCAATCTTTCTTGGAGGAATATTGGTTTCTTGGCTAAGTATGAAACAATATTATATTTCAAAGAGTACAATTGAGGGGGAGTATGTGACATAATCAAACAATTGTAATCAAGTGATATGGATGAGGTAGATGCTGAAAGACATTAGGATAGAATTTTCAAAACTTGTTATCATATACTATGATAACACAAGTATAGTGAGTATGTATAAGAATCATGTATTTCATTTTAAGACTAAGCATATATCTATTAAGTATCATGTTTTGAGAGAGAAGGTAGCAAAAAAGGAAACTAGCTTAGAGTATGCAAGTACTAAAGATCAGATTGTAGATATCATTATGAAGCCCTTACCTAAAGATACATTTGAGTATTTTAGAGGCATGCTTAGGTTTATGCCCCTACCTAATTTAGCATAGATGATGTAGATGTTGCATCAATCCAGTGGTATAGAGCACTATTGTTTGACTGGAGTGAATGTTGATGCTTCTTGTATGGGGTAGTATCTATGATGAGTAGTCATTAAGGACTCTCAGTACTTGGTATTAAATAGTGTCTTTGGACACTTGATCTGGTTGTAAACATGGAGTAGACAATTAACATAATAAGGCCTTTGTCATTGATGTCAATGGGGAGAAAAGTGGATGAAAAACATCCTCTAGTTGAATGGGGGAGAGAAAATTGCATATCTTTATTAGGGATATTTAGAAAGATTTATGAATATCTCTATGGGGGAGATATACAACATGAAGATATAGAATAGCGTAGTGTTCCAGAGGATTTCATATTTAATTGATGAAGAGGATTTGAAAAGATAAGAAAAACAATGATAAAGTACTATTTGGTATTCTTGGAACTTAGATGATTTTCATCTATGTTGCCATCAAGGCCAAAGGGGGAGATTGTTAGCATGAATACTAATGGTATTCCTTTGGGGGAGTATCCTAAGCATTGGAGAGCATTTACATATTTCATTCATAAGTGCATTTGTCATTGATGTCAACATAATAATAATTCTATGAAGACTGACAAAATAGAAGATAGAGATAATACTTATATGGAAGAAGTTTTGATGTACAAGTGAACCTATTGGAATTAGAATAGGAAAGGTAGACTTCTAGGGTGGGGGGTGAATCAGTGCTTTAAACTTTGACCCATAAAATATTCACCACACATCCATCTCACACATTCAATACTTAAACTTAAATACCATGTAAAGCATATATATCTAAATCATGTAAACAAGTTAGCATTCACACATATATGGCACTAGATATGATTACCCAAAAACCCTCCAATGAGAACATAAACCTAGGGTGGGGATGACACCCAAAAATCTTCACTACTATAGTAATAAAGTGTATCCAATGAAGGTTACAATGTTTGATCATGAAACATGATCTATCTTGTGAAAGGTCTGCCCTGTTAAAGGCTTACAAATAATGTTAGGTCTTACCTTATTAGATCATTTCAACACCCTGTTAGAAGTGTGCTTGATAAAAGGACTTCAACCCATAATTAAGTAAGCACCTTGCTAGAGGATTTCAATAGAGCCTGTTAGAACTACTCTATTAAGAGATTTGATTGATTCACCTATTAGAATGTCTTAGCAATGATGCTATAGTTGACACTTTGATGCTTGATAAAAAATACCTCTATTCTATTGTGTGCTTGATCATTCTTGATCAGATGTCTCTCTGTTGTTTACTGCTTCCTTCCTCTATTCTCCTCTAATTAATTCTGCAATGCAATTTAGATCATAATACCTTGGTCACCATGAATGTTCTAGTTTGTGCATGCAAAACTCTCCTTGATCATTCATTCATTCCCTTTCACGCTCTTAGAAAATTTAGGGCTTGTCCTCCTTAAGAAGATGTAGGTGAGTTAGGGTTAGGTATGAATCAATGGTTGTGACTCATCCATATTGCTGCTTAAACCTTCCCTTTACTTGATTGGGTGCATGTAATACATAAGGATTCCAACTTAAGATTCATCCTTATCACCAAAATATCATAATTCAATCTTTAAGTCGGCTCAAAAATGATTTACATAGTAGTTTGTGCCAATATAAACAACTATGACAAAACTATGTTACTCGATATTTGAAGTCCCTGGTGCTCAGCATCAACTAACTTCAATACTGTCACTTGAGATTTGAGTGACTCAACATGCACTACTTACTCAGCTCCTAAATCACTAGGCACATACTATCTACTTGGCACTTGAGTTAAATGTGACATTTTGTACCCTCTGTCTTGATGACAAGGTTAAATGTGAAGAATCTAAGTGAAATATGTACGAAATCTCTAAGTGATTTATAGAGAGTAGTATAGAGACAAAGTGCATGGAAAGTAGTTTCTGATGATCCTATTATATCTTGTAGCAGAGATATAATCTAGTGATGTGTAGTTAGCTAGTGATAGAAGATAGTCTAATGGTGATGTCAACAAGTGCGCAAGCCCTAGTATCGCATGTGTGAAGTTTTGTATAAATTGTGAGCTGATAGTGCTATTGTAATTATGAATTAATTAATTATCTTATTATAATTAATTGGGAAAAAATCAAGGTCAAATCAAGGATTTATTTTAAAGATATGGTATAAAGGAAAGATGTCTTCCTTGTTTGTAAGTGTATGTATTAAGTATTGAATGTGAAGTGTGAAAAGGAGCAGAGTGTTCGATGAATGTGAGTAAGCAATCCAAGGGATTATTGGATGCAAATTTTGTGATCTGGTAACAAGATCAAAAGAAGCAGAGGTCTAGTTTTAATAGGATAAAGAAAGGGGAATGAATTACAAATTAATTCTATTATTCTATAAGGAATAATACAGAGATAATTTGGATAGTGGGTTCATTGATCTTGCCCCTGAAGCTATTTGGGTAGTGGGTCCATCTAATTTCTACAACTCCTAATAGGTTCCATCCTCTAACAAGGAATAATTATATTAGTACATCATCTTGTGGGTACCAATCCATCGGGGTTTTCTCTCTGATCAAGGGTTTCCCTAGTTAACATATATGGTGTCGTTGTGCATGAGTATCTTGTTATGGTTTCTGATTATATTTTTCACATGGTTAATTTTTATTAAAGTTAATAATTGTGATAATAGTTGGATAACTGATTAACCCACCTTCTTAGTTATATTGGTGGACTATATATTCTAACAATTGGTATTAGAGCTTGGTCACAGGTTCGAATCCTTAGACCCTTGGGTAACGTTGAGGGAGAGAATGTTGGAAAAAAATTCAGTGATCCCTTAAGGATTCATGACAATGGGTTAATTTACTCCTATGTACTATAAGTTTAGTGGATGTATCAAGAATTGAAAGATTGGTCTTTAGGTGAAACAAGAACCCCACTCTAACATTAACAAGATCATAGTGAAATATAGGTTTCCTATGCCGAAAATGGATGATATAATGTTAGTCTCAGATTGGTTTTGACATTTGAGTGTCAAAACACTTAACCAAATTCTCAAGATGATGCCGAGTATAATATAGAAGTAAGCTATAGTGTATACCATGCTAGAGAATTCAATAGGTGCTGGGTGAACTTCAAGTGCCTAGTGAAGTTCAAGTGCCAAGACAAGTATAGATGCTGAGTCACAATAGATGCCAAGTGAAACAAAATTACTATAGGAGTTGAGTGAGCCATTTTTACTATATGTATTGAGCATTAGTAATTAGTAAGTGTTGAGTAACACAAAATCAACATATGAGTCTATGCCTTCACAAAGTCAGATGCAAACTATTTTTGGAACTGACATAGGATGAATCTCGAAGGATCTTGAAGATAAGATCAAATCTTTTGCATTACCTATGCAATCAACATGCCACCAATAAGAAAAATGGAGAAGGCATGCAACCAATAGGAAAAGTGCAAGAAATGAGTGGTAAATGAAGATTTAATATTGATCATAGATTCATACCTAACCCTAAGTCTTAAATTTTTAAAAAAGGAGGACGAAGCCCCATTATGCAAGAGAGAGGATATGCAAGAAAGAAGTGTATGGGTGAATTATAGCGAAGTACAAAAGGGTAGAAAGACTTAGTGAAGAACATAGAAACATTGTAGAATCAAATTCATTAAGAATAGAGTATAAGAACCTCAAAGAGTGAAAGATCAGATCAAGTAAGGATTAGATTAGTCAGAGCAGAACAAGGATCTATAATCAACAATTGAGGATTGCAAGTTATCAGGTCAAAATCTTCTAATGCTTTCTAGCAATTGTATTAGATATGGAAATCCTATGGACTTAGGTTGGATTAGTAGCCATTTGTAAATCCTTTAACAGGGTAGCATTCCAAGTGAATGTACTAAAGTCCTTTAACTAGGCCTACTTTTAGTAGGGTAGTGAAATTCTTTAACCAGGGCACTTTTAATAGGGTATAAAGTCTTTAATAGGATAGGCCTTTCATAGGGCAGACCATTGGAAGTGGTCAAACATTGTAACCTTGAACATTTACATATTTTTGTAGTGATACTTTGTGGGTGTCATCCCCACCCCAGTTTTACCTTCTCATTTTGGAGGGTTTCTAGTTTACCAAATTTGTGTGTTATCTATTTTCATGCATGTCTTTTACTTCCTTATTTATTAGATGAATTAGATGCATGTGGATAATATTAGTTGAAAGGATTTGAAAAGGTTAAAGTTAGTTACTTTTGATTCACCCCCCCCACTCTCATAAGTAAATCTTCCCACTTATTGATTCCAACAATTGGTATAAGAGCCTAGTTCTCACAAGGAGGAGCCTTACAGCTCGGAGAAAAGATCTTGAAATGGAAGTCTACAAAATTGGGAAGATCATAGAGAATCAGGAAATTGATATACAACTTGCTTTACATGCTTTAGAAGAAGCTAGAGAAGAATTGAGAAAATCCTTAAAAAGAAGAAGAGACATTGCCATAGCTGAAAATGATATACAGTACAAGGAGATTGACATCTCAAAACTATTTTTAAATGGAGATTCCAAAAAGTTTGATGTAGAAATAGCAGATCTGATGGAGAAGAATAGAGCTCAAGCATTGAAAGAAATTAGAACACTCAAGCTTGAACAAGAATCACAAGCCATGATGCTTTGTGAAGTGACTGAATAGAAGAAAAGAACCATTGAAGATAAGGCTATGCTAGAAGAAGACAAGAGAAACCTTGCCAATAGATTGGAAGAAAATTCAATTGAGCTTGCAAGAATCTCAAACATGCAACTAGACACCTTAAGCTATATGATGAATGCACAACGTGAACTGAATGTCAAGGACATCGAGATCTCTACACTAAAGATGCAAAATGATCTGAAAAGAGAGAAGGAAATTACAGAGAGCTTCAACAAACCTCTTGAGGCCATTTAGTACTTTGAGCAACTACTAAAATCACTAAGGGCTATCAATGATAATTTAGGATTAGGATTCATCAGCACTAGACCTACTTGTCATTTCTGTGGTAAAAAGGGGCATACCTCTAATTTATGCAGGAGCAAGAATGCACATCAACATGAAAAACCTAAGAATGTGAGTTATTGTCATAAGTGCAAAAATTAAAGACATTAAGCACACAACTGTAGCACTAGGACTATCAAAACACCAAGATTTGAAGGACACTACTACAATTGCAAGAAGGATGGACATAGAGCTTTTGAGTGTAGATCAAAGCCTATGTGGACACCTAATCAGCCAACAAGAGGAAATAATCATGGACATCACTAAAATTAGGATTGCAACACCAAGTATAGCTGTCATTACTATCAAGAATATGGGCACATTCTTGAGAATTACATAAGGATAGATTTTAGAGAAAATTATAGCAGATGGTTGAGTCAAACCACATGTTTTAGTTGCCTAAAGACTGCTCATGTTAGCAAGAATTTCCCTACAAGGTCAAAGGCACCCAACTCAAAGAATAACAAAGGTAAAGAGATGGTAGATGTTGAACACATTAGAGGAGAAATGAATAAGACATGGAAGAATAAAGATGGGAGCACCTCATCAAATGAAGGGATCACTTCACCTAACAAGTCAAGTGATCACACTTCATCAAACTAAGCAAAGAAAAGGCATGAAGGGAATGATTTACAAATCTTTATCATACATTAGTTCCTAAACAAGCAAGAACTGAAAAGAAGAGACCAACATGAACAAAGATGCAAAGTTAAAATTTTAAGAGTTTGCAAATGTTGTTGAGTTTCCCTCAGATGCTGAGTAAAGAGAAAATTTAGTTGAAGTCGAGTGGACAATACTCCTATGGATGTCGAGTGATGAAAATCCAATGGAAGCCAAGTAATGTAGAATCCTTGAGAAGCTGAGTGGACAGTTGTAACCACACTAAGCATTAAATATAGTAAAAATAGGGTATATCATCGCATTTCCAATCAATTTTCTTCATTGTGATTGAAAAGAAAAGATGAGAAAGAGTGTAAAGCAACCTCACAACAAAGAATCTAGTGTCTAAGTAGATTTCAACAACATTTCAATATGATTTCATCAAATTTGAGGTATTTATGTTTGTGCTAAGCTATGCAATTTCATATTTTCTTTGCATACAAACCCTAGATTGCACAAATGACTTCTAGCTCTAGGAAAACTCAAGAAAAGGAACCATTTGATTTCCAACTAGTGTCAAATGAGGTAAAACAACCTAATTTCCACCCAATACTAGAGGTTACATATAAGAATGACCCAGTTGGAGCCTTATCCATCATACCCACTAAGGTTGTAATGGTTCAATATGTAAGGAGATGTTACAATTGAGAGATTGGAGCTATAGGAGACATGGAAATGAGGGAAGCCTATGACAAATTGTGTGAAAATGGAGTGTTGAAAGAAGAGCATACAATTGTTGAAAACAAGGGTTTAATGCATGCCCTAGAATTCTTTACAGTGTTCAAAATTGAATGGATTAGGCTAGTGCTTAGTAGAATACATGATGTAAGCTTATGGTTGGAGGATGGCCCAATAAAAATCACAAAGAGAATTTTTCATAGAATGACAAGGTACCCAACCCTAGATAGGTTGAAGACACTTAGGAGGGATGCAAAGGAAGCAATTGAGAAAAATGCTGGTGTTAAGTGGAACAAGAGAGGGATGACAATTGATACCATTCAAGACCCTTTAGTTGATTTTTTTGTTAGAGTGATTGCACATAAATTCTGTAACGCCCCACCAAGGGATCCAAAGCATTAACCTAAAGTTCACTAAGTTTGGTAGCATTTTTTTTTTTTTGAAACATGAAGATAAACCATACACATCATACACATAGTAGCAGAAGAAATAACATCATTCAACTAAAAGTAAACATAAACATACATAACAAGTTACATTCTTCAAGGATCCCTTAACGTTGAATCACATCTAAATTAACTATTAATGATTCCATCTAATTCCACATTCTCATGAAATAGTAATGAAAAGTTCAACATTCTTAAACAATATACTTTTGTTCTGAATGTCCCTTAGTAAATTACATTTCAGAATGCTCAATCATCCACTGTACATGCCACAGGGTATGAAAGGCTTTAAAAGAATATACATATGTCAAAATAAAGTACATCATCATCCTATACTAATCCATGATGCAAATGCAATAAGTAAATGAAACCACATATCATACATGATACATCATCATAAGAGATAACCATAAATCATAACACATAATTAACTAAGTGCACAGTTCCTCCCAACCGTAAATAGCATCATTAGACCATCGTGGGCCCTAGCCATCCCTTTGTGTGTAACATCCCAAATCACTGAAGAGATCATCGGTATTAACTTAGTAGGACTGTCACCTAAATCATAGTACATCATATGCAGAAAGAAATCTAACATACAAGATAAAACATAAGATAACATCATCTAACAGATACAAATCATCAATATGTGTCCACCATCATAATCCATGAACAGAATGAAGATAGATGCCAACAAATAATGCATCAGCCATGGTGTCTCAGACGGATCTCAAATGATAAGAGTGAAAAAGCACCACCACCTGACTGCATGGAACCTAAATGGTCTACTCCCATCGTGCTGAGGAGATAATCTCAAGTCCCAAATAGGCTATCAAATCACATAGCACAAATAATCTCTAAGTCCAAGAATCCTAAAAGTATACTAACTCAAAGGTTCCAATCACAAACTGACATCTAATCCC